>CM035846.1:19815220-22460220 GCA_020510985.1 Pholidichthys leucotaenia | reverse complement strand
TCTTCAAAAATCTTGAAAGCTGGCTTCAAAATGAAAGCCCCCAAGGATTGAATATTTTCCTCTTCAAACTGTTGCTCTTATGTAAGAGTATTCCACTCAACCTCGCTGACCTTCGTTACTCCTACTTAAAATTTGCCAATGTACTACTGTGACATTGGCCTAATGGACACTTCTCAGTAGGTCTGGGATAAGGGTGAGTGCGCAGACCCCTCTTTCTGGACTCTTTTTTTTTCCATTCATTGTGATTCTTTTATTTGCAACCAAGTTCAGATTTCTTCAGTAAAGCTCAGCCTGTTGGAATAGTTTTCATCTGTCTTTAAGTGGCATGGTGGAAAGATATTTCACAATACGGCTGCACAAACTGGAAGGTGCTGGGTTGAATCCCCCAGGCTGACCCTGCTTGGCTGGGTTGGATGCTTGAGTGCTTGGGTGGGTTTCCTCCAGGTTCTCATGTTTCCTCTCACAGTGTGCAAATATGCATGAAAGGTTAATTGGTGATTCTAAATTGCCCCTGTAGTTGCAGTATCTTGTGTTTATAAACGCCATAGAATAGAGTTTAAAGTACTCACTAATTAAAGTGACACTGTGGCAAAAATCTATTTTTTTCTGTTGCTAACATGTCTGTAACATGTTTCTTGTGATTTACAAGAAATATCAAGAGCAAAATAAGATAAGATAAGATAAGATAAGCCTTTATTAGTCCCACAATGGGGAAATTCCAGGATTGCAACAGGAGAGAGGGAGGAGCCGAGGAGCAGCAGGATTTAGGCAGAGCGGGTTGGGATAGCAGCAGAGAGAGACGGAGGGCGATTTAGGTGGTGGGCCGAGTGGCTCTAATCTGCTTTAGTTTTTGAGATGATCGATCCCCATCTAGAGAGTAGCTGAGTTTCACAGATAGGCTAGCTCATATTTTTCAAAATATGAATCTGTTTGTTTTCAGGTTAAGTACTGTATGTGCATATTTTTTAATGAAAATTAAACTTTAGTTATGAAACCTGATAAGGCGGCTCTGAGGCTATCACTAAGGACCTCTATATGCTTAACCAATCAAAACAGCGCTCCATGATCACTTGACTTTGACCAATGAACTGCGTCATTGTTGGAAGTAACCGTAAAGGAAAGATAGGCTGACGAGGCTTCAATTTCATCAGCCAGGTAAGCACAATAACATTATATTTATGTCCCTGTATTTTCTTTTTGTGTTATGAACACAATATGTTATATGTGGTTTAGATCTTATTTATCTGATAAGTTCCAGTTTGTTCATGTCAATAATGAGTTTTCTTTCAACTCAAAGCTCAGTCATGGAGTTCCACAGGGATCTGTGCTAGGCCCTACTCTTTTTAGTTTATATATGCTTCCGTTAGGCAACATTATTAGAAAGCACTTTATACATTTTAATTGTTATGCAGATGACACACAATTATACCTGTCAGTGAAGCCAGATGATAGTAATCAATTAGCCAAGTTGGAAGCTTGTCTTAAGGAAATCAAAGCTTGGATGACTTGTAATTTCCTGCTATTAAATTCAGATAAGACTGAAGTCATTCTTGTTGATCCAAAAAACATTAGAAATATCTTTCCAAATCAAACTGTCAGTTTGGATGCGGTTACTCTTTCTCTTAATAGCTCTGTGAGGAACCTTGGAATTATTTTTGATCAAGATCTGTCTTTCAAATCACATATTAAATTTGTTTCTAAGACTGCCTTCTATCACTTGCGTAATATTGCCAAGATTAGGAGCATCTTGTCTCAGAGTGATGCTGAGAAACTGATCCACGCTTTTGTTAGCGCGAGATTAGATTATTGCAATTCTTTATTATCAGGTTGTCCTAAAACATCTTTAAAAAGTCTTCAGCTGATCCAAAATGCTGCAGCAAGAGTTTTAACAGGTACTAGAAAGAGAGATCATATCTCTCCGGTACTGGCCTCCCTTCATTGGCTTCCCATAGAGTTTAGAATTAAGTTTAAAATCCTTCTTCTTACTTACAAAGCTCTAAACAATCAGGCCCCTTTTTATTTAAAAGATATGATACTGTGGCGGATGATAAAATAGGCAGCGAACTGAGGGTTTTATGTAGGTTTATTAAATCATACCGCCATCACGGAGCTCGCCCCGGCGCCGTGCATGCGCGCCAGAGCGAGCCCGGAGGCTCTCAGCAGCAGTAGTAGAAGCAGTCGTCAGAGTGAGAGGATGAGTTACAGAGCAATGCAGCTTATATACCCAACTACAGACAATACATGAAAGGCATTCACAGCAGTAGGTATGGGCATTTGCATTTGAGAGACACACATAACAATAAGGAGATTACTGGCCTGAATTCGCCTCTGCTCCGGAGCTGCAGGACAAAAGAGGTTACAAGGCACATCTACATATTGTTATCAGTCTATAGACACAGTAAGGGCAGGAAGCATGACCACAATGCATGAATGGCACATTAACATCACAGTACTGAGCCGGAAAAAGCCAGAAGAAGCGGGGCTGCCTGTAGACATTAATACACACATTGCTGTGCCTGTCCCAGTCTGTTGTGGGGGTTATCCCACACTACTACCGTATTATCCTAACCCTAACCCTTTTTTTTGGCAGGTCAGGCATTGACTTGCTTGCTACCAGATAACCATGAAAACTGGTACTACCTGTCTCATGGGTCGGGCCATCGGTGACTCAACCGGAATCCCCGCCTTTCTGAGGGCGTGGAGGGTGAAACAGGGCATCCTGGCAGAACTAAAAACAACATCTGTCGCAGGTCTGTGGTGGATCACTCCCAGTTACACAGGGTGAGACTGGACATCCTGGCAGATAACCACATCTGTCACAAGGTCTGTGGTGGACTGTGCCAGTCGGTGCATTGTGACATGCACTACATAAAGAGCAGAGATAAACAAACCTATCATCTGGTCAGTCACTGCAACAGATACTGGAGTCAGTTTGTCTTGGCTTGTCCTTGCCACTGATATTACCTTTATCTGCCAAGAACGTGCTGCTAGTCCAGCAAAAGCTAGCAGTACTCAAATACTTTGCAAGCAGTTTCATGAAATGGTCAATCAGAAAGCAACTCATACCGGCTCTAACGCCACCCGGGCTTACAAGGTCCGTGCTGATCTGTTCACACTCCGACAGGCAGCGAAAAGTAAGCTAAGAGCAGGAAGACAAAAGAAGAGGAAAACAGCAACCTTGTGTGTAGCAGAATGGAATGTATGCACTCTGTTGGACAGAACAACATCACAGCGCCCAGAAAGACAGACCGCGCTTGTGTGCCTGGAAGAAAACGGGTACAATGTAGACATAGCTGCACTTAGTGAAACAAGATTGTCTGGATATGACAGCTTGGAAGACCATGGGTACATCTTCTTTTGGAGTGGGAGATCAACTGAAGAAAGGAGAGAAGCAGGAGTGGGCTTTGCAGTTAGAAAGGAGATAGCAGCAATGCTTGATGAGGAACCGGTGCCAATCAATGACAGGATAATGACTATGAGACTCCCACTACAGCGGAAGATGTATGCCACACTCATCAGTGTATATGCCCCAACAATGACCAACACAGAGAAGGTGAAGCAAGAGTTCTACAGTGATTTATGTGAGACTATCAGGCGTGTACCAACTGATGACAGGCTGATACTCGTTAGAGATTTTAATGCCAGAGTTGGTTCGGACACTGAGAAATGGAAAGGAGTGCTAGGCAGTCATGGAGTAGGCAAGTGCAATGCTAATGGAGAACTTCTACTTGCACTATGTTCAGAGTACAACCTTGTGATAACCAACACTCTATTTAAGCACAAGGACACACACAAGAAGACATGGATGCACCCAAGATCCAAGCACTGGCACTTATTAGACTACATCATAGTCAGGCAGAGAGACATAAGGGATGTATTGGACACCAGGGCAATGAGAGGTGCGGACTGTGGCACTGATCATGTTATGCTGAGATCTAGATTAAGGATTTGCAGACGAAAACAGCACTGCAGGACGGGTGCAAAGCCACCACGGAAGCTAAACACTAGTGCACTGAAAGGCCAAAAGAAGCAGGAAGAACTTACACAGGAAATGGATGAAAATTTGAAAGACTGGGACAGCAACAATTCAGAGAATGACATAGAAGAGAAATGGGCAACACTGAAGGATATGGTGGATCAGACTGCGAGTGATGTATTAGGCTACCCTGAGAGGAAACATCAAGATTGGTTTGATGAGCATGATGAACACCTGAAGAAACTACTAGAAACGAGGAATACAGCTAGGCAGTGTAACACAAGGTCGAAGAAGAAGAAATACTCAAAGGCTCAGAGTGAGCTACAGTAGTACACCAGAGAGATGAAGTCCCACTGGTAGGATGAAAAAGCTGAGAAACTTCAAACTGCAGCAGACAGGAAGGACATGAAAACATTCTTCACAGGTTGGAGAGAAATCTACAGCCCTAAGCCAAGAGGATTGATCCAACTAAAGGCTATGGATGGTGAAACAGTTTTGCAGGAGAAAGACAAGATCCTGGACAGATTTGCAGACCACTTTGACCAACTACTAAACAACCCTGGAGATCTCACTGAAGAGGCTAAAGAAGCTCTAGTACAGCAACCAGCTGTATCAAGTCTGGATGAACCACCAAATTTTGATGAACTATTGGCAGCTATCAGGACAACACAGGATGATAAAGCTCCAGGAAGGGATGGAATTCCAGCAGAAGTGTGGTAATTTGGTGGTGTTCAGCTGACCAACTGCCTGCACAAGCTCATCCAAGAGATATGGGATGCCCAGAAAGTACCTCAAGACTGGAAGGATGCAAGTATTGTGCCTTTGTTCAAGAAAAGTGACAGGAAGGATTGTGGAAATTACCGAGGTATATCACTACTAGCCACTGTTGGTAAGATTCTCTCACGTGTACTACTTAACAGACTCAGTGAACACATCTCGCAGAATGTACTACCGGAAACCTAGTGCGGCTTTAGAAGTGGAAGAAGCACAATGAACATGATTTTCTGCTTGAAACAGGTTCAAGAAAAGTGTATTGAACAGAACATTCTGCTTTATGTAGTCTTCATAGACTTCAGTAAAGCCTTCGATACTGTTTCGTGACAAGGACTTTGACAGGTACTCAAGAAATATGGTTGTACAGAGAAGTTTGTCAGCCTGATCGAGGCACTCCATACAGGTATGCAAGCAAACGTGGCAATGAGTGGTTCAGTATCTAAAGACTTTTCAGTAAGCAACGGGGTGAAACAAGGTTGTGTGCTGGCCCCTACACTGTTCTCGCTATATCTGCCAGCCATTGCTTGAGGTGGCCTTCAAAGACACTTCAGAAGGAGTATACATTCAAACAAGGAAAGAAGCAGACTTGTTCAATGTGGCACAGTTTAAAGCCAAGAGTAAGACATCGATAAAGATAGTAAGAGAAATGCTCTTTGCCGACGACAGCGCTCTAGTAGCACACAGCGTGGAAGATATGCAATCTTTAGTGGAGAAATATGCAAGAGCAGCTAGCCAATTCAGTCTCCAAATCAACATCAAGAAGACAGAGTGCCTTTATCAACCACCAAAGTTCCAATTATCAACATCACTAGCAGAAGAGATCAGCATTGGTACAGAGCCACTAGTCTAGTGCAAGACTTTCAAGTACCTAGGGAGTACTGTTTCAGAGAATGCTAGGCTGGAGGATGAACTATCTCTCAGAATGGGAAGAGCGAGCGCTGTGTTTGGAAACTTGAGGGATTGACTGTGGAACAATCGACATGTGTCTATCTGTGTGAAATGCAAAGTGTACAGAGCGACAGTACTGGCTACTCTATTGTACGGTGCTGAAACTTGGACTGTCTACAGAGTGCATGTGAAGAAACTGCACGCGTACATGATGAGACACCTTCGAGCCATAATGAACATCTCATGGAAAGACAAGATAACCAACATAGAAGTGTTGAAACGAGCTGGTCTACCATCAATGGAGGGCATGCTAATACAGATGAACCTGAGATGGCTCGGACATGTTGAAAGGATGGACCACCAGCGTCTCCCTCGGCAGTTACTCTACTCACAGTTATGCGAGGGCAAACGCAATCAGGGTAGACCAAGGCTCAGATTTAAAGACACTGTAAAAAGAAACTTGAAGAAGTTGGACACAGACAGGAGTTCCTGGCAGCAGAAGGCTAAGGACAGAGCTGTGTGGAGGAATCTGGTCAGACCTAAATGAAACAGTCATTGTCGCCCACGACAGACTGCTATGATGATGATGATGATCCTAACAGAGCACTACACTCCCAAAATGCAGGATTACTTGTAATACCTAGAATCTCCAAAAGTACAATGGGAGGCAGAGCCTTCAGTTATCAAGCTCCTCTCCTGTGGAACCAGCTGCCAATCTGGATTTGGGAGTCAGACTCGATCTCTATTTTTAAGAATAGGGTTAAAACCTTCCTTTTTGGTATAGCCTACAATTAGGGAGGGATCATGTGTTTCTGAACCCTCCCTTAGTTATGCTGCTAATAGGTTTAGTCAGAAAGGGGACCTCCAATAATGCACTGGGCCTCACTCCTTTCTTCATGCTCAATGAATTTTTTTTTTTTTTTGCTGTTTGTTCTCTCCCATAGATTGAGTCCCCATTGTGCTGTTTGCTCTCTACATGTCTTTTCTTTTCTTCTTCTCTGTCCCCTCACCCCCCAACCAGTCGCAGCAGATGACTGCCCCTCCCTGAGCCTGGTTCTGCTGGAGGTTTCTTCCTGTTAAAAGGGAGTTTTTCCTCTCCACCGTCACCAAGTGCTTGCTCACAGGGGATCGCCTGATTGCTGGGGTCTTTCTGCAACAATGGGGGTTCCCCCTACAGTTGAAAGTGCTATGAGATGACTGTTGTTGTGAAATGGCACTATATAAATAAAGTTGAATTGAATTGAATAAATAAAGTTGAATTATAGATCTCTATAAGATAAGACTGTGGGAATGTGGAAATGATGAGACAGATTTCTCTCATTGCAGCTTTATTCACATTCACCAACATCTCAAAGAAGAAAGAGAGCATTACAGGGAACTCTCGTCCTTAAATACCAGGACTCTCACAGTTCACAAGTCTCATTGCATCACAGGTCACATTGCATTATAATCACCAGTAACAATGCATCTCCTCTTTAATCCTCTAATATCACCCCCACAGTCTCAAGCCCTGCATACCAAAGCTAACATCCTTGCAGCTTCCTGTTATCTCCAAGGAAGCTCTGTCTTTGTTCTGATCTAAAATGTGAGGCCTTACATCAGTCACAAAGTAGGTCACATATGTGTGGCCACACCATCACCACCCCAAACATTTTAGAACAAACAAGAGAACAACAGCACGCATGCCGTGATAGAATCAATACACATCAGTCCGCATGCTGTCTAGGCTTCAGTCTCCTGCCGTATCTGCTGTAGCTGGGATTCAACGTCTCCACGGCACTGTCACGCTGGGGGTTTGCAGTCTGGGGGTGGAAACCTTTTGTCAGTCCCTGCGGGTGATCTGGGGAAACATTACTCTGTGAAGCCCCCCGTGGGGGTCTACCTCACCACGGGGCCCTTGCCAACAGCACTTGCTCATCCGCCACCACAAAAGCGAGTTTGAGTCTGTTTATGCCAACTTTTTCTTTCCTACCCCCCAAATCTAGCAAAAACTGCTTGTCCCCTGTTTCCAGCACTCTGAAGGTCCGTCATAAGGTGGTCGCAATGGGGATCGATGCGCATCGTGTCTGACAAAAACAAACTCTGCGTTCTTCAAAGGTTTAGGCACAAAAACGGGCGGAAAACTGTGGTGCACGGGGCCGGGCAGCGTGCTTGATTCTATGTTACTCCGCAACAGCTGAGATGGGGAGGTGTCTGGCGCCAGGTTATCTGGGAGAAACTCCCCAGGCAGCCGAAGTGGTTGCGTAAACACGAGCTCCGCTGGGGAGGCTTATAAGTCCTCTTTAGGTGCAGAACGCAACCCCAATAAAATCCACTGTAACTTGTTTACCCAATTTGCATCCGTCAGTGACGCTCTGAGAGCCGCTTTCAATGACCTATGAAAATGTTCGCATAACCCATTAGCCTGAGGATTGTACGCGGTTGTGCGGTGAATTGTGACACCCAGGCTGCGGGCCATTGTCGACCAAAGTTCGGACACAAATTGAGGGCCTCTGTCGGACGTAATGTTCGACGGAACTCCAAAACGCGCCACCCAAGCTGTGAAAAACGCGCGCGCTACCTCCTCAGCCGTAGTTGATGCCAGCGGAACCACTTCAGGCCAGCGCGTGGTGCGGTCCACCATTGTCAGAAGGTGTGTGCACCCCTGTGATGGCGGGAGGGGTCCCACGAGGTCCACATGAACGTGATCGAACCTCTTGGCCGGAATGTGAAACGGCTCCAAGGGAGCCCTTCTGTGCCTGTGTGCTTTGGCTCTTTGACACGCCGTGCAGGCTGCTGCCCACTCTTTAACTTGTTTGCGAAGACTCTGCCACACAAATTTCTCTCCTACCATTTTAACCGACGCGCGCACTCCCGGGTGCGCCAAAGAATGAATTGAGTCAAAAACGTGGCGGTGCCACGCGGCCGGTACCACGTGGCCGGTACTACTGGACGCGGCCGTCCAGTGGAGACATCGCAGATTAGAGGGGGCATACCGTCTTGCAGCACCCTGTTCTCCAGCCTTAACCCTGTTGGTCCAGACTGGAGCGCGTGCACATCCGCGTCACTAACCTGCTCCACGGCCATGGCTGCGTAATCTATTCCTACGCTGACTGGAGCCGCCACGGCGCGCGAGAGGCAATCTGCCACTACATTAAGTTTGCCCGCCACATGCCGAATATCAGTGATAAACTCTGAGATCGCGGCCAGCTGTCTCTGTTGCCGGCCTGACCATGGTTCGGAAACCTTGGCCATCGCGAATGTTAGCGGCTTGTGGTCAACGAACGCGGTGAAACAGCGTCCTTCCAGCCAGAACTGAAAGTGGCGGATGGCCAAATGGAGAGCCAGCAGCTCCCTGTCGAACGCGCTGTATTTATGTTCACTATCGCACAAGGTCCTGCTGAAAAAGATGAGGGGCTGCCAAACCCCGGCTACATGCTGCTCCACGACCGCCCCTATGGCCACATCTGACGCGTCAGTGGTGAGCGCTATGCGGGCTGTTGGGTCTGGGTGTGCCAACAACGCAGCCTTTGCCAAGGCTGCTTTTACCTCCGAGAACGCTTGCTCCCGCTCCAGGGACCACTCGACCTTATTTGCGGGTTTCTGTTTTTTGAGCGCGGCAAACAGCAGCTGCATGAGTTGTGCCGCGCGGGGGAGAAAACGGTTATAAAAATTCACCATTCCCAAAAACTCCTGTAACGCCCTGACCATCTGCGGCCAGGGAAAATCTGCTACCACGCGCATTTTGTCAGGAAGCGGAACCGCTCCTTCGGGGGAGACCCGGTGTCCTAAAAAATCAATCTGCGCCACCCCGAACTGACACTTCGCTGGGTTGATTATTAACCCATGATCTCCCAACCTCCGGAAAACTGTGGCTAGGTCGTTTTCGTGTTCGTCTTCGGACGCGCTGGCTACCAAAATATCGTCCAAGTAGACGAACACGAAAGGGAGATCGTGTAGCACCACGTCCATCATGCGTTGGAACGTCTGTGCAGCCCCTTTAAGCCCGAATGGCATGCGCAAAAACTCGAATAAGCCAAACGGAGTTATTACCGCTGTTTTGGGTATGTCCCCAGCGCGCACTGGGACTTGGTGGTAACCGCGGACCAAATCTATCTTAGAAAAAACACAAGCCCCTGCCAAATGAACGGAAAAATCTTGGATATGCGGGATTGGGTAGTGGTCGTGCACTGTAGCGTTGTTTAACCTGCGGAAATCCCCGCAAGGTCGCCACGAGCCGTCAGCTTTCGGGACCATGTGTAGCGAGGAAGCCCATGGGCTGTTCGAACGCCTGATGATGAGACAGATTTCTCTCATTGCAGCTTTATTCACATTCACCAACATCTCAAAGAAGAAAGAGAGCATTACAGGGAACTCTCGTCCTTAAATACCAGGACTCTCACAGTTCACAAGTCTCATTGCATCACAGGTCACATTGCATTATAATCGCCAGTAACAATGCATCTCCTCTTTAATCCTCTAATATCACCCCCACAGTCTCAAGCCCTGCATACCAAAGCTAACATCCTCGCAGCTTCCTGTTATCTCCAAGGAAGCTCTGTCTTTGTTCTGATCTAAAATGTGAGGCCTTACATCAGTCACAAAGTAGGTCACATATGTGTGGCCACAAGATAAGATAAGATAAGCCTTTATTAGTCCCACAATGGGGAAATTCCAGGATTGCAACAGCACAGGGATAGCAACACTCAGAGCAACAATCAGAAGGCAAGAGAAAAAACAAGATCAGCAAGTATACATATGTACATATAACTATATATATATATATATATATATATATATATATATATATATAGACACACAGTGCGGAGCATTGTAGCTAGATGGGATAGATATATAAATATATAAACACAGTGCGGAGCATTGTAGCTGGATGGAATAAATATATGAGTATATAAACAGTGCGGAGCATTGTAGCTAGATGGAATAAATATGTAGATATATAAACACACACAGTACGGAGCATTGTAGCTAGATGGAATAAATATGTAAATATATAAACACACACAGTGCGGAGCATTGTAGATAGATGGAATAATAAGTAGATATATAAACACACAGTGCGGAGCATTGTAGATAGATGGAATAATATGTAGATATATAAACACAGTGCGGAGCATTGTAGCTAGATGGAATAGATATATGAATATATAAACAGTGCGGAGCATTGTAGCTAGATGGAATAAATATGTAGATATATAAACACACACAGTGTGGAGCATTGTAGCTAGATGGAATAAATATGTAAATATATAAACACACACAGTGCGGAGCATTGTAGATAGATGGAATAATAAGTAGATATATAAACACACAGTACGGAGCATTGTAGCTAGATGGAATAAATATGTAAATATATAAACACACACAGTGCGGAGCATTGTAGATAGATGGAATAATATGTAGATATATAAACACAGTGCGGAGCATTGTAGCTAGATGGAATAGATATATGAATATATAAACACAGTGCGGAGCATTGTAGCTAGATGAAATAAATATGTAGATATATAAACACACACAGTGTGGAGCATTGTAGCTAGATGGAATAAATATGTAAATATATAAACACACAGTGTGGAGCATTGTTACTAGATAGAGTAAATATATAAATATATATATAAACACACAGTGTGGAGCATTGTAACTAGATGGAATAAATATGTAACTAGAAAAGCACTCATAGAGCGCATACCTCCGCCAAGGCTCCTTTCGTTTCTCATGGATCACCTCCAAAATGTAATGGGCTTGTGTGTAGGCCTATCGCCACTCGTGGTGAAAATTGCATCGAAGTCTGTCCATTAGTTTTGGAGTTTTGTGGCTGACAGATTGTGAGAAGAGTCTTGGTTGAGGTATGCATTCCCAGATCATCCCCAAAATGTAATGGGTTCCTCTCTAGGCCAAGAACCACCTCTGGTGAAAATTTCATCCAAATCCATCCAGTAGTTTTTGTGTAATCCTGCTGTACAAATACAAACAAAGCCCTTGGTGGAGGTATGCACTCTCAGATCATCACCAAAATCTAATCATCTGTTCCCTGTGCCATTACACACATTTCCTGAAAATTTCGTTAAAATCCGTTCATAACTTTTTGAGTTATGTTGGTAACAGACAGACAGACAGACAAATGCCGGTAAAAGCATTACCTCCTTGGCGGAGGTAATAAACTCAAGTGTTGCTGTTGTGTCCATCTCCTCCATCTCCAAACTCCCAGGCTGCGGGCGTTGCAATTCATCGCACAACCGCATACAACCCACAGGCCAATGAGTTATGCGAGCGTTTTCATAGATCACTGAAAGAAGCACTCAGGGGTTCACTGACGGATGCAAATTGGGTAGACAGGTTGCCGTGGGTTTTATTGGGGTTGCGCTCCGCGGCAAAAGAGGATTTGGAAGCTTCCCCGGCAGAGAGCTTGTTTTTGCGCAGCGCCTATGGCTGCCCGGGGAATTTCTGCCAAATAATCCCGCGCGGGTCAGCTGCTTGTCTCAGCTTTTGCAGCGTAGCGCAAACACAGGCATGCTGCCGGGCCGGGCCCACCACTGTCTTCCGCGTGCTTTTGTGCCTAAAACTTTGAAGAACGCAGGGTTCGTGTTTGTCAGACACGACGACCAGCGCCCTCCATTGCGCCTGCACACATGTTGAAAATGGCCCTATGTCACAATGTTAAAGAATCCTTTAAAAAATTTCTGGATCCAGACGGTGATCCGGATCATCCCCAAAATTTAGTCAGTTTTTCCTTGTACCATTTCCAACAACGCCTGAAAGTTTCATCGAAATCCGTCCAAAACCTTTTGAGTTATCTTGCTAACCAACAGACAGACAGACAAACAGACAGACAGACAAACGCTGGCAAAAACATTACCTCCTGCGGCCTGCGGCCTGGCGGAGGTAAATATATAAACACGCACAGTGCGGAGCATTGTAGCTAGATGGAATGAAACAGCATAACCGTCTGCTTAGTTATCCTACATGGTATGATTTTGTACCCATACATATTCTCACCCTCCATAGCGACCGGTATTTTCCTAGTTGTATGCCGGAGGGGACCATTGTGTAAGTCTATTGCGTCTTTTGCATTCAATACTATTAGTTTGTTACGTCTTTTTGCTATCTCTGCGAGCACCCCTGCTTAGGTTGTACAGTCTGACAGCCGTAGGTAGGAAGGACCTGCGAAACCTCTCGGTTGTGCACCTAGGATGATGTAGTCTGCTGCTAAATCAGCTCCTCAGTGCATTCAGTATGTCCTGCATAGGGTGGAACTCAGACTCCAGCAGAGATGACAGTTTAGCCACCATCCTTCTCTCTCCTATCTCCTCCACTGGGTCAAGGCGCTGCCCCAGGACAGAGCTAGCTTTCTTGATCAGTTTGTTCAGTCTCTTCCTATCGGCTGCTGTAATGCCACTGCCCCAGCAGACCACTCCAAAAGTGATGGCTGATGCCACCACCGTGTCATAGAATGTCTTCAGCAGCGCCCCTTGTACACCAAAAGACCTGAGTCTCCTCAGTAGCAACAGCCTGCGCTGTCCTTTCTTGTAGAGTGCGTCTTTATTGTGTGACCAGTCTAGTTTATTGTTCAGATGAACACCCAGGTAGTTATAGGATGTCACCATCTCGATGTCTGTTCCGTGTATATTTACTGGTGCTGTGAGGGGTTGTCCTTGCCTGCGGCAGTCCACCACCAGCTCCTTAGTTTTCCTCGCGTTGATCTGGAGGCAGTTCCGATGGCACCAGTCCACGAAGTCCTGGATAAGCCCTCTGTACTCAGCTTCATCTCCGTCGGAGATGAGGCCAACGATCGCAGAGTCATCAGAGAACTTCTGTAGATTAAATTAAATTAAATTAAATTACCCTTATTGTCATTCAACCGTACAACCTATCATGTACAGCAGAACGAGATTGTGTTAATCACACACACCCCAAGTGCAGAATCAGAGGGCCGCTGCCATGCAAGGCGCCGCCACAGAGTTCCCTCCTCCATTCCATTTATTGCTGAGCACCAAGCTGGACGGCAGGAAGTTCCACTTTTATAAGGTCTTCGGCATGACCCGGCCGGGATTTGAACCCCTGCCTCCCAGGTGTGGGGCGGATGCTCTACCAACTGAGCCACCACTCCGGTGGTGTGTTGTGTTGTGTGAGAAGTCCACAGTATAAAGGGTATAAAGGGTGGGCTGCACGGTGGCGCAGTGGTTAGCACTGCGGCAGCACAGTTTACCCTTGGCCGGGGGATCGTGGGGATCGTGGGATCGTGGGTTCGATCCCAGCCCCCGACCAACAGTGATCTGTGTGGAGTTTGCATGTTCTCCCCGTGTATGCATGGGTTTACCCCGGGATTTCTCCGGTTTCCTCCCACATGCCAAAAACATGCAGGTTAGGTTAATTGGAGACTCTAAAGTGGCCCTAGGTGTGAATGTGTGTGTGAGTGGTTAAGGGATAGCACCGTATCGTGGCTGCTTCATCCATCCAGGTGGTGGATGACCCTCAATTTCCCCTCTGGGGATCAATAAAGTATACTAAATCTAAAAAAAAAAAAAAAAAAAAAAGTATAGTTAATATTACAACCAAGTGCTGCTCCCCATTGTCAATTGTCTTGTGTAGCATATCGCTAAATAAAGTTACACGTCTTTCACGTTGTCCTGCTGTTAAAGAAGCCCTGCTGAAAAAAGGCATACAACAGCATCAGACCAGCATCAGTAAATAATAGTTTAGTATTGTAAATAGTAGTTTTAGTTTTGTTTGTGAGAGTTTTTGAGTGTTTATTGTTTTTGTTACGTGTTTTGTCTTGTTTTCGGAGCAGCGTCTTTTTTTCATATTGTTCATCTTGTTTCACTTTAGTTCTTGTTTTTATAGATTTTTTAAGTAATAATTTGTAAATAGCTTAGCAAAAAATATTGAGGAGATCAGCTAGTAAGAAGAAAGCCCCGTGGAAGAGGAGAAAATTTCAGCAGAAGTGCCCCAGTCTCAACCATGATGATACAGTTGGTATCACTGGATTTTTATTCCCAGCTTTGTTACAATATTTTTTTCCAATATCTATTTATTTATATTATTTCTATTTTTTTAAATATCTAGTGTATTTTTTTCTTATTAGCTTTGTTTCAAGTTGACCGGAGTGGTGGCTCAGTTGGTAGAGCATCCGCCCCACACCTGGTTCAAATCCTGGCCGGGTCATGCCGAAGACCATATAAAAGCGGAACTTCCTGCCGTCCAGCTTGGTGCTCAGCAATAATGGAATGGAGGAGGGAAATCTGTGGCGGTGCCTTGCAAGGCAGCGGCCCTTCTTATTCTACACATGGGGTGTGTGTGATTAACACTGTAGATAGGATAAAACACAATTTCGTTCTACTGTACATGATTGGTTGTATGGTTGAATGACAATAAAGGGTGATTTAATTTAATTAAGTTGCTTTGTCATCGTTTTTACTTATTTGTATACTGTTGAATATTTGCTCTAGAAACAAGTTTCTTTTGGATAAATCTTATCTAATCTTATGCTGTATATTTATATTTTTAGAGATTCTAAAGATGAAGAGCCATCCACCAGGACCAGCAGTGGAACAGGAACAGCTGGAGAGGAACTGATTCCTGGACTACCACAGAGCTAAGAAAACGCCTCAACATGGACACATAAAACAGCCTGTAAACTGTAAACACTGTAAGTTCTGGGGCAAACACAAATATTTGAGAACATGTATAAGTGTGTGACGTTTGCAAGGGTTCACACAAAGACAATGGAGCAAGATGGTTGTGATGAATAGGCTTTATTTACACACCCCCGACCCCAACTTGCTTCTCAGCACAGACGGAAGCGGGGGTCATTCCCCCAGACCCCTGTTTGAATCATGGTTACACACACATGATACATCTTGCCCTAATCCTGCTAAACACTGCTGGGTCATTATAATGCAGTTATAATGACACAGCAGTATAACCCAGAAGTAACACATTTAACACACACAGTAACGTTTCAAACTGGCAAAGCATGCTGGGAAATCCCTGGCTCCCTTAAAATGGCCCCGACGTTACACTGCCCCCCCCTGGACTGGTTTCTGTCCCCAGAAAATTCAAAGTCCACTTTCAGAAATCCAACGCGAGTCAGCCCGGTGCCAGGGCGGCATGCACGGGCCATCTGAGTCTCGGTCAGAGCATCTGGTTGGGGTAGGGTTCTGGTTTGGCCATCAGCGGGCGGATGGACACATCTGACAGCCTCTGTAGGACCACGCACAGTCCCTTCCCTGGCAGCGGGAGTCCCAGGCCCGCTCCGGCCGACTCCCACCGCTGCCAGTTCTTCCAGGCGGCCGCTGGCCCGCATCCATGCGTCCAGCCTTTGCCGCGCCTGGAAAGTGGCCGCATCTTCGTCCTGTTCGCTCCGCTGCGTCGCTCCTGCGACTCTGACCTCATCTGCCGGGGGAAGCATCTGCAGGAGGCGGCTTTTTCCCCGTCCACGCCACCTCGCTCTAATTTAGCGTCGGCGAGGGGCCAGTTTGTCGTGCGCTGTGTGCGGGGCGGTACCATGCCATGTACCCTTCCTCGCGCCGCGGCCGTCTCCTCCGTGGACGCGCCGCCGTGGTCTGCGGTAACTCCTCCTCCTCCCCCTTGCTGTCAGCCGTGGCCTGGAAGGTTCTTGGTCTCGGCGTTGACGCTTCAATGCTGTGATTCATCAGCGGCTCCACCCGCTCTGCTTCTGCCCCTGTAGTCTCCCTCGTGCACGCGCTGCCGTGGCTCCTCCTCCCACTCGCTTTCAGCGCGGCGGCCAGCTCGACCTGGGACAGGTGGTCATCAAACAGGTTCTCGCCGTTGTAGCGGGGAATCTTGGCCCGCTGCCGGATGAATGGGACGGTCACGTGCCGGTCGATCACCGCTCCTGATCGCCCTGGAATCGCCAGCCCCTCCTGCCCTGAAAAGGGCGGGAAACGGGGCTGGTTTGCTCTCCTCGGCCCGTGGGGTCCGCTGCTCCGTCCATCGCGGCGAATCTCTCCGGGGGCCGGCGCTTCAGCTCTACGCTCCGTCCCCAGCCGAGCAATGAACCGCTCCGGCCGCATGACGTCCGCCTGGATTCGCATCTCGCTCCATACCCACTCCTGACACCAGTGTGACGTTTGCAAGGGTTCACACAAAGACAATGGAGCAAGATGGTTGTGATGAATAGGCTTTATTTACACACCCCCGACCCCAACTTGCTTCTCAGCACAGACGGAAGCGGGGGTCATTCCCCCAGACCCCTGTTTGAATCATGGTTACACACACATGATACATCTTGCCCTAATCCTGCTAAACACTGCTGGGTCATTATAATGCAGTTATAATGACACAGCAGTATAACCCAGAAGTAACACATTTAACACACACAGTAACGTTTCAAACTGGCAAAGCATGCTGGGAAATCCCTGGCTCCCTTAAAATGGCCCCGACGTTACAAGTGGTTCAGTTTAATTTTTGCTTTTGCAAAACTTTTAATGTACATTTGAAATATTTATAAAGAGAAAACCGGTGAAAATTCAAATCTGTTTTTTGTTATTACACACTTTTTTTAAGCATTTAAAACATATAATATTGCCACATAAGTTGAATAAGTTGAATGTGATTGGTGTATGCGGCCACCTTCCACAACTTGATTGGTTTGTCAGCTAAAGCTGTTCGTCAGCTAAAGCTAAGAGATGCGGGAGAGGACTGACAATAAAATGTAACTTTATTTTAAAAAAATGCCAGCAGACTGAGACTGCCAACAAATTTTCTCAGATTTACCAAATATCGAGAAGACTATATTTAAAAAATGGCATACTCTGATAGTGCATTTCATATATGGCACAGAAAAGGTTTAAAATCTTTTGCGGATTTATATTTTGATGGTCAATTTGCAAGTTTTTCTCAACTTTCCACCAAATTCGACATCACTTCTACACATTTTTTCCGCTTCCTCCAGGTCAGACATTATGTGCAAACCATGACAAAACAATTCCCTCAAAAACCTTCTGATAATCCTCTAGATGATTTTTTATTAGTTAAACCAACTTCTAAGGGGGTAATGTCAGTTTTATATAATTTAATTTCAAATTTACAATCTTCTTCTTTGGCCGCTATCAAATTGAACTGGGAACAAGATCTTAATTTTACTTTTACTGATGAACTGTGGGACTCTATTCTTGGCCAGATTCACACTGTATCAATGTGTGCTCGTCACGCTCTTATTCAATTTAAGATTGTACACCGGATGCACCTGTCCTAGGTTAAGTTAGCACGTATTTACTCGGATATAGACCCAACTTGTGAAAAGTGTGGTAGCGCTCCTGGCACTTTGCTTCACATGTATTGGTCCTGCCCTGCATTGATGAATTTTTGGCATTCTGTTTTTATCACTATGTCTGAAGTCCTGCAATATCAAATTAAACCTGATCCATTATGCGCCATTTTTGGTGTGGCTCCAGAACTTGTCTTGCCAAGTTCCAAATTAAAAGTATTCAAATTTTCATTATTATTGGCCAGACGTGCTGTATTACTGAAGTGGAAAGACTCTTCGCCCCTTCACATTTACAGTGGATAAAAGATATAATGTCCTGTTTGGATTTAGAAAAAATCAGATATACAGTCTGTGGCTCTGAAAACAAATTCTATAAATTATGGCGCCCGTTTCTTGATTTCTTTGAAAGACCCACGATTATAGTTTCTGAGTAGCTCATATCCCCTTTACCCCACCCCCACTTCACACACACAATTTTTCTTTGTATTTTTTTTTTTTTAATTATTGTTTATTTAAAGGTTTTTGTGCTTTGAAGCATTTACATTTGTTGGCTTTAAGTTCTAGTTTTTCACTGTTTGGTTGAAACAAAAATGAAAATTTCTAATACTTTGTATTGTATTGATACTTCAATTAATAATAATAAAAAGACCTTTGAAAGAAAGAAAAAATGGCATACTCTTCCGATGCGGATCGATCAATGACACAAAAAATGCACTTGTCCCACCACCTAATTTGAATGTGGCTATGCCAGACCATGACTGACTATTCAACTCCTGCAGACTGATTTAACACTATTTCAGCCGAAACCAGAAGTTGCCCCCAAAACTGTTTCTACAGCAGCGCCCTCAGGAATAAGGTGGATATGGTCTGCTTTTTTTATAAATTATTTTTCTTTGCAAATTTTATACACTTGAAGACCTTTTCATTTAAATTTGACATTTTTCACAATAAAATGACAACTTTTTTCTACAAATTTTAATATTTTTTGCATAATCCTGCATAAATTTGCCTTTTTTAAGTTACTTTTTCATGTAAAAATGTTGCCTTTTTCATATACATTTGTGGCAGTTTTCTATTGAAATTGTAGCTTTTTCTGGAAATTTGTCTTTTTTTTTATTTAAATTGGAACTTTTCCTTAAATTTCTAATTTTTGCATAAATTTTCAGCAATTCTCATAAATTTATTATATTTTTCTTTGTTAATTTATTACCTCTACCATTAAGGTGCATTCAGACTAAATGTGCAAATTTTTTGCACAGCACAATTACATGTTAACGCAATGTAAACATGTGAACAGAAGAAGAAGCAATCTCTATTGTCATTCAGTCCATAGAGCCAATCATGTACAATCAATCAAAAACTTTATTCCAGACTCAGTCCAACATAATGAAACAAAACAAAAAAAGAAATACAGATACAGTACAAACTTTAAAAAGACAACTGTACCAATGCCTTCTAAACTGTGACTGACAGTGAATAGAACTGAGCTTGATGTTAGACATAACCTGGATGATTTCATTTCCAGATACATCAAGACAACAGATGAATTTATACATAAGATTCCTTATTACTGCATGTAGTGTATTTACACGTGATGACACAAATAACTCAGAAGCACTGCGCCATCGAGGCTTTTTAAGTAAAATTCTTAAGACATCATTATATGCAGCCTGTAATCTCTGCATGCTTTTTCCTATTTGTCCATAAATGATCAGTGTATAGAGGTGTACAGTAGGTTTTAAAACGAACTAACTTCACCTCATCTGAACAAAAGTTAAACCTACGTGCAAGGACATTTGCTTGAGTGTAAATCTTGCAGCGCTGTCTGAGAATATCATTCCCATCAGTCATTCTATCATTAATAAAATGTCCCAGATATTTGACTTTATCTCTGACATTTAATTCCCTGCCTGCCAAATCAGGAAAAAAAAAATCAAAACAGGAAATTTCATTATCATGCCTTCTCTAGTGTGACAAATCAGCACAAAACTCTTTTTCGTGTTATATTTTATGTCATTTTCATCTCCATAAGCAGTGCACACTCTTAATAACTCCTGAAGACCAGCACTGCTTGGACTGAAGACAACGATCGTCAGCATACATAAGATGATTCACTAACTTATTCCCAATTAAACACTCAGTATTACAGGCATTCAGTTGCTTTGACAAATCATCCATATAAAGATTAAACAGGACAGGGGACAGTATACTACCCTGCCGAACACCATTGCTCACACCAAACGGGGATGAATGGCTCTTACCCCATTTCACCTGCATCGTCTGATGTGCATACCAGTAAATCAAGATACGTACTAAATGTTTGGGAACCCCCCTATCAGTCATTTTACTAAACAATTTTCTGTGGTTAACTCGATCAAACGCCTTGGAGGCGTCAATAAAACACAAAAATACTGATGAATTTTGACTTCTATATTTACTTAGTTTCTTTTAAAGCATATATGTACAAATCTGTTCACTCCGGTCAATTTCCCTAAAAACGCCAAAAAATAACATGCCCAAAGTAAATCGAAAGCTGTTCTTCAACCCTTTGCAGCATCTTCATGGGGTTGGTATCATTTAAAAGAAAACACTTTGAATTTTTTGGCAAAATAGTCATAATCTCTCTAAGTGCTCCTGCCACTGAGTTACAGTCATCTAAATATAGTGAACTTGAAGGAAATAAATTTCGCCTGGGTGTTTTTTTTGGATACAAATGCTTGCAAATAACACAAAGCTTCAGATCCGGGCTGGAAAATGCAACAGAAATGTAGAACCAAGTGTTATCCAGCTGAGGTCCAAATTTTGTAACAATACCACAAAAAATGAATATATTACTCAGCTTTTACCTCAGGTAGTTCCCAGGCGTTTTTGAACTGTGCCAAATTGTGCCAAATGGCACAGTTTGGAAAAACGTCTGTAACTTTTGAATGATTCAATATAGAAGCTTCATCTTGGGCTCTAATGAAAGGTGACACTCAGGGCTGTGTGTGTGTGTGTGGGGGGGGGGGGTTGTCCCCACCCCCCCTCGCTACAGAGGACGGACATCGCCCGTTGCGCCACGGTCCGCCATGCAGCGATGATGCACAGCTGTAATTTACCGATCGGTCAAAAGTCATTTTGATTACAATTTTCAGGGATAAAGAATAATTTAGCTTATAACGCTTACCTCTTCACAGCAGAAGCGGAGCTGGCGAACTTCTTCCTCATTGTCAGACGAACGTGACGCTGGTCTCGCGACCCGATCAAAACATAATTCCATTATTGCGGTTTTGCGCTTCCATGATTTCGGTTTTGGCAAACGATTTTTCAAAACAAATAACAGTAGTAATTAAAAAAGACTGGCGAACGCGTGTGTGTCACTCAGCCTTCGTCGTCGGCCTCCGTTGGTCTATGATGACCATGGAAGAGAATCCTAAACGTCTACTCTGCTGGAATAAAAACAAAAAAAACACCGCCTGTGGCTGAACAGGCCGATGCGCGAATGGCAGTCCCTGTCACATAGGTCACACTTGTGGATGGTCTCCGTGCTGCTGGGTCTGTGGGGTTCTTCCTGCGGGTCCTTTTTTCATCTGCTGCTGCAGCAGTCTGTCTTCACCCAGCCTTACACAAAACAGCTTGCGAACTTCTGTGCTTCAATTGGCTCGCTGCATTCACAGCGTTGGTAGGCGGGTCCTTCTTGCTAGGTTTTCAGTCATTGGTTCTTCAAGGTTTCAGAAACCCAATTCAAGGCTCTTATTAGTCGAATGAGAGGTCAGTCATATCCGATCTGTTCGCGGCTGTGTCTGTAGTGGGAGAACGGAAATGCAGCTTTTTTTTCCAGTGCGCTCTAGGACGCAGCGCCCTCGTGCGTCCTAGAGCGCACGAGAGCGCCCTCGTGCGCTGTAGAACGCAGAGACCTGCCCGTCCGTGGTACACTGGAGTGCAAGAGGTTAAAGCCAAATTGATCAGTAGATTTAATGAATACATTTAATTTTTCAAACAGTATTCTTTCCAAAACTTTAGATATTACATTGGCTATAGCTATAATTGTCTAGGCTGCACAGCTTGCCAGCTTTATCTTTATTAATGACTGATACCAACACAACAGAGAACAGTGATTCTGGTAACATCCCATGAATCATGAAGCTGGTGAAACAGATAGCAAAAAGAGGAGCAATTCTTGAGCTAGCATATTTAAGATGCTCAGCAGAAATACAGTCTAAACCACTCGCTGTTATGAATGCCCCTTGCAGGGCATTAATGAGACACCAGAAGCCAAACAATAAGTTTGCTCATTTATTTACAAGAAGGCAACACTGACAAAATAACCAGCCACGTGGGGCAAACACGAACATAAACTGAGATTCAAGATAATCGACTCAGGAGATTAACTAGGAGGGGCAGCGAGGATGGAACCTGCGCTGTACAAAAACACTTACTATGATATGCAGCCACAAGTCCAAAACACAGGGAAAGATCGGAGCCGGGAAATAGGAGCTCCAGTCCGAAGACTTTTTTTTTTTTTTTTCTCTCGGCGCCACACGAGTCGGCTGCCTTTTGCAACAGCGGCTCGATTCCGAGTCTTTTTCCCTTCCTCTCTCTTTTGATCCGTCTTTTTTTTTCACCCCACTTATATCACGGACACACAGATCGTCCTAAATGTCTCCTGAGCCGGTGGACGGAGCCACTGTCTATAGCAGGACACGATACAGCAGAGAACAGCTGCTAGCATTCAACCGCCACCCGGTCCCATTGGAAATACTCGACATACCGAGAGAACTGAGGCGAAAACGCCGCGGCTGCCGGGCTGGAGTAAGGCGGAGGACAAAAAATATAAGGTACAGACCCTCCCTTCCATCTGTTGTCATGGGAAATGTACGGTCGATACTGGGAAAGTTAGATGAGCTAGCGGCTATCTCCCGTTATGATAGCACATACCGGGAGTGCTCTCTCCTTTTGTTTACTGAGACGTGGCTAACTGAACTAGCAGCAGATGCTAACATTGAGCTGGAGGGTTTTCACATGATACGAGCTGACCGAACACCAGACAGTGGCAAGGCTAGGGGCGGTGGAGTGATCATGTATGTTAACAACAACTGGTGCAGACCGGGACATATCACTGTTAAACAACGACACTGCAGCAAAGACATTGAGTTGCTAGCTGTTAGCATGAGGCCTACATATCTCCCGAGAGAACACTCACACGTGATCTGCATTGTTGTTTATGCAAATCCGACGGCGAACGCTGGGACAGCACGTGACGTCATCCATTCAGTAACCAGCAGGCTGCAGACAGAACACCCAGATGCTCTTCTCCTCATCTCAGGCGATTTCAACCATGTTTCACTGTCTCCCATTCTACCCACGTTCACCCAGTATGTCACATGCCACACTAGAGACAATAAAACACTGGATTTATTCTACGCAAACACTAAGGAGGCGTACACCTCATCACAACTACCCCCACTCGGGAGATCGGATCACAACTTGGTTCATCTCCGGCCGGTGTACAAACCCCTAGTGCACAGACAACCTCCGGCCATGCACACTGTGGAGTTATGGTCTGAGGAGACAATGGACACCCTAAAGGGCTGTTTTGAAGCCACCGCCTGGAAGCAGCTCTGCGATCCACATGGTGAGGACATCGATGGCCTCATTCACACCTTCACGGGCTACCTCAGCTTCTGTGTGGACAAATCCGTTCCCACCAAGACCATACGGCGTCACTCAAACAACAAACCCTGGATCAACCCTGAGATTAAAACACTTCTGAGAGAGAAGAAGAGGATCTTCAGGTCAGGGAACAGGGAGATGCTGAAGTCCGTACAGAGGGAGCTGAGGAGAAAGATCAGAGAAGGCAAGGACAGCTTCAGGAAGAAGATGGAGGACAAGCTGCAACAGAGCGACATCAGCGGGGTCTGGAGAAACCTCAAAACCATCTCGGGGCTCCAGAATACCTCCCCCCAGGCCACAGGGGGCAGGGAGTGGGCGAACAACCTGAATCTGTTTTTCAATAGATTTGACCAACCGCCCTCCCCCCTGACTGCACAACAACCACTGCTGCCTCTAAAGAAATCAAGTCCTGCTGCCCACTCCCCACTCTACCAACACCCCCCCACTCCCAACACACAGCCCCCCATCCTGACCCTGACCAGGACCCAGGTGAGGACGGAGCTGAGGAAGATCAAGGCGAGGAAGGCGCCGGGACCGGACGGCATCAGCGCAAAGCTCCTCAAGTCCTGTGCAGACCAGCTGTGTGGGATTGTGACGTATATCTTCAACATGAGCCTGAAACTGGGGAGGGTACCACAGCTGTGGAAAACATCTTGTGTGGTACCTGTACCAAAAACTTCCCACCCCAAAGACCTGAACAGCTACAGACCGGTGGCCTTGACGTCCCACTTGATGAAGACCCTGGAGAGACTGCTCCTTGCTCACCTCCGCCCCCTGGTGGAACCAGCGATGGATCCACTCCAGTTCGCCTACCAGCATGGCATTGGGGTGGAGGATGCGGTGATCTTCCTCCTTCACCGTTCTCTGTCCCACCTGGAGAAGCCCGGGAATATGGTGAGGATCATGTTCTTTGACTTCTCCAGTGCTTTCAACACCATCCAACCGATGATCCTGAAGGACAAGCTGCTGCGCGCAGGGGTGGACCAGCACCTGTCATCATGGATCCTGGACTACCTCACGAACCGGCCTCAGTTTGTGAGAACCCGGGACTGTGTGTCCGACACGATCATCAGTAGCACGGGGGCCCCCCAGGGAACGGTGCTGGCTCCCTTCCTGTTCACTCTTTATACTGCGGACTTCTCACACAACACAACACACTGCCATCTACAGAAGTTCTCTGATGACTCTGCGATCGTTGGCCTCATCTCCAATGGAGATGAAGCTGAGTACAGAGGGCTTATCCAGGACTTCGTGGACTGGTGCCATCGGAACTGCCTCCAGATCAACGCGAGGAAAACTAAGGAGCTGGTGGTGGACTGCCGCAGGCATGGGCAGCCCCTCACAGTACCAGTAAATATACAGGGAACAGACATCGAGATGGTGACATCCTATAAGTACCTGGGTATTCATCTGAACAATAAACTAGACTGGTCACACAATACTGATGCACTCTACAAGAAGGGACAGCGCAGGCTGTTCCTGCTGAGGAGACTCAGGTCTTTTGGTGTACAAGGGGCGCTGCTGAAGTCATTCTATGACACGGTGGTGGCATCAGCCATCACTTTTGGAGTGGTCTGCTGGGGCAGTGGCATTACTGCAGCCGATAGGAAGAGACTGAACAAACTGATTAAGAAAGCTAGCTCTGTCCTGGGGCAGCGCCTTGATCCGATGGAGGAGATAGGAGAGAGAAGGACGGTGGCTAAACTGTCATCTCTGCTGGAGTCCGAGTTCCACCCTATGCAGGACATACTGAATGCACTGAGGAGCTCATTTAGCAGCAGACTACATCATCCCAGGTGCACAACCGAGAGGTTTCGTAGGTCCTTCCTACCAACGGCTGTCAGACTGTACAACCTAAGCAGGGCTGCTCGCAGAGATAGCAAAAAGACGTAACAAACTAATAGTTTTTTGAATGCAGAAGATGCAATAGACTTACACAGTGGTCCTCTCCGGCATACAACTAGGAGCATGCCGGTCGCTATGGAGGGTGAGAGTGTGTATGGGCACATAATCATACCATGCAGGATAGCTGGGTAGACGGTTATGCTGTTTCATTCCATCTAGCGGCAATGCTCTGCACTGTGTGTGTTTATATATTTGCATATTTGTTCCGTCTAGCTGCAATGCTCCGTACTGTGGGTGTTTATATATTTATATATCTACATGTTATTCCATCTAGCTACATTGCTCCGCACTGTGTGTGTTTATATACTTGCATATTTATTCCACCTAGCTGCAATGCTCCGTACTGTGGGTGTTTATATATTTACATATTTATTCCATCTAGCTACAATGCTCTGCACTGTGTGTTCATATATTCATATATTTATTCCATCCAGCTACAATGCTCTGCACTGTGTGTCTGTGTGTGTGTGTATATATATATATTTTATAGTAATACGTACATATGTTTATTAGCTGCTCTTGCTTGCTTGTTTTTTTTTCTTGCCTTCTGATTGTTGCTCTGAGTGTTGCTATCCCTGTGCTGTTGCAATCCTGGAATTTCCCCGTTGTGGGACTAATAAAGGCTTATCTTATCTTATCTTAAGACACGAGGGATAAGGTTGTGTAGGTCGCAGCGAGGAGTGAGCCTCAGCTGCTCCCTTAAATATGGAGCATAAACTAATCAGAAAAGAGGTCACGTAATTAACAGAGATGACAAACAGCTGTCACGGCCCCTGCTCGGCTTTGACAACCAGAAGTGCGGCCTTGACGCTGTCACAATAAAAGCCCCTGAGCGGTCCTAATAACAAACCCCGGAGTAATATGATGGAAGCGGGGAAATACTGAGCAACCTGAGCGCAGACAGGATCAGCGCTCAGACCACCACACTCGCTCTGTTATCTGATAACTCTCTAATGGCTTTGGTCACCGCATAAGTGTCAATCAGGAAAAAAACATCCCTCTCTACTTTCCCTACTTTATAAATTTCATTATTAATTGAGTTAAACAAAGAGTAAAAATGCTGCCGCCATAAGTCAATATTTTCTATACCTGAAATGCCTTCCACAGTACAGGGTAAAGATGTTTTACAGTTACTAATACGTCTAAGCTCCTTCCAGAAATCTGTGACATTCTCATATAACAGTTTCTTGGCCAAAGAATTATTTCTCATTAGCTGCTCATTTTTAGAAATATAGCGGATGACATACTTGTATTTTGCATTCGTACATTTCTTCATCTCAAACTCTGGCCCTTGTCTGGGTCTCCCAGCCACCACTCATGCTTTATATGCTTAACAGGCTTCAGATTAAGGCACAGCTACAGCCTCAGTCCAGCCAGGTCTTACATTATGTGTCTTATGTATATTCCTATAATAAGGCTTACTGTCCTTATACAGGGAGTTGACTATAACATCATACATACTACAAAGATCTTTCTTATGTTCAACATTGCAGCAATTCACATCACAGCACATCAAAGCACCTCTAGGAAGACATATGTTACTCAAGGATTTATCTGTACGGACACAATACTCAACAATTTCTTCCTTAGAAAGAGTGGCCCAGTCTAATTTTTCACCACATCCTGACTGACATTCTCACATAGTGCAGGTAGACAATCAACATTAATTATCATCTCAAAAGGTATATGATCAGACATTGATATCCCATAATAAATACTCATGCCACCCAAAGAGGCATGTGCATCACCAGTGCTGATGCAATGGACCAGCCAGGACATAGTGTGCCAGGCCTCACTTATATAGGTATAACTATCAGGAGGCATTAACACCTCACTTGACAAAGTAAAATTATTTTTGTAACAAAAATGATACATATATTTTGCAAATAAGGAGTCAATGTCAGATATGTCCACATTCATGTCCCTTACAATAAAAACACAAGTATTATTACAATCTTGCATGAAAGAATTAATAAAAGCAAGCTTATTTAAATATTCATCCTCATTCTGTTGACATTCAAAGGGTGTATATACATTAATAATAAGAAATGCCTTATTATCATTAAATTGCACACTAGTACACTAATCTGCACCAAGTCAGACCACTTTTATTAGAGAGTCCAGCTTCTCTCTCCAAAGAATAGCCACACCTCCAGGTATCCTACCCCTGATAATTCCCTTGCTGAGGTCAGTTGTAGACTCCCCAGCACCATGGAAATCAAGGTTAAGACAGTTCAAATGTTCCAAATCTTTAGAAATGTCTCCTGAAGGCACAAAATATCACATGTTCTGTTAGATTAATTTTGTATTAAAATTAATCTGAGTCAAAAACCAGTCAGGATCTTGAGATATGAGAAGATTTATTCCTCTGGCCAGGAGAAGTCACATGATGCAGGCCCATGTCTACACACGCACACTTCTGAACTCAGTCACCCATTGTTCAAACTTTTAAAGCTGTGTTATCCATAGGGAGGGGTAGAGATTGTCTAGGTCTAGGGAGACATAGAGATTGCCATTGAGTACATCTTGGCAAGACAGGGTGTATAGTCATTATCTTTGCTCTCAGGAAACATGGAGACAGTACATCTCCCAGTCACACAGAACTAGACGTCTAAACCAAAAAGGTATCAGTACAGCTGCGTGATTACAATCATTAATTCAGGCACACTCACACACAGACTGGGGCTACTGAAGGCCACATGAAGAATAAACAATAGAAAATCATATATATATATATATATATATATATATATATATATATATCAGACATGGAAATATAAAAGAATAATATGGAATTTTTCTTTCATTCCCCTTTGATGCTTAATAAAGCATCACAGTTTAAAGAAGAACAACAAAAGAAATATCAAAGTCATAATAAAGAAAAGTAAATTGAATAATAATGATAAAATGGGCTGCACGGTGGCGCAGTGGTTAGCACTGTGGCAGCACAGTTTACCCTTGGCCGGGGGATCGCAGGGATCGTGAGATCGTGGGTTCGATCCCTGCCCCCGGCCAACAGTGATCTGTGTGGAGTTTGCATGTTCTCCCCGTGTTGCGTGGGTTTACTCCGGGATTTCTCCGGTTTCCTCCCACATGCCAAAAAACATGCAGGTTAGGGATAAGGGGCGCTTGCGCACGCAGCGACCGGCAGCTGGTGGCTTGTCACCAGACTGCAAAACAAATCTACCTACGGGTACAAAATAAGTAATAAAAAAAAAAAGGATATGTATATGTAAGGATGTTTGTGTTATGTGTGTTGGCAGAGAAGCAGCAATTTGTGAGGTAGTTTAAACTTAAACAAAGTTATGATAAAATGTGTAGCAATAAAAGTGAATGTGTAATAAGTGTAAATATCAAAATCAATTAAACTGTAAAATAAGAATGTAATGATTAATGATATAACAATAAGTGTAATGTGATGAAAACAACAGTGAAAATGATATGAAAAATCCCAAACAAATAAAACAATATTTCAAATTTCATAGGTGTGTTTGTAAATAGTACATTTGACACTTCACATTGTGATGCATTTCCTCTTGGTTTTCTGCATGTCAGTCACACTTATGGAGAGACACCTTAGGTTGGTACCGCCCCCTTTACCATCCCCATCATCTCCAGCAATCGCATCATGACATATCACTACGTTTACATGAACAAGCATTATCATCATACTACGTATACAAGGAGTGACAGGAAAAGACCAAAATTGTCACTACAAAAATCACTAGCAAATTCATGATGAGACTTCTCCATGAAGAGAATAATCAGAATCAGAATCAGAATCAGAATCAGGTTTATTGCCATTGTTCATGTGATACACAAACTAGGAATTTGTCTCGGTGCCATGCTGCAACATTAAAAACATAATGAGAAAAAAGGATAAACTAAAAAACTAAAGGACTAGAAACGTGCAATAAGTGTAGAAAAATAAGTAAGTAATATAACCAACTTAATCAATTCTGTCCATCAGTAACAGTGACAGGGATTAAAAATCCAACAATAATTAACTATAATAGTACACACACACACACGGGCGGCAGTTAATTGATCAAGAACTATTTTGTGTCATCATAAGCCTCATAGCCGTCATTTCTTCCCTTTCACCCGACCAAGCAGATAAGGAAAAATTTACAAATGATTGTAGCCTAAAATTGTTTCAATCCATAAGGTGTTCTTTCCCACTCCCACCCAAGGAAACAGTGAATGAAGAACCTTTGCTCCTGTGCTCTTTATCTTGAACTGCTCTGACACATCTATGCTCCAGATGGCATCATGTGGTGCAAAGGTGGCATCCTGCGGTGAAAAGGCATCTCTCTTTACCCTGCCCACCTGGCCTGCCGACATGATGAGGGTGTAGTCAGTTGCAAGAACTGGGGCACACAACCCTGTCCACTTCATGGGCAGGTATGAGTACATCCTACGGCCACAGAATGACAAAAAGGATCTTCAGGACAACATTTGCCCACTTCGTTGGTCAAGCAGGTAGCAGTACAGGAGAGAGACGCACTGTAAACCACCGCACACTTAGAGAGTGGTAAGCTGCCCAGAGGGACATCACCACTTCCCTTTGGACAAAAGGAGGAGTTTCCTGATGAAATTAGCCTTGCCTTCACAGAGTAAGGAGTGTCATCGTGTTTCCAATCAGTGGAGTGATAGGTATTGTGACAGGTGTGATTCAAAGTAATGTTTGTTGTGTAATTTCTGTATATAGCCTCTTTTAAGAAACAGACAGCCTGTGGCAACTCCATTATTTTAGCAGTAACAGATCATTTGCCCAGCTGATAGCGGCATTAAGGAACAAACATAACAATTCGAGTGATTAGCTGATTTAGCTGTGTAATTAGTATATCTTCATCAGACATTGCCAGCATAAACATGATCATGATGACCTGGAGCTTCCAGCCAGTCACGATGTGTGTGTGTAATGAATCCTGCCCTATGGTGTATAGGCAGTGGAATAACTAAAAAACAAAACAAAATTGTCACTACGAGAATGATGAGGATGAAAAGGCAACAATATCAACCGCATCCTTCAGTTGCCAACTTTCTTTCTCTTGCATTTTGTCTCTCCATGATGAACAAACAATTGCTTTGTTATACAAGCCGTTACTGGACACCAAAGGGCACTGTCAGCCGACACTTGTATAGAGAAACAGTTAAACAGTCACTTGCTGAGGATTTTTAATGAGTTTGCAGTGTGTATTAAGCATTATTTATTGTTGTAATTATAAGAATGTTAAATGCATGAGTGAACTGTGAGTGTGATAGTTTGTTTTTAGGGAGCAGTATCTCAATTTCGTTGCATTGTTTATTAACAATGGAATGACAATAAAGGCACTTTGACTTTGACTTTGACAGTCTCTTGCTGAGGGTTCTGAGTGGGGTAAAGCGTTGAATGCACCCAAGAGTCACGTCCTTCGGCTTTCACAGCTGTTGGTGTCGCCAGGATAACCTTTGTGTTTTTTCTTGTGAGAGAGTATTGGTCCAGTTTTCCTTTTTGATGACCATATCCCCTGGTTTGGCCAAAATGGGTGCATCCCCCATGGTTCCTTCGTCACATGGTCCCTCCTGGGAAGGGCAGCATGGATAACAACTATGTCAATTGACAGTCTTTACATGTAATCAACCAAAATCCCTTCCTCATCACCTAAGTTAAATGGCCTTAATAGTGAGAGTAGGTAGGGTTTGCCATTCATTATTTTCTTTGTCACTATTTTCCTAAGCCTCCTTTAATAATCCTATTTGCGCATTATGCTAATCCTATAGATTGTGGATGGCAAGCTAAATGGTTTTTCAGGTAAATGTTATGTACTGTACCTAAGTGTGATTAGCATTTAATTTACAAAATGTAATCCATTATCTGAGTAAATCATTTCACTTTTTTCAAAACTTGATATTATTTCAGTAAAGGGTTTCTGTTCTGCCATAGCAGTTTTTGGATGAATGCAAGGGAAGGCCTTTGTCTATTTAGTAAATATGTCAATAATTACTAAACAATATTTTTGCCTTCACACTTATTTAACTCAATGAAATCCATGCAAAGGTTTTGAAAAGGATAAGTTTTTGTAAGGAAGGTCAAATTATTTTTTGCTTTAAGTTACATCCTTGAGTGATAATTTGCTTTGTCATTGTAGCAAATTTTAAATTGAGTCCCACAGTAAACCTCATCAGCATAAATTGGACTTTCCTTAGACATTTGGAACTTTTCCCATAAATTTGCAAATGTGCAGCTTTTTTTTTTCCTTATTGGTTTACTTTTAGTTTACTTAATTTTTTTTTTTTTTGCTCTCCTATATTTCTTATAAAATCTTAGGATCTTTTCCCACAATATTCTGCAAATATTTTTTCCTCACATAATTTTTCTTAAAAATTTGCAAATTTATTGATGTAAATTTGACTTTTTCTGGTGAATGTTGTGATTTCATTACCAAGCTGCTTCTATATTTGTGAAATGTTTCACCTATTTGTCATGCAAATAAATTACTAGTTAATGTTAAGCAGAAATTATGTTTTTATTCCTTTGAAGGTTTGGTCCTCAGTTTGGGGCCTGATGGCAATCTTGGCTTGAACCCAATTCTCTTTGCCATAGTTTATCATCCTCCCATGGCCTATTCAGAGTTTCTATCGGAATTTGCCGAATTTTTAGCTGATTTAATGCTGAAAACCGACAGAATAATTATTGTAGGGGACTTTAATATGCATGTTGATGTTGAGAGTGACTGTCTTAATAAGGCATTCAATTCAATTTTAGACTCAATGGGGTTTTCCCAAAAAGTAAAAAATTCTACCCATTATTTCCACCATACATTGGACCTTGTTTTGACTTATGGTATAGATATCGAAAATCTGGTAGTGTCTCCTCATAATCCTGTACTATCTGACCATTGTCTGTTAATTTTTGATTTCATTATCTCTGATTACTTATTTCCTAAAGAAAAATACTACTACAGCAGATGTCTTTCTGATGACGTTGTTGCTAAATTTTTGCAGATTGTCTCCTGAGAAACACCAGAAATAAATGATGGAGAGTCTGCTCCATTCGTGATTGATAGCATGGTTGATGGTGTTACTGCCTCTCTGCATCGGACTCTAGATTTGGTAGCCCCTTTAAAAAAGAAAAAGTCTACCCAGAGATTTCTTACCCCTTGGTTTAACTCAGAAACTCGTGGCTTAAAACAGAAAACTCGTCAATTGGAAAGGAAATGGCGTTCAACTAATTCAGATGAATTCAATTTAGCGTGGAGAAATCATTTCTTAATCTATAAAAAAAAATCTCTTAGAAAAGCTAGATCAAGCTAGTATTCTGCATTAATAGAAGCAAACAAGAATAACCCCAGGTTTCTCTTCAACACTATAGCCAGACTTACAAAGAGCCAGGACTCGGTCAATCCTCGCATCCCCCCTGAGCTTTCTAGTCAGGACTTTCTGAACTATTTCAATCTTAAAATTTTATCTATTAGAGATGAAATCATTCAGATTCTTCCTACCATAAACTCTAGTACATTAACTACTGCAACTCCCTCAACTGATATCTGCTTAGATAAGTTTACTCCAATCGACCTCTTAGAGTTGGATAAAATAATTTCCTCATCTAAGCCTTCATCTTGCCTTCTGGACCCTATTCCTTCCAGGTTATTTAAAATTATCTTCCCAATTATTGGTAGCCGTATTCTTCTTATCATTAATTCTTCTTTAACTCTGGGTTATGTTCCACTGGCTTTTAAAACTGCTGTAATTAAACCTTTACTTAAAAAACCAATGCTCGATCCTGGATTTTTGGCCAATTATCGACCAATCTCTAATTTGCCTTTCATTTCAAAAATCTTGGAAAGAGTTGTTGCTGTGCAATTATCTGACCATTTGCAGGGAGTTGGTTTGTTTGAGGTGTTTCAATCTGGGTTCAGAGTTCATCACAGCACTGAAACTGCCTTAGTGAAGGTCTCTAATGACCTCCTGACTGCATCTGATAATGGACTTGTCTCTGTTCTTGTTCTTTTAGATCTCAGTGCAGCCTTTGACACTATCGATCATGCTATTCTACTTGATAGATTGGAACACTTTGTTGGACTCAGTGGAACTCCGTTGCAGTGGTTTAGATCTTATTTGTCTGATAGATTTCAGTTTGTCCATGTCAATGATGGATTTTCTTCCAGCTCTGAGCTCATTCATGGAGTTCCACAGGGATCTGTGTTGGGCCCTGCTCTTTTTAGTCTAGATATGCTCCCATTTGGCGATATCATCAGAAAGCACTGTATACATTTTCACTGTTACACAGACGACACACAACTATACCTGTCAATGAAGCCCGATGATTGTGATCAGTTGGCCAAGTTAGATGCCTGTCTTAAGGACATCAAAGCTTGGATGAATTGTAATTTTTTACTATTGAACTCTGATAAGACTGAAGTCATTTTTGCTGGCCCAAAACATCTTAGAAATTCCTTTTCAGATTTTGCCCTTAATTAAGATGCTGCCACTCTCACTCTGAACAGTTGTGTGAGGAACCTTGGAGTGTCATGCGGTGGCTCTCGCGAGCCACCATAAGATGCCACACAGTCACCAGAGAGTTCAGTGAGAGTTTTTATTACGGTGAAAAGGTACAACACAGGCTGCTGAGACAATGACACTTAAGTCTTCACACAACAGGAGGCGTAAGGCTAACAGCTCACTACAGGTCCAGAGGAGGAGATGGTCAAACACAGACAGACAAGGTTGGTGAAGAAACAATACACAGGCTGCCGAGGCAGAGACACACAGAGGTCTATTCACACCAGGAGGCGTAAGGCTATACAGCTCACTTACTGGTCCAGAGGAATGACGGTCAAACCACAAGTAGACGAGGTAGGAATTAGTCCAAAGTATCCGTAGCATGACGGAGAGAGACTGACACTGCTGCAGGGATGCGGCCGCCAGCGTGGGCATAAGTAGTCCACCACTAACGACCGCAAATGCAGAACAGCTGCTCAGGGCCTGACAGCTGAGCGGAAGCCTCCCCGAGCACTGTCACAATAAGAGCTCAGAGAGCTAGGAATAACAATGCCGCTGTCAGACCCTGACAGGAATAACCCGAGCACAATGACCTAGTGCTCGGGTCATGACAGTAGCCCCCCCTCACCTGACGGGCTCCGAACGTCTAGTAACACCTAGCCCCCCCCCCCAACCACAGAGCGAGTGGACTGAGGAACAGGCAAGGAGGGAGCCAAACAAAACCTAACAAGACCCCAAACAGAAAAGGAAAAGAATACATCAAACAACATATCCATCCCATTTTCCCCAGAACAAAGACGAGAGGAAAAAAAAAAAAGCCAGAGAAAGAACAAAACAAAACAAGACATGACCACAATACAAGGAAAACACAATCATACAAGACATAAACACCTGACCCTGAAAGTTTCCCACCAAGACCACAGACAACCCGTCTAACTCCAGAATACATAACCCAGCCAAAAATAAACCCAAACAACCTCAAACACACGGTAGCTATGGAAACAAAAACAAGAAATAAATGCAAACACATGATAACTATGGAAACAAAAACAATACATAAATGCAAACACATGGTAACTATGGAAACAAAAACAAGACATAAATGCAAACACATGATAACTATGGAAACAAAAACAAGACATAAATGCAAACACATGGTAACTATGGAAACAAAACCAAGACGTAAATGCAAACACATGATGACTATGGAAAAGGGAAACCAGAAATATATGCTAACACACGGTAACTATGGAAACAGAAACAAGAAATAAATGCAAACACATGGTAACTATGGGAAAAAAGGAAACACCATACTATAGCCCCTCAAAAGAAAGAGGGGAGGACAAAACAAAAAGCAAAACATGACCATAGCCCCTCAAAAGGAAGAGGGGAGGACAAAACAAAAAAAAACAAAACCCAGACTATGGACTGCAAACACACATGAGGCAATCTACATTGCTCTACATAACAAACCAGACTATGGATTGCAAAACACACATGAGGCAATCTAAATTGCTCTACATAACAAACCAGACTATGGATTGCAAACATACATGAGGCAATCTAAATTGCTCTACATAACCTTGACATAACCCTGACACCGTATGGGCCCAAACAGAAGATGATCGGCGGAGATCCAACGCCCCCCAGGCAGAGCTCCGGCGACCTCCCTGCCTCCGATGGCCCACGGATAGACCCACAAAACAGTACATGATCAGGCGGTCTGCCCCAGTCCCAGGCCCCAAGAAACAAGTCCTCCAGTGGCCAAACCAGACCACCTAGTAGCAAACACAGTTTATCAGGTGACCAACCCAAGACGCCGAACGCACAAAGCAGTTCCTCGGGTGGCCGACCCGCATCCCACAACCACCAGAACCGTGGAGGAATAGCATACGGCCGCCCGCCTAATGAAGACAAGACATGAGAGCACCAGCCTGCCAGAAAAAAACCTCCAACGGCCCTCAGCGCTGACAACCCCAGCTGGGGGCTCCTGAGAGGGGAACAATCAAGAAAATGGGTCCATCAGACATCAGGCGGCAAAAGGTCTGCGGCTCCTCCACCGATCTCGGTCCAGACCGATGCGATTGTCGCAGCTCCGCCTGTATCAGATCCTGGCTGGATCACAGCTGCACCCACGTCGGACCCCGATTGGACCTCCTCGAACCCTGATTGGGTCGCAGCCACACCTGCGCTGGACCCCCACTGGACCCCGTCGGACCCCAATTGGGTCATAGCTGCACCCGCGTCGGACCCCTATTGGGTCACCTCAGCCCACGCGTCGGACCCCGACTGGGTCACCGCTGCACCCGCGTTGGACCCCGACTGGGTCACCTCAGTCCACGCGTCGGACCCCGACTGGGTCAGAACAGACCCCGACTGGGTCACCTCAGCCCACGCGTTCCAACAAAAGGGACTGCAGAAATTCCCTCTAGACATGACGCCGAAGAAACAGCTGACTGGTTGAGTGGGTCATTCCAGCAGCCCGGAACTGGATCCGGAACCGGAGCTTGCTGAAGACGTACTCGGCCGTGACGCCGACGCCTCCGCCGGCCCCCAGATGGTGCGAACTCCAGAAATGGATCGAGGACGGGATCAGGATCCGTAGGCAAAGAGCAGGAGTGCCTCCTCTCCTGCTTTACGCCGTGCTCCTCCTCCAACATCAGGAATATCTCGCGTTGCGCGGCGATATCCACCCTCCTCGCGTCGACTTCCGGGTGGTCGGCGCAGCGGGGAGAGAGATGACGAAGAACGTCTTCAGCAGCATCCAGGTACCAGTGTATGCTGTGATGGTAATCCAGCAGGGAAGCGGAGATGAGCATCTCATCCACGACTTCCAGAACACCTGTCAGCTCGTGGCTCGGGCTCCAAGCGCGGCCCCTCCGCGACGGCATTCCTCACACACACAGTACCCAGACGGAAAAAGCAACTGTCCAAAAAACTCGAACTCACTGGTGAATTGCGTCTCGGGTTGGCGTCACCGTAAACACCGTTTTGGCAGCAGTGTACTGTCATGCGGTGGCTCTCGCGAGCCACCATAAGACGTCACACAGTCACCAGAGAGTTCAGTGAGAGTTTTTATTACGGTGAAAAGGTACAACACAGGCTGCTGAGACAATGACACTTAAGTCTTCACATAACAGGAGGCGTAAGGCTAACAGCTCACTACAGGTCCAGAGGAGGAGATGGTCAAACACAGACAGACAAGGTTGGTGAAGTAACAATACACAGGCTGCCGAGGCAGAGACACACAGAGGTCTATTCACACCGGGAGGCATAAGGCTATACAGCTCACTTACTGGTCCAGAGGAACGACGGTCAAACCACAAGTAGACGAGGTAGGAATTAGTCCAAAGTTAGTCCAAAGGAATTAGTCCAAAGTATCCGTAGCATGACGGAGAGAGACTGACACTGCTGCAGGGATGCGGCCGCCAGCGTGGGCATAAGTAGTCCACCACTAACGACCGCAAATGCAGAACAGCTGCTCAGGGCCTGACAGCTGAGCGGAAGCCTCCCCGAGCACTGTCACAATAAGAGCTCGGAGAGCTAGGAATAACAATGCCGCTGTCAGACCCTGACAGGAATAACCCGAGCACAATGACCTAGTGCTCAGGTCATGACATGGAGTTATTTTTGATGAGGATTTGTCCTTTAATTCACATATTAAAACTGTTTCTAGGACTGCCTTCTATCATCTGCGCAATATTGCCAAGATCAGGAGCATCTTATCTCTGAATGATGCTGAGAAACTGATTCACGCCTTTGTCGGCTCTCGATTAGATTATTGTAATTCGCTATTATCTGGTTGTCCTAAAGTATCTTTAAAAAATCTTCAGTTGATTCAAAATGCTGCTGCTAGAGTTTTAACTGGTTCTAGAAAAAGAGATCATATTTCCCCGGTTCTGTCCTCCCTCCACTGGCTTCCCATAGAATTTAGAATCAAGTTTAAAATCCTTCTTCTTACTTTCAAAGCTCTTAACAATCTGGCCCCCCAATATGTAAAAGATCTGATATTACCTTACCATCCTAATAGAGCATTACGCTCCCAAAATGCTGGCTTACTTGTGGTGCCCAGAATCTCCAAAAGTACAGTGGGATGCAGAGCCTTCTGCTACCAAGCCCCTTCTCTCTGGATCCAGTTACCACTCTGGGTCCGGGAGTCAGACTCGGTCTCTGTTTTTAAGAACAGGGTAAAATCCTTCCTTTTTAATATAGCTTACATTTAAGGAGGGTTTTTGTGTCTCTTAACCCCACTCTTGTTCTATTGTTATTTGATCCATACTGCCGGTTGACCTCCAATAATGTACTCGGCATCTTATTGTTATGTTCTTTATGTCTGTCCTCTCCATCCTCCCTATCCCCTCATCCCCAGCCAGTCGCAGCAGATGACTGCCCCTCCCTGAGCCTGGTTCTGCTAGAGGTTTCTTCCTTCCAAATGGGAGTTTTTCCTCTCCACTGTCGCTTAGTGCTTGCTCATAGGGGATCGTCTGATTGCTGGGTCTTTCTGTGACTGTGTGGTTGGTTTTTGTTTTTTTGTTTTTTCTGCACTAAGGCGCCACGGGGCGGCTTTTGTTGTGATGTGGCACATTATAAATAAAGCTGAATTGAATTGAATACATTATTAATCATTTTTACTACCATTAATTATTTCACTGGTAATTGTACATTTTTTTGTCTTTACTAGTTTTTTCTAACTGCAATTGCACTACCCCCTTTGCTACATGGGAATCCCCATGTAGCAGAGGCCTGCTGAAACAGTGTATCATGTGATAAGTGTTTTTGTTAGGAGAAAGAATTGCTGTGTGAGTTTCTGTGTGAGCTTGTGCAGCTGCTTTTCATAGACAAGTCTTTTCCTTAGAGATTCAGTCTGTGCCATTAATGTGTGTGGCACAAACAAATCTACTTACGGGTACAAATAAAGTAACCTGAACCTGAACCTGAACATTTGCATATGGTTAATTTAGATTAAAGTTTTGTTTTATAAGTTGATTGATGGCACTGACTGTCTATATTGTGTTTTCCCTTGACCTAATTTGCAAGTTTAAGTTCAGTTAAAGCAAATAACCTAGCTGTCTGTGCAGATTTAGTGTTAGTCAGCATTTATTATAGTCAATTCTGCAATTGCCATCAGGCCTACATGTGCTTTTCCTGTTGACCACAGACAATTGTGAATTTATGAAAGTGCATGTTTGTGAGAGTGCATGTTCCACTCCTTATGTTAATGGAAAAGTGAACATATTGCTTAATTGGGATGTGGACTTTATTCTGCACAAGGAGTCCTTTATTAATTATTTTTCTTCTTAAATTTCGATCTGGGCTGCTGAAAGAAAAATTCCATATTATTCTATAATACTGTTTTATAGTGCCATGTCTGATATGACTTGTGACTCATGTATGACCTTGAACAGCCCTGGTCTGTGTGTGAGTGTGCCTGAGTTAGCAATTTTAATCACCAGCTGTACTGATACATTTTTGTTTTTGATGTCTAGTCCTGTGTGACTGAGGATGCACTGGCTCCTTGTTTCCTGGGAGCAAAGATAAGAACTGTTACACCCTGTCTTGCCAGATATACTCAAGGACAGTTTCTCCGTGGTCTCTCCATCTTCCCATGGATAGCATAGCTTTAAAAGCTAGAACAATAAATGGCTGATTTAGAGGTATGGATGGTCAGACTTGGGGCTGCCTCTGTATTTCTCCCTCATTGGCCACAGGAGGAATAAATCTACTTATATCTAAATATTCTGCCTGATTTTTGACTCAGATTAATTAAACTGAAAATTATTCTAACATTTTGGTGCACCGAACAGCGGATCCACATATCCCTGTCTTTCCGGCGCCTCTGCCCAATTTCAGCAAGTGCACAGCTGATGAAAGACCTTCCCAGGCTGGGTACAAGACTCAGTGTTACTGCAGTGTAGGCATTTCGAACCAGGGCACTGGAACTGACTGGGTGACAGGTCTAAGAATCCTACAGGCAGCTTGGATGTAAGCACATTTATGTGTTGTTAAGCTTATGGTCATTGGGTTCAAGTCCCAGTGAGTTAAATATGGTTTTAAGCTTGAGCCGATTGACACCGGAAAGCCTGGTTAAATTTCTGCTTGCACTAAATCGCTGGTTTGACCCAGGATTTGTTAGCATTGGGAAATTTTGTGTCGGCAAGATGGAGGTTCAGATGTGTTGCACGCAGGAATTAATGAAGATACTGTATAATTATTGCGCAGTGAACTTTTTGATATTTATCAATTTTTTGATGTTTATCAAGGTGAGATTCTGCCTCAACACTGCAGTGAGCTGTTAATTGATAGGTTCAGGGAAGATTCTGTTAGTCTGCCAAAGTGAGCATTGGATTTGAAAAATAAAAACGAACACTGGATGATATTGCGCAGGGTGTTCCTGTCTGGTCTGGCAATATTGCAGGTTTTACGTTAATCCTTGCAAGATACTATGGGGAAATATACAGTGACCACTGATTTTTCTGTTACTGGTAAGTGTCTTAAGTCTTGTTGTAGCGCTGGTTTGGTTAAAAGTTACTGTAGTTTGTCTGTTTCTTTGTGTTTTGTGCTTCGGGAAATCTGCTGGACGGTGACAGAGAGAGAGACGGAGTTTTCTGCGAAGGCGAAAGGAGCAGGTTGCCCAGAGCTTTAAAGTTGTTTTTGTGACTTTTTCTGGTGATTGTGGAGCATAAAAGAGTTGGTTAATTACTTATTATCCTCTTGGGAAATGATTACAATTGTGGGCACTTGCAAATAATACTTTTAGGTGAGAAATTCTATTGTGTTCTCATAGCGGTAGACAAAAAGTTGACATGAGAACATTGGGTTGCCAGATTTGTTTTTACAAGTATTTTGGGTTGCCATTTCAAGCTTGTTTTAAGGCTATCGTCCTGTTTCTCTGTGTGAGCAGCTGCCTGAAAGTAACCTTGGAGAGATACCAGGACTGCGCTGCGTGTGTGTGGTGTATGTGTGGGCCCTTGTGTTTGACAGTGAGTGAGTGAGAAGAAGGGGAAGAGGAGAGAAGAAAAAATCTGTATATGTATTTTTGCAAAGCTTTGGGGTTTTACAGTTTCCTTTTGTGGGTTTTTCAATCTAATTTTGTGGGTTTTGAATCTAACGTCGCGTACATGGTAAAATATTCACATATTTTTAAAGCCAGTATTTTCATTTACTCCACTTTTTCTTTGGAAAATGAAAAACATTAAGCTATTTTTATTCAATTTTTTGACATAGTGTCATAACCCGAGTGTCGGTTCTGGCCACACTCGGGTCTCATATCTTTTTGTTCCCTGGCTTTGGCAGCTGAGGGTTCCTTCCAGCTCCTCGGGCTCTTATTGTGAAGGCGCCCGGGGGAGCTCCCTGCTGTCAAAGTCAGCTGCTGCTCTGCTGTCATTAGCAGCAGCTGTGCCGCGTTGGGGTCATTAGCCGCCAGAGATATAAGCGGGTGCTAAATGTCCTCCAGCGCGGCAGTCTCTGTTATATCCTGTTATGATCACCTGCTATGCTCTTCTGTATGTTCAGCCACGTTCCGTCGTGCTCCTGTTATTCTCAGGTATGTTCCTTTGAGACCTTACTCTCACTGTTGTCCGTCTGGCGCATCGGGTGTCCCCCGGTTCAGACGTCACCCAGCCACTGTATGTGTTCTGTGAGTGTTCTGCCTTATCCTGAGGCGTCTTGTGATGGTCCATGAGGGCCGTCGTGACAGTAGACTGCTGCCTAACGCCCGGAGAGGAGGCGTTGTATCGAGACGCCATTCACCGTGTAGTTTGCAGTAGTGGACTGTTTGTTCCTACCTGTCTGGGTGCCGTGTTGAAGCATGCCATCGTGGAGGTCTCGTGCTCGGAGGCAGGACGCTGTTCTCGCTGACACCCTCGAGCGCGTGGACAGAGTCCTTGTCGCCGCCTCCCTCCTCGAATACAACAGCGAAGTGCCCTGGTACCTGGACCTAGCCGAGGAAATTCTGGATTCTCTTCCCCGCTTCACTAATCATCCAGAGGTAAGCGTGAGGAGAGATGACGTCGCCGCCCAGCGTGAGATACTCCGAGGGCTGGAGGGAAATCCTGGCAGGAAGCTGAAGCGGAGGAGACGTCGCCCCTCGCTTCGGGATCCCGCTCCTGCCTCCGTTCCAGCCCGGGAGTTCGCACCACCCAGAGGTCTTTTCCCATCGGTCATGTCGTCACTCGGGATTCCCCCAGAGAAGCTGCAGATGACAGCAAAAGAGATCTGGGACCGGGTGGCTGCTGCTTGCTCTGCTAAGAATCCTCCGGCGTGTATGAAGCATGTGGTGGCGGCGGTCAGACTGGTGGAGAGGAATCCAGCGCTGCGTGAGTTTCCTGAGTTTGCTGACTTGCTTGCCGCCGTTTCTGCTCAGGAACGGCGATTTCCGGACCTCACCTTCGCCTCACCCCCTACAAGGAACCGTCGTCACTCCGGCTTCCAACCTCGGCTAGAGCCCCGTCTGGATGCTGTCCCGGGTCGCCGCAAGGGCTCAACCCCCCACACAGCTGTCACTCCCGCGCCTCGTCAGAGGGGAATCCCCGCAGCCTCGTCTTCTCCCGGGCCCTCGCCTGCTGTCCCGTCAGCGCTCCATGCCCGACTGACCCCGGCTGTCGCCCCCTCCTCCTCGTCGCCTATCCTGGCTGCTGTGTGTCACGAGAGCTCCGTTTCGGCGAGCTTCATCCCGGATCCGCCTCGAGTGGCCTCATCTCGTCTTCCCAGAGGGCCCTCTGTCACCTTCCAGCGGGGAAAGGAAGGAATGACGTCCCCCACAGCGGAGACCATCTTACCCTTAGGGGAAAGGCGAGTGCATGATAATTCCTCTTCTTTTGACATTGTCTTGCCTTGTCTGACTCCTAGGGGTGGAGTTCGGGGTATGCAGCCCCCCGAGCTCCCTCCACCCGCTGTGGATGAAAGTAATAACCCTGCTTCCTCTGTGTCTCCCCCCGCTGAGCGGTCCTCGACGTCAGACCAACGTCGCTGGATGAGGAGGGGGCCTGCGGTTCTGGAGAGCCTGGTTCCGGTTCCGCAGCCACGCCATGGGCGAAGGAGGAGAGCGGACTGCAGCGTGGAGCCATCGCCGATGAAGAAGCGTCCCCGGGGTTCCACGGAGGAGCGGTCTGGTCCAGCAGGGCGAGATTCTCCTGCCACCACGCCGTGCGGGCCACCGGCGTGGACATCGGTGCCGGAGGACTCTCTAGCTGCACGCACCATCATGCCAGCTGCGGAGCCCGACGCAGCTGAGTGGGAGCCTGAGGATGACCTCCTGACTTCTGAGCCCGGATCATCGCAGTCCTGGACGGCGTCAGAACCCGAGCTCAGGCAAGTGCTCTGTTTTATCTTTCTTCTTCACCTTTTAGAGCACTTTTGCCTGTCTCAAGGGGAGATGAGCCGGGTGCAGCCGCCCGCTGCGTCCGAGCTTATCTCGCCGGGTTCTGGCGCTGCCGGTGATCCTGATCCCGGGTTTTCTCTCTTGTGTGAGTCTTCTCCCAGGGTCGCCGGCGAGGGGCTGCTCTCGCCTGCTGCGCCAGAGGTTCCGGTTTCGAGGTTGGAGGTCGAGTCTGGTGCCACGCCGACCGGGTCCACCGGGAGTGCTGTTCCGGTTCCGGAGGCCCAATCGGGGTCCACCGTGGGTTTGGTTCCGGAGGCCCAATCGGGGTCCACCGTGGGTGCTGCACCAGCAGGTCCTAGGTTCGGTGAGGGAGCTGCAGATCCCCGGCCACCGGATGCTGGACAGGCCCGTTTTCTTCATCACCCTCATCTCCACAGTCATCCTCCTCGTCTCCCTGAGGAGCACTACCCATCTCCACCTGGGGCCGTTGGGGTCCCGAACGCTCCGCCCGGTTTCCCCTCATCTCCCCCCTTTTCTGCGGGATCACCGGCTGCCTCCTCCCAACGGTTCTGGTGGGCTGGTGTTGCGGGGCGGCCGCCTGAAGGGCTGTCTCGTTGGTTTGGTTCTCTGGGCCGGCCCCCCGACCTGTTTATCTTCCTGTGCGGCGACCTACTCCGGCCGCCTGAAACTCTCTTCCCCCGAGCATGGGACTGGGGTAGGCCGCCCGAACTGTCCTCTTTTCCCCTCCCTGTTCTGTGGCCTCTTGTTGCCGGACGACCCCCCCGAACCTTTTGCCCCATCCCTCCGGGCCTGGACTGCGCCCTTTCCGGGTTCCTGATCTCGTCTGTGGGACTGTTGGGGTGTTTGTGGAGGGGGGGGGGGTTGTTTTGTGTTTTTGTGTCACTCTGTTTGCCCAAGGGTGTGTTGCCTATTTTGTACTTATTGTGGTTTTGTTCTTGTTACCCGGGATTATGGGGTTTTTTTCTATAGCCTTGTTGGTTGTTTGTCTCTCTCCCTCCTGCCAGCACCCCATCCACCCACCCTAGGGGGGTGGGGGGGGGCTTGGGTGTTACTCTGGCCGCTCAGAGCTCGGCCTTGAGGGGGAGGTACTGTCATAACCCGAGTGTCGGTTCTGGCCACACTCGGGTCTCATATCTTTTTGTTCCCTGGCTTTGGCAGCTGAGGGTTCCTTCCAGCTCCTCGGGCTCTTATTGTGAAGGCGCCCGGGGGAGCTCCCTGCTGTCAAAGTCAGCTGCTGCTCTGCTGTCATTGGGGCTGCACGGTGGCGCAGTGGTTAGCACTGCGGCAGCACAGTTTACCCTTGGCCGGGGGATTGTGGGGATCGTGGGTTCGATCCCAGCCCCCGACCAACAGTGATCTGTGTGGAGTTTGCATGTTCTCCCCGTGTTGCGTGGGTTTACTCCGGGATTTCTCCGGTTTCCTCCCACATGCCAAAAAAAAACATGCATGTTAGGTTAATTGGCTGTTCTAAATTGTCCCTAGATATCTGTTTCCTATAGGCCCTTAGAATAGAGGGTTAGTATTAATGAAAGCGCTTTGAGTGGTCTTTGTGACTAGAAAAGCGCTATATAAGTGCAGGTTAGTTAGTTAGTAATTAGCAGCAGCTGTGCCGCGTTGGGGTCATTAGCCGCCAGAGATATAAGCGGGTGCTAAATGTCCTCCAGCGTGGCAGTCTCTGTTATATCCTGTTATGATCACCTGCTATGCTCTTCTGTATGTTCAGCCACGTTCCGTCGTGCTCCTGTTATTCTCAGGTATGTTCCTTTGAGACCTTACTCTCACTGTTGTCCGTCTGGCGCATCGGGTGTCCCCCGGTTCAGACGTCACCCAGCCACTGTATGTGTTCTGTGAGTGTTCTGCCTTATCCTCAATAAATTACCACTGCAAACTCTCTGGTGACTGAGGCGTCTTGTGACGGTCCGTGAGGGCCGTCGTGACACATAGCAGTGATTTTTATTTACTCAATTGCATTATCTCTCTAACTGAAGCATTACAGTGAACTTTACAGGGAGAAAGGATGCCGGACTAAGGGTCTGACAGGGGTCCTCCTTCCCTCTGTCCCCCGCTCTCGGCCAAAAACCAACCTCTGGGGACCAACAAAACAACGTCGCCTCACCACTGCCCGCACTCCTCCTGTCGACAACAAAGTCATGATGGATAAGCCAATAAGTTAAGTACAATTACATGCATGTTAATCACTGCTACCAGCATGACAATGACAAATTTAACTGGACGACATGACATAATGCTGTCAATTAATAATGACCAATCACTGAAGTCTTTAAATACAGTTTATATTACATGATTCAAAGCACAGAAGAGGTTGATAGTGACTATGTATGTGCATATGATTCCCCTGAGGCTGTTGCATATCAAACAGAGGTCTTGGTGCTTCTATATCATATTGTTTTTTCTCTTTTTAATAAATGACTATGTGCTTATTAAAATTTTAATCCTTTCACTGTCCATATATCAAAAAAAAAGAAAAAAAGGGGAAAGATTAGAGCATCAACCATTCTGTCCTTGGGTCCATGTCGAGGCTCAGAATGTCACTTTTTTCCTGTGTGATAACATCCTGCGTACAGACTGCTGCTCTATGACCTCTGCCACAGACAACTATAAACAGTTCACAAGTTTTGCCATAAGGACAGAACAGATATCTCCCACTCAAGGAAAAAGATTAGGCCTACACTTTGCAGTTAATCACGTGTGTAACCACGCATTTTTAAATCTTAAGTTACAAGCAACAATTGCTAATTCTAAATGCTGCAATGACTTAAGGCTTCTAATATGTGACACTGTTTTATTAAACAGTGATCTTAAAGTAATGCTGACTCCTGCAAATTGGTAAAACATTTAGTGATTCACTGCATATTTAGCAAAAACTTGTTGTAAATAGAAAATCACATTATTGAAATAATGGAAGCTTTAGGTGTATGTAACACCTACTTGTGTGTAACACCTCTTTGTAACCCTTTAGGTATGTAATACTACTTTAGGTGTAAAATCTTGTACCCTTGTGGTAGTATTGGGTTATGGCAGTGCAGTTACCTTTAACTCTACTACCTGGATGGAAGGGACAATTGGGCCAGATCAGACAGACCCCAGGTTCGTAGGAGCCCGGAGGACACAACAATAGAAAACTCACACACACGGTGTATGGAATTTGCAACTATATATATTTCAAAGTTATGTACACATAAACACAGGTAGAGCGCTGATCACAATAATAATTCAATAATAAAAGAAAATACAATCCATCCAACATATATTCACAATATGTACAGTTCTTTGGTATCAGTTCCAGGTGACCAGTTGGGTCACTTTTACCAGTCAGTTAGGTTCGGGCAAGGCTTGCCATCCAGGTCTGGAGATTCATGGTTTCTTGATCCAGGAAACCAATAAAAAAAACCTGACCATGCTAATCGACACATGCGTCATGGGATTCCTGCGCTCAATGGCATTAACAGCCTTTGGATCCAAATCAATCTCAAGTTTTATCCAAGACAAAGACTGCTATTAACACATTAGCTCACCGTCTCCGTAAGGGAATGCGCTTTCTCGGTCGATGTCTGCTGCGAGTGACGTGACTGAGCCAAAAAATGCAAGTCATACCCAGACCCGGAGAGAGAGCGCTTAACCCACTGGCTGACGCTGCCAAACAACGGCGCAGCCATTGGTTGCTCAAAATACCAAATAAAAACATTTGGAACTTTATCAAAACTCCCCAGAAAATGTTCCCTACTGTTTTATGAATATATATTTATTTAAATATTCATCTTTAAATTATTTACTCCCATTGTGAAATGGGTGTTTTTCTTTTTAAAAGCGGTATCAATATTCATATTTTTATTTGCGTTTTTAACACTGGGTTACATGTAATTTAAACTTTTTGTGTAATTCTCCATTCCTGTTCATGTTTTTGTTTTTCAAAAGGACAAACAAAGCATTCACAAAATCCTTCTCTCACCAGGATTTAGAATTGCAAAATCAAAAAGGTGAAAAATAGAAATCACAAGCTCACCATTAGCTTTAATTCTAACAAATCCTTGGTGACCAAATATAACAATTCACTTGTGTTTCTTAGCATTACCCATTATAATAAACAGTGGAATAGCCACTGTAAAAACTCACTCAGGACAAAACTTGAATGATTATAACGGTAACACTTGCAAAAAAATTTTATGGGGTGACAACATTTGCACTCCTGTTGTTTTGAATTCTGATGCACGAACAGGGGGTAGCCTTGGGCTTCCCCCAATTTCTTTTTGCAGGATGGCACCGAAATTTGATCTTTGTGGGAGATGAGAGGAGGCCGGACAGTGTGTGGCAGGCTGCCTGTGGCGAGGGGAGCAACAATTTGTCATCAACCTGATCATCAGGCTCATTGGCTGAGGTGCAGTGGCAGCATGGGGGAGCTCACAGAGGACAAGCATTGCCGAAGCTAAGTACAACAAGTGACAATGACATAATGCATATCAATTTAAATTAGTAGTTTCGGTAGCGCTTCGATAGCTGGAGAGGGACGTGGCTGTGGCATCTGTTCACCTGGACGAGCTCGGAGCTCAACTACAGCGGCGGTGGGCGGCGGGGCTCGGTGGAGGAGCTGCTGGCACCCCGGCTGGACAGGAGCTCAATTGCAGTGGCAGTAAGCACCGAGACTAGCAGCGGAGGGGGCTAGCTAAGGCCCCGAGCTGGATTCGAGGTCGGTCGGTCGGATCGGATACTGGCGACATCAGCAGAGATTGTTTTACTACCAACAGGTCAGTAAAAATGCCACCAAAGAAGGAGGAAATGGAAGAGATAAAAAAAATCTCTGAACTTCTTGTCAAAAGAACTGACCAAAGTGGCTAGTCAACAGTTAAAACTATTAGGGCTAATGGAAGAAGTCCGAGAATTAAAATTAACAATTAAGGAAAAAGTCAAAAAAATTGCAGACTTGGAGCGACGCGTCGAGGATCTTGAACAATATTCTCGTATGGATGATCTAATTATAAGTGGACTAGACATTAAATATCAAACATATGCCAATGTTACAGCAGGAATGAGAGGTGAGGAGGCTCCCCTGAGTGAATCAGTCTCCCTGGAAAACCAGGTGCTTCAGTTGCTTGAAAGCAGAAATATAAAGGTTGAAGTAAATGCAATTTCAGCCTGTCTTACTTTACCCAGCAAAGAAAATAAAACAAAGAAATCAATCGTGATGCGCTTTGTGAACAGAAGGGTAAAGAATGACATACTGAGGCAGGCCAGAAAGCTACGGGGAACAGAAGTCTACCAAAATGAATATTTAACTAAGACTAATGCTGAAATAGCACAGCAAGCACGGATGCTGAAAAGACAAAATAAGATACAGGTAACATGGACAAGAAATTGTAGAGTTTGGATCAAACTTAATGGAACACCTGAGGAAGCAAAGACCATAATAATCAGACATCTTACTGACTTTAATAAATATACAGTGGGGCAAAAAAGTATTTAGTCAGCCACCAATTGTGCAAGTTCTCCCACTTAAAAGATGAGAGAGGTCTCCAATTTTCATCATAGGTATACCTCAACTATGAGAGACAAAATGAGAAAAAATCCAGAAAATCACATTGTCTGATTTTTAAAGAATTTATTTGCAAATTATGGTGGAAAATAAGTATTTGGTCACCTACAAACAAGCAAGATTTCTGGCTCTCACAGACCTGTAACTTCTTCTTTAAGAGGCTTCTCTGTCCTCCACTCGTTACCTGTATTAATGGCACCTGTTTGAACTCGTTATCAGTATAAAAGACACCTGTCCACAACCTCAAACAGACAGACTCAAAACTCCAACTATGGCCGAGACCAAAGAGCTGTCAAAGGACACCAGAAACAAAATTGTAGACCTGCACCAGGCTGGGAAGACTGAATCTGCAATAGGTAAGCAGCTTGGTGTGAAGAAATCAACTGTGGGAGCAATTATTAGAAGATGGAAGACATACAAGACCACTGATAATCTCCCTCCATCTGGGGCTCCATGCAAGATCTCACCCCGTGGGGTCAAAATGATCACGAGAACGGTGAGCAAAAATCCCAGAACCACACGGGGGGACCTAGTGAATGACCTGCAGAGAGCTGGGACCAAAGTAACAAAGGCTACATCAGTAACACACTACGCCGCCAGGGACTCAAATCCTGCAGTGCCAGATGTGTCCCCCTGCTTAAGCCAGTACATGTCCAGGCCCGTCTGAAGTTTGCTAGAGAGCATTTGGATGATCCAGAAGAGGATTGGGAGAATGTCATATGGTCAGATGAAACCAAAATAGAACTTTTTGGTAAAAACTCAACTTGTCGTGTTTGGAGGAGAAAGAACACCATACCTACTGTGAAGCATGTGGGTGAAAACATTATACTTTGGGGCTGTTTTTCTGCAAAGGGACCAGGACGACTGATCCGTGTAAAGGAAAGAATGAATGGGGTATCGCGAGATTTTGAGCGAAAACCTCCTTCCATCAGCAAGGGCATTGGAGATGAAACGTGGCTGGGTCTTTCAGCATGACAATGATCCCAAACACACTGCCCAGGCAACGAAGGAGTGGCTTCGTAAGAAGCATTTCAAGGTCCTGGAGTGGCCTAGCCAGTCTCTAGATCTCAACCCCATAGAAAATCTTTGGAGGAAGTTGAAAGTCTGTGTTGCCCAGCGACAGCCCCAAAACATCACTGCTCTAGAGGAGATCTGCATGGAGTAATGGGCCAAAATACCAACAACAGTGTGTGAAAACCTTGTGAAGACTTACAGAAAACATTTGACCTCTGTCATTGCCAACAAAGGGTATATAACAAAGTATTGAGATGAACTTTTGTTATTGACCTAATACTTATTTTACCGAGGAATTTACCAATTAATTTATTAAAAATCCTTCAGTGTGATTTTCTGGATTTTTTTTTCTCATTTTGTCTCTCATAGTTGAGGTATACCTATGATGAAAATTGGAGACCTCTCTCATCTTTTAAGTGAGAGAACTTGCACAATTGGTGGCTGACTAAATACTTTTTTCCCCCACTGTAGATGAACACTGATTAAGAAAATTAAGAGACTATGATAATCCATATCCACACACACGGCAAGAATAGTTCTTTTGTGACATACCATGTCAATATACTTTAAAAAAAACTAAACAAAAAACAAAAAAAACCTATGACTGACTTGAGTAGAAATCAATTATCCCCAGTTGGAGGAAGTCATTTGACACAGAGAGAGGAAATTCAAACTCTGAAAATATGCAATTATGCTGAACATAAACTACAAGAGATGGAGAATGATATTGATCCTGATAACCACTTTTTCAATAATATCCATTGTGAATATTACACTGAAAAGCAATTCAAAAGTCAAGTGCAACTAGATGGAAAACTATCAATAATACACTTCAACAACATAAGTCTTAACAAAAACTTTCCACAGATTCAGGACTATTTAAAACAGCTAGACAGAAAATTTACAGCTATCGCAGTCTCTGAAACTTGGCTTAATGAAGAGCAGGCTCCTCTGATGGCAATAGAGGGATATCAAATGTTTCATATTAACAGATCTCAAAAAAACGGTGGTGGTGTTGCACTGTACATTGATGACCTGTATAGGTGTAAGCTTGTAAATGGAATGTCCTTTGCACTACCAGGGATTCTGGAGTGTTTCTCTGTTGAGATTGACCAAGATAAAACAAAAAATCTAATTATAAGTTGTATATATAGAATGCCGGGAACTTGCATTGAGATATTCTGAGATAAATTAGTTGAGCTGTACAATAATATTACTAGTAAGAAAATGGTTGTAATTTGTGGAGATGTCAATATTGATTTACTAAATCCATTTCAACAAAATGTAATTACAGAGTTCATGAATTCTGTGTGCAGTATGAGTCTATATCCCACAATAACACATCCCAGTAGAATCACAGTTCACACTGCTACACTTATTGATAACCTGTTTGTTAACCTCTTGCGCACCTGTTGGCGGGCAAGTCTCTGCGTCCTAGGGCGCATGGTCCTGATGGTGGTGATGTAGGTGGTGTTGGCGTCCAAGCGCCACTGAAAATAAAAGCTGCAGACACAGCCGCGAACAGATTAGTTCATCTGACTGACCTCTCATTCGACTAATAAGAGCCTTGAATTGGGTTTCTGAAACCTTGAAGAACCAATGAATGAAAACCTAGGAAGGAGGACCCGCCTACTGTGAATGCAGGAGCCAATTGAAGCACAGAAGTTCGGGCTGGGTGAAGAGAGATTTACTGTTGCAGCAGATGAAAAAAAGGACGCTGGAAGAACCTGCTACAGACCCAGCAGCATGGAGAACACCCACAAGTGTGACCTGCACTCATTCCAGCAGAATAGATGTTTAGGATTCTCTTCCGTCATCATAGACCGACGGAGGCCGACGACAAAGGTCGTAAATCATTTGCCAAAACCGCAATAATGGAATTAAGTTTTGACCGGGATCCACGAGTGGACCAGCGTTGTGTTCATCTGACAATGGGGAAGAGAAGTTCGCCAGGACAATGTGGCTGTGAAGAGGTAAGATGTTATAAGCTAAGTTATTATTTATCCCTGAAAATTGTAATCCAAAAATGACTTTTGACCGATTGGTAAATTACAACTGTACGGCGCACGAAGTACGAAGTGCGTGCGCCGCGATAAACGGTTCATTTGCCATGTTCGGACCGTGAAGCCCCCCCCCCCCGCTCCTCTTCTGCAGCGGGGGGGCGTTCACGGTCCGAATGCCCCCCGGTCCGCAGGGGGAAGCCGCGGTGACTGCGCAGCGGTCACCACATAGCCATATGAGTCTATTCCCTCATGTAGCGATGCCGTCCTCTGTGGCGAGGGGGGGGACAAACCCCCACACACACACACACCCACAGTCGCGAGGGGGGGGGAGCCGCTGTGACAGCGTTGCTGTGGAAACATGCAACGAGTGTAATCCGTCATGTAGCGAGGGCCGATCTCCGTCCTTTATAGCGGGGGGGGAACAACCCCCCCCCCACACACATACACAGACACAGCCCTGAATGTGACCTTTCATTAGAGCCCAAAATGAAGATTCTACATTGAATTATTCAAAAGTTACAGACGTTTTTCCAAACTGTGCCATTTGGCACAATTTGGCACAGTTCCAACATGCCTGGGAACAGCCTGAGAACAAAGCTGTGTAAAATATTCATTTTTTGTGGTATTGTTACAAAATTTGGACCTCAGCTGGATAACACTTGGTTCTACATTTGTGTTGCATTTTCCAGCCCGGATCTGGAGCTGTGTGTTATTTGCAAGCATTTGTATCCAAAAAAACACCCAGGCCAAATTTATTTTCTTCAAGTTCACTATGTTTAGATGACTGTAACTCAGTGGCCGGAGCACTTACAGAGATCATGGTTTTTTTTGCCAAAAAATTCAAAGTGTTTTCTTTTAAATGAGACCAACCCCATGAAGATGCTGCAAAGGGTTGAAGAACAGCTTTCGATTTACTTTGGGCACATTATTTTTTGGCGTTTTTAGGGAAATTGACCGGAGTGCAAGGGGTTAATATTATTGATAAGAAAATAGAAAGTGGATTATTGATAAATGATATAAGTGGCCATTTGCCAGTCTTTGCACTTATCCATGGCCACACAGGGGCCAATACAGAAAAAACTTGAAAATCTTTCAGATACAAATCACAAAATGCAATCAGCTTTTTTAAAGAAGACTTGCTGAAGCAAGACTGGACAAAAGTCTATGTATTAGATGTAAATGAAGCCTATGACACATTTATGAACATTGTAACCACTCTTTATGAAAAAAATTGTCCATTAGTAAAGAAAAAGCTAAAACATAAACTTGTCGACAAGCTATGGTTAACCAAAGGATTACAAAAGGCGTGTAAAAAGAAAAATTTATTATATAAAGCTTTTCTAAAGAAAAGGACAAAAGAAGAAGAGCAGCGGTATAAAACATACAAAAAATAAGTTAACATATATAATGAGATGTAGTAAAAGAGGCTATTACAGTAAAGAACTGGAAAAAAACATAAAAATACATGGACAGTACTTAATATTCTTGGAAATAAAAATAGAAATATAAGCTACCCAACCAATTAAAAAAAAAAAATAATAAAACGACTCAAGAGTGTGAATGCAGTCTCACCTGCAGATGAATTTAATAACTTTTTTGTTAACATTGGTCCTAATTTGGCTCGAGAAATACCCATTACAGCACCTACGGGTGATACAGTAAGCAAAAACACTGCTATAAAAGACTCCATTTTCATAAAGAACACAGGCGAGAGAGAGGTCATTGAAATTGTTAAATCGTTGAAAAGTAAAACATTTACGGACTGTGATGGTATTGACATGCTCTTAGTCAAAACTGTTATTGAATGCTTAGTGAAACCACTGACATACTGTATATTTGTAACCTGTCTCTCCAAACAGGTATATTTCCCAATGCAATGAAAATAGCTAAAGTAATTTTGATATACAAGACGGGTGACAGAGGGGAATTTTCAAACTATAGACCAATTTCACTATTGCCACAATTTTCCAAGATACTTGGAAAAAATATTCTGTGAGAGAATTGACAACTTCATAATGAAGAATAATTTATTGTGTGAGCAGCAATATGGGTTCAGACACAAGAGGACAACTGCATTTGCTCTAATGGAATTTATAGAAAAAATATCAACTGCCATTGAAAATAAAGAGTATTCAGTTGGGGTATTCCTGGATCTTAAAAAAGCATTTGATACAGTGGATCATAATTTATTATTAAAGAAACTACAAAATTGTGGTATTGGGGGTAGCACTGTCCTGGTTATGTAGTTACTTAAAGAATAAATATCAGTATGTATGTGCTGGTAACAAAAACTTACAGTTACTGAAGGTTACTTGTGGAGTCCCACAGGGTTCAGTTTTGGGGCCACTGTTATTTAATATGTATATAAATGATACACGTAAAGTCTCGGAAAAAAAAATGGATTTAATATTGTTTGTCGATGATACTAATTTATTATGCAGTGGAAGCAATTTGGAACAACTTTTGGATACACTTCGAAAGGAATTAGGAAAGCTTAAACTGTGGTTTGATTCAAACAAATTAATGCTCAATTTAAGTAAGACAAAATTTATAGTCTTTAACAACCATCACAACAACTTAGTATCTAAACTTTGTGTAAATGGTGTAGAGACTGAAAGGGTATCTGAAACTAAATTTCTTGGAGTAATAATTGATAATAAACTGTGTTGGAAGTCACATATTAATTATATTAAAGGTAAAATGTCTAAATCAATTGCAATACTACACAGAGCGAAATATTTGCTGAATCAACCCACATTATATACTTTGTATCATTCATTAATACTCCCATACATGACATATCGTACTGAAGTATGGGGAAATACATATTAAACAAACATATATCCAGTCTTTATGCTTCAGAAGAGAGCTATTAGAATAATAAACAAAGCTGCTTACAGGGAACCAACAAACCCATCCATCCATCCATCTTCTACCGCTTTTCCGGAGGTCCGGGTCGCAGAGGCAGCAGTTCAAGCAGAGAAGCCCAGACTTCCCTCTCCCCAGCCACCTGCTCCAGCTCTTCAGAGAGGATACCGAGGTGTTCCCAGACCAGCTGGGAGACATAGTCTCTCCACCGAGTCCTGGGTCTGCCCCGGGGTCTCCTTCCAGTGGGACGTGCCGGAAACACCTCAAGTGGGAGGCGTCCAGGAGGCATCCTAATCAGATGCCCATACCACCTCAACTGGCTCCTTTCAATGTGGAGGAGCAGCGGTTCTACTCTGAGTTTCTCCCGGATGACTGAGCTCCTCACCCTATCTCTGAGGGTGAGTCCAGCAATCCTACGGAGAAAGCTCATTTCAGCCGCTTGTATCCGCGATCGTGTTCTTTCGGTCATTACCCAAAGCTCGTGACCATAGGTGAGAGTAGGAACGTAGATTGACTGGTAAATTGACAGCTTTGCCTTAGAACTAAGCTCCCTCTTCACCACAACAGAACAGTACAACGTCTGCATCACTGCAGATGCTGCTCCAATCCGTCTGTCAATCTCTCACTCCATTTTCCCCTCACTCGTGAACAAGACCCCAAGATACTTAAACTCCTCCACTTGGGGCAGGAGCCTGTCCCCAACCCAGAGAGGACAATCCACCTTTTTCCGGCTGAGGACCATGGACTCGGACTTGGAGGTGCTGATTCTCATCCCAGCCGCTTCACACTCAGTGGCAAACCGTCCCAGCAAGAGCTGTAGGTCATTGCTGGATGAAGCCAACAGGACAACATCATCTGCAAACAACAGAGATGAGATCCTGTGGTCACCAAGCATGACACCCTCCATTCCCTGGCTGCGTCTAGAAATCCTGTCCATAAAAATTATGAACAGGATCAGTGACAAAGGGCAGCCCTGGCGGAGTCCAACTCTCACTGGGAATGACTCCAACCAAGTGTTGGCAATATGAACCAAACTCTCACAACGGTCGTACAGAGACTGAATAGCTCGTAACAACAAGCCCGATACCCCATACTCCCAAAGCACCCCCCACAAAAAACCACGAGGGATGCGGTCAAATGCCTTCTCCAAGTCCACAAAACACATGTAAACTGGTTGGGCAAACTCCCACGAACCCTCAAGAATTCTCGAGAGGGTAAAGAGCTGGTCCAATGTGCCACAGCCAGGACGAAAACCACATTGTTCCTCCTGAATCAGAGGTTCGACCAACGGCCGGACTCTTCTCTCCAGTACCTTGGCATAGACCTTCCCAGGGAGGCTGAGGAGTGTGATCCCTCTAAAGTTGGAGCACACCCTCCGGTCCCCTTTTTTGAAGAGAGGAACCACCACCCCGGTTTGCCATGCCAAAGGCACTGCCCCTGACCTCCACACAATGTTGCAGAGGCATGTCAACCATGACAGCCCAACAACATCCAGGGCCTTGAGGTACTCAGGGCGAATCTCGCCCACCCCCGGGGCCCGGTCACCAAGGAGATTTTTAACCACCTTGGCGACCTCAGCCCCTGTGATAGGCGAGTCATCACCCTTGTCCCCAAACCCTGCTTCCTCTGTGGAAGGCGCATCAGTGGGATTGAGGAGATCCTCGAAGAATTCCTTCCACCGCCCGACGATATCCCCAGTCGAAGTCAACAGTGTCCCATCCGCACCATACACAGTGTGGACAGGGAGCTGCTTTCCCCTCCTGAGCCGCCGGACAGTTTGCCAGAATCTCTTCGAGGCCGACCGAAAGTCTTGTTCCATGGCCTCACCGAACTCCTCCCATACCCGGGTTTTTGTTTCAGCAACCACTCGAGCTGCACTCCACTTGGCCTGCCGGTACACCTCAGCTGCTTCGGGAGTCCCACAAGCCAACCAAGCTTGATAGGACTCCTTCTTCAGCTTAATGGCCCCCCTCACCACTGGTGTCCACCACTTGGTTCGGGGGTTGCCACCATGAGATGCACCAACCACCTTGCGACCGCAGCTCTGGGCCGCCGCTTCAACAACAGAGGTGGAGAACATGGCCCATTCAGACGCCATGTCTCCAGACTCCTCGGAATGTGGTTGAAGTTCTTCCGAAGGTGGAAGTTGAAGACCTCCCGAACAGGGGCCTCAGCCAGACATTCCCAGCACACCCTTACTATACGTTTGGATCTACCAGGTCTGAATGGCTTTCTCCCCTGCCATCGGATCCAACTCACCACCAGGTGGTGATCACTTGACAGCTCTGCACCTCTCTTTACCCGGGTGTCCAAGACATATGGTCGCAGATCTGATGACACGATAACAAAATCGATCATCGACCTGCAACCTAGGGTGTCCTGGTGCCAGGTGCACATATGGACACCCTTATGCTTGAACATGGTGTTCGTTATGGACAAACTGTGGTTAGCACAGAAGTCCAATAACTGAACACCACTCAGGTTCAGATTGGGCAGGCCGTTCCTCCCAATCACCCCCCTCCAGGTTTCACTGTCGGTGCCCACGTGCGCATTGAAGTCCCCCAATAGGACAATAGAGTCTCCAAGAGGAGCACCCTCAGAATCAGAATCAGAAAGCTTTATTGCCAAGCATGTTTACATAAAAAACATAAACATACGAGGAATTTGACTTGACATTGGGCACGCTGAATAAGCGCATCTCAATGACGCGGCAGCCATGGAGGCGCCTGTCAGCAGTAGAGGGTAAAGAAGGGAATGAGGGAAAAGGAAAGTGACACAATGGGCAGAGAGAAAAAAAGCATTGTTAATCAAAATAAAGCTCATTTTATGACCAAAATTGTGATTACATAGAAAAAAAACTCTCCAATGCACAATTAGCAGACAATATAGATCACACAAAAACAAAAGTTGAGAGAGACAGTGTGTGTGTATGTGTGTCAGTGTATGTGTATCAGTCATGTGATGTTGTATGCCTCCTGGGTGCCTCCAGCACTCCAGTCACAGACTCCAAAAAGGGTGGGTACTCTGAAACATCATTTGGTGCATAGGCACAAATGATGGTCAGGACCCGTTTCCCAACCCGAAGGCGCAGGGAAGCAATCCTTTCGTCCACTGGGGAAAACTCCAATATAGAGGCAGCAAGGTGGGGGGATACAAGAATACCCACCCCTGCTCGTCGCCTGTCGCCCGGGGCAACTCCAGAAAAGGCCAAGCACCAGCCCCTCTCCAGGAGACTGGTTCCGGAACCGGAGCTGTGTGTTGAGGTGAGTCCGACTATATCTAGCCGGTATCTCTCAACCTCGTACACCAGCTTAGGCTCCTTCCCCACCAGAGAAGTGACATTCCGCGTACCAAAAGCCAGTTTAGAAAGCTTGGGATCAGTCCGCCAAGGTCTCCGCCTTTGACCGCCACCTAATCCACATAGCACTGGACCCCCATGATCCCTCCTGCAGGTGGTGAGCCCACTGGAGGGCGGACCCATGTAACTCCTTCGGGCTGAGCCCGGCCGGGTCCCATGGGCGGAAACCCAGCCACCAGACGCTAGCCTTCGAGCCCCTCCCCCAGGCCTGGCTCCAGGCTTGGGCCCCGGTAACCCCATACCGGGCGGGGTACACTGAATCCTTGATATAGAATTTATCATGAGAGTCTGTTGGATCGTTCTTAGTCTGGCCCTTCACCCAGGACCAGTTTGTCTTGGGTGACCCTATCAGAGGCAAATTGCCCCGGATAACATAGCTCCTGGGATCACTGGGGCACGCAAACCCCCACCACCACATTAAGGTGACGATCCATGAGAGGGATCGTGACCAACAAACCCACTTTTTCTTAAATTAAAAGCTCTCAAGTTGAAAGATCTGGTTGACTTTAAAACTGCAGTAATTATGTTTAAAGTGAAGAATCTATCACTGCCCGCAAATATCCAAAAGTTGTTCCAAATAAGGGAGAAACAATATCATTTCAGAGGAACATGTATATTTCAAAAACCTTCAGTGAGAACTACCACCAAGCAACACTGTACTTCAGTGCAAGGAGTCAGATTGTGGAACACTTTTGGACCTGAATTAAAATCATGTACAATGCTTGGACAATTTAAACAAAAAGTAAAGGAAGAAATACTCCAAACATATATACAAGATGACATGTAAAATCACATAAGGATTGTCATATCCAGTCTGTGTTGGGTTGTTGCTTAGTTTTTGTTTTAGTTTTTTTTGTCACGTTTTGTCTTAGCTTTGTTCTGAATTGTAATCGCTCTTGTTTTGTTTTTCTTTTGGATTCTTGGATGGTATATGGGTGGGCAATATAAGCTGCGGCTTCAGCCATCACCCATTTCGAATAACTTAAGTTGAACTGTATAATCAGAGGAGTTATTGTTTGATTTGACCTTGTTGGATTTTTTTCCCCCTTTGTTATATTGTTCTGTTTCTTTTTTTTAATATTTACTTTTAATCTATCCGAAATAAAGATTCATTCATTCATTCAAATGACTTTGACTTTAAAAATGTGATGTTTACATGACTTCACACTGCAGGATACATCTGACACATTGCAATCTGACACCTTGCAATGATGCCTCTCACTCGATAATGGTTTGACAGTGTCACATTTTAGAAATGTGACAGTAATAATGAATAATTGTGTTGTGACATGCTAAAGAGCTGGGCTGTGCTTCTGGTGCTTGGCCTCGGCCAAGCCGGGCCTCGGGACTACAGTCCACACCATAATTTACCAAGGAATATATACAGTATATAAAATAAGGCATTCCTTGTACAAAATTAAGACAAATTCTAATTAAGCAATATGTCCACCTTTTGACATAATACACGGCTCAGGAGACGCACACACACAGGCTCAGAGTAGCTCAAATAGCTTTATTGACAACAGGGATGTATGAATGTGTGTCTGCGAGATGTGAATGTGTTGGTGGCGGCGTCTGCTTCGGGCACAGAGGCAGGAGACCGTACAGCCGGACAACCCTATGGGAAAAGCACAGGGAGAAGGGTGATGGGCACAGACCAACACAGGAGATATGCAAGTTGGAGAGGAGCTTACTTGGGAAGAGCAGATGACTGGCACAGCAAGGAACGAGGTCCGGTAGACAGCCACCTGGAGAGCCCAGTGCAGCAGCGAGGAATAGGCGATGGAGAGGAATAGTCCGCCGCCGGGATATCCACCTGTGCACAGGGGAGCAGACTTGGGGAAGAAAAGGTAAGTTCTTCTTACCACTATGCTTGCTGAGGATGAGACGAGACTCACAGCAATCCGTAGAGAAGTCTGACGGCTTCAGGCCGAAGCCCAGGGCGAGGCGGCTTAAATCCCTCGCCGCTGATGATGTGCAGGTGTGCGTGCAGCTGGCGCCGCTGATGAGCGGCGCGGCGTGACACCTTTCCATTGACTGAAGGAGTGTGACACAACCTTTCACAAGGATACACTTACACAAATTCAACCTGTCTGTGTTCAACAGGTCACACAGATGTGGTCTTAATGACTAACTCACAATGGTTACAATAAAAGCTAAATCGCATTAAATCTACACAGACAGCTGTATTACTTGTCCTAACTGCAACTCGTAAATTAGGTCAAGGGAGGACACTCAAAAAAGAAGCCATGACTATTTAAACCTCATTTTGAGGGGGTTACACTACTCACAAACTTTTATCTAAGTTAACTCAAAAAATTAGCATATCATGAAAAGTTCTATATTTTTTCACTCATTTCAGAAAGTAAAATCCATATATTATAGATTCATTACACACAGAGTGATATATTTCAAGTGTTTATTTATTTTAATTTTGATGATTATGGCTTATGTTACAACTCGCCGCTCATTAGCGGCGCCAGCTGAGCGCACACCTGCACCTCGTCAGCGGCGGGGCATATAAGCTGCTCTGCCCTGAGCTTCGGCCTGAAGCCGTCTGTTCCCTTTGGCTACTTGCCTCAGAGGAACCCCCTCGCCAAACAGCAAGATCGCTCACGTAAGCAAACCTCTACTTGTGTTCCAGTCTTTGCCCTGTGCACAGGTGGACCTCTCTCGGCGGCGGACTTCGCCCCCACATCACCACCTCGCTGCTGCTGTCAGGTGCATCGTCAGGTCTCTGTCTTCTGGACTTTCCCTTGAGCGCGCCTGCCACCTGCCCTGCCAAGTAAGCCAACAAACCTCACATTACCTGTTGTACTGGTTTGGTGCCCGTCACCTTCTCCCTGTGCTCTCTCCCCAGGGTTGTCTGGCTGTACGGTTTCCTGCCTCCGTGCCTGACGCTGACGTCCGCCACCAGTACATCCACATTCCACAGACACGCATCCATTCATCCTTGTTGTTGAATAAAGCTATTGAATTCACTCTGAGCCTGCGTGTGTGTCTCCTGAGCCGTGCGTTATGTCAGTACGGCTTCAGCAGAGCGGCTCGGCGGACAGCGGGCTCGCACGCCGATTTTCCACCCTCGAGGCTCGGGTGGATTTAATAGCTCATCAGCAGCAAGTGATACGTAATCAACTGACCTTGATAACTGACCGGTTAGACCGTCTGGACCCCCCACAGCCGTCCCCCCCCCCCGGCTCGTCAGGGAGGTGCAGCTCCTGCTGCTTCAGCAGCCGCCCAGTCTGCCCCGGGTGCCCCAGCCCGACTCACACCCATTCCTACTCCCGCCCGCTTTAGCGGTAAGCTCGGTGGAGCGCAGGGATTCATCATGCAGTGTGAGTCGGTGTTCCTGCGCGTCCCCGGGGACTTTCCCTCAGACCATAGCCGAATTGGCTATATAGGAAATCTCCTGGAGGGTCGGGCACTCACCTGGGCTTATGCCGTAATGGCGAGGCCCGGTTATGCCTCCCTCACCTATGGCCAGTTCGTTAAACATTTTCTGGAGGTCTTTGATCACTCCCGTATGGAGAGTGTCCTGACCGATCGTCTCCTCAGCCTTCAGCAGGGGAGTCGATCGGCCACGGACTACGCCATTGACTTCCGGGTTACAGCGGAGGAGGTTGGCTGGGAGGAACGGGCCCTCTGCGGCATCTTCCTCCGCAGTTTAAACTCTGGTCTGAGGGATGAACTGGCTGGTCGGGATATCCCTGAAACACTGGCGGAGCTAATCTCTCTTACGATCAGCTTGGACAACCGGTTGCGCGAGTGCGCCTCCGAGCGGAAGCTGCCTTCTCACTCTCGGGGGGTCTCGTCACGCCGGCTTCAGGCTTCACACGTCCAAGCTAGCCTGCCATCCTGGGACCTCCCGAATGATTGACCTGCTCCAACGCTCCTTTTGGTGGCCGGGATTGCGCAAGGACGCTGCCCGCTACGCCCGGGCCTGCCCCGTCTGCGCCACCAGTAAGACCAGCAACTCTCCTCCTGCGGGTTTGCTCCAGCCCCTGCCCGTCCCTGGTAGGCCCTGGTCGCACATCGCATTGGACTTCGTCACTGGTCTCCCCGTCTCTAACAACTTTGACACAGTCCTGACCATCGTCGACCGTTTCTCCAAGGCTGCCCATTTCGTGCCATTACGGGGGCTACCCTCTGCCTTGGAGACGGCGGATCTCCTCGTCCAACACGTGGTCAGGCTGCATGGGATACCAGCTGACGTGGTTTCCGACCGGGGTCCCCAATTCGCCTCGGACGTCTGGCGGAGTTTCTGCAGGACACTAGGAGCCCAGGTAAGCCTCTCCTCCGGCCATCACCCCCAATCTAACGGGCAGTGTGAACGGACCAATCAGGAGCTGGAGGCTGCTCTCCACTGCGTCACCGCCTCGAAGCCTGCGTCATGGAGCAAACACCTTGCCTGGGTAGAATACGCTCACAACACCGCTCGCTCCTCAGCCACAGGGATGTCCCCTTTCAAGGTGTCCCTGGGATACGACCCCCCTCTGTTTCCCTCGCTGGAGAATGAGTCGGCAGCTCCCACGGTTCGGACTCACCTCAGGCGGTGTCGCTCTATCTGGACAGCCGCGCGCAATGCGCTTTTACGCACGGCGGAGCGCAATAAGGCCATGGCGAATCGGCGTAGAAGACCTGCTCCTGCCTACCAGGTAGGCCAACCGGTCTGGATATCCACGGAGGATGTGAACCTGAAGGGTGAGAGGAGAAAGTTGGCTAAACGCTTCATGGGTCCATTCCCCGTCACCAAGATAATCAACCCGGTGGCAGTGCGTGTTGCTACTCCCCCCTCCCTCCGCATCCATCCCACCTTCCACGTCTCCAAGGTGAAACCGGTGGTGTCTGATCCCATCTGCCCTCCTCCTGCTGCGCCGCCCGCGCCTCGGACGATTGATGGCCATCATCCGGCCTGGACTGTCTCAACCATCTTGGACTCCCGACGCCGGGGTCGCGGGCTACAGTATTTGGTGGACTGGGAGGGCTATGGTCCAGAATGGAGGCAATGGGTTCGTTCCTCGTTCGTGTTGGATCGCTCTCTCATCACCGAGTTTCACCGGAAGTACCCCAATAAACCATCGCCAGGAGGCGCTGCTAGAGGGGGGAGTACTGTTACAACTCGCCACTCATTAGCGGCGCCAGCTGAGCGCACACCTGCACCTCGTCAGCGGCGGGGCATATAAGCTGCTCTGCCCTGAGCTTCGGCCTGAAGCCGTCTGTTCCCTTCGGCTACTTGCTTCAGAGGAACCCCCTCGCCAAACAGCAAGATCGCTCATGTAAGCAAACCTCTACTTGTGTTCCAGTCTTTGCCCTGTGCACAGGTGGACCTCTCTCGACGGCGGACTTCGCCCCCGCATCACCACCTCGCTGCTGCTGTCAGGTGCATCGTCAGGTCTCTGTCTTCTGGACTCTCCCTTGAGCGCGCCTGCCACCTGCCCTGCCAAGTAAGCCAACAAACCTCACATTACCTGTTGTACTGGTTTGGTGCCCGTCACTTTCTCCCTGTGCTCTCTCCCCAGGGTTGTCTGGCTGTACGGTTTCCTGCCTCCATGCCTGACGCTGACGTCCGCCACCAGTACATCCACATTCCACAGACACGCATCCATTCATCCTTGTTGTTGAATAAAGCTATTGAATTCACTCTGAGCCTGCGTGTGTGTCTCCTGAGCCGTGCATTATGTCAGCTTACAGCCCATGAAAACCCAAATTCAGTTTCTCAAAAAATTAGAATATTTCATAAAATTAACTTTAAAAAGTAGTTTTTTAATAGAAATGTTGGCCGACTGAACAGCATGTCCATGTACACACTCAGTACTTGGTTGGGGCTCCTTTTGGATTAATTACTGTATCAATGTGGCGTGGCATGGAGGTGATCAGCCTGTGGCACTGCTGAGGTGTTATGAAGGTCCAGATTGCTTTGATAGCGACCTTCAGCTCGTCTGCATTGTTGGGTCTGGTGTCTCTCATCTTTCTCTTGACAATACTCCATAGATTCTCTATGGGGTTTAGGTCGGGAGAGTTTGCTGGCCAATCAAACACAGTGATGCCATGTTCATTAAACCAGGTTTTGATACTTTTGGCAGTGTGTGGGGGGTGGGCCAAATCCTGCTGGAAAATGAAATCAGCTTCTCCATAAAGCTTGTCAGCAGAGGGAAGCATGAAGTGCTCTAAAATTTCCTGGTAGACGACTGTGGTGATTTTGGCCTTGATAAAACACAGTGGACCAACACCAGCAGATGCCATGGTTCCTCAAATCATCACTGACTGTGGAAACTTCACACTAAACCTCAAGCAACTTAGATTCTGTGCCTCTCCACTCTTTCTCCAGATTCTGGGACTTTGATTTCCAAATCAAATGCAAAATTTACTTTGATCTGAACAGAGGTCATCTGCTGGCGTTTGTCCACTGTGTTTTATCAAGACCAAAGTCAAGAGGGAGATGAGAGACACCAGACCCAACAATGCAGACGAGTTGAAGGTCACTATCAAAGCAACCTGGGCCTCCATAACGCCTCAGCAGTGTCACAGGGCGATCACCTCCATGCCACACCACAGTGATACTGTAATTAATCCAAATGGAGCCCTGACCAAGTATTGCGTGTGTACATGGACATACTTTTCAGTCGGCCAACATTTTCCATTAAACTATTTTTTTTTATTAATTTTATATAATATTCTAATTTTTGAGAAACTGAATTTGGGGTTTTCATGGGCTGTAAGCCATAATCGTCAAAATTAAAATAAACACTTGAAATATATCACTCTGTGTGTAATGAATCTATATACTATATGGGTTTCACTTTCTGAAAGGAGTGACAAAAAATGTTGAACTTTTTCATGATATTCTAATTTTTTGAGATGTAGCTGTAAATAGCACAAAACATTTCCTTCTTCTAGTAAAAAGGACACTACCCATCAAGCTAGCACGCTGTAACTTTGATGCATGTGTGTCTCCATGCATCAAAGGGGGGGGGGGGTACCACAACAATTAATTAGCAAAAATCCTCAGAAAAATAGATTATAGATAAAAAAATTATCAATAAATGATCAATAATGTAGAGAAAAATATAGATGAAACCGCTTGGTAATGAAATCACAACATTCAATAGGAGAAGTTAAAATTTATATCAATAGATTTTCAGATATTTAAGAAAAATATTTGCAGATTATTGTAAAAAGAAATATCATGTTTATAAGAAACAAGGTAAACTGATAAGGAAGCACAAAATCATGCAAATTTATGGGAAAAGTTCCAAATGTCTAAGGAAGGTCCAATTTATTTAGAATTTATGCTTATTGTGGGATTCAATTTAGAATTTACCCCAAAGACAATACAGATTCTTACTCAATAATGTAAGAAGAGAACAATGCTTTAGGGAGCTCAAAGCAAGATAATTTGACCTTCCCAACATAAACTTAGTCTTTTCAAAACCTTTGCATAGATCTCATTGAGCTAAATAAGAGTGGAGGTAAAAATGTTGTTTAGAAATTATTGACATACTTATTGAATATAAGAGACGTGACAACCTAATAGTATTGAATGCAAAAGACGCAATAGACTTACACAATGGTCCCCTCCGGTATACAACTAGGAAAATACCAGTCACTGTGGAGGATGAGGATATGTATGGGTACATAATCATACCATGTAGGATAACTAAGTAGACGGTTATGCTGTTTGATTCCATCTAGCTACAATGCTCCACGCTGTGTGTGTTTATATATTTACATATTTATTCCATCTAGCTACAATGCTCTGCACTGTGTGTTTATATATTTACATATTTATTCCATCTAGCTACAATGCTCCACGCTGTCCATCCATCCATCCATCCATCTTCTACCGCTTTTCCGGAGGTCCGGGTCGCGGAGGCAGCAGTTCAAGCAGAGAAGCCCAGACTTCCCTCTCCCCAGCCACCTGCTCCAGCTCTTCAGAGGGGATACCAAGGCGTTCCCAGACTAGCTGGGAGACATAGTCTCTCCACCGAGTCCTGGGTCTGCCCCGGGGTCTCCTCCCAGTGGGACGTGCCTGAAACACCTCAAGTGGGAGGCGTCCAGGAGGCATCCTAATCAGATGCCCATACCACCTCAACTGACTCCTTTCAATGTGGAGGAGCAGCGGTTCTACTCTGAGCCTCTCCCGGATGACTGAGCTCCTCACCCTATCTCTGAGGGTGAGTCCAGCAATCCTACGGAGAAAGCTCATTTCAGCCGCTTGTATCCGCGATCTCGTTCTTTCGGTCATTACCCAAAGCTCGTGACCATAGGTGAGAGTAGGAACGTAGATTGACTGGTAAATCGACAGCTTTGCCTTAGAACTAAGCTCCCTCTTCACCACAACAGACCGGTACAACGTCCGCATCACTGCAGATGCTGCTCCAATCCGTCTGTCGATCTCTCGCTCCATTTTCCCCTCACTCGTGAACAAGACCCCAAGATACTTAAACTCCTCCACTTGGGGCAGGAGCCTGTCCCCAACCCGGAGAGGACAATCCACCTTTTTCCGGCTGAGGACCATGGACTCGGACTTGGAGGTGCTGATTCTCATCCCAGCCGCTTCACACTCAGCGGCAAACCGTCCCAGCAAGAGCTGTAGGTCATTGCTGGATGAAGCCAACAGGACAACATCATCTGCAAACAACAGAGATGAGATCCTGTGGTCACCAAGCATGACACCCTCCATTCCCTGGCTGCGCCTAGAAATCCTGTCCATAAAAATTATGAACAGGACCGGTGACAAAGGGCAGCCCTGGCGGAGTCCAACTCTCACTGGGAATGACTCCGACCGAGTGTTGGCAATGCGAACTAAACTCTCACAACGGTCGTACAGAGACCGAATAGCTCGTAACAACAAGCCCGATACCCCATACTCCCGAAGCACCCCCCACAAAAATCCACGAGGGACGCGGTCAAATGCCTTCTCCAAGTCCACAAAACACATGTAAACTGGTTGGGCAAACTCCCACGAACCCTCAAGAATTCTCGAGAGGGTAAAGAGCTGGTCCACGCTGTGTGTTTATATATTTACATATTTATTCCATCTAGCTACAATGCTCCGCACTGTGTTTATATATTTACATATTTATTCCATCTAGCTACAATGCTCCGCACTGTGTGTGTTTATATATTTATATATTTATTCCATCTAGCAACAATGCTCCACACTGTGTGTGTTTATGTATCTAACTAACTAACTACTACTAACTAACCTGCACTTATATAGCGCTTTTCTAGTCACAAAGACCACTCAAAGCGCTTTCACTAGTACTAACCCTCTATTCTAAGGGCCTATAGGAAACAGATATCTAGGGACAATTTAGAACAACCAATTAACCTAACATGCATGTCTTTGGATTGTGGGAGGAAACCGGAGCCCCCGGAGTAAACCCACACAGCACAGGGAGAACATGCAAACTCCATACAGAAAGGTTCCAACCCCTGCCAGCCTGGGGATTCGAACCAGGAACCTTCTAGCTGTAAGGCAACAGTGCTAACCACTGCACCACCGTGCATCTACATATTTATTCCATCTAGCTACAATGCTCCGCACTGTGTGTTTATATATTCATATATTTATTCCATCTAGCTACAATGCTCCGCACTGTGTGTGTTTATATATTTACATATTTATTCCATCTAGCTACAATACTCCGCACTGTGTGTTTATATACTCATATATTTATTCCATCTAGCTACAATGCTCCGCACTGTGTTAATATATTTATATATTTATTCCATCTTGCTACAATGCTCCGCACTATGTGTCTATATATATATATTTATATTTATAGGTACATATGTATACTCACTGCTCTTGTTTTTCTCTTGCCTTCTGATTGTTGCTCTGAGTGTTGCTATCCCTGTGCTGTTGCAATCCTGGAATTTCCCCATTGTGGGACTAATAAAGGCTTATCTTATCTTATCTTTATATACAAAGGCTTTCCCCTGCACTAATCTAAATACTGCTATGGTGACACTGAAACCCTTAATCGAAACAATATCAAGGTTTAAAACAGTTGAAATGATTTACTTCGATAATGGAAAACATTTAATGGAATCCACTTTGTAAATCAAATCATATCACATTTAGGTACAATACTCAACATTTACTTAAAAAAACACTTAGCTTGCCATCAATAATCTATAGCATTAGCATAATGCACAAGTAGAATAATGAAAGATGACTTAGGAAAATAGTGACAAATAAAAATATCTCTCTCTGGTAGTCCATCGAATTCGATGATGACCATGTTCTTTATTTGTGAGTTTGCTGGTGTTTGAATAGTCCGCTCCTGGATCTGCAGATTCGGTTACAGACCGGGCATGTGAAGAAGGTGCTGGGGGGAGCAGGGGGGACTTGGCGGTCATGCCTCTTTGCACGCTTTGCTGTCCGGTGTTGTGTGCGCTGCTCCTCCATATAATCCACTCCCTGTGAGTAGTGGGAGCGCCAGACGTCTCGGCAGGAAGCGAGTTCCTCCAGCGAAGAGGAGTTGATCCGACATCTCTTCAGGATGGACTTCATTTGGTCTTTGAAACGCTTCTTCTGCCCACCAGCGTTGCGTTGGCCTCAGTGTAACTGACCATACAGGATTCTGCGTGGGAGTCTGTGGCTGGGCATCCGGATGACGTGCCCCAACCACCTGAGTTGATGCTGGGCCATTTTTTTAAAAAAAAATTTTTATTACTTATTTTGTACCCGTAGGTAGATTTGTTTTGCAGTCTGGTGACAAACCACCAGCTGCCGGTCGCTGCGTGCGCAAGCGCCCCTTAACTCCCTAACCTGCATGTTTTGGGCATGTGGGAGGAAACCGGAGAAATCCTGGAGTAAACCCACGCAAACACGGGGAGAACATGCAAACTCCACACAGATCACTGTTGGCCGGGGGCAGGGATCGAACCCACGATCTCACGGGCCATGATGGACTCCACGCTGCAGCTGCCAGCTCTCTCCAGCACTTCTGTGTGTGGCACTCTGTCCTTCCAAGTGATGCCAAGGATCTTTTTTTTTGTTACTTCTTTGTACCCGTAGGTAGATTTGTTTTGCAGTCTGGTGACTTCCGTATTTACAAGCCACCAGCTGCCGGTCGCTGCATGCGCGAGCGCCCCGTGTCCCTAACCTGCATGTTTTTGGCATGCGGGAGGAAACCGGACAAATCCCCGAGTAAACCCGTGCAACACGGGGAGAACATGCAAACTCCGCACAGATCACTGTTGGTCGGGGGCTGGGATCGAACCCACGATCTCACGATCCCCCGGCCAAGGGTAAACTGTGCTGCCGCAGTGCTAACCACTGCGCCACCGTGCAGCCCCTCTTCTGGAGACATCTTACATGGAAGGTCTCCAGGCTTCTCAGATGGCGGCTGTAAATAGTCCATGCCTCACATCCATACAGTAAGGTGGTGATACATACAGCTCTGTAGACCAGCACTTCAGTGTGGAGTTTGAGGTTACTGTTCTGAAAAACCCTTCTCCTTAGACGACCAAAAGATGCTGAAGCTTGCTTGAGGCTGTTCTGGATCTCATCATCCACTAAGCAGGTGTCAGACATTATGCTCCCCAGGTATTTGAATGTGGGCACTGTGAGCAACTGTTGCCCTGCTGCTGTGAGGGTTATTGGGTTTTGTGGGGGGTCAGTACTGGACTGACAGAGTACCTCTGTCTTCTGGGTGTTGATTGTCAGTCCCATTCTGGTGTATGCAGTTACAGCTGCCGAGAGGATGATTTGTAGAGCGTCTGGTGTATGGGCAACTAGGGCACAGTCATCGGCGTATTGTAGCTCAATGATGGTCTCTGATGTCACCTTGGAAGTTGCCTGTAGCCTCCTGATGTTAAACAGGTTACCATCAAGCCTGAAGTCAATGGTAACTCCAGCTTGCTTCTCCACCATCCTACGAAGCAGAGTTGTTACACAGACAAGGAAGATGTTGAAGAGAACTGGGGCCAGCACACAGCCTTGCCTCACTCCGGTTTGCACTCCAAAAGGTTCTGAGCTGTGCCTTCCCACTACCACTCGGGCCATCATCCCAGAATGGAACTGCACAAAGATGGTGAGAAACTTGGGTGGACACCCAAATCTCTTCAGGACTTGCCACAGTAGTTCCCTGTTCATTGTGTCAAATGCCTTTGACAAGTCGACAAAGGCAATGAACAGGTCCTTATGCTGCTCCCGACATTTCTCTTGGAGCTGACACATCACAAAGATCATGTCAACTGTCCCCCTGTACTTCCGAAAACCACACTGTGACTCTGGGGTGACCCGCTCTGATATTGCAGAGATGAGTCTGCGAAGCATGACCTTGGCAAGGACCTTTCCAGCAATGGCCAACAGAGGGATACCCCTACTATTGGAGCAGATGGATTTGTCTCCTTTATTCTTGTAAATGGTCACAATGTTGCCGTCTTTCCACTGTTGTGGGACACACTCTCATCTCCACACCTCTAAGATATAGAGATACAGTGTCTGAGTGCAGAGGTAGCCTCCTTCCTTGAGAAGTTCAGCTGGGATGCCATCAGGTCCAGGAGATTTATTGTTTTTCAGGGATTTTAATGCATTCAGGATTTCTTTAAAGGTTGGGGGGAGGTCGAGATCTGGCAAGGTAGGATGTTCAGGGAGCTCTGCAAGGACAGTTGGGTCCACTGAGGTGGGCTGGTTAAGCATGGTGTTAAAATGCTCAGCCCACCGCTCCACTATCATGGCCTGATCCTTGATTAAAGAAGATCCATCAGCAGATCTAACAGGTGCCAGGGAGCAGTTTCTGGGGCCGTAGATGGTTTTGACTGCATCATAGAAACTGTGCATATTGTTTCTATCAGCATGAGTTTGGATTTCATTGGCCTTTGAGATCCACCACTCATCTTGCAGTTTCCTGAGAGTTGTTTGGACCGCAGAACGAAGGGCTTGCCATTGCTTCTTATGGAATTGGGATTGTGGGTTGTTCAAGGTGGCTCTGTGTGCCCTGTGCTTTCTGTCCAGGAGGGTGGAAATCTCTCCAGCATTCTGGTCAAACCAGTCCTGATGTTTCTTGGTTTTGACACCGATGGCTTGGGCTGCAGTGTCAAAGAGGATGGTGGATAGAGTGGTCCACTTCTCATCCATCCCAGACTCTGAGATGAACAGTTGTTCAATACCTGCCAGCCTCTCAGCTAGGGAGCGACGGAAGTTGTCACAGATGACGCTGCTAGAGAGTCTGGCACAGTGGAATATTTTCCTCTTTGGGCCACCGTGGCAAGCTAGGGGCCGAACATGCATTCTGACCTTTGTCAGAATCATGCGGTGATCTGTCCAGCAGTCTGCCCTTCGCATAGCTCTTGTGATGAGCACGTCCTTGAGGTCAGCCCTCCTCACGATCACATAGTCGATCAGGTGCCAATGTTTGGACCTGGGACGCATCCAGGATGCCTTATATTTGTTCTTTTGCTGGAAGATTGTGTTAGTGATGGTAAGATCATGTTCCGCACAGAGACTAAGAAGTCTCATGCCATTGGGGTTGACTTTTCCAATGCCATGGGCACCGATCACACCATTCCAGTTTTGCAAGTTCTTTCCGACTCTTGCATTGAAATCACCAAGCAACATGATCTTGTCACCCTTTGGGATGTGACTGAGAATGTCATCGAGTGCCTGGTAGAAGCGGTCCTTCTCTTCAATGTTCAATGGCAGGGTTGGTGCATAGGCACTTACCAAAGTGACATACCTACATTTTGCAAGGGGGATGCGAAGAGTCATGAGCCTTTCACTGACACCCACTGGTGATTCTGTGAGCTTGTGCAGGAGGCTGTTCTTGATTGCAAAACCAACTCCATGAAGGAGCTGTCCACCAATGGGGTATCCTTTCCAAAAGAATGTATTACCCTCTCCTACCTCATTGAGTGAGCCTTCCTCGAGGAGTCGGGTCTCACTGAGTGCTGCCACATCCACATTGTAGCGCTTCAGCTCGCTGGCAACGAGTGCTGTTCTGCACTGTGGTCTGTCTGGACTGGCATCCAGGAGTGTCCTTATGTTCCATGCTGCAATTCTAAATGGTACTGTTTTTGTTTTTCGACCGCATAGTGGAATGTTCCGACAGGTATGGTTTCCTATCCGGGTGCTATGCTGAGTGGGCAATGTTTAGGCCACCTTTTCTAGGCCTTTCCCCAATTGGGGTGAGCAGTGCGGTCCCTAAATAGGGCTGCTCAGATGCATAGGGGTCTGCCGGAAGCAGCTGCCACTCAATCCCAACTGCTAACGACCGTTGCCCTGTGCCGCTGACGTGCAGAGTTCCAGCTAGGAGCTTCCAGCTCATTCAAACCTGCCCCCGTTACTGGATGCTCCATCGCCGCCGGACTTTAGAGGTCGGAGAATCAGGTAAAGAAGATACCTGCGCAGTGATGGTTTTTAGAGTGGCATGGGGGGTGCGCTTTTCCCGATGCCACTACCTTGGTTGTAGAGGAGATGGTTCCAGTGGCAAGGGAGACCCTAGATGACCGGCATCTTCTCACAACTGCAGGAGGCTGCCAGAATGCAGGATTTTGGGAAACCACCTCAAAGCGTGCCACCACCAGCTTGCTTTTTTGTCAGGGTGTGCTTCCTTAGCCTTCGTCCGCTTTTACAGCCATTATGGTGATTATCATTACTACCAGCTTCTGCCTGCTCTACCGTTGAGGTCTTCATCTTCGTCTTCGGGATCACTCTTAGTCTGTCCTCTACCCTTCGACCTGTTCGGCTTGGGTGACCCTGCCAGGAGTACGAGACTCTGGCCAACATAGCTCTAGGGGTCATGGAGACGCTCAAAGTGCCCTACCATGATAAGGTGGTGATCCCATCAGGGCACAAAAGAAAAATAATAAAGTTATGAATGGCAAACCCTACTATTGAAGCCATTTAACTTAGGTGATGAGGAAGGGTTTCTGGTTGATTACATGCAAAGAATGACAACTAACAGTGATGTTATCCACACTGCCCTTCCCAGGAGGGACCATGTGACGAAGGAACCGTGGGAGGTGCACCCATCTTTTGGCCGAACCAGGGGATCTGGTCATCAAAGGAAACTGGACCAAAATTCCCTGGCAAGGACAGCACAAAGGTTATCCTGACGACGCCAACAGCCGCGGAAAACGAAGGACGTGGCACTTGGGTGCATCTGACGTTTTACCTCACTTGAAACCCTCAGCAAGAGACTGTTTAATATACATTGTATACTTATTAAAAAAAAATAACAAATGACTGTTTAACTGTTTCTCTATGCAAGTGTCAGCTGATGGCACCCTCTGGCGTCCAGCAACAGCCTTTGCTATAAAGAAGCAGGCTGTTTGTTTATCATGACAAGACAAAAATACAAGGGAAAGAAAAGTGCGGTTAGTGTTGTTACCTCATCATCCTCGTAGTAATACTTAGTGTTGGTTGTTATTAAGTTGTTCCATTGCCTATACACTGTAGAGAATTATGTTTGTTCCTTAATAACACTAACAGTTGGACAAATTATCTGCTATTGCTAAAAGGATGTAGCTACTACAGGTTGTTTGGTTTCTTAAGAGAGGCTATATACAGAAATAACATAGCAAACTTCACTTTGAATCACACCTGTCACAGCACTTACTGTATCACTCCACTGATCGGAAACATGATGACACTCCTTACTCTGTGAATGCAAGGTTAATTTCATCAGGGAACTCCTCTTTTTGAAGTGGTGATGTCCCTTTCCAGCAGTTTAACACTCTCTAAGTGTGCAATGGCTTACAGTGCATCTCTCCCCTGTACAGCTACCCTGCTTGACCAACGAAGCGAGCAAGTGTTATACCAAGGATCTACATTGTCAAAGGTCATTGAGTCATTGGACATACTCGCACCTGGCCAGGGAACTGGGCAGGGTTGTGTACCCCGTTTTGGCAACTGACCGTACCCTCATGTCGGCAGGGCAGGTGGGCAGGGTGAAGAGAGATGCTTTTCTACCACATGATGCCATTTTGGGGCATGATGGAAAGTACAGGAGTGAGGGTCTTTCGTTCACTGTTTTGTTTTGTTTTTTGTTTGTTTTTTTGAGTGGGAGTGGTTAAGAACACCTTAGGGATTAAAACATTTAATTATAGGCTACAATTATTTGTAAAACTATAACATAGAATAGAATGGTTCTTGGTCAACTAATTGCCACCCGTAGGGGTGTGTGCCCGATTATAGGAGGTTATTGTTGGACTTCTTTCTATGAAAATGATGCAAATGGTCATATTAATACTTCGGATACACGCAGCCTCATTGCTTTGCAGGCAATGATAATAAAACTGATTAAGTTAGTGATTCTCTTCATGGAGAAGTTTCATCATTAACTTGGTAATGATTTTTATAGTGATAACTTTGGACTTTTCTTGTCAGTCCTTAATATGACGATGAGGCTGGTTATTGTAAACTTAGTGATGTCTTCATACAACTGCTGCAGATGATGATGGTGAGAGGGGCGATACTAGCCTAAGGAGTATGAAGATTGCAGTATAATTTAAGTCTATTTTGAGTATCTCCATATCATTTTCTACGTTCTAATTTGACACAGACTAAGATTCATTTTGATCATATTACACATATTCACTTTTAATGACATATTCTACATACATTTCAAATTGCCTCATAACATTGCAATGACACATAACAACATGTACATCCTCACATATACTGTATATCCTTATATCATTATTCATTATTCAATCTACTTTTCTTTTATGACTTTGTCAGATTATTTCTTTTGTTGTTTTTCTTTTAATTGTGATACTTTAAGCATCAAGGGAGGATATGAAAGAAAAATTCCATATTATTCTATAATACTGTTTTATAGTGCCATGTCTGATATGACTTGTGATTCATGTATGGCCTTGAACAGCCCCGGTCTGCGTGTGAGTGTGCCTGAGTTAACAGTTTTAATCACCAGCTGTACTGATACATTTTTGTTTTTGATGTCTAGTCCTGTGTGGCTGAGGATGTACTGGCTCCTTGTTTCCTGGGAGCAAAGATAAGAACTGTTTCATCCCATCTTGCCAGATGTACTCAAGGACAGTTTCTCCGTGGTCTCTGTCTTCCCATGGATAACACAGCTTTAAAAGCTAGAATAATGAATGGCTGATTCAGAGGTATGGCTGGTCAGACTTGGGGCTGCCTCTGTATTTCTCCCTCATTGGCCACATGAGGAATAAATCTACTTATAGCTAAATATTCTGCCTGATTTTTGACTCAGATTAACCTGTTGCACTTCTGTGTACCGCGGGCGGGCATGTCTCTGCGTCCTAGGACGCACGAGGGCGTCCGAGTACGCACACTGTGCGTCTTAGGAGGCACTGAAAAAAAAAAGCTGCGTTTCCTTTCTTCCACTACAGACACAGCCGCAAACAGAAAGCCAAAGGAGTGCTTTGATTGGTTTAGATGTGATTGACCTCTCATTCGACTAATAAGAGCCTTGAATTGGGTTTCTGAAACCTTGAAGAACCAATGACTGAAAACCTAGCAAGAAGGACCCGCCTACGAACAGCTGCCAATACAGCCAGCCAATTGAAGCACAGAGGTTCGAAAGCTGTTTTGTGTAAGGCTGGGTGACACACAGGCATTCGCCAGTCTTTTTTTCTTATTACTGTTGTTATTTGTTTTGAAAAATCGTTCACCAAAACCGCAATCATGGAAGCGCAAAACCGCAATAATGGAATTATGGTTTGACCGGGTCGTGAGACCAGAACCACGAGTACGTAACAAGCGGACCAACGTCGCGTTCGTCTGACAATGAGGAAGAGAAGTTCGCCAGCTACGCTGCTGCTGTGAACAGGTAAGTGTTATAAGCTAAATTATTCTTTATCCCTGAAAATTGTAATCAAAAATGACTTTTGACCGATCGGTATATTACAGCTGTGCGTCGTAGACTGCGGCGCACCGTGACCACAGCGCAATGGGCGATGTTTGTCCTCTGTAGCGGGGGGGGGGGGACAACCACACACACACACACACAGCCCTGAGTGTCACCTTTCATTAGAGCCCAAGATGAAGCTTCTATATTGAATCATTCAAAAGTTACAGACGTTTTTCCAAACTGTGCCATTTGGCACAATTTGGCACAGTTCAAAAACGCCTGGAAACAACCTGACAAAAAGGCTGTGTAATATATTCATTTTTTGTGGTATTGTTACAAAATTTTGACCTCAGCTGGATAACACTTGGTTCTACATTTCTGTTGCATTTTCCAGCCCGGATCTGAAGCGGTGTGTTATTTTTAAGCATTTGTATCAAAAAAAATACCCAGGTGAAATTTATTTTCTTCAAGTTCAGTATGTTTAGATGACTGTTACTCAGTGGCAGGAGCACTTAGAGAGATTATGACTGTTTTGCCAAAAAATTCAAAGTGTTTTCTTTTAAATGAGACCAACCCCATGAAGATGCTGCAAAGGGTTGAAGAACAGCTTTTGATTTACTTTGGGCACGTTTTTTGGGGGGGGTTTTTTTTTGCGTTTTTAGGGAAATTGACCAGAGTGCAAGGGGTTAATTATACTGAAAATTATTCTAACAGCTGCAGTCGCCGTGCCTGGCTCGGCCGAAAGCCAAGCACCGCAAGTACAGTGCCTTAGCACATCAAAATCATACAGCACAATTATTCCTTATTCCTCTCACTTGTATCAAATGTGATACTGTCATACCATTCTCAGGTATGAAGCTTAATTGAAAAGTCTCAGACCTGCGATGTCACTTCATATACACACCGCATTTTCAAAGTCTAAGTCAGGTAAATTGATCTTCGTTATGTCATTGTTAATGCCGCTTGTTGTACTTAGCTTCGGGTCTGCTTGTCACATTTTGTGGTCCGCCTGTGAGGTCCTCCTCCCCCCACTCTGCCGCTGCGCCCCGCCAACGGCCCTGATATTCAGATTGACAACAAATGCCCCATTCCCCTTGCTGCAGCCAGCCCGTCCCACGCCTGTCTCCGTCCCCCCTCAACCACAGGGGTCCAGTGTCGGGGCCACCCTGAAAAATAGAATAGGGGGAAGGCCCCCCCCCCCTTGCGTCAGTAATCACACAAACAGGAGTTTAATTATGCTTTTATAAATCTTCTGAGTGTTACTCTTGTAGTCATTCAGCTCTTTCCTTTTAATTTTTTTTGTAACAGTGCTTGTTTTAATGCTGGTAAAATTTGATTCTAACCAATTGTTTCAGGGTTTTTTTTTTCCCTCTGTACATCTAGAAAATGAACCAAACTCATTTTCTACTGTTTTTGCTGGAATGAGAGAGATGCTTCTTCTCCACCCTTTTTAAAGATTTTGAACTCTTTCTAATTATCTGCAGAAGAGATCATAATAATCATGTTACAATTTCGAATAAAATTTCACAAAATGTAAAATGTTTAATTGGGAGACTCAAACATTAACTTTCTGAGTTCCTTTTCTAAGTTTAAAATTTAAGTTAAAAAAAATGACCATTGTGGGGATCATGAAATGATGAGACTGGATTATTTCTCAGTATTGGTTTATTGCATCTCACGTCCCCAGCTCCCTCTCTCAGTCAGGAAAAAAGAGAGAGAGCTGCGGTAAACCCCCACACATTTATACCAGCACATCAAAGACAGAATCACACACTCAAGTCAAATCCTTCTATTTACAATTAATCACTTCAGAGTCCTCTTTGCTCTTCCGTCTGACCCCAGGGGGTCAGACAACCCTTTCAGGATCTCGCCCCCGATCCTCTGTCTTCCTTCCAAGTCCACGGTGGTCCAGACCCATTGTCCATCTGAGGCGTGATGTCAATACACACTGCAAGCTTAAAGTCTTTCTGTGTTTGAGCCTAAGCAGTCAAATATGTGAGCTACATAAGGTTACAATTATGGGCGCTACATCACTCCCCCCCAAACGCCAAAGAATGGACACACAATAACAGTATCCTAATGGCAATACAGCATATGTCACCCCCCACCTGCAGAATCTACAGCACAAACTACACAGTTTGATCAAAACACACATCACTCTGCACGTAGTCTAGGCTTCAACCTCCTCCCGAACCTGCTGTACGCAGGTTTCACAGTGTGTGTTGTGCCGTTCTGCGGCGGATCTGTGGAATGAGGGGGAGAAAGGTTATTTGTCCCCTGCGGGGGCTCCAGGGGCCGTTCCCTGGGGGGTCTGCCACATCGAGGCACCCTCGCCGGTCGTACAGATTCGTCATGCAACACAAAGGCAGGCTTTAATCTATCAATACTGATTGTTTCTTTCCTGCCCCCCAAATCTAGCACAAAATATTTATCCCCGGTTTCCAGCACTCGAAATGGACCGTCATATGGTGGGTGGAGACTGTGTCGCTGAGCGTCGTGCCTGACAAAAACAAATTCAGCATTTTGTAAAGCTTTGGGAACAAAAACGCGCGGAAAAGTGTGATGAGCAGGGCCCGGGAGCATTTCTGCTCCCGTGCCAATCAGAGGTCCCCGCGCCGGGGGGCGCCCTGGTGCCGCATGGGTTGGTAGGAACTCGCCGGGCAACCTGAGAGGTTGTGCAAAAACTAATTCCGCGGGTGAGGCATCTAAGTCCTCTTTGGGCGCCGAACGCAACCCCAATAAAACCCATGGTAGTTTGTTTACCCAATCTGCATCCGTGAGCGACGCTCTGAGGGCTGCCTTCAAAGACCTGTGAAAACGCTCACATAGACCGTTGGCCCGGGGGTGATAAGCGGTAGTGCGGTGGACTGCCGCTCCTAAGCTGCTGGCCATTGCTGACCACAGTTCCGACACAAATTGAGGTCCCCTATCGGACGTAATATCCGACGGAACCCCGAACCGCGCTACCCAGGCTGTTAAAAAAGCGCGAGCCACCTCTGCCGCTGTGGTCGATATTAACGGGACCACTTCCGGCCAACGTGTGGTTCGGTCCACCATTGTCAAGAGATGTGTGAACCCTTGTGACGGCGGTAGGGGGCCCACTAGGTCTACGTGCACATGATCGAACCTCTTGGTTGGGATGTGGAACGGTTCTAAGGGGGCCTTCGTGTGCCTGTGGACTTTGGCCCGCTGGCAAGCCATGCAGGCTTTCGCCCACTCTTTCACGTGCTTGCGCAGGCTCGGCCAAACAAACTTCTCCGCTACCATTTTCACAGAAGCGCGTACTCCTGGGTGCACCAGGGAGTGCACCGCGTCAAAAACGCGACGGCGCCACGCGGCCGGTACCACCGGGCGGCTGCGCCCGGTGGATACGTCGCAGATTAGGGGGGGCGAACCGGTTTGTAAACTCCTGCTCTCCAGCCTTAACCCTGTTGGTCCAGACAGGAGCGCGCGCATGTCTGCGTCTCCGCTCTGCTCCGCCGCCATGGCTGCATAATCTATCCCCACGTGAACAGGAGCCGCGTGCACGTCCGCGCTGTTACTCCGCTCCGCGGCTGCGGTAGAACAATCCGCATCTGCGCGGACAGGCGCTGTTACCGCGCGTGAGAGACAGTCCGCTACTACATTGAGCTTACCAGCTACGTGCTGAATATCAGTGGTAAATTCCGAAATTGCAGCCAGCTGTCTCTGCTGCCGTCCTGACCACGGTTCTGAAATTTTGGACATTGCAAAAGTGAGCGGTTTGTGGTCGACAAACGCGGTGAAACGCCGCCCTTCCAGCCAGAACTGGAAATGGCGAATGGCCAGTTGGAGCGCTAGCAGCTCCCTGTCAAACGCGTTGTATTTCCGCTCAGCATCGCGTAAGGATCTGCTGAAAAAAGCGAGCGGCTGCCAAACTCCGGCGATCTCCTGCTCTACAACGGCCCCTATGGCCACATCTGACGAGTCGGTGGTTAGCGCTATGTGGGCTGATGGGTCTGGGTGAGCCAGCAGTGCTGCGTCTGCAAGTGCTTTTTTAACCTCCGTGAATGCGCGCTCCCGCTCCGGGGACCACTCGATCACATTGGAGGGCTTCTGCTTTTTAAGCGCGGCGTATAACGGTTGCATAAGCTGCGCTGCGTGGGGTATGAAATGGTTATAAAAATTTACCATTCCTAAAAATTCTTGCAACGCTTTGACCGTTTGTGGCTGGGGAAACTCTGCCACTGCGCGTACTTTGGCCAGTAGAGGGACTGCTCCCTCTGGGGAGACGCGGTGTCCTAAAAAATCGATTTGCGCTACGCCAAAATGGCACTTGGCCGGGTTAATTATCAACCCGTGCGCTCCCAACCTCTGAAAAACAGTTGTGAGGTGTTTTTCGTGTTCCTCCTCGGAGGCACTGGCGACTAAAATGTCGTCCAAGTAGACAAAAACAAAAGGGAGGTCGCGCAACACGGCATCCATCATTCGTTGGAAGGTTTGCGCGGCGCCTTTAAGGCCAAAAGGCATGCATAAAAATTCAAAAAATCCGAACGGGGTTATTACCACTGTTTTGGGAATGTCCTCTGGTCGGACCGGGACCTGATGATAACCGCGGACCAGGTCTATTTTAGAAAAAATGCGCGGCTTCGCCAAATGCACTGAAAAATCCTGGATGTGCGGAATTGGGTAGCGGTCCTGCGCTGTGGCATTGTTTAACCTGCGGTAATCACCACAAGGTCTCCACGAGCCGTCAGCCTTAGGAACCATATGCAGCGGGGAGGCCCAAGGGCTCTTCGAGCGGCGAATTATGCCCAACCTTTCCAGGTTGGCGAACTCCTCGCGCGCAATGGAGAGCTTAGTTGCATCCAAGCGCCAAGCTTTCGCAAAAACTGGTGGGCCAACTGTGGTGATAAAGTGCTCCACCCCGTGCTTCGCAACCTTAGCTGAAAACGTGGGAACTGTGAGTGCTGGGAACTGGGTTAGAAGAGTGTGAAACTTACCGCCTGCTGTGGCGACGTTGGTCTGTACTGGCGGCGGGGACACTCGAGCTGCACAAGGGATAGAATAAAAAGAGAGTGCATTTACTAGGCGTCTATTAACCAGATCCACTAACAAGCCATGTGAGCACAAAAAATCAGCGCCTAACATGTTGAAACTCACCGCCGCTACTATGAAGGTCCATTCATAGGTGCGGCCGTGCAAGGACAGGAGCAGAGTCCTTTCCCCGAAAGTTTTGATAGACGAGCCGTTCGCCGCCGTTGCCCCGTCTCCGCGGGGCCCAGCCACACGGTCCGCATAGGTCGCGGTGATGAAACTCCTCTGGGCTCCGGTGTCCACGAGGAATTGCCGCCCGGAGCCCATATCTGTCAGATAAAGCAGCTTGTTTTGTTCACCGAGAGTCAAAGCTGTTAATGACCCCCGGCCCGGGCGTTTCCCTGTTTCTTGAAACTGCACGGCGGGATGCATCTGTACGCCTTCTCAGCGAAGCGTCGATGGTAAAAACAGAGGCCGTCCCCTCCTCTGCTTCGGGACCGCGCCGCTGCCGTCGTCGCTGGGGTTGCTTCTGCTGCCTCCGGCTCCTCACTGCCCCCGGCCGCCGCGCCGAGGTCTGATGCTGCCACGGAAGTCTCCTGCTCGTCGCAGGCGTCGAGGAGCCGCTGCGCTTCCTTAGCCAGCACGCGGAAGTCTTGCTGGGTCACACACCTCATGCCGGACAGGGTACCCCTCATGTGTGCTGGGAGGGTCCTCAAGAAGATGTGTTTGAACAGAAACGCATCGTTGTCTGTCCCGATCAGCTGCAGCATGTCCTCCATGAGGTCGGTCGGCCTGCGTCCTCCTCTGTCGCGCAGGTCCAGAAGCCGTCTGGCCCTCACCTCGGCTGATGGCACGAAACTCTCGATGAGGGCGGCTTTCAGCGCGTCGTACTTGCCAGCAGCGGGTGGCTGCTGCACCAGGCTCCGCACACATCGAGCTGTGCGGGTGTCGATTCTTGCGATGACATTATGAAACTTGGTGTCATCTGCTGATATTCCCCCAAGCACAAACCGCGATTCTGCGTGTTGGAACCATGAGTGCGAGTCGTCTTGCCAGAACTCGGGGAGCTTAATCGAGCCTGCACTCGTGCGGGCGGTCTCCGGTGAATCCGGGTCAGGGTAACGTTCCCCCGGCATCTTACGTCTTGGTCACCAATGTGGGGATCATGAAATGATGAGACTGGATTATTTCTCAGTATTGGTTTATTGCATCTCACGTCCCCAGCTCCCTCTCTCAGTCAGGAAAAAAGAGAGAGAGCTGCGGTAAACCCCCACACATTTATACCAGCACATCAAAGACAGAATCACACACTCAAGTCAAATCCTTCTATTTACAATTAATCACTTCAGAGTCCTCTTTGCTCTTCCGTCTGACCCCAGGGGGTCAGACAACCCTTTCAGGATCTCGCCCCCGATCCTCTGTCTTCCTTCCAAGTCCGCGGTGGTCCAGACCCATTGTCCATATGAGGCATGATGTCAATACACACTGCAAGCTTAAAGTCTTTCTGTGTTTGAGCCTAAGCAGTCAAATATGTGAGCTACATAAGGTTACAATTATGGGCGCTACACCATGAACTTATTTTCGTTGCATTACTTGATCCAAGAACTCATCAAAAGCAACATTTTTTTTGTCTTTTTGGACATTTGTCATTTCCTCTAAGTAAACATCATAAATGATGTTTTTTTATTTTCAATTATTTTCAGTATGTTAGAGAATGAATAAAATGGCTCCTTTTACTCAAGCACACCCATATAAATAGTAAAACAGAAAAAGTGGTGATTTTATAGTATTCCAGTAGGGCTTTGCATAGTTGCCTGTCCTCATAAAGTCTGTTAACGTTACACTGAGTATTACAAGGTCAACTTTCACACAGTCTCTTATTTATTTAAATTTACGACACAGTAAACCAATTGGTCTTTTTAATGCCAACAGAATCGAGTCGAGTCAGAGAGCCCAGTACTGGGACTCTTTCCTCTTTTTTTTGTGTGTTTTTTTTCTTGCAATCCTTCAGAGTTTTGCTGTTTTGTCATGAGCAGTAAAAGGATGAAAAGTTTTAAAATCACATAATCATTCATTAAGAGTGACTTTCCTATTTAAAAGAGAACAATAATGTGGTAAAGAAACATTAAAACATCTGCTTGATCATTAGCAGCCTCAGTTAAATCATATGCAAAAACAGCATTTTCATTATCACCTGGTTTGAAAAATCAAATCTGGCAATCTTTTTTTTCTCCATCGCTGTGAGAACACAATTCATTTTCTCCCCAAAATTATCACTTGCAAACTCCCATACACTGATTCACCACTTTATACACAATTTTATCATTACCCCGTGAGACAATCACGTTGCAGCACGGGTGACAAGCCCAAGACAAATTTCCCCTTGAGGGACAATAAAGTTTATCTTTTAGAGAGTGCATAATGGTGTAGCATCTTAGACTAGAACAAAGAGCAGAGTTTCCCAGAGTTTCCCTTGGAGATAACAGGGAGGTGTGAAGGACGAATGCAGTATGATCTTTTGTGTATCAGACGAATGCAGAGTGATCTTTTGTGTATCAGAGACTGCTAGGAGGATGTTAAAGGATTAAGGAAGTGAATGCAATGTGACCTTTGATGTGTAGAAGCTGCTGAAGGAAGGCCTGAGTATTTAAGAGAAGAGTCTTGTCTGAGATGCCCTCTTTCTGACTATGCTTATGTGTGAGATGTGTAATAAACTGTCTGCTTCAAATCCGCCTCGTTATTGACACACTCCACACTGGTGACCCAAGACGAATCATGCAACACGACGAAAGATCCCTGGAGCCAGCCTCGTTGGGAGCCCCCAGCCAAGCGTACGCTGTTACAATCCAGCTACCGGATTTTTGGCAGCACAATCCGCGCTCCTGGTTCCACCTAGTTGAGGCGCAGTTCGTCCTCCGGGGGATATCGGCGGATGACACAAAATTCTACCATGTGGTCGCAAAGCTCGACACCCACACGGCTCAGCATGTGGAGAGCCTGCTGGATCAGCCACCAACCAGTGACAAGTACGGCGCGTTGAAGGCTGCACTCATCCAGCACTACACACTCTTGGTTGAGGAGAGAGCAGAGAGACTCCTGACGCGGACCGGGTTAGGAGATGGGTCGGCTATTGATCTGATGGAGAAGATGCTGAGGTTGAAGGGCTCGGACGACGACCACTTCATTTTTACCCACCTCTTCCTCCGGAACCTTCCGTCAGCGACGAGAGCGACCCTGGCCAATTCACCGTTGCTGGCCAAGCGGGACTATCGTGCGCTGGCCCGAGAAGCACACAGGATCATCATGGCCAGCAGAGAGCTCACGACCACGGCGGCAGCGACGGAGCTCGGCGCGACGGCCGGAGGAGGTGAGGAGCCATTGACGGCAGTAGCAAAACCACCGACGACAGCGGCGGCGGGGGTCAAAGAACGCGGAGGAGACATCCTTTGTTTCTACCATCGCCGCTTTGCGGAGAAGGCACGCAAATGTATACCACCGTGCCAGTTCAAGCGCTCGGGAAACGCCAAGACCGGGGGTTGGTAGCAGCTGCGGCCCTCGGGGAGGAGAACAAGCTGCTCTAATTGACGGACGCACGCTCGGGGAGGCATTTCCTCGTGGACACCGGCGCCCAGTTGAGTTTCATCATGCCGTCCTATGCCGACCGGCTGGCAGGATCTAGCGGCCCCGAGATGGCAGCAGCAAAAGGCTCGGAGATTAAGACCTTTGGTGAGAGGACTCTACTTCTGTCTCTACACGGCCGTGCATTTGAGTGGACTTTTGTCATAGCAGCATTGAATTTCAATATATTGGGGGCTGATTTTTTGTGCTCACATGGTTTGTTGGTTGTCTTTTGATTCTATCCCCTGTACAGCTCAAGCATCCCAGCCAACAGCACAAGCCAACGTCACAGCTGCATGTGGTAAGTTCCATACACTGCTCACACAGTTCCCAGCATCCCAGCACTCACGGTCCCCACATTTTCGGCAGCCGTCGCTAAACACGGGGTGTAGCATTTTATCACCACCACCGGGCCGCCCGTTTTTGCAAAACCTCGGCGCTTGGACGCAGCTAAACTGGCCATAGTGCGCGAGGAGTTCGCCAACCTGGAGAGGTTGGGCATCATCAGGCGTTCAAACAGCCCATGGGCTTCCCCGCTACACATGGTCCCTAAAGCTGACAGTTCGTGGCGACCTTGCGGGGATTTCCGCAGGTTGAACAACGCCACAGCGCACGACCGCTACCCAATTCCTCATATCCAGGATTTTTCTGTTCACTTGGCAGGAGCGTGCATTTTTTCTAAAATAGACTTGGTCCGCGGTTACCACCAAGTCCCAGTGCGCGCTGAGGACATACCCAAAACAGCGGTGATAACTCTGTTTGGTTTATTCGAGTTTTTGCACATGCCATTCGGGCTTAAAGGGGCTGCACAGACGTTCCAACGCATGATGGATGCAGTGCTGCGTGATCTCCCTTTTGTATTCGTCTACTTGGACAATATCTTGGTAGCCAGCGCGTCCGAAGATGAACATGAAACCCACCTAACGGCGGTTTTCCGGAGGTTGGGAGAGCATGGTTTAATAATCAACCCAGCGAAGTGTCAGTTCGGGGTGACTCAGATTGATTTTTGGGGGCACCACGTCTCTCCCGAAGGAGCGGTTCCGCTGCCTAACAAAGTGCGCGCGGTAGCAGATTTTCCCCGGCCGCAAACGGTCAGGGCTTTACAGGAGTTTTTGGGGATGATGAATTTTTATAACCGTTTCCTTCCCCGCGCAGCACAGCTCATGCAACCACTGTACGCCGCGCTCAAAAAACAGAAACCCACGAATAAGATTGAATGGTCCCCGGAGCGAGAGCGAGCGTTCTCGGAAGTCAAAGCAGCCCTGGGAAATGCTGCGTTGTTGGCACATCCAGACCCAACGGCCCGCATAGCACTCACTACTGACGCGTCAGATGTGGCCATAGGGGCGGTCGTGGAGCAGCGTGTAGCCGGGGCTTGGCAGCCGCTCGCCTTTTTCAGCAGGACTTTGCGCGATAGTGAACGTAAATACAGCGCGTTCGACAGTGAGTTGCTGGCTCTCCACTTGGCCATTCGCCACTTCCAGTTCTGGCTGGAAGGGCGCCGTTTCACCGCGTTCGTTGACCACAAGCCGCTAACATTCGCGATGGCCAAGGTTTCAGAACCGTGGTCGGGCCGGCAGCAGAGACAGCTGGCCGCGATCTCAGAGTTTACTACCGATATTCAACATGTGTCGGGTAAACTGAATGTAGTGGCGGACTGCCTCTCCCGTGCCGTGGCTGCCCCGGTCCGCATGGGGATAGATTACACAGCCATGGCCGCGGAGCAGGTTAGTGACGCGGATGTGCGCGCGCTCCAGTCTGGACCAACAGGGTTAAGGCTGGAGAGCAGGGTGCTGCAAGACGGTATGCCCCCCTAATCTGTGATGTCTCCACGGGGCGACCGCGTCCCGTGGTACTGGCCACATGGCGCCGCCGCGTTTTTGACTCGATTCATTCTTTGGCGCACCTGGGAGTGCGCACGTCTGTCAAAATGGTGGGAGAGAAATTTGTGTGGCCGAGCCTTCGCAAACAAGTGAAAGAGTGGGCAGCAGCCTGCATGGCGTGCCAACGAGCCAAAGTACACAGACACACGAAAGCTCCCTTGGAGCCGTTTCACATCCCGGCTAAGAGGTTCGACCACGTTCACGTGGACCTCGTGGGCCCCCTCCCGCCATCACAGGGGTGCACGCACCTTCTGACAATGGTGGACCGCACCACGCGCTGGCCGGAAGTGGTTCCACTGGCAGCAACCACGGCCGAGGAGGTGGCACGCGCGTTCTTAACAGCATGGGTGGCGCGTTTTGGAGTACCGTCGGACATTACGTCCAACAGAGGCCCTCAATTTGTTTCTGAACTTTGGTCAACAATGGCCCGCAGCCTGGGTGTCACAATTCACCGCACTACCGCGTACAATCCACAGGCTAATGGGTTATGCGAACATTTTCATAGGTCATTGAAAGCGGCTCTCAGGGTGTCACTGACGGATGCAAATTGGGTAGACAAGCTACCGTGGGTTTTATTGGGGTTACGTTCTGCGCCTAAAGAGGATTTGGAAGCTTCCCCGGCTGAACTCATTTTTGCGCAGCCACTTCGGCTGCCCGGGGACTTTCTCCCAGATAATCCCGCGCTGGGCAGCTCCCCGTCTCAGCCATTGCAGCGTAGCATAGACACAAGCACGCTGCCGGGCCCTGTTCACCACAGTTTTCCGCGCATTTTTGTGCCTAAAACTTTGAAAAACGCGGAGTTCGTTTTTGTCAGATACGATGCACATCGCCCCCCACTGCACCCACCTTATGATGGACCATTCAGAGTGCTGGAAACAGGGGACAAGCATTTTTTGCTAGATTTGGGGGGTAGGAGGAAAAGAATTGGCATAGACAGACTCAAACCAACTTTTGTTGTGGCGGACGAGCAAGTGCTGTTGGCGAGGGTCCCTCGGCGTGGAAGACCCCCGCGGGGAGCTTCGCAGAGAAAAGATTCTCCAGAGCACCCACAGGCACAGACTTTTACCCCTCAGTCATCAACCCCCCAGCATTCATCCGCCCCCCCCAGCATGACAGCGCTGCAGAGGCGGTGAATCCTGGTTACAGCAGATACGGGAGAAGACTGAAGCCCAAGCAGCATGTGGATTGATGTTCAATGATTTTACCACAGCATATGGACTGTCATTCTATTGTTCTATACAAGACGCTCGGGGGGGTCGTTTAGAGAGTGCATAATGAGGTAGCATCTTAGACTAGAACAAAGAGCAGAGTTTCCCAGAGTTTCCCTTGGAGATAACAGGGAGGTGTGAAGGACGAATGCAGTATGATCTTTTGTGTATCAGACGAATGCAGAGTGATCTTTTGTGTATTAGAGACTGCTAGGAGGATGTTAAAGGATTAAGGAAGTGAATGCAATGTGACCTTTGATGTGTAGAAGCTGCTGAAGGAAGGCCTGAGTATTTAAGAGAAGAGTCTTGTCTGAGATGCCCTCTTTCTGACTATGCTTATGTGTGAGATGTGTAATAAACTGTCTGCTTCAAATCCGCCTCGTTATTGACACACTCCACAATCTTATCTTATCTTATCTTATCTTACGTAACTGTCCTTTTACACTTCACAGTGGTAAATGGTAAATGGCAATCACTTATATAGCGCTTTTATTCTCATCTCTTGATGACCAAAGCGCTTTACAGATCCTGCTATCCACCCACTCACACACACATTCACACACTGATACTGACCAGAAAAAAACACCACAGCCTCAAACCTTCGTGGTACCTGCTTCTTCCGCCTCAGCGGAATCTCTTTTCTCGTTTTTCTTGCCAGGACAATCAATAAACACAGAACAACCAGACAAACAAACAAAACTGCAGTAATTTAATTCAAACCAGTACTATTTTTAGGTCAACCCTCCTTTTACCGGTTCATTTCGATCAGTGCTCATTACATTGTTATTGGAGACTCTTACACTGATTCAACCAATGCTCACTGTGATGTTATTGGAGATTCTTACATTGATTTTCCACGCATTAACAATACCTGGTCCACTTTGTGCGATACAATACGTATTATCTTTTGCGGCCTTTAACCAGAACCCCCTGAGCTTTTACCTCGTCTAAAACAGAAACATTCTGACCTCTTCGGCCAAATCGAACCTGTATAGGCTTTTACGGTATCAAGCGCTCAGTGACACACACATAAACATACACGTACTGTATATCAGACATTGAAATATAAAAGAATAATATGAAATTTTTCTTTCATGTTCAATAAATTGTCAATAACTATCCAACGAGCTTTCTCTCCAGCGCTTTGCCCCAGGTTAAGGCCATGACAGTTGTAAGACATGACCTGTATACCCATCAGTATAAATTAAGGAAGGTCATCATCATTGGTGGGTGCCTGCACATTCACCACAACAACTGCTCCACTAGCTCCAGCCCCCCCGGGGCTCATAATATCGCCACACCAATGCGCCCTCTGGCCAGAGCTCTGGCTGGTACATATCCCCAATCTCAGAGCATTCCGCCATTACTTTAAATGAACCAACCCTACCGTTCCCAGTGATGATTTTCTGACAAATCACTTATCCTCCAAGCTTATCTTTTAAGATATTCAGATAAAGTATCAGCTTCCAAATCAGAATGAAAACGGATAGCAAACACACTCACCATCTTAGTCTGTATAGTCTTAATATTACCAGAGCCCATACCAACAAGAGTAGCCGCGTTACTGGCTTTATTCTTATGGCTGATTGAAGCAGAGGATGGTTTGGGTTTTAGCAGCAGCATGCTCAATTTGTCGTCCCTTTTTCACCACTTGACTCCACTTTGGAGAGCCTGGTGAAGATGCTACCGCACCGGAATTTTTCCCAGTTATAAGCTGAGCCACCGGGTCGAAATTCCCCACCGAAGCCTTCTCTCCGGCTGCCAAATGAGATTCCCGTGCAGCTCCAGACATAGTATCAGTCACTGGACAAATCCCAGCCTCCACTCCAACATCTGCGGTACCGACAGGCCCCCCAGAGCAAACGCATCGTTATCCATGCTCCGTAAAGCAGATTGCTCCAGGCCACTTACACATCAGGTAATAGCCAAAGTAATAGTACGTAGATCCTCACTGAAGTTAGTGTGTAACAGCATGGCTTGTTTCATAGCACAATCCTCAGCATACAAGTGCTCCATTCTTCTCAGGAGACTTGAACAGTCCAAGCTGGTAAATGTAACCAGCGGCAAATTATCCAGGTAATGAGAGACGAATCTAAGTAGATTTTCACCGCACTCGTTCATTACCTTAAGGCAGCTCTTTATATTATTAACATCTTTTTGGGACCCCTTGTGTACAGCACACCTTTGTGTAGTGGGGCAGAGCTCAAATAAAACTTTCTTTGAGGACTCAATCCACTCAGTCATAAGTATTAGTAGCCAATTCTATTATGCTGAGCACCAAGATAGAAGGTGGGAAGTACCATTTTTATATGGTTTTTGGTATGACCCGGCCAGGATTTGAACCCCCACCCTCCTGGTTGTGGGGCGGTGTCATGGTCTGGTGAGCGCTCGCCCCCTCCTTCCCGTGTCTCTCCTCTCCTGCAAACAGCACACCTGGGAGAGTGGATGCACCTGCTGCCTCTCATCAGCCAGCACTTATGAGGACCACGTTGTCTATGCCTCAGTGCTGGCTCGTCTGGGTATACTGCCTCGCGGTAGACACGGTGAAGTTATTATTCTATAAGTTTGGGGAAGTGCTTGTATTCACCGTCTGTGTGCTTTCTTTGTTCTCAGGCTGCTGCCATCAGTGTGGGTGCGTCTTCGGGGACTACTTGCGCTCACCTGCCCCTCCATCCACACTCCTCAGCAGCTATTCTCTACCCGGTCAGGCACCACCAGTCACTCCTCTCTACGTCCCACTTCGTCCTGCTGGTTCATCTCTCCCTGCTGGGGTCCCTGCCAGTTCCCTTGTTCTACTCATGTAAGTGGTAATTTGGCCAGCCTATTCCCTGTTCTCCATTTCTCCTCACGCTGCTCTCGTTCATCTCTCCACAGGACTCCTTCTTCTGGCAAGTGACATTTTCTGTAGCAGAGTTCGAGTTATTTCTTGAAATTAATAAAAACCCTCAAACATGTACTCTGGTGTGGTTGTTTCATTGTTGTTGCACTCTGCACGTGAGCTGTAAGCTAAAAATCATCACAGAACGAGCCAGCCCGAACCTCGGCTCAGCGAGTGCAGCAGCGGCGGAGCATTCTGTTCTGGACCATCTAGATGCCACCGAAAGACAGGTGGCCGTGCTCACGCATTAACTGCAGACGATTTCTCAGCAGCTGGGCAAGGTCACCAACCATTTGGCTAATTTGGCTCTGTCAGGTCCTCCCGTTCCTCCTGCCCCTATTATTCAAACCACCATTCGTTGTACCACTTCTGTTCCCATGCCTGCCCTGTACGCAGGGTAGGTGAGGAAATGTAAGGAATTTTTATGTCCGGTGCAGTTGTATTTGGGGCAGGTGTGAGGGGAGTATCCAAGCGATTCCACTAAAATTCACTTTCTGACTCTTTTACTTTGGGACCACGCCCTCAGTTGGGTGCAGTCCATTCTTGACAGCCCCAAGGGGGCTGCGTACACATTTGAACAATTTGTGATCTAATTTACTTGCACTTTTGACCATACAGAGAGCCAGGGTAACATTTTAAGCCACCTATTGTCTCTCCACCAGGGGATTCAGTCAGTGGCCGAGTTCTCTGTGGAGTTTTGGGTCAAAGCAGCAGACTCGGGGTGGAACGAGGTTGCGTTACGCAGCACATTCCTCCACTGTTTAAACTGTCACTTCCGCGAGGACCTGGCGGTTTATGCTGTTCTCGACTCTCTGGATGGTCTAATTGATCAGGCTGTTGGGTTAGATAACTGTCTCCGCGAGCGCGAGGAGCGAGAATCCTCCTCTCGCCCGTTCGCCATGCAGGCACCCGCTCCAGCTGCTGACACAGGGGGCGCTAACTCTCCCGAGCCAATGAAGCTCAGTCGTTTTTATCTAACTGACGAAGAGCGTCGGCAAAGAAGAAGGGTCGGCGCGTGCGCACTCTGTGCTTTGATGAAGCACAGGGTGTACAACTGCCCCCCTGGCTCCAAAAAGATGCGACCCGTCACTAGCAGTGGGAGGTCTGGGGGGCGGGACCACTCTCAATCCCCCCGGTAATTTCTCTATTTCAGCCCTCGTTCAATTGCCAGGGGTCGAGAGGAGGGTTAAGGCGTTAGTGGATTCAGGGGCAGAAGGGTATTTTATTTCTTCCCAGCTTGTTCGGGATATGGGTATTCCCACTCGCAAATTGCCCACTTCTTGTATTATTACCACCATATCTGGCCTTAAGATCGCTGTAGTCGCAGAATGCATGGCACCCATCATGATCCTTCTTTCTGGGAACCATCGGGAGAAGCTTTTGTTCTATATCTTTCCAAATTCTTCCTCTTCGATGGTCCTTGGTTACCCGTGGCTCCGGAGGCATAACCTTATAATTAATTGGGCACAAAATTCCATCTGCTCCTGGAGCCCATATTGTTTGGCTTCTTGTTTGAGTTCGGCTGAGTATTCGCTGTCTCTCTCCATTTCCTCTCCTCCGGTAAAGCCACCGGACCTCAGCCTTGTCCCCGAAGCCTATCATGATTTAGGGGAGGTCTTCAGTAACTCTACAGGGCTGTCGCTTTTGCTTCATCGCTCTTATGACTGCTCGATTGATCTTCTCCCGGGGGCGCGGTTGCCGTCCAGCCGGCTCTATAGCATTTCTGGCCTGGAGAGGGAGGCAATGGAGAGATACATAAAAGAATCTCTGAATGCCGGCCTGATTCAGCCATCTTCGGCTCCGCTTGGAACGAGGGGCGGTTTTCGTTGGAAAGGACTGGTCATCGTGTCCGTGCATAGATTACCGCAAACTTAATGCAATTACTGTTAAGGACAAATATCCTCTGCCCTCGATTAAGTCTGCGTTTGAGCTCCTTCAGCATGCGTGGGTGTTTACAAAGTTAGATCTCCGCAATGCCTACCACTTAATTCATATCCACGAAGGAGATGAGTGGAAGACAGCCTTTAAAACTCATATGGGGCAATTTGAATATTTGGTCATGCCGTTTGGGCTCATTAACGCCCCCGCCGTCGTCCAGCAGCTCATCAATGACGTCCTTCGTGATATGGTTAATCAGTTCATTTTTGTATATCTTGATGATATATTAATCTTTTCTCGCACGCCAGAGGAATATGAAGTCCATGTGAGGGCCATTTTACAACAGCTCTTGGAGAACCAGCTCTACGTTTAAGCTGAGAAGTGTAAGTTCTCCACCAACACCACCTCCTTCTTGGGCTTCATAGTGGCTGAAGGAGAGCTGATTGCCGATGCATAACTCGGCCGTTTCTACCACCATAGGGCTTACCCCCTTTGAAGCTTTGATGGGGTATACCCCACCTCTGCTGCCTATGATGGAGAGGGAGGTTGCCGTGCTGTCCATGCCATCCATGGGGGCCCATGCTCGCTGTTGCCGCCGTATATGGAGGTCCACCCGTGCTGCCCTCACTCGTTCGTCCGACCGCAACCACCAGATGACCGACCGGAAGCATGTCCCTGCCCCTAAGTATGCTGTGGGACAGCAAGTTTGGTTGGCGGTGGACCAGATTCCTCTAAAGACGGACTCCAAGAAGCTGTCCACTTGCTTTCTGGGTCCTTATCCCATTACCAGGGTGGCTAACGATGTCCCTGTCCAACTCAGGCTCCCAAGGACCCTCCGAGTGAGCCCAACCTTCCATGTATCTAACATCAAGCCTGTCTCCATCAGTCCTCTCTGTCCTCCCCCCAAGCCGCTACCTCCTCCCCGAGTGCTCGATGGCCACGTTACCCATACTGTTCAACAGATCTTGGATGTTTGCCATCGGGCTGGGGGTTACAGTATTTGGTCCACTGGGAGGGCTACGGCCCGGAAGAAGGATCATGGATCCCCAAGTCACATTTCCACAACAAGGGGATGGTCCGGGCCTACCATCGAGCCCACCCAGAGAAGCCCTGTGGACTGCCAGGAGGCATTCCTTGAGGGGGAAGGCACTGTCATGGTCTAGTGGGCGCTCGCCCCCTCCTTCCTGTGTCTCTCCTCTCCTGCAATCAGCACACCTGGGACAGTGGACGCACCTGCTGCCTCTCATCAGCCAGCGCTTATTAGGACCACGTTGTCTATGCCTCAGTGCTGGCTCATCTGGGTATACTGCCTCGCAGTAGACACGGTGAAGTTATTATTCTATAAGTTTGGTGAAGTGTTTGTACTCACCGTCTGTGTGCTCCCTTTGTTCTCAGGTTGCTGCCATCGGTGCGGGTGCGTCTTCGGGGACTGTGTGCACTCACCTGCCCCTCCATCCACACTCCTCAGCAGCTATTCTCTATCCAGTCAGGCACCACCAGTCACTCCTCTCTATGACCCGCTTCATTCTGCTGGTTCGTCTCTCCCCGCTGGGGTCCCTAACGGTTCTCATGTTCTACTCACGTAAGTGGTAATTTGGCCAGCCTATTTATTCCCTGTTCTCCATTTCTCCTCACACTGCTCTCGTTCATCTCTCCACAGCACTCCTTCCTCTGGCAAGCGACATTTTCTGTAGCAGAGTTCGAGTTATTTCTTGAAATTAATAAAAACCCTCAAACGTGTACTCTGGTGTGGTTGTTTCTTTGTTGCTGCACTCTGCATGTGAGCTGTAAGCTAAAAATCATGACAGGCGGATGCTCTATGAACTAGGCCACCACTCTGAATAGACACGAATTCATGTCTGAGTGAGTTGCAGAGGGGCGGGATTGCCTTCATAGTTTCTGCAGCTGCTTTCTACCTACTGAGGAAATCCCAAAAAGGCCGTCATGTTCAGGTTACAATGTTTACAATGATAGCTGGGAAAATGTCATTGCCTCCTCCAGAAACTGCACCCGGATGACGGTTGTTTACGCTGCTAGCCGGTGTAAGGAAAATTGGTTATAAGGTACAAAGATTATTTAATTTATACCTAGAGGTGTGTGTATAAACCAAGGTTTGCTTTGGGTCCACGCACACACCGGGAAAAAAAATTGTTTTTGGGGTACCAGTCCAAAACTTGAACAATTTATTAATAACTAATCTTTATACCTTCAATCAATCAGTCTCAAATATTCATTAATTCTTTTGGGTGACTTCATAAACAGATACAGGAAAAAGAAATCAAGCAGAAACTTCTATATACCGTTTACAGTTTTAATGATCAGACTCAGATTAAATGACATTACATTCAACAGACTTGTTGGTAAGGTGAAATGATCAAGTATCAAGCATCACATTCAACTTGTAACTGATATTGAGCAAAAGAGTGTAATCCCATTTGTGGAACCAAGGAAACCTTAGTATGAATTTGTAACTGTGATGAAAATGGAGACTGAAATAACTGTAACCAAAACATGAAGAAAATTGGACACAAATTTTATGAAGAAAATTATAAAAGCTGATTATATTCCAAAAATTCTGGGTTACTCTAAAAGTAAAAACGGAATTTAATGAAAAGAGGGATGCTATTTCTCTTTAATTCTATAGTTCCAGTCAGAGTTAAGAACTAGTTTTAAACCTGAGATAAATTATGACATACTTTAAGGCGATGGACATCACATTACTCAGTAGATGAAACAAAGGAGTCTTGCTCACATGACCTTTTTTGCATTGGCTTCTAGCTGGATCCTTAGCTGAAGCTTTATTTGAAGATTATACCAGAGAATATCTGCCTGCAGATATTTCTTCCCACCAACAAGCAGTCAGGAGCTGAGGTCCGGCGACAATGATGAGGCTGCTGGCCACGGAGTATGCCATGTGGATAACACAAGAATTTTTCAGTGACTTCCTTGGGTCCAAATAACTTGGAGATGGTTCAAAGACTGATCAAAGTCACAGAATTGGAGAGACAAGATTAATTAAAAAAAAAAAAAAAGTCAAGCTACGAAATCAGAGTTCTTCAGATGTCGTGGTGACTGGCGAAAACAGCTTCCAGTGTGAGAAAAACGATCAGTCCACTTTAAAACACGGTAAGTTAAGAAAAATCAATAGGAAAAAGTTTAACAGAATAAAATAGAAAACGTCTGTGAACATGGAGTTTCACTCCATGTAAAAGATAATTTTGAGTTCAAAACAGAAGAAAAAGTATTTTTCCTAGATGTTTTAAAGGAAAGAGAATTCAAGGCAGGACACAGACATCTTAGACAAACTTTCAGAAAGAACAACTCTACTTGGACTAGGGCATTGCTCCCTATTTACTGAATAGTTTTTTTTCAGGGGAAAAACTTGACTGACATGAGAGGGAACCAATTGTCTCCCATCGCAGGAGAATCAAATGAGCTCAGGTCCAATAAGAAAACAGTCCTTTGTAACCGCCAATAGAATGAAAGGGGGCGTTGTCCAACAGAGACTGGCTGGTGATTGACTGGTACCAGTCAGATGGCATAAGTTTTTAGAAGGCAAGCACATATTAACTGTGAAATTCACATTATACTTATATATAAAATCTAAGCTAACTTCAGTGATTCATGAGTAACTTTCAGCGAGCATGCACTTTCATAAACTTGTCCTTCTATAATGAACATGCATTAGAATAAGGTTCATTTAAGTATTTTCAAACATGCGATACATTTAAACCAATGATTAATGAAACATTTCAAACAATGTTAATGGCATGTCAGGGTCCTGCTTGATTTTCCATGGTGTCCTGAAAAAGGAAATAATCTGAGAATTGAGTTTTTGTTAAAAGAAAGTCATTTCAATCATTAACCTCAGTTCAGCTTGCAGAGGCAACAGCGAACATATTCCGGAGTTGTCCACCAGGGGGTAATGTTGAGCTGTGGATAATTCCTAGAGACCTGTGGAAGGCTCTCAATGTATCTGGAATGTCTCAAACAGTAGTTGAAGCAAAAAACTGCCTGGTTGGGGAGGAAGTTCCGGGATTTATGATTGCAGACGAAATCCGTTCCTGGTACGAAATGGGATCCTTATTGTCCTTTTTATCATGGAATGTGTTTTCAAACTGTGGTTCTTAGGTGAAGGAAACAATTCTTGACCAGACTTTTGGGTGAAACAATTTCTTTAAGGTGAAGAGTGAATTTATAGATTGGAGCCAAAGGGATTGATGCTACACCGGCTAGGCCTCGTTAGCACATCCGCAATGTGGGTGGATAAACAGTAGACACTCTCTACTGCAGAGCTCTGTTTACATTAACTTTTCATGTATTGCTTCATTTTTAGTGTGAATGCACCCTTAAAATGAAAAAAAAAATTAGACATCATCCATATTAATGTTGCAAAATTACAAGAAAAAAGTTAAAATTTGTAAGAGCAGATTAATTCACAAGAAAGAAGTTACAAATTTGCAAGGAAAAAGTTGCAAATTTATGAGAAAAAAGTTGAACTTTATAACAAATAGATTTATGACAAACTCACAGGAAAGAAGCTTCAAATTTAAAGAAAAAAAGTCAAGTTTCTAAGAAAAAAAGTTGATAATTTGTGAGAAAAAGGTTACAAATTTACGAGAAAAAAAAGTTGCAGGTTTAAGGTAAATGTCGTAATTCAACCCAAGATAGAGGCTTAAACGCTGAGCAACCACACCAGACTCAGATAGTAGAAAGGATTCACCACTTTAATGAAAACTCAAAAACTAAAAATACACAAACCTACATAAAGTGCAACAACTAAGGAAAAACGGAAACAAAACACACACTTAAATAGACACACAAAACAGGAGCACACTGGAATGCACGCAGCCTGGGGGGAGAGAGCAGAGAGAATAATTAGAGGCGAGAAAATCCACAAGAGGAGAATAACAAGGGAGTTCACTCAGTGCGATGAGCAGAGGCCCGGCAGGGAACTCCTGCGTGGAACCAGAGGAAGACAGGGAAAGCCGATGAGCTGGGTGGAGCGTCCAGTGTCTTCAGGATGAGGGTCAGGAGCGCGTGGTCAGCCCTGGAGTACACCCCACTGAGGTGGCAGCAAACCTGAGGAGGCGAAGACACAGGAAGTAAAAAACACAGATCAACCAAAATGCAAACAATGTAGTGACTTGACAGGGCAGCAATACCCAACGGCCCAGCGGCACTGTATCCACACACTGGACCTTAAATATACTGAGGAGCCGGAAGGCAGCAGGTGCAGAGAATCACGCAAGTGTGTAGATTGCTCTGGAGCAGGGAAGTCAGGAACAGGAGGGGAGGGGGAGCACTTTCACCTGATCATCCCAGTGCCCCGACCCCCAAGGGGCACCTCCTGGCGTCCCTCTGGGCTTCCGCAGGTGTGTCACAGTTTGAAAGTGGAAATTACTGTGGACGCATGATTTAAAATATACGATTCCCGGGCCACAACAACACAAACACTCAAAATCTCCCTTGCCCAGAAGAATGTGCTGTTTGTCCGGGCTCGTCCATAGGTCCTTTTATACATCAACAGTGGGGAATCCTGGACTCGGGGAGGGGAAGTAGGCAGGAGAAGGGAGGAGGGACAGGCTCCTACTGATCTGTTGTCCAGGAAGACCTGCAGCACACAACGCAGCACAAACTCAACCTCCCGCAAACACACCGGAGGCTAATAGTCATTCACATACACACAGACAATAAGCACATTCTTTCCACTTAGCTTTGCACAAGACTTTCCTCCAACACAATTGTGTCTCCTTTGTCTGGACCCTCACGGCATCTTCGGTCCCAAGCTGCGGCTACCCTTTTCCAGCACCTGCTTTTCCATTCTCCTTCCGTCCTTTCTCCGCTTCTCCGTTCCTGCCCTCGTTTCCTCCATGCTCCTCTTTAATTTACCTCCGCGTATCCTCAGATTGAAATCAAACCTCCGCTGCCTTGCGGCATACCCGGTCACGTGAAAGGCTTCGGGAGTCAACCCTGAGGAAAAATCCGGAGTCGGAGCCCCTAAGGCAGTTCTATGTTGTGCTCAACATCGTTCTGGCAGCTCCTGCAACAGCGCTGGTGCCAAACTGTAGCAACCCTGCTGTTCCTTTGGATTCATCAGTGACGTGGAGAGGGGGGGCATGCTGCATGGGCAACATCTTGTCCTCCATATCTTCTTGCCCAGGCTTGAATCCTACCAACGCCCAACGCTGGAAGGTAGAACACCGGATCACTGGAGAGGACACTCCAGCTTCGCCTTTGGCGTAACAAAAACACGGGGAATGACAGTTACTGGTTATAAGCCACTGCTCAATTGGCGTAGAGCGCAGTGCCAGGGGTTGTTCCCGACGGTGGGAGGGATCATCGGATCTCACTGGACAGCTACCGCCCGCCTCAAGCTGGGCAGCCCCCAGCCAATAAGGTGTTGTCCCGCCACAGCTTGCTTTCCTCATTGGGTGCATGGGGATGAGGAGAAGTCCGAACAGCAGGCTGAGAACCTTTGCACCAGGCAAGACAATAAAACAAAAGAGACCAACTCTAAAACTGGGAACTTGGAACGTCCGCACTATGATGACAGGACTCGCTGCTAACCTCAAGGACATCAACGATACCAGGAAGACTGCCATCATCAATAATGAGCTGAAGAGACTGGGAGTGGATATCGTCACTCTCCAGAAAACACGGTTGGCTGAAGCAGGCACACTGAGAGAGAAGGACTACACGTTCTACTGGCAGGGAAAGGGCAGCGATGAACACAGGGAACACGGAGTGGGCTTTGCAGTGAAGAACACCTTGCTGAAGATGGTGGAACTGGGCAGCACTGGCTCTGCACGACTCCTCACCCTCCGCCTGAACACCACTCAAGGCCCAGTCACCCTCGTCAGTGTGTATGCCCCAACACTGACAGCCACACCAGAGGCAAAAGACGAGTTCTACGAGAATCTCGCAACAACTGTCAGGACCATCCCCAACTCTGAACAACTCATTCTCCTTGGAGACTTCAATGCCAGAGTGGGTGTTGACCATGACTCCTGGCCCTCCTGCCTTGGACCTTTTGGCGTGGGCAGAATGAATGACAACGGACAGCGGCTGCTCGAGTTCTGCACATATCACGATCTGTGCATCACAAACTCGTTCTTCAAGACCAAGCCCCAACACAAGGTTTCCTGGCAACATCCACACTCAAAGCACTGGCACCAGCTGGACTTGATCCTGACCAGGCGCACCTCACTGAAGAACGTGCTAATCACCCGTTCGTTCCAGAGTGCAGTTTGCGACACAGACCATTCATTGGTGTGTTGCAAGGTTAAGCTGCAGCTGAAGAAATTCCATCATGCTAGACAGCCTGGAAAGGCACGGATTGACACCAGCAAGTTGGCTCAACCAGAACTTGTTGAGCAGTTTGCCTCCACCTTTGAGAAGGAACTTGGTGTACCACAAGAAGGAGAATCTGCAAAGCAGAAGTGGGAAGTGCTGCAAAACACCATCCACCGCTCAGCCTTGGCTACCTTTGGGAGGAAGACCTCGAAGTCACAGGACTGGTTTGATGCCAAGTTGACCGAGATGACCCCCGTCATTGAAGCCAAGTGCTCAGCACTTGCTGAGTACAAGAAGTACCCAAACGAGAAGAATCTCCAGATTCTCAGGGCTGCGAGAAGCAAAGTTCAGCAGACTGCTCGGCGCTGTGCCAATGAGTACTGGACTCAGCTCAGCCAAGACATTCAAACCGCTGCCATAACAGGGAACATCCGTGGTATGTACGATGGCATCAAGAAAGCACTTGGTCCAGCTCAGAGCAAGACGGCCCCCCTCAAATCCTCCACTGGGGTGATGATCACAGAAAAGAACAAGCAGATGGAGAGATGGGTGGAACACTACTCCGACCTCTACTCCAGAGAGAACACCGTGACACCATCAGCCCTTGATGCCATCGACTGCCTGCCATCCATGGACAAACTTGACGCCGAGCCAACCATCGACGAACTCAGCAAGGCCATTGATAGCTTGGCCGCTGGCAAGGCACCCGGCAACGACGGCATACCCCCTGACCTGATCAAGCACTGCAAGACCACCCTACTGCTGCCATTGCATGACGTCCTCTGCCAGTGTTGGAAGGAAGGTGCCGTACCACAGGACATGAGGGACGCCAAGATCATCACCCTCTACAAAAACAAAGGGGAGAGAAGCGACTGCAACAACTACAGGGGCATCTCCCTCCTCAGCGTTGTTGGCAAAGTCTACGCGCGAGTTGTTCTCGTTCGTCTACAGAAGCTTGCCGAACGTGTCTACCCCGAGTCTCAGTGTGGCTTCCGCGCTGCGCGATCGACGGTAGACATGATATTCTCCATCCGCCAACTCCAGGAGAAATGCAGAGAACAGAACATGCCCCTGTACGTCGCCTTCATCGACCTCACCAAAGCGTTCGATTTGGTCAGCAGAGAGGGCCTTTTCAAGATCCTGCCAAAGATAGGATGCCCACCAAAGTTGCAAAGCCTCATCGAATCGTTTCACACCAACATGCAGGGGATAGTGCAGCACGATGGCAACGTCTCAGAGCCATTCAACATACGCAGCGGAGTGAAACAGGGCTGTGTACTTGCGCCAACCCACTTTGGGATTTTCTTTGCTATGCTCCTGAGGCATGCCTTCAGCACAGCAACAGAGGGAATCTACCTGCACACAAGATCTGACGGCAGGCTTTTCAACCTCGCCCGCCTGAAAGCCAGAACCAAAGTACGTGAGGCTCTAATCAGAGACATGCTGTTCGCAGACAACGCTGCAGTCGCAACCCACACACAGCAGGAGCTTCAGACCCTGATGGACCGCTTCTCCCAGGCATGCAAGGACTTCGGGCTTACCATCAGCCTGAAGAAGACTAATGTCTTGGCGCAAGGCACGGAAGCACCACCAACAATCACCATCGACGACTACGAGCTGGAGGTCGTGAATCAGTTCATGTACCTGGGGTCCACGATCAGCAACAACCTCTCCCTTGATACAGAGATCAACAAGAGGATTGGAAAATCAGCCTTCACACTCGCTCGCCTCACCACACGAGTGTGGGAGAATCCCAAACTCTCTGTCAAGACGAAGATGGCAGTGTACAACACCTGCATCATCAGCACACTGCTCTATGGGAGTGAGACGGGGACAACATATGCCCGGCAGGAAAAGAGACTGAACTCCTTCCACTTGCGCTGCATTCGCCACATCCTGGACATATCCTGGCAGGACAAAGTGCCCAACACAGAAGTTCTGTCCCGCGCTGGCCTTCCCTCCATGTTCACTCTACTCAGGCAGCGCAGGCTTTGCTGGCTAGGCCACGTTCACCGTATGGAGGATGGCAGAATCCCAAAAGACGTCCTCTACGGAGAACTGGCAACTGGCAGGAGAGATGTTGGCTGCCCACAGCTGCGCTTTAGAGACGTCTGCAAGAGAGACATGAAGGCCCTGGAGATCAACACAGAGCACTGGGAGGACCTTGCAACGGACCGCTCCAAATGGAGAGGCACCCTGACCAGACAGCTCAAGGCGGGTGAAGAGAGACTGACTGCTGCAGCAGATGAAAAAAGGACCCGCAGGAAGAACCGCCACAGACCCAGCAGCATGGAGACCACCCACAAGTGCGACCTGTGTGACAGGGACTGCCATTCGCGCATCGGCCTGTTCAGCCACAGACGGTGCTGTTCCAGCAGAGTAGACGTTTAGGATTCTCTTCCATGGTCATCATAGACCGACGGAGGCCGACGAATCCTCAGATCCTCTATCCTCATGTCCTTCTGTCCTCATATCCTTTTTTCGTGCCACAATCATGCACCATCCTTTAATAGGTCCTACCAGGCAAGAGTTTACAGCAGGAGCTCACTGATTGGCTCCTGCTGATTAAATCAGTCAGCTCAGGTGCAAACCATAATCAAACCAGAACACAACAAAAATAAACTCAAATATAAAGACATCCAAAGAAACACCACAAATCCCACATACAATGTGTTAATAATAAAATTCACACTAAAAAGCCCCAGAGCTGCAACAGACCAAAAAAACAAAACATACACTCAACCCTGAACTACTCCCCCCTGACAGGTGCACCCAATGGAATCCCCGCACCATCCGTTTGTCCAAGATGTAAGAGCCCTGGATCCAGGACCTCTCCTCCGGACCGTATCCTTTCCAATGTACCAGGTTCTGGCAGCCACAACCCCATTGACGGATGTCCAAAATCTTCTGTACGGTATAGGTAGTTTGACCGTCAATGACCCGGGAAGGGGGGGGATCCGGAGGAGGGCAGACAGGGCTGACAGAGAGGGGCTTAATGCAGGACACATGAAAGGTGGAATGAATCAGCATCGAAGGTGGCAGATCAAGCCAAACAGTTACATCGTTGATGATGCGCTTGATGGGGAACGGGCACAGAGAGCGTGGCGACAGCTTCCAGGACTCCGTCTTCAGTGGAATCTGCTTGGCGGACAGCCAGACCTTCTGTTCCACTACGTATTTTAACACTGGCGCACGTCTGTAGTTCACGTAATGCTGGTTCTGCTCTGCAGAGCGGAGGAGGGCAGCTCACATGGCCACAGTCGGCGGCAACAGCACGCGTGGACCTCCACAGATGGGATGGCGAGACCCCTCTCTGTCATGGGAAGCAGGGACGGAGTGGATCCCATTGAGGCTTCAAAGGGCATCAGCCCAGTGGCAGAGAAGACATCGGTATTGTGGTCATATTCCACCCAGGTCAGGTGGGAGCTCCAGTTGGTCGGATTGCAGGATGCCATGCACCTTAGGGTGGCCGCCAAGGACTGATTAGCATGCTCGGCCTGACCATTGCTCTGCGGGTGGTATCCGGACGTCAGGCTGGCTGTAGCACCCAGGAACCAACAGAACACCTTCCATACCTGAGATGTAAACTGAGGACCCTGGTCCGAGACAGTGTCCATGGGGATCTCATGCAGGTGGATCACATTCAGAGTCAATAAGTTGGCTGTTTCCACAGCTGATGGCAGCTTAGGGAGAGGGACAAGGTGGATGTCCTTGGAGAAACAGTCAATGATGGTGAGTATGACTGTGTTGCCCTGGGATGGAGGGAGGCCCATAACAAAGTCCAAAGCAACATGGGACCATGGACAACTCGGCACCAGGCGGGGATGGAGGAGGCCAGCTGGAGGGGAAGAGTGTACCTTGTTCGCAGCACAGATGTGACAGGCCTTGACATACTCCCATATATCCCTCCCAAGCGTGAGCCACCAAAACGCTCTCCTCAGCAGCTCGATGGTCCAGGAAATGCCAGGATGGCAGGCGAAGAAGCTGGTGTACCCCCATTTAACAACCTCACTGTGTAGCACAGAGGGCACATATATCCGGTCTGCCGGACCTCCCTCCGCGATTGGTTCAGAGGAATGAGCTCGCCGGACCCTCTGCTCGATCTCCCATGAGAACGCCCCGACAAAGCAGGAGGAGGGGAGAATGGTCTCTGGGGGAGAGACAGCAGCTGCGGAGGGAGAGGTGAAGGAGGAGGAGTCGGGAGAGAACTGGCACGAGAGGGCATCAGCCTTGGCATTGCGGAACCCTGGGCATTACGAGATGGAAAGATTGAATCTATTAAAGAACAGGGCCCACCGAGCCTGCTGTGAATTCAACCGTCTGGCAGATAGACGATGTTCTAAATTTTTATGATCTCTCCAGACAATGACTGGTTGGCTAGCCCCCTCGAGCCAGTGTCTCCACTCCTCCAGTGCCAGCTTAATAGCCAACAGTTTGCGGTCTCCAACATTGTAATTTCTCACGGCTGGCATCAGCCACCAAGAGAAACACTCACATGGATGGAGGTCCTGGTCAGTGCTGGAGTGCTGGGAGGGGACAGCAGCCACCCCTGAATCAGAAGCATCCACCTCGACCACGAACTGCACCTGAGGATCCATCTGCGCCAGGACGCGCATGTTGGTGAAGAGGCCTTTCAGGGTCGCAAAAGCTCATTCAGCGCCCTCAGACCACTTGAACAGGCTTTTGGTCGACGTCAGTTGCGCCAGAGGTTGTGCCACTTTACTGTAATCATGGATAAATCATCAGTAGAAGTTGGCAAAGCCCAGGAAGCCTTGGAGTTGCTTCCTGGACTGGGGGATTGACCAGTCTGCTACCGCCTTAATTTTTTCCGGATCGGCCTTTAAAACGCCTTCGGTGATGATGAACCCCAGAAAAGAAGCAGATTTATTTAGCGAATGCAAAGTCCTTAAGCCAAGCAGTTGCCTCCTGGTTTGCTGTATGGAGGGTGTGTAATCCTCCTTCCAGTCTTTGGAGCGGGCAAGCCTCTATGATGTGTTCCATTGTTTGCTCCTCTCCACATGCGCACAGTGGGCTAGGGCTACTGCCCCATCTGTAAAGGCTGGCCAAGCAGGGGCCATGTCCAGTCCTGAAGCGATTGAGTGTAGACCACTGTCTCCTTGGGAGGTTGGTGCCCGGGACCTGTTGGTTGGGGTTTATCACCAGCTGTTTGTTTGGGACCTCCTTGGTCTCCCATTCCTCTTGCCAAGCTGTCTGGATGGTAAAGTCAGCTGGGGGAGGGTTTTTCCAAATCGGCCGTCTGGATGAAAGTCGGGCAGTGGGTGGAGTGTAGATATCTGCATGGATTGGTAAGTGAGGAGAATCTTTAACTTTTTGGAGCATCCTTTGAGTTAATGCTGCTCGCCGGATGTGTGGAGGGGCTATGTTTGACAGTACAGAGAGCCAGGGGAGTGGTGTTGAGCGGATTGTTCCAGTTATAGTTCTCATGGTTGTGTTGAGCTGGGTGTCTACATGGTGTGTGTAAGATGACCTGGACCAGACAGGGACACAATATTCTGCTACAGAGTATGAAAGGGCCAGTGCTGAGGTGCGCAGGGTGGAGACTGCCGCCCCCCATTTTGCACCAGCGAGCTTGCAGAGCAGGTTGTTTCGTACCTTCACCTTAGCAGCCGTCCCCTTTAGATGTTCCTTGAAGGATAAGGTCCTATCAAGGGTCACTCCAAGATAAGTTGGATTTGGGGCATGCTTAAGCTTGAGTCCGCTCAGGTGGATGTTTAGTTCTCTGGCAGCTTTTGCATTGTGGAGATGGAATACACTGGAGACGGTTTTTGCTGGGCTTGGTTTTAGGCGCCAGATTTTGCAGAACTGGTCCAGTTTGGCAAGATCTTCCGTGAGCACCCGTTCCAGTGGTTCAAAGTCTGGTGCTTGGAATGCCAAACAGATGTCGTCTGCATAGGTGAATTTGCGGGATTTTGTAGTAGGCAGGTCGTTTATGTAGAGGTTGAACAGAGTTGGAGCTAGAACTGAGCCTTGTGGGAGTCCGTTTTTCTGCATTCTCCATGCACTTGTCTTCTGACTGAGGTGGACTCTGAACCTTCGGTTGGTCAGCAGGGTTTTTATAATTTCTGTTGCCCAAGCAGGGATCGCCTTTATAAGTTTCAGGACGAGGCCTTTGTGCCAGACCGTATCATAGGCGGCTGTAAGGTCGAGAAACACAGCCCCTGTCTTCAGTCTGCTCTCGAAGCCATTTTCGATGAAGGTGGTTAGGGCCAGTACTTGTTCTCCTGTACTGCGGTCCTTGCGGAAACCTGCTTGATCCACACTTAGAATATCCTCTACCTCTGGGGAAATGCGTTGCAGAATTAGGCGCTCCATGATTTTGTAAGGAACGCTGAGTAGGGAGATTGGGCGGTAGCTTGCTGGTAATTTGTGGTCTTTGCCAGGTTTTGGGATGGCAATGACCTTTGCTGTCCGCCATTTCTTTGGGATCGAGTTTGTTTGTGTGATCCTTGTGTAGAATTGTGTCAACCAGGTTAGGGCTCGGGGGCCAAGATTTTTCATGAATTCTGGGAAGATGTTATCGTATCCTGCTGCCTTTCCACATTTCAGGCTCTGTAGGACTTTCTCCAGTTCAGCAGCCTCGAAGGGTTCAGGGTTCGTTTCCTCTACAGGCATTTTTTGGTGTTTTTTTTAGCTCAGTTGTAACTGCTCTTTTGGTGTCTTTGTCTTGGGGTGCTTTGGCGATAGTCAGTAGGTGGGATGCAACTTGGTTGGGTGTGACGGATGCTCGGCTTTGGCTAGGGGGCTTCTGTGCAGCTCCTAGGCGACAGATGAGGCTCCAACATTTCCTGCTAGAGTGGGTAAAGCTCCGGTCAGCAACTGTCTCCTCCCATTTCTTTCGCCGAGCTGTATTTAGCGATTCAATGAGATGGTCTGCTATCTCTGGGTCCCCTGATGTTTGATAGGATTGTAGGAGGGCAGCACTTTCTCCGTCCAAACATGGGACATAGAGGGGTCGGTAGCCTCGTGGGATTGCAGTATGGGCAGCCTTGAAGATTGCGCTGCAGAAGCGGTTGTATGCTTCATCTACAGTGATGGTGTGGAGTGGGATGGTAACAACGCTCCGGTCCAGAGTTTCACTGAATTTCTTCCAGTTGGCTTTGCGGAAGTTCCAGCGCATCTTCCTTGGGCTGTATATGACTGGAAGTTGTAGGCCAATGTGTACAAGCAGGGGCCGGTGTTGGCTGTGTGGAAAATCATCAAGAATGAGGATCTGTGTAGGATATGGCTCCCCATTCAAAGAGCTGACCCAACACAGGTCAGGAGAATAGTCCTTCTTCCACCTAGCAGAGTGGAAGGTTCCTCTTTGTTTGGGGTCGTATATCAAAGCGAGGTCATTTCTGGATGCCCAGTCTGAAAGTGCCTTCCCATCACTGTCCACTGCTGGGTACCCCCAGTCAGGGTGATGGCTGTTAAAGTCCCCCACATAGATGGCAGGGTGGGGTAGGGTGGGTAAGACCTACAGATCCCAGTTGGCATTAGGGGGCTTGTACACATTGACAATATGGAAGCCACCAATGATTATGGTGTCTGAGAAATGTGTTGTTATCAGGTGATTTGCTTCAACTATGTCAGAACGCACATAGGTGGCACGTCCATGTTTAGCATGTAGAACATAGCACAGGAGGTCAAAGCCTTTGATGGTGAAGCGGCCAGCTTCCTCTGTGCCAATATGAGTCTCTTGGAGGCAGATTACATCAATCGAATGTTGGAAGGCGAGGACTTCGATAAGGCTTCGCTTGGCTGCAGATAGGCCTTCAACGTTTAGTTGTAATATGCGAAGGGCCGATCCTACCACAAAGTGCTCTTGGGGCTGTTTGCTTTCGGCTTTAGGACTGTGACTAGGATTCTTCTTTGACTTGGCACAGAGGCGTCGTCTCTTCGAATTTAGTCTGCTGGTAGGATCATTAGCTTCCCCAGGCGAGCTCGGGTACTGGCGGAGGGCGCGACGAGAACGCTGATCCATTGCCCCCCCCCAGAGCAAGTGGTGAATTTGCACTTCTCTGCTTTCACAAAAAGCTGATTCTCCAGCAGACGCTGCAGGACAGACCAAACGTGGACTACGTGCTCCTTCAGCGTGCGGGAAAAAATCAAAATATCGTCCAAATATACAAAAACAAACTGGTTCACCGTGTCTCACAAGACATCATTGATTAACCGCTGGAAGACAGCAGGGGCATTGGTCAGCCCGAATGGTATAACCAAATATTCAAATTGGCCCAGAGGTGTTTTGAATGCTGTCTTCCACTCATCTCCCTCACAGATGCAGACCAAAAGATACGCATTGTGGAGGTCGAGCGTGGTGAAGCAACACGCCCGTTGGAGAAGCTCAAATGCTGAGTTAATAAGGGGCAGAGAATATTTATCCTCACGGGTGATAGCATTAAGTTCACGGTAATCAATGCATGGTCGCATTGTCCCATCCTTTTTCCCTACAAAAAAAGAACCCAGCGCCGAGAGGGGCGGACGATGGGCGAATAAGGCCGGCGCTGAGGGAGTCTTTAATGTAGGTCTCCATCGCCTCCCTCTCCGGCCCAAATAAACTGCAGAGCCGGCTGGATGGCAGCCGCATGCCCAGAAGGAGGTTGATAGCGCAGTCGTAGGCCAGATGAGGTGGTAAAGATAGGTCATGATAGACCTCGGGCACAGAGCTGAGATCCGCCAGCTCAGCCAGAGGAGATCGGGAGAGAGGGCGAGCATGCGGCCGAGCGGAGACATGACAAGAGACAAAAGGGGCTCCAGGACGAAATGGAGCCCTGGCTCCAATTTATTATGAGGTTATAAGATAAGATAAGATAAGATAAGATAAGATAAGCCTTTATTAGTCCCACAACGGGGAAATTCCAGGATTGCAACAGCACAGGGATAGCAACACTCAGTGCAACAATCAGAAGGCAAGAAAAAAAAAAAAAAAAAACAAGCAAGCAAGAGCAGCTAATATACATATGTACGTATTACTATAAAATATATATATATATACACACACACACAGACACACAGTGCAGAGCATTGTAGCTGGATGGAATAAATATATGAATATATGAACACACAGTGCAGAGCATTGTAGCTAGATGGAATAAATATGTAAATATATAAACACCCACAGTACGGAGCATTGCAGCTAGGTGGAATAAATAAATAAATATGAATATGTGATTATGAATTTGGAGCCATGGATACTCCGGGATCATGGGGGAAGAAGATTGAGGCAGCACATAAAACTGAACGGTCTCGCAGTGATTACCGGACAAAATGTCCAAAATGGGCTCCGTTTGTTCTGTAATTGTCTCCATCCTGCTGCCTGATACTGCTGAGACATTCAAAGGCACTTGGAGGTTCCTGGTGGGAATCTGAAATTCTTGGACCAGTGCCAGTTGAACGAAATTCTGCTCCATCCCCGAATCAGTCAGGGCAAATGTTTTGAACTTGGCCCCCGGTAACTGAATGAGGGCCAGGAGTTCAAAACAGTTGGGGGAATTTTGGGAAGATCTTCCCACCAGACCCCCCACGGCTACTAACAGGCCGGATGTTTCGGGCTAAATTGGGCATTTTGATATTGCGTGACCAGGGACCCCACAATATATGCACACCCCCGCACTCTTACCACGCCGGTGTTCCCTTGGAACCATTGGCTCTGGTGACATCAGCAGAGCAGCACCAGAGGCTGGGGGGACCGGCTGTGGAGCGAACGAGGAAGCAGCAGCCTTCTGCTCCTCGGACACTCCCTAAACCGGTTATCAAGAGCCACTGCCTGTGCAATAAGCTCATCCAGAAAGGAGGGAGAAGGTTCAGATAGCCAGCTCATCAGGGAGGTTAGCGTTCAGACCCCAGAGGAAGGTGCTGCAAAAGCAACATCATTCCATCCGGAGTCTGCCGCAGCAACCCAGAACGTGATGGACAAATCAACTACGGGCCAATTCCCCTGCCGGAGACCCATCAGCTGACAAACAATATTCCCCTCGCCCTCTGTATGGTTGAAAGCCTCTGAAAACTCCCGCACAAGCCTTTGTGCCATTCAAGGAGGACTGTGCCCACTTGAGTGCCCAGTACCGCAGCAACCAGGTCACAAAATGAATCTGTGCGGAATCATCCCTATACTCCCCCTCCACCTGCTGGAAATAAAGCCAGCAGTGGAGCAAGAACCCTTTGCATCCCCCACCCACATAGGGGACAGGTGAAGGAACAGAAATGGTCCTGCGGATGGCAGAGACTGCCGGAGCAGCAAGTGCAGGGGGAAATGCCCCACCAGGAAGCCAACAAAAATGCTTGGTGACAGTTGCTAATTGCTGGGTGATGATTTGGAATTGGTCCAAATAGAAACATGACCTAGCGTTCCGTGGCCTCCAAACGCCAGAGTGCCAACTGCTCACCCAGTGAAGCACCCACTGAGCCTCAATCTTGGCTGGACCGTTCTGTCATAATTCAACCCAAGAGAGAGACTTAAATGCTGAGCAACCACACCAGATGACCACTCAGACTCAGTTGGTAAAAAGGATTCACAACTTTAATGAAAACACAAAAACTAAAAATACACAAACCTACATAAAGTGCAATGACTAAGGAAAAGCATAAACAAAACACACATTTAAATGGACACACAAAACAGGCACATGCTGGAACACACGCAGCCTGGGGGGAGAGAGCAGAGAGAATAATTAGAGGCGAGAAACTCCACAAGAGGAGCATAAGAAGGGAGTTCACTCTTACTGCGATGAGCAGAGGCCCAGCAGGGAACTCCTGCGTGGAACCAGGGGAAGACGGGGAAAGTGGATGAGCTGGGTGGAGCATCCAGTGTCTTCAGGATGAGGGTCAGGCGAGCGTGATCAGCCCCAGAGTACACCCCACTGAGGTGGCAGCAAATCTGAGGAGGAGAAGGAGAAGACACGGGAGGTAAGAAACACATGTCAACCAAAATGCAAACAATGTAGTGACTTGACAGAGTAGCAATACCCAACGGTCCAGCGGCACTGTATCCACACACTGGACCTTAAATACCCTGAGGAGCCGGAGGGCAAAAGGTACAGCGAATCACACAGGTGTGATTGCTCCGGAGCCGGGAAGACAGGAACAGGAGGGGAGGGGAGCAAGCTCGCCTGATCATCAGTAAAACTTAAAAAACGTGCAAATTTATATGAAAAAGTTGCAAGTTTAAGAGAAAAAAATTCAAAAATTTACGGTAAAGCAAGGTCGGGCAGGGTGCTAAGGGATGCTCCATCACCAGCTCAGCAGCTTCTACTTTGTCCTCCTCACAGCGAAATGAATCACTGTTCAAAGCCACAACACTGCAAGCAGCAGCCGATGGCTCTTGTCCAGAAGACACCGAAGGGGGGATGGTGAGGGTGTCTGGCATGGTTTTGTGTTTTTGGAGTTTTGAATCAGCTTGCTTGCTTGGTCAGAAATGTTGCGTGTTACACCATAAACTGTCCAACGCTACAGTCTCGCGTTTCCAGGTCCCGCTTGTTTTGTTCCGTCAAAAGTAATTACATTATAAATTAATATTTAAGAATCGTAATGTTGACATTTATGCTTCAATTCAGAATCATTCACATCCGAATCAAGATGCATTGGAAAAATGATTATTTTCCTCACTCCTAGTAGATGAGTTTAAATATCTAGGGTCAAACATCCAATACAATGGAAAATGCAGAAAAGAGGTGAAGACGAGAGTGCAGGCAGGGTGGAGTGGGTGGAGACGAGTGTGAGGGGTGATCCAATGTTTCCTCTGGTTTAAAGACCTTGGCATGGTGGCAACATATTTTTCCAGTGGGGGACAGCAGAAAACACATGACACTATTGTAACCAGAATATGTTAATTTTATACTATTTATTTCTTTTTTTAAATTTTGCACATGGGACTTACCATTTGAAGTATTGTACAACCAAGGCTTGAATCTTGGAATATTGGGCCAGTTGGGGTCCCTCCCAGACGTCCTGTGTTTGGACTTTTTACTGGTGTCATTCTCTCCTCCCTCTGCTCTCACCTCTCCTGGACCCTCTGCCTCAACATTTTCCTCTCCTTGGCTCATCTTGTCTGTCTCATCTTACCCTCTCTGAGCTCTGTCTAATTCAGGTTCTCTCTCTGTCTATGGTGGTATACAAACAGGTTAGAAAATATCAAATGTCATGTTTTGTCCTGCAGGATTTTTTTTTTTTTTGTCATGGTTTACAAAAATGACAAAAATAGGTGTATTTTTTGTATTTTTATTCTAGTGTTTCTTTTTTTCATTGATAAAGAGTAGAAAAGGGAAGGTAAAAAACATTCATAATAGTAGTTTACTCATGCATAATTAAATTATATGATCAGAGGTGGGTATATTAGCCAGAAATCCTCCTCATGATGTAAAAAGCAGTGCTATTAAATTAATAATTAAAAGCAGACAACCAAAAGTTTCTAGTTGAGTTAAGGGTACAACGAGCACCCACTTAAAAACTTGAGTAATGGCTTCAATCTTGAAGATTTGAGGTTTTTCTCCAAAATTTATAACAATTTTCTTGTAGTTTCTACTTTTTTCTGTAAATTTGTCTAAATTTGAAACCATTTCCTCAAATTTGTAATTTCCGCTTGTAAAATTCACTTTTCTTGTACATTTTAGACTTTATTATAAATTAGTGGATTATTTTATGGCTAATTTTTGTTTATTTTTTAAAATAAAATTACTGGGTTTTTTTAATAAATTTGCAGCAGACTGTGGTAATTTTTTTACTTTTTCCTTGTAACAGTTTACACTTTTGACCATAATTTTGCAGAGCCAGAATAGAACAATAATTTAACTCTCATTTCAAAGAAAAAATATTAATAAAATTGTATTTAATGAAATAAATTAACTTAAATGACCAAAGATGCAGTTATTTCTGTTATAATATTTCTATATATTTATAGTTTTTTAGAAATCTCACCACCCAGACAGCAGGAAAAACCTCCCTTATTTTGAAATCCAAATGTTGACACGTTTTGTTTGTGTGAAGGCTGCTGATGGATTAAGGTCATTGACTTCGTGAATTTCGGCCATCTTATCAAAAAAAATTAAATTAAATCACCCTTATTGTCATTCAACTGTACAACCAATCATGTACAGTAGAACGAAATTGTGTTTTACCTATCTACAGTGTTAATCACACACACCCCAAGTGCAGAATCAGAGGGCCGCTGCCATGCAAGGTGCCGCCACAAATTTCCCTCCTCCATTCCATTATTGCTGAGCACCAAGCTGGACGGCAGGAAGTTCCACTTTTATATGGTCTTCGGTATGACCCGGCCGGGATTTGAACCCCTGCCTCCCGGGTGTGGGGCGGATGCTCTACCAACTGAGCCACCACTCCGGTAACTTAACTTGCCAGATACATAATAATGAACATAAATTAGTTAATTAATATTATAGTGCCTGGTGAAGTTAATCCTCAGCGATTCATCACTCTTGCCTTTCCCTGCATATGTGTCATGATTTGTAGCCAGAGACTCAAATGCAGAGCAAACAACACTGGAAGAACAGACAGAGTTGGGTGAAAACATTTAATACAGTTTATCTACAACAAAAAAACTAACAAGACAAAAATACTACAGAGCACGCTGGAGGGGCACACAGCCTGTGAATAAGAGAGAGAGGAGAAATGATTAATCAGGGATCCAATAGAGGACAGCGCAAAAGAGAACAAGCGAAAGAGAGACTCACTATAACAAGCAGAGACCTTGGCTGTGGGACCCAGCGTGTGGAGATGAGGAGCTGGTGGGGGAAAACACCAGCAGGATGAACAGGTGAAGGGAAGTTGGCAGGATGGGGTGGAGTAGATGGTAGACCTGGGTGGAATAGGATTTCTCTTGAGGGTAGAGTGGTTCAGGTGAGCGTGCACAGCCCCGGAGTTCACATCGCTGAGATGGCAGCAACTTGAGGAGGAGAAGACACAAGGACAAGACAACAGGGAAGAATAAACACCATACAACTTAACACTAGTTGCTTTGCAGCAATACCCAACGGTCCAGCGAAGAAGCACTCGCAGACTGGCTCTTTTAAAGCTGGTAGATGAGGTAACAGCAGGTGTGCACAATTACGCAGATGAGTGTAATCAACTCCGGAGCCGGGAAACGGGTAGAAGGAAAAAACACAGGAGGGGAGGGGGAGCACGCTCACCTGATCATCACAATATGAATCCTAACCACACCTGTTAGCTAAGCGACTCTTAATTATTGTTCCCATTACCAGTGGGTTAAACCACCATAAATGCCTCCACTGCTGACATACCTCTTCTGCTTTTTTCCCACGTTTAAAGTACTTTAATAAGCTCATGCTTCTCTCGGACAGTGATGCTAGTGAGACACTCTGCCTGCTGACTGGAACGGTTGTGAGCGGCACTCTTCCGAACTCCACGTGAGTAACGGTCACACGTGTTATTCATGCGCACGCTTACGGAGCGTCATTCCTACATATATTTTTTTCTTAAATTCATGTTTTCTTAGCGTGGTGGCATAAATCCAAGGATGGCGGCTCGCCATGCAGAAATGTCACCAGAGGAAACCCTGTGATCTGTGATGGAAGGATAGCAGCTAAAGTGAACGGTAAGATTTGCAAGATGGTAGTGAGACCTATGATGCATGCTGGGCTTTCTGGTTGACAGAAAGCCCAGCAGCCCAGCGTTGGTGTTGACAGTCCAGGAGATGTCAGAGGATATGTGGGTCCCCAGAAACCTGAAAGTGGGGACGTTTTCCATGCGGTTGCCATTTATGAGGAGGGGGGGGTGATCTTGTCTGTTCTTCCTGAAGTCCAGTATGAGTTCTTTGGTTTTTTTGAACATTCGGTTTCAGGTTGTTTGCTTGGCACCACAGCAGCAGATTCTATGCCTTCTTATCGTCATCGATGATGAGCCCAACCAAGGTGGTGTCATCCGCATATTTAGATAAGATAAGATAAGCCTTTATTAGTCCCACAATGGGGAAATTCCAGGATTGCAACAGCACAGGGATAGCAACACTCAGAGCAATAGTTTAGAAGATAAGAAAATAAGAGCAGTGAATACACATACGTACACATAAATATATATATATATACAGTATATACACAGTGCGGAGCATTGTAGCTAGATGGACTAAACAGCATAACCGTCTATTTAGTTACCCTACATGGTATGAATATGTACCCATACATATTATGGCATATATGAGATGAGATGAGATGAGATGACATTCAACTTTATTGTCATTACAACATGTATGAATACAAGGTAACGAAACGTGACTTGGCATTTGGGCACGCTCTGCAGAGCGCATCCAAGGCCGGGGCAGCCGCTAGGCGCCAGTCATAAAGAAGAAAGGAAAAAAAAGAAAAGAGAGAGGATATGACACAATAGGCGAGAGAAAAAAACATGTTTTATCAAATTGACGCTTAATGAGTAAGCGAAATTTTGATTGCAGGCAAAAAAAACCTCAATGCATATTTAGCAGACATTTAGTAGACAAATCACACAGCAAAGGGAGGGAGAGCAGTGTGTGTATATCAGTATGATGATGATGTCAGTGTGTGTGTGCAGTGTTGAGTGTATCAGTTACTGGAGTACAACAAATAGTCTCCTAGGCAACGATAGATGTTATAGTTCATGAATGCTGTCCCTGAAGAGTTCTGTTTATTGCACAGCAGCGGTGTTTGGGTTAGCAGAGCCAGCTGACACATCCGCTTATCTCAACTCTGGAGGAGTGAGTTATCCAGGGGCGCCGATTCAAGGCCGAATCTGCACAGACAGAGTATAGGATTTCCCTCTTCTCATATTCTGAGCTTACAATTCAAATTAACATTCACTGGCTTTAAATTCATATCATTCCCTGGAGAGCACAAAGCGACTCCAGATGTTTCCCCTTCTAAACACAGATGAACATGTCCGGTAGAGTCCATCTCTCTACAGTGCATGCAGATGGTAAATTCCATGTTGATCATTTGCCGCTATTTCGTGCACTCCCCATCTGGTCGAATTATTGAGAAGCAGCTCCGCCGGGTCCGCATTTTGATTAGCTCTTCCAGTTAAATTTTCGATACACCAGGAGAACTCCAAAGCCCAATCAGCAGAAATCCTGTGATCGTAAAGCCAAAACAGGTAGATGTTTTTCTACATCTTCAGTCGAATCACACAGACACATGAGTTCCAATCCATGGGTCTCTCCACATTTGGGCTCCCCCGGGCCCAATTTTCTGTTTGAAAAGGTGGTGTCAGTTGCGTTTAAAGCCCAGCTTATATCCATTTTCCGTATTTTCCATTTGGGTTGAGATCAGCAAGATGGTGAGACGGCACAGACACTCACTCAGACGCAGCAAGCTGGGATTAGGTCAGGAAGGCAGGATAGGAGGAGGGAGGAAAAATGCGACTGCTCTCTCTGAAGGCAGCAGGAAGAAGTATATTACAGTCAGGAAGAAGATATTACATAGCGACTGATATTGTCCTAGTTGTATACTGGAGGGGACCATTTGTGTAAGTCTGTTGCGTCTTTTGCATTCAATACTATTAGGTCATCATGTTTTTTTGCGATCTCTGCGAGCAGCCCTGCTTAGGTTATACAGTCTGACAGCCGTAGGTAGGAAGGACCTGCGAAACCTCTTGGTCACGCATCCAGGATGATGTAGTCTACTGCTAAATGAGCTCCTCACTGCCATATTTCACAATGACGGTGGTTGGGTGTGATGAAATACAGTCAAAGGCGTACAGGGAGTACAGTAAAGGGCTTAGCACACAGCCCTGGGTGGAGCCAGTGCTGAGAAACAGTGTGGAGGAGTGGTGGGGGCCAAGTCTGACTGTTTGTGGGCGGTTGGTGAGAAAGTTTTTTATCCAGGAGCAGGTGGGGAAGAGGATCTGGAGGAGGTGCAGTTTGTTGATCAGGATGTCCGGGATGATGGTGTTGAAAGCTGAGCTGTAGTCCACAAAGAGCATCCTCATGTAGCTCCTTGGGTTCTCCAGGTGGCTCTGGGACAGGATGAGAAATTAGTATATCAGGGGAACAGCTCAGGTTGAGTGGTTTGAAGACAAAGTAAGAGAGGCAAGGCTGAGATGGTTTGGACATACTGTATGTAGAAGAGGGATAGTGGAGATATTGGACAAAAGATGTTGAAGATGGAGCTGCCAGACAGGAGGAGAAGAGGAAGGCCAAAGAGAAGATTCATGGACATACTGAAGGGGGACAGGGAGGGGGTTGGTGTTACAGGGGGAAGATGCAAGGGATAGGATGAGATGGAAGCAGACGATCCATTGTGGAGATCACTAAAGGGAGCAGCCAGAAGAAGAGAAATCTATACCATAAAAAGGCAAAGAAACAATTCCAATACAGAAAAGAGTGTTGTACACTGATTTGTATTTTCAGTAAGTCAACTTTGTACTCTCCCAGGAACAGCAGGAGTCTAATGCATCTATAACAGAAACAATAGACCCCGTTGAATTCATATGCACAGTGTAACTGAGGTCCTGACTCACAGCTTCACCACATCTTTACCTCCTTTCTTCCAGAAGGGTCTCTGCAGATTTCGCTGCTTGATAGGAAATGAATGCCCTGAATATGAATGAATGAAGGTGGAGAGGGATTTGCAGTCAGTGAATGTGAATGTGGCTGGTTGGGTTGAGGAGGGCAGACGCTAACCCATCTGTCAATAACACTGGTCAACACCAAATTTATTGTCTAAGTTTTTTTAGCTGATTTAGGACAATTTTGATGTGCTGAATCCAAAAATCACATTGGTTTTGCTCAATCACGTCAACTTTTTGAACTATGGCCACATGTTTTTTATGTTTTTGTTTACATGTACGGGTATTTTCAGATTCAGTGGTGCAAAATTGACTTAAGTCAGTTGAAAAAACACAGACAACTTACAAAAAAAATATTTTTGTTACGTTGTGTAATCTAACTGCAGAATGTGCGCTGAATAAAGTGTACCACACAAGAGCACCTTCAGTTGTTATTATTACCGCCAAGGAAGTAATGTTCTTGGCGGTGTTGGTTTGTCTGTTAGCAATATTACTCAAAAACTTACAAATGGATTTTGATGAAATTTTCAGGAAAGTTGTGTCATGGCACAAGGAACAGATGAGTAGATTTTGGTGATGATTTGAGAGTGCATACCTCCATCAAGGGCTTTGTTTGTATTTGTGCAGCAGAATTACACAAAAACTACTGGATGGATTTGGATTAAATTTTCACCAGACGTGATTCTTGGGCTAGAGAGGAACCCATTACATTTTGGTGATGATCTGAGAATGTATACCTCCGCCAAGGCTCTTATCTTCTCACAGTGTGTTAGCAACAGTACTCCAAAACTACTGGACAGACTTTGATGCAATTTTCACCAGAAGTAGCTCTGTGCCTACATACAAACCCATTACATTTTGGAGGTGATCCATGAGGGATGGAAGGAGCCTTGGCGGAGGTATGCACTCTCTGAGTGCTTTTCTAATTATTAAATTGTCATTATTAAATTCTCAAAAAGTGATTCATTGAACCCATTTGATTTTGTTGTGTATAAAATGTCTCTTAAAAAAGCAGCAAACTAGTGTTTGGAGAGGTTAATGGCCACCTCTCAGTAAGAATCTACTTAGAGTGGGATGGAAAAAATAAAAATGTTGCCTAATCCAAGTCAGTGAGACAGTTCAGAGGAAACCATTGCAATGGTAGTTGGGTACATTTGTCTGCTGGGCGTGGGTCATCAGTGAATGCATAATTAATTCTCTGTGATCCTGGTTTTTGAGCAACATGTGCTGCCACACAGTTGGGGTCTTGTCCATTTTTTACTGTCCATTTTTAAAACCCGTCTTAAAACATACTTTTACTCCTTGGCCTTCGACCCAGTGTGAGACATTGATTTTATTGAATGAAATGTTTGTTTGTTTTTTATTTACTTCTTTCACCTTTTATTTTAATGTTTCTCATGACTGTGGTTTCTGCTTGGCTGACTTTTATATTGTTTTTGTTGGTTTTATATTGTTTTTGTGTTAGTGTCCTGCTCCTTGCTTTGTTTTTATGTGCTTTCTTGTTGTATAGCACGTTGTATAGTGAGTGTTGCTTTTTGAAGTGCTTTATAAGTTCAATTTCAATTCAATTCAACTTTATTTATATAGCGCCATTTCACAACAACAGTCATCTCATGGCACCCAGCAGGAACCCCTGCAGTTGCAGAAAGACCCCAGCAATCAGGCGATCCCTTGTGAGCAAGCACTTGGCAACAGTGGAGAGGAAAAACTCCCTTTTAACAGGAAGAAACCTCCAGCAGAACCAGGCTCAGGGAGGGGCAGTCATCTGCTGCGACTGGCTGGGGGGTGAGGGGATAGAGAAGATGAAAAGAACAGACATGTAGAGAGCAAACAGCACGATGGGGACTCAATCTATGGGAGAGAACAAACAAATGTTAATGACCAGCAAAAAAAAAAAAAAAAATATTTCATTGAGAGTGAGGAAAGGAGTGAGGCCCAGTGCATTACTGGAGGTCCCCCGGCTGACTAAACCTATTAGCAGCATAACTAAGGGAGGGTTCAGAAACACATGATCCCTCCCTAATTGTAGGCTATATCAAAAAGGTAGGTTTTAGCCCTATTCTTAAAAACAGAGATCAAGTCTGACTCCCGAATCCAGATTGGCAGCTGGTTCCACAGGAGAGGAGCTTGATAACTGAAGGCTCTGCCTCCCATTGTACTTTTGGAGATTCTAGGTATTACAAGTAATCCTGCATTTTGGGAGCGTAGTGCTCTGTTAGGATAATACGGTAGTATCAGATCTTTTAAATAAAAAGGAGCCTGATTGTTTAGAGCTTTGTAAGTAAGAAGAAGGATTTTAAACTTAATTCTAAACTCTATGGGAAGCCAATGAAGGGAGGCCAGAACCAGAGAGATATGATCTCTCTTTCTAGTACCTGTTAAAACTCTTGCTGCAGCATTTTGGATCAGCTGAAGACTTTTTAAAGATGTTTTAGGACAGCCTGATAATAAAGAATTACAATAATCTAGTCTCGAGCTAACAAAAGCGTGGATCAGTTTCTCAGCATCACTCTGAGACAAGATGCTCCTAATCTTGGCAATATTACGCAAATGATAGAAGGCAGTCTTAGAAACAAATTTAATATGTGAATTGAAGGACAGATTGTCAGAAAATTGTTTATTGTTTATCATGCATGTCTAATCATTTATCATTTTATATGATTGCTGTTACTAACAAATCATTTTATAATTGTTAATCATTTTATAATTACTAACATCATTATCATTATCATTGCATAACCACATTATATGATTCAAAATGTATACTGCATGCACCTTTTATGAGTTATACCCTGCTGTATTGTTTTTAGGTAATAAGTGGGCCTTTTGAGTGTCCTTCATTTAAAATGTGCTTAGAAGTCAAAGTGTCTCACCAGACCAGACTGTGTGCATGATAAGGGGTCTGGGAGTGAGGGGGACTGACCTTGTTTTCTTATGAAGTGCTGTGACTTGGAGCCCGAGAGCACACCTGCAAGGCCATGTTGTTCTCAGTCCAGGCCAATGTTATGACTGTGAATTGTACCCAGCAAATGCTTTGTGTAACTGACTTTGTATAAAAACTTCCTGATTGTTTTTTATGGCCAGTGCTGAATTTGCTGTACCAAGCACTCCTGCAGTAAAGAACTCATATGAGGAATATACTTGTGTCATGAATCTTATTTGAGGTAACGAACCAATATACGATCACAATAAATTTTCTAGATTCTGACACAGACCTTGATCAAAAATAATTCCAAGGTTCCTCACAGAGCTATTAAGAGAAAGAGTAACCGCATCCAAACTGAAAGTTTGATTTGGAAAGGAATTTCTAAGGTTTTTTGGACCAACAAGAATGACTTCAGTCTTATCTGAATTTAATAGCAGGAAATTACAAGTCATCCAAGCTTTGATTTCCTTAAGACAGGCTTCTAACTTGGCTAATTGATTACTATCATCTGGCTTCATTGACAGGTATAATTGTGTCATCTGCATAACAATGAAAATGTATACAGTGCTTTCTAATAATGTTGCCTAACGGAAGAATATATAAACTAAAAAGAGTAGGGCCTAGCACAGATCCCTGTGGAACTCCATGACTAAGCTTTGAGTTGAAAGAAAACTCATTATTTACATGAACAAACTGGAACCTATCAGATAAATAAGATCTAAACCACTGCAACGAAGTTCCATTAAGTCCAACATAGTGTTCTAATCTATCAAGTAGAATATTATGATTGATAGTATCAAAAGCTGCACTAAGGTCTAAAAGGACAAGTACAGAAACCAGTCCTTTATCAGATGCGATGAGGAGGTCGTTAGTGACCTTCGCTAAGGCTGTTTCAGTACTATGATGGATTCTAAAGCCAGATTGAAACTCTTCAAGTAAACCATTTCCCTGCAGGTGGTCAAAGTAAAGTTGATTGATATTCAGATCCGCTCCAAAATCTAATGGGTTCTTCTGTGGTCAGAGCTCCACCATCTCAGTTTCAGATTTCAGTCAAATTAGGTCAGCAGTTATTTTGCATTCATGCTATTAGCCAGACGGACAAATAATTGGTAACGAAAGCATAACTTAAAACTGTACGTAATGCAAGAGTGGGGAAAATGCTTTGCTGTTCTCAGTTCCAAAAAACTTCAGTTTGTTTTATATATACTATGTAATTCCATTACGCGTGATGTGAAAAAAATGAAATAGTACAAAATTTGCAGTAAAGACCCCTATTATGCACTTTTTCCACATGCTGACACAGAACCCAGAGGTGTTAATGTCTGACATGCTCTGGTCAAAAAACTCTGGGTTTAAAGTAGAACTGAACTGAACAGCATTGAACGGCACTGGGTGATAGTACATACAATTATAAAGATAATTTATCATTGGCACCCCCTCCACAAATCCCGGAATCTTGGAGAAAATCGCGATTTTGAATTTCCCGCCCTGAAAAATCAGACAAATCCGCCGATTAACCGGAAGTGCAGCCGGAGTTCCGCGTGACGTCACGAGTGTGACACAGTCCTCCATGTTTACCATTGCAAGCACGTCGACACTGGTTGTTTTTGGTGCATTTTGTCGTGATAGTCGACTACAAAACACTTCCAGCACCTGGGAAGATCTGTTCAGTGGCCAAGGAAAGCTGTCATGGCGACGTAAGAAAAGAAAGGGGGAGGAAAAGTGACCGGGAAGCGATGCATTTCTAGATATAGATATTACAGTGATCCCTCACTTATCGCATTTAATGGGGACCAGAACCGACTGCGAAAAGTGAAAAACCGTGAAGTAGCATCACCCCCCCCCCCAAGGGCGTCACAAGCACTATTTTGCACAAAAAGGCACAAGAGAACAGCGAAAAGTGCCACTAAGCAACACGAGTGATAAAGAACAATGAATGCGGTCTTCCTTCGCTGGGTATGGGCGCTCTGCAGGGAGAGAAGCTGGGTAAAACGTCTCGGCCAATCAGCTTGCGAGGTAAAACATCTCGGCCAATCAGCTTGCGAGATTCCCGAGCGGTGAAGAGGTGGGCGGAGAGGAGTGGAGCGATGGTCAGAGAGGTGGATTTTGAGTTGTGCGGGCTCTCCGTGTTGATACCTGATGTTCTAATGTAGTCTCCCTGCCTTCTGCTAGCGCCCGGGCAACTTTCGTGCCATTTTTTCTCAATTTTGAATTTTTGATGAATATTTTTGAAAAATCCGCGATGCACTGAGGGCGCGAAAGGTGAAACGCGAAGTAGCAAGGGATCACTGTATTTATAAATAGCACAGTCAAATGCAGAGGCCAGTTCTGTTCATGTGTATTGCCACTATAGTCTGTAGAAGTATTGTAATACATAGCCCAATTTTTTGAATGAATGAATGAATTTATTTATTTCGGATAGTACAGTACAGGTTGAAAGAAACTGAATGATATAACAACAAGGTCAAATTGAACAATGACTCATCTGATTATACAATTCAACGTAAGTTATCTGAAATGGGTGATGGCTGAAGCCGCAGCTTATATTGCCCACCCATATTCCATCCAAGAATTCAAAAGAGAAAACAGGCAAGAGCGATTACAATTCAAAACAAAACTAAGACAAAATGTGACAGAGAAAAAAGAAAACTAAGCTACAACACAACACAGGCTGGATATGTTACAACTCCCCGCTCATTAGCGGCGCCAGCTGGGCGCACACTTGCGCCTCGTCAGCAGCGTGGGATATAAGCCACTCTGCCCTGGGCTTCGGCATGAAGCCGTCTGATTCCTTCAGCCCTCTTGCTGCAGAGGAACCCCCTCATCTCCCAGCAAGATCTACAGCGTAAGCATACCTACCTTTGCCTTTCCAGTCTCTCCCCTGTGCACAGGTGGATTCCCCAGCGGCGGACCTCGCCTCTGCATCGCCGTCTGCCAGCTGCTGTCACAGGTGCATCAGGTCGCTGTCCCACGGGCTCGCCCTTGTGCACGCCTGCCACCTGCCACACTCCTGCATCCTCCTCTGTCTCGTCACCGATCCTGAATGCCTCTTCACTCTGAAAACTCTGGTTTTCTTGACTGCTGGAACTGCTGGAACTGCTATCATCTGCCATTGTTGTTTTGTTTAGGGATCACACTCGTGACGTCACGCAGCGTCGTCTGCACTACTTCTGGTTTGTTTGGCACTGCCAGCCAGAGGCAAAAGTTTATCGGCTTATAGCTTGGCCATCGCACGGCCTAAAAATTTCTTTTATGTGTTGAAAAATACAATAGGTAATAAGGAATTAATCTGCTATTCTACTTTTTGCGCCAAAAGGTGGGTTCAGTTCTACTTTAATTGCACTGGTCAACACCAAATTTATTGTCTAAGTTTTTTTTAGCTGATTGAGGACAATTTTGATGTGCTGAATCCAAAAATCACATTGGTTTTGCTCAATCAGGTCAACTTTTTGACCTGTGCCCACATGTTTTTTTATGTTTTTATTTTCATGAACGGATATTTTCGCTTTATATGATGCAAAATTCTTTTTTATTTCTTGAAATTATCTGAATTTTGAACAATGATGACAAAACATTCAATTTACATGTACTTACCTTTATCAGTGTCTACTATTCAATTTGCAGTACAACTGTACAACTGCTGTACAATTGCTTATAACTTAGCATAAAAACCTGACCTGATCGAGAGAAATGGATGTCATTTTCGGATTCAGAGGTGCAAAATTGTCTTAAACCAGATGAAAAAACACAGACAGCTTACAAAAAAATTATTTTTGTTGTGTTATTGGACCATTTTACACACGGGAAAAAACTTTCCTCAAAACTGACTTTTTTTATTTAGATAATATAGTGCATTGCCCATAGAATGCAAGTATTCCTGTCTGAAAAAGGTATCCCAAATAAGATAAGATAAGATAAGATAAGATAAGCCTTTATTAGTCCCACAACGGGGAAATTCCAGGATTGCAACAGCACAGGGATAGCAACACTCAGAGCAACAATCAGAAGGCAAGAAAAAACAAGCAAGCAAGAGCAGCTAATATACATATGTACATATTACTATAAAATATATATATACACACACACACACACACAGACACACAGTGCAGAGCATTGTAGCTGGATGGAATAAATATATGAATATATGAACACAGTGCAGAGCATTGTAGCTAGATGGAATAAATATGTAAATATATAAACACCCACAGTATGGAGCATTGCAGCTAGGTGGAATAAATATGCAAGTATATAAACACACACAGTGCGGAGCAATGTAGCTAGATGGAATAATATGTAGATATATAAAAACACAGTGCGGAGCATTGTAGCTAGATGGAATAAATATATAGATATATAAATATAAACACACCCAGTGCAGAGCATTGTAGCTAGATGGAATAAATATGTAAATATATAAACACACACAGTGCAGAGCATTGTTGCTAGGTGGGATGAAACAGCATAACCGTCTATTTAGTTATCCTACATGGTATGATTATGTGCCTATACATATTCTCACCCTCCATAGCGACCGGTATGTTCCTAGTTGTATGCCGGAGAGGACCATTGTGTAAGTCTATTGCATCTTTTGCATTCAAAAAAAAAAAAAAAACTATTAGTTTGTTACGTCTTTTAGACATCCATCCATCCATCTTCCATCCATCCATCCATCTTCTACCGCTTTTCCGGAGGTCCAGGTTGCGGAGGCAGCAGTTCAAGCAGAGAAGTCCAGACTTCCCTCTCCCCAGCCACCTGGTCCAGCTCTTCAGAGAGGATACCAAGGCATTCCCAGACCAGCTGGGAGACATAGTCTCTCCAGCAAGTCCTGGGTCTGCCCCGGGGTCTCCTCCCAGTGGGACGTGCCTGAAACACCTCAAGTGGGAGGTGTCCAGGAGGCATCCTAATCAGATGCCCATACCACCTCAACTGGCTCCTTTCAATGTGGAGGAGCAGCAGTTCTACTCTGAGCCTCTCCCGGATGGCTGAGCTCCTCACCCTATCTCTAAGGGTAATGTCACGCCGCGCCATTCATCAGCGGCGCCACCTGCCCACGCACCTGCTACTCGTCAGCGGCGAAGGATAAAAGCCGCCTCGCCCTGAGCGTCGGCCTGAAGCCGTAGACTTCATTTCCCTTGCATGGACTTCTACCACATTCTCTTCAGCATCCTCTTTACCGGTAAGAAGATCACTTACCTCATCTCTCCAGTTTGCTCCCCTGTGCACAGGTGGATTCCTCGGCGGCGGACAATCCCGTCCCTCGTCTCTCCTCGCTGCTGCACCGAGCCCTGCAGGTGGCTGTCTCCCGGGCTTCCATCCTTGAAGCGCCAGTCATCTGCCCAAACAAGTATGCTTCTCTCCCTCGCCTATTCTCCTCCTGTGTTGGTGTGTGCTCATCACCCTGTGTCCAATTTCTCCCATAGGGTTGCCGGCTGAACGGTCTCCTGCCTCTGGGTCCGAAGCAGACGCCACCACCAACACATTAACATTCCGCAGACACGCACCCAAACATCCCTGTTGTTAATAAACAGTTTGAACTACTCTGAGCCTGTGTGTGTGCGTCTCCTGAGCCGAACGTTATGTCAGTACGGCTTCAGCAGAGCGGCTCGGCGGACGGCGGGCTCGCACACCGGTTTACCATCCTCGAGGCTCGGGTGGATCAGATTGTTTATCAGCAACAGGTGGTTCTTGTTCTTAATCAATTATTAGAACTGACTAACCGATTGAACCGCTTGGACCCCCAACAGCCGTTCCTCCCGACTCGCCAGGGTGGCGCGGCTCCTGCTGTTCCAGCGGCCGTCCAGCCGGCTCCAGTGGCACCGGTTCGGCTCACGCCGATTCCGACCCCCGCCCGCTTTAGCGGTAAGCTCGGCGGAGCGCGGGGGTTTATTATGCAGTGTGAGTCCGTGTTCCACCGTGTGCCCGGAGATTTTCCCTCGGATCACAGCCGAATTGGTTACATAGGGAATCTTCTGGAGGGGCGTGCGTTAACCTGGACCTACGCCGTAATGGCGAGGCCCAGTTATGCCACCCTCACTTATGACCAATTCGTGAGGCGCTTTCTGGAGGTCTTTGACCACTCACAAACCGAAACGGTCCAGGTCGATCGGCTTCTCGCTCTCCAGCAGGGAAGCCGGTCGGCAGCGGACCACTCGGTCGACTTCCGGGTAGCGGCGGAGGAATTGGGCTGGGAGGAACGCTCCCTCTGTGGCCTGTTCCTCCGCAGCCTCAATAGTGATCTGAGGGATGAACTGGCTGGTCGGGATATCCCTGGGACGCTAGCGGAGCTGACATCCTTAGCGATAAGTTTGGATAACAGGCTGCGCGAGCGCTCCTCGGGGCGGAGGTCTTCTTCTTCTCGCCCTCGTGGAGCCTCGCCGCACCTGTTCCAAGCTCGCCCCCTGGCGGCGCCGCCAGCATCGCGCCCCGAGGAGTCGGAGCCGATGGTGACGGGCTGGACTAAACTTTCCCCTGTGGAGAAACAACGCCGCCGTGAGTTGGGCCTCTGCATGTATTGCGGAGGCGACCAACACACCGTGGAGCGTTGTCCACGGAAAGCCAGTCGGTGGGGTCCGCGAGTCACTGTTGGAAGCCTCGCGGATGTCAATCGGTTAGGATCACTTACTCAATTGAAGCTGCCCATCCGTTTCTGCCATAACCCTACTGGGCACCTCACCCACGCACTGGTGGATTCGGGCGCAGAAGGCAGCTTCATTTCACAAAGCCTGGCAACCCGATTGGGCATCCGCTGCCAGGCACTCAACACTCCCATCTCCCTGATCCACCTCTCCCGTGCCACCCTCGGGAGAGTGACACATCAAACTGTTCCCCTACCGGTCATCATCTCGGGAAACCACCGGGAGGAGATGACCTTTTAGGTCCTTCCCAACTCTGTGTCGCCCGTCATCCTGGGGTATCCCTGGCTCCGCCTTCACAATCCGGTCCTGGATTGGAAATCAGCTGGGATCTCGGCATGGAGTACGTTCTGTATGGGCACTTGCCTTCAGTCCGCTGCCTGCTCTCCGTCCGCTCCTCCCCCTGCGACGGACGCTGCACCCCCGGACCTGTCTCTGGTGCCCCCAGAATTTCACGACCTGGGTATGGTGTTCAGCAAAGCGAAAGCTATGTCTCTTCCCCCTCATCGGCCCTATGACTGCGCCATCAACCTCCGCCAGGGGGCTCCCTTACCTTCTGGTCGCCTTTACAGCCTGTCTGCGCCGGAGAAGGAGACGATGAACGCCTACCTGAAGGAATCATTAAGTGCTGGGATTATCCGCCCATCATCGTCACCCGTGGGGGCAGGGTTCTTCTTCGTGGGGAAAAAGGATGGGTCCCTCCGCCCTTGTATCGACTACCGGGCCCTCAATAATATCACGGAGAGGGACCGTTACACCCTGCCTCTCATGGACACTGCTTTCCACTCCCTCCAGGGGGCGACCTGGTTCACCAAGCTGGACCTACGCAGCGCTTACCACCTCGTCCGGATCCGGGAGGGAGATGAGTGGAAAACGGCCTTCCGTACCCCGAACGGCCACTTTGAATATCTGGTGATGCCGTTCGGGTTGACCAACGCTCCTGCAGTCTTCCAGCGCCTCATTAATGACGTCCTCCGGGACTTCATTGGCCTTTTCGTGTTCGTCTACCTGGACGATATCCTCATCTTCTCCAAGTCCAGGGATGAGCACCAGGTCCACGTGAGGCGGGTCCTCCAAAGGCTGCTGGAGAACCGTCTGTACGTTAAGGCAGAAAAGTGTGAATTTTACGCCAGGAGTACGTCCTTCCTGGGGTTCATCATCGCCCACGATAAGGTGCTCCCCGACCCAGAGAAGGTAAAGGCGGTGGTGGAATGGCCTACACCTGCATCCCGGAAGCAGGTGCAGCAATTTGTTGGCTTTGCCAATTTCTACCGCCGCTTTGTTCCCAACTTCAGTGCCATCGTTGGACCACTGACCCGCCTCACGTCCCCGAAGGTCCCGTTCCGGTGGACCGAAGAGGTCGCTGCCGCCTTTGAGGCGCTGAAGGCGGAATTCTCCTCCTCCCGGGTCCTTCGCCAGGTCGACCCCGCGTTGCAGTGCATTGTAGAGGTAGACGCCTCGGACACGGGAGTGGGAGCAGTGCTGTCCCAGCGGTCACCGGACGATGGCGCCAAGCGACCGTGCGCCTTCTTCTCCCGGCGCTTGTCCCCGGCGGAGAGAAACTACGATGTGGGGGACAGAGAGCTCTTGGCCATCAAGCTCGCCCTGCAGGAGTGGCGCCACTGGTTAGAGGGGGCAAGCCTGCCGTTTGTGGTCCTCACGGACCACAAGAACTTGGAATACTTACGGTCTGCCAAGCGCCTGAACGCCCGCCAGGCGCGCTGGTCCCTGTTCTTCGCCAGGTTCCAATTTTCCATCACCTTCAGGCCTGGCTCTAAGAACGTCCTGCCTGACGCCCTCTCCAGGCAGTTCGCCCCCGTGGAGTCGGAGGAGGCGCCCCACTCCATCCTGCCCAGGTCGTGCGTCGTGGGAGCCATCTCGTGGGACATTGAGAGCAAGATCCGGAAGGCACAGGAGGTGAAACCTGACCCTGGCGGCGGACCGGAGGGGAGGCTGTTCGTGCCATCCGCGGTCCGAGGAGAGGTCATCCACTGGCTCCACACCTCCAAGCTCACCTGTCACCCTGGCACCTCCCGGATGATAGATCTCCTCCAACGGTCCTTTTGGTGGCCAGGCCTGCGGAGGGATGCAGCCCGCTACGCCCGGGCTTGCCCAATCTGTGCCACCTGCAAGTCGGGAAATGCCCCTCCAGCGGGTCTGCTCCAGCCCCTGCCCGTCCCTGGCAGGCCCTGGTCGCACATCGCTCTGGATTTCGTCACCGGACTCCCCATCTCCAACTCCTATGACACCATCCTGACCATCGTGGACCGCTTCTCCAAGGCCGTGCACTTCGTCCCCCTGCGAGGCCTCCCTACTGCCCTGGAGACGGCGGACCTCCTCGTCCAACACGTGGTCAGGCTGCATGGGATTCCGGTGGACGTGGTCTCGGACCGGGGCCCCCAGTTTTCATCTGAGGTTTGGAGGTCTTTCTGCAACTCCATCGGAGCCAAGGTGAGCCTCTCCTCTGGCCATCACCCCCAATCCAACGGGCAGTGTGAGAGGACCAACCAGGAGCTGGAGGCTGCGCTCCGCTGTGTGTCCAGATCCAAACCCGCGTCCTGGAGCAACCATCTTGCCTGGGTTGAATATGCCCACAACACCGCTCGCTCTTCTGCTACAGGGATGTCCCCCTTCAAAGCGTCCCTGGGTTACGACCCCCCGCTGTTTCCGGAGCAGGAGAGTGAAGTAACTGTCCCGTCAGTCAGGGCCCATCTCAGGCAGTTCCGCTCCACCTGGGCTGCCGCGCGCCATGCGCTATTGCGCACAGCGGAGCGCAACAGGACTGTGGCGGACCGGCGTAGGAGACCTGCCCCGGCGTACAGAGTTGGGCAGCTTGTTTACATTTCCACCCAGGACGTCACTCTAAAAGGCGAGAGGAGAAAGTTGGCACAGCGCTTCATGGGTCCCTACCCCATCACCCGGATCATCAACCCGGTGGCTGTGCGCGTGGCTATTCCCCCCTCCCTCCGCATTCATCCTACTTTCCACGTGTCGAAGGTGAAACTGGCGGTTACTGACCCCCTTTGCCCTCCTCCTGCAGCGCAACCCGCGCCCCGGATGATTGGTGGCCATCCGGCCTGGTCCGCCTCCTCCATCCTGGACTCCCGGCGCCGGGGTCGTGGGTTGCAATACTTGGTGGACTGGGAGGGCTATGGGCCCGAGCATTGACAGTGGGTGCCCCCGTCGTTTGTGTTGGACCCATCGCTCATCGCGGACTTCCACCGAGCGCACCCGGATAAGCCATCGCCAGGAGGCGCTGCTAGAGGGGGGAGTACTGTCACGCCGCGCCATTCATCAGCGGCGCCACCTGCCCACGCACCTGCTACTCGTCAGCGGCGAAGGATAAAAGCCGCCTCGCCCTGAGCGTCGGCCTGAAGCCGTAGACTTCATTTCCCTTGCATGGACTTCTACCACATTCTCTTCAGCATCCTCTTTACCGGTAAGAAGATCACTTACCTCATCTCTCCAGTTTGCTCCCCTGTGCACAGGTGGATTCCTCGGCGGCGGACAATCCCGTCCCTCGTCTCTCCTCGCTGCTGCACCGAGCCCTGCAGGTGGCTGTCTCCCGGGCTTCCATCCTTGAAGCGCCAGTCATCTGCCCAAACAAGTAAGCTTCTCTCCCTCGCCTATTCTCCTCCTGTGTTGGTGTGTGCTCATCACCCTGTGTCCAATTTCTCCCATAGGGTTGCCGGCTGAACGGTCTCCTGCCTCTGGGTCCGAAGCAGACGCCACCACCAACACATTAACATTCCGCAGACACGCACCCAAACATCCCTGTTGTTAATAAACAGTTTGAACTACTCTGAGCCTGTGTGTGTGCGTCTCCTGAGCCGAACGTTATGTCAGGTAAGTCCAGCGATCCTACAAAGAAAGCTCATTTCAGCCGCTTGTATCCGCGATCTCGTTCTTTCAGTCATTACCCAAAGCTCATGACCATAGGTGAGGGTAGGAACATAGATTGACTGGTAAATCGACAGCTTTGCCTTAGAGCTTAGCTCCCTCTTCACCACAACAGACGGGTACAATGTCCGCATCACTGCAGATGCTGCTCCGATCCGTCTGTCAATCTCTTGCTCCATTCTCCCCTCACTTGTGAATAACACCCCGAGATATTTAAACTCCTCCACTTGGGGCAGGAGCCTGTCCCCAGCCTGGAGAGGACAATCCACCTTTTACTGATCGAGTGTTGGCAATACACACCAAACGCTCACAACGGTTGTACAGAGACCGAATGGCCACCCCCCACAAAAAACCATGAGGGACGCAGTCGAATGCCTTCTCCAAGTCCACAAAACACATGTAAACTGGTTGGGCAAACTCCCACGAACCCCGGACAAAAAACACATTGCTCCTCCTGAATCCGAGGTTCAACCAACGGCCAGACTCTCCTCTCCAGTACCTTGACAAAGACCTTCCCAGGGAGGCTGAGGAGTGTGATCCCTCTAAAGTAAGAGCACACCCTCTGGTCCCCTTTTTTGAAGAGAGGAACCACCACCCCGGTTTGCCATGCCAATGGCACTGCCCCCGACTTCCACACAATGTTGCAGAGGCATGTCAGCCATGACAACCCTACAACATCCAGGGCCTTGAGGTACTCAGGGCAAATCTCGTCCACCCCAGGGGCCCAGCCACCAAAAAGATTTTTAACCACCTTGGCGACCTCAGCTCCTGCGATAGGCGAGTCATCCCCCTCATCCACAAGCCCTGCTTCCTCTGTGGAAGGCGTATCAGTGGGATTGAGGAAATCTTTGAAGTATTCCTTCCACCACCTGACGATATCCCCAGTCGAAGTCAACAGCGCCCCATCCACACCATACACAGTGTGGACAGGAAGCTGCTTCTCCCTCCTGAGCTGCCGAACAGCTTGCCAGAATCTCTTCGAGGCTGACCAAAAGTCTTGTTCCATGGCCTCACCGAACTCCTCCCATACCCGAGTTTTTGTTTCAGCAACCACCCGAGCTGCACTCCGCTTGGCCTGCCGGTACACCTCAGCTGCTTCGGGAGTCCCACAAGCCAACCAAGCTTGATAGGACGCCTTCTTCAACTTAATGATCCCCCTCACCACTGGTGTCCACCACTTGGTTTGGGGCTTGCCACCACGAAATGCCCCGACGACCTTGCGGCCGCAGCTCTGGGCCGCTGCTTCAACAGCGGAGGTGGAGAACATGGCCCATTCAGGCTCCATGTCTCCATGTCTGAATAGGACCATCCATCTTCTACCACTTAATCCTTTTTCGGGGTGGGAGGTGGAGCCTATCCCAGTGTCTTTGAGTGAGAGGCAGGGTACACCCTGGACAGATAGCCAGTCCATCACAGGGCCGACACAGAGAGACAGACAGACAGCCATTCAAAACCCACACAGACACAGGGAGAACATGAAAACTCCACACAGAACAGGCCCAAATGTAGGGTGTGTTTCAAAGTGGAATACAAAGAGGTGTAGCCTATATGAGCACTAAGATGTATTTGATTGTGTGAATATTAATTACAGAATACCAAATTATTGAAAATGAATGGGATATCCAATATTAGCGACTGTCTCAGAACCCTTGTTTATTTGTTTGTCAGATGACTTATTTGTGTGATCTTTTATGACTTATATTCATAATAGTGTTGTATCTTGCACCATTATAATTATGCCTCGGTGAAACTAAATGGCATACGATAGTCAGTTAGTGTGTCTGTGGCTGTGTGTATCTGTCTGTTTGTCTGTCTGTCCGCCTTTCTGTTTCAGCTCACCCAGTCAAAATTAAGTGGAACTAAAGGCTTGTATCATTGTATTGCCATATTTTCTCGACTTTTAATTTGCCAGAATTTCGAAATAACACTTTGTTTTTGAAATAAGCACAAAAACAGCTCACCTTTACCGTTAATGGAACGGTACTGCGCATGCACCCAGAAACTCCCACCAGAGGAAAGTACTCAGTAGTGGTGGGCGGATTGATCCAAATATTGAAAATATCAGTACCAACATTATTATTGATATTTATGTGTAAGGAGATCGATACTCTGTGTCCCTGTTGCCGCTCCCGTCACAGCACAGAGCAGGCACACTCAGCCCCACTTTGCTCCTCTTCTTCTTGTAGTTTACCTCCTCCTCCCTCTTGTACCATCACATGACTCAGCAGCACCAGGTAAACAAACTAGCAATAGGGATAGGCGAAACCAACATTTTTTCCTTTCCATACGATACCATTAATTTATGGGACTTTTTCTTCGATGCCAATACTTTTTGCCCAAAATCACATGATTGCAGTTTCATTAACAACTTTTTTGCAAGGGCAATGAGAAATATGAATAAAACTCATGAACATAAATACTTGAAAGAAATGCTTATAAAATGATAATAAAATAGAACAATGAGCAAAGTAAATAAAAATAAAATGAATTTTTTTTCAATTATAATAAAAATAATTAAGACATGAAATGAATGCAAAATTAATTCAATTTCTTAATTTGGTGAAGATTCTCAACTGGATTCAAGTGTTTTTTATTTCTGAAATATTTCACCAGTCATCCAAATTGTATGGTAATATCAAACAGCATATGTGTTATTTTTTTCACAATGCAACCTTTTTTATTTTATTATTTATTTATTTATTTTATTTTTACACTATTATTTTACAAACTTAAATAGTGCTTATTTTGTTTATTTTTCATATTTTATGCTGTTTGGTATCACCATAGAATTTGGATGAATGGTGTAACATTTCAGAAGTAATACTTCTTCTGCCGTCCCCAACGCTGCTGAGCTCATTCTGCACAGGAGTGAGTGCTTGGCTGTACAGTGAGTCTTCAGCTCTGACATCTGATAGGTTGCCATAATCACGTGACACGGCAGACCATCTCTAAAATATGCCTGGGCTGGTTTTTCACTGGTTTCCACACATAAATTTAATGCCTAAAATTCTCAGAAGTGAAAACAAATTGCACGTTTTATATTAACATAGTGGTATCACAATATTTTAAAAGTTATTGACTCCAAAGTATCGACCAGCTGGTATTGATACTTGAATATTGATACGCCCATCTCTAGCTAGCAAGCAGCAGCCGCCAGCTGCCGGTGTTCTATAAGACTATGATCACACTGCAGGTTTTAATGCTCAATTCCATTTTTTTTTGCACAAATGTGACCCATATTTGATTTTTTCAATGACAGTCTGAACAGCACACATCCAATTTTTTCACGCCAGACCCAGTCCACTTTCATATGTAAAATGGTTAGGTACAGGATATCTTTCCTGCCACATGCCATTTCACTGTACAATAACTCACTCTGATGTTGTACTCTGATCATCACTATGCTGCCATACTGCACCTTACCGTCTAACTGGTACCTCACATCTCACTCTGCTCCTGATAGTCCTGCATTGTGCAGCGGGTATGAGTCATGTGTCTATACGGGTCACCATCTATTCATCTATGATGTAGATAGGCTTTTTTTTAGTAGTTTTTACTTACTTGGTTCCAAGGTTGTCATAGCCAGGAGCGGCACTGGGGTTAAGCTCCCAGTGCTCATAAAATGCTCCTTATGGCGTGCGTCTCGAAAAGCCTCTGACAACTAAGTCCAACTCCTAGCCTGCCCGTGTGGTTTAGTCTCTAAGCCCGGCGGAACTGCTTTTACTAATAGGAGAAGGGGCGAGGGCGGATCTCTGGCGCCTTAAAACCAGATGCTTCGGGTAGATGGTGGCTCGTCAACCTGGGAAGGTAGCCCATCTAGGGGAAGGTAAACCCTGATTTCAAACCTCTGCTGCCTTGCGGCATACCCGGTCACGGGAAAGGCTTCGGGAGTCAACCCTGAGGAAAAATCCGGAGTCGGAGCCCCTAAGGCAGTTCTATGTTGTGCTCAACATCGTTCTGGCAGCTCCTGCAACGGCGCTGGTGCCAAACTGTAGCAGCCCTGCTGTTCCTTTGGATTCATCAGTGACGTGGAGAGGGGGCACATGCTGCATGGGCAACATCTTGTCCTCCATATCTTCCTGCCCAGGCTTGAATCCTACCAACGCTGGAAGGTAGAACACCGGATCACTGGAGAGGACACTCCAGCTTTGCCTTTGGCGTAGACAAAACACGGGGAATGACAGTTACCGGTTATAAGCCACTACTCAATTGGCGTAGAGTGTGGCGCCAGGGGTTGTTCCCGACGGTGGGAGGGATCATCAGATCTCACTGGACAGCTACCGCCCGCCTCAAGCTGGGCAGCCCCCAGCCAATAAGGTGTTGTCCCGCCACAGCTTGCTTTCCTCATTGGGTGCATGGGGATAAGGAGAAATCCAAACAGCAGGCTGAGAACCTTCGCACCAGGAAAGACAATAAAACAAAAGAGACCAACTCTAAAACTGGGAACTTGGAACGTCCGCACTATGATGACAGGACTCGCTGCTAACCTAAAGGACATCAATGACACCAGGAAGACTGCCATCGTCAATAATGAGCTGAAGAGACTGGAAGTGGATATCGCCACTCTCCAGGAAACACGGTTAGCTGATGCAGGCACACTGAGAGAGAAGGACTACACGTTCTACTGGCAGGGAAAGGGCAGTGACGAACACAGGGAACACGGAGTGGGCTTCGCAGTGAAGAACACTTTGCTGAAGATGGTGGAACCGGGCAGCACTGGCTCTACACGACTCCTCACCCTCCGTCTGAACACCACTGAAGGCCCAGTCACCCTCGTCAGTGTGTATGCCCCAACACAGACAGCCACACCAGAGGCAAAAGACGAGTTCTACGAGAATCTCGGAACAACTGTCAGGATCATCCCCAACTCTGAACAACTCATTCTCCTTGGAGACTTCAATGCCAGAGTGGGTGCTGACCACGACTCCTGGCCCTCCTGTCTTGGACCTTTTGGCGTGGGCAGAATGAACGACAACGGACAGCGGCTGCTCGAGTTCTGCACATATCACGATCTGTGCATCACAAACTCGTTCTTCAAGACCAAGCCCCAACACAAGGTTTCCTGGCAACATCCGCGCTCAAAGCACTGGCACCAGCTAGACTTGATCCTGACCAGGCGCACCTCACTGAAGAACGTGTGTAATATAAATGTGTTTTTAATGTGTGCCCTGATTTGTTTCTCAGTTGTTTTTATGTTTTAACAATCCAGTTCTCTTCCCATGATGAATTTATCTTAAGGCACACCATGACCTGGACAATATGACCTGTTTCTAGAAACTGTTTTCCTTAGCACAGCAAGTTTCTCACTCCTTAAATCACTGTTGCATGCTTATGAAACAAAGGCGTGACCTTTATTCCTCGTGCGTGTGTGTGAAATGTAGCAGGTGTTCGTGTATGTTTTGGGAACCAGGCAAAGAGTTGTCGGGGGGGCTGGGACTGGCCCTCCCCGCCCCTCATGCAACTCTGAGAATGTGGGAGAGAGAGAGGCTTACTCGGAACAGAGATGGCCACTCTGTTCTGTACCTAGCCTTCCTTTAAAAACAGGGGCTTTTCCTTAATACGGGGAGTCTGCCGTGAGTTTTTGCGCAGAACGTCCGGCTAAGGGAAAATCACGCTCTTCCTGGCTGTCGGCTCCCGGTCACCTGTATCAAACGGTAAGAGCTTGTGAAATGACATGAAATGCATTGATCCTTGTGTGAAGGAAATGTGTGACATGCAATGATTTCTCTTTTGTGTATGGAGATATGGTCTGTGGGGAATAAAGAGATACAGCTTATTCTAGCAGCCGTGTCTCAGTGTGAATTACTTTGTCTCAGTGTGAATCACTTTCTATATGTGCCGACTCCTCACGAACCTGTCTAAATATTTTCATAAAACAACGTGCTAATCACCCGTTCGTTCCAGAGTGCAGATTGCGACACAGACCATTCATTGGTGTGTTGCAAGGTCAAGCTGCAGCTGAAGAAATTCCATCGTGCTAGACAACCTGGAAAGGCACAGATTGACACCAGCAAGATGGCCCAACCAGAACTTGTTGAGCAGTTTGCCTCCACCTTTGAGAAGGAACTTGGTGTACCACAAGGAGGAGAATCTGCAAAGCAGAAGTGGGAAGAGCTGCGAAATACCATCTACCGCACAGCCTTGGCTACCTTTGGGAGGAAGACCTCGAAGTCACAGGACTGGTTTGATGCCAAGTTGACCGAGATGACCCCCGTCATTGAAGCCAAGCGCTCAGCACTTGCTGAGTACAAGAAGTACCCAAACGAGAAGAATCTCCAGATTCTCAGGGCTGCGAGAAGCAAAGTTCAGCAGACTGCTCGGCGCTGTGCCAACGAGTACTGGACTCAGCTCAGCCAAGACATTCAAACCGCTGCCATAACAGGGAACATCCGTGGTATGTACGATGGCATCAAGAAAGCACTTGGTCCGGCTCAGAGCAAGACGGCCCCCCTCAAATCCTCCACTGGGGAGATGATCACAGAGAAGAACAAGCAGATGGAGAGATGGATGGAACACTACTCCGACCTCTACTCTAGACAGAACACCGTGACACCGTCAGCCCTTGATGCCATCGACTGCCTGCCATCCATGGACGAACTTGACGCCGAGCCAACCATCGACGAACTCAGTAAGGCCATTGATAGCTTGGCCGCTGGCAAGGCACCCGGCAACGACGGCATACCCCCTGACCTGATCAAGCACTGCAAGACCGCCCTACTGCTGCCATTGCATGACGTCCTCTGCCAGTGCTGGAAGGAAGGTGCCATACCACAGGACATGAGGGACGCCAAGATCATCACCCTCTACAAAAACAAAGAGGAGAGAAGCGACTGCAACAACTATAGGGGCATTTCCCTCCTCAGCGTTGTTGGCAAAGTCTACGCACGAGTTGTTCTCGTTCGTCTACAGAAGCTTGCCGAACGTTGTCTACCCCGTGTCTACCCCGAGTCTCAGTGTGGCTTCCGCGCTGAGCGATCGACGGTAGACATGATATTCTCCATCCGCCAACTCCAGGAGAAATGCAGAGAACAGAACATGCCTCTGTACGTCGCCTTCATCGACCTCACCAAAGCGTTCGATCTGGTCAGCAGAGAGGGCCTTTTCAAGATCCTGCCAAAGATAGGATGCCCACCAAAGTTGCAAAGCCTCATCGAATCGTTTCACACCAACATGCAGGGGATAGTGCAGCACGATGGCAACGTCTCAGAGCGATTCAACATACGCAGCGGAGTGAAACAGGGCTGTGTACTTGCGCCAACCCTCTTTGGGATTTTCTTTGCTATGCTCCTGAGGCATGCCTTCAGCACAACAACAGAGGGAATCTACCTGCACACAAGATCTGATGGCAGGCTTTTCAACCTCGCCCGCCTGAAAGCCAGAACCAAAGTACGCGAGGCTCTAATCAGAGACATGCTGTTCGCAGACGACGCTGCAGTCGCAACCCACACACAGCAGGAGCTTCAGACCCTGATGGACCGCTTCTCCCAGGCATGCAAGGACTTCGGGCTTACCATCAGCCTGAAGAAGACTAACGTCTTGGCGCAAGGCACGGAAGCACCACCAACCATCACCATTGATGACTACAAGCTGGAGGTCGTGAATCAGTTCACGTACCTGGGGTCCACGATCAGCAACAACCTCTCCCTTGATACAGAGATCAACAAGAGGATTGGAAAATCAGCCTTCACACTCGCTCGCCTCACCACACGAGTGTGGGAGAATCCCAAACTCTCTGTCAAGACAAAGATGGCAGTGTACAACGCCTGCGTCATCAGCACACTGCTCTATGGGAGTGAGACGTGGACAACATACGCCCGGCAGGAAAAGAGACTGAACTCCTTCCACTTGCGCTGCATTCGCCACATCCTGGACATATCCTGGCGGGACAAAGTGCCCAACACAGAAGTTCTGTCCCACGTCGGCCTTCCCTCCATGTTCACTCTACTCAGGCAGCGCAGGCTCCGCTGGCTAGGCCACGTTCACCGTATGGAGGATGGCAGAATCCCCAAAGACATCCTCTATGGAGAACTGGCAACTGGCAGGAGAGACGTTGGCCGCCCACAGCTGCGCTTTAGAGATGTCTGCAAGAGAGACATGAAGGCCCTGGATATCAACACAGAGCGCTGGGAGGACCTTGCAACGGACCGCTCCAAATGGAGAGGCACCCTGACCAGACAGCTCAAGGCGGGTGAAGAGAGACTGACTGCTGCAGCAGATGAAAAAAGGACCCGCAGGAAGAACCGCCACAGACCCAGCAGCACGGAGACCACCCACAAGTGTGACCTGTGTGACAGGGACTGTCATTCGCGCATCGGCCTGTTCAGCCACAGGCGGTGCTGTTCCAGCAGAGTAGACGTTTAGGATTCTCTTCCATGGTCATCATAGACCGACGGAGGCCGACGATGTTTTACTTCCCATGGGTAATCCCTTTGTTTTTTATGCTATGTATGTTTCTGTTGTTTGGTTGTCTACTGTCATGATGCTGTTATACTGTAATTTCCCAGTTTGGGATCAATAAAGTGCATATATCTGTGTACAGTCCTGTGAAAAAATTAGGATACCCCATTAAATATTCAGTTCTTTTATTAAGAAATCTTCACATATCTATGTCTAACCTTGTTTTTGTTTTATTTGCATTTTTAACATTTATTTTAGCCATTTTAAGTGGGAATGAATGTGGGGGTATCCTAAAAAAGATGGGGGGGTATCCTAATTTATTCCTCACTAATTGTTTAGAATTATATTTTACAGAAAACTTGAAAAACGTCTTTAATTTATTTTTAATTGTTTAGTTGTATTACATGAATCTCCCAGTATTTTAAACACTGATATTAAATATCCATATGCCTAAACATGTTAAAAAAAAACACACACACACAGGCTTATACAGGGTATCCTAATTTTTTCACATGACTGTATCTATATGTATCTGATATTTTCCAAAGCAACCTCAGTCTGAACAGTCATGTTGCATTTCATCCGACTTTTTCTTCATTGAAGTGAGACAGACTACAATTCTGTGATGGGGGATGCAGCAAGCATGGCAGACACAGCTGATTTGTGTTCTCTTTTTAATCAATCTTCTTCCCTTCATCACTGGATTGTAATTTTGTCAGCTCCGACTGCACAGCAACTTCAAAATTTCGGAGGTTTGGGGCTGAAACTGTCAGACAAGCAGGTGCACAGTAATGGAACATTTACTGGATGCTGCAAATGCCTTTTTCCCTGTAAATAGCACACCGTGAGTCCTGGCTGCTGTAATATCTAAAATGTAAAGTAAATACCAACATGACTGTGGAGCGGAATGGCCAGATACGAGGATACAAAAACACACTGTCCAGGAGAGGGGAGTCTGTGACGGCTTCTCCTTCCTGTGCAGGACCGGTGTTACACCACTGGTACAAGCCGTGCTGTTATTAGGGCCCGAGCCGCTGACAACATCAGTGGGCGAAAGCCCTATTGTCATCGCTAGGATTATTTATTATTAACCTTATTTATACAGGTCATCCCAATGAGACACGGGGTCTCATTTTCAAGTGAGCTGTTTGATCAATCAGTTCTGTTAAAGCAGAGTTGATCACAGTGGTCATCTGGCGTGTAGAGGAATGAAGCTGGTCTCATATTTACAGTGGTGTGAAAAAGTGTTTGCCCCTTCCTGATTTCTCATTTTTTGTATGTTTGTCACACTTACAGTAAATGTTTCAGATTGTCAAGCAAATTTAAATATTAGACAAAGATAACACAAGTAAACACAAAATGCAGTTTTTAAATGAAAATGTTTATTATTAAGGGTAAAAAAAATAAATAAAATCCAAACCTACATGGCCCTGTGTGAAAAATAGACCCCCCCCCCCGTTAAAACATAAATTAAGAGTGGGTTATCACATCTTTGGAAAGCTGAGTTCAATTTCTCTTGTCACACTCAGGCCTGATTACTGCCACACCTGTTTTCAGTCAAGAAATCAGTTAAATAGGACCTGTCTGACAAAGTAAAGTAGACCAAAAGATCCTCAAAAGCTAGACATCATGCTGCGATCCAAAGAAATTCAGGAACAAATGAGAAACAAAGTAACTGAGCTCTGTCAGTCTGGAAAAGGTTATAAAGCCATTTCTAAAGCTTTGGTAAGCCAGCAAACCACAGTGAGAGCCATTATACACAAATGGCAAAAACATGGAACAGTGGTGAACCTTCCCAGGAGTGGCCAGTCAACCAAAATTACCCCAAGAGTGCACCCAAGAGGTCACAAAAGACCCCACAACAACATCCAAAGAACTGCAGGCATCTTTTGCCTCAGATAAGGTCAGTGCTCATGACTCCACCATAAGAAAGAGACTGGGCAAAAATGGCCTGCATGACAGAGTTCCAAGACGAAAACCACTGCTGAGCAATAACAACATAAAGGTTTGTTGTCATAATCCTGGGCACGGGTGGGCACCATGCCCAGTCTCCAATTTAAGTTGGTCTTTTTCTGTCTGTTTGTTTCATTGTTTTTTTCTGTTTGCTGTATTTGGTTCCCATTTAATTATTATCATTCTGTACTTGTAGTGTTATTATTGGGCAGCACGGTGGCAGAGTGGTTAGCACTGCGGCAGCACAGCAACTCACCCTTGGCCGGGAGATCCTGGGTTTGATCCCAGCCCCCAACCAACAGTGATCTGTGTGGAGTTTGCATGTTCTCCCCGTGTCTGCATGCGTTTACTCCAGGATTTCTACAGTTTCCTCCCACATGCCAAAAACATGCAAGTTAGGTCAACTGGCTTCAAAACTGGGGATTCTAAATTGTCCTTAGGTATGACTGTGAGAGTGAATGGTTGTCTGTCTCTCTGTGTTGGCCCTGCGATGGACTGGCGATCTGTCCAGGGTGTACCCTGCCTCTCGCCCAAAGATGTTGGGATAGGCTCCAGCCCCCCACGACCTGAAAAGGATTAAGCGAAAGAAGATGGATGGATGAATAGTGTTAGTATTTACAGTTTGGGGTTTGTGCTTTATTTTGACAGTGCTGCGCAGCTCCCGGCTGTCAAGCTGGTTCATAGTTGTGCAGCTGTCATTGATTGTATTTCTTTCGCCACTCATGTATCCACACCTGCCTCCTATCAAGGAACAGTATTTAAAGGCACAACAACCTTTTCCCGTTGTCATGTCCTTTCCTTTACTACCCTCATCATCTGTTATTTGTATGTGTAGTGTTGTTGTATGTCTGTCTTTACTTTAATAAATGTGCAAATGCTCTGCTGGTCAACCACCATCATCACTGGGCACTACCTTTGGCCAGCAGTCATTGTTGGGGGCTAACCTGCTGCCTCTTGTGGGGGGGGTGCGTTGTGCTCAGCGGTCCAGTGGCCCATGAACTCTGGGAGGCTACCCGACAGGCTATGCCGTCTGCGCAGCTGCCTCCTGAACTCGGAGAGACCGCCAGACGGACTGCGCCGTGGGACCGGGGGGCTCATGAACTCTGGGAGGCCACCCGATGGGCTATGCAATTTGCCTAGCTGGTTCCAGAATTCTGGGAGTCCGCCAGATGAATTGCACTGTGGGGCTGCCCGAGCTGTCATTGCTATCAGCCGGGGGTCCCTGAGCCCTGGACCACCATCCATTGGGTCAGGTTGTGGGTCATGAGTGTTTTTGGTTTCTTTTTTTCTCTGTTGTGTCCCGGCCCCTCTGTGCCTGGATTCCCCCTCCTCCCCCCCAGGATGGGTTGTTTTTCTTGTTGGGGGGGTCTGCTTTGTGGGGTGGGGGGGTACTTTTTCTTTTTGTTGTTGCCCTGGGGTGTCTGGGTTCCACTCCTTGAGAGGAGGGTACTGTCATGATCCTGGGCACGGGTGGGTGCCGTGCCCAGCCTCCAGTTTAAGTTAGTCTTTTTCTGTCTGTTCATTGTTTTTCCTGTTTGCTGTATTTGGTTCAAATTTAATTGTTGTCATTCTGTACTTGTAGTGTTGTTATTTACAGTTTAGGGTTTGTGCTTTATTTTGACAGTGCTGCACAGCTCCCGGCTGTCATGCTGGTTCGCGGGCTGCACAGCTGTCATTGATTGTATTTCTTTCGCCACTCATGTATCCACACCTGCCTCCTATCAAGAAACAGTATTTAAGTGCATGACAACCTTTTCCCGTTGATGTGTCCTTCCTTTACTGCTTGATGTCCTCAGTTGTTCAGTTCCCTGACGCTGAGTGTTTTGGGCTGCTGTTGAGGAGAATGGGAGAGCTCCGTCTAGGTCAGTCTTTTCCCCTTTTTTGCCCGGCATTTCCAGGCTTCTGTCTGCCTGTTGACGTTGAGCTCCACTCTCCTCCAGCCCCCTCATCATCTGTTATTTGTATGTGTAGTGTTGTTGTATGTCTGTCTTTACTTTAATAAATGTGCAAAACCACAGTGAGCATTTGGTGTCCTTCAACAGCCCTTAAAAAGGGCAATTTATGACACACGTATCAGTTTTGCCAGAAAACATCTTGAAGAGCCCCAAGACTTTTGGGAAAATACTCTGTGGACTGACGAGACAGAAGTTGAACTTTTTGGAAGGGGTGTGTCCTATTACATCTTGCGTAAAAGTAACACAGCATTTCAGAAAAGGAACATTATACCAGCAGTAAAATATAGTGGTGGTAGTGTGATGGTCTGGGGCTGTTTTGCTGCTTCAGGGCCTGGAAGACTTGCTGTGGTAAATGAAACCATAAATTCTGCTGTCTACCAAAAAATCCTGAAGAAGAATGTCCGGTCATCTGTTCGTGACCTCAAGCTGAAGCGCACTTGGGTTCTGCAGCAGGACAATGATCCAGAACACACCAGCAAGTCCACCTCTGAATGGCTTAAGAAAAACAAAATGAAGACTGGAGTGGATGCTCGAAAACCCTCCAATGTGGCTGAATTACAACAAATTTGCAAAGATGAGTGGGCCAAAATTCCTCCACAGCGCTGTAAAAGACTCATTGCCAGTTATTGCAAACGCTTGATTGCAGTTGTTGCTGCTAAGGGTGGCCCAACCAATTATTAGGTTTAGGGGGCAATCACTTTTTCACACAGGGCCATGTAGGTTTGGATTTTTTTTCCCCTTAATAATAAACACCTTCATTTAAAAATTGCATTTTGTGTTTACTTGTGTTATCTTTGTCTAATATTTAAATTTGTTTGATGATCTGAAACATTTAAGTGTGACAAACATACAAAAAAATGAGAAATCAGGAAGGGGGCAACACGTTTTCACACCACTGTATTTTGTGCATAATCATTTCTGAATGATTTTAACATTTTATTTTGCTGTGCTGCATCAAGGTGAAGAAGTTCTGTCCCCCTCAATTGTTTTGGGCTCATATTTACTTCCATAAGCACAAAGCTGTGTCTGTTACATTTTCTTCCGCGCATGCAGGTCACTTCATAGCTGTAGACCGTTCACACTGGAGTCTGATGGGGGTCACATTTAAATTATAATGTGAATGCCCACACAAAAAAATCAGATCTCGGCAAAAAATCGCAATTGAACATTAAGACTTGCAGTGTGACCATAGCCTAATTCTATGCTACTTATCAAGATGCGCTACCACAGTGTGCACACACAGCACAGAGATGAAGCAGAAGAATGGCAGAGAGGAAGAGGAGCGTCGTGTTGTGTGGCTATATTTCCAGGTTGAAAATGAAACAATGGCAAGCTGAACAATTTGTAAAAAAAAAAAAAAAAAAAGCTGTGAAATACAGTGGTAACACAACTAATTTATACAAGCATGTGAAAAATCATCCAAAAGACGACACACCAAGCTACAGAAATGGAGAGAGGAGGAGAGAAATACCCCACCCCCAGACCCCAACCCAGAGGCAGAGATCATTGGAAGAGGCCTTTCAGTATGGCAGAGAATATCCAGGTATTTTAGTCACCTTCGGCATTAATAACTATTAATTTTCAAAGTGCAACTGGTCATTTGATACTTTAGCCAATTCAAAAAGTATAAATTGTGCTAAGACCTGGTATAAGACATTTATCCCATTGAAACATTGTATTTAACCCCTTGCACTCTGGTCAATTTCCCTAAAAACGCCAAAAAAATAACGTACCCAAAGTAAATCAAAAGCTGTTCTTCAGCCCTTTGCAGCATCTTCATGGGGTTGGTCTCATTTAAAAGAAAACACTTTGAATTTTTTGGCAAAACAGCCATAATCTCTCTAAGTGCTCCTGCCACTGAGTAACAGTCATCTAAACATACTGAACTTGAAGAAAATAAATTTCGCCTGGGTATTTTTTTGGATACAAATGCTTGCAAATAACACACAGCTGTCAGATCCGGGCTGGAAAATGCAACAGAAATGTAGAACCAAGTGTTATCCAGCTGAGGTAATTTTGTAACAATACCACAAAAAATGAATATATTACACAGCTTTTTTCTTAGGTTGTTCCCAGGCGTTTTTGAACTGTGCCAAATTGTGCCAAATGGCACAGTTTGGAAAAGCGTCTATAACTTTTGAATGATTCAATATAGAAGCTTCATCTTGGGCTCTAATGAAAGGTGACACTCAGAGCTGTGTGTGTGTGGGGGGGGGGGGCGTTCACGGTCCGGATGCAGCACACGAACCGTGTCCAGTCTGTGCGCCACGGTACATGGTCCGTGTGCCGCGGTCTACTACGCACAGTTGTACTAAAATATCTGCAATAATATCTGCAATAATATCTGTGATCCGCTACAGAAGAGTAGCTGGGGGGGGGGGGGGGCCTTCACGGTCCGGATGCGGCGCACGGACTGGACCTGTGCGCCGTGGTCTTCATGTTACGATGACGCACAGTTGTAATTTACCGATCGGTCAAAAGTCATTCTGATTACAATTTTCAGGGATAAAGAATAATTTAGCTTATAACACTTACCTGTCCACAACAGCAGTGTCGCTGGCGAACTTCTCTTCCTCATTGTCAGACGAACATGACGCTGGTCCGCTTGTTACGGACTCGTGGTTCTGGTCACGCGACCCGGTCAAACCATAATTCCATTATTGCGGTTTTGCGCTTCCATGATTGCGGTTTTGGCGAACGATTTTTCAAAACAAATAAGAACAGTAGTAAGAAAAAAAGACTGGCAAACGCCTGTGTGTCACCCAGCCTTACACAAAACAGCTTTCAAACTTCTATGCTTCAATTGGCTGGCTGTATTGGCAGCCGTTGGTAGGTGGGTCCTTCTTGCTAGGTTTTCAGTCATTGGTTCTTCAAGGTTTCAGAAACCCAATTCAAGGCTCTTATTAGTCGAATGAGAGGTCAATCACATCTAAACCAATCAAAGCACTCCTTTGGCTTTCTGTTCGCGGCTGTGTCTGTAGTGGAAGAACGGAAATGCAGCTTTTTTTTTCAGTGCGCTCTAGGACGCAGAGACGTGTCCGCCCGCGGTACACCGGAGTGCAAGAGGTTAAATGAATACATTTACTGGAATTGAAACAAATATACTGAATATAATATGACTCAAACTTGATTGAATATAATTACTCTTTTATGTTAACTGTGAAAGTGATACTGTATGTATTTACCTCTAAACTTTGCCCAGATTCTGTCCTGGGTTTTAACTAATTAATAATCCAAAGGAAAAATCACAAAACACTTAAAGGTCATGAAAATTCATTCAGTTTTAGTAATTTGATGATGCCATCCACCTTAATGACTAAAAAGTATTGGTATTGCATCAGCAATACTGGCCCTGTATTTACTTGGTATCGGTTCAATACCAAATCTTGCATTATCACACACCACTGTTACTCAGCAATCTGCCAATACTGGGTGAACAAATGTCCATCTTTTTGCCCATCTCTTTTCTTCCTCTGCCACTAAACAGCAAAAGCTCCTGTTTGTCTTGATTATTGTTGTATTCACGTACCTCCATCACTTCCGCCATTTAAAACGTCTGCCACCGTGCTCTTCTTCTGTGTTTGGATTGCAGCTGTTCAAATCAGTTTGGTGGCTCTTAGCTGCTGCCGACAGTATGGGCATGTGAACTGCAGATTATTTTCACTGCGCATACATGTACTCCAAAACTACAGGATGGATTTTGGATGAAATTTTTACCAGAGGCGGTCCTTGGGCTAGAGAGGAACCCATAATATTTTGGTGATGATCCAGGAATGCATACCTCCACCAAGGCTCTAGCACCGAGGCATCAGCACCTTGCTTTCATTATTTTAGTTTATATCACTGTTCAGTGATGGAGTTAAGTGCAATATTGAATTTCTTCTGTGTATTGTCAATAAACTCATGTAGTACTATAACAGGACATGTTTACAAATATTTGACATCCATTCTAGTGTATCCTTTTACATTGTAGCAATATTTGGTTGTTTAAAGGTTTTTAAAATTGTAATTGGTCGAATTAAGTACAAAACACCCAACAGGACCTGTTTTACTGCAACCATTGCATCAGTGTTGCCCATTTATTTAACTAAAAATTATTTATTTCATTATCTGGGCATTTTTGTGTCCGTTTGGTGACAGTCTTCCTTTAAGTCAAACCGTGCATGTGCCCGCATACAATTGTATAATCATAATCTATATAAACATAAGTATAAACATAATCTCAATTCTTTTGATGAAGAAAACAGACATAAACGGTCATTTGGTCATAGCTAAGATGAAGGCTATTGTACTCCTATCAGTTTGTATGTTAGTAGCCCAATATACCAGGCAATCATGGCCAAAATATAACAAAATAAGCCAGTATGGTAAGAGAAATACAGTCTACTGTGGATTAATGAAGAAGTACAATTTACAAAGAAAAAGAATGCCATAAAATCCCTTGTTGTTCCAATTCACTAAGCTAGTCATGCTAATGGTTCTGGTAACCGTGCCATGAAAAAAAAAAAAAACTAAACAGGCAAGAAGGATATGATATATATTATCGACTGTGGATTAATGAACAAACTGGGACAGTGGATGTCTCACGGGGTGACTAGAATTTACAGAGAAGAGCTCTAAAAACCACAGTTGGGATGCTAGCCAACCTGCTAGCTAAGCTAGCTGCACGGTAACTCAGTGGGAACCTTCCTCAGGTCCGTTAAGTAATGATACGATGACCTCGCAAAAGAGAACAACCAATTCAAACGAGGCGTTTCAGAGTTGTAGTCCAAGTTTCTGTGGGAGAGGAGAACTCCTGTGGAGAAGGACTTTGGGCTTTTCCACTTGATAATGTAACAGAAATCCCACATAACCCAGCCAGCATGTGGGCCCACAATGGGTTAAATCTGGGCTGTCTTATGGGTCTCATGTGGGTTTGGCTGCAGGTTCCATGTTGGCCCCATCTGTGTTTGCCCACATGGACTTTACCTGTGGTGCTGCAGGTGAGCGGGTCATCGGTTTACTCGCTCTGGGCCCCACATGAGTAGGTTTCAGTCACACTTGTGCCGTAGACAAATTATGCAAAAAAGTCTCATCTATAAGAAAAAACATGAAAATGTATCAGAAAAAAGTGAAAAGTTTACAAAAAAAAGTAGTAGCAAATTTATGAGAAAGAAGTCACAAATTTACTTAAAAAAAGTGGCAAATTTATGAGAAAGCTCCAAAATTACAAGAAAAAGTTAAGAAATTTGCAAGAAAAAAGTCACAATTTTACAAGAAAAACTAACAAATTTATGAGACAAGCTGCAAAGTTTACAGTAAAAAAAAAAGTGGAAAATTTATAAGAAAAAATTGTAAAATTACTTGAAAAGAGTTAAAAACAAAAGAAAAATTTTGCATATTTGCAAGAAAAAAGTCACAAATTCATGAGGAAAAAATTGCAAATTAACAAAAAAGTAGCAAAAGTATGAGTAAATAAATTGAAAATTTAAGAGAAAAAGTTCCAAATTTACGAGGAAAAGTTTTAAATTTATAGGGGAAAACAAAGCTGAAATTTTGTTCCAAATTTACATGAAAAATGTTGAAAATTTATGGGGAAAAACTCACAAATTTACAAGACAATAGCAAATTTACATGAAAAAAGTTATAAATTTATGAGATAAAGTTGCAAGATCACAGTAAAAAAAATGGCAAATTTATGAAAAAGCTCCAAAATTACAAGAAAAGGTTAGGAAAGTTGCAAGAAAAAAGTCACAATTTTACAAGAAAAACTAACACATTTATGAGAAAAGCTGCAAGTTTACAGTAAAAAAAAAAAATTGCAAATTTCTGAGAAAGTTTCAAATTTTCAAGAAAAAAAAATAATCAAATTAGGTGAGAAAAGTCACAAATGTACAAGAAAATATCAAATTTATGAGAAAATCAGTTGAATATGGTAGTAGTAGATTAGTTTATTTGACAGGGACAGTGCAATAAACATAGACAATTAATCAAAGACAATCAATCTGATGTGTTGCACATAGAGTGTATAGCTATTAGCTAATTTGCAACTCTTGTCCCTGGATGGGCTTTAGAAAAAAGAATCAAGATAAAAAATATACACAATAACCACATACATCAATGCAGAAAAATTATAAATACACAATTATAAATATTATAAATATTATAAATACACAAATATAACAGCCTGACTCACATTTAACATAAATATTATAAATATTATAAATACACAAATATAACAGCCTGACTCACATTTAACACATATAACATAACTCACATTTGCCTATTTCAGGCCTTCCTCCCTCCGTCACTCACTATAAACAAACGCATTTATTCCTTCCCTTCATTCACTCTCACTTTGCAGACAATTAATTCATACATGAGTACATTCTTGTTTATTTTTCAGCCAGTTTTTAACATTTTTAGTGAATGTTTTAAAGTCCGTTATTATTTTAATTTCATTTGGCATTGTGTTCCAGATGTGACTGCCCTTTATAGAGAAAGCTGTTTGTCCAAATGTGGTTCTGCGGTGGAATATTTTACAGTTATTGTTAACAGAACTCCTGGTGGCTCTGCTGCTGTCCTGTCTTTGGACGAAACCAGCAAGTGGCTCGGGTGCTGATTTATGAAAACATTTGAACGTTAATTTCAGAAGACAGAGGTCAATGAAGCTCTCAGAACTCAATAGGTTGTATTTTTTTAAAACATTACAGTGATGCCACCTAATGGGCTTTTTGTCCAAGATTTTTAGGGTTTGATTATATAATGAACCTATATGTCTTATTGTGGAAGGGGCTGCTTGAGCCCAGACTGTCAAACAGTATGATATATGAGAAAAAACCATAGAATGCATATACAGTGCAGCTGCTTCGTAAGGTATGTAATATCTAATTAATTTAAAGCAGTTCAGATTTTTTTTTACTGTTTTTGAAATTTTCTTTATATGAAGATTAAATTTGAGTTGAGGATCTAGTACAATGCCAAGGTATTTGAATTCTGTAGCTAAACTGATGTCATGATCATCTATATTAACTTTAAAATGTTGCAGGTTACATTTTTTGATTGAAAAGCACATTGAGACTGTTTTCTGAAGGTTCAGCAATAGATGGTTCTTGAGGAGCCACTCTTGGACATCAACCATACTTGTAGACAGTACATCTGCAGCCTGTGCTGGAGTCTTGGCAGCTGTGTAAATAACTGCATCATCTGCATAAAGTTGGCATGTTGCAGCTGAGCAGTGTAACGGCAAGTCATTAATAAAAATGCTGAAAAGTAAAGGACCAAGAATGGACCCTTGTGGGATACCCATGCGGTTGTTTAAAAATGAGGATTTATCCTGGTGAACTTTTACACACTGTTCTCTATTCTGGAGATAAGATGCAAACCATTCTAATGTATTTGGGGAGAAGTTAAAAGATACCATTTTGGATAAAAGCAAACTGTGGTTTACAGTATCGAAAGCCTTTTTGAGATCTAGAAAAACAGCTCCTACCACATTACCCCTGTCCAAGGACTGTTTGACGTTTTCAATAAGGCAACAATTTGCTGTTTCTGTTGAGTATCCTGGTCTAAAACCAAATTGATGTGGATGAAGAAGTTGACTGTCTTGTAAGTAGTCTATCAGCTGTGTAGCTACAACTTTTTCAAGAACCTTAGATAGGACTGGTAAGATAGAGATTGGGCGGTAATTGCATATATCGTCTTTACTGCCTGATTTATGAACTGGTATGACGACAGCTTTTTTCCAGCCAGATGGAAATGTACTAGACCTAATGGAGAGATTAATGAGATGAGTCAGTGGTTTGATTAATATTTTGCTGTGCATTTTGAGAAAGGAGGTGCTCATATTGTAGATATCATTAGTTTTTGAGTTTGACAGTGTTTTAACAATACCAGCAATTAACTTCTCATTTACCTCATCGATGTGAAAAGTATCTGTTGGAAGTATGGAATTTGTGTTGTTGAGCACATTTGGCAGCACAAACATTTTTGTTAAGTCTTCCACAGAGCCCACAAAGTGTGAATTAAATTCATTTGCCAAAGTAGCCTTGTCACTGACGGTCTTGCCATTGATTCTAAGTTCCTTTACCCCCTTCTGATCGTTTTTTTTATTAGTTAAGTTATTTAAATGCCTCCATAGGGAACTGTTGTTACCCTTTGCATGATCTATCAGTTTATTGTAATAAGATATTTTTGATTTTCGCAGCTCATGTACCACTTTATTTCTTAAACTTTTGTACACAAGGTGATCATTTTGTAGTTTGGAGGTTAGTGATGTTTTCAGTGCATAGTCTCGCCTCTTCATAAGTTTTCTTATTTCATTATTTAACCATGGTAGGCTAATCTTCTGTTGTCTACTTTTAATTTGCTTAGAAAATTTTTCTATAGACTTTGTGATTGTTGCAGTTATAAAATTACAACAATCATCTACTTCACATGTTGACATGAGCTGCTCCCAATTTTGATTCTCTAAGTAATGTTCAAACTCCTCATTTTTTTATTTGGGGATAATAAAATTTGATTTGTCAATATCGACTCCCCCAAAATACTGTAGTCGCTTTTTAGTAAGTTTCCTGACAGCAAGAACCATGTTATGATCTGAGAGACCAGTTACAAGATTATAGGTTCTGGTTATTCGTTCTGGTTTATTAGTAAATACCATGTCAATAAGTGTTCTGGATTGTTTGGTTATCCTGGTGGGTCCTTTGATGATTTGCTGGTAATTAAATTTAGTCATGAGGCTTTTCAGTTTTTGTTTGTCTTTTTTATCAGACCAGTTGATATTAAAGTCACCATGAATTATTGTTTCTCTGTTCTTCTCAAGTTGTTAAACAGGTGAAGTAAACAGGTGAAGTCCATGTGGGCAAGCACAGATGGAATCCACGGACAGGCCCGCTTGGACCCACAAGACAGCCCAGATTTAACCTTTGGTGGGACCCACATGGACATGCTGGCTGGAAAGCCACTAAAATAAAGAGGAAACCCTAAAATGAAACATCAGTTTGTTTAGTTTTCTGCTGCTTTTTTGTGGAATATGCTCACATGAAAACATCCTAGAACAGAGCTGTTAGTTTTAATCCTATAAATCATAATAAAAACAGGTTAACGCCACACTTTGACTGTACAGCCCCCCCCCAATTGTCGTTAACTCATATAACCTTGTATTTTCCAAATGTGTCTATTTCCTCCCCCCACCTTTATTTCTGCTGTCCAATTGTTCAGAGAGCTCTGTAATCCAGCAGCTTTCTGATACGAGCTGTGCGGCGGCGCAGCAGCCTAATAGGATCGTAGTATTAACCCTGATGACAGTGCCGCCACCAGCTGTCGCGCAGCCCTCTGTTGGCCACCGGGAGGAAGGTGCCCGTGTGTTCAGTTGGGGGGGGTGACTGACGGAGGAAGAGTCAGAAACAGACTGACAGAGGTGGAGAGTGTGTGATGCTCAGAAGAGAAGCAAAAACTGAAAAAGTGCTTTATTATGAACTGAGTTTTTGGATGACTACCACTTTACTTTCACTTTAATCCACCTTTTTTTCTGTTTTCTTAACTTTTTACTTTATTGTTTTACTTTTTCCCTCCCTCCACCTATTTTATTTTTCTGCACCCACACCCTCTTCTTCTCTCCTCCGGTGTGGCGGCGGCTCTTGGCTCTGCTCTTGGCTCCACATGGCCGAATAAGCGGTGAAAAGAAGGGGACTGCTCTGGTCGGCTTTCTCTGGAGGGGGAGGTTGCGAGGCTGTAGGCAGGGCCGGGAGGTGGTGGCGGCGGCGGCGGAGGGTTAGCGGAGGATGGCGGTGGCTCTGGATGAAGTGTGGGGGCGGGTGAAGAATGTCTGCAAGCAGAACGGGCTGCTCATCCTGTCCGTGCTGGCCGTGGTCATCGGCTGCCTGCTGGGCTTCTTCCTCAGGGGCAAGCAGCTTTCGGAGCAGGTCAGTTTGCCCCTCCCCCCAAAAACGAAATGTGCACCATAAAACTACCCCTTTAAACCCAATCCCACCCGTTCCAGTCTGCATTATCTCCCCCCATGTCTCAGTGTGACCCCTCCACCTAGGATCTTCTATCCTCTAACTCCTGCACCCCAGAGGTGGACTGAGGAGCCAGAAATTACACTCAAGTAAAAGTAGAGTTACCTTGTACACGGTAGACAATTTGCTATTTTTTAACGAGGAGGATTTTTTTTTGGGGGGGGGGGGTGTAGTATACAGCAATTTAGCATGAGGTACTAATGTTTAAAATGGTAAATGGCGTTCACTTATATAACGCTTTTCTTCTCATCTACGATGACCACAGTGCTTTACAGATCCTGCAATCCACCCATTCACACACGCATTCACACACTGATGGCGGCAGAGCTGCCACACACACAGGCACTAACCAGGCCACCAGGAGCAACTAGGGGTTCAGTGTCTTGCTCAAGGACACTTCGACAAGCGGACAGCAGGTAGAGCGGGAATCGAACCCATGACCCTCCGATCAGTAGTCGGTCACACTACACCTGCGCCACCGCCGCCCCGGTTTTAATCTAAATTATGTGCAAATTAGCAGGAAAAAAGGTGCAAAGATATGATTAGAGATGCCAATTTTAAGATGCACTCCGGCGGCTCTAAAACCATCTCAAAAACAAAGGTGTATTGCCCAGAATAGTATATTGTGGCTCTATGAATATTCTAATTAGTTCCACCCATACCCCCGCCCACCAATAGCAGTGTACGCTGCAAGGCCAGCTCTCCCCTCTGACCTGAGAACACCAAAGACCGCTTCGCTAAACAATGGCCAACTTACCTCCCAATTCAGGGGGTTTAATGTCTCCTCCTCTGTCCTCCCTGGCAGGGATAGAATGGTGTGCCCCGGGGGGGAGGGGGACCCCTTCACTGAACTGAGTCAAATGAATGCAAAATGGACAGGTGGCGGTCTTGGCGCCTTCATCCCCTGAAAGCAGGTGTCTCTCTCTGGATCTGCGTTCTGACCGTGTGCCTCCTATTCCTCCGTGGGTGCCTCCGGGACCCTGCACGTGGTCAGCTCCGGTCTCCGAGCTGACCACGCCCCACATGCACTACAGGGTTCCAGAACACGGCAGCCCCTGCGGTGGAGAACTATGGGCGACCGTGGTCTGTTTTGCACCTTCCCCGGCAAGAGACGCTGACTGTCAGCGTGGTCAGTGGTAGGTAGACTGTGAGCCTCCATCTATGGAGCCACGTCAGCTTCTCCCTCTTTCCCTAGGGGAGTGATCTCAGGTCTGTAGCCATGCCCAGTGCTTAGCCTGATTGGTTAATGTTATAATCAATCAGGCTAAGCAGGAATGCTTACATAACTAGAAATGCTCTGTCCAAAGTTGCCCGTTTGGCAGGGGGCGGGGTGGGGGGGCTTAACTGGAAATTCACAACAGAAAAACACAGACTTGGGACTGGGGTCTGATTTTGCTCTTGATATGTCTTGTAAGAGACAAAAAAAAATCTTACAGACATGTTAACAATAGAAAAAACTTTATTTTTTGGAGTATCACTTTAAAAATTATAAAAAGTCCCAAATTACAATTTAATTACATGGAATAAAAATTTAACCTACAAATGAGTGTTGCACATGTTTAAGGAAAAAGCTGAAAATTAACAGGAAAAAAAACTGCAATTTTCTGAGAAAAAAGTTGCCAATTTACGAGTAAAAAGTTGCAAATTTCTGAAACAAAGATGAAACTTAACAGGAAAAATAAAATCACAAATTTATTATTAAAAAAAAGTTGTAAATTTGTGAGAAAAAAAGTAGCAAATTTATGAATCTATGGAAAAATGTTGCCAGTTTACAAGAAAAAAGTTGCAAATTTCTGAGAAAAAAGATGAAACTTTCCAGGAAAAAAAGTCTCAAATTTATGATTAAAAAAAGGAGTTGCAAACTTCTGAGAAAAAAAGTTTCAAATTTATGAATTGTCATGATGCCGAGCGTGGGTCTGTACCGTGCTCGGGTCTTTTGGTGATTATCCTTTTTTCTGTAGATGTATTTAGTCCTGATTTTCTGCCATTATTATTTTTATCATTATTATTCTTCCTCGCTGCGACCTCACATCGTGTGTAGACAGGAATCCCACGCTTGATTCCTGTTCCATTCTCCGCCTTATTCTCTCCTTCGCCAGTTTAACTAACTTTCATGGTTTTTCTTCATTTGTATTTTTCTCTAATCACCCTTCGTGGTCTCTGTAAATAGCCTTTTTGTATTCGCCCTTGGTGGCTGGTATTTGTGTTCATTATTATTATTATTATTTATTAAATAAGCAAACTCACAGCAGGCGAATGGTGCCTCATTTCTGCGCAAAGTGTCAATCATAACATGAATCTATGGAAAGAAGGTGCTAGTTTACAAGAAAAAAGTTGCAAATTTCTGAGATAAAAGATGAAAATTTACAGGGAAAAAAAATCACATAATAAAAAAAGTTACAAATTTGTAAGAAAAGTTGCAAATATATGAGAAAAGAGTTGCACATTTAAAAGAAAAGTCACAAATTTATGAAAAAAGTTGCAAATTTCTCAGAAAAAATACAGGAAGAAAAAAGTCACAAATTTAGGTTTAGAAAGCTGCAAATTTGAGAGAATTTTTTTTTTTTTTGAGAAAAGAAATGCAAATCTATGAGAAGCTTGAAAATTTACAGGGAAAAAAAATGCAAATTTACAAGAAAAAATGTTGCCGATTTATGAGAAATGTTGCAAATTTACATGAAAGTTGAAAATTTATGACTGTTTCTGCATTTTAGAATTGATGTTCAGAGTCTTGTTATTCACATATGTAACAGGTTTATGGTGATACTGGGGGACAATTCTTTATTTTTTTTCTTCCCACGTGGAGGGGGGGGGGGGGCTAATTCCAACGACTGAGTGGATGCCAAGTTAATAAGGGGGATGCCTCCGTGTCATTTTGTTAACAAATGGGATGGTATCCCCTCTGATTCCCCCTTGAATCATCTACTGCTTATGCAGCATGCTACCTCAAATCAGAGCTGTTTTGGAGGTCCTATGCAAGATTGTGTTTGGAGGCCTCTATTTTTGTAGGGGAGAGGTCAGACCTTTTAAATATGGGGGTGAAAATATTCCACAAAGCAAAAAACCTAGTCACTGTCTAGATGAACAGGAAAAAAAAAATTAAACCATTACATGGAATAAAAATTTAAGCAGCATCCATATGAATGTTGCAAATTTACAAGTAAAAAGTTGCACATTTTCATGAAAAAAAAATATCAAATTTATGCAAAAAAGGTCTCAAATTCATGGGAAAAGTGGCAAATTTAAAACAAAAAAGCTGCAAATTTAGGAGGGGGCAAAAATTAAACATTTACAAAAGTTCCAAATTCATGAAGGAAAAAAGTTGAAGGAAAAACTTCAGTTCTCTCAAAACCATGTGTGATGCCTAGTTGTAGCAGACAGTTGACAGTTTTATTGAAAATCTTCAGATTTAACCCTTAAAGGTCTGACACAATTCTGACATTTTTTAGCATGTTGTGTAAACCCAAGAGTCATTGTCGATGATCAATATAATATTTACAACCGCGCCTGCATAAACTTTTTATCATTTAAAAAAAAAAAACTGCAGCCGCTGACTGGACTGTGGTGCCACCCACCGAATTAAGGGCAGCACCCCCATGACATCAGCAACAGAACAGACTCCGGTGTTGTTGACTGGAATGACAGCAGCTTTGTAGCTCACAGTTTGTCTGGTTTCTTGTTTTAATTTTACGGCCATGCCTTCGCATTGTGTCGCAGGCTTAGATAAACAGCAGGCCATGAAAGACCACATCACACGCTTCAGCTCCAACTGTCATAAGCCTCCTCGTGCGCTTTTACACAGGAGGAGCGCACGAGGAGGGGAAGGATTAATGGATTTACTCGCAGCTTTGACCTATTTTCTGTGATCGCATGCTGACTCTCGCCGGTCCGGCCACGTCCCCTCTATCATTATCACCACATTCATCCCACTCATTCCCACTGATCATCTTTCCCGGTCCTCGCCCAGGTGCTTCTCATCACATCATCACCAGCAGTGCGTGTACTTCGCGGCAGTTTGCCAGTAACGCACTGCTGGTCCATAGTACTGTCATCTGTGCTGTTAGTCCGCCAGTATTTTCAGCACTCTCACGATGTGTTAGTCACTCCATGTTCGCCGTGGTTCTTGTGTGTCCTTGAAGTGATGTCGGCTCTGGGGTGCACCTGTGGTTTTGTCTCCCCTCATTCGTTCTCTGGGCAATGCCGACCCCCCCCCCCCCCCCGAACACCATCAGTAAGTGTTTGTGTTTTTTGTACGTCTTCACCTTTTTGGGAATTGTCTGTCATTCTGTATTAAATGTGCTATGGTGAACCCTGCACGTAAATCCTCGTTATTTCATCTCCGTGCCCTGCATAAGAGCACAAGGAGGGTTATGATGAATGAATTTATGCGCAGGATTCACCACAGCACATGTATTGAATATAAAGACTGATCCCAAAAGGTGAAGACTTGCAACAATACACAGAAACACAAACAGTAGGCGTTCGGGGCCATCATCGCCCAGCAAACATGGAGAGGAAACGTGTTAACCACAGTTGCGCCCCAGAGCCGACATCACTACAAGGGCGCAACAGAACCACGGCTGTGTGGAGTGGCTAGCACGTCGTGATAGTGTTGGCAATATTGGCTGGCTGACAACACGGCAGATGATGCACACAAAACATGAACAGCTGACTGTCACTGAGTCTGACTCGCTAGGCACAATGCCCACTTGGCACGGCTCAAATCTATACGATTTGATGCCCCCAGATTCTTCATTGTCATCCCATTCTTCAGAACTCTAATCGTCTGAAGATTGGAAAACACAAACCAATTCCAGACTACATGTGCTGGAACCATCGTCAACGTTTTCTACTGCTTCCATCCTGTGTGTACAATGGGCAGCCAAATGCTGTGTTCTGTCGAAGACGTTACAACATGGCCGTGGGGTTTTCCAGCCACTGACACAATTAGTGACATGGCGCTCATGAAAACGTCAGATATTCGCATGAAAAAAAGCCTGTTTGACTTACAACTGCACAAACCAACCTATTGTCATAATGTATTATGTGTTGAAAAATTAGATGAAGTCAAAAACGTGTCATCAGCACTTTAAGCTGTGAGATTTCGTGTGCCCCTAGTGGCAGAGCACAGCGCTGTGCCTGTCAACTGAATATGATGTGCAGAAACACTGCCCAGCTGTACTGAGGATTTGTACTGATCATGCCAGTTCACAAGGTGGCAGGCACGCATTGGAGGACACGGAATACACCACAGAAGAAGAATCTTCTTTGAGAAACAGAAGACCTCCACAGTTAAATATGGCCGGTCGCCAGTGGGACGATAGCAGCGTTTGTGACCGAAATTGCAAACAATCACGGCGTTTGTGACCAAAATTGCAGTGGAATAAATAACAAGATTCATGTGAGACTGTCTGGGTGTGGAAGAGAAAGCAAAATTGCCTGGTAGAAGACGAAATGAGGACCGTGGATGACGAAAATGGACGAATAAACATGTGACCAGCGGCAGGTCTAATTGTTTTTTGTTTTATCAGTTTGTGTACATTCATACATTCTACTGATTTTCTGGTTTATATACTTTAAAGATAAGAAAAACCCAAACAAAACCAGTGACAAGAAAACAAAATCATTCTTTGTATTAATGTCCAAAGTCCACTTTTGACTGACAGTTATGTAATTCGATATTCCCACTGTGGTATTATGCAAATTAGATGCATAAATTTATTCCTATCTGAAACTTTGGATCATATTCTGCATCTTTCTAATTGACGGTAAGCCATTATGTCTTACCACTTTAAAGTTATAGCCTTGGAAATCTCTTTCAGTATTACTGAAAAATCATTACCACTTTTGACCACTAGGGGTTATGTGGCAGTTTGGCGACATTCACATAAATAAACTTTGTAAAAGATGTGCTGAGGAGATGAGGGGAGCTTCTTTTTGCCTGATGACGGTGAGAGTGTGGAGGTGAGCTTTTTTCGTGGTGTTAACGTTTCTGTATTCTGCTACGTAGCTCAAAGCTAATATAGATAGTTACAGCTGGGGAGCAAAATGGCACCCAGGCGCATATTGAGGTTTATTAAAGTTTATAATATATTTTATGTTCAGACTATCGGTCAATAGGAGATATAATTTTTTTTTGTTCCTTTTAATAATTTATCCACAGAGGTATACAAAGTTTAGTCTAAGTCGAATTGGCTTTATTTACACTTAAAATGATGGTCTGGCTGCCCCTTTTCAGTCATTTTGGTATCGACTTACATTTTCAGACATTGTTGCGTGTTATCTAATTCTATTCACTTGAAATTACTTCACCTGATGTAATGTAATAATTCAGCCTTTTTTGTATTCTTGAATTCTTAATGCAGAAATTTGAAAATGTACACAGTGGAAAAACTAAAGAAATATAAAAATTTGGAAATGCAAATAATTCCTGAATTGCAGAAAATGCATAAAACAAAATTCTGTGTTTTCCTCTGGCTTAAGGACCTTGGCATGGTGGCAACATATTTTTGAATTTGGAACTTATGATACAACCAAGGCTTGAATCTTGGAATATTGGGCCAGTTGGGGTCCCACCCAGACATCCTGTATTTGGACTTTTTACTTGTGGGCGGCGGTGGCGCAGGTGTAGTGTGACCAACTACTGATAGGAGGGTCATGGGTTTGATTCCCGCTCGGTCTGCTGTCCGCTTGTCGAAGTGTCCTTGAGCAAGACATTGAACCCCCAGTTGCTCCTGGTGGCCTGGTTAGCGCCTGTGTGTATGGCAGCTCTGCCGCCATCAGTGTGTGAATGGGTGGATTGCAGGATCTGTAAAGTGCCTTGGTCATCCTAGATGAGAAGAAAAGCGCTATATAAGTGAAGGCCATTTACCATCTGAACGCAATTTGTCATCTTTCTCTCCTTCCTCTCTTGCATCCTCTGCCTGAACACTTTTTTTCTCCTTGGCTCCTCTTTTCTGTCTCCTTTTCCTCTCTGAGCACTGTTATTCAGGTTCTCTGTCTGTGGTGGTATAGAAACAGGATAGAAAACACCAAATGTCACATTTTGTCCTGCATGGTTTTTTTTTGTTCATGATTTACATAAATGACACAAACTAATATACACACAAATAATTAGTGTTTATTTTTTCATTTAGAGTAGGAAAAGGGGGGGGGGAATAACAGTAATTTACTCACGCAAACTTACAGTATCTCAAAGTAAGTACATCCCTCACATTTTTGTAAATATTATCTTTTCATGGGACAACACTGAAGATATGACACTTTGATAAAAATTTAGTCAGTGTACAGCTTGTATAACAGTGTAAATTTGCTGTCCCCTCAAAATAACTCAGCACACAGCCATTAATGTCTAAACCGCTGGCAACAAGAGTACACCCCGAAGTGAAAATATCCAAATTGTGCCCAAGTGTCAATATTTTGCGTGGCCACCATTATTTTCCAGCACTGCCTTAACTCTCTTGGGCATGGCGTTCACTAGAGCTTCACAGGTTGCCACTGGAATCCTCTTCCACTCCTCCATGATGACATCATGGAGCTGGTGGATGTTAGAGACCTGGCGCGCCTCAACCTTCCGTTTGCGGATGCCCCACAAATGCTCAATAGGGTTTGGGTCTGGAGACATGCTTGGCCAGTCCATCACCTTTACCCTTAGTTTCTTTAGCAAGGCAGCGATCTGGGGTTGTTGTGTTGGAATACTGCCCTGCAGCCCAGTTCCCAAAGGGAGGGGGATCATGCGCTGCTTCAGTATGTCACAGTACATGTTGGCATTCATGGTTCACTCATTAAATTGTAGCTCCCCATTGCTGGCAGTACTCATGCAGCCCCAAACCATGACACTCCCACCACCATTCTTGACTGTAGGCAAGACACACTTGTCTTTGTACTCCACCTGGTTGCCACCACACACGCTTGACACCATCTGAATCAAATAAATTTATCTTGGTCTCATTAGACCACAGGACATGGTTCCAGTAATCCATGTCCTTAGTCTGCTTTTCTTCAGCAAACTGTTTACATCAAATTGGTCTGCATGGCTGTCGTCCCAGAAGGAAGCCCCTTTTAAAGATGATGCACAAGAAGGCCTGCAATGTACAGCATATGGTCTGAGCACTGACAGGCTGACTCCCCACCCCTTCAACCTCTGCAGTAATGCTAGCAGCACTCATACATCTACTTTCAAAAGACAACCGCTGGATATGATGCTGAGCACATGCACTCAACTTCTTTGGTCGACCATGGCGAGGCCTGTTCTGAGTGGAACCTGTCTTGTTAAACCACTGTATAGTCTTGGCCATTGTGCTGCAGCTCAGTTTCAGGGTGTTGGCAATCTTCTTATAGCCTAGGCCATCTTTATGTAGATCAACAATTGTTTTTTTTCCAGAGAGTTCTTTGCTGTGAGTTGCCATGTTGAACTTCCAATGACCAGTATGAGAGTGTGAGAGCGATAACACTAAATTTCACACACCTGCTCCCCATTCACACCTTTGCAGAGCCAGAACAGAACAATAATTTAACTCTGATTTCAAAGAAATTAATAAAATTATATTTATTGAAATAAATTAAGTAAAATGACCAAAGATGTCAGTATTTCTGTTGTATTTTTTTCTATGTATATTTACAGTTTTTTTTAGAACTCTCCTCACCACCCAGACAAATGGAAAAACCTCCCTTATTTTGAAATCCAAATGTTGGCATGTTGGAGGATGTTGACAGATTAAAGTCACTGACTTTGAGAATTTCGGTCATTTTTAACTTGCCAGGTTCATGATAATGAACATAAATTAGTTAATATTATAGTGTTGGTGAAGTAAATCCTCAGTACTTCAGTCACCCTTGCCTTTCCCTTAGTTAGCCTGCTTATGAAGCCAAACCACACGTTTGCTAAATGACTCAGTATTGTTCCCATTACCAGCAGGTTAAAACCATAATAAATGCACCCACTGCTTGCATATCTCTGCTTTTTTTTCCGCTTGTTTAAAGTACTTAAAGGGAATACTCATTGAGAATCCTTAAATAAGCATATTATACCTCTACCAAAAGCTGAGATATAATAAACATGAATATAGTACTTTTATAGCCTTAATTTTCTCTAGAAAGAAGGTGTGTGTTTTTCCCCCTCCCCCATTCATTCTGTGCACCCATGTTGAGGCTCTGACTTCCCATATTTGCTGACTGATTTGGGTGACACTACTGTCATAGTCTGGGCATGATCATGGGATCATGCTCACGCTTTGGGCTATTTTCGTTCTCCCTGTGATTAATTATGATTATCATTTGCATTTATTGCCCTCAGTGTTACCCTGAGGCCCCTGTCATTGTCTTCTGTGTCATCCCCTGTTTGGTCCTGGGTCTTTGTGTGCATCTGTTTACCTATTGTTCCAGCTCATGTTTTCCGTACCTGTAGCCACCACCCTCTCTGTATTGCTCCTGTACTGTTTACCTGCATGTTCATTGTCATGTTTCCTGTGCATTCCCTGTCTGTCTGTACAGCCCAGCTCATCCTGTTCCCTGCATCTGTAGCTGCTTCCCTGCTGTCTCCGCTTGCCCTTGATTATTCCCACCTGTCCTGTGTCTTGTTGATTACCTGTGGTGTGTGTGTGTGTGTGTGGTGTGTGTGTGTGTGTGTGTGTGGTGTGTGTGTGTGTGTGTGTGTGTAAAAGTCTCTTTGTGGCGTCATTAATGTTTCTAGCCTGTGTCCTGCAATGTTCTCATGCCAGTCCTGTCCAGGAGTTGTCCATGTGGATTATCTTTGCTTTGTGTATAGCCTCCTAGTTTGGCTCTGTTTTCAGCCATGCACTGCTTTTGTTTGTGGTTTGAGTTTTGTTAATAAATCGCTGTTGCACCATACTCCTGCCTGCGCCCTCTCTACCACCAATTCCTGACAGTTGCAAGCTGAACAAACTAAAAGCTCAATGGCTCAAGCAGATCCAATCCGCACTTTTGATTAGGCATCTAACTTGTAGAAATAAACAAACATTGCAGACAATAGACCTTGTGAAGATTTTGATCGTTTGGCCACTCGGTGGCAAGATCACCATTTTCATTGCAAGCATGCAACTTGCAAGGACAGGGTGACTATATGAAGCAAAAATGATGATCAAGACTTGTCTAAAAATCATCCTGATCAATAAAGCACATACACTAATCACAAAATGTTAAGGATATTCGGCTTTCGGGTGAATTTTCAGGATGCACCTAAAATGCACTATAACCTTTACAGGTGAACTTAATTTGACCTTCTCTAACCTTTTGAAAACACATGTCCAACTATTCAATGGTTCAGTACTTGTTGCATAACTTGCTGTTCTCTAAGGTGCTTAACGGCAAAATTTACAACACATTTGATCCATGAATCAACCAATAAATTTTCTGATTCAATTAGAATTGGTATTTAAACAGTCCTCTTCATCATGCTGCTCACATTTTGACATCATGAGACCAAACCGACATTTAACAATTGATCGACAGTACCTCGCCATTGCGAGGCTTCAAACAGGATGTTCTCAGAGGAAGTGGCCACTGAGCTTAGTGTCAGTGTCATAATCAGGTTGCAACAAGGATACAGAGAGACTGGACGAGTCACAGAAAGGCATAGAAGTGGACATCCTTTGGCCACATCCCACACTGATGACCACCTCATTGTGAACAGTGCCCTGCAGAACCAGATGATGAATGCCACTCAACTCCAGGCACATTTAAGGGAGGTGAGAGGCACCCAAGTGTCATGTCAGACCATTCAAAACCGTTTACATCAGCGTAGTCTGTGTGCTAGACAACCTGCAAGGGTACCTGACCACACCATCAGGCGCAGGAGTCATCGTTTGCATGAGCCAGGGAGCAATAACACTGGACAAGGGACCAGTGGGCCTCAGTGCTGTTCTCTGAAAGTTGATTCACGTTAAGTAGAAATGATGGCTGCCCATGATGTTGGCGACGTCAAGGAGAGCACTATGCATCAGCCACTGTTGTCACCATGTTAGTCTGGGCAGGTGTGTCTAGTCAATACAAAACTGCCCTAAACCTTGTTAATGGTACAGTGACAAGCCAATACTACCTGAATAACATCATTAATCCAGTCATTGTGCCCCTGCATGAACAACACAGGCCTATTGTCATCTTCATGGATGACAGTGCTCCAGCTTATCGATTTTGCATCATTAGGGATGGCTGCTGAAGGCTGGGGTAACCTCAAATGGAGTGGTCTTCACTTTCTCCAGACCTGAATCTCATACAAAGCCTATGGGATCAGCTGAGTCGCCGTGTAGAGGCTCATAACCCTGCACCCCACAACTTCAATGACCCGAGGGCCGCCCTTCAAGAGAGTGAAATGTCATGCCTCAGCAGACAATAAGTCAACTTGTGAACAGCATGAGACGTCATTGTCAAGCTGTAATTGATGTTCAAGGGCACATGACAAGTTATTGAGACACTGGCTGTTTTTGTTGTGGTATACTCACCACTGTTATTAGCTTTTGTTTCAATAAATTGTTTGAGATGAGGAAATCACCATTGCATGCTTCTACTTAAATGCCCTACTTTTATGGAATAATATCACTGTAGCGTGAACTTTTTATTTTCCATAAACTTCACCCGAAAGCCAAATATACCTAACTTTTTGTGAGTAGTGTATATTTGAAGAATAAGGTCTACTCTTGCTAAAAACATAATTTGGTATTAAACACTCTAGTTTCTCTAAAATCTGAATAATTTCGGCTGAGTTGCTGTTTGCACAGGGACAACTTTTGCATATTTTTTTTTTGACAGAAGACGATCGCAAAGTGGATTTCTAAATTTTCTATAATTCAATTCAACTTTATTTATATAGCACCATTTCACAACAACAGTAAGCACTAGCTTGGTTTCGTCATCGGCTTCAAAGTCAAAATCTCCCAAATCGCTATCATTATTGCTGTCTGCTTAATCACTTTCTTCACCTTCGTCTTCCTGTTTGTTAGTATCCACTTCGAAACTCAGAATGCTTTCTTCCATTTTCCTCAAAATATGAACGCGATCTTGTCATTTTCAGATTGTAACAAGACTAGTAATTAACTCATTGTTCAGCTCCTGACGTCGCGCATTTCAGGCCGATATTCCCAGCAAATTTCAGTCATCTGAAACCATCACTTTTGCTGTGTGTGTGTGGGTTTGAGGGAGGGGGGGGGGGGGGGGGGGGTTTGTCTGCGGATCACAAATTTATTCAAAAAAAGGTAATATTCGAGGAAATTATATCATTTCCTGTATAAAAATACTACCTAATTAAAATCAATAAATTTCTCCTATAAATAAGGTCTGCCTTCGCTCTGACAGGGAATCAGGTTTGTGTCTGACAGCGATCGATCACGGCGGGTGGCATGCTCCCAAACTCCAATGCGGGTGACTGTTATGTGCGTTGTTCATATGCATGCTTGTGGAGCTCATTCCTTCATATATCTTGTTAGCGTGGCAGATCAGTTTCTGGCCCAGCAAGCAGCCATGCAGAAATGTTACCAGTGGAAACCTTGAAAAATGCAGAAAGTTAAAAATGTATAGCCTCCATATTAAGCTGAAAACATGAAAATGTGGAAACAATTCACAAGTCTTGAATTGTAAAATGTATAAAAAAGTAAGTTGTCTCAGTGTAAAATATATACAATAAAAATGAAAAGAAAAATCTGTTAATTCCTTAACTCTGATTTTTGGTAATGACTGTTGAAACACATTCCTCCTCCTGCCTGGAAAAAAGAATTGTACCTCCAGTGTCATCATAAACCTTCCTATATCTTGTAACAGAACATGATAAAATGACTGAACCAAAAAAATTCTAAGCCAAAATGCAATAAATCTTTTAAATTTGCCACCCTTTTCTCATACATTTGTAACTTTTCCTCAAATTTGATTTTTCTCTTGTAAATTTGCAGCTTTTTTCCCTCAGAATTTTGCAGATCTTTTTCTTAATTTACTTTTTTTCCCCTGTGGTTGCCATTGAACTGATTACAGAACCACAGTGCATTGTGGGACATGTTGTTTATTCACTGTACTTCAATGGGGTATCAATCAATCAAAAACTTTATTCCAGACTCATTGTCCTTTATTTACTACTTTATTCACTTTATTGTTTATTGAATAACTTTATTCACTACTCATGGGGTAGTGTAAAACGACAAGGAATTTGATCACATAATATATTTCTATTATTCCAACTCTTTTCATTGGTACTTATGACATCACAACATCATTGTTAATTAAACTGTTACTTAAACAAAAAAGGGATATACCAGTGGAAAATCCCACAACTTGACCAACCCCAGTTCCATCTCACCCAGGCCAAGTGAGGCAAAACAACCACAACGCTCAATCACACACACGAAACAACAACAAAAAGGGAAGGGGGGGTACAGGGAATGGGGGCCCCCATCAAGGATGCAGGCCAGCATCAGAGGACATCAGTCCTCATCTACACCAGGGTGTAGCCAAGTCAGCAGATTTCAAGAAAGGGTTCCAGGTATCTTAGAACGTCTTTGTTGAACCTGACAGTGAGTCTCTGTTTTTCAAGTTTGAGGTTATAGAGGATCTCCATTATCCAGTGCATGTATGTAAGGGGCTGGTAAGTTTCCGGTTTAGCAGAATTAGACAGCGAGCTTGGAGAGTTGAGAAAGCCACGATGTGCCTCACAGTATTAGGATAGTTAAGACTAGGAGGGACTCCAAAAATGGCCGTTAACGGTTTAGGAGAAATGGACTGTTTATAAGCTTTGCTTATTGTGTCAAAAATACTTTCCCAGAGAGTCAGTAATTTACGGCATGACCAGAACATATGATAATGGTTGGCCTGAGATTGTTTACATCTATTACACGCATCGCTCATAGTTGGGCAGAATTTGGCAAGTTTTGAATTTGTGTAGTGAGTTTTGTAGAGTATTTTACATTGGATTAAACTGTGGCAAACACAAAAGAGTGGACCAGGTTTAAAGCAGAGTACCATTGTTGGTCTATCAAGGTCATTCCAAAATCATTTTCCCATAAGGTTTTCATTGAGTGTGAAGGTTGAGGAGTAGTTGAACAAATAGCATACAAAAAGAGATGCATTTGCTTGTGGTGGGATTTGTAATTAAGATGGTATCAAGTAGAGGTTTCCAGAGGCCGATTTGGGAAGTGAGGAAATGGTTTTGTTTTTTTATTGAAGTCTGACTTGAAAGTAGCGAAAAAGATGCATGCTTGGCAGGTGGTATTTGTTAGTTCTGCAAAAGAAGCAAAATGCTGTCATTGTAGAGATCTTTCATACATCTGAAGCCTTGACTATGCCAAAATTTCGATCTGTTTTTGAAGGTAAAAAGTGGTTTTGGCGCAATGCAGTCAAAATGGAAGGGCTCTGCAGACCTACGTAAGGTCTTCCTCATCTGGCTCCATATCTTCGATGTGGAAACAATTGAATTTGATCCTTCAATTGACAGGGGGAAGTCCCAAGTATAGAGCAGCACGTAATGAGGAGGGCAAGGTTTTTCTCTCAAAGTACCCACGCAGGCAGAGAGCTATCTTCATCCTTCAGCCAGTGCAGAAACTTGCTGTATGTATATTTGCTGGCCAATAATAACACCTGAAATTGGGGCGTGATAAACCACTGTTTTTCTTTAGATAACTGAAGAACTGTTTATAAATTCAAGATGGCTTGGAGCCCCATTAAAAACTGGGAAATTGTTTTATCAAGTTTGTCAAAAAAGGTTTGTTTAATAAAATGGGGATGTGCTGAAAAAGAGAAACATGGGAGGATAACCATATTAACCAAAGTTATTTGTCCAACAAGAGAGGTAGAGCAGACCAACACTCAGTCCTTTCCAGCAGGGGTAAGGAATTGGCACGGAGCATGTCGGCCACAGATGTAGTAGTGAACACTCCTAAATATTGGAAACCCTCATCTGCCCATTTACAGGGTGATATGGAGCATGGGAGTTGACCAGCTAGGTCATTTGGTGCTGTTGTCATTTGCGCTTTTTCTGGGGGGGAGGGGGGAGATTGAGCTGATAACCTGAATAGGCACAAAATTAATCTATTAATATAATAATTCTAATATTCTTGTTGCTGAAAGGTGGCGTAATCCTGGACACATTTATGTGAAGGAAAGTGCTGCAGCCCGGACATTGAACTGCTGGCTGGGAGTATACGACCTCGTTATATGCCACGAGAAATGAAGTGTGCCTTAATTATTGTCTACATCCCTCCGTCAGCTGACGCAGCGATGGCCTGTGATGTCATCAGCTTCACTGCAGCCACATTACTGGAAAAGCACCCAGATGCATTTATGGCCGTCACGGGTGATTTTTAACCATGTCTCACTGGGAAAAACATTACCAAACTTTCACCAGTTTGACTGTCCCGCCAGAGAAAACAAAACACTGGTTTTACTGTATGCCAGTGTTAGATGCATATAGTGCCACAGCTCTATCCCCCATTGGCAAATCAGATCACTGCACGGTCATGTTAACACCCAAGTATGTCCCCCTTGTGCAAAGGCAGCCTGCTTATACACAGACTGTGAGGAGGTGGACGCAGGAGGCTGTGGATGCACCACAGGACTGCTTCGAGACGACAGACTGTGGCGTACTCTGTGAACCACATGGGGTGGACATGGACAATGTGACCGACGGCATCACAGAATACATCAGATTCTGTGAAGACACGACCATGCCAGCTCAGACTGTACACTGCTTCTCCAACAACAGACCATGGGTCACAAGCGACCTGAAAGCACTTCTGAACGAAAAGAAGAGGGCTTTTAGGGCTGGAGACAAGGAGAAGCTGAGGGGAGTGCAGCATGAGCTGAGAGAGATGCTGAGGAGGTGCAAGGACAATTACAGGAGGAAGTTGGAAAATGAATTCAGGCAAAATGACGCTAAAGATGTGAGGAATGAAACCAATAACTGGGTGCAAGCAGACAGTCAAGCAGACATCTGGGAGCCAGGAGAGAGCTGATGAACTGAATCTGTTTTTTAATAGGTTCAACTCAGGTTGTCATTCCAACAACAGCCAGACCCCCACATACCCCTCCCCACCCACCCTCCTGTGCAGCACCTCCATCTCCCCCCTCATCCCCCTCTTCCTCCTCAGGACACCAGGACCCTCCCTCACATCACGGTGACTACAGACCAGGTTAAGAAATGGCTTGAGAGACTCCGTCAGCAGAAGACAGCGGGCCCTGATGGCATCTCCTCCAGGATCCTGAGGACCTGTGCCAACCAGCTAGCTGCGGTACTGAAACACCTGTACAGCCTGAGTCTGGAGAGAGTACCGGTGCTGTGGAAGACATCCTGCCTGGTTCCTGTCCCCAAGAAGTCATCTCCATTAGACCTGAACGACTATCGACCAGTTGCCCTCATATTTCATGTGATGAAGGTCCTGGAGAGACTGGTCTTAACCCACCTGAGGCCGCAGGTGATGACGTGGCTGGACCCTCTGCAGTTTGCATATCAGCCCCATTTAAGAGTTGAAGATGCTGTCATCTACCTGCTGCAACGAGCCCATCTGCACCTAGATGGCGGAGGAGACACTGTGAGAATCACCTTTTTTTTTTTTTTTTAATTTTTCCTCCCCAGTGCCTTTAACACCATCCAGCCACTGCTGCTGGGTGAGAAGCTGCAAGTGATGGGGGTCGACAGCTCTGATCTCCTGGATTACTGACTACCTAACAGGCAGGCCACAGTTTGTCCGGCTGGGCAGTGTCTTGTCTGGCGTTGTGGTTAGTGATACGGGAGCTCCACAGGGGACTGTGCTCTCTCCTTTTCTCTTTACCTTATACACCACTGACTTTCAGTACAACACGTTCACCCACGTTCACCCAGTATGTCACATGCCACACTAGAGACAATAAAACACTGGACTTATTCTACGCAAACACTAAGGAGGCGTACACCTCATTACAACTCCCCCCACTCGGGAGATCGGATCACAACTTGGTTCATCTCCGGCCGGTGTACAAACCCCTAGTGCACAGACAACGTCCGGCCATGCGCACAGTGGAGTTATGGTCTGAGGAGACAATGGACACTCTAAAAGGCTGTTTTGAAGCCACCGCCTGGAAGCAGCTCTGCGATCCACATGGTGAGGACATCGATGGCCTCATTCACACCTTCACGGGCTACCTCAGCTTCTGTGTGGACAAATCCGTTCCCACCAAGACCATACGGTGTTGCTCAAACAACAAACCCTGGATCAACCCTGAGATTAAAACACTTCTGAGAGAGAAGAAGAGGATCTTCAGGTCGGGGAATAGGGAGATGCTGAAGTCCGTACAGAGGGAGCTGAGGAGAAAGATCAGAGAAGGCAAGGACAGCTTCAGGAAGAAGATGGAGGACAAGTTGCAACAGAGCGACATCAGCGGGGTCTGGAGAAACCTCAAAACCATCTCTGGGCTCCAGAATACCTCCCCCCAGGCCACGGGGGGCAGGGAGTGGGCGAACAACCTGAATCTGTTTTTCAATAGGTTTGACCAACCGCCCTCCCCCCTGACTGCACAACAACCACTGCTGCCTCTAAAGAAATCAAGTCCTGCTGCCCACTCCCCACTCCACCAACACCCCCCCACCCCCAATACACAGCCCCCCATCCTGACCCTGACCAGGACCCAGGTGAGGACGGAGCTGAGGAAGATCAAGGCGAGGAAGGCGTCGGGACCGGACGGCATCAGCGCAAAGCTCCTCAAGTCCTGTGCAGACCAGCTGTGTGGGATTGTGACGTACATCTTCAACCTGAGCCTGAAGCTGGGGAGGGTACCACAGCTGTGGAAAACATCTTGTGTGGTACCTGTACCAAAAACTTCCCACCCCAAAGACCTGAACAGCTACAGACCGGTGGCCTTGACGTCCCACTTGATGAAGACCCTGGAGAGACTGCTCCTTGCTCACCTCTGCCCCCTGGTGGAACCAGCGATGGATCCACTCCAGTTCGCCTACCAGCATGGCATTGGGGTGGAGGATGCGGTGATCTTCCTCCTTCACCGTTCTCTGTCCCACCTAGAGAAGCCCGGGAATATGGTGAGGATCATGTTCTTTGACTTCTCCAGTGCTTTCAACACCATCCAACCGATGATCCTGAAGGACAAGCTGCTGCGCGCAGGGGTGGACCAGCACCTGTCATCATGGATCCTGGACTACCTCACGAACCGGCCTCAGTTTGTGAGAACCCGGGACTGTGTGTCCGACACGATCATCAGTAGCACGGGGGCCCCCCAGGGAACGGTGCTGGCTCCCTTCCTGTTCACTCTTTATACTGCGGACTTCTCACACAACACAACACACTGCCATCTACAGAAGTTCTCTGATGACTCTGCGATCGTTGGCCTCATCTCCAATGGAGATGAAGCTGAGTACAGAGGGCTTATCCAGGACTTCGTAGACTGGTGCCATCGGAACTGCCTCCAGATCAACGCAAGGAAAACTAAGGAGCTGGTGGTGGACTGCCGCAGGCATGGGCAGCCCCTCACAGCACCAGTAAATATACAGGGAACAGACATCGAGATGGTGACATCCTATAAGTACCTGGGTGTTCATCTGAACAATAAACCAGACTGGTCACACAATACTGACGCACTCTACAAGAAGGGACAGCGCAGGCTGTTCCTGCTGAGGAGACTCAGGTCTTTTGGTGTACAAGGGGCGCTGCTGACGACATTCTATGACACGGTGGTGGCTTCAGCCATCACTTTTGGAGTGGTCTGCTGGGGCAGTGGCATTACAGCAGCCGATAGGAAGAGACTGAACAAACTGATTAAGAAAGCTAGCTCTGTCCTGGGGCAGCGCCTTGATCCGGTGGAGGAGATAGGAGAGAGAAGGACGGTGGCTAAACTGTCATCTCTGCTGGAGTCCGAGTTCCACCCTATGCAGGACGTACTGAATGCACTGAGGAGCTCATTTAGCAGCAGACTACATCATCCCAGGTGCACAACCGAGAGGTTTCGTAGGTCCTTCCTACCAACGGCTGTCAGACTGTACAACCTAAGCAGGGCTGCTCGCAGAGATAGCAAAAAGACGTAACAAACTAATAGTTTTTAAATGCAAAAGATGCAATAGACTTACACAATGGTCCCCTCCGGCATACAACTAGGAAAATACCGGTCGCTATGGAGGGTGAGAATATGTATGGGCACATAATCATACCATGTAGGATAACTAAGTAGAGGGTTATGCTGTTTCATCCCATCTAGCAACAGTGCTCTGCACTGTGTGTGTTTATATATTTACATATTTATTCCATCTAGCTACAATGCTCCGCACTGTGTTTTTATATATCTATATATTTATTCCATCTAGCTACAATGCTCCGCACTGTGTTTTTATATATCTATATATTTATTCCATCTAGCTACAATGCTCCGCACTGTGTTTTTATATATCTATATATTTATTCCATCTAGCTACAATGCTCCGCACTGTGTTTTTATATATCTATATATTTATTCCATCTAGCTACAATGCTCCGTACTGTGGGTGTTTATATATTTACATATTTATTCCATCTAGCTACAATGCTCCGCACTGTGTTTTTATATATCTATATATTTATTCCATCTAGCTACAATGCTCCGCACTGTGTTTTTATATATCTATATATTTATTCCATCTAGCTACAATGCTCCGCACTGTGTTTTTATATATCTATATATTTATTCCATCTAGCTACAATGCTTCGCACTGTGTTTTTATATATCTATATATTTATTCCATCTAGCTGCAATGCTCCGTACTGTGGGTGTTTATATATTTACATATTTATTCCATCTAGCTACAATGCTCTGCACTGTGTGTTTATATATTCATATATTTATTCCATCCAGCTACAATGCTCTGCACTGTGTGTCTGTGTGTGTGTATATATATATTTTATAGTAATATGTACATATGTATATTAGCTGCTCTTGCTTGCTTGTTTTTTTTTTTCTTGCCTTCTGATTGTTGCTCTGAGTGTTGCTATCCCTGTGCTGTTGCAATCCTGGAATTTCCCAGTTGTGGGACTAATAAAGGCTTATCTTATCTTATCTTATCTTATCTTATCTTATCTTAACACTGAGTCATGCCACCTGTAGAAATTCTCTGACGACTCAGCTGTTGTAGGGTTTATAAGAGGGGGAGAGGGGGAGTACAGGGCACTGGTAGGTAGATTTGTGGCATGGACAGAACAGAATCACCTGAGGCTGAATGTCAGCAAGACCAGAGAGATGGTGATTGATTTCAGGAAGAAGAGGACGCCTTCTCAGCCATTGCAGATTAGGGGGGAGGATGTGGGAGTGGTTGAGGACTACAAATATCTGGGTGTCGGGCTCAGCAACGGATTGGACTGGAGATCCATCACCGATGCTGCACACAAGAAGGGGATGAGCAGACTCTACTTCCTGAGGAAGCTGAGATCCTTCAACGTATGCAGCAGGATGCTGGAGCTTTTCTACCAGACTGCGGTCAGTAGTGCCATCTTCTTTACTGCTGTCTATTGAAGTAGCAGTATCAGGGCCAGCAACACCAACAGACTTGACAAGATTATCAAGAGCGCTGGTTCTGTAATTAGTCTCAAACCGGAGACTTTTGAGACAGTGGTGGAGAGGAAAACACTAAATATACTGCGATCTATCATGGACAATCCTGATCACCCCTTCCACCACACACTGGACAGACAGCGGAGCACTTTCTCCAGTAAACTACTACAGCGTCACTGTCGAACGGCCAGGTACAGGAAATCTTTCCTGCCACATGCCATTTCACTGTACAATAACTCACTGATGTTGGGCTGCACGGTGGCGCAGTGGTTAGCACTGCGGCAGCACAGTTTACCCTTGGCCGGGGGATTGTGGGGATCGTGGGATCGTGGGTTCGATCCCAGCCCCCGACCAACAGTGATCTGTGTGGAGTTTGCATGTTCTCCCCGTGTTGCGTGGGTTTACTCCGGGATTTCTCCGGTTTCCTCCCACATGCCAAAAACATGCATGTTAGGTTAATTGGCTGTTCTAAATTGTCCCTAGATATCTGTTTCCTATAGGCCCTTAGAATAGAGGGTTAGTATTAATGAAAGCGCTTTGAGTGGTCTTTGTGACTAGAAAAGCGCTATATAAGTGCAGGTTAGTTAGTTAGTTAGTTAGTATTCTGATCATAACTATGCTGCCATACTGCACCTTACAGTTTAACTGGCACCTCACATTTCACTCTGCTCCTGAGTCCTGCATTGTGCAGTGGGTATGATTCATGTGTCTATACAGGTCATCATATTCAGCTATGATGTATATAGGTTTTTATAGTAGTATAGGTTTTACTTTCCATGGGTAATCCCTTTGTCGTGCGTGTATTTGTCATTTGGTTGTCTACTGTCATGCTGCTGTTACACTGTAATTTCCCAGTTTTGGATCAATAAAGTACATCTATATATTGAAAATTACAGGAAAAGAACTAATTGGGTCCGAGACATGCACAAGCAGGTCATCAGTGTAGTGAAATTTTGAGTTGTGCCTAGACGAGTGATGCCTGTGAAACCATCCCAAGTGAAGATATGATGGAGAGAAGTACTTGAAGTCTAAGGGCAAGAGCCTTGAAAGAATCTTAAAATCAACATTTAGAAGTGATATTGGCCTGTAATTGGTGCATAATAAGGGGTCTTTACTTTTTTCAGAATCACTGAGATGGTGGCCTCCGACAGGGTATCAGGCAGATGACAATGCAAAAACGTTTCATTGTATGTCTGCTAGAACTGGTGCCAAAAGGGTGGAAAAGGTTTTATAATCAACGGTGAAACCATCGGGACCGGGGGACCTGCCGTTCTGTAAAGAGTTAATGGCAGCCATGACCTCTGCTACAGTGATGGAACGATCGAAATTATATGCAATATTGTGGTGTACTTGAGGAAAATTTATTCCGGTAAACAAGTCACTAGTAAATGGAGAGGAAGGGTCAGATGTATAGAGATCAGTGTAATATTTGGCAAATGTGTTATTTTTGCAGGGTCAGTATAAGTTTCTCCAGAATTGGCTTTAACAGTTGATTAATTTTGATGATGCCTCTGCTCTAGCTTGATGTGCTAAGAGCTTTCCAGTTTTGTCTCCAGACTCAAAAAATGCTGTCTAGTCCTGAGTAGTTTAAGTTGAATTTTATTGGAAAGGGCAAGGTCTAGGTCAACTTGTAGTTGAAGGTGCTGTTTGTAGAGATCGGGGTCACGATTAATGGTATATTTCTCATCAGTATCTTTTAATTTTTGCATCAGCCCCTCAATATGATGTGCTTCTTGTCATTTTAAGCTGGAAATGTAGGAAATAAGCTGACCCCTGATGTAAGCTTTTGATGCTTCCCAGAGCGTTCCTCTACTCACTTCCAGTGAGTCGTTGAGTTCAAAGAATTGTAAAACTTGGGAGGGTACAAATTGCCTATAGTGTTCTTCAGCTAGTAAAACAGTTAAACCTCCACTGCCTAAAAGGATTGAAATGAGTGCCAAGATTAAGATCAAGTGATTATGGGGGCATGGTCACAGATAACAATACTATGATATTCGCAGTTGTTGATTTTGGAAAGTAGCCTGTTGTTGAGGAGAAAGAAGTCTATATGGGTAAATGTGTGGTGTACGTGAGAAAAGAAGGAAAAGGCCTTGTTCGCTGGGAATTTATACCTCCATGGGTCTGTAAGTCTTAATTGATAAACATGTGCAACATCTTGGATGATTTGGTTAAAGAATATGTCTTAGAGGATCTAAGATGGAATCAAGTTGAAATCTCCCCCAAGATGTAATGATTTTCTGCATCTGGAAAGGATGAAAATACTTTGGTTAAAAAAAGGAAGTATCATCCCAGTTGGGGCCATAGACATTGGTTAATATGAGTGGAGTAGATTGCAACAAACTGGAGACAATGACAAAATGGCCAGCAGGGTCTTCCAGTCTTGTGAGGTCTAAACACAATATTTTTACGAATTTTGATGGCGACGCCCCTGGCTTTCTCATTAAATTAGGATGGAACAAATAACTAAACTAGCCTTTCTTAAGGAGAGAAAGGTCTCTGTTTCAAGGGTGACTTTTCTGAATGAAATGATCCCTCTAAGATTTGGCATGTGGGACATGATCTTGTTTATTTTAAGGGAGCCCCCCATTCCTCTAACATTCCAAGAAACAAGTCTAAGTGTATTGCTTGCATTGTGCATACCTTAACGTGGTCAGGTGTAAGGGGTTCAACAATCAACAGCTCTGCGCCTGGCATCTGCAAGGTATTTGAATGGGGGTGGATAAACAAACCGAACACATAACCTGACATCCCAATTTTCCAAAATAATTTTGAGCGTCCAATGCACAGCAGGGTAAAGTCTTCACAACTGCAGAACTCCAGCCATCCTTCATTCTGGTAGTCTCACTCCCAGTCAACATTGTATGTATCTAGCCCCATTGGTAATGGGAATCCATGAAAGTTTGTGCATCCTTGGGGGATGATGGCTGTAAACGTTTTCCCTCCGTTGTTGTGACGAATAGCCTAGCAGGATAGTAGCGTGCAGGCTTGAGGCACAGGTTGTAGAGCTCCTTCATGGTGTCACGGTAGGCCAGCCATTGCTCCATTACTTCAGGATAGTAGTCTTCAAAGACCTGAATTGGGGCATCTTTATATTTCAGCCTGCCTCTCAACTTGTGGGCCTCATGAATCGCCACCTCCTTGGTTTGAAATTTATGAAAGCATATGATGACCGCCCTAGGTCTCTGGTTGGGGCCTGGCTTAGCCGTTAGCGTGCGGTGAGCTTGGTCCAACTCTGAAACTGTTAGCACATGTTCACCAAACACTTCAAGCAGAAGTTGGGAGAAAGACAGTTGGGTGTGTGCCCTCAATGTTCTCAGAGAGACCTATAAACCTTATGTTGCTCTGGTGGCTTAGGCTTTCTAGGTCTGAGTTTAGCTTGCCATTATCTCCAGTTACCTTTGTTAGCGCCGTTTCCATTGTCTTCAGGTCTTGAGTTATGGAGTTGGTGGCGAGCTCAAGATGAGCGCTGCTGGTGATCTAAGATTGTAGCCTGAATATTATCCAGTTTCGCTTAAAGTTTGGAAAACAATGCTGAACTCCATCAATAGTGATGCCTTGTGTTCTCACATATTTCTGATTTTATTAGACGTGCTTTAAGGTCTTATTAATTTAAAATGCAGCTGATATATTCACCAGAACAGTTGGAAAATAATAAACATTTATCCCACCAGCTTAATGCTAACATATAATGGAAATTCCCATAGGCGGGCTCATGCATTAGCATCTCAAACAGGGCTACAGAGAACCATTTCACTTCACTTATTCAATATAAAGTAAATTGTATATTATAATGAAGGCACCAAGGTGCTGATGCCTCGGTGCCTGTGGCATAGGGGGCTGTAGAAGCGTCACACTGCCACTTCTAGTGGGCAAGCATAGTTATTACAATTTTTTTTTTCCTGCTGCACTGATGGTAAAGGCGAGTTTAAATTTGTTTATTTTGAAAACAAAGCCTTATCTGGCAATTGTAGCAAATTAAAAGTCAAGAAAATATGGTGATACAAAGATACAAGCCTTTAGTTCCAGCTGATTTTGAGCAGGTGAGCTGAAAAGCTGGTAACAGACACGAACACATTGAGTGATTACCATATGTCTACATTACCTTTGCGCCGAGGTATAAAAATACAGAAGCACAAGAATAAAATTAGGAGCACAAAAAAATGCTGGAGTAACAGATTTTATTAATTGAATGCATGTATAGTTACACCAGGGGTGCCCAACCTGGGGCTCCTGGAACGTTCGGGCTTCTGTGAGAAATTTTCTAATTTCTCTTCTTAATTGGTCCAAAGATTTGCAAATAATTTGCTGTTGCTGTGCAAGGGTGCCTACAGAACACATGCACAACAATGACAAATTATTTGCAAAGCTTTGGACCAATTAAGAAGTGAAAGTAGAAAATTCCCCAGAGAAACCTGAATGCTCCAGGAGCCCCAGGTTGGCCACCCCTGAGTTACACGATGGCATGCAATAGCAGGTAAATGTATCAGAATTTCCAAAGGTAAAAGCATAATTATGAATATTAAATCACAACAGTTTGGAATGTTTCACACTTAGGTGTAATGAATATTGAGTTTCTTGGATAATCTATCAAACGAAGTTTGTCAAAAAATTTATTGAAATACAGTAGTAGTTTCTGGTATAGTCATGTGAAAAAATTAGGACACACCATTAAATATTCAGTTAAGAAATGTTCACATATCTGTCTAACCTTGTTTTTGTTTTTATTTGCATTTTTAACATTTATTTTAGCCATTTGAAGTGAATCTGGGGGGTGTCCTAATTTATTCCTCACCATTTGTTTAGAATTACATTTTACAGGAAATTTTTAGTCTTTAATTCATTTTAATTTAATTGTATTGCATGACTCTCCCAGTACTTAACATTGATATTAAATATCCATATGTCCAAATATGTTAAACACACAGGCTTATACAGGGTGTCCTAATTTTTTTTCACATGACTGTAAACATTAAACATGTAATTCTTATTTAGCTTCCAGCCTGTTCTCTTCACAGCTGCTCTGAGTGCTGACCTTCAGGTTCACCACCGTAGACCTCAGACACAGGAAAGAAACGGCAAAAAAATGAGATTATTGTTAGATGTGATATATGTAAATATAGATGTCATGTTTGTCCTTTGCTTGGTTTAGAGTGAATCATCTTAAAGTGAGTGAAGCATGACACACCATGGTGTTTTTATGTTCCTGACATTAATATTATGACTGTGATATCCTACCGTGTAGCAATGATCACACTTGAGTTATTTCTTTGGCTAACTCCGCCATTTATTCTGCAACACACATAATATGACTGAACATGGATTCTGCGCGGGGTTTTCACACTCTTACTCTAATGTGTCCCCTTCATAGTAGTGCTGAACAATACAGGTAGTTCCCCCTAGAGGCATGTGCCAGTAATGTTCTATTTTAGACTTGCAGTCTACCACATCCCTCCCCTCTAGATTAAACTACTTTTAATTACATTAGCCAATTATGCTAGACATCCTGGAACTCCCATTTAATCCTAAACAATCACAGTTACTTTTAACTTCTTAAACACATGTGCCATACACATAATTTCTTTTTTCTTTCTTTTTTTTTTTTTTTTTTTTTTTACATGTATAACACACATAACAGTCTAACTGGGGATTTGGTTTGACTACCGCATCCCAGTGAGGTTCCAGGACGCATTCTTGTCCTGTGGCTGGGGAACTCACTACTGACTAAGTATAGTCCTTCAAGTAGTCTGGAGCTTTCCTAGCTCGCTGAGATCTTCTCACGGCGGGTGAGCCAACTGCAGGTGAAGACTCAGACTGCTCCACTGTTTCGGCTGCTGCAGTGCTGCCCGTAGAATCTGCAGAGACGGTTACCTCAGGTTTCACCTGAAGTGGTGGTTCATTGATGCTCTCCTCAGAATGGGTGTCAGACAACACCTCTGGTGCCATCGGCAGGGGAATGGAGCTCCTACCACGAACTTGGTCGATGTGTCGCCTCACCACTTGTCCATGACCTAATGTCACCTTGAATGACACAGGGCCTGTCTTCTCTGTTATTTCTCCTGGTACCCAGGCTGGTCCTGAGCCAAAGTTGCGGGTGTAGACCACGTCTCCTTCTCTCAGTATTCTCTCTCTAGCATGCATGTCATGATAACCTTTTTGTTTCTCTTGTTTATCATGCACTTTGTTTCTGAAGTCTGGATGTATTAAGTCAAATGTTGACCTCAACTTTCTTCCCATCCATGGACCTGCGTAGTCAATGTGAATTCTTCTCCATGGTTTATCTGGAACTTCCCAGGGATGTAGTGGGGCTGCTGGAGGACTGTTCCTGTTCTCCTGGCATGCCGCACATGACTTCACAAGCGCCTCCACCTCTGCATCCATGTTGGGCCACCACATGTAGCTCCTCGCCAACGCTTTCATGCGAGTGATGCCAGGGTGTGCTTGGTGTAGTTGTTGCAGTAAGGCATTCCTACCAGGTGGTGGAACAACCACGCGTCCTCCCCACAGGATACAACCTTCCTGGTTGCTGAGCTCATCCTGTCGTCGGGCATAGGGAATGAACTCAGGACTGTTCATCTTCGGCCATCCTCGCAAGATGTATTCTCGCACTCTTGCTAGAACAGGGTCTTTGTCTGTCCACTTCTTTATTTGTTGTGCGTTCACCAGGGGCACGCCGATATCTTCAAACAATAGCACTCTCTCCTCCTCCTCAGGCGTGCTGTCTCTTCCTCCATCCAAGGGTAGCCTACTCATCGCGTCAGCATTCGTATGGTCCCGTCCGGCTTTGTAAACGATGGTGTACTCATACGCTGCTAATGTAACGGCCCATCTCTGAATTCTCTGAGATGTCATCTGGGGTATGGCTCTCATTTCACTGAACAGTGAAATTAGTGGCTTGTGGTCAGTCACTATAACGAACTGTCTCCCGTACAGGTATTTGTGGAATTTTTTTACACCAAATACTACTGCAAGGCCCTCCTTGTCTAGCTGGGAGTAGTTTTTCTCAGCTGCACTAAGAGTTCTTGAGACGAACCCTATGGGTCTCTCTGAGCCATCCTCCATACGATGAGAGAGTACAGCACCCACACCGTAGGGTGATGCGTCACACGCCAGGATGAGTGGTTTGTTTGAATCATAGTGCACTAACACACTACAGGACTGAAGTAGCGCTTTGGACTCTTCAAACGCCTTCTGCTGCTTGACCCCCCATGACCATTTTTCTTCCTTCTTAAGTAAGGTATGTAGTGGTGCCAGCAGCGTGGAGAGCTTTGGGCGGAACCTATGGTAATAGTTCAACAAGCCCAGGTAGGCTTTTAACTCAGTAACATTTTGTGGCTCAGGCGCCTCCGCAATGGCTTCCACTTTGTCTGTTAGAGGGTGTAGACCACTGGCGTTGATCTTGTGGCCTAGGAACACCACCTCTTTTCCCATGAACTCACACTTGCTTCTTTTCAACCTCAGACCGCTTTTCTCCAACCGTTGAAGCACTTCCTCCAGCGTTTTCAGATGTTCTTGTTCATTTGGTCCTGTACAAAGGATGTCATCCAAATAAATGGCAACATTCGGAATTCCACCTAGGATGCCCTCCATAGTTCTCTGGAATATAGCAGGACTGGAAGCTACTCCAAATGGTAAGCGTGTGTAGGTATATAAGCCTTTGTGTGTATTGATGGTTACATACTTTCTTGATTCTTCTTCCAGGACTACTTGTTGGTAGGCGTGACTCATGTCTAATTTCGTGAAGTGTCGGCCGCCGTTCAGCTGTGCGAAGAGGTCCTCCACTTTAGGAATTGGATACTGATCCACCCGTGATGCTCGATTGACAGTGAGTTTGTAATCTCCACATATTCTAATGGAGCCATCCGGCTTTCTCACTGGGACTATGGGCGCCGCCCATTCTGCAACCTGCACTGGCTCAATGATCTTGTCATCCAGCAGCCTCTGTAGCTCGCTTTCAACCAGTGGCTTGACTGCATAGGGTACCGGTCGGGGTTTGCAGAATCGTGGTTGGGCCTCCTTGTCCACATTAATCTTTGCAGTGACGCCTTTTAGCTGTCCTACGCCTTCTTTGAACACCTCAGCGTGTCTTTCGAGGATCTCCTCCAGCTGCAATTTGGGCTGAGATTCCACTTTATTCACCAACTGATCAATCATGGCCAGTTCTTGTAGCCAACTTCGCCCTAGTAGATTTGGTCCTTCGCTCCCAACTACTACTACAGGTAAGTCCTTTTCTTTGTTTTCGTGCTGCACCTTCACTTGTGCCATGCCTAGCACGTCTAGCTTCTCTCCTGTGTATGTTTTTAATTTTAATGAACAGGGGTTTAATTCTGCTGTGTCTGTTTTCTTCCACAGTTGTGTATATTGCTGTTTACTTAATATGGTTACTCCACAGCCTGTATCAACTTCAAATGTTACTTTCATTCCATTAACATTCATGGTACGCGTGATGGGCGCTACCTTGGTCAGCTCCTCTGACGTGTTGTAAATTGTGTGAAAATCCATGTCTTCTGTATCACTTTCTCCCTCCCCTCTCAGTTGATTCGCTTGCTGTTCCTTTCCTGGGCCCTTTTTTTTTTTCTTTTGCCCATTAACTGTTGCTTTCAGCACCTGTGCGCTGTCCACCTTTATTCTACATGCTTTCTTAATGTGCCCTCGCTTGCCACAATTATGACACAGCTCAGTGGCAAATTTGCACTCGGCGGCATTGTGCTGGCCTTTGCAGCGATAACAACTGGGGAATTTGTGCTGAGTTTTGTCAGTCGACACTTTGTGGACACCTACTTGGGTCTTAGGCACACGAACATGCGTTGCTGTGTCCTCTGTTAGCTTCCCTTGCATCTCTCTCACATCTTTAGATGCTGTTTCCATCGCTTGGCATAATTCCAAAGCCTTCGCAAAAGTGAGTTTTGTTTCAAATAAAAGTCGCCGTTGCATACGGTCATCATTCACTCCACACACAAGTCTGTCTCTTAACATTTCTTCCAATGAGTCTTTGTAATCACAGTGCAGTGCTAATTTCCTCAATTCTGCCACATACTCTGCTATGGACTCAGTGTTCCTCCTTATGCGTGAATTAAATTTGAATCGTTGCACGATTTCACTCGGTTTGGGGCTGAAGTGCTTCTGAAGCTCAGCAGTAAGCTGGTCGTACGTTTTATCTTTCGGTAATGCAGGGCTTACTAAATTTCTCAACAAGCTGTAAGTAGTTGCACCAACTCCACTCAACAGTACAGCCTTCCTTTTGTCTGGCTCCTCAATGTCATTAGCTTGGAAGAAAAAGTCCAACATTTCACTATATTCTTCCCATGACTGAGTCGAGTTATCAAAAGGGGTTACCGTTCCGATTACAGCCGCCATTGCTCGTCGTGGTGGGGAAACCTCGTTTTTCCTCCTCTGAACTTGCACTCGAACTACTGGAGTCACTTGAGTTCGCCACACTTGCAATGTTCTCTGTTTCTCGCCGCTGATTTTTTTCTTTTAATCCTCGTCGCCAATTGTGTGATATCCTACCGTGTAGCAATGATCACACTTGAGTTATTTCTTTGGCTAACTCCGCCATTTATTCTGCAACACACATAATATGACTGAACATGGATTCTGCGCGGGGTTTTCACACTCTTACTCTAATGTGTCCCCTTCATAGTAGTGCTGAACAATACAGGTAGTTCCCCCTAGAGGCATGTGCCAGTAATGTTCTATTTTAGACTTGCAGTCTACCACAATGACTAAAAAAATCAGCTGAACTTTACAGAAAACAATTGAACAGGTTAAATTAATGTAAGCAAGCAGTCTCCATACAGGGCAAAAAAAAATCAGACATTGGAAAAAATGTGGTGCAATTTAAGCTTTAAGAAGCAAATATTGCAGTTGTTGGAGTTTAGTGTTTTAATATTGAAATCGCTGCATAATTTAAGCCCAAAACTTACTTTTAAGCAGTTGTTTTTGTTTTTTGTTTTTTTTTGGCTGCTAGCTCTCCGCTGCAGTCTGCCATGTTTTTGAGCTGAGAAATGTTGTGACTTTTTAGCAACGAACTGAAAACTCCAGGAAGAAAATACCTCATCCTTACTCTGCAAAACAAAACAGCAAAACCAGTGTGAAAACAATCGATGTGATGAATAAATGGTGTAGGTGCCGAATATGGGTTTTTTTTTCAGCTATTTTAGAAGCTCGACTGTGACAGGAAGTGCTTTTTAAAAAAAAAAAAAAAGGTGCGCTGCTGCCTCTACTGGCCCAGCATAGTTATTATACCTTTTTCCCCTGGCTCCATTACACGGCAATAGTGAGTTAAATTTGTTTATTTTGAAAACAAAGCCTTATCTCAAACTTCTGGCAAATTAAGTCGAGAAAATATGGCGACGCAATGATAGAAGCCTTTGGTTGCACTTAATTTTGACCGGGTAAACTGAAACGGACAGGGGGTCAAATGCAACCAACCACACACAGACACATTGACCAGTTACCGTGTGCCTTTGTTTTCACCGTGGCGCAATTATTTGTACACTGCTGCCAGGTAGATCAGACAGCTTCCTGCTTTAGCTACAGAAACACGGGTACTCAAACTCGCTTACTCCCCTTTTGGGGTAGTGGAACTACTGCAGCCAGACAGAGGCATCACAATATTCTTTAAGCCCCTGCAGGCCACATAAAATGGCATAGCAGGCCGGATTCGGCCCATAGGCCTTGAGTTTGACCTGTGGTATAGGTAGTTGGGGCCGATGTAAGACTGAGTTTAGGGGCCCCTATTTTAATAATAGGGAAGAGTTCAAACCTTTAAAACAAAAACTTTATAAAAAAAAAATAGTCATTGTGTAGAGGAAGAGGGAAAATTTAAGGCATTACATAGAAGAAAAACTTAACCAGAATTCATATGAATGTTGCCAAGTTTATTTACAACAAATAAACTTAAACAAATTTAGAAGTTGCAAATTTGAGAAAGTAGCAGACTTGCAGGAAATGGGTCAAGATTTGATTAAAAGTTGCAAGTTTACAACAAAAGTAGCAAATTTATGAAAAGTTGCAAATTTAAAAGGTTGAAAATTTGAGAAGTTACAAATTTATATAAACTACAAATTTACAAGGGAAAAGTAGCAAATTTGAGTAAAAAAGATGCATATTTATGAGAAGTTGCAGATTTACTAATAGACATTGCAAATTTACAATAAATGTTCCAAATGTACAAGCTTTTTTGTCCCTTTTTTGCATTTGCCATTGGTGCTTCAAAGATATTTTGTGGGGGGGGGGGGGGATTGAGTGGTGTGCAGATGCGCATGCGCGATCAAAATAAGCAATACGCGGCGGATCAAATGTAACACGCATTTGCGTACCTAGGGACAAATTCTAAACACTGGACTGCAGTGCAGAGTATGAGCAACTGCTTTTAGGATTTTCTCATTTCATTAAAATGTACAAGAAGCAAACTCCGTTAAGCAATTACTTCGGTGTTCTTCCACCTCCAGAGAAATGCCAGACTGAACCTGAACCACAAAAGAAGTATGCGTTCTGGGAAGAGGTTAGCAGGAGGTTAGCTGGCTTTCAACAAATGACACCCACACTGAGATGTGGTGCAAACTATGCCGTGAAAATCCCACTGTGACAGATAAAAACGGCGCTTTTTACACAGGTACTAAAACTTAAATCATCCAACTTTTGATAAGCATGTGAATAGCGGAGAGCACCGGAAAGTAGTGCAAGCGATTGATATTGCTAGCAGGTGCAGCCAGGGCCAGAGGCCCAGGGGCCTGCTTGACTGACAAGATGAACTGAATGAAGAACAGCATCAAGCACTGAGTAACGTTTTTCTGTTGGCCTTTCACAAAGCGAAGCATCAACGTCCTATGCGTTCATATGAGGAGGATATTCCACTTCTCAAAAGGCTTGGAATTAACATCAGGACCACTTATCATTCTAGAGAATCATTCCATGCTTTTAAACAGCAATAACCTGTCAGTGCTTAAAAAGCTGTCATTTCATTTGGTTTTTCATTGTTTGAAAATCAGACATTTGTACATTTAGTTTTCAGTGCTTGAAGTGCAATCATTTCATTAAAAAGTTCCATACTATGGAGCTTTAAAGAACAGACATTTTGCTGTAATGCTTTTTTTTTGTTTTTCAGTTGAAATTAAAATGCTACGTTATCTACATACAGTATTCCTCTATTTTGTGAGGTGGGTCAAGGAAAAAATGAGAACCAAGCAACAACCTCAAGTTCTCCCCTCGGAACAAGACCAAAAGTCATGTGCACCCCTGCCTATAAACAACATTACGACATGACATAATGCTACTCAATCAACTTCTGCTTGCAAAAATCCATGGCCAGGTTTTTGTCAGCCATCTTCACCACAGCCTGTCCATTAGATTTTTAAAAAGAAAGCAATGAATACTGGATTGTACTTCAGACAGGTGGAAGGACTATCTGTTAGCTTCTCTATTTCACCTGGGCGACCCATAGAAAGTTGGCCACTCCAGCTGGGATTGAAACAGAGTGGGGCACTGCTGCATTTAAAAGCTCTGGTTCTGTTTGGACGACAGTGGTGGTGGGGGGGGGGGGGGTACTCATAAAACAGCAATAAAGGTCAGTCTCATTCAAAATCCAGTCTGTCAGCTGTACTGTATGGCAGGCACACTATATACTATAGAGGCAGAAGATTCCAAAGACGAAGAAATTGTTTCTCTGCGTGTCAGTTGGGGTGGGGGAGTCGTATCTCATTAGTTGGTCAGATTGCCCGTGGCCTGAGAGAATCTGTGGAAAAGGATTGCAGGCGTTCTGTGTGTGTAGGTGTGTGTGTGTGGGGGGGGGATTAGTTGTCATTCACTCACAGAAACATCAAATCAACAGCATACCATTTGTCCTCACTTATATAATCCACCATGGGGATGAATGGAGGGAGTTGGAATGCAGATAGAGCCTGAGAGCATGCCAGACACCAAATTTAGCCCCCAAAAAAAGACTTGCGCTTCAAAGCAGGTGACAGACATGGAGCAGAAAATGTCAATTCTTTCAAGACTAGATGGGAAGATGTTCGTTTATCAGGTGTGAGGTGTTTTTTTGTTTGGTTTTTTTTTTTGTGTGTGTTTATCAGATGTGAAAGAATGTTTGAGCGTCAGTAGCCATGTTTACATGGACACAAGTAACCGGATTAAAAGCATCATCAAAATAAAAATGCTTCATGTAAACATGCCAATCTGAATATTCTGACCCGATCACTCATTTGGATCAAAATTTCCTTCACATTGAGACGGGTAGGTTATACCAATTGTTAATCCGAATGGTGTGCATATAAACACTTATTCCAAGCTTGGATAGAAAATGCTTACTGCACATGTCTGTACGTCAGCCCCACGTCGACGTGACTTATTTCCGCCTTTACAGCAGCTAGCAGAAGACATGGCAGGATTAAAACAAAACTGGTCTATATCATCCTGTCTCCCTCTGTTCATCATGTGCAGAAGAATGTACTTGTAGCTTCATTACGGAGACCAGCAGAAGGAAAAGTACAGTCTGAATAATACAATACAGGTCCATTTCAAAAAAAGACACATTGCTTCTTCTACTATTTCCAGAATGTCAGATAATTGTGCACATCAAAATGATTTAGTCTGTTCGAGCATGTGACACATGGAAACGCACGTCCTAATCGGATCAACTTTTTCAGGATCCATGTAAACGGTAAAGTTCTAATCTGAATTGTTATCAGATTGAAGAAATTTCGCCCATGTAACCGTGGCTAATGTTCTGTCTGAGAAGGTTGGCTTTGGTGATGTAAATTCCTGAATTTCTGCTCTTTTCATGGCCATAAGTCAGTTGTTATAAGTCTTACTGCATCCCTGGTGACGCAAAGTGGCATACTTCATTCAAATGACCATAACTCCTCAGCCATTCACCTTAGTGATGTAATACCAACAGACTCTGAAAGCTGAGAAGTCGAGCTTTCCATTGATAAAGGGTTGTGATTGTTTGTTGTTTGTTTTGTTGTTTTTTTTAATTGCAAGCTTGAACATTGTACAGCAACATAAATGTCTCCTTCACATATTACATTATAAGAGGATTAAAAAATTACAAGACAAAAATACAGAAATGGTTGACGGAACAAAAATCTTTTTTTCATTCTTTATAAAATTCTTTGATCTAATTTATAGTTTTGTTACTTTTTTTAAAGAGTTTATTCATTTAATTGTGTTAATGTGTGTTAGAACAAGGATTCAGTGTACCCCGCTCGGTATGAGGTTACCGGGGCCCCACCCTGGAACCAGGCCTGGGGAAGGGACTCGATGGCTAGCGCCTAGGGGCCGGGTTTCTGCCCGTGGGACCCGGCCGGGCTCAGCCTGAGGGAGTTACGTGGGTCCGCCCTCCAGTGGGCTCACCACCTGCAGGAGGGACCATGGGGGTCCGGTGCTATGGGGATCAGGTGGCAGTCGAAGGCAGAGACCTTGGCCGTCTGATCTCAAGCTTTCTAAACTAGCTTTTGGGACATGGAATGTCACCTCTTTGGCGGGGACAGAGCCTGAGCTGGTGCATGAGGTTGAGAGATACGGCTAGATATAGATGGCCTCACCTCAACACACAGCTCTGGTTCCAGAACCAGTCTCCTGGAGAGGGACTGGAGCTTGGCCTGTTCTGGAGTTGCCCCGGGCAAGAGGCCATGAGTAGGGGTGGGTATTCTTGTATCCCCCCCCCCCACACATTGCTGCCTCTATATTGGAGTTTTCCCAAGTGGATGAAAGGGTTGTTCCCCTGCGACTTCAGGTTGGGAAACAGGTCCTGACCATCATTTGTGCCAATGCACCAAATGATGATTCAGAGTACCCACCCTTTTTGGCGTCTCTGACTGGGGTGCTGGAGAGTGCTCCTCTTGGAGATTCCATTGTCCTACTGGGGGACTTCAATGCACACGTGGGCAATGACAGTGAAACCTGGAAGGGGGTGATTGGGAAGAACGGCCTGCCCAATCTGAACCCGAGTGGTGTTCGGTTATTTGACTTCTGTGCTAACCAGTTTGTCCATAACGAACACCATGTTCAAGCATAAGGGTGTCTATATGTGCACTGGGACACCCTCGGTCACAGGTCGATCAATTTTGTTATCGTGTCACCAGACCTGCAACCGTATGTCTTGGACACTCAGGCAAAGAGAGGTGCAGAGCTGTCAAGTGATCACCACCTGGTGGTGAGTTGGCTCCGATGGCGGGGGAGGATGCCATTCAGACCTGGTAGACCCAAACGTATAGTGAGGGTGTGCTGGGAATGTCTTGCTGAGGCCCCTGTCCAGGAGGTCTTCAACTCCCACCTCCAGAAGAACTTCAACCACATTCCGAGGGAGTCTGGAGACATGGAGTCTGAATGGACCATGTTCCCCACCTCCACTGTTGAAGCGGCCGCAAGGCTGTCAGTGCATCTCGTGATAACAACCCCCAAACCAAGTGGTGGACACCAATGGTGAGGGGGCCATTAACCTGAAGGAGTTCTATCAAGCTTGGTTGGCTTGTGGGACTCCCGAAGCAGCCGAGGTGTACCGGCAGGCCAAGCGGAGTGCAGCTGGGGTGGTTGCTGAAGCAAAAACTTGGGTGTGGAACGAGTTTGGTGAGGCCATGGAACAAGACTTTAGGTCGGTGTCGAAGAGATTCTGGCAAACTGTGCGGCGGCTCAGGAGGGGGAAGCAGCTCCCTATCCACACTGTATGGTGCAGATGGGGCACTGCTAACTTTGACTGGGGATATTGTCGGGCGGTGGAAAGAATACTTGGAGGATGTCCTCAATCCTACTGACACACCTTCCACAGAGAAAGCAGGGCTTGTGGACGAGGGGGACGACTCACCCATCACAGGGGCTGAGGTTGCCAAAGTGGTTAAACTCTTTGGTGGCCGGGCCCCTGGGGTGGACGAGATTCACCCTGAGTACCTCAAGGCCCTGCATGTTGTAGCGTTGTCATGGTTGACAAGCCTCTGCAACATTGCATGGAGGTCAGGGACAGTGCCTTTAGTATAGCAAACTGGGATGGTGGTTCCTTTCTTCTAGAAGGGGGGCTGGAGGGTGTGCTCGAACTTTAGAGGGATCACACTCCTCATCCTCCCTGGGAAGGTCTATGCGAAGGTACTGGAGAGGCAAGTCCATCCGTTGGTCAAACCTCAGATCCAGGAGGAGCAATGTGGTTTTCATCCTGGCCATGGCACATCGGACCAGCTTTTTACCCTCTTGAGAATCCTCTCGGGTTCGTGGGCATTTGCCCAACCAGTTTACATGCATTTTGTGGACTTGGAGAAGGCATTCAACTGCATCCCTTGTGTGTTTGTTTTTTGGGGTTTTTTTGTTTGTTTGTTTTGTTTTTGCCTTTTTTGTGGGGGAATGCTCCGGGAGTATGGGGTATCAGGCTTGTTACGAGCTATCCAGTCTGACTGTTGTGAGAGTTTGGTTTGTATTGCCAGCACTCGGTCGGACTCATTCCCAGTGAGAGTTGGACTCAGCTAGGGATGCCCTTTGTCACCAATCCTGGTCATAATTTTTATGGACAAGATTTCTAGGCTCAGCCAGGGAACGGAGGGTGTCATGCTTGATGACCACAGGATCTCATCTGTTTGCAGATGATGTTGTCCTGTTGACTTCATCCAGCAATAACCTACAGGTCTTACTGGGACGGTTTGCCGCGGAGTGAAGCGGCTGGAATGAGAATTAGCACCTCCGAGTCCATGGTCCTCAGCTGGAAAAAAGTGGATTGTCCTCTCCAGGTAGGGGACAAGCCCCTGCCCCAAGTGGAGGAGTTTAAGTATCTTGGGGTCTTATTCACGATTGATGGGAGAATGGATCGAGAGACTGACAGACAGATTGGAGCAGCATCTGCAGTGATGCGGATGTTGTACCAGTCTGTTGTGGTGAAAAGGAAGCTAAGCTCTAAGGCAAAGCTGTCAATTTACCAGTCATTCTACGTTCCTACCTTCACCTATGGTCATGAGCTTTCAGTAATGACTGGAAAAAATGAGATTGTGGCTACAAGCGGCTGAAATGAACTTTCTTCGTAGGATTGCTGGATTCACCCTTAGAGATATGGTGAGGAGCTCAGTCATCCAAAAGAGGCTCAGAGTAGAACTGCTGCTCCTCCACATTGAAAGGAGCCAGTTGAGGTGGTATGGGCATCTGATCAGGATGCCTCCTGGACACCTCCCACTTGAGGTGTTTTGGTCACGTCCCACTGGGAGGAGACCCCGGGGCGCACCCAGGACTTGCTGGAGAGACTGTCTCCCAGCTGGTCTGGGAACGCCTTGGTATCCTCTCTGAAGAGCTAGAGCAGGTGGCTGGGGTGACGGAAGTCTGGGTTTCTCTGCTTGAACTTCTGCCTCCACAACCTGGACCTCCAGAAAAGCGTTAGAAGGATGGATGGAGAATCAATATTCCCAAAATTCATGAATAAATCCTTCAAAATTAGGGGGGACTTTTTTAGTTTTGCATTTGTGGATATAGAATTTCCCATGTATAATTGTTAAATATTTGTTCGAAATATGTAATTATATTTTGGCATGAGTTTTGCAATATCCACTAATCACAAAAAGTTGGATATTTGGCTTTTGGGTGAAATCTATGTAAAAAGTTCACTCTGCAGTGATATATCATGAAAGTAGGGCATTTAAGTAGAAGCATGCAATGGTGATTTCCTCATCTCAAACAATTTATTGAAACAAAAGCCAACAACAGTGGTGGTTATACCACAACAAAAAATGTCAGTGTCTCAATAACTTGTCATGTGCCCTTGAGCATCAATTACGGCTTGACAATGATGTCTAATGCTATTCACAAGTCAACTTATTGTCTGCTGAAGCATGGCATTCCACTCTTCTTGAAGGGTGGCCCTTTGGCTCATTGAGGTTGTGGGGTGCAGGATTATCAGCCTCTACAGGGTGACCAAGCTGATCCCATAGGTTTTCCATGGGATTTGGGTCTGGAGAAAGTACAGGCTATGCCATTTGAGGTACCCCAGCCTCCAGCAGCCATTCCCTGATGGTGCAATCTCTATGAGCTGGAGCATTGTCATCCATGGAGATGACATTAAGCCTGTGTTGTTCATGCAGGGACACAATGACTGGATTAATGATGTTATTCAGGTAGTATTGGCTTGTCACTGTACCATTCACAAGGTGTAGGGCAGTTCTCTATTGACTAGGCACACTTGCCAAGACTAACATGGTGACAACAGTAGCTGATGCTTAGCACTCTCCTTGATGTCTCCAACATCGTTGGCGGCCATCATTTCTGCTCAGTGTCAATCGACTTTTATCAGAGAACGACACTGAGGCCCACTGGTCCCCTGTCCAGCGTAAATGCTCCTCGGCCCATGCAAGACGCCTGTGCCTGGTGGTGTGGTCAGGTACCCTTGCAGGTCACCTAGCACGCAGACCACGCTGATGTAAACATTTCAAATGGTCTGACATGACACTCACTTCCTTAAATGTGCCTGGAGCGGAGTGGCATTCATCATCCGATTCCACTGGGCACTGTTCACAATGAAGTGGTCATCAGCATAGGATGTGGCCAAAGGACGTGCACTTCTATGCCTTTCTGTGACCCCTTCAGTCTCTCTGTTGCAACCTGCTGATGACACTCTAAGGTCAGTGGCCACTTCCCGCTCATCCCGTTTGAAGCCTTGCAATGGTGAGGTACTGTTGATCCATTGTTAGGTGTCATATTGGTCTCATGATGTCAAAATGTGAACAGCATGATGAAGGGGACTGCTTAAATACCAATTCTAATTGAACCAGAAAATGTATTGGTTGATTCATGGATCAAACACGTGTTGTGAATTTTTTCATTAAGCACCTCGTTGGAGAACAGCAAGTTATGCAAAAAGTACTGAAACACTGAACAGTTGGACATGTGCATTCAAAAGGTTAGAAAGTCAAATTAAGTTCACCTGTAAAGGTTATAGTGCATTTTAGGTGCATTCTGAAATTTCACCCGAAAGCCGAATATCCCTAACTTTTTGTGAGTAGTGTATATAGTTTATTAATCTAGACCAAAAGGTACAGTATCTCACAAAAGTGAGTACACCTCACATTTTTGTAAATATTTTGGGTTTTCATGGGACAACACTGAAGATATGACACTTTGATACAATGTAGTCAGTGTACAGCTTGTAAACAGTGTAAAGTTGCTGTCCCCTCAAAATAACTCAACACACAGCCATTAATGTCTAAACCGCTTGCAACAGAAGTGAGTAGTAGTAGTAGTAGATTAGTTTATTTGACAGGGACAGTGCAATAAACATAGACAATTAATCAAAGACAATCAATCTGATGTGTTGCACATAGAGTGTATAGCTATTAGCTAATTTGCAACTCTTGTCCCTGGATGGGCTTTAGAAAAAAGAATCAAGATAAAAATATACACAATAACCACATACATCAATGCAGAAGAATTATAAATACACAATTATAAATATTATAAATATTATAAATACACAAATATAACAGCCTGACTCACCTTTAACATAAATATTATAAATACACAAATATAACAGCCTGACTCACATTTAACACATATAACATAACTCACATTTGCCTATTTCAGGCCTTCCTCCCTCTGTCACTCACTATAAACAAACACATTTATTCCTTCCCTTCATTCACTCTCACTTTGCAGACAAATAATTCATACATGAGTACATTCTTGTTTATTTTTCAGCCAGTTTTTAACATTTTTAGTGAATGTTTTAAAGTCCGTTATTATTTTAATTTCATTTGGCATTGTGTTCCAGATGTGACTGCCCTTTATAGAGAAAGCTGTTTGTCCAAATGTGGTTCTGCGGTGGAATATTTTACAGTTATTGTTAACAGAACTCCTGGTGGCTCTGCTGCTGTCCTGTCTTTGGACGAAACCAGCAAGTGGCTCGGGTGCTGATTTATGGAAACATTTGAACGTTAATTTCAGAAGACAGAGGTCAATGAAGCTCTCAAAACTCAATAGGTTGTATTTTTTTAAAACATTACAGTGATGCCACCTAATGGGCTTTTTGTCCAAGATTTTTAGGGTTTGATTATATAATGAACCTATATGTCTTATTGTGGAAGGGGCTGCTTGAGCCCAGACTGTCAAACAGTATGATATATGAGAAAAAACCATAGAATGCATATACAGTGCAGCTGCTTCGTAAGGTATGTAATATCTAATTAATTTAAAGCAGTTCAGATTTTTTTTTACTGTTTTTGAAATTTTCTTTATATGAAGATTAAATTTGAGTTGAGGATCTAGTACAATGCCAAGGTATTTGAATTCTGTAGCTAAACTGATGTCATGATCATGTATATTAACTTTAAAATGTTGCAGGTTACATTTTTTGATTGAAAAGCACATTGAGACTGTTTTCTGAAGGTTCAGCAATAGATGGTTCTTGAGGAGCCACTCTTGGACATCAACCATACTTGTAGACAGTACATCTGCAGCCTGTGCTGGAGTCTTGGCAGCTGTGTAAATAACTGCATCATCTGCATAAAGTTGGCATGTTGCAGCTGAGCAGTGTAACGGCAAGTCATTAATAAAAATGCTGAAAAGTAAAGGACCAAGAATGGACCCTTGTGGGATACCCATGCGGTTGTTTAAAAATGAGGATTTATCCTGGTGAACTTTTACACACTGTTCTCTATTCTGGAGATAAGATGCAAACCATTCTAATGTATTTGGGGAGAAGTTAAAAGATACCATTTTGGATAAAAGCAAACTGTGGTTTACAGTATCGAAAGCCTTTTTGAGATCTAGAAAAACAGCTCCTACCACATTACCCCTGTCCAAGGACTGTTTGACGTTTTCAATAAGGCAACAATTTGCTGTTTCTGTTGAGTATCCTGGTCTAAAACCAAATTGATGTGGATGAAGAAGTTGACTGTCTTGTAAGTAGTCTATCAGCTGTGTAGCTACAACTTTTTCAAGAACCTTAGATAGGACTGGTAAGATAGAGATTGGGCGGTAATTGCATATATCGTCTTTACTGCCTGATTTATGAACTGGTATGACAACAGCTTTTTTCCAGCCAGATGGAAATGTACTAGACCTAATGGAGAGATTAATGAGATGAGTCAGTGGTTTGATTAATATTTTGCTGTGCATTTTGAGAAAGGAGGTGCTCATATTGTAGATATCACTAGTTTTTGAGTTTGACAGTGTTTTAACAATACCAGCAATTAACTTCTCATTTACCTCATCGATGTGAAAAGTATCTGTTGGAAGTATGGAATTTGTGTTGTTGAGCACATTTGGCAGCACAAAAATTTTTGTTAAGTCTTCCACAGAGCCCACAAAGTGTGAATTAAATTCATTTGCCAAAGTAGCCTTGTCACTGACGGTCTTGCCATTGATTCTAAGTTCCTTTACCCCCTTCTGATCGTTTTTTTTATTAGTTAAGTTATTTAAATGCCTCCATAGGGAACTGTTGTTACCCTTTGCATGATCTATCAGTTTATTGTAATAAGATATTTTTGATTTTCGCAGCTCATGTACCACTTTATTTCTTAAACTTTTGTACACAAGGTGATCATTTTGTAGTTTGGAGGTTAGTGATGTTTTCAGTGCATAGTCTCGCCTCTTCATAAGTTTTCTTATTTCATTATTTAACCATGGTAGGCTAATCTTCTGTTGTCTACTTTTAATTTGCTTTGAAAATTTTTCTATAGACTTTGTGATTGTTGCAGTTATAAAATTACAACAATCATCTACTTCACATGTTGCCATGAGCTGCTCCCAATTTTGATTCTCTAAGTAATGTTCAAACTCCTCATTTTTTGATTTGGGGATAATAAAATTTGATTTGTCAATATCGACTCCCCCAAAATACTGTAGTCGCTTTTTAGTAAGTTTCCTGACAGCAAGAACCATGTTATGATCTGAGAGACCAGTTACAAGATTATAGGTTCTGGTTATTCGTTCTGGTTTATTAGTAATACCATGTCAATAAGTGTTCTGGATTGTTTGGTTATCCTGGTGGGTCCTTTGATGATTTGCTGGTAATTAAATTTAGTCATGAGGCTTTTCAGTTTTTGTTTGTCTTTTTTATCAGACCAGTTGATATTAAAGTCACCATGAATTATTGTTTCTCTGTTCTTCTCAAGTTGTTTAACCAGATCACTTAATTCATTATAAAAGGAAGAGTTGTGTGACGGTGGGTTGTACACTACTGCAATGTTGAAATTCATTACCGGAGAGAGACATACATTAACAGCTAAACATTCAAGTGAAGTATTCAAATCAACCAGTTGACATTTATATTTCTCTTTGATGTAAATTAAAACACCTCCTCCCCTCCCTACCTGCCTGTCTTTTCTAAAACACTGGTAGCCCACAATATCGATCATATTAGTGTCTATGTTACTGTGTAGCCAGCTTTCTGAGAGACAAAGGTAGTCCAGATTTGAGTCCAACAGCAACACCGAAATCTCATCTCTTTTGGGGATTATGCTCCGTATGTTTAAATGACCGCCGAGGATCCCCTTTGGTTTAGCCTTGGTGTCCCAAAGAACTCGTGCATGATTAACAGTTTGGAAAAATAAATGTTGTTTTGCTTTTGTACAGCTCGGTTTTGTGCTAACCCAGTGGTCTGCTGTTTAATAGTGGCAGGTCCAGGGTTAAGGTGAATATCTCCTGCCAGAAGTAGCAGAACTAACAGAACTTTAATTGTATATCCTCTGCCATATTGTGATTTTTGCTTAACAGCCATGTTTGCCTTAATTTGGAAGTTTTTGCTCAGGGCTTTTAAAGACCACATAGAGTGTAGGGTGAGATGTCCAAGCCCAAATCCATACAGATAAAACTTTTTAACTTCACCTTGGTTGAGTTTGTCGGAAAATCCTTCTTGTTGCAGGTCCAGGACACACAAAGACAAAACGAAGAGGAAGTAGAGAAGTACAGAAGGCTTATTAGTGGTGCCCATCAGCCCACTTTTTAATCCGGTGGCAGCCATCTTCAGTCCTTCTTGGAAAGAAGGAAAAGGAAAATCTGTGGATAGTAAAATAAATTCTGCTTATATCGCCAGAATCTGATCCGATCGTCCTCGAATCCAGCTGGGCCTCAGCTAGCCAACTAGCCCCTTCCGTTGCTGGTCTCGTTGCTCATAGTCGCCGTAACTGGTCTCCCGTCCCGCTCCTCCAACCGAGTCTCGTCACACACCGCCGCTGCCACCGAGCTCCGCTGAGGTCACGGTAAATCCTCCGCTAGGCACCGCCACCTACCGTCGTCTGCCTGGGTGAAATCTCTGCTGAGCCCCGTCAACAAATAGCCGCTTGCCTGGTAGTATCTCCGCTGGGCCTCGCAGCTGGGCTTCGATTCAGGCTGGTGTAAGGTGGAATGACTGGCGCCAGCATTAAGCTAACTAGCGTTAGCTTAGCAATCGCTTCGGGTAGTCTCGTCGCACACCGCCGCTGCAGTCACGGTAAGTCCTCCGCTGGGCACCGCCGCCTACCGCCGTCTGCCTGGGTGAAATCTCTGCTGAGCCCCGTCAAACAAATAGCCGCCTGCCTGGTAGTATCCCCGCTGGGCCTCGCAGCTGGGCTTTGATTCAGGCTGGTGTTAGGTGGAATGGCTGGCGCCAGCATTAAGCTAACTAGCGTTAGCTTAGCAATCGCTTCAGGTAGGGCACATCAGTGAATCACAAGGAAGCGCTGGAATCGCTGGTCAGTTTACTCACAGTGGCCGGATAAAAGCGATCAAAGGGGTAATCCACCGGAGGTATATCCGATCGCTGTAGGTAGTTATTTAGAGACTGGCGCCAGCATTAAGCTAACTAGTGTTAGCTTAGCAATCGCTTCAGGTAGCATTAAGCTAACTAGTGTTAGCTGAGCAATTCGCTTCAGTATATCCCAAAGTGAAAATGTCCAAATTGTGCAGCTTCACCGGTTGCTACTGGAATCCTCTTCCACTCCTCCATGATGACATCACAGAGCTGGTGGATGCTGGAGACTTAGCGCTCCTCCACCTTCCATTTGAGGATGCTCCACAGATGCTCAATAGTGTTTAGGTCTGGAGACATGCTTGGCCAGCCCATCACCTTTACCCTCAGTTTCTTTAGCAAGGCAGTGGTCATCTTGGAGGTGTGTTTGGGGTCGTTATCATGTTGGAATACTGCCTTGCGGCCCAGTTTCCAAAGGGAGGGGATCATGCTCTGCTTCAGTATGTCACAGTACATGTTGGCATTCATGGTTCACTCATTGAATTGTAGCTCACCATTGCTGGCAGCACTCATGCAGCCTCAAACCATGACACTCCCACCACCATGCTTGACTGTAGGTAAGACACACTGTCTTTGTACTCCTCACATGGTTGCCGCCACACACACTTGACACCATCTGAACCAAATAAGTTTCATTGTGTCATCAGACCACAGGACATAGTTCCAGTAATCCATGTCCTTAGTCTTGTCTTTAGCAAACTGTGGGCTTTCTTGTGCATCGTCTTTAAAAGGGGCTTCCTTCTGGGACAACAGTCATGCAGACCAATTTGATGCAGTGTGTAGCTTATGGTCTGAGCACTGACAGGCTGACCCCACCCCCACCCCTTCATCCTCTGCAGCAATGCTGGCAGCACTCATACGTCTATTTTCAAAAGACAGCCTCTGGATAGGATGCTGAGCACGTGCACTCAACTTCTCTGGTCGACTATGGCGAGGCCTGTTGTGAGTGGAACCTGTCCTGTTAAACTGCTGTATGGTCTTGGCCACCGTGCTGCAGCTCAGTTTCAGGGTGTTGGCAACCTTCTTATAGCCTAGGCCATCTTTATGTAGAGCAACAATTCTTTTTTTCAGATCCTCAGAGTTCTTTGCCATGAGGTGCCATGTTGAACTTCCAGTGACCAGTATGAGAGAGAGTGAGAGCAACACCACCAAATTTAACACACCTGCTCCCCATTCATACCTGAGACCTTGTAACACTAACGTGTCACGTGACACTGGGGAGAGAAAATGGCTAATTGGGCACAATTTGGACATCTTCACTTAGGGGTATACTCACTTTTGTTGCCAGCAGTTTAGACATGAATGGCTGTGTGTTGAATTATTTTGAGGGGGCAGCAAATTTACACTGTTATACAAGCGCTACACTGACTACTTTACACTGTATCAAAGTGTCATATCTTCAGTATTGTCCCATGAAAAGATATAAAATATTTACAAAAATGTGAGGGGGTGTACTCACTTTTGTGAGATACTGTAGCTGAGATGGTACAATGGGGGGGTGAGCTACAGATTCAGGGACATCATTGCAAAAACTGCAGTTTTTATTAATAATTTAAAAAAAAAATTAGAAATGTATAAGTTGGTTGGAAATATGTAAGATTTTGACATGAATTTCTTTTCATTTATTTGAAATACAGAATTGAAATGGAAGTGTCCAGGCTTGTTGCCAGTTAATCTGTGTATGGGTAGGAGAACTCTGGGTGGCAGGGGTTGGGCAGTCCATCTAGTGGCATAGGGGCTGGCGTTTCAGGGCCTGCTTGTCCCAGCCGCCCTGCTGTTGTGTCGCGGGGTGAGGCGTTTTGTCGCATTGCCCCTGGTGTCATTAGCAGCGGGTGTGTGTGTTGGTGCTTGGGGGGCCATGTTTCCGTTGGGTTGCTCCGGGGTGGCTGTGGTTGCAGGGCGGCCTCCGGCTGTCAGTGTGCATCTGCGGTGGGTGGTCGTGGGTCTGTGTGGGCGCTCGGGTGTCGCTTGGCATGCTGGGTGCCGTGTGGGTCCGGCCCATTGTTCACTATTGTGACTATTGTTGTCCATGTTTGTGTAAGATGAGTGGGAATTGATATGGCCCATCATGTTAGTGGTGCTGGGAGCACCAGGGCGTGATGCTGGTGGGTCCTGGGCTGCTTCCACTGGTGGCCCTCACCCTGGGTTGGGATTTGGGGGCAATGGGTGGCCTCATGAACCAGTTTGCAAGCTGGCTTCTTGGGGGGGGCTCGCTTTTAAACCGCCTACCTCCCAGTCTTATTTCCCGCCCTCCCCCTGACTCTGGGTGGAATATACATCTTCTCTGATGCATTTAGGGCTTTGGGGTGGGGAGGTGCCGCACTGTCGGCGAAGAGGATACCTTTGCTGTGCGGTGGGGCTGCACTCACCTCAATTTTAATTGCATTTTAAACATTGAGGGCTTGGGGGGATGGGGGCCAAGCTGCCCATCGCCGTGGCTAGCGGTGCTCCAATCACTATCCATGAATGGAGGTGGTGATGGTGGGTCGGTTTTGTGCAGCGCTTTGCATGTCAGGTGGCATCTCGGGGCGCCTGCGGTGGTCTGCTGATTGGTTGCTCAGGTGGACGCCGGGGGTGGGGGTCTGCTTCTGTGGCCTGCACCGGTGGTCTCCCTGGTCACTGCCGGGCGCTGGTGCGTGCATCTGCTTCACAGCCGCCTTATGAAACAAGGGTGAATGAGGGGTGAGTTTGAATGGGTACAGGAGTGAGAGAGAATGGGTTGGTCCGAGTGAGTGAGAGGGAGTTAGTGCATGTGGGTGTGAAGGTGTGGGAGGGGTGTGTCTGCGAGTTGGGATGTGCTGGATTAAGGGGGACCGTGCCTCTCGGCAATGTGGGATCCCCTGGGCGGGGGGACTTCTTTGGGCATGGGGGTCCCTGGGTTGTGCGGCAGTGGCGGGCTCGCTGTGGGGGTGCCTGGGGGGGCTTGTGCCAGGGGGCGTGGGCCTGATGCAAGAAGTATAGTCATCTCAGCCTTAGAACAATTTTTACAGCTGTTCTGGTGCAGTGTCAGCCTCTCCTTAAAGACAGCAGCCTGGACATGTCGTCCCCAGAGGCAGTAGGTGATTTGAAGGGGGACGAGTTAGCAAAATGACTCACAATCATCCCCCTTGTCAACCTGTCACACACCCCTCCCCATCCCAATTCATAGGCCTAAATCAAGGGGTAACAGAGGGAACATCCCCCCTCCAATCTGGGGGAAAAAAAGAACTGTACCTCCAGTGTCGTCATAAACCTTTTATCTTGTAACAGAACTTGATAAAATGACTTTGAACCAAAAATTCTACGCAGAAATGCATAAATCTTTTCAATACACACATTTTTCTCATAAATCTGCAACTTATAAATTTGTGATTTTTCTCTTGTGAATTTGTAGCTTTGTCAAAATTTCACATTTGCTAACTGTGAAAGGGTGTGCAAAAAGGGTCAGCAGCATTTGCATTGTTTGAGGAAACTTGCACGCTTCCAAATTGACCGAACCATAATGACAATGTTTTATCGGGCTTTTATTGAATCTGTTTTATCCTTTTCTTTAGTGTCATGGTTTGGTCAGATAAAACTGAAACAGAGGAAATCCTTGGATCAGGTAGTTAGATGGTCCAGTCGTTTGCTTGGTGAGCCACAGCTGAGCCTGACATCCCTGTACACCAGACAAGTACAGAGGATGGCTACCTCCATTTTAAATGATGACTCCCACCCTTTGCACTGCAACTTCAGCTTCTTCCCTCAAGACGGAGGTTTGCTGTCCCAAAAAGTAGAACCCAGCGCTACAAAAACAGCTTTGTTCCTGCTGTTGAACAAGCTGTAACAATATATTGCGCATAATTTAGTTACCTATTTATTAACTCCATTTTATATTTACTTATTTTTGTAGGATTTTTATTTGGGTTCTAAATCTTTTATTGGGTTTTAGACCTTTGAGTTTTTAACCTCTTTGACTAGTCTTTAACTTTTAATATGACCCTTCTCTCTTATCTCTGGTTTCTCTCTCATCTCTTTGTCTTTATATCCTGATTGGTGGAGCCTTGAGTATTTTTATCATGTTTATAGTCAGCTTCATGTGTGCCTGTGTTTGTGTTCATGTTGAATGTAATTGTGGCTTGTAAATATGGATGTCACCAGACTGCAAAACAAATCTACCTATGGGTACAAATAAAGTAACCTGAACCTGATTTTACAAATCTTTTTGTTAATTTGCTATTTTTCCCATAAATTTGCAGTTTTTCTCATGAATTTGCAACTTTTTACTCAAATTTAACTTTTCTCTGAAAGATTTGCAACTTTTTCCAGATATATTTGCAATTTTTTTTCCCATTTACCGTCAGCTTTATTCTCATAAATTTGCAGCTTTTCCTCACATGTGCAACTATTGTCATGAATTTGCAACTTTTCTCAAATTTGATTTTTTTTTCTTCTGTAAATTTCAACTTTTTCCTCAGATTTGCAACTTTTCTCATATTTGCAAAAAATTTCATGTACCTTTTATCATAAATTTGATTTTTCTCTTGTAAATTTGCAACCTGTTTCTCATAAATTTGCACCTTTTCTCTCAAATAGTCAACTTTTCCTCAAATTTGTAATTTGAAAATTTCTGCTCTTGTCATAAATTTGTAACTTTTCTTAAATTTAAGATTTTTGCCCTGTGAATTTTCAACTTTCTCACAAATTTGCAATTTTTTTCCTGTACATTTACAACTTTTTTCATAAATTTGATTATTCTTTTGTAAATTTGCAACCTGTTTTTCATAAGTTTGCAACTTTTCCCATAAATTTTCAAGTTTTCTCTCAGATTCACTATTTCATTCCTTTTTTAATTTTCAGCTTCTCACAAATTTATCATTTTTTTCCCCTGTGAATTTTCAAGTTTGTCTCATTGATTTGAAAATTGGCAACCTTTCGCATAAATTTGACTTTTGTAAATTTGCAGCCCGTTTCCCATGAATTTGCAACTTTCATCTCATAAATTTGCAATATTTACAAATGTGACAGATGATGGTTGAATTTTTATTCTACGTATTTAAATTGTATTTTGACTTTTTTTTAAATTTGTCTTTCATCATGTTTTTGCACCTTTAACACAAGGTGCAAATGTATGTGGAAGAATAAACTTGTGAATACACTTCATCAACATTGTTTAAAAATAACAAATCACCCACTGACCAGAGGCTTCTACAGACCTACTTCTATAGACTGGTGTGGTCACTGTCAGTAATGGGAAATCTGCTGTAGTTTAGCTTCTGAAGAGGAGGAAAACATAAGTCTGTATTCAGATGAGGGACCACAGCCTTATAATTATGAACCTGTTAAACACCATGGAGACCAGGAGCAGAGGAGGATTAGGAGAAATGATGGCCTCCAGCCAGAAATCAATCAGTGGAGTGAGGGGAAAGCAGTGGAGAACCACAACTGACATCATGTGTGGATCATGTGAGTGGGCAGGTGACCTAATTGCTGAGCTACACATACAAGATGATACCAGAGTGGGAGTTTCTGGAGGAAGAGGTGGAGAGCTCATGTCAAACAGAAACGACAAATATCAAAAATCAACACACAGAGAAATGATGCATAAACTGAGAAAATACAGGAGATAAAAGTAAGTTGAGAGCCTGAGCACGGTGGAAACCCCGTGCTCAGCCTCATGACAGTTGGCTAATGTTAATTTCTCACAGTTAATGTTGAAAAATGTGAAAAGTTAATTTGAAGGCTGAGCTTGTCATTTACTCCCTTATTAACAAGCCAGGTGATTATCGTTGATTGGAAGTTAGCTTACATTACACATGGAAGTGATAATGTGACGTACAATACAAAACACGCAATCCCTGCGTTACTCTTACCAAGCTCTGGTTTTCTCTCAACCCGTGGGTGAAACCGTTAAGGGGCTGCCCTGAATCACCCTGGCAGGAGTGGAATAAAGACTGCAGTCACCAGCTGTGAGTTTACACATTTAATAAGAAGCACGACATACAGAAGCACAAAAATTTACAGCTAAGGCAGGATACAACACGAAGAGCATCACAGATGCTGAGACGTAGGAATGCGAAGGACGGAGGATACCACTTGGATACGAAATACCAAAGTTATACGGTGACTCTGTCTGAACACGAGAAAGACGTAGGAATAACGTCTGGAAACCAGAAGGCTGCTGCAAGGAGTAAGCCACGCAGCAGTCTTTAAATAGGGACAAACCAAATGAGATCAGGTGTGGGTAACATGAGTAAGGAATAAAGACAAATCAGATGTGATAGCCTGTGAACAGGGTTTGACGGGAGCAATGACAACAGGACTGCCAAAACAAAAGCACATACCGGAAACCAAAAACAGGAGATATACAAGCAACCAATGCAACTAATGAAACAAAGACCAGATAATAGTAAATGATAAGACTACTAAATGCAAAACAAAAGGAAACTAAAGTGAGGACAAGGGAGACTCTTAAACAGTCCGAAATATGAAATACAAAACTGAGTAACCATGAGTACAAACTACAACAGACTATAAAGACAAACCTAAGAATACAAGAACAAGTCCACAAATAGAGAGCAAATATCTCGGACAAAATACAGAAATGCATGAAATAACCATCCATACATCGATCCATCTTCAACCGCTTTTCCGGAGGTCCGGGGGCGCGAGCAGCAGTTCAAGCAAGAAGCCCAACTTCCCTCTCCCCAGCCACCTGCTCCAGCTCTTCAGAGGGGATACCAAGGCGTTCCCAGACCTGGCTGGGAGACATAGTCTCTCCACCGAGTCCTGGGTCTGCCCCGGGGTCTCCTCCCAGTGGGACGTACCTGAAACACCTCAAGTGGGAGGCGTCCAGGAGGCATCCTGATCAGATGCCCATACCACCTCAACTGACTCCTTTCAATGTGGAGGAGCAGCGGTTCTACTCTGAGCCTCTCCCGGATGACTGAGCTCCTCACCCTTTCTCTGAGGGTGAGTCCAGCAATCCTACGGAGAAAGCTCATTTCCGCCGCTTGTATCCGCGATCTCGTTCTTTCGGTCATTACCCAAAGCTCGTGACCATAGGTGAGAGTAGGAATAAAGATTGACTGGTAAATCGACAGCTTTGCCTTAGAACTAAGCTCCCTCTTCACCACAACAGACCGGTACAACGTCCGCATCACTGCAGATGCTGCTCCGATCCGTCTGTCGATCTCTCGCTCCATTTTCCCCTCACTCGTGAACAAGACCCCAAGATACTTAAACTCTTCCACTTGGGGCAGGAGCCTGTCCCCAACCCGGAGAGGACAATCCACCTTTTTCCGGCTGAGGACCATGGACTCGGACTTGGAGGTGCTGATTCTCATCCCAGCCCGCTTCACCTCAGCGGAAAAACCGTCCCAGCAAGAGCTGTAGGTCATTGCTGGATGAAGCCAACAGGACAACATCATCTGCAAACAACAGAGATGAGATCCTGTGGGTCACCAAGCATGACACCCTCCATTCCCTGGATGAGCCTAGAAATCCTGTCCATAAAAAATTATGAACAGGATCGGTGGTGACAAAGGGCAGCCCTGGCGGAGTCCAACTCTCACTGGGAATGACTCCAACCGAGTGTTGGCAATACGAACCAAACTCTCACAACGGGTCATACAGAGACCGAATAGCTCATAACAACAAGCCCGATACCCCATACTCCTGAAGCAACCCCCCACAAAAATCCACGAGGGACGCGGTCAAATGCCTTCTCCAAGTCCACAAAAACGCATGTAAACTGGTTGGGCAAACTCCCACGAACCCTCAAGAATTCTCGAGAGGGTAAAGAGCTGGTCCGATGTGCCACGGCCAGGACGAAAAAACCACATTGCTCCTCCTGAATCCGAGGTTCGACCAACGGCCGGACTCTCCTCTCCAGTACCTTGGCATAGACCTTCCCAGGGAGGCTGAGAAGTGTGATCCCTCTAAAGTTGGAGCACACCCTCCGGTCCCCTTTTTTGAAGAGAGGAACCACCACCCCGGTTTGCCATGCCAAAGGCACTGCCCCCGACCTCCACGCAATGTTGCAGAGGCGTGTCAACCATGACAACCCAACAACATCCAGGGCCTTGAGGTACTCAGGGCGAATCTCGTCCACCCCCGGGGCCCGGCCACCAAGGAGATTTTTAACCACCTTGGCGACCTCAGCCCCTGTGATAGGCGAGTCATCCCCCTCGTCCCCAAACCCTGCTTCCTCTGTGGAAGGCGTATCAGTGGGATTGAGGAGATCCTCGAAGTATTCCTTCCACCGCCCGACGATATCCCCAGTTGAAGTCAACAGTGTCCCATCCGCACCATACACAGTGTGGACGGGGAGCTGCTTTCCCCTCCTGAGCCGCCGAACAGTTTGCCAGAATCTCTTGAAGCCGACCGAAAGTCTTGTTCCATGGCCTCACCGAACTCCTCCCATACCCGCATTTTTGCTTCAGCAAAACAAAATGAAATAACCAAACTAAGAAAATAACGGGAAACAATGCAACAACAAAATGACAACTTGGAACCAAATACACTGAACCATACTAAATACAAAATGAACAGAGATGCAAAAATACAGAAAATGACTTAAACAACACTTAAAGGCTCAGTACGGCTCCCCACCCGTGCTCAGTATTGTGACAGAGCCCCTCCCTCAAGGGGTGGATTCCCAGACACCCCAACGTAACATCAAAAAGAGAAAAGACCCATCCACACACCCACACAGAACCACCACCACCCCCAAACAAGGAGAAGAAAAAAAATAACCCACCCCGGGATGGCAGTGGGGAACCCAGGCTTGGAGGGACCAAAACGATTTAAAAAAAAAAAAAAAAAAAAAAAACCTCATGACCCACACCACTCAACAGCTAAGGTAACTACAGAATACCAATGATACCAGGTGAAAAACTAACACAGTTCAGGTAGTCTCCCAGAGTCCCAGAACCACCAGATCCCATGGCAGAATGAATCACGTGGCCTTCCAGAGCTCCAGAATCACCCGATCCTGTAGTGAATAGGTCGGGTGTCCTTCCAGAATTCAAGGACCACTTTAACAGACGTAGTTCATTGGATGGCTTCAGAAAGTTCTTGAGCCACCCAAGCAGATGACATAGTCTGTCGGGTAGTCTTCCAGCATCCCTGAGCCAACGGACCACATGGCACGACGCACCCCCTCCTGGAGGTGGTAGCTGGAACCAGTGTCTTTCGCAGACCACAGGAGCTGAGAGGTGGAAATCCAATGAGGACAGTGGCTGATCAGTGAAAAAACTAGGCAAAGGGGATGACTGACTAGCGAGGGATCCAGATGAAGGGGATGACTGATCAGCAGGGAAACAGTCGGGGGGAAAACAGCTGATCAGTGAGGAAACCTGGCGGTGAAGACAGCTCATCAGCAGCGACCTCCAGTGACGATGGCTGACCTTTGGCGACCTCGGGTGGAGGCTCTGACAGAAGAAACAAATACCGGGTCAGAATCACTGGCAGCAGTGGAGCCCGGTGAGGAGAACTCGGGTGCAGCTAACGGCTGCAACTGGTCCTCCCTACCAAGAGCCAAGCAAGATCTCTCTAAGACAACTATAGTGAAAACAAAAAAAGAACTTTCCTGAGCTCGAGCTCCACCTCCATCCAGGACTCCAGCGAACTGGGCTTTGACGTCTCGAATCCAGTCATCTGGCGATCCAACCCCGGCACGGCCACCTCAGACAGGAAAGAAGAGAAAAACACCGGAAAATCGCCAGCAGCAGTGGAGCCCAGTGAGGAGAGCTCAGGAGCAGAGGACCTCTGCAACTGATTCTCCCCACCACAAGCCAGACAAAATTTCTCTAGATCTACAGGTGTTAAAACAGGGCAGAGTACTTGCCTAGACTTGAGGCTTCACCGCTGGTGCAGAGACCCATGCAGCTGAAGCCAGGGGACACTTTTGTTTGCTCAGTCTTCAGGGCATAGGGGGTGCTCTTCTCCCATCCAAGACATGGCTGCGGGGCTGGAACAGAATCTTCCAGGGCCGCAGGCCCCTCAGTCATCTGGCGGCTCTCTCCCAGGACCGGCGGACATTCAGGGAAAACAGGAGGACACAGGAGAAGTAAGTGAGGGAAAAGTTACAGCAGCAGGTGGTGAGGACTCAGCTAAATCGGGCTGTTGCTGAGCCTCACCAGGCAAGCATTTCATCACAAAGTGTAAAAGAATGAAAATGTACTTGTCTGAATTCCCGTGGTGGGGCAGTCCCTCAGGTGTGACACAGCCACAAGGCAGTGACAGGCTGAGCATGTGTGCTCCCGGTTACGCTCTTTCGCCGGCTCAGGAACAGACGGTGGGCAGTGTGGAACGGAAGTAGGCACGGGAGGACGGTGTCCCAAGACTGGCGAGAGGCTGGAGGCGTCTGCACCAGGGGGTGCTTTCTTGTTGACTCGGGTGCAGCTGGGAGTGAACCTCTCACCAATCCTCAAAACGTCATGTAGAGGGTAGAGACGGTCGTGAGGAGCTCCGCATACTCGGTAATTCCTAAGCCCGGGATGCGCCTCCACTATCACAGCCGCCGACTCCACGTTCTTCAGGACCTTCTTAGAAGAATGGGAGGCAGGAGATTCAGAGATAAAATCCTGGATGAAAAATGCCACCCATTGCTCATCCACGCTGGGGCCTCCAGCTGCCAACCTCCGTCTATTAGCGGAGCCCCACGGTGTGCTGGTGACATACTGACCACTGTCCTCCAATACACACAAACGGGTGTTTTTTGGGTTTTTTTTTTGGGGGGGGGGGGGTTAAAAAAAGCAAACCCACAGCTGCTGGAGTCTAAACTGGCAGCAGCCTTCTGTCATGAATCGCCCTGGCAGGGGTGGATTAAAAACTGCAATCGCCGGCTGTGAGTTTGCACATTTAATAATAAGAAACATAACATACAGAAACACAAAAACTTACAGCTAAGGCAGGATACAACACGAGAAGCACAACGGATGCTGAGGTGTAGGAACGCCGGAGAGACGGGGATACCCTTGGATATGAAATACAAAGGTTCGATGGGGACTCCGTCTGAACGCGAGACAGACGTAGGAATAACATCTGGAAACCAGAAGGCTGCTGTGAGGAGTAAGCCACACAGCAGTCTTTAAACAGGGACTGTGGGGAGCCTTGAATAACGAAACTGAATTGCATTTAATTCAAGTTTATTTCAAGCAATCATTCCCACAGTCTGCTCTCATTCTTGAGCAGCGAACAAAGAGGATCAACCACACCAAAGTTTTCACCTTTAAACATTCTCACATCAAGAAATCTCCCTCGCAGGGGAGGTCACACATCTCCATCATAATCCCTTTATTTACATTACTCCCCCCTCTCTCCTCTCGAGCCTCAGAGGTCAGGGAGTCCTCTGTCCACACCCATTGTCTTCTCTCGCTGTCCTCCACAGGTGTCCCAGACTCTCCGTCTCCTTCATCGTGAGGTTAAATCACATATGTGCTGTCAGCATATCTCTCATATGTCCAACATGTGCATGCACAACTACACAGCCATAGGGACAAACCAAATGAGATCAGGTGTGGGTAACATGAGTAAGGAATAATCAGGACAAATCATAAAGAGATGTGACAGCCCGTGAACAGGGTTTGACAGGAGGAAATGACAACGGGACTGTCAAAACAAACGCACATACCGGAAACCAAAAACAGGAGATACACAAACAACTAATGAAACAAAGACCAGATAACAGTAATGATAAGACTACTAAATGCAAAACAAAAGGAAACTAAAGTGAGGATGAGAGAGACTCTTAAACACAGACCAAAATATAAAATACAAAACCGAGTAACCATGAGTACAAACTACAAGAGTCAGACTATAAAGACAAAACTAAGAATAAAGTCATAAATCAGGCAAATAACCCAGAGAATAATACAGAAATGCATGAAATAACTAAGATAAAACGGGAAACTCAGCGCAACAACAACTCAGAGCCAAATACACCAAACCATACTAACAGATGCAGAAATACAGAAAATGACTTAAACAACATTAAAAGGCTGAGCACCACTCCTCACCCGTGCTCAGTATCATGACAGGCAGATTTACTAAGGCAGTGCAAATTGGTGAGTGCACAAATTAGAGCGCCTCAAGGAGTGGTCAATTTTTGCCAGTGATCTACTAACAACACAAAATTATGAACACAGACGCAGTCACTTCATTGCAATAATGCCCACCCATCTGCCAAGAGCACCGCAAAATTGCACACAGGCACAGATGATGAGGAAACAGCTCATCACCACAGGCACAGCCAGTTCGGAGGAGCATAATATATAAAGGCTTTTTTTTTTAAGTTTTTGTTTAAGTGCAAACCCCACTGAAATAGTTTATTTTTGTTCATTATATTTCAAAATTTACATTTTCATTTAACATGGCAGACTTTTTTGTTTAATATGTATAATTAAGCATTTTCATTTATTTTTTTTTTAAAAAGGACTACTCATTAATAAATTGTTTATTTAACCAACGTGTAAACTAGAGCCATCAAGATGGTCTGATGGAGACTGTGGGGTTTTATTATGTGAATAACTTTGTTTTAGCAATATCTACAGGTCTCCCAGTTCACAACTTTTTATAAATGCCATTGAGTTACGGTGTTGCAATTTTTGGAGATGTTTCGATGGATCTGTGCGGTCTTCTTTGTTAATAATCTCATCTGTGTTTTCCTCCGCTATTGTGTATCCTGAACTGGGAGAGAGAAATGAAGAAAAGAGGGAACTGAATTACTATTTTATGCACGGCAAAATTGGCAATATGGAAGATTTTGCTTCAAGAGTGAGGGAGAGCTGATAGGAAAACTCCAGATCTGAGTCAAACCGCCGCAGAGAAGAGTCATTATCAGCTGACACCATCTGTATGTCCACTGCAGGTATAAGGGTTCCTGTTGTATCCTATTTTATGGATACACATTCATGTAGTACTGTAGGTTATATACAGTATAAACAAATGGAATAAAAACAAAAAAAAAAAAACCCTATCGGCTGATGTCCAGTTCAGCATAATACTAATCTCTGTGAGACCATTGATATTCATATAATCTGTTCTTCTGTCATGCCAAATAAAGTCACAGGCAGAGAGAAGCTTCTGCCACGCACCCTTGGTTCTCGCCAGTGTCTCCTCCTGGCACTAACGATCACTATCATGTCAGGTGCAGATGACTTAAGACAAGCTTTTTGGGGCGTTAAATCCTGGCACATTTAGCAGGACACTGACAACCACAAACTTTAATAAATCACCTTGTGCCAGTTATTTAAATACACTCCTCCCTCAAATTTGCATGTTGACATGACAACTCCCATAAATGCATATGCAATGAGGCCAGGCGCAAAGTTAACAGTCCACGCTTTTCCACCACAAATTTTGCCCTGCGCCCTTTAGTAAATCTCAACAGTAGTTTTTTTTTTTTTTTTTTTTTTAATGCCAAAAACAGGGTTTTGCGATGGCGCAGCACGTTAGTAGATCTGCCTCTAAGAGTCTGTTAATTCTTCTCTCCTTTTGTGTCCGTGCAAGTCTCTACAATGTCCTCCCCCCCCCCCAATTTGCACATTTTAGGTATTGTTCAAATAAAAAAAACTTAAAATGAAGGAAATGCTGGAGGTGAGCAGGAGCAACTATAATCAGCTGACACTAAATGATAAAATGGTCAGCACTATTGCCTCACAGTAATAAGGTCATGGGTTCAACTCCAGCCAGCAGGGGTTATCTGTGTGGGGTTTGCATGATCTCCATGTTTGTGTGGGTTTAGGGCCAAATCTAGACAGTAACAAAAATATGAACCTTGGAGTGGGCTTTCATGTGTGAAAATGCTCTAAGCTTCAGTTTATTTAAAGATGGTGTGTAAAATTTTTGGTTATTGGAAATCTGAAATTTAAAGCAGCATAAAGTCTTAACTTGTTTTGCTATATAATCACTTTAAGTGAAATTGTTGTGGTTTATCTACCATAATGTTTTGTTTTGTTTTGTTTTGGGGTTTTTTACACTAACGGAGGGTCCTTCTTCATGGAGGTGGCCATCTTGGATAATGAAAACGTCTTTCCAAGTTTTTGTATCAAACTTTAATTGCACAAATTCTCCTGCAGGATTTCCTGTATGCATTGGGAGAGGGTGATGACTGATAAAATGTGAATTGTTTGCATGGTGAAATCTGACTGCTAGTTTGTGCTGAATACTGCACACTGCACCTTTTAAGGAGTTTGAGTTTTCAGCTGACACTGAAAACCGCATCAACAGAAAGCTAATATATGGCTTCCTGTATGCGCTCAGCGGTTCCAAGGTTGTCATAGCCAGGAGCGGCACTGGGGTTAAACTCCCAGTGCTCATAAAATGCTCCTTATGGCGTGCGTCTCGAAAAGCCTCTGACAACTAAGTCCAACTCCTAGCCTGCCCGTGTGGTTTAGTCTCTAAGCCCGGCGGAACTGCTTTTACTAATAGGAGAAGGGGTGAGGGCGGATCTCTGGCGCCTTAAAACCAGATGCTTCGGATAGATGGTGGCTCGTCAACCTGGGAAGGTAGCCCATCTAGGGGAAGGTAAACCCTGATTTCAAACCTCCGCTGCCTTGCGGCACACCCGGTCACAGGAAAGGCTTCGAGAGTCAACCCTGAGGAAAAATCCGGAGTCGGAGCCCCTAAGGCAGTTCTCTGTTGTGCTCAACATCGTTCTGGCAGCTCCTGCGACGGCGCTGGTGCCAAACTGTAGCAGTCCTGCTGTTCCTTTGGATTAATCAGTGTCGTGGAGAGGGGGGACATGCTGCATGGGCAACATCTTGTCCTCCATATCTTCCTGCCCAGGCTTGAATCCTACCAACGCCCAACGCTGGAAGGTAGAACACCGGATCACTGGAGAGGACACTCCAGCTTCGCCTTTGGCGGAGACAAAACACGGGAAATGACAGTTACCGGTTATAAGCCACCGCTCAATTGGTGTAGAGCGCGGCACCAGGGGTTGTTCCCGACAGTGGGAGGGATCATCGGATCTCACTGGACAGCTACCGCCCGCCTCAAGCTGGGCAGCCCCCAGCCAATAAGGTGTTGTCCCGCCACAGCTTGCTTTCCTCATTGGGTGCATGGGGATGAGGACAAGTCTGAACAGCAGGCTGAGAACCTTCGCACCAGGCAAGACAAAAAAAACAAAAGAGACCAACTCTAAAACTGGGAACTTGGAACGTCCGCACTATGATGACAGGACTCGCTGCTAACCTCAAGGACATCAACGACACCAGGAAGACTGCCATCATCAATAATGAGCTGAAGAGACTGGGAGTGGATATCGCCACTCTCCAGGAAACACAGTTGGCTGACGCAGGCACACAGAGAAGGACTATATGTTCTACTGGCAGGGAAAGGGCAGTGACGAACACAGGGAACACGGAGTGGGCTTCGCAGTGAAGAACACCTTGCTGAAGATGGTGGAACCGGGCAGCAATGGCTCTGCACGACTCCTCACCCTCCGCCTGAACACCACTCAAGGCCCAGTCACCCTCGTCAGTGTGTATGCCTCAACACTGACAGCCACACCAGAGGCAAAAGACGAGTTCTACGAGAATCTCACAACAACTGTCAGGCTCATCCCCAACTCTGAATAACTCATTCTCCTTGGAGACTTCAATGCCAGAGTGGGTGCTGACCACGACTCCTGGCCCTCCTGTCTTGGACCATTTGGCGTGGGCAGAATGAACGACAATGGACAGCGGCTGCTCGAGTTCTGCACATATCACGATCTGTGCATCACAAACTTGTTCTTCAAGACCAAGCCCCAACACAAGGTTTCCTGGCGACATCCGCGCTCAAAGCACTGGCACCAGCTGGACTTGATCCTGACCAGGCGCACCTCACTGAAGAACGTGCTAATCACCCGTTCGTTCCGGAGTGCAGATTGCGACACAGACCATTCATTGGTGTGTTGCAAGGTCAAGCTGCAGCTGAAGAAATTCCATCGTGCTAGACAGCCTGGAAAGGCATGGATTGACACCAGCAAGATGGCCCAACCAGAACTTGTTGAGCAGTTTGCCTCCACCTTTGAAAAGGAACTTGGTGTACCACAAGAAGGAGAATCTGCAAAGCAGAAGTGGGAAGAGCTGCGAAACACCATCCACCGCATAGCCTTGGCTACCTTTGGGAGGAAGACCTTGAAGTCACAGGACTGGTTTGATGCCAAGTTGACCGAGATGACCCCCGTCATTGAAGCCAAGCGCTCAGCACTTGCTAAGTACAAGAAGTACCCAAACGAGAAGAATCTCCAGATTCTCAGGGCTGCGAGAAGCAAAGTTCATCAGACTGCTTGGCACTGTGCCAACGAGTACTGGACTCAGGTCAGCCAAGACATTCAAACCGCTGCCATAACAGGGAACATCCATGGTATGTACGACGGCATCAAGAAAGCACTTGGTCTGACTCAGAGCAAGACGGCCCTCCTCAAATCCTCCACTGGGGAGATGATCACAGAAAAGAACAAGCAGATGGAGAGATGGGTGGAACACTACTCCGACCTCTACTCCAGACAGAACACCGTGACACCCTTGATGCTATCGACTGCCTGCCATCCATGGATGAACTTGACGCCGAGCCAACCATCGACGAACTCAGCAAGGCCATTGATAGCTTGGCTGCTGGCAAGGCACCCGGCAACAACGGCATACCCCCCGACCTGATCAAGCACTGCAAGACCGCCCTACTGCTGCCATTGCATGATGTCCTCTGCCAGTGCTGGAAGGAAGGTGCCGTACCACAGGACATGAGGGACACCAAGATCATCACCCTCTACAAAAACAAAGGGGAGAGAAGTGACTGCAACAACTACAGGGGCATCTCCCTCCTCAGCGTTGTTGGCAAAGTCTACGCACGAGTTGTTCTCGTTCGTCTACAGAAGCTTGCTGAACGTGTCTATCCCAAGTCTCAGTGTGGCTTCCGTGCTGAGCAATCGACGGTAGACATGATATTCTCCATCCGCCAACTCCAGGAGAAATGCAGAGAACAGAACATTTCCCTGTACGTCGCCTTCATCGACCTCACCAAAGCGTTCGATCTGGTCAGCAGAGAGGGCCTTTTCAAGATCCTGCCAAAGATAGGATGCCCACCAAAGTTGCAAAGCCTCATCGAATCGTTTCACACCAACATGCAGGGGATAGTGCAGCATGACGGCAATGTCTCAGAGCCGTGAAACAGGGCTGTGTACTTGCGCCAACCCTCTTTGGGATTTTCTTTGCTATGCTCCTGAGGCATGCCTTCAGCACAGCAACAGAGGGAATCTACCTGCACACAAGATCTGACGGCAGGCTTTTCAACCTCGCCCGCCTGAAAGCCAGAACCAAAGTACGCAAGGCTCTAATCAGAGACATGCTGTTCGCATACGACGCTGCAGTCGCAACCCACACACAGCAGGAGCTTCAGACCCTGATGGACCGCTTCTCCCAGGCATGCAAGGACTTCGGGCTTACCATCAGCCTGAAGAAGACTAACGTCTTGGCGCAACGCACGGAAGCACCACCAACAATCACCATCAACGACTACGAGCTGGAGGTCGTGAATCAGTTCACGTACCTGGGGTCCACGATCAGCAACAACCTCTCCCTTGATACAGAGATCGACAAGAGGATTGGAAAATCAGCCTTCACACTCGCTCGCCTCACCACACGAGTGTGGGAGAATCCCAGACTCTCTGTCAAGACGAAGATGGCAGTGTACAACGCCTGCGTCATCAGCACACTGCTCTATGGGAGTGAGACGTGGACAACATACGCCCCACAGGAAAAGAGACTGAACTCCTTCCACTTGCGCTGCATTCGCCACATCCTGGACATATCCTGGCAGGACAAAGTGCCCAACACAGAAGTTCTGTCCCGCGCTGGCCTTCCCTCCATGTTCACTCTACTCAGGCAGCGCAGGCTCCGCTGGCTAGGCCACGTTCACCGTATGGAGGATGGCAGAATCCCCAAAGACATCCTCTACGGAGAACTGGCGACTGGCAGGAGAGACGTTGGCCGCCCACAGCTGCACTTTAGAGACGTCTGCAAGAGAGACATGAAGGCCCTGGAGATCAACACAGAGCGTTGGGAGGACCTTGCAACGGACCACTCCAAATGGAGAGGCATCCTGACCAGATAGTTCAAGGCGGGTGAAGAGAGACTGACTGCTGCAGCAAATGAAAAAAGGACCCGCAGGAAGAACCGCCACAGACCCAGCAGCATGGAGACCACCCACAAGTGCAACCTGTGTGACAGGGACTGCATTCGCGCATCGGCCTGTTCAGCCACAGGCTGTGCTGTTCCAGCAGAGTAGACGTTTAGGATTCTCTTCCATGGTCATCATAGACCGACGGAGGCCGACGACGATGTGCTCAGCAGTTACTGCAGCTATAGCACCCTTCACACCTGAGATTTTGCTATTAATTTCATTTTAATTTTTGAAAACATTCGCAGAAATGTCATTTTTAGAGCATAAAACCAATGAAGCAAAGTTGTGGAAAATTTCAGAGGTTAAAATAATGAAAATTTTGAGTCTAGGCTCAGCTTTTGATGTTTTTGCAGAAATGTAAAGCTGATCATTATTGAGAACATACGGGTAGTGTCTTGTTCACAAACACTGCACTTTTTGGGTTTTGTCAGTGTTTGTAAAAGGTTCCTAAATGGTTCGCACACAGTTTTTAAGGTCGCCAACCGCTGGTCATAAGGCTTCAGTTGCTATTCACTACTTGGTGAACCACAAAGACCTTGATACACGTCAATGTTTACAAAAGTTTGTGGAAAAATACCTCCTCCCCCTTCCCCCCAAAATTTGTAAATTTTTAAAAATTTGGGGCGACAAGAAAAACTGTTGGGGACCTTAAAAACGGATTGTGAACTGTCTGGCAACCTTTTACGAACCCTGATGAAACCCATCATAGCAGTCTGTCAGGGGCGACAATGACTGTTTCTTTTAGGTCTGATCAGATTCCTCCACGCAGCTCTGTCCTTCACCTTCTGCTGCCAGGAACTCCTGACCTTGTTAACTTGGGCAATGTCCAAGCCGGTATGAGTTGCTTTCTGACTGACCATTTCATGAAACTGCTTGCAAAGTATGAGTACCACTAGCTTTTGCTGGACTAGCGGCACATTGTTGGCAGAGGTATTATCAGTGACAGTGACAGGCCAAGACAAACTGACTCTAGTATCTGTTGCAGTGACTGACCAGATGATAGGTTTGTTTATCTCTGCTCTTTGTGTAGTGCATGTCACGATGCACCGACTGGCAAAAATCCACCACAGACCTTGCAACAGATGTGCTCATCTGCTAGGATGTCACCCCGTGTAACTGGGAGTGGTCCACCACAGACCTGTGACAAATATTGCCTTTAGTTCTGTCAGGATGCCCAGTTTCACCCTCCACGCCCTCGGAAGGGCGGGGTTGCCAGTTGCCAACGGCCCGACCCATGAGACGGGTAGTACCGGTTTCCATGGTTATCCGGTAGCAAGCAAACTAGGGCCTGACCTGACACCTGAAACCCAAAAATGCAACATTTGCCAGCATTCACAGCTCCATGAGATACGGGGGGGGTTAGGTGCAGTACCTTGGCTTCAGGTCTCTGAGTAGTGAACTGACTGTAAAATTTCATGTTTGTATGCCTTAAGGATAGAGGAATGCTGACGAACATAACAATTTTTGGATTTGCCAACTTTTCTTACGAATGTTGGTGAAAATCAAGCTACTATCTCATGAAGCAGCGAATGCTGAGGAATGTTCATGAACACTGCGCTTTTTGGGTTTCTTCAGCATTCATAAAAGGTTGCCAAAACAGTTTGCAGTTTTTAAGGTCACCAACAGTTCTGTCGTAAAGGTTCTTAAATAGTTGCTAGTGTTCACTACTTGGTGAACCAAAAAAAAGACGTTGCAACGATTTACAACCATTTACAGCCATTTGTAAATGTTTGCAACTGTTTGTGGAAAAATACATTTTGAAAATTTTAATGCTTTCAAATTTATTTAGCAACAAGAAAAACTGCAAACAGTTTGGCAACCTTGACGAAACCCAAAAATCCCTATGCTCGCCAGTATCCAGTGCTATGTGAGACACGGGGGTATGGGCGCTATGGAAGATTTCCTTATTTTATCAACTAATATTACACTGTGTTCCTGTTATTAGCTTCTAGACACAGTATATCATGTTTCTTCCTCAAACACTGAGACTCTGGCCTGTCAAGGTCAGACCTGGGAGTCAGCTACAGTCATGTGGAAAAAATTAGGACACCCTGTATAAGCCTGTGTGTTTTTTAACATATTTGGGCATTGGATATTTAATATCAATGTTAAAAATACTGGGAAATTCATGTAATACAACTAAACAATTAAAAATGAATTAAAGACTTTTTTTCAAATTTTCTGTAAGATGTAATTCAAAACATAGTGAGGAATAAATTAGGACACCCCCCTCCCCCATCTTTTTAGGACACCAACATTCATCCCCACTTAAAATGGCTAAAATAAGTGTTAAAAAATGCAAATAAAAACAAAAACAAGGTTAGACATAGATGTGAACATTTCTTAATAAAGAACTGGATATTTAATGGGGTGTCCTAATTTTTTCACATGACTGTAGGCTCCGTACTCCCACAGAATGTTCTCAAAATATCTTATCTTTGTTTGTTCCAAGGTATAAAATCTGCCCATGTCATTTTGACTGAACATTTCTGCTGAACTACTGCATGAAATCTTCCTTTTGACCAAGAATAAACAATACAGTAAGGCATGTTTGAGTTTTCGCTCCATTTTATTCATCGGCTCAAGGGACATTGATTAATATAAAGAAAATCCACGCCTTGGTTTTGGGTCTCTGAGCAGTGGGGAGAATTTCTGACTTGACTGTAAAATTTCATGTTTGTAAGCCTTAAGGTTTTTCCTGCACATGCACTTGCAGTTGACGGTTCTTTCCATAGCAGAGGTTAGCAGCCATTGCGCTCACCCATCAGCTCTGTGTGTTGGTTTGCTGAATGGGCTCACTAACAGCTGTGGTCATCCTTCACTCACAACACAGCACGACCTCTAGCACATGTACTGCAGTATACACCACCGGGTATGTATACTGCATCCACACCACACACACAGTTGTCCATTTCGCCCTAATAGCTCTTCATCTCCTCAACAGAAGCAAAAACAAGCTTTTATCGCTCTGTCATTCCACTGCACAGATGTGATGTTCTTAAATTTAATGAACTCATTTCCAGCTTTTCACCTCTTCTGTTTTGCTTTTCCCTTTTCTCTCATACACTTGAGCCACTGATTCGCGAGTCAGCTAAGTGCTTTTTCAGAAATCCTCGGATAAAGCTGCATTGATTAATACCCCAGCATTATTTTCCCAAACATATTTACCCACGCATTTTTTTTAAAAAAAAGACTGTCCAACAGACCAGTGTAATATCTGTTGCTTTACCTAGTTGAAGCTCTTTCTCGATCATTAAGACGCCCTAATAAAGCTGAGAACCACTTCATCAGTTCAACTTTATTTATATAACACCATTTAACAACAAAAGTCATTTCATAGCACTATCAAATTTGGGGAAAACCCCACAATTGCAGAAAGACCCAGCAATCAGACAATCCCCTGTGAGCAAGCACTTGGCGACGGTGGAGAGGAAAAACTCCCTTTTAGCAGGAAGAAGCCTCCAGCAGACCCAAGCTCAGGGAGGGGCAGTCATCTGCTGTGACTGGCTGGGGGGGGGGGGTGAGGGGATAGGGAAGAAGAAGAAAAGAACAGACATGTAGAGAGGAAACCGCACAACGGGGATTCACTGTATGGGAGAGAACATCCATCCATCCATCTTCTACCGCTTTTCCGGAGGTCCGGGTCGCGGAGGCAGCAGTTCAAGCAGAGAAGCCCAGACTTCCCTCTCCCCAGCCACCTGCTCCAGCTCTTCAGAGGGGATACCAAGGCGTTCCCAGACTAGCTGGGAGACATAGTCTCTCCACCGAGTCCTGGGTCTGCCCCGGGGTCTCCTCCCAGTGGGACGTGCCTGAAACACCTCAAGTGGGAGGCGTCCAGGAGGCATCCTAATCAGATGCCCATACCACCTCAACTGACTCCTTTCAATGTGGAGGAGCAGCGGTTCTACTCTGAGCCTCTCCCGGATGACTGAGCTCCTCACCCTATCTCTGAGGGTGAGTCCAGCAATCCTACGGAGAAAGCTCATTTCAGCCGCTTGTATCCGCGATCTCGTTCTTTCGGTCATTACCCAAAGCTCGTGACCATAGGTGAGAGTAGGAACGTAGATTGACTGGTAAATCGACAGCTTTGCCTTAGAACTAAGCTCCCTCTTCACCACAACAGACCGGTACAACGTCCGCATCACTGCAGATGCTGCTCCAATCCGTCTGTCGATCTCTCGCTCCATTTTCCCCTCACTCGTGAACAAGACCCCAAGATACTTAAACTCCTCCACTTGGGGCAGGAGCCTGTCCCCAACCCGGAGACGACAATCCACCTTTTTCCGGCTGAGGACCATGGACTCGGACTTGGAGGTGCTGATTCTCATCCCAGCCGCTTCACACTCAGCGGCAAACCGTCCCAGCAAGAGCTGTAGGTCATTGCTGGATGAAGCCAACAGGACAACATCATCTGCAAACAACAGAGATGAGATCCTGTGGTCACCAAGCATGACACCCTCCATTCCCTGGCTGCGCCTAGAAATCCTGTCCATAAAAATTATGAACAGGACCGGTGACAAAGGGCAGCCCTGGCGGAGTCCAACTCTCACTGGGAATGACTCCGACCGAGTGTTGGCAATGCGAACTAAACTCTCACAACGGTCGTACAGAGACCGAATAGCTCGTAACAACAAGCCCGATACCCCATACTCCCGAAGCACCCCCCACAAAAATCCACGAGGGACGCGGTCAAATGCCTTCTCCAAGTCCACAAAACACATGTAAACTGGTTGGGCAAACTCCCACGAACCCTCAAGAATTCTCGAGAGGGTAAAGAGCTGGTCCGATGTGCCACGGCCAGGACGAAAACCACATTGCTCCTCCTGAATCCGAGGTTCGACCAACGGCCGGACTCTCCTCTCCAGTACCTTGGCATAGACCTTCCCAGGGAGGCTGAGGAGTGTGATCCCTCTAAAGTTGGAGCACACCCTCCGGTCCCCTTTTTTGAAGAGAGGAACCACCACCCCGGTTTGCCATGCCAAAGGCACTGCCCCCGACCTCCACGCAATGTTGCAGAGGCGTGTCAACCATGACAACCCAACAACATCCAGGGCCTTGAGGTACTCGGGGCGAATCTCGTCCACCCCCGGGGCCCGGCCACCAAGGAGATTTTTAACCACCTTGGCGACCTCAGCCCCTGTGATAGGCGAGTCATCCCCCTCGTCCCCAAACCCTGCTTCCTCTGTGGAAGGCGTATCAGTGGGATTGAGGAGATCCTCGAAGTATTCCTTCCACCGCCCGACGATATCCCCAGTTGAAGTCAACAGTGTCCCATCCGCACCATACACAGTGTGGACGGGGAGCTGCTTTCCCCTCCTGAGCCGCCGAACAGTTTGCCAGAATCTCTTTGAAGCCGACCGAAAGTCTTGTTCCATGGCCTCACCGAACTCCTCCCATACCCGGGTTTTTGCTTCAGCAACCACCCGAGCTGCACTCCGCTTGGCCTGCCGGTACACCTCAGCTGCTTCGGGAGTCCCACAAGCCAACCAAGCTTGATAGGACTCCTTCTTCAGCTTAATGGCCCCCCTCACCACTGGTGTCCACCACTTGGTTCGGGGGTTGCCACCACGAGATGCACCGACCACCTTGCGGCCGCAGCTCTGGGCTGCCGCTTCAACAACAGAGGTGGAGAACATGGCCCATTCAGACTCCATGTCTCCAGACTCCCTCGGAATGTGGTTGAAGTTCTTCCGGAGGTGGGAGTTGAAGACCTCCCGGACAGGGGCCTCAGCCAGACGCTCCCAGCACACCCTCACTATACGTTTGGGTCTACCAGGTCTGAATGGCTTCCTCCCCTGCCATCGGATCCAACTCACCACCAGGTGGTGATCAGTTGACAGCTCTGCACCTCTCTTTACTCGGGTGTCCAAGACATACGGTCGCAGGTCTGATGATACGATAACAAAATCGATCATCGACCTGCGGCCTAGGGTGTCCTGGTGCCAGGTGCACATATGGACACCCTTATGCTTGAACATGGTGTTCGTTATAGACAGACTGTGGTTAGCACAGAAGTCCAATAACTGAACACCACTCGGGTTCAGATCGGGCAGGCCGTTCCTCCCAATCACCCCCCTCCAGGTTTCACTGTCGTTGCCCACGTGCGCATTGAAGTCCCCCAGTAGGACAATGGAGTCTCCAGGAGGAGCACCCTCCAGCACCCCAGTCACAGACTCCAAAAAGGGTGGGTACTCTGAAACATCATTTGGTGCATAGGCACAAATGATGGTCAGGACCCGTTTCCCAACCCGAAGGCGCAGGGAAGCAACCCTTTCGTCCACCGGGGAAAACTCCAATATAGAGGCAGCAAGGTGGGGCGATACAAGAATACCTACCCCTGCTCGTCGCCTCTCGCCCGGGGCAACTCCAGAAAAGGCCAAGCTCCAGCCCCTCTCCAGGAGACTGGTTCCGGAACCGGAGCTGTGTGTTGAGGTGAGGCCGACTATATCTAGCCGGTATCGCTCAATCTCGTACACCAGCTCAGGCTCCTTCCCCACCAGAGAGGTGACATTCCACGTACCAAAAGCCAGTTTAGAAAGCTTGGGATCAGTCCGCCAAGGTCTCCGCCTTTGACTGCCACCTAATCCACATAGCACCGGACTTCCATGATCCCTCCTGCAGGTGGTGAACCTACTGGAGGGCGGACCCATGTAACTCCTTCGGGCTGAGCCCGGCCGGGTCCCATGGGTGGAAACCCGGCCACCAGACGCTAGCCTTCGAGCCCCTCCCCCAGGCCTGGCTCCAGGGTGGGGCCCCGGTAACCCCATACCGGGCGGGGTACACTGAATCCTTGATATACAATTTATCATGAGAGTCTGTTGGATCGTTCTTCGTCTGGCCCTTCACCCAGGACCAGTTTGTCTTGGGAGACCCTATCAGAGGCAAATTGCCCCGGACAACATAGCTCCTGGGATCACTGGGGCACGCAAACCCCCCCACCACGATAAGGTGACGATCCATGAGGGGGTGGGAGAGAACAAACAGATGTTAATGACCAGCAAAAATATTTCATTGAGAGTGAAGAAACGAGTGAAGCCCAGTGCATTGTTGGAGGTCCCCCAGCTGTCTAATCCTATTAGCAGTATAACTAAGGGAGGGTTCAGGGGAACATGATCCCACCCTAATTATAGGCTATATCAAAAAGGAAGGTTTTAACCCTATTCTTAAAAACAGAGCACGAGTCTGAGTCCTGAATCCAGAATGACAGCTGGTTCCACAGGAGAGGAGCTTGATAACTGAAGGCTCTGCCTCCCATTGTACTTTTGGAGATTCTAGGTATTGCAAGTAATCCTGCATTCTGAGTGTTACTATCCCTGTGCTGTTGCAATCCTGGAATTTCCCCATTGTGGGACTAATAAAGGCTTATCTTATCTTATTTTGGGAGCATAGTGCTGTTAGGATAATAGGGTAGTATCAGATCTTTTAAATAAAAAGGGGCCTGATATTTTAAACTTAATTCTAAACTCTATGGGAAGCCAATGAAGAAAGGCCAGAACCGGAGAGATATGATTTCTTTCTAGTACCTGTTAACTCTTGCTGCAGCATTTTGGATGAGCTGAAGACTTTTTAAGGATGTTTTTAGACAACCTGATAGAGTTGCAATCTAATCTAGAGCTAACAAAAGCATGGATTAGTTTCTCAGTATCACTCTGGAACACGATGCTCCTAATCGGCAATATTACGCAAATGATAGAAGGCAGTCTTAGAAACTAGTTTAATATATGAATTTTTAAAAAAAACAGATCTTGATCAAAAATGACTCCAAGGTTCCTCACAGAACTATTAAGAAAAAGTGTAACCACATCCAAACTAAGAGTTTGATTTGGAAAGGTATTTCTAAGGCTTTTTGGACCAACTAGAATGACTTCAGTCATAATTGAATTTAATAGCAGGAGACTACAAGTCATCCAAGCTTTGATTTCATTAAGACAGGCCTCTAATTTGGCTGATTGATTACTATCATCAGGCTTCATTAACAGGTATAATTGTGTGTCATCTGCATAACAATGAAAATGTATACAGTGCTTTCTAATGTTGCCTAGCGAAAGCATATATAAACTAAAAAGAATAGGGCCTAGCACAGATCCCTGTGGAACTCTATGACTGAGCTTTGAGTTGGAAGAAAACTCATTATTGACATGAACAAACTAGAGCCTATCAGATAAATAAGATCTAAACCACTGCAACGGAGTTCCATTAAGTCCAACATGGTGTTCTAATCTATCAAGTAGAATATTATGATCAATAGTATCAAAAGCTGCACTAAGGTCTAAAAGGGCAAGTACAGCAACAAGTCCATTATCAGATGCGATAAGGAGGTCATTAGTGACCTTCACTAAAGCTGTTTCAGTATTATGATGGATTCTAAACCCAGATTGAAACTCTTCAAATAAACCATTTCCCTGCAAGTGGTCAAACAATTGCGTCGCAACAACTCTAAGATTTTTGAAATGAAGGAGATTAGAGATTGATCTACAGTTGGTTAGAACTCCTGGATCCAGCGTTTGCTTTTTGAGTAAGGGTTTAATTACAGCAGTTTAAAAAGCCTGCGGTACATGGCCTAATGTTAATGAAGAATTGATTATTTGAAGAATAGAGCTACCAATCAATGGGAAGTCTTCTTTAAATAATCTGGTAGGAATAGGGTCTAAAAGACAAGTTGAAGACTTGGATGAGGAAATTATTTTATCTAACTTTAAAAGGTCAATTGAAGTAAACTCATCCAAACAGATATCAGTTGAAGGAGTTGTAGTTGTTACTGTATTTAAGTTAACGGTGGGAAGAATCTGACTGATTTTATTTCTGATAGATGAAATTTTACTCTTGAAAAAGTTCATAAAGTCCCGACTAGTAAGCTCTAAGGGAATGCTAGGATTGACAGAGTCCTGACTCTTTGTCAACCTGGCTACAGTGCTGAAAAGGAACCTGGGATTATTCTTGTTCCCTTCTATTAATGCAGAATAACTTGTTCTAGCTTTCCTAAGAGATTTTTTTTTATATAAATTAGATGATTTCTCCAAGCTAAATAGATTTCATCTAATTTAGTGGAGCGCCATTTTCTAATTGACGAGTCCTCTGTTTTAAGCTATGAGTTTCTATGTTGAACCAAGGAGTTAAAAATCTCTGATTAGAATTTTTCTTTTTTCAAGGAGCCATCATGTCTAGAGTCTGATGCAGAGAAGCTGTAACACTATCTACCATGCTATCAATTACAGAAGGAGCAAGCTCTCCTTAGCTTATCTCCATTGTGTTGACACATGGCATAGAGGAAACAATCTGCATAAATTTGGTAACATCATCTGAGAGGCATCTACTGTAGTAATATTTTTCTTTAAGAGCCAAATAGTCAGAAATAGTAAAATCAAAGCTTAACAGACAGTGGTCTGACAGTACAAGGTTATGAGGGGACACTACCAGATTTTCTATTTCTATGCCATATGTCAGAACAAGATCCAACGTGTGGTGGAGATAATGGGTAGAATTTCCTTTTTTTGAGAAAACTCCATCAAGTCTAATGTTGAATTAAATGCCATATTAAGACAATCAACATCTATATGTATATTAAAGTCCCCTACTATAATTATTCTGATTTCAGCACTAAATCTGCTAAGAATTTGGCAAATTTGGATAAGAACTCTGAGTAGGCTGAGGGAGGATGATAAACTATGGCAAATAAAATTGGATTTAACCTAAAATTGCTAAAATGCCCAATACTGAGGACCAGGCCCTCAAAGGAATTATAACATGTTTTTTGCTTTACATTAACTAGTAATTTGGAATGGTAAATTGTTGCTACTCCTCCTCCATGACCAGAACTTCTGGGATTTTGACAGTTTAAATAACCAGAGGGAATTGATTCATTTAAACCAACATAATCTTCTTGCCCTAACCAAGTCTCTGTAAGGGATATTAAATCAGTTTCATTATCAATTAACAGATCATGGACTAGCAGAGACTTGGGAGTTAGAGACCTAATATTTAACAAACCCCATTTAATTTTTAAATTATGAGGAGGAACAGAGGCCAACTCATTAAATTTAGAAGCTTCATGTTTCATTTCAGTTTTACCAACTTTTTGTTTAATCACTTTGGGATGCTTAAACATAATCTCTTTACTTTGGAGGGAGCAGACAATGATTCTCTGATGGGGAAGACGGGCTCAGTTGAGGGGTGGTGGATGAAGAGGAGCTGCAGAGGCGTGTAAGACTGCAAATCTGTTTCCTGGTCCCGTCTGAGTTGTCAAGGTTTTGGAAATTTGGATAAAAATGATGCCAGATTGTTAGATAAAAGAGACGTACCGTCCAAAGTGGGATGGATGCCGTCTCATCTAATAAGACCAGGTTTTCCTCAAAATGAGTTCCAATTGTCTATGTAGCTCACATCGTTTGCAGGACACCACACAGACAACCAGAAGGATGACATGCGGCTAAACAGGTCATCACTGGTCATCACCTCATTAGCAAAGCAGAAGTGTATTCTTGAGTGTGAGCTAACAGGTTTTCATTGATTTCACACAGTTTTTGCCCCGTTTTATTTCAAAGTATGCGACGGTTCTCATACAAAGACCCTTTAAATCTGATTGAGACTATGGTATGTTTACTTGTCCTTTTTTTTTATATGTCCCATTTCTAAAGATGGCATGTATTTTGGTATGTTTGTCTGTCCATCCGTCCGTTAGGACAGGATAATGAATAAAACTATCAAATAATAAGATACATAATTTGTTAATTAAAAGATCATAAACACACGCACCCATTTAAACTCAGTTTAAAATGTAATAGTATTTAATAGCAAAGTGAATAATTATAACAAGAACAACATAAAATAAGTTTAAAATCAGAAATTAAGAAAATTAAAATAGGAAACTAATCAAAAGCAAGGTTAAAATAGTAGGTTTTGAGCCTGCTTTTAAAAACATGAACACTCTCGGCAGCCCTGATGTTCTCCAGCAGGCTGTTCCACAGATGTGGGCCGTAGTAATTAAAAGCCGCCTCACCGTGGGTGCATGTTCTGACAGTAGGAATAATTAAAAGACCAGTGCCAGAGGACCTCAGGGGCCATTAGGGCTCATATGTCAAAAGTAGTTCTGATATAAATAAGAAGGCCCAAGACCATGCAGACATTTATAAACCAGTAAAAGAACCTTAAAATTGATCCTGAAGGGCACAGGGAGCCAATGCAGTGATTCTAAAACCGGTGTGATGTGAGCCTGCCATCTGGTCTTCGTCAGAACACGTGTAGCTGAATTCTGTAATAACGGCAGTTTTAAAATTGTCTTTTTGGGAAGACCAGAGAGCAGGGCATTACAGTAATCAATATGGCTGGTGATAAAAGCATGCATCAGTATCTCTGTTTGCTTGAGAGAGAAGTGGGCCGACTCCAATTATATTCTTTAGGTGATAGAATCCTGTCCGTGTCCGTAAAGGACAAACTATGTAATTTTGATGAAATTTTCTCTGAGCTTCAGGACCGATGACTAAAACTTCAGTTTTGTCCTGGTTAAGCTGAACAAAGTTTACTGCCATCCATGATTTAATGTCTAAAATACAGTTAAAAGGGGTGTTAGTTGGTTCTATGTCACCAGGAGACACAGCAACATACAGTTGTGTCATCAGCATAGCTGTGGTAATTAACGCCATGTCTCCTGATAACATCCCGAAGGGGCAGCATGTACAATTAAAAAGTATTGGACCAAAAATTGAACCTTGGGGCACACCACAATTTATCCTGTAGAAGAGCATGTACCCATACTTACCAAAACGTTCCTGTCTGTGATTTAGAACTTGAACCAATTAAGAACAGTGCCAGAAAGGCCAACCAGATCCTTTTAGTTGGTTTAAAAGAATATGGTGGTCTACTGTATCAAAGGCAGCATTTAGATCCAGTAGAACCAGGACTGAAATTCTGCATGAGTCCATATTGTGCCTTAGGTCATTAACAATCCTGACCAGGGCTGTCTCTGTACTGTAGTTTGTAGTTTTTTTTTTGTTTTTGTTTTTTTTTTAATTTAACTGAGTAAAAAGTTTTTCTAAAATTTTGCTCAAAAATGGTAGGTTGGGTACTGGCCTGTAGTTAAGGTTTTCAGGATCTAAATGACTCTTTTTCTGGAGGGGTCTCACCACTGCCGTTTTAAAGGCAGCAGGGAAAACACCCATCTGGAGAGAGTAGTTCATTATGTTTAAAAGTTCCTCCTGGAAAAATCCACAAAATGTTTTTAAAAGTGATGTGGGAATGGGGTCTAAAAGACAGGTCGTTGGATTGACTTGGGAGAAAACTCGACCAAGAGTTTCAGCATCAACCAGGACAAAATTCTCCAGCATTTCCTCAAATAAAAGCAGAGGTTCCACAGTACTAAAACAGTATTTTGTAATAAAAGATTGGATCTAATAACCTCTATTTTACTTCTGAAGTGATCTGCAAAGTCCTCGTATCGTGAGTCTGTTGGCACCATGCTGGACTTCTTAAAATCAGGGTTGATCAGGTGATCAATAGTGGAGAATAAGATTCTCGGATTGTTTTTGTGATTATTATTTTGGAGACGTGGGAGTTTCTGGTTTGTTTGACTGTGTTCACTACCAAACTCTACGTGAACTGAAAATATATAATAACAGTTAATTTTGTTTTTCTCCACCTTCTCTCTGCTGCTCTGCATTTTTTTTTTCTGATGTTTTACATGCTCCTTCCACCAGGGCGGGACAGGTTTAAACCTTGTTTCTGATCTTCAAAGGCACAGCTGAGTCCAGTGCTGATTTTAGTTTATGGTTAAAACTGTCAGTAATACAATCGCATGATGCAGGTAAAACCTCAGCAGGAGTGTCTTTTAAAACCCTGATAAAACTTGCAGCCACTTCAGAAATCAAATGACGCTTCCTCACAGTCCTCACCAGGGTGTCTTGCTGAATAAAACTGGTGTTAAAAAAACACAGAAGTGATCTGAGACAGCCTGGTCTACAACAGAGGACATACTAGTGGACAGGCTGTAGGTGATGACAAGGTCTAAGGCAGGGGTGTCAAACTCATTCCATGGAGGGCCAAGACCCTGCAGGTTTTACCTCCACCCAGTGTCTTCAACGGGTGATTTCACCAAATTTCTTCCAACTGATTGCTGATGAGTGAAAACACCTGCTGAAGGCACTGGGTGGAAGTAAAACATGCAGGGTCTTGGCCCTCCATGGAATGAGTTTGACACCCCTGATCTAAGGTGTGTCCTCTGTTGTGAGTCGACTGTGTGTTGTTTAAAAGCCTTACAGTTAAGGTTTAAATATTTACTAGAAAAGGCGTTAGAAGCATCATCTATGTGAAGATTAAAGTCACCAGCTATGACTACCTTGTTATATTTTGCATGCATGATTGACAGCATGTCAGAAAATTCGTTGATATTGTGACGTTTGCAGGGTTCACACAAAGACAATGGAGCAGATGGCTGTGATCAACCTGATTTATTTTTCACACACCCCGACCCCCAACCTGCTTCTGAGCACACAGAGGAGTGGAGGTCATTCCCCCAGACCCCTGTTTGAATTATGGTTACACACACATGATACATCTTGCCCTAATCCTGCTAAACACTGCTGAGTCATTATAATGCAGTTATAATGACACAGCAGTATAACTCAGAAATAACACATTTAACACACACAGTAACGTTTCAAACTGGCAAAGCATGCTGGGAAATCCCTGGCCCCCTTAAAATGGCCCCGACGTTACACTGCCCCCCCCTGGACTGGTTTCTGTCCCCAGAAAATTCAAAGTCCACTTTCAGAAATCCAACGCGAGTCAGCCCGGTGCCGGGGCGGCATGCACGGGCCATCTGAGTCTCGGTCAGAGTATCTGGTTGGGGTAGGGTTCCGGTTTGGCCATCAGCGGGCGGATGGACACATCTGACAGCCTCTGTAGGACCACGCACAGTCCCTTCCCTGGCAGCGGGAGTCCCAGGCCCGCTCCGGCCGACTCCCACCGCTGCCAGTTCTCCCAGGCGGCCGCTGGCCCGCGTCCATGCGTCCAGCCCTTGCCGCGCCTGGAAAGTGGCCGCATCTTCGTCCTGCTCGCTCCGCTGCGTCGCTCCTGCGCCGAGGGCCTCTGTGACGTCACCGAAAGGAAAAGCATCGGGTGGCGGTAGGACACGCACAGTTCCTCCTCTGGCAGCGGGAGTCCCATGACTCCCACCGCTGCCAGGACCTCCCAGTCGGCCGCTGGCCCGCGTCCAGGCGCCCAGCCCCTGCCGATCCCGAGAAAAGACCGGATCTGTCCTGCTCGCTCCACTGCTGCTGCGCTCCAAAGGCCTCTGTGACGTCACCTGCCGGGGGAAGCATCTGCAGGAGGCGGCTTTTTCCTCGTCCATGCCACCTCGCTCTAATTTAACGTCGGCGAGGGGCCAGTTTGTCGTGCGCTGTGTGCGGGGCAGTACCATGCCATGTACCCTGGCTCTGTGCAGCGGAAGCCGTCCTTCCTCGCGTCGCCACGGCTGTTTCCTTCGTGCACGCGCTGCTGTGATCTGCCGTAGCTCCTCCTCCACTCGCTCTCAGCACGGTGGTTTCCTCTGATGATCAGCGCGGCAGCCAACTCGACCTGGGCCAGGCGGTCATCCAACAGGTTCTCGCCGTTGTAGTGGGGAATCTTGGCCCGCTGCTGGATGGATGAGACTGTCATCTCCCAGTCGATTGCCGCTCCCAGTGGCTCTGGAATCGCCAGCCCGTCCTGCCCTGAAAAGGGCGGGAAACGGGGCTGGTTTGCTCTGCTCCGTCCATCACGGCGAAGCTCTCCAGGGGCCGGCGTCTCAGCTCTACACTCCGTTCCCGGCTGAGCGATGAATCGCTCCGGCCGCTGTACCTCCGCCTGGATCCTCATCTTGCTCCATAGCCCACTCCTGACACCAGTGTGACGTTTGCAGGGTTCACACAAAGACAATGGAGCAGATGGCTGTGATCAACCTGATTTATTTTTCACACACCCCGACCCCCAACCTGCTTCTGAGCACACAGAGGAGTGGAGGTCATTCTCCCAGACCCCTGTTTGAATTATGGTTACACACACATGATACATCTTGCCCTAATCCTGCTAAACACTGCTGGGTCATTATAATGCAGTTATAATGACACAGCAGCATAACTCAGAAATAACACATTTAACACACACAGTAATGTTTCAAACTGGCAAAGCATGCTGGGAAATCCCTGGCCCCCTTAAAATGGCCCCGACGTTACAATATACTGTATGCTGCACATGGTTTCACTGGTCTATAAACTGTAATGCATAAAATTGTGGGGCTGTTAAAAACAAAGGCATGATATTCAAAGGTGGTGTACTCATTGCGTGCTATTTCTTCATAATTAAAATCACCAGAGATTATTGTTGCAGTTCCGCCACCTTTCTGACCCCTCCTTGTAGAAAATTTTAAAAAAAAAGTTAATTGGGTGGAGAGGCCTCAGTGAGAACAACTGATGCATTGGTACCCAGCCACGTCTCAGTTAAAAACAGACAATCCAGTTTATGATCTAAAATCAAATTATTAATAAAAGATTTAAGACAGCGAACATTTAAAAATGCCATAGTGATTGCTGCTGGGTTGGTGTGTGAGGTGGTTTGTTGGGTATTTAAGTTAATTCTGGCATGGTTCTTATGGTTTACTCTACCAGTCCGAATCCGGCGTGGTCTGTTGGAGATAATGGGGGGGGGGGGGCAGCTTGTGGGTAAAATGCACCTACAGCGGGAGACAGTCGGGCTGACGGAGCAGTTAAAACAGAATAAAGCCCTGGTTTCTGATTTACAGTCATGTGAAAAAATTAGGACACCCTGTATAAGCCTGTGTTTGGTTTTTTTTTAACATATTTGGACATATGGATATTTAACATCAGTGTTAAATACTGGTAGATTCATGTAATACAACTAAACAATTAAAAATGAATTAAAGACTTCTCAAGTTTTTTTGTAAAATGTAATTCTAAACAAATAGTGAGGATTAAATTAGGACCCCCCCCCCATCTTTTTTAGGACACCCCCGCATTAATTCCCACTTAAAATGGCTAAAATAAAAGAAAAAAATGCAAATAAAAACCAGGTTAGACATAGATATGTGAACATTTCTTAATAAAGAACTGAATATTTAATGGGGGTGTCCTAATTTTTTCACATGACTGTAATCAGGATTTTCAGGTCTGATTTTCTTACTCTGAGAAGAAAATCTGCTTTCATAGTCATGTCTTTTTTTCTTACAGTTGCATTGAGCAATTCTGAAACTAGGGCAATATGAAAAATCAGTCTGCTGCAATTTTGAAGATGATGGAAACCTAATGGTGTGGCTCGCACTGACAATGATGATAGTAGCAGCAGTTGTGCGTGATTAAATAATAAATTACTACAGGTAAATAAATGAATTGATGAAAGAAGTTCTATTTTTTGGGGTTCCCCCCTTTATTTTAATGAGTTATGTAGGATTTTTGTGACATCATATGATCTGTAAAGTCAAGTAGCCCATAGTCCTCCTGCACAGGAGTTCTCCTCTCCCACAGAAACTAGGACTAAAATTCTGACTCAAACGCCTCATTTGGATTGGCTGTTCTCTCCCCTGAGTTTATTACATCATTACTTATCAGAGCTCACATAGCTACAGTGCAGCTAGCTTGGCTAGTGAGTTAGCTAGCAGCCTGGCTGTGGCTTTTATAGCTCTTCTCTCTAGATTCTGGTCAAGCCACGAGACGTCTGTAGCTGCGTTCCGATCGCCCAGTAGTGTACTCCGAAGTGGACTGCACAGGATATCCGCCATATTAACTGAGATTCCAAATCAAAGAGAGCGAACGGTCTTCAGTTCAAAGGGAACTGAGCAGAGAAGAAGTGAACAATGGTACATCACTTCACCGGAAGTTGACAAAATTACCCATAAGCCATTGCGCTTCAAGTACAAGTAAAACAAACTATTGTTGCTAACGTTAACAAGCTAAACTGATGTTGGTTATAGTTTATATTAACTGATTGTAATAAAAATATTTGTATTAATATTTTATTTAGGAAATGATGTCATGTACGTGTGCCGGAGTGCACAGGTGAAAGAGAATTAAACCCAAATGCTGGTGAAGTAGATGTGTTTTTTTATGGAAAAACATGCATACACAAACTGTCCAATGAGTACTGTCCAGAATGAGAGTTAGAGGAAGATGACCGGCTACTACTCCATAGGCTAGCCCCACGTGCTCCTGACGGGACAGGGCGGACAGGAAGGGCAAAGAAACAGGAGTGACTTACATGTAGGGTTGGAGCGGCTAGCTCTGGGAAAACGACACCATACGCAGTCTGACTCGAGGAGGAACCCATAGAGGAGCCAGGACATCCAACATAGACGAATGCCACCACACCGACTGCTTCACACCATCACCCATAAGTACACTGAATCCTAATGAGTGACGAGTGGAAGCAGGTGTGGTGGCAGGAGTGGTAATGAAAGCAATTAAGTGTGCCTGAATGAATGTGTGAATGCTGAATGATGCAAAAGAGGTGAGTGAGGATCAGAGTGTGTAAATGTGCATGTATGACTATGTGTGGACACGAGATGATGGCAAACAGGCCAATATGAAAATGAATGTGTGTGTGCCTGTGAGTGCAAGGATATGTGGGAACCCAGGTGATGGCAATCAGCAGATAGGTGCCTGGAAGAGAGAGGTGAGAGGAGGGCCCATGGCTGTCGGCTGGCAGAGGCTCCAATAACTGCCAGCTGGAACCAATAACAATAAATCTGAAGCTACAGCCGACTCTGTCAGAAACGGACAGAGTCGAATGGACTCCGGAGCACGAGCAGACGTTCTGAGGTTAAAACAGCCCTGGCAAACGCCGCACTGTTGGCTCACCCAAACCCGGCGGCCCGGATAGCGCTCACTACCGACACCTCGGACGTTGCCATAGGGGCCGTCGTGGAGCAACGTGTCGCCAGTTCTTGGCAGCCGCTCGGTTTTTTCAGCAGGGCTTTGCACGACAGTGAGTGTAAATACAGCGCGTTCGACAGAGAGTTGCTGGCTCTCCACCTGGCCATACGCCACTTCCAGTTCTGGCTGGAATGGCACAGCTTCACCGCGTTCGTGGACCACAAGCCGCTAACGTTCGCGATGGCCAAGGTTTCGGAACCATGGTCGGGCCGGCAGCAGAGACAGCTGGCCGCGATCTCGGAGTTTACGACCGATATTCAGCATGTGTCGGGTAAACTGAAAGTGGTGGCGGACTGCCTCTCGCGCGCAGTAGTGGCCCCGGTCTGCGTGGGGATAGATTGTACAGCCATGGCCGCAGAGCAGATTAGCGATACGGACGTGTGCATGCTCCAGTCTGGACCAACAGGATTAAGGCTAGAGAGCAGAGTACTGCAAGACGGCAAGCCCCCCCCAATCTGCGATGTCTCCACGGGACGCCCGTGCCCGGTGGTCCCAGTTGCGTGGCGCAGCTGCATGTTTGAGTCAGTTCATGCTCTGGCGCACCCAGGAGTGTGCACGTCAGTCAAAATGGTGGGAGCGAAGTTCGTGTGGCCAGGCCTGCGCAAACAAGTGAAAGAGTGGGCGGCAGCCTGCGTAGTGTGCCAATGAGCCAAAGTACGCAGACACACGAAGGCTCCTTTGGAGCCATTTCGTATACCGGCTAAGAGGTTCGACCATGTTCACATGGACCTTGTGGGCCCCCTCGCTCCATCGCAGGGGTGCATGCACCTTCTGACAGTGGTGGACCGCACCACATGCTGGCCAGAAGCAGTCCCGCTGGCGGCAACCACGTCCACGGATGTGGCGCGCGCTTTTTTGATGACATGGGTGGCGCGTTTTGGAATCCCGTCGGACATCACGTCCGATAGGGACCCTCAGTTTGTTTCTGACCTCTGGTCTGTGATGGCCTGCAGCCTGGGTGTTGCAATTCATCGCACAACCGCGTACAAACCACAGGCTAATGGGTTATGTGAGCATTTTCATAGGTCACTGAAAGCAGCGCTCAGGGCTTCGCTGACGGATGCAAATTGGGTAGACCGGTTGCCGTGGGTTTTATTGGGGTTGCGTTCCGCACCAAATGAGGATTTGGAGGCTTCCCCGGCGGAGCTTGTTTTTTCTCAGCCACTGTGGCTGCCCGGGGAATTTTTGCCAGATAATCCCGCGCCAGACAACTGCCCGTCTCAGCGTTCGCAGCATAGTGCAGACACAGGCACGCTGCCGGGCCCGGCACACCACTGTTTTCCACACGCTTTTGTGCCAAAAACTTTGAAGAACGTGGCGTTCGTGTTTGTCAGGCACAATGCCCACCGCCCTCCATTGCGCCCACCCTACGATGGCCTGTTCAGAGTGCTGGAAACAGGGGACAAACATTTTTCGTTAGACTTGGGGGGTCGTCGGGAGAAAATATGCATAGACAGACTTAAGCCTGCCTTTGTGGTGGTGGACGAGCAAGTGATGTTGGCTTGGGCCCCTCGGTGTGGAAGACCCCCACTGAGAACTCCCCAGGTAAATGATTCATCAGAGCAGCCACACGGGCAGATCGAAGTTTTCCCACCCCCTTGCCATGGCCCACCCGCAGACAGACACACCCCCAGGAGCCCCTCACCGGCACAGCAGCGCCGCGGAGGCTGTAAACCCCCATTACAGTAGATATTGGAGGAGACTGAAGCCAAAAGGACGTGAGGACTGAAACTCTGTCTGAGATTCGGGGGGGGGGGCATGTAGAGAGGTGTAGAGACTGGGTTAATCATCTCAGACTGGATGCAGAGGGTAAACAGAGAAGAACAATAGCTTGGGAGATCATGGTGAGATAGCAGGAAGAAGGAGTTGGGGGAGAAAGGATGAATGTATTGTGATGTTAAATGTCATGCAGATGTGAGATGAGCGATTGGTATAAAAGGAGAACCCATGGTGTATTGAGACATGCTTTTTCTGTGTATGACTGATGTGAGAGTGAATAAAGTCGTCTGCTACATGAATCAGTTTCGCTATTTACACACAACAAATCTGCCTACGGGAACAAATAAAGTAACCTGAACCTAAACTCTCCACACTGCAATAATTAAACCCTGAGTTCTTTTGACCAAAGCATGTCACAGACATTTCATTAACACCTTTGTGAGCTGTGTCAACATGTGGAAAAAGAGCAAAATAGGGTGTCTTTGACAAACATCGATCAACGGATGCACCACCATCGCTCTGTCTCATTTCTACTGCACAGGAATAAGTTACTAAAGAGTAATATTTCTTGTCTATTTTGTATGAATAGACTATAACCAGACACACGATGCAACCCTCTTCTAAACCTTTTCAGACATCAAACATCCATACGTGTCATTCTGCAGGCATTTGCAGATATTATTGAGAGGAAATATGAAAAAGGGATTTTAGCCTTCAGTCAGCCGAGAGGCTTTTTTTTTTCTGTAGCAAAAGCAAATGGAATGTTAGGCAGCCTGAGCTTATGAGCATGCTGTTGAAACGGTCGCCAGCCATTTCAGGTTTTCTGAAGATCTGACATGGTTTATGCCACAAGGTCATTCTGTCTTTGCGTTGGGTCTGGAAATATAAAAACCACTTTTATATCGAAATCCAGCACACAATATGCTGTCTGTTTCTCTCCCAGCAGCATTTAGACTGACAACAAAAACTTTTAAGCTCTCTGCTATTCAAAGAGCCATTCTGAGCAGCTTTTATTGCCGAAAAAATCCAGTATGGAGCCACAGAGCTTATTTGAGCTTTAAAATGAAGGCGTAAGTGAGAGTGATGAGTGTAAGCTGGGTTGTCGGAATTAAGGATACATGCTTTTTTGGGTCTGTCTGATTTGCGACTTTTGCTTTTATTTCCACCAAGGAGGTAATGTAATCGTGCTGGTTTGTTCGTTTTTGATCTTTACCGGGATTGCACAAAAACTACTGGACAGATTTTGATGAAATTTTCACCAGAGGTGCCCTTTGGGCTACTAATGAAACCATCAGATTTTAGAGGTGATCAGGATGCAGATTCTGGATCTTTTTTTTTTTTCCACTTTAACATAGCAAGTTGGTGCCTTGGTAGAGGTATGCGCTCTCTGAGTATCCTCTAGTTTGAATTTTGCAGTCTTTACAGGTAAATTTTCTGTTGTGAAATTTTTCTATAGAATTTTACATTTTCCTGACAAATGTCCAAATTTTGACCTGTATTTTTTTTTCTTTTTTTCTCCAATCATTTTTTTAATATTTTCATTTTTTCAGGTATTTTTATCTAATTATTTATTTATTTATTATACCTTTTACTGTTGATTGTATCTTTTTTCTGATAAATTTTCTGTTGTGAAATTTTTCTACTGAATTTGTTACATCCATCCATCCATCTTCTACCGCTCTTCCGGAGGTCCGGGTCGTGGAGGCAGCAGTTCAAGCAGAGATGCCCAGACTTCCCTCTCCCCAGCCACCTGCTCCAGCTCTTCAGAGAGGATACCAAGGTGTTCCCAGGCCAGCTGGGAGACATAGTCTCTCCAGCGAGTCCTGGGTCTGCCTTGGGGTCTCCTCCCAATGGGACGTGCCCGAAACACCTCAAGCGGGAGGCATCCAGGAGGCATCCTGATCAGATGCCCATACCACCTCAGCTGGCTCCTTTCAATGTGGAGGAGCAGTGGTTCTACTCTGAGCCTCTCCCGGATGACTGAGCACCTCACCCTATCTCTGAGGATGAGTCCAGCAATCCTACAGAGAAAGCTCATTTCAGCTGAGAGTTGGACTGCGCCAGGGCTGCCCTTTGTCACCGATCTTGTTCATAATTTTTATGGACAGGATTTCTAGGCGCAGCCAGGGAGCAGAGGGTGTCATGCTTGGTGACCACAGGATCTCATCTCTGTTGTTTGCAGATGATGTTGTCCTGTTGGCTTCATCCAGCAATGATCTACAGGTCTTACTGGGACGGTTTGCTGCTGCGTGTGCAGCGGTTGGGATGAGAATCAGTACCTCCAAGTCTGAGTCCATGATCCTCAGCCAGAAAAAGGTGGATTGTCCTCTCTGGGTTGGGGACAAGCTCCTGCCCCAAGTGGAGGAGTTTAAGTATCTCAGGGTCTTATCAGAGCAGCATCTGCAGTGATGTGGACGTTGTACCGGTCTGTTGTGGTGAAGAGGGAGCTGAGCTGTAAGGCAAAGCTGTTGATTTACTGGTCAATCTACGTTCCTACTCTCTCCTGTGGTCATGAGCTTTGGGTAATGACCGAAAGAATGAAATCACGGATACAAGCAACTGAATTTTGTTGCATTTTCCTTATAAATGTCCAAATTTGGACTTGCAATTTTTTCTTTTTTTCCCCCCAATCAATTTTTTTACAAATATTTTCTTTTTTTCAGGTATTATTTTTATTTATTTATTTATTTTACTTTTTCCTTTTATAATTTTATTCAATTTCTAGTAAATTTGCTGTGTTCTTGAAAATGGTTTTGTAAAATTCACACTTCTGTCTTTTGTTTCTTCTCATATTTGCAGCCTTTTTCGTGTAAGTTTGTGAGATTTTGTTTGGTAGTTTTTTAAATTAATTCAATTTTTTCTCTGCTCTTTTCCAGGAGGTGAAGTACTTCCAGTTTCCAGGAGAACTGTTAATGAGGATGTTAAAAATGTTAATTTTGCCCCTCGTTGTTTCCAGGTAAGAAAAAAAAAACCACAAAACTCTGCTCTGCACAGCAAATAACTCATGAATTGCTATCAACATGTGAGCCAGAAAGTGGATGGAGTTGTTGTTAATTACATGTGTGGGTGCTGATTTTCAACCCTGCACTAATGAAAACAGAAGGCTTGCAGTTTATGCTACTGGAGTGAGTATATAATGAGTGAAAGGTTATCTTTTTAAGTTAATGGAAAAATTGGATTTTTTCATAATACTCACATTTTTTTAGGCATATTGTATAGAAAAGACTGAAAAGGTGGGAGCATAAAAAGAATTTTACTCTGTTTTATACAATGCTATCATGGTGGAGCAACTGAAACTGAACAAAAACATCTGCAGTCTTTCTCAAGGTGCAGTAAATTAGATATTGAGCGTTTTTAAAATTAAAATACATGATCGACTGAAATCTTCAGCAGCGGCTGAGTGCTGTCAGCTCCTGCAGTGAGCTGACCCCCTCTGGCTGTCTTTCTGTTGATTCCCAGACTCTTGTTTACATAACCTGGCCAGCCAGCCACATTTCTAAGCCTAGCCCTTCAAGCCTTTGGCCCGCCACTGTTGCTTGGCACCGTAACATCAAGGACCATCATGCCACAAAGGTGTATGGGAGTAAGTCCCCATATTGCACAGCTAGTGTGTTGTTCACTGAAATTATTAAATATAAACATATTCCAAATACCAATGCATGGGCTCTAATGTCCCTGTGAAACATGTCTTATTCCCAATTACTATGTGGCTTTTTTTATTATTAACTTATATGTGCATTGCCATATGACTGTCATGTGTTAGCCTGGATAGCATAGCATAGCCGTTTAAGTCTGTTGTCAAATATTTACCTGTAAAACAAATGAAACGTTAGTCCCAGTGGTTATGTGGCTTCTTTTATTATAAACTTATGTACGCATCCATTTGTTATCAGTGTTAGCATTATTGTTTGTGTCCCCTCCGAAAGTGGGAGCCAGTCAAAAATTGAGAACCAGCTTCTGCGCCAGTCACAGCGAGCCTGCTCTCGGAGGCTCTCCCTACGGGGGCCCGTTCCACTCCGCTCGTTGGAGGATGCTAAACAATACCAATGCAGTGCTATGTGGAAGGTAGAAGAGGATACGGTGATTTTGCTTTTGCAGGAATATTTGACAGGTTGCCTCGGCCAGTTTATTAATATCAACTTTTTGATACTGACCATCTAAATAACCAGGGCTACTGTGTCTGCATGTTCCACCTCTTCTCCTGAGCTCCTTCATTTATTTGTGTGTTTATTTATTGGCTTGGGATTATTTTGGATGTTTTCATCAAGTGATTGAATTTTAATTTGAATTGAACACAAACCCCAGTTCCAGTGAAGTTGAGGCATTTTGTACAATGTACATAAAAACAAAATACAATGATTTGCAAATCCTTTTCAGCCTGTATTCAATTGATAACATGACAAAGAAAAGATATTTAATGTTCAAACTGATAACCTTTATTGTTTTTAAAAAATATTCACTCATTTTGAATTTGATACCTGCAACACATTCCAAATAAGCTGGGGCAGGGCATGTTTACCACTGTGTTACATCACCTTTTCTTTTAACAACACTCAGTAAGCACCCACTCATGCTCACCCATACACACACTCACTCGCGCTCCGACTCACTCACATCCACTCGTGCTCTCACCCACACTCATTCACCCTTATTACTTGGGGTGGTCGCAGCGCATATGGAGAGGGTATGAATGCGTGCCAACTCCCAGCAGCAGCTAGCGCAGACTGGCAGCCACATCCCCGCCAACCTGCCCCAGGGTGGCCGCAGCTGCAGAAGCTGACCACCACCCCCAACGCCCACCCAGAGCGACTGATCAACGGTGATGTTGGTTTTTAATGCAGTACCACCTGAGGGATCAAAGGTGATGGGCATTCAATGTTGGTTTTCGGCCTTGGCACTTATGTGCAGAAATTTCTCCAGATTTTCTGAATCTTTTGATGTTATGAGCTGTAGATGATGAAATCCCTAAATTCTTTGCAATTGTACGTTGAGAAACGTTGTTCTTAAACTGTTGAACTATTTGCTCAGTTGTTCACAAAGTGGTGAACCTCGCCCCATCCTTCCTTGTGAATGACTGAGCCTTTTGGGGATGCTGCTTTGTTACCCAATCATGACACTCGCCTGTTTCCAGTTATCCTGTTCACCTGTGGAATGTTCCAGAAAGGTGTTTTTTATATGGGGGGGGGGGGGTGAACACTTCTAAATTACAAAAATAGCCCGCCCCCCTCACGATACAATCTTTCATAGAGCTCCCAAAAAGCTAGAAACGGCCATGGAAGGTGAAATAAGCTAATAACCATGGCAACACATCTTTTTACGTCCCTCCACAATTCACCAGAATTGCTGCTCGTCCTAGGCAATTGCCCCAATGCTTACCAAACTTATACACAGTATTCTTCAGGTGGGTGTGCATCCAGATTGGGCAGAAGGTCAAAGGTCTAGTCTTGTGTAGCATGACTAGCAAGAGGGAATTAAAGGTCCTGGTGACGTCAGGGTGGGTTCATCCCGATGGTCTGGTCAGTTCATATTTTAGTCCAAATCACTGCAAAACATTTAAAAAATGCCTTTGAATGTACTTCAGAAGATATGACCCAGCCACAGAGCAGTGCAAAAAAGACAGAAGGCCCTTTTCCACTAGTATCGCTTTGGCCTTACTCGACTCGACTCTACACGCTTTCTAGCCTTTTCCACTGTACCCAGCACCGGTTAACAGGTACGATTTTTGTCTTCAGTCAGTCGTCCGGTGTCATGGAATGCTTTCAACAGCCAGTTTTGCAGTGGATAAGCAGAGTCTCTGAGGATGAAGTAGCCCACACGTACTGCACCAATGTTCCTGATGTTAGGTGGGAAGAGGTTTCCCCGACTGGCTAACTCCCACAGAGTGGACAGTCTCAGCACCCTAGCATTGTGCATGCTCCCTGGCAGCCCAGCAAACACATTCCAGAACAACCCCTTTCCATCAACAACACCTTGAAGGATTATGGAGTGCCAGCCTTTATGATTAAAGTAGTCGGTGTGATATTGTGTTAGTGCTATGATGGGTATGTGGGAGCCATCGATGGCACCAACGCACATTGGTACCCCCCACCGATTCTTGATATAGGCCGACATTTCCGTGAACCTCCCTTCATGAGGAAAACAGAGTTGTTCTGGAACCAGCAATGACTCTGCTGCTGCACAAAAGTCCTGCACACACCTGCACACCGTTGTGATGCTGACCCCAAACAGATGTCCAATACTGCAGTACTCTGAACCGGTAGCAAGCTTCCACAGTGCAATGGCCACTCTCTTCCTCAGAGGCACACATTGGCGGAATGTCGTATCTTGACGCTCCATGCATGGACGCAATTTGTGGCACAGGTAGGTAAAAGTGTCCTCGGACATCTGGATGTTCTGCAACCACTGCATGCTTGAGAAGCCGGGAACAATATCCTCCCACTACTGCGAGCTACGGTTTACTGTCCAGGCCGACGGTCTGCAGCAATTATTTTGCAACAACGCAGCCAACTGAAACACACACACAGCATACATAATGTAATGCCTTTAATACTGATAACCTGTCGACATCAAAATGCTGCACACAAGAATGACATGACTATAAAATGACAATAGAAAGCATTAGCATGTGTTAGCTTACCGACATCCACTCCCTCATCTGCCGGGTAGTTAACCTCACCATTGCAGCTTCATATTCCGCCGTGGCAACCGCGAGTCTCCTGTACTGTTCCAACGTGTGTTGTCTCAATGCACGTCATCTTCTCTGGTAAAACTGTCTTCTCTGGTTAAACTCTCTGGCCTTCATTGTGATAAAAAGCCACAGAGCGAGCAACGTGTAAATCCTCCCCTCGTAATCCTCCATTTTCTTTGTTGTGGAGGATTTGGTCGCGTGCTTTACGTCAGGAGAGTGTGGCGCCGCCTCGCTGTTATAGAAATCCCACCCACCCCAGCTTTACCCGGCTGTAATGGAGACACAACCGAGACCGAACCGAGTAGTAGCAAAACGAGGCGAAGCGAGCTGGGCTAGTGGAAAAGCAGCAAGAGAGGGTTGGGGTAACAGCAGAGAGAGAGAGAGGCAGGGAGGCGGGGGGCGCAATGTGAATTAAAATGGAGTTGCTCTCCGCTCACTTCGCCAGTGGATGGGGCACCGCACTGTGACTTGAGAGCAGTCACATTCAAATTGAGTCTCCCCCACCGCACTCAGTCGCCGGCAGAGGGGGGACTGGTTGTTGGTAAAAAAGTAAACACATATTTGGCAACTACACATTTATCCCTCGCGTCAACCATTCTCAGAAAAGTGTTTTACTTTTGAAGATCTAGGCAAAATAACGTCCAGAAGCATCTTGAACAGGCTACCAGCTCACCCACCAGGAGTCGCAGCGACCAATCACGTGCAGGCCTTGCAGGTTGGGAGCGCAGCGACCAATCATGTGCAAGCCCTGCCGGCTGCTAATTAGAATATTTGTAGATCACACATACTTAAGTTGGTGCAAGATTTAAAATCTCTTTCCAAGCAATTCTAAGGCAAGGAAAGGTTTTTTTTGTGGGTAAAAAGCCACAATATGCTATTTTGGGCAACACATATTTGTTTTTTAGGTGGTTTTAGAGCTGTTGGAGTGCACCTTTAAAAGCAACAATAACTCATGAATAGCACAATTGTTTTTATAGATAAAGAAATCTGTCATTTTGTTGTTTAGTCTTTAGTTTTGCATTCAAATCACTTTTTGATATGAACAAAACACATATACCCGTCAAGTGATATGGTTTCGCCGTATTTTAATACGGGGAAAATGCAGTTTTAGCAAATACGGGCGTACTGCCATTTCTGTACGCCAAAAAGAAAAATATACAGCGAAAAAAAAAATTGAGAGAACCTAAAATCAACTGAACATTAATTCGATGCCTGGCGAAATTGAGCGTGTGATGACCCCCACAACCTACGGGGCTGACAGAGCGCTCAGCGTGAGCAATTATCAGAACAGTGAGAGGTATGGACTGATCATTATGCAGATGCGCCTCGCACCCTCTTTCGTCCTGCAGCTCCGGAACAGAGAGGAATTCCGGCGCCAGTAATCCTGTGGCTGATATGTGTGACTCTAATGCAAATGTCCACGCTTTCCTGCTGTATACTGTGATGCTAATGTGCCATGCATGCATTGTCTGTAGCCGGGTATATAAGTTGACTGCATATCTCTTGCTCTCTCTCTTTTTGATCACTCACATTGCTTGTTGCTGACTTTGAGACGCTCGTGATGGAGGATGAATAAAGCACCCGAAGGGAAGGAAAAAATAATCGGAAAAGAAAAAGACAAAAAAAATCCCCACAAAAGAGAAAAAGACAAAGAAAAAACTATGGCACCATATTGGTTAAAGCCAAACTCAGTGTAAAAATGGAGTCAAAGAAGTTACGTTGGAAAAATAGCAGCTAAAATACAACTGAAAAAAGATACACTATATTTAGGGATTTGTGCTACCTCTGTATGTCATTGTTAAATGAAAAGAGAAAATAAAATGGAAATTGTCACAGTTTGGTAAACAGGACCCACACGCCATACTCAAAGTTCGCAGAATTACTGTATTTTGAGAGTTGGTCTCCCAGACACAGCTCAAAGGTGAAACTAGGGCTGTCACGATAACCGTGATTATGTAATACCATGCTATGGACAGCCTACCGCAGAGGATAATGACCATCCACAACAACCGCAGTGTTCATTTTTTTGTGTGTGTGGCTAAATCTTGTCCACTTATGTGCCCCTATTGATTATTAAATAAATTGTTAAATGTTAAATGTATTTTTGTTTGCCAACAGTATGTTTGCACCCGGTAGTAGCAGTTGCAAAAAATAAAAAAGATGCCAGCTGCGCTGGTTACCAAGTCAAAAACAACATCCGCAGTTTGGGAACATTTCAGTTTTGAGCCAAACGAAAAAGGAGAGCCAGCTAATATAGAAGAGGCAATATGCAAAATTTGTGCCAAAAAGGTTCCAGTAAAACAGGGAAATACATCAAATTTGAGGTCTCACCTAGCTCACTACCATCCAGCCATACAAGCCCAACTGCCGCCGCCAGCACCTTGTATGGCACTCTCCAGATGGGACTCCAGCAGGCAGTTAGTGGCGGAAGGGTTTGGACGCATTGCTAAATACAGCCGTGACAGTGAGCACTGAAAGGGCACAAATTTGTTATTTCCTTCTGAGCGGCGTATTTATGATCCTGACAATTGAGCTCCAAGAGCGAAACAACTACTGCATAGTGCATTGCTTGTTTGCTGTGTGAATGTGATTTTTCGGACAGCGCATTGTCCAAAAATCACTATGGCGAGACACAGAGACCACGCAGGGTCCTGTACAGAGTCTGTCCTGATTGAATAAGCTGAATGTCGCTGCAGTCTCCAACCAGTCCACATATCCTGTAGTTGAAATGCTGGAGTTACTGCCACTGCTTTATCAACATGATTGAGTTTTTTTGTTTTGTTTTGTTGTGGGGTTTTTTCTTTTACAGAATCAGCAGTTTATGCCTGTAGGAAGACCGGAGCTCCACACAATTGTCACACACGCACATAAATTGAGTGCGGAGCTGCAGCGAGTTTCTCACAGCTTCGATCATTTGTCACATAAGTTATGAACCCTGTCTAAATTACGAGACCACAGGGTCCGATAAACATTTGCAATAATACCACATACCACGATGTTGAGCTATCCACCGTCACCGCAGGGAAAATTCCTCCACCGTGACAACTCTAGGTGAAACACAAGATAATAAGCAGCTCGTGAGCAGAAATAAAAATAAGCAGACGCATTTGCAGCAGACTGCATTTGCTCTAATGGAATTTATAGAAAAAATATCAACTGCCGTTGAAAATAAAGAGTATTCAGTTGGGGTATTCCTGGATCTTAAAAAAGCATTTGATACAGTGGATCATAATTTATTATTAAAGAAACTACAAAATTGTGGTATTGGGGGGTAGCACTGTCCTGGTTAAGTAGTTACTTAAAGAATAGATATCAGTATGTATGTGTTGGTAACAAAAACTCACAGTTACTGAAGGTTACTTGTGGAGTCCCACAGGGTTCAGTTTTGGGGCCATTGTTATTCGATATGTATATAAATGATATATGTAAAGTCTCGGAAAAAATGGATTTAATATTGTTTGCCGATGAAACTAATCTATTATGCAGTGGAAGCAATTTGGAACAACTTTTGGATACACTCGGAAAGGAATTAGGAAAGCTTAAACTGTGGTTTGATTCAAACAAATTAACGCTCAATTTAAGTAAGACAAAATTTATAGTTTTTAACAACCATCACAACAACTTAGTACCTAAACTCAGTGTAAATGGTGTAGAGATTGAAAGGGTATCTGAAATTAAATTTCTTGGAGTAATAATTGATAATAAACTGTGTTGGAAGTCACATATTAATTATATTAAAGGTAAAATATCTAAATCAACTGCAATACTACACAGAGCGAAATATTTGCTGAATGAACCCACATTATATACTTTGTATCATTCATTAATACTCCCATACATGGCATATTGTACTGAAGTATGGGGAAATACATATAAAACAAACATATTTCCAGTCTTTATGCTTCAGAAGAGAGCTATTAGAATAATAAACAAAGCTGCTTACAGGGAACCAACAAACCCACTTTTTCTTAAATTAAAAGCTCTTTTCTAGCTTTTAATTTAGTTAATTTTAAGCTTTTTTCTATAAATTCCATTAGAGCAAATGCAGTTGTCCTCTTGTGTCTGAACCCGTATTGCTGCTCACACAATAAATTATTCTTCAGTATGAAGTTGTCAATTCGCTCATAGAATATTTTTTCAAGTATCTTGGAAAATTGCGGCAATAGTGAAATTGGTCTATAGTTTGAGAATTCCCCTCTGTCACCCGTCTTGTATATCGGAATTACTTTAGCTATTTTCATTGCATTGGGAAATATACCTGTTTGGAGAGACAGGTTACAGATATACGTCAGTGGTTTTACTAAGCATTCAATAATAGTTTTGACTAAGAGCATGTCAATACCATCACAGTCCGTAGATGTTTTACTTTTAAACGATTTAACAATTTCAATGGCCTCTCTTTCGTCTGTGTTCTTTATGAAAATGGATTCTTTTATAGCAGTGTTATTGCATATTGTATCACCTGTAGGCACCGTAGTGGGTATTTCTCGAGCCAAATTAGGACCAATGTTAGCAAAAAAGTTATTAAATTCATCTGCAGGTGAAGCTACATTCACACTCTGAGTCTTATTCATCCCAGGTGCACAACCGAGAGGTTTCGTAGGTCCTTCCTACCAACGGCTGTCAGACTGTACAACCTAAGCAGGGCTGCTCGCAGAGATAGCAAAAAGACGTAACAAACTAATAGTTTGTTTTTTTTGTTTTTTTTTTGAATGCAAAAGATGCAATAGACTTACACAATGGTCCTCTCCGGCATACAACTAGGAACATACCGGTCGCTATGGAGGGTGAGAATATGTATGGGCACATAATCATACCATGTAGGATAACTAAATAGATGGTTATGCTGTTTCATCCCACCTAGCAACAATGCTCTGCACTGTGTGTGTTTATATATTTACATATTTATTCCATCTAGCTACAATGCTCTGCACTGGGTGTGTTTATATTTATATATCTATATATTTATTCCATCTAGCTACAATGCTCCACACTGTGTTTTTATATATCTACATATTATTCCATCTAGCTACATTGCTCCGCACTGTGTGTGTTTATATACTTGCATATTTATTCCACCTAGCTGCAATGCTCCGTACTGTGGGTGTTTATATATTTACATATTTATTCCATCTAGCTACAATGCTCTGCACTGTGTGTTCATATATTCATATATTTATTCCATCCAGCTACAATGCTCTGCACTGTGTGTCTGTGTGTGTGTGTGTGTGTGTATATATATATTTTATAGTAATATGTACATATGTATATTAGCTGCTCTTGCTTGTTTTTTTTGTTTTTTTGTTTTTTTTCTTGCCTTCTGATTGTTGCTCTGAGTGTTGCTATCCCTGTGCTGTTGCAATCCTGGAATTTCCCCGTTGTGGGACTAATAAAGGCGTATCTTATCTTATCTTATCTTATCTTATTCTGTTTCTTTTAATCTTTACTTTTAATCTATCTGATATAAATAAATAAAAAATTAAAAAATTAAAAAAATAAATAAATAAAAACAGACACGGTAGGTGAGACACTAGACTGTTGCCTAGTCTAGTGTCTAGTGACACTAGACTAGGCAACAGAATATCACTAGGCAGGACAAGGCAGAAGCGTGTAATCACGCCATATGACTAAAACAACCTGAACAGAACAAAGACAGAACAGGATTTAAATAGACAAGGGGCAATCAAAATAACACAGCACAGGTGGGGAGACCAACCATGACTGACAACTAGCACATGAGGAAAACATAGGTGAAAGGTATAGAGAACAGGACGGATGGGACTGCACATACAATCACAGATAGGGGATGCACAGAAACATGTACAGAGAAAATGGAGAGACAAGACCATGACAATAACCACAGATGCATGACAAGAGACAAGGCAGGACCAGAACACACAATACGGATAATAAGAAGAAGAAGAATCGAGCAGGGACAAAAACCTACAGAAACATAAATGGAGCCATAGTAAACTAAGCACTCAAGCAAGGATAATGAAAACACAAGAACAGAACCGTGACTATAATAATAGATAAAAAATAAATACAGAGAAACCTAGAATGCAAACTAAAGGCAAGGATGTGAGGTGAGACTCATGTCCTTTTTCCCCCCACATAGTCCAAAACAAAACCATAGTTTGAGGGCAAACAAGGTCCAAGGCCTCAAAATCCAAAACAACCCAGGTCAGGTGGTCTACCCAAATCCATGGGCCACCAGACCGCAAACAATGGGTCAGGAGGCTTACCCCAGTCCATGGCCCCCCAGAGCGAAATGCAGGATAGTCCAGGCAGCCTACCACTGTCTTTGGGCCACCAGACCACAGAGCCTGGTGGAACAATGGCCGCAGAGACACAGAGTTTGCCTAACACAAAGGAGCTCTATGCTCTGCAACTGGTAACTGCAGCCTGCTGACCACGGCACCGATGGTGGAGATGCACCAACGAACGATGGGTAGAGGCCTCCCAACCTCTGGAATGATGGGTGGAAGCCCCCTGGCTTCTGGAACAACAGGTGGAGGCCCCCGGCCTCTGAGCCAATGGGTGGAGGCCCCCCGGCCACTGGAACAGCAGATGGAGGCCTACCGGCCTCTTGGATGATGGGTGAAGCAGGCTGCTCGAACGGTCCAGGTGAAATGGACTGCTCGGCCACTAGAACAATGATGGAGGCTCACCGACCTCTGGAGCGACAGGTGGAGGTCCCCCAACCTCTGGAATACATGATGGAAGCTAATCAGCGGTGAACCCAGATGATGCAGGCTAGAGAACTATGAGCCCAGCTGCTTGGAGATTCATCCCTGACCCAGGCACTTTGGACGGGGAGGAAGAGAAACACACCGAGTCACTACCAACCATAGCCATGGAGCTGGCCGGGGTGAGCCCAGGAGCAGATGGCAGCTGCAACCAGGTTCCCCCACCAACAGCTAGGCAAGACCCCTCCCAAATATAGATGTTGAAGAAATAATGAAAGGAACTTGTTTCAGCTCTTGCTCCACAGCTGCCAAGGACCCTGGTGGTTCTACGGCTGGAGCGATGACCTCTGGAGGGCCTGACGCCTGATGTGACGACTGGTGCAGCTACGAGCGAGGTGACGACCCTGGAGCTGGAGAGCATCTTGGATCTGGTACTGGAACTGGGGAGCGATCTGGAGCTGGGAAGTGGCGTGGAGCTGGAACTGGAACTTCCGGAACAGCAAGCACCTCCATAATCAGTCGGTTCCCACCCAGTATTGGCAAACACTCCAAAAAAGCACATGGGAACACAGGAGATGCAGGTGAGGCTGGGTGGATAGAAAAGGCAGCAGTGACAGCAGAGAGTGGTGGAGAGAGCTCAGCAGTGATGGTAGGTGATTGTCACTGAGCCCGCCCCCCCCCCCCCGAGAACAAGGCAAGCCCTTTTATCTATAGGTGGTAAAAATTAAGAGGGTACTTGCCGTTGTTCCTGTTCTGCTGCCACTGATGAGTCAGACGATCCCTCCCTGGATATGACGGGGCTTGTCCAACGAAGAGCCTCTGCCCAATGATGTGGATCTGGCACAGGGTCAAAGGAGGAGGAAACGGAGGCCTGGAGTGCCACCACCGGCGACGGCTTCACCAGCCCCCGGAGCATCCGCTGCAGGTTGGGCACTGAGTGCAGGAATCCAGCTAGCTGGGGGTACCATTGCAGAGATGGAAAAGCCCTGATCAATTCCAGATCACACCACATCCAAGGGACAGGAGGGTTCATTACGGCGTGCGGGAGGTGCGGGCATACTCGATGAAATCCTCAATGTTGGAGGCCGCCCATGCTTCCTCCTCATCAAGGCCCATCTGGCGAAACTTCAAGTATGCTGGGTCCATACAGTTGGGTTGTTTCTGTCACAGTTTGGTAAACAGGACCCACATACAATACTCAAAGTTCGCAGATTTATTTTGAGAGCTGGTCTCCCAGACACAACTCAGAGGTGAAACACAAAATAATAAGCAGCTCATGAGCAGAAATAAAAATAAACAGACACAGTAGGCAAGACGCTAGACTAGGAAACAGAATATCACTAGGCAGGACAAGGCAGATGCATGTAATCACACCGTATGACTAAAACAACCTGAACAGAACAAAGGCAGAACAGGATTTAAATGGACAAGGGGCAATCAAAACAACACAGCACAAGTGGGGAGACCAGTCATGACCGACAACTGACACATGAGAAAAACAGAGGGGCAAGGTATAGAGAACAGGACAGGTGGGACTGCATATACAGTCACAGATAGGGGATGCACAGAAACATGAACAGAGAGTCAGGAGAGACAAGACCATGACAATAACCACAGATGCATGACAAGAGACAAGGCAGGGCCAGAACACACGATACTGATAATAATAATATTAACAACTATGAACCGAGCAGGGACAAAAACCTACAGAAACGTAAATGGAGCCATAATAAACTAAGCACTGAAGCAAGGATAATGAAAACACAAGAACAAAACCGTGACTATAATAATAAATAAAAATAAATACAGAGAAACCCAGAATTCAAACTAAAGATGAGGACATGAGCTAAGACTTATGTCCTGGTAACAAGAAAATATAAATTACAAAACAAGGCAAGGACATGAGTTCAACCCACGCGCTGACAAAAATGAAATGTTTCCTTTGTCATAATTTGCAACTTCAGTCGGTGTAACCACAGAGTGCGCCCCATAAAAAGTTAATGAACCCATATAGTCTGCTTTTTGGGGTTTCCTTATTTTAGTGTTATGTAGGATTTCTGTAATGCCTCGTTTAGGTTGGCTGTTCTCCTTTGTGAGGTCATCACGTCGTTACTACACGTCATTACAGGGTGGTGCGGTGCGCCAGCACAGCAACTCACCTTTGGCCATGGGATCCCTGGTTCGATCCCAGCCCCTGACCAACAGTGATCTGTGTGGAGTTTGCATGTTCTCCCCGTGTCTGCGTGGGTTTACTCCGGGATTTCTCCAGTTTCCTCCCACAGGCCAAAAACATGCAGGTTAGGTTAATTGGAGACTCTAAAGTGGCCCTAGGTGTGAATGTGTGTGTGAATGGTTAAGGGATAGCGCCGTACCGTGGCTGCTTCATCCATCCAGGTGGATGCCCTCAATTTCCCCTCTGGGGATCAATAAAGTACACACACACACAAAATTACTTAGCAGACCTGATGCAGACCTGCCTCCTGGATAGTCTGGTACACTCTCTCCTCAGGAGAGAAGAGGAAGTTTCTCATTGAGCCTCAGACCTCACATAGTTACAGTGCAGCTAGCTGAGCTAGCAAGTTAGCTCAGCTAACTTGTGGAGCACTCACAGTGCTCCACAAAGAGCCACTGTGAGTGATTCTGCATGGAGCCACACAGGCATCCGAGCCTGAAAACTACAGGTTAGCTCAGCTAACTTGCTAGCTGTAAAAAAAAAAAAAAAAAAAAGCCATTCTGGCTTTTGTTTTTTTTATATCATGGCAGTGATAACCCAGTAGACTGGCCTGCTAACATTAGCTGGTCTGAGTTTGTGGCCGACTTGAGACAGGAGTCCACCAGCCATTAGCTTAGCTGGGGCTTAAAGTCCATTTTTGTTTATTTTCTATGTATTATATCCAGACACCTGTCTTTCCAGCCAGATCATATGCCAACCACTGAATATATATTCAATTCATAGACGTTATTTTAGCTGATTTTATTATAATTTGTTAAACTCCAACACAGACACCTTCTTGGTCTGCAACTGATGTTGAGCTAAATGTTAAATACTATCAACCACTACTACTATCAACAAATCTACCTACGGGTACAAATAAAGGAACCTGAACCACTGAAACCACACACATCTGTCTCCAATAATGCTTTATTAGGGCTTTTGCAATCTCACATCCAACCAGTTTTAGTATTTTAGATAGTCTGATGGCCGAAGCTAAAGGCTAACATTAGCCTCAAACGTGACATCACCATCAAAACAAAAAAGCTCAGAGAAATTATAAAAGAGGGAGGGCGGAGTGAGCTGGGACTCGTTAGTACAGGGGGGTCCAATCATGTGCCATGGAGGGCCAAGACCCTGCAGGCTTTACCTCAAACCAGTGTCTTCAACAGCAGATTTCACTGAATTTCTTCCTACTGATTGCTGAACAAAGATTATGTTGTTTGGAAATTATAAAATAAATCATGAAATAATGGTAACGATAGATGATACCAAAACTGAAATATTACAGGAAAATAGGTTTCTGGGGGTGACGCTAGACAATAAAACCTGCTGGAAACCTCACATCAGTCACATCTGGGCCAAGCTGGCAAAATGTATAGAGATACTGGGGAAGACGAGACACATCTTGGACTATAAATCATTATTCTTACTGTACAATTCACTGTTTCTACCATATCTTAACTACTGTGTAGAGGTCTGGGGAAACACCTACAAGACCAACCTACAGCCAATATGCACATTACAAAAAAAAGCTAGAAGGATAATAAATAATGTAGGATATAGAGACCAGACCAACTCATTGTTTTTAAAGTCGCATGCCATAAATTTCCTGGATTTAGTTAAATATAAGACAGCACAAGTCATGTACAGGGCAATTAATAATCAACTCCCAACTAAAATACAAAAAATATTCAAAAAAAGAGACAATGATGACAATTTGAGAAGAGACATACTTTACAAAACTGAAAGTTAGAACAACAAAGAAAAGTACGTGCATATCTGTCTGTGGGGTGGATTTGTGGAACAGTCTGGAGCTGGAACTAAAACTATGTACCAACAGAAACCAATTCAAAAATAGGTATAAACATTATTTGCTAAAAGGTTATATGTTAGAGGGGTAGTATTAATATGTACGATCCATTAAGCTCACTCTGGGACACTATGATAGGGTGGGTGGGACAGTACTGTGTATATCTGTGTTGTTTGGGTGTGGGTATAGAGGTATGGACTGTATGTATGTAGGAATGGATGGGTGTTAATGTTGATATGTATAAAATATAGTTAATTGTCTACTTGGGGTCTTAATTGAGGTAATAGGTATATATTTCACATGGGTTGTATTTAGGGAAAAGAGGAGTTGGAGTAAATAAATGTTAACTTCTTCCTTCTCCCTTTTGAGCACTGTATACTGTCACTTTTATTGCACTTGTCATTTGTTTTGTTTTTTGCTTTTTTGTTCAAAATAAAGTATCTGTCTATCTATCTGATAAGTGAAAACACCTGCTGAAGAGACTGGGTAGAAGCGAAAACCTACAGGGTCTTGGCCCTCCATGGCACATGATTGGACACCCCTGTATTTGTATGTAAAGCAATATGCCATAAAAACAGGCCATTTTGAGGAGAGCTCCCTCCCTGTGTATAAAATGGTACTACAGAAATTAAACCCCGAGGGGTTTTGACCAAATCATGTCACAGACATTTCATTAACCACTCTGGGAGATGGACCTGTTTATATTCATAGCCATCAGGACTGATATAAATAAAGAGGGGCAGCCTGGAAGCTCTGTTTTTCAGCATTAAAGATTAAAGAGTATTTTTATTTTTTATTTTTTTTATGGAAGTAAAGCTGTTGCCCTTTTTTATTTTTTTAGCTTTGGATACATCTTACTAGGGCGGCAGCCTGCCAGATTCTCCAGTTTGATTATTTTCAGCCCAAAGCTCTTAGTTGCCTGCATGAGGTCAGTGACGTACCGGACACACAAAAAGTCCCAAAACAAATCATGCATCGCACCGGTTACATGCAGGCTGCTTTGCACAATAAGCTACTTACAATCTATGCAACAGCAAAGGCTGGATGAGAAGTTAATCCTCCTGCTCTGTCTGCCTTCCTCTCTGCCTTTATCTCGATCTGTCGCTGTTTATTCGCCTCGCTTCATTCTTACATTTCTTTTCCTCTGCTGTCTAAGGCATTGGTCTGCAAAAAAAAGCACACTTGAGAAAAATCACAAAATTCTGAGAAGAAAGTCACAAATGTAGAAAAAATAAAAGCCAAATTTGCAAGAAAAAGATTGTAAGTTTACTTCGAAAAACATAATATTCAAGAAAATAGAAATAATAATAGAAAATGGAACAATAGAGTCACAAATGTAAAAGATTTAAGAAAAATGTAATCAAATTTACAAATCTATAAAAAGCCTTTCAAATTTATAAATACAAAAAACACAAATTTGAAAAAAAAACAGCAAATTTACTAAATCAAAACATAAATTTGAGTAAAACAAACACTGAAAACTTGCAAGAAAAAGTTCCAGATTTACAATTTTTTAACTATTTGTACAATAAAGTAAAAAATGTCAAAAAGGTGAAAACTACATTTTGTAAGGAAACATTGCAAATTTTGCTGAAAAGAGCAAAAATTTTTTTTAAAAAAAGTTTAATTTTTAAAGGTCCAATTTCTGCACTTTTCCCACATGCTGACGGCTCCCACAGGTCTGACTGAAATGTTTGTGGCATTTCAAACTGGCTTTAATTATTGGCACATAAGTGAGACTCATCTTTGCAAAGCAAGATGAGGAAAACAGTGAAGGCAGAATAAGTGGGGGAAGTTACAGAAGGAAGAAGGTCACACAGAGTTCAGGAAGGAGTTGATTCAGGCTCTGGGTGACAGAGGAGAATTATCAGATGACTGGGAAAGTACAGCAAAAGTATTGAAGGAAATGGGTAGAAAGGTATGCGGTGTATCCAGTAGATGGAGGAAGGAAGACATGGAGACTTGGTGGTGGAATGAGGAGATACAGGAAAGTATTCAACGGTAGAGGTTAGCAAAGAAAAAGTGGGATAGTCAGGGAGATGAAGAAAGTAGGCAGGAGTATTTGGAATCTAGGCACATGGCAAAGAGAGAGGTGGCAAAGGCATACAGTGAGTTGTATGAGAGACTGGACACTAAGGAAGGAGAAGAGGACTTGTATCAATTGGCTAGACAGAGAGATCAAGCTGGAAAGGATGTACATCAGATTAGAATGGTAAATGGCGTTCACTTATATAACGCTTTTTCTCATCTCTAGATGACCAAAGCGCTTTACAGATCCTGCTATCCACCCATCTCTCACACACAATCACACAGGCGCTGGACTGACCCACCCGGAACAACTGGGGGTTTAGTGTCTTGCTCAAGGACACTTCAACATGCAGACTGCAGACAGAGCGGGAATCAAACCCCTGACCCTCCAATCAGTAGCTGGCCACACTACACCTGTGCCACAGCCGCAGGTATAATGGTGAGGTTGGTTAAAGACAGAAATGGTAATGTACTAACAAATGACAAGTGTGTGTTGAGAAGGCGGAAGGAGTAATTTGAAGAGCTGATGAATAAAGAAAATGAGAGGGAGAGGAGAACAAATGATGGAAAGATGGTGAACAAGGAAGTTCCGAGGATTAGCAAGGCAGAAGTGAGGGCAACTTTGAAGAGGATGGAGAATGGAAAGGCGGTTAATCCAGATGGCATACCTGTAGAGGTATGGATTTGTTTAGGAGAGATGGCAGTGGACTGATGCAATGTTTGCTTTCAGAGTGTTGATGGAGAAGTATAGAGAAGGTCAGAGGAAATTGCACTGTCTGTGGCACTAGAGAAAGCATATGATAGGGTGCCAAGAGAGGAAGTGTGGTACTGTATGAGGAAGTCAGGAGTGGCAGAGAAGTATGTGAGGGTGGTGCAGGACATGTATGAGGACAGCGAGACAGTGGTGAGGTGTGCTGTAGGAGTGATGGATGAGTTCAAGGTGGGGGTGGGGTTACATCAGGGATCGGCTCGGAGCCCCTTCTTGTTTGCCATGGTGATGGACAGGCTGACAGATGAGGTCAGGCAGGAGTCTCCATGGATCATGATGTTTGCAGACGACATTGTGATCTGTAGTGATAGTAGGGAGTGGGTGGAAGAGAATCTGGAGAGGTAGCGGTATGCTCTGGAGAGAACTAACTAACTAACTAACCTGCACTTATATAGCGCTTTTCTAGTCACAAAGACCACTCAAAGCGCTTTCATTAATACTAACCCTCTATTCTAAGGGCCTATAGGAAACAGATATCTAGGGACAATTTAGAACAGCCAATTAACCTAACATGCATGTTTTTGGCATGTGGGAGGAAACCGGAGAAATCCCGGAGTAAACCCACGCAACACGGGGAGAACATGCAAACTCCACACAGATCACTGTTGGTCGGGGGCTGGGATCGAACCCACGACCCCATGATCCCCACAATCCCCCGGCCAAGGGTAAACTGTGCTGCCGCAGTGCTAACCACTGCGCCACCGTGCAGCCCAATACATGAGTGTGAATTGGAGGCAGGTGTAACGGTGAAGCTGGAAGGAGTAGAGATGGTGAAAGTAGATAAGTTTAAATTCCTGGGGTCAACCATCTAAAGCAATGGGAAATGTACAAGAGGGGTGAAGAAGAGAGTGCAGGCAGGGTAGGGGTGGGAAAAAAAGATTTATTCAACGATGGATACTTGGCCCTGGTGACAATGCGTTGATCCATAAACTCACGGATTGATCTTTTATTTTTTTTAAAAATGCACACACACGTACTTTTGGGTTATCAATTAATCTACGGCATTTTCAGTCCACTAGATGGTGCAAAGCAAACACCCAGTCAAGTGAAGTCATAGCTTGTCTCGGTGGTTTGCAGCCAGGTTAGAAGGTTAGGAAGCAGTTAGCTCAGTGAGCTCAAATGTCAGGCCTTTTTTGGATTTTATAATAAAGAAAGAAAGACCTTGACATGACACACAACCCGCAAGAAGCGCTGCACGAAAAAAAGAAAAAACACTCACAACACGGTGGGCCACACACACGTCTCGGAGCAGCATTAGCAATGGTTAAGCTAAAGAGACACCGGCATGGAGCTTTTTCTCCCATCGCCAAGTAAGTAAAGATTATTTATGAAGCACTTTTCAGAGATACGTAGCCACAAAGCGCTGTAAAATAAAATGGAATAAAAGGAAGTTGATAGATAAAAATATTTTTTCAATATAAAAACAAGTTAAAACACAAGATTAAAATAATTTTAAACTAGAAAAGCACTCGGAGAGCGCAGACCTCCGCCAAGCGCCACAGTTCCCCCCCATACAGTGTTTGTGTGTACGTTTTCAGATTCCTTGACCATGAAAACATACGACTAGCAATTGGATTCACAATGATAGGATTAGTGGTTCAGTAGTAAAAGCATTACCTCCTTGGCGGAGGTAATATACTCAAGTATTGCTGTTGTGTCCATCTCCTCCATCTGCAAACTCCCAGGCTGCGGGCGTTGCAATTCATCGCACAACTGCGTACAACCCACAGGCCAATGGGTTATGCAAGCATTTTCATAGATCACTGAAAGCAGCACTCAGGGCTTCACTGACGGATGCAAATTGGGTAGACAGGTTCCCGTGGGTTTTATATTGGGGTTGCGCTCCGTGGCAAAAGAGGATTTGGAAGCTTCCCCAGCAGAGAGCTTGTTTTTGCGCAGCCACTATGGCTGCCCGGGGAATTTCTGCCAAATAATCTGGCGCCGGACAGCTGCCCGTCTCAGCTTTTGCAGCGTAGCGCAAACACAGGCACGCTGCCGGGCCCTGCCCACCACTGTTTTCCGCATGCTTTTGTGCCTAAAACTTTGAAGAACGCGGAGTTCGTGTTCGTCAGACACGACGACCAGCAGCCTCCATTGCGCCTGCACACAGGTTGAAAATGGCCGTATCTCACAATGTTAAAGAATCCTTTAAAAAATTTCTGTATCCAGACGGTGATCCGGATCATCCCCAAAATTTAATCAGTTCTTCCTTGTACCATTTCCAACAACGCCTGAAAGTTTCATCGAAATCTGTCCAAAACTTTTCGAGTTATCTTGCTAACCAACAGACAGACAAACAGACAAACGCTGGCAAAAACACATTACCTCCTCCGGCCTGCGGCCTGGCGGAGGTAAATATCAGACTTACCATTAAAAGCAGTTGAATTGAAATGCAATGGAAATCCTTGTTAAACAAAAAAGTTTTCAGTTGTGTTTTTTAAGGGTCCACAGAATCAGCTAAACATATCTCGAGTGGGAGTCAATTCCATACAGCACCGTCCACCGCCCTCCATGTGTGCAGAGACACGTCTCCATGGAAAATGAAGCCCCGAGAATACTTTATTATATGAAAGAGATGTCAACAGTTTTACAATGAGACATGATTTGAGGTTGAATAAGGTCAAAAAAATTTGAAATATATGGGATCATGATACTCGATTATCTAGATATCGTGATTATCACTGAATTGTGATAGGTTTGAATCATAACCCAAGTATCACAATCCGAATTGAGTCGCAAGCTCCCTCATGATTCCCACCCCTAAGGCAGGGTGGAGTGGGTAGAGACGAGTGTCGGGGTGATTTGTGACAGAAGGGTAGCAGCAAGAGTGAAAGTGGAAGATTTAAAAGACAGTAGTGAGACCTGCTATGATGTATGGTTCGGAGACAGTGGTGCTGACAAAAAAACAGGAGGTGGTGCTGGAGGTGGCAGAGTTGAAGATGCTAAGATTTTCATTGGGAGTGACTAGGAGGGACAAGATTAGAAATGAGTGTGGAGAAAAAGGAATGGGCGAGGGCAACGAGCTGTAATGACACAAGGCTTTATTTTTCTCCAACATACAGCAAACACGCTTCATAGCTCGGTTGAGCTATTGTGCTGATCAGGTCCCTGTACATAGCTCTTTTATACCTGTTGCATGGACAAAGAGAATGTGTAGCACATTAGCATTCCAATTGTCAGTCAATGCACATCATTAACATAGCATAAACCGGTGCCGCCTTGACCCCTGTGTTCTGGTCTCAGCGACTCCGGGTTATTCTTTCTTTCCTCGGGGGGGGGCATAACTTAACAGCCCTGGGGCTCTTTCTCCGTATGTCCATTGTCCTGCCCTTCTGGGTGTGAGAGAACCCCAGACCTGTGTATTGTGTCTCATTGTGTCCCCCACATGAGTATATTAGAGGGACAGCTCAGTTTGAGCGGTTTGGAGACAAAGTAAGAGAGGCAAGGCTGAGATGGTTTGGACATGTGCAGAGGAGGGATAGTGGATATATTGGACAAAGGATGTTGAAGATGGAGCTGCCAGGCAGGAGGAAAAGAGGAAGACCACAGAGAAGATTTATGGATGTAGTGAAGGAGGACATGGAGAGGGTTGGTGTTACGGAGGAAGATGCAAGGGATAGGGTAACATGGAGGCAGATGATCCACTGTGGAGACCCCTGAAGGAAGCAGCCAGAAGAAGAAGTGAGAATCATCTTCGGCAGCTGCCCTCAGAATGGTCCATTTCAGTGTATGTCTCTTGAAATGCCAAATGGCTGCAGTTAGCTCCACCCTCCGTCTTTTGTCACTATTGCTAATCTTAGCTGGCTAGCTGCTAGTTCAGGTAACGAGCCTGAACCAACTAAAGTAAATTCATCTTAAAGAATGAATGAAATAAAGCATGACTGGTGGACAGAAGTGTGTGGTTTCAGTGGTTGATAGGATATGACTGGTACAGTAAGCACAGAAATATTCATGAATGAGTGAATGGTGGCCCCAGGTGGGTAACTAGCTGCTAGCTTAGAGAAAATGAAACTAAGCTAAAGTAACATCTAAAGGTGCGTTCAGACCAAACACGAATCACAAACGTGTGGTGTGAATACATGTAAAGTTAATGTGAACATGCGGAAGACGCGCAAATTCAAGCATTCGCTTGTCCAAGTGATTTGGTAGCACTAGCTAGTAATCAGCCTTGAGATTCTGTTGTCACCGGAGTTAAAGTATCAAAACTAGCGCTTAAGCTAGTTTGAAAATGAAACTGCCACTCGTCTGCAGAAAGATGGACCGGGAGCTCTGCAGCTGACTTGGAGTGTCGGAGGTATCCAACCACGGACTTTAGCCATGGACCTGCTAATGAGGGCTAGCAGGCTGGCAGTGTAAACAACCGTCATCCAAGTGAAGTTTTGGAGGCGGGGACAGTTTTTCCAGGTGAGAGCCCCATCAGAAAATGTAAACCTCAACATGACGGTGTTTTGAGGATTTCCACAGCAGGTAAACACAGCTGCAGAAGTTATAAAGGCAACTCCACCCGTCTGCAACTCACTTAGATGGCAAATTCATGTCTATTCTCGTGTTTACATTGAATTAACACATCAAAAAAATTACGCATTTACGCTTGGTCCAAGCACATTTTAAGAATGATGTATATATAATGTTGGACTGACTGACTCCAACCGTCTAACCAGGTTAATGTGTCAATGTAGCATCACAATGAAAATATAACAAAACAAGCCAGAATGACACAAGATACACTGACTGTGGATTAGTGAACCAGGTGGAAACAGGGATGTCTGAAATTTAAGCTCTGAGCCAACACCTTTGACTCCCAGCTCATCTGGGCGGGGACTGAATCATCACGGCTAATAACGTGGTGATGGGTGTAACTGAAGACCAAAGCATTTGTCAGTGACATTTGGAGAAAAAGAAATGCAAGAACAAAACTGACTTCTGCACATTCTGCCAAAATGTTAAAATATAATTATTTCTAAGTGAAGAGAGATTTTAATATTTTTGCTGTAGTCATATGAACCAGGAAAGCATTTTAGAGGCCATTTGAGAGTCTGGGAACTTTTTTTTATTATTTTTTAATTTGGGGGGGGGGGTCATAAAATAATGATTAAAACAAATTGTAAAAATTTGCAAGAAAAAAGTTGCAAATTTACAGGATTTTTTTTTTTTTTTTTTTGCTATTTTAACCAAAAAAAGTCACATATCAAAAAAATACAAATTAAATTTGTAAGAAAAGTGCCAAATGTAAGAGAAGTTTAATGTTTCAGAAGAAAAAAGCTTATGCTGACAGGTCACTTTATGCTCATAAGTCAGCGTTTTTTTCTTCTGAAGAGCAGCAAAAATGGTGTGCAGATATTTTTGGGGGGCGGGGGGGGGGCATTGCTTAAATTGGCTCTTTCCTTAGTAGAGGTTGCTGACCCTGGTCTAATTTAAGAAGGACTGCAGGTGTGTTACTACACATGTTGGCAATGAGCCTTTATCCTAGTTTCACAGGTTCAGATGAGGGAATCGCCTCCGTCGGGGTTCTCTGCCAGACGTGACACGCGTGAGGCTGAGTCATTAACTAATCGGAGCCAGGGACTGCAGGCAAGGAGCCAAAAAGTTCTGCAAGGCACTTCAGCACACAGGAATACGAGAGCAGTCATGGCAAATATTTTTATTGTAGGTTTTGTCGTGGATTTTCTTTGTTAATAAATGTCCCTTGTGAATCTGGTGAAGGAATAAGGTGCAGAGTCAAAGATGCCTTTCTGTATTATTGTACCATTTTCTCCTTGTTCGGCTGTTTTTCACACAGCTAAAAATTCAAGTGGACCAAATTCCGTCACGTTAAATCCTGTGAGGCTTACGTCAGAAAGTTCTCTATTCTTATTGGTCAGATTTTTTTTGCCTTGAGAACAGGAAAGGTAAATACAGGAAGTAGGATGACTACTGTGCATTTATCCATTTCTGGGGAGAAAATAATACAGATCGTAGCGTAATCTACGAGGGGCTTTTGTCGCCTTGTTTATCGTTATATACTACTATGTTATTGTTTATATTACTATGTGCATATACCACTTTCAGCAAATCATACAGTTTGAAAATGAAGTGTGGCTACGGAAGGAAAATAACATGTTAACGTTCATTAATCCTGCAGAACCGTGACATGCTCAACCTTAGATATTTTTGAAGATCCATCAAGTATGTACAGTGGCATAAAATGTTTTACCATTTGCCACTGGTGCTGTTTTAATACGGTCCTTTTCCGACCTGCAGGACCGCACCAGAGTTCACCAGTTGATTTGAATCGAGTCCACCTCTTTCAGGAGTTCTCTGTATGGTTGGTTTGGTGCACACCCGAGTGTGATCGCCGTGTTCTCACCAGACAAAACGAACCACACTAATGGAGAAAATGAACTTAAGTTCAATTGAAACAAACTAAAGCCTGTAGGAGTGAAAGCACCCTCAGTGTCTAAGGAAGAAACATGATATACTGTGTCTAGAAGCATAACGGGAACACAGTGTAATATTAATTGATAAAATAAGGAAATCTTCTACAGAAGCCTGGAAGAACCTGTTGGATGTTAGCGTGGATTCAAATTAAAGGGGTCATTAACTGCACTTTGTACACATTTTAACAGCTCACTCATGTCTTAATGACATATTCACGTTTTATTTATTTTTTTTAATTAATGAAGTAAATTTGTTTTTTATTTTTCTTGACTTTCTTCAAACGCTCTCATTCAAAGCCTGTCACTTTAAGAAACAGACTTCAACCGTTCAGCTCCACCCTTGTGTCAGTTAGCCATTAGCTGAGTAGCTTCTGGCTAGCTCTTTCCAGCTTGGGCAATGTCTCACTCTGCGGTACTCTGCTTCTCCCCCATGGCTAGCCGGGGGATGCTGCGTCACGAAGTGGCTCTCAGCAGCTTTGCTGGCTCATGGCAAAATTACAAGGGAAAAAAAGGCTCTCAAATTTACACGAAAAGGTGCAAATTTATCAAAGAAATATACAAATTTACATGAAAAAAATCTTTATAGCAAAAGCCAGTACATCTGAATGTAATGATAAATGTTGTAAAATAGCCTACTGCCTTGCAATGCGCTCAATTTATAACATCACATTATTCTGAATACTTTGGTTTTTTTATGGAAGATAAAATTTGACCCAAAGGATGCCCAAGCTGGGGCTCAAACTCACAAACTCTTATATCAGAGTCCAGCGCTCTACTCACGTCGCTAATTCTGTGCTACTTATCAAGATGTGCTACCCTACGTCTTTGTGCACGCACCTGCGTCTTTGGGCCGGAGCGACGCGAGGCACATTATGGACCACAGACCGGTGAACCAGGTGGTAACAGGGATGGTTATTAGGGTGACTATGATGTGAAGAAAATGACAATATAAGCCGTGCTCGGTTTGAGCTTCCTATTACCAGTGTTAGCTTGGGGACTAATGGCTCACTTCCATATACATGACAGACGGCTAGGCGGGCCAATAATAGAGCAGTGGGCTGGTCTCAAGGACGGCGATGGGTTGGCTTTTTCTAAATGTGATGTTAACGATTTCCACAAAAAGTCAAAAACGTTTCTGGCGTTACTGGAAGAAAAAAAATGAGATAAAGGCTGTGTGTGTTTTTTAAGAGAATTGATTGTTTTGAAAATTTTTGGATAATTAGGTGACCAGTACACTCATTTCAGACAGTTCAAACCTGCAAACACACCATTTTTCAGTCACTGACCCTGTTTACATGGTCACAAGGAAACTGATTATAATCAGCTTTCTGGAGTTACCTGATTGTTCAAACTGTCATGTAAACAGAGTAATCTGATTACCTTTATCAGTTAAAGGCCATTATTGGTTTATGAGAAAATGGATTAACACACCTAGTTTATTTGCCCAATAAATCGTTTTCTCGGCGCATGTAAACCCCATAAGCCATTTATTGCCTTTATCAGTTTACTCCAGTAATCGGTTTACTCATGACCATGTAACTGGGGTCAATGACCCCTTTAAGGGGTGGAGCCAGGATTTTTTAGTGTTCTTTGGCATTTTCATGAGTTCTTCTGATAGTCACACGTGAAACTTCATGAAAAACTTGTTGCCTATAAAGATGATGTGTGGACTCAGACATAAATCAGGATCTGGTGTGGAAGCACAAGTTAAATTTAGTTCATCCATCCATCTTGTACTGCTTAATCCTTTTCGGGTCACGGGGGGCTGGGGCCTATCCCAGCGTCTTTGGGCGAGAGGCAAGGTACACCCTGGACAGATCGCCAGTCCATCGCAGGGCCAACACAGAGAGACAGACAATCATTCACTCTCACAGTCATACCTAAGGACAATTTAGAATCCCCAGTTGATGCCAGTTAACATAACCTGCATGTCTTTGGCCTGTGGGAGGAAACCGGACTACCCAGAGTAAACCCACGCAGACACGAGGAGGTAGTGGAGCGGTTAGCGTTGCGGTGGCACAGCAACTCACCCTTGGCCGGGGAATCCTGGATTTGATCCCAGCCCCTGACCAACAGTGGTGTGTATGTAGTTTGCATGTTCTCCCCGTGTCTGCGTGGGTTTCTCCGGTTTCCTCCCACAGGCCAAAAACATGCAAGTTAGGTTAATTGGCATCAAACTGGGGATTCTAAATTGTCCTTAGGTATGACTGTGAGAGTGAATGGTTGTCTGTCTCTCTGTGTTGGCCCTGCGATGGACTGGCGATCTGTCCAGGGTGTACAGGTTGAAGATGGAGGACAGATTAAGAACGCATTCTTATTTACAACTGTGGCCTGGGGGGAAGGGGGAAGGAGCAAGGGACAACTCGCATTCATCACTCCCCAGTTGATGCCACTTAACCTGCATGTTTTTAGCCCCTGTGGGAGGAAACCGGAGAAATCCTGGAGTAAACCCACGCAGACACATTGAGAACATGTAAACTCCACACAGAAAGATCACCGTTGGTCAGGGGGTGGGATTGAACCCGGGATCCCATGGCCAAGGGTGAGTTGCTGTGCTGCCACAGTGCTAAACACTGCACCATTGTGCATAATAAATGCATACAAAGTCAATGGAAAGAGGCGAGCGCTCGTAAAATCGTGCATTTGTGCGTTCACATCCGAGGGATAGTGCTAGCATTGAGATTCTGCTGTCATCAGAGTGAAAGTATCAACACTGGAGAGTAAACTAGTTTTAAAGTGAGACCGACACTCACTTGCAGGCAGGAGGACCGGGAGCTCTTCAGCCGAATCGGGATGTTGGAGTATTTTACCCACGGATTACTGCCACAGACGTGCGAACAAGGCTAGCAGGCTAGCAACGTAAACGCCCACCATCTTGTGAAGTTTTGGAGGCAGGGACAACTTTGCATGATGTTATTTTGAGGATTTCCACAGTAGGTTGAACAATGCTGCAGAAGTTATAAAGGCAGCATCACCTGTCTGCATCTCGCTCAGATGGTGAATTCATGTCTATTTGCGTGTTCACATTGAGTTACGGTGTAATCGTGCTGCACAAAGAATTCACCTGTTCGCGTTTGGTGTGAGAGCACCTTGAGACGTAGCCTCACAGTGAAGCTCCAACGCTTACAGGCCTCTGTTAGTTCTCTGACCGGATGAGCCTGGAGTGTAGGACGGGGTCACGGTGCTGGAGCAGGAGCGTCTTCTGTGTCTGTCTACCAATACCTGAGTGGAAATTTTGTCCCCAGCAGAATGTGTTCATTATTTTCTTCTTATTCTTGTTTTTTTTTTTTTCAAATCTGCTGACATGAGTATGAGTCCAGCCACAGACGCTCTGCCCTGCTTTTCTAAAAGTCTCTTGTGACAGCAGCAGGGAGAATCTAGACCGAGGGCCGACAGACACGGTGCTCCCTCCGTACAGTAGGGCTTATCCAGGGGAGGGTGAATATCCTCCAGCGGCTCCACAGCCTGTCTGTCTGCCCCCATTTTTCCCCCTCCCCTTCCAGCACCATCTGCGCACCAGCCAAAGTGGAAACCAGATTATCCCATGAGCACGTCAAGCCGCAGCGACGGCCTCCCTCTGTTCCACGGTTCTCTATAATAGAACCAGAGCAGAGGTGGGCGGAGTCGGCTGAAACTGAACTCAAGTACAAGTAGTACTAAGTTCTGATTTTGAACGTTCCAGGACAAGTAAGAGTAGTCACCAAAATGATTACTTGAGCAAGAAAGCATCTAGTAATGATTTTACTCTCACCAGCAAGTGAGGTTTTTCCTGTAATTTGGGATTTTATATCTCAAAGTTTATCATGCAAATTTGTGACTTTTTTACATTTGTATTTTTTCTTGTATATTTGTACCTTTTTCTTTTCAGTAGTTTATGGCTTTTTATTGTAAATTTCTGCCTTTTTCACATAAATTTGACTTTTTTTCTCATATAACTTTTTTCCTTGTATATTTGCATCTTTTTTCTTTTAAATGTAAAACTTTTTTCTTGTAATTATTTATTTTTTTCTCTGTATATTTGCTAGGGCTAGGTAGTTTGACCTCTAATCAGCATGATGGTTACTTGAACATTTCACGTCGGTTTCATTTTTTGTTGGTTTTCCTCCCTCCATTTCTTCTCTCTTATAGTTCAGTGACGAGGCTCATATTTAAGCAGTATGACACAAGAGTGTGGTTTCCATGGCAGCAGTGGCTCAGGAGGTAGAGCGGGCTGTCCAATAACCAGAGGGTTGGCAGTTTGAATCCCGCTCTCCCCAGCCATCCTGCCGTTGTGTCCCTGGGCAAGACACTTTACCTACCTTGCCTCCAGTGTCCATGACACTGGGTATGAATGTGTATAAATGTTTGGTAGTGGTCAGAGAGACCGTTGGCACAGATTGGCAGCCATGTTTCCGTCAGTCTGCCCCAGGGCAGCTGTGGCTGCAGAGGTAGCTTACCACTATCAGTGTCTGTCTGGAGTGAAGGAATAATGGACTCACTGTAAGCGTTTTGCGATGCCACTTGACACACTATAAAGTGCCATATAAATCTAATCCATTATTATTATTATGAATATCACCACAGGGATTCAGTAGTAAAGGAGCAGATATAATAATTTCACAAATTAAGTATTGTTCATGCAGAAGTCAGTGTTTCTCTTTTTATGCTTTCTCTTGAGGGTTTGCAGGTTGCGGCTGCTATTTAGCTTGTTAGCTGTGTCTGGCGAGTCCTTTACGCAGCCGTGATTATGTTGTCACCACATGGGGATTACGAGTCTCTGATCGGGATCTTAAATCCAACCACAGCTTGTCCATTTTGTTGTCAATTTCCGCTGTAAAACTGCTGAACTGATGCAGATAGCTATTGGCAGCTAATAGGGCTGGGAATCATCACTAATTTCCAGAATCGATTCGATGCCGATTCTTGAGGTTCTGAATCGATTCAATTCAATCCCAATTCAATAAGGAAATTACCATTTTAACAGCTATTTTACTTGCCAGGAAAAAAAATCTTAGTGACCTATTGCTGCAAATTGTAGTAGGAATACTCCAACTTTGTTAATACATAAATTATCACATAAAGAACTGACCCCAAATCAGTTACAATAATGCACTTTTTAGTATTTAACTTATGATTTCACAAAAATGCTCACAAGTGCTTTCTTTAGTGCAAAGGGTGTGTAGTGTCAAGTTAACAGCCCAGAGTCAGTAAACCAATTGAATGCATGAAGCATGTAGACATAATCTCGCTGTGTTTCAGTCCCTCCAGGATTTTGTAGGCTGCTTTTGTGATTGGCTTCTCCACTGAGAGCCTCTTCCCTTCAGAAGGTCTCAGTGCAGGATGGACCCTGGAGTTGAAACCCAGTCTTCACACATCTGAAGGGGGTGTGAAAAGGAGAAGATATTTCAAAGTAAAATTAATAATCATATTTTTAAATCCCCACATCACAGTAGGGTTGAATAATTTAGTTTTTTATTTTTTTGTTTACATTTTAACTACAAATTAACTTTCAATTTTTGAAAAGGGTTTCAATTCATTTCTTAGGAAGATTTGTTCATTTCAGTTTAGTTCTATGGAGTAAAAAGGGCTCGTTGTACTGCAGCCTTTATTAATTCTGCTATTTTCACTTTATTGTGATTATTATTATTATCTTCAGATCTCTCACTTAAGTGCTAGAAGTCCAAAATTAAAATGTCATTCAATGCAAACGTTACATGAAGGCAGCCACCTCTGTCATGAAGCCCTGAAGTCCTGACTAAAAGCATCCAACATTTTCATTATATTTTAATCTCATAAAATATACCTTTATTCTGTGTTTATTTACAGCTCTTAACCAACAGTTAATTTATCCAGCATGATGGTGTTTTCTTTTACAAACTATAGATACAGTAATTATTAATTTGCAACACAAATGTAAAAAAAAAAGATATTATACTTACTCTCTCAGACGCTCCAACAGTCTCCCTCTGTGTCTGGTCTGTTGTGCTCGAGTTATAGCTGTTCTGTGTTCATTTTCCATTTGAAAAGTTTTTCTCAGTCATCAACTTTTGTTTACGTTCCAACACAATGCTGCACGTAGTACAAAACAATTTATCCCCACTTTATGAAAAACATTCAGAAACTGTTGAGCAGTCTTTAGTGGTGACTCACACATGTCAGTAATGTGTTACATGTTTATCATGTAAACACGGAAGTAAAAATGTGAGCGTGCAGCACAAGGAACTCTCGTGCGATTGATCAATCACATGAGAGTTCATCTGACCCAAGGACTGCACGTGTTTTGTGTTTCACAGACGTAAAAGCATTACATTAAAAGATTGATCCGTGGATTTTGTGAAACGATATCAGCTCAGTCAAACGTGAATCTAACTGTATTGGAGAATTGATCTTTTGAACCCACCCCCTAGCAGCTAGCAGCGATTTAGCTTCAGGCCATTTACGTGTTGGCTTAAGCCAGGGGTGTCCAATCATGTGCTGTGGAGGGCCAAGACCCTGCAGGCTTTACCTCCAACCAGTGTCTTCAACAGCAGATTCCACTGAATTTCTTCCCACTGATTGCTGATAAGTGAAAACGCCTGCTGAAGAGACTGGGTAGAAGAGAAAACTTGCAGGGTCGTGGCCCTCCATGGCACATGATTGGACACCACTGGCTTAAGCGCACGTCACTCGCTTTTTTTCTTGGCATCTTCAGATGGAATAAAGTGTCACTAATCACATACTATGTGGATGAACACATTTCTTTTTGAGACGAGCTTTCATCTTCCACTTCCAATCTGCGCCAACTGCACAGCTTCCGGACTGCAGAGTCAGACAGGACACGTTTTAAAAGGTCAGAATGTGAAAGCTCTCATATACACACGCACACAACAGGGAGAGGGGAATACCAAAAAACAGTTGACATGACCAATATTAAGTTGGTTCGATTCAGTTTTACCTCTCATGGATCGTCACCTTATCGTAATGGGAAGTTTGCATGCCCTAGTGATCCCAGGAGCTGTGTTGTCCAGGACAATTTGCCCCTGGCAGGTCACCCAAGATAAACTGGTCCTGGGTGAAGGGCCAGACTAAAAACGATCCAACACACTCTTATGATGAATGCTCGAACAAGGATTCAGTGTACCCCACCCAGTAGGGGGTTGCCGGGGCCCCACCCTGGAGCCAGGCCTGGGGGCAGGGTTTGATGGCTAGCACCTGGTGGCCGGGTTTCCGCCCATGCGACCCGGCCGGGCTCAGCCCGAAGGAGTTACATGGGTCCACCCTCCAGTGGGCTCACCACCTGTAGGAGGGACCATGGGGGTCCGGTGCCATGTGGATCAGGTGGCGGTCGAAGGCAGAGACGTTGGTGGTCTGATCCCAGGCTTCCTAAACTGGCTTTGGGGACGTGAAATATCACCTCTCTGGTGGGGAAGGAGCCTGAGCTGGTGCATGAGGCTGAGAGATACCAGCTAGATATAGTTGGCCTCACCTCAACACACAGCTCTTGTTCTGGAACCAGTCTCCTAGTGAGGGGCTGGAGCTTGGCCTACTCTGGAGTTGCCCCAGGCAAGAGGTGATGAGCAGGGGTGGGCATTATTGTATCCCCCCACCTTGCTGCCTCAAAATTGGAGTTTTCCCCGGTGGATGAAAGGCTTGTTTCCTTGCACCTTCGGGTTAGGAAACGGGGTCCTGGCCATCATTTGTGCCTATGCACCAGGTGATGGTTCAGAGCACCCACCCTTTTTGGAGTCTCTGGGGTGATGTAGGGTGCTCCTCTTGGAGACTCCATTGTCCTACTGGGGGACTTCAATGCACACGTGGGCAATGACAGTGAAACTTGGAGGGGGGTGATTGGGAGGAGTGGCCTGGCCGATCTGAACCCGAGTGATGTTCAGTTATTGGACTTCTGTGCTAACCACAATTTATCCATAACGAACACCATGTTCAAGCATAAGGGTGTGCATATGTGCACCTGGCACCAGGACACCCTAGGTCGCACGTCGATAATCGATTTTGTTGTCGTGTCATCAGACCTGCAACTGTATGTCTTGGACACTCAGGTAAAGAGAGGTGCAGAGCTGTCAACTGATCGCCACCTGGTGGTGAGTTGGATCTAATGGAAGGGGCGGATGCCACTCAGACCCAGTAGACCTAAATGTGTAGTGGGGTGTGCTGGGAATGTCTGGCTGAGGCCTCTGTCCGGGAGGTCTTCAACTCCCACCTCCGAAGAACTTCGACCACATTCCAAGGGAGTCTGGAGACATGGAGTCCGAATGGACCATGTTCATCACCTCCATTGTTGAAGCGGCTGCCCAGAGCTGTGGCCGCAAGGTCGTCAGTGCATCTCATGGTGGAAACCCCCGAACCAAGTGGTGGATACCAGTGATGAGGGGGGCCATTAAGCTGAAGAAGTCCTATCGAGCTGGGTTGGCTTGTGGGACTCCTGAAGCAGCTGAGGTGTACCGGCAGGCCAAGCGGAGTGCAGCTCGGGTGGTTGCTGAAGCAAAAACTCAGGTGTGGGAGGAGTTTGGTGAGGCCATGGAACAAGACTTTTGGTCAGCCTCAAAGATGCCCCATTGGTGGACAAGATTTGCCCTGAGTACCTCAAGGCCCTGGATGTTGTCAGGCTGTCATGGTTGACACGCCTCTGCAACATTGCGGGGAGCCCGGGGACAGTGCCTTTGGCATGGCAAACCAGGATGGTGGTTCCTCTCTTCAGGAAAGGGGACCTGAAGGTGTGCTTCAACTTTAGAGGGATAACACTCCTCAGCCTCCCTGGGAAGGTCTATGCCAAGGTACTGGAGAGGAGAGTCTGGCCGTTGGTTGAACCTCAGATTCAGGAGGAGCAATATGGCTTTCATCCTGGCCGTAGCACATCGGACCAACTCTTAACCCTCTCAAGAATCCTCGAGGGTTCGTGGGAGTTTGCCCAACCAGTTTACATGTGTTTTGTGGACTTGGAGAAGGCGTTCAACCGCGTCCCTCATGGTTTTTTGTGGGGGGTGCTTCGGGAGTATGGGGTATCGGGCTTGTTGTTACAAGCTATTTGGTCTCTGTACAGCCGTTGTGAGAGTTTGGTTTGTATTGCCAACACTCGATCGGACTCCGCCAAGGCTGCCCTTTGTCACCAATCCTGTTCATAATTTTTATGGACAGGATTTCTAGGCGCAGCCAGGGAACGGAGGGTGTCATGCTTGGTGACCACAGGATCTCATCTCTGTTGTCTGCAGATGATGTTGTCCTGTTGGCTTCAACCAGCAATGACCTACAGGTCTTACTGGGACGGTTTGCCGCTGAGTGTGAAGCGGTTGGGATGAGAATCAGCACCTCCGAGTCCATGGTCCTCAGCCAGAAAAAGGTGGATTGGCCTCTCCAAGTTGGGACAAGCTCCTGCCCCAAGTGGAGGAGTTTATGTATCTCGGGGTCTTATTCACGGGTAAGGAGAGAATGGAGCGAGAGATTGACAGAGGGATTGGAGCAGCATCTGCAGTGATGCGGACGTTGTACCGGTCTGTTGTGGTGAAGAGGGAGCTAAGCTCTAAGTCAAAGCTGTTGATTTACTGGTCAATCTATGTTCCTACCCTCACCTATGGTCACGAGCTTTGAGTAATGACCGAAAGAATGAGATCGTGGATACAAGTGGCTGAAATGAGCTTTCTTCATAAGATTGCTGGACTCACGCTTAGAGATAGGGTGAGGAGCTCAGTTATCCAGGAGAGGCTCAGAGTAGAACCGCAGCTCCTCCACATTGAAAGGAGCCAGTTGAGGTGGTATGGACATCTGATCAGGATGCCTTCTGGACGCGTCCCAGTTGAAGTGTTTCGGGCACGTCCCACTGGGAGGAGACCCCGGGGCAGACCCAGAACTCGCTGGAGAGATTATGTCTCCCAGCTGGTCTGAGAACGCCATGGTATCCTCTCTGAAGAGCTGGTGCAAGTAGCTGGGGAGAGGGAAGTCTGGGCTTCTCTGCTTGAACTGCTGCCTCCACGACCCAGACCTCTGGAAAACTTTACAAGATGGATGGATGGATCTGTTCGGTTTTATTTCATTTAATCACCCAGCCCTAATATTTCCCAATTTTTAGCTCATTCTGGCAAAACTGAAAGGTGCTAATTTGATGACACGACGTCCATTGTCTGCCTGTCCATCTACTGTACATTTCACGGAAATTGGTACTCCTTGTAGGCAATTGCCCCGATGGTCACCAAACTCATTCGCAATGATTCTCGGGTTTGGCTGCGTCAAGGTCAAGGTGAGATCTCAGCACTCTTGGGTAATTTCATCAGCCCAGGATGAGCTACTCCGTCAGTGGTTCTCTGTTTTCGTTTGCAACCATTTTCTCATAAATTTGTGACTTTTTTCTTGTAAATTTGCAGCTTTTTTCTCCTGCATAAAGCCCCCTAAAAGCTAAAAACAACGCTAGTTTGTTCTAGTGCAACTCTGCAATCAAACAAATTCCACTGAAAAAAGTGTTGCATTTTTGAATTGTAATGTCTCAAATTATCATCTGAAATTACAGATAAGTTTCCACATGCGATCTTGATTCTTGGTACCGTATTATGTGCTTTCTGTTTACACAACAGAATGAAGTATAATTGCAGCAAGCTGCGTGTCTGGTAAAAGTTTCATGAAAATCTGCCCATTATTTTCTGTGTAGTTCTGCTCACAAAAAGAAAACAAGCAGAGAACTGATTAGACAATGTCCTTGGTGGAGAAGAATGAGCATTGTCTTTTTTTGTCAATCATGCAAAGCTGCAGCTGTCATCCAGCGATATAAAACATTGAGCTGGAAATGAGAATATTCTTGAAAAATATACAATATCTAGTGTCTAATTGCTTGTATCTTGCAGCTGTTACCATTACAACCTTTCTTTTGGATTCATTGCAGTCCTTAAGCAGGAGCAATGGCTTCAAATTTTCCTCTGAATCAGAGTCACACAGGTTAATTATTTGCCAAAATCCTGACACAAAGTGAGGCAGCAATTGCACGTTTATGCACCTCTTCAGTTTGATGCAGTCTCTTTTGTTTTGCTGGTGGTGGAAGAAAGCAAATAGGGATGCATTTATGTAGATTATTCCTGTGTGTTTCATCAGGTTTCCTCTGTTGGCCGCCACTTAGGAACAATATCTATTCAGCTGCATTCAGCTTTCCTTTGATAGGAGTCCTCACTAATTGTCTCATCTCTTCTTTCAAGACAGAGACATGATTAAACCAGCAGTGACAATGACCAGCTTTCAGAATCGATTCAGCTACTTTAAGCTACAGTCACAAAGATTCTTATAAATGATGAGTTCATAAGAATCTCCCAGTTCCTACAAATTCTGGAGTTCAGACATTCGTGGAGGGGGGGGTATAGTTTCTTACGGCTGCCGTTCAATTTGCAAGAGCGAACTGGAATTCTTGAGAAATGAAATGCTTTTCTGTTGTACGATGGCCATAGAGTTCCTACATCTTTAGGTGCCTTGAGATCTTCCTACGGCATACTTACTGCCATCTTATGAAATTATTTTTTTGCAACTCACAGCACTCTCAAGCCATTGGTAGGAAGATCTTATGGGTTTCGGCACATTTTGTCTGCACAAATGTCACACAAATGACACTTTTGCCTTATGAGCACCTCATTACCACCTTACACACGCTGTACGAATCGGCATTTCCTACAACCACTGTAAGGTGTTCTCAATAATAACTTAAGGTGTTTTTGAGGCATACTTATGGTCAACATCTTGCATAGTTCTTGTGGTGTTCCCAAGGCATTCGTACAGCTGCCCTATGATGAGGGGTTTTCGTGGGGCGTTTGTAGAAATCTTGGACAAGACCATCGACTTGGCCACAAATTTACAAACATCTACGAACGCTGGATTCTCCTACGGCTGCCTTAAGAAGGCCATACGAAATGGTCCAAAAATCATTTGTATGGTGCTCGCAGCAATTCGTAAGGATATTTGTGACCATAGCTTAAGTTAGACTTCAGGCAATTAGAGCATTTCTTTGCAAGAGGGAAATAAACCTAAATTAAAGTTTCTCTTGGCTAAAACTCGTACACTGATTTTTTTATTTTTTTTACTAATATTCCAGGCTTCCATACAGCTTCTTAGTAATGATGGGATCCACAGTTCACTAAAATGTACTGAATCACTTACACCATATCACTTAGTGCTGTGCTGGAGCTCTAACTGCCTGCCACTCATTGAACTGAAAAACACAGCTGAACTGAGCTGGCGTGGCTCCCTCCTTTATTGCTCTTCAGTATGCTTGCTGACTGAACTGATGAGAACGTGAGAGAGGCAAGTGAAAGAAACAGCAGCTAGGGTGTCGATCTCTGTTCCTCAGTAGATGTTCATGTACTGAGAACTATGCAGGATGCAGCTGCTGAATGAAACAACAGCTGGGCAAGGTGGCTTGGATTCGTACTGTGTGTTTAAACATGGTAAACAGATGTAACACATTATTATTATTGTGCTGAATTATTTTAAGAGTATATTTAACCCTTTTATTTTGGTACTTGGGGGGTTTATACCTTCTATTGGTTTTAATTGAGTTTGCTGGTTTTCTTCTTGTTTTGTTTTTACTGGTTGATTTGTTGCGTGTTATTATTATTGCATGTTTTGTTGTGGTGTTTGTGGGTTTTTTTTTTTAAGGATAACTTAAAAAAAAACAGCGATTGTAAACTTAACTCTACTCCTGCATAGCCTGACAGTGATTAGTAATAAACCTTGTTTAAGCACTACTGCCTACTGTTCCTTACTGAGGTGCATCACCCAAATGAGGAGTTCTGTTGTTTAAGGAGCTTTTTCCCCAGTTAGATACCTTTTATGAGTCTGGTATTTTAGAAGTTTGCTTGACAATTGTTAGATATGACCACAGGTTTTATTATGATTTTTTTTAAGTCTTTTTAGCTGATCTGGATCATGTTATTAGACTTGCTATGTCCGATTCCAGCAGTTTAACCCTTAGATGCATAAGTGGGGTAACAGTGACCCCTGCGGTTGTTGTTTTTTTTGCAATATCTTTGTAATTTTAATTTTTTATCATTTAATCTTCAATGTACTCCTCAAATAGGTTGTCTTTGACATGAGGCCATTTGGATTTGTATCTAATTGTTATATTTTTTAAGTAATTGCATTTTTTTGCATCAGTACCACACTATTCCATATGTGGGGTCAAAAATGACCCCAAGCATTTCTCAAAGCTGTCCCCTTGGAATTTCACCACGGTTATAAGTAACACTGTAGATGCTGCAATTAACATCACAGACTGGATGCCGAGGGTAAACAGGGAGGGTAAACAGATGAGGACAATAGGTTTTTTTAGATGCATATGTGGGGGGTCAAAAATGACCCCAAGCTTCTCCAAAGCTGTCCCTTTTTCCCCTTTTCAATTTCACCATGGTTATAAGTAACACTGTAGACGCTGCAATTTGCATCTCAGACTGGATGCCAAGGGTAAACAGAGAGGGTAAACAGATGAGGACAATATAGTGTATACAGTGAGGACAATGTAGGTATTTTTAGATGCATGGGTCAAAAAATGCCCAAGCGGTTGTTTTTTTGCAATATCTTTGTAATTTTAATTTTTTATCATTTAATCTTCCATGTATTTATCAAATAGGTTGTCTTTGACATGAGGCCATTTGGATTCCTATCTAATTGTTAAATTTTTTAATTGCATTTTTTGTATTAGTACCACACTTTTCCATATGCGGAGTCAAAAATGACCCAAAGCTTTTCCTCAGTTTGGTGACCAAAATATAATTTAAAATAATAATAATAATAATAATCACCCAAAATATAATAAAAATAATCATCTTTAACCAAAATGAAAGAAATTTCTTAAGTTTACAGCATAAAACACACACATTCTAGTTGGGGTCATTTTGACCACACTCATGGAAGAGTGTTGGAATTGGTTGGTCATGCATCTAAGGGTTAAGCAGCTGTCTCAATTAGCGCTCACATACAGTATGCTGTTACCTCGCATTGAAGTTTCCTTATTGTCCCCCTTATTGTCGTATTACAGATTTTACCATGGGGTGTAAACTGGGAATGAGGTGAGATCAGAGAGTGCATAATTTTTAAGTTTCTTTCTTTTACTATAAAGCACTTTCATTTGGATTTCATGCATGACAAGAGTTATACAAATAGAGTATATCATTTAAAGTTTATGATTTTTGTGAGAAAGTTGTCTAAAACAGCATTGTCAGTGTAACTTTCTTGTGTTAACCTCTTGCACTTCGGTGTACCGCGGGCGGACACGTCTCTGTGTCCTAGGGCGCACGAGGGCGTCAGTGGCCGGAGCACTTAGAGAGATTATGACTGTTTTGCCAAAAAAATTCAAAGTGTTTTCTTTTAAATGAGACCAACCCCATGAAGATGCTGCAAAGGGTTGAAGAACAGCTTTTGATTTACTTTGGGTACGTTATTTTTTGGCGTTTTTAGGGAAATTGACCAGAGTGCAAGGGGATAACTCCCTAATATTAGATTTAAGCTCGGGGATACGAGCAAACACGGTCGGTTAGTGTGTCACAGATTCAGTACAGCTGCGGTGCAGACAGCGAATCAGTGCTGCCTACTGATTGGCAATTTTTTTCACTCCCCATTCACTGCCTATGTGGAAAGCTTTGTGGTGCATTCTGGACAGGTCACACATGATTCAGTTGTTGAACTGAGTCAACTAAAAACTTTTAAACAAGCAGATGTGTGTAGTATAAAAACAGATTTAGCAACTAAATGATATATTTCTCACTTCAACATCACTTTCGCTGTTTCATTTTGCCATGTTGAATCTATCCATTGTTTACTTCCTGGTTCCTGCAGGCCAGGATGGAGGAGCCTTCCGTGAATGACTCATCCAATAAAAGCAGCTCCTTCCCGAGCTCCAGGTTTGCAAGGCTGTAATAGGCTGTAGAAGGCTAGGAGAACTACCAGTCAATGACGTGTACGTGATTTGGAAGCAGGGGATGAAATGGACACTATTTCTTAAGTAATTTGTTCAGTTACGGGAAATGATTCAGTACAGGTCGTTCACCCAAAAGAACTAGTACCGTATTTTTTGGACTATAAGGCGCGCTTAAAATCCTTTAATTTTCTCAAAAATCGACAGTGCGCTTTATAATCCGATGCGCCTTATGTATTAATTCTGGTTGTGCTTACTGACCTCGAACAGATTTTATGTGGTACACGGCGCTCAAAAATCTGTCAAAAATGTTTTAGTACGACTTTGGTAAGTTACGAAGCTGAACCGCTTGATGGATTTTCGGAGCATTACGGTAGTCAGGAGCCTCGCGGAGTAATATGTGCTTCAACATAATGGCCGGATGACTTTTTCCACAAATCTCCATCCCTATTGATCTGCCACTCCATGCGCGCCCATCTCACCAATACTGTCAAAACCCAAGTGAAGCAAACTAATTCGGAGCTTGCCATCATTCCGGGTGGATTAACAAAAGAACTCCAACCGCTATATTGGTGTCAACAGGTCGTTCAAAGTTAAATTTCTAGCGAGTTACGCCACTATCTGCCAATGGATCGTGGATCGAAACTGCTCCTGTTTAGCTGTAATTAATATTCAAAAATGATATTTTCGGGACGAAAGAATTCAAGCGTCCCGGCATTTGTTTGCATTGTTTACTTCTCGGGGCTGCCGCCGGAAAGCGAGCCGTATCGATTACTGAGCGAGTATCCTGGCAATGTAAACAGCCACGGACCAAAAACGTACATTTGCTCATGGAGCAGGTCATTCACACTGGCAAACAATCGCGCTATATGTGTCTATAATGACTATAGACAGGATTTTCTTTCCATGCACGCAAAAAAAAAAAAAAAAAAAAATCCCAGATCCGACTACCAAAAGCCGATGGTATATAGAACACGTATATTAGGATTTGTATGTGAAATTTCGGCATCGAAACTGCTCCCGTTTACAGCCAAACGGGAGCAGTAAATACGGCTGTAAATACGGCTCGCTCTCTACTCGGTATCGAGTACCGAGCAATATTCTGGCCAATATGGTGATGTAAACAGCCACGGACTAAAAACGTTCCGCCTGCTCATGGAGCAGGTCATTCACACTTGCAGACAATCGCGCTATATGTGTCTATAATGACTGTAGATAGGATTTTCTTTCCATGCACGCAAAAAAAAAAAAAAAAAAAATTCCCAGATCCGACTACCTCGCAAGGTAGTCGATACCCAAAAGCCGATGGTGTATAGAACACGTATATTAGGATTTGTATGTGAAATTTCGGCATCGAAACTGCTCCCGTTTAGCTGTAAACGGGAGCAGTAAATACGGCTGTAAATACGTATTTGGGGCTGTAAATACGGCTCGCTCTCTGCCGTGTCTGTGTGTCTATAATGATTATAGAGAGGATTTTCTTTCCATGCACGCAAATTTTTTTTTTTTCCCGGCTCTGACTACCTCGCTTTAATGCACCTTATAATCCGGTGCGCCTTATGTATGAAATTAGACCATCAAATAGACCGTTCATTGATAGTGCGCCTTATAATCCGGTGCCCCTTATAGTCCCAAAAATACGGTACATTCAAATGAATCATTCATGAACTTTGCAACTCTACTTCTTAGTAGCTCTCTTAGTATAATTAAAGGAGATATATGCCATTTTTTTCCACATGTTGACACAATTTCTAACATCTCTAACATGCTTTGGTCAAAACACCATGAAAATTAAATACCACAGCACCAGTTTTCTCCCTGATTGACTGTAATCTGTTTCAGTGTTTGCTTCTTTAAATGCTAATGAGCCACAGGACGCTCCGCCATCCCTCTTTTGACACATTTGAGATTGTGGTTGATGCTAACATCAGCTGGCTAGCTTCAGTTATTAAACACTGTCTGAGTCAACCAGCATAAAATTGGCTAACTGGTTCCTGGTGTATTAGAAGAACAGAAACAGCCCTGAATAAGTAAATTATTGGCTCAGCTAACTTTGGCTAATATTACCTAGGATGGGGCGAGCTGGAGGGGGTTGACTGGTTTCCTGTGTGGTGCTTGTGTGTCACTGATTAATGGAATAGAGACACATATGTGTTTTATTGTTTAATAGCTTCCTGGGGATGTGTGTATATACACTACTCACAAAAAGTTAGGGATATTTGGCTTTTGGGTGAAATTAATGGAAAATGCGAAAAGTTCACACTACAGTGATATTATATCATGAAAGTAGGGCATTAAAGTAGAATGCGTCCTGCCGCAAGACCCTCCAGTGCATAGTGAGAACAGCTGAGAAGATCGTCGGTGCCTCTCTCCCCTCCCTTGAGGCCATTTACAGCACCTGCCTCACCCACAAAGCCCTCTGAATTGCAGGTGATCCCACCCACCCATGACACAGCTTCTTCAGTCTGCTGCCATCAGGGAGGAGACTGCGGAGTCTCCAAGCCAGGACCAGTAGACTCAAGGACAGCTTCATCCATCAGGCTGTCAGAAAGCTCAACTCTCTCCCTGGTCTGCCCCCTCTCCCCCTTCTGCCTTCCACACACACGAATCCAAGACTCTGACTCTTCCCCCCCTTCAACAACTGAACTCTGCCATCCCCGGGTACTGTTCACTCCCACACACACACTGAGCTCAGGGCTGCACCAGTCACTTTATGCAGCAATGGACTGTTCTCTTTGCACTACATGCCACTTTAACCCTCTATGTGCCCTGATATTCAAAGATTCAAAGATTTTATTTGTCAATACTACTGTACGTACAGGACATACAGGATAATTGAAATCCCGTTTCTCTCTCTTCAGTGGTGTGCGCAATATAAAAAAAAAACAACCAAAAAAGGGAATAAGGCTGGAAAAACAACAGCAGTCTATGTACAGTAACGCTACCCGCAGTGCAAATAATGGTAAAAGATGAAACCCAGACATCCCATAGTGTAAATAAAGATAAACCATACATATGCTATATACAGAGAAGATAGAGCAGTAATACTTGTAGTTGCAAGTTCGATGCAGTAGTGTAGGTGCAGACAGTGACAGATTTGACTGCCCTTGATCAATATTGCAATTATAGACAGCGGCAGGTATGGCATTTGTGCACATGGTTGCAGTAAGGTGCAGAGGCATACAGCAGCAGATGTATTACTGTTGGTGTGCCAGTCTTCCTGTGCCAGCAGCTGAGGTAGTTATTGTGTGGGTGAGTATGTTACGGTCCGGGGGGTGGAGGAAGTGGACAGAGTTCAGGGTCCTGATGGCCTGGTGAACAAAGCTGTTTAGCAGTCTTGTGAAGTGGGCCTGGAGGCTCCAGTACCTTTTTCCCAAGGGCAAGGGACTGAAGAGGGAGTGGGAGGGGTGGGAGGTGTCACCTGCAATGTTGATGGTTTGGCGTGTGAGGTAGATGTCCGAGAGGGGGTGCAGAGGGGCACCGATGATCTTGCTGGCTGCTTTCACTGTGTGTTGTAGTGTCTTCTGGGAGGAGGCAGTGCAGCTACCATACCACACCATGATGCAGCTGGTGAGGATGCGCTCAGTGGTGCTGTGGTACAATAAGCACATGATGGGGGTGGGACTCATGCTGTCCTCAGTTTGTGGAGGAAGTAGAGGCTTCTTCTTGAAGAGCGGCCCTCAGGTCATTGAGGTTGTGGGATGCAGGGTTATGAGCCTGTACACGGTGACTCAGCTGATCCCATAGGTTTTCTATGGGATTCAGGTCTGGAGGAAGTGCAGGCCACTCCCTCTGAGGTACCCCAACCTCCAGCAGCCATTCCCTAATGATACAAACTCAATGAGCTAGAGCATTGTCGTTCATGAAAATGAAATTAGGCCTGTGTTGTTCATGCAGGGGCACAATGACTCTATTAATGATGTTATTCAGGTAGTATCCGTGTCACTGTACCATTCACAAAGTGTAGGGTAGTTCTGTATTGACTAGACACACCAGCCCAGACTGTAACATCACCACCACCAAAGGCTCATCTGGTGACAACAGTGGCTGATGCATAGCGCTCTCTTTGACATCTCCAACATCATTGGTGGACATCATTTCCGCTCAGTGTGAATTGACTTCATCAGAGAACAGCACTGAGACCCACTGGTCCTTTGTCCAGTGTAAATGCTCCCTGGCCCATGCAAGACGATGATGCCTGTGCCTGGTGGTGTGGTCAAGTACCCTTGCAGGTTGTCTAGCACGCAGACCACGCTGATGTGAACGATTTCGAATGGTCTGATGTGACACTTGGGTGCCTCTCACCTCTTTTAAATGTACCTGGAGTTGAGTGGCATTCATCATCCGATTCCACAGGTCACTGTTCACAATGAAGTGGCCAAAGGACATCCACTTCTCTGCCTTTCTGTGACTCTTCCAGTCTCTCTGTATCTCTGTTGTAACATGCTGATGACACTCTGTGACATTCTAAGCTCAGTGGCCACTTCCCTCTGAGAACATCCTGTTTGAAGCCTCACAACGGCGAGGTACTGTTGATCAATTGTGAGGTGTTGTCTTGGTCTCATGATGTCAAAATGTGAACAGCATGATGAAGAGGACTGTTTAAATACCAATTCTAATTGAGCCAGAACTTTTATTGGTCAATTCATGGATCAAACACCTGTTGTGAATTTTGCTGTTAAGAATCGAATAGAATAGGCTTTATCATTGTACAGTTGTACAGTACAATGAAATTGCAGGTGCTCCACCAGGTTAAAACACAGTTACAGAATGCACCATTAAACACACGATTGAAATAAAAATGACCATGATGGAATACACTGGTATGGTAGTGGCGTCACGGATGAAACAATGTACATAAGAGTGCAGAACACACAATTGAACACACGATTGAATAAAATGGCCCTAGGATTATGGAAAATATACATAGGTATGGCAGTGGTTTCAAGGATAGGTCAACATACATGAAAGTGTAGAGTGCAAACACAGGTGTGTTATTATGATGAGTACGAAGGTCCTCGGTTCTGTGCATGTGAGCGTTCATGGGGGCTCTGACTGTTTGCAGTTCGGATGGTCCAGGGGAAGAAACTGTTCGTCAGTCTGGAGGTGTGGGACCTGATTGATTTGAACCGTTCTCCAGAGGGGAGCGGGTCAAACAGGTGGTGGGCGGGATGTGTGGGGTCTCCTGTGATGGCCTTGATCTTTCTGAGACAGGAGGATCTGGAGATGTCCTCCAGGGAGGGCAGAGGGCCACTGATGATTTTTTGGGTGGTGTTGATGGCCCTCTGTGTGTCTCCGTGTCAGGTCAGGCATTGGCTTGCTTGCTACAGGATAACCATGAAAACCAGTACTACCTGTCTCATGGGTTGGGCCGTCGGCAACTCAACCGGCAACCCCGCCCTTCTGAGGGCGTGGAGGGTGAAATGGGGCATCCTGGCAGAACTAAAAACAATATTTGTCACAGGTCTGTGGTGGACCACTCCCAGTTACACGGGTTGAGACTGGACATCCTGGCAGATAAGCGCATCTGTCGCAAGATCTGTGGTGGACTTTTGCCAGTTGGTGCATCGTGACATGCACTACACAAAGAGCAGAGATAAACAAACCTATCATCTGGTCAGTCACTGCAACAGATACTGGACTCAGTTTGTCTTGGCCTGTCCTTGCTACTGATAATACCTCTATCGGTCAACAATGTGCCGCTAGTCCAGCAAAAGCTAGCGGTACTCAAATACTTTGCAATCAGTTTCATGAAATGGTCAGTCAAAGAGCAACTCATACCGGCTCCGACATCACCTGGGTTAACAAGGTCAGGAGTTCCTGGCAGCAGAAGGCAAAGGACAGAGCTGCGTAGAGGAATCTGATCAGGCCTAAATGAAACAGTCATTGTCACCCCCCGACAGACTGCTATGATGATGATGATGATGATGACCCTCTGCACAGCCTTCCTGTTCTCGGCTGTGGAGCTGGTGTACCACACACCCAGGCAGTAGATGAGCACACTCTCCACTGAACAGCGGTAGAAGGCCAGCAGCAGCTTCTGGTCCAGATTGTTCTTCCTCAGGACACGGAGGAAATGCAGCTGCTGCTGGGCTTTCTTCACCAGGACCTTGGTGTTGACAGACCAGTAGAGGCCAGAGAAGATGTGGGTGCCCAGGGACCTGAAGGTGGGGACAGTTTCCAAGCGGTCACCATTTATGAGGAGGGGGATGTGATCTGATCTGTTCTTTCTGAAGTCCAGTTTTAGTTCTTTGGGGGGTTTTGGATATTCATTTTCAGGTTGTTTGCTTAGCACCACAGCAGCAGATTCTCTACCTCTGCCCTGTATGCCTTCTCATTGTCATCGGTGATGAACCCAACCAAAGTGGTCTTGTCCACGTACTTCACGATAACGGTGGTTGGATGGGTTGGAATACAGTTAAATTTGTACAAGGAGTACAGTAGAGGGCTTAGCACACAGCCCTGGGGGGAGCCAGTCCAGGCCAAGTCTGACTGTTTGTGGGAGGTTGGTGAGAGAGTTTTTTTATCCAGGAGTAGGTTTGGGAGGGGGGGGATCTGGAGGAGGTGCAGTTTATTCATCAGGATGTCTGAGATGATGGTGTTGAAAGCTGAGCTGTAGTCCACAAAGAGCATCCTCACATTGCTCATTGGGTTCTACAGGTGGCTCAGTGCTCTGTGGCGTGTGGTGGTGATGGTGTCTTCCATGCACCGCTTCTTCCTGTAGGCAAACTGGTGGTAGTCGAAGGAGGGGCGAAGATGGTCCCTGATGTGCTGGGACACCAGTCGCTCAAAACACTTCATGAATACAGACGTGAGCGCTATGGGTCTGTAGTTGTTCAGGCTGTCAATTGCTGACTTTTTAGGGATGGGGATGATGGTGGAGGCCTTGAGGCGGGGGGGAGGGGGACAGTGGAGTGTGTTAGGGAGAGATTGAACAGCTTGGTGAGGATCTCTGCCAGCTGGTCAGCACATGCTTTGACCAACGCTCCTGGGATGCCGTCAGGACCAGCAGCTCTGCGGGGGTTCATTGCTCTCAGTTCCCTCGTGCACCTGTAGAGAGAGAGGGGAGGGGGGAGCAGGGAGAGAGGGGGGAGGGACGGGTTTGGTGGGGAGATGTGCTCAAACCGGGCAAAGAAGCTGTTAAGCTCCTCTGTCAGAGTAAGGCTGCTGTCCAATGTTGGGGGGCACTGGCCCTTGTAGTTGGTGAGGGCCTGGATGCCTCTCCACATCTGTCGGGGGTTGTTGTCTGTGAGGAAGACCTCCACCTTCCTCCTGTAGACGTTCTTGGCGAGTTTTATGCCTCTTCTCAGGTTGGCTCTGACGGTGCTGTACAGAGAGCTGTCCTTCTGCCTGATGGCTGAGTTGTGGGCTCTGATCAGAGCCTGGACCTCACTAGTCATCCAGGGTTTTCAGTTTGGAAAGACCTGGATGTGTTTGGTGACTGTCACATTTTCTACACAGCATTTAATGTAGAAAAGGACAGACTCGGTGTAGGAGATCTGTGCAGCTAAAGCAGTCCTATAGATGGAGAAGAGCATTTTCATGCCAGGTTTTAATTGTTTGTTTGGTTGGGGGGGGGGGGAACTCTTTTAAAGGGGGGTGTAAGCAGGTACTAGAAGCAGGGAGAGATGGTCTGATTGTTCAAGGTGGGGGGGTGGCTCTGTAGGCATGCTTAATGTTGCTGTAAACATGATCCAGTGTTCTTTCCCCTCTTGTGTGACACTTAACATGTTGGTGGAATTTGGGGAGTACAGTCTTTAAGTATGCTTTGTTAAAATCTCTAAGCCCGGCGGAACTGCTTTTACTAATAGGAGAAGGGGCGAGGGCGGATCTCTGGCGCCTTAAAACCAGATGCTTCGGGTAGATGGTGGCTCGTCAACCTGGGAAGGTAGCCCATCTAGGGGAAGGTAAACCCTGATTTCAAACCTCCGCTGCCTTGCGGCACACCCGGTCACAGGAAAGGCTTCGGGAGTCAACCCTGAGGAAAAATCCGGAGTCGGAGCCCCTAAGGCAGTTCTCTGTTGCGCTCAACATCGTTCTGGCAGCTCCTGCGACGGCGCTGGTGCCAAACTATAGCAGCCTTGCTGTTCCTTTGGATTCATCAGTGACGTGGAGAGGGGGGACATGCTGCATGGGCAACATCTTGTCCTCCATATCTTCCTGCCCAGGCTTGAATCCTACCAACGCCCAACGCTGGAAGGTAGAACACCGGTGCGCATCGGCCTGTTCAGCCACAGGCGGCGCTGTTCCAGCAGAGTAGACGTTTAGGATTCTCTTCCATGGTCATCATAGACCGACGGAGGCCGACGACGTTAAAATCACCTGCAATAATGTGGACTGTGTCGGGGTGATCTTTCTGTTGCCTGCTAATGATGTGCTGGAGGTGGCTAAGTGCTAAGCTAATGCTAACGTCTGGAGCAATGTAAACAGCTTTTACAATTACTGCCTTTAGCTCGCGGGGAAGATAGAAGGGCCTACACAGAAAGGACATGGCCTCTAAGTCCAGTGAACAGTAGCTGTGAATTATTCTGCTGTTGTTACATCAAGTCTGAAGCACAAAAACATAGAGCCCATCACCCCTGCCCTTACCAGAATCGGAGTTGCAGTTGAAACGGAGTGTAGTTTGGCCGGGTAATTCCACAGTGGCATCTGAGATAAGCGGATGAAGCCATGATTCGGTCACAATCAGAATACAACAGTCCCGGAAGTAGAAATTGTAGGTGATCTCTGATCGCAGCTCATACTTTTTGTTGGCAAGGGATCTGGTGTTGGTGAGGAAAATTGAAGGTAACAGTGGTTTGGTGCGTTGTTTGCACAGCTGGGCACGGAGGCCAGCCCTGCAGCCTTGTTTCTGCTTCCTCTCTTGGCACTGCCTGTGCCTCTAGCTAGGCCCGATAACAATCCATGGAGTGCCCAGAGAGCTGGCGATCTCCTCAGGGATGTGGTATTGATTACTGGAATAAGAGCTGATGATGTCAGAGTTAAGTTGGCGGACAATGCCTACAAGTTCCTGGTGACTGTCGGTAATTAGTCCATCATAGAAGGAGGACAAAAAAGGCAGGAAAAGCACAAAAACAAGCGCAGTAGTCCGGAGTGTCTAGCTGCAGCATGTGAAAGCATAGCCATCTTGGAAAATGACTGTCCTTGTGAGAGAACAGCAAGTTATGCAAAAAGTACTGAAACACTGAACAGTTGGACATGTGCCTTCAAAAGGTTGGAGAAGGTCAAATCAAGTTCTTTTGTAAAGATTTTAATGCATTTTAGGTGCATCCTGAAATTTCACCCAAAAGCTGAATATCCCTAAGTTTTTGTGAGTGTATGTGAAGTGTTCACGCAACCATAACTCCATACCAAGTCCTCGTGCAACCTTAATTTCAGCCAGCAAAAAAAAAGGCCAACAACCCTCTCCACTGAATAAAAAGCGACATCTGCTCGAAAATCTCAAGATGCTTATGAACACGCAACCACCGATTACATTCAAGGCAAGATCGAAGACATCAAGTTATGTCATACGTCACAGCAGCACAGTGCGGCCTGGAAGACCATAAATGAAATTACAGGCAGACAAGAGCGACCATTTGTCACTATCAAGGGCGGCTCACCCGACAAGTGCAAAGAAGGTTGGCTAAACCATTTTATGAAACTTCTTGGTGAACCTCCAGATGTGTCACATGATCTCCCACTTATCCAGATTGCCAGAGACCTAAACATTAACACAGACCCTTTTACAATCAAAGAGCTTGAAACTGTTATCTTGGATTTATCCTCCAAGAAGAAATCTGGTCCTGACAACATTCCTCCGGTTATATCGAAAGACAGGAAGTTCCTTCTTCTCCTTCTGGAGATCTGCAACCATGTGTTTAGATCCCATGTTGCGCCAAACTCATGGTTAACTTCAGGCATGATACCTATACCTGAAAAAGGGAATCTTACCCTGGACGAGAACTACCGCAGGATCTCTTTGACTGCAATAGCTGTCCCAGAAGTAGACCCACTTCTCCGGGACAATCAAAATGGATTCCGTAGAGGATGTTCCACTTTGAGCCAGATCCTCTTGCTCTGTAGATTAGTGGAGGAAATGTGGAATACCAAAAAAGACCTCACACTAGTGTTTGTAGACTAGTGTGAAAACTTTTGACTCTGTCAGCAGAGAGGTTATGTTCACAATCCTTCTGCTTTATGGCATCGCAGACAAAATCATCCAGGAGATCAAGGCTCTCTACATAAATACTCACTCTAAAGTCATCACCCCTGATGGAGAAACCAAATCTTTTGATATCAACGCTGGTGTTCTGCAAGGGGACACACTTGCCCCCTCCTTTCTCTTCATTGTCATTCTTGACTACATTCTCCAGATCTCAGTCAACGTCAACAGCAATAAGGGCTTGTTCATCAAGCTTCGGTTGAGTCACAAGCACCCGGCCCAGTAAATCACCGATTTTGATTTTGCAGATGACACTGCTGTTTGTACTAGTTTGGTAGCCAATATTGAGGCACTCCTCCATGCCCTGGAAGACGCTGCTGAGTGTGTAGGATTAAAATGCAATTCCTCCAAGACAGAGTTCATTTCCACCAAACCAAATGCCACCTTGACCTCCAAATCTGGGGGCTGTCTAAAGCAAGTTGACGATTTCAGGTATCTCGGCTCCTGGATCATGGACTCTGGAAAAGACTTTGTTACCTGGAAAGCCCAAGTCTGGAAGGCTTGTAACAAAATGGATAGCATCTGGCGCTCCAACCTGCCGAAATCGCTAAAGCATAACCTGTTCAGGTGTACCATCAAGCCTATTTTAATGTACAGTTCACAAACTTGGACCCTTATTGCCCACCTTCAAAAATGCCTTGACGGTTGCTATACAAATCTTCTATGAAAGGTCTAGGGTATTTCCTGGAGATCTCATTCCACCCATGACCAGATCTACGGTTTGTTAACACGACTGAGCATCCGCCTAAGCCAGTGGTGCACACAGTTTGCAGGACACTGTTTCCATGCCAAGAGTGAACCAATATCAAGACTTCTCATATGGAAACAGTCGAACAAAGGCCACCTGACCTATCCCCAGGTTATCTCATGGGATACTGTGGGTCCTCTGTGATCAGGAAAGCCACCCTGATCACAGAGGACCCATCTCACCTCCTCCATCACTCTTTTCAGTTACTGCCATCAGGCAGACGATATAAAGTTCCATTGGCCCATAAAAACATTTACAAGAAATCATTTATTCCTTCTGCAGTAACAATCCTAAACAAAATCAAATAGTTATCATAGCTATCAATATTATCAATATTAGTTATCAGTATTTATCTATTAATCACTATTAATTTTTAATAGTTATTAATATTTTCTGCCACATGATTTTATTTGCTGTTTCCTTTTTAACCATGTTTACTTTTTTAAACTGTTTTTATTCTGTGAGTTTGAACATGTTTATGAGAGTGTTGAATGTGTAATATTGTTGTAGCCGTGTCGAAGAAGAATTTCTGTCACTGACTGGGACAGACAATAAAGTTATCTATCTATCCATCTATCTATCTATACAAGAATAATACCATCAGAACTAGGCAATGCCATGGCAGACCCAGACTCCTGGTGAGAGTGTGTGCGTGTCATCTCGGCCAAGGCCACAAAATGATGATGTTCACTCTACTGAGGTAGACTTCCTCACTTGCTGCTGTGGACTCTGTGTTGACCAGTTGTCTCTCTTGTACAAAATTAAACCACACAAAAGACAATAATGTGTTGATTCTTTAATACACTAAGAATGACAAATAATAATTTTCATGACAGATCGTGGATGTTGGATGTGGTGGGTGAACTTTGTCAAAGGGAATCACAGTCGGTGGCTAAACTGGGCTAACTCAGCTAGTCTGTCTTACATTGTGATTCCAGTTCTCATGTCATTATTGGAGCAAAATCAAAACGGCTCATTTAGAGAGCGGCACTGTGACAAAGGCTGACCCTAACAATGTGACCGGATCATTTTTTCATTGGTAGCCACTCCAATTACCAAAGTAGTGCACAAAAGAACAGAAACAGAGAAAAATTCATCATATGTCCCCTTTATGAGACATTATCATATGTCCCCCTTATGAGGCGCCTGTCGGCTGCCGCGTCATTAGGGAGCGCTTAACATGAGCGCACCTTAATGTCAAGTAAAATTCCTCGTATGTGTAAAAACATGCTTGGCAATAAAGTTCATTCTGATTCTGATTCTGATTTAAAGAACATGCAACAGAGGCTGATTAAAAAAAAAAACCTAACTTGTGCACCAAAAATGGTTTTGTTCTACTGACATGGTATGACACCATAAACTTACTTCGCAAAACATTAATTTTACTGTGGTCATGTACCTGATCAGTGGAGTGAAACAATGGACCTCCAGCTATCATCTCATCTCCATGCTGCAGAGGGTTATTGATTGGCACAGCATGTCAGGCAGCTGAGGTGGATGAACAAGAAAGTTTAGAGAAAATTGCTTTTCTAATCTCAGTGTACAGTTCAGGGACAGAGCAACACAGTATTGGTTAACGGAGATATGAGGATTTGTCTTTCCTGTATCCACCCCGTGGCCTCACAGTGGCCCTAATCAAAGACAAAAGCACATCCGAGAGGAGATTTGATCATTTATTAACCTTCTGAGGTCTATAACATCATACAGTGATAAGATCTCCAACCTTTCCTCTAACCACAGATTAGCAGCCTCCACTGTGGAAAAAACATATTTGAGTTTTAAACTTAATAAAACTGTTGAGTTACAAGAAAAAAACTGGCCTGATGATGTTAGTAATAGGAGAGTTTTTCATCCTGAATATGAAATTTTTTTGTGTAAATTTCCAACATATTTTTGTGATTTTTTTTTCATGAATTTCTGACTTTTCTCTCATACATTTACAACAGTTTTCTTCTATATTAACAGCATATAAATATGCAGACATTTTTCCCTGCAAATTTGAAACAATTTTCTGATAATTTTGCAACTGTCCATCCATCCATCTTCTACCGCTTAATCCTTTTTGGGTCGCGGGGGGGGGGGGGGTACTGGAGCCTATCTCAGCGTCTTTGGGCGAGAGGCAGGGCACATCCTGGACAGATTGCCAGTCCATCACAGATAATTTTGTAACTGATTTTTCAAAAATCTGGGACTATTTTTTTTTTTAATAATTTTGATGTTATCGTGTTGGAGGTCATTGAAATGCACCTTGGATAATTTAGTACAGTTTATTTATTTATTCATTCATTCATTCATTCATTCATTTATTTATTCCAAGAGAGTTAGTGTGGTACTGTATGTAGAAGTCAGGATTGGCATAAAAGTATGTGAGGGTGGTGCAGGACATGTATGAGGACAGTGAGATGGTGGTGACGTGTGCTGTAGGAGTGACAGATGGATTCAAGGTGGGGGTGGGATTACATCAGGGATGGGCTCAAGTTCAAGTTTATTCACAAATTACTTATCTGTTACCCGAGTCAGGCAGGAGCCTCCGTGGACCATGATGTTTGCAGATGACATTATGATCTGTAGTGAGAGTAGGGAACAGGTGGAAGAGAACCTGGAGAGGTGGAGGTATGCACTGAAAAGCTAAGTGTAATGATGAAAATGCAAGGAGTACGGGTAGTGAAGGTAGATGAGTTTAAATACCTGGGGTCAGCCAACCAAAGCCATGGAAAATGCACAAGAGAAATGAAGAAGAGAGTGCAGGCAGGGTGGAGTGGGAGGAGATGAGTGTCGGGGTGATCTGTGACAAAAGGACAGCAGCTTGCGTGAAACGAAAGATTTACAAGATAGTAGTGAGACCTGCGATGTTGTATGGTTTGGAGACATTGGCACTGACACAAAGACATGAGGCAGAGCTGGAGGTGGAAGAGTTGAAGATGCTAAGATTCTCAATGACCCTGTTTATATGGTCACGAGTAAACTGGATTACTGGACTAAACCGATAAAGGTAATAAACGGCTTATAGTGCTTTCATGCATCGAGTAAACGGTTTATTGGGCAAATAAACTAGGTGTGTTAATCCATTTTCTCATAAACCTATAGAGTAATCTGATTATCAGTTAAAGGCCACTGTTTACATGACAGTTTGAATAATCAGGTAACTCCGGAAAGCTGATTATAATCAGTTTATTCATGACCATGTAAACAGTGACTAGGAGGGGCAGGATTAGAAATGAGTATATCAGAGGGACAGCTCAGGTTGAGCGGTTTAGAGACAAAGTAAGAGAGGCAAGGCTGAGATGATTTGGACATGAGCAGAGGAGCAATAGTGGATATATTGGACAAAGGATTTTTAAGATGGAGCTGCCAGGCAGAAGGAAGAGAGGAAGACCACAGAGAAGATTCATGGATGTAGTGAAGGAGGACATGGAGAGGGTTAGTGTTGCAGACGAAGACGGAGGAGTAAGGTGAGATGGAGGCAGATGATCCACTGTGACAACCACTAAAGGGAGCGGCCAAAAGAAGAAGACACAAAGGGCTAGGGGTTAATTTTAAAACCTAACCATGTACTGTAAGTCCTTTGACCACAAATGATTGACTTTTTTCTCTCGGTTTCACCTTTGCATGTGCACTGTGTCCTTAAACACATTTATATTGACTTCAAGTCTCTAACAAGCACCACAGGAGTTACTGAGTAAATGCAAATTAACTATCGACACACCTTAGATCTAAGACCTTTAAAGGTCGCCCGCGGCTTTGTTCCATGAAATTAATAAATGAGGAAGGAAGCATCCCTGTGGAGGATTTCATAGTTGTTTTAATTCTCAGAGTCAAGAAATCCATTTAAAACACCCTGCAAATCAAAGCCATTGAATAAGGCATTAATAATTAAATGGATATAATCTATTATTAATTCCTTCATTGAAATGCCTCTGTGTAGAAAGTTTTAACGCATTAATATTGTTTGTGTGAGCCTTAGAGATTTTTTTTTTTCTGATGAGTTAAAAAGTTTATGGTTTTGAATCTACTTTACAGGTAAAGCTTCTTTTGTCACTATTTGATAAAAGAAAGTTGATAAGACCTAATTCAGTTGATTACAAATCAGTATTTTCATTGTCACTGCACAAGTTTACAACGAATTTATTTATTTATTTTTTTACCACTTCCAAACCAAGAAAAAAAACTGATGCAGTGGGAGAACGGTGTCTGATTTGATTTTCTGAAACATGGCGGAGAAATTCTGAACACAGAGTGATGCAACAGTGGAAAGAAAAAAATCATAAAGGCTTCAGAAACTTGGTGGCGTTGAAAGGTGTTAAACCTAAAAATCTATTTGTTCATTCTTTGTTTTCACGTAGTTTTTTAAAAATAAATTTACAGTCTTTCTTTTGGGGCCTTTCCCCCATAAATCTGCTGATTTTTTGGTAACCTTGTGACTTTTTTCTTGTAAATTTGGGACTGTTGTCTCTCAAACCTGTGGCATGTTTTCTGATTAATTTGCAATTTTTTTCTTTTCAATTTGCTAGATTTTCATAGAGTTGCAGCTTTTTTCTTGTACATTTATTATTTTAAATATGCATCTTTTTTCTCAGTCTTTACAGTTTTTTCTTGTAAATTTGTATTATTTTTTTATTTTTTTTTTTACTGGTAAATTTGAGGCTAGTGTATGGTATTTTACTTGGAATAGCTTAGATCGTAAAGAGGTCATTGACTGAAAAATGGTGTTTTTGTAGGTTTTAACCTGAAATGCATCACTTGGCCACATGACTATCAAAACACACAGCCTTTTCTTAATTTTTCTCTCCAGGAAGCCGTTTTTAACTCTTCCAGCTATTTTCCAGTATGTCGAGAAATGGAAACGTTACTGACCTTGATACTTGTCGGCTGCTCTATTATCGGCCAGCCTAACTGTCTGTCATATAGATGAATGGGGAGCCAAAAGCATTAGCCTAGGAGCTAACAGTGATATTAGGAAGCTCACATTTATATTGTTATTTTCTTTAGATTTCAGTCACCCTAACAGACATCCCTGTGCCCACCTGGTTCACTAATCCGCAATTGATGATATATCTCGCATCATTCTGACTGATTTTGTTATATTTTCGTCGTGATGCTGCATTGAAGAGATGCAGTGGGAGGAGCTGCAGCGGCTTCAGGAAATCCAATTAGTCGAGAGCAAAGCCACTGCCCACAAGAGGAGCCTCCTGTCAGTGATGCTGCCACAAACACAGTGGACCAACACCAGCAGATGGCGTGGTTCCTCAAATCATCACTGACTGTGGAAACTTCACACTAAACCTCAAACAACTTCTTTTGTGCCTCTCCGCTCTTTCTCCAGATTCTGGGACTTTGATTTCCAAATCAAATGCAAAATTTACTTTTATCTTAACAGAGGTCATCTGCTGGTGTTAGTCCACTGTGTTTTATCAAGACCAAAGTCAGCGCAGTCATCTACCAGGAAATTTTAGAGCACTTCATGCTTCCCTCTGCTGACAAGTTTTATGGAGAAGCTGATTTCATTTTTCAGCAGGACTTGGCACCCCCCCCCCACACACACACACACACACTGCCAAAAGTATCAAAACCTGGTTTAATGACCATGGCATCACTGTGTTTGATTGGCCAGCAAACTTTCCTGACCTAAACCCCATAGAGAATCTATGGAGTATTGTCAAGAGGAAGATGAGACACCAGACCCAACAATGCAGACGAGCTGAAGGTCACTATCAAACCAACCTGGACCTTCATAACACCTCAGCAGTGCCACAGGCTGATCACCTCCATGCCACATCACATTGATACAGTAATTAATCCAAAAGGAGCCCTGACCAAGTATTGAGTGTGTACATGGACATACTTTTCAGTCGGCCAACATTTCTATTAAAAAACTTTTTTTTAAAATTAATTTTATGTAATATTCTAATTTTTTGAGAAATTGAATTTGGGGTTTTCATGGGCTGTAAGCCATAATCACCAAAATTAAAATAAATAAACACTTGAAATATATCACTCTCTGTGTAATGAATCTATATAATATATGGGTTTCAATTTCTGAAATGAGTGACAAAAAATATTGAACTTTTTCATGATATTCTAATTTTTTGAGATGTACCTGTAGATAGCAGATTATTAGGATTAAGACATGAGCATTTAACATTGTTAAATCATTTCTTTCATTTTCTGTCTGCTCTCACTTTAATCTTGTAGAAATTAAAATTTAACTCACCAATAGACGCATCTTCTTAGTTTTATTTTGTTTACTGCTTTTACCTATGGCGAAAGCAAAACAAAAACAACCATATATCCAAATACTTACCACTTACCTGTGTACAATCCAAACCCAATTCATTTGAAATGTGTTATTGTGCAAACAATGTTATGTTTCGACTGTAGGCATGACAAGGCAAGTTTATAGGTTAGTGATCATTCACATATTAGTTGTGTCTATGACGGTCTTGGTCTGCATTTTCCTCAGACATGAATGCTTAAACCAGTAATTTTCTAGATTTCATTTACCCATAATATACTCACCGTTTTTGTCAGTATTTAATTTTCTTCAGCTTCGTTTTTCCTTGTGTTTACCAATCTGTTAAAAGGTCATTAAATTCATCAACTTTAACTTTGTTTAAATTCAACAAAGTACCTCATTCCTCCTACCAAGTTATCAATGGATTCAGTAAAATACCCTTTTAACTTACTAATTTATTAATTTAGAAATTCCCCATTCTCATCAGGCATACAAAAATTAATATATATATATATATATATATATATATATATATATATATATATATATATATATATAGCTATCCAACTTAATTTAGCTATAATTTAATTTGTTTGCTTGCCAAATAATTTAACATATATCAATAATTGTTAATCTCCAATAACTTTTATTCTTCAAACATTGTCTTCTTTTATAACAGTGTATTTTAAACCAACCAAAATTTAATCAGTTTTGTCTCTAAATTAATAAGATTTGCCAAACTTATAATATTGTCTCAAAGTGAATATATGGGGGGGGGGGAATTTTTTTTAAAAAGCCAACAAATAAGGAATCTGTTCATAAAGTATATTCCAGATACTGCCCCCTCTTTCTTTTTTTTCTTTTTACATCACCCCAAGGGCAGGTAGACAAACGTAGACCAAATAAATAATTCAGAACAAACAAACATTAAACAACAGAAGAAAGAAGAAAAACAGAAAAGGTAGAAGAAGGTAGATTGTCGGTGTCATCTGAAGTCATTCTAAACGTAGGAGATAATCAAGTCATCTAAGTCCAGTCTTTAAATATCAAACTTCTGAACGTCAGTAGACAGTTTACTTTAGAATCAAACTATATTTCAGTCAGGTCTTGAGGCCTTCTCCCACTGACAGTGTGTCATCAGGGGTGCCTGCATTTCGATTAAGCATGCTGATAGAAAGGATCCTTTGTCGACTTCCGGTTATGGCTGCCACGTAGGACGGACGTGTCTCGCTCTGCTCTGCTCCTGGAGAAAAAAATCGGCAAATAACTCTCTCATTTGGGACAGAACGTATCCCAGCATTTGAGCGGGATATGTCGGCGAAGCCTAAGGCTGGAAAACCAGGAAAAGGAAAAAGCGAGCCGCCGAAACAGTCCAAATTAACGGACTTTCAGGTCTGTGACGCAGCAAACAAAACTCCATATATGGCGGAGGAGGCTGGCAACGGCGCGATTTCTGCGGGGAATGGCGCAGATGCGCTGATGGCTGCCATGAGTTCAATGAGAGCGGACTTTTCCTCTAGATTTGATGGGATTATGACAGCGTTGGAAGGAATAAGAAAGGAATTGGGTGACTGTGTAGAACGAACGGCGCAGATGGAGCTCCGTCTCGCTAGTGCTGAAGATGACGTCACCCGTCTTCAATTAAAGGTGCGCACTTTGGAAAAAAAAAATAAATCTCTGGAAGATAATATTTTGGATTTGGAATCTCGGTCGAGACAGAATAATTTGAGGCTGGTGGGTCTTCCAGAGGAATCAGAAGGTCGGGATGTATGTTCCTTTCTGGAAAAGTGGATTCCGGAGGTGCTGGGCAGCGAGGAGTTGCAATCAGCAGTGGTTCTGGAAAAAGCACATCGTATTGGCCCACGGAGAGATAAGGGACCGCCGAGGACCTTAATTATGAAGTTTCTTAGCAACAGAGACAGGATGAAGATCTTCAACGCTGCACGTGCTAAAGGAGAGATTAAACACCAGGACCAGCAGGTGCGGTTCTACCCAGATTTGGCCACAGGAATCCAGCAATTGAGGAAGCAGTTTGATCCCGTACGTAAGGAGCTGCGCAACCTTGGGATTCGTCATGGTGTAATCTATCCTGCGAGACTGCTGACCACGTATGAGGGCAGAACCCACATCTTCAAGACCCCAGAGGAGGCGCAGGAGTTCATCAAGAAGATCAAAGAAGAAGAAGAGACTGGTGGGAGCTAAGCATGAACAAAATATAAGGTAGAATAATTAAGCATTTGCACAGGCATCTGACTGACTTGAAGTAAATAGTAAGTTTACAAAATATAGATTGTATTATATATTAAAAAAACAAAACAAAAACAAAACAAACAACAAAAAAAAACTATGATGTACAAAGTTGTTAAAAATTTTGGAGTTAAGTTGGAAAACTACAGAGGAGAGTTAATGTTACGTCATTAAAAGCAGTAGAGTTAGGGTGATTGGGAGGATGAAGAAGGAGTGGCTTAGGCTGTTCCCCGTGGGTGTGGAACGGTCGATGGCTATATCGGGAGACAGAATTTTTCTTTTGATTTTGGGGGGTTTGCCACAAGTGTGGGAAGGGGAAATTTGTTTGTGTGTAGTTTGTAGGATGAATGTTCAACCACTCATGTTTTTGCTTCTCTGTATGAGCATGTTTACACTGCAAGGTAATCCTAAACTCTCTATTGATCATGGACCAAAGTGTTAATCTTAATTTAACTTCATGGAATTGCAGAGGTCTACAAAATTTAAAAAAACTTAAACAAGTTATGAATAAAATAAAGGACATGGGTTCAAGAATTGTGTTTTTACAAGAAACTCATCTGATAGAGGAGGATGTTAAAAGAATTAGGAGTAGATGGCAGGGAAGTGTATTCACCTCTTCATTTTCATCCCGAGCCAGGGGAGTTATGACTCTCATACATAAATCAGTTCCTTTTCAAGTGAAAAATGTAATTGGAGACAAATTTGGAAGATATGTAATCATTCAAGGTTCTTTGCTATTAGAAAATATAAATCTTGTGAACTTATATGGTCCCAATATAGATGATCAGAAGTTCTTTGCTAATTTATTTCTCATCTTATCATCACTTACAGGGCAACATATAATAGCAGGGGATTTTAATTGTACATTGAATCCAGGTGTCACGCCGCGCCATTCATCAGCGGCGCCACCTGCTCACGCACCTGACAATCATCAGCGGCGAGGGATAAAGGCCGTCTCGCCCGGAGGCTCGGCCTGAAGCCGTCAGACTTCGTCCCTCACCGTTGTGAGCATACTTCCCTTCAGCGTCACCATTTTGGAAAGAAGATCGCTTACCTCTTTTCTTCAGTCTTCTCCCCTGTGCACAGGTGGATTCCCCAGCGGCGGACATCTCCACTCCATCGCCCAATCCTCGCTGCTGTACAGAGCTCTCCAGGTGGCTGTCTTCCGGGCTTCGCCCCCTTGTTGTGCCAGCTGTCCTGACCCACCAAGGTTGCTCGGCTGTACGGTCACCTGCCTCTGTGCCTGGAGCAGACACCATCACCAACACATTTACATCCCGCAGACACGCACTCATTCACTCCTGCTGTTAATAAACTCTTTGAACTACTCTAAGCCTGTGTGTGTGCGTCTCCTGAGCCGTGCGTTATGTCAGTACGGCTTCAGCAGAGCGGCTCGGCGGACGGCGGGCTCGCACACCGGTTTTCCACTCTCGAGGCTAGAGTGGATCAAATAGCTTATCAACAACAGGTGATCTTTAATCAATTATTGAATTTAACTAACCGGTTGGGCCGCTTGGATCCTCAACAGCCGTTCCCCCCGGCTCGTCAGGGTGGCGCGGCTCCTGCTGTTCCAGCGGCCGTCCAGCCGGCTCTGGTGGCACCGGTTCGGCTCACACCGATTCCGACCCCCGCCCGCTTTAGCGGTAAGCTCGGCGGAGCGCGGGGGTTCATTATGCAGTGTGAGTCCGTGTTCCACCGTGTGCCCGGAGATTTTCCCTCGGATCACAGTCGGATTGGTTACATAGGGAATCTTCTGGAGGGGCGTGCGTTAACTTGGACCTACGCCGTAATGGCGAGGCCCAGTTATGCCACCCTCACCTATGACCAGTTCGTGAGGCGCTTTCTGGAGGTCTTTGACCATTCTCAAACCGAGACGGTCCAGGTCGATCGGCTCCTCGCTCTCCAGCAGGGAGGCCGGTCGGCAGCGGACTACTCGGTCGACTTCCGGGTAGCGGCGGAGGAATTGGGCTGGGAGGAACGCTCCCTCTGTGGCCTGTTCCTCCGCAGCCTCAATAGTGATCTGAGGGATGAACTGGCTGGACGGGATATCCCTGGGACGCTAGCGGAGCTGACATCCTTAGCGATAAGTTTGGATAACAGGCTGCGCGAGCGCTCCTCGGGGCGGAAGTCTTCTTCTTCTCGCCCTCGTGGAGTCTCGCCGCACCTGTTCCAAGCTCGCCCCCTGGCGGCGCCGCCAGCATTGTGCCCCGAGGAGTCGGAGCCGATGGTGACGGGCTGGACCAAGCTTTCCCCTGCGGAGAAACAACGCCGCCGTGAGTTGGGCCTCTGCATGTATTGCGGAGGTGACCAACACACTGTGGAGCGTTGCCCGCGGAAAGCCAGTCGGCGGGGTCCGCGAATCGCTGTAGGGAGCCTCGCGGATCCCAACCGGTTAGACTCTCTCACTCAATTAAAGCTGCCCATCCGTTTTTGCCACAATCCCACTGGGCACCTCACCCACGCACTGGTGGATTCGGGCGCAGAGGGCAGCTTCATTTCACAAGGCCTGGCAACCCGATTGGGCATCCGCTGTCAGGCATTAAAACACCCCATCTCCCTGGTCCATCTCTCCCGTGCCTCCCTTGGGAGAGTTTCTCACCAAACCATGCCTGTCCCAGTCATCATCTCAGGGAACCACCGGGAGGAGATGGTATTTTACGTCCTGCCCAACTCTGTGTCGCCCGTCATCCTGGGGTATCCCTGGCTACGCCTCCACAACCCTGTCCTGGACTGGAGGTCCGCTGGGGTATCGGCATGGAGTACCTTCTGTATGGGCACCTGCCTTCAGTCCGCTGCCTGCTCCCCATCCGCGGCTCCCCCTGTGGCGGATACAGCACCTCCGGACCTGTCACTGGTGCCTCCAGAATTTCACGACCTGGGTATGGTATTTAGCAAATCGAAAGCTATGTCTCTTCCCCCGCATCGACCATATGACTGTGCCATCAACCTCCGCCAGGGGGCTCCCCTGCCATCTGGTCGGCTCTACAGCCTGTCGGCGCCGGAGAAGGAGACCATGAATACATACCTGAAGGAATCTCTGAGCGCTGGGATTATTCGCCCATCGTCGTCACCCGTGGGGGCAGGGTTTTTCTTTGTCGGGAAAAAGGACGGATCCCTCCGCCCCTGCATAGACTACCGAGCGCTGAATGACATCACTGAGAGGGACCGTTACACCCTGCCCCTCATGGACACTGCCTTTCACTCCCTCCAGGGGGCGACCTGGTTTACCAAGCTGGATTTACGCAGCGCTTACCACCTCGTCCGGATCCGGGAGGGAGATGAATGGAAGACAGCCTTCCGTACCCCGAACGGCCACTTTGAGTATCTCGTCATGCCGTTCGGGCTGACCAACGCTCCTGCCGTCTTTCAGCGCCTCATTAATGACGTCCTCCGGGATTTCATCGGCCTTTTTGTGTTCGTCTACCTGGATGACATCCTTATCTTCTCCAGGTCCAGGGACGAGCACCAGGTCCATGTGAGGCGGGTCCTCCAAAGACTGCTGGAGAATCGTCTGTACGTGAAGGCTGAGAAATGCGAATTCTACGCTAGGACCACATCCTTCCTGGGATTCATCATCGCTCAAGATCAGGTGCTCCCAGACCCAGAGAAGGTGAAGGCGGTGGTGGAGTGGCCTACTCCCGCATCCCGGAAGCAGGTGCAACAGTTTGTTGGCTTCGCCAATTTTTACCGCCGCTTTGTCCCAAATTTCAGCTCGATCGTCGGACCGCTGACCCGCCTCACGTCCCCGAAGGTCCCGTTCCGGTGGACTGAAGAGGTCGCTGCTGCCTTTAGGTCGCTGAAGGCGGAGTTCTCCTCCTCCCGGGTCCTTCGCCAGGTCGACCCCGCGCTGCAGTGCATTGTGGAGGTGGACGCATCGGACACGGGAGTGGGAGCAGTGTTATCCCAGCGGTCACCTGACGATGGCGCCAAACGGCCGTGCGCCTTCTTCTCCCGGCGCCTGTCCCCGGCGGAGAGGAACTACGATGTGGGGGACAGAGAGCTCCTGGCCATTAAACTCGCCTTACAGGAGTGGCGCCACTGGCTAGAGGGGGCGGACCTGCCGTTTGTGGTCCTGACGGACCACAAGAACTTAGAGTATTTACGATCTGCCAAGCGCCTGAATGCCCGCCAGGCGCGCTGGTCTTTGTTCTTCGCCAGGTTCCGCTTCTCGATCACCTTCAGGCCGGGCTCCAAAAACGGCCTGCCTGACGCCCTCTCTAGGCAGTTCACCCCCGTGGAGGCTGAGGAGACGCCCCACACTATCCTGCCCAGGTCGTGCGTCCTCGGTGCCATCTCTTGGGACATTGAAGACAAGATCCGGAAGGCGCAGGAGGTGGAACCTGATCCTGGCGGCGGACCGGAGGGAAGACTGTTCGTCCCATCTGCGGTCCGAGGAGAGGTCATCCACTGGCTCCACACCTCCCGGCTCACCTGTCATCCCGGCACCTCTCGGATGATCAGCCTCCTCCAACGGTCCTTTTGGTGGCCAGGCCTGCGGAGGGATGCAGCCCGCTACGCCCGGGCTTGCCCAATCTGTGCCACCAGCAAGTCGGGAAATGCCCCCCCAGCGGGTCTGCTCCAGCCTCTGCCCGTCCCCGGCAGGCCCTGGTCGCACATCGCACTGGACTTCGTCACCGGACTCCCCGTTTCCAACTCCTTTGACACCGTCCTGACCATTGTGGACCGTTTCTCCAAGGCTGCGCACTTCATTCCCCTGCGAGGTCTCCCTACTGCCCTGGAGACGGCGGGCCTCCTCGTCCAACACGTGGTCAGGCTGCACGGGATTCCGGTGGACGTGGTCTCGGACCGGGGTCCCCAATTTTCATCCGAGGTTTGGAGATCCTTTTGTAACGCCATCGGAGCCAAGGTGAGCCTCTCCTCCGGCCATCACCCCCAGTCTAACGGGCAGTGTGAGAGGACCAATCAGGAGCTGGAGGCTGCGCTCCGCTGTGTTACTAGATCCAAGCCGACGTCCTGGAGCAACCATCTCGCCTGGGGGACTTCCGGTTATGGCTGCCACGTAGGACGGACGTGTCTCGCTCTGCTCTGCTCCTGGAGAAAAAAAATCGGCAAATAACTCTTTCATTTGGGACAGAACGTATCCCAGCGTTTGGGCGAGGATATGTCGGCGAAGCCTAAGGCTGGAAAACCAGGAAAAGGAAAAAGCGAGCCGCCGAAACAGTCCAAATTAACGGACTTTCAGGTCTGTGACGCAGCAAACAGGGCTCCATATATGGCGGAGGAGGCTGGCAACGCTGCGATTTCTGCGGGGAATGGCGCAGATGCGCTGATGGCTGCCATGAGTTCAATGAGAGCGGACTTTTCCTCTAGATTTGATGGGATTATGACAGCGTTGGAAGGAATAAGAAAGGAATTGGGTGACTGTGTAGAATGAACGGCGCAGATGGAGCTCCGTCTCGCTAGTGCTGAAGATGACGTCACCCGTCTTCAATTAAAGGTGCGCACTTTGGAAAAAAAAAATAAATCTCTGGAAGATAATATTTTGGATTTGGAATCTCGGTCGAGACAGAATAATTTGAGGCTGGTGGGTCTTCCAGAGGAATCAGAAGGTCGGGACGTATGTTCCTTTCTGGAAAAGTGGATTCCGGAGGTGCTGGGCAGCGAGGAGTTGCAATCAGCAGTGGTTCTGGAAAAAGCACATCGCATTGGCCCACGGAGAGATAAGGGACCGCCGAGGACCTTAATTATGAAGTTTCTTAACAACAGAGACAGGATGAAGATCTTCAACGCTGCACGAGCTAAAAAAGGAGAGATTAAACACCAGGACCAGCAGGTGCGGTTCTACCCAGATTTGGCCACAGGAATCCAGCAATTGAGGAAGCAGTTTGATCCCGTACGTAAGGAGCTGCGCAACCTTGGGATTCGTCATGGTGTAATCTATCCTGCGAGACTGCTGACCACGTATGAGGGCAGAACCCACATCTTCAAGACCCCAGAGGAGGCGCAGGAGTTCATCAAGAAGATCAAAGAAGAAGAAGAGACTGGTGGGAGCTAAGCATGAACAAAATATAAGGTAGAATAATTAAGCATTTGCACAGGCATCTGACTGACTTGAAGTAAATAGTAAGTTTACAAAATATAGATTGTATTATATATTAAAAAAACAAAACAAAAACAAAACAAACAAACAAAAAAAAACTATGATGTACAAAGTTGTTAAAAATTTTGGAGTTAAGTTGGAAAACTACAGAGGAGAGTTAATGTTACGTCATTAAAAGCAGTAGAGTTAGGGTGATTGGGAGGATGAAGAAGGAGTGGCTTAGGCTGTTCCCCGTGGGTGTGGAACGGTCGATGGCTATATCGGGAGACAGAATTTTTCTTTTGATTTTGGGGGGTTTGCCACAAGTGTGGGAAGGGGAAATTTGTTTGTGTGTAGTTTGTAGGATGAATGTTCAACCACTCATGTTTTTGCTTCTCTGTATGAGCATGTTTACACTGCAAGGTAATCCCAAACTCTCTATTGATCATGGACCAAAGTGTTAATCTTAATTTAACTTCATGGAATTGCAGAGGTCTACAAAATTTAAAAAAACTTAAACAAGTTATGAATAAAATAAACGACATGGGTTCAAGAATTGTGTTTTTACAAGAAACTCATCTGATAGAGGAGGATGTTAAAAGAATTAGGAGTAGATGGCAGGGAAGTGTATTCACCTCTTCATTTTCATCCCGAGCCAGGGGAGTTATGACTCTCATACATAAATCAGTTCCTTTTCAAGTGAAAAATGTAATTGGAGACAAATTTGGAAGATATGTAATCATTCAAGGTTCTTTGCTATTAGAAAATATAAATCTTGTGAACTTATATGGTCCCAATATAGATGATCAGAAGTTCTTTGCTAATTTATTTCTCATCTTATCATCACTTACAGGGCAACATATAATAGCAGGGGATTTTAATTGTACATTGAATCCAGGTGTGGATAGATCAACAGGACTGGATTGTACGCACATTGGATGTAGGATGACTATTAATCATTTTATGAAAGAATTGAGATTGTTAGATATATGGAGAGAAATGAAACCACAAGTTAAAGCCTATTCTTGTTATTCCAGTACCTACAAGACATTCTCACGTATTGATTATTTTTTGATTTCCACAGAATTAAGGTCCAAGATTCAAAACTGCTTTTATGATAACATCGTGATCTCTGATCATGCACCCTGTTGTCTAATATATGTAGATAAAAAATTGACAAAGGAATCAGGTAGATGGCAATTTCAGCATAAATGGCTTCAGGATGAGGAATTTGTCAAGTATATAGAAAAACAGATAGACGAGTTCTTTGACATCAATACTACACAAACATCAGCATGTGTAAAGTGGGAGGCTTTCAAAGCTTTTATTAGGGGGCATATTATTAGTTATACAGGATCAAAATCTAAGAAGACTCGAGAGGAGAGAGCTAAATTGGAACATAAAATAAAAAATCTTCAGGAAAAAGTGTATGCAGGAAGTGACCCAAGGTTGGAGAATGAATTACTGATTTTGAGAGCTGAATACGACAAAAAATCAGCGAATAGAGCTGCCTCGAGTCTTCTAAGATTGAAACAATCTTTTTATGAACAAGGTGAAAAATCAGGAAAATTATTAGCATGGCAGATTAAACAATTGGAAATTAAAACACCAATTACCAGTATTATAAGTAAAGGACAGGTAGTTATAGATCCTTTAGAAATTAATAGAGCCTTTAGAGATTACTATGAAAAATTATATGATACCAAAAATGAACCTGATTTAACAAAACTAAATGGGTTTTTGAACGAACTATCTATACCGTGTATTCCAAATGAAAACAGGGAGATATTGGAGTCTAAAATTAGTCAAGAAGAAGTTGGGCTAGCCATTGATAATATGAAATCAGGAAAAAGTGCAGGACCAGATGGTCTTCCAGTTGACCTTTATAAAAAATTTAAGAATAAATTAATAAAACCTTTTTTGGAAATGGTTTTAGAAGCATTTCAAAATAATAATTTACCATCATACATAAATAATGCCTTAATTATACTGCTGCCAAAACCAGGTAAGCCCTCTAATAAATGTGAAAATATGAGACCAATAAGCCTATTAAACGCCGACCTTAAGATAATCTGTAAAATTTTAGCAAGACGAATACAAGAAATTTTACCAAATATTATTAATCGAGATCAGAATGGCTTTATAAAGGGTAGACAAGGCTTCCATAATGTAAGAAGACTATTTAATATTATCTATTTTAATAAAGAAGCACCGGATACAGCTCTCCTATCATTGGACGCCGAAAAGGCCTTTGATAGAGTTGAATGGCCCTTTCTTTTTGAAGTCCTACAAAGGTTTGGACTTGGAAATAATTTCATAAAATGGGTTCAAATAATATACAATAATGCTACAGCAGAAATCCTAACAAATAACAATATTTCAAAACCAATAAAAATCAATAGAGGATGTCGACAAGGCTGTCCACTTTCACCTTTACTGTTTACTATGGCAATTGAACCTTTAGCGATAGCGATACGTTTACATTCACAAATATATGGAATTAAAGTTGGACCAACAGAACATAAAATCTCCCTGTACGCCGATGATATAATTTTGTTTATGTCGAATCTAAAAAAATCAATTCCAACCTTGTTGAATTTAATAAAGAATTTTGGGGAAATATCAGGATATAAAATAAATAAAACTAAATCTTCAATATTAATGCTAAATGAGACCCAGAGAAATTACCCAGCTCCTGAGGCAAATCAATTCAATGTTGTAAATCAGTTTAAATATTTAGGAATCCAAATTATGCCTAAGCTAGAATCAGTCGCCAGTGTCAACTATGAAGCCTTAATGTCAGATATCAGTGAGTTAACTCAGAGATGGATGTCACTACCAATGTCGATGATCGGGAGAATCAATATACTTAAAAGTAATATTTTACCTAAAATACTTTATTTATTTCAATACATTCCCTTATCACCACCTTTAGATCTATTCTCAAGAATAAAAAAAAAGTTAGTGGAATTTATATGGAACAACAGGAGGGCTAGATTACGTCTGTCTTTATTATATTTACCATTTGATCGTGGAGGTCTGAAATGTCCAAATTTTATGTTGTATTATTGGTCGGCACAACTGAGGTCTATGACATATTATTTTTCATCAAATGATCTCCCTCACTGGACTGAAATGGAATCATACAATTTACCTTTACCTCTTCCCATATTCATATACTCAGATTCGGCAAAAAAATTACAAAAACAAGTTAAAAATCCATTTGTAAAGCATATGATCAAAATATGGTGTGAAGCTAAAAACTATTTAAAAGAACCACAGTTATTGTCACAATTTAGTCCAATATGGGGTAATCAATATTTTAAACCAGGGAGAGCGGACGCTGTATTTAAAGTATGGAATTTAAAAGGGATACAAAAGATTCAGGATTTATATTTGCCATGTGCAGACAACATAATGTCTTTTGAAGAGCTGAGGATCAAATTTAATCTCAATAGAACACATTTTTTTAAATATCTTCAACTTAGAAACTTTATTCGATCAAATCAAAATAAAGCTCTCACTCGACCTATTTATTCATCCTTGGAAAAAATGATGATGAAAGATAGTAAAAGAAAGGGTATTATTTCAGAGTTTTATAACTCATTGACACTATCTTCAAGTGAAAATTCACTGAAAAGATTAAACTACTGGAAAGAAGATCTGCAAATTGAAATTTCAGAGGAACAATGGGAATTGGCTTGTACAGAAGCTCAAACCAAATCAATAAATGCACGCCTTAAATTGATACATTTCAAATGGTTAATGCGGATGTATGTTACACCGGAGGAGTTAAATAGATATAACAAAAATATACCAGATACATGCACAAAATGCATGGAAAGTAAAGGAACCCTATTTCATTGTTTATGGGAATGTAGATTAATAAGAATGTTTTGGGAAGAGGTGAGGGTAACAATTGAAAAAATAATCTCAAAACAAATCATATTGAATCCTAAACTGGTTTTGTTGGGTCTGTACCCAGAAAAGCATAATTTCAATAAAAGTGAAAGAACATTCATAGACCTCAGTTTGCTTAATGCCAAAAAATGTATTGCACTATTATGGAAAAAGACTCATAGACCAGATGTGACTCAGTGGTTAAGACAGATGTTAACAAACCTTCCATTAGAAAGAATAACATATATACTGAAATCAAAGGAAATTGTGTTTGAGAATATATGGAGACCTTTTATTGATTATGTAAAAAATTTAAACATAACTCTTGAAGAAGAAGGTGAATGATGTGTGTGGACCTTGTAAATTCCAAACTGGTGAACATAATATGTATACTTATGTATTGGATTGTCTAGACTAAACAGAGGAGCATTGTTGAAGACTTGATTTTGTTGGTGGTTGTTGGTGTTTTTAGTGCATTTTTTTTTTTTTTTTGTAGTACTTTAGTGTTAGTGTTTGATTGTTTGTATCATGTTTGTTAAAAAAAAAAAAAAGGTTCAATAAAGATATTGTGGAAAAAAAAAAAAAAAAAAAACATCTCGCCTGGGTGGAGTATGCCCACAACACCGCCCGCTCTTCTGCAACGGGGATGTCCCCCTTCAAGGCGTCCCTGGGTTACGACCCCCCGCTGTTTCCAGCGCAGGAGAACGAGGTGACTGTCCCCTCTGTTAGGGCGCACCTTAGGCAGTTCCGCTCCACCTGGGCTGCCGCGCGTCATGCGCTTTTACGCACGGCGGAGCGCAACAGGACCGTGGCGGACCGGCACAGAAGACCTGCCCCGGCGTACAGAGTTGGGCAACTCGTGTATGTGTCTACCCAGGACGTCACATTAAAAGGCGAGAGGAGGAAGCTGGCACAGCGATTCATGGGTCCCTTTCCCATCACCCGGATCATCAACCCGGTGGCTGTGCGCGTGGCTATTCCCCCCTCCCTCCGCATCCATTCCACTTTCCATGTGTCGAAGGTGAAACTGGCAGTCACTGACCCCCTTTGCCCTCCTCCTGCAGCGCAACCCGCGCCCCGGATGATTGGTGGCCATCCGGCCTGGTCCGTCTCCTCCATCCTGGACTCCCGGCGCCGAGGTCGTGGGTTGCAATACCTGGTGGACTGGGAGGGCTATGGGCCCGAGCATCGACAATGGGTGCCCCCGTCGTTTGTGTTGGACCCATCGCTCATCGCGGACTTCCACCGAGCGCACCCGGATAAGCCATCGCCAGGAGGCGCTGCTAGAGGGGGGAGTACTGTCACGCCGCGCCATTCATCAGCGGCGCCACCTGCTCACGCACCTGACAATCATCAGCGGCGAGGGATAAAGGCCGTCTCGCCCGGAGGCCCGGCCTGAAGCCGTCAGACTTCGTCCCTCACCGTTGTGAGCATACTTCCCTTCAGCGTCACCATTTTGGTAAGAAGATCGCTTACCTCTTTTCTTCAGTCTTCTCCCCTGTGCACAGGTGGATTCCCCAGCGGCGGACATCTCCACTCCATCGCCCAATCCTCGCTGCTGTACAGAGCTCTCCAGGTGGCTGTCTTCCGGGCTTCGCCCCCTTGTTGTGCCAGCTGTCCTGACCCACCAAGGTTGCTCGGCTGTACGGTCACCTGCCTCTGTGCCTGGAGCAGACACCATCACCAACACATTTACATCCCGCAGACACGCACTCATTCACTCCTGCTGTTAATAAACTCTTTGAACTACTCTAAGCCTGTGTGTGTGCGTCTCCTGAGCCGTGCGTTATGTCACCAGGTGTGGATAGATCAACAGGACTGGATTGTACGCACATTGGATGTAGGATGACTATTAATCATTTTATGAAAGAATTGAGATTGTTAGATATATGGAGAGAAATGAAACCACAAGTTAAAGCCTATTCTTGTTATTCCAGTACCTACAAGACATTCTCACGTATTGATTATTTTTTGATTTCCACAGAATTAAGGTCCAAGATTCAAAACTGCTTTTATGATAACATCGTGATCTCTGATCATGCACCCTGTTGTCTAATATATGTAGATAAAAAATTGACAAAGGAATCAGGTAGATGGCAATTTCAGCATAAATGGCTTCAGGATGAGGAATTTGTCAAGTATATAGAAAAACAGATAGACGAGTTCTTTGACATCAATACTACACAAACATCAGCATGTGTAAAGTGGGAGGCTTTCAAAGCTTTTATTAGGGGACATATTATTAGTTATACAGGATCAAAATCTAAGAAGACTCGAGAGGAGAGAGCCAAATTGGAACATAAAATAAAAAATCTTCAGGAAAAAGTGTATGCAGGAAGTGACCCAAGGTTGGAGAATGAATTACTGATTTTGAGAGCTGAATACGACAAAAAATCAGCGAATAGAGCTGCCTCGAGTCTTCTAAGATTGAAACAATCTTTTTATGAACAAGGTGAAAAATCAGGAAAATTATTAGCATGGCAGATTAAACAATTGGAAATTAAAACACCAATTACCAGTATTATAAGTAACGGACAGGTAGTTATAGATCCTTTAGAAATTAATAGAGCCTTTAGAGATTACTATGAAAAATTATATGATACCAAAAATGAACCTGATTTAACAAAACTAAATGGGTTTTTGAACGAACTATCTATACCGTGTATTCCAAATGAAAACAGGGAGATATTGGAGTCTAAAATTAGTCAAGAAGAAGTTGGGCTAGCCATTGATAATATGAAATCAGGAAAAAGTGCAGGACCAGATGGTCTTCCAGTTGACCTTTATAAAAAATTTAAGAATAAATTAATAAAACCTTTTTTGGAAATGGTTTTAGAAGCATTTCAAAATAATAATTTACCATCATACATAAATAATGCCTTAATTATACTGCTGCCAAAACCAGGTAAGCCCTCTAATAAATGTGAAAATATGAGACCAATAAGCCTATTAAACGCCGACCTTAAGATAATCTGTAAAATTTTAGCAAGACGAATACAAGAAATTTTACCAAATATTATTAATCGAGATCAGAATGGCTTTATAAAGGGTAGACAAGGCTTCCATAATGTAAGAAGACTATTTAATATTATTTATTTTAATAAAGAAGCACCGGATACAGCTCTCCTATCATTGGACGCCGAAAAGGCCTTTGATAGAGTTGAATGGCCCTTTCTTTTTGAAGTCCTACAAAGGTTTGGACTTGGAAATAATTTCATAAAATGGGTTCAAATAATATACAATAATGCTACAGCAGAAATCCTAACAAATAACAATATTTCAAAACCAATAAAAATCAATAGAGGATGTCGACAAGGCTGTCCACTTTCACCTTTACTGTTTACTATGGCAATTGAACCTTTAGCGATAGCGATACGTTTACATTCACAAATATATGGAATTAAAGTTGGACCAACAGAACATAAAATCTCCCTGTACGCCGATGATATAATTTTGTTTATGTCGAATCTAAAAAAATCAATTCCAACCTTGTTGAATTTAATAAAGAATTTTGGGGAAATATCAGGATATAAAATAAATAAAACTAAATCTTCAATATTAATGCTAAATGAGACCCAGAGAAATTACCCAGCCCCTGAGGTAAATCAATTCAATGTTGTAAATCAGTTTAAATATTTAGGAATCCAAATTATGCCTAAGCTAGAATCAGTCGCCAGTGTCAACTATGAAGCCTTAATGTCAGATATCAGTGAGTTAACTCAGAGATGGATGTCACTACCAATGTCGATGATCGGGAGAATCAATATACTTAAAAGTAATATTTTACCTAAAATACTTTATTTATTTCAATACATTCCCTTATCACCACCTTTAGATCTATTCTCAAGAATAAAAAAAAAGTTAGTGGAATTTATATGGAACAACAGGAGGGCTAGATTACGTTTGTCTTTATTATATTTACCATTTGATCGTGGAGGTCTGAAATGTCCAAATTTTATGTTGTATTATTGGTCGGCACAACTGAGGTCTATGACATATTATTTTTCATCAAATGATCTCCCTCACTGGACTGAAATGGAATCATACAATTTACCTTTACCTCTTCCCATATTCATATACTCAGATTCGGCAAAAAAATTACAAAAACAAGTTAAAAATCCATTTGTAAAGCATATGATCAAAATATGGTGTGAAGCTAAAAACTATTTAAAAGAACCACAGTTATTGTCACAATTTAGTCCAATATGGGGTAATCAATATTTTAAACCAGGGAGAGCGGACGCTGTATTTAAAGTATGGAATTTAAAAGGGATACAAAAGATTCAGGATTTATATTTGCCATGTGCAGATAACATAATGTCTTTTGAAGAGCTGAGGATCAAATTTAATCTCAATAGAACACATTTTTTTAAATATCTTCAACTTAGAAACTTTATTCGATCAAATCAAAATAAAGCTCTCACTCGACCTATTTATTCATCCTTGGAAAAAATGATGATGAAAGATAGTAAAAGAAAGGGTATTATTTCAGAGTTTTATAACTCATTGACACTATCTTCAAGTGAAAATTCACTGAAAAGATTAAACTACTGGAAAGAAGATCTGCAAATTGAAATTTCAGAGGAACAATGGGAATTGGCTTGTACAGAAGCTCAAACCAAATCAATAAATGCACGCCTTAAATTGATACATTTCAAATGGTTAATGCGGATGTATGTTACACCGGAGGAGTTAAATAGATATAACAAAAATATACCAGATACATGCACAAAATGCATGGAAAGTAAAGGAACCCTATTTCATTGTTTATGGGAATGTAGATTAATAAGAATGTTTTAGGAAGAGGTGAGGGTAACAATTGAAAAAATAATCTCAAAACAAATCATATTGAATCCTAAACTGTTTTTGTTGGGTCTGTACCCAGAAAAGCATAATTTTAATAAAAGTGAAAGAACATTCATAGACCTCAGTTTGCTTAATGCCAAAAAATGTATTGCACTATTATGGAAAAAGACTCATAGACCAGATGTGACTCAGTGGTTAAGACAGATGTTAACAAACCTTCCATTAGAAAGAATAACATATATACTAAAATCAAAGGAAATTGTGTTTGAGAATATATGGAGACCTTTTATTGATTATGTAAAAAATTTAAACATAACTCTTGAAGAAGAAGGTGAATGATGTGTGTGGACCTTGTAAATTCCAAACTGGTGAACATAATATGTATACTTATGTATTGGATTGTCTAGACTAAACAGAGGAGCATTGTTGAAGACTTGATTTTGTTGGTGGTTGTTGGTGTTTTTAGTGCATTTTTTTTTTTTTTGTAGTACTTTAGTGTTAGTGTTTGATTGTTTGTATCATGTTTGTTAAAAAAAAAAAAAGGTTCAATAAAGATATTGTGGAAAAAAAAGAAAGGATCCTTTGTCAATATTAGCTTTACTTAACCATAGTGTCAAAACATCTTGTGAAACACTGAATATCACTGTCACTTAGGACGTGAATTCTAATAAAGCTAAAGTCTCAGTGTCTCAAAAAGAAAACAGGAGAAAAAAAACATTATTATTGTATCCAAGTGTCATACTTCTTGTTGTTATTGTGAAGTAATTTTATGTTAAAGATTTGCAGTACAGTCATTTAATAATAATTTTCTTTTAAATTTTGTATGTGATCAGATAGTTCAGATTAATCTTTGCTTTACAAGCCAAATTATAATTTACTTTATTTCAATTTATGGACACGTAGTCAAAATACTCTAATTACTTGTTAGACTTTAGGTTTCGATTGTGTTCAACATTTTATGAAATCAATTAATCATATAGTTCACAGGACTGCCTCCTCTGGGTGCCAATTTTCCAAGATTTTCTCCATAATCCATGCTCAAGTTTGTCCTGTAATGAGAAAACAGTCATTTTTCTAAATTTATTTTGTAGCCTCCTTTGAAGGCAGAAATCTGAGAAGGGTATGAGTAAGATTCTTAGTTTTCAGGCAATGGAAGAGCTCTTCAGTTTCTATTTTTGTCATTTTGATCTCAAAATATATTTATTCCATGCATGGTTTAGATAAAACTTTTAGTAATTATCATTTTGAAATTCAAATATAAGCATATACTTTTACACTTTTACACTTCAGAAGTATATTTAGATGTTAAATGGTTAACCATTATCTCAAACTCGTTGGCTGCCATTTTAAATAATGTTGCACATAACTTTTGATTAAAATTTATAAACACCGGTGGTTTAAACACCTTTCTCTCTCTGGTTTGCAGCTCGTCAAGCATTCGTTCACTCATTCACACATTTATTCATCAGCCTACTTCAGTTCTGGTCTGTAATCTGTCTGGTGTGTAATCAGTTAGGCGTGAGGGCATTATTATTATCATTATTATTCTTTTGCGCATGTCGGGTCAGGCACTGGTTTGCTTGCTACCGGATAACCATGAAAACCGGTACCTGTCTCATGGGTCAGGCCATCAGTGACTCAACCAGCAACCCCGCCCTTCCGAGGGCATAGAGGGTGAAACTGGGCATCCTGGCAGAACTTAAAACAATATCTGTCACAGGTCTGTGGTGGACCACTCCCAGTTACACAGGGTGAGACTGGACATCCTGGCAGATAATATATCTGTTGATATCTCTTTCCTATAGGCCCTTAGAATAGAGGGTTAGTATTAGTGAAAGCGCTTTGAGTGGTCTTTGTGACTAGAAAAGCGCTATATAAGTGCAGGTTAGTTAGTTAGTTAGTAGTTAGATAAGCACATCTGTCGCAAGGTCTGTGCTGGACTTTTGCCAATTAGTGCATTGTGACATGTACTACACAAAGAGCAGAGATAAACAAACCTATCATCTGGTCAGTCACTGCAACAGATACTGGAGTTAGTTTGTCTTGGCCTGTCCTTGCCATTGATAATACCTCTATCTGCCAAGAATGTTCTGCTAGTCCAGCAAAAACTAGCAGTACTCAAATACTTTGCAAGCAATTTCATGAAATGGTCAGTCAGAAAGCAACTCATACCGGCTTGGACGTCGCCCGGGTTAACAATGTCAGGAGTTCATTACCATGTGCTAGTGCATTTGTATACTCATAACTGTAAACTGTATCTCAATCTGTGTTGCTGTAAGTTGTCACCGTTTCTGGCCACAATATGAACCGACCTGGGGAGCAGACTGTCTGCGGTTTCTCCTGTACCCCAGCCTGGAGCAGTCCTGTGTACCGTGCTGGAAGTTGAGCCAGACCTCGCCCACGGTGACAGTGGACCAATGAGAATACACTGGTGTGTGCAGATCGTGCTCATGGGAGTTGTAATTTTATAGTCTCACACTGCAATAGGCTTATTATTTAGATGTTGCTTGAGAAAACCTTAACCTGCCAAAGTGGCTAGTGAGAGTGGCTGTCTTACCCTTCACCAGTGAAATCCACCCGGCGGGTGTTAATGTCAAGCCCTGACCCCAGGGACCGGTCATATCCTATTGACCACTGAAACCTGAAGAGAGAGCGAGCCCGAAGCAAGTTTGGCACACTATGCCCCTTTGTGTTGTGTAGGTCCAAGACTCTCACCTGCCTTAGTCACCTTGAACTAATCTACAGCTAGACCATGCAAAGCTGAAGCTACATCAGGGTAGGTAGGATTTTAACAAAGAGGATTACCTACAATTTTTCAATGCAAGATTATTCCCTTGGCTTAATTAGTCTTCTTTTCTAAACACACGCTTGCTGTTATTCAGCACCAAGTTCGCTCATCCTCAGTGCTTCTCTGTTTCCATTCACAAGTGTGTGTACAAGTGTGTCTATTTTGGCTGTTCTAAAAGCAGAGCTTGTGACCTATTTTTAAACTCTGAGTCTTATCTTGATGGTAAAAATTTCTACATTTGAAGTGTGGAGACCACCATTGAGGGCTATTCTTTGCGAACAACACCCTCATTCAAAAGATTTAAAGAAACTAACTTACAACACGATACCTTTTACCCCTTAACCCTCGTGCTCTTAAATTAGGTCACAACAAAGAAAACAGTAACTCACCCAAGAGCTCAGAGATGAAAATGGTCCAAGGTTTTGTGCTACAAACACAGCTTTTAAAAATGAACACAAAAAAAGAAAAATGCATTTAAGTGCTGAAAACTTTTTGAAGGTTGAGTTCAGGCAGAGGAACAAAGGCATACAGCTTAAAGTAAGGGACAAAGCTCCACGTACCACACGTGAAACACACATAATGGTTATAGCTCAAAAAAGGTCAAAATCACACAAAAAGACTAACTCAAAAGTGAGAGGTATGGATCTAAATCAAAGGTGAAAACACACGCAAATGATTTTAAATCCACATTACAATGTAGTAAAATAATTTTTAAAAAAAACAATGATTACTTTGAGAACAGATGAAAAATGAACTACAGGGGGCTGAAGAGTTCATAGTGGTCAAATTTGACCAAATGTGGTTTATTTTTTCAACAGTCTTCCCTTTGGTCCACACACTTCTTCCATTGGTGATGCAGCGCTTGGATCCCTGCGGTTGAAAAATAAACCACATTTGGTCAAATTTGACCACTATGAACTTTTCAACCCCCCCCCCCCTCGTAATATAAGCGAAAATAAAATCACACGAGTAAAGTTAGTAATTTATTTACTCGCACAAATACACTGGGTTGAGGTACATTCAGCCCATATGCGAACACATGACGCAAATGCATGTAAAGTTCATGTAAACTTGCGGAAGACGAATTCATGCGTTCATGCATCCGAGTGATTTGTTAGCGCTAGCTAGTAATCAGCCTTGAGATTCTGCCATTACTGGAATTACAGTATCAAAACTGGAGAGTAAACTAGTTTGAAAATGAGACTGTCACTCACCTGCAGACAGATGGAGTGGAGCTCTGCAGTTGAATCAGTGTGTTGGGAGTTATCCACCCACTGACATTTGCCACGGACGTGCTAACAAGGGCTAGCAGGCTAACAGTGTAAACAGCCATCATCCCAGTGAAGTTTTGGAGGCAAGGACAATTTTTCCAGGTGAAAGCCCCGTCAGATAATGTAAACCTAAACATGACAGTGTTTTGGGGATTTCCACAGCAGGTTGAACACAGCTGTAGAAGTTATAAAGGCAACTTTGCCAGTCTGCAACTCACTCAGATGGTGAATTCATGTCTATTCACATGTTTGCATTGAGTTAACACATAATCATGCCGCGTGAAAAATTTGTGCGCTCACATTTGGTCTGAACACACCTTTAACATGTACCCTGGTCACACAACTAAATTTACTCATGTTTGGTCTGAACGCACCTTTAGAGATTTAAAGAGGCATGCACTGAAACCAGCCATTCTCAGAAAGGCTGCAAAAGATTATTCACGCTTACGCAGCAATAATTAAATAATTAAAGAAAATTTGACCAAAATACTGTGTGTCACAAACATTTCATGAAGACATGTGTGAGCTGTTAAAATGTGAAACAAGGGCACTGAATGAGCCTTTTAACATTGATCTAGATGAAGTGAAAATTCTGATGACTGTAAATCTGCAGTAATTTTAGTTCAGATAAATAACTAGATGAGGCTTACAGTTGTGATGTGGTAGTGAACTGAGCTTGGAGCTATCAACCCAGTTCACACTCATGATTTTCAGTATGATGAGGTTTTAGGACAATAAAACACACCATCTAGAATACATCAGGATATGAAAAACTCACGCCTGGTGTGTGGAAAACTGTTGTACTGAATTGTCTGATTTACATTTCCATGTCAAAACGATGCTGAAGCTCAGGCATTGGTGGAACCTACGTTGTACCCGTGCTGTGAACAAGATATGCAATTTTTTCACATAATCATGACTTTTTTTTTGTACATTTCTCAGTTTTTTCCTCATAAATTTATAATGTTTTTTATTTTAAATTTGTGACTTTCCTCATAAATTTCCAACTTTTTTCACAAAATTTGCTGCCTTTTTTCTTATAATTTTTCATGGCTTATATGATTTTTTTTTTTAATTCTATGTAGTGGTTTCATTTTTTGTGGTTCATGTAGACAATCTTCAGCATAGCTGTTCCACAAGTTTACTCCACAAACAAAAAAAAAGTTTTTTAAACATATGTTCTTATTTTTGGTCTTTGAAAAATCAATATTCCTCTTAAATTATAATTATTGCCTCCGTCAAGGAGGTAACATTTTCATCCATGTTTGTCAGCAGGCAGGGGCGGATTTAGTCCATTTGGGGCCTAAGGCAAAGACAGAAATGGGGCCCTACCTTTTCTTTGTTCTACACTTTCTTTTCACTTTTTTGGGTGTGACTTAAATTTTTGTGATTGATTTTAAAATTGTAATGGGGTAGGTGCTATATAAGCACTAGCTTCAGCCTACACCCTTTCGGTTGTTCTTACGTGTCCTACATATTTTTAATTGTTTTGATTGTATGTTCATTACCGAATAAAATTCATATTCAGTCATTCATTCATTCAGTCAGGTCTTACTGACATCCTACCTGAGACTTATTGGCTACCTTCATTGGCTTCCTATAGAGTTTAGAATTAAGTTTAAAATCCTTCTTCTTACTTACAAAGCTCTAAACAATCAGGCTCCTTTTTATTTAAAAGATCTGATACTACCGTATTATCCTAACAGAGCACTACGCTCCCAAAATGCAGGATTACTTGTAATACCTAGAATCTCCAAAAGTACAATGGGAGGCAGAGCCTTCAGTTATCAAGCTCCTCTCCTGTGGAATCAGCTGCCAATCTGGATTCGGGAGTCAGACTCGATCTCTGTTTTTAAGAATAGGGCTAAAACCTACCTTTTTGATATAGCCTACAATTAGGGAGGGATCATGTGTTTCTGAACCCTCCCTTAGTTATGCTGCTAATAGGTTTAGTCAGCCAGGGGACCTCCAATAATGCACTGGGCCTCACTCCTTTCCTCACTCTCTATGAAATATTTTTTTTTTTTGCTGGTCATTAACATCTGTTTGTTCTCTCCCATAGATTGAGTCCCCATCGTGCTGTTTGCTCTCTACATGTCTGTTCTTTTCTTCTTCTCTATCCCCTCACCCCCCAGCCAGTCGCAGCAGATGACTGCCCCTCCCTGAGCCTGGTTCTGCTGGAGGTTTCTTCCTGTTAAAAGGGAGTTTTTCCTCTCCACTGTCGCCAAGTGCTTGCTCACAGGGGATCGCCTGATTGCTGGGGTCTTTCTGCAACTGTGGGGGTTCCCCCCTACAGTTGATAGTGCTATGAGATGACTGTTGTTGTGAAATGGCGCTATATAAATAAAGTTGAATTGAATTGAACTTATTGTCCTCAGAAGACGTCAAATTATATCATTCAGGCATTAGGAATTACATCTGTAGAAAACCAGAGGAGGTTAAAGTGACACTGTATGAGGGGGAAAAAGGCCAAAGTTACACGAAAAAAAAACGATTACTGAGAGTCATAAAATTTTGTGGAAAATGCCATTCAGAAGAATAGAGGAAAATTTACATGGAAAAAAATAAAAGAATGTTTGCACTGGCTTTTGGAAAAAATGTCTCCAAACCAACTGCAATGATCTTGGTGGTGTGGGATTAACAGTTAGCGCATTTGCAGCTCAAGTAACTTAATTATCTAGTGACATCCTGTTTTTTTATTGAAGTGGATTACTAGCCTCAAATCTGAACAAATGCATTAAATGTAGACTCTTGTGTATTATTAAAAAAACAACAACAATAATGTGGTGTGGGTGTGTGTGGGTGTGGGTGTGTGTGTGCTGCCATACCCGCCCCTGGTGTGACGTCAGGTGGGCATAGCCCTTGTATATAAATAGCTCTGTTTTCATAATAAAGTTGGTTCAGTGCTTAGCTGAATGTGGCTTCAGTCTCACGTTATTCATACATAAATAATTCACATGGAAGATCTGTTGTTTGTTTACACATCCTCACATTTGCCAGCAGGGTTCTGTTCACGGTCTTTTACTGGTCCATTTTGCAGAGGCATCTATTGTGCTTCCTCCGCTGTACTGTGTAGACACTAGAGAGAATATATCACAAAAAAAAGGATAAATACAAAAATATTAAACAGGCCCACTGAACTAAATAGCAACGCTCTTTGCCTGTCAGGTGCTTAGACCATAATGATGGGTCATCTTCAAGAACAAACTGGTCAGACTCGTAGTATATAGTTCCCTCATCATCTCCCCCTCTGTGAAGGGTAGCCGTGTGAAGGGTGTGTCATTTAAAGGGCTGGTGACACGATTTTGACATGTTTTTAGCATGTTGTGTAAACCCAGAAGTCATTGTCGATGATCAATATAATATTTACAACCGCGCCTGCATAAACTAGTTATCATCAAAAAACCGCAGCCACTGACTGGACTGTGGCGCCGCCCACCGAATTAAGGGCGGCACCCCCATGACGTAAGCGACAGAACGGACGCCGATGTTGTTGACTGGAATGACAGCAGCTTTGTAGCTCACAGTTTCTCTGGTTTCTTGTTTTAATTTTATGGCTATGCCTTCGCGTTGTGTCGCAGGCTTAGATAAAGAGCAGGCCATGAAAGACCACATCACACGCTTCAGCTCCGTCATAAGCCTCCTCGTGCGCTCCTCGTGCACTTTTACGCAGGACGAGGGCAAGAGGAGGGGAAGGATTAATGGATTTATGCGCAGCTTTGACCTACTTTCTGTGATCGCATGCTGACTCTCGCCAGTCCGGCCACGTCCCCTCTATCATTATCATCAGCTGATCCCACTCCCGCTGATCATGTTTCCCGGTCTTTGCCCAGGTGTTTCTCATCACACCATCACCAGCAGTGCGTGTACTTAGTGGCAGTTTGCCAGTCATGCACTGCTGGTCCATAGTATTGTCATCTTTGCTGTTAGTCTGCCAGTATTTTCAGCACTGTCACGACATGTTAGTCACTCCATGTTCACCGTGGTTCTCGTGCATCCTTGAAGCAATGTCTGCTCTGAGGCACAGCTGTGGCTAACACGTCTCGTCTCATTCGTTCTCTGGGCGATGCTGGCCCCCTAACGCCATCAGTAAGTGTGTTTGTGTTTTTTTGTATGTCTTCACCTTTTTGGGAATTGTCTGTCGTTCTGTATTAAATGTGCTGTGGTGAACCCTGCACATAAATCCTCCTTATTTTATCCTCCCTCTCTGTGCCCTGCGTAAGAGTGCACAAGGAGGGGAAGGAAGAATGGATTTACATGCAGGATTCACCACAGCACATGTATTGAATATAAAGACTGATCCCAAAAGGTGAAGACTTACAAAAATACACAGAAACACAAACAGTAGGCGTTCGGGGCTGACATCGCTACAAGGGCGCAACAGAACCACGGCTGTGTGGAGTGGCTAACACGTCATGATAGTGTTGGCAATATTGGCTGGCTGACAACACAGCAGATGATGCACACAAAACATGAACAGCTGACTGTCACTGAGTCTGACTCGCTAGGCACAATGCCCACTTGGCACGGCTCAAACCTATACGGTCTGATGCCCCCAGATTCTTCATTGTCATCCCATTCTTCGGAACTATAATTGTCTGAAGATTGGACAACACAAACCAATTCCAGACTACATGTGCTGGAACCACCATCGATGTTTTCTACCACTTCCATCCCATGTGTACAATGGGCAGCCAAGCGCTGCGTTCTGTCGATGACGTTACAACATGGCCGGGGGGGTTTCCAGCCACTGACGCAAGTGGTGACGTGGCACTCATGAAAACATCGGATATTCACGTGAAAAAAAGCCTGTTTGACTTAGAACTGCACAGACCAACCTATTTTGTCATATTGTATTATGTGCTGAAAAATTAGATGAAGTCAAAAACGTGTCATCAGCCCTTTAAGCAACACGGGCTAACAGCTGCAGTACTGTCTACAACAGATACAGGTCGAGTGGACCCCTGACCAAGTCAGCACCCCAAGTGGACCCCAGGATCCAATCTGTACATGTACAAGTACATTTTCAATCCAGTGATTTACAAACTGATTCATAATTTTCTAAAGCCTCATTCAGAACATTCTAGTCCCACATACCTATTCTGTGGATTTTCATCTGGGGGCAGTCAGCCGTGACGAACAGCAGCGGTGGAAAAGAGAAGTCTTTTGAAAGCAGAAATGGAGTCAAAACCTTCTCTGGGTCTTTTAATACATATAGTGTATATATGTATATATTCTTTTACACTTCTTAGTGACTGTAATGTTCTGAATGAGGCTTCTGGAAATTATGAATCACTTTATAAATCACTGGATTGAAAATGTACTTGTACATATACATACAAATTAGATCCTGGGGTCCATTTGACCTGATCCCTCCTGCAGTTCTGCTGCTAATGCTACTACAATTGCTATGAACAAAATAAGTCACAGCTGCTCTGTCACAGGCTTTAATGTCATGTCCCATCATGTAAAGCTACTACCAATCTCTAATGTCTCTCAGAAACTGTGTCTTCACCCAATAACTGTACAACAGATTTTTGAAATAAGGGCTGACCCGGCTATCTAGTTGAGCTAGCACAGGCTAATAACAATTCCAAGTTTATGAGCTTTTACTGCGCATAAACAAGAAAAAATGCTGGCAAAATAAAATAAGATCACAGACTACAGAATCTACCTGTTAAGTGGTAAAATGACCAAAACAACGGTCATTCATTAACTTACCTGGGATTATTAAGCAGACACTCCGTGAAATTAATGGTGGTCTATGGGGAAAGATTCATTGTTTGGAAGTATTCGCTGCTCCACGGCCCATGTGACTTCCGCCTTTCACAGTTTCTGTAGAAGTCTACCAGAGTGTCGCAACTCTCATATTATATAGCGCTGAGATACGTGGAACAGTTCAATAGTCTGAGGAGAAGGGGTTCGTGATTTGATTTGGCATTTTTATACCCATGTTTCTATATTTTGTCGGACATCACGTTAAATATGCTAAACATTTTAAAAAAATATATGGGGCTTCTAGTAGATCAGAGCCCCCAGCAGGTCAGGGCCTAAGGCAACCGCCTATCTTTGCCTAATGGTAAGGCTGCCTCTGTCCGCAGGATTACACAAAAACTACTGGATGGATTTAAGATAAGATAATATAAGATAAGATAAGATAAGCCTTTATTAGTCCCACAATGGGGAAATTCCAGGATTGCAACAGCACAGGGATAGCAACACTCAGAGCAACAATTAAGAGGATACGAAAAATATAAATAAGAGCAGTGGATATACATACATTTGGATGAAATTTTCACCAAATGTGGCCCTTGGCCTAAGGATGAACCCGTTAGATTTTGGTGATGATCTGAGACTGCATACCTCCACCAAGGGCCTTGTTTGTATTTATGCCGCAGGATTACACAGAAACTACTGGATGGATATGGATGAAATTTTCACCAGAGGTGCTCCTTGCCCTAGAGAGGAACCCATTACATTTTGCTGATGATCCGAGAGTGCATACCTCCACCAAGGCTCTATCTTATCACAGTGTGCTAGCAAGATTACTCCAAAACTACTGGACAGAGTTTGATGACATTTTCACTGCAGGTGGTTCTTGAGCTACACATGAACCCAATACATTCTGGAGGTGATCCATGAGTACATACCTCCACCAAGTCTCAGTGTTCTAGCAATGGTTTAGGAGGATTACACAAAAACTACTGGATGGATTTTTACCTTAGCCAAGATTTTTACCTGCTGCTGACATGCTGTGCCAGAGCGGAGTTTGGCTGAACAACAGCCTTGGCGGAGATATGCGCTGTCTGAGTGCCCTCTGGTTCTCTCTGAAGTTGAACAAATCTTGGGCATTGGCTGGTAACAATTTATTTTGTACATAATTTGCAAGATTTTGAAGTCTCTTAGTTCACTTAATTTGAGTATATTTGAACAAATAAATAGTGGGTGGGTCATCCGGGAGAGGCTCAGAGTAGAACCGCTGCTCCTCCACATTGAAAGGAGCCAGTTGAGGTGGTATGGGCATCTGATCAGGATGCTTCCCGGACACCTCCCACTTGAGGCATTTCAGGCACATCCCTCTGGGAGGAGACCCCGGGGCAGACCCAGGACTCGCTGGAGAGACTACGTCTCCCAGCTGGTCTGGGAACGCCTTGGTATCCTCTCTGAAGAGCTGGAGCAGGTGGCTGGGGAGAGGGAAGTCTGGGCTTCTCTGCTTGAACTACTGCCTCCGTGACCCAGACCTCCGGAAAAGCAGTAGAAGATGGATGGATGGATGGAAATAGTGGATTTGTTGGATCACATTTTGCTCTACATACAATGACACATTGATTTGTTTTTTTAATGTTTTCCTTGAAAGGAGAGAGACTTTTTGTTTAAATTTTAAAGAGTTTGAACTCTTCCCCACTCCAAAAATAGGGACCCCCCCCCCCAAGCACAGTCTTGCACCGAGACCCCAAAAAGATAGAAGTGGCCACAGTTGTAATTAACATTGCAACTCTGATAGAACTTCACATCAAACAGTGAAATAATAATATCATAATCATAATATTCTACTTGATAGATTAGAACACTATGTTGGACTTAATGGAACTTCATTGCAGTGGTTTAGATCTTATTTATCTGATAGGTTCCAGTTTGTTCATGTAAATGATGAGTTTTCTCTCAGCTCAAAGCTTAGTCATGGAGTTCCACAGGGATCTGTGCTTGGCCCTACTCTTTTTAGTTTATATATGCTTCCGTTAGGCAACATTATTAGAAAGCACTGTATACATTTTCACTGTTATGCAGATGACACACAATTATACCTGTCAATGAAGCCAGATGATACTAATCAATTAGCCAAGTTAGAAGCCTGTCTTAAGGAAATCAAAGTTTGGATGACTTGTAATTTCCTGCTATTAAATTCAGATAAGACTGAAGTCATTCTTGTTGGTCCAAAAAACCTTAGAAATTCCTTTCCAAATCAAACTTTCAGTTTGGATGCAGTTACTCTTTCTCTTAATAGCTCTGTGAGGAACCTTGGAGTTATTTTTGATCAGGATTTGTCCTTCAATTTACATATTAAATTTGTTTCTAAGACTGCCTTCTATCATTTGCGTAATATTGCCAAGATTAGGAGCATTTTGTCTCAGAGTGATGCTGAGAAGCTGATCCACGCTTTTGTTAGCTCGAGATTAGATTATTGTAATTCTTTATTATCAGGCTGTCCTAAAACATCTTTAAAAAGTCTTCAGCTGATCCAAAATGCTGCAGCAAGAGTTTTAACAGGTACTAGAATGAGAGATCATATCTCTCCGGTTCTGGCCTCCCTTCATTGGCTTCCCATAGAGTTTAGAATTAAGTTTAAAATCCTTCTTCTTACTTACAAAGCTCTAAACAATCAGGCTCCTTTTTATTTAAAAGATCTGATACTACCGTATCATCCTAACAGAGCACTACGCTCCCAAAATGCAGGTTTACTTGTAATACCTAGAATCTCCAAAAGTACAATGGGAGGCAGAGCCTTCAGTTATCAAGCTCCTCTCCTGTGGAATCAGCTGCCAATCTGGATTCGGGAGTCAGACTCGATCTCTGTTTTTAAGAATAGGGCTAAAACCTACCTTTTTGATATAGCCTACAATTAGGGAGGGATCATGTGTTTCTGAACCCTCCCTTAGTTATGCTGCTAATAGGTTTAGTCAGCCGGGGGACCTCCAGTAATGCACTGGGCCTCACTCCTTTCCTCACTCTCTATGAAATATTTTTTTTTTGCTGGTCATTAACATTTGTTTGTTCTCTCCCATAGATTGAGTCCCCATCGTGCTGTTTGCTCTCTACATGTCTGTTCTTTTCTTCTTCTCTGTCCCCTCACCCCCCAGCCAGTCGCAGCAGATGACTGCCCCTCCCTGAGCCTGGTTCTGCTGGAGGTTTCTTCCTGTTAAAAGGGAGTTTTTCCTCTCCACCGTCGCCAAGTGCTTGCTCACAGGGGATCGCCTGATTGCTGGGGTCTTTCTGCAACTGTGGGGGTCCTCCCTACAGTTGATAGTGCTATGAGATGACTGTTGTTGTGAAATGGCGCTATATAAATAAAGTTGAATTGAATTGAATTGAAACACTCCTGAAGTGGACACTGGTGGGTCTTAGCTGTGGCCACGTCACTCTTGGTGTGGCCTCATGCTTGACCCTGTTCTATCTTTCATATGGACGTGGGATTACTGTAATGCTCTTGTTCAGCAAAGGTAGAGCCGGGAGGACTGGTAAGCTCCATATGGTTCAAAATCTCACAGCAGATCTGAGGGCTTGAAGCGTCACGGTGGAGGTGGCCCACATGGCAGGAGACTGAAACTTCACACCTAGACCTTATGATGTTAATTACTCAAGTACAAGTAGAATAGTTGCCAAAACAGTTACTGGCACAAGAGTAAGAAAGTATCTGCTAAAAAAAAAGTTACTTGAGTTGTGAGTTATGACTTTGCTCTCAACAAATTGAGGCTTTTCTTTGAAATTTGTGATTTTTTTTTTTTTTCCTCTGAAAATTTGTAGTTTCCTTGCAGCATTTTCCTTGGAAGTGGAAGACCTGTTGTGTTCTTTTCTTCAGTAAAGTAAAAAAGAGAAAAATGGTGATATTGTAGTGGAGCTGAAATAACGAGGCGGTTTTGTATTAAAAACAGGGTTTTTAATGAATAGCTCCACTATCAAATCTCATCAGGTGTAGAGCTTGGCAGAAGGCAAGAGGGAGAACTCTGCTTCGCTCGCTGGTTAAATACAAGCACGCATAGCACCACTCATTGAAACAGCTGACGTCAGAGCCACTCATTGAAAAAGGTAACATCTCCCCGTTATCTTAATTCCCATTGTCCTGCCATCCCCTCTCCCTGTCTTGGGAGGTGATGGGAACTCCCCCTCTCGCTTTAGGGGGTAAAGGTGTCGAGTCCGTCTCCACTGCCGCGTCCTGGGAGGTCCATTGTCTTTACTCTGGCGCGGGGGATGCTCTGTCCTTACTAGGTGTGAAGCTCTTTACATATGCTGTCACAAAACATTTCCACTTGTTCTAACATATGTAGATATGGGATATAAGCGTCATATATACCACAGGCCCCCCAAACACTAGGAAAGGACACAGAAAGAATTACAGTCTAAGATAACGACTATGAAATACTACGTGTTACAACTGTTGCTACCGGAGAAATTTTCTAGCAGCTATGCTCCTAAGAAAGTTCAGTGGTAAACATAACAGCATAGTGAAATCATAAGTAGTCTTAAACTGTTGTAGCACAATTAGTGAATAATTGCGGGGTGGTTGGTATCAGTCCTTGTGCTGTCTGGGCTTAATCCTTCTCCCAAAACTGCTGTAGGTTGGCTTAGGTGTCCCGCTGGGACCTTCTCGTGGTGAATCTGCATTGTGGGAAGGAAAGAGATTATTTGTTCCCTGCCTGGGGGCTGAGACTTTTCCTCTGGGGGGTCTACCACGCCGAGGCGCTCGTGCCACCTGTGTAGGCTCGTCTCTCAGCAAGAAGGCAGGTTTGAGTCTGTCAACACTGACCACTTCCTTTCTGTCCCCATAATCAAGCACAAAGTGTTTGTCACCATTTTCCAGCACTCTGAACGGGCCATCATAAACTGGGCGTAACGTTGGTTTAATAGCTTCATGCTTAACAAAAACGAACTCAGCGCTTTTCAAAGTTTGAGGAAGAAAAACTCGTGGAAAAGAGTGATGAGCTGGACCGTGGAGGGAAACCGGTCCACTGCTGCCTAAAAACCTTGGGACGGGAAAGTGTCCTGGTTCTGGGTTCTCTGGTAAAAATTCTCCTGGGAGTCTGATAGGCTGGGCAAAAACTAATTCTGCAGGAGAAGCATCTAAATCCTCTTTAGGTGCTGCACGCAACCCCAATAAAACCCAGGGAAGTTTATTAACCCAATTTGTGTCCGTTAGTGAGGCCCTGAGGGCAGCCTTTAAGGACCTGTGAAAACGCTCGCATAACCCATTGGCCTGAGGGTGATAAGCGGTGGTGCGATGAATTGTTGTCCCTAAACTGTTAGACATGGCAGACCAGAGCTCTGAGATAAACTGAGGCCCTCTGTCTGACGTGATGTCTGATGGAACACCGAAACGTGCCACCCAGTTTGCTAGAAAAACGCGAGCGACTTCCTCCGCTGTGGTTGACGCTAAAGGGACTGCCTCTGGCCAGCGCGTGGTGCGGTCTATCATAGTTAGCAGGTGTGTGAAACCTTGGGAGGAAGGTAGAGGCCCCACGAGGTCGACGTGAATGTGGTCGAATCTTCTAGCAGGAATTGGAAAAGGCTCCAGAGGGGCCTTTGTGTGTCTGTGTATTTTGGCGCGTTGACAAGGAATGCAAGTTTTTGCCCATTCTCTTACGTTTTTGCGCAGGCCTGACCACACAAACTTTTCAGCAACCATTTTGACCGAGGCGCGCACACCTGGGTGCGCGAGGGAGTGAATTGCGTCGAAAATACGGCGGCGCCAAGCAGTTGGTACTAACGGGCGAGGTCGGCCGGTTGAAACGTCGCATATTAGGGGAGGCACGCCGTCGCGCAAGTTTTTTTTCTCCAGCCTTAACCCTGTTGGTCCAGACAGGAGCGCGCGCACGTCTGCATCACTGCTTTGTTCTTCCGGCATGGCTGCATAATCTATCCCATCCTGGATAGGTGCTGCGTATGTGTGTGCGTTAGTGAAGAGTTCCGCTGCTGAGGCGGTGTAATCTGTCTCCTTGTGCTCTGGCGGTGTCACAGCGCGAGAGAGACAGTCAGCTACAACGTTAAGTTTGCCTGCTACGTGTTGAATGTCTGTGGTGAACTCTGAAATCGCAGCTAGCTGTCTTTGTTGTCTGCCCGACCATGGTTCTGAAATTTTAGCCATAGCAAAAGTGAGCGGCTTATGGTCCACAAAAGCCGTGAAACTCCGCCCTTCTAACCAAAACTGGAAGTGGCGGATGGACAAATGGAGCGCCAGCAGCTCTCTGTCAAAAGTGCTGTATTTGCGTTCAGTTGGGTTTAGCGATTTGCTAAAGAATGCTAAAGGTTGCCAGACCCCACTGACAAGTTGTTCTACAACTGCCCCTATAGCCAGGTCTGAGGCATCTGTGGTTAGAGCAATGCGGGCTGAGGAATCTGGGTGGACTAACATTGTGGCGTTAGCTAGGGCGCTTTTTACTTCCGCGAAAGCGCGTTCGCGCTCCGGGGTCCATTCGACCGCGTTGGAAGCTTTCTTTTTTCTGAGAGCGTCATATAGGGGTTGCATGAGCTGAGCTGCGTGGGGGAGGAAACGGTTGTAAAAATTAACCATCCCCAAAAATTCCTGTAGCAACTTAACCGTTTGAGGCCGTGGAAAACTTTCTATCGCACGAACTTTGTCTGGAAGCGGAATTGCCCCTGCCGGGGAGACCTTATGTCCCAAAAAATCAATTTGTGATACGCCGAATTTGCATTTGGCTGGATTGATTATAAGTCCGTGCTCTTCCAGCCTCTGAAAAACGGTGGTGAGGTGCTGTTCATGTTCTTCCTCGGATGAACTGGCTACCAGCATGTCATCGAGGTAGACAAAAACAAAGGGTAGGTCGCGTAGGACTGCGTCCATCATCCGTTGAAAAGTTTGAGCCGCACCTTTGAGGCCGAATGGCATTCTTAGGAATTCAAAAAGGCCGAAAGGGGTTATAACCGCTGTTTTAGGAATATCTTCAGCTCGGACTGGGACTTGGTGTTAGTGCAGTTCTACACAGCCATCATCGAGTCCATCCTCACCACCTCCATAACCGTGTGGTACGCAGGAGCCACTGCCAGGGACAGACTAAGGCTGCAGCGCGTCGTGCGCACTGCTGAGAAGGTGATCGGCTGCAAGCTCCCATCTCTCCAGGATCTGTACATCTCCAGGACCCGGAGGCGTGCTGGCCGGATCATAGCCGATCCCTCACACCCTGGTCACGTACTGTTTGCCCCCCTCCCCTCTGGTAGAAGACTTCGGTCCATCCAGACTAAAACCTCCCGTCACATGAACAGCTTCTTCCCCTCTGCCATTAGACTGCTGAACACTAAGTGACTCTCGTGCACCATGTACAGCAGCTCAACCAGACTCATGTCAATCATCACTGTTTTCTTCCTGCATTACCGACTGCACTATATAGTTCTCCACAGTATCTGCTGCTGGCTAATATATATTTTAACTGTTGACCAGTATCACTTAATCTTATCCTACACTTTATTACATGTATAGTTTATTTCTCTTATCTTATCATGTTTAATGTTGCAGCATTGTACCGAGACAAATTCCTAGTTTGTGTACTACATGAACAATGGCAATAAACCTGATTCTGATTCTGATTCTGATAACCGCGGACTAAGTCTATTTTTGAAAAAATGCGCGCACCTGCTAAATGTAATGAAAAATCCTGAATGTGAGGAATTGGGTAGCGGTCATGCGCTGTAGCGTTGTTTAGCCTGCGGTAATCTCCGCACGGTCTCCAAGAACCGTCGGATTTCGGGACCATGTGAAGTGGTGAAGCCCAAGGGCTCTTTGAACGTCGGCAAATGCCTAATTTTTCAAGAGCTGCAAATTCGTCCCTTGCTATGTTGAGCTTGGCCGCATCTAAGCGGCGAGCTTTGGCAAAAACGGGAGGTCCCGTTGTTGGGATGAAGTGTTTAACCCCGTGTTTGGCTACAGTGGCTGAGAATTTGGGGGTTGTGAGTGCTGGAAATTGGGTGAGGAGTTGCTCAAACTTACCTCCCGCCGTGGTGACGTTGGCCTGCACAGGTGGTGGAGAAACTCGAGCTGAGCATGGAATAGAAGCAAAAGATAGTGCATTAACTAGGCGTCTATTTGCAAGATCCACTAATAACCCGTGTGCACACAGAAAATCTGCGCCTAACAAATTAAAGCTCACCGCTGCTACAACAAATGTCCATTTGTAGCTGCGGCCGTGGATGAGGAGGTGCAGGCTCTTTTCCCCGAACGTGTCGATGTCAGAGCCGTTGGCTGCCACTGCTCCGTTGCCCCGGGTGCCCATGGCTCGATCTGCGTGGGACGGCATGATGAAACTCAGCTGAGCTCCCGTGTCGATGAGGAACTGCTTGCCTGTGTATCCATCCGTCACGTATAACAGCTGATTCTTTACGCCGAGGACCACTGCTGTTAATGGCCCTCGGCTTTGGCGTTTCCCGACCTCATAAACTTGCAAGGAGGAACACATTTGCGGGCTCTCTCTGCGAAGCGGTGATGATAAAAGCAGACGTCGTTCTGCTTGAATGATTCTCATTCAAGATGGTGACCGGGATGGTCACACTTTTTCAGTGCTGAGACAAAGTCACTGACAAAGTCACTGATTTTGCCATTAAAAGTGGCTGGCCTGCAGCGATCGGCGCTCGTGGCGAACACGCACGGGCTGAATTGCCACCTCCGTTGGATTGCCCTTTAATCGCCTTTCTCCAGCGACTTCCTGCGCCTTCCTGAAGCGATTGCTAAGCTAACACTAGTTAGCTTAATGCTACCTGAAGCGATTGCTAAGCTAACACTAGTTAGCTTAATGCTGGCGCCAGTCTCTAAATAACTAACCTACAGCGATCGGATATACCTCCGGTGGATTACCCCTTTGATCGCTTTTATCCGGCCACTGTGAGTAAACTGACCAGCGATTCCAGCGCTTCCTTGTGATTCACTGATGTGCCCTACCTGAAGCGATTGCTAAGCTAACGCCAGTTAGCTTAATGCTGGTGCCAGCCATTCCACCTAACACCAGCCTGAATCAAAGCCCAGCTGCGAGGCCCAGCGGAGATACTACCAGGCAGGCGGCTATTTGTTGACGGGGCTCAGCAGAGATTTCACCCAGGCAGACGGCGGTAGGCGGCGGTGCCCAGCGGAGGACTTACCGTGACTGCAGCGGCGGTGTGCGACGAGACTACCCGAAGCGATTGCTAAGCTAACGCTAGTTAGCTTAATGCTGGCGCCAGTCATTCCACCTTACACCAGCCTGAATCGAAGCCCAGCTGCGAGGCCCAGCGGAGATACTACCAGGCAAGCGGCTATTTGGTGACGGGGCTCAGCAGAGATTTCACCCAGGCAGACGACGGTAGGTGGCGGTGCCTAGCGGAGGACTTACCGTGACCTCAGCGGAGCTCGGTGGCAGCGGCGGTGTGTGACGAGACTCGGTTGGAGGAGCGGGACGGGAGACCAGTTACGGCGACTATGAGCAACGAGACCAGCAACGGAAGGGGCTAGTTGGCTAGCTGAGGCCCAGCTGGATTCGAGGACGATCGGATCAGATTCTGGCGATATAAGCAGAATTTATTTTACTATCCACAGATTTTCTTTTTCCTTCTTTCCAAGAAAGACTGAAGATGGCTGCCACCGGATTAAAAAGTGGGCTGATGGGCACCACTAATAAGCCTTCTGTACTTCTCTACTTCCTCTTCGTTTTGTCTTTGTGTGTCTGGACCTGCAACAAGAAGGATTTTCCGACAAACTCAACCAAAGGTGAAGTTAAAAAGTTTTATCTGTATGGATTTGGGCTTGGACATCTCACCCTACACTCTATGTGGTCTTTAAAAGCCCTGAGCAAAAACTTCCAAATTAAGGCAAACATGGCTGTTAAGCAAAAATCACAATATGGCAGAGGATATACAATTAAAGTTCTGTTAGTTCTGCTACTTCTGGCAGGAGATATTCACCTTAACCCTGGACCTGCCACTATTAAACAGCAGACCACTGGGTTAGCACAAAACCAAGCTGTACAAAAGCAAAAACAACATTTATTTTTCCAAACTGTTAATCATGCACGAGTTCTTTGGGACACCAAGGCTAAACCAAAGGGGATCCTCGGCGGTCATTTAAACATACGGAGCATAATCCCCAAAAGAGATGAGATTTCGGTGTTGCTGTTGGACTCAAATCTGGACTACCTTTATCTCTCAGAAAGCTGGCTACACAGTAACATAGACACTAATATGATCGATATTGTGGGCTACCAGTGTTTTAGAAAAGACAGGCAGGTAGGGAAGGGAGGAGGTGTTTTAATTTACATCAAAGAGAAATATAAATGTCAACTGGTTGATTTGAATACTTCACTTGAATGTTTAGCTGTTAATGTATGTCTCTCTCCGGTAATGAATTTCAACATTGCAGTAGTGTACAACCCACCGTCACACAACTCTTCCTTTTATAATGAATTAAGTGTTCTGGTTAAACAACTTGAGAAGAACAGAGAAACAATAATTCATGGTGACTTTAATATCAACTGGTCTGATAAAAAAGACAAACAAAAACTGAAAAGCCTCATGACTAAATTTAATTACCAGCAAATCATCAAAGGACCCACCAGGATAACCAAACAATCGAGAACACTTATTGACATGGTATTTACTAATAAACCAGAACGAATAACCAGAACCTATAATCTTGTAACTGGTCTCTCAGATCATAACATGGTTCTTGCTGTCAGGAAACTTACTAAAAAGCGACTACAGTATTTTGGGGGAGTCGATATTGACAAATCAAATTTTATTATCCCCAAATCAAAAAATGAGGAGTTTGAACATTACTTAGAGAATCAAAATTGGGAGCAGCTCATGTCAACATGTGAAGTAGATGATTGTTGTAATTTTATAACTGCAACAATCACAAAGTCTATAGAAAAATTTTCAAAGCAAATTAAAAGTAGACAACAGAAGATTAGCCTACCATGGTTAAATAATGAAATAAGAAAACTTATGAAGAGGCGAGACTATGCACTGAAAACATCACTAACCTCCAAACTACAAAATGATCACCTTGTGTACAAAAGTTTAAGAAATAAAGTGGTACATGAGCTGCGAAAATCAAAAATATCTTATTACAATAAACTGATAGATCATGCAAAGGGTAACAACAGTTCCCTATGGAGGCATTTAAATAACTTAACTAATAAAAAAAACGATCAGAAGGGGGTAAAGGAACTTAGAATCAATGGCAAGACCGTCAGTGACAAGGCTACTTTGGCAAATGAATTTAATTCACACTTTGTGGGCTCTGTGGAAGACTTAACAAAAATGTTTGTGCTGCCAAATGTGCTCAACAACACAAATTCCATACTTCCAACAGATACTTTTCACATCGATGAGGTAAATGAGAAGTTAATTGCTGGTATTGTTAAAACACTGTCAAACTCAAAAACTAATGATATCTACAATATGAGCACCTCCTTTCTCAAAATGCACAGCAAAATATTAATCAAACCACTGACTCATCTCATTAATCTCTCCATTAGGTCTAGTACATTTCCATCTGGCTGGAAAAAAGCTGTCGTCATACCAGTTCATAAATCAGGCAGTAAAGACGATATATGCAATTACCGCCCAATCTCTATCTTACCAGTCCTATCTAAGGTTCTTGAAAAAGTTGTAGCTACACAGCTGATAGACTACTTACAAGACAGTCAACTTCTTCATCCACATCAATTTGGTTTTAGACCAGGATACTCAACAGAAACAGCAAATTGTTGCCTTATTGAAAACGTCAAACAGTCCTTGGACAGGGGTAATGTGGTAGGAGCTGTTTTTCTAGATCTCAAAAACGCTTTCGATACTGTAAACCACAGTTTGCTTTTATCCAAAATGGTATCTTTTAACTTCTCCCCAAATACATTAGAATGGTTTGCATCTTATCTCCAGAATAGAGAACAGTGTGTAAAAGTTCACCAGGATAAATCCTCATTTTTAAACAACCGCATGGGTATCCCACAAGGGTCCATTCTTGGTCCTTTACTTTTCAGCATTTTTATTAATGACTTGCCGTTACACTGCTCAGCTGCAACATGCCAACTTTATGCAGATGATGCAGTTATTTACACAGCTGCCAAGACTCCAGCACAGGCTGCAGATGTACTGTCTACAAGTATGGTTGATGTCCAAGAGTGGCTCCTCAAGAACCATCTATTGCTGAACCTTCAGAAAACAGTCTCAATGTGCTTTTCAATCAAAAAATGTAACCTGCAACATTTTAAAGTTAATATACATGATCATGACATCAGTTTAGCTACAGAATTCAAATACCTTGGCATTGTACTAGATCCTCAACTCAAATTTAATCTTCATATAAAGAAAATTTCAAAAACAGTAAAAAAAAATCTGAACTGCTTTAAATTAATTAGATATTACATACCTTACGAAGCAGCTGCACTGTATATGCATTCTATGGTTTTTTCTCATATATCATACTGTTTGACAGTCTGGGCTCAAGCAGCCCCTTCCACAATAAGACATATAGGTTCATTATATAATCAAACCCTAAAAATCTTGGACAAAAAGCCCATTAGGTGGCATCACTGTAATGTTTTAAAAAAATACAACCTATTGAGTTTTGAGAACTTCATTGACCTCTGTCTTCTGAAATTAACGTTCAAATGTTTCCATAAATCAGCACCCGAGCCACTTGCTGGTTTCGTCCAAAGACAGGACAGCAGCAGAGCCACCAGGAGTTCTGTTAACAATAACTGTAAAATATTCCACCGCAGAACCACATTTGGACAAACAGCTTTCTCTATAAAGGGCAGTCACATCTGGAACACAATGCCAAATGAAATTAAAATAATAACGGACTTTAAAACATTCACTAAAAATGTTAAAAACTGGCTGAAAAATAAACAAGAATGTACTCATGTATGAATTAATTGTCTGCAAAGTGAGAGTGAATGAAGGGAAGGAATAAATGTGTTTGTTTATAGTGAGTGACGGAGGGAGGAAGGCCTGAAATAGGCAAATGTGAGTTATGTTATATGTGTTAAATGTGAGTCAGGCTGTTATATTTGTGTATTTATAATATTTATAATATTTATGTTAAATGTGAGTCAGGCTGTTATATTTGTGTATTTATAATATTTATAATTGTGTATTTATAATTTTTCTGCATTGATGTATGTGGTTATTGTGTATATTTTTTATCTTGATTCTTTTTTCTAAAGCCCATCCAGGGACAAGAGTTGCAAATTAGCTAATAGCTATACACTCTACGTGCAACACATCAGATTGATTGTCTTTGATTAATTGTCTATGTTTATTGCACTGTCCCTGTCAAATAAACTAATCTACTACTACTACTACTTGTTGTGCTTGGGCCGCGCCGCTGTCACCGTGGGTTGCGTCTCTCCAAGGCTCGGGGTGTCAGTTCTCAGATCTGCGGATGCCGCTGTGGGTGCCCGCTCTCTGCAGGCGTTGACGAGCCGGTAAGCCTCGTTGGCCAGTGTGCGGAAGTCTTGATGATTCTTGCACTTCATACTCGCTAGTGTCCCTCTCAAATGCGGTGGTAGAGTGCTGAGGAAAATGTACTGGAAAAGGAAATTATCATTGTCCTCCTCCTTGAGCTGTAGCAAATCCTCCATGAGGGTCCTTGGATTGCCCCCTCTGTGGCCGTAGACCGCCAGGATCCTTTCAGCTCTTTCCTCTGCTGACGGGACATAATTCGCCACGATGGTAGCCTTGAGTGTCTCATATTTGTCCCGGGTTGGTGGTTGCTGGACCAAGCTCCGCACACACTTCGAAGTTGCGAAGTCGAGCTTGGAGATGATGTGATAAAATTTGGTATCATCTGCTGTGATACCCGCCAGTATAAACTGGGCTTCGGCTTGCTGGAACCAAGATGCAGGGTCTTCTCTCCAGAAGTCTGGCAGCTTGACAGCGACGGCGTTCGTGCACACCATCATTGTCGTGTTCGCCGGGTGAGAGTGTGTTTCTACGGCTCTCGCGGCAGTGCTGGAGCTCGGTTGAGCTCTCTCAGTGCCCTCTGCCGTGGGGAACAGCTGTCTGCTCGTTCCCTCGTCTGCGTCGTCGCTGGCGTATGCCAGAGCCACCATAGATGAGCAGCTTGAAGAACGCCTCCGGTCCATATTCTCGCGTCAGGGTCACCAGTGTAGTGGAGCTGAAATAACGAGGCGGTTTTGTATTAAAAACAGGGTTTTTAATGAATAGCTCCGCTATCAAATCTCATCAGGTGTAGAGCTTGGCAGAAGGCAAGAGGGAGAACTCTGCTTCGCTCGCTGGTTAAATACAAGCACGCATAGCACCACTCATTGAAACAGCTGACGTCAGAGCCACTCATTGAAAAAGGTAACATCTCCCCGTTATCTTAATCCCCATTGTCCTGCCATCCCCTCTCCCTGTCTTGGGAGGTGATGGGAACTCCCCCTCTCGCTTTAGGGGGTAAAGGTGTCGAGTCCGTCTCCACTGCCGCGTCCTGGGAGGTCCATTGTCTTTACTCTGGCGCGGGGGATGCTCTGTCCTTACTAGGTGTGAAGCTCTTTACATATGCTGTCACAAAACATTTCCACTTGTTCTAACATATGTAGATATGGGATATAAGCGTCATATATACCACAGTATTAGCTTAACTATTTTACAAATCAGTGTAATGAAATATAAATGTGTATTATATACATGTGATTCTCACTTCCGTTGTGTTGCGTGTGTTTGCAGCACATTTGGACTAATTACCTACGTACAGTCGCCAGGAACTTATAGGCATCGGTCACCAATTCACCTCCGTCATCCCCAGCGCCCATTCCAGTGACTTCCACCACATTCCCAAGGAGATCGCCAGACCCTCAGACACTCCATGGTTCATTATGCCCTGCAAGCGCAGATGACAACAGGAGAGGAAGCAGAAATGAGGCTGCAGAGCTGTCCTTCGTGCCCAGCTGCGCAAACTTTGCTCCAAACCACCGTTACCTTAAATTTTTCTCACCAACGCCAGCTCCCTCGCCAACAAAATGGATAAGCTGCCCACAGAGATCGCCTGTAATCAATACATTCGGGACTGTTGTATTCTGATTGTGACCAAGTCATGGCTGAACCAACGCTTTCTGGATGCAGCTGTGGAATTACCTGGCTGAACTACACACCATCTTGACCACAACGCTGATTCTACTAAGGGAAAGGGGGGAAGGCTCTGTGTTTAAGTGCTTCAGACTTGATGTAGAAACAGCAGAATAATTCATAGCCTCTGTTCACCGGACTTAGAGGCCATGTCCTTCCTATGTAGGCCTTTTTACCTCCCCCGCGAGCTAGCGGCAGTAATTTTAACAGCCATTTACACTGCTCCAAATGCTAACGTTAGCTTAGCACTCAATCACCTCCAGCACATTGCCAGCAGGCAGCAAAGAGATCACCCCGACAGTGAACATTATTGCAGAGGATTTTAAGAAAGCGTGCTTAAAGACTGTACTCCCCAAATTTTACCATCATGTTAAGTGTCATGTTAAGGGTTATATGGCTGTGTTGTGAGACATGTATATGTTGGACACTGCATATGTGATTTAACCACGATGAAGGAGAGCCAGCCCCCTGCGGTGCGGAGCCACAGAGCCTGGACCCCCTGCGGAGGACAGGGGACAGAAGACTTCCTGACCACTGAGGCTCGGGAAGAGAGAAGGGGGAGTTATGTAAATAAAAGGCTAATGAATGTGAATAAAGAGACTTTGATATAGATGTGTGATTTCCCCCGCGAGGGAAATGGTTTGATGTGAGAAGGTTTAAATGAGAGAACTTTGGTGTGTTCACCCTCTTTGTTCGCTGCTCAAGAATAAGAGCAGACAGTGGAATGATTTCTTGAATAAACTGAAATGAAAGACAATTCGGTTTCGTTATTCAAGTCTCCCCACATTGGTGACCCCGACGTGATCCGATGGCAGGGGAGGAAGCCATTCAGACCTGGTAGACCCAAACGTATAGTGAGGGTGTGCTGGGAGCGTCTGGCTGAGGCCCCTGTCCGGGAGGTCTTCAACTCCCACCTCCGGAAGAACTTCAACCACATTCCGAGGGAGTCTGGAGACATGGAGTCTGAATGGGCCATGTTCTCCACCTCTGTTGTTGAAGCGGCAGCCCAGAGCTGCGGCCGCAAGGTGGTCGGTGCATCTCGTGGTGGCAACCCCCGAACCAAGTGGTGGACACCAGTGGTGAGGGGGGCCATTAAGCTGAAGAAGGAGTCCTATCAAGCTTGGTTGGCTTGTGGGACTCCCGAAGCAGCTGAGGTGTACCGGCAGGCCAAGCGGAGTGCAGCTCGGGTGGTTGCTGAAGCAAAAACCCGGGTATGGGAGGAGTTCGGTGAGGCCATGGAACAAGACTTTCGGTCGGCTTCAAAGAGATTCTGGCAAACTGTTCGGCGGCTCAGGAGGGGAAAGCAGCTCCCCGTCCACACTGTGTATGGTGCGGATGGGACACTGTTGACTTCAACTGGGGATATCGTCGGGCGGTGGAAGGAATACTTCGAGGATCTCCTCAATCCCACTGATACGCCTTCCACAGAGGAAGCAGGGTTTGGGGACGAGGGGGATGACTCGCCTATCACAGGGGCTGAGGTCGCCAAGGTGGTTAAAAATCTCCTTGGTGGCCGGGCCCCGGGGGTGGACGAGATTCGCCCCGAGTACCTCAAGGCCCTGGATGTTGTTGGGTTGTCATGGTTGACACGCCTCTGCAACATTGCGTGGAGGTCGGGGGCAGTGCCTTTGGCATGGCAAACCGGGGTGGTGGTTCCTCTCTTCAAAAAAGGGGACCGGAGGGTGTGCTCCAACTTTAGAGGGATCACACTCCTCAGCCTCCCTGGGAAGGTCTATGCCAAGGTATTGGAGAGGAGAGTCCGGCCGTTGGTCGAACCTCGGATTCAGGAGGAGCAATGTGGTTTTCGTCCTGGCCGTGGCACATCGGACCAGCTCTTTACCCTCTCGAGAATTCTTGAGGGTTCGTGGGAGTTTGCCCAACCAGTTTACATGTGTTTTGTGGACTTGGAGAAGGCATTTGACCGCGTCCCTCGTGGATTTTTGTGGGGGGTGCTTCGGGAGTATGGGGTATCGGGCTTGTTGTTACGAGCTATTCGGTCTCTGTACGACCGTTGTGAGAGTTTAGTTCGCATTGCCAACACTCGGTCGGAGTCATTCCCAGTGAGAGTTGGACTCCGCCAGGGCTGCCCTTTGTCACCGGTCCTGTTCATAATTTTTATGGACAGGATTTCTAGGCGCAGCCAGGGAATGGAGGGTGTCATGCTTGGTGACCACAGGATCTCATCTCTGTTGTTTGCAGATGATGTTGTCCTGTTGGCTTCATCCAGCAATGACCTCCAGCTCTTGCTGGGACGGTTTGCCGCTGAGTGTGAAGCGGCTGGGATGAGAATCAGCACCTCCAAGTCCGAGTCCATGGTCCTCAGCCGGAAAAAGGTGGATTGTCCTCTCCGGGTTGGGGACAGGCTCCTGCCCCAAGTGGAGGAGTTTAAGTATCTTGGGGTCTTGTTCACGAGTGAGGGGAAAATGGAGCGAGAGATCGACAGACGGATTGGAGCAGCATCTGCAGTGATGCGGACGTTGTACCGGTCTGTTGTGGTGAAGAGGGAGCTGAGTTCTAAGGCAAAGCTGTCGATTTACCAGTCAATCTACGTTCCTACTCTCACCTATGGTCACGAGCTTTGGGTAATGACCGAAAGAACGAGATCGCGGATACAAGCGGCTGAAATGAGCTTTCTCCGTAGGATTGCTGGACTCACCCTCAGAGATAGGGTGAGGAGCTCAGTCATCCGGGAGAGGCTCAGAGTAGAACCGCTGCTCCTCCACATTGAAAGGAGTCAGTTGAGGTGGTATGGGCATCTGATTAGGATGCCTCCTGGACGCCTCCCACTTGAGGTGTTTCAGGCACGTCCCACTGGGAGGAGACCCCGGGGCAGACCCAGGACTCGGTGGAGAGACTATGTCTCCCAGCTAGTCTGGGAACACCTTGGTATCCCCTCTGAAGAGCTGGAGCAGGTGGCTGGGGAGAGGGAAGTCTGGGCTTCTCTGCTTGAACTGCTGCCTCCGCGACCCGGACCTCCGGAAAAGCGGTAGAAGATGGATGGATGGATGGATGGATGTTAAGTGTCCCACAAGAGGGGAAAGAACACTAGAACACTGGATCATGTTTATAGCAACATTAAGCACGCCTACAGAGCCACCCCCCTCCCTCATCTTGGACAATCAGACCATCTCTCTGTTACTGATTCCTGCCTACACCCCCCTTCGGAAGAGTTCCACCCCAACCAAACAAACTAAAACCTGGTCTGAAAACGCTCTTCTCCAGCTACAAAATTGCTTTGCCTGCACTGATTGGAGCATCTTTGAACAGCAGGATCTGGACTCCTACACCGAATCCTTCCTGTTCTACATCAGATGCTGTGTACAAAATGAGATGGCCACCAAAGACATCTGGGTCTCTCCAAACTGCAAACCCTGGATGACCAGTGAAGTCCAGGCTCTGATCAGAGCCCATAACTCAGCTTTCAGACAGAAGGAGAGCTCTCTGTACACCACTGCCAGGACTAACCTGAGGAGAGGTATAAAACTCGCTAAGAACGCATATAGGAGGAAGGTGGAGGGCTTCCTCACAGACAACAACCCCCAACAGATGTGAACAGGCATCCAGGCCCTCACCAACTACAGAGGCCAGTGCCCCCCAGCATCAGACAGCAGCCTCACTGTGGCAGAGGAGCTAAACAGCTTCTTCGCCCAGTTTGAGCACACCTCCCCCCAAACCCACCCCCCACCCCCCTCTCTACAGGTGCATGAGGTGAGGAGGCAACTGAGAGCAGTGAACCCCCACAGAGCTGCTGATCCAGATGGCATCCCAGGAGCGGTGGTCAAAGCATGTGCAGACCAGCTGACAGGGATTCTCACCAAGTTGTTCAACCTCTCCCTGATGCACGCCACCACCCCCTCCTGTCTCAAGGCCTCCACCATCATCCCCATCCCCCAAAAAGGCAGCAATTAACAGCCTGAATGACTACAGACCCATAGCACTCACATCTGTAGTCATGAAATGTTTTGACCAACTGGTGTCCCAGCACATCAGGGACTGTCTTACGCCCTCCTTTGACCCCCATCAGTTCACCCACAGGGAGAACCGGTCTACGGAAGACACCATCGCCACCACCAGCTCAGCTTTTAACACCATCATCCCAGACATTCTGATCAGCAAACTGCAGCTCCTCCAGATCCCCCACCCCCACCTGCTCCTGGATAAAGAACTTTCTCACCAATCACCCACAAACGGTCAGACTTGGCCCCCACTACTCCACCACACTGGCCCTAAGCACCGGCTCCCCTCAAGGCTGTGTGCTAAGCCCTCTACTGTACTCCCTGTACACCTTTGACTGTATTCCAACCCACCCAACCACCGCCATCATGAAATACGCGGACAACACCACCTTGGTTGGGCTCATCACCAACAATGATGAGAAGGCAGACAGGCCAGAGGTGGAGAATCTGCTGCTGTGGTGTCAAGCAAACAACCTGAAACTGAATGTCCAAAAAGCCAAAGAACTCCTACTGGACTTCAGGAAGAACAGACAGGACATCCCCCGCCTCCTCATAAATGGCGACCACATGGAAAACGTCCCCACTTTCAGGTTCCTGGGCACCCACATCTCCTCTGACCTCTCCTGGACTGTCAGTACCAAGCCCTTGGTGAAGAAAGCCCAGCAGTGGCTGTACTTCCTCCATGTCCTGAGGAAGCACAGCCTGGACCAGAGGCTGCTGCTGGCCTTCTATCGCTGCTCAGTGGAGCGCGTGCTCACCTACTGTCTGGGTGTGTGGTACGCCAGGTCCACAGCCGAGAACAGGAAGGCTGTGCAGAGATGTCATCAACACCACCCAAAAAATTATCGCCAGCCCTCTGCCCTTCCTGGAGGACATCTCCAGAACCTCCTGTCTCAGAATGATCAAGGCCATCACAGGAGACCCCTCACATCCTGCCCACCACCTGTTTGACCTGCGTCCCTCTGGACGACGGTTCAGATCAATCAGGTCCCACACTTCCAGACTGACAAACAGTTTCTTCCCCTGGGCCATCCGAACTGCAAACAGTCAGAGGCCCCACCCCCCTCCCTCTGAACTCTCACATGCAGAGAACTGAGGACCTTTTTATTATCACTATAACTCACCTGTCGTTGCACTCCTCACTTTCATGTATATTGACCCATCTGTGAAATCACTACTGTACATTTTCTCCATAATCTTTGGGCCATTTTACTCTAGTATGTGTTCTGCACTCCACACTCTTATTTACATAGTTCCACCCACAAAACCACTACCGTACCTGTATATATACCAATGGGCTATTTATTATTTTTACTTTTATCTTTATGTCAGTTCTATGGTTAATCGTATGTTCTGTAACTGTTTTATTTCAAATTCTTCTCACTTACTTTATTGCTCAGTAGCCTGGTGGAGCACCCACAATTTTGTTGTACTGTATAGCTGTACAATGACAATAAAGCCTATTCTATTCTGTTCTATTCTATTTCTCTATTTGTGAGTGTTGTGAGTTTTTGGAGGACCTGGGTGTTGCCATTTTGATGCAGATGTTTTCTTAATTTGATTTTGTTGGCTTCAGCGAAGCCGAAAGAAGCGAATGCAATGATGCGGCATCTGTTCACTCGTCCATCCACATTTCATGAAAATCACAGCTTCTCCTAGGCAGTTGCCCAAATACTCAACAAGCTCATGCATAATGAGGCTCAGGTGGACCTACATCTAGACTGTGCTCAAGATCAAGGTCAACAGTCAGGAGATTTGAGCCCTTTTGGGGCGATTTCATCAGGCTGGTATGAGCCACTCCATCATTTGTGGTCTGGTTTTTATCCCTTGCCAGTTGAAGACCAAAGGGAGATTATGTCATGGCAATGTCCGCCTGTCTGTCTGTCCATCTGTCCCACCTCTCTTGTAAAATAAATGTCCTACAGCTTTGTTCCAAATGTTTTGAAACTTGGTACCAGGAGTTGATATACGCTGATGATACACATGTTGAAGGTGGGTCTGCACCCAGGTTGTGCTCAAGGTCAAGAGATCTGGGCACTTGTATGATTTTAGAAAAATCACTCCTCCTAAGCAATTACATTGATTCTCACCAAGCTCACTCGCAATGATCCTCAGGCATGTTTGCATCCAGGTTGAGGTCAAGCTCAGGAAATCTGGGCATTTATGATGTCACAGAAAAAACATTACTCCTCCTAGGTCATTGAAATGGACCTTAAGCACATCCTAGATGGGTCTGTATCTAGGCTGTGCTTATTGTCAAGGTCAGCAAACAGGAGATCTGAGCACTCTCTGGATATTTCATCAGGCCAGTATGAGCTATTCCGTCATTGATGGCCTGGTTCCAAATATTTTGAAACTTGGTACCAGGGTTTGATATACTCTGATGGTGCTCATGGAAAATTTTGAAAACTGCTGTTCTTCAGGAGGATATTAGGATTTTCAAAGAAAACAGAGGAAGGGTATATTAAACTTGCTTCAGAGTGCTCTTGTCTCTATTTGCAGCTGTTTAAGATAAGATAATCCATTTTTTCCATTATTAGTCTCTCAATGGGGAAATTTACATTATTGCACCAGCAAAGGGACAGTAGCACTCAGAGCAGTAATAAGATAAAAGGGCAAAAACAGTATATACACAGTGCAAAAAGTTAGAAAAAGTAGAATAGTTTTACAGTTAAAAAGTAAGTAAAATAGTATTTACAGGATACAGTTAAACTATTTAGCATATACTGACAGTATGTTTCACAGTTGAACAAGTACTGTGTTGTTGCAGTCTTCAGTAATAATTATATTACCAGTGTAATGGAAAGAAACGTTCCTTATTTGTGCAAAGCAGCATTATGTGCGGTCTCTATGAGTAGGGCAAATTGTCAAGTCTAACAGCTGTAGGTAGGAAGGACATGTGAAGCCTCTCCCTTGAGCACTTAGGATGGCACATCCTGCTGCTAAACAAGCTGCTCAGTGCTCAGTGTGTGACTCGGACTCCATCACAGATGACATCTTAGCCACCATCCTCCTATCACCTCCGCTGGCTCGAGGCCCTGCCTCAGAACAGGGCTGGCCTTCTTAATCAGCCTGTTCAGTTTCTTCCTGTCAGCAGCTGTGATGCTGCTGCCCCAGCAGACCACTCCATACATGATGGCTGATGCCACCACAGAGTCAGAGAAGGTCTTCAGGAGTGCCCTCTGTACTCCAAAAGACCCAAGTCTCTGAGTCTGGACTGGTGTTGTGTGACCAGTCCAGTTTATTGTTCAGGTGAACACCCAGGTACTTGTAAGATGTCACCATCTCAATGTCTATTCCCTGGATGTTTACCAGTGCTGTGGGTTGGGATGTCTACGCCTGGTGGAGCCTTTCACAAGTTCCTTGGTCTCACCTGCATTGATCTGCAAGCAATTCCACAGGCACCAGTCCACAAAGTCCTGGGTCAGTCCTCTGTACTCAGTCATCCCCATCGAAGATGAGGCCGATGACGGCAGAGTCATCAGAGAACTTCTACAGGTGGCAGTGCGGCGTGTTGTGTGAAAAGTCAACAGTGTAGAGGGTGAACAGGAAGGGACGCAGAACTGTTCCCTGGGTGGCCCCCACACTGCAGATAATCATGTCAGAAACAGTCCTGGGCCCTCACAAACTGTGGATCGTCTGTGAGGTAGTCCAGGATCCAAAATGGCAGCTCTAAGAGCCACCGTAGCTTTTGCATTACATCATCATATATCCTTTTGTAGTTATCATTTTGATAACATGACATATAGTTTTTCTTCTTTAATTAAATTATGAGTTACAATATTCATTCATTCATTCATTCATCTTCTTCCGCTTAAAACTTTTTGGGTCGCGGGGGGGCTGGAGCCTATCCCAGCATCTTTGGGCGAGAGGCAGGGTACACCCTGGACAGATCACCAGTCCGTCGCAGGGCCAACACAGAGAGACAGACAACCATTCACTCTCACAGTCATACCTAAGGACAATTTAGAATTTCCAGTTTGATGCCAATTAACCTAACTTGCATGTTTTTGGCATGTGGGAGGAAACTGGAGAAATCCCGGAGTAAACCCACGCTGACACGGGGAGAACATGCAAACTCCACATAGATCACTGTTGGTCGGGGGCTGGGATCGAACCTAGGATTCCCCAGCCAAGGGTGAGTTGCTGTGCTGCCACAGTGCTAACCACTCCGCCACTGTGTCACCGAGTTACAATATTCTATTTTCTAAATGTAATATAAGAGGTGCAGAGGCATCGCTGCACATACATTGATACAGTTGATTACATTATTGTTGATTTGATTTCATAAGTGTAGAAAAAATAATGGTGGTGGGAAAGAAATTCAGAAAAATTTTTAGTTTTTTCTGTGCTATCAGAATATTTTTTTCTACACAATCCCTTGATGAACTCACAGTTTCTATCCTGCAGCCTTGTTTTGATCTTCCTACATAGACTTCATCTCCAGAAACATCTGAGATGTTGCACGGTCATTAAAACAAATGTGAATGGTGCAATAATTAAGGTAACAGCATTTGTGAAATCTCTTCAATTTTATTTTTTTTTTAATTTATTGGCCCTAACATGGGGTGCATGTAGATCAGAATCAGAATGGAGGAAGAGGTTTTCATTGACACACATTTGTTGTGGTGGTTCAGTGTCAAATGAAACGCAGCAAGTGAGATAAAAAAAAAATAAAGTCCATCCATCCATCCATCTTCTACCGCTTTTCTGGAGGTCCGGGTCGCAGAGGCAGCAGTTCAAGCAGAGAAGCCCAGACTTCCCTTTCCCCAGCCACCTGCTCCAGCTCTTCAGAGAGGATACCAAGGCGTTCCCAGACCAGCTGGGAGACATAGTCTCTCCAGCGAGTCCTGGGTCTGCCCCGGGGTCTCCTCCCAGTGGGACGTCCCTGAAACACCTCAAGTGGGAGGCGTCCAGGAGGCATCCTAATCAGATGCCGATACCACCTCAACTGACTCCTTTCAATGTGGAGGAGCAGCGGTTCTACTCTGAGCCTCTCCCGGATGACTGAACTCCTCACCCTATCTCTGAGGGTGAGTCCAGCAATCCTACGGAGAAAGCTCATTTCAGCCGCTTGTATCCGCGATCTCGTTCTTTCGGTCATTACCCAAAGCTCGTGACCATAGGTGAGAGTAAGAATGTAGACTGACTGGCAAATCGACAGCTTTGCCTTAGAACTAAGCTCCCTCTTTACCACAACAGACCGGTACAACGTCCGCATCACTGCAGATGCTGCTCCAATCCGTCTGTCAATCTCTCGCTCCATTTTCCCCTCACTCGTGAACAAGACCCCAAGATACTTAAACTCCTCCACTTGGGGCAGGAGCCTGTCCCCAACCCAGAGAGGACAATCCACCTTCTTCTGGCTGAGGACCATGGACTCGGACTTGGAGGTGCTGATTCTCATCCCAGCCGCTTCACACTCAGCGGCAAACTGTCCCAACAAGAGCTGTAGGTCATTGCTGGATGAAACCAACAGGACAACATCATCTGCAAACAACAGAGATGAGATCCTGTGGTCACCAAGCATGACACCCTCCGTTCCTTGGCTGCACCTAGAAATCTTGTCCATAAAAATTATGAACAGGATCGGTGACAAAGGGCAGCCCTGGCAAAGTCCAACTCTCACTGGGAATGACTCCGACCGAGTGTTGGCAATACGAACCAAACTCTCACAATGGTCGTACAGAGACCGAATAGCTTGTAACAACAAGCCCGATACCCCATACTCCTGAAGCACCCCCCACAAAAAACCACGAGGGATGCGGTCAAATGCCTTCTACAAGTCCACAAAACACATGTAAACTGGTTGGACAAACTCCCACGAACCCTCAAGAATTCTCGAGAGGGTAAAGAGCTGGTCCGATGTGCCACGGCCAGGACGAAAACTACATTGCTCCTCCTGAATCCGAGGTTCGACCAACGGCCGGACTCTCCTCTCCAGTACCTTGGCATAGACCTTCCCAGGGAGGCTGAGGAGTGTGATCCCTCTAAAGTTGGAGCACACCCTCCGGTCCCCTTTTTTGAAGAGAGGAACCACCACCCTGGTTTGCCATGCCAAAGGCACTGCCCCCGACCTCCACGCAATGTTGCAGAGGCGTGTCAACCATGACAGCCCAACAACATCCAGGGCCTTGAGGTACTCAGGGCGAATCTCGTCCACCCCCGGGGCCCGGCCACCAAGGAGATTTTTAACCACTTTGGCGACCTCAGCCCCTGTGATAGGCGAGTCATCCCCCTCGTCCCCAAACCCTGCTTCCTCTGTGGAAGGTGTATCAGTGGGATTGAGGAGATCAAAATTGGGTTTCTGCAAATCCTTAAGTTAATTTTTTTTTGTCCATATTTAAGGCCTTAATTATAAAGAAAAATGGCAAACAATCCTTAATCTGCCTTTCAGAGTTTTTTGTCTTTTTTATGAGAAAAAGTTACAAGTTTACGGGACCAAAGTTGAATATTTCTAAGTTGCAAATTTACAAGAAAAAAGTTGAAGATTTACGAGGAAAAAAAAGTTGCTAATTTGTGAGAAAAAGGTTGCAAATTTATCAGAAAAAAGAAACATTTAAAAAAAAAAGCTGAAAATTTGCAAGAAAAAAGTTGCTAATTTGTGAGAAAAATGTTGCACATTTACTTGAAAAAAGTAACAACTTTATGAGAAAGCGAATTGCAAATTTGCAAGAGAAAAGTAGCAAATTCCTTTTAATTTACCAATTTATTTTGGCCAAGGTCAAAAAATCATGCAACATTTCGGCCTGTTGGCCTTCATTAGAACATAAATTGGTAAATTGAAAGCTATTTAACTGTTAAGTTAGGTGTGTGCTGCTTGTTTTTTGTTTGTTTGTTTGTTTGCTTTGGGGGGGGTTAGCTTTGCACCACATATCTAATTCGGGAAGCATCTCCTTACAAAGAAGTCAAAAATAGCAAATTCATGAGAAACAAAAATTGCAAATTTAAGAGAAAAGCTGCTGGACAGGACAGATTAAAAAAAAAAAAAACAACTTATTTTCTTGTCAATTGAAACTTTTTTTCAATAAATTTGCAACTTTTTCTCTTGTGAATTTGTCACTTTTTTCTTGTAGCTCTTCAATTTTTCTTGCAAATTTGCACCTTTCAAAGGTTCTTAAAATTCCACTGATGCAATAAACACAATAGCTGTTGATCGCTTTACACAACGGAAAGTGAAATGAGCAGAACAAAAAGCAGTCATTTCTCTTTGAATTAAATTTTAATGAAACCTTTCTTCTTCTTCTCCTTCTCCTTCTCCTTCTCCTCGGTGGCCATACCAGGAGCAAATCTCTCGTGCCTTTGTGCTTCTATCTGCTTATTCCTGTATATAGTGTGTCTCTTCTTAACCAGGGCTTGGTAGGAAGATTCAGATTAAGACTGGACCGAGTTTTTTTTTCCTATTTTAACCCGGTCTTTTAGTTTTATCTCTTCCTTGGACAATGGAGATCAACCGGGGGGGGGGGGGGGCATTTTTTACACACGCGACCAGCTGATTGCGTTGAGGACGCCAGCGCTGCTGCCCGGAGCAAAGCCCCTCATCCCAGATGAGCTAAAGAGGAGACACCACGGGCGAAGGGCTGGAACTAAGGTGAAGAGGAGGGGGAAGCATAAGCCAGTTGTACCGATGGTCATCACTGGGAACGTGCGATCGCTCAGAAACAAAACAGATGAGCTTACAACACTGGTCAGGACACAGACAGAATATCGTGAGTGTAGTATCATCTGTTTCACACAGACGTGGTTACACTCACAGATCCCGGATGTTAATGTAGTGATACCTGGCTTTAAGACTATACAGGGCGACAGAGATGTGATAAGTAGCAGGAAAAAGAGGGGAGGAGGAGTGGCACTTCTTGTGAAGGAAAGGTGGTGTCATCCTGGACACATTTATGTGAAGGAAAAGTGCTGCAGCCCAGACATTGAACTGCTGGCTGTGAGTATGCGACCTTATTATATGCCACAAGAAATGACGTGTGCTTTAGTAATTTTCGTCTACGGCCCTCCGTCAGCTGACGCAGCGGTGGCCTGTGATGTCATCAGCTCCACTACAGCCACATTACTGGAGAAGCACCTGGACGCATTTATGGCCATCACGGGTGATTTTAATCATGTCTCACTGGGAAAAACATAACCAAACTTTCACCAGTTTGTTGACTGTCCCACCAGGGAAAACAAAACACTGGAATTACTGTATGCCAATGTCAGAGATGCATATAGTGCCAAAGCTTTACCCCCCCATTGGCAAGTTGGATCACTGTATGGTCATGTTATCACCCAGGTACGTTCCCCTTGTGCAAAGGCAGCCTGCTTATACACGGACGGTGAGGAGGTGGACACAGGAGGCTGCTGATGCACTGCAGGACTGCTTCAAGACGACAGACTGAGCGTACTCTGAACCACCACATGGGGTGGACATAGACAATATGACCGACTGCATCATAGAATACATCAGATTCTGTGAAGACATGACCATGCCAGCTGAGACTGTACACTGCTTCTCCAACAACAGACCATGGGTCACCAGTGACCTGAAAGCACTTCTGAACAAAAAGAAGAGAGCTTTTAGGGCTGGAGACAAGGAGAAGCTGAGGGGAGTGCAGCATGAGCTGAGAGAGATGCTGAGGAGGTGCAAGGACAATTATAGGAGGAAGTTGGAGAATAAACCCAGGCAAAACAACACTAAAAGATGTGTGGGAGGGAATGAAACAAATAACTGGGTGCAAGGGAGAGTCGGGCTGCCATCTGAGAGCCAGGAGAGAGCTGAGGAACTGAATCTGTTTTTTAATAGGTTCAACTCAGTCTGTCACGCCAACAACACAGCCAGACCCCCACACACCCCTCCCCCTTCACCCTCCTGTGCAGCACCTCTTTTCATCTCCCCCCCTCACCCCCCCTCCTCCTCAGGGGACACCAGGCCCCTCCCTCACATCACTGTGACTACAGACCAGGTTAATATTGACTGTGCATGTCGCCAAACTGCAACATAACCCCTAGTGGTCAACAGTGGTAAAGATTTTTTTTCAAGAAAATATTCAGATCAGATGTCACAAATTTCCAAGGCTATGACTGAGATAAGAGATAATGGCTTACTGACAATTAGAAAGATGTAGAATATGATCCAAAGTTTCAGATGGGAGTAAATTTACACATCTAATTTGCATACAAACAAACAAAGACATTTGTCACTTACCGCTGGCAAGGTGGAGTCATTTTGGTCGCTATTTGCTATTGGCAGTGCAGTGGTGCAGTGGTTAGCACTGCGCCAGCACAGCAACTCACCCTTGGCCATGGGATCCCTGGTTCAATCCCAGCCCCTGACCGACAGGTGAACTCAACAAGCTTCATGCTGTGTTATAAGAATATCTAAACATCTACCTTCATAAGTTAAATAATCTCTTTTTAGAATCATAGTTGGCAAATTCAGTATCAGATCCTCCGAATTTGCTCCTTCGTCTGCGACTGCGTATGTCCACAACAATGGGTGCCCTCCATTTTGTTTTGTAATCTCAAAGACGAAGAAGAAGGATTTCTTCCTCTTTGGTGTATTACATGTCATCCATGAGTCCTCCAACACATGCCTGCCACCTTGTGAACTGGCATGATCAGTACAAATCCTCAGTCTAGCTGGGGAGTGTTTGGCACATTATCAGTTGGCAGGTGCAGCACTGCCACTAGGGGCACAAAAAAATCACACAGCTTAAAGGTTAAGAAACAGCTGGAGAGACTCCGTCAGCGGAAGGCTGTGGGCCCTGATGGCATCTCCGCCAGGATCCTGAGAACCTGTGCCAACTGGCTAGCTGCGGTACTGAAACACCTGTACAACCTGAGCCTGAGTCTGGAGAGAGTTCCGGTGCTGTGGAAGACGTCCTGCCTGGTTCCTGTCCCCAAGAAGTCATCTCCATCGGATCTGAATGACTATCGACCAGTTGCCCTCACATCTCAAGTGATGAAGGTACTGGAGAGACTGGTCTTAGCCCACCTGAGGCCACAGGTGAAGACGTGGCTGGACCCTCTGCAGTTTGCATATCAGCCCCATTTAGGAGTTGAAGACGCTGTCATCTACCTGCTGCAATGAGCCCATCTGCACCTGGATGGTGGAGGAGACACTGTGAGAATCACATTTTTTTGATTTCTCCAGTGCCTTTAACACCCTCCAGCCACTGCTGCTGGGCGAAAAGCTGCAGGTGATGGGGGTTGACAGCTCTCTGATCTCCTGGATTACTGACTACCTGACAGGCAGACCACAGTTTGTCAGGCTGGGCAGTGTCTTGTCTGGCATGGTGGTTAGTGATACGGGAGCTCCACAGGGGACTGTGCTCTCTCTTTTTCTTTTCACCTTATACACCACTGACTTTCAATACAACACTGAGTCATGCCACCTGCAGAAATTCTCTGACGACTCAGCTGTTGTGGGGTGTATAAGAGGAGGAGAGGAGGGGGAGTACAGGGCACTGGTAGATGGATTTGTGGAGTGGACGGAGCAGAATCACCTGAGGTTGAATGTCAGCAAGACCAGGGAGATGGTGATTGACTTCAGGAAGAGGAAGGCTCCTTTTCAGCCACTGCAGATTAGGGGGGAGGATGTGGGAGTGGTTGAGGACTACAAATATCTGGGTGTCAGGACCAGCAATGGGCTGGACTGGAGATCCAACACTGATGCTGCGCACAAAAAGGGGATGAGCAGACTCTACTTCCTGAGGAAGCTGAGATCCTTCAACGTGTGCAGCAGGATGCTGGAGCTTTTCTACCAGATCGCTGTCGCCACCGCCATCTTCTTTGCTGCTATCTGTTGGGGTAGCAGTATCAGGGCCAGAGACACCAACAGACTTGACAAGATTATCAAGAGGGCTGGCTCTGTAATTGGTCTCAGACCAGAGACCTTTGAGACAGTAATGGAGAGGAGAACACTAAATAAACTGTGATCCACCATAGACAATCCTGATCACTCCCTCCACCACACACTGGACAGACAGCAGAGCACTTTCTCCAGTAGACTACTGCAGCTTCGCTGTTAAATGGCCAGGTACAGGAAATCTTTCCTGCTGCATGCAATTTCACTGTACAATAACTCACTATGATGTTGTATTCTGGTCATAGCTATGCTGCCATGCTGCACCTTACAGTTTAACTGGCACCTCACATTTCACTCTGCTCCTGATAGTCCTGCATTGTGCAATGGGTATGATTCATGTGTTTATACGGGTCACCATATATTCAGCTATGATGTACTGTATATAGGTTTTTATAGTAGTGTTAGGTTTACTTTCCATAGGTAATCCCTTTGTCTGTCATGCGTATGTTTCTGTTGTTTGGTTGTCTACTGTCATGCTGCTGTTACACTGCAATTTCCCAGTTTGGGATCAATAAAGCATATCTATCTATCTATCTTAGGCAGGAGCATAAATAGTTCCCAGCAAAAACCTAATGTCTGATTTTAATTTTTGCTTTGATCCTACTGCCTGAGTTTCTGGTTTCACAAAAAAAAATGAATGAATGCATCACTGCTTCAAACACATTGACGTGTAACGCAGCGCAGTTTATTATTTATTTAGCGAATGCAAAGTCCTTAAGCCAAGCAGTTGCCTCCTGGTTTGCTGTATGGAGGGTGTGTAATCCTCCTTCCAGTCTTTGGAGCGGGCAAGCCTCTATGATGTGTTCCATAGTTTGCTCCTCTCCACATGCGCACAGTGGGCTAGGGCTACTGCCCCATCTGTGAAGGCTGGCCAAGCAGGGGCCATGTCCAGTCCTGAAGCGATTGAGTGTAGACCACTGTCTCCTTGGGAGGTTGGTGCCCGGGACCTGTTGGTTGGGGTTTATCACCAGCTGTTTGTTTGGGACCTCCTTGGTCTCCCATTCCTCTTGCCAAGCTGTCTGGATGGTAAAGTCAGCTGGGGGAGGGTTTTTCCAAATCGGCCGTCTGGATGAAAGTCGGGCAGTGGGTGGGGTGTAGATATCTGCATGGATTGGTAAGTGAGGAAAATCTTTAACTTTTTGGAGCATCCTTTGAGTTAATGCTGCTCGCCGGATGTGTGGAGGGGCTATGTTTGACAGTACAGAGAGCCAGGGGAGTGGTGTTGAGCGGATTGTTCCAGTTATAGTTCTCATGGTTGAGTTGAGCTGGGTGTCTACATGGTGTGTGTAAGATGACCTGGACCAGACAGGGGCACAATATTCTGCTACAGAGTATGAAAGGGCCAGTGCTGAGGTGCGCAGGGTGGAGACTGCCGCCCCCCATTTTGCACCAGCGAGCTTGCAGAGCAGGTTGTTTCGTACTTTCACCTTAGCAGCCGTCCACTTTAGATGTTCCTTGAAGGATAAGGTCCTATCAAGGGTCACTCCAAGATAAGTTGGATTTGGGGCATGCTTAAGCTTGAGTCCGCTCAGGTGGATGTTTAGTTCTCTGGCAGCTTTTGCATTGTGGAGATGAAATACACTGGAGACGGTTTTTGCTGGGCTTGGTTTTAGGCGCCAGATTTTGCAGAACTGGTCCAGTTTAGCAAGATCTTCCGTGAGCACCCGTTCCAGTGGTTCAAAGTCTGGTGCTTGGAATGCCAGACAGATGTCGTCTGCATAGATGAATTTGCAGGATTTTGTAGTAGGCAGGTCGTTTATGTAGAGGTTGAACAGAGTTGGAGCTAGAACTGAGCCTTGTGGGAGTCCGTTTTTCTGCATTCTCCATGCACTTGTGTTCTGACTGAGGTGGACTCTGAACCTTCGGTTGGTCAGCAGCGTTTTTATAATTGCTGTTGCCCAAGCAGGGATCGCCTTTATAAGTTTCAGGAGGAGGCCTTTGTGCCAGACCGTATCATAGGCGGCTGTAAGATCGAGAAACACAGCCCCTGTCTTCAGTCTGCTCTCGAAGCCATTTTCAATGAAGGTGGTTAGGGCCAGTACTTGTTCTCCTGTACTGCGGTCCTTGCGGAAACCTGCTTGATCCACACTTAGAATATCCTCTATTTCTGGGGAAATGCGTTGCAGTATTAGGCGCTCCATGATTTTGTAAGGAACGCTGAGTAGGGAGATTGGGCGGTAGCTTGCTGGTAGTTTGTGGTCTTTGCCAGGTTTTGGGATGGCAATGACCTTTGCTGCCCGCCATTTCTTTGGGATCGAGTTCGTTTGTGTGATCCTTGTGTAGAATTGTGTCAACCAGGTTAGGGCTCGGGGGCCAAGATTTTTCATGAATTCTGGGAAGATGTTATCGTATCCTGCTGCCTTTCCACATTTCAGGCCCTGTAGGACTTTCTCCAGTTCAGCAGCCTCGAAGGGTTCAGGGTTCGTTTCCTCTACAGGCATTTTTTGGTGTTTTTTTAGCTCAGTTGTAACTGCTGTTCTGGTGTCTTTGTCTTGGGGTGCTTTGGCGATAGTCAGTAGGTGGGATGCAACTTGGTTGGGTGTGACGGATGCTCGGCTTTGGCTAGGGGGCTTCTGTGCAGCTCCTAGGCGACGGATGAGGCTCCAACATTTCCTGCTAGAGTGGGTAAAGCTCCGGTTGTCACCATGGGGTGAGACGCCGGCTCGGCGCTCAGCCCATGCTCCTTTTATCCCTGCCTCTCATTGGGCAGTGCCTCAGCTGGTTCCCAGCTGTCAGTGTCACGGGACGGCTGGGGCCAATTAATCCTCATCAGCTGGGGCGCTGTTAATGAGTATAAAGAGAAGCAGCTTCGATCATTCGGGGCTGCGACATAAGCACTGCTAGGCTGAAGCCCCTTCGTCTGGTGTCAGCCTCAACTCCCCTTGCAGCATTCCGGTGTTTGTATCCCGCTGTGAGTATGCACGTCTTGTTACCCCCATGTCCGGTACGAGCTACCTACCCCTGCGCTGTGCAGCCTGAGAATGTACGTCTGTATGAGTGTCTGTGCTCTCCTCATCCCTTATCCCTTACCCAGAATAAAACATCTCGACTCACTGGCTTGTCCCTGGCTCTGATTGTCCGGCTCCCTAGAGCCGGATATGACAGTATGTCGCAGCCAGAAGAGTTGCCGGCGGCCGTGAGTCGCCGTGGAAATGTACCTTTCTGTCCGGGTGTCAGCGCTGCTAGCATGCCGTTTCCCAGGAGTCACTTCCGGAGCCAGGGCGACGGGCTGAGGTCCATCTCGGAGGCAGTCGACGGGACGTTCTTCACCCTGCACGACGCCTCCAACGCGAGACGCTGGCATCCGGGCCGTGCTGAGGAACTCCTGGACTGTCACCCTCACTCTCTGTACCATCTGGAGGACAGTGCCAGGATAGACGCTGCAGGTACACAGCGAGAGAAGCTCCACGGGGTGGATGGAAATCCCGGCAGGGAGTCGAAGTGGGCGACGTCTTTCCCCGCTTCGGAGTCCCGTTCCTGCCGCCATTCCAGTCCGGGAGTTCGCGCCAACCAGAGGACTTCCCCCGACCTGCGCCACGTCACTCGGGATTCCCTTCGAGGAGCCGCAGCTGACAGCAGTTATGTCCGGGGTCGAGTGGCTGTCGCGAGCTCTACTGTGTTTCCTGTCACCACCTTCAGGCATGTGGCGGCGGCAGTGAGATTGATGGTGAGGACTTCAGGGCTACGAAGCCTTCCCGTGCTCGACGCCTTCCTCGTCTCGATCTCCGATCTGGAGCGGCGAATCCTGGGTTTCCCCCTCGCTTCGTTCCCTGGGAGTAGTCGTCATCACATCGCCGAGTCACCTCTGCACGAACCTCGTCCGGATCCAGTTCTGGGTCATCGTCAGGACCGTTCCTCCCACGCAGCTGTCATCCCTTCGCCTCGTCAGTGTGGAGATTCTACAGCCTCGTCCCCTGAGCCTCGTTCCCCCGCTGTCATTCCTGGACATTCGGGCTGGCTCACCCCGGCTGTTTCCCCCTCCTCCTCGACGCGCTTCCTGACCGCTGTGTGTGCCTGGAATCCCGGCCTGGTGAGCTCTCTGCTGGAGACAACGCGAGCGATCCTCAAACGAATTCCCGGGGGGTCCTCCGTTATCGCCGGGCGGGGAGAGGAAGAAGCAGATTCCACTACAGCAGGCGATACTCAACCTCCAGGGGGCAGGCAAGTCATTGTTTTTCCACACCTGCTTAATGATTTGCTCTGTCACATCCCTGGAGGAGAAGTTCAGGGTTCGCAGCTCCCTGAACTCTCCCCACCTGCTGTAACCTGTATTCCTAATCCCGCATCCTCTGTGTCTCTCTCCGCCGAGCGGTCCCCGGCTCCGGGTCAACGTGGTGGGATATGGAGAGGGCCTGTGGTTCCGCAGCTACATTGCGGACGGAGGAGGGGGACTGACTGCTGCGTGGAGTCTACGCTGACGACTGAGCGTCCCTGGGTCTCCACAGAGGAGCGGTTCGGTCCAGCGGGACGAGATTCTTCTGGCTTCACGCCGAGTGGGTCGTCGGCGGGGTTACCTGCGCTGGAGGGATCTCAAGCTGCACTGACCATCGTGCTGGCTGCGGGGCCCGACGCGGCTAGATGGGAGCCTGACAACGACCTCCTGACGACGGATCCTGGATCTTCGCAGTCCTGGACGGCGTCAGAACCCGAGATCAGGCGAGTGCTCTCCTTTCTTTTCTTTCTTTTTATCTTTGAGCACTTCAGCCTATCTCCAGGGGAGACGAGCAGGGTGCAGCCGCCCGCTGCGTCTGAGCTCGTCTCGCCGGGTTCTGGCGCTGCCGGTGATCCTGATCCCGGTTCTGTTTTCTCTTCTGAGCCTTCTTCCAGGGTCACCGGCGAGGAGTTGCTGTTCCTCGTGGTGCTGGAGGGTCCGGGTTCAACGTTGGAGGTCGGTTCTGGTGCAGTGTCCAACGTGGGTTCGCCCGAGACCCAATCGGGGTCCAACGTGGGTTCGCCTGAGGCCCGATCGGGGTCCGACGTGGGTGCTGCCCCAGTGTTGTCCAGGTCCGGTGAGGAGGTGGCCGTTTCCCTGAGGCCCGCCGCCCTCGTCATCGGCTCTCCCCTGAGCCTCTTCCACCGGGATCCGCTCTGACCCTTCGTCCGTCTCAACGGTCCTGGTGGTTGAGTGATGCGGGTCGACGACCCGACCCGCAAAACTTTCGGTTCGGCGATCTGGTTTCCCCCCACTGGTCTGTGTTTGCCTTTGGGCGGCCTGGTTCGGCAGCCGTTGGACTGGATTCCTGGGATCTGGGCCCAGAGTTCGCCGTCCGAACATTTCTCTTCCCCGGGTTGCCAACTGGACAATGGGCGGGGAGATTACCAGAACAATTCCGGCCGTTTTGGACTCTGCCTGCCGTCTCCTCGGGTGTCCTTTACTTCTTTTATTATTATTGAGGTCACTCGGGTGTAGTTTCTTTGTCCATTAGGGGAATATATGTTTTTGTGCTGTGTGTTGTTTTTTTTAACCATACTCAGCATTTTTATCGTATTGTTATCCTGTTACCCTGTCACCTTTTTTTTCTCTTGGTGACTCACCTTATGTATCGCGCTGTGTATTGCATTTTCTTATCTTTACTCAGCGTTTTCATTCATCCTTACCTTAGCCTTGGCCTCGTCGGTGCATCATGGAGTATGCGTGTGGTTTCCTGTTCAACCATACTCTGTGATCACCCCATTCTGTCTTATTATCCTCGTGGGGGGCCTTCCCTGGCCCCAGCTTTAACATTGACTGTGTTTGTTATTGTTTGAAGTAATGTGTTTCATCCCCACTTAACCGTACTTCATTATTACCCATTTGTCCTTGTCACCTCTGTTTCTTTAGGTGATCTTTTATATATTCGGTGCTGTGTGTTTTGTTTTCTTTAGTATCCATGCACAGCGTTTTTCATCATTTTTTGTCCTGACCTTTGTCTTGTTGGTGCATTATGGAGTAGTGTGTTTTGTTCCCCTTAACTATACTCTGTGATTGCTTTATTCATTCCTGCCACCTTTTTGGTGGGTTTTTGGTTTTCTTTTTTTTGCCCCGATCTATACGTTATTTGTATGCTGTCTGTAGTCGTATTTGGTATTTTCCCTACCTGTGTCCTAACTCAGTTTTCTCCCTAACTGTGCTCTGGGTTAATCCTTTTCCCTGTGTTGTAGGGTATTGTATTTGGGGTTTTTTTTCTCTGCCCTGCTGCCCTACATTGGTCTATTGTTTTTTTTTTTTGTCCTTCCCTTTGCATCTTCCCCTCCGGTCCTGCCTCCCTTCCGCCCACCCTAGGTGGGGAGGGGGGGGGGGCTGGGATGTTCCTGGTCGTTCGGGAGCCCGACCGTGAGGGGGAGGCTCTGTCACCATGGGGTGAGACGCCGGCTCGGCGCTCAGCCCATGCTCCTTTTATCCCTGCCTCTCATTGGGCAGTGCCTCAGCTGGTTCCCAGCTGTCAGTGTCACGGGACGGCTGGGGCCAATTAATCCTCATCAGCTGGGGCGCTGTTAATGAGTATAAAGAGAAGCAGCTTCGATCATTCGGGGCTGCGACATAAGCACTGCTAGGCTGAAGCCCCTTCGTCTGGTGTCAGCCTCAACTCCCCTTGCAGCATTCCGGTGTTTGTATCCCGCTGTGAGTATGCACGTCTTGTTACCCCCATGTCCGGTACGAGCTACCTACCCCTGCGCTGTGCAGCCTGAGAATGTACGTCTGTATGAGTGTCTGTGCTCTCCTCATCCCTTATCCCTTACCCAGAATAAAACATCTCGACTCACTGGCTTGTCCCTGGCTCTGATTGCCCGGCTCCCTAGAGCCGGATATGACACCGGTCAGCAACTGTCTCCTCCCATTTCTTTCGCCGGGCTGTATTTAGCGATTCAATGAGATGGTCTGCTATCTCTGGGTCCCCTGATGTTTGATAGGATTGTAGGAGGGCAGCACTTTCTCCGTCCAAACATGGGACATAGAGGGGTCAGTAGCCTCGTGGGATTGCAGTATGGGCAGCCTTGAAGATTGCGCTGCAGAAGCGGTTGTATGCTTCATCTACAGTGATGGTGTGGAGTGGGATGGTAACAACGCTCCGGTCCAGAGTTTCACTGAATTTCTTCCAGTTGGCTTTGCGGAAGTTCCAGCGCATCTTCCTTGGGCTGTATATGACTGGAAGTTGTAGGCCAATGTGTACAAGCAGGGGCCGGTGTTGGCTGTGTGGAAAATCATCAAGAATGAGGATCTGTGTAGGATATGGCTCCCCATTCAAAGAGCTGACCCAACACAGGTCAGGAGAATAGTCCTTCTTCCACCTAGCAGAGTGGAAGGTTCCTCTTTGTTTGGGGTCGTATATCAAAGCGAGGTCATTTCTGGATGCCCAGTCTGAAAGTGCCTCCCCATCACTGTCCACTGCTGGGTACCCCCAGTCAGGGTGATGGCTGTTAAAGTCCCCCACATAGATGGCAGGGTGGGGTAGGGTGGGTAAGACCTGCAGATCCCAGTTGGCATTAGGGGGCTTGTACACATTGACAATATGGAAGCCACCAATGATTATGGTGTCTGAGAAATGTGTTGTTATCAGGTGATTTGCTTCAACTATGTCAGAACGCACATAGGTGGCACGTCCATGTTTAGCATGTAGAACATAGCACAGGAGGTCAAAGCCTTTGATGGTGAAGCGGCCAGCTTCCTCTGTGCCAATATGAGTCTCTTGGAGGCAGATTACATCAATTGAATGTTGGAAGGCGAGGACTTCAATAAGGCTTCGCTTGGCTGCAGATAGGCCTTCAACGTTTAGTTGTAATATGCGAAGGGCAGATCCTACCACAAAGTGCTCTTGGGGCTGTTTGCTTTCGGCTTTAGGACTGTGACTAGGATTCTTCTTTGACTTGGCACAGAGGCGTCGTCTCTTCGAATTTAGTCTGCTGGTAGGATCATTAGCTTCCCCAGGCGAGCCCGGGTACTGGCGGAGGGCGCGACGAGAACGCTGATCCATTGCCCCCCAGCGCAGTTCAGAGGAAACCATTGTCAGCCATTACTGAAAAGATTAATGTGTGGATGTACGGCCAGCCCGGCTCAGTTTGACATTTGATTTTTCCGCTGGAGGTCATCTATTCCCTGAGCAGCTGAGGGCGATCCCTTTAGTTATCGCTGCTAAATCGTCCAACATACCAGAGGGTGCAAGGTCCATTCACTCCAGCTACACGCCTGTCCATAGTCAGAATTCACAGCCACACTAAAAATTACTTTCATCATTGAAAAATAATGATTTTTTTGTGTTCATTTCCATTTTGCAGACAGAAGAAATATAACATGGCATCAGTTTGCTGTAGTTTCTCATAAGAATTGTGATTTGGTTTGCTGTCTTATTTTTTCCATGTTATTACTGTACATTCTGATGGTTTTATAGGCCATACTGGTATGGAATATGCCATAATATGAAGGGCCCCTGTTGTGCTTGTGTGTGTGTGTGTGTGTGTGTGTGTGTGTGTGTGTGTGTGTGTGTGTGTGTGTGTGTGTGTGTGTGTGTGTGTGTGTGTGTGATGGTGGGGGGTTCTCCTTTATTTTAGTGGCTTATGTAGGATTTCTGTTTTATTTTTTGGTCTGTAAAGTCAAACAGCCCAAAGTCCTCCTGCACAGGAGTTCTCCTCTCCCACAAAAACAAGGACTGCAGCTCTGCCTGAAACGCCTCTTTTGGAGTATCTGTTCTCTTCTGTGTGGTTATCATATAACTGTAACATATGTAAAAGGCTAGTATTACCAAGATGGCGGCCGGGTTGGACGTGGATTAGACTGGGGTGGCTAACTGCCCGTTTCCGGTAGTGACACCACTCGGGGTATAAAGGAAGTGGGCGGAAGAGGCTCTGCCTCTTTCATTGTGGAGCCACCTGGCATGCAGGCGAGTGCCGTAAGCCTATTGTACATAGTTGTATTATCCTGAATAAAGCCCTGTTAACGGAGTTCTTACTTTCTTGTTATTCTTATAATTATGGACACAACATTTGGCGACGAGGTAAAAGCAGTAATGGAGCGTTCCATTGCTAGCATTCGGCCGTTTTTGGAGGCCCCAGGCGAGCCGCCCGTGCCGTGGCCTCGTTGGTTTGCTGCCTTTACGAACTACCTCGTTGTCTTAAACCTGGGCAAGATGGAGAAGCGCCGAGCGCGAGCTGTGTTGGTCCATAATTTGGGAATGGAAGGGCAGAGGATTTTGGAGAACCTTGGAGGTGCTGACAGTTTTGACAAAGTGGTGAAGCTAATGGAGCAGTACTTTAGGGCACCGGAAAACGTCACTGTGAAGCGCATTCAGTTTTGACAGTGCCGCCAGCGGTCGGGAGAGCCGGTGAGAAGATTTTTGGTGGACCTCCATGAGCTGGCGAGGGAATGCAGGTTTGGGGCCCTGAAGGATGAGATGATTTGGGACCAGCTGGCAGAGCGCATCCGCTGCCCAACGGTCCGGTCCAGGTTGTTGACACACCCAGGGGAGTTGATGTTAGCTGAGGCTGTCGAGCTTGCAAAACAGTTCGAGGCAGCAGAGACCATCGTGAGAGGCCTTACTGAAGGGGCTTCTCTGGAGAAGGATGAGTCTCATGCTAAGGCACTGATCATGGACCCTTGTGGTGGCGAATGCGGAGAGGAAGATTTTGCCTCTGTTGTCAGGATAAGGTCTGCCCCTGGTACGCCAAAGTGTTATGAGTATGGGTCCACTGAGCACCGCTATAAGTCCATGGTGTGCCCGGCGAAAGGAAAGCATTGTGGCAAGTATGGTGTTTTGAACCATTTTGCCAGGGTGTGCGACAACTTCATACGCAGGAGCCGCAGGAGCGACCCAGGTGCTGCGCAGAAGACTCCAACACAGGGAGGATCGGCTGCACCATCACGTTAGATGGCATCGAGGTTCCACTTTTGGTGGATACTGGAGCAGTTATTTCCATCCTGAACCTGACGACTATGGAGAGACTGTTTCCCCACCGGCAGATTAGGAGCCAATATGAAGAGTATTATGGTTATGGATGGAACAGGTTGGCTATTTTGGGCTATGTGGAAATGGAGGCCCGGTATAAGGACAGTGTGGCACCCAGTGTTTGCATCAATGTTTCAGCATCCGGGGTCAACGTTATGGGTTGTAACCTATTTTACAGTCTTGGGTTCTCCATTGCTAACGTGTTGGGTGAAGAATGGTCTGGATGTGGACTGTGGGGCCAACCTGATCTAGTCGTGGAGGGTGCTGAGGTGTGGGATTTAGACTGGCTGGACAAAGTTTCAGAGAGAGAGCACATGCTGCGCCACGCGGAGCCGTTTCGGCCTGGACCCGTTGCCGTCACGCAGGTTGCCCTGGACGAGGGTGCTGGACGGCACGCCGGGACCCCCGAAGAGGCTCGTGAGGATGAGACGCCAATGCCGGAAGAAAAAGGGGCTAGACCGCGGAGCGTGGTGATTGTAAAGCGCTCCCAGCGATGGCCTGCCAAGAGGAGACCGAAACGAGCCCGCGAGCCGGAGCGATCAGTGACCGAGGCGGCCAGAGGTGGTTCCAGGTGGAGCCCGGCTGGATGGAGGCAGATCAGCGTAGGTCTATTCATGTCTGGAGATGCCTGAGGGATGTGCGGCTGCCAGTGGTGGAGAGGAGACAGCGCAGCAGGAGCCCTGAGGTGAGGGTACTGTACATGATTGGTTGTACAGTTGAATGACAATAAAAGGGTGATTTAAATTTAAAGAGACAGAGACGCCTGGAGAGGGATCTGTCCAAGGACTGAGGGTCTTTTTGGTTTTGTGTATCTATTGTGTTAACCCTAGTCCTGTATATGTTGTTTCACAGTTTGGTGCCCCGGTAAATTTACTTTAAAAAAATAAAAAGAAAAGGGAAAGTGCAGAAGGAATGTTAAGTTGTCTGGTTGCGAACCTAGGTTGTGTGTTTGCATGATAAATTTTATTGGCCAGGATAGTGGTATGCCTGATTTAGCACTGAGTTTTGGAGTGTTATTGTTTAATTGGTATTTACGTATATGTTAAATTTTGCAGTCAGAGGGGTGGTGGTTCGGTAAGTAATTACGTTTATGGTAAATTTGAGCCCACCTGGTTTGTTTGACCTATTTTATTGAACACCCAACGTAATTTTGTTTCGAATGCCCATTGTGGGGTGGGAGTTGGAGTGGGGGCCACCAGTAGTGTATGTATTGTGATTTTGTGTGTGGTGTATATTTAGCATTGTTATGGGGATTGTTTTGGAGTTAGAAACATGGCATTATTTTATTTTGTTTTGCTAAATTGTTCTCTTTCAGCGGCAGAATAACCCGCTCAGCCATGTAGGGGGCGCTGGCAGTCTACTCGGCCCCCCAGCCTTAGTTGTGTGAATGGATAGTTTATTTTTGTACATATGTTTTTCCTTTTAGTGAGTGAGTCAGGTGACAAATTAGGGTGGGTTGTTTGTGTGCCTGACATTTTTTAAAGGGGGGGAAAAGTGTAACATATATAAAAGGCTGGTATTACCAAGATGGCGGCCGGGTTGGACATGGGTTAGACCAGGGTGGCTAACTGCCGGTTTCCGGTAGTGACGCCACTCGGGGTATAAAGGAAATGGGCGGAAGAGGCTCTGCCTCTTTCATCGTGGGAGCCACCTGGCATGCAGACGAGTGCCGTAAGCCTATTGTACATAGTTTTATTATCCTGAATAAAGCCCTGTTAACCGAGTTCTTACTTTCTCATTATTCTTATAATTATGGACACAACAAAAACGTCATCAGCTGGCACACTCCTGAGGAGCAGGTGTACCAGTTTATGATGTGAAATCCACAAAAAGCGGAATTATCACGTCATATTTACAGCGAGGTACTCACATAGCTACAGTGCAGCTAGCCTACCTAGTGAGCTAGCTAGCAGTCTAGAAATTCTTTAATCCACAGTCAATGATATAACCTGTCATTCTGTTGGGGGTTTTTTTCTCAGCATGGTACGGGTGCCAAAACCTTTAGCATGGCTAACTTTATAACACATCTGTATGACCAGTGGTTTTCTGGCTAATTTTGCTATATTTTGGCCGTAGTAGTGGGGTAGATTTGGCTGATAATGTTAAGTAGTCACTGAGTGGCCACAGCCAGGATTTCTGATGGATTTTGAGGTCAGTCTGCCAGGTACAAACTGAGGGAGAAGTCTGCTGGCCTTCACCTTGGCTTTTGACTCAACATCTGTTTATGTCTATTTTCTCTATAGCGTATCCTTCCCATTTTCACAGCCAGACTATCTACCAACCTTTGACCATAGATTTTATTAATAGATACTATTTTAGCTTATTTTATTATAGTTTATTGTACTCTGGCCTGGATAACTCCTCAGTTAGCAGCTGCTGTTAGCAGAGTTAGCCATTCACTCATTCAGGGTTGTTTCTGTGCTTATTATGCCCCAGAGACTGCTCATATGCTGTCAGCCACTCAAACCACACACCCCTATCTTTGATAATGCTTTATTTGAACTTGTAATGGATAACATTCAGCTAGTATTTTTTAGTATGTTACGTAGACTGACAACTTAAGCTGAAAGCTAATACTAGCCTCAGTGACAAAAGAAGGGGGGTGGGGAGAATTGTGGCTCATTACATTTAAGGCAATATGCCATAAAACAGCCTGTTTTGAGGAGAGCTCCTTCCCCATGTGTAAAATGGTACTGCAGTAATTAAACCATGAGTTGTTTTGACCAAAGCATGTTACAGACATTTCATTAACACCTCCAGGAGCTGTGTCAACATGTGGAAATATAAGATAAGATAAGATAAGATAAGCCTTTATTAGTCCCACGACGGGGAAATTCCAGGATTGCAACAGCACAGGGATAGCAACACTCAGAGCAACAATCAGAAGGCAAGAAAAAAACAAGCAAGCAAGAGCAGCTAATATACATATGTACGTATTACTATAAAATATATATATATATACACACACACACAGACACACAGTGCAGAGCATTGTAGCTGGATGGAATAAATATATGAATATATGAACACACAGTGCAGAGCATTGTAGCTAGATGGAATAAATATGTAAATATATAAACACCCACAGTACGGAGCATTGCAGCTAGGTGGAATAAATATGCAAGTATATAAACACACACAGTGCGGAGCAATGTAGCTAGATGGAATAATATGTAGATATATAAATATATAAACACACCCACCCAGTGCTGAGCATTGTAGCTAGATGGAATAAATATGTAAATATATAAACACACACAGTGCAGAGCATTGTTGCTAGATGGAATGAAACAGCATAACCGTCTACTTAGTTATCCTACATGGTATGTTTATGTGCCCATACATATTCTCACCCTCCATAGCGACCGGTATGTTCCTAGTTGTATGCCGGAGGGCAATATGTCTATAATATGGGCTTGTTAAGACTTTTTAAGAACTTTTTTAAGGGCACTTGATCAAATTTAACACTGTACATTTGTGAAATTGCAAAAAGTTTGTGACCACATTACAATTCCTCAATTAGGAGCGGTTAGCTGCCATTAGCCAAGTTAAGAGTAAAGTTATATCACAAAGATTCTTATGAATGATGGGTTCGTAAGTATCTCCCACTTCCTATGAATTCTAGAGTTCACAGACATTCGTGGAGGGTGGCATGGTTTCTTGCGGCCTTCTTGGAAAGTTGGTATGGCTGCCGTTCAATTCACAAGAGCACCTTAAGGCATTCTTGAGAAATGAGGTACTTTTCTGTCATACAATGGCCCTAGAGTTCTTATGTTCTTCATAAGGGTGCCTTGGGATCTTCTTATGGCATACTTACTGCCATCTTACAAAAATTTTTTGTCGTAAGATGGCCATATGGCACCCCTCTGTGCAACTCACGGCACTCTCAAGTTGTTGGTAGGAAGATCTTATGGCACATTTTGTCAGGGTATATACAGTAAGTGGCAGCCGTCCACTCTCCAACATTCTGTGTCCAAGTCATCATATGGCGCCGGAGGCATGGCGGCCATACCAGCAGCAACTCTCTCGTGTCTTTGTGTTTCTATCTGTTTATACCTGTATATAGTGTGTTTCTTACTAACCAGGGCTCTGTAGGAATACTCGGACTAAGACTGGACCAACTTTTCTCTCTATTTAGCCAGTCTTTTTTTCTAGTTTTTGTTTCTTTTCTCTTCCTCGGACAATGGAGATCAACAGAGGTGGGGGTGGATGCATTGTTTACACACGTGAACAGCTGATTGCGCTGAGGAGGCCGGAGCCTGGTGTGCTGCGGCCGGCAGTGAAGCCCCTCATCCCAGATGAGCTGAAGCGAAGACACCGCGGGTGAAGGGCTGGAGTGAAGGTGAGGAGGAGGAGGAGGAAGCATAAGCCGACTGTACCGATGATCATCACCGGGAACGTGCGATCGCTGGGAAATAAAACAGACGAGCTTACAGCGCTGGTCAGGATGCAAAAGGAGTATCGTGAGTAGTTTCATGTGTTTTACGGAGACGTGGTTACACTCACAGATCCCGGATGTAAACGTAGTGATACCTGGCTTCGGGACTATAAGGGGAGACAGGGATGTGAAAAGCAGCAGGAAAAAGAGAGGAGGAGGAGTGGCACTTCTTGTTAATAAACGATGGTGTCATCCCAGGCACATTTAGGTGAAGGAAAAGTGCTGCAGCCTGGACATTGAACTGCTGGCTGTCAGTATGAGACCTTATTATATGCCGCGAGAAATGAAGTGCGCTTTAATTGTTATCGTCTACGTCCCTCCGTCAGCTGACGCAGCAGTGGCCTGTGACGTCATCAGCTCCACTGTGGCCACATTACTGGAGAAGCACCCAGATGCATACAGGTGATTTTAAACCATGTCTCAGTGGGAAAAACATTATCAAACTTTCACCAGTTTGTTGACTGTCCCACCAGAGAAAACAAAACACTGGATTTACTGTATGCCAATGTCAGGGATGCATATAGTGCCACAGCTCTACCCCCCATTGGTAAATCAGATCACTGCATGGTCATGTTAACACCCAAGTACGTCCCCCTTGTGCAAAGGCAGCCTGCTTATACACGGACTGTGAGGAGGTGAACACAGGAGGCTGCTGATGCACTGCAGGACTGCTTCAAGACGACAGACTGGAGTGTACTCTGAGCCACATGGGGTGGACATAGACAATATGACTGACTGCATCATAGAATACATTAGATTCTGTGAAGACATGACCATGTCAGCTGAGACTGTACACTGCTTCTCCAACAACAGAACATGGGTCACCAGTGACCTGAAAACACTTCTGAACAAAACGAAGAGAGCTTTTAGGGCTGGAGACAAGGAGAAGCTGAGGGGAGTGCAGCATGAGCTGAGAGAGATGCTGAGGAGGTGCAAGGACAATTATAGGAGGAAGTTGGAAGAGAAACTCAGGCAAAATAACACTAAAGATGTGTGGGAGGGAATGAAACAAATAACTGGGTGCAAGGGGAGAGTCAGGCAGCCGTCTGGGAGCCAGGAGAGAGCTGAGGAACTGAATCTGTTTTTTAATAGGTTCAACTCACAGTCTGTCTCCCAAGCAACACAACCAGACCCCCACACACCCCTCCCCACCCACGCTCCCATGCAGAACCTCTCTCCATCTCCACCCTCCTCCTCCTCCCCAGGGAGCACCAGGACCCTCCCTCACTTCACGGTGACTACAGATCAGGTGGAGAAACAGCTGGAGAGACTCCGTCAGCAGAAGGATTCAGGCCCTGACGGCATCTCCACAACGATCCTGAGGACCTGTGCCAACCAACTAGCTCCGGTACTGAAACACCTGTACAACCTGAGCCTGAGTCTGAAGAGAGTATCGGTGCTGTGGAAGACGTCCTGCCTGGTTCCTGTCCCCAAGAAGTCATCTCCATCGGATCTGAATGACTACCGACCAGTTGCCCTCACATCTCATGTGATGAAGGTCCTGGAGAGACTGGTCTTAGCCCACCTGAGGCCGCAGGTGAAGACGTGGCTGGACCCTCTGCAGTTTGCATATCAGTCCCATTTAGGAGTTGAAGATGCTGTCATCTACCTGCTGCAACGAGCCCATCTGCACCTGGATGGTGGAGGAGATACTGTGAGAATCACTTTTTTTGATTTCTCCAGTGCCTTTAACACCATCCAGCCACTGCTGCTGGGTGAGAAGCTGCGGGTGATGGGGGTTGACAGCTCTGTGACCTCCTGGATTACCGACTACCTGACAGGCAGACCACAGTTTGTCAGGCTGGGCAGTGTCTTGTCTGGCATGGTGGCTAGTGATACGGGAGCGCCACAGGGGACTGTGCTCTCTCCTTTTCTTTTTACCTTATACACCACTGACTTTCAGTACAACACTGAGTCATGCCACCTGCAAAAATTCTCTGATGACTCAGCTGTTGTGGGGTGTATAAGAGGAGGAGAGGAGGAGGAGTACAGGCCACTGGTAGACAGATTTGTGGAGTGGACGGAGCAGAATCACCTGAGGTTGAATGTCAGCAAGACCAGAGAGACAGTGATTGACTTCAGGAAGAGGAAGGCTCCTTTTCAGCCACTGCAGATTAGGGGAGAGGATGTGGGAGTGGTTGAGGACTACAAATATCTGGGTGTCAGGATCAGCAGCGGGTTGGACTGGAGATCCAACACCGATGCTGCGCACAAGAAGGGGATGAGCAGACTCTACTTCCTGAGAAAGCTGAGATCCTTCAGCGTGTGCAGCAGAATGCTGGAGCTTTTCTACCAGACTGTTGTCGCCAGCGCCATCTTCTTTGCTGCGGTCTGTTGGAGTAGCAGTATCAGGGCCAGAGATACCAACAGACTTGACAAGATTATCAAGAGGGCTGGCTCTGTAATTGGTCTCAGACCAGAGACCTTTGAGACAGTGGTGGAGAGGAGAACACTAAATAAACTGCGATCCATCATAGACAATCCTGATCACCCCCTCCACCACACACTGGACAGACAGCAGAGCACTTTCTCCAGTAGACTACTGCAGCTTCATTGTCGAACGGCCAGGTATAGGAAATCTTTCCTGCCACATGCAATTTCACTGTACAATAACTCACTATGATGTTGTATTCTGGTCATTGCTATGCTGCCACACTGCATCTTACAGATTAACTGGTACATCACTTTTCACTCTGCTCCTGATAGTCCTTCTTTGTGCAATGGGATGATTCATGTGTTTATACGGGTCATCATATATTAAGCTATGATGTATATAGGTTCTATAGTCGTGTTAGTTTTTACTTTCCTGGGTAATCCCTTTGTCTGTCATGTGTGTGTTTCTGTTGTTTACTGTCATGCTGCTGTTACACTGTAATTTCCCAGTTTGGGATCAATAAAGTACATCTATCTATCTATCTATCTGCTAGAAAATTTGTGGAAAGTTTGTTACTTTCAAGATGGAAATAATGCCAAGAAGGACTTCAGGACCTGGCTGTGGCTCTTCTCTCCCTCTGTCCTCCTTATCTTCCTCATTTCCACCCCCCCTTCCTTGTCTTGGTGGTTTCTCCTTGCTAATCTTTCTTTTGATTCCCATGTCTCAAAGAGGCCTAGTAAAAGCATGGTCAGTGTCTTAAAATAGAAATTTGAAATCTTTGCAGCTGTTTTCTCCTCAAAAACCTTGCACTGAATGACAATTTGTACAGTGTGCATGCAGCCTACCCCGAAGAATACCACAAATGTCACACGAATGGCGTTATTTCCACCTTATGAGTGCCTCACTACCACCTTATGCACGCTGTACGAATCTCCATACAAACAGGGATTCGTATGGCATTTCCTTTTCTTTTTTCTTGCCTTCTGATTGTTGCTCTGAGTGTTGCTATCCCTGTGCTGTTGCAATCCTGGAATTTCCCCATTGTGGGACTAATAAAGGCTTATCTTATCTTATCTTATCTTATCTTATCTTATCTTATCTTATCCTACGACCGCTGTAAGGGGCCCTCAAGAACAACTTAAGGTGTTTTTGTGGCATACTTACAGCCACCGTAGGAATTTGGTGTTCTGGAATGGTCTCCTGACCCTAAATAATCCACAAACGTCTTGCACAGTTGTTACATTGTTCCTATGGCATTCGTATGGCCGCCCTACGATGAAGGGTTTTCATAGAAAATCTTGGACAAGACCATTGACCTGGCCAGGAATGTCCGGACGGTCTACAGACGCTGGATTCTCCTACGGACGCCTGAAGAAGGCTGCACAAAATGGTCCAAAAATCATTCGTACAGTGTTGTCAGTCATTCGTAAGGGTATTTGTGAATATAGCATAATACACCCCAGAGACTGCTCATACGCTGTCAACCACTCAAACCACACATGCCTGTCTCTGACAATGTTTTATTTGGACTTTTAAACTCTAACATTTGTTAGTATGTTCCTTAAGACCTATACATACGCCACAAGAACAGAGAAATTTGTTCTCTCTCCCAGGGCTGCAAGAACAAAATGACATTATTTTGTTCTTCCAGTCCTGGTTGGGGAGTTCTTGCTGCTTGTTCTTGACACATCATCACTGCAGAATTTTTTTCTTGAATAGTGTCCAAGAACTATTATGTGAGTGGTCAGAAATTTGAATTTCCCAGGAGTTATGCACTGAGTTTCTGATGAAGTATGAAATGTCCTGGCCAAAAAAACCTTTGTTCCTGTTCTTGCCATCTTAAGAAAAAGAAAAACATTCTGTACTTGTGGAGTATGTAAAGGCCTTTAGTCCAGCAACTCAAGCTAAAAGCTAACATCAGCCTCAAATATAGAGTCGGCATCAAGAAAAATCTCAGCGAAATGATGAAAGTGGGATAGCTTGATTTTTTCCGTGTGTAAAATGGTGCTGCAGACATTCAACATGTAGTACAGAAGGAGTTCAGGAGGCCCGATTCATACCTGAGCAGCTTGAAGCTTTTTTCTCATTAATCTGCAACTTAAACCCTGAGGTGCTTTGACCAAATTGTGTCACAGACATTTCATTAACACCTCTTGCAGCTGTGTCAACATGTGGAAAAAGTGCATAAGCCAGTGAACTTGATGAATAATTTTCCTACTGATTCAAAGTAAAACCGAGAGGCACAGAGGGGAAAAAGTTCAGTTTGCACAGCTCAGAGCATGTACTGTGTGTACAGCTTATCTTGTTCTGTTTGCTTCATTCTCCTTTTGTCAAACCCTGCAGTGAAGTCCATTGATAGGATGCATAATTCATTTTTATTGAAGTGCGCTCTAATTAAACTGAATACACTTTTGAACTTCGTTAATTCCATGGTCAGAATGTGTTGATATTGAGGAATGAATGACAGGATCACTGATAAAAGAAAATGGTTCCATAGTAATTTATGTAGGTCTTTTTCTCTCCCACTGGTCAAAGCCCAAAGGGGTTGAAGAACCATTTGAACAAAGAATGAAGGGAGATTATGTTATGGATTATGGACAGATTATGTCTGTCCTTCCGTCTGTCCCACTTTTATGAAATCAACTCCTCCTACAGTTTTGGTCCGATTGTTTTGAAACTTGGTACCATGGTTTGGTATACCCCAATGATGCACATACTGCAATTTGACTCTCATCGGATGACCTTGAGGTCAAAGGTCAGAGGTTAGATTTTCCCTAAATCTTCTAAATACAATAACTACTGAAAGAAATGATGTAGGCTTTTCAAATCGATACAGTAGTTGTATCTAAGACACATCTTGGATGACTTACACCCTGACCTAACTATGGCTTTGGGGTCAAAGGTCAAAGTTAACATTGCAGTTGCACTACTGTAATTGCTACATTTATTATTACTACGTATAAAACGAGTAAAGCTAGGGCCACCAAACCTGGTATACAGGTTCACCTTGGGATCCTGACCTCTGACTATCGGTTTGGGGTTAAAAGGTCAAAGGTCAAGGTTGGCACTCTCTGTGATCTCTTACTATAGAACGTGTAAAGCTCTCTAGGATCACCAAACTTGCTTCACAGGTTCACCTCGGGATGCTGACCTACAACTATGGGTTGTATACTTTGTTGTATATTCGTGGATGATTGGTTTCTCATAATTTGGTTATGCCACAGTAGTTGCATTGAAAAGTTGAAAACTGCTCTCTGTCAGTAAGTATTGGGATCTTCAAAGAAAACAGAGGCAGGGAATATTGCACTCACCTCAGAGTGCTCTTGTTCCCATTGATTTCATTCATTATTAAAGAAAGCTTAGATATATTATACATCATACACATGCATTGAATCAAAACGCCAAATCCTCATGGCAAAAAAACATATGGTGCATGTGTGTATAGCAGCTAAGCTCAGGGATAATTTGCAGATCAGCAGCAGCCCTTTCAACTACTGCTGTTCTGAGAGAAGGAGGTCAAGGTTTAGGGACTTTTTTTAACCTTTATTTAACCAGGAAGTCCCTTGAGATTGCCATCTCTTTTTTGAGGGAGACCTGGTCAAGATGGCACACCAGTACATAGAACAATAGGACAACAAATGTCAGCACATCTAAAACAATTAAAAACAAAACTAACAAAATAATAAAACAATTAGATAAAAACATTACCAAAAAAATTTCAGCTCAGGAAAAGCATTTACAATCCTCTGTAATATATCTCCTTTTCAAGGTTTTGTATTTGTTATGTTCAACCAGTTCATTTAATTGGAATGTTTTCTGAAGATCAAGACCAAGGAGCATAATAAGAAAATGCTGTTTTTCCAAGTTCACTGAACACTTGAGGAATGTTATACAGCAGCCACGAGAGTGGAGGAACAAGAGTTATAGCAGTTCCATCCATCCATCCATCTTCTACCGCTTTTCCGGAGGTCCGGGTCGCGGAGGCAGCAGTTCAAGCAGAGAAGCCCAGACTTCCCTCTCCCCAGCCACCTGCTCCAGCTCTTCAGAGGGGATACCAAGGCGTTCCCAGACTAGCTGGGAGACATAGTCTCTCCACCGAGTCCTGGGTCTGCCCCGGGGTCTCCTCCCAGTGGGACGTGCCTGAAACACCTCAAGTGGGAGGCGTCCAGGAGGCATCCTAATCAGATGCCCATACCACCTCAACTGACTCCTTTCAATGTGGAGGAGCAGCGGTTCTACTCTGAGCCTCTCCCGGATGACTGAGCTCCTCACCCTATCTCTGAGGGTGAGTCCAGCAATCCTACGGAGAAAGCTCATTTCAGCCGCTTGTATCCGCGATCTCGTTCTTTCGGTCATTACCCAAAGCTCGTGACCATAGGTGAGAGTAGGAACGTAGATTGACTGGTAAATCGACAGCTTTGCCTTAGAACTAAGCTCCCTCTTCACCACAACAGACCGGTACAACGTCCGCATCACTGCAGATGCTGCTCCAATCCGTCTGTCGATCTCTCGCTCCATTTTCCCCTCACTCGTGAACAAGACCCCAAGATACTTAAACTCCTCCACTTGGGGCAGGAGCCTGTCCCCAACCCGGAGAGGACAATCCACCTTTTTCCGGCTGAGGACCATGGACTCGGACTTGGAGGTGCTGATTCTCATCCCAGCCGCTTCACACTCAGCGGCAAACCGTCCCAGCAAGAGCTGTAGGTCATTGCTGGATGAAGCCAACAGGACAACATCATCTGCAAACAACAGAGATGAGATCCTGTGGTCACCAAGCATGACACCCTCCATTCCCTGGCTGCGCCTAGAAATCCTGTCCATAAAAATTATGAACAGGACCGGTGACAAAGGGCAGCCCTGGCGGAGTCCAACTCTCACTGGGAATGACTCCGACCGAGTGTTGGCAATGCGAACTAAACTCTCACAACGGTCGTACAGAGACCGAATAGCTCGTAACAACAAGCCCGATACCCCATACTCCCGAAGCACCCCCCACAAAAATCCACGAGGGACGCGGTCAAATGCCTTCTCCAAGTCCACAAAACACATGTAAACTGGTTGGGCAAACTCCCACGAACCCTCAAGAATTCTCGAGAGGGTAAAGAGCTGGTCCGATGTGCCACGGCCAGGACGAAAACCACATTGCTCCTCCTGAATCCGAGGTTCGACCAACGGCCGGACTCTCCTCTCCAGTACCTTGGCATAGACCTTCCCAGGGAGGCTGAGGAGTGTGATCCCTCTAAAGTTGGAGCACACCCTCCGGTCCCCTTTTTTGAAGAGAGGAACCACCACCCCGGTTTGCCATGCCAAAGGCACTGCCCCCGACCTCCACGCAATGTTGCAGAGGCGTGTCAACCATGACAACCCAACAACATCCAGGGCCTTGAGGTACTCGGGGCGAATCTCGTCCACCCCCGGGGCCCGGCCACCAAGAAGATTTTTAACCACCTTGGCGACCTCAGCCCCTGTGATAGGCGAGTCATCCCCCTCGTCCCCAAACCCTGCTTCCTCTGTGGAAGGCGTATCAGTGGGATTGAGGAGATCCTCGAAGTATTCCTTCCACCGCCCGACGATATCCCCAGTTGAAGTCAACAGTGTCCCATCCGCACCATACACAGTGTGGACGGGGAGCTGCTTTCCCCTCCTGAGCCGCCGAACAGTTTGCCAGAATCTCTTTGAAGCCGACCGAAAGTCTTGTTCCATGGCCTCACCGAACTCCTCCCATACCCGGGTTTTTGCTTCAGCAACCACCCGAGCTGCACTCCGCTTGGCCTGCCGGTACACCTCAGCTGCTTCGGGAGTCCCACAAGCCAACCAAGCTTGATAGGACTCCTTCTTCAGCTTAATGGACCCCCTCACCACTGGTGTCCACCACTTGGTTCGGGGGTTGCCACCACGAGATGCACCGACCACCTTGCGGCCGCAGCTCTGGGCTGCCGCTTCAACAACAGAGGTGGAGAACATGGCCCATTCATACTCCATGTCTCCAGACTCCCTCGGAATGTGGTTGAAGTTCTTCCGGAGGTGGGAGTTGAAGACCTCCCGGACAGGGGCCTCAGCCAGACGCTCCCAGCACACCCTCACTATACGTTTGGGTCTACCAGGTCTGAATGGCTTCCTCCCCTGCCATCGGATCCAACTCACCACCAGGTGGTGATCAGTTGACAGCTCTGCACCTCTCTTTACTCGGGTGTCCAAGACATACGGTCGCAGGTCTGATGATACGATAACAAAATCGATCATCGACCTGCGGCCTAGGGTGTCCTGGTGCCAGGTGCACATATGGACACCCTTATGCTTGAACATGGTGTTCGTTATAGACAGACTGTGGTTAGCACAGAAGTCCAATAACTGAACACCACTCGGGTTCAGATCGGGCAGGCCGTTCCTCCCAATCACCCCCCTCCAGGTTTCACTGTCGTTGCCCACGTGCGCATTGAAGTCCCCCAGTAGGACAATGGAGTCTCCAGGAGGAGCACCCTCCAGCACCCCAGTCACAGACTCCAAAAAGGGTGGGTACTCTGAAACATCATTTGGTGCATAGACACAAATGATGGTCAGGACCCGTTTCCCAACCCGAAGGCGCAGGGAAGCAACCCTTTCGTCCACCGGGGAAAACTCCAATATAGAGGCAGCAAGGTGGGGCGATACAAGAATACCTACCCCTGCTCGTCGCCTCTCGCCCGGGGCAACTCCAGAAAAGGCCAAGCTCCAGCCCCTCTCCAGGAGACTGGTTCCGGAACCGGAGCTGTGTGTTGAGGTGAGGCCGACTATATCTAGCCGGTATCGCTCAATCTCGTACACCAGCTCAGGCTCCTTCCCCACCAGAGAGGTGACATTCCACGTACCAAAAGCCAGTTTAGAAAGCTTGGGATCAGTCCGCCAAGGTCTCCGCCTTTGACTGCCACCTAATCCACATAGCACCGGACTTCCATGATCCCTCCTGCAGGTGGTGAACCTACTGGAGGGCGGACCCATGTAACTCCTTCGGGCTGAGCCCGGCCGGGTCCCATGGGTGGAAACCCGGCCACCAGACGCTAGCCTTCGAGCCCCTCCCCCAGGCCTGGCTCCAGGGTGGGGCCCCGGTAACCCCATACCGGGCGGGGTACACTGAATCCTTGATATACAATTTATCATGAGAGTCTGTTGGATCGTTCTTCGTCTGGCCCTTCACCCAGGACCAGTTTGTCTTGGGAGACCCTATCAGAGGCAAATTGCCCCGGACAACATAGCTCCTGGGATCACTGGGGCACGCAAACCCCCCCACCACGATAAGGTGACGATCCATGAGGGGGTTATAGCAGTTGTTTATAGGAAATAAGAGATTACAGAGATATGATGACAATTTACCCAGTATAGCTTTGTAAATAAAAATGAACCAGTGCCGTTTTCTCCTTATGCTAAGAGAAGGCTAGGAGACTAGATTATACAGAATACAGTGATGTGTATGAGACTCTTGAGTTGTTTATGAACTGTAAAGCACTGTGATAAACAGAATCCAAGCATTGCAAAATAGAGGCAGCTGCATGCATGTATAAAAGATAAGATAAGCCTTTATTAGTCCCACAATGGGGAAATTCCAGGATTGCAACAGCACAGGGATAGCAACACTCAGAGCAATAATTTAGAAGATAAGAAAATAAGAGCAGTGAATATACATATGTACACAGAAATATACACAGCTCAGAGCATTGTAGCTAGATGGAATAAACAGCATAACAGTCTATTCAGTTACCCCACATAGTATGAATATGTACCCATACAGCATATTTCGTATTTGAATCAGCCTAGTTGTCACCCTCTGTAGCGACTGATATTGTCCTAGTTGTATAATGGAGGGGACCATTATTGTGCAAGTTTGTTGCGTTTTGTGCATTCAATATTTATTAGGTCGTAAAGTTTTTTTACAACCTCTGCAAGCAGCCCTGCTTAGGTTATAAAGTCTGACAGCCGTAGGTAGGAAGGACCTGTGAAACCTCTCAGTCACACACCTAGGCTGGTGCAGCCTACTGCTAAATGAGCTCCTCAGTGCGTTCAGCGTGTCCTGCATGGGGCGGGACTTGGACTCCAGCAGAGATGACAGCTTAGCCACCGTCCTCCTCTTTCCTATCTCCTTCACTGTGTCGAAGCGCTGCCCCAGGACAGAGCTAGCTTTATTGATCAGTCTATTCAGTCTCTTCCTGTCGGCTGCCGTGATGCCGTTGCCCCAGTAGACCACTCCAAATGTGATGGCTGATGCCACCACCGAATCGTAGAAGGTCTTCAGGAGCACCCCTTGTACACCAAGAGACCTGAGCCGCCTCAGTAGGAACAGCCTGCGCTGTCCCTTCTTGTAGAGCGCGTCGGTATTGTGTGACCAGTCTAGTTTATTGTTCAGGTGAACACCCAGGTACTTGTAGGATGTCACCATCTCAATGTCTGTTCCCTGGATGCTTACTGGTGCTGTGAGGGGTTGTCCTCACCTGTGGCAGTCCACCACCAGCTCCTTAGTTTTCCTTGCATTGATCTGGAGGCAGTTCTGATGGCACCAGTCCACAAAGTCCTGGATAAGTCCTCTGTACTCTGCATCATCTCCACCGGAGATGAGGCCAACAATCACAGAGTCGTCAGAGAACTTCTGTAGATGGCAGTGTGGTGTGTTGTGTGAAAAGTCCGCAGTATAAAGGGTGAACAGGAAGGGAGCCAGAACTGTTCCCTGGGGGGAATGTCCCCATAATCCAAAACATTTAAAATGTAGTCTGCACCAGAATTTCCTTAGCATCAAAATTAAAGCATGCCCTATTCCTGTAGTAAAAACCCAGTCTAACCTTAAGTTTTTTCAGTGTGTACTTTAAATGACAGCTTATCATCCACCCAGATTCCCAGGTACTTGTAAGATGATACCTGTTCCATTGACTCCTTCCCTACAGTGAAGATTGACATGTCAGAGTGCTGTAACCGAGCTCTGGGGGAAAAAAGCATACATTTTGTCTTTTTGCATTAAGAATGAGTTTTAAGTTACTTAATGAAGTCTGCAGTTGTTCAAAGGCTGTCTGCAGCTCCTCAACAGCTTGTTGCAAGGAGGGTGCAACTGTACAAATTACTGTATCATCTGCATATAGGTATATCTTAGCTGTTGCCTGGTCTTTTCCTATATCATTAATAAAAATAGAAAGCAACACAGGTGCTAAAACTGAGCCTTGTGGGATCTCTGAAGAAATTTCCCTGAAACTAGACTTGTAGCCATCACAGTACAAGCAGAGTTCTGTCTATCAGTTACTTTCTAAACCAGTTTACTGCCTTGTCATTTATCCCAATATCTAAAAGTCTTTTTATCAGTAGTTGATGATCAATAGAATCAAAAGCTTTAGATAAATCCACAAATGCTGCTTATTGGGTTTTATCCAGTAATGAGCAGGTTAAGACCAGTCACACTACTGCAAGGCTGCAAGGCTCACGTTGGTCAGTCTATACAGTAAAAGTTGTTTGTTGAACTGACTGCAGTTTTTAACGCAAATTTATCCCCTTCCAGATACTTCCTGGTAATTACTGTTCATTGGTTTTTTTGATGTAACCCAGCCAGTATGTCCATGTGGGTTTGTCCATGAATTCCATGTTGGCCCCATCTGTGTTTGCCCACATGGTCTTTACCTGTTTACCTATTTTCAACTTCTTTTCTCATAAATTTGCTATTTTTAGTATATTTGTGACTTTTCCCCCTTTGATAATTTTTCTTGAAAATTTGAAACATTCGCATAAATTTGCAACTTTTTTTAACTAAACATTTTAACTTTTTCTCATAAATTTGCAGCTTTTTTCCATAAATTTGTTAAAGTCAAAGTCAACTTTCTTGTCAATTCTGCTATATGTACAGCACATACGATAAAAATTAAGACAGCATGTAGTGATTTAAGGCACATATCAAAGCACATAGAGGGTTAAAGTGGCGTTCTTGCAAATTTACTCACTTTGTCTTGTAATTTTGGAACTTTCTCATAAATTTTCCACTTTTTTACTGTAGTCTTGCAACATTTTCCTCATACATTTGTTACTTTTTTCCTTGTAAATTTGCTGTTTTCTTGTAAATTTGTGAGTTTTTTTTTCCACAGGAATTTGTGACATTTTTCTTATAAATTTAAAATTTCTCAAAAATTTTCAACTTTTTTTTCTTTTACTGTAAGCTTTTCCTCAAAAATTTGGAACTTTTCTCATAAATTTTCAATTTTTTTATTTATACATTTGCTACTTTTTTTGTTACTTTGCAACCTTTTCTAATATTTTCCTCATAAATATGTGACTTTTTTTCTTGTAAATTTGCTGAATTGTTCTTGTAAATTTGTAACTCTACGTAATTTTACAATTATTTTTCTTGTAAATTTGCAGTGGTTTTCTCCTAAATTTTCACTTTTTTCTCATAAATTTGTCTTTTTTCCTCATAAATTTGCTACTTTTTTTTGGTAAATTTGTCACTTTTTTCATATAATTTTTCACATTTTGTTTCTCATAAATTTGTGACTTTTTGCATAATTTTGCCTATGACCCAAGTGTTACTGAAACCTGTTCCACATTATCCCATTAAACCCATGTGGGGCCCAGAATAGTTTAAAGCAGGTAAACAGATTACCTGCTCACCTATACCACAGGTAAAATCCATGTGGGTAAACACAGATGGGGCCAACATGAAACCCATGGACAAACCTACATGGGACCCATAAGGCAGGCCAGATTTAACTTTTGGTGAGCCCACATGGACATGCTGGCTGGGAAGTGCCTCATCTGTAGAAAAACAACAAAATCCTTTGTCTACTAAAGGAAATTAGCAAATACTGTATGTCAAATTCATACATTCAACGAATGTCAAATGTTTCCACCCCAACGGTAGAAATGGCTGAGAGAACACTGAGAGATTGCTGAGTGTTTGATGAAAGACCACTAGAGTTCAATGAAAGATTGCTGAGAGATCAGTGGGAGATCGGTGAGATTGTTGAGTGCTCACTGAGAGATCAGTGAGAGATCACTTCCCTTTGGAGATCACTGAAAGATTGTTTTGGACTGACTCAGTGGAGCTTCACTGGAACTGGGGTTTGTAAACTAAATGCCTTGTTCCCTTCAAAGATGCACTCCAGCGGCTCTAAAACCACCTCAAAAACAAATATGTATTCCCCAGAATAGTATATTGTGGCTTTTTACCCACAAAAAATTTTCATTGCCTTAGAATTGCTTGGAAAGAGCTTTTAAAACTTTCACCTGCTTAAGTATGTGTGGATCTATGAATATTCTAATTAGCAGCCTGCAAGGCTTGCACGTGATTGGTCACCCCGCTCCACAACCTGCAGGGCTTGCACGTGATTGGTCACCGCAACTCCAGGCTGCTAATCTATTCACAATGCTTCCAGAAGTTAAAGTTTTGCCTATATCTTCAAAAGTATAAAGCGAAACATTTTTCTGAAAATGTTTGAGGCGAAAGATAAATGTGTAGTTGCCAAATATGTGTTTACTTTTTACTAACAACCAGTTTCCCATCCGCCGCCGGCTGAGCCGGGGTGGGGTGGGGGGGTTGAATGTGGCTGTTCTCAGCTCACAGTGCAGTATCCATCTCCCGGCGAAGTGAACTGAGAGTAGCTCGATTTGAATGTGGCTGTGTGAGACCATGCCACATTCAAATCAGCCCCCCCACACACATACACACCTCTCTGCCTCGCTCCACTCTCTCTTTGCTGCTACCCCAACTCGCTCTACCTTAATCCTTCTGCTCCTTGGCTCCTCCCTCTTCTCCTGAGGTAGCCAAGAGAATCCGTCTGACTGATTAATGTTATAACCAACCAGGCTAAGCAGGAATGCTTACGTAGCTACTAACGGTCTGTCCAAACTCACCCATTTCAGGGGGGCGTTACCAAACTGGAAATTCACGGCAGAACAACACAGTCTTCAGACTGTGGTGAGATTTTGTGCTTGATGTGTTTTGTAAGTCACAAAAAACATGTTACAGGCATATTAACAACAGGGGGGAAAAAAACTTGATTTTTGCCAGTGTGTCACTATAATAGTTTTTTAGAGAATGCTTTATAGGAGAAATATATTGAAGTTAGAAAAGTCAATAATGGACAGGGTCATATCTGGACAAACAGCTCGGCGGACAAGGAGGTAGTGTAATGTTGTTTTATTATGAAATGCGGTGTAGTGGCGGTCATTTCCTCTGCCACCACTGCACTGCCCTATAAATACCAGCGGGCATCCCTATTCGGCCTCTTTGCCAATGCTCCTGCCTGGTGGCTGTATTGTGTGTTCAACTCAATAAAGCTGAGTTCAACTGTGCACCTGACCTTGTCATTACAGAAGTAATTCCATACATAAAATTTGGGCAACGAGAATTAAGATGGAGGCGTGTGTTTCATCGCTTCGGCCCTTCCTGGAGCTCCCAGGCAAGCCACCTGTACCCTGGCCAAGATGGTTTGCCGCCTTTCATGGTTACATTGTGGTGCTCGACCTGGGTAAGCTAGATAGATTGAGGGCACGTGCGCTTCTGGTGTATAATTTGGGGATTGAGGGCCAGTGTATCCTACATACACTCGGGGCTACTGACTTGTATGAGGATGTGGTTGAGTTGCTAGTGCACCATTTCCACATCCCGGACAACATCACTGTCTGGAGGATTCGGTTCCGACAACAACACCAGCGAGTGGGTAAGCCCGTCCGCCAGTTTTGTTGCTGACCTGCAGCAGCTGGCTAGTGAGTGTTGTTTCAGGCCAATGGAGGAGGGAATGGTACGTGATCAGCTGGCGGAGCACACAACCAGCAATGCTTTATGAGCTAGGCTACTCTCGGTGCCGAGTGACCTGACATTATCCGAGGCTGTTGAGCTAGCTTCAGAGCTAAAGTGGCACTAATCACAACGGCAGCTGGAGCCTGCCACCACAGCATTAGTAGTGGACCCAGACAGCGAGGATAGCGCGACTGACGACAACGCGGTAACCAACACTATCAGCTGAAGGTCATCATGTTCTGTGGGGTGGCACTGGATGGTAAGGTGGTGCCGCTGCTGGTCAACACGGGGGCGGAGGGATCACTATTGAATTGGGCCACGGTGAGGAAATTTTTTCCCCACTGCAAAGTAAGAGGTAACCCAGTGCTGCTCTATGATTATGGAGATGGAAGGCTGCACACAGTTGGAACACTGTAGTTAACGGCTCGGTACAAGTCGACGGTGATGGCTGACTTCACGTTCCACATGACAGCCCGAGGCAACAACACCATGGGCTGTGTCCTGTTTTATGGACTGGGGTTTGCCATTAAAGACAACGCTGAGGAAGAGTGGACTGGTTGTGGCCAGTGGAACCGTCTGGTTCCAGTGGCGGAGGACGACGCTGTGTGGGACGAAGATTTACCGGGCACCACGGCAGTCAAGCAAGACCAGCCTCACTCAGGTTTGATGCAGGAAAGTCTCAGTGCCGGCGCTCAGGGTACCGTGGAAGATGGTACCAAGCATGGCAGCGAGGCACCCGCCGACAAGCTAGCCTCAGTTTCCTCAGGAGCTTGGCCACAGTGGGGTGGAGGATCTGGAGCTACAACAGCGACTGCTACAGCAGCTTTACAAGGAGTCAGGGCCAGACCAACAGGCACAGAGGGACTACGTGCTGATCAGCAACACTGCAGGCCGAGCAGAACTCCTCTGAGAGTTAAGGACCTGGTCCGGGCTCGAAGGGAGGGACATCCACAGCGGATGTGGGCCAAACAACAGCCAGAGGAACACCAAGAGCAGCTGCACATCATGGCTGAGCGGGGCGCAGCCTACTTCCAGCTGTACTGAGGGGCTGTCCTGGGCCCCCCACAATCCAGTTCTACCCATTTCTGCAATAAGGACAGTAGTGTCAGTTTTGGAAAAAATAATAGAATAAGGCGCGGTGGCGGAGTGGTTAGCACTGCGGCAGCACAGCAACTCACCCTTGGCCGGGGGATCTTGGGTTCGATCCCAGCCCCCGACCAACAGTGATCTGTGTGGAGTTTGCATGTTCTCCTCGTGTCTGCGTGGGTTTACTCCGGGATTTTTCCGGTTTCCTCCCACATGCCAAAAACATGCAAGTTAGGTTAACTGGCATCAAACTGGGGATTCTAAATTGTCCTTAGGTATGACTGTGAGAGTGAATGGTTGTCTGTCTCTCTGTGTTGTCCCTGTAATGGACTGGCGATCTGTCCAGGGTGTACCTTGCCTCTCGCCCAAAAGATGCTGGGATAGGCTCCAGCCCCCACCCCCCATAACCCGAAAAGGATTAAGCGGAGAAGATGAATGAATGAATGAATGAATGAAGTTCCAATGTTCATATGTTTGTGTGTGTAAAAAAAAACAACCTAAACTGTTATTATTCTGGGTGTGTTTTATTTTAGGAACACGTCAGTGTTCTTCGTTATGAATGAACTTTTGTTTAACCCTTCTTGTGGCAAGATTTTATGGACAGATAGTGCCCCCACTGCCACAGGCGCAGCACTGCGCCTGTCATGTGATGTTATATGACATGGGCAAAAACTCCCCAGTTGATTTAAGTTGTACAAAGGATTTCACCTCACAAGGTGGCAGACACGTATAACTTACTGCTCTTGCCTTGGAGGACTGATGGCAGCCATCGGTCGGCCTCCGTCGGTCTATGATGACCATGGAAGAGAATCCTAGATGTCTACTCTGCTGGAACAGCACTGCCTGTTCTGCGTTGGCACGCCTGTGTCCTCCATACGGTGAACATGGCCTAGCCAGCGGAGCCTGCGCTGCCTGAGTAGAGTGAACATGGAGGGAAGGCCTGCGCGGGACAGGACTTCTGTGTTGGGCACTTTGTCCTGCCAGGATATGTCCAGGATGCAGCGAATGCAGCGCAAGTGGAAGGAATTCAGTCTCTTTTCCTGCCGGGCGTATGTTGTCCACATCTCACTCCCATAGAGCAGTGTGCTGATGACGCAGGCGTTGTACACTGCCATCTTCGTCTTGACAGAGAGTTTGGGATTCTCCCACACTCGTGTGGTGAGGCGAGCGAGTGTGGAAGTTGATTTTCCAATCCTCTTGTCGATCTCTGTATCAAGGGAGAGGTTGCTACTGATCATGGACCCCAGGTACGTGAACTGATTCACAACCTCCAGCTCGTAGTCGTCGATGGTGATGGTTGGTGGTGCTTCCATGCTTTGCGCCAAGACATTAGTCTTCTTCAGGCTGATGGTAAGCCCGAAGTCTATGCATGCCTGGGAGAAGTGGTCCATCAGGGTCTGAAGCTCCTGCTGTGTGTGGGTCGCGACTGCAGTGTCATCTGCGAACAGCATATCTCTAATTAGAGCCTCACGTACTTTGGTTCTGGCTTTCAGGCGGGCGAGGTTGAAAAGCCTGCCGTCAGATCTTGTATGCAGATAGATTCCCTCTGTTGCTGTGCTGAAGGCATGCCTCAGGAGCATAGCAAAGAAAATCCCAAAGAGGGTTGGTGCAAGTACACAGCCCTGTTTCACTCCGCTGTGTATATTGAATGGCTCTGAGACGTTGCCGTCGTACTGCACCATCCCCTGCATGTTGGTGTGAAACGATTCTATGAGGCTTTGGAACTTTGGTGGGCATCCTATCTTTGGCAGGATCTTGAAAAGGCCCTCTCTGCTGACCAGATCAAACACTTTGGTGAGATCGATGAAGGTGACGTACAGGGGCATGTTCTGTTCTCTGCACTTCTCCTGGAGTTGGCGGATGGAGAATATCATGTCCACCGTCGATCGCCCAGCGTGGAAGCCACACTGAGACTCGGGGTAGACACGTTCGGCAAGCTTCTGTAGACGAACGAGGACAACTTGTGCGAAGACTTTGCCAACAATGCTGAAGAGGAAGATGCCCCTGTAGTTGTTGCATTTGCTTCTCTCCCCTTTGTTTTTTTAGAGGATGATGATCTTGGCATCCCTCATGTCCTGTGGTACGGCACCTTCCTTTCAGCACTGGCAGAAGACGTCATGCAATGGCAGCAGTAGGGCGGTCTTGCAGTGCTTGATCAGGTTGGGGGGTATGCCGTCGTTGCCGGGTGCCTTGCCAGCGGCCAAGCTATCAATGGCCTTGCTGAGTTCGTCGATGGTTGGCTCGGCGTCAAGTTCATCCATGGATGGCAGGCAATCGATGGCATCAAGGGTTGACGGTGTCACGGTGTTCTGTCTGGAGTAGAGGTCGGAGTAGTGCTCCACCCATCTCTCCATCTGCTTGTTCTTTTCTGTGATCATCTCCCCAGTGGAGGATTTGAAGGGGCCCGTCTTGCTCTGAGCCGGACCAAGTGCTTTCTTGATGCCGTCGTACATACCACGGATGTTCCCTGTTATGGCAGCGGTTTGAATGTCTTGGCTGAGCTGAGTCCAGTACTCGCTGGCACAGTGCTGAGCAGTCTGCTGAACTTTGCTTCTCGCAGCCCTGAGAATCTGGAGATTCTTCTTGTTTGGGTACTTCTTGTACTTGACATAATGCACGGCTCAGGAGACACACACACAGGCTCAGGGTAGATCTAATAGCTTTATGAACAACAAGTGTGTATGAATGTGTGTCTGCGAGATGTAAATGTGTTGGTGGTGGCGTCTGCGTCGGGCACGGAGGCAGGAGGCCGTACAGCCGGACAACCCTATGGGAGAAGCAGAGGGAGAAGGGTAACGGGCACCACACCAACACAGGAGATATGATAATGATAACTGGCTTACCTGGAAATGGCAGGTGGCTGGCACAGCAAGGGCGAAGCCCGGAAGACAGCGACCTGGAGTGCCCGGTGCAGCAGCGAGGGAACGGAGACGGAGAGGAGTGGTCCGCCGCCGGGAAATCCACCTGTGCACAGGGGAGCAGACTAGGAGAAGAAGGAGGTAAGAGATTCTTACTTGAATGTTTGCTGAGCGGTTGGGATTCCTTACAGCAAGGGAAGCGAGTGAAGACTGACGGCTTCAGGCCGAAGCCCAGGGCGAGGCGGCTTAAATCCCTCGCCGCTGATGAGGTGCAGGTGTTCATGCGGCTGGCGCCGCAGATGAGCGGCGAGGCGTGACACTACTCAGCAAGTGCTGAGCGCTTGGCTTTAATGACGGGGGTCATCACGGTCGACTTGGCATCAAACCAGTCCTGTGGCTTCGAGGTCTTCCTCCCAAAGGTAGCCAAGGCTGTGCGGTAGATGGTGTTTCGCAGCTCTTCCCACTTCTGCTTTGCAGACTCTCCTTCTTGTGGTTCACCAAGTTCCTTCACAAAGGTGGAGGCAAACTGCTCAACAAGTTCTGTTTGGGCCATCTTGCTGGTGTCAATCCGTGCCTTTCCAGGCTGTCTGGCACGGTGGAATTTCTTCAGCTGCAGCTTGACCTTGCAACACACCAATGAATGGTCTGTGTTGCAATCTGCACTCTGGAACGAGCGGGTGATTAGCACGTTCTTCAGTGAGGTGCGCCTGGTCAAGATCAAGTCCAGCTGGTGCCAGTGCTTTGAGCGCGGATGTCGCCAGGAAACCTTGTGTTGGGGCTTGGTCTTGAAGAACAAGTTTGTGATGCACAGATCGTGATATGTGCAGAACTCAAGCAGCCGCTGTCTATTGTCATTCATTCTGCCCACGCCAAATGGTCCAAGACAGGAGGGCCAGGAGTCGTGGTCAGCACCCACTCTGGCATTGAAGTCTCCAAGGAGAATGAGTTGTTCAGAGTTGGGGATGATCCTGATAGTTGTTGTGAGATTCTCGTAGAACTCGTCTTTTGCCTCTGGTGTGGCTGTCAGTGTTGGGACATACACACTGACGAGGGTGACTGGGCCTTGAGTGGTGTTAAGGCGGAGGGTGAGGAGTCGTGCAGAGCCATTGCTGTCCAGTTCCACCATCTTCAGCAAGGTGTTCTTCACTGCGAAGCCCACTCCGTGTTCCCTGTGTTCGTCACTGCCCTTTCCCTGCCAGTAGAACGTGTAGTCCTTCTCTCTGTGTGCCTGCGTCAGCCAACCGTGTTTCCTGGAGAGTGGCGATATCCACTTCCAGCCTCTTCAGCTCATTATTGATGACGGCTGCCATCAATAATGATGGCAGCCATAGAACCATCCTAAAACCTCACTTCTGGACACCACAGAAGAAGAGTTTGTAAACGAATGTTCATGTTCGCCATCGCAAGAAGGAGGAAACATTATGTAATATTGTTGTTTTATTAGGAAGTGCGGTGTAGTGGTAGTCACTTCCTCTGCCGCCACTGCACTGCCCTATAAATAGCAGCGGGCATCACTATTTGGCCTCTTTGCTGATGCCCCTGCCTGGTGGCTGCATTATGTGTGTTCAACCCAATGAGGCCAAGTTCAACTGTCTGCCTGGCCTTGTCATTACGGAGGTAATTCCATACATAACAGGTAGACCGAGTTCTTTTTGCCATAAACTGTGGTTCAAAGTGAAGGCTGAAAAGCCAAAGAAAAAATCAAGGAAAATATCAGCTGGCCACAGGTTTATTCACCAAAGAACATTATGATTTTTATTCTAGTACACAAACATCAAAGGATGCATAAGAATGTCACTTCTGCAGCGTTTACTATATAGTGGGTTTAGAAAAGAATCACCTTTCAAAATCATCACATTTTTCTGCTTTGCAACCTGAAATGAAGACAGACAATTTTTGTTTCATTCAGCTATATTTAGTAAGTGCAACTTATGACATCAGACTGAGATGAAACAGCAGCAGATCAGAAAGAAAAACAAACAAGTCACATATTTATGAGGAAAAAATGCAAAAATTTATAAGAAAAGTGACAAATTTACAAAAAAAAATGTTCAAAAATCATGAGAAAAAAGTCACAAATTTATGATAAAAAAGGGAAAATATAGGAGAAAAAAGTTACAAATTTATAATAGAAAAGAATGTAAAATTACTTGGAGTTACAAACTTAAAAGAAAAATTTAGCAAATTTACAAGAAAAAAGTCACATTTATGAGGAAAAAAAATTTAAAAAGTTGCCAGTTCATAAAAATAAAGTAGCAAATGAGAGTAAATAAACTGATTTTTTTTTTTAAGTCCCAGATTTATGAGGAAAAATTGTAAGTTTACAGTTAAAAAAAAAAAAAGTTTAAATTTACAAGCAAAATGTCACAAAGTTATGGGGAAAAGTCACAAATTTACAAGAAAATAGCAAATTTCCAAGGGAAAAAAGTGACACTGTGGAGTGTGTCAAATAAGAGGCAGATCCATGGCAGACGGTTTATTACACACTTCACATCTCACAAGCACAGAACAGAATGAATCCTTTCCACAAGCTCTCTGCTTTTACCCCAATCACTCTTCACAAGTTTCATGGCACTTCTGAACACACAGCATAACATTTACATTACACTGCATTCAACCCCCTATGTCCTTGACTCCTTCCTGCCATCTCGCCAGGAACTCCCTGGGCATTGTTCTCCTATGCTTATTCACTGTCTCTGTCTGAGATGCTAAATAATCTGACTTCCCCAAGGTCCCATACCGTCCCAGCATCTTAGATAGAACAATAGAACATCAGTCCACATGCCGTTTTCGTTTCAGTCTCCTCCCATATCTGCTGCAACTGGGGTTTACCGTCTCCGTGGCGCTGCTGTGCCGATGGGGGGCTGTTGGGAGTGTGTCTGACTGCGGGTGGGCCGTGGCAAGGGGGGAGAGGGACCTCGCTCTGTCCGTGAGGCTGCCCTGGTGAATCGTTTCCCTGGGGAGCTCTCCGTGGGGGTCTTCCACGCTGAGGGACCCTAGCCAACAGCATTTGCTCGTCTGCCACTACGAAAGCGGGTTTGAATCTGTCTATGCCAATTTTTTCCCGCCTACCCCCCAAGTCTAGCAAAAAATGCTTATCCCCTGTTTCCAACACTCTGAATGGTCCATCATAGGGTGGGCGCAATGGAGGACGGTGGGCATCGTGTCTGACAAACACAAACTCCGCGTTCTTCAAAGTCTTAGGCACGAAAACACACGGAAAACAGTGGTGGGCAGGGCCCAGCAGCGTGCCTGTGTTTGCGCTATGCTGCAAAAGCTGAGACGGGCAGTTGTCCGGCGCGGGATTATCTGGCAGAAATTCCCCGGGCAGCCATAGAGGCTGCGCAAAAACCAGCTCTGCCGGGGAAGCTTCCAGATCCACTTTTGGCACGGAGCGCAACCCCAATAAAACCCACAGCAACCTGTCCACCCAATTTGCATCCGTCAGTGAAGCCCTGAGTGCTGCTTTCAGTGTTCTCTGAAAACACTCGCACAACCCATTGGCCTGTGGGTTGTACGCGGTTGTGCGATGAATTGTAACCCCCAGGCTGCGGGCCATCGCGGACCAGAGTTCGGAAACAAATTGAGGGCCCCTGTCGGACATAATGTCCGACGGGACTCCAAAATGCGCCACCCATGCTGCTACATCTGCGGACGTGGTTGCTGCCAGCGGAACTGCTTCTGGCCAGCGCGTGGTGCTGTCCACCACTGTCAGGAGGTGCGTGCACCCCTGTGATGGCGGGAGGGGGCCCACGAGGTCCACGTGAACGTGGTCGAACCTCTTAGCCGGTACCCGAAACGGCCCCAAGGGAGCCTTCATGTGTCTGTGTACCTTGGCTCGTTGGCACGCCACGCAGGCTGCAGCCCACTCTTTTACTTGTTTGCGTAGGCTCGGCCACACAAACTTCTCTCCCACCATTTTGACTGATGCGCGCACTCCTGGGTGCGCCAGAGTGTGAACCGACTCAAACACGCGGCGACACCACGCGACCGGGCCCACCGGACGCGGGCGTCCCGTGGAGACATCGCAGATTGGGGGGGGCTGCCATCTTGCAGCACCCTGCTCTCCAGCCTTAACCCTGTTGATCCAGACTGGAGCGAGCGCACGTCTGCATCGCTAATCTGCTCCACGGCCATGGCTGCGTAATCTATCCCCACATAGACCGGGGCCACCACGGAGCGCGAGAGGCAGTCCGCCACCACATTCAGTTTACCCGACACATGCTGAATATCGGTAGTAAACTCTGAGATCGCGGCCAACTGTCTCTGCTGCCGGCTCGACCACGGTTCTAAAACCTTGGCCATCGCGAACGTTAGTGGCTTGTGGTCCACGAACGCAGTGAAGCTGCGTCCTTCCAGCCAGAACTGGAAGTGGCGTATGGCCAGGTGGAGAGCCAGCAACTCTCTGTCAAACGCGCTGTATTTACGTTCGCTGTCGCGCAAAGTTCTGCTGAAAAAAGCGAGCGGCTGCCAAGAACTGGAGACGCACTGCTCTACGACAGCCCCTATGGCCACATCTGAAGCATCGGTGGTGAGCGCTATCCGGGCCGCCGGGTCTGGATGCGCCAGCAGTGCGGCGTTTGCCAGGGCTGCTTTAACCTCCGAGAATGCCCGCTCCCGCTCCGGGGTTCATTCGACCCTATCCGCGGGTTTCTGTTTCTTGAGCGCGGCGTACAATGGTTGCATGAGCCACGCCGCGCGGGGATGGAAACGGTTATAAAAGTTCACCATCCCCAAAAATTCCTGCAGCGCCCTGACCGTCTGAGGCCGGTGAAAATCCGCCACGGCGCACACTTTGTCGGGCAACGGGATCACTCCTTCCGGAGAGACGCGGTGCCCCAAAAAATCAATCTCCGTCACGCCGAACTGGCATTTCGCCGGGTTGATTATTAACCCGTGCTCCTCCAACCCCCGGAAGACCGTCCTGAGGTGGGTTTTGTGTTCGTCTTTGGACGCACTGGCTACCAGGATATCGTCCAGGTAGACGAACACGAACGGGAGATCACGGAGCCCTGCATCCATCATGCGCTGGAATGTCTGTGCCGCGTCTTTTAACCCGAATGGCATGCGCAGGAACTTGAATAAACCGAACGGAGTTATTACTGCTGTTTTGGGTACGTCCTCCACGCGCACTGGGACTAGGTGGTAACCACGGACCAGGTCTATTTTGGAAAAAATGCGTGCTCCGGCGAGGTGAACAGAAAAATCCTGTATGTGGGGAATCGGGTAGCGGTCGTGCGCTGTGGCGTTGTTCAACCTGCGGAAATTACCGCATGGTCGCCACGATCCCTCAGCCTTAGGGACCATGTGTAGCAGGGATGTCCATGGGCTGTTTGAACGCCTGATGATGCCCAACCTTTCCAGGTTGGCGAACTCCTTGCGTGCTATGGCCAGTTTAGCTGCGTCCAAGCGCCGAGGTCTTGCAAAAACGGGCGGCCCGGTGGTGGTGATAAAGTGTTCCACCCCGTGTTTAGCGATGGCCGCCGAAAACGTCGGGACTCGTGAGTGCTGGGAACTGAGTGAGCAGTGCGTGGAACTTACCGCCTGGAGCTGTGACGTTGGCTTGTGCTGTTGGCTGGGTCGCTCGAGCTATACAGGGGAGAGAGTCAAAGGACAGTGCATTAACCAGGCGCCTGTTAGCAACATCAACCAGTAAACCATGTGCACACAGAAAATCAGCCCCCAGGATATGGTAATTCAGTGCTGCTATGACAAAAGTCCACTCGTACGTACGGCCGTGTCGAGATAAGATCAGTGTCCTCTCAACAAAGGTATTAATTTCCGAGCTGTTTGCTGCCAACATCTCAGGGCTGCTAGGTCCTGCCAGCCAGTCGGCGTAGGTTGGCAGGATGAAGCTCTTCTGGGCTCCGGTGTCCACGAGGAAACGCCTCCCCGAGCGCGCGTCCGTCATGTAGAGCACAGAACAAGCACAGAACAGAATGAATCCTTTCCACAAGCTCTCTGCTTTTACCCCAATCACTCTTCACAAATTTCATGGCACTTCTGAACACACAGCATGACATTTACATTACACTGCATTCAACCCCCTATGTCCTTGACTCCTTCCTGCCATCTCGCCAGGAACTCCCTGGGCATTGTTCTCCTATGCTTATTCACTGTCTCTGTCTGAGATGCTAAATAATCTGACTCCCCCAAGGTCCCATAACACGATTATTTTTTGTTTTTTTATACTTTATTAATCCCTGAGGGAAATTCAGGGCTTAATCCTTTTCGGGTTGCGGGGGGGCTGGAGCCTATCCCTACATCTTTGGGCGACAGGCAAGGTACAGGACAAGGATTAAGCGGTAGAAGATGGGGCGCCCCCCCCCCAAAAAAAAAAGAAAAAAGAAAAGAAAAATGTAAATAAAGAGCAGGTTTTGAGTAGTTTGCACTGAAAATGTTAAATCTGTAGTTGACAGGGGGCTGAAGCTAAAACTTCGCCCCGGGCGTTCAGAATGGTGGTGGTGGTTAGGGTTCAGCTCTCCCCCCCCCCCCTTCACAAATTCCTGGCTATGCCACTGGGATAAATGGATGGATGGAAATTCAGGGCACCCACCTGGATGGATGAGGGAGCCACGGTGCTGAGCCAATCCTTTACAGTAAAAAAAGTGGCAAATTTATGAGAAAGTTCCAAAATTACAAGCAAAAGTTAAAAAGTCAGTTTTACAAGAAAAACTAACAATTTTATGAGAAAAAAGTTGCAAATTTACAAGAAAAGGTCATCTCTGTTGTCATTCAGTCCATACAGGCAATCATGTGCAGTAGAACAAAATTATTTTTCTCCTATCTACAATGTTAATCACTTGTAGAATCAGAGGGGTCGCTGCCATCACAAACAACTTCTCCTTCCCCCATTCTATTACGCTGAGCACCAAGCTAGAAGGCAGGGAGTACCATTTTTATATGGTCTTTGGTATGACCCGGCTGGGATTTGAACCCACGACTTCCCGGTTGTGGGGCGGATGTTCTACCAACTAGGCCACCACTCTAGTGGTGAAAAGACTAATAAAGTTATGAGGAAAACTTGAAAGTTTACGGTAAACAAAAGTTGCAAAGTTATGAGAAAGTTTTAAATTTTCAAGAAAATTTATCAAATTAGATGGAAAGTCACAAATTTACGAGAAAATAAATTGAAAGTAGGTCAACAGGTAAAGTCCATGTGGGCAAACATAGATGGAGCAACATGGAATCTGCAGACAAACCCACATGGACCCATAGGACAGCCCGGACTTAACCTTTGTGTGGCCCACATGGGCAGCAGGTTTTCCCTGAGAATTTGACGATATTTTTGCTTAAGTCACTCCATTCCCTGTTACAGAAAAACACCCCCACAATACAATATTACCACCTCCATGCTTTACTGTAGGAATGGTGTAATTTGGATGGTGAGCTGAATTGGCTTTCCACCAGACATATCATTTCGTGTTGAGTCCAAATAGTTTGATTCTAGTCTCACCTGACCAAAACACCTTTTTATTTTTTACACTCAGCCTCAGAATCTTCAAGCTCCATGTGGCCTTTCTTGAGGAGTGGCTTTTTTATTGCAACTCTCCCATACAAGCAACATTTGTGGAGGACTTCTGATTTTGTTATTGCCCCCACACAATCACCACCCTTTGTCAGAAATTCCTGCACCAGTTTTCTCCTCAGTCTTTCATCCAGTTTGCCGGAACGTCCTGATCCAGACAGCTTCCACTTCTTAATAACAGACTTCACTGTGGTTCTAGGGATCGATAAAGCCTTTGATTTTGGTTTTCTGACAGTGCCCTCGTTGTTTGATTCAGTTACACTGCCGAGGACTGAAGTACTCCAGGACTGTCTCTTTTTCTACTGAGTTAATCAAAATGATCGCAGCTGATCCCAGGTGGAAATGAAATGGCTCGATGTCCTATAGAGATGTGATTAGCTACACCTGACTGAGTTTACAAATCCTTCTAGGAAGAGTAATCCTTTATCCAGTGATTCAGCTACAGTTAGGTCCATAGCTGTTTGCCAAAATATATTCAAGATACAGTTATATAATCAACATGGCAGTGCAGACTCTCATCTTTATTCGAGAGTTTTCACATCTCTCGGCAATCTTTCAATGAACACCAAACGTCTTCCCTTTGGAGATCATTGAGAAATCGTTTCGGAATGAGTCAAAACTTTGAGAACTGTGGAGATCATTAAAGACCATCAAGAGATCTTGGCGATTGAAAGATTGTTTGGTGATCTGGCTATTTTGCCATGATACAGTGATCTCTCAATGATCTCCACCCCTGTGTGAAGGCGGAATTAAGTTAGGCCACCTGCTCCAGAGCTGAGAACATCCTGCAGGCGCTGGTGTTTGTAACAGAGATGACGGCGTAAGTTTCAGCGCACTCACATCCATGAAACCAGATTAGACTTTGAGCTGGGAGAGCTCAGCATGTCTCTGCTGCTTGCTCCTGCTTCACCTCACTTCACCCTCCGTCCTCCCACACTCCTCACAAGTAGCTCATGTTTGGATTTTTTTCTCTCCTTTGACACTTTACTGCACCTCCTGTGAATGAAGCACTGCTGAAAAGAAATCAGCGTGTCTGACTGAGGAAAATGAACATCTGAACAGAAGCGCTACCCAACTCTATCTTACAAAAGAAAAAAGAATTTCTACTCTTTCTAATCAGCATGAATTGTTTGTCTTTCTAAATGCCAACGAGTGATAAAAAAAACTCTAAAAGGTTTCATGCACACTTTGTGGGGAAAAAGGAATTTGTCCTTGTTTAAGGCTGCAGAAAAGCTCTTTTTTCTGTATTGTTACAGCAGGATTTCTGAGATTTGCTCAGTGGTGTAATCATTTCAGAGCATTGCTAACAGCAGCTCAGTGGAGGCTTTGGTTTGAGGCTTTTATAGTATGTGATTAGAACGGACGGTGAACATAAACCTGCTGCTGCATTTCCTCTGATGGTTCACAGAACCACCCGTTATAGTCGGAGCCCCGTGAGTCTTATTTGCTTTTCCCAATTGTTGTATATACAGTATCCTGGCTGCACCCTGAGTCAGTCCCGCTCCAAAGTCTAATGGGTTTTTCTCCCAAATTTTAGTGAAGATGAGTCAGTTGGAGATCACACACTCAGTACTGTCTTTGGAAGAGAACCAAATCAGCGGCTTCTTAAGTTGCTGCTCATCTTTTTAACCATTTCTTCTCTCTCTCAGTTTGATGTCAGGTCTTGCTGCTCTGGACGCCAAGTGCTCCAGCCGCCTGGGCATCATGACCATCTCCTACTACCTCTGGACCACCTTTGTCGCCGTGGTAGTGGGCATCGTCATGGTGTACATTATCCACCCGGGTGGAGCGGCCCAGAAGGAGGACTCAGAGGACAGCAAGAAGCCCATGACCAGCTCCGCCGACGCCCTGCTGGACCTCATTCGGTAAAGGAGCAGCAGACACATTAGGCTCATTTTCTGTCTGTGATGTGTTTTGGGATTGAATGCTACAGCTCCATTTTCCACCCAGATTAAACACCCTTGAGTTTTGAACTTTATATTAATAATAATAAGTTTGCTGCTGAGTTCCCATCGTGGAGAGATGTGGTAAACATCACTGTCTGCACTAGTCAGAAGTAAAACTCTACGGCCTTTGCCTGCTTCTGCTGTCATGATTTGACAAGGGTCTGTAGAACTGCTTCCTGAGATAGAATAGGCACAGAAAAAAGTCTGAGGGAGAAAATGGCCAACTCTGTTGGTGTCTGATGGCAAGGCAAGTTTATCTTTAGAGCACATTTCATGTACCAGACAATTCAAAGTGCTTTACATAAAACATTAAAGCATTACAGCACGTTGAAAAAGAAATGCATAAGAATTTAAAAGCAAACTAAAAAATATAGAGAAATAGAATAACACAGATAAAGTACAAGAAACAAAAGTTGCAGTGCATTGTGGGAGATTAACAATTGTTCTACTGAAAGGTCACGGCAAATAGGAAAGTTTTTAACCTGGATTTAAAGTAGCTGAGAGTTTCAGCAGCCCTGATGCTTTCTGGGAGTTTGTTCCACATGTGAGGGGCATAAAAACTAAACGCTGCCTCACCATGTTTGGTTCTAACTCTGGGCACAGATAGTAGGCCTGACCCTGATGATCTGAGGGCTCTGGGTGGTTCATAATGGACCAGAAGGTCTGAAATGTATTTTGGCCCTAAACCATTCAGAGCTTTATAAACCAAGAGCAGTATTTTTGAAATCTATTCTTTGTCAGACAGGAAGCCAGTGTAAAGATCTGAGAACTGGAGTTATATGATCTATTTTCTTGGTCTTAGTGAGGACTCGAGCTGCAGCGCTCTGAACCAAATGCAGCTGTCTGATGGACCTTTTAGGGAAACCTGTGAGGACAGCGTTACAGTAGTCCAGTTTACTGAAGATAAAGGCATAGACAAGTTTTTCTAGATCCTGCTGAGACATCAGACCTTTAATCCTCGCTATGTCCTTTAAGTGATAATAGGCTGACTTCACTGCTGTCTTAATGTGGCTGTTAAAATTCAGGTCTGAGTCCAGAACCACACCCAGATTTCTGGCTTGGCTGTTGGTTTTTAGCATCATTGACTGAAGCTGAATACTAACTTTGAGTCTTTCTTCTTTGGCTCTAAAAACTATTATTCAGTTATGTCTCCATTTAACTGAAGAAAATTCTGGCACATCCACTCTTTAATTTGACCAATGCATTTGATCAGGGTTTTAATTGGACCATAGTCTCCTGGTGAGACATTTATGTAGATTTGTGTATCATCTGTATAATCATGGTAATATATTTTGTTGTTGTTGTTTTTTGTTTTTGTTTTTTCTAATGTTTTAAGAATGAGATAAACCGTCAAGTGTTGGTAGATAATCTGGTCGGGATCTCAGATTTTGAATGGGATGGGTGAGTTACAGCTGAAACATGCCATCTGGAGAAGGTACCCTTCAAACCTGAGACAACTGGAGCAGTTTGCTCATGAGGAGTGGGCCAAAATACCTGCTGAGAGGTGCAGAAGTCTCATTGACAGTTACAGAAATCGTTTGATTGCAGTGATTGCCTCAAAAGGTTGTGCAACAAAATATTAAGTTAAGGGTACCATCATTTTTGTCCAGGCCTGTTTCATGAGGTTGTTTTTTAAAATAATTCTGTTGAACCACAATTCAAAAGCATTGTCTGATTTTCAGTGGTTAATTTTCATAGAATTTTTATTTATTACCACTTTTGTCAGATTCAAGTTATTTCTGTGACCATTGTGGGTTTTTCTTTCATTAACAGAGGGGTACCAACAATTTTGTCCATGTCTGTAGCTAAGATAGTTTAACTCCTGCAGCATGTCGAAAACGGTGGTGGTGGTGGTGGGGGGGGAATCCAGAGTAATGCCCGAAAGTGAGATTGACTGGGGATTAATGACCCAACAAGGAACACAAACGTCTGGTGCGATGAGTAGAATTTATAAAGGAGAATAATGGATACCACACTTGCTCCGCTAAGCTGACGAGGCTAGTGGTGCTGCAAGTGTGGGATTTAGGAAAGCGACACATCTACCCCCACGTCATTAAAATGGGTGGAGGGGAGGGTAGCGTCATTCCAGTGAGCTCTGGTTGTTACGTCACAGCTGGAGATGAATCTGAACGGCTCACTGACTGAGACTAAAGCTGGATTTATGCACCCGCATCACGTCAATGCCATTACCAACGTCCGTTGCAGATGCAGTGATCAGCAATTTTTTCTTGTGTGTTGGGTGAAATGCATTGTTCCGTTGCCAAAACAGGTTTCAGCTGATGTGTGTAGTGGCTTATGTTCGTGTGTTTTGTTTATGAAATAGCGACGGACAAGAGCAGATTGTGATGGAGTTGGAGCTAAAAAATGTTAAGAAAAAGCAACTTTTAATACGATTGTTGCACAGAGAAAAAGAAAAGTCGGAGAAAACAGTGTGTGCGACCACCGCCGCTGCCATTTTGACAATCTGTGTAATTACTGGGGTTATGACGAGCCACAAAATGTTCTGTATGTGCTTACTAGCTCAGTGTTCTTTTGAATGTGGACCACTGTTTAACCGTCTCGTCTTGGAAGTTGTGCCGCCGTGAACAGGCAGCGCGAAGCAGCGGCGAGAGCAAGGAAATGTGAAGGAGGACACAAAGAGGACCAATCACAGCTCTTATGGCCTGCGTCGCCGACGTGCACCTCTCCTGCACATCAGGGGATGCAATAGGAACGCACGTTGCTGCTGTGTCGATGCGGGTGCATAACTTGCGCTTTAGTGAGGCCAAGGCAGACCTGAACACAGTGACAGGCTTCTGGTTTCCTTTGCCCAAATCCACGTGCAGAGGCACAGAAAAGGTGAAAATTTCACCCTCTTTAAAGACAAAGTAGAGGACATAATTGAGGCTTTTGGTGTAGATACTGTAACTTCTTTATGTAGCTGACTGTGAAAAAGTTACTGCGGTGCAGGTACTTGAAAGGTGGCTAATGAGCGTCAACCATGACACTGGTGATGGCAGATTTGCTGATGAAGGCCGAAGCGGCTGAGATCAGAGATCAAAGTCTTATGTGTCACTGGGTTATTGTGCTAAGCTAATTATCACCACTGAAGGATAAGGCTGTTGTGGTCCAGATAAACCTCCAGTGGGAAACACCACACTGGTCACGTGACCCGCTCAGTGGACAACTCTCACGGCAGGTTGATGGCATTCACAAACAATGGTTGTTAAAAGCACCAGTGCACTAATTGTCTAATTTGTGAGTGCAGGCTTGATTTTTCACTGATTTAGAAAAAGTCTTGGGCGACAGAATGTTTCTGAGTTCCGTTGGGATAGTGTTCCAGGTGTGAGACGCTCTGACAGAGAAGGACATCTGCCCACAGATGCTTTTCCTGAAAGGAGCATCACAGTCCCCTCAACTCTGGGATCGAGTGCCCACATCGTCCTTCAGATGGACGCACTCAGTCAGAGGAGGCGGAGCCAAACCATGAAGAGTTTTATACACCAGCATGACGTCACGCAACTTGATCATATCCCAACTGAGAAAATCATGTTTTGACCTGGCTCAAGGGCCGCAACAAAAAGAAGGACGCACCAAGTGGAGTTGAAATTAAACATAACTTTATTAAACCAAATTAGACCAAATTAGAAATGCATAACTGAAATATTAACAGAATATAAGTGTTCCATGAGTAATATCAGTGATGGAGGGTGTGAGCGGGTGTAAAACATGGTGTAATGGTGTTGAGCAGTGCAAAACCTAAATAACCTAACCAAATATAACCAAGGAGTCCAAACGCAACCAAACCAGGACAGAAGGACTGCCTGTCGGGGAAGAAGCACAAACAGAGGTTAGTGGGGTGAAGCGGTGCGAGGCCCGGTCTGCAACCCAAAGGGAACGGTGAGTTCACCACCAGGCGTAAATGCCCTGGGTCACCTGGGCGCCACAGGTGATCCAACTTGGCAATCAATTACCGGCATCAAGCTAGAGCACAGCACCCCCTACGGGACCCAAGGGGCCGTAACAATCATATCTGGAAAGAATGTGGCAGTGATGATGGATACTTGGTTTTTGTCCTGGATCCCAGCCAACATGTCCATGTGGGCTCCACCGCAGGATAAACTGAGTTGTCTTATGGGTCCATGTGGGTGTGTCCGTGGATTCCAGGTTGGTCCCATCTGTGTTTGCCCACATGGACTTTACCTAAATTTACCACTTTTTTACTGTAATTTTGTAACTTTATCTCATAATCTTGTTACTTCTTTCCTTGTAAATTTGCTATTTTCCTGTAAATTTGTGACGTTTTTCCATAAATTTGCAACATTTTTTTGTAAATTTGGAATGTTCTCAAAAATGTTCAACTTTTTTTTACTGTAAACTTACAACTTTTTCCTCAAATTTGGAATCTTTTTCTCATAATTTTTAAAAAAATTTTCTCATAAAATTTAAACTTATTTACTCATATTTGTTACTTTTTGTTAATTTGCAACTTTTCTGATTTTTTTCCTCATAAATTTGACTTTTTCTTGTAAAGTTGCTATTTTTTTTCTTGAAAGTTTGTAACATTTCAAGTAATTTTTTTCTTGTGAATTTACGAACTAACCTGCACTTATATAGCACTTTTCTAGTCACAAAGACCACTCAAAGCGCTTTCACTAATACTAACCCTCTATTCTAAGGGCCTATAGGAAACAGATATCTAGGGACAATTTAGAACAACCAATTATGCATGTCTTTGGATTGTGGGAGGAAACCGGAGCCCCCGGAGTAAACCCACGCAGCACAGGGAGAACATGCAAACTCCACACAGAAAGGTTCCAACCCCTGCCAGCCTGGGGATTCGAACCAGGAACCTTCTAGCTGTAAGGCAACAGTGCTAACCACTTTTTTTCTCCGAAATTTTCATTTTTTCCTCGTAAATTTGTGACTCTTTTCTAGTAAATTTGCAACTTTTTTCCTCATAAATTTGCTACTACTTTTTTGTAAATTTGTCAGTTTTTTAAAAATAAATTTTCACATTTTTTTGCTCATGAATTTGTGACTTTTTCTCTTAATTTTTCCTATGGCGCCACTGTTACTAAAAACCTGCTCATCCACTAAACTCAGGTGGGACCCAATGGGTTTAAAGCGGGTAAACGGATCACCTGCACCACAGGTAAAGTCCATGTGGGCAAACACAGATGGGGCCAACATGGGACCTGCGGACAAACCCACATGGGGACCCATAAGACAGCCCAGGCATGAATTGTTAAGCCACTTTTGAACTGACACCGTTGTACCTAATAGATCTTTAACTGCTTCAGTCTTAGTTTTTGAATGAATGTAGACGACAGCGTCATCTGTGTACGATAAAATAAAGTGCACTGGCTCACTTCTGGTCAGAGTCTGAAGGGGAAATACTGAGCAGTGATGAAGCCCTCTCTTTCAGAGTCACCGAGCACAGCTGGGCCTGGGATTTACCCCGTAAAGCTTCTTTGCAGCCTTCATCTATCATGCAGTCCTGCTGTATCACTCACACATGGAGCCGCCCGGCTGTCAGCGCTCCTGTGTGTGGGTGTTTGTGTGTACATGCATGTGTTTGTGTTTATGTGTGTGATAAGTACATATAATGAGCATACTATCTATAAATGTGAATAAACATGGATTTATTAGGAGCTCCAGGGTTAGAGCGGTTCATTAGCTGTCTTTGCTCTTAGACACAGGACAGTCTGATGAAGTCAGGGGACTGCAGCCTGTGGCTCGCGAGCCACATCTCTTTTAATTATAACCTCTGGATTTAACAAGAAACTTAAAAGCAGCAGTCAGGATTTTTATCAGTTTTTCTCCACCATTGGTTGTCTGCTCTAAAACCAAAACAAAGCTGTAGCTTGGCCACATCATTTCTAACACCAGTCATCACCGCATCCGCGTCTGTCTTCTATGCTAACAGCTAACCACAACTCTGTCGCAGTGGGCCGGCTCCCTGCGCTTTTCTGTTACCTTTTACCCAGCCAGCGAGTCGCCCATGGCTCCTTTGCGGCCTCCAACGAAGGGAGCAGCACTCATCAGAAGAGTCTCTGAGTTTCCCGGTACCCATTGTGGCTCCCACCTTTTGACTAGCTCCCACTTCTGGGGGTCCAGGTGTGGCACAGGCCAGGCCTGGACTTGCTAGCTGTGACCCCTGGGGGCTCATGTGTAACAGATGCTGAAAAGGAACCTCACCGACAGGAGGGAAAGCTAACGGTAACACTAAGTCTCTGTGTGTCCATAGACAGTGTTTTTTTCCCTACTAGGAGTATTGATTTTCTGTCCATTTTCGATGTAGTCCAGTAGTCCAGCACTCAGCGCACTCGGTGAAGAACTGCACTCAGCAGTGAGGGGTTTTTTTTGTCACTGCCCCCACAGTGCTTAAAGTTGAGAAAAGTTCAACTTTTGGAGCGCTGCATCACTCATCAGCGGCACACCCCTCTAACCAGCCAATCAGAATCATGCTAAAAGGATACCATGATCGATATTTAACAGCAAAAGCTTGGAAAGACATGTGTCTTCTTACCAGTTTATTGCAGTGTAACACCTAGATAAAGACCTGGGTCTTTAGGCTTGTGCAGCTTTCATACTGAAAGATGGCGTACTCACAAAAAGGACGTGCGCACAAAAATTTCCAGATTTTTAAAACTGTGCACAAGCCCAATTCTCCGATCCATTTCTTTATACATCCCACCTCATGTGAAAAGTCAGCACATGTGTGCAATCTCTTTACTCTGCCTCGGTTCCTCCCACTAGTGACTATGTAAATGAAGAAAAATGCCCCTTCTGTCACTCTTCTGTCAAACAGTGATCGTCATTCCTGCGGGAAAGCACAACATAAAAAAACTGGAAAAGCACTCATAGAGCGCATACCTCCACCAAGGCTCCTTCCGTTTGTCATGGATCACCTCCAAAATGTAATGGGTTTGTGTGTAGGCCTAGAGCCACTTGTGGTGAAAATTGCATCAGAGTCTGTCCATCAGTTTTGGAGTATTGTTGCTAACACACTGTGAGAAGATAAGAGCCTTGGCTGAGGTATGCATTCTCAGATCATCACCAAAATATAATGGGTTCCTCTCTAGCCCAAGAACCACCTCTGGTGAAAATTTCATCCAAATCCATCCAGTAGTTTTTGTGTAATCCTGCTGCACAAATACAAACAAAGCCCTTGGTGGAGGTATGCACTCTCAGATCATCACCAAAATCTAATCATTTCTTCCTTGTCCCATTTTTTTTTTGATTTTGTATACTTTATTGATCCCCAGAGGGGAAATTGAGGGCGTCCACCTGGATGGATGAAGCAGCCACGGTACGGCACTATCCTTTACCATTCGTCTTTGGCCTCCGTCGGTCTATGATGACCATGGAAGAGAATCCTAAACGTCTACTCTGCTGGAACAGCACCGCCTGTGGCTGAACAGGCCGATGCGCGAATGACAGTCCCTGTCACACAGGTTGCACTTGTGGGTGGTCTCCGTGCTGCTGGGTCTGTGGCGGTTCTTCCTGCGGGTCCTTTTTTCATCTGCTGCAGCAGTCAGTTTGTCTTCACCCGCCTTGAGCTGTCTGGTCAGGGTGCCTCTCCATTTGGAGCGGTCCATTGCGAGGTCCTCCCAGCGCTCTGCGTTGATCTCCAGGGCCTTCATATCTCTCTTGCAGACGTTTCTGAAGCGCAGCTGTGGGCAGCCAGCATCTCTCCTGCCAGTCGCCAGTTCTCTGTAGAGGACGTCTTTGGGGATTCTGCCACCCTCCACACGGTGAACATGGCCTAGCCAGCAGAGCCTGCGCTGTCTAAGTAGAGTGAACATGGAGGGAAGGCCAGCGCGGGACAGGACGTCTGTGTTGGGCACTTTGCCAGGATATGTCCAGGATGCGGCGAATGCAGCGCAAGTGGAAGGAATTCAGTCTCTTTTCCTGCCAGGCGTATGTTGTCCACGTCTCACTCCCATAGAGCAGTGTGCTGATGACGCAGGTGTTGTACACTGCCATCTTCGTCTTGACAGAGAGTTTGGGATTCTCCCACACTCGTGTGGTGAGGCGAGCAAGTGTGGAGGTTGATTTTCCAACCCTCTTGTCGATCTCTGTATCAAGGGAGAGGTTGCTGCTGATCGTGGACCCCAGGTACATGAACTGATTCACGACCTCCAGCTCGTAGTCGTCGATGGTGATGGTTGGTGGTGCTTCCGTGCCTTGCACCAAGACATTAGTCTTCTTCAGGCTGACGGTAAGCCCGAAGTCCATGCATGCCTGGGAGAAGCAGTCCATCAGGGTCTGAAGCTCCTGCTGTGTGTGGGTCGCGACTGCAGCGTCGTCTGCAAACAGCATATCTCTAATTAGAGCCTCACGTACTTTGGTTCTGGCTTTCAGGCGGGCAAGGTTGAAAAGCCTGCCGTCAGATCTTGTATGCAGATAGATTCCCTCTGTTGCTGTGCTGAAGGCATGCCTCAGGAGCATAGCAAAGAAAATCCCAAAGAGGGTTGGCGCAAGTACACAGCCCTGTTTCACTCCGCTGTGTATACTGAATGGCTCTGAGACGTTGCCGTCGTACTGCACCATCCCCTGCATGTTGGTGTGAAATGATTCGATGAGGCTTTGCAACTTTGGTGGGCATCCTATCTTTGGCAGGATCTTGAAAAGGCCCTCTCTGCTAACCAGATCGAACGCTTTGGTGAGGTCGATGAAGGCGACGTACAGGGGCATGTTCTGTTCTCTGCACTTCTCCTGGAGTTGGCGGATGGAGAATATCATGTCCACCGTCGATTGCCCAGCGCGGAAGCCACACTGAGACTCGGGGTAGACAAGTTCGGCGAGCTTCTGTAGACGAACGAGGACAACTCATGCGTAGACTTTGCCAACAATGCTGAGGAGGAAGATGCCCCTGTAGTTGTTGCAGTTGCTCCTCTCCCCTTTGTTTTTGTAGAGGGTGATGATCTTGGCATCCCTCATGTCCTGTGGTACGGAACCTTCCTTCCAGCACTGGCAGAGGACGTTATGCAATGGCAGCAGTAGGGTGGTCTTGCAGTGCTTGATCAGGTCGGGGGGTATGCCGTCATTGCCGGGTGCCTTGCCAGCGGCCAAGCTATCAATGGCCTTGCTGAGTTCGTCGATGGTTGGCTCAGCGTCAAGTTCATCCATGGATGGCAGGCAATCGATGGCATCAAGGGCTGACAGTGTCACAGTGTTCAGTCTGGAGTAGAGGTCGGAGTAGTGCTCCACCCATCTCTCCATCTGCTTGTTCTTTTCTGTGATCATCTCCCCAGTGGAGGATTTGAGGGGGGCCGTCTTGCTCTGAGCCGGACCAAGTGCTTTCTTGATGCTGTCATACATACCATGGATGTTCCCTGTTATGGCAGCGGTTTGAATGTCTTGGCTGAACTGAGTCCAGTACTCGGCGCAGCGCCGAGCAGTCTGCTGAACTTTGCTTCTCACAGCCCTGAGAATCTGGAGATTCTTCTCGTTTGGATACTTCTTGTACTCAGCAAGTGTTGAGCGCTTGGCTTCAATGACGGGGTCATCACGGTCGACTTGGCATCAAACCAGTCCTGTGACTTCGAGGTCTTCCTCCCAAAGGTAGCCAAGGCTGTGCAGTGGATGGTGTTTCGCAACTCTTCCCACTTCTGCTTTGCAGACTCTCCTTCTTGTAGTTCACCAAATTCCTTCACAAAGGTGAAGGCAAACTGCTCAACAAGTTCTGTTTGGGCCATCTTGGTGGTGTCAATCCGTGCCTTTCAAGGCTGTCTGGCACAGTGGAATTTCTTCAGCTGCAGCTTAACCTTGCAACACACCAATGAATGGTCTGTGTCGCAATCTGCACTCTGGAACGAGCGGGTGATTAGCACGTTCTTCAGTGAGGTGCGCCTGGTCAAGATCAAGTCCAGCTGGTGCCAGTGCTTTGAGCACAGATGTCACCAGGAAACCTTGTGTTGGGGCTTGGTCTTGAAGAACGAGGTTAGCAGCGAGTCCTGTCATCATAGTGCGGACATTCCAAGTTCCCAGTTTTAGAGTTGGTCTCTTATGTTTTGTTGTCTTGCCTGGTGCAAAGGTTCTCAGCCTGCCGTTCAGACTTCACCTCATCCCCATGCACCCAATGAGGAAAGCAGGCTGTGGCAGGACAACACCTTATTGGCTGGGGGCTGCCCAGCTTGAGGCGGGCGATAGCTGTCCAGTGAGATCAGATGATCCCTCCCACCGTCAGGAACAACCCCTGGCGCCACGCTCTACGCCAGTTGAGCGGTGGCTTATAACCGGTAACTGTCATTCCCCGTGTTTTGTCTACGCCGAAGGCGAAGCTGGAGTGTCCTCTCCAGTGACCCGGTGTTCTACCTTCCAGCGTTGGGCGTTGGTAGGATTCAAGCCTGGGCAGGAAGATATGGAAGACAAGATGTTGCCCATACAGCATGTCCCCCCTCTCCACGTCACTGATGAATCCAAAGGAACAGCAGGGCTGCTACAGTTTGGCACCAGCGCCATCGCAGGAGTTGCCAGAACGATGTTGAGCACAACAGAGAACTGCCTTAGGGACTCCGACTCCGGATTTTTTCTCAGGGTTGACTCCCGAAGCCTTTCCCGTGACCGGGTATGCCGCAAGGCAGCAGAGGTTTGAAATCAGGGTTTACCTTCCCCTAGATGGGCTACCTTCCCAGGTTAACGGGCCACCATCTACCCGAAGCATCTGGTTTTAAGGCGCCAGAAATCCGCCCTCGCCCCTTCTCCTATTAGTAAAAGCAGTTCCGCCGGGCTTAGAAACTAAAACACACGGGCAGGCTAGGAGTTGGACTTAGTTGTCAGAGGCTTTTTGAGACGCACACCATAAGGAGCATTTTATAAGCACTGGGAGCTTAACCCCAGTGCCGCTCCTGGCTATGACAACCTTGGAACCAATTCACCATTTGGTTTACCATTACCATTTACCATTTTTTTACCATTCACACACACACATTCACACCTAGGGCCACTTTAGAGCCTCCAATTAACCTAACCTGCATGTTTTCGGCCTGTGGGAGGAAACCGGAGAAATCCCGGAGTAAACCCACGCAGACACGGGGAGAACATGCAAACTCCACATAGATCACTGTTGGTCAGGGGCTGGGATCGAACCAGGGATCCCATGGCCAAGGGTGAATTGCTGTGCTGGCGCAGTGCTAACCACTGCACCCCCGCACCGCCCCAGACTTCAGACTTGTCCTGAAAATTTCGTCCAAATCTGTTCATAACTTTTTGAGTTATGTTGGTAACAGACAGACAGACAGACAGACAAACCCCGGCAAAAACATTACCTCCTTGGCGGAGGTAATAATAACTTAACGGAGTGTGGCGCTGAGGTGTTGATAACGGAGGTGGAGGTCAGAAAAAATATTTTATTTTGTTCTGACCCTCCGGAATCAACAATAAAGCTAAGTTTACCGACTGGACCGAGTTAAAATGACAGTTCATTCATTTATTTTTTTTATTTCTATTGGATCATAACAAGACAAAAAAGAAAAGAAAGCTAGATCTGTCCTGGGGCAACGCCTTGACCCAGTGGAGGAGATAGGAGAGAGAAGGATGGTGGCTAAACTGTCATCTCTGCTGGAGTCCGAGTCCCACCCTATGCAGGACATGATGAACGCACTGAGGAGCTCATTTAGCAATAGACTACATCATCCTAGGTGTGTGACCGAGAGGTTTTGCAGGTCCTTCCTACCTACAGCTGTCAGACTTTATAACCTAAGCAGGGCTGCTCGCAGAGATAGCAAAAACAAAACAAACAAAAAAAAAACGTGATGACCTAATAGTATTGAATGCAAAAGAGGCAACAGACTTACACAAATGGTCCCCTCCAGTATACAACTAGGACAATATCAGTCGCTACGGAGAGTGACAATATGTATGGGTACATATTCATACTATGTAGGATAACTAAGTAGACGGTTATGCTGTTTATTCCATCTTGCTACAATGCTCCGCACTTTGTATATATGTTTATATATTTATGTGTACGTATGTATATCCACTGCTCTTATTTATATTTTTCGTATCTTCTTAATTATTGCTCTGAGTGTTGCTATCCCTGTGCTGTCGCAATCCTGGAATTTCCCCATTGTGGGACTAATAAAGGCTTATCTTATCTTATCTTATCTTAAAAGGAAAGAGAAAAAGACAACATTTCGTACAGAAAGGGTGTAGGCTGAACCAACAAGTTGTGCCTACACGTCAGTTAATGCAGCCAGCTCAGACTGAAATAAAATAAAATGGCATTAAAGTTGGTCTATAGACAGATCACTATATGACAGTGTGACCGAGGTGGGGGGGAACGCTGTCAAAGAAAGCCCTCAGTAATCCGCACACAGACGTGATGTTACTGAGTAAAATAAGTAAATAAACACCACTGAATACCACTCCAATCTTATAACTGAATTTATAGTTACAAACCAAATCTGTGTCAGAATCCAAATTACGCACAACAGCCAAGGAATGTCATAACCCGAGTGTCGGTTCTGGCCACACTCGGGCCTCATATCTTGTTGTTCCCTGGCTTTGGCAGCTGAGGGTTCCTTCCAGCTCCTCGGGCTCTTATTGTGAAGGCGCCCGGGGGAGCTCCCTGCTGTCAAAGTCAGCTGCTGCTCTGCTGTCATTAGCAGCAGCTGTGCCGCGTTGGGGTCATTAGCCACCAGATATAAGCGGGTGCTAAATGTCCTCCAGCGCGGCAGTCTCTGTTATGTTCCTGTTATGTTCAGCTATGTTCTGGTTATCCTGGTTAACCCCTGTTGTGTTCCTGCTGACCTCCGTTGTCCTCTGTTAGCCGACTCGGGTATCTCGTAATCCCATCGGTTAACGGTCCTGTGTGTAAGGTACGTTCAGTGTGATTACCCTGACTATTACTCGTCTGGTGCATCGGGTGCTCCCCGGCTCAGACGTACCCATCCCGTTGTTTGTAATCTCTTCCTTGTCAACCTGCACTGTTAATAAACATCACTGCAAACTCACTGGTGACTGAGGCGTCTTGTGACGGTCCGTGAGGGCCGTCGTGACAGTAGACTGCCGCCAAACGCCCGGAGAGGAGGCGTTGTATCGAGACGCCATTCACTGTGCAGTTTGCAGTATTGGACTGTTTGTTTCTACCTGTCTGAGTGTCTGCAGCTGGGAGTATGACGTCATCCAGGAGCCGCAGCGGGCGCCTGGGCAGGCAGCTAGCGGAAGCTCTGGAAGATATTGACAACACCATCTTTTCCGCTACGCTGTGGGACGCTCCCAGCGACATGTTAAGACATTTGGACTACGCTGAGGTATTTCTGCTTAATCTCCCCCTCGAGTTTGACGATCACCCGGAGGTGATAGCGAGGTGGGAGGAACTCGCCGCCCAACGCGAGTCACTTCGTGGGCTGGAGGAGAGGAGCAGGAAGCAAGGGAGAAAGCGTCCTTGCTCCCTGCGTCGTTGTTCCGCCCCCGTCCCGGAGAAGAACCAGGAGTGCGCGCCGTCTGGGGGCCGGCGACGACGTCGGCGTAACGACGCGGGCTCTCCTCAGCAGAATCCTCAGCTGAAACCCCGTCTGGATCCAGTTCTGGGTCGCCGCAAGGGCTCAACCCCCCACACAGCTGTCACTCCTGCGCCTCGTCAGAGGGGAATCCCCGCAGCCTCGTCTTTTTCCGGGTTTTCGCCTGCTGTCCCGTCAGCACTCCATGCCCGACTGACCCCGGCTGTCGCCCCCTCCTCCTCGTCGCCTATCCTGGCTGCTGTGTGTCTCGGGAGCTCCGTTTTGGCGAGTCCCATCCCGGAACCGTCTCGAGTGGCCTCACCTCGTCTTCCCAGAGGGCCCTCTGTCGCCACCCAGCGGGGAAAGGGAGGAACGACGTCCCCCACAGCGGGAACCATCTTACCCTCAGGAGAAAGGCGAGTGCATGATAATTTCTCTCATTCCGATATTGTTTTGCCTTGTCTGACTCCTGGGGGTGGAGTTCGGGGTATGCAGCCCCCCCGAGCTCCCTCCACCTGCTGTGGATGAAAGAATTAACCCTGCTTCCTCTGTGTCTCCCTCCGCTGAGCGGTCCTCGATGCCAGGCCAATGTCGCTGGATGAGGAGGGGGCCTGCGGTTCTGGAGAGCTTGGTTCCGGTTCCGCAGCCACGCCGTGGGCGGAGGAGGAGAGCGGACTGCAGCGTGGAGCCTTCGCCGATGAGGAAGCGTCCCCGGGGTTCCACGGAGGAGCGGTCCGGTCCAGCGGGTCGAGGTTTTCCTGCCACCACGCCGTGCGGGCCATTGGCGTGGACATCGGTGCCGGAGGACTCTCAAGCTGCGCACACCATCACACCAGCTGTGGAGCCCGACGCGGCTGAGTGGGAGCCTGAGGACGGCCTCCTGACATCTGAGCCCGGATCTTCGCAGTCCTGGACGGCGTCAGAACCCGAGTTCAGGCAAGTGCTCTGTTTTGTCTTTCTGTTTCACCTCTTAGAGCACTTTTGCCTGTCTCAAGGGGAGATGAGCCGGGTGCAGCCGGCCGCTGTGTCCGAGCTTATCTCGCCGGGTTCTGGCGCTGCCGGTGATCCTGATCCCGGGTTTTCTCTCTCTTTTGAGCCTTCTCCCAGGGTCGCCGGCGAGGGGCTGCTCTCGCCTGCTGCACCAGAGGTTCCGGTTTCGGGGTTGGAGGTCGAGTCTGGTGCCACGCCGACCCAGTTGGGGTCCGTCGTGGGTTTGGTTCCGGAGGCCCAATCGGGGTCCACCGTGGGTTCGGTTCCGGAGGCCCAATCGGGGTCCGACGTGGGTGCAGCACCAGCAGGTCCTGGATTCGGTGAGGGAGCTGCAGATCCCCGGCCACCGGATGCTGGACAGACTCATTCCCCTCGTCACCCTCATCACCACCGTCATCCTCCTCGTCTCCCTGAGGAGCGCTACCCATCTCCACCTGGGGCTGTTGGGGTCCCGAACGCTCCGTCCGGTTCCCCCTCGTCTCTCCCCTTTTCAGCGGGACCGCCGGCTGCTTCTTCCCAACGGTTCTGGTGGGCTGGCGTTGCGGGGCGGCCGCCTGAAGGACTGTCTCGCCGGTTTGGTTCTCTGGGCCGGTCCCCCGTCATTTTTGACTCCCTGTGTGGCGACCTGCTTCGGCCGCCTGAAACTCTCTGCTTCCGAGCATGGGACTGGGGTAGGCCACCCGAACCGTCCTCTTTTCCCCTCCCTGTTCTGTGGCCTCTTGATGCCGGACGACCCCCCGAACCTTTTGCCCCCATCCCTCCGGGTCAGGACTGCACCCTCCCCGGGTTTCTGATTTCGTTTGTGGGACTGTTGGGGTGTGCGGGGGGGGGGGGGGATTGATTTGTGTTTTTGTGGCTCACTACTTTGTTTCTGTGTTTGGTGGTTCTTTTCCCTCCACCTTATGTCAATTTGTTTTTGCCAATAGGTGTACTGCCTATTTTGACTCTGTTCTTGTCACCCACATTCAAGGGAGTATGGTTTTTTTTTTCCTGTCTCTACTGCCTTGTTGGTCTTGTTGTTTGTCTCTCTCCCTCCTGCCAGCACCCCATCCACCCACCCTAGGGGGGGGGGGGGGGGGGCTGGGGTGTTACTCTGGCCGCTCAGAGCTCGGCCTTGAGGGGGAGGTACTGTCATAACCCGAGTGTCGGTTCTGGCCACACTCGGGCCTCATATCTTGTTGTTCCCTGGCTTTGGCAGCTGAGGGTTCCTTCCAGCTCCTCGGGCTCTTATTGTGAAGGCGCCCGGGGGAGCTCCCTGCTGTCAAAGTCAGCTGCTGCTCTGCTGTCATTAGCAGCAGCTGTGCCGCGTTGGGGTCATTAGCCACCAGATATAAGCGGGTGCTAAATGTCCTCCAGCGCGGCAGTCTCTGTTATGTTCCTGTTATGTTCAGCTATGTTCTGGTTATCCTGGTTAACCCCTGTTGTGTTCCTGCTGACCTCCGTTGTCCTCTGTTAGCCGACTCGGGTATCTCGTAATCCCATCGGTTAACGGTCCTGTGTGTAAGGTACGTTCAGTGTGATTACCCTGACTATTACTCGTCTGGTGCATCGGGTGCTCCCCGGCTCAGACGTACCCATCCCGTTGTTTGTAATCTCTTCCTTGTCAACCTGCACTGTTAATAAACATCACTGCAAACTCACTGGTGACTGAGGCGTCTTGTGACGGTCCGTGAGGGCCGTCGTGACAAGGAAAAGCCTTTTATTTCCAGACTGTAATCTCCAAATAGATATTTTTGTTATATTTGCCCCTTTCAGGGCATAAATGAGGTGCCAGATGCCAACAGAGAGTTTGCTTGTTTATTACAGAAAGAACAAAATAAAGAGTCACGTGGGGCAGAACACATACACTAACCTAGAACACAAAATAAAGAATAATAACATCAATGCAAGAGCGTAGCGAGGGTGGAAACTGATGCTATAGAATAAACACTTACGAATGATGAAGCGAGGACGAACCAACCACAGAAGAAGACTGGAGCCAGGGATAGGGACTCCAGTCCAGGTAGACTTAGGTCGCAGTGAGGATGAGCCTCAGCTGCTCCCTTAAATACTGATAGCAGAAAGCAATAACCAAACAGGAGAGGAGGAAACGTAATACCAAATCATGATCAGCTGTGACAGTGCCGGCTAGACTTTGACAACTGGAAGTCCGGCTGAGGCGCTGTCACAGTAAAAGCCCTGGGAGAACCGATAATAACCAAACAGAAATAATACAGGAGAAAAAGGGAGAATACTGAGTGGCCCGGGCGCGGACAACCCCAGTGCTCGGATCACCACAGTTTTAGACTATAGAAACATCCACTCCGACACAGCTGCAAATGTCACCGCTGCAGCTACCAAGGTTCACCTGCAGGGAACCGCAATGCAGCTGCCTCAGCACGTATTGTGCTGGAGCTGGGGCTCATTAGAGAGCATCTTGCTGAACAGAATTCCTCCCAGGAGAGATGGATTGGGCACGTTGCCTCTTGAGTCAACTATATAGTCTCTGGTAAATTATATTATCTCTTTGTCACACTTACAGAAACGGGATCCACTTTACAGTTGTCACACACGGCTCTAGGGAGCCGCGCAATAAGAGCCAAGGGCGAGCCAGTGAGTCGTGATGTTTTATTTAGGGTGAGGGATGAGGGATGAGGAGAGCACAGATACTCATACAGACGTACATTCACAGGTTGCACAGCGCAGGGGCAGGAAGCTCGTACCGGACATAGGGGTAACAAGACGTACATACTCACAGCGGGTTACAATCACAGGAATGCTGCAAGGGGAGTAGAGGCTGACACCAGACGAAGGGGCTTCAGCCTAGCAGTGCTTATGTCGCAGCCCCGAGTCATCGAGGCTGCTCCTATTTATTCTCATTGGCAGCGCCCCAGCTGATGAGGACTAATTGGCCCCAGCTGTCCGTAATGCTGCCAGCTGGGAGCCTGCTGAGACGCTGCTCAATGAGAAGCAGGGATGGAGGAAAACATGGGCTGAGCACTGAGACGGCATCAAGCCATGGTGACAGAGCCTCCCCCTCAAGGTCGGGCTCCTGAACGATCAGGAACATCCCAGCCGCCCCCCCCCCCCATCTGGAGTGGGAGGAAGGGAGGCAGGACCGGAGGAGGGGGAAGCAAGGGGGAGGACAACACCAGTAGACCAAAATGTAGGGTAACGGGGCAGAGAAAAAAAAAAACCCAAATGCGCTACTCTACATTGCACCAAAAAAAAGGGAGGAAAAAAAAGCCAGGGCACAAATGGAGAGAATACAAAACACGGGAACAGAACAATCCATCAAAAGAATGACAAAAACGGATAAAGCAATTACAGAGTATGGCAGGAACAAAACACATAACCCCATAATGCAAACAAAACTAAGAACAGGACAAGAGTGACAAAAAAAAAAAAACGCTGAGTACGGGTAATGAAGAGGGAGAAAAAAAAAACCACAATACACAGCACCATATATATATATCCACCCACAGTCACCAAGAGAAGTGAAGGTGACTGGGACAAACGGACAACTAACTAAAAACTAAAAAACTAGTGATATCTACAATATGAGCACCTCCTTTCTCAAAATGCACAGCAAAATATTAATCAAACCACTGACTCATCTCATTAATCTCTCCATTAGGTCTAGTACATTTCCATCTGGCTGGAAAAAAGCTGTCGTCATACCAGTTCATAAATCAGGCAGTAAAGACGATATATGCAATTACCGCCCAATCTCTATCTTACCAGTCCTATCTAAGGTTCTTGAAAAAGTTGTAGCTACACAGCTGATAGACTACTTACAAGACAGTCAACTTCTTCATCCACATCAATTTGGTTTTAGACCAGGATACTCAACAGAAACAGCAAATTGTTGCCTTATTGAAAACGTCAAACAGTCCTTGGACAGGGGTAATGTGGTAGGAGCTGTTTTTCTAGATCTCAAAAAGGCTTTCGATACTGTAAACCACAGTTTGCTTTTATCCAAAATGGTATCTTTTAACTTCTCCCCAAATACATTAGAATGGTTTGCATCTTATCTCCAGAATAGAGAACAGTGTGTAAAAGTTCACCAGGATAAATCCTCATTTTTAAACAACCGCATGGGTATCCCACAAGGGTCCATTCTTGGTCCTTTACTTTTCAGCATTTTTATTAATGACTTGCCGTTACACTGCTCAGCTGCAACATGCCAACTTTATGCAGATGATGCAGTTATTTACACAGCTGCCAAGACTCCAGCACAGGCTGCAGATGTACTGTCTACAAGTATGGTTGATGTCCAAGAGTGGCTCCTCAAGAACCATCTATTGCTGAACCTTCAGAAAACAGTCTCAATGTGCTTTTCAATCAAAAAATGTAACCTGCAACATTTTAAAGTTAATATACATGATCATGACATCAGTTTAGCTACAGAATTCAAATACCTTGGCATTGTACTAGATCCTCAACTCAAATTTAATCTTCATATAAAGAAAATTTCAAAAACAGTAAAAAAAAATCTGAACTGCTTTAAATTAATTAGATATTACATACCTTACGAAGCAGCTGCACTGTATATGCATTCTATGGTTTTTTCTCATATATCATACTGTTTGACAGTCTGGGCTCAAGCAGCCCCTTCCACAATAAGACATATAGGTTCATTATATAATCAAACCCTAAAAATCTTGGACAAAAAGCCCATTAGGTGGCATCACTGTAATGTTTTAAAAAAATACAACCTATTGAGTTTTGAGAGCTTCATTGACCTCTGTCTTCTGAAATTAACGTTCAAATGTTTCCATAAATCAGCACCCGAGCCACTTGCTGGTTTCGTCCAAAGACAGGACAGCAGCAGAGCCACCAGGAGTTCTGTTAACAATAACTGTAAAATATTCCACCGCAGAACCACATTTGGACAAACAGCTTTCTCTATAAAGGGCAGTCACATCTGGAACACAATGCCAAATGAAATTAAAATAATAACGGACTTTAAAACATTCACTAAAAATGTTAAAAACTGGCTGAAAAATAAACAAGAATGTACTCATGTATGAATTATTTGTCTGCAAAGTGAGAGTGAATGAAGGGAAGGAATAAATGTGTTTGTTTATAGTGAGTGACGGAGGGAGGAAGGCCTGAAATAGGCAAATGTGAGTTATGTTATATGTGTTAAATGTGAGTCAGGCTGTTATATTTGTGTATTTATAATATTTATGTTAAAGGTGAGTCAGGCTGTTATATTTGTGTATTTATAATATTTATAATATTTATAATTGTGTATTTATAATTTTTCTGCATTGATGTATGTGGTTATTGTGTATATTTTTATCTTGATTCTTTTTTCTAAAGCCCATCCAGGGACAAGAGTTGCAAATTAGCTAATAGCTATACACTCTATGTGCAACACATCAGATTGATTGTCTTTGATTAATTGTCTATGTTTATTGCACTGTCCCTGTCAAATAAACTAATCTACTACTACTACAATTACAGAGCATGGTTTGAAGGAAAACAAAGCACATGACTCTATAATGAACAGACAAAATTACAAACAGGGCACAAAAAGGAAATGCTGAGTACGGGCAAAGGAAAACCCACAGCACTACGAATATAGAAATACACACAGTCACCTAAAGAAGCGAAAGTGACTGGAACGAACGGACAACTGCAGAGTATGGTCTGACAAGAAACAAAACACATAACTCTACAATGCAAGGACAAGGCTAAAAACAAGGTACAAAAAGTAAAATGCTGAGTACGAGGAATGGAAAACACACAGCACTATAAATACACATCCACCAACAGGACAAAATATTACACCCGAGTGACCTCAATAATGATAAAAGAAAAAGCGACACCCAAGGAGTATGGCAGGCAGAGTCCAACATGGCCGAGGTGGCTCCGGAGGTCTCCCCGCCCATTGTCCAGTCGGCTAACCAGGGAAAGGGAAATGTTCGGACGGCGAACTCCGGACCCAGATCCCAGGAATCCAGTCCACCGGCAGCCGAACCAGGCCACCCAAAGGCAAACACAGACCAGCGGGGGGAACCAGATCACCGAACCGAAAGTTTTGTGGGTCGGGTCGTTGACCCGCATCACTCAACCACCAGGACCGTTGAGACGGACGAAGGGTCAGAGCGGATCCCGGTGGAAGAGGCTCAGGGGAGAGCCGATGACGAGGGCGACGAGCGTCAGGCCGCAGGGAAACGGCCACCTCCTCACCGGACCTGGACAACACTGGGGCAGCACCCATGTCGGACCCCGATCGGGCCTTAGGCGAACCCACGTTGGACCCCGATTGGGTCTCGGGCGAACCCACATTGGACACCGCACCAGAACCGACCTCCAACGTTGAACCTGGACCCTCCAGCACCACGAGGAACAGCAACTCCTCGCCGGTGACCCTGAAAGAAGGCTCAGAAGAGAAAACAGAACCGGGATCAGGATCACCGGCAGCGCCAGAACCCGGCGAGACGAGCTCAGACGCAGCAGGCGGCTGCACCCGGCGGCTGCACCCGGCTCGTCTCCCCTAGAGACAGGCTGAAGTGCTCAAAGATAAAAAGGGAGAAAAGAAAGGAGAGCACTCGCCTGATCTCGGGTTCTGACGCCGTCCAGGACTGCGAAGATCCAGGATCCGTCGTCAGGAGGTCGTTGTCAGGCTCCCATCCAGCCGCGTCGGGCCCCGCAGCCAGCACGATGGTCAGCGCAGCTTGAGATTCCTCCAGCTCCGGTAACCCCGCCGACGATCCACTCGGCGTGAAGCCAGAAGAATCACGTCCTGCTGGACCGAACCGCTCCTCCGTGGAGACCCGGGGACGCTCAGTCGTCGGCGCAGACTCCACGCAGCAGTCAGTCCCCCTCCTCCGTCCGCAACGTAGCTGCGGAACCACAGGCCCTCTCCTTATCCCACCACGTTGGCCCGGAGCCGGGGATCACTCGGCGGAGAGAGACACAGAGGATGCAGGATTAGGAGCACAGGTTACAGCAGGTGGGGGGAGTTCAGGGAGCTGCGAACCCTGAACTCCTCCTCCAGGAATGTGACAGAGCAAATCATTAAACAGATGTGACAAAACTATGACTTGCCTGCCTCCTGGAGGTTGAGTATCGCCTGCTGTAGTGGATACTGCTTCTTCCTCTCCCCGCCCGGCGATAACGGAGGACCCTCCGGGAATTCGTCTGAGGATCGCTCGCGTTGTCTCCAGCAGAGAGCTCGCCAGGCCGGAATTCCAGGCACACTCAGCAGTCAGGAAGCGCGTCGAGGAGGAGGGGGAAACAGCCGGGGTGAGCCAGCCCAAATGTCCAGGAATGACAGCGGGGGAATGAGGCTCAGGGAACGAGGCTGTGAAAACTCCACACTGACGAGGCGAAGAGGTGACAGCTGCGTGGGAGGAACGGTCCTGGCGGCGGCCCAGAACTGGATCCGGACGAGGTTCGTGCAGAGGTGACTCGGTGATGTGATGACGGCTATTCCCAGGGGACGAAGCGAGGGGGGAACCCAGGATTCGCCGCTCCGGATCGGAGATCGAGGCGAGGAAGGCGTCGAGCACGGGAAAGCTTTGTAGCCCTGGAGTCCTCTCCGTCAATCTCACTGCCGCCGCCACATGCCTGAAGATGGTAACAGGACACACAGTGGAGCTCGCAACAGCCACTCGACCCCAGACATAACTGCTGTCAGCTGCGGCTCCTTGTAGGGAATCCCGAGTGATGTGGCGCAGGTCGGGGGAAGCCCTCTGGTTGGCGCGAACTCCCGGACTGGAATAGCGGCAGGAACGGGATCTCGAAGCGGGGGGCAACGTCATCCGCTTCGGCCTCCTGCCGGGATTTCCATCCAACCCGCGGAGCTTCTCTCACTGTGTACCTGTGGCGTCTAACCTGGCACTGTCCTCGAGATGGTACACAGAATGAGGGTAACAGTCCAGGAGTTCCTCTGCATGGCCCGGATGCCAGCGTCTCGCGTTGGAGGCGTCGTGCAGGGTGAAGAGCGTCCCGTCGACAGCCTCCGAGATGGACCTCAGCTCGTCGCCCTGGCGCCGGAAGTGACTCCTGGGAAACGGCATGCTAGCAGCGCTGACACCCGGACAGAAAGGTACAATTCCACGGCGACTCACGGCCGCCGGTAACTTGTCTGGCTGCGACATACTGTCACACACGGCTCTAGGGAGCCGCGCAATAAGAGCCAAGGGCGAGCCAGTGAGTCGTGATGTTTTATTTAGGGTGAGGGATGAGGGATGAGGAGAGCACAGATACTCATACAGACGTACATTCACAGGTTGCACGTCTGAGAATGCAGAAAAACGGACTCCCACAAGGCTCAGTTCTAGCTCCAACTCTGTTCAACCTCTACATAAACGACCTGCCTACTACAAAATCCCACAAATTCATCTATGCAGACGACATCTGTTTGGCATTCCAAGCACCAGACTTTGAACCACTGGAACGGGTGCTCACGGAAGATCTTGCCAAACTGGACCAGTTCTGCAAAATCTGGCGCCTGAAACCAAGCCCAGCAAAAACCGTCTCCAGTGTATTCCATCTCCACAATGCAAAAGCTGCCAGAGAACTAAACATCCACCTGAGCGGACTCAAGCTTAAGCATGCCCCAAATCCAACTTATCTTGGAGTGACCCTTGATAGGACCTTATCCTTCAAGGAACATCTAAAGGGGACGGCTGCTAAGGTGAAGGTACGAAACAACCTGCTCTGCAAGCTCGCTGGTGCAAAATGGGGGGCGGCAGTCTCCACCCTGCGCACCTCAGCACTGGCCCTTTCATACTCTGTAGCAGAATATTGTGCCCCTGTCTGGTCCAGGTCATCTTACACACACCATGTAGACACCCAGCTCAACTCAACCATGAGAACTATAACTGGAACAATCCGCTCAACACCACTCCCCTGGCTTTCTGTACTGTCAAACATAGCCCCTCCACACATCCGGCGAGCAGCATTAACTCAAAGGATGCTCCAAAAAGTTAAAGATTCTCCTCACTTACCAATCCATGCAGATATCTACACCCCACCCACTGCCCGACTTTCATCCAGACGGCCGATTTGGAAAAACCCTCCCCTAGCTGACTTTACCATCCAGACAGCTTGGCAAGAGGAATGGGAGACCAAGGAGGTCCCAAACAAACAGCTGGTGATAAACCCCAACCAACAGGTCCCGGGCACCAACCTCCCAAGGAGACAGTGGTCTACACTCAATCGCTTCAGGACTGGACATGGCCCCTGCTTGGCCAGCCTTCACAGATGGGGCAGTAGCCCTAGCCCACTGTGCGCATGTGGAGAGAAGCAAACAATGGAACACATCATAGAGGCTTGCCCGCTCCAAAGACTGGAAGGAGGATTACACACCCTCCATACAGCAAACCAGGAGGCAACTGCTTGGCTTAAGGACTTTGCATTCGCTAAATAAATAACAGGTTGCACAGCGCAGGGGCAGGAAGCTCGTACCGGACATAGGGGTAACAAGACGTACATACTCACAGCGGGTTACAATCACAGGAATGCTGCAAGGGGAGTAGAGGCTGACACCAGACGAAGGGGCTTCAGCCTAGCAGTGCTTATGTCGCAGCCCTGAGTCATCGAGGCTGCTCCTATTTATTCTCATTGGCAGCGCCCCAGCTGATGAGGACTAATTGGCCCCAGCTGTCCGTAATGCTGCCAGCCGGGAGCCTGCTGAGACGCTGCTCAATGAGAAGCAGGGATGGAGGAAAACATGGGCTGAGCACTGAGACGGCATCAACCCATGGTGACAACAGTGGTTTTGGACCATGAATGAGGCAGGTTATTTCTGAGGGAAATTAGTTATTATTCATCGGGGTTTCACTGTGCTCAGTAAGCCGAGTTGTGAAGATAAATCTTGTAATAATAATAATAATGTTTTTCAACCACTAATTCATAGACAAAGAATTTTAACCAAAGTAGAAACATTATTTTAATACATTCTGTGAGTTTCAGCTTTTTTGTAGTTTAACAGACCCACCTGATGAAGTCAAACAGAATTTTGCAGAGAGCCGCAACTTCTCATGGCAGGTGGAAACTTTGCGGCTCTTACATCATGTTTGTTTTTATACATCCCACTGTGTGCGTGAAAATCAGCGTACGCCGTATTTTTGTGGATGTGCACCGTTTATACATGAGGCCCCTGGACTTCTGGAATAATTTGCTTTGGACATATTTGATTCTACTTTCAAATTATGTAGACAGAGTAACATGGGACATGTTTAGCAATTTGAGCAAAAGGACTTCGTACCAATTGTGAAGCACAGGGGTGGAGATATCATGGTGTGGGATTGCTTTGCTGCAGCACGTCCTGGCCAAATCACCATCAGAGAATCCAGAGTGAATTCTTCATGGTGTCAGAGTGTTTGAGGAAGACTTGAGACCATTTATCCAGAAAGTGAAGCTAAAGCAGAGGAGAACCGTGAAATATTTTTTTTTTTTTTTTGTTACTTATTTGTACCCGTAGGTAGACTTGGTTTGCAGTCTGGTGACAAGCCACCGGCTGCTGGTCGCTGCGTGCGCGAGCGCCCTAAACCTACATGTTTTTGGTGTGCGGGAGGAAACCGGAGAAATCCCGGAGTAAACCCGCGCAACACGGGGAGAACATGCAAACTCCACACAGCTCACTGTTGGTCGGGGGCTGGGATCGAACCCACGATCTCATGATCCCCGCGATCCCCCGGCCGAGGGTAAAACTGTGCTGCCACAGTGCTAAGCCACTGCGCCACCGTGCAGCCCATACTGGGCTGCACGGTGGCTGCACAGTGGGATGTATAAAAACAAAATATGACAACAATCCAAAACATTCCAATGGTGTTGTAGTCGAGACCAGATTGTTCTTGGGCCATATTACAATGACAGGGTCGGTTGATCAGTTGTCACTGACGCAGAATGCATTTATGGGTGTTTCCAAGTTAATTTCCTTATCACAAATGCATAAAAGCGAACTTTCCACTGGCACATGACGCAAAGAGGCCAGTCTAATCATTTAGAAGTGTGTTTTGGATGATCCAATCCAAAGTGCTCCTTCCCATCCCTTTAATGCAAAGAGGCGCATTATCTAAAGTGAATTGTGATCATGACGGTTTAAAATGGGTTTTGCACTGACCAAAGCCCGTGTATGTGAGCCAAAAATACACGCAATAGTAATGCTGCTTGGTAATAAGGAAGACATCAATCACAGTTGAGGCCCAGTTAGTTATGTTATAAAGAACAAATGGTGAAGAAGGGGCTGAAAAAAATCAGCTGAATTGTTTAATGTTGTGTGCATGGATGCAACACAGACATGAAAAAAAGAGGATGATGACTATGCAAACTTCCATAAACTTTCATTAATGATGGCATGGAAGTTGCTCACGGCTGTGGGGAGATAGAGCACTCCCTCTCCTGTTGCTTTCGCCAACCGGTGGTCTTTCCCTATCCATCCTGGGTAGGGTGGAAGGAAGCGATCTGGTGCAGCTTCCCATCCGCCACCGGTCCCTGCCATGAAGCAAGCCCGCTCTCAGCAGCCTGTCGGGGGCTGATAGGTGGCTGTTGGGGATCTTGCTGTGCTGGAAACCCGGGGCGCACAACCGTAGCAAATGTGGATGCATGTCTCTCTGGGAAGTTACAGTGAAAACTAAAATGCTGCATAATTCTTGTTCATTCATTTACTCCCCCTAAAAATAAACATATTAATACCCAATAAGTCCGTGATGAAAACAAAACCACCCCCACCCCCCCACCCCCCGTGTCCTGCGCATCACATTGGAACACACTGGCACACATGCTCCATGTTCATTCACTCCCCTAAAAAAATCATACATTAATGCCTAATCTATAGACTCAAATGGTAAGTCCGCAATTAAAATGAGTGTGGATGGAATTTAAAAAAACACTAGTGTGTGATCTAGTGTGTGATCATCATATAATTAAAATGATGGGTGATTATGACTGTTACAAGATCCCAGTGCATGCCATTTCCTGAGCTTCGGAGCTGCGCAATGTCAAAACATGCCACTGAGATATCATTAAACAGTGTGCTTCTGACGATAGACCTCCTTTTTCCTGATCAAAAGCAGATTCTCATGGATTGCACCATAATAGTAATGCACATTAGATTACGCACCGCCACACCTCTTTGAAATGAGGCATCTTAACCCTTTGAGTGTGAGAATTTGCGTGCCCCTAGTGGCAGAGTGCGGCACTGCGCCTGCCTTCTCACTCTGACTTTGTCAAAAGTAAGTGAGAAATTTCTGGAATTTTTTTTAAGTGTACTGATTTCTTGTTCATATAGTTTGAAGATAAGATGAGGAGGTACCTCTGTACAAAAACAGTGTCAAAAGACTGAACCATTTTTTGTGTAAATACGTCCAAAGTCCAGTTTTGACTGAGTTATGGAATTTAAAGAGGTGCCGTGACATTATGCAGATTAGATGCGTAAAGTTATGCCTATCTGAAACTGGATCATAGTTTGCATCTTTCTAATTGACAGTAAGCCATTATCTCTTACCACTTTCAAGTTATAGCCTTGGAAATCTGAACTATTTTATTGACAAAAAATATTTACCACTCTTGACCACTAGGGGGTATGTCACAGTTTGGCAACATACTCACTCATAGGGTTAATGATGGCGTGATGCAAGGTGTAAAAACCCGACCATCTTGGGCCTCATTAAAGGTGGAGATGAAAAGGAGTACAGGACGGTGGTCAGCAATACTGTGGTTTATGGTGAGGGAAACAGCCTCATCCTAAACATCAAAAAAACAAGGGAAATGGTAATAGATTTTAGGAAGAAAGCTCCCCCTCTGCAGCCCCTCACCATCAGGGGAACTGATGTTGAGAGAGTGGACAGCCACAAGTTCCTCGGTCTCCATGTTGCATCTAGCATGAGTTGGACTGTAAATACTACCGCCACGGTTAAAAAAGCCCAGAAGCGGCTCTACTTTATCAGGCTGCTCAGGAAGGTTGGGGTGAGTCGTCATCCCATCACGCTAGTCTACAGAGGTTTGGTGGAGAGCATCCTCACAATGCGAATCACTGTGTGGTATGGGAACACCACCCAGGCAGAGAGGAAAGCTCTCTAGAGAGTGGTAAGGACAGCAGAGAAGATCATTAGGACTGAACTGCCATCTATGGACACTATATACACACACAGCGTTGCAGGAAAAAAGCACATAAAATCATTACTGATAAACACCATCCAGCCCATACTCTTCTCAGGCACAAACAGATAGTATATACCCAGAGGAAAAAGTAGAGTGGACAGTATTATCACCCATAAAGCACGTTTTTATAACAGTTTTTTCCCCGCCGCAGTTAGACTGATGGTGAATGTTGGGTAAAGGACTTAAACAGTTAAAAGCACAATTCAAATAGGAAACCATTGCAGTTTGCAGTGGCCTCTTTCTACAGTAACTTATTGGGTACTTGTAGAGTGTCTTTTAAAATCAGGATAGCATTGTTTTTTTATTGGAGTACTTTATTTTTAATTATTATTGACATATGGCTCTGCACAATTAATTCCTATGTGTCTAAACTGTATGTTTGAGTACAAATGGCAAATAAAATTCTTGATTCTTGGAAAAAACAGACGATGCGCTGACAGAAACTAGCAAAAACGCTGGTGCATGGCGGAAAGTCTGTCAGGAAAGTACGCAGATGACCATCAAAATAGGGCTCCAAGACAGGATAGATGTGGATGTACTATAGGTCTTGTTATTGACTTGGTATAAACTTAGTCTTGATCCTTTAGTCTTGGTCCTGTCTGGCCTCGTGTCTTGCACATCGTAGAGAACACATCACACCAGTCCTGGATGAACTTCACTGGCTCCCCATCCATTATAGAATTCAGTTTAAGATTTAACTGCTGACATTCAAATCCCCTCATGATCTAACCCCATCTTACATTTCTGCACTTCTAACCCCATATTTGGCTGCCAGACCCCCCGATCGCAGAATCAGTTACTATTGTGTCCCACGATCCCGCCTCCGCACAAAGGCTGATCATGCTTTTTCTATTTTAGCTCCAACTCCCTGGAACAGACCCCCCCCCCCCTTCAGTATCAGATCAACAAGCTCAGTGCCACAGTTTAAGAAGTTGTTAAAAACCCATCTGTACAGACTGGCATTTCTATAATGTTTTAATTTGAATTACTGTATATACCTGTGTGTATATGCATATGTGTTGGGGATGCAAGTTATTAATTAATTCATTAATTGTTAATTGATTAACCTTAATTTGAATTTCCCTTGGCAGATTATGGTCCATAATATAAAAAGCCAATTATTGTTTGACATTTATTTATCTTTTGTTCATATAAAAGACAAAAAATAAAATAGAAAGGAGATGTCTTTACCTTCTTAACATGTTTCGGCTGTGCACTGCAGCCTTTGTCAGAAGAGTCAGCTGATTGCTGCCAGGTGACATTTCATTATTTCATTTCAATTATTGTTTGACATACTGAATAAAAAATACAAGTCATATTCTTCAAGGATTTGATTTATTTATGTAATGCAATCTGTTGCATGTTAAACATTAGCAACAAAATAAACTCAGAAAAATAAATATTAATGCTACTATAACATAAAAATATGTGCAATGGCTGATATTAAACTTCAGCAACATGAATTCTGAATAAAAAATATGTAGACTTAGTCCACATATTAAAAACTGCATAAAATTGGACATGCTCTCTGTGAGAAGAACTGCTGATTTTACCTGCCAGTCATTATCAATATAGTGGCAAGTGATTGTAATGTAGCTTTCCGTAGTTGGTGCAGTCCAACAATCCGTTGTCAGCACCACATTTTCAGTGGCTAGCTGTGTTTTCAAGTCAGCTTTTTTTATTCTTGTAGCGTGCTTCCAAGTGGGTAGCTGTTGTTCCTCTAGACGGAATATTATACCCTGGCTCCATAAAGTTTATCAGCTCCTGAAAGCCCTCTCCTTCAGCATTACTTATTAGCATCATGTCTTTTTCAATCATGTTGCAAATCCTCTGAGTAACGCTCTCCGTCTTCCTCTAATCACATACCTGCCTCCGCAAGACTGCGGTAACTGTCAGTTGTGATGAAACCAAACTATTCGCTCCTTGTAGCACAACTGAATGCGAGTTCTTTAGGTAAACTGCGTTTACCAGTTTAAAATGATCCCACACAGCACTCCGTTTAGACCGCTTAATTTTCTCCAGTGAAGTACATCAGGTGTGGTAGAGATTAGGCTATAGCGCCCTCACTAGGACTGGCGACACCACTGTGAGATCGTGTGTTATATAATATTATTATTATTATTATTATTATGGCAGTGCCCTGGGCTAGAGAGGGGTGATGCCCCGCCTCTGGGAGGTGGCGTCACCTGGGGAATATAAGCCAACTGCGGGAGACATCTTGTCTCTTCGCTGTGGCTCCTGTGCTCGCGCTAGAGTCTCCTGTGTTCTCGTTCTAATAAAACTATAAAACATCACCTCGCCTCTTCATTAATTAGACGCACAACAGCCACTACATTTAATGAAAATAAACTTTTGAAAGGAACAGCGCAACTTTCAATTAATTGATAACTAATTTAGTCGATTAAATTCTTATCGACAGTTAATCGAAAGTCAAGTAATCACTAACATCCCTTCTATGTACACATACATGTAACTGTGTGTGTGTGTGTATGCTCTTGTATGTCCATATATGTATCAATACATACACATATTTGTGTCTGTGAGTATGTCCCTGTCTACTTGATGGTTTCGTTGTTGCTGTGAAGCACCTTGTAACTCTGGTTTAGAAAAGTGCTATAGAAATAAAGATTATTATTATTATATTGGTCTTGGGAGACTCTGGTCTTGAGGTCTTGACTATCACTCTACATTCCAGTAAATCCACCAAGGGATGGCTCTAAAGAAAGAATTGGAGAGTTTTGGAAAGGCCAGATCTATTCTATTTTACATGGAGGAATGGAGAAACTTTCTCCCAGCTGATGTATGGTTATAGGAATTGTCTCACTGAGATTATTTCAGCTAAAGGAGGATATGGCTTATAGGACATAAGGTGTATTAACAGTTTGACCAGTAAAAAACCCAACTCCTCATAGCTCTGAGAGTGAGATCACCAGCTACTTTTAGTGACAGCAACCGAGAGGACTCAACAGCTAATAAAGAAGCAAGGAACGATGGATTAAAAAAAAACTGCAATGAGAACAAGAATTGAAAAAGAAAATTGATGTGCAGGAAACCCAGTAACTTTGAAGTGAGATCAAAGCTTCATCCAACAGATCAAAGGTACTATAGGTTACAGTTACGTATATAACTACACCTTTGGTTCAAAACGTAAATGGCATTCATTTATAAAGTGCTTTTTTACGCATCTCTGGATGACCAAAGCACTTTACAGATCCTGCTACTCACCCATTCACACGCACATTCACACACTGATGGCGGCAGAACACAAAATATTCATAAATCCGTTAGCCACACAGTTTTACATGAGTGTGAATGTGCAGCCAACTTTACAGGAATTCATCATCTTCTAACCTTCAAACCCTCCATGAATGTGCGCACTATAATTCTGGATAAATGCCAGGATACATTTACATTTGGTGGTTTGTTCAGACTATTATCTTTAGAAGTCAGAGAACGCTGTAGTATGTGCTGTACTGATTCACAGATGGCTCGTGTAACAGCTGCAGTAATTATTTTAATGTGTGAGTTACACACACCGACGTATCCAAAATATATATGTCTCTTGTCCTTGTGTTGGTCCTGCATAGCTGCAGGGTCCGCGTGTTATCATTGGATTTGGCTGAGATTTTCACACCAGCTGATTAACTATAGATGACTGGCGCCTAGCGGCTGCCCCGGCCTTGGATGCGCTCTGCAGAGCGTGCCCAAATGCCAAGTCACGTTTCGTTACCTTGTATTCATACATGTGTAATGACAATAAAGTTGAATCTCATCTCATCTCATCAACTATAGATTAAATACAGCCTTAGCCTGTCCATTTTGTTGTGAATTCCCGCTGGAAAATGGTTGAAAATGTGGATAGCTGTCATAGGCTAACAGCGACTTAACTTCTGGCACCTACGTGCTAGTTTCCGTGCACTTCACTCTCTTTTTTTTGGCATTTTCAGTTGAAATAAAGAGTCAATCATCACATACTATGTGAATGGAGACCACATATCTTTTTGTGGCAAGCCAATTTATAATTTTTCTGCATTGTTTTGCTGCTTTCAAACAGCACTAACTGCACCTCTTCCGTGCCCACACACATAACACCATGGGCACGTCTTAAAGAAGCAGTGCATGAAAAGCTCTCTATACACATAACAAGTGAGAAGAAAATCCAGAATGAGCACAATCACGTCAGTTTTATATCCCAAACATTGGTTTCGGCTTCATTTCACTTAATTGCCCAGCGCTAGTCTTCTGTATGACCCGGCTCAAGCTTGAACCCAAAACCTCCTGGCTGCAGGGTGGATGTTCTACCACTAGGCCACTCCAAAAGCTAAAAGTCAATAACAACACCATATAGCTAGTACAAAAAAAGACATATTATGCACTTTTTCCACATGTTGACACAGTTCCTAGAGGTCTTAATGTCTGTGACACGCTTTGGGCAAAATACCTCAGGGATTAAATAGTACAGTGTGGAGGGTGCGAAGGAAAGGATGTGGAGGCGAGGCATGAGCGTAGGTCAGCACAGATTCTTTATTGACCCTCTAACATGAATACAGCCTGTTGACCCCAGCATTGCCACTGGGGCTCTCTTGGATGGCCTTGAGAGTAGAGCGGAGAGAGAGCGCGCTGAGAGTGAAACATGCTCTTTTATACCATGATACAGACAGAGAGAATGCATGGCACATTAGCATATCAATTGTCATCTAATACACATCGGTCAGTACACATGATTAGCATGACATTGGTTGGCTCGAGGACGCATGCATACAGTCCCGTCTGACTGCTTCCTGTGGTTCCCTGTCCGCATGTAAATTGTCCTCTGCTTCTTCCAGCCCTGCTGCTGGGTGTGAAGAATGTTCCAGAGGAATGGCCTCCTGCTGTGTTTAGTGTCACTACAACAGCAAAATTTTCCACCCAGACTGCTTACCCTTCTTTATGGCAACCTATTTCATTGTCTGTTTCTGTAAATGCGAATGCTAATGATCCCCAGATCACCCCATCCTCCCTCTTTTGTCATTTCTGAGATCTTATTATGGCAATTTTTTTATATTGTCCGTTCTTTCCATCTCCTGTAATCATAAATAACATCACACTCAGTACTTTTCCCATGAGACATGGAGGATCCAGCCCAGCCTTGAACACTGCTGACTCAGTATTCTCAAAACAATGCTTATCTGTTTGGTCTATTGTATTAAAACTCTCTGCTCTGTTCGGAGACTTTAAATCTGCTCGTGGCACTCGCCTGCGTGCAGAACATGACAGTTTCCCTTCTTGGCCAGGATGTAAATAAATACAGAGAAAAGGCATCTTTGAATTTGCAATTTACTAATTCACCAGATCAACAAGGGACATTTATTAATTAAGGAGAAAATCCACGACAATCTGTGATTGAGGCTAAAGTTGGCTGGCTAGCTGCACTTGTTGAACACAGCCAGAGCTAACTTAACTAATGTAAAACTGGCTAAATGTGAAAGGGTGAAAGCCCAAATAAAAACACTTATCATTATCTCATTTGTTACTCATGACGTCGCTTGTTGACACTATGTGGCTAATGTTAGCTGGCTAGCTCCTAGCTCTGGTAGCGAACACGGCTTGAGTTAGTGAAGGCAAAATCGTCTGAAAGGATGAATGAAGTAAAGCATCACTGGTGGAAAGGGTGTGTCGTTTCAGTGGTCGTTAGGACAGGACCAGTCCCTGGTGTATATTAAGCACAGAAACTATGCTGAAAGAGTAAACTGGTGGCTAATCGCAGTTGTTGGACAAGCCATCTATATAATGAACTGCTATAAAATACTAAGCTAAAATAGCCTCTAAGAATGAGATATCTGGTCAAGTGATGGTGGATGATCATGGATGTTCATTGGGCTGGGTGAGTTACATCATGAGAAGTCACAAGTGCTAGCTAAGCTGGGCTAAATAGGCTAGACTATTTTCCCGTGCGATTACAGGGTTGCTCCAAACAAAATATAACAAAAGTCAGCAAGATGCCATATATAAGAACACAGATGTCCAGTAAGGTGAGATGAATATAGAGTAGCCACAACACAGTGGTTGTGATGCTAAGCTAGTTCAGGGAACAGTACTATTGTTGTGTGTGGTTTTGGGAGCTTAGGAGGACACATCTAATGCCACCGTCATTAACATGAGTGGAAATGAGACAAAGGAAGATCATTGAGACCCCGGCAAAGTGACACAATTGTGTTTTTGTCAGATGTAGCCACCGTAGATGCCCAACAAAACATGCATGGTGGGCTGGAGGTTAGAAGTACAGCTTATAGATTTTTTATTCAATTTATTAATCATGGAGCAGCCTCTGCAGTGATGTGGATGTTGTACTGGTCTGTTGTGGTGAAGAGGGAGCTGAGTTCTAAAGCAAAGCTGTCGATTTACCGGTCAATCTACGTTCCTACCCTCACCTACTGTCATGAGCTTTGGGTAATGACCAAAAGAACGAGATTGCGGATACAAGTGGCTGAAATGAGCTTTCTCTGTAGGATTGCTGGACTCACCCTCAGAGATAGGGTAAGGAGCTCAGTCATCCAGGAGAGGCTCAGGGTACAAGTGCTGCTCCTCCACATTGAAAGGAGCCAATTGAGGTGATTTTGGCATCTGATCAGGATGCCTCCTAGACGCCTCCCACTTGAGGTATTTCAGGCATGTCCCACTGAGAGGAGACCCTGGGGCAGACCCAGGACTCGCTGGAGAGACTACATTTCCCAGCTGACCTGGGAACATCTTGGCATCCTCTCTGAAGAGCTGGAGCAGGTGGCTGGGGAGAGGGAAGTTTGGGCTTCTCTGCTTGGGCTGTTGCCTCCCTGACCTGGACCTCGGGAAAAGCGGTAGAAGATGGATGGATGGATGGATTTATTAATATTCTGTGTTGAACCAAAGGTGGTGTTATATGACTGTAACCTACAGTATCTTTGATCTGATGGGTGAAGCGTTGATGTCACATCAAGGCTTATTGGGCTTGTTGCACATTCATTTTCTTCTTCAGTTATAGAATTTTCTATTTTTCACTGTCACTGGATCTCTTTCTTTCCTTTATTCCTTTCTTGTTCTGGTTCTCCAGCTTCAGGTTTCATCTTTCCTTGCTTCTTGATTACCAGCTGAGACTTGGTTGCTGTCACTAAAAGCAGCTGGTGATCTCACTCAGAGACATGAGGACTTGTTTTTTTTTTTTAAAGCGGTTCTTAAAATCTTAAATAATATCTGAACGGATTTCGCTGTGGAAATGAAGAATGTGGTGATTTTCTTCGGTCACCATCAAGGCAGAAAAATATATTGTCAGGACACTGTTGGCTACTACTGCTTTCACAGCCGTTTCTGGCTATAAATCAGAGTACACAAATACAATGAGTGATCTCAGCCACTAGGGGACACCAACGAGTAGCACCAAGCTACAATTTCACCTTTAATATTCTTGTGGGGCAGCTTTTTTTCTCATAAATTTGTTACATTTTTCAATGTAAATTGACTTTTTTTTTTCCAAAATTTTCAGTTTTTTTCTCATAAATCGGTGACTTTTTTCTTGTAAAATTACAACTTTTTTTCTTGTAAATTTGCAATGTTAGTATGGATGCTGGTTAAATTTTTATTCTATAATGGTTTATTTAGTTTTTTCTAATCATTTATAAACTGACCAAAGTTTATCATTTTAATGTTGTTGGAGTTTTTTTAGGGAGGGGAGGTTTTTTCAGTTTTAAATGGTTTAAAGTGTTCCAAATTGGAAAAAAAAAAAAGGTGATTCCAAACACAAGCCCCAATTTTACAAGAGATATAACAAATACAGTAGAAAACAATTCCCAGATTTATTTTAAAAACACACTCACTCATTCCCAAATTCTAAATTAGAAAACTGAAATAAATAAATTAATTAAATTAAATGAATTTTAAATAAGAGAAAACCTTACAGATTTTCTAAGAATAAGTCACAAATTGTTGAGGAAAAAATAACAAATTTCCCTAAAAACTTCTATATTTAAAAAAATATATATTGCAATATATTGCACATAATTTAGTTATCTATTTATCAATTTTTATTTTATATTTATTTATTTTGTAGGTTTTTTATTTGGGTTTCAATTCTTTTATTGGGTTTTAGACTTTTATTGAGTTTTTAATCTCCTTGACTTAGTTTTTAACTTTTTTAATATGACCCTTCTCTCTTATCTCTTTGTTTTTTCTCTTATCTCTTTGTCTTATGTCCTGATTGGTGGAGCCTTGAGTACTTTTATCGTGTTTATAGTCAGCTTCATGTGTGCCTGTGTTCATGTTGAATGTAATTGTGGTTTGTAAATATGTGTCTAAAAGGATGTCACCTGACTGCAAAACGAATCTACCTACGGGTACAAATAAAGGAACCTGAACCTGAATTGATATACTGGTTTATACTCATGGCTGTTGTATCTTCATATTAAGACTGCAATAACTTTTGTCCCAGTGCACCTTTTTTTTCTCAAAAATTGCCTAAAAAGTGTCTCTTCTATAGAAGAAGTTACAGTCCATTGGTGTATTAAACCTAGTACTGTTTTCTGTTGATTGCTTACTTACTTAATCCTCGCCTGGCCACTTAAGTGACCGTTGCAGCCAATCGTCTGAAGGCAGGGTGATCTTGGGTTAGGACAATGAGGTCAGCCAGAGGTCTTATCATTGTGACCCGGGTCGCCCAGGACAGTCTGGGCCAACCTCAAGGGCGATGCCAGCCCTGGGGGGGTGGACGAGTGCCGGCAGAGAGGGCCTGCTTGGCCTGTGTCCCATCATCCAACCTGGCCACGTGGCTGAGGAGCTGCAGCCTTCCTCTTCTGATGATGGTGGAGGTTGTGGTGGAGAGGGTCCAGGTCTCAGACCCGTAAAGGAGGACGGGGATCACACAAAGGAGTTAAAGATTTGCAACTTTGTGGACATGCGGATCTTCCCGCTCCGCCAGACTCTCTGGAGGTGGCCGAAAGCATTGCCAGACAGCTGCAAGCGGCTAGTAGTCTTTGGGCCTGACGAGCAGGAGCTGGTGATCTTAGATCCGAGGTAGACGAAGTTGTTGACAATCTCAATCAGCTCGTTGTTGATGGTGATGACTTGTGGTGGTGGTGGCAAGAAGTCTGACAGTGACTGGATCTTTGTTTTTGCCCAGTTGATGGTGAGGCCCAGGGATGATGCTTCCTCTGCAAGCAGCTCCAGTGCCTCAGCGATTATGTCTATATGCGTGGTGAAAAACACCACATTGTCCACGTAGCACAGGTCTGTGAAGTGGAAGTGGAAGTCAGCGTTCTGTCACGTTCTTGATCCAGTAGTCAACCGCAACATTAAAGAGGTTTGGCACAGCGACGCATCCCTGCCAGACTCCTGAGGTGGTGACTAAAGGGTCTGACATGTCACCCTCAGCACGTACCCTGCATGTGGTGTTGGAGTAGAGATCCTGGAGAATGCTGACGTACTTGGACAGAACTCCAATGCCATGGAGGAGTTACCAGAGGGCATTCCTGTCTAGGGAGTTGAAGGCAGCTTTGAGGTTGACGTAGGCCGTGTAAAGAGATTGGCGATATTCCCTCCGTTGCTGCGCCAGGACACTCAAGGCAAGGATGCAGTCCGCTGTGGACCGACGAGGGGTGAAGCCGGCCTGCTGGTAGCGGTGCTTGGCGAGGAGCAGGGGGCAGATGCAGCTCAGGATGACAGCGGTGATTACCAGGCCAGGAGAGGCATTGTGGCGGAGGTGCAGGCGGACCATGGCAGCAAGGAGTCAATGATCGGTTCGCCCCAGCTCAGCACTGCGGTAGACATGGCAGTCAGTGGCAGTTCTCCAGCGCCCACTGTTGATTGCACCTGTTCATGTTTCATGTCTTGCTATTTTTTTTATTTATGAATGTGTTAACTGCACTTTGCTTTCTGTATGAAAAATATTAATAAATGCTCCCAAAATGTCTTCCCCAGCAACATGTTTCCAGCCAACTTGGTCCAAGCTACATTCCAACAGGTAAGCTCAACTGTTAAACACAAACAGACAAAACGAGAAGCATAACGGTGTGGTACAGTGTTATGAAACATAGATTAAAAAACAGTGGCTTTGAGTTTTGGAAAATGTACACATTTTTACCTTCTAGCCTAAATAAAAACATTAACACAGGCTCTTCCTTTGGCTGCAAAGCTGTAGCTAGTTAGCATTAGCTTAGTTTGGATACAAGTATCCATCCATCCATCTTCTACCGCTTTTCCGGAGGTCCGGGTCGCGGAGGCAGCAGTTCAAGCAGAGAAGCCCAGACTTCCCTCTCCCCAGCCACCTGCTCCAGCCCTTCAGAGAGGATACCAAGGCGCTCCCAGACCAGCTGGGAGACATAGTCTCTCCACCGAGTCCTGGGTCTGCCCCGGGGTCTCCTCTCAGTGGGACGTGGATACAAGTAGATAAACAAAATAATGGACAATGAGAAACTGTAGCATGCCCTCATGCTTTTAAAACATGCCACTTATCTAGCGATTGATAATTGTCAATCGCTAGTTTGCTTTATCTGGCAAAATCATTTTGCCAGATAAAGCAAGACAATAGCCATGTGCCATCTTTGTGCACGGCTGCATCCCTTGAGTTCCCTCCTTCCAGCCTGAAGCATGAGCACAGTCAGTATTTGGACAGTGGGGTTACAAAGTGTGAACAATACACCATGTACTGACAGAAATGAACACAAACCACTTTACATCGCAATAGGGTCCATCCATCCATCCATTTTCTACCGTTTTTCCGGAGGTTCGGGTCACAGAGGCAGCAGCCCAAGCAGAGAAACCCAGACTTCCTTCTTCCCAGGCACCTGCTTCAGCTCTTCAGAGAGGATACCAAGATGTTCCCAGACCAGCTGGGAAACGTAGTCTCTCCAGCATGTCCTGGGTCTTCCCCAGGGTCTCCTCCCAGTGGGACGAGCCCAAAACACCTCAAGTGGCTCCATACCACCTCAACTGGCTCCTTTTAATGTGGAGGAGCAACAGTTCTACTCTGAGCCTCTCCCGGGTGACTGAACTCCTCACCCTATCTCTGAGGATGAGTGCAACAATCCTACGGAGAAAGCTCATTTCAGCCGCTTGTATCCGCAATCTTGTTCTTTTGGTCATTACCCAAAGCTCATGACCATAGGTGAGGGTAGGACTGTAAATTGACCGGTAAATCGATAGCTCCCTCTTCACCAAAACAGACCGGTACAACATCCACGTCACTGCAGAGGCTGTTCCAGTCCATCTGTTAGTGACTCATTCCCTTCTCCCCTCACTCGTGAATGAGATCCCGAGATACTTAAACTCCTCCACTTGGGGCAGGAGCTTGTCCCCAACCTGGAGAGAACAATCCACCCTTTTCTGGCTGAGCAACATGGACTCGGACTTGGAAGTGCTGATTCTCATCCCAGCCACTTCACGCTCGGTAGCAAACCGTCCCAGCAAGACCTGTAGGTCATTGCTCAATGAAGCCAACAGGACAACATCATCTGCAAACAGCAGTGATGAGATCCTGTGGTCACCAAGCATGACACCCTCCGATCGTTGGCTGCACCTAGACATCCTATCCATAAAAATTATGAACAGGATCGGTAACAAAGGGCAGCCCTGGGGGAGTCCAACTCTCACTGGAAACAAGTTTGACTGGGTGTTGGCAATACAAACCAAACTCTTGCAGTGGTCGTATAGGGACCAGATAGCTTGTAACAACGAGCCTGATACCGCATACTCCTGCAGCACCCCCCCACAAGAAATCATGAGGGACGCGGTCGAATGCTTTCTCCAAGTCCATAAAACACATGTGGACTGTTTGGGCAAACTCCCACGATCCCTTGAGGATTCTTGAGAGGGTAAAATGCTGGTCCGATGTGCCACAGCCAGGACGAAAACTACATTGCTTCTCCTGAATCTGAGGGTCAACCAACGGTCAGACTATCCTCTCCAGTTCCCTGGCATAGACCTTCCCAGGGAGGCTGAGAAGTGTGATCTCCCTAAAGTTAGTACACACCCTCTGGTCCCCCTTTTTAAAAAGAGGAACCACCACCCCAGTTTGCCATGCCAAAGGTACTGTCCCTGAACTCCACACAATGTTGCAGAGGCATGTCAGCCATGACAGCCCTACAACATCCAGGGCCTTGAAGTACTCAGCAAATCTCATCCACCCCTGGGGCCTGGTCACCAAAGAGTTTTTAATCACTTTGACGACCTTAGCCCCCGTGATGGGCAAGTTGTTCCCCTCATCCTCAAGCCCTGCTTCTGTCAGTGGGATTGAGGAGATCCTCAAAGTATTCCTTCCACCACCCAACAATGTCCCCAGTTGAAGTCAGCAGTGCCCCATCTGCACCATATACAGTGTGAACAGGGAGCTGCTTCCCCCTCCTGAGCCGCCGGACAGTTTGCCAGAATCTCTTCAAGGCCAACCAAAAGTCTTGTTCCATGGTCTCACCAAACTCCTCCCACACCCAAGTTTTTGCTTCAGCAACCACCCGAGCTAGGGTCTTCTGTTTATTTATTGTTTTATTTAAATTTTAATATAATCAGTTTGAGAATTAGTTACTGCTTCCCACGCTGATGCTGAGTCCTCTTGTCTCCGTTTCATTTTCCAGTATCGAACCCACAGGGTGGAGCAGGTCATCCCCAAACCCACAGTGGCCCAGCTCCTGGACGAGACCACCACACGGAGGGTCTACATCTACGGCATCCAAGACGACAACGGCACCGACACCCAGAACTTCTCCCTGGACCTCACGCCGCCTCCCGATGTGATTGTGAAGACCTCCCCCGGCACCAGCGAAGGCATGAACGTGCTGGGGATCGTCATTTTCTCCGCAACCATGGGTGAGTGTGTGGAATCAACGTGCTTGCATGAATGAAGGTGTATCAGGGCCGTTTCTCGCTATGAAGCAGAGTACGCAAATGCAACAGGCCCCCTTGGCCACTAAGGGACCCGGAAGCTACAAATTCAACTCCAGAATTTTTTTTTTATTTTTTTTTGGGGGGGGGGGGGGGAATTGGCTTCATCGGGTTTTTTTTTTCTTCTGAATTTGAAACTTTGTCATAAATAAGCAACTTTTCTCAAAAAATTAGTAATTTTTTTTTTTGTAAATTTACAACTTTTTTTCTTGTTAATTGAAGCTTTTTTCATAAATTTCCAGCTTTCCTTCTCATTAATTTGTTGCTTCTTCGCTTTAAATTTGCTACTTTTTTCTTGTAAATTTAAAACGTTTTGGTAGATTTGTAACTTTTTTCTCTTAAACTTGCAACTGTTTTCTCTTAAATTTACTTTTTCCTCGTAAATTTTGCAACTTTTTTCTCATTAATTTGTGAGTTTTTTCTTATAAATTTCCAGCGTTTTTTCCTCTTAAACTTGCAACTGTTTTTTCATAAATTTGGTACTTTTTGTTGTAAATTTCAAAGTTTTTTTGAGTAAATTTGTTCATTGTTTTTCTTGCAGTTTCCAACATTTTTTCCTCATAAATTTAGCAACTTTTTTCTATAGAATTTGTGAGGGGGTTTTTTTCTTGTAAATTTGCAGCTTGTTTTCTCTTAAACGTGCAACTGTTTTCTCATAAATTTACTAGTTTTTTCTTGTAAATTTGAAACTATTTCTAGTAAATTTGTTCAGTTTTTTACAACATCCAACTTTTTTCATAGATTTTGCTATTTCTTTCTCATGAATTTGTGAGTTTTTTCTTGTAAATCTGCAGCTTTTTTATAAAAGTACAACTTTTTTCGTAAAGGTCAGGAGAACTGGTCTCATATGATTTCAGAAAAATCACAACTCCTCCTTGGGCCCCAGAAAACTATAAGCAGCCCTGATTATGTATGTAATGGCATACAGTATCTCACAAAAATGACTACACCCCTCACATTTTTGTAAATATTTTATTATATCTTTTCATGGGACAACACTGGAGATATGACACTTTGATACAATGTAAAGTAGTCAGTGTACAGCTTGTATAACAGTGTAAATTTGCTGTCCCCTGAAAATAACTCAACACACAGCCATTAATGTCTAAACCGCTGGCACCAACAGTGAGTACACCCCTAAATGAAAATGTCCAAATTGTGCCCAATTAGCTAGTTTCCCTCCCTGGTGTCATGTGACTCGTTAGTGTTACAAGGTCTCAGGTGTGAATGGGGAGCAGGTGTGTTAAATTTGGTGTTACTGCTGTCACACTCTCTCATACTGGTCACTGGAAGTTCAACATGGCACCTCATGGCAAAGGACTCTCTGAGGATCTGCAAAAAAGAATTGTTGCTCTACGTAAAGATGGCCTAGGCTATAAGAGGTTGCCAACACCCTGAAACTCAGCTGCAGCACGGTGGCCAAGACCATACAGTGGTTTAACAGGACAGGTTCCACTCAGAACAGGCCTCGCCATAGTCGACCAAAGAAGTTGAATGCACATGCTCAGTATCATATCCAGAGATTGTCTTTTGAAAATAGACATATGAGTGCTGCCAGCATTGCTGTGGAGGTTGAAGGGGTGGGGGAGGTCAGCCTGTCAGTGCTCAGACCATACGCCACACACTGCATCAAATTGGTCTGCATGGCTGTCATCCCAGAAGGAAGCCCTTTTTAAAGATGATGCACAAGAAAGCCTGCAGTTTGCTGAAGACAAGCAGACTAAGGACATGGATTACTGGAACCATGTCCTGTGGTCTGATGAGGCCAAGATGAACTTATCTGGTTCAGATGGTGTCAAGCATGTGTGGTGGCAACCAGGTGAGGAGTACAAAGACAAGTGTGTCTTGCCTACAGTCATGGTGGTGGGAGTGTCATGGTTTGGGGCTGCACGAGTGCTGCCGGCATTGGGGAGCTACAGTTCATCGAGGGAACCATGAATGCCAACATGTACTGTGACATACTGGAGCAGAGCATGATTCCCTCCCTTTGGAAACTGGGCCTCAGGGCAATATTCCAACATGATAACAACCCCAAACACACCTCCAAGACCACCACTGCCTTGCTAAAGAAACTGAGGGTAAAGGTGATGGACTGGCCAAGCATGTCTCCTGACCTAAACCCTATTGAGCATCTGTGGGGCATCCTCAAATAGAAGATGGAGGAGCACAAGGTCTCTAACATCCACCAGCTCTATGATGTCATCATAAAGGAGTGGAAGAGGATTCTAGTGGCAGCCTGTGAAGCTCTAGTGAACTCCATGCCCAAGAGAGTTAAGGCAGTGCTGGAAAATAATGGTGGCCACACAAAATATTGACACTTTGGGCACAATTTGGACTTTTTCACTTCGGGGTGTACTCACTTTTGTTGCCAGCGGTTTACACATTAATGGCTGTGTGTTGAGTTATTTTGAGGGGACAGCAACTTTGCACTGTTATACAAGCTGTACACTGACTACTTTACATTGTATCAAAGTGTCATATCTTCAGTGTTGCCCCATGAAAAGATATAAATTATTTACAAAAATGTGAGGGGTGTACTCACTGTTGTGAGATACAGTAAATGGAACTGTGACATAAAGAGGTTTGCATCTTCCAGTTTTCATGCAGAGAACAGAGAAGTGATTTTGTTCCTGTCAGTTACGGCTGTTTAAAACACTGTAGGAGTCTGGGCGATGATCCAGTTCACAGATCCTTATCCACTCATGCATGTATCACAATAGCATAATCGTCATCTTTTATCTTCTTCATTCCAGGAATAATGCTGGGAAGAATGGGACCCAATGGCAGTGCTCTGGTCAACTTCTGCCAGAGTCTGAATGAGGCTGTTTTAAAGATCGTTGCCATTGTTATTTGGTAAGAAGACATTTTAAAGATGATCTACATGTTATATAAACCCATAAATTCCATTTCTGGCTGTAAAGCAGACTATGAAAATGCTTAATGCTATGGGCCACTTCAGCCACTAGGAGGCCTACAAGCTGTAAGGGCACCCTCAACAGGTTTTTGGGCTGAGATTTAAAATTAGTTACCTTGTGGAAGACTAAATTCAGGCGAGGTACGATGAGCTGGAAGGTTGCAGAGTTTTATTTCCTCCATCAAAATGAGACGCACTTGTAGTGCCGTGCGCTACAGTGCTGTGCAGTATGTGCTGTGTTCTGCTGTGCTGCCTTCTTGAGACATGTCACACAAGCTCTTTTACGCAGTGATACAGATGCATGGCACATTAGCATAACAGTCAGTACACGTGGTTAGCATGACATTGGTTGGCTCTCTGTCCGTCTGTGCATTGTCCTCTGTATGCAAATTGCCTTCCATTTCCACCACCCCTGCTGAGCGTGAATAAGAGTCAATCTGCATTGTGCTGGGTCACCACAACCTTCGGCATTTTTTTTTTCTGTTAAATTTATCACTTTTTTTCTCATGAATTCGCAACTTTTTTCTTGTAAATTTGTGACATTTTTCTCTTAAATTTGCAACCTTTTCCCCATAAATGTTCTTCATTTTTTCCTGTAAATTTGAAGCTGTTTTGGAGTAAATTTGTGATTTTTTTTTCCTTATAAAATTGCAGCTTTTTGTGTAAATTCCAGACTTTTTTCTCACATTTTTACATTTTTTTTTCCTTGTAAATTTGGAGCTTTTTCACCATAAATTTGCTGATTTGTCCTGTATATTTGCAGCTGTTTTCTAGTAAATTTGTGACTTTTTTTCTCATGAATTTGCAACATTTTTTTCCCATAATTTCACAACTTTTTTTTTTTTATAAACTTGCAGCTTTTTTGTTGTAAATTTGTGGCATTTTTTTTTTCTTAAATTTGTAACCTTTTCCACCTAAATTTGCTAAATTTTTCCTGTAAATTTGCAGCTGTGTTCTAGTAAATCTGTGATTATTTTTTCTTATAAAACTGCAACTTTTTCTTGTAAATTCCCGACTTTATCATAAATTTGGAACTTTTTTCCTTGTAAATTTGCAGCCTTTTCCACCATGAATTTACTACATTTTTCCTGTATATTTGTAGCTGTTTTCAAGGAAATTTGTGATTTGTCATATTAAATTGCAGCTTTCCTTTTTTATTGTGAATTTGTGACATTTTTTTCTTAAATTTGCATCTTTTTCCTCATAAATTTATGTTTTTCCTGTAAATTTCCAGCTGTTTTGTCGTAAATTTGTGATTTTTTTTTTTTTTAATTACAACTTTTTCTTATAAATTCCAGACTTTTTTCCTCACGAATTAGCAATTTTTTTCTGGTAAATCTGCAACTTTTTCATCATAAATTTGCTAAAATTTTCCGGTATATTTGCAGCTGTTTTCTAGTAAATTTGTAACTTTTTTTCTCATGAATTTGCTACTTTTTTCTTGTAAATTTGTGACATTTTTCTCTTAAATTTGCAACTTTTCCCCATAAATTTGCTACATTTTTCCTGTAAATTTGCAGCTGTTCAGTAAATTCAAGATTTTTTTCTTATAAAATTGTAACTTTTTCTTGTAAATTTGTCATGTTTTTCTCTTAAATTTGCAAGCTCCCCCCCATTAATTTGCTACATTTTTCATATAAATTTGCATGTTTTCAAGGATTCAAAGATTTTATTTGTCAATACCACTATATGGACAGGACATACAGGAGAACTGAAATGGCGTTTCTCTCTTCAGTGGTGTGCACAATATATATAAAAAAGAAAAGGAATAAGGCTGGAAAAACACAGCAGTCTATGTACAGTAATGCAACCCATAGTGCAAATAGCGACAAAAGATAGACCCAGGCATCCCATAGTGCAAATAAAGACACAGGGTTACAAAAATAATTTTTTTGTAAGTTGTCTGTGTTTTTTCAACTGACTTAAGACAATTTTACACCACTGAATCCGAAAATGACATCAGTTGCTCTCAATCAGGTCAGAAAAAATCTGGTCTTCTGACTAAATTGATTACATTTTTGTGACATTATCGGTTGATTTTTGTTAATATTTCTTATCCGAAATAGATTTTTAAGAGAAAAAAATCATTTTGTAACACAATTTATTGATTAAATGTTACAAACTTTGATTACTGTAAATTGAATAGTAGACACTGATAAAGGTAAGTACGTGTAAATTGAATGTTACATCATCATTGTTCAAAATTCAGAGAATTTCAAGAAATAAAAAAGAATTTTGCATCATAAAAAACAAAACTTAAAAACCAGCATGTGGCCATAATTCAAAACGTTGACCTGATTGAGCAAAACCAATGTGATTTTTGGATTCAGCACATCAAAATTGTCCTAAATCAGCTAAAAAAACCCCTTAGACAATAAATTTGGTGTTGACCAATGAGATAAATGATAAATGATGAGATCCAGCAATTTTATATACAGAAAAGTAGAGCAGTAATACCCATAGTTGCAAGTTCAATGCGGTAGTGTAGGTGCAGACAATGACAGATAGGACTGCACATGATCAGTATTGCAATGGCAGACAGCAGCAGGTATGGTATTTGTGCAAATGGTTGCAGTAAAGTGCAGAGACATACAGCAGCAAATGTATTACTGTTGGTGTACCAGTCTTTCTGTACCAACAGCTGAGGTGGTTATTGTGCGGATGAGTGTGTTATGGTCCGGGGGAGGGGGGAGGAGGAGAAGGAAGTGGACAGAGTTCAGGTCCTGATGGCCTGGTGAACAAAGCTGTTTAGCAGTCTTGTGGAGTGGGCCCGGAGGCTCCGGTACCTTTTCCCCAAGGGCAGGGGGCTGAAGAGGGAGTGTGAGGGGTGGGAGGTGTCACTTGCAATGTTGATGGCTCTGCAGGTGAGGTGGGTGAGGTAGATGTCTGGGGGTGGGGGCACTGATGATCTTGCTGGCTGCTTTCACTGTGCATTGTAGTGTCTTCCGGCAGGAGGCGGTGCAGCTTCCATACCACACGGTGATGCAGCTGGTGAGGATTAGGGATGGGCGTATCGAGACTCAAGTATCGATACTTCAGTATCAGCTGGTCGATACTTTGGAGTAGATACTTTTTAAAATATCGCAATACCACTATGTTAATACAAAACGTGCAATTTGTTTTCACTTCTGAGAATTTTAGGCATTAAATTTTTGTGTGAAAACTGGTGAAAAATCAGCCCAGGCATGTTTTAGAGATGGTCTGCCGCGTCATATGATTATGGCAACCTATCAGACGTCAGAGCCAAAGACTCACTATGCAGCCAAGCATTCACTCCCGTGCAGAGTGAGCTCAGCAGCGTCAGGGGCGGCAGAAATATTACACCGTTCATCCAAATTCTATGGTGATTCCAAGCAGCGTAAAATTTGAAAAATAAACAAAATAAGTACTATCTAACTTTGTAAAATAACTCACTAATTTAAAAAAAAACAAAAAACGTTGCATTGTGAAAAAAATTACACATATATGAATGGTGAAACATTTCAGAAGTAAAAAAAATACTTGAATCCAGTTGAGAATCAACATGAAATTAAGAAACTGAATTAATTTTGCATTCATTTTAAGTCTTAATTATTTTTATTATAATTGAAAAAAATCATTTTATTTTCATTTACTTTGCTCATTGTTCTGTTTTATTATCATTTTATAAGCATTTCTTTCAACTGTTAATGTTCATGAGTTTTATTCATATTTCATATTGCCCTTGCAATGAAGTTGTTAATGAAACTGCAATCATGTGATTTTGGGCAAAAAGTATCAGTATCGAAGAAAAAATCCCATAAATTAATGATATCGTATCAAAAGGAAAAATGTTGGCATCTCCCATCCCTCAGCGGCGCCCTGGTAGAATGAGCACGTGATGGGGGGTGGGACTCGTGCTCTCCTCAGTTTGCGGAGGAAATGGAGGTGAATTTGGGTCTTCTTGGCCAGGGATGGGGTGTTGTTGGACCAGGAGAGGTCCTCAGAGATGTGCACCCCAGGAGCTTGGTGCTGCTCACCCTCTCCACAGTTGCACCATCGATGATCAGAGGGGGCTGCTGTGTGTGTCCCCTCCCCAAGTCAACCACAACCTCCTTGGTTTTTCCCACGTTCAGGAAGAGGTTATTGTCTTTCCACCACTGGACCAGTTGGCTCACCTCATTTCTGTAGCTGGCCTCCTCGTTGTTAATGATGAGGCCCTCCATCGTCGTGTCATCCATTTCTAGAAAATTTTTTTCTTATAAAAATGCAACTTTTTCTTGTAAATTCCAGACTTTTTTCCTCATGAATTTGCAACTTTTTTTCCCTGTAAATTTGGGGCTGAAAAGTTCATGGTGGTCAAATTTGACCAAATGTGGTTTATTTTTCAACCACAGGGATCCAAGCGCTGCAACACCGATGGAAGAAGTGTGTGGACCGAAGGGGAGACTACGCTGAAAAATAAAACACACTTGGTCAGCTTTGACCACTATGAACTTTTCAGCCCCCCCCCCCCCCGTGTTTGCAGCTGTTTTCTAGAAAATTTGTGACTTTTTCTCATGAATTTGTAACTTTTTTCTTATCAACTTGCAACTTTCTTGTAAATTTGTGACATTTTTCTCTTAAATTTGTTACTTTTCTCCCCAAAATTTGCTACATTTTTCCTCTAAAGTTGCAACTAGCGACTTTTCTCATAAATTTGCATTTTTTGTCTTTTAAATCTGACTTTTTTCCTGTTAATCTGAAACTTTCTTGTAAATTTGAAACTTTTCTCATAATTTTCAAATTCTATTGTAAACTTGCCACTTTTTTCATGAGGAAAAGCATGAGGAGCTTCTGCAAAATAAATTTAAAAATGCCGTGCCCTGTTTTCCTTTCCTTCCCCAGGTACTTCCCCTTCGGTATCGTGTTCCTGGTCGCGGGAAAGATCTTGGAGATGGACGACCCGTCAGCCATGGGGAAGAAGTTGGGCTTCTACGCCATCACCGTGGTGATGGGGCTGGTTCTCCATGGACTCTTCATCCTCCCGGCCATGTACTTCTTCATCACCAAGAAGAGCCCCATAGTTTACATCAGAGGCATTCTGCAGGCCTTGCTCATCTCCTTGGCAACCTCCTCCAGGTAAATAAAATACAAGCGTCAGCATTCTGCCCACAGTGGTACGCACACAGGCAGCTTACAGAATTTGCATCCTAAATGTTTAGGAGTGGGGACCAGTTGGATGTCTTTGTTTTCTTAAGTGAGCACTATGCAACTTATTTTACATTTTTAACCATAGTGACTGTGTAAACCTTTAAGGTACTACACCAAGATTTTTTCCCCACATTAAACACCCTTCTTCACAGCCTCCCAGCCAGCATGCCCATGTGGGCCCTACCAAAGGTTAAACTGGGCTGTTTTATGGGTCTCATGTGGGTTTGTCCGTGGATTCCGTGTTGGCTCCATCTGTGTTTGCCCACATGGACTTATTATTATTTTGTATTCTTTATTAATCCCAGAGGCAAATTCAGGGCATCCACCTGGATGGATGAGGCAGCCACGGTGCAGCGCCAGTCCCTTCACCATTCACACCTAGGGCCACTTTAGAGTCTCCAGTTAACCTAGCCTGCATGTTTCTGGCCTGTGGGAGGAAACCTGAGGAAACCCACGTAGACACGGGGAGAACAAGCAAACTCCACACAGAAGGGTCACCGACAGTGACCCTAGTGCTGCCACAGTACTAACCACTTTTCCACCGAGCTTTATGGACTTATACTTACCTATTTACCTGTTTTCAACTTATTAATATTATAAATTTGCGATTTTCTTGTAAATTTGTGACTTTTTTCATCCAATTTGATACATTTTTCTTGAAAATTTGAAACTTTCTCACAAATTTGCAACTCTATTTTACTGTAAACTTGCAACTTTTTCTCATAAATTTGTTAGTTTTTCTTGTGACTTTTTTTCTTGCAAATTAGCTTTTTCTTGTAATTTTGGAACCTTCTCATAAATTTGCCACTTTTCTACTGTAGTCTTGCAACTTTTTCCTCATAAATTTGGTACTTTTTTCCTTGTAAATTTGCTATTTTGTTGTAAATTTGTGACTTTTCCCATAAATTTGCAACATTTTTCTTGTTAATTTGGAACTTTTTCAAAAATTTTCAAGATTTTTTACTGTAAACTTACAAGTTTTTCCTCATAGATTTTCAATTTATTTACTCATATGTGACCCGTGCTGGCAAAATGAGTCACTTTGAGGAAATTATCAAAACTGAGGTAATGTTATTTCCATATTCTGTATTGAATGACCTTCAAAATGATATTTAATTTGTAGGAAGTGCGTGAAAACAGACTTGGAAAAAGCTGATTTGTTCATATTTTGGCTAGGTTTAAAACTCGCGTTCGATCGGTCAGGAGTTACATCTTCTGCCAAAACACGTATTTTTAGAGAGAATGATTTCTAAGCTTTACAGTGATACCAGGTACGCACAGGGGGTTTCCCAGGACTTGCCACTAGCAAACAAAGAGTCATAATTTATGACTTCTCGTGCCTGTAGCTTGTAATGACGCGATGCGCATTCCAACTCACTTTGCCAGCATGCATCACATATTTGCAGCTTTTTTTTAATTTGTAACATTTTCCTAATTTTTTTCCTCATAAATTTGTGACTTTTTTCTTGTAAATTTGCTGAATTTTTCTCGCAAGTTTGTAACTCTTTTCAAGCAATTTTAGTTTTTTCCTAGTAAATTTGCAACTTTTTTCTCATAAATTTTCACTTTTTTTCCTCATAAATTTGCAACTTTTTTCCTAGTAAATTTGTGATTTTTTTTTTCTCATAAATTTGCTACTTTTTTTTGTAAATTTGTCCCCTTTTTTCTAATAAATTTTTACTTTTTTCCTCATAAATGCTTGACTTTCTTCTCGTTATTTTGCCTGTGGCACCAGTGTTGCTGAAACTTGTTCATCCATATTACACCCGTGTGGACTCTAAATGGGGTTAAAGGGGTTAAACACATTAGTTGCTTACTTGCACCACAGGTAAAGTCCATGTGGGGACCCATCAGACAGCCCAGATTAAACCTATAGTGGAGCCCACACGGACCTGCTGGCTGGTCTGTTTCTTTAAAGGTCCCACTGACTAAATCATGGTGTGTTTTGTGGGTTTGAACCTTCTAAAATGCTTTCTTGGGTCATGTGGTTACAGTAAAAAATATTAACATCTCTCTTCACTTAGAAATAATTCTATTTTAACATTTCGACAGAATGTTCAGGAGCCAGTGTAACTCTTCCAGGTTACTTTTCTCTACGTCACCGACACACAATCCAGTCTCCAGTCACAGCCATCGCCATGTTACTGCCTGTGATATCAATCCAGTCCCCACACAGTTTCTGAACCCAAGGTGTTAGCTTCAGAGCTAACAGTGCTACTATGGAGTTAGCTTACCTAGCATGTTTTTTTGCTGTTTCATTTAAATTCCAGTCATCCCACTAAACAGCCCTGTTTAAGCCTGATCTACAGTTGCTAATAAATCTCAGTCTGGCTTACTTTGCTATATTTTCACTGTGGTAGTCAGTAGATCAGACTGTTAGCTTTAGCTTGGCTAGGGGGTCGGGGTTAATTTAGCTGTTCTCTATTTTTCTTGTAAAATTGTGGCTCTTTCCTTGTACATTAGAGATGTTATTCTCATATATTTATAAGTTTTACAGATTTGAGCCATTTTATAATTTGTTTTTGATTAAAAAATATTCTCATAAATTTTGAGTTTTGGGGATGAAAAGGTTACCTTTTATTTATTATTTGTTTATTTATTACAAAAATTACAACTTTTTACTCGTTCCTAGAGAGCTGACTTCCTAATATCACCAGTCTAGATACTCAATTGATGTGCAAAAGCCCTGGAAAAAAAATGTACATTTTCATCATACGTCCCCTTTAAGCAGTGCTTACTAAGTGTTATTATATTTTAATGCATCTATAAATGTCCAGACTTAAAACAATTATAGCGGAGAATAAATTCCCACAAAAATACAAGGGCTGCTCATTAAAGATTCCCCCTGACTCATTTCTCATGGACTGAGGAACCAAACTTGTGACAGTTATTAGTCTTTCTCTACATAGGAACCATCAAGGGTCACACGCTTCTCCTTCTTATGCAGCTGGTGAGACCTCACCAGTAGATGTCTGCAGGTTGCGTCAGAAGCCGCTACTTCATGTCAGAAATCAGCGTTTCATTGTCTTGGAAGTGCTTGTCCTTCAAAAGTGACTTCATGGTTGGAACGAGGTGGAAGTCAGATGGTACGAGGTTGGGAGAGGAAGGGGGGTGAGGAAGGATTCCATAGCCATAGGACCATATTTCCGTGTGGGGAACATGTGAGTTGTGAACTGGGGCTGTGTCTAGCAGGAGGTGAACACCTTCAGTCAGCATGTCACGCCTCTGACTTTTGTTTCGGCTCCACTTCTTCTGGTGTGGGTCCTGGGGTTTTCCCCTTTTTTCTTGTGTTGTAGATGGAGCTGTGGAGGACCGCCCCTGGTCCGGGTGTTCCCCTGTATAAGCCACACCTGCACACTTGTCAGCAGCTTTTGGCTCCCGTTGAGGCCGGTTGCCTTCTCGCTGTGTCAGCACTCTGCCCATCGTTCCTGTTTCTGTTGCTGCCCCTGCACCTGTGTGCTTGTCCTGGGCTGGGCCGGCTGCTTGTTTTTGCTGCCTGGGGCTCGCGGTTCCTTTTCAGGCTTGCTGCTGCCATTGCTGCCACTCAAGCTCCAGTCAGAGGCGTGCAGTCACTGGGTCGGCTAATGACTGTCTGTTGTTTCATGTATCCAACTAGGGATGCAAGTTAGGGCGGCGCGGTGGCAGAGTGGTTAGCACTGCGGCAGCACAGCAACTCACCCTTGGCCAGGGGATCCTGGGTTCGATCCCAGCCCCCGACCAACAGTGATCTGTGTGGAGTTTGCATGTTCTCCCCGTGTCTGCGTGGGTTTACTCCGGGATTTCTCCGGTTTCCTCCCACATGCCAAAAACATGCAAGTTAGGTTAACTGGCATCAACTGGGGATTCTAAATTGTCCTTAGGTACGACTGCGAAAGTGAATTGTTGTCTGTCTCTCTGTGTTGGCCCTGCGATGGACTGGCGATCTGTCCAGGGTGTACCCTGCCTCTCGCCCAAAGATGCTGGGATAGGCTCCAGCCCCCCCGTGACCCAAAAATTCAAATTCAAAATTCAAATTCAAACGTTTATTTCAAACTCAGGGTTCATATCAAAAGCAGTACCAAAACGAGTAGAAAAAAGATAAACAAATAGATAAATAAAAGTATATACAGAACAGCAGACACTCGGCGCTCTTGTAACAACAATAGCATATAGTAATGGGCTCAGTATAAGATGGAGCGCCACCACTTCCAAATGCTGGAATGAAGTGTGAGTGACGAGTTGACAATTGCTGATATAAGATGATTGTTACATGCCAGCAACCTTCTCATAAAACTGTAAACATTCTTACGTATCAGTTCGCCAAAAGACGGAATGTTCACAGACACAAACATCTTGCTTGCACTCGACCTTCGTGGTACACCTAACAACCTTCTTAGGGAGTTATTATAAGCAATGCGGATTTTGTTCCTAACAGCAACATTGCTATTAAACCATAAAGGCAAGCAGTACATTGAAGTACAGAAGGTCTTGAACAACATGCATTTGACATCAGGAGAACATCTATGGAAATTTCGCAACAGTAAATTTGTTTGAGCATAGAGTTTCCTGAGATGCCTGTTACAATCAACATTGGTCTTATCAGATTCAATCCACACACCTAGGTATTTGATTTTTTCAACAAAGTTCAAGCTATTATCACAGAGTGGCATAACAGGATTCGACGTATTGACACCCTTTGGTTTGAAAGCCATACACATAGATTTAGTACAGTTGAACAAGATGTCATTTTTTTCACCAAATTTTTCACATACCAAAAGGAGATGTTGCATCGCTGCAGTAGACAAACTTAACAGACAGAGGTCATCAGCGTAGAAAATGTGATTTAACAGTGCACCGTTAAAGGAGCCGCCCACATTAGTATTGTTCAACAGTACACTGAGATCATAAACATAGACATTGAACAACAAGGGTGACAGTATACCACCTTGTTTAACGCCGTTGGTTACATGAAATTTGGATGAGGTGACATTGCCCCATCTAACAACCATAGACTGCCTTCTGTACCAGTATAACAGGATGCTGACAATGTAAATAGGAATACCTTGATCGATCAAAAAAAGGATTAAGCGGAAAAAGATGGATGATTCACCTTATCGATCGATTAACGATTAATTGATAAGGGGCAATTTTCCTGAGAATCTGAATTTCCCTCGGTACAATAGGGTCTGTCTTTAACATATAAAAAGTTGCTGTTTTTTCATACTATACTGAATAAAACAGGAACATCATATTCCTCAATGATTTATTGTACCATTTATTTTATTTTTTTTTTACTACAGACAATGGCATTTTTTGTAGTTTAACAAATTTTGCACTATATAGTGTGTACGATGTGCTGGTACATCTCACTAAATTACAAATGTCATGATTTTTAATTTGTTTTAAAAACTATTACCAATATCATAAAAATTATCTTTCTTAGTTTTATTTAAAAATGACTTTCACATTCTAATTTACTGAGATGCACTGATAGACTGTTTTAACAGGAAATAAATTGTGAGCGGCTCCATCTGTTGCATGTTAAACATTATCACAGTACCCCGCAATCCAGGCAAACCCACTACGATCTGGGTTCCCTCTATTGTCTGTTACCTCAGTGGCAACTTGAGTCTGGTCTGTTGGCAGTGGGGATAGGTTTTTGCGCTCCTGTAGTCTTTTTCCTCACTGCAGTCCATTTGTTTGTTTGTCCATTTGTTGATTTGAAGTAGGTGGGTGGACATAATTTATCGAAAGTCAATTAATCATTAACATCCAACACACACACCACTGAACCTTACAGACTCATTTGTTTTTTTCAAATAAACTTTGGTTAATTGTTTGGTTAATACTCCGTATGGTCTCCCTTTTCTCCAGCCTTGAGCCAGGTTGTGACACTTTTATTGGTCTCCTGCAATTTCTCCAGCAGTGAAGTATAGTAAGTCCCGGTAGTTGTGGTACCCTTTGCCAGGAACTCCATCATCAATGCTCCATGTTGGTCCCAAAAGACCATGAGCATGATCTAGCCTGCCAAGGGTTGGACACATGCCTTCTTCAGAGGTGGTGAGTCATAATGCTTCCATCACTTTGACTGGACTTAAGTCTCTGGATCACAGTGACGGACCCATATTTCCTCCTGTGTGATTAATCTCTAGAAGTCCTTCTGGTTTTCTTGTCACATGGCCAAAAGAGCCTGGGAGCTCATGAGTTGTTCCTGCTTCTAGAAAGGTGTGCGCAACTGTGAAATCCATCATGCAGACAACTTCCACATGTGCAAATGATCATGGATGATTTTTTTTCCACAGACCCCACACTGATCTTGACATCTTGAGCTAGTTGGTCAACGGTTATGCGACAGTCCTCCAAAATGGTGGCTTCCACTTGCCGGAGGTTGTCTTCATCAATGGCGTACTGTGGTGTCCCATGAATGGGCACCATTTCCACTGATGGCCAACCACACTTGAACTGTTGATGGTAGGGCTTGACGCCGTCATACCATGGGCGTCCTCCACATAAGTCTCTCTCATCTCATCAGACGTCTCCCGTGGCGTGCGGCCTTTCAAGTACAGGAACCTGATGACCACTCTGCAGTCCACTGGCTCCATCATCACACCTTACTCCACCTTAGCACCCGTAAAAGAGAAACTCTTAGCAGTTCAGATCTGCAAATTACCACATGACCTATAGAGATATGAACTATTACACATGTGACATTTCAGCCTCCTACAATAACCAGAAGTGGGTCAGGGGAAATCTTTAATGAGCCGCCCTCATAATATAATACTTAGATTGACTCTGTAAAAACTTTTAATTTGAAGCCCCTCTGAAAATAAAATGGCCATTTTTGTAAATAGAATATTTCCCATCATGATATACAGTACACAACAACAATGACGACAATCACTCAACATTTCTGCTTTAAGAAGCTATTTAGAGTGTACCAAGGTCAGAAAAAATGTGCTCTAATGGAAACATAAAAGGAACCTTGAATAAAATGGATATTTGTGGGTTTTGATGGACATCATCAGGACTCTTTTACCGTGTGCTTCGACTGAGAATATATTGTTGTCCAACAGTGTTTAAGGCTATCCTGTTGGGAAGATGTTATCAACTTTTCAGCTTGGCATGTTTCTGAAAAGAAGTACTTTTGTGTTGAACAAAAGTACATGTGCAGTTAAAGTTCTCATTGAAACTTTTTCTAAAAGAACAGGGTTGGTGTACGTATTTAGTACAGTTACAGTGAGAGTGTTGATGGAGAAGTTTGGAGAAGGTCAGAAGGAGTTGTGCTGTGTCTTTGTGGATCTAGAGAAAGCAGATGATAGGGTGCCAAGAGAGGAAGTGTGGTACTGTATGAGAAAGTCAGGAGTGGCAGAGAAGTGTGTGAGGGTGGTGCAGGATATGAGGTATGAGGACAGCAACGCATGGTGAGGTGTGCTGTCGGAGTGACAGATGGATTCAAGGTGGGGGGTGGGATTGCATCAGGGATCGGCTCTGAGTCAGCCAGGAGTCTCCGTGGACCGTGATGTTTGTGGATGACATTGTGATCTGTAGTAAGAGAAGGGAGCAGGTGGAAGAGAACCTGGAGAGGTGGAGGTTTGCATTGAAGAGAAGAGGAATGAAAGTCAGTAGAAGCAAGACAGGGTACATGTGTGTGAATGCAAGGGAGGCAGGTGTAACTGTGACGATGCAAGGAGTAGAGATAGAGAAGGTAGATGAGTTTAAATACCTGGGGTTAGCCATCCAAAGCAATGGAAAATGCACAACGAGGTGAAGAAGAGAGTACAGGCAGGGTGGAGCGAGTGGAAATGAGCGTCGGGGGTGATCTGAGACGGAAGGATAGCAGCTAGAGTGAAAGGGAAGATTTACAAGATGGTAGTGAGACCTGCTATGATGTCAGGTTTGGAGATGGTGGCACTGACAAATTTCCCATAGAATTAGCCCCTTTTGTCTGGGTTGAAACATGATTGACTGAGGTTCTAGGAAGTACTGCAGTCAAGACATAGCAAAAACAAAACTTTCTGCGATGTTTGTGAACTTTTCAAACAATATCCAAAAATACCCCCCCCCCCCCCCCAACAGACACACAACACAATCTTATGTAAGACCCACAAAAATGTAGAAACGGCCCTGGCTCCAGCAGTCCTGACTTTATTTTATTTCTTGAATTTCTTCCTGTTTTCCAGCTCAGCCACTCTGCCTATCACCTTCAAGTGCCTCCTGGAGAACAACCACATCGACCGGCGCATCATCCGCTTCGTGCTTCCGGTCGGCGCCACCATCAACATGGACGGCACCGCACTCTACGAGGCCGTGGCCGCCATCTTCATCGCCCAGGTCAACAACTACGAGCTTGACTTCGGCCAGATCATCACCATCAGGTCAGGAGAGGTTCATGGAATTTATTATGGAGTAAAAACGGAGGTCCACAACAGGTGGCTCTAGACCAGCATGGGGCCATGTGGTTTGATTTTTTTTTTTTTAAGTGCATATACGTTTGTTTCGAGTTGGATGAAATGAGTCTCACACTTTCAAGAAAAGGGGCAGAAATTCATGAGAAAGTCTCAAATGTTCAAGGAAAAAAGTATATAAAAAACCTTGTAAATTTTCAACTTTTTCTCAAAACTTAGCAAATAAATCTTTTTCTCAAAAATTTAGTTTTTTTCCTTGTAAGTTTTTCCTTGTATTTGCAACTTTTTCTCATAAATTAGCAATTTTTTTCTTAAAAATCTGTCATTTTTTTCTCATTAAATTGCAGGTTTTTTTCTATACATTTTCAACTTTTTTTCTCACAAATTTGTAATTTTTTTCTCCTGTTAATTTTCGGCACTCAGCATATTTTAAACTTTTTTCTCATAAATTTGTGACTTTTTTTCTCATAAATTAACCACTTTTTCTTTGTAAATTTCCAGCTTTAGTCCTGTAAATTTTCACAGTTTTTCTTGTAGAAAAAGTTTCTCTTTAAATGTGATTGCTGATCCACGTGAATAAGCAAATTAGTATAATATGAAAATTCTAACTAGTAATTAATTTAAAAAAAAAAAAAACCTCACTGAAAGTGTGAAAACATCAAATTCATCATCTGGGTCAAAAATCTGTGCCTCGGACGCACTTCTGGCATTTTGACTGCGACTGCTTCCAAGCTGCCAACGTCACATATTTGGTTTTAATTCTGAATTAATAAAAAACATTATGGGATTTGCTCGATATACACATAAGTAAATGTCACACAGATTAGGCCTCGTGTGAGCTTCTTAGTCTGCTCTGATCCCCACTAAATCAGTCTGGGAACCCCGGGGGGGGCACAGACACAGAAACGGTCAAAAACATGAGCAGACCCTCACATGAGTCCAGCGCCACAGGATGGAGGACGTCCCACCGCCCAGCAGACCGGCGGAGGACTCCGGCACCTCACCTCTTTTTAGTCTGATGACGTCACTCTGTAATATAAAAGAAGCAGAGCAGCGGTATAAAACATACAAAAATAAGTTAACATATATAATAAGATGTAGTAAAAGAGACTATTACAGTAAAGAACTGGAAAAAAACAAAGACAATATTAAAAATACATGGACAATAATCAACAGTATCCTTGGAAATAAAAGCAGAAATACCAGCTACCCAACTAACACTCCAAAAAATAATAAATCAACTCCGAATGTGAATATAGCTTCACCTGCAGATGAATTTAATAATTTTTTTGTTAACATTGGACCTAAACTGGCCCGAGAAATACCCACTACGGTGCCAACAGGTGATACAATATGCAATAACACTGCTGTAAAAGACACCATCTTCATAAAGAACACAGACGAAAGAGAGGTCATTGAAATTGTTAAATCGTTCAAAAGTAAAACATCTACTGACTGCGATGGTGTTGACATGCTACTAGTCAAAACTGTTATCGAATGCATAGTGAAACCACTGACGTATATCTGCAACCTGTCTCTCCAATCAGGTATATTTCCCAATGCAATGAAAATAGCTAAAGTAATTCCGATTTACAAGACAGGCGACAGAGGGGAACTCTCCAACTACAGACCAATTTCACTATTACCGCAATTTTCCAAGATACTTGAAAAAATATTCTATGAGAGAATTGACAACTTCATACTGAAGAATGATTTATTGTGTGAGCAGCAATATGGGTTCAGACACAAGAGGACAACTGCATATGCCCTAATGGAATTTACAGAAAAAATATCAACAGCCATTGAAAATAAAGAGTATTCAGTTGGAGTATTCCTGGATCTTAAAAAAGCATTTGATACAGTAGATCACAATCTATTATTAAAGAAACTACAAAATTGTGGTATCAGAGGGGTAGCACAGTCCTGGTTAAGAAGTTACTTAAAGAATAGATATCAGTTTGTATGTGTTAACAACAAAAACTCAGAGCTACTGAAGGTCACCTGTGGAGTCCCACAGGGTTCAGTTTTGGGACCATTATTATTCAATATGTATATAAATGATATATGTAAAGTTTCAGAAAAAATGGACTTAATATTGTTTGCTGATGACACTAACCTGCTATGCAGTGGAAACAACTTGGAACAACTTCTGGATACACTCGGAAAGGAATTAGGAAAGCTGAAACTGTGGTTTGATTCAAACAAATTAACGCTCAATTTAAGCAAGACAAAATTTATAGTCTTTAACAACCATCACAACTACCCAGTACCCAAACTCAGTGTAAATGGTGTAGAGATTGAAAGGGTATCCGAAACTAAATTCCTTGGAGTAATAATTGATAACAAACTGTGTTGGAAGCCACATATTAATTATATAAAAGGTAAAGTATCCAAATCAATTGCAATATTACACCGAGTGAAAAATTTGCTGAATCAACCCACACTATACACCTTGTATCATTCATTAATACTCCCATACATGACATATTGTAATGAAGTATGGGGAAATACATATAAAACAAACATATATCCACTCTTTATGCTTCAAAAGAGAGCTATTAGAATAATCAACAAAGCAGCTTACAGGGAACCAACAAACCCACTTTTTCTTAAACAAAAAACTCTCAAGTTGAAAGATCTGATCGACTTTAAAACCGCAATAATAATGTTCAAAGTGAAGAATCTATCACTGCCCGCAAATATCCAAAAGTTGTTCCAAACAAGGGAGAAACGATATCACTTCAGAGGAACATGTATATTTCAAAAGCCTACAGTGAGAACAACCACCAAGCAACACTGTATTTCAGTGCAAGGTGTCAGATTATGGAACGATTTTGGACCTGAATTAAAATCATGTACAACGCTTGGACAATTTAAACAAAAACTAAAGGAAGAAATACTCCAAACATATTTACAAGACGACATGTAAACTCACATAAGGATTGACATTTCCAGCCTGTGTTGTGTTATAGCTTAGTTTTTCTTTTTTCTCTGTGACACTATGTCTTAGATTTGTTTTTGAATAGTAACCGCTTAACTTAGACTAGCTCAGTTTTCTTTTTCTCTCAGTCATATTTTGTCTTAGCCTTGTTTTAAATTGTAATCGCTCTTGTCTTGTTTTCTCTTTTTTCTCCTTTGAATTCTTGGATGGGATATGGGTGGGCAATATAAGCTGCGGCTTCAGCCATCACCCATTTCGGATAACTCACGTGGAATTGTATAGTAGAAGGAGTCTTTGTCTAATTTGACCTTGTTATATTATACAGTTTCTTTTAACCTGTAATGTACTATCCGAAATAAATTCATTCATTCATTCATTCATTCATTCATTCATTCAATATGGTGGAGAGCAGACCTCCCCTCGTGGCTGCCCAGCCTCGTAATCCCTTGGCGGTTAAAACCCATATGACCTGTATTACTGGGCTCCCTCGTCACGGCACAGAATTATAATAATTTTCCCCGTGACCATAAAGCGACTCCATCTGTGTTCTAACCAGAGGTGACGCTCTTCCCTTCTTTTCTGCTTCCAGGGGTGTTAATGGAATGTCCGGTACATGGTTCGCTCAAAATACCCCAGGGTTTAATTACTGCAGGACCATTTTACCAGGAGGCGATTTGCTGGGTTTTTTTAACATGGGGGATGGGGGGGGGTTCACCGATTTACCATGAGGTACAAACATATACAAATTTGCAAGAATAAAGGTAAAAGATGCCAATTTAAAAGTTATAAAAGTTACAAATTACAATTTAATTGTACCCTGCCTCTCGCCCAAAGATGCTGGGATAGGCTCCAGCCCCCCCGCGACCTGAAAAAGGATTAAGCAGAAGAAGATGGATGGATGCACCAAATAAAAATGTAACCAGCGTCCAGATGAGCGTTGCAAATTAACAAGAAAAAGGTTGAAAATTTACAAGAAAGAAATTGCTCATTTATGAGAAAAAAGGCAAATTTCTGAGAAAAAAAAGTCACATATCTTTGAAAAAGGTTGCAAATTTATGAGAAAAAGATGATAATTAACAGGAAAACAGTCACACATTTATTAGAAAAAATATAAATTTTACAGGAAAAAAACTGCAAATTTACAATCAATTTTTTGGTAAATTTATGAGGAAAAAATTTGTAATAAAAAGATGAAGAGTAACAGGAAAAAAGTCAAATTTGTGAGAAAAAGTTGCAAATTTATGAGAAAAAAGTTGAAAGTTTACAGGAAAAAAAATAAAATTTAAAAGAATTTTTTTGTAAATCTGAGGAAAAAAGCTGCAGTTTAAAAAAAGTCACAAATTTACAAGAAAAAAACTTGCAAACTTATGAGAAAAAAGATGAAAATTAACAGGAAAATATTTTAAAAAATATGAGAAAAAAGTTAAGTTTACAAGGAACAAATTGCAGATTTACAAGAAAATTATTTTGCAAATTTATGAGAAAAAAAGTTTCAAATTTGTAATCAAAAATATATTAAAATTAACGGGAAAAAAAGTCACAAATTTAGGAGATAAAAGTTGAAAGTTTACAAGAAAAAATGTGAAATTTTACAAGCTAAAAATCTTTTTGGTAAATTTTTGAGGAAAAAAGTTGCATTTAAAAAAAAGTCACAAACTTATAAGAAACAAGTTGCAAATTTATGATTAAAAAAGTTTAGTTTTTTTCTCCTATAGAAGTGGTCTTGTCATATTTGCAGTTTTTCTTAAAAAATGCCTCACTATTTCTCATAAATGTCATTTTTTCTCATACATACTGTAAATCTTTCTAAAATTATTTTTATTGTAAATTTGCTACTCCTTCCCATTAAATTTGTCCCTTTTTCTGTTGTACATTTTTCATAAATTTTCTGTGAAACATCTATTGTATTTTATTGCATTTATACCTTATTTTAATTAATTTACAGCTTCTTACTGCAGCTTTTTTCATGAGAAAATGCTCACCTTTTCCTTGGGAATCTATGGGTGTTTTTCTTGTAATTTTGCAACTTTTATGCTAAATTTTTTATTTCTTTTTATGTGTATTTGCTATTTCTTGCAAAATTTTTCTTGCAAATTTGCAACTTTTTTCCTAGAAATTCTCGACTTTTTCCCATAAATTTGTGACTTTTTATTAAAAATTTGCAATTTTTTTCTTAAGTTTTTAATTTTTTCCTGTAAATTTTCAGCATTTTTCTTGTAGATTTGAAACTTTTTTCTCATAAATTTGAAAATATTTTCTTAAAAATGTGACTTTTTTTCTCATAAATTGCAAATTTTTTCTTCTAAATTTGCAACTTTTTCCTGTAAATTTTAAACTTTTATCTCATTAATTTGACTTTTTCTCAAACTTTTTCTCAACTTTTTTCTCACAAATTTGCAACTTTTTTCCTTTAAATTTTAAACTGCTTTTCTCATAAATTTGTGACTTTTCTCCCATAGATTGCAATTTTTTTGTAACTTACTTTCTCATAAATTTGCATTTTTTTTCTTGTAAATTTGCTCTTTTTTCTCATAAATCTGCAACTTTTTTTTAAAGTTTGTAACTTTTTCTTTAAAATTTAATTTTTTTTTCTCATAAGTTTGCAGTTTTTTTCTTATAAATCTGCAACTTTTTTCTCATTAATTTGTAACTTTTTTTAAAAAAATTTGCAACTTTTTTCTCATAAATTTGCAAAAAAAATTGTAAATTTGCAAATTTTTTCTGAAGATCTGCAACTTTCACTGTTAGTGCCAACCAAACGCCATGGATGACAGCAGAGGCTCCTGAGGGCGCGGGATGCAGCCTTCAGGGTCGGCGACACTGCAGGACTAACGACAGCTAAGGCCAACCTGTCCCGTGGCATCAAGGAGGCAAAACGACAGAACAACAAGAAAATATCCAGCCATTTCAGCAACACCAGAGATGCACGTTCCCTCTGGTGTGGCATACAGACCCTCACCAACTACAAACCTCCACCTCAGACCTGTGCGAGTGACATCACACTGCTTAACAACTTAAATGACTTCTTTGGCCACTTTGAAGCACAAAACAGCACATCAGCACAGAAGACCACTCCTTCTCCAGACGAGCAGGCCATGAGTCTGGATCCAGCTAGCATGAAGAGGACCCTCTGCAGGATCAACCCACGCAAGAGAGCTGGACCAGACAACATATTGGGTTGCGTCCTGAAGGACTTTGCAGAGGAGCTCAAGAATGTCCTGGCCGACATTGTCAACATCTCCCTGAGTCAAGCTGTTGTCCCCACATGTTTCAAAACTGCTACCATAATACCAGTCCCAAAGAAGCCTGTCCCATCTGGCTACACCGATTACCAGCCCGTAGCACTGACCCCCATCGTAATGAAGTGCTTTGAGCGGCTGGTCATGCAGAACATCAAGTCTATCCTCCCTCCCATAACCCATCTCAGTTTGCATGCAGGTCAAAGAGATCCACAGAAGATGCCATCGCTGCTGCTCTCCATCCAGCTATCATCCACCTGGACTTAAAGAACTCCTATGTGCGAATGCTGTGGAGCTCTGTTCTTGGACTTCAATTCACCATTCAACACAGTCATCCCCCAGCACCTGATTCAAAAACTCAGACACTTGGGACTCAAAACCTCTCTCTGAAACTGGGTGCTGGACTTTCTCACAGGGAGGCCACAGAACGTGCAGGTTGGCAGCAACACCTCCAAGACTATTACACTGAGCACAGGGGCCCCACAAGGGTGCGTGCTCAGCCTGCTGCTCTTCACCCTGCTGACCCATGACTGTGTGCCAGCCTACAACACCAACCACATCATCAAGTTTACGGATAACACAACAGTGGTGGGCCTCATCACCAACAATGAGGAAGCCAAATATTGAAATGAGGTGAGCTAACTGGTGCAGTGGTGTAAAGACAATAACCTCTTCCTGAACGTGGGAAAAACCAAGGAGATTGTGGTCAACTTCAGGAAGGGACACACACAGCATCCCCATCTGATCATCGTTGGAGCAGCTGTGGAGACGGAGAGCAGCTCCAAGTTCCTGGGGGTGCACATCTCTTGAGAACCTCTCGTGGTCCACCAACACCACATCACTGGCCAAGAAGGCTCAAACTCACCTTCATTTCCTCCGCAAACTGAGGAGAGCCCGAGTCCCACCCCCCCCCATCATGTGCTCTTTCTACCGGGGCACCATTGAGAGCATCCTTACCAGCTGCATCATGGTGTGGTATGGAAGCTGCACCGCCTCCTGCCGGAAGACACTACAATGCACAGTGAAAGCAGCCAACAAGATCATCAGTGCCCCTCTGCCTCCCCTCTCGGACATCTACCTCACCCGCCTCACCTGCAGAGCCATCAACATAGCAGGAAACATCTCACACTCCCTCTTCAGCCCCCTGCCCTCGGGGAAAAGGTACCAGAGCCTCCGGGCCTGCTCCACAAGACTGCTAAACAGCTTTGTTCACCAGGCCATCAGGATCCTGAACTCTGTCCACTCCCCTCCCCAGACCATAATACACTCACCTGCACAATAACTACCTCAACTGTTGGCACAGAAAGACTGGCACACCAACAGTAATACTTTTGCTGCTGTATGTCTCTGGACTTTACTGCAACCATTGCACAAATGCCATATCTGCTGCTGTCTGTCATTGCAATACTGATCATGTGGAGTCTTATCTGTCACTGTCTGCACCTACACTACCGCATTGAACTTGCAACTACAGGCATTACATCTCTACTTTTCTGTATACAGGATTACTGGGTTTCAATATCGTTAATCGTTTATCTTTATTTGCACTATGGGAGGTCTGGGTCCATCTTTTGTCACCATTTGCACTGCGGGTAGCATTACTGTACATAGACTGCTGTTGTTGTTTTTCCAGCCTTATTGCTTTTTCTTTTTTATATTGTCCACACCACTGAAGAGAGAAACGCCATTTCAATTTTCCTGTATGTCCTGTCCGTATAGTGGTATTGACAAATAAAATCTTTGAAGCTTTGAGTCTTGAATCTTTTTTCTCATAAATTTGCACAAAAAAAATTGTAAATTTGCTACTTTTTTTCTGAGAAATTTGTGATATTTGCTACTTCTTTTCTATAATATATTCATGAGTTGTTTGTTGTTATTTGTTTTGCTTGTAACTCTTATTTTTGTGAAACTTTGTGACTTTTTCCAGACAATTTGAGACATTTTGCTTTAAACCTTGAAACATGTCTTTTAAAACTGTTTTTAATCACAGATTTGAAACCTTTCTAAGGTAAATCTGCAGCTTTTTCCACCCATTTGAATAAAACTTTTTCCATGCTCCTGCTGACCCGACAGACCGAGCAGCACCTTTGAGTTCAGGGAGTTTGTTGGCGTTCATTGGGTGCATGCTCTCATGTTTCCTGTGATGATAAACGTTCCTCTGTCTGTTTTCAGCATCACCGCCACAGCTGCCAGCATCGGAGCAGCTGGGATCCCACAGGCTGGTCTGGTCACCATGGTGATAGTGCTGACCTCAGTGGGCCTGCCCACCGACGACATCACCCTTATCATCGCCGTGGACTGGGCTTTGTAAGTAAAAATTACTCTCTAGAATGTAGGAGCATGTTTTCCTAATTTACAGGAACATGGAGGACAGGGCCGTTTTTAGGGGCCCTATGAAGGATTGTGTTTGGGGTGGAGGAGGGGCCTACTTTTGTCATGAAGAGTTCAACCCTTTAAAGAAAACATTAAAAAAGAAAACTTGGGACATTCTCTAGATGAACAGAAAAGTTAAGCCATTAGATGGAATAAAGTGAATAAGTTGCAAATTTACAACAAAAGTCACAAATTTATGATGAAAAAAGGCTGCAAATTTAGGAGAAATTTGCAAAAAAAATCACAATTTTATAAGAAAGTTCTAAAATTAGAAGAAAAAAACCCCTCACAATTACGAGAAACCCCACAAAATTTACAAAAGCAGTCTGAAAATTTAATACAAAAATTTCACTGAAAAAAGCACAATTTTATGAGTAAAATTTCACAGAAAAATTCAAAATGTTATTTCAATTAAAACGGCAAATTTCAGAAAAAAAAATACAAAACTAAAATTTACAGAAAATGTGAAAAAGAGAAAGCAATTATCCATTTGGAAGAAAAAAAATGGCTTAATTACAAGTAAAGCCATAAAATTTGCAAAAAAAATAAATTAAATGAAAGAAATAGTCCACAAATTACCAAGAAAAAATAGCTACATTAAAAAGAAAAGTTACAAATTAATAATTTGCAAATTTATAAAAATATTCACAATTTTATGAGAAATGAAGTTGCAAAATTATGAGGGGAAAAAATGCTAAATTACAAGAAAACCCACAAAATTTGCAAAAAAAAAGTGAAAATTTAAGGCAAAAATCTTGGAACGACACAAGGAAAAAGTGTTTGATTTTATGAGTAAAGTGTCAAAAAAATTAATAGAAAATGTGCAATTTTATGAGAATTAAAACTCCAAAATTAGGCAGGAAAAAAGCTGCAAATTTGTGGAGGGAAAACTCAAATTATAATAAAAGTTGCAAATTTATAAGAGATGCATTTGAATATTTAAGAGGAAAAAACTGGCTGTTACTAATGTTGAGAAGTCAGTTTATTCTAATCACTTTGCTGTTTTAACCTTCATTTTAAGACTCACATACATTACAGTTCTATGCAGATTTTCTTGCGGAAAAAATGTCTTTTAGTGGGCACTGCTGATGTATTTTGGTGCATGCCATCGAACCACCTTCAGCCCTATAAAGCTTCCTAGAAAAAGCAGCAGATGCCTGAACCTTTTCCACTGAGCTTTTTCTTCTGCTGCCCTGGATGACTTTTGCCTTCATCATCTAGGGATCGATTCAGGACGATGGTGAATGTGATGGGTGATGCCTTGGCCACGGGCATCATGGCTCACATCTGCAGGAAAGATTTCGTCAAAGAGGGAGAGCAGGTGAGGACATTCAAGTCCCAAATCAATGAGAGATGAATCCTTCTGCTAGTGCTGCTGAAAACCGTCCATTTTTTCTCTGTTTAAGGTTTTCTTGACCTCAGTGAAGCCACATTCACCTCTGTAGAAACAGACGGAGAACAGACGTAGGGATGAATGCTGAATGGAAACTATTTCAGTATTTATAATAAAGCCTATTCTATTCTATTCTATAGAGCCCCTATTTTTGCTTTTTGAGTTTGGGAGTCAGAAGAAGCATCATCTATATACTGAACTGATTTAGTCGCAACCAGATGCACAGGCTCGCTGGCACCTGAGCTGTTATTCTCCGAAGCTCTCTCATGGCCTACACAAACAGTCCACAGATATCACATTCTACTTTGACGTCTGGTTCTCATCCAACTCTGCTGCTGACTTCATCACAGTCACGCTATCAGTCAAAGTTCAACCTTACACCTATGTTGTTATGTTTTTTTCTCGGTGTGACACAAGTACTGGGGATGTGAGCATAGCTAGCTTTGCAAATCAATAAGATTTTATGGCTCTTTTTAGCTCATGCCAGTGAAGCCAAAAGATGCTAATGCAATGGTGCAGCGTCCGTCTTTTCCTCCACGTTTCCTGGGGAAATCACTACTCCTCTTGGCCATTTGCCCTGATGGTGACCAAACACACAGAATGATCCTCAAGGTGGATCTGAAATAGGTTGTGTTCAAAGTCAAGGTCAGAGGTCAGGAGATCTGGGCATTTATGATTTCATGCAAATCATTATTCTTCCTAGACAATCGACCTCTTGCACAATGTAATGTACTTCAGCATTACAATCCACCCACATTTCCGGTTCTGCTTCCATTATATTTTCCCATTCCCTGGTGCTTTCTCGTCGATAAATCAATCTCATCACTTTCACTTATCATTGTACACACTGGAAATAGTGTGTGGGCAGATTGTTTTTTCTTTACAAAGTTCATGTTTCACATTTTGATTGTTTTTGTAACCATACTGATCCATTTAATAGTTCCCCAGTTAGCTTAGCTGCTAGCCGTTATCGTGTTTGTTTGTCTGTGCCATTCCAAATACCACTGCGAGGGCTGTAATAGACCTGTGTAATGGACATGTATTGTGCAAAGTCTTTACACAAGCTCATTCACATTCATTTGATTCCATCCAATGTTACTAGAAGTGAGTCAAAGTTTATTACGAGTATAAATAACACACTAGCAACTGGAAGCTAACTAAGCTAATATCAATAACGGTAACATCAATAACCGAGGAATTCTGCATAGACAAAGTAATATTAAAAGAAGTCAGGTAACAACTGGGAATCGGACATATATTTCAGTGAGTTTCACAGCTCTATTCCAGCCTATGCAGCTGTGTTTTGAATGGCAGACATAAACAACACGATAGCTGCTAGCTGCTAAGCTAACTGGGGAACTATTAAATGGCACAGTATGGTTACAAAAATTATCAAAATGTGAAACACGAACTTTATAAAGAAAAAGCAATCTGCCCATACACTATTTTCAATAAAGTTATAAAATTGATTTATTGACAGGAAAGCGCTAGAGAATGGGGAAAATATAATGGAAGGCGGAACTGGAAATGCGGGTGGACTGGAATGCAGAAGTACGTTACTCTACATTGTGCAAGAGGTCCATTGCCCCAGTGTTTGGCAAACTCATGCACAGTGGTCCTAAAGTGGGTCTGCATCTAGGCTGTGCTCAAGGTCAAAGGTCATGAGATCTGAGCACTCTGGTGGTGATTTTATCAGGCTGGAACAAGCTACTCCATCACTGATGGTCTGGTTTGTAAATTGCACTCACCATACAAGACAAACCTTTTATTAATCTTATCCATAGTTTATGTATATATTTTGTGCAATTCTGGTTTATTATGTTATATCTTTGCTTTAACAGTGAGGCTTGGCTGCTAACGCTGCTAGCATTAGCTGATGTGATTATTGGATCACAGCTGAGATAATTTGACCAACTTCAAGGTCAACCTGTAAAGGTAGAAACAGACACTAGCCCATTAGCCTCACCGCTATACATCTGTCCATCTTACCAGTTTTCCCAGCTTGATCATCTACCAACTCTTGACCATATATTTCATTCATAGATGTTATTTTAGCTTAATATATATTTATTCTTGACCAGACATCTCTTTGATTAGCAGCAGTTAGCTGCCTTGAGCAATGTTAGCCATGCACTCATTCAGGGACGTTTCTATGCTTATTACACCCTAGGGACCGGTCACATGGAATCAACCACCCAAACTACACACCCCTGTCTCTGATAATGCTTTATTTGGGCTTTTAAACTCTTAAGGTGCATTCAGACCAGACGTGAATAACCTACATGTAAAGTTAATGTAAACATGCAGAAAACATGCAAATTCGGGCATTCATGCGTCCGAGGGATTTGGTAGCGCTAGCTAGTAATCAGCCTTGAGATTCTGCCATCACTGGAGTTAAAGTATCAAAACTGGAAAGTAAGCTAGCTTGAAAATGAGACTTCCACTCACCTGCAGACAGATGGACCGGGAGCTCTGCAGCTGAATCAGACTCCTGCCACAAATGTGCTAACAAGGGCTAGTAGACTAGCGGTGTAAACAACTGTCATCCAGGTGAAGTTTTGGAGGCAGGGACAATTTTTCCAGGTGAAAGCCCTGTCAGATAATGTAAACCTAAACATGACAATGTTTTGGGGATTTCCACAGCAGGTTGAACGCAGCTGCAGAAGTTATAAAGGCAACTCCGCCGATCTACAACTTACTCAAACGGTGAATTCATGTCTATTCGCGTGTTTACATTGAGTTAACATGTTTTCACACCTTTTACATTTGGTCTGAACACACCTTCAACATTCAGCCAATATTTGTTAGTATGACACTTAGTCCAAGAGACCAAAGCTAAAAGCTAACATTAGCCTCGAACATGATGTCGCCATCAAAACCGAGATCCTAGGAAGAAGAAAAAGAGAAGGTGGAGTGGACTGGTCCTCATTAGCATTTAAAGCAGTATGCCATAAGACAGCCCGTTTTGAAGAGCGCTCCTTCCCCGTGTGTAAAATGGTACTGCAGTAATTAAACGCTGAGGTGTTTTGAGCAAAGCATGTCTCAGATATTTCATTATTGTGAGTATTGTCTCTCTGAATAAGTCATTCTGAGACTTTTTTCTTCATGTCCATCAGGTGCCTCTGATATGCGAAACCAAACCCATGATCAGCATCCAGCAGATGATGACCTACCAGAACCAGAAGAACGGCTGCTACCAGCCACCGCCACCAGGCAGCAAGCAGGACCACCTCTCCCCCGACGTGGCCCGCCTGATCCAGCTGGAGGAGGGCATCCGGCCAATGGAGAAGAAGAAGCACGGCCATGGCGGCCATCACAAGAGAGAGCACAGGGACAAGGACCACTGCTCCATTGACATGAACGGCCTGGAGACGAATGTATAGGAAAATGTATATCCAACAAAACCAGAACTGAGGAGACAAACACACTTTTTTTTTCTCTTGAGGAGGTCGGCTCTGAGAGCGCTGACGCAGATGGGAAAAAAACTGACTTTTTTTCTACATATCCTAAATGATGACCCACATTTGATTGTGTATGTTTGTGTGTACATATTTATATCAGAAGGTGTATTATGATCTGGGACCAACACGGCTGGATTACTAACTAAACATATACATGTGTGGATCACACAAAAATAGAATATTGTGATAAAATTTGTTTTTCATAATTCAGATATTCTGCATTCATTGCATGTACACTCAGTGGCCTCCTTATTAGGTACACCAGTTTGACTGCTTCTTTATACACATACAAACACCTCCAAAATCTTCATTCATTCATCTTCAACCGCTTAATCCTTTTCGGGTAGGCCAAGGACCACCTCTAGTGTCTTGGTCTTGGGAGACTCTGGTCTTCACAAGGTCGTGACTACACCACTACCTTGATGGGGGCATGTACTCTCTTGGTGCCCTCTTGTTTCATTTGGTGGAGATGGAGAAAAGTAAACCAAAAAAAACACAAAAAAGTGTTTTTGTGTGTGATGTCACAATAACAAGTGAACCAATCAGTACTAAGCACTGGAAGGCGGAACTAAAGAGTCAACTTAGCCTCCGATGCTGGTTAGCATTTTAGGACAGCTGCTTTGAAAACTGGACCCAAATTAAGATGGGTTTTACGGTTAAACTGCTTTTAAGGACTGATGCAGTTCCAACTATTATCCTGGGCCACCATGCATGTTGTTCAGCCGACAAGTCTATATTTGATCACGGGACTTATTCCATTTATGTAATATAGCGTTAGCTGCCACTAGCCTTTAATGTGCCTGGTAAGGTTAGCCTACTGACAGTGCGATTTTACGTGTCGTAAATGTCAAAGCCTTGCGTCAAATAGGTAATGTGCTATAGAGGAAAACGATCCACAAATATCCAGATAAGCCTATATATATATTTAGACGCCACACCTTGATAAGTTGTTTGTTCAGACTTTTTTTTTGAGAGACGCCGCTGCACGTTAAAGTAAAATACTTTTGGAGTGGCGTTGAGATCGTGCGGTGACGATTGTGCACAGAATGAATGTGTAGTGTTGTTTGGTGATTGCTGAGAGGAGCTCCGGCTGAATTCCTTGAGCTGCCCCTGTGCATATGTGGTCGCCTGTGATATATAGTCGATCTGGTTACTTCTCTGAATGGCCATGGTGGTGATGACTTTTGAAAGTTTTGGATATTATCCCTAACAGCACACATACATTACACCAATACTGGCCCTACATACCAAGTTTACATTGGGAATCCATCTTTACACTGGGAATACATCGGCGTCAAGCTGACATGCAAGTGAACTCTAATAGGGTGCTTTCACACCTGCAGGCTTTAGTCCGTTTCAGTCAAACTCAAGTTCGTTTTCTCCATTAGTGCGGTTTGTTTTGTCTGGTGAGAATACAGTAATCGTACTCAAGTGCGTACCAAAACAACCATACCGAGACCACCTGAAAGAGGTGGTCTTGGTTCAAATTAAATGGCGAACTTTGGTGTGGTCCTGCAGGTGAGAAAGCGACCGCACTAAAATGGGACCAGCGGCAAATGGTAAAACATTTTATGTCACTGTACATACATGATAGATCTTTGAAAATGTCTGTGGCTGAGCATGTCATGGTTCTGGAGGATTAATGAACGTTAACATGTTATTTGCCATCCATAGCAGCGCTTCATTTTCAAACTGTACGATTTGTCAAAAGTGGTATAGGCACGTATGTGATAAACGATAACCAAGGCAATGAAACCCCCCTGTAGATTATGCTACGATATGTATTATTTTCTCCCAGAAATCCATAAATACACAGTAGTCATCCTACTTCCTGTATTTACCTTTTCTGTTCTCGTGGCAAAAAAATCTGACCAATAAGAACAGAGAATGTTCTGACGTAAGTCTTGCAGGATTTAACATGATGCAGTTTGGTCTGCTTATGGTCTGCCTCAGTTTTTGCCTGTGTGAAAGGGGACCGAACCGAGGAGAAAATGATACAAAGTAACAAACTTGTCAACTGATTCAGACCAAATTAAACAAATTTAGGTGTGAAAGCACCCTTAGATGCATTCCCGGTATAAACTTGCTGACAAAAACTGGAGTCCGCAACACAGTTTGTGTCCAGCTACCATCAAGGTGTACCTAATGAAGTGACCGAGTGTAAAGTGAAATATTTCAAGCCTTTCTCTGTTTTAATTTGAATGATTACAGCTTCTGTCTTTTCAGATTAAACCACAAATCATAATATTCTATTTTTTTTAAATGCACATGTATTTGATATTCTTAAATTCATTTATTCCTCTGTTAACTGCAGAACAAAACAAAAAAAAACTTAAATCAATATTATTTTGTACATTTAGTACAACAATGGCTGGGGTTTCTGTATGTTTCTTTCTTCCCCTTTTATCATAAACCTTGGGAACAAAACAAAAAGATGTGATATAAAGAGAAACCTTTAAGTAAAACCCACAAATCCAAGAGTTTACATTTAAGAAATAAATGTCTCCTGTTTTAGGTAATAAAAACGGGATTTTTTATACCTCATTTCCCCCCAAAATCATCTCTCCTCACTCCACTCTTCTCTGCCATGTTGTCCTTATTCAGGGGTAGGCAACCTCTAACATGAAAAAAATATAAAAATACATGGAGATACAAAACATTTTTCTGATAGCTAGCTAGCTATCAGATAGCTAGCTAGCTATTGTTTTTTATTACTAATCTTTTTTCCAGGATGGGGATTGTTAGTGTTGCTGGTTTTGTGAGGCGAATCTGTGCCACCAGGGATTGTATGGCTCTTTTCTGCTGGGCAATTATCTGAAATAAAATTGGAACCAACATTCGGAGTGTAGAACCAACATAATCTTGACCATGTCAGGTTTTTTTGGTTTATCCTCCCTCCCTGTTGTGTCCGTGTATGTGAGAACCTTTCATGTAATGCCCTTTTAAGACGTGTTCACAGAGTTACTGGCGTGGGCATGTAACTCCAGAAGCAGCACACAAATGCTGTTTAGATGCAGCAGAACATGGGCAGTCTCCATCTACATAGTATGTGATGATTGACTCTTTATTCCTTTTGAAGATGCCAAGAAAAAGTGAATAGTGTACAGATACTAAGACTAAAAGGAGCAGAAGCTAAGTTGCTGTTAGCCTCTGATGGCTATCCACATCTTCTTAACTGCTTTACAGAGGGCATGGACAAGTTAAGGCTGTATTTAAGAACCTGATAAGAGACTCATAATCACTATGTGGTGGTAACACAATCATGGCTGGGTAAAGAACTCCCCCTACACAGCTAACAAGCTAATTAGCCAGCATGCATGTGACATGACCCAAAGTGTTGTAAACACTGGACAGTGTTTATTTTGTGTGTGAAATGACAATAGGCCTGTTCTTGTTATATTATGCTCATTAACTACTGCACCACATTGATATGATGCCACACTCTTGTGTAATGTTGTTTAATTATGAGTCTTGTCAGTAAAAAAAAAAAGGCAAGGAAAACAACTGAAAAATAAAATGAAAGCTGATATGAAAGGGTCAATTAACCATGATGCTGATTTAAGGTCAGATTGCCCAGCCCTAAATTGTACTCACCTTAATAGACCATCATTCATGAATCTATAGTTGATTAAATATTTTTGCACCATTCTGGCTTATTTTGTTATATTTTGGCAGTGATTGCTGGGTGTATTGGGCTGCTAACATTAGCTGATCTAAGTGGTCACAGCCAGAATTTCTGACCGATGTACTAGGACGATGTCGACCTGCTGGATACAAACTGAGAGGAGTCCACTAGCCTAGCCACTAAAGGTCCGTTTGTCTGTTTTTGAAATATTCTATCCATTCCTGCTGGCCAATTACTTTCCCAGCTGGATCGTCTACCAACCCTTGACCATATATTTAATTTGTTGATGTTATTTTAGCTTATTATAGTTTATTATATTCTGGACCGGACATATCTTCGATTAGCAGCAATTAACTGCCATTAGCAGTGTTAGCCATTCACTCATTCATGGTTGTTTCTGTGCTTATTACACCACAAACCACACCCCTGTCTCTGATACGGCTTTATTTGGGCTTTGAAACTTGTATTCAGCCAGTATTTGTTAGTATATCACTTAGTCTGACAGTAAAAAGCTAGCATTAGCCTCAAACATGGCATAAGCAGAAAAGCACAGATGTCACAGAAATGATAAACGAGAGGGTGGGGTGAACTGGGGCTCATTAGCATTTACAGCAGTATGCTATTAAACAGCCCGTTTTGAGGAGAGCTCCTTCCCCATGTGTAAAATGGTACCGCAGTAATTAAACCCTGAGGTGTTCTGACCAAATCATGTCACAGATGTTTTATTAACGCCTCTGAGAGATGTGTCAACATGTGGAAAAAGAGAAAAATAAGGCTTTAAATATAAATTTGTGAGGTTTTTCCATTTCATGACTATTTAAATTTTGCATTTTAAAAATATGACTCCTCAAATTTGCAGCCTTTTTCCTGTGAAATGTGTAACATTTACTTGTTAATTTAACATGTATTTCTTGAAAACACATTTTTGTTTTTGTTGCAGTCACAGAAAATCACTGGAAATGGGCAAAAAAAAAAATGGCTCCAGGGCCACAGGTTGCAGACCCCATCCCCTCCCTAACAGCTGCAGTATTTTCTTTTTCCGTTCCCCCTGAAATCCCTCTTTGCCTTAAAGGAGAAACAACGAGGATGGGCGGGCGCAGTGAACGGTCACAGTCTCAGCTCATCTGTTCATAAATATGTGGATATATGACGATGATATATGATGTACATGTATGTATGTTTGTACTTAAAGGTTTAAAACTGTCTAGATTTTATTATTGTTTTATTAATGTTTCAAGAGCTGCCATTCTGTATTTGAGAAGCATTTCTCTATAGCTCAAAATTTATTCAATTTAAAAAAAAAACAACAAATGTACAAACTGTAAAATTGAAAAGATATGAAAAATATATTAAAAAAAATATAGGAATACCTGAATGTTTGCTTATTCATTTATCATTTCTTTATTGGCCTGCATCTGCCCCACAACCGGAAGGTTGGGGGTTCAAGTCCCAGCTGGGTCATACCAAAGACCATATAAAAATGGTACTTCCCACCTTCTAGCTCGGTGCTCAGCGTAATGGAATGGGGGAAGGAGAAGCTGTTTGTGGCGGCACCTTGCATGGCAGCACCTGCTCTGATTAACACTGTAGACAGGAGAAACGTAATTTTGTTCTACTGTGCATCATTGGCTGTGTGGACTGAATGACAATAGAGATGATGCTGCTTATTATTCGGGCTGCAATGTAAACAAAGGTTTTGGATCTTTGCATTCAAATTGTGAAAATGTCTGAGGCATTTGTGTGTAACTTTTTTTCGGATCAACTTTTCATGTCTAAATATGTTTTAAAAAAGATCAAACTTTACCTGACTTTATTGTATAATTCTTATTTTTTTTGCCATATTTTAACTTGATATGGATTTTCCTGCATGTAAAACCACCTTTATGCATGTGATTTATATGGAGAACTGAGGGAGCAGTGTCACTTTAATCATAATTAATAGCAGCTGAGCATGACGTCACATCTCAATTCATGCATTTAATGCGATTAATGCACCTTGATGTAATTAATCTAGATCGGTTGCAGTTAATCGCGATAAAGTGGCGCCCTGACGAAGGTTTTAATTGTGATTACAGTGACACAACTAAAGACATTTTGAGTAACTTTCCCTCCATCAGCTACTGCTCATCCAGGGGTCCGAGGTGTGGTCCGAGTCGCAGAGGCAGCAATTTACCTGAGTAAAGTAAAAATTAAAGACAACTTTACTGCCATTCAATCCCTGCAGCCAAGCATGTAGAGTAGAACAAAATTGCGCTTTCTCTTATCTATGATGTCGATGACATCTAGAAACCAAGGTGCCACTGCCAAGGAGCCACTGCCGTGGTGCCGCCACGACCGACTTTCCTTCCCCCATTCTTTTATTCTGAGCACCAAGCTAGAAGGCAGGAAGTACAATTTTTAAACGGTCTTTGGTATGGACCTATGGCCTGTGGGGTGGATGCTCTACCACTAGGCCACCACTCTGACACCCAGCATGTCCTGGGGGGGTCACTTCCCAATGGGACATGCTGAAAACACCTCACATAGGAGGCATCCTGATCAGATGCCCAAACTAAGAACTAAGATGGCGGCGCGCAGTAGTGCAGTGGCTTCTTGAGCTCCTGTATAATATGTGAAAAAGACAAAGGAGATGATTGTGGACTTGAGGAGGAACGGACACCACCCCCTTCCCCTGCACGTCGGAGGAGCAGCTGCAGAAATGGTTTCCAGCTTCAAGTACCTGGGCATCCACCTCAGCGAAGACCTCACTTCCTGTCTGGTTAGGAAGGCTCACCGGCACCGATCCTTACACAGGAGACAGTGGAAGGCTGTCCTTCCACCGTCTCCTGTGCCCTCCACTCCCACATCATTGTATGGCACAGTGGTTGCTCTGCCGCAGAGAGGAAAGCCCTCCACAGGGTAGTGAAGGCTGCACAGAAGATTGTTGGGAGCAGCCTCCCCACCACTATGGATATTTATGTCACTCAACACAAAAAGAGGGCCACCTACACCATGACAGGCTCCACCCACCCTGCACAGTCATTTTTTGTCCGTCTTCCTTCAGGGAGGCGGCTGCAGAAGCATCCGAAGAAGGACCACCAGACTGAAGAACAGCTTCATTCCAACAGCTGTGAGACTGTTGAACACTGGTATGGTTCTGTAGGTTAATGTGCATACTACTGTGAATCTGCATGTTACTGTATCTCAGAAACTAATTTTGTTCTGTTACTTATTTGTACCCGTAGGTAGACTTGGTTTGCAGTCTGGTGACAAGCCACCGGCTGCTGGTCGCTGCGTGCGCGAGCGCCCTAAACCTACATGTTTTTGGTATGCGGGAGGAAACCGGAGAAATCCCGGAGTAAACCCACGCAACACGGGGAGAACATGCAAACTCCACACAGCTCACTGTTGGTCGGGGGCTGGGATCGAACCCACGACCTCATGATCCCCGCGATCCCCCGGCCAAGGGTAAAACTGTGCTGCCACAGTGCTAAACCACTGCGCCACCGTGCAGCCCAATCTTGTAGATAAGAGTGACAATAAAAATTCCTTGAATCCTTGAAAGCACCTCAACTGGCTCCTTTTGGTGTGGAGGAGCAGCAGCTCTACACCAAGCCTTTCACGGATAACTGAGCTCCTCGCCCTATTCTCTAAAGCTATGTGTCCCCCTAGGCCTCTTGTTGACGGACGGTCCGCGCGCCTCCTCCATATTAAGGATCTGTCAGGAATGTGGATGTTGTGTAACCAGAAGAGAGTCACACTAGTCAACGCTCTGGAGCCGCAAACTGCACAGCAAGCGTCATTGCTTGGTCAGAACTTCAGCTCGATAAGCCGGTGTTCAGGCAGAATTTTCATCTGCAAAAGTGCAGTTTAATGAGCTGCTTCTGCCCTTCACGGCCTGCACATCATTGGTCAGCATGACTCCTGGTGGGCGGGCTGTTCTAATCACATCACATCTGGACGGTAAACTTTCGCCTATATCTTCAAAAGTAAACAGCCAAACATGTTTCTGAGGACTAATGAGAGGAGAAATAAATCTGCAATTGCTGAATATGTGTTTACTTTTGATTAACAACCACTGTTTGAAAAGTGCAGCACAAGTTCCAGGAAGCAATCACCTGCTCCTCATTTGCGTAATTGGGACCAAAGCAGGGATTCATGGAAAATGAGAACGGGAACCTCCACACAACGTGTCCAGATTCTTGATGTGACATTACCAGAATGCACGTGGGACGTACTACAAAGACAATGAACTGGAAGCGTGAAAACGCATGCCTAGGTGGACGGGCTGACTCTCATCCCGGCCACTTCACACTCAACAGCAAACCGCTCCAGTAAGACAGCACGGTGGTGCAGTGGTTAGCACTGTTGCCTAACAGCCAGAAGGTTCCACCTTCGAATCCCCAGGTTGGCAGGGGTAGGAACCATTCTGTGTGGAGTTTGCATGTTCTCCCTGTGCTGTGTGGGTTTACTCCGGGAGGTCCGGTTTCCTCCCACAATCCAAAGACATGTATGTTAGGTAAATTAGTGATTCTAAATTGTCCCTAGGTACAGTGGGGCAAAAAAGTATTTAGTCAGCCACCAATTGTGCAAGTTCTCCCACTTAAAAGATGAGGCAGGTCTCCAATTTTCATCATAGGTATACCTCAACTATGAGAGACAAAATGAGAAAAAAAAAATCCAGAAAATCACATTGTCTGATTTTTAAAGAATTTATTTGCAAATTATGATGGAACATAAGTATTTGGTCACCTACAAACAAGCAAGATTTCTGGCTCTCACAGACCTGTAACTTCTTCTTTAAGAGGCTCCTCTGTCCTCCACTCGTTACCTGTATTAATGGCACCTGTTTGAACTCGTTATCAGTATAAAAGACACCTGTCCACAACCTCAAACAGTCAGACTCCAAACTCCACTATGGCCAAGACCAAAGAGCTGTCAAAGGACACCAGAAACAAAATTGTAGACCTGCACCAGGCTGGGAAGACTGAATCTGCAATAGGTAAGCAGCTTGGTGTGAAGAAATCAACTGTGGGAGCAATTATTAGAAAATGGAAGACATACAAGACCACTGATAATCTCCCTCGATCTGGGGCTCCACGCAAGATCTCACCCCGTGGGGTCAAAATGATCACGAGAACGGTGAGCAAAAGTCCCAGAACCACACAGGGGGACCTAGTAAATGACCTGCAGAGAGCTGGGACCAAAGTAACAAAGGCTACCATCAGTAACACACTACGCCGCCAGGGACTCAAATCCTGCAGTGCCAGACGTGTCCCCCTGCTTAAGCCAGTACATGTCCAGGCCCGTCTGAAATTTGCTAGAGAGCATTTGGATGATCCAGAAGAGGATTGGCAGAATGTCATATGGTCAGATGAAACCAAAATAGAACTTTCTGGTAAAAACTCAACTTGTCATGTTTGAAGGAGAAAGAACACCATACCTACTGTGAAGCATGGGGGTGGAAACATCACGCTTTGGGGCTGTTTTTCTGCAAAGGGACCAGGACGACTGATCAGTGTAAAGGAAAGAATGAATGGGGCCATGTATTGTGAGATTTTGAGTGAAAACCTCCTTCCATCAGCAAGGGCATTGAAGATGAAACGTGGCTAGGTCTTTCAGCATGACAATGATCCCAAACACACCGCCCGGGCAACGAAGGAGTGTCTTCATAAGAAGCATTTCAAGGTCCTGGAGTGGCCTAGCCAGTCTCCAGATCTCAACCCCATAGAAAATCTTTGGAGGGAGTTGAAAGTCTGTGTTGCCCAGCGACAGCCCCAAAACATCACTGCTCTAGAGGAGATCTGCATGGAGGAATGGGCCAAAATACCAGCAACAGTGTGTGAAAACCTTGTGAAGACTTACAGAAAACGTTTGACCTCTGTCATTGCCAACAAAGGGTATATAACAAAGTATTGAGATAAACTTTTGTTATTGACCAAATACTTATTTTCCACCATAATTTGCAAATAAATTTTTTAAAAATCAGACAATGTGATTTTCTGGATTTTTTTTTTCTCATTTTGTCTCTCATAGTTGAGGTATACCTATGATGAAAATTGGAGACCTCTCTCATCTTTTAAGTGGGAGAACTTGCACAACTGGTGGCTGACTAAATACTTTTTTGCCCCACTGTATCTGTCTCCTATAGGCCCTTAGAATAGAGGGTTAGTACTAGTGAAGCTCTTTGAGACTAGAAAAGCACTATACAAGTACAGATCCTTATCCTAAGACATGTAGGACATTGTTGATGATGCTAACAGGACAACAACATTTGCAAACGGCAGAGATGAGATCCTGTGGACACCAAACAAACTCTCACAATGGTCGTATAACAAAAATTCACAGGGCACCCCTTCAACCAGCACTCATCACCCTTACACAATAAATAATCTGACACTGACAAAAAAATGTGAAACATAAACATCTTTTTATTTCAGAAGTACACATTAGTATCTTTTCAAAATAAGAAAGTCTCATCCAGGTTAGCAGTTTTTATTTTCAGCCCACTAGCTGAGCAAACAAGGCGAGGACTGGTGTACTTACCTGAGCATGCTCACATCAGGACATGCTGAGCTGCTCTGAGCTAAATTAATTACTGTATTATTTGCACTACTTACCACTGTTTTCTTTTCTCCTTTCTTTTGTCACTGCCAGAAAGATAACTTTGCTCCATTTTGATACAGCCACTCTCACTTGTTTCTTTACATAAGACACAGTGAGAGGTGGGGGTGGGGCCCCTTAAGGGAGTTCTGTGCCGGCCTGCCACTGTCACTGCAAACTCTTCACATTGTCACTGCTGTAGTGATTCAAAATTGGTCCATACCCCATATGCCCAGAACACCCCCCCTCCCCAAAGAAGCCACATGGGCACAGTAGATAGTGTTCTCCAAGTCCACAAAACACATGGAGACTCTTATTTTTTACTGTTGTTCAAAAAAAGTCTGCATGGACTCAAATTATTTGAGCCTTAAAGGTTTAAAATTAAAGTTTTTTTCTAGTAAATTTGTCCTTTTTCCAAATAAAGTGATTTACTTTTCTTCATTATTTAGTAGGATTTTTCCTACTTTTTTCTTTTAAAATGGCAGATTTACCTCTAACATTTTCCAACATTATGTGACCTTTTACTTGTAAATTTGCAACCCTATCTCTTGTAAGTCTATGTACTTTATTTGTTCAAATTACAGGGTGTTGCTGGTTTTGGAGCCGCAGCTGCAGTTTGCAGACCCTGATATACAATTAAATTAAGTAGATCTCAGAGTAATAACATGCCAGTTCACTTTGTTGCATGGCTGATGGGAAGAAAATGGTCAGAGGAGGAAAAAAAACACCATCACCATGGCAACAGTGAACAAATTACAGGACTGTCATTTTCCAAACAACGGAGGAAGACGGGAGGAAAAGGGCTGTGCAAAGATAGAGAAATAGGTTCACCACATCTGTCAGTCACATCTTTATGACTAGAAAGTGTTCAGAGAGTTCAACCTCTGCCAAGGCAGCTAACTACTTGTTTCTAACATTAACCCTGTTATACACCATTTCTACATGTTGCCACAGCTCCCAGAGGCTGGTCCAGAATTAATTACAGGGACTCCTCTCTCCGTTACCCGGCAGGCCGACCCTGAAGTCCCGGCTGGGCCACTCACACCAGCTAACTTTAGCAGCCAAATCCACCTGGATACACAGTTAATGTAACAAAAAAAGCCAGAATGGTACAACATAGATAACTGAGCCTGGATTAATGAACAAGCTGGTATAGTACGGTGACTAGAATTTACTAAAAAAAAATTAATTTAGTCAGTAGGTGATTTTTTTTTTTTTGGGGGGTGGGGGGGGGGGTATTCACCAATTTAGCATGAGGTACAAATTTGCAGGAATAAAGGTGAAAAGATATGACAACTTATGCCAATTTCAAAGAAATAAAATTAAAGCCGCAAATTGCAATTATACAGAATAAAAATGTAACCAGCATCCAGATGAGCATTGCAAATATACGAGAAAGAAAGTTGAAAATTTACAAGAAAAAAAGTCACAAACTTATGAGGGAAAAAAGGTGAAAATTTACAGGAAAAAAAGTTGCACATTTATGAGGAAAAAGATTTTTTTTTTTTTTTTTGAGAAAAACAGTTGAATTTATGAGGAAAAAATGCTATTTTAAAAGGGAAAAATAAAAATGCATTCACAAGAAAAAAGTTGTACATCTATGAGGGAAAAAAATGCTATTTTAAAAGGGAAAATTTGCACATTTACAAGAAAGAAAATAGCAAATTTAAGAGAAAAAAGTTGCAAACTTTGGGGAAAAAAGTAGCACATCTATGAAAAAAGAAATTTATGAGAACAGTGAAAGTTGTAAGAAAAAAGTTGCAGATTTACAGGAAAAAAGTTGAAAATTTACATGGAAAAAATGGTAAATTTGTAAGAAAAAAGTCAGTTTTTTGAGAAAAAAGCTGCAAATTTACAAGAAAAAAGGTTGCAAATCTATGAGAAAAAGTTAAGAATTTCTAAGATTTTGTTTGTGTGTTTTTTCTTAGACTTGGTCATTCAAAGTTATACTATTCCGTTTTGTACCACGATATTACAGCATCCCACCTTATTACACAGCGACGTATCCGCTGGCTTGGCCACGCCCTCCGCCTCCTACCAGAACACCCGACAAAAGTCATCCTCATGTTCGACCCCAGGGTGGAAAAGACCTTGGGGCCAGCCGCGCACCAGATGGCTCAATGTGCTGGAGAGGAACTTCCGACAGCTCGGCGTCGCTGCTGACGACGCAGAGGAGCAGACTCAAAACCGGCAATGCTGGCACGCACCGGTTAACCTGATTGGCTCTATGCATGGTGATGGCCACCAGCCCTCACCCTGCAGGAGTAGTAAGTACCATGATATAGAAGAGTTTATGATGATACTGGGGCACCAGTCTCTCTTTTTTTCCCAGGTTGAGGCAGTGTCCCCCTCCCCCCGATTTACACCGATGAATGGGGATGGGGGGTGGTTTTGGGTCATTTTGCTAACAAGGGAGACAGCGCCCGCCCCCCCCCCCCACAGTCAGCTCCTGTATATAATTAATTATAACGAGCATGGACAGAGCACCCCTTCATCCAGTCAGTCTCCAACTGTTCCATAAAGTCTGTTTCACTTCACACTCGCATGTCCACCCCCTTATAAACCAGTAGTTTCTCATCTGAAGTAGAATAGTCAAAAGGTTTCTCCATTATGACAAATTTGACTTTGACCTTTATTCTTTTTTCAAGTGAAACCAGTCAATTAAGGTTATTAAGTAAAGACCAATCCAATGTTGTACTAAAAAAAAAAAAATCCACTGAAAATCTGATTCACATCCTCCACCGACCTTCACAGCACACTTCACGTACAGCAGAGAGCAGCAACGTTACCATGGAGACAGCCATCCTGGGTGATTTTTGTGGCCAGAAAAATTAGCGTGGAGATGCAAAAGTTAAAAAATAAAATGGGAAATATCAACAAATAAAAAATAAATTTTAAAAAAAACTAGAATTTTCTTTGTATTAACTTTTTTTTTTTTTTTTTTTTACCTCTAAGGAGATAACGTTTTTGCCAGCTTGTGTTTGACTGTTGGCAAGATTACTCAAAAACTACTGGATGGATTTGGGTGAAATTAGGTGGCTCTTGGGTTACAGACAAACCTGTTACAATCTGGAGGTTGTTAATGAGCGCATACCTCCACCAAGGCCCGATCTCGCAATGTACGGAACAGAGACACGGAAGTATGGACAGATGGATGGACAAAAGGGAGGGACACAGCCTTGTTGTAGGTATGCACTCTTATTTTTAAAGTGTAAATGTGTAGCGTACATTTACAACTTTTGTATGCCCCCCCCAAAAAAAGAATCAGACACTTCCTTTGTCTTGTGGGGGAAGTCATAAATTTGTTCCCTTTTCTTGCAAAATTTGCCACTTTTCACCTACAAATTTTAGTTTTATTTTCCTTACAGTCCCATTCACTGCACTTTACTCTCTTGCATCACTATTGCTAATCTTAGCTAGCTAGCTCTTAGCTTGGATAGCCACTCAGAGCCAGCTAATGTAAATTTGTCTTAAAGACTAAATGAAATAAATCATCACTGGTGGACAGGAGTGTGTGGTTTCAGTGGTCAATAGTATATGACCGGTCCCTGGAGTAGTGAATGAGTGAATGGCGGCCCAAAGCAGCTGATTGATGCTAGCTAGCTGCTAAAAATAGCATCTAAGAGTGACATATGTGGTCACATTTTGGTAGACGAACAAGGAGTCCAGTGGGTTGTGAATAGAAATTATAGAAAATAGCGATTGAGATTGGCCAGATCAACAATCAAGCTAAGACCAGGTGGCCTGCCCGTCAGCCTCTCCCCCGCTGAAGTGAGCGCTAACGCATTTTTGGGGAAAAAAGTTGCAAATTTATAAGAAAAAAAATTGCTAATTTATGACAGTCACAAATTTTTGAGGAAAAAAGTTGCAAATCTCAAAAAAAAAAAAATAATGCTCTTTTAAAGGGGTCATTGACTGAAAAATGGGGTGTTTGTAACTGAAATGAGTCTACTGGTCACCTAATTATCCCAAAATTTTCAAAACAGTCAATTCTCTTAACACACGGCCTTTATCTCGTTTTTCTCTCCCAGAAACGCCATGACTTTTCTGTGGAATTCTTGTACGTCACATCTAGAAAAAGCCAACCCACCGCCATCCTTGAGACCCGCCCACTGCTCTATTATTGGCCCGCCTTGGCTGTCATGTAGATGGAAGGGGTGTGAAAGGTAGCTTATTAGCCCCCAAGCTAACACTGGTAACGGGAGGCTCAAACCGAGTGCAGCTTATGTTGTTTTCTTCAGATCTTAAGGTGCAGTCACACCAAATGCAAACAGGCGAATTTTTCGTGTGGCACAATTACATTATAACTCAATGTAAACACGCCAACAGACATGAATAGTGAGATGCAGACTAGGTGAAGCTGTCTTTAAAACTTCTGCAGCTGCATTCAACCTGCTGTGGAAATTCCCAAAATAACGTCATGCTTATGTTTACATTGTGGAGAGTGTTGGAAATGAGGAGGCCGGTTTACAAACAGACGAAGTTTATTAACACTCTCTCATCAGTCATACACATAAAAAGCATGAAACAGCCAAGCCAGGTTTCTCCTTATAAACCCAACAGATCGTCTCACATCTGCATGACATTTCACATCACACTGCGTGACATCTAACCCCACAATACATCTCCCTTAAACCCCCAGCTCCCTCTTCCTGCCAACTCCCCCATGACGTCCCTGTCTATTATCCTCTTATGTTTAACCACTGCATCCTGACTAAGACGCTGTCTGCTGACTCCTCTACAATATGCATTGCTACCCCCCCCCCCCCCAGACAGAGTTTCAGTCACCACGTCTTTTGGGCTTCAGTCTCCTCCCATATCTGCTGTAAAGGGGGTCTCTGTGCCAGCGGGGGGCTGCTGGACGTGTGTCTGACTGCGGGTGGGCCAAGGCAAGGGGGGGGGAGGGGACTTTGCTTTGCCCGTGTGGCTGTCCTGGTGAATCGTTTGGCTGGGAGTTCTCAGTGGGGGTCTTCCACGCCGAGGGGCCCGAGCCAGCAGCACTTGCTCGTCCGCCACTACAAAGGCGGGCTTAAAGCCGTCTATGCATATTTTCTCCCAACGCCCCCCCCCCCCCCCCAAGTCTAACAAAAAATGCTTGTCCCCTGTTTCCAGCACTCTGAACGGGCCATCATAGGGTGGGCGCAATGGCGGGCGGTGGGCATTGTGTCTGACGAACACGAACTCCACGTTCTTCAAAGTTTTTGGCACGAAAGCGCGTGGAAAACAGTGGTGGGCCGGGCAGCGTACCTGTGTCTGCACTACGCTGCAAACGCTGAGACGGGCAGCTGTCCGGTGCGGGATTATCTGGCAAAAATTCCCCGGGCAGCCGCAGAGGCTGAGAAAAAACCAGCTCAGTCAGGGAAGCCTCCAAATTCTCTTTTGGTGCGGAACGCAACCCCAATAAAACCCACGGCAACCAGTCAACCCAATTTGCATCAGTCAACAAAGCCCTGAGTGCTGCTTTCAGTGACCTATGAAAATGCTTGCATAACCTATTTGCCTGTGGGTTGTACGCGGTTGTGCAATGAATTGCAACACCCAGGCTGCGGGCCATCACGGACCAAAGTTCAGACACAAACTGAGGGCCCCTATCAGATGTGATGTCTGACGGGATTCCAAAACGCGCCACCCATGTTGTCAAAAAAGCGCGTGCCACGTCCGCGGATGCGGTTGCCGCCAGCGGGACTGCTTCTGGCCAGCGTGTGGTGCAGTCCACCACTGTCAGAAGGTGCGTGCACCCCTGCAACGGCGGGAGGGGGCCCACAAGGTCCACGTAAACATGGTTGAATCTTTTAGCCGGTATACGAAACGGCTCCAAAGGAGCCTTCGTGTGTCTGTACACTTTAGCTCGTTGGCACACTACACAGGCTGCTGCCCACTCTTTCACTTGTTTGCGCAGGCCTGGCCACACGAATTTCGCTCCCACCATTTTGACTGACGCGCGCACTCCTGGGTGCGCCAGAGCGTGAACTGACTCAAACACACGGCGGCGCCACGCAACCGGGACCACTGGGCGCGGGCGTCCCATGGAGATGTCGCAGATTGGGGGGGCTGCTGTCTTGCAGTACTCTGCACTCCAGCCTTAACCCTGTTGGTTCAGACTGGAGCGCACGCATGTCTGTATCGCTAATCTGCACTGCAGCCATGGCTGTATAATCTATCCCTACGCAGACCGGGGCCACAACCGCGCGCAAGAGGCAGTCCGCCACCACATTCAGTTTACCCGACACATGCTGAATATCGGTCGTAAACTCCCAGATCGTGGCCAGCTGTCTCTGCTGCCGGCCCGACCATGGTTCTGAAACCTTGGCCATTGCGCACGTTAGCGGCTTGTGGTCCATGAACGCGGTGAAGCTGCGCCCTTCCAGCCAGAACTGGAAGTGGCGTATGGCCAGGTGGAGAGCCAGCAACTCCCTGTCGAACGCGCTGTATTTACGCTCACTGTTGCGCAAAGCCCTGCTGAAAAAAGCGAGCAGCTGCCAAGAACCGGCGACGCGTTGCTCCACGACAGCCCCTATGGCCATGTCCGAGGCGTTGGTAGTGAGCGCTATCTGGGCCGCCGGGTCTGGGTGCGCCAACAGTGCGGCTTTTGCCAGGGCTGCTTTAACCTCCGAGAACGCCTGCTCTCACTCCGGAGTCCATTCGACTCCATCCACGGGTTTCTGTCTCTTGAGCGCGGCGTACAATGGCTGCATGAGTTGAGCTGCGCGGGGGAGTAAACAGTTATAAAAGTCAACCCTCCCAAAAAATTCCTGCAGCGCCCTGACCGTCTGAGGCCGGGGAAAGTTCGCCACAGCGTGCACTTTGTCGGGCAAGGGTATCGCTCCCTCTGGTGGGACGCGGTGCCCCAAAAAAATCAATCCCCGTCACGCCGAACTGGCACTTCGCCGAGTTGATTATTAACCCGTGCTCCTCCAACCTCTGGAAAACCATCCTGAGGTGGGTTGCGTGTTCGTCTTTGGATGCACTGGCCACCAGGATATCATCCAGGTAGATGAACACAAACGGGAGATCGCGCAGCACCGCGTCCATCATGTGCTGGAACGTCTGTGCCGCTCCTTTTAACCCGAGTGGCATGCGCAGAAACTCGAACAAACCGAATGGAGTTATTACCGCTGTTTTGGGTATGTCCTCCGCGCGCACTGGGACCTGGTGGTAACCGCGGACCAGGTCTATTTTAGAAAAAATGCGTGCTCCGGCAAGGTGAATGGAAAAATTCTGAATATGGGGAATCGGGTAGCGGTCGTGTGCTGTGGCGTCATTCAACCTGCAGAAATCCCCGCACGGTCGCCACGACCCCTCAGCCTTAGGGACCATGTGTAGCGGGGATGCCCATGGGCTGTTTGAGCGCCTGATGATGCCCAACCTTTCCAGGTTGGCAAACTCCTCGTGCGCTATGGCCAGTTTAGCTGCGTCCAAGCGCCGAGGTCGTGCGAAAACGGGCGGCCCGGTGGTGGTGATAAAGTGCTCCACCCCGTGTTTAGTGATGGCCGCCGAAAACGTCGGGACCGTGAGTGCTAGGAACTGAGTGAGCAGTGTGTGGAACTTACCGCCTGGAGCTGTGACGTTGGCTTGTGTTACTGGCCCGGCCCCTCGAGCTGTACAGGGGAGCGAGTCAAAGGACAGTGCATTAACCAAGCGCCTGTTAGCAACATCAACTAGTAAACCATGTGCGCATAGAAAATCAGCTCCCAGGATTGGGAACTTCAGTGCTGCTATGACAAAGGTCCACTCGTATGTACGGCCGTGTAGGGATAAAACCAGTGTTCTCTCACCAAAGGTCTTAATGTCCGAGCCGTTTACTGCCACCAGCCCGGGGCCGCTAGGTCCTGCCAGTCGGTCGGCGTAGGTCAGCAGGATGATGTTCTTCTGGGCTCCGGTGTCTACGAGGAACCGTCTCCCTGAGCGCGAGTCCGTCATGTAGAGCAGCTTGTTCTCTTCACCGGCGGTCGCAGCTGCTACCGACTGCCGGCTTTGGCGTTTCCCGAGCGCTTGAATTGGCACGGTGGCGCGCATCTGCGTGCGTTCTCTCCGAAGCAGCGGCGGTAGAAGCAGAGCGTGTCTCTCTGGCGCTCCTGGGCCCCCGCTGCCGCTACCGTCGGTGGCTCCTCGCCTCCTCTGGTCGTCTTGCTGGGTACCGACGTCGCCGCGTTGACTGTGGGCGTTCTGGTGGTGAGGATGATCCGGTCTGCCTCCTGGGCTAGCGCACAGTAGTCACGCGCGGCCAGCAACTCTGTTGGGAGGTTCCAGAGGAAAAGGTGGGCGAACAGAAAATGCCCATCGCCCGTGCCCATTAATGCCAACATCTTCTCCACCAGATCGACAGCCGAACCATCTCCTAACTCGGAATGCCTCAGGGGCTTCTTTGCTCTCTCACTGTCCGAGAGCGTGTAGCGTCGAGTCAGCGCAGCTTTGAGAGCCTCGTATCTGTCGTGGGCTGGGGGCTGGTCGAGCAGGCTCGCTACCTGTTGAGCTGTGTGAGCATCCAGCGCTGCAACCACATAGTAAATCTTGGTGTCGTCTGCGGATATTCCCCGGAGGGCGAACTGGGCCTCGATGTGGTGGTTGCTGCCAAAAGTCCGGTAGCTTGACTGAAACAGCGCATGCATTGCTGGGGGTTCCTGTCCGGGCCGTCTCCGGGGTTCTTGCCTCATGTTCCATAATTCGTCAAAGGGTCACCAGTGTGGAGAGTGTTGGAAATGAGGAGGCAGGTTTACGAACAGACGAAGTTTATTAACGCTCTTTCATCAGTCATACACATAAAAAGCATGCAACAGCCAAGCCATGTTTCTCCTTATAAACCCAACAGATCATCTCACATCTGCATGACATTTCACATCACACTGCATGACATCTAACCCCACAATACATTTCCCTTAAACCCCTAGCTCCCTCTTCCTGCCAACTCCCCATGACGTCCCTGTCTATTATCCTCTGCATCCTGACTGAGACACTGTCTGCTGACTCCTCTACAATATGCATTGCTACAACATTATCCAACCGGTGTCTTACCTGAAAATTATGTCTCAAGCCTCCAACACTTCACAGATGATCCCGTGTTTACGTTGATAGTTTTCTTGCTAGCTTGCTAGGACATCCATGGCCAGAAACTGTGGGTAAATAACTCCAAAAACCCGATTCAGCTGAAGAGTTCCTGGTCCTCCTGTCTCCCAGTGAGTGAGTTTCATTTTCTAACTAGTTTACTCTGCAACTGTGATAATTTTACTACGTCCGCTAGCTAGCTGGCTGCTAGCATAGCTAGTTATTGGACGCGAACGCACACCGACAAAAATTAGCATGTACTCACGTCTTCCCATTGATTTTCTATGGATTTGCGTCGCCTGTTCGCATTTGGTGTGAACACAGCTTTAGTCACCCTCATAACCATCCCTGTTACCACCTGGTTCACCGGTCTGCGGTCCACAATGTGCCTCACATCGCTCCAGCCCGTCTCCCAGTGGTTTTGCTGTGGTTCTGCGGCGAGTCGCTGGTGCCAGTATGCTGCTTGGAGCTGCTGACTCAGCTTCCCCACCATCTTCCGTGCATACTCTCACGGGTAGCGTGGGGGAGCTGCTTCATGACGAAGCACCCCCCAGCTGGCCGTGGGAGAAGAACAGAGTATCGCGGAGTGAGACTTTGCCCTTTGAGATCCCGTGGCTCGACCAGTGGCCTCGGGTTGCGGTGATTGGTGGATCGTCTGGCACACGGTGCTGGTGATTTGTTGTGGTGTCTCAGTGGGGTTGTTGGGGGGTGGGCCGGAATGATGCGAGATGCACGTACGATTGCAGATCAGTGAACCAGTGCTGCTCATCCAAGCTAGAAGGAGGCTAGAAGCTACTCAGCTAATGGCTAACTGATCTAAGAGGGAGGGTGGAGTTGAACAGCTGAAGGATGTTTCTGAAAGTAACAGGCTTTAAATCAGAGCATTTCAAGAAAGCCAGGAAAAATAAAAAAATTTGCTTCAATAATTAAAAAATGAAAGAACATGTGAGCAAAATATGTCACAAACACTTAAGACATATGTGAGCTGTTAAAATGTGGAATAAGTGCAGACCCTTTTAAAAGGGAAAAAACATGGCACATTTACGGAAAAAAACTGCAAATTTATGAGAAAAAAGTTGCAAATTACTGATGAAAAAAATGCAAATTTTCAAAAAAAGTCAAATTTATAAGAAAAAAGTTGCAAATTTAAAAGAAAAATTAATTTGAGGAAAAAAAAGAGCTCTAATGTGGTTAGACTGACCGCTTAGCCAAGCTAATGCTAACAGTCTGATGTAGTGTCACGGCGAAAATATAACAAAACTAGAAAAGCACTCGGAGAGCACAGACCTCCGCCAAGCACCACAGTTTCCCCATACAGTCTTCAGATTCCTTGATCATGAAAACATATGACAAACAGTGGTTCAGTAGTTATTCACGAAAATGGCATTTTCCGTAATGGCGGCCACAGTTCCCCCCATACAGTGTTTGTGTGTACGTTTTCAGATTCCTTGACCATGAAAACATATGACTAGCAATTGGATTGACAATGATAGGATTAGTGGTTTAGTAGTTATTCACGAAAATGGCATTTTGCGTAAAGGCGGTTTTCTTGTGGACGGTGATCCGGATCACCACCAAAATCTAATCAACTGTAGGATACCCCATTTCTGACAATCTGTGAAAATTTCATGAAAATCCGTCCATAACTTTTTGAGTTATCTTGCTAACAAACAGACAAACAAACAGACAAACAGACAAACCAATGCTGATGATCACATAACCTCCCCCTTTGGCGGAGTTAATAAACCAGAATAAGACGAGATACATATTAGTGACTGTGGATCAGTGAACCAGGTGGAAGCAGGGATGGCTATTAGGTTTACAAGACTAGTGAGACCTGCTATGATGTATGGTTTGGAGACAGTGGCACTGACAAAAAGACAGGCGGCAGCGCTGAAGATGCTAAGGAGGACAGGATTACAAATGTGGTGACCACCAAAGGGGGAGGAGGATGAAGGAAGAAGGAGGAATATGATTGAGGATGTAAAAAACAATCCACAAGTTGCCGATGTTCATCAAGATTTTATTATTTCATAAAGTGGTTTTATTTATTTACATTTTTATGCAAAATTATGAAAAGTGCAAGATTATTTCTATTAAATTACAGGCACACTGAGTTTTCCGAGAACATGATTGTATAAAATGCAGGACCGATGGTGTTATTTTTACTGATATGCTGAATTAGTCAGATGAGAAGTCAACATTATCATCCATCATCAAAGCAGCAGCTGGAGGTGAAAGTCAGCAATCAAACACATCATCAAAGTGTTAATCTGATCAGGCCATTAGGGTGTGAGTTCAGACTAGAACCGAGCGCTTGTCCTGCGGTCTCACAGCTTGGCCGCGCCCGGTTTGATCTGGAGGTTGTTCAGCTTCATGGCTGCGCTCATGTTCCCGGAAACCTTCAGCTTCCCACTGAAGAACGCCTGCAGCGAAGGAACGGCAGACATGAGGTGAACTGAAAGACTGACCTCAGGGACGTTTCTGCCCATAAAGCAGAGCATGCAAATGCAATGGGGCCCCTCAGCCACTAGTGGGCCCCCCAAGCTACAAGTTCAACAATATTTTGTCGGAGGGAGAATTAAAATTGCCTTCAACGTTTTTCCCACTTGTAAATTTGCAACTTTTCCCCTTGTGAATCTGCATCTTTTTTGCTTATAAATGTACAAATGCTTCCTAAAAAAAAAAATTTTTCCTAGTAAATTTGCAACGTTTTCCTCATAAATTATTTTTTTCTCATAAATCTGCAACCTTTTCCTCATAAATTGTTACTTTCCTTGTAAATTTGCAACTTTTTTTTTGTAAATTTACAACTTTTACCTCATAAATTGCTACTTTTCATATAAATTTGCAACATTCTCATAAACTTGCAACATTCTCATAAATTTGCAACTTTTTCCTCATACTGTAAATTTGCAACTTTTCGCCTTATGAATCTGCATCTTTTTTGCCTATACAGTAAATGTACAACTGCTAATTGCTACTTTTTTCTTATACATTTGCAACTTTTTCCTCATAAATTGCTACCTTTTCCTTGAAAATTTGCAAGTTTTTCTCGTAAATTGTTATTTTTTTCTTGTAAATTTGCAACTTTTTCCCTCATAAATTGCTCATTTTTTCTTATAAGATTTGCAGTGTTCATATGGACTTTTTAATTTTTTTCTGCTCATATAGGCAATGACTCTCAACCATTTTTTTCGTAAATTAAGAGATTTTATTATTTTTGCAGCTTTTCTTGTCAATTTTAGGACCTTTTCCCAATCCATAAATATAAATTGTTTGGCACGTAAATCTGATCCATTTTTCTTTTACATTTGCAAAATTTATTCAGGTAAATCTGTAACATTTTTTGGTAAATTTGTGTCTTTATCATCAAGTTTCTTTTTTTTTCCCCTTATAAATCAATCTGCCGTGTTGTTTTTTTTTTTTTGTAAATTTGGTCAAATTAAATTACCAAATTAAGATAAAGCAATTTGAAAGGAAAACCAACAAATATCTGCATGAATATGGATGGATAATTTTAAAGTTTACATGTCTTTTTTTTCCACTTATCATAAAAAAAAAAATCACAGTTCCTCTCATTCAATTTCCTTTACGCTAAAATGGAAAACAACGGCTACAAATGTATAAAAGTTCAGTACAACAATTAAACCATAAAATCCAAGAAAAAAACAGCAATTTTGTTTCTTATTCCTTGGGTCATTTTAAGACCTTGAAAGAAGAAAGATTAGTATGTTAGGTAGGATTTTTTTTAATGCGGAAATTCACCCTGATGGGAGACAAGTTCTTAAAGAGCAACTTTGACATTTAAATTCAGTGAGTATCTGGTGCATTTTATTCATGTAAAAGCAGACGTGAAGACAAACCCTCACCATCTGTGGGTTCAACTTTCCCATCATCAGATCAACAACGTCCCCGTCGCTCAGGGATAAGGTGCAGTCCACCTTTTTATCTAAAATAAAAACAGCAAAAACATTTTTTGTGATGAGAAAATAAATTCAGGTCAGCCTAACCGAGGGAGGAATTTTTCTGCCTTTCAGTAGCAAAAAAATAAATCACTTTTAATAACCTAGATTATGGCCACAGAATGTTCTGAATTTGATCACGAATCTGTGGAGCCGCATCCTTCAGAAGTGATCATCTAAAAATCACGGACATGCCTGAGTCACTCTGAGTCTCTGTAGGTTTTTCTGTGCCGAGGCCGATGACATTCACGATCGCTCCATTTGTTTTACAGGAGCAAAACTTCAGAAAGCTCCATGACTCACCGCTGTAATATTCTGACTCAACACTGATGAGCTCAGTGGCTTTGATGACAAATGTTAATATGAGCTCGTTAAACTGAAAATATCACAGCTGACATCACTCTCCAGTGGATACAGTCAGCAGCTATTGCATACTTACACTGAAGATGAAGCTGGAGAGGAGCATAACAGACTATTTGCACTTCTTTGTATCCGGTCTGCGTTCTCAACCCACGTTTGAGGTCAGATTTATCACACGTGTGCAGCAGTAAGATGTTTAAGTCGGAACATTTTTTTAGAAACGAGAGAGAAATTGCACCCACTGCACCCACGGCCGTGTCCTGCTTTGCTCAGCATCAGTTTTAAGTTTTCACAGATTTACGTAGATCAGGTCTGTTATACGCAGCTACTGATGTTTGCGTCAGGAGAAAAAAAAAATCTGATTTATAACCTAGTTCACTGACAATTAGACTACAAGTGTGGCATCAATTAACATATAGCTGCGGTGATTTGAGAATAAATGAGCATAGTATGATAAAGAATAGCACACAGACATACAACCAAACTAAACACTGTCTAGAATCTCCTATCGGATTCTTAAATACAGCCTAGTAAATTTGTGACCTTTTCTGTTAAATTCAGGACATCTTTCTGGTAAATTCTGGACCTTTTTTCTATTAAATTCTGGACCTTTTTCTGTTAAATTTGGGACATTTTTCTGCTTCCAACTGCACTGCTTCCGGGTCGCAGAGTCATACGACCACTCACGTAGGAGAAGTCTAAAGCTGGATTCATGCTGCACCTCCGCTGCCCATGTATATGCAACTGGAAACCTCGTGTGACAAACTTTACGTCATCGTCTTCACTCCGCTAGTGTATGCAGGACTCTACCGTGGACGACCACGTGCAGCCCAAATTTTGTGACCGCGCAGCCTGCCCACAATCTGAACACGTTGACAGGGCATGCACAAAACTCAACGTCCCATTCACGAGATGGTGCTACCAACACAGCATACAAAGACAATGAGGAGGCGGAAGACAAGAATAAACATACATGAATTCTTTTGCAGCAGCAGCAGCTTGAGCTGAGAAGAGTGCTGGAAAACGGTAATTCCTCCTTTTCCTTGAAATGACACCATTGTTGTTGCTACAAAAAAAAATGTGCATCACTCTCGTGTTTTATAGCCGGTGAACAAACTGGCACGTTAGCGCATTTGCGCTACCCATAGGGCTGGGGTGAAACTACAAATAACAGTTGTGCGCATGCATCAACTGCTTGGCCTGGTAGACGAAAAAGTGAGCATGTACAACGCCGCGTGCACGCCGGGCTCGTCCAAAGTGCACGCGGACCAAAGCGGACTAGAGGGGAAATGCAGCATGAGCAAGGCTTTAAAGGGGCGGTACATGAACGCTCTCATATATACATGCACACAACAGGCAAAAGGGAAGAACCGAGAAAAAAAAAATATTTTAATTGCCCAGCCTTAGCCAAAACCAACCTTAAAAGTGAGTTATTACAAGAGCTGGGTAATGTGACAATCTCCTCGCTTTTATTGTGAAAGGACAACTTTTATTTTGAAAGTTTCTGCTTCTTTACCTCACAACAGCAGACTTTAGTTCTGTTTTCATCCAGTGGTGTACAGTTCATGACTTTTATTAAATCCGTAACGTTAAGCTAAAACAGCTCTACATCACTGCAGCTGATTCTCTGCTAGCCTAGCATTAGCTGGTTTGTTTTTAGCAGGACACAGTGGAGCAAATCACTTAAATATCACTATTTGTTGTTCCATTTTTCACCATCACAAAGCACTGTCACGTCATTCTGAATTTAAGAAAGCATTTATTTAGTGATCACATACGTGTCTTACTCCGAGATTTCTCCGGTTTCCTCCCACATGCCAAAAACATGCAAGTTAGGTTAACTGGCATCAAACTGGGGATTCTAAATTGTCCTTAGGTATGACTGTGAGAGTGAATGGTTGTCTGTCTCTCTGTGTTGGCCCTGCGATGGACTGGCGATCTGTCCAGGGTGGACCCTGCCTCTCGCCCAAAGATGCTGGGATAGGCTCCAGCCCCCCCGCGACCCAAAAAGGATTAAGCGGAAGAAGATGAATGAATGAATGAATGAATACATGAAGTGGACAGTACCTGGCCATGAATTATGCTAGTTTGAGGGGCTGACTGTCAGTATCAGTTCATTTCTGATTAACCATCCAGCCCTTATTAAAGAGCAATTCCCAGGTAAACCACATCAGCTAATTAATATGTTGAGAAATTATTCAATAAACAGATATTACAAAAATTAAAAAATAAATAAACCTCCTTCTGAGGCACAGATAACCATAAACACTGCAGGTTTTGCAGCAGAATGTCTGCCTGCGCTCAAAAGAGTCAGCCTGGACGTGACATCACGGGGGGAAGCGAGAAGTCTGTACTCATATGAGGGACCACTGCCTTATAATGACGAAGCTGTTAGACATCACAGAGACCAGGAGCAGAGGAGACTCAGAAGTAATAATGATCACCAGCTAGAAATTAATCTGTGGTGTGAGGAAAATCAGTGGAGAACCACACAGCTGTATTGGTGAGTTGTTTAGCTTGGGATTATTGTTGAAACTACAAGTCCATCAGAACCAGAGTAGCGACACTCACCTGGGTCATTGGTCACAGAACCTCTGCCATTCTTCACATCCACAATCCAAATGGTCTCCTTCCCATCTGGACCGCCTGTCACTTTAAAAGCAAAAACGGCACCGACCTTCTTGACGAGCTGGTCTCCGTCCTGCGGGGAATCAACAGTAATTTGAGTTTTCTGACATTCAGCAGCGGCGGCCCACGTGCCACAAATTAATTCTCCGGGAATCTATTGTTATGTGAACAGCCTGACATGAATTATTTAAAATCGTGTGTTGTGGGCTTGACCCTGGGAGAAAGAAAAGGGAAAAAAAAGGCTGTAGTGCTAACGCACAGAAGCCGAATTAGCATACTAACAGTTTGACATCTGCCTCAAATATGAAAGGTGTGGCATGACTTTTAAAATCTGAAAAAGTGAAACACTCGGTCCATTTATGTGGAGAGTAAATGAAGTGTAAAACAGTGTTTGTGGACTAGTTCAGGAGTCTGTAACAAGAGTAAGGTCTCAGATTTATGTGAATGAGTTTGCAAATTTACAAAAACTATATATTTACAAGAGAAAACACTCTGACATTACCCACCTGCTGCAGATGTTTTTCAATCTCTTTGAAGACGGGATAAGCTTTAAATCCCTCCAGACCGCTGCCTGAGCTGGTAAGGACGGCACCTACACGGGAACTACGGGAAACGGAGGACAAGTGTTCAGATGTGTGTACATAACATGGAGAGAAAATACTCGGTTTAAACTAGGATCAGTTTATTAACTGATTGAATTAAGTCAGGTGGGAAACTGCATGAAGCAGATTTTTGTTGTCAGAAACGAGGGGTTCAGTTGTTAATTTCACACTAGTTTATCCTCTGAAATCAGACCAGCGTTCGTGAACACCTCTGGGAGCTGTGTCGACATAATGAGACGTCACCTGGCCTGCTGGGGGAAGCCCATCTTGTACAGCGTGACAACCACAGCCCCTCCCAGGCCAATGTTGTGCTGCAGGGCCACTCTGGCCCCGGGGACCTGCCTCCTGCCGGCCTGTCCTCGCAGCTGCCAGCACAGCTCCGCACACTGGGCCAAACCTGAGAACACCAACAGTTACTGTAGGTATATAAACCACAGCTGTAACAATATATAGATAATATGGTCCTCCAGTATATTTGGTCCTGCCCCCCAAATAAATGTGCGACAACACCCCCCGGTTTGCACCTTTTTATTCCATCTAATAAATTGTGCTACTTCTTGTTTCATAAATTTATGACTTTTTCCCCTCCATCTGGTAATTTTCTAACTTTCACCCCCAGTTTTCTGGATCCTTTTCTGGTAAATTTCAAGACCTTTTTCTGATTAATTTCAGGACCTTTTCTGGTAAATTCAGAACATTTTCCTGGTAAATTTTGGATCTTTTTCTGGTAAATCTGGGACCTTTTCTGGTAAACTCTGAACCCTTTCTGGTTCTCATCCCATTTCACTACCTCTACTCCTTCCATCTTCACCGTTACACCTCCCTCCCTCTAAGAGAGGGAGGGAGGTGTAACGGTGAACACCTCACCACCGTCTCGCTGTCCTCACACATGTCCTGTACCACCCTAGATAGATAGATAGATAGATACTTTATTTCGAACAAAAAAGTATAACAAAAACAAAACAATGACAAATGCAATAAAGTAACAGTATACAGTGTTTGAAAGGGAGAAGGAAGAAGTGAACAGTTATTAATTCCATCTCCTCTTTTCCATAAATACACCCATGTGAATTATATACAAATTACCACCTTTAAGACCCCAAGTAAACAATTTACTGTATTTTTTACATATCAACATTAACACCCATCCATCCTAGCCTACATTGATGTCCATACATCAAAACCAGCCTCAAACAACACAGATATACACAGTGCTGTCCCACCCACCATTCCATAGTGTCCCATAATGTCCCAGAGTGAGCATAGTGAATTGTACATATAAATACTACCCTTCTAACATATATCCTTTCAGCAAATAATGTTTATACCTCTTTTTGAATTGAATTCTGTTTGTACATAGTTTCAGTTCCGGCTCCAGACTGTTCCACAAATCCACCCCACAGACAGATATGCACATACTTTTCTTGGTTGTTCGTATCTTGGGTTTTGTAAAGTTTAAGTCTCCTCTCAAATTATGATCATTGTCTCTTTTTTTAAATATTTTTTGTACATTAGTTGGGAGTTGATTATTAATTGCCCTGTACATTACTTGTGCTGTCTTAAATTTAACTAAATCGATGAACTTTATGACATGTGACTTTAAAAACAACGAACTGGTATGGTCTCTATATCCTACATTATTTATTATCCTTATAGCTCTTTTTTGTAATGTGCATATTGACTGTAGGTTGATCTTGTAGGTGTTTCCTACCCTCACATACTTCTCTGCCATCCCTGACTTTCTCATACAGTACCACACTTCCTCTCTTGGCACCCTATCATACGCTTTTTCTATATCCACAAAAACACAGTGCAACTCCCTCTGACCTTCTCTATACTTCTCCATCAGCACTCTGAGAGCAAGCATTGCATCTGTAGTACTCTTTCTTGGCATGAAACCATACTGTTTCTCATTGATTGTCACCTCTCCTCTTAACCTGGATTCAACAACTCTTTCCCATATCTTCATAATGTGGCTGATCAACTTTATGCCTCTGTAGTTACTACAGCTCTGAGCATCACCTTTGTTCTTGAAAATTGGTACCAAAATACTTCTTCTCCACTCCTCAGGCATCCTCTCACTCTTCAAGATTGTGTTAAACAATCTGGTTAAAAAATTCCACTGCCATCTCTCCTAAACATCTCCATACCTCCACAGGTATGTCATCTGGACCAACTGCCTTTCCATTCTTCATCCTCTTCAAAGGTGCCCTCACTTCTGCCTTGCTAATCCTCAAGACTTCCTTGTTCACCATCTTTCCTTCATCCATCCTCCTCTCTCTCTCTCTCTCTCTCTCTCTGAGTGGGTGTGGTCGTGAGTGCGAGCTGAGAGCGTGTGACAGCGTGAGTGAATTATTTCAAACTTTTTCTCTATCTTTTCGTGTTTAAGGTGTTTTTTTGTTAAATAATCTTAAGTTTTGTTGTTTTCTGTAGCTGGGGTGGGGTAGGCGTTTTGGGAGGGGGGTTTCTGCTGCCAGCTCTGCTGGTCAGCATGGTTTTGGAGCGAGGCTCCGGATTCGAGACGCTGACACGCCGGCATGCTGTCAAACTGACACCGGCTGTCAGCTGCTCAGTGGAGGAGTGTAGTCTGGCTGTGGGGGAGCTGGTCGGTTATGAAAGCGTTAGATCAGCTTCGAGAATGAATAGTGCCGTGGTGATTTTCCTCGATAGTGTGGAAAAAGTTAACCGGGTAGTGGAGAGCGGGGTTGTGATTAAAGACACACTGGTTCCTGTTCTGTCTCTGGTAAATCCCACGAAGAGAATTACCATCTCAAATGTCCCACCATTTTTAAAGAACGAGCTGTTGGAGAAGGAGCTGTCGAGACACGGGCAGCTTTTGTCCCCGATTAAGCACATCCCTCTCGGTTGTAAGTCCCCGCGTTTAAAGCATGTCATGTCTTTTAGGCGACAGGTGCTCATGATTTTAAAGAATAGCGAGGAAAGCCTCAACCTCGTGTTTAAATACCGGATTGACGGCTTTGATTATACCATCCACGTCACCTCCGATAATATGAAGTGTTTCGGCTGCGGAATGGAGGGACACTTGATTCGATCATGCCCTCAGGGAGTGGGGGGTGATCACTCGGGGGGGGGGGGCGCTAGTGCGGCCTCGGGGCCGTCTGGTGGCGGAGCGGCTTCGCTGCCCTCCGAGGCCGACGGCGCTACTGCGCCGTCGGGCGTTTCGGCCGGAGCCGCAGGGCCGTCTGGCGGCGGCGCTTCGGCCGAGGCCGCGAGGCTGTCTGGCGGCGGGGCGGCTTTGCCGCCCTCCGCAGCCGGCCTGTCGATCATAACTGAAACAGCAACAAAAGTTAAAGCACATCGCGGGGCTGCTGCACAGACCAACATTGCAGACAAGGGTGATATTACCGAGAGGGATCACGCTGAGGGTCAGACAGAGGAGCCGAATGAGGCCCAGGTAGATGGTGGGACCAGAAAGATGAATATAAAAGCACAGCACAGGGTGAGCGAAAGACAGGAAGAGACAGCTACCAGGGTGGCTGAGTCAGTGTTGGAGGATGAGGATGACATCGAATTAGATGAGGAGTTATGTAAAACCTCCATCAAGCGGAAGAATTTGGAAACCAAACAGCAGAGGAGCAAAGTAAAAAGGGTTGTTAAAGACAGTTCTGAGGTTTCTCTATCTCAGCCAGATTCTTATGCTGGGTCTGAGATAGAGAGTGATGGTGAAAGCAGTGATGATGTGGCCAGTGGAGGCGGTTACCCCTTCACAAAAATACAGAAGTTTTTGCAGGACACTAAGGGGGTCAGAATGGTTAAAGTTGAAAGCTTCTTCCCTGATCTAAAACGTTTTGTTGACTCTGCTCGGGTCTACATGAAAAATAGGGGAGAGCTTGAGCAGGAAAGTTTCACTGATCAGGAGATCTACAGACTAAAAAAGCTTGTACTAAAAGTTAAGAACCAAATTGCCCAGGATGATTAGTTTTTTATCGCTCATTCTTTCTTTTCTGTTTTTATATTGGCTTTGCCCTCTTATATACATGTGTAGTTTTAATTTTGGCACACTCAACATCAATGGGGCAAGAGAAATGTCTAAGCAAGCGAGTGTTTTTACTCTTGCAGAATGCAAGAAAATTAATGTTCTGTTTGTTCAGGAGACTCATAGTTCTGAGGACAATGCTGCTGACTGGAGGAGGGAATTTCGGGGTGAAATTAGGGGTGGACCAGCACCTGTCATCATGGATCCTGGACTACCTCACGAACCGGCCTCAGTTTGTGAGAACCCGGGACTGTGTTTCCGACACGATCATCAGTAGCACGGGGGCCCCCCAGGGAACGGTGCTGGCTCCCTTCCTGTTCACTCTTTATACTGCGGACTTCTCACACAACACAACACATTGCCATCTACAGAAGTTCTCTGATGACTCTGCGATCGTTGGTCTCATCTCCAGCGGAGATGAAGCTGAGTACAGAGGGCTTATCCAGGACTTTGTGGACTGGTGCCATCGGAACTGCCTCCAGATCAACGCGAGGAAAACTAAGGAGCTGGTGGTGGACTGCCGCAGGCATGGGCAGCCCCTCACAGCACCAGTAAATATACAGGGAACAGACATCGAGATGGTGACATCCTACAAGTACCTGGGTATTCATCTGAACAATAAACTAGACTGGTCACACAATACTGACGCACTCTACAAGAAGGGACAGCGCAGGCTGTTCCTGCTGAGGAGACTCAGGTCTTTTGGTGTACAAGGGGCGCTGCTGAAGTCATTCTATGACACGGTGGTGGCATCAGCCATCACTTTTGGAGTGGTCTGCTGGGGCAGTGGCATTACTGCAGCCGATAGGAAGAGACTGAACAAACTGATTAAGAAAGCTAGCTCTGTCCTGGGGCAACGCCTTGATCCGATGGAGGAGATAGGAGAGAGAAGGACGGTGGCTAAACTGTCATCTCTGCTGGAGTCCGAGTTCCACCCTATGCAGGACATACTGGATGCACTGAGGAGCTCATTTAGCAGCAGACTACATCATCCCAGGTGCACAACCGAGAGGTTTCGTAGGTCCTTCCTACCAACGGCTGTCAGACTGTACAACCTAAGCAGGGCTGCTCGCAGAGATAGCAAAAAGACGTAACAAACTAATAGTTTGTTTTTTTTTTGAATGCAAAAGATGCAATAGACTTACACAATGGTCCTCTCCGGCATACAACTAGGAACATACCGGTCGCTATGGAGGGTGAGAATATGTATGGGCACATAATCATACCATGTAGGATAACTAAATAGACGGTTATGCTGTTTCATCCCACCTAGCAACAATGCTCTGCACTGTGTGTGTTTATATATTTACATATTTATTCCATCTAGCTACAATGCTCTGCACTGGGTGTGTTTATATTTATATATCTATATATTTATTCCATCTAGCTACAATGCTCAGCACTGGGTGTGTTTATATTTATATATCTATATATTTATTCCATCTAGCTACAATGCTCCGCACTGTGTTTTTATATATCTACATATTATTCCATCTAGCTACATTGCTCCGCACTGTGTGTGTTTATATACTTGCATATTTATTCCACCTAGCTACAATGCTCCACAGTATCTGCTGCTGGCTAATATATATTTTAACTGTTGACCAGTATCACTTAATCTTATCCTACACTTTATTACATGTATAGTTTATTTCTCTTATCTTATCATGTTTAATGTTGCAGCATTGTACCGAGACAAATTCCTAGTTTGTGTACTACATGAACAATGGCAATAAACCTGATTCTGATTCTGATTCTGCTCTGCACTGTGTGTTCATATATTCATATATTTATTCCATCCAGCTACAATGCTCTGCACTGTGTGTCTGTGTGTGTGTGTGTGTATATATATATTTTATAGTAATATGTACATATGTATATTAGCTGCTCTTGCTTGCTTGTTTTTTTTTTTTTTTTTCTTGCCTTCTGATTGTTGCTCTGAGTGTTGCTATCCCTGTGCTGTTGCAATCCTGGAATTTCCCCGTTGTGGGACTAATAAAGGCTTATCTTATTATTCTTAGTCATAGAAGCAGCAAATGTGGTGGAGTGGGTATTTTATTTTCTCGAGATTTTATTCCACTTTCTTATGACATTGATGAGATAATTGCAGGCCACATTTTAAAAGTTCGAGCTGTTTTTGAGAATGTGAAAGTTGTTTTTATAAATGTGTATGCTCCAACCGTAGGCACAGAAAGATTGGCCTTTTTAAATATTTTAGATGACACGATCAAAAATTGCAGTAATGATGACTTTTTATTTGTGGGAGGTGATTTTAATTGTACAGGAAATCCTCTTATGGATAGGAATCACCCAGAGCCACATGCTGCATCCAACAGAGTTTTAAAAGGTCTCATAGAAGCTCATGATCTGTGTGATGTGTGGAGGAATTTTCATGGCAAGGCTAGACAGTACACGTGGAGCCATAGAAAGGACAATATTTTGTCCTTAGCTAGACTGGATAGAGTTTACAGTTTTAAGCACCATTTTAGCATTTTTAAAAGTGCTTTTATAGTCCCTGTTGGCTTCACAGATCATTCCCTGGTTCAGTGTTGTGTTTTTATCAAGAATATAAAGTGCAGTAGTGCATACTGGCATTTTAACACGTCACTTTTATCGGATAACAGTTTTAAAACTGCTTTTATGTTTTTTTGGAGTAATTTTAAATTAACAAAATCAAATTTTAGTTCTTTGCAGCAGTGGTGGGATGTAGGGAAGAGCCAAATAAAGAATCTGTGCCTACAGTATACTCGCAATGTCTCTGGAGACTTGGCCAGGTCTGTCAGGGACCTGGAGAGAGAAGTAGTGGAGCTGCAGTCTTTGGCAGGCTCCACAGGAGAAAGAGGACATTTTGAGGCCCTCAATGGCAAAAAGTCTGTTTTAACTGACCTACTGGGTGTGGCTGCCAGGGGCGCTGTGGTACGCAGTAGGTTCCAGAACATCGCACTAATGGACGCTCCATCTCATTTTTTCTTTGGTCTGGAGAGGAAGAATGGTCAGAGGAGGATGATCCACTCTCTCAGCTCCGAGGACGGGCGGCCGATCCATGAGTCTGCGGAGATCCGTCGCTTTGCAGTTGCTTTCTACAAGGATCTCTTTAAGAAAGAATTTGTTGAGAATCCACATGCACTGAGTCATTTTTTGACGGACTTGCCAAAGGTGATGGCTAGCGTGAATGCGGAGCTGGAGAGCGGGATCACTCTGCAAGAACTGGCAGTGGCTGTCCAGTCTCTTCAGTGTGGAAAAGCCCCAGGGATAGATGGCCTACCAGCGGAGTTCTACAAGGCGTTCTGGTCTGAGATCTGTGAGGACTTGCTGGAAGTACTGTCTGACAGTCTGGGGAAGGGTCACCTGCCCCTAAGTTGTAGGAGAGCAGTCCTCACCCTCCTTCCAAAAAAAGGCGACTTGAAAGACATTAAGAACTGGCGTCCGGTGGCCCTCCTCTGTACTGACTACAAAATTCTCTCCAAAGTGTTGGCTACCAGACTGAGGAAGGCGATGGAGCAGGTCATACATGTAGACCAGACCTACTGTGTACCTGGTAGGTTGGTTACAGACAACATTTTTTTAATTCGTGATGTTTTGGACCTCTCCAGCTCATTGGTCAAAGAACTTGGTCTTATTTCAATAGACCAAGAAAAGGCGTTTGACCGAGTTGAACATCCATACCTTCGGCAGACATTAGAGGCCTTTGGTTTCAGCTCAGGGTTCATCGCCATGATCCAGGCTTTGTATAGAGACATTGAGAGTATTCTTAAGATTAATGGTGGTTTGAGTGCTCCTTTCAAAGTTGAGAGGGGTGTCCGACAGGGCTGCCCCCTCTCGGGTATGCTGTACTCTCTTGCCATTGAGCCCCTCCTTTGTAAACTAAGGCAAGGCCTCACTGGTTTTAAAGTCCCCAACTCTGACTCTGTTTTTAAAGTGTCTGCATATGCTGATGACGTTGTTGTTTTTACAAGAAATCAAAATGATGTAGACTACCTTTTAAGAACTGTCAATCTTTTTGGTGAGTGCTCCTCAGCGAGAGTGAATTGGGGTAAGAGTGAAGCTGTTGTGGTGGGGGGGAGACCACAAAAAATTGCCCTACCTGGTGGCCTCTCGTGGACACAAGGTGGTTTTAAATATGTTGGTGTGTTTTTAGGAAATCAGACTTTTACTGAGAAAAATTGGGAGTGTTTTTTAGAAAAAACTGAAGGAAGACTAAAAAAATGGAAATGGATTCTGCCAAACTTGTCCTTCAGAGGTCGTGTTTTAATTATCAACAACTTGATTGCTTCAATGCTGTGGCATCGACTGTCTTGTCTGGACCCTCCACCCAATTTGCTGGCCAGAGTGCAATCTATAGTCGTGGACTTTTTCTGGGACCGTCTTCACTGGGTTCCACAGAGTATCCTGTTTTTACCGAGGGAAGAAGGTGGTCAAGGGCTCATCCACCTGGCCAGCAGGGGGGCTGTCTTTCGCCTGCAGTTCATTCAGCGACTGCTGAGTGGCCCCCTTGACCTTGTGTGGAGACCTATTGCCAGGGCTGTCCTGGCTCGCTGTGGAGGGCTTGGACTAGAGGAGTCGCTGCTTTTAATGGATTTAAGGGGCCAAAAACTCCCAGAACTTCCCCAGTTTTACCAAAGTGCTTTTAAAATCTGGGGACTTTTTAAAAAGAACTCTCCCCAGGCTTCCTTGCCGCCTTTCTGGCTTTTAAAGGAACCACTTGTGTTCGGGACCCGTTTTGATGTGGGCAATGTTTTAGGACCTTCTGTTTTAAAAAAGTTTATTTTTGCAAAGGTCACAACGCTGGGACACTTGGTAAATTTATGTGGTCCTAACTTGGACAATGCTGTTGCCCTGTGCTCGGCTCTTGGCGTCTCTTCAGTCAGAGTTATAATGAACTCGTTGAAAGATTGGAGAGACTGCCTGTCTGCAGAAGAACACTCTGCTATTGTTTTACACTGCGAAAACTCTGTACAAACTGCTGATGAACCTTTTCCTTTTAGTATTTTATCTCCTGATTTTAAAGATGGCACTGGTGTGTTTTTAAACTCTGAGCACATTAACATTTGTGACTCTCCTGGTAAAAAAATGTATGGACTTTTGGTGAAAATTCTAAATGTGAATAAGTTAAAAGGTCGAGCTGATACACCATGGAGGAAACACTTGGGTCTGGGTCCAGAGGTGAGGCCTGCCTGGAGAGCACTCTATAAACCACCATTAACTAAGAAGGTTGGAGACCTACAATGGCGAGTTTTACATGGTGCTGTGGCTGTAAATGCTTTTATCTCTCTTTTAAACCCAAATGTTGTTGAGGTTTGTCCATTTTGTCCTCAGAAAGAAACTGTGTTCCATTGTTTTCTGGACTGTAACAGACTGCAATCGTTGTTTGTTTTTTTGGGGAAACTGTTTTATCTGTTTGGAGAAGTCTTTTCCCAGCAGATTTTTATCTTGGGCTTTCCATATAGACTGAGGACTAAGAAAAAGAGTGAACTCTTAAATTTCATCCTGGGTCAGGCTATTTATGTTAGTAGGAAAAGAAAAATTGAACAACTGCTGGATTGTAATGTAAAAGACATACTGGTTGGCATGATTAAGGCTCGAATAGTGATTGATTACAATTACTATCATCTGATGCAGAATGTTGAAACCTTTGAGGCTATGTGGTGCTTTAAGCACATCCTGTGTTGTGTTAAGGAGGGGAAAATTACCTATGGTATAATCCTGATGTAAGAAGCAAGTTTTTTGTTTTCGTTTTTCCTTGTTTGGTTACTTGTGTCTTTGATTTCTTGTCAGTGAGACATTTTTCTTTTCCATTGCTTCTTTTAGTTGTTTTAGTTGTGTTTTTCTGTTGAATTTGTGACAATAAAGGTGTGTTGAAAAATCAAATATCTCTCTCTCTCTCTCTCATTTTCCTCATTCATCAGCTCTTCAAAGTACTCCTTCCACCTTCTCAACACACTGTTGTCATTTGTCAGTACACTACCAATTTCTGTGCTTAATCAGCCTAACCTGCTGCACCTCTTTTCCAGCTCAATCTCTCTGTCTAGCCAATTGATAAAACTCCTTTTCTCCTTCCTTAGTGTGCAGCCTCTCATACAACTCACTAAATGCCTTATCCTTTGCCACCTCTCTCTTTACCATGTGCCTAGATTCCAAATACTCCTGTCTACTTTCTCCATCTCCCTATCCCACTTTTTCTTTGCTAACCTCTTCCTTTGGATACTTTCCTGTACCTCCTCATTCCACCACCAAGTCTCCTTGTCTTCCTTCCTCTGTCCACTGGATACACCACATACCTTTCTACCCATTTCCCTCAATACTTTTGCTGTACTTTCCCAGTCATCTGGTAATTCTTCCCTACCACACAGAGCCTGTATCAACTCCTTCCTGAACTCTGTGCGACCTTCTTTCTTCTGTAACTTCCCCCACTTAATCTTTGGCTCTGCCTTCACTCGCTTCCTGTTCTTGCTTTGCAAAGTCATCCTACCATCCGATGCTGTCTAGCTACATTCTCCCCTGCCATCACCTTGCAATCTCCCATCTCTTTCAGATTTCTGCTTCTGCATAAGATGTAGTCCACCTGTGTGCACCTTCCTCCACTCTTGTAAGTCACCCTATGTTCCTCTCTCTTCTTGAAGTATGTGTTCACCACAGCCATTTCCATCCTTTTAGCAAAATCCACAACTATCTGTCCTTCCACATTTCTCTCCTTAAGACCATACCTACCCAGAACCTCCTCATCACCTCTGTTCCCTTCACCTACATGTCCATTAAAGTCTGCTCCAATCACCACTCTCTCCCCCCTGGGAACACTCTCTACCACTTCATCCAACTTTCTCCAGAATTCCTCTTTCTCTTCTACCTGACATTCAACTTGTGGGGCATACACACTGACAACATTCAACATCACACCTTTGACTTCTAGCTTCAAACTCATGATTCTATCTGACTCCCTCTTTACCCCCTGAACACTCTTCACATACTATTCCTTCAAGATTACTCCTACTCCATTTCTTTTCCTATCTACACTATGGTAGGACAGTTTAAATCCACCTCCAATGCTCCTAGCCTTGTTTCCCTTCCATCTGGTTTCTTGAACACACAGTATATCTACCTGTCTTCTCTCCATCATATCAGCCAACTTTCTGCTTTTAGGAATCATAGTCCCTACATTTAACCTCCATCTCCAGACTTCTACCTTTCCTTTTCTCTCTCTCCCTCCTAACACGCCTTCCCCCCCTCCTCCTCCTCGATCTTCGAATCAGAATCAGAATCAGAATCAGAATCAGAATCAGGTTTATTGCCATTGTTCATGTAGTACACAAACTAGGAATTTGTCTCGGTACAATGCTGCAACATTAAACATGATAAGATAAGAGAAATAAACTATACATGTAATAAAGTGTAGGATAAGATTAAGTGATACTGGTCAACAGTTAAAATATATATTAGCCAGCAGCAGATACTGTGGAGAACTATATAGTGCAGTCGGTAATGCAGGAAGAAAACAGTGATGATTGACATGAGTCTGGTTGAGCTGCTGTACATGGTGCACGAGAGTCACTTAGTGTTCAGCAGTCTAATGGCAGAGGGGAAGAAGCTGTTCATGTGACGGGAGGTTTTAGTCTGGATGGACCGAAGTCTTCTACCAGAGGGGAGGGGGGCAAACAGTACGTGACCAGGGTGTGAGGGATCGGCTATGATCCGGCCAGCACGCCTCCGGGTCCTGGAGATGTACAGATCCTGGAGAGATGGGAGCTTGCAGCCGATCACCTTCTCAGCAGTGCGCACGACGCGCTGCAGCCTGAGTCTGTCCCTGGCAGTGGCTCCTGCGTACCACACGGTTATGGAGGTGGTGAGGATGGACTCGATGATGGCTGTGTAGAACTGCACTAACATCTTGGTGGGTAGCTTGAGCTTCCTCAGCTGCCGCAGGAAGAACATCCTCTGCTGGGCTTTTTTGATGAGTGAGCTGATGGTCAGCTCCCATTTGAGGTCCCTGGTGATGGTAGTGCCTAGGAAGCGGAAGGAATCAGCAGTGGTGATGGGAGAGCCTGAGAGGGTGAGGGGGGGCAGAGGAGTAGTGACTTTCCTGAAGTCTACAATCATCTCCACTGTCTTCAGAGCGTTCAGCTGCAGGTTGTTATTGCTGCACCAGGACGCCAGCTGGGCCACCTCTCTCCTGTAGGCGGACTCGTCGCCGTTGGAGATGAGCCCGATGAGGGTGGTGTCGTCCGCAAACTTGATCAACTTGACAGACTGGTGGCTGGAGGTGCAGGAGTTGGTGTAAAGGGAGAAGAGTAGGGGGGAAAGTACACAGCCCTGGGGTGATCCGGTGCTGATGCTAGTATAGTCTGAGACAGTCTTTCCCAGCCGCACATGCTGCCTCCGGTCCGTCAGGAAGTCGATGATCCACCTGCAGAGGGAGTCAGGCACGTTGAGCAGGGACAGCTTGTCCCGGAGCAGAGCGGGGCGGATGGTGTTGAATGCGGAGCTGAAGTCCACAAACAGGATCCTGGCGTAGGTTCCCGGGGAGTCCAGGTGCTGCAGGATGGAGTGGAGGGCCAGGTTGACTGCATCGTCTACAGACCTGTTGGCTCGGTAGGCAAACTGCAGCGGGTCCAGGAGAGGGGTGGTGATGGACTTGAGGTGGGACAGGACCAGGCGCTCAAAGGACTTCATGACTACAGAGGTGAGCGCTACAGGTCTGTAGTCATTAAGTCCAGTGATCCGTGGCTTCTTGGGGACAGGGATGATGGTGGAGGATTTGAGGCAGGATGGCACGTGGCATAACTTAAGGGAGGTGTTAAAAATGTCTGTGAATACAGGAGCCAGCTGTTTCGCACAGAGTCTCAGGGTGGAGGGAGACACGCCGTCTGGGCCGGGGGCCTTGCGCGGGTTCAGTCTGGAGAACTGTTTGAGCACATCCTGCTCACTGATGATAAGGGGAGGGGGGAGGAGGGGGGGGTGCCTTAAATGAAGTAGGGAATGTGGAGGCTGTGGAGCTGGAGGGAGGGGGGGAGTTGGACACAGATGACGAGGTGTCAAAACGGGCATAGTGTTGGGACAGTCTCTGACAAAGGGCTTTGTCATCCTGACCTTTAGGAGCCTGAGGCCGATAGTTGGTGATCTGCCTCAGTCCTCTCCACACGGAAGCCGAATCATTAGCAGTGAACTGCTGCTGGAGTCTCTCTGAGTACACAGATTTAGCCCTCTTCAGCTCTCTGTTAAACCGGTATTTAACCTCCCTGTAGCAGTCCCTGTCTCCACTTTTCAGCGCTGCTTCCTTCTCCTTCCTGATCTGTCTGAGCTTAGCTGTGAACCAGGGTTTGTCATTAGAGTAACTCACCCTGGTGCGTGATGGAAGAATGTTCTCTTCACAAAAGTGGATATATGAGTTCACAGTGTCCGTGTACTCATGTACACGGACCATGTACACTGTTCGACCAACAGTAGCCCAATTTCCATGGGCACCCTGTCGGTTAACAGCACCAGTGGCGGTCATTGTTAACCCAGGCCTCGACCGATCCAGTATGAAAGTCTCATTCGTCATGATCCGCATGTTTGATTTGGCAAAGGCTTTATGTCGGATCCCCTTCCTGACACAACCCTCCCCATTTACCAGGGCTTGGGACAGGCACTAGGAGTACACTGGCTTGTGCAACCCCTGTGGCTGGGTTACATTTTCTGGCAAATCTGGGATATTTTTCTGGTAAATTAAGGATCATTTTCTGGTAAATTCAGGACCTTCTGTGGTAAATCTGGGGCATTCTGCAGTGGTCCAGACCAGGTGGGGATTAGAAAATTGACGAGAATGGGAACTATTTGCTGCGGATGCCAGATCGCAGCCTTAACATACTGCATCCAGAGTCATTGTAAATCCAGGGTTACACTCCTGTTTACATAGCTGGCCTGCCCACATAGCTGGCCAGTCCACTTTTCTAGCCCTCCACTTGATGCCTTTGGCCCTCCTCTGTTTATTGGCAATGTGAAGTCAAGTGCCATCATCTCATAAAGGCTTATGGGAGCGAGTTGCGATACTGAACAACTAGTATGTTCTGTCTCTTTCACACGCCAATTCTGCCTGTTCTTCTTTATGGCTTTGAGACCTGGACCATCCTCAAAGGGGACCTAGATAAGCTCAAAGTTTTCCAAACACAGCGTTTCTGTCAGATCCTTGGACTTTCCCTCCGTGATCATATTACCTACGACACCATCCGTGAACAATGCCAACAACAGCCAACCATTGAAGAACTGGTCCAGCAACACAGAATGTGGTGGTTCAGCTATATCTGCAAAATGAGCACTGATCGGCTACTACGCCAACTCCTGTGAGAGCAAGGACTCACGCACCAGAGAATCCAACATGATGCACCCAAAAAAAACAACAAAAAATAACAAAAAAACACTGGCCAAATCAGTTGAGGACAATGTAAAACCTCGGCACCTTGACCTCCATCAAGCTAAGGCCAGCGCCATGAACCGTAAAGCATGAGAGAGCATCAACTTTGTTCAGCAACCCGTGGCACCTACGGCAGCGTGCTGGTTGTGACGATGACCCCCCCCCCCCCACCAGGCGCCAGCTAGAAACCCAAGAAGTATGTTGTTTACAATTTATCCAGTCCAAATATCACTGCATGGGCTCTGTCAAAGATTCCTTTATTGCATATTTAATATTACACTTTGTTCCTGATATTGTATTTCCAAACACAGTGCATCATGTTTTGATACTGTGAAGTCTGGCCCCAGGGTCAGACTTACAGACACTTATGCACCGCATCCCACAGAACGGTCTGTGTACTGCTGACTCAGCATTCTATGGTTGTTTTTACTGTATTAAACTCTGCACTCTGCACTTTGCTCTGAGATGCTGAAATTTTCCCGTGGCGCTGCCTGAATGTAGTGTTGTGTGGCTTTTCCCTTTCTGGCCAAAATGAATAATAAATATACTAAATTTGCATCTTTGACTACCACTCTAATATTTATTCACCAGATCAACGAGGGACATTTATTAGTGAAGTTGAAATCCAAGACAGCGCTGACCCTGGAAATCACACCAAAACGTAATGTATATTTGACTCCCAGTTGTGATGTGGCTTATTTTATTATTAACATATGAGCAGAGCATCTTGTGGCCATCGCTGTAATTTGTCAGCCTGATGGCTTTGTGTAGCGTAGTTATCATGTTTGTTTACATATCCTGTTAAGCATTCATCCATTCTAAATATCACTGCTTGAGCTCTAGTGAACACAGAAATCCCACAAACATATACATGTTAGCCTCAGCGGTTTTGTGGCTTCTTTTGTTATTAACTCGTGTGTGTGCACCCATCAGTTATTGCTGTTAGCATTACTGTTAGCTCTCCCCGTTACTTGTTGGTGACTCAGGAGATTCTGTTGGTAGGGAGGCTGGCTTGTTCTTTTTAGGCCTCTGCTGTCTCCAGTTTTCAGCCTGTTGATTTCTTGAGAGTCTTTTCTGACATCTGTTGTACACAGGTCCCCGGCCTGGGCTGCATGGTACTCGTTGGAGCACACAAAAGAACCACGGGAGACTCATGGGCTGGGACGGGAGACCCTTGATGAACAAAAAGCAACAGAATTGCGCAAGATGCCGACCCACCATGACAGAGTCGTGGTTAGCCGTTAGCATGGATTCTGCTAGCAGAGGGAAGGCAGAAGAGGAGGCGGTGATGGCCAGTGTTAGGAGGACCTACAGTGCAACAGCCAGTGGTGCATAAAAGTCCTGACTGCTGCTTTTAACCTGTTAAACTCTGTTCAACGTCCCTAAAAACGCCTAAAAATAACATGCCCAAAGTAAATCAAAAGCTGTTCTTCAACCCTTTGCAGCATCTTCATGGGGTTAGTCTCATATAAAAGAAAACACTCTGAATTTTTTGGCAAAACAGTCATAATCTCTCTAAGTGCTCCTGCCACTGAGTAACAAGAAAGTTCGCCTGGGTGTTTTTTTTAGATACAAATGCTTGCAAATAACATACAGCTGTCAGATACTGGCTGGAAAACACAACAGAAATGTAGAACCAAGTGTTTTCAAGCTCAGGTCAAAATTTTGAAAAAATACCACAAAAAATGAATATATTACACAGCTTTTTTCTCAGGTTGTAACAAGGCTGTGTCTGTACTGGAAGACCGGAAATACAGCTTTGTTTTTTTCAGTGCGCACTGAGACGCACTAAGATGCAGAGACGTGACCGCCCGCGGAATTCACAGAGTTAAAGGGGTTAAGCAGGGGTTGTAACTTCTGTCATGGAAACAGCCATTTTCAACAACTGCAACGTTTTCACAAATTTGCAAAACTTTCTCAAAGGTTTCCCATGTGAATGTGACTTTTCTTTACAATTTAACTGTTCTTAAAATTTGCAAGTTTCTAAAATTTGCAATGTTGACTTTTTTCCTCTGTAAATTTGCAAATATCTTGTCATCAATACTGTAACTTTTTGTCATAATGTGCTTTTTTCTTTTTTTACATCTGGGAATGTTTTGTGCAAATCTGTGGCACTTTTCTTATTGAATATTGCATTTCTATCAGGGTAAATCAGCCCTTTTTTCCTTTAAATTTAAGTTTAAAGCATAACTGCAGATTCAAAAAAAATTTATCCAAACATTCACCGCACAGATGCAAGAAAACAGAAATTGAGTTTTTGGTGTCTGAAGCATTTTAAGACCTCTGAAAGAGGACTTTAAGGAATAATCGCACCGCTAATTCCAGCCTTAATTTTGGAGTTTTTAAGGATCTGTGTGCACTGCGTCACGTCAGTAAATTAACCTCCATCCTCCTGAGGTGTTAAGCTGTTCGGGGTATTAGCCATCAGTATCCCTGCTCCGTGTTAGTAGGGGAAGAGTTCACGGCTTTAGGAGGAAGATTTGGACCGTGGATCAGCTGCAGCTTAGCTGAGTGGGTCAGTTGTTCAGTGGGAGAGCAACAGTCAGGATTTTGACATCAGCAGCCGTCCAGCAGCCAAATAACATTTGACTTCAGCGGCGGGCCGGAGCGCAGTCACGCTCACCGCCACTGTGGCAGGAGTCATGTTCCTCTAAGTTAAAAAAACAAAAATCAACTGCACCAACACCAGGCATCACTGACCTCGACTACAGGAGGAACAGTTTTAGCACCAAGGCACTAATCATGTTTGAGCATTGAAGTATATTTAATTTGTGATAGTGGTGTCACTTTAATTGCAATTAATAGTGGTTGAGCACGATTAATTGCATCAAGGTGTGTTAATTGCATGATGCCACATCTCACTTCATGCATTTAATGCACCTTGATGTGATTAATTGCAATCAACTGGTAATCACAATGAAACTGGCACCGTGACGGAAGCTTTAATCTCAATTAATCGTGATTAAAGTGACACCACCAATCTGTGATTATCTTGAAATTTTAGAACTTTATCTCCCTCAAAGCTAGAAAACTTTCATTAAATAACTGTGGCTTTGTTCTTGTGAATTTGAGACTTTTTCTCCCATAAAATTATTCTGAAATTTACAGTTTTTTCCCCATAAATCTGAGATATTTTCATGCTAATATGAGGCTTTACCCTCATAAATTTGAGACTTTTCTCTCATAAATTTAAACTGATACTCCATCAAAAAATCTTTTTTTTTCCTTGTTAACATGTCTGTAACATGTTTTTTTATGACTTGAAAGACATATCAAGAGTAAAATCACTCAAATGTCTCATGTCTGGTTTTTTGGGCTATGAAATTTCGGTTAAGCCCCACCCCCTGAAAAAAGGCGAGTTTAGGTGGAGCATTTTTGATGACGTAACAATAACAGGTCCGTAAGTGTTGAGTTAATCAGGACTCTCTGGACTAACTGAAGTCGGCCTCCAGGCCCAGTTAGCATTTTTGGACAGCTGCTTTGAAAACTTGACCCAAATTAAGATGGTTTTGACCATTAAACTGCTTTTAAGGACCGATGAAGTTTTGGTCATTATCCTGGACCACTGTGCATACATCTGGGCATGTCCTTCAATCGGTAAGTCTTTTTAATCACAGGACTTACAGTGGTGTGAAAAAGTGTTTGCCCCCTTCCTGATTTCTCATTTTTTTCATGTAATATTCTAATTTTTTGAGAAACTGAATTTGGAGTTTTCATGGGCTGTAAGCCGTAATAATTAAAATTAAAATAAATAAACACTTGAAATATATTGCTCTCTGTGTAATTAATCTACTGTATGTAATATATGGGTTTCACTTTCTGAAATGAGTGACAAAAAATATTGAACTTTTTCATGATATTCTAATTTTTTGAGATGTACCTATAAATGTTTCAGATCATCAAACAAATTTAAATATTAGACAAAGATAACACAAGTAAACACAAAAGGCAGTTTTTAAATGAATGTGTGTATTAATAAGAAAAAAAATCAAACCCTACATGGGCCTGTGTGAAAAAGTGATTGCCCCCTAAACCTAATATCTGGTTGGGCCACCCTTAGCAGCAACAACTGTAATCAAGCATTTGTGATAACTGGCAAGGAATCTGACAGCGCTGTGGAGGAATTTTGGCCTACTCATCTCTGCAGAATTGTTGTAATTCAGACACATTGGAGGGTTTTCGAGCATGAACTGCCTTTTTAAGGTCATACCACAGCATCTCAATCGGATTCAGGTCAGGACTTTAACGAGGCCACTCTAAAGTCTTCATTTTGTTTTTCGTAAGCCATTCAGAGGTGGACTTGCTGGTGTGTTTTGGATCATTGTCTTGCTGCAGAACCCAAGAGTACTTCAGCTTGAGGTCACGAACAGATGGCTGGACATTCTCCTTCAGGATTTTTGGGTAGACAGCAGAATTCATGGTTCCATTTACCACAGCAAGTCTTCCAGGTCCTGAAGCAGCAAAACAGCCCCAGACCATCACACCACCACCACCATATTTTATTGTTGGTATGATGCTCCTTTTCTGAAATGCTATGTTGCTTTTGCGCTGGATGTAATGGGGCACACACCTTCCAAAATGTTCAACTTTTATCTCATCAGTCCACAGAGTATTTTCCCCAAACTCTTGGGGATCATGAAGATGTTTTCTGGCAAAACTGAGACGAGCCTTTATGCTGTTCTTGCTCAGCAGTGGTCTTCATCTTGGAACTCTGCTGTGCAGGCCATTTTTGCCCAGTCTCTTTCTTATGGTGCAGTCATGGACACTGACCTTAACTGAGGCAAGTGAGGCCTGCAGTTCTTTGGATGTTGTTGTGGCATCTTCTGTGACCTCCTGGATGAGTTATCGCTGCCCTCTTCGGGTAATTCTCACTGTGAGAATCACTTTTTTTGATTTCTCCAGTGCCTTTAACACCATCCAGCCACTGCTGCTGGGTGAGAAGCTGCAGGTGATGGGGGTCGACAGCTCTGTGATCTCCTGGATTACTGACTACCTGACAGGCAGACCACAGTTTGTCCGGCTGGGCAATGTCTTGTCTGAAGTGGTGGCTAGTGATACGGGAGCTCCACAGGGGACTGTGCTCATCTCCTTTTCTCTTTACCTTATACACCACTGGCTTTCAGTACAACACTGAGTCATGCCACCTGCAGAAATTCTCTTGACGACTCAGCTGTTGTAGGGTGTATAAGAGGAGGAGAGGAGGGGGAGTACAGGGCACTAGTAGACAGATTTGTGGAGTGGACGGCGCAGAATCACCTGAGGCTGAATGTCAGCAAGACCAGAGAGATGGTGATTGACTTCAGGAAGAGGAAGACACCTTCTCAGCCACTGCAGATTAGGGGGGAGAATGTGGGAGTGGTTGAGGACTACAAATATCTGGTTGTCAGGATCAGCAGCGGGTTGGACTGGAGATCCAACATTGATGCTGCGCACAAGAAGGGGATGAGCAGATTCTACTTCCTGAGGAAGCTGAGATCCTTCAACGTGTGTAGCAGGATGCTGGAGCTTTTCTACCAGACCGCTGTTGCCAGCGCCATCTTCTTTGCTGCTGTCTGTTGGGGTAGCAGTATCAGGGCCAGCGACACCAACAGACTTGACAAGATTATCAAGAGGGCTGGCTCTGTAATTGGTCTCAGACCGGAGACCTTTGAGACAGTGGTGGAGAGGGGAATACTAAATAAACTGCGATCCATCATGGACAATCCTGATCACCCCCTCCACCACACACTAGACAGACAGCAAAGCACTTTCTCCAGTAGACTACTACAACTTCGCTGTCGAACAGCCAGGTAAAGGAAATCTTTCCTGACACATGCAATTTCACTGAACAATAACTCACTATGATGTTGTATTCTGTTCATAACAATGCTGCCACACTGCACCTTACAGACTAACTGGTACCTCACATTTCACTCTGCTGCTGATAGTCCTTCTTTGTGCAATGGGATGATGCATGTGTTTATACGAGTCATCATATATTGAACAATGATGTATATAGGTTTTATAGTTGTGTTAGTTTTACTTTCCACGGGTAATCCCTTTGTCTGTCATGTGTGTTTCTGCTGTTTGGTTGTCTACTGTCATGCTGCTGTTACACTGTAATTTCCCGGTTTGGGATCAATAAAGTACATCTATCTATCTATCTATCTATCCAATTTTGGTCAACTGGCCACTCCTGGGAAGGTTCACCACTGCTCCATGTTTTTGCCATTTGTGGATAATGGCTCTCACTGTGGTTTGCTGGTGTCCCAAAGCTTTAGAAATGGCTTTATAACCTTTTCCAGACTGATAGAGCTCAGTTACTTTGTTTCTCATTTGTTCCTGAATTTCTTTGGATCGCAGCATGATGTCTAGCTTTTGAGGATCTTTTGGTCTACTTCACTTTGTCAGGCAGGTCCTATTTAAGTGATTTCTTGATTGAGAACAGGTGTGGCAGTAATCAGGCCTGGGTATGGCTAAAGAAATTGAACTTGCCACCTGCAGAAATTCTCTTGACGACTCAGCTGTTGTAGGGTGTATAAGAGGAGGAGAGGAGGGGGAGTACAGGGCACTAGTAGACAGATTTGTGGAGTGGACGGCGCAGAATCACCTGAGGCTGAATGTCAGCAAGACCAGAGAGATGGTGATTGACTTCAGGAAGAGGAAGACACCTTCTCAGCCACTGCAGATTAGGGGGGAGAATGTGGGAGTGGTTGAGGACTACAAATATCTGGTTGTCAGGATCAGCAGCGGGTTGGACTGGAGATCCAACATTGATGCTGCGCACAAGAAGGGGATGAGCAGATTCTACTTCCTGAGGAAGCTGAGATCCTTCAACGTGTGTAGCAGGATGCTGGAGCTTTTCTACCAGACCGCTGTTGCCAGTGCCATCTTCTTTGCTGCTGTCTGTTGGGGTAGCAGTATCAGGGCCAGCGACACCAACAGACTTGACAAGATTATCAAGAGGGCTGGCTCTGTAATTGGTCTCAGACCGGAGACCTTTGAGACAGTGGTGGAGAGGGGAATACTAAATAAACTGCGATCCATCATGGACAATCCTGATCACCCCCTCCACCACACACTAGACAGACAGCAAAGCACTTTCTCCAGTAGACTACTACAACTTCGCTGTCGAACAGCCAGGTAAAGGAAATCTTTCCTGACACATGCAATTTCACTGAACAATAACTCACTATGATGTTGTATTCTGTTCATAACAATGCTGCCACACTGCACCTTACAGACTAACTGGTACCTCACATTTCACTCTGCTGCTGATAGTCCTTCTTTGTGCAATGGGATGATGCATGTGTTTATACGAGTCATCATATATTGAACAATGATGTATATAGGTTTTATAGTTGTGTTAGTTTTACTTTCCACGGGTAATCCCTTTGTCTGTCATGTGTGTTTCTGCTGTTTGGTTGTCTACTGTCATGCTGCTGTTACACTGTAATTTCCCGGTTTGGGATCAATAAAGTACATCTATCTATCTATCTATCTATCTATCTATCTATCTATCTATCTATCCAATTTTGGTCAACTGGCCACTCCTGGGAAGGTTCACCACTGCTCCATGTTTTTGCCATTTGTGGATAATGGCTCTCACTGTGGTTTGCTGGTGTCCCAAAGCTTTAGAAATGGCTTTATAACCTTTTCCAGACTGATAGAGCTCAGTTACTTTGTTTCTCATTTGTTCCTGAATTTCCTTGGATCGCAGCATGATGTCTAGCTTTTGAGGATCTTTTGGTCTACTTCACTTTGTCAGGCAGGTCCTATTTAAGTGATTTCTTGATTGAGAACAGGTGTGGCAGTAATCAGGCCTGGGTATGGCTAAAGAAATTGAACTCAGCTTTCCAAAGATATGATAAACCACAGGTAATTTATATTTTAACAGGGGGGGCCAGCAATCATTTTTCCACACAGGGCCATGTAGGTTTGTATTTTTTTTACCCTTAATTATAAACACTTTCATTTAAAAAACTGCATTTTGTGTTTACCTGTGTTATCTTTGGATAATATTTAAATTTGTTTGATGATCTGAAACATTTAAGTGTGACAAACATACAAAAAAATGAGAACTCAGGAAGGGGCAAACACTTTTTCACACCACTGTATGCTGTTTAATGTAGCAATAACCACTATTAGCCTTGTGATATGTGGATGGGTGTGGTCACAGGACCTGGTGTTTGAAGGAGGAGGAAAAGTGAAAATATTTTGACATGGAACTGTAAGACTGGGAGTTTGCCCAGCCAGTTTACATGTGTTTTGTGGACTTGGAGAAGGCATTTGACCGCGTCCCTCATGGTTTTTTGTGGGGGGTGCTTTGGGAGTATGGGGTATCGGGCTTGTTGTTACGAGCTATTCAGTCTCTGTACGACCGTTGTGAGAGTTTGGTTCGTATTGCCAACACTCGGACTCATTCCCAGTGAGAGTTGGACTCCGCCAGGGCTTCCCTTTGTCACCGATCCTGTTCATAATTTTTATGGACAGGATTTCTAGGTGCAGCCAGGGAATGGAGGGTGTCATGCTTGGTGACCACAGGATCTCATCTCTGTTGTTTGCAGATGATGTTGTCCTGCTGGCTTCATCCAGCAATGACCTACAGCTCTTGCTGGGACGGTTTGCGCTGAGTGTGAAGCGGCTGGGGTGAGAATCAGCACCTCCAAGTCCGAGTCCATGGTCCTCAGCCAGAAAAAGGTGGATTGTCCTCTCTGGGTTGGGGACAGGCTCCTGCCCCAAGTGGAGGAGTTTAAGTATCTCGGGGTCTTATTCACGAGTGAGGGGAAAATGGAGCGAGAGATCGACAGACGGATTGCAGCAGCATCTGCAATGATGCGGATGTTGGTACCAGTCTGTTGTGGTGAAGAGGGAGCTTAGTTCTAAGGCAAAGCTGTCGATTTACCAGTCAATCTAAGTTCCTACTCTCACCTATGGTCACGAGCTTTGGGTAATGACCAAAAGAACGAGATCGCGGATACAAGCGGCTGAAATGAGCTTTCTCCGCAGGATTGCTGGACTCACCCTCAGAGATAGGGTGAGGAGCTCAGTCATCCGGGAGAGGCTCAGAGTAGAACCACTGCTCCTCCACATTGAAAGGAGTCAGTTGAGGTGGTATGGGCATCTGATTAGGATGCCTCCTGGACGCCTCCCACTTGAGGTGTTTCGGGCACGTCCCACTGGGAGGAGACCCCGGGGCAGACCCAGGACTCGGTGGAGTGACTATGTCTCCCAGCTGGTCTGGGAATGCCTTGGTATCCTCTCTCAAGAGCTGGAGCAGGTGGCGGGGGAGAGGGAAGTCTGGGCTTCTCTGCTTGAACTGCTGCCTCCGCGACCCGGACCTCCGGAAAAGCGGTAGAAGATGGATGGATGGATGGAACTGTAAGACAAAGGTTTTGTTTGTACAAAAAAGGACATAAGATACCATTTAAGACAATGTTTTTTATAGGGGATTTATAGCCATCAGAGGGTGTCTAAGAATTTTTTTTCCCTTGGAAATGTATTAAATAATTTCATGCATATTTTTAAACAACTGCTGGTCATGTATAAAAGAACCACAACTGGCTCCAAAGCCACAACTTTTCTTGTACAAACCCCAATTCCAATGAAGTTGAGATGTTGTGTGAAACAAAAATAAAATGGAATACAGGTTTTGGAGCAACATATGCTACCATTTAAGCAATGTCTTTTTCAAGCATGTCAATGCTTATTTCAGCAAGATGATGCCAAGCCACATTCTGCACGTGTTATAACAGCGTGGCTTCATAGTAAGAGTGTGGGAGCTAGACTGGCCTGCCTGCAGTCCAGATCTGTCCCCCACTGAAAATGTGTGGAGCATTATGAAGTGCAAAATACAACAATGTCTGTATGGCCATGTCCGTGCTCCAACTCAACACAGAATGAGGCTACAGCCACCAACTTGGTACACAGGCTGACTTTGGGATCCTGAACTGCGACGATGGGTTTTGTGTCACAAGGTCAAAGGTCGAGGTCAAAATGCCATTTAAACTATATCCCAAGAACAATGAAAACTAGGGTCACTTGGTGCACAGACTCACCCTGACCTCCAACTATGGGTTTGGGGTCAAAAGGTCACAGGTCAAGGTTTTAAATCTATATGGCTGTAAAAGGTGTGGGTCTGCATCTTGGCTGAGTACCTTCTAGTTATTTTCAAGAGATCCACTGTTATGCGCCAAAGAACTGCGACTAGCTTTAAAGCCACAACTTTTCTTGAATATTTACTAACATTTTTCTAACTTATTTTTTTCCTCATAAATGTGAAAGGCCATTTCTCAAAAATTTGCAGTTTTCCAAATAAATTTACAAGAAAAAGTCACGAATTCATGAGGAAAAAAAGTAGCTAATTTATGTGTAAAAAGTCATAAATTTATGAGAGGGGGCTGAAAAGTTCCTTGTGGTCAAATTTGACCAAATGGTTATTTTTCAACATAGTCTCCCCTTCGGTCCACACACTTCTTCCATCGGTGTTGCAGCGCTTGGATTCCTGCGATTGAAAAACAAACCACATTTGGTCAAATTTGACTACTATGAACTTTTCAGCCCCCCCCCCCACACACACTTGTATGAGGAAAAAAGTATCATATTTTACATGAAAAGTTGCACATTTATGTGAAAAACCACAAACTTAGGAAGATGTACTGTCTTTGTGCAGCTACTTCAGGTCATATTGTTTTTTTTCCACAATATCTTTATTGAACCTTTTTTTTTTTTTTAACAAACATGATACAAACAATCAAACACTAACACTAAAGTACTACAAAAAAAAAAAAAAATGCCCTAAAAACACCAACAACCACCAACAAAATCAAGTCTTCAACAATGCTCCTCTGTTTAGTCTAGACAATCCAATACATAAGTATACATATTATGTTCACCAGTTTGGAATTTACAAGGTCCACACACATCATTCACCTTCTTCTTCAAGAGTTATGTTTAAATTTTTTACATAATCAATAAAAGGTCTCCATATATTCTCAAACACAATTTCCTTTGATTTCAGTATATATGTTATTCTTTCTAATGGAAGGTTTGTTAACATCTGTCTTAACCACTGAGTCACATCTGGTCTATGAGTCTTTTTCCATAATAGTGCAATACATTTTTTGGCATTAAGCAAACTGAGGTCTATGAATGTTCTTTCACTTTTATTAAAATTATGCTTTTCTGGGTACAGACCCAACAAAAACAGTTTAGGATTCAATATGATTTGTTTTGAGATTATTTTTTCAATTGTTACCCTCACCTCTTCCCAAAACATTCTTATTAATCTACATTCCCATAAACAATGAAATAGGGTTCCTTTACTTTCCATGCATTTTGTGCATGTATCTGGTATATTTTTGTTATATCTATTTAACTCCTCCGGTGTAACATACATCCGCATTAACCATTTGAAATGTATCAATTTAAGGCGTGCATTTATTGATTTGGTTTGAGCTTCTGTACAAGCCAATTCCCATTGTTCCTCTGAAATTTCACTTTGCAGATCTTCTTTCCAGTAGTTTAATCTTTTCAGTGAATTTTCACTTGAAGATAGTGTCAATGAGTTATAAAACTCTGAAATAATACCCTTTCTTTTACTATCTTTCATCATCATTTTTTCCAAAGATGAATAAATAGGTCGAGTGAGAGCTTTATTTTGATTTGATCGAATAAAGTTTCTAAGTTGAAGATATTTAAAAAAATGTGTTCTATTGAGATTAAATTTGATCCTCAGCTCTTCAAAAGACATTATGTTGTCTGCACATGGCAAATATAAATCCTGAATCTTTTGTATCCCTTTTAAATTCCATACTTTAAATACAGCGTCCGCTCTCCCTGGTTTAAAATATTGATTACCCCATATTGGACTAAATTGTGACAATAACTGTGGTTCTTTTAAATAGTTTTTAGCTTCACACCATATTTTGATCATATGCTTTACAAATGGATTTTTAACTTGTTTTTGTAATTTTTTTGCCGAATCTGAGTATATGAATATGGGAAGAGGTAAAGGTAAATTGTATGATTCCATTTCAGTCCAGTGAGGGAGATCATTTGATGAAAAATAATATGTCATAGACCTCAGTTGTGCCGACCAATAATACAACATAAAATTTGGACATTTCAGACCTCCACGATCAAATGGTAAATATAATAAAGACAAACGTAATCTAGCCCTCCTGTTGTTCCATATAAATTCCACTAACTTTTTTTTTATTCTTGAGAATAGATCTAAAGGTGGTGATAAGGGAATGTATTGAAATAAATAAAGTATTTTAGGTAAAATATTACTTTTAAGTATATTGATTCTCCCGATCATCGACATTGGTAGTGACATCCATCTCTGAGTTAACTCATTGATATCTGACATTAAGGCTTCATAGTTGACACTGGCGACTGATTCTAGCTTAGGCATAATTTGGATTCCTAAATATTTAAACTGATTTACAACATTGAATTGATTTACCTCAGGGGCTGAGTAATTTCTCTGGGTCTCATTTAGCATTAATATTGAAGATTTAGTTTTATTTATTTTATATCCTGATATTTCCCCAAAATTCTTTATTAAATTCAACAAGGTTGGAATTGATTTTTTTAGATTCGACATAAACAAAATTATATCATCGGCGTACAGGGAGATTTTATGTTCTGTTGGTCCAACTTTAATTCCATATATTTGTGAATGTAAACGTATCGCTATCGCTAAAGGTTCAATTGCCATAGTAAACAGTAAAGGTGAAAGTGGACAGCCTTGTCGACATCCTCTATTGATTTTTATTGGTTTTGAAATATTGTTATTTGTTAGGATTTCTGCTGTAGCATTATTGTATATTATTTGAACCCATTTTATGAAATTATTTCCAAGTCCAAACCTTTGTAGGACTTCAAAAAGAAAGGGCCATTCAACTCTATCAAAGGCCTTTTCGGCGTCCAATGATAGGAGAGCTGTATCCGGTGCTTCTTTATTAAAATAAATAATATTAAATAGTCTTCTTACATTATGGAAGCCTTGTCTACCCTTTATAAAGCCATTCTGATCTCGATTAATAATATTTGGTAAAATTTCTTGTATTCGTCTTGCTAAAATTTTACAGATTATCTTAAGGTCGGCGTTTAATAGGCTTATTGGTCTCATATTTTCACATTTATTAGAGGGCTTACCTGGTTTTGGCAGCAGTATAATTAAGGCATTATTTATGTATGATGGTAAATTATTATTTTGAAATGCTTCTAAAACCATTTCCAAAAAAGGTTTTATTAATTTATTCTTAAATTTTTTATAAAGGTCAACTGGAAGACCATCTGGTCCTGCACTTTTTCCTGATTTCATATTATCAATGGCTAGCCCAACTTCTTCTTGACTAATTTTAGACTCCAATATCTCCCTGTTTTCATTTGGAATACACGGTATAGATAGTTCGTTCAAAAACCCATTTAGTTTTGTTAAATCAGGTTCATTTTTGGTATCATATAATTTTTCATAGTAATCTCTAAAGGCTCTATTAATTTCTAAAGGACCTATAACTACCTGTCCGTTACTTATAATACTGGTAATTGGTGTTTTAATTTCCAATTGTTTAATCTGCCATGCTAATAATTTTCCTGATTTTTCACCTTGTTCATAAAAAGATTGTTTCAATCTTAGAAGACTCGAGGCAGCTCTATTCGCTGATTTTTTGTCGTATTCAGCTCTCAAAATCAGTAATTCATTCTCCAACCTTGGGTCACTTCCTGCATACACTTTTTCCTGAAGACTTTTTATTTTATGTTCCAATTTAGCTCTCTCCTCTCGAGTCTTCTTAGATTTTGATCCTGTATAACTAATAATATGTCCCCTAATAAAAGCTTTGAAAGCCTCCCACTTTACACATGCTGATGTTTGTGTAGTATTGATGTCAAAGAACTCGTCTATCTGTTTTTCTATATACTTGACAAATTCCTCATCCTGAAGCCATTTATGCTGAAATTGCCATCTACCTGATTCCTTTGTCAATTTTTTATCTACATATATTAGACAACAGGGTGCATGATCAGAGATCACGATGTTATCATAAAAGCAGTTTTGAATCTTGGACCTTAATTCTGTGGAAATCAAAAAATAATCAATACGTGAGAATGTCTTGTAGGTACTGGAATAACAAGAATAGGCTTTAACTTGTGGTTTCATTTCTCTCCATATATCTAACAATCTCAATTCTTTCATAAAATGATTAATAGTCATCCTACATCCAATGTGCGTACAATCCAGTCCTGTTGATCTATCCACACCTGGATTCAATGTACAATTAAAATCCCCTGCTATTATATGTTGCCCTGTAAGTGATGATAAGATGAGAAATAAATTAGCAAAGAACTTCTGATCATCTATATTGGGACCATATAAGTTCACAAGATTTATATTTTCTAATAGCAAAGAACCTTGAATGATTACATATCTTCCAAATTTGTCTCCAATTACATTTTTCACTTGAAAAGGAACTGATTTATGTATGAGAGTCATAACTCCCCTGGCTCGGGATGAAAATGAAGAGGTGAATACACTTCCCTGCCATCTACTCCTAATTCTTTTAACATCCTCCTCTATCAGATGAGTTTCTTGTAAAAACACAATTCTTGAACCCATGTCCTTTATTTTATTCATAACTTGTTTAAGTTTTTTTAAATTTTGTAGACCTCTGCAATTCCATGAAGTTAAATTAAGATTAACACTTTGGTCCATGATCAATAGAGAGTTTGGGATTACCTTGCAGTGTAAACATGCTCATACAGAGAAGCAAAAACATGAGTGGTTGAACATTCATCCTACAAACTACACACAAACAAATTTCCCCTTCCCACACTTGTGGCAAACCCCCCAAAATCAAAAGAAAAATTCTGTCTCCCGATATAGCCATCGACCGTTCCACACCCACGGGGAACAGCCTAAGCCACTCCTTCTTCATCCTCCCAATCACCCTAACTCTACTGCTTTTAATGACGTTACATTAACTCTCCTCTGTAGTTTTCCAACTTAACTCCAAAATTTTTAACAACTTTGTACATCATAGTTTTTTTTTTGTTGTTTGTTTTGTTTTTGTTTTGTTTTTTTAATATATAATACAATCTATATTTTGTAAACTTACTATTTACTTCAAGTCAGTCAGATGCCTGTGCAAATGCTTAATTATTCTACCTTATATTTTGTTCATGCTTAGCTCCCACCAGTCTCTTCTTCTTCTTTGATCTTCTTGATGAACTCCTGCGCCTCCTCTGGGGTCTTGAAGATGTGGGTTCTGCCCTCATACGTGGTCAGCAGTCTCGCAGGATAGATTACACCATGACGAATCCCAAGGTTGCGCAGCTCCTTACGTACGGGATCAAACTGCTTCCTCAATTGCTGGATTCCTGTGGCCAAATCTGGGTAGAACCGCACCTGCTGGTCCTGGTGTTTAATCTCTCCTTTTTTAGCACGTGCAGCGTTGAAGATCTTCATCCTGTCTCTGTTGCTAAGAAACTTCATAATTAAGGTCCTCGGCGGTCCCTTATCTCTCCGTGGGCCAATACGATGTGCTTTTTCCAGAACCACTGCTGATTGCAACTCCTCGCTGCCCAGCACCTCCGGAATCCACTTTTCCAGAAAGGAACATACGTCCCGACCTTCTGATTCCTCTGGAAGACCCACCAGCCTCAAATTATTCTGTCTCGACCGAGATTCCAAATCCAAAATATTATCTTCCAGAGATTTATTTTTTTTTTCCAAAGTGCGCACCTTTAATTGAAGACGGGTGACGTCATCTTCAGCACTAGCGAGACGGAGCTCCATCTGCGCCGTTCGTTCTACACAGTCACCCAATTCCTTTCTTATTCCTTCCAACGCTGTCATAATCCCATCAAATCTAGAGGAAAAGTCCGCTCTCATTGAACTCATGGCAGCCATCAGCGCATCTGCGCCATTCCCCGCAGATTTCGCACCGTTGCCAGCCTCCTCCGCCATATATGGAGTTTTGTTTGCTGCGTCACAGACCTGAAAGTCCGTTAATTTGGACTGTTTCGGCGGCTCGCTTTTTCCTTTTCCTGGTTTTCCAGCCTTAGGCTTCGCCGACATATCCTCGCCCAAATGCTGGGATACGTTCTGTCCCAAATGAGAGAGTTATTTGCCGATTTTTTTTCTCCAGGAGCAGAGCAGAGCGAGACACGTCCGTCCTACGTGGCAGCCATAACCGGAAGTCCTTCAGGTCATATTGTTACTACGATATTCAACAACAGTATTACATATCGCATGCTTACCCAATATTGTGCAGTTTTATCTTCTTGAATTATATTGCAAAAATATAACATTAACTTTTTCACAGTATTCTACTTTACTGAGATACACTAGTATGTGTGAAGAAACAGAAATAAATCAAATAAATGAAGAGCATGTATGACTGAAAGGGAAAACAGAAAAAGCCACCGCAGTAAGAGCGTGTGTCAAACTAAATAAAGGAACAGTTTAACCTAGTTTCTGTGGTCAGTGGGCATGTGTTGCTGCTGAGGCCGGTGGAGACAGCTGCACCGTTCGCTCAGTCTCGTCCCGCAACGGTTTATAACAAAGAGATTAACGGGGAAGCTCGCCAAAGCCACAGCAGGCAAACCCCCCTCACATGCAGGCTGAGGATTGGAGTTACATGGTCGGCCACGATGGAGTCACATATGGGCGGCTCCTGACACCTAGTGGGTGTTCGGGATATTGGTCTGAAGACTGAATTTAGAACAGCTGGGCTCTTTCTAGCTTTTTGGGGACCCTAGGCAAGACTGTGTTTGGGGAGCCCCTGTTTTTGTTAAGAGGAAGGTTCAAAGCCTTTAAAAAAGGAAAAAATATATATATACTTTTTTTTCATGTCAAAGCCACAGATCACTGGCAAAAGAGTCACAAACTGACCGTTAGTAACACAGAACCTTGAACCTAATTTTTTAAATCATTTCTAATTCGTTGACGTACCCGTGGCACCGAGGGGATGTCCTTTTGAAATGAGGCCCCCACTGGGGTTGACTACAAATTTCCCTCCGTAAGTGTTGTCACCACTGTCGATCATCTCTCCAGCTTTACCTGCAGAAACAGAACAGACATATTCAATTCAACTTTATGTGTATAATGCGGAATCACAACAAAAGTCATCTCAAAGCGCTAATGAGTGGTGTAGAGGGGTTGCACATGACGTCAGAGGTCACGTGCCACATTGTCTGCCATATTGGACGGCATCTGGGACAGCACATAGTGTGGGCCCTGTGTTGAGAATAATAATTCCACTAGCACCTACTCGCCTCGACTCAACACGGTGTTGGTCGTTTTCCATTACAAGTGAGTGCCACCTCAAGTGGGTGAGATCTTTATGGCAAGGCGGCCCGACACTCCCATGACATCATTTGTATGTGACAATCAAAACACAAGATGGATATCGAGGCGAGCCTGCTGCTCGCTGGCTTTTTATCAAAGTAAAGGCAAAAAAGGAGAGCCAGAGAGGGCTACAGGCGGCGAGACAAAACACTCTGGAAAAGTACTGGAGAGTTTAGGAAGCCATGAAGCAGTACAAAGCTGAAGACGTGAGGGTACGAACTAGATCACATGTGAGGGTAAGCTAATGATTTCTAATGCTTTGCTACAGTCGTTAATAAGTCCCCTGTACTACACTGTAATACAGCAAGTTATCACTATTAGGTATTAAAATATGTATGCTGTGTGTGTGTGTTTCAGATGGCTCTCTTGTGACAAAATTATCGCTTCAAACAGTCGGTCTGGGTGTTCAACTGAGCCTCCCAGTGGTGGGATGTCACCCCAGCTTCACAAACACGCAGTAGTTGCAGAGCTTCAGAATGTCTTTAGAAACATTTAGCTTCCTGTGCAACAAATTGTTCTGATCGGTGTGAAAATCATGGAGAGACTGTTGAGACATCATGGGATGTACCTGCTCCAGCCGGTGGTGTGATGGCAAAAAGTGATCAGCTGCCAAAAATTGATTGCCAGGTGCCATATTATAGTTATGGGGTTATATTAGCCGCAAAATATATATTTCAATAGGTAAACAGTACTGAGTTAGGTATAATAAAATATATTTAACAATTATTTATTTATTTATTTTGATTTTGTATACTTTATTGATCCCCAGAGGGGAAATTGAGGGCATCCACCTGGATGGATGAAGCAGTCACGGTACAGCGCTATCCCTTAACCATTCACACACACATTCACACCTAGGGCCACTTTAGAGTCTCCAATACACCTAACCTGCATGTTTTTGGCCTGTGGGAGGAAACTGGAGAAAATCCCAGAGTAATCTCACACAGATCATTGTTGGTCAGGGGCTGGGATCGAACCAGGGATCCCATGGCCAAGGGTGAGTTGCTGTGCTGGTGCAGTGCTAACCACTGCGCCACCGCACTGCCCTTATGATGCATTTTTAACCCAAAACAAACTTCATCTAGGATTAAAAGCAATTAAAATAATGCAGTCACCAGGTTACACAGAAAATACATGGATTTACTGGATATATACAGTGGGGCATAAAAGTATTTAGTCAGCCACCAATTGTGCAAGTTCTCCCACTTAAAAGATGAGAGAGGTCTCCAATTTTCATCATAGGTATACCTCAACTATGAGAGACAAAATGAGAAGAAAAAAAAATCCAGAAAATCACATTGAAGGATTTTTAAAGAATTTATTTGCAAATTATGGTGGAAAATAAGTATTTGGTGACCTACAAACAAGCAAGATTTCTGGCTCTCACAGACCTGTAACTTCTTCTTTAAGAGGCTCCTCTGTCCTCCACTCGTTACCTGTATTAATGGCACCTGTTTGAACTCATTATCAGTATAAAAGACACCTGTCCACAACCTCAAACAGTCAGACTCCAAACTCCACTATGGCCAAGACCAAAGAGCTGTCAAAGGACACCAGAAACAAAACTGTAGACCTGCACCAGGCTGGGAAGACTGAATCTGCAATAGGTAAGCAGCTTGGTGTGAAAAAATCAACTGTGGGAGCAATTATTAGAAAATGGAAGACATACAAGACCATTGATAATCTCCCTCGATCTGGGGCTCCACGCAAGATCTCACCCCGTGGGGTCAAAATGATCATGAGAACGGTGAGCAAAAATCCCAGAACCACACGGGGGGACCTAGTGACTGACCTGCAGAGAGCTGGGACCAAAGTAACAAAGGCTATCATCAGTAACACACTACGCCGCCAGGGACTCAAATCCTGCAGTGCCAGACGTGTCCCCCTGCTTAAGCCAGTACATGTCCAGGCCCGTCTGAAGTTTGCTAGACAGCATTTGGATGATCCAGAAGAGGATTGAGAGAATGTCATATGGTCAGATGAAACCAAAATAGAACTTTTTGATAAAAACTCAACTTGTCGTGTTTGGAGGAGAAAGAACACCATACCTACTGTGAAGCATGGGGGTGGAAACATCGTGTTTTGGGGCTGTTTTTCTGCAAAGGGACCAGGACAACTGATCCGTGTAAAGGAAAGAATGAATGGGGCCATGTATCGTGAGATTTTGAGTGAAAACCTCCTTCCATCAGCAAGGGCATTGAAGATGAAACGTGGCTGGGTCTTTCAGCATGACAATGATCCCAAACATACTGCCCGGGCAACGAAGAAGTGGCTTCGTAAGAAGCATTTCAAGGTCCTGGAGTGGCCTAGCCAGTCTCCAGATCTCAACCCCATAGAAAATCTTTGGAGGGAGTTGAAAGTCCGTGTTGCCCAGCGACAGCCCCAAAACATCACTGCTCTAGAGGAGATCTGCATGGAGGAATGGGCCAAAATACCTGCAACAGTGTGTGAAAACCTTGTGAAGACTTACAGAAAACGTTTGACCTCTGTCATTGCCAGCAAAGGGTATATAACAAAGAATTGAGATGAACTTTTGTTATTGACCAAATACTTATTTTTCACCATAATTTGCAAATAAATTCTTTAAAAATCAGACAATGTGATTTTCTGGATTTTTTTTTCCTTATTTTGTCTCTCATAGTTGAGGTATACCTATGATGAAAATTGGAGACCTCTCTCATCTTTTAAGTGGGAGAACCTGCACAATTGGTGGCTGACTAAATACTTTTTTACCCCACTGTACATGTAGATACTGTATAATATTCTCTGTGTGAACAATGTACTATGCACTCCTTTTGTATTGCACTGGGAATTTTGACGATTAACTTTTGTGCCTTTTGCAGATATGTCTCCACTTTTGTTTATTAGTGATGGTTACCAAGATTTAGTGACATAAATTAAATGCTAAAAGACTGGAAAAGCTATCTAAATAATCCAGCAGTTTGAGAAATTACTTTTGGTTTGGTGTAAGTCTGTCAACAGAATTATGAACCATAAAGCAGTCTGTGTTAAAACATGTTAAATCCCATTAAAACCCAACTCATTAGGAAATACAGATGCTAATATGGCCCAGAATTCCTCCATATACTGGTACTATCATTAAAGTGTGCAGTGTCTTCTCCACTGGAACATCCAACAATACAGTCTTCAGTAAATAAAATAATTGTTTTTGGTTTCTTTTTCTTAAAAACGAGCCATTATTTTCAACGTCACTGATAAATGTTTGGTTTGTACTGTTGACTCTTTTCCCACTGGTGTCTTAACAGACAAAATAGAAACTCATGATGCGAACATAAGTCACTAAATTGTTTATTACAATCACCAGCAAAATCCAGATTATTTAGAATGTGCAAAATTCAAACTTTAACCTGTTGAACTGTGTTCAGCTTCCCTAAAAATGCCTAAAAATAACATGCCCAATGTAAATCAAAAGCTGTTCTTCAACCCTTTGCAGCATCTTCATGAGGTTGGTCTCATTTAAAAGAAAACACTCTGAATTTTTTGGCAAAACAGTCATAATCTCTCTAAGTGCTCCTGCCACTGAGTATCAATCATCTAAACATACTGAATTTGAAGAAAATAAAGTTCGCCTGGGTGTTTTTTAGATACAAATGCTTGCAAATAACATACAGCTGTGTGAAACTTGCTGGAAAACAACAGAAATGTAGAGCCAAGTGTTTTCAAGCTCAGGTCAAAATTTTGTAACAATACCACAAAAAATGAATATATTATACACCTTTTTTCTCAGGTTGTAGCAAGGCGTTCTTGAACTGTGCCAAACTGTGCTAAATGGCACAGTTTGGAAAACTGTGTTCCAGAGTTCACTATCTCAGCAGTTTGTAACAACCCAGACATACACAGCACAGTTCCTGTTTTGTTTTTTTGTTTTTTTTACAGGCAAAAATAGCCTACAGTGTAAGAAAAATTATGCGGAAAAATTAATACATTTCACTAAAGTATACACAAAAACAACCCTCTCCCCCCTCCAATTTTTCCAGAGATCACTATCTCACCAGTTTACACAGATACAGGTCAACTGGACCCATGACCAAGTGCGCACCCCAAGTGGACCATGGAATCCAATCTATACATGTACAGGTGCATTCTCCATCCAGTGATTTATAAATGCTGCCCCAGATGAAAACCAGTCTGTGGGACTATAATGTTCTGAATGAGGCTTTAGAAAATTATGAATCACTTTGTAAATCACTGGATTGAAAATGTACAGATTGAATACCGAGGTCCACGTGGGGTGCTCACAATAGTGTGCTCACTTGGTCAGGGCTCCATTATCAGATCACGTTTACACAGTAAAACAAAGGCATAATAACCCAGCACAGTTCCTTTTTTTTTTTTTTTTTTTTTTTTACAGGAAAAAATAGCCTACAGTGAAATAAAAATTATACTAAAAAATTATTAAATTTTTCTGCAATATACACAGTAACAAATACCCCCCCCCCCCACGGCGCATACAAAAACGTCGCCATGCGGGACCCTTGTAATTACCGCGATTGGTCAAAAGTTATTTTTATTACTATTTTTATCGATAAAGAATAATTTAGATTATAAGACTTACCTGTCCACAACCGTACTGTCGCTGGTATTGTCCACTGGCGTCTGGATCGTCAGCTATTCCGTTATTGAAATCTCTGCCGTTCATCGTCGATGTCACCTGACCCGGTCAAGTCATCGACGTTTTCATGCACGCCCTTTCGGTTTATTTTGTGAACCATTTTTCAAAACAAGAAAAATAATGGCTAATCTTACCCTGATCCTTCTGCACACTATCACAAAGGACTGCGCGTCACACAGCAGTGGAGTCAAAAGACATTTTACGTACGAGAACGCATGGTATTTTACCGGAAATATAAACACTGAACTAGGCATGTAGGATGTCATTGAAGTCAGAAATTGATTGGCTAAACGACACGTCCATCGTCAGATTACTTGACTTCAATTGGCTCGTTGTATTCGCGGTTGTTGATGGGCAGATACTTCTTGCTAGGTTTACGATCATTGGTTATTCAAGGTTTAAAAACTCAAATCAAGGCTCTTGTTGGTTGAATGAGATGTCAATCTCATTCTAAACCAATCAAACACTCCTTTGGCTTTCTGTTTAGGGCTGTGTCTGTACTAGAAGACCGGAAATACAGCTTCTTTTTTTTTTCAGTGCGCACTGAGACGCACCAAGACGCACAGACGTGACCGCCCGCGGAATCTCCCAAGTTCAACCGGTTAAATTGTAAAAATAACTTAGAATGGGCCACACGCCGGCCACTCATTGCCATCACAAGGTGGCCCAGCACACCAAGGAACATTTGATTGAAGGCAGCATTCTGAGCCATCTCCTCCCTTAACAAGGTAGTTTCATGCTCCCTTGCCTCACTGAGAAGCAACTGGATGTGCTGCTCACGCTGGTCCTGGTTCAGCAGATCTTCAGCCTGCACCTCTGTAAACAGTGATGTAAGATCTGGTTTGGGGTGGATCATTTTCCTCTTGGCTAGATGAAAGAGAAATGGGTGGTGGTTAATCAAAGCAAGTTTAAAACACACATTTGGGAAACACACTTGTTGCTGAAAGCCAGTGGTGGAATGTGACAAAAAAGTGCCTAATTGTTGTATTAAAGCACAATTTTCATGTTGCTGCGCTTCAGTAGATTTTACAAGGGCTGGGTTACGTTTAAAATCATCTGTTTTTACTGTGGCCTCAGCAATCAGAATGAGTTAATACATTCAGTTGAATGGAATTAGTATTTTATTATACTTCAAGTACATTCGAAAGGAAGTTCTTTATTTATCTTTTGTTCATATAAAAGACAAAAAATAAAATAGAAAGGAGATGTCTTTACCTTCTTAACATGTTTCAACTGTACACTGCAGCCTTCATCAGAAGAGTCAGCTGACGAAGGCTGCAGTGTACAGTCGAAACATGTTAAGAAGGTAAAGACATCTTTCTATTTTATTTTTTGTCTTTTATATGAACAAAAGATAATACGTAATTTAAAGAAGACAAAATGAACTTATTTGACCTATTACATGGAAGTTCTTTAATATTTTTACTTAACTGGAAATTGTGCTACTTCAGCTTTGGAACTTTATCTGTACTTTAACTTAAAAAGCAAAGAATCTGAGTACTTCTCCACCACTGCTAAAAACAACAGGGTGTGAAACTTGTTTCTTTCCAGTCGTAACATGTTGCTGTGTCATGCTGGGAACAGGTCAAGCGGATCCCTGGCCAATAGAGCACCCCATGTGAGCACCCCAAGTGGACCCCAGGGTCCAATCTGTACATGTACATTTTCAGTGATTTACAAACTGATTTAGAGCTTTCCAAAGCCTCATTCAGAACATTATAGTCCCACATACCTATTCTGTGGATTTTCATCTGGGGGCAGCCACCGGTGGAAAAGTCTTTTGAAAGCAGAAACAAAGCCAGAACCTTCTCTCTCCTAGAGATGAGCATATCGATACTCAGGTATCGATACTTCGATGCCAAATGTTCGATACTTTTTAAAATATCACGATACCACTATGTTAATACAAAACGTGCAATTTGTTTTCACTTCTGAGAGTTTTAGGCACAAATTTACGTGTGAAAACTGGTGGAAAAACCAGCCCAAGCATATTTAAGAGATGGTCTGCCATGTCACATGATTATGGCAGCCTATCAGATGTCAGAGCCCAAGACTCACTGCGCAGCCAAGCACTCACTCCCGTGCAGAGTGAGCGTCGGGGGCGGCAGAAGAAGTGGTATTACTTTTGAAATGTTACACCATTCATCCAAATTCTATGGCGATACCAAGCAGCATAAAATTTGGAAAATAAACAAAATAAGCACTATTTAAGATTGTAAAATAATAGTGTAAAAATAAAATAAATAATAACATTTTAAAAATGCATTGTGAAAAAAATTACACATATACAGTATGCTGCTTAGCATTACTACAGAATTTGGATGAATGGTGAAACATTTCAGAAGTTAAAAAATACTTGAATCCAGTTGAGAATCTTCACCAAATTAAGAAACTGAATTAATTTGGCATTCATTTTAAGTCTTAATTATTTTTATTATAAATAAAAAAAATATATTTTTATTTACTTTGCTTATTGTTCCATTTTATTATCATTTTATAAGCATTTCTTTCAATGTTTCATTTATGTTCACGAGTTTTAGTCATATTTCATATTGCCCTTGCAATAAAGTTGTTAATGAAACTGCAATCATGTGATTTTGGCCAAAAAGCATTGGTATCAAAGAAAAATCCCCATAAATTAATGGTATCGTATCGAAAGGAAAAATGCTGGTATTCCCCATCCCTACCTTCTCCGGGTCAGCTTAGTTGTCATCTTGCATACAGTATCTCACAAAAGTGAGTACACCCCTCACATTTTTGTAAATATTTTATTATATCTTTTCATGGGACAACACTGAAGATATGACACTTTGATACAATGTAAAGTAGTCAGTGTAGCGCTTGTATAACAGTGTAAATTTGCTGTCCCCTCAAAATAACTCAACACACAGCCATTAATGTCTAAACTGCTGGCAACAAAAGTGAGTATACCCTGAGTGAAAACGTCCAAACTGTATCCATATATATTAGTCATTTTCCCTGCCTAGTGTCATGTGACTCGTTAGTGTTACAAGGTCTCAGGTGTGAATGAGTAGCAGGTGTGTTAAATTTGGTGGTGTTGCTCTCTCATACTGGTCACTGGAAGTTGAACATGGCACCTCATGACAAAGAACTCTCTGAGGATCTGAAAAAAAGAATTGTTGCTCTACATAAAGATGGCCTAGGCTAGAAGAAGATTGCCAACACCCTGAAACTGAGCTGCAGCACGGTGGCCAAGACCATACAGCAGTTTAACAAGACAGGTTCAACTCAGAACAGGCCTCGCCATGGTCAACCAAAGAAGTTGAGTCCACGTGCTCAGCATCATATCCAGAGGTTGTCTTTTGAAAATAGACGTATGAGTGCTGCCAGCATTGCTGCAGAGGTGAAGGGGTGTGAAGTGGGGGGGTCAACCCGTCAGTGCTCAGACCATAGGCTGCACACTTCATCAAATTGGTCTGCATGGCTGTCGTCCCAGAAGGAAGCCCCTTTTAAAGATGATGCACAAGAAAGCCCGCAAACAGTTTGCTGAAGACAAGCAGACTAAGGACATGGATTACTGGAACCATGTCCTGTAGTCTGATAAGACCAAGATAAACTTATTTGATTCAGATGGTGTCAAGTGTGTGTGGCGGCAACCAGGTGAGGAGTACAAAGGTAAGTGTGTCTTGCTACAGTCAAGCATGATGGTGGGAGCGTCATGGTTTGGGGCTGCATGAGTGCTGTCGGCACTGGGGGGGCTACAGTTCACTGAGGGAACCATGAATGCCAACATGTACTGTGACATACTGAAGCAAAGCATGAGCCTCTCCCTTCAGAAATGGACCTGGGCCGCAGGGCAGTATTCCAACATGATAACGACCCCAAAAACACCTCCAAGACCACCACTGCCCTGCTAAAGAAACTGAGGGTAAAGGTGATGGACTGGCCAAGCATGTCTCCAGACCTAAACCCTATTGTGCATCTGTGGGGCATCCTCAAACAGAAGGTGGAGGAGCGTAAGGTCACTTTGGACATAATTTGGACATTTTCATTTAGGGGTGTACTCACTTTTGTTGTCAGTGGTTTAGACATTAAAACCACATTGTTGAGTTATTTTGAGGGGACAGCAAATTTACACTGTTATACAAGCTGTACACTGACTACTTTACATTGTATCAAAGTGTCATATCTTCAGTGTTATCCCATGAAAAGATGTAATAAAGTATTTACAAAAATGTGAGGGGTGTACTCACTTTTGTGAGATACTGTTTATGTATTTTTTACACTTCTTGCTGACCAGAAAAAGTCTTTCCAACAGCTTTACATAGATTCTTCTTCTTGTTCTCCTTCTTCGTGTTTATAAATCACTGGATTGAGAATGTACTTGTACCTGTACAGACTGGATCCCGGGATCCAACTGAGGGTGCTCACTTGGAGTGCTCAGTTGGTCAGGGGTCTACTTGACCTGTATCCGTCATGCTAGACGTTGTCAGTATCGGAGGTAGTACCGGTGTCAAAGCAGATTCTGGTGGGACTCTAGAATGAAAATACACACACAACTTAAATACATGCACAGCACAAAAGTGCAACATGTAAAAAACAACTTTTTAACCAGGATTAATACTAGCTTATTTCGTCAGACGTTGACACAAGCGCAAAATACAAGCAGCACACGGAGCTAGCATTGATGGCTAACTAGCTAGCTCATTGTCTGCATACAGGAGACAATGGTGTTGTTTGTTCAAAGTGAGCTTTCCACCACTGGGATAAATAACGTAAAAGATGCATAATATCACAACACTCACCATCCTCTAGCACGGTTTTCAACAATGATGATGCTGTGGTTGGGTAGATGCCACTCTGCCTCCACGGTGGCAGTGAATTAATTTCGGGTCGCTCCGTCCAGCTACCTCTGTATTTCTTTAATCAGCTACCAAGCACAGAAAAGTTTGCACCTCGTGGTTGGACCACGGTGTTGATTTGTGTTGCCGTTTATCTCACTGATTACACTCACTCATGCTTGCTGTTGGTGATTTGACTGTTCATTGCCATCCAAAATGGCACAGTAAACAAAATACACATGACCAGTGTGACATCAATGCAACCCCTCTGTACTGGGGAACTCTGATCAGAAGACCAAAGTTTAAATGTACAAAAGCAAAGATAACAAAAATATAGCAGGAGCATAAACTGTGGCTAATGTTATGAAAAAAACTATAAAAATTCTCTAATAATAATTTTGGTAATCCTAATTGAATTATTAATTACTATTTAAGTATTACAGTAATTAAAAAAAATTCCAGCCTTTTTGAAAATGAGTGCTTACAGATTTAAATCCTCAGACCAGATTCAACTCCACCCTCCCTCTTACATCGGTACTGCTAACATTAGCAGGCTAGCTCCTAGCCTCTAGCTTGGGTGTATCCTGAACCAAATACAGGTTGGGTCAGCCCTGGGATCTTCTGTGGCATTTCTGTAAAATTGGAAATTTTTGTAAAATTCCTTACATCTGCTGGTAACCGAGAAAAGTCTTTAACAGTTTTGCAGGGTTTCTCCACTTGTGCCGTTGGGGATCCCGGGGCTGACTGGGTCAGATCCGACTTGACTTGTTACCACTGAGCCAATTAACGTCTTAAAAAACAAATGAAATAATGCATCACTGGTAGACAGGGGTGTGTGGTTTCAGTGATGGATAGCATGTAACAACAAAAAGCACAGAAAAATTTGTGAATGAGTGGCTAAACTGCTAGTTTCAGGACAGCTTAGCTGATGCTAGGAGCTAGCTGGTGCTAGCTAGCCACTTAAAATAACATCTAAATGGTAAAATTGTAAATGGTGTTCACTTATATAGCACTTTTTTCTCATCTCTGGATGACCAAAGTGCTTTACAGATCCTGCTACCTACCCATTCACACACGTACACACACTGATGGTGGCACAGGTGCCATGCAAGGCGCTGGCCTGACCCAGCAGGAGCAACTGCGGGTTCAGTGTCCTGTTCAAGGACACTTTGGCATGCCGACTGCAGACAGAGTGGGAATCGAACCACTGATCCTCCAATCAGTCGTCGGCCTCACTACACCTGCTCTACAGCCACCCTCTTGACCATATATGTCTAAGAATGACATATATGGGCAAGTGTTGGAAGATGAACAAGGATTCCAGTGAGGATTAAGAGCATTTATAGAAAATAGTGATAAAAATCAACCGGCTCAATAGTAAAGCTAATGCTAGGCAGCCTGTTGGACACGTGACCAATGCCAACCGACTGCCTAGCCAAGTTAATGCTAGCAGAGCTCAATGTAGCATCATGGCGAAGATACACTAAAATAAGCTAGAATGGCAGGAGATATATCATTATTATTATTAAAACTGTCAATTTTGTTTTTTGGAGTGAAAAATTATATAAAGGCTGTGTGTGTGTTTTAAGAGACGTGAGCGTCTTCCTATTTTTTTGATAATCACATGACACACAGATGCCTTTCAGAAGGTCAAAATCTACAAAAACACCATTTTTCAGTTAATGACAGCTTTACTTAATATGTGACCGCCCCTAAGTTTGCACCTTTTATATCCAGTCTCATAATTTTGCAACATTTTCCACTAAATTTATGAGTCTGGGGGAAAAGTTGCAAATTTTTGAGAAGTGGGGAAAAAAGTTGTAAATACATGAGAGGGGCAAAAGTCACAAGTTTAGGGGAAAAGTAGCGGGTCAGTCAAAATAATATGGAGGGCCATATGTGGCCCTCAGGCCTTGATTTTGACACCCGTGGTTCAGACAGTCACCAAATGGAACTTTAGTTTTCTCGTCTACAGCCGACATGTCAGCGAAGATTCACTCTGAGGGAAACGCCATCATCTCACCCTCTGGACACAGCCCCAAGGCCTCGTATGTGATGAGCTCATTGGCTGAAAAGCAGTCGTGCAGCTCCACCACGTCAACGTCAGTCGGCTTCAGACCCGCAGCCTGGAAACACTTCTTCGCCGCCAGCTGAGACATGTCGTACCCCACCTGAACAGAAAAAGACGGCTTCAGCTACAGCTGTTAAACAGACCTATGGAGAGTATGAGAAGAGCCTGATTTTTACCATTTTGATGCAGCTGTTTTCATCGAATGTGGAGGAAAGGTCAGTCACCATTTCCTGGGCCACGATCTCAACAGCCTGGTTCTCCAGACAGTTCTCCCGCACAAAAGCCTCACTGGCTAAAACTGCAGCTGCAGCCCCGTCTGAGGTCGGGCTGGAGAAATAGACAGTTTGGACAACTGTGGTTGGTTAAAGAAATTCTGCTTTTTGGGTTTTCTCCTTCATTTTAGTGGGTTATGTAGGATCTGCAAAGTCAAACAGTCCACAGGAGTTCTCCTCTCCCACAGACACTAGGACTACAACTCTGACTGAAACGCCTCATTTGGATTGGCTGTTCTCTGCTGTGAGGTCATCACGTCATCACTTGACAGAACTGATAAAGACCTGTCTGATGGATAGTCTGGTACACCCTCTCCTCAGAGAACAGGAAGTTTCCTACTAAACCACAACGCTATAATGCAGCTAGCTTAGCCAGCTGACCGTGGTTTTTAGAGTTCTTCTCTGTAAATTCTAGTCAACCCAACTAGACATTGTTATGGATTTTTTTTAATTATTGTCCATTCATTTTGTCTCCTGTAATCATAAATGACAATACAGTCAGTACTTTTCCCATGAGACGGCGAGGAACCAGCCGTGAAGACCGCTTACTCAGCGTTCTCAAAACAGTCCTTATCCGTTTGGTTTATTGTATTAAAATGCTCTGCTCTGCTCTGTTCTGAGACTTGGAATCTTCCTGTGTTACCCACCTACATGCGGGACATGACATTTTCCCTTCTTGGCCAAGATGTAAATAAATACCCAGAAAAGGCATCACTGACTCTGCACATTTATCAATATAAAGAAAATCCACAACAGCATCCAAGGTTTCATCTTATTTATTCATCTTCTAGATAACATACTATCCGTTTACCCATTAACCAACCCTTGACCATACTTTTTCCATTCACAGATATTATTTTAGCTTATCTTTTTTTAGTTTATTTACTACAGGCACTTCTTTGATTAGCAACGGTTAGCTGCTGTTAGCAGAGTTAGCCGTTCACTCATTCAGGGTTGTGTCTGTGCTTATTACATCCCCAGGGAGTAGTCACACTCCATCACTCACTTAAACCACATACCCGTCTCTGATAATGCTTTATTTGGGTTTTTTACTTTAATATTAAGTCAGTATTTGTTAGTACGTTACTTATTTTGACAAATGAAGCTAAAAGGTAACAGTACCCTCAAACATGGCATCTCCATCAAAACAGAGGAATGACAAAAGCAGGAGGGCGAGGTGAACTCATTAAACTAAATGTTTTAAATGCTCATGCAAATGCTCGTTAGCACTTAAAGCAAATCACTATAAAAACAGCCTATGCTGGAACAGCTCCTTCCCCATGTATAAGATGGTACTGCAATGATTAAACTCTGTTTTGACCAAAGCATGTCACAGACATTTCATTAACACCTCTGGGAGCTGTGTCAACATGTGGAAATGGAGGACAATAGGGTTGATCAGTAAAGCTGAAGTGTGAAACTTCATGCTCATTTTTTAAACTTTTAGATGTCTGGAACGGTGGTCAGGCTCATGACTTGATTTGATCATTGACGACTTGACGACGACTGGTGGATGTGTGGACTGGACTTCACTTTGATGCTGTCTCGGATTGATGACGGCAGCAGACTGCATACCTGACTTGAGTTCGTTTTGGGCCGCTGAAGGAAGAAGGCTCTTGAATGGGAGTGGAGAGAGAGGAGATGTCGGAACAGACTAGATGGAGTGGATGAACGAGTCGACAGAAGGCGGTATTGGCATAATCTGGTTGGTGACTGATTCGGAATGGCAAGTAGTAGTAGTGGGGGTTTGACTGACGATGATGATATGGAGATTGGATGGAATTCAGTAGGGAGTAGGAGAAGGAAGAGTAAAGTTGGAAAGGGCAAGAGTGAAGGAGACGTGAAGCAGACTGGCAAGCGGCAGCTATCAGGTGACGAGGAAAGACGCGAGGTGAGGAGGAAAATCATGGCGGAAGAATTCAAAATTATCTTGAGGTTTAAACCAGGGCAAGAAGTTACAGCTTTGAGCCCTCTAGCTCTAACAAACGGATTAAGAAGTGCAATTGGAGACACAGAAATGGCCAAAGTGTTAAGAGATGGAAATCTCCTTGTGAAATGTAAGAATGCAGCGCAAAGGAACAAAGCACTCCAGCTACAGAGAGTGTGCAAGAAAGAAATTGCAGAAAGGAAAGAAGTCACTGGGTTTGATGGTGTTAGGGGGGTGATTATCTGGAATACCACTGGGGGAAAACTTGGAAGAACTGAAAAAAATGGTTAAAGGAGGAACAGTTATGGGGATTAGACGCCTACAAGCAGTCAGGAATGGGGAAAAGGTGGATAGCCCATCTGTGATGCTGGAATTTAAAGACAATGCCCTGCCAGAAAAAGTGCTGGTTGGATACTTAAGCTTTCCTGTTAGGGCTTATATCCCCCCTCCTACCAGATGTTTCAAATGCCAGAGATATGGGCATATTGCTAGTGTGTGCAAAGGAAATCAGAGGTGTGGAAGATGTGGTGGTGAGCACAGTTATGGAGAGTGTGGAAATGTCAGCATAATTAAATGCTGTAATTGTGGAGGAAATCACACAGCAGCATACGGAGGCTGTGTAGTGAGAAAACAGGCAGTAGTGGTGGGGGCTGTGCAGTTTTTGTTAGACAAGGGGTAGTAGTAGTAGTAAACTGATCACAGTACAAGAGCTGGAAGTAATTGTCATTGAGGTATGGACTAAAGAGGGCAGTATGAAAATAATCAGTTTCTACAATCCATGTAAGCAGTTAGTCAAAAGTGAGTAGGAGTCAATTCTCCAGGACTGGAGGGGGAGAGTGGTCTGGTGTGGGGATTTCAATGCGCATAGCACACTATGGGGGAAGCACAATGACACTAGCGGAGAGGTTATAGAAGAGATCATGGAGGACCAGGAGTTGGTGTGTTTGAATGATGGTTCAGGCACTAGGGTGAATTTGGCGAGGGGGACAGAATCAACTATTGATCTCACTTTGATTTCACAAAGCTTGGCTGGCAGGTGCAGGTGGAGGGTAATAAGGGAAAGCACTATAGGAAGTGATCACTTCCCAATAGTGGCTGATACTGGAGTAGGAAATGATATTGATCAAGAAGGAAGTGACAAGAGATGGGCATTTGATTGGGGAAAATTTACAATTTTAAGTGAGAGGAAACTGAAGGAAGTAAATCTAAATCAGACAGTGGAAGAGATGAATGCAGGAATCACAACAGCGATCATTAAAGCAGCAAAGGAAACCATCTCAAGAAGAGGTAGGGGAAAAAGGAAAAAGTTAGTTCCTTGGTGGACTCCAGAGTGTTCTGAAGCAGTTAAGAATCGGAACAAAGCTTTTAAAGTATTAAAAAATGTATTGAATATGGATAACTTGATCAATTATAAACAGGAGCAGGCTAAAGTGCGGAGAATAATAAAACAGACCAAAAAAGAGTTTTGGAGAAAATACTGTGATTCATTGGGAAGAAGTACACCCTTGGAGAAGGTATGGGGAACAATTAAAATGATGTCTGGGATACGGAGGGAGCTAAATTATCCAATTATGGAGAACGGGGACAGTTTGACAGTGGATGGCAATGAAAAGGCAGAGCATTTAGTTAAAATTTTCAGTAAAATAAGTAGTGCAGATAATTTGAGCTTTGTGGAAAAAAAATGGAAGAGAGCAGACAAAATTAAATAATGTGGAAGTGTTGCAAGATGAGGCAGAATTTGAGAATGGGCTAAATCGGGAGTTTTCAATGGCTGAATTAAATCATACGTTAAGGAAAGTCTGTAAGACAACTCCAGGAAAAGGCCAAGCGACGTATAAAATGATTAAAAGCCTGAGTGAAGCTGGTAAAAAGATATTATTAAAGTTGTACAACAAGGTTTGGGAAGAAGGGATATTGCCTACTTCACGGAAAGAAGCGGTTGTTGTTCCAATATGCAAGCCAGGTAAAAATCCAGGTTTAGGTGAGAGATACAGACCAATCGTTCTAACATCCCATGTTGGTAAAACTATGGAAAAAATGATTAATGAAAGGTTAACATATTATCTGGAGTCTAGAGAGGCATTAAAAAATTACCAAAGTGGAATTAGAAAAGGGAGAAGTACTACCGATCCTGCTGTCTGTTAAGGAAAGTGTGGTTGCGGTGTTTCTGGATGTTGAGAAGGCATATGACATGATGTGGAAGGAGGGGCTGATTATCAAACTACATAAGCTAGGCATTAGAGGGAAAATGAAAAGCTGGATTAAAAATTTTTTGAGTGACAGGAAAATTTCGGTAAGAATAAGGGAAGCAGTATAGCTCAAGCCAAATGATAGAAAATGGAACCCCACAAGGCAGTAGTATTAGTCCCATTTTGTTTTCAGTCATGATCAATGACATTTTTCCTAGAGTTAAGAGTTCTGTTGGTGTCTCTTTGTTTGCAGATGATGGTCCTATGTGGACAAGAGGGAAAAATCTATCATTTATTGTTAAAAAGTTGCAGCAGGCGATTGATGAAATTGAGGCTTGGGCAGTGGAATGGGGATTTAGGTTTTCGGTGGGAAAAACAAAGGCTGTGGTCTTCACAAGGAAAAGAGTAAACAATCAAGTAGATCTTAAAATATATGATCAAAACATAGAAACTGTGGAGTGTTTCAAGTATCTAGGTGTGTGGTTTGATAAGGGTTGTTCTTGGAAGATCCATGTTGAGAAAATTGTGGCAAAATCTAAGAAGGTTTTAAATATTATTAGATGTTTGAGGGGAAGAGAATGGGGAGCAAGTAGAGGTGCTTTAAAAACATTATATGCCGCATTAGTTAGGTCAGTGTTTGATTACGGGTGTGTTATGTATGGATCAGCGTCAGAAACATTATTGAAAAAATTGGATATAATTCAATACCAAGCTCTGAGGTTATGCTGTGGGGCCATAAAAACTACTCCAGTAGCAGCACTCCAGGTGGAGATGGGTGAGATTCCTCTGGAGTTGAGAAGAACTCAAATAGCAGCTACATACTGGGCCAACATCAGAGGATTCAGTGACAGTCACCCAGTGCACAGTGTATTGAAACCTTGCCAAGAGAAGGAAAAGAGACAAATGAGAAGCTATGGATGGACAGTAGAGAATAAAGTCAGGGAGCTAAGGGTTGCTGATATAGCAGTATGTCCAACAGTCAGTCCCTCTTTCTGCAGAACCACTATGGAGTCTGGAAGAAGTAAAGGTGGATTTAAGACTTCTAACAAATGACATAAGAGGGAGGATAAACAAGAAGGAGGTCAACAACTATTTAGACGGTAGCTATCCTGACTTTATAAAGATTTATAAGGATGCATCTAAATCGACAAAGAACATTGTGGGAATAGCTTTCATCATCCCAGAATTAGATGTCATGAAGAAGGAAAGGGTTAGTGATGACTTGGCTGTGTATACTGGGGAACTTCTGGCAATCTGTTTGGCATTGGGCTGGGTGGAAGAAGTAAAGCCCAGAAAGGTTTTGATAGGGTCTGACTCTAGCAGCTCAATGGAGAGTATTGGGCAAATGCACTCAGAATCAAGACAGGATTTGGTGATGGAAATTGTACATTCAGTAGGGGGAATCTCAAAGGCAGGTGTGGACATTAGATTCATTTGGATCCCGACGCACATTGGAGTGGAGGGGAATGAGCTAGCAGATAAATATGCAAAAAGGGCAACTAGGATGAGTCAAGTTAGTTGGAATATGAAACATAGTAAAGCAGAGGTCAAGAGCATTATCAAAACGCAAATTAAAAAGAAGTGGCAGGAAGAGTGGGACAAAGGAAGTAAAGGACGGAGCCTGTATGGCATACAAAAGAAAGTAGGGGGAACTAGAGAAGGACACAGGAGTAGAAAGGAGGAGGACATCATATCCAGATTAAGATTAGGACACACAGGGCTGAATAGTACATTAGTTATCATGGGAAAACACCCAAATGGAAAATGTGATTATTGTGGAAACGATGAAACAGTTGAACATATATTTATGCACTGTCCAAAGTATGAGTTCGCACGGTTAGCATTGGTGGACAATCTATACAGGAACAAAACTCAGTTCAGTATGAAAGAGATTTTGCAGAGAAGTTCAGGGGATGCGGTCTATAAGGCAGTTTTTAGGTTTATTAGGGCAACAGGACTAATTTCAAGGATATAGGAGAGTAATACCATTTCGAATAACACCCCATTCCAGAAGGTGGCGGTAATGCACCTACAAGCAGTTTGCCAACCGCCAGTGGTCAACCCCTGATCAACATCAGTATGAGTCTCTTACCAACACTGCAGCAGTGTGAGATAGTCGAAAACTTTCCTGGAGTTTTTCACCTGCTCCAGACTGTACTCATCCTGGAACTGAGAGTACCTGTGAGAATGCACGCATACACAGATCAATAACAACAGTTAGGACCATTTTTAAAGAATGTCTTGTGAACTACTGCACATCTTACGGGTTGTTGGTGGAATGCTTGTGGTTCTTCCAGGCAATCTTAACAAAGTGTTCTGGTTTGGTGCCTGAAAGAAATTTAAACAACACAAATCCAAAAGCCAAAGTTAGGAAAATGACAGTAACAAGGTATCTGGAGCTTATCTCATCTCATTTGTCAATAGGCTGGTATCAGCCAACAAGGTGAATATCGGCTGATACCGATGTTAAGAAGATACACGGGTGCGTCCCTACTTTAATGCTTTTTAATACCCTGTTCACAGTAGGTGATTTGAGGTGGGATTTTTTTTTTTTGGGGGGGGGGGGGGGGGTTATCACCCTTGATAGGAAAGTGACCCAAAACCACCATCCTTGTCAAGCTGCCATCACCCCATCACTATCCTCAACCCCATAAAGAGTCCAAGAGAATAACGATAGGATAATAATGAGTTACGTTTAATATGTGTTCTCAAGTATTTGTTTTACAAAAATTGTACTTGTGACTTTACCCCATTTTGTAAATTTGCGACTTTTTCCCGTTTAGTAAATTTTGGACTTTTACATCAACGTTTAAATTTTGACTTTTGCCCCCAGTTTTGTAAATTCCGATTTTTTCCTCCCATTTTGTAAATCTGCAACTTTTCCCATCTCAGAAATTTGCAGCTTTTCCCCCAGTCTTGTAAATTTGCAAGTTTTCCCCTGCATCACGTAAATTTCTGACTGTTCCCTCTAGTTTTGTAAATTTTTGACTTTTCCACCATGTTATAATTTTGACTTTTGCCCCCAAATTCAAAAATTTGCAACTTTTCCCCGTTATCTAAATTTGCAACTCTTTCCGTCTTGTAAATTTATGACCCCCCAGTTTCTTGAACTTGTCACTCCCCTCCTTTTAAATTTTTTCATCTTTTTCCCATCTTGTAAATTTGTAACTTTTTTCCATATATTTGGGACTGACTTGTGGTAAATTTATGACTTATTAAAGTTGTTAAATTTGCATATTTTATCATATTTTTTGCACCTTTATTCTTTCAAATTTATACCTAATTTACATTTGTACCTTATGCTAAATTTGTGAATACCCCCTCCCCCCACACACAACCACTATCCTCCCCCTTGTTAAAAGATAAATAAATAAATCACCTCCTGCCTGAAGAAACCCTGCCTACAGCACATCCATACCATATTTCTCCATGTGCTCCTTGCCAGCGTTACCAAACATCTGTGGCGCCGCTGGAGCCGCGGCCATCCCGTAACGGTTGATCATCACCTCCATGTGCTTGTCCATAGGATTGGTCCTGTCCATAAACTAAAACCCAGACAGGGTTTCAATGAGTTTATCGGGCTGCTAAGAAGACATTTTCAACAAGACATAGAATTATCTGAGGGGGAAACATGGAAGAACCTTTGTAGACACACGTGAGCCAAACTGGAGATATTTCAGGCAAAACAGAACTGAGACAGAGTAGCACCGTATAAAACGTTCCGATTACAACAAAATCTTGTTCTAACAGCACAAAGCTTAAGGAACCAATATTAGTGTTTAACCTCTTAAAATTCTGGTGTTCTGCTGACAGGATGCTTCAAATTGTCAAATGTCAGTGAAGAAAGAATTTGATTTTCTTTGAGCACGCTAAATTTAGGGAACCTGGTTGGAATGCTAAGGGGTTAAAAGAAAAGTTTCAAATATACAAGAAAAAAGCTGCAAATTTATAGGAAAAAGTTGCAGAAATCTGAGGAAAACAAGTTAAAAAATTACAAGAAAAAAGTTGCAAATTTGAAAGAAAAAAGCTGCATTTACAAGAAAAAAGTTGCACATTGAGAAAAAAGTTGCAAATCTGCAAGAAAAAAAGTATATTTACAAGAAAAAAGTTGCAAATATTTGAGAAAAAAAGTTGCAAATTTTCAAGAAAAAAAGTTACAAATACTTGAGAAAAATATGCAAATTAACAAGAAAAAAGTTTCAAATTTGTAAGAAAAAGTTTCAAATTTTTAAAAAAAAAGTTTGAAATTTGTAAGAAAAAAGTTGCTAATCTTTGAAACAAAAGTTGCAAATTGAGAAGAAAAAAGTTACAAATTGAGGAGAAAAAAGTTGCAAATTTAACCTCTTAAAATTCCAGTGTTCTGCCGGTGGGACGTTTCAAATTTTCTACTGCCACTCAGTGAAGAAAGAATTTGATTTTCTTGGCGTATGCTAAATTTAGGGAAATTGGCTGGAACTCTAAGGCATTAAGGATATTCCATTAGTAAAAGAGATTTCAGCAAAACACACTATCTGGAAAGAAGACCTGCAAACTGAAATTTCAGAGGAACAATGAGAATTGGCTTGTACAGAAGCTCAAACTAAATCAATAAATGTACGTCTTAAATTGATACATTTTAAATGGTTAATGTGGATGTATGTTACACCAGTGGAGTTAAATAGATATAACAAAAACATACCAGATACGTGCACAAAATGTATGGAAAGTAAAGGAACCCCATTTCATTGTTTATGGGAATGTAGAAAAATTAGAATGTTTTGGGAAGAGGTGAGGGTAACAATTGAAAAAATAATTTCAAAACAATTCATATTGAATCCTAAATTGTTTTTGTTGGGTCTGTATCCAGAAAAGCATAACTTTAATAAGAGTGAAAGAACATTCATAGACCTCAGTTTGCTTAATGCCAAAAAATGTACTGCACTACTGTGGAAAAAGACTCATAGACCAGATGTGACTCAGTGGTTAAGACAGATGTTAACAAACCTTCCACTAGAAAGAATAACTTATATACTGAAATCAAAGGAAAATGTGTTTGAGAATATATGGAGACCCTTCATTGATTATGTAAAGAAATTAAACATAACTTCTGAAGAAGAAGGTGAATGATGTGTGTGGACCTTGTAAATTCCAAATTGGTGAATGTATAATATGTATACTTATGTAATGGATTGCCTAGACTAAACAGAGGAGCATTGTTGAAGACTTGCCTTTGTTAGTGGTTGTTGGTGTTTTTAGTACATTTTTTTTTAATTATTTTAGTGTTAGTGTTTGATTGTGTTATGTTTGTAAAAAAAGGTTCAATAAAAAATATTGTGGAAAAAAAAACACTATCATTCATGTGGATTTATAAGAACTTTAAGCTGGACTTAAATCATTTCTACAACACCAACAATTTATGGTGAACAGACTGATCCGGGGAAACATCAGAAGCAGACAAGACGCATTTACTGCGGGGACGGCTTCCACAGATAAGCATGCTTTTCAAAGCAAGCTGTCCTTACAACTGTACAACATGTTTTTAATTTTGTTTAACATCACCTTTGTCACAAATATATCCAGGAAATCAGGAATAAAATGTGTGGCTCTCAGTGTTCCAACAGCAGTGCACACTAACATTGTGTCCCTGTGTGAGACTGCAAAGTTTACAATGATTTACAAAGATGTTCAGCAGAAGTGGGTCAAGAAGTGAATCCCAAGAAGTGGGATTTTGTTCCCCAAAACAGCTAAATAATTAGCATGCAGCTACCTAGCTTAGAGGTCGACTGATTAATCTTACATTTTTTTAAATAATTGACCTTGATAGTAATAGAAATAAAACTCATTTGCATTTCAGAGCAGACACTAAGAAACATCTGGTCAACTTTTTGCACTCTCTTCTTCACTTCTCTTGTGCATTTTCCATTGCTTTGGATGGTTGATCCCAGGTATTTAAACTCATCTACAGTGGATGTAAAAAAAGTCTACACACCCCTGTTCAAATGTCAGGTTTTTGTGATGTAAAAAAATGAGACCGAGATAAATCCACCATTAATGTGATGTATAACCTGTACAACCTAATTAAAAAACAAACTGAAATCTTTTAAGAAGAAAAATAAAAAATTAAAAAAAAAAATTAAAATAACCTGGTTGCATAAATATGCACACCCTCTTATAACTGGGGATGTGGCTGTGTTCAGACTTAACCAATCACATTCAAACTCATGTTAAATGGGAGTCAGCACACACCTGCCACCATTTAAAGTGTCTCTGATTAACCCCAAATAAAGTTCAGCTGTTCTAGTAGGCTTTTCCTGACATTTTTATTGTCACAACTTACAGCACAAGCCACAGTCTGCAGAGAGCTTCCAAAGCATCAGAGGGATCTCACTGTTCAAAGGTATCAGTCAGGAGAAGGGTACCAAAGAATTTCCAAGCCATTAAATATACCATGGAACACAGTGAAGACAGTCATCATCATGTGGAGAAAATATGGCACAACAGTGGCATTACCAAGACCTGGACATCCCTCCAAAATTGATGAAAAGACGAGAAGAAAACTAGTCAGGGAGGCTACCAAGAGGCCGACAGCAACACTGAAGGAGCTGCAGGAATTTCTGGCAAGTACTGGCTGTTTAGTACATGTGACAACAATCTCCTGTCTTCTTCATATGTCTGGGCTATGTAGTAGGGTGGCAAGACGGAAGCGTTATCTTACGAAGAAAATAACAATAGGCAATCCCTCATCACTGAGGATGATGTCTACCTAAGGAGGATACAGAAAGTGACAAACAAACAAAAGAAAAGAAAAAGAAAAAGGTTTAATGTGTCAAGAGATGGTGTGAGTTCTTGGATGACTAGTGAGTCCAATTTGAGCCCTGCACTCCCTTTCACAGATGTGACAGGTAGTTGTTGTTTGGTGGGGGGTCACTTGTCCAGGGTGTTGTGCTCTCTCCTTCCTCTTCGTCGCTTCTTGGCCTCCTTCTTGAAAAAAGCCTCCTCAAAGAGAGCTGTGGCATGATGCACAGCAAGGCGCCATGCTGACCTGTCCTCGGCCAGTGCTTCCCAGTTTGCTGGATTAATGCCACCTCTCTGGAGGTATGCTTTTAGTGCATCTTTGTAGCATGTTCTCTGGCCACCTTGTGTTCGTCTGCCGTGACACAGTTGGGAAAAGAACACCTGCTTTGGTATACGGGTGTCATCCATGTGCACACAGTGGCCAGCCCAACGAAGTTGGTGTCTCATAATCTGTGCTTCAATATTGGTGGACTGGGCTACAGACAACACATCAGCATTTGTGTGATAGTCATCCCATCTAATGTGCAGTATCCTCCGTAGGCAGCGTTGATGGAAGCTCTCAAGGTTTTTCAGATGGCAACGGTAAGTTACCCATGTCTCACGCCCATAGAGGAGTGTGGGCACAACCACAGCATTATACACCAAGACCTTGATCTCATTCTGCAGGACTTGATTTGAAAACACTTGGTGAAGCAGTCTTCCAAAGGATGCACTGGCACACTGTGTCCTGTGCTGGATCTTGACGTCAAGGTTCGCTAACAGAGAGATGGCTACCGAGATATTCAATTCAATTCAACTTTATTTATATAGCGCCATTTCACAACAACAGTCATCTCATAGCACTATCAACTGTAGGGGGAACCCCTACAGTTGCAGAAAGACCCCAGCAATCAGGCGATCCCCTGTGAGCAAGCACTTGGCGACGGTGGAGAGGAAAAACTCCCTTTTAACAGGAAGAAACCTCCAGCAGAACCAGGCTCAGGGAGGGGCAGTCATCTGCTGCGACTGGCTGGGGGGTGAGGGGATAGAGAAGATGAAAAGAACAGACATGTAGAGAGCAAACAGCACGATGGGGACTCAATCTGTGGTAGAGAACAAACAAATGTTAATGACCAGCAAAAAAAATATTTCATTGAGAGTGAGGAAAGGAGTGAGGCCCAGTGCATTACTGGAGGTCCCCCGGCTGACTAAACCTATTAGCAGCATAACTAAGGGAGGGTTCAGAAACACATGATCCCTCCCTAATTGTAGGCTATATCAAAAAGGTAGGTTTTAGCCCTATTCTTAAAAACAGAGATCGAGTCTGACTCCCGAATCCAGATTGGCAGCTGATTCCACAGGAGAGGAGCTTGATAACTGAAGGCTCTGCCTCCCATTGTACTTTTGGAGATTCTAGGTATTACAAGTAATCCTGCATTTTGGGAGCGTAGTGCTCTGTTAGGATAATACGGTAGTATCAGATCTTTTAAATAAAAAGGAGCCTGATTGTTTAGAGCTTTGTAAGTAAGAAGAAGGATTTTAAACTTAATTCTAAACTCTATGGGAAGCCAATGAAGGGAGGCCAGAACCGGAGAGATATGATCTCTCTTTCTAGTACCTGTTAAAACTCTTGCTGCAGCATTTTGGATCAGCTGAAGGCTTTTTAAAGATGTTTTAGGACAGCCTGATAATAAAGAATTACAATAATCTAATCTCGAGCTAACAAAAGCGTGGATCAGTTTCTCAGCATCACTCTGGAAAGTGATGCTGAGACTGTCCAATACTTTCTCAATATGGAAAGTATTGGACAGTCTCCAGTGTCTCCCCATTGATAGTGATTTGTGGGGAGGAGGATAGATAACGTGCCCCTGGGGCAGGCTGAAAAAGCACTTTGGTCTTCCCGATGTTGAGGGAGAGCACCAAGTTGTGGTAGGCACTGGAGAACAGATTCAGAGTAGCTTGTAGAGCTTCCTCAGTATGTGAAAGGATGGCATAGTCATAAGCATGCTGTAGCTCAGAAAAGGCAGTTCTGGTAACCTTGGATTTGGAGCGGAGGCGTCCCAGGTTGAAAATGGAACCATCCATTCGGTATTCAATCTCAACACCAGGGGAAAGGCGGTCGTGTACAAGGCTCAAGATCACAGAGACAAAGATAGAAAAAAGGGCTGGAGCCGCTACGCAGCCCTGCTTAACACCAGTGTGAATAGCAAATGGATCTGACTCTGAGCCTTTGTAGAGGACAGTGGCAGTCATCCCATCATGAAGCAATCTCAGTACTCTGATGAACTTTGATGGACAGCCAAACCTTGAGAGTACCTTCTATAAGGCTTCACAATTGACAGAGTCAAAGGCCTTAGATAGGTCAATGAATGCTATGAACAAATTCTGATGTTGCTCTCTGCACTTCTCCTGGACTTGTCATGCTGCAAAATAAGAAAAGATATCCAAGTCCGGCTACATTTTGCAAAAACACATTTGAAATCTCCCAAATGCATGTGGGAAAATGTGTTATGGTCCGATGAAACCAAGGTTGAACTTTTTGGCCATAATTTCAAAAGGTATATTTGGCACAAACACAACACTGCTCATCACCAAAAGAACACCATACCTACAGTGAGGCATGGTGGTGGCACCGTCATACTTTGGGGCTGTTTTTCTTCAGCCGGAACTGAGGTCTTAGTCAAGGTGGAGGGAATTATGAACAGTTCCAAACACCAGTCAGTGTTGACACAAAACCTTCAGGCTTCTGCCAGAAAGCTGAAGATGAAGAGGAACTTCATCTTTCAGCACGGCAATGACCCAAAGCACACATCCAAATCAACAAAAGAATGGCTTCACCAGAAGAAGACTGAGGTTTTGGAATGGCCCAGCCAGAGTCCAGACCTGAATCCAATCGAACATCTGTGGGGTGATCTGAAGAGGGCTGTGCACAGGAGATGCCCTCGCAATCTGACAGATTTGGAGCATTTTTGGAAAGAAGAGTGGGCAAATATTGCCAAATCAAGATGTGCCACGCTGACAGACTCCTACCCCAAAAGACTGAGTGTTGTAATAAAAGCCAAAGGTGCTGCAACAATGTATTAGTTTAAGGGTGTGCATACTTATGCAAACAGGTTATTGTATTTTTTTTATTTATTTATTTTTCCCCTTCAAAGATTTCAGTTTGTTTTTCAATTGGGTTGTACAGGTTACACAATGGTGGAAAAAGTTTTGAAATGATTTATCTTGGTCTCATTTTCTGACATCACAAAAATGTGGCATTTGAACAGGGTTGTGTAGACTTTTTATATCCACTGTACCTTCACTACCTATACTTCTTGCATCGTACACCTGCCTCCCTCTGATTCACACACATTCATTCTGTCTTGCTTCTACTGGCTTTCATTCCACTTCTCTCCAGAGCATACCGCCACCTCTCCAGGTTCTCTTCCATCTGCTCCCTACACTCACAACAGATCATATTTGGCAAACAAGAAGGGGCTCAGAGCTGATCCCTGATATAATCCCACACCAACAATAACAACAAAACAAAACACCTGAATACTAGAATATTAGTTAAGTGTTCAAGTTAGACTCATCTAACCAAATACAACAAGACTGACATACCTTAGTGGACAGTGAGCCCCGCTCCATCTTCTCAAACCCAAGAGCAAGCACACAGTCAGCAAGACCTGCAGGAGGACACAGTAGAGCCTTTACACCATAAAAAAAAAAACCAACCTGGGCATTTTATTCCTTTCTGAAATCATACAGCCATGGACAAAATTGTTGGTACCCCTCTGTTAATGAAAGAAAAACCCACAATGGTCACAGAAATAACTTGAATCTGACAAAAGTGGTAATAAATAAAAATTCTATGAAAATTAACCAATGAAAATCAGACAGTGCTTTTGAATTGTGGTTCAACAGAATTATTTTAAAAAACAAACTCATGAAACAGGCCTGGACAAAAATGATGGTACCCCTAGAAAAGATTGAAAATAATGTCACCATAGGGACATGTTCAACCAAGATGTGTCCTCTAATTAACATCACAGGTGTCTAAAAACTTGTAATCAGTCAGTCGGCCTATTTAAAGAGTGACAAGTAGTCACTGTGCTGTTTGGTGACATGGTGTGTACCACACTAAACATGGACCAGAGGAAACAAAGGAGAGAGTTGTCTCAGGAGATTAGAAAAAAAAATTATAGACAAGCAAGTTAAAGGTAAAGGCTATAAGACCATCTCCAAGCAGCTTGATGTTCCTGTAACTACAGCTGCACATATTATTCAGAAATTTAAGATCCACGGGACTGTAGCCAACATCCCTGGACGTGGCCGCAGGAGATGGATAATACGAATGGTAACAAAAGAGCCCAGAACAACCTCTAAACACATTCATGGTGAACTCCAAGGTCAAGGTACATCAGTGTCAGATCGCACCATCCGTCGTTGTTTGAGCCAAAGTGGACTTCATGGGAGACGACCAAGGAGGACACCACTGTTGAAAACAAATCATAAAAAATCCAGACTGGAATTAGCCAAACTGCATGTTGACAAGCCACAAAGCTTCTAGGAGAATGTCATATGGACAGACGAGACAAAACTGGAACTTTTTGACAAGGCACATCAGCTCTATGTTCACAGACGCAAAAATGAAGCATACCAAGAAAAGAACACTGTCCCTACTGTGAAACATGGAGGAGGTTCTGTTATGTTCTGGGGCTGCTTTGCTGCATCTGGCACTGCTTTGCTGCATCTGGCACAGGGTGTCTTGAATCTGTGCAGGGTACAATGAAATCTCAAGACTATCAAGGTATTCTAGAGAGAAATGTGCTGCCCAGTGTCAGACACCTTGGTCTCAGTCGCAGGTCATGGGTCTTGCAACAGGATAATGGCCCAATACACACAGCTAAAAACACCCAAGAATGGCTAAGAGCGAAACATTGGACTATTCTAAAGTGGCCTTCTGTGAGCCCTGATCTAAATCCTATTGAACATCTGTGAAAGGAGCTGAAACATCCCATCTGGAGAAGGCACCCTTCAAACCTGAGACAACTGGAGCAGTTTGCTTATGAGGAGTGAGCCAAAATATCTGCTGAGAGGTGCAGAAGTCTCATTGACAGTTACAGAAATCGTTTGATTGCAGTGACTGCCTCAAATGGCTGTGCAACAAAATATTAAGTTAAGGGTACCATCATTTTTGCCCAGGCCTGTTTCATGAGTTTGTTTTTTAAAATAATTCTGTTGAACCACAATTCAAAAGCATTGTCTGATTTTCATTGGTTAATTTTCATAGAATTTTTATTTATACCACTTTTGTCAGATTCAGGTTATTTCTGTGACCACTGTGGGTTTTTCTATCATTAACAGAGGGGTACCAACAATTTTGTCCACCCGTGTATGTAGCATCAATCCCTTTGGCTCTAATCTATAAAATTACTCTTCACCTTAAAGAAATTGTTTCACCACAAAAGTCTGATCAAGAATTGTTTCCTTCACCTAAAGACCACTGTTTGAAAACACATTCCATGGTAAAAAAGGACGATAAGGCTCCTATTTCGTGCCAGGAACGGATTTGGTTTACTGTGGAGGAAAAATAAGTTCAGGAAAGATGCGGCGAGCTAGAAGGTGGCAGGATTTTATTTTCTTCCAACATCATGAGACACACTGTAGCACTGTGTTGTGCTGTGTGTGCTACTGAGGCATGTATAGCAAGCTCTTTTATACTGTACATGTTATACAAAGAGAGAATGCATGGCACATTAGCATATTGATATACATATCAGTCAATACATATGAGTAGCCTGACCAACTGGTGCCCGGATGTCTCCTCCTTAATCCGGGGATGTATAAACAATAGTCCACTGTTCTGGTTGTCCCCCCAGGGGTTCTCTGTCCGTATGCAATCCCTGCTGAGCGTGAATAGTATCAGTCTGCATTGTGCTGGGTGCCCACATTACTGTCATAAATCCCTGCACTTCCTCCCAACCAGGCAGTTTTATGCTTTAAGAACTGTTTGAAGCCTTCCAGGTATCCTTGAGTGCATTCCACGGTCTCTAGGAATTATCCACAGCTCAACATTACCCCCTGGTGGGCAACTCTGGAATATGTTCGCTTTTGCATCTACAAGCTGAACTGAGGTTAATGAATGAAATTACTTCCTTTTAACAAAAATTCTCAGGTGATTTTCTTTTTCAGGACACACTGGAAAATCAAGTGAGACTCTGATATATCATTCTGGTTTGAAGTGTTTCATTAATCACTGATTTTAAATGTGCTGCATGTTTGAAAATGCTTAAATGAACCTTATTCTAATGCATGTTAATTATAGAAGGACAAGTTTATAAAAGTGCATGCTCACTGAAAGTTAGTCATGAATCACTGAAGTTAGTGTAGACTTTATACATAAGTATATAATTTGAATTTCACAGTTAATATGTGTGTCTTCTTAAGCTTACTCAAGTCATCTGACTGGCTCAGCCAATCACCAGCCAGTCTCTGATGGACAATGGCCCCTTTCATTCTGTTGGTCAGTTACAGACAAAGGCTTGTTTTCTTATTGGACCAGAGTTCATTCGATCCCCCCCCCCCCCGATGGGAGACAATTGGTTCCCTTTCATGTTAGTCAAGTTTTCCCCCGGGAAACTTACTCAGTTTGAGAGAGAGAGAGAGAGAGAGAGAGATTTTTTGATTTTTCAACACACCTTTATTGTCACAAATTCAACAGAAAAACACAACTAAAACAACTAAAAGAAGCAATGGAAAAGAAAAATGTCTCACTGACAAGAAATCAAAGACACAAGTAACCAAACAAGGAAAACTAAAACAAAAAACTTGCTTCTTACATCAGGATTATACCATAGGTAATTTTCCCCTCCTTAACACAACACAGGATGTGCTCAAAGCACCACATAGCCTCAAAAGTTTCAACATTCTGCATCAGATGATAGTAATTGTAATCAATCATTATTCGAGCCTTAATCATGCCAACCAGCATGTCTTTTACATTACAATCCAGTATTTGTTCAATTTTTCTTTTCCTACTAACATAGATAGCCATTTTAGCCTGACCCAGGATGAAATTTAAGAGTTCACTCTTTTTCTTAGTTCTCTGCCTATATGGAAAACCCAAGATAAAAATCTGCAGGGAAAAGACTTCTCCAAACAGATAAAACAGTTTCCCCAAAAAAACAAACAACAAATGCAGTCTGTTACAGTCCAGAAAACAATGAAACACAGTCTCTTTCTGAGGACAAAAAGGACAAACCTCAACAACATTTGGGTTTAAAATGGAGATAAAAGCATTTACAGCCACAGCACCATGTAAAACTCGCCATTGTAGGTCTCCAACCTTCTTAGTTAATGGTGGTTTATAGAGTGCTCTCCAGGCAGGCCTCACCTCTGAACCCAAGCCCAAGTGTTTCCTCCACGGTGTATCAGCTCAACCTTTTAACTTATTTACATTTAAAACTTTCACCAAGAGTCCATACATTTTTTTACCCGGAGAGTCACAAATGTTAATGTGTTCAGAGTTTAAAAACACACCAGTGCCATCTTTAAAATCAGGAGATAAAACACTAAAAGGAAAAGGATCATCAGAAGTTCGCACAGAGTTTTTGCAGTGTAAAACAATAGCAGAGTGTTCTTCTGCAGACAGGCAGTCTCTCCAATCTTTCAGCAAATTCACTATAGTCCTGACTGAAGAAACGCCAAGAGCAGAGCACAGGGCAACAGCATTGTCCAAGTTAGGACCACATAAATTTACCAAGTGTCCCAGCGTTGTGACCTTTGCAGAAATGAACTTTTTTAAAACAGAAGGTCCTAAAACATTGCCCACATCAAAACGGGTCCCGAACACAAGTGGTTCCTTTAAAAGCCAGAAAGGTGACAAGGAAGCCTGGGGAGAGTTCTTTTTAAAAAGTCCCCAGATTTTAAAAGCACTTTGGTAAAACTGGGGAAATTCTGGGAGTTTTTGGCTCCTTAAGTCCATTAAAAACAGCGACTCCTCTAGTCCAAGCCCTCCACAGCGAGCCAGGATAGCCCTGGCAATAGGTCTCCACACAAGGTCAAGGGGGCCACTCAGCAGTCGCTGAATGAACTGCAGGCGGAAGACAGCCCCCCTGCTGGCCAGATGGATGAGCCCTTGACCACCTTCTTCCCTCGGTAAAAACAGGATGCTCTGTGGAACCCAGTGAAGACGGTCCCAGAAAAAGTCCACGACTATAGACTGCACTCTGGCCAGCAAATTGAGTGGAGGGTCCAGACAAGACAGTCGATGCCACAGCATCGAAGCAATCAAATTGTTGATGATTAAAACACGACCTCTGAAGGACAAGTTTGGCAGAATCCATTTCCATTTTTTCAGTCTTCCTTCAACTTTTTCTAAAAAACACTCCCAATTTTTCCCAGTAAAAGTCTGATTCCCTAAGAACACACCAAGATATTTAAAACCACCTTGTGTCCACGAGAGGCCACCAGGTAGGGCAATTTTTTGTGGTCTCCCCCCCACCACAACAGCTTCACTCTTACCCCAATTCACTCTCGCTGAGGAGCACTCACCAAAAAGATTGACAGTTCTTAAAAGGTAGTCTACATCATTTTGATTTCTTGTAAAAACAACAACGTCATCAGCATAGGCAGACACTTTAAAAACAGAGTCAGAGTTGGGGACTTTAAAACCAGTGAGGCCTTGCCTTAGTTTACAAAGGAGGGGCTCAATGGCAAGAGAGTACAGCATACCCGAGAGGGGGCAGCCCTGTCGGACACCCCTCTCAACTTTGAAAGGAGCACTCAAACCACCATTAATCTTAAGAATACTCTCAATGTCTCTATACAAAGCCTGGATCATGGCGATGAACCCTGAGCTGAAACCAAAGGCCTCTAATGTCTGCCAAAGGTATGGATGTTCAACTCGGTCAAACACCTTTTCTTGGTCTATTGAAATAAGACCAAGTTCTTTGACCAATGAGCTGGAGAGGTCCAAAACATCACGAATTAAAAAAATGTTGTCTGTAACCAACCTACCAGGTACACAGTAGGTCTGGTCTACATGGATGACCTGCTCCATCGCCTTCCTCAGTCTGGTAGCCAACACTTTGGAGAGAATTTTGTAGTCAGTACAGAGGAGGGCCACCGGACACCAGTTCTTAATGTCTTTCAAGTCGCCTTTTTTTGGAAGGAGGGTGAGGACTGCTCTCCTACAACTTAGGGGCAGGTGACCCTTCCGCAGACTGTCAGACAGTACTTCCAGCAAGTCCTCACAGATCTCAGACCAGAACGCCTTGTAGAACTCCGCTGGTAGGCCATCTATCCCTGGGGCTTTTCCATACTGAAGAGACTGGACAGCCACTGCCAGTTCTTGCAGAGTGATCCCATTCTCCAGCTCCGCATTCACGCTAGCCATCACCTTTGGCAAGTCCGTCAAAAAATGACTCAGTGCATGTGGATTCTCAACAAATTCTTTCTTAAAGAGATCCTTGTAGAAAGCAACTGCAAAGCGACGGATCTCCGCAGACTCATGGATCGGCCGCCCGTCCTCGGAGCTGAGAGAGTGGATCATCCTCCTCTGACCATTCTTCCTCTCCAGACCAAAGAAAAAATGAGATGGAGCGTCCATTAGTGCGATGTTCTGGAACCTACTGCGTACCACAGCGCCCCTGGCAGCCACACCCAGTAGGTCAGTTAAAACAGACTTTTTGCCATTGAGGGCCTCAAAATGTCCTCTTTCTCCTGTGGAGCCTGCCAAAGACTGCAGCTCCACTACTTCTCTCTCCAGGTCCCTGACAGACCTGGCCAAGTCTCCAGAGACATTGCGAGTATACTGTAGGCACAGATTCTTTATTTGGCTCTTCCCTACATCCCACCACTGCTGCAAAGAACTAAAATTTGATTTTGTTAATTTAAAATTACTCCAAAAAAACATAAAAGCAGTTTTAAAACTGTTATCTGATAAAAGTGACGTGTTAAAATGCCAGTATGCACTACTGCACTTTATATTCTTGATAAAAACACAACACTGAACCAGGGAATGATCTGTGAAGCCAACAGGGACTATAAAAGCACTTTTAAAAATGCTAAAATGGTGCTTAAAACTGTAAACCCTATCCAGTCTAGCTAAGGACAGAATATTGTCCTTTCTATGGCTCCATGTGTATTGTCTAGCCTTGCCATGAAAATTTCTCCACACATCACACAGATCATGAGCTCCTATGAGACCTTTTAAAACTCTTTTGGATGCAGCATGTGGCTCTGGGTGATTCCTATCCATAAGAGGATTTTCTGTACAATTAAAATCACCTCCCACAAATAAAAAGTCATCATTACTGCAATTTTTGATCGTGTCATCTAAAATATTTAAAAAGGCCAATCTTTCTGTGCCTACGGTTGGAGCATACACATTTATAAAAACAACTTTCACATTCTCAAAAACAGCTCGAACTTTTAAAATGTGGCCTGCAATTATCTCGTCAATGTCATAAGAAAGTGGAATAAAATCTCGAGAAAATAAAATACCCACTCCACCACTACTGCTGGTTTTATGACTAAGAATAATTTCACCCCGAAATTCCCTCCTCCAGTCAGCAGCATTGTCCTCAGAGCTATGAGTCTCCTGAACAAACAGAACATTAATTTTCTTGCATTCTGCAAGAGTAAAAACACTCGCTCGCTTGGACATTTCTCTTGCCCCATTGATGTTGAGTGTGCCAAAATTAAAACTGCACATGCATATAAAAGGGTAAAACCAATACAAAAACAGAAAAGAAAGAATGAGCGATAAAAGACTAATCATCCTGGGCAATTTGGTTCTTAACTTTTAGCACAAGCTTTTTTAGTCTGTAGATCTCCTGATCAGTGAAACTTTCCTGCTCAAGCTCTCCCCTATTTTTCATGTAGGCCCGAGCAGAGTCAACAAAATGTTTTAGATCAGGGAAGAAGCTTTCAACTTTAACCATTCTGACCCCCTTAGTGTCCTGCAAAAACTTCTGTATTTTTGTGAAGGGGTAACCGCCTCCACTGGCCACATCATCACTGCTTTCACCATCACTCTCTATCTCAGACCCAGCATAAGAATCTGGCTGAGATAGAGAAACCTCAGAACTGTCTTTAACAACCCTTTTCACTTTGATCCTCTGCTGTTTGGTTTCCAAATTCTTCCGCTTGATTGAGATTTTACATAATTCTTCATCTATTTCAATGTCATCCTCGTCCTCCAACACTGACTCAGCCACCCTGGTAGCTGTCTCTTCCTGTCTTTCGCTCACCCTGTGCTGTGCTTTTATATTCATCTTTCTGGTCCCACCATCTACCTGGGCCTCATTTGGCTCCTCTGTCTGACCCTCAGCGTGATCCCTCTCGGTAATCTCACCCTTGTCTGCAATGTTGGTCTGTGCAGCAGCCCCGCGATGTGCTTTAACTTTTGTTGTTGTTTCAGTTATGATCGACAGGCCGGCTGCGGAGGGCGGCAAAGCCGCCCCGCCGCCAGACAGCCTCGCGGCCTCGGCCGAAGCGCCGCCGCCAGACGGTCCCGCGGCTCTGGCCGAAATGCCTGACGGCGCGGTAGCGCCGTCAGCCTCGGAGGACGGCGAAGCCGCTCCGCCACCTGACGGCCCCGAGGCCGCACTAGCGGCCTCCCCCGAGTGATCACCCCCCACTCCCTGAGGGCATGATCGAATCAAATGGCCCTCCATTCCGCAGCCGAAACACTTCATACTATCGGAGGTGACGTGGATGGTGTAATCAAAGCCGTCAATCCGGTATTTAAATACGAGGTTGAGGCTTTCCTCGCTATTCTTTAAAATCATGAGCACCTGTCGCCTAAAAGACATGACATGCTTTAAACGCGGGGACTTACAACCGAGAGGGATGTGCTTAATCGGGGACAAAAGCTGCCCGTGTCTCGACAGCTCCTTCCCCAACAGCTCATTCTTTAAAAATGGTGGGACATTTGAGATGGTAATTCTCTTCGCGGGATTCACCAGAGACAGAACAGGAACCAGTGTGTCTTTAATCACAACCCCGCTCTCCACTACCTGGTTAACCTTTTCAATACTATCGAGGAAGATTACCACGGCACTATTCATCCTCGAAGCTGATCTAATGCTTTCATAACCGACCAGCTCCCCCACAGCCAGACTACATTCCTCCACTGAGCAGCTGACAGCCGGTGTCAGTTTGACAGCATGGCGGCGTGTCAGCTGCTCAAAACCGGAGCCTCGCTCCAAAACCATGCTGACCAGCAGAGCTGGCAGCAGAAACCCCCCTCCCAAAACGCCTACCCCACCCCAGCTACAGAAAACAACAAAACTTAAGATTATTTAACAAAAAAAAAATACCTTAAACACAAAAAGATAGAGAAAAGGTTGAAATGATTCACTCACGCTGTCACACGCTCTCAGCTCGCACTCACGACCACACCCACTCAGAGAGAGAGAGAGAGAGAGAGAGAGAGAGAGAGAGATAGAGATTTTTTGATTTTTCAACACACCTTTATTGTCACAAATTCAACAGAAAAACACAACTAAAACAACTAAAAGAAGCAATGGAAAAGAAAAATGTCTCACTGACAAGAAATCAAAGACACAAGTAACCAAACAAGGAAAACTAAAACAAAAAACTTGCTTCTTACATCAGGATTATACCATAGGTAATTTTCCCCTCCTTAACACAACACAGGATGTGCTTAAAGCACCACATAGCCTCAAAGGTTTCAACATTCTGCATCAGATGATAGTAATTGTAATCAATCACTATTCGAGCCTTAATCATGCCAACCAGTATGTCTTTTACATTACAATCCAGCAGTTGTTCAATTTTTCTTTTCCTACTAACATAAATAGCCATTTTAGCCTGACCCAGGATGAAATTTAAGAGTTCACTCTTTTTCTTAGTCCTCAGTCTATATGGAAAGCCCAAGATAAAAATCTGCTGGGAAAAGACTTCTCCAAACAGATAAAACAGTTTCCCCAAAAAAACAAACAACGATTGCAGTCTGTTACAGTCCAGAAAACAATGGAACACAGTTTCTTTCTGAGGACAAAATGGACAAACCTCAACAACATTTGGGTTTAAAAGAGAGACAAAAGCATTTACAGCCACAGCACCATGTAAAACTCGCCATTGTAGGTCTCCAACCTTCTTAGTTAATGGTGGTTTATAGAGTGCTCTCCAGGCAGGCCTCACCTCTGGACCCAGACCCAAGTGTTTCCTCCATGGTGTATCAGCTCGACCTTTTAACTTATTCACATTTAGAATTTTCACCAAAAGTCCATACATTTTTTTACCAGGAGAGTCACAAATGTTAATGTGCTCAGAGTTTAAAAACACACCAGTGCCATCTTTAAAATCAGGAGATAAAATACTAAAAGGAAAAGGTTCATCAGCAGTTTGTACAGAGTTTTTGCAGTGTAAAACAATAGCAGAGTGTTCTTCTGCAGACAGGCAGTCTCTCCAATCTTTCAACAAGTTCATTATAACTCTGACTGAAGAGACGCCAAGAGCCGAGCACAGGGCAACAGCATTGTCCAAGTTAGGACCACATAAATTTACCAAGTGTCCCAGCGTTGTGACCTTTGCAAAAATAAACTTTTTTAAAACAGAAGGTCCTAAAACATTGCCCACATCAAAACGGGTCCCGAACACAAGTGGTTCCTTTAAAAGCCAGAAAGGCGGCAAGGAAGCCTGGGGAGAGTTCTTTTTAAAAAGTCCCCAGATTTTAAAAGCACTTTGGTAAAACTGGGGAAGTTCTGGGAGTTTTTGGCCCCTTAAATCCATTAAAAGCAGCGACTCCTCTAGTCCAAGCCCTCCACAGCGAACCAGGACAGCCCTGGCAATAGGTCTCCACACAAGGTCAAGGGGGCCACTCAGCAGTCGCTGAATGAACTGCAGGCGAAAGACAGCCCCCCTGCTGGCCAGATGGATGAGCCCTTGACCACCTTCTTCCCTCGGTAAAAACAGGATACTCTGTGGAACCCAGTGAAGACGGTCCCAGAAAAAGTCCACGACTATAGATTGCACTCTGGCCAGCAAATTGGGTGGAGGGTCCAGACAAGACAGTCGATGCCACAGCATTGAAGCAATCAAGTTGTTGATAATTAAAACACGACCTCTGAAGGACAAGTTTGGCAGAATCCATTTCCATTTTTTTAGTCTTCCTTCAGTTTTTTCTAAAAAACACTCCCAATTTTTCTCAGTAAAAGTCTGATTTCCTAAAAGCACACCAAGATATTTAAAACCACCTTGTGTCCACGAGAGGCCACCAGGTAGGGCAATTTTTTGTGGTCTCCCCCCCACCACAACAGCTTCACTCTTACCCCAATTCACTCTCGCTGAGGAGCACTCACCAAAAAGATTGACAGTTCTTAAAAGGTAGTCTACATCATTTTGATTTCTTGTAAAAACAACAACGTCATCAGCATATGCAGACACTTTAAAAACAGAGTCAGAGTTGGGGACTTTAAAACCAGTGAGGCCTTGCCTTAGTTTACAAAGGAGGGGCTCAATGGCAAGAGAGTACAGCATACCTGAGAGGGGGCAGCCCTGTCGGACACCCCTCTCAACTTTGAAAGGAGCACTCAAACCACCATTAATCTTAAGAATACTCTCAATGTCTCTATACAAAGCCTGGATCTTGGCGATGAACCCTGAGCTGAAACCAAAGGCCTCTAATGTCTGCCAAAGGTATGGATGTTCAACTCGGTCAAACGCCTTTTCTTGGTCTATTGAAATAAGACCAAGTTCTTTGACCAATGAGCTGGAGAGGTCCAAAACATCACGAATTAAAAAAATGTTGTCTGTAACCAACCTACCAGGTACACAGTAGGTCTGGTCTACATGTATGACCTGCTCCATCGCCTTCCTCAGTCTGGTAGCCAACACTTTGGAGAGAATTTTGTAGTCAGTACAGAGGAGGGCCACCGGACGCCAGTTCTTAATGTCTTTCAAGTCGCCTTTTTTTGGAAGGAGGGTGAGGACTGCTCTCCTACAACTTAGGGGCAGGTGACCCTTCCGCAGACTGTCAGACAGTACTTCCAGCAAGTCCTCACAGATCTCAGACCAGAACGCCTTGTAGAACTCCGCTGGTAGGCCATCTATCCCTGGGGCTTTTCCACACTGAAGAGACTGGACAGCCACTGCCAGTTCTTGCAGAGTGATCCCGCTCTCCAGCTCCGCATTCACGCTAGCCATCACCTTTGGCAAGTCCGTCAAAAAATGACTCAGTGCATGTGGATTCTCAACAAATTCTTTCTTAAAGAGATCCTTGTAGAAAGCAACTGCAAAGCGACGGATCTCCGCAGACTCATGGATCGGCCGCCCGTCCTCGGAGCTGAGAGAGTGGATCATCCTCCTCTGACCATTCTTCCTCTCCAGACCAAAGAAAAAATGAGATGGAGCGTCCATTAGTGCGATGTTCTGGAACCTACTGCGTACCACAGCGCCCCTGGCAGCCACTCCCAGTAGGTCAGTTAAAAAAGACTTTTTGCCATTGAGGGCCTCAAAATGTCCTCTTTCTCCTGTGGAGCCTGCCAAAGACTGCAGCTCCACTACTTCTCTCTCCAGGTCCCTGACAGACCTGGCCAAGTCTCCAGAGACATTGCGAGTATACTGTAGGCACAGATTCTTTATTTGGCTCTTCCCTACATCCCACCACTGCTGCAAAGAACTAAAATTTGATTTTGTTAATTTAAAATTACTCAAAAAAAACATAAAAGCAGTTTTAAAACTGTTATCCGATAAAAGTGACGTGTTAAAATGCCAGTATGCACTACTGCACTTTATATTCTTGATAAAAACACAACACTGAACCAGGGAATGATCTGTGAAGCCAACAGGGACTATAAAAGCACTTTTAAAAATGCTAAAATGGTGCTTAAAACTGTAAACCCTATCCAGCCTAGCTAAGGACAAAATATTGTCCTTTCTATGGCTCCACGTGTACTGTCTAGCCTTGCCATGAAAATTCCTCCACACATCACACAGATCATGAGCTTCTATGAGACCTTTTAAAACTCTGTTGGATGCAGCATGTGGCTCTGGGTGATTCCTATCCATAAGAGGATTTTCTGTACAATTAAAATCACCTCCCACAAATAAAAAGTCATCATTACTGCAATTTTTGATCGTGTCATCTAAAATATTTAAAAAGGCCAATCTTTCTGTGCCTACGGTTGGAGCATACACATTTATAAAAACAACTTTCACATTCTCAAAAACAGCTCGAACTTTTAAAATGTGGCCTGCAATTATCTCATCAATGTCATAAGAAAGTGGAATAAAATCTCGAGAAAATAAAATACCCACTCCACCACATTTGCTGCTTCTATGACTAAGAATAATTTCACCCCGAAATTCCCTCCTCCAGTCAGCAGCATTGTCCTCAGAACTATGAGTCTCCTGAACAAACAGAACATTAATTTTCTTGCATTCTGCAAGAGTAAAAACACTCGCTCGCTTGGACATTTCTCTTGCCCCATTGATGTTGAGTGTGCCAAAATTAAAACTACACATGTATATAAGAGGGCAAAGCCAATATAAAAACAGAAAAGAAAGAATGAGCGATAAAAGACTAATTATCCTGGGCAATTTGGTTCTTAACTTTTAGCACAAGCTTTTTTAGTCTGTAGATCTCCTGATCAGTGAAACTTTCCTGCTCAAGCTCTCCCCTATTTTTCATGTAGACCCGAGCAGAGTCAACAAAACGTTTTAGATCAGGGAAGAAGCTTTCAACTTTAACCATTCTGACCCCCTTAGTGTCCTGCAAAAACTTCTGTATTTTTGTGAAGGGGTAACCGCCTCCACTGGCCACATCATCACTGCTTTCACCATCACTCTCTATCTCAGACCCAGCATAAGAATCTGGCTGAGATAGAGAAACCTCAGAACTGTCTTTGACAACCCTTTTTACTTTGCTCCTCTGCTGTTTGGTTTCCAAATTCTTCCACTTGATGGAGGTTTTACATAACTCTTCATCTAATTCGATGTCATCCTCATCCTCCAACACTGACTCAGCCACCCTGGTAGCTGTCTCTTCCTGTCTTTCGCTCACCCTGTGCTGTGCTTTTATATTCATTTTTCTGGTCCCACCATCTACCTGGGCCTCATTCGGCTCCTCTGTCTGACCCTCAGCGTGATCCCTCTCGGTAATCTCACCCTTCTCTGCAATGTTGGTCTGTGCAGCAGCCCCGCGATGTGCTTTAACTGTTGTTGCTGTTTCAGTTATGATCGACAGGCTGGCTGCGGAGGGCGGCAAAGCCGCCCCGCCGCCAGACAGCCTCACGGCCTCGGCCGAAGCGCCGCTGCCAGACGGCCCTGCAGCTCTGGCCGAAACGCCCGACGGCGCGGTAGTGCCGTCAGCCTCGGAGGGCGGCAAAGCCGCTCCGCCGCCAGACGGCCCCGAGGCCGCACTAGCGGCCCCCCCCGAGTGATCACCCCCCACTCCCTGAGGGCATGATCGAATCAAGTGTCCCTCCATTCCGCAGCCGAAACACTTCATATTATCGGAGGTGACGTGGATGGTGTAATCAAAGCCGTCAATCCGGTATTTAAACACGAGGTTGAGGCTTTCCTCGCTATTCTTTAAAATCATGAGCACCTGTCGCCTAAAAGACATGACATGCTTTAAACGCGGGGACTTACAACCGAGAGGGATGTGCTTAATCGGGGACAAAAGCTGCCCGTGTCTCGACAGCTCCTTCTCCAACAGCTCGTTCTTTAAAAATGGTGGGACATTTGAGATGGTAATTCTCTTCGCGGGATTTACCAGAGACAGAACAGGAACCAGTGTGTCTTTAATCACAACCCCGCTCTCCACTACCCGGTTAACTTTTTCCACACTATCGAGGAAAATCACCACGGCACTATTCATTCTCGAAGCTGATCTAACACTTTCATAACCGACCAGCTCCCCCACAGCCAGACTACATTCCTCCACCGAGCAGCTGACAGCCGGTGTCAGTTTGACAGCATGGCGGCGTGTCAGCTGCTCAAAACCGGAGCCTCGCTCCAAAACCATGCTGACCAGCAGAGCTGGCAGCAGAAACCCCCCTCCCAAAACGCCTACCCCACCCCAGCTACAGAAGACAACAAAAATTAAGATTATTTAACAAAAAAACACCTTAAACACCAAAAGATAGAGAAAAGTTTGAAATAATTCACTCACGCTGTCACACGCTCTCAGCTCGCACTCACGACCACACCCACTCAGAGAGAGAGAGAGAGAGAGAGAGAGAGAGAGAGAGAGAGAGAGAGAGAGAGAGAGAGAGAGAGAGAGAGAGAGAGAGAGAGAGAGAGAGATGTTCTGTTTGAAAGTTTGTCTGTGTCCTGCCTTAAATTGTTTTTCCTTTAAACGTCTGGAAAAATTACTTTTTCTTCTTTTTGAGCTCAAACTTCTCTTTTATATGGAGTAAAACTCCGTGTTCACAGACATTTTTCTATTTTATTCTGTTAAAACTTTTTCTATTAACTCACCGTGTTTTAAAGTGGACTGATCATTTTTCGCACACTGGAAGCTGTTCTCACTAACCGCCATGACATCTGCAGAACTTGGATTTCGTGGCTTCAATTTTTTTTATTAATCTTGTCTCTCCAATTCTGTGACTTTGATCAGACTGTGAACTATATCCAACTTATTTGGACCCAAGGAAGCCGCTGAAAAATTTTCTTGTTGTCCGCATGGCATACTACGTGGCCAGCAGCCTCATTATTGCTGCCAGAGCTCAGCTTCTGACTGCTTGTCCCTGGGAAGAGAAATAGTATCTGCTGGCAGATATTCTCTGGTATAATCTTCAAATAAAGCTTCAGCTCCTGGATCCAGCTAGAAGCCAACGCACCAAGGTCACGTGAGAAAGATTCCTTTGTTTCATCTGCTGAATAAGGCGATGTCCATCGCCTTAAGTATGTCATAATTTGTCTCAGGTTTAAAACTAGTTCATAACTCTGATCGGAGCTATAGAATTAAAGAGAAATAGTATTCCTCTTTTCATTAAATCCCGTTTTTATTTTTAGAGTAACTCAGAATTTCTTTTCCGTATAATTAGCTTTTATAATTTTCTTCATAAAATATGCATCCAATTTTCATCATCTTTTGGTTACAGTTATTTCAGTCTCCATTTTCATCAAAGTTACAAATTCATACTAAGGTTTCCTTGGTTCAATTCAATTCAACTTTATTTATATAGCGCCATTTCACAACAACAGTCATCTCATAGCACTATCAACTGTAGGGGGGGAACCCCCACAGTTGCAGAAAGAAAGTTCCACAAATATGATTACACTCTGTTGCTCAAGAATCAGTTACAAGTTGAATGTGATGCCTGATACGTGATCATTTCATTTTACCAACAAATCATTTGAATGCAATGTCTTTAATCTGAGTCTGATCATTAAAACTGTAAACGGTATATGGAAGTTTCTGTTGAGTTCTTTTCCTGTGTTTGTTTCTAAAGTCACCCAGGAGAATTCACAAATATTTGAGACTTATTGATTGAAGGTATAAAGATTAGTTATTAATAAATTGCCCAAGTTTTTGGACTGGTGCCCCTTTTGAGTGTTTTCCTCTTGTTTGTGAGTGTTGGTGTTGGTGGTAACGAGGTAAACCTCTGTTTCCACATATACCTCTAAGTCTAAATCAAATAATCTTTGTACCTTATAACTAATTAAATGTTTCTACACGACTTCCGGTTATGGCGGCCACGTAGGAAGACGTGTTTCACACTGCTCTGCTCTTGAAAATAAAAAAAAATTACTAAAACTCTCTTAATTGGAACAAAAGCCCATCCTAGCGTTTTGGCGCGGATATGGTAAAGACTAAGGTTGGAAAATTAGGTGGAGGAAAAGGTAACTCGACAAAACAACCCAAGCTAACAGACTTCCACGCTCGAGGCAAAACAGAGAAAACTCCAGAGGCAATGGCGGAGGAGGAGGAGGGAGCCAGCGGCGGAGCGGGAACAGTTGAAGAGGGGACAAACGTAGTGCTCACTGCCATCAACTCCATGAGAACAGAGTTTTCGTCTAAATTCGACGGGATTATAGCAGCGATAGAAGGTATGAGAAAAGAAATAAACGACTGCATGGAGCGAGTGTCGCAGGCGGAGCTCCGAATTTCAAGCGCTGAAGATGACGTCACCAGCCTGCAAACTAAACTGCAAACACTGGAATTAAAATGCAAACGTCTGGAAGATAACGTCCTAGACTTGGAATCCCATTCGCGACGGAATAATTTGAGGCTGGTGGGCCTCCCAGAGGGAACGGAGGGACGGGACCCGTGTTCCTTTTTGGAAAAGTGGATTCCAGAAGCGCTGAATAACACGGATCTGCAGTCATCAGTCGTTTTAGAGAGAGCTCACCGAATCGGCCCACTGAGAGATAATAAGACACCACCGAGGATGCTGATTATGAAGTTCCTCAACTACAGAGACAAGATGACAGTCACCAACGCGGCGCGAGCTAAAGGGGAAATTAAATACCAGGACCAACAGGTGCGGTTCTACCCAGATTTGGCCACAGGAATACAACAATTAAGGAAGCAGTTCGACCCAGCCCGCAAAGAGCTGCGCAACCTAGGGATTCGTCACGGAGTAATTCATCCGGCAAGACTGCTGGTCACATATAAGGGAAGAACCCACATCTTCAAGACCCCTCAAGAGTCGCAGGAGCTCATCAAGCAGGTCCAAAAGGAAACTGGTGGGAGCTAAGCATGAACATGACAAAGGTAGAACATTTAAGCATATGTACAGACATCCGATTGATCTGAAACATAAACATGTCTACAAAATACAGACTATTAAAAAAAAAAGTTATGATGTACAACGTTGCTATAAAACTTTGAAATTATGTTGAAAAAACTACAGAAGAGAGTTAATGTTATAAGAATAGTAGTAGTGTCAGGGTGATTGAGAGGAGAAAGAGAAAGTGGTTTGATTGATCCTCGCAGGTGTGGAACAGTCATTAGCTATAACGGGAGACGGAATTTTTTGATTTTGGGGGGATTACCACGAATGTGGGGAAAGGGAATTTGTTTTTGTTTAGTTTGTAGGATGAATGTTCTATCATCCATGTTTTTGCTTCTCTGTAAGAGTATGTTCATATTGCAAGGTAATCTCAAACTCCTTATTGATCATAGATCAAAGCGTTAATCTTAATTTAACTTCATGGAATTGCAGAGGTCTACAAAATCTTAAAAAACTTAAACAAGTCATGAATAAAATAAAAGACATAGATTCAAAAATTGTATTTTTACAAGAAACTCATCTATTAGAGGAGGATGTAAAAAGAATTAGGAGAAGATGGCAAGGTAACATGTTCTCCTCATCATTTTCATCCCAAGCCAGGGGAGTTATGATTCTCATACATAAAACAGTCCCATTTCAAACGAAAAATGTAATTAGAGACAAATTTGGAAGATATATAATTATCCAAGGATCTTTGTTATTAGAAAATATAAATCTGGTGAACTTATATGGTCCCAATATTGATGATCAAAACTTCTTTGTTAATTTATTCCTCACTTTATCATCACTTACAGGGCAACATATAATAGCAGGGGATTTTAATTGTACATTGAATCCCAGTATAGACAGATCAACAGGACTGGACTGTACGCACAATGGATGTAGGATGACCATTAATCATTTTATGAAAGAATTGAGATTGCTAGATATATGGAGAGAAATGAAACCACAAGTCAAAGCCTATTCTTGTTATTCTAATACCTGTAAGACATTCTCACGCATTGACTACTTTTTGATCTCTACAGAATTAAGGTCCAAGATTCAAAACTGTTTCTATGATAACATTGTGATCTCTGATCATGCACCCTGCTGTCTAGTATATGTAGATAAGAAATTGACAAAGGGCCCAGTTAGGTGGCATTTTCAACATAAATGGCTTCAGGATGAGGAATTTGTTAAGTACACAGAAAAACAGATAGATGAGTTCTTTGATATCAATACTACACAAACAACAGCATGGATAAAGTGGGAGGCTTTCAAAGCTTTTATTAGGGGGCGTATTATTAGTTATACAGGTTCAAAATCTAAGAAGACCCGAGAGGAGACAGTCCAATTGGAACGTAAAATAAAAATTCTTCAAGAAAAGGTGTATACAGGAAGTAACCCACAGTTAGAGAACGAATTACTGATTCTGAGAGCTGAATATGACAAAAAATCAGCAAATAGAGCTGCCTCGAGTCTTCTAAGATTGAAGCAAACTTTTTATGAACGAGGTGAAAAATCGGGAAAATTATTGACATGGCAGATTAAACAATTAGAATCTAAAACACCAATTACCAGTATTATAAGTAACAGACAGGTAGTTATAGATCCTTTAGAAATTAATAGTGCCTTTAGAGATTATTATGAAAAACTATATGATACAAAAAATGAAACTGACTTAACAAAACTAAATGGGTTTTTGGGTGGATTATCCATACCAGGTATTCCAAATGAAAACAGGGAGATACTGGAGTCTAAAATTAGTCAAGAAGAAGTTGGGCAAGCCATTGATAATATGAAATCAAGAAAAAGAGCAGGACCAGATGGTCTTTCAGTTGACCTCTATAAAAAAAAATTAAGAATAAATTAATAAAACCACTTTTGGAAATGGTTTTAGAAGCATTTCAAAATGGTAATTTACCACCATACACAAATAATGCCTTAATTATACTGTTGCCAAAACCAGGTAAACCCTCTAATAAATGTGAAAACATGAGACCAATAAGTCTATTAAATGCTGATCTTAAAATAATCTGTAAAATTTTAGCAAAAAGACTACAAGAAATATTACCAAATATTATTAACCGAGATCAGAATGGCTTTATAATGGGAAGACAAGGCTTCCATAATGTAAGAAGACTATTTAATATTATCTATTCCAATAAAGAAGCACCGGATACAGCTCTCCTATCACTGGACGCCGAAAAAGCCTTTGACAGGGTCGAATGGCCCTATCTTTTTGAAGTCCTACAAAGGTTTGGACTTGGAAATAATTTCATAAAATGGGTCCAGATAATATACAATAATGCTACAGCAGAAATCCTAACAAACAGCAATATCTCAAAATCAATAAAAATCAATAGAGGATGTTGACAAGGCTGTCCACTTTCACCTTTATTGTTTACTATGGCAATTGAACCTTTAGCGATGGCAGTACGTTTACATCCACAAATATATGGAATTAAAGTAGGACCTACAGAACATAAAATCTCCCTGTATGCCGATGACATAATTTTGTTTATGTCGAATTTTAAAAAAATCAATTCCGACCTTGTTAAATTTAATAAAAAACTTTGGGGATATATCAGGATATAAAATAAACAAAACAAAATCTTCAATATTAATGTTAAATGACACCCAGAGAAATCATCCAGCTCCTAAGGTAAACCAATTCAATGTTGTAAATCAGTTTAAATATTTAGGAATTCAAATTTTGCCTAAGCTAGAATCAGTCGCCAATGCCAACTATGAAGCCTTAATGACAAATATTAATGAGTTGCTTCAGAGATGGATGTCACTACCAATGTCGATGATCGGGAGAATTAATATACTTAAAAGTAATATCTTACCAAAAATACTTCATTTATTTCAAAACATTCCTTTACCACCACCTTCAGATCTATTCTCAAGAATTAAAAAAAAGTTAGTGGAATTTATATGGAACAATAGGAAGGCTAGATTACGTTTGTCCTTACTATATTTACCATTTGATCGTGGAGGTCTGAAATGTCCAAACTTTATGTTGTATTACTGGTCAGCACAACTGAGGTCTATGACATATTACTTTTCATCAAATGATCCTCCTCACTGGACTGAAATGGAATCATACAATTTACCTTTACCTCTTCTCTTTTTCATATACTCAAGACTTGGCTAAAAAATTACAGAAACAAGTTAAAAATCCAATTGTAAAGCACATGATCAAAATGTGGTGTGAAACTAAAAAATATTTAAAAGAACCACACTCACTGTCACAATTTAGCCAATATGGGGTAATCAATATTTTACACCAGGGAGAGCGGATACTGTATTTAAAGTATGGAATTTAAAAGGGATTCAAAAGATTCAAGACTTATATTTGTCACGCTCAGTTAACATAATGTCTTTTGAAGAACTGAGGATTAAATTCAATCTTAATAGAACACACTTTTTTAAATATCTTCAGCTTAGAAATTTTATTCGTTCAAATCAAAATAATGCTCTCACCCAACCTACTTATTCATTTTTGGAAAAAATTTTGATGAAAGATAGTAAGAGAAAGGGTATTATTTCAGAGTTTTACAACTCATTGACACTATACTCAAGTGAAAACTCACAGAAAAGACTGAATGACTGGAAAGAAGACCTGCAAATTGAAATTTCAGAGGAACAATGAGAAATGGCTTGTGCAGGAGCGCAAACTAAATCAATAAATGTACGTCTTAAACTGATACATTTTAAATGGTTAATGCGGATGTATGTTACACCAGTGGAATTAAATAGATATAACAAAAACATACCAGATACATGCACAAAATGTATGGAAAGTAAAGGAACCCTATTTCACTGTTTATGGGAATGTAGAAAAATCAGAATGTTTTGGGAAGAGGTGAGGGTAACAATTGAAAAAATAATTTCAAAACAATTCACATTGAACCCTAAACTGTTTTTGTTGGGTCTGTATCCAGAAAAACATAACTTTAATAAGAGTGAAAGAGCATTCATAGACCTCGGTTTGCTTAATGCCAAAAAATGTACTGCACTACTGTGGAAAAAGACTCATAGACCAGATGTGACTCAGTGGTTAAGACAGATGTTAACAAACCTTCCACTGGAAAGAATAACATATATACTGAAATCAAAGGAAAATGTGTTTGAGAATATATGGAGACCTTTCATTGATTATGTAAAGAAATTAAACATAACTTCTGAAGAAGAAGGTGAATGATATGTGTGGACCTTGCAAATTCCAAGCTGGTGAATGTATATTATGTATTCTTATGTAATAGATTACCTAGACTAAACAGAGGAGCATTGCTGTTGACCTGTTTTTGTTAATGGCTGTTGTTGTTTTTATTACACTTTTTTTTTATTGTTCTTTTTAATTTTTAAATTACTTCTGTGTTAGTGTCTGACCATGTGTGCTATGTTTGTAAAAAAAAAAAAAGGTTCAATAAAAAATATTGTGGAAAAAAAAATGTTTCTACACATGTCACTGCTAAAATCAAGAGTCCAGTACAAAAATTAATTAAATGTGCATGACTGCTTTAAACAAAGTCAACCATGCTCTTAATGCACAGGTGTAAATCGGTGGGGGGGGGGGGGGGACATGTCCCCCTCAACCTGGAAAAAACAGAACCCCCCCCCCCCCCAATTATAACATAAATGAAATGCATTTAAGCACCAATGGTACGGATACCCAGCATCCCAGCATCTTTGGGCGAGAGGCAGGGTACACCCTGGACAGATCGCGCCTCTCGCCCAAAGATGCTGGGATAGGCTCCAGCCCCCCAGCAACCCAAAAAGGATTAAGTGGAAGAAGATGGATGGATGGATGGATGGATGGATGGATGGTACGGATACATGCAAAACAATTATTTTTTTTTGGGGGGGGGGGGGGTACAGAGTAGCGATTTTTTTCTCATTAATTAGCAATTTTTTTTCTCATTAATTTCCAACTTTTATCTCATTAATTGATAGCTTTTTTCTCATTAAACTGCAACTTTTTCATAAAAATTTCCAACTTTTTTCATGTCAATTTGTCACTAAATTTCGGAATGTTCACATGGATGTTGGTGAATTTTTTATTCTGTGTTGCCTAATGGTCATTTTTTTTTATGTTTGTCCAAACAATGACCTCCTTTTATTTTTATCAGGTGTTTTTTTTCTACATTTTATAGAGTTTGAATTCTTCCCCATTATAAAATCTTGCATACTGCCCCCCAAAACCTAGGAATGGCCCAACTAAAATAACAGAGATAGTGTCCCCCTCAGTATTTACTCTTGAGGAAGTATTCTGTTTATTGTCCCCCCAACAATGACATGAAATATCCACCCATGTCTTAATGCTCTTCTTCTGGACTGACCTCCCTGGACCAGCTGGCGTGCCATGAAAAGGGCAGTGGATCCCGTGGAGCAGTTGTTGTTGACGTTGATGATGGGGATCCCGGTCAGACCCAGACTGTGGTAGATCGCCCTCTGCCCGCATGTAGAGTCACCTGAGGGGGGGGAAAAAAAGTTCAGAATTTCCTAAAACCAAAACATTTTACTTTCACCAAAGAGTGTTATAACATCAGCGGCTTCTGTCTGTTTATCTTTCACCTTGACCTTGAGCACAACCTGGACGTAGACAGATGGATGCAGCGACACCACATTAGCTCCTTTTGGCTTTGACAGATTGAGCAAAAATCACAACTTTCCTGGAACAAAGTTAACAAATTTGAAGACGAATGAAAAAAGTACAAATTTGAAAGAAAAGGTACAAAAGTTAGAAGGGGGAAAATTCCTGGAAAAAGAATGCAAAGTTTCAAGAAAAAAAGGTTGCAACATACATTAAAGTGTCACAAGTTTAAGTAAAAAACCTACAAATTTCTGAAAAAAAAAACATTATGAGAAAAAAGTTGCAAATTTAGGAAAGAAAAATTAAAATGTTTTAAGGAAAAAAGTCATATTTATGGCATGAGGAAAAAGTCACAAACCCATGACCAAATAATTACAAATTTTAGAGACAAAAGTCACAAACTTTCTACAAAAAAAAAAAAAACATTCACAAATGTCCTGAGTGGAAAAAAATATCACAAATTTCAAAGAAGAAATGACGTAAACTTAAAGGAAAAGAGTCTCAAAGGTACAAGAAAAAAATATTTAAATTTCTAGGAAAAAGGTTACAAGGTTTCATAAAAAAAGTCTAAGTAAAATGAAAAAAAAAACAATGAGGGAAAAAATCCTTTACAAAATTAATAAAATCTGAAAAAAAAAACAGAAATTTACAAAATTTAAATAAATCAATCACACAAGCACCCAGACATCCTGACCTTGATATTGACCTTGAACACAACCTGGATCCAGACCCACCTCAGGATCATTGTGCGTGAGTTTGATGAGCATCGGGGCAATTGCCTAGGACAGGGGTCGGCAACCCCCGGCCCTTCAGCCCCCATGCTGCAGCTCCCTGCAGTTATATCTCAAAATACATGGAAATTAATGAAGCTCATTTTAATTATTTTATTTTTTAAATTATTGTTTACTGCAATTGGATACATTTCTCAATAGAAATGCATACTTTTATGAACGTAAAATATATATTTTTCCCCTCATGGATCATCACCTTATCGTGGTGGGGGGTTTGTGTGCTCTGTGATCCCAGGAGCTATGTTGTCTGGGGCAATTTGCCTCTGGTAGGGTCACCCAAGAAAAACTGGTCCTGGGTGAAGGGCCAGACTAAGAATGATCCAACAGACTCTCATGATGAATGTTAGAACAAGGATTCAGTGTACCCCACCCGGTATGGGGTTACTGGGGCCCCACCCTGGAGCCAGGCCTGGGGGAAGGGCTCAATGGCTAATGCCTGGTGGCCGGGTTTCCGCCCATGCGACCCGGCCGGGCTCAGCCCGAAGGAGTTACATGGGTCTGCCCTCCAGTGGGCTCACCACCTGCAGGAGGGACCATGGGGGTCCGGTGCTATGTGGGTCAGGCGGCAGTCGAAGGCGGAGACCATGGCGGTCTGATCCCAGGCTTCCTAAACTGGCTTGTGGGACATGGAATGTCACCTCTCTGGTGGGGAAGGAGCCTGAGCTGGTGGCATGAGGTTGAGAGATACCGGCTAGACATAGTCGGCCTCACCTCAACACACAGCTCCAGTTCCAGAACCAGTCTCCTGGAGAGGGGCTGGAGGTTGGCCTACTCTGGAGTTTCCCCAGGCGAGAGGCGACGAGGAGGGGGGCGGGGGAGTATTCTTGTATCCCCCCACCTTGCTGCCTCTATATTGGAGTTTTCCCCAGTGGATGAAAGGACTGTTTCCCTCCGCCTTTGTGTTAGGAAACTGGTCCTGACCATCATTTGTGCCCACGCACCAAATGATGTTTCAGAGTACCCACCCTTTTTGGAGTCTCTGACTGGGTGCTGGAGAGTGCTCCTCTTGGAGACTCCATTGTCCTACTGGGGGACTTCAATATGCACGTGGCCAACAACAGTGAAACCTGGAGGGGGGTGATTGGGAGGAACGGCCTGCCCGATCTGAACCCGAGTGATGTTCAGTTATTGGACTTCCGTGCTAACCACAGTTTATCCATAACAAACACCATGTTCAAGCATAAAGGTGTCCATATGTGCACCTGGCACCAGGACACCCTAGGTCGCATGTCGATGATCAATTTTGTTATCATGCCATCAGACCTGCGACCGTATGTCTTGGACGCTCTGGTAAAGAGAGGTGCAGAGCTGTCAACTGATCACCACCTGGTGGTGAGTTGGATCTGATGGCATAGGAGGATGCCATTCAGACTTGGTAGACCCAAACATATAGTGAGGGTGTGCTGGGAACATCTGGCTGAGGCCCCTGTCCAGCAGGTCTTCAACTCTCACCTCCGGAAGAACTTCGACCACATTGAGGGAGTCTAGAGGCATGGAGTCTGAATGGGCCATGCTCTCCACATCCATTGTTGAAGCAGCTGCCCAGAGCTGCAGCTGCAAGGTCATTGCTGCATCTTGTGGTGGCAACGCCTGAACCAAGTGGTGGACACCAGTAGTGAGGGGGGCCATTAACCTGAAAAAGGAATCCTATCAAGCTTGGTTGGCTTGTGGGACTCCCGAAGCAGCTGAGGTGTACTGGCAGGCCAAGCAGAGTGCAGCTCGGGTGGTTGCTGAAGCAAAAACTCGGGTGTGGGAGGAGTTTGGTGAGGCCATGGAACAAGACTTTCGGTCGGCGTCGAAGAGATTCTGGCAAACTGTCCGGCGGCTCAGGAGGGGGAAGCAGCTCCCAGTCCATACTGTGTATGGTGCGGATGGGGTGTTGCTGACTTCGACTGGGGATATCATCAGGCGGTGGAAGGAACACTTCAAGGATCTCCTCAATCCCACTGACACGCCTTCCACAGAGGAAGCAGGGTTTGTGGACGAGGGGGATGGCTCGCCCATCACAGGGGCTGAGGTCGCCAAAGTGGTTAAAAAAACTCTTTGGTGGCCGGGCCCCAGGGGTGGACGAGATTCCCCCTGAGTACCTCAAGGCCCTGGATGTTGTAGGGCTGTCATGGTTGACACGCCTCTGCAACATTGTGTGGAGGTTGGGGGCAGTGCCTTTGGCATGGCAAACCGGGGTGGTGGTTCCTCTCTTCAAGAAGGGGGACCGGAGGGTGTGCTCCAACTTTAGAGGGATCACACTCCTCAGCCCCCTGGGAAGGTCTATCCCAAGGTACTTGAGAGGAGAGTCCGGCCATTGGTCGAACCTCGGATTCAGGAGGAGCAATGTGGTTTTCATCCTGGCCGTGGCACATCAGACCAACTCTTTACCCTTTCGAGAATCCTCGAGGGTTCGTGGGAGTTTGCCCAACCAGTTTACATGTGTTTTGTGGACTTGGAGAAGGCATTCGACTGCGTCCCTCGTGTTTTTTTGTGAGGGGTGCTTCGGGAGTATGGGGTATCGGGCTTGTTATCACAAGCTATCCGGTCTCTATACGATCATTGTGAGAGTTTGGTTTGTATTGCCAACACTCAGTCGGACTCATTCCCAGTGAGAGCTGGACTCCGCCAGGGCTACCCTTTGTCACTGATCCTGTCATAATTTTTATAGACAGGATTTCTAGGCGCAGCCAGGGAATGGAGGGTGTCATGCTTGGTGACCACAGGATCTCATCTCTGTTGTTTGCAGATGATGTTGTCCTGTTGGATTCATCCAGCAATGACCTACAGGTCTTACTGGGATGGTTTGCTGCAGAGTGTGAAGCAGCTGGGGTGAGAATCAGCACCTCCAAGTCCAAGTCCATGGCCCTAAGCCGGAAAAAGGTGGATTGTCCTCTCTGAATTGGGGACAAGCTCCTGCCCCAAGTGGAGAAGTTTAAGTATCTCGGGGTCTTACTCATGAGTGAGAGGAGAATGGAGCGAGAGACTGACAGATGGATTGGAGCATCATCTGCAGTGATGCGTATGCTGTACTGGTCTGTTTTGGTGAAGAGGGAGCTGAGCTCTAAGGCAAAGCTGTTGATTTACCAGTCAAGCTACGTTCCTACCTTGACCTATGGTCATGAGCTTTGGGTAATGACCAAAAGAACGAGATCGCGGATACAAGCGGCTGAAATGAGCTTTCTTCGTAGGATTGCTGAACTCACCCTCAGAGATAGGGTGAGGAGCTCAGTCATCCAGGAGAGGCTCAAAGTAGAACTGCTGCTCCTCCACATTGAAAGGAGCCAGTTGAGGTGGTTTGGGCATCTGATCAGGATGCCTCCTGGACGCCTCCCACTTGAGGTGTTTTGGGCATGTCCCACTGGGAGGAGACCCTGGGGCAGACCCAGGACTCGCTGGAGAGACTATGTCTCCCAGCTGGTCTGGGAACCCCTTGGTATCCTCTCTGAAGAGCTGGAGCAGGTGGCTGGGGAGAGGGAAGTCTGGGATTCTCTGCTTCAACTGCTGCCTCCGTGACCTGGACCTCCAGAAAATCGGTAGAAGATGGATGGATGGATGGAATATATACATTTTAAAATTATTTATTATGTTGTCAACCATGCGTGACTGTGTCACATCTGATGGCGGCTGCACAGAGAGCCACTCAGCTTCTCCATCCTCAGTGCATGTGGAGAAGCACGGACAGCAGTCGCTTCCTGCCACTCTCAGTAAGACATGAACAGATCCAGAGAAAATCACAGAGGAAAATAGAGAGTTTAATTCTGTGTAGACAGATTAATTTGTATTCATGTTGTGGTTGCTGTGGAGAGAATTTCTCCACAAGAATACAAACAAGGAGAAAAACAGCCACCTCATTAGTGCCTACAGGTCCATAAAAAGTCTTAAATGTGATTATCTAAAATCAATGCCTTAATTTTCCTTAAAAATGAGAAACAATCTTTGAATTCCTGCTCAATAACCTTACAGTTGCCTGCGTTATAAATGCTGGATTCACCAGACATGACCGAAGTCTGAATTAGTGTAAATCCATTTTCACCGTCACAGCTCAATACTTCCTGAGTAATGTAAAAATAAAAGCCCTCCACAGCGATTCATTTTTCAGAATGATTGTTTCTGTTATGTGCTTTTATTATGAAACACCGTCAAGCAGATGTACTTGTTTGAAATCACAGCCAACAGTTTTTCCTCACAATTTGTAAAGAAAAAAGAGAGGAGAGAACTCAGACGTGTTTGCTCATTCTATTCTCGAATGCCGACTTTTTCTCCTTTTTTGCATGTTTGCTGCTCTTTCTACAGTGCATAAAGGTCATGCACTGCTCACATACGACCGATGGACACTACTGGACATCGCCAAGACAAGTAGTCATACGGAATTTACTAGGCTTCATACCACCCGATCTACAACGCATTGTGCGAAAAAGCAGCGATCAACACCACCCCCAGGAAGGCCCCAAAGCACCGAGCCCGCGTGAGCATGCTGACCCCAAGAGAGTGCGTCGGAGGTGGCGCCGCAAGCAAAATAAGAGAGGGGGGGCTACATGCTAGGCTAAAAGCTCACGCTAGCTGCCCACCGCTACCTATCCTCCTGCTAGCTAATGTACAGTCTCTGGAAAACAAGCTAGACGAACTAAAGCTGGATTCATGCTGCACCTCTGCGGTCCACGTATATGTAACCAGAAACCTCGTGTGACAAAATTTACGTCATTGTCTCCACTCCGCTAGTGTCCACAGTGCCACGGACGACCGTGTGGAGCCCAAATTTTGTGACTGCGCCATCTGCCCTCGACCTGAATGCATTGAAAAACACAAGCGCAAGACTGATCGTCCTATTCACGATGTGGCGATATCGACGCAGCATACCAAGACAAAGTAGACAAAGAAGACTACGAGGAAGCGGAAGACGAGAATAAACATACATACATACATACTTCAGAAGCAGCAGCAGCATCTTCGTCGAAAAGGAGTGAAAACCGGGAAGTCAAGCAGCGTTTCTTTGTTGGTGAAAATCCTGGCGCGTCAGCGCATTGGCACTACCAATAGGGCGGGAGTGAAACTACAAATGATGGTTGTGCGCATGCATCAACCGCTTGGCCTGGGTAGATGAAAAAAGTGAGCATGTACAGCGCCATGTGCGTGCCGGGCTCATCCAAAGCGCACACAGACCAAAGCGGACTAGAGGGGAAATGCAGCATGAATAAGGCTTAAGAGTAAGGATTGAAGACCAGCGGGAGACAAGGGAGTGCTGCGCCCTAACTTTCTGTGAGACATGGCTCTCAGACAGAGTACCTGAGTGCGCCATTCAACTACAGACTCACTCAGCACATTGGGTGGACCGGACTGAAGCCTCGGGTAAGACGGGGGGGGGGGGGCATGTGTGCTGAAATGCCGTCCCTATTATCTCCAGAGGGAATTCACTGCTGTGTTTTTGGCCACTGTTTACATCTGCCCGCAAAACAACTACACAGCAGCACTACGCAAACTCCATGACATCATCAGCGCAGTAGAGACGACCCATCCCAATGCTGATTTTATTGTTGCTGGAGACTTTAACCAGTGCAATTTACGGACTGTACTTCCCAAATATGACCAGCATGTGGGCATACCCACCTGTGATAAAAACACACTGGATCATGTTTACACAAACATACACGGTGCATACAGAGCGGCACCCCGCCCCCAACTTCAGACAGTCAGATCACATCTCTCTGTTTATGTACCCAGCCTACAGACAAAAGCTGAAATAAACAAACCCTGTTATTAAACAAATTAAGCACTGGACTCCAGAGGCTGAAAGCACTCTGCAAGACTGTTTCTCCTGTATAGACTGGGATGTGTTTAAAGCTGCAGCCACCCGGGAGGACTCTTCTGTAAACATACAGGACGATGCTCAGTATGTGACTGGGTACATCAGCATGTGTGCCGATACCATCATCCTCACCATACAAGTCAGGAAGCTCCCCAACCAGAAGCCCTGGATCAACAGTCAGGTACGTCAGATGCTGCGTGCTCACTCTCTTGCATTTAAATCAGGCAATGAGGTAGAGTACAAAGCTGCAAAGTATGGACTGAGGAAGGCTATAACAACAGCCAAGAAGCAGTACAGGGAAAAGCTGGACAGCCTCTACTCCACTCCTACCCTGGGGCGCATGTGGCAAGGCCTGCAACACATCACAGACTACAAGAAGACCAACAGCAACACCACTAGCTCCACAGACAGCCTGCCGGACAATCTCAACAGCTTTTACACCCGCTTTGAGACCACCAGCTACAGTGCAGAGAGGAGACACACACACGCACCCTCCCCTTCCATTAAAAGTCTCATCAGGCCAGGTAAACAAAGCACTGAGGAATATCAACCCCCCCCAAGGCAGCAGGACTAGACAACATCCCTGGGTGGGCCCTCAGAGCATGTGCTGCTGAGCTGACTGACATTCTCACATCCATCTTCAACCTCTCCCTCAACCAGAACATAGTCCCCTCCTGCTTCAAAACCACAACAATCGTCCCCCTCCCCAAAAAGAGGCTGTCGACCTGTCTAAATGATTACAGGCCGGTAGCACTCACTCCAATCATCATGAAGTGCTTCGAGAGAGTGGTGCTGCCCCTCATTCAGGACAGCATACCAGATACCCTGGACCCCTGCAGTACGCCTACCGGCCCAACAGGCCCACCTCAGATGCCATTGCTGGAGCACTCCATTGTTCTCTCTCCCACCTGGAAGATAAAGACTCCTACATTAGGATGCTCTTTGTCGACTACAGCTCCACCTTCAACACAGTCATCCCCCACAAACTCACTGACAAACTGTCTTCACTTGGCCTGCACCTCACCCTCTGTGACTGGCTACTGGACTTCCTGACGGGCAGGCCCCAGTCTGTCAGGATGAGTAACAGGACCTCAACCAGCATCATCACGAACACAGGTGTCCCACAGGGTTGTGTTCTCAGCCCCATCCTCTAAAGCAGTGATTCTCAACTGGTGGGTTGCGACCCAAAAGTGGGTCGCGGACCTGTTTTCAGTGGGTCGCGGGCCTTTGCCTGGGCAAATAAAATAGCAAAAAATAAATCAACATAGTGTCATTCACACTCCTTAACAGTAGATGGCAGTAGGTGGCGAGCGACACCATATTTCACACCATAGAAGAAGACTCGCAACGTTTGTTTGTATATGCTAATTGAGCATGGCGAAACGGACTGGATACGCGATCCCTTTGGAATCGACATGGAAAGCGTTACGTTGCCAAGCAACAAAGAGAGTCACCTGGTGGAGCTATCATGTGACCGCACGCTGAAAAAGAGGTTCACAGAGGTAAGCCCCTCACAGTCCTGGTGCAGCGCTGTGATGAGCGAGTATCCTTCTCTTGCCATTCGAGCAGTAAAAACCCTCCTACCTTTCTTACCTATGTCTGTGAGTGTGGCTTCTCAGCTCTGGTTCAGTTGAAGACAAAACAGAGAAACAGACTGGACATTGAGCATGACCTCAGAGTCGCTTTGTCCAATATAACTCCAGACATTGAGACTTTTGTCAAGAGCAAAAAACATCCCCAGTTCTCCCATTAATTCCTCCAGACTCAGGTCTATGATGTCACTATTACAGGTTTTAGTGAGTGTTCCTTCATTTTCTTCAAAGCATATAACCTTATCAGTAGGTAAATACTGAAAAAACAATCAGAAGAAAAGTCAATTTTGAGACTTGAATTCTTTTGAATTGCACTTTTTGTTTAATTTTTAATTTAAAATGCAGCTAATTCAGCATTAAAGGGAATTGTTCCCTCTGTTGTATTGCCACTTACTGGTAATTTTGGTTAATCATTAAATTTGTTTTGTGTTTGTATACTGTGATATTCTGTTCTTCCACCTCATGTTCAAAATGCACAATCTTTACATTCAATAAATTTGAGAATTTGAAAATCTTTGATTTGGGTCGCGGCTTGTCATTGAGGGGTGATGGTGGGTCCCAAAGCCAGACCAGTTGAGAACCACTGCTCTAAAGCCTCTTCACCCATGACTGTGTTGCCTTCCACAAGGACAATATCATCTTAAAGTTTGCGGATGACACAGCAGTAATAGGACGCATCACTGGTGGTGATGAAGCATCCTACAGGAGGGAGGTGGCCAGCCTGGTGTCATGGTGTGAGGACAATAACCTCACCCTCAACATGGACAAGACAAAGGAGATGATAGTGGACATGAGGAAGGGGAGGAGGAGACCCCATAGGCTGCTGTTCATCCGGGAGCTTGAGGTGGAGAGGGTGAGCAGCTTTAAATACCTGGGCATCCACATCAGCAAGGACCTTACGTGGGCACTCAACAACACAGAGCTGGTTAAGAGAGCTCAACAGCGGCTGTACTTTCTGAGGAGGCTCAAGAAGTTTGGCATGTCCCCCAAGATCCTCAACAATTTCTACAGCTGCATCATTGAGAGCATCCTGACCAACTGCATCACTGCTTGGTACAGCAGCACTACTGCCCTGGACTGCAAATGCCTGCAGAGAGTGGTGAAGACAGCGGAGAAGATCATCAGGACTCCACTCCCCTCTCTGCAGAGCATCTACCATCATAGAGTCCAAAGGAGAGGTGCCGTCATCCTCCAGGACCCCACCCACCCCCAGCACAGAATGTTTGTACTTCTACCCTCAGGCCAGAGGTACATAAGTGTGAAATGCAGGACAACCAGATTAAAAAAAACTCCTTCTTTCCCACTGCCATAAGACTCCTAACCAAATAACTCCGGACACAGCTTTGCAAACAGGCATTCACACACTGGTTGCTAAATTTGCACATTGCTCACTTGCAGTATAGTCTCACCCCATCTCATGACCATATCATCTCTGCTACTAAATTATCATTGTACATTCTCCTGGGTATTATCATTACAGAGAAATCCTCACACTGGGTGCTCATTTGCACACTGTACATAGGCTTATGCCATCTCAGGTTCATATCATCTTTGATATTGATATACCATTGTACATTATAGTCATCCAGTGAACTTTCAATTTTCATTCTTCTTTTTTCCTCTAGTTTAACTGCTTTAACTGTCCTAATTGCCTAATGTGTGTTATTAGTGTATGTTAATAGTATTCATTAGTATTAAGTGTGTTATTACCTTATTAGTATTGATGTGTATCTATCACCTTGGCATTCGTTCGGAGAGCAGAGTAAGAATTTCCTTGCTCAGGAAATGTTGCATTTCTTAACTGTGCACATGATAATAAAGACTTTGAATCTTAAATCTTGAGAGAAGATTCTGTGACAGTGATGTAGAGGTGAGTCTTTTCTTTTAAGGATGTTTTCAGCTTTTTCTCTGCAGGATAACTGCTAGTTTGTTATCTGTGGGGTTCTGGACTGTATATATGACAGTATATATTATATGTGCAGATTGTCTATTAGTGCCACACAATTTTTTAAATTTATAACCAATATTTAGCTCAGCAGAAGAAGATATTTTTTTTTTTTTTTATTTAAGTTTTTGTAAAGGGTATACAGGTCGTTACAGCAATGCATTGTTTACATTTTCATCACATGTTCCCTTATTTTCTGATATCTGACAACATTGGAAGAATAATTCTTACAACACCCCCTTTTTTTTTTTAAAGTGAAAGAAAAAGTGAAATTAAAGAGAAAAAAAAAACAAAAAAAAACAAACAAACCAGCAAAAAACAAACAAAAAGAAAAAGTAAGTAAATAAAGGTAAAAGAGCATCTGAGTAGCGTTGGAACAAAGAGCGGAACCATTATTGAAATGGTATTTGTCAAAGATTAGATCTAATGGAAGACACATATGTGATCCAGGGTTGCCAAAAGTTCATGAACCCATCCATGTCCTGTCTCAGTGCGAATGTCAACTTTTCCATCGAGTAAATGTCTTGGATCACGTTAATCCAATCTTCAGGTGTAGGACAGTCCTTCAACATCCATTTTTTAGTTAGAGCTTTTTTGCTTGCCAATATTAAAACATTGAATAGGTATTTTTCTCCTCGTCTTTCCAGTGAGTCCGGTAGTAAACCCAAATACAAAGTTACAAAAGAAAAGGGAACTGTTATTTTGAATATTTTCCCCAATATTGTCTGTACATTGGTCCAACATTGGTGGATAACTGGGCATGACCAAAACACATGAAAATGACTTGCAGTCTTTTCACCACACAAGCGCCAACAGTTCAATCCCTTATGGGTAAATTTGTTTTGTGCAGGTGTTCTGAAAAATCTTACCAAGTTTTTCCATCCAAATTCTCTCCACTGCAGGGATGAGGTACTTTTCCATTGCTGTTTATTTAGCTTTTCCCATATTTCCAGTTGTAAAGTGAAATTCCCCTCTTTTTCCCATCTCTCTTTTATATAAGATGTGTTGTCTCCTTTTAAGTCTTGAAGACCTTGGTATATTTTAGAAATGTATCTGATCCCTGGGATCCCTTTATATGCCATTAAGAAGACCTTCAGAACACCTGACTGGGCCCTTTCCAAATCCTCCTTTTTAAGTATATTGTTTATGTGGTGTCTAAGCTGGAAGAACCTGTAAAGGTCTTGATTTATTAGGCCTTGTTTTTTCAAATCTTCTTAAGATTTGCCCTTTAAAAAAATCGTAATATTTTATCAGCCCTTTCTCCTTCCACTTTTTAAATCTGGTGTCTGTTTTATTAGGAGTAAAGTCTTGATCATAGGCAATCCATTGCAGAAGTCGATAGGGCTCTTTAGTTTGATTCTCTCTGACTATCTTAAACCAAATTTTTAGCGGGGTCTCTATCCACGGGTTAGTGTTATTCAAAAGCTTAGGTAAGGCATTGTTCCCTATTATCGCCTGTAGGGGGATGTCACTTGTTATTTGGCATTCGATCTCCTTCCATTGTGCAGTGTAGACTGGGTTACATATCTCTACTAAAGTTTTAATTTGTGCGGCTTTAAAGTAGTCCCTGATATTTGGCAGCGCGAGCCCACCTTTGTCTTTGTTTAGCTGTAGGGTTCTATATCTGATTCTAGGTCTCTTGCCCTGCCATATGAATCTTGAGATCCTTCTGTCCAGCTCCTGCCATGTTTTTTTGGGAGGTTCTACCGGTATTGTTTGGAAAAGGTATAGAAGACGTGGAAGTATATTCATTTTGACTGCTTCAATTCTTTGTGCAGTACCCAAGAATGGTATCATATTCCATCTTGCTAGGTCAGATTTTATTTTTGTCACCAGTGGATCATAGTTTAGTGATATAATTTTGTTGAGTTGTTTCGGGATATTGACCCCCAGATATTTCATAGATTCCGACTCCCAGTTAGTTTTGAGTTTGCTTAGTGAATAATGATTTGGGTCATAGTTGAATGTTAAAATTTGGGTTTTATGCATGTTTAATTTGTACCTCGATAAATCTCCATACTCTGAAAAAACTGAGGTTAGTTCTGGTAAAGAAGTGTCCGGCTGCCCTAGGTATATTAAAATGTCATCAGCAAAGAGTGCTATTTTATGTTCCTTCTGACCAAGTGTAATACCTTGAATTTTTTGATTTTGTCTTATCCATTGGCTCAGAGGTTCTATGAAGATTGCAAAGAGCAGTGGAGACAGGGGGCAGCCCTGACGACATCCTCTTTCCAGTTCAAAAGATGATGATAAATTACCGTTAATCCTTATTTTAGCTGTTGGTTTTTTATATAATGCCTGTATAGTTCTAATGAAGTTGTTATGAAAATTGAAACTGGATAAGATTCTATATAGAAAAGACCAGTCAACCGAATCAAATGCTTTTTCAGCATCTAATCCCAATATGACTGCATTTAAGTTATATTTTTTTATATGATGAATTATGTGTAAAGTGCGTCGAATGTTGTCTTGTGTCTGTCTTTGTCTTATAAAACCTGTTTGGTCTAAATGAATTAGGTCTGTCAGTATATTTTCTAACCTTTTGGCAAGGATAATGGTAAAAAGCTTATAGTCCTGATTTAGTACACTGATTGGTCTGTAGTTGGAGCACTCTAGTTTATCCTTTTCAGGTTTAGGTATAACTGCAATGACCCCTTCTCTCCAGGAGGGGGGGATTTCCCCTGTGTGGAGGACATAATTAAATGTTTTCAGGAGGAGAGGAGATAGTTGCTGTTTAAAGGTTTTGTACCACTCTGCTGTATAGCCATCAGCTCCTGGGGATTTGTTAGCTTTAAGTTTCATAATTGCTTTTTCCAGTTCTTTAGGATGTATTTCTGACAGTAGTGTTTTATTTTGTGACTCCGTAAGTTGGGGAAGGTTTAATGTGTTTAGGAATGCCTCGGATGCGTTTTTATGTTTTTTTGTGGGAGTATAAGTTCTTATAGTAATTCTCGAAGCTTTTAAGAATATCCTGAATTCTGAATTTTATTTCCTTTGATACTGGGTCTCTGATTTTGTAGATTGCTCTTTCTGTTTGATGTTTCCTCAATTTATAGGCTAGCAATTTTGCCGATTTACTGCCTGCTTCATAGTATTTTTGTTTCAAAAATGTAAGTTTCTTCTGGATTTCTATTGTGTAGATCTCATTTATTTGGTTTTTAATTTCCTTAATCTTGAGCGAGTCAGTAGAATGAGTGTTGCCTTTGTGTTCTTTTTCTAGGTTCCTAAGTTCTGACTCTAATGTGGATAGTTTTTCTTGTCTTAGTTTCTTTTGGGTTGCCAGTTTTGCAATAATCTTTCCTCTTATTACAGCTTTGCATGCATCCCACAGTATTAAAGGGGATACTTCTCCATTATCGTTTTCTTTCAAATATCTGAGAATATCTGATTCCAATTCATCTTTCAATGGTCCTTTCAGGACATTTGAATTTAACCTCCAAGAAAATGTATTATTTGTGTATTTTTGGATATTTAAGTCCATGTAGATCGGACTGTGGTCAGAGAGATCCATCAGTCCTATTTTACATGTTTCTACTCTTCCAATGTCTCTATTAAACATAAAAAAATAGTCAATCCTTGAGTAAGATGAATGTGGAGTTGAGTAAAATGTATAGTCTTTTACACTGGGGTTGAGTTCCCTCCACACATCACAGATTCCCATTTCTTTTAGTAGCATCCGAGTCTTCCTGCTTTGGGTGTTATTTTGATGTGGAGAATTACCAGAAGCATCCCAGTATGGATTCAGTCTAAGATTGAAGTCCCCACCACATATCACTAAACCTTGAGCTTTAGTTATCATTTGGTCAAATACATTTTTATAAAATTTCCAGTTAGCCCCTGGGGGTGCATATACATTCAGCAGGGTGATATCTTCTCCCTCTAGCCGCCCAGTTACCAAACTGTATCTCCCTTCTTTATCTTTGTGTTCTGATTTTTTTTCAAATGTAATTTTGGTTGATATCAATGTCGCTACTCCCCTCCTCCTCCCTGACTTATATGAAGATGAAGAGATCATTTTAAACCCTTGTCTACTGAGTTTATTGTGTTTCACGTCTGTTAGGTGGGTTTCTTGTAAAAATATTATTCCTGCTTTGTCTTTTTTCATTTTGCCTAGAATCTTGGATCTTTTAACTGGATTCAGGATTCCTTTTACATTACATGAAATTATTTTGGTTACACCCTGTTTCTCCATTGTGTTGTTTTGTTTAGTATAACTGTGTGGTGGCCCTCTTTTGTGCTACTCAGAAACTGAAAGAACATTAAAAACAAGAAAAACATTAAGAACATAGTGTATAAAACTTTAAAACAAAAAGCTGTCAAAAGAACTTCCTGAGCTGAGGTCTTTTTAAAGACCCTGTAAGAGCCTTGATGGAGTGAAGGCTCTGAGGGAAATTCCTCAAACTCTGTTACGTGTTGAGGGCCCTCTCTTACCCCTGTAAGTTGTCCCATGCTTTTAACGTGAGTTTCAGAACCCAATCCGAACTTGTAATGATTTTTTTTTTCCCCTTTTATGCCTATACCCTGTGAAATTGTGTGCACCCTCCCACCCCCATCACATCAAACATTCACGCAAAAACAGTATTTGTTAGTGTGAGGAGAACATGTGGATTATTGTCACATTTCTATTTTAACAAGTTTTTTTTTTTGTTTTTTTTTTATTAAAAAGACTTATTTGTTTCAAATATTATGACTGTTCCATGAAATGTTTTACCACATGCTGAATACGCATCTCCTTTAATGTTTGTTACCTTGTATGAGGGGGGTTGGATGTGCAGATTGATTCAAGAAAAAAACAAGGTCGCTATTCCAACCTGAAAACGGACAGTTTATCCGCGACGCTCTGGCGCTGGGTTTCCCGCTGCTGGCCCATGGATTTTGAAGGTCTTTGTGTTGTCCATGTTCGCGTTTTGATCTTCTCACTCGGGTCTGCTGCGGGTTTAAATACCGTTACCGGAAGCCCTCTTCTCGCCATGTCAGCTGTTGCTTCTTCCGCTGAATTACAGAGACATGTTTCTTCGCCGTAGAAGACCCTTAACTTCGCAGGAAATGGCGTCTGAAAGCGCAATTTCTTCTCTCTTAACACCTTTTTCGCGTCATTGTATTCCCTGCGCTTTTTAAGGACCTCCGGGGCATAATCGTGTTCCACGAAGACTTTTCTCTCCTGGTGCATAAATCCTTTTTTCTGCCAAGCCAGTCTGACAACCTCTTGTTTTATTTTGAAATTGGAAAATCTTACCAACACCGAACGTGGGGGCGCTTCCGCCGCTGGCCTAGCGGCTAATGAACGATGTGCCTTTTCTATGTTTAAGTCGGTGGTTTGTGGAATATCCAATTTCTCTCTTAGTAAAGATTCCACGCATTCTGCCATTGAGTTAAAACCGTTTTCGGCTCCTTCTATCAGACCATGAATTCTTATATTGTCTCTTCGCTGTCTTCCTTCTTGGTTGGCTAGCTTAGCCTCTATAGATGCTTGTCTTTTGCGTAGGTCCAGCACAGAATCTTCGAGCACTTTTATTCGTTCCTCTGCTTCCAAGATTCGGTTCTCGGCCTGGTCCACTCTGCTGTTTGTCCTTTTCAATTCTTCTCTGAATTCCCGAAATTCGGCCGTAACCTCTCAGCGAAATCGTCGTAGCTCTTCAAAAAGCGATTTCAGGCTAACCTTTTTGTTAGCTACCACCAGTTCCTCGTCTTCTGAACGGAGATCTTCCAGTTCAGATTCTCCGGCCGATACGTGTCCTGGCCTGGAGAATTTCAGTTTCTTCTGTTTTCCTTTAGACATGATGATTTTGTCTTTTGATTTTCACTCCTCCAAAAATCCGTTAAGTTTGATTTTCAAGGTGTTATCTTGGATTGGGTCTGAGAGCTTCAGTGTTAAGCTGCAGTCGCCATGGCGTCCAGACCAGAAGTCCGAAGATATTTTTTTTAAAGTTTTTCCACGCTGTTGTAATTATTTCCAATTGGCTCAATTTGCACCAAATTACTCTAAAGTTATATTATTTAGAAAGTTTAAAATTCTTTTTGTTTTATTCCAAAATAAAGAAAAATATCAGACAACTAATTATCGGACAACCAATCCATTAGTTGTCAAATTGAGAGTCTGGAGAACAGGTGAAGCATACAGATTTATATTATATTAATACATCTGAATAAGGAGCCTTATGAGGAAGCATAAAAAGGATGAAAAGTAGTTTCTTCTAAATAAAATGTTTGTCTCCAATTTATTAAAATATCAGGAGCTAAAGTGTGTGAGAACTGTTGAAAATAGAGGAGATGGATGATATTTTTCAGATTTAAACAATTTATGAATGTGCTGATAATTGAGAACCATCTATTGCTGAACCTTCAGAAAACAGTCTCAATGTGCTTTTCAATCAAAAAATGTAACCTGCAACATTTTAAAGTTAATATACATGATCATGACATCAGTTTAGCTACAGAATTCAAATACCTTGGCATTGTACTAGATCCTCAACTCAAATTTAATCTTCATATAAAGAAAATTTCAAAAACAGTAAAAAAAAATCTGAACTGCTTTAAATTAATTAGATATTACATACCTTACGAAGCAGCTGCACTGTATATGCATTCTATGGTTTTTTTCTCATATATCATACTGTTTGACAGTCTGGGCTCAAGCAGCCCCTTCCACAATAAGACATATAGGTTCATTATATAATCAAACCCTAAAAATCTTGGACAAAAAGCCCATTAGGTGGCATCACTGTAATGTTTTAAAAAAATACAACCTATTGAGTTTTGAGAGCTTCATTGACCTCTGTCTTCTGAAATTAACGTTCAAATGTTTCCATAAATCAGCACCCGAGCCACTTGCTGGTTTCGTCCAAAGACAGGACAGCAGCAGAGCCACCAGGAGTTCTGTTAACAATAACTGTAAAATATTCCACCGCAGAACCACATTTGGACAAACAGCTTTCTCTACAAAGGGCAGTCACATCTGGAACACAATGCCAAATGAAATTAAAATAATAACGGACTTTAAAACATTCACTAAAAATGTTAAAAACTGGCTGAAAAATAAACAAGAATGTACTCATGTATGAATTATTTGTCTGCAAAGTGAGAGTGAATGAAGGGAAGGAATAAATGTGTTTGTTTATAGTGAGTGAAGGAGGGAGGAAGGCCTGAAATAGGCAAATGTGAGTTATGTTATATGTGTTAAATGTGAGTCAGGCTGTTATATTTGTGTATTTATAATATTTTATAATATATGTGTATTTATAATATTTATAATATTTATGTTAAATGTGAGTCAGGCTGTTATATTTGTGTATTTATAATATTTATAATATTTATAATTGTGTATTTATAATTTTTCTGCATTGATGTATGTGGTTATTGTGTATATTTTTTATCTTGATTCTTTTTTCTAAAGCCCATCCAGGGACAAGAGTTGCAAATTAGCTAATAGCTATACACTCTATGTGCAACACATCAGATTGATTGTCTTTGATTAATTGTCTATGTTTATTGCACTGTCCCTGTCAAATAAACTAATCTACTACTACTACTATTAAAAACTACAAAAAATTATGGTCAGATATTCAGAAAATTATTTTTCAGCACAAAACAACTAGTAATATATTTCTAATACTTTTATTTCACAGATGAAGCAATATATAAAGCTTGACAGTTTTTCCACTGTTGTAATATGAATTCATTAATGCCACATAATAATCAGAGCTATGTATATATAAAAAATTTATAAGCAGCATAATCTTTATTTTAAAGGTCAAATTGCCATTGTGGCCTCAGCCACTTCTATTTTAGTCAGAGATGGGCAAAATGGCTCTTTGGTTGGCAAAGGTTGCAGATCCCTGGTCTAGGAGGATTCACGGGAAAAGTGGATGGATGGATGTATGCAGCAACATTATATTTGCTCTTGATTGAGCTTAACACAACATTTAATTTACGCTGAAAGGCATTTTTTTCTCACCATAAACATATCCCACACAGGCTTGTTCAATCGCAGAATACGGGATCCCTGCATCTCCCAAAGCCTTCTGACCTAACACAAACAGAATGGGTGCACACAGAGAAATGAAACAAGTTATGGTGTTTAAATACTCAGACATGTTTTCTTTTTATGACTACACTTCAATAATGTGTAATGATAAGAACCTGCTTCCTTGGCCATATCAGGGTAGTCACGGTCTCCTCTGGCTCCAGGCTTATCAAACTGCAGAAAAACACAAAAAAGCACCATATAAGTAAAGAAAAGTGCTATATAAGTGCAGGTCCTTATCCCTTTTGTGCTACAGAAAAGTTCTGGAGCTGTTTGAGGAGAACTATCAGTCGAGGAATGATTACAGCTGGGTTTTTTTGTTTGTTTTTTTTAAAATGAGGAGTGAGCATTTTGATGTTTTTTGGGGTTTTTTTCAATAAGCAGCGCGGTGGCGGAGTGGTTAGCACTGCGGCAGCACAGTAATTCACCCTTGGCCGGGGGATCCTGGGTTCAATCCCAGCCCCCGACCAGCAGTGATCTGTGTGGAGTTTGCATGTTCTCCCCATGTCTGCGTGGGTTTACTCCGGGATTTCTCCGGTTTCCTCCCACATGCCAAAAACATGCAAGTTAGGTTAATTGGCATCAAACTGGGGATTCTAAATTGTCCTTAGGTATGACTGTGAGAGTGAATGTTTGTCTGTCTCTCAGAATCAGAATCAGATTTATTGCCATTGTTCATGTAGTACACAAACTAGGAATTTGTCTCGGTGCAATGCTGCAACATTAAACATGATAAAATAAAAGAAATAAACTATACATGCAATAAAGTGTAGAATAAGAGTGAGTAATACTAGTCAGCAGTTTAAATATATTAGCGAGCAGCAGATAATGTGGAGAACCATATAGTGCAGTCGGTAATGCAGGAAGAAAACAGTGATGATTGACATGAGTCTGGTTGAGCTGCTGTACATAGTGCACGAGAGTCAATAAGTCACTTAGTGTTCAGCAGTCTGATGGCAGAGGGGAAGAAGCTGTTCATGTGACGGGAGGTTTTAGTCTGGATGGACTGAAGTCTTCTACCTGAGGGGAGAGGGGCAAACAGTACGTGACCAGGGTGTGAAGGATTGGCTATGATCCGGCCAGCACGCCTCCGGGTCCTGGAGATGTACAGATCCTGGAGAGATGGGAGCTTGCAGCCGATCACCTTCTCAGCAGTGCGCACGACACACTGCAGCCTTAGTCTGTCCCTGGCAGTGGCTCCTGCGTACCACACGGTTATGGAGGTGGTGAGGATGGACTCGATGATGGCTGTGTAGAACTGCACTAACATCTTGGTGGGTAGCTTGAGCTTCCTCAGCTGCCACAGGAAGAACATCCTCTGCTGGGCCTTTTTGATGAGGGAGCTGATGGTCGGCTCCCACTTGAGGTCCCTGGTGATGGTGGTGCCTAGGAAGCGGAAGGAATCAGCAGTGGTGATGGGAGAGCCTGTGAGGGTGAGGGGGGGCAGAGGGGTTGTGACTTTCCTGAAGTCCACAATCATCTCCACTGTCTTCAGAGCGTTCAGCTGCAGGTTGTTGTTGTTGCACCAGGACGCCAGCTGGGCCACCTCTCTCCTGTAGGTGGACTCGTCACCGTTGGATATGAGCCCGATGAGGGTGGTGTCGTCCGCAAACTTGATCAACTTGACAGACTGGTGGCTGGAGGTGCAGGAGTTGGTATAAAGGGAGAAGAGTAGGGGGGAAAGTACACAGCCCTGGGGTGATCCGGTGCTGATGCTAGCAGAGTCTGAGACAGTCTTTCCCAGCCGCACATGCTGCCTCCGGTCCGTCAGGAAGTCGGTGATCCACCTGCAGAGGGAGTCAGGCACGTTGAGCAGGGACAGCTTGTCCCGGAGCAGAGAGGGGCGGATGGTGTTGAATGCAGAGCTGAAGTACACAAACAGGATCCTGGCATAGGTTCCCGGGGAGTCCAGGTGCTGCAGGATGGAGTGGAGGGCCAGGTTGACTGCGTCGTCTACAGACCTGTTGGCTCAGTAGGCAAACTGCAGCGGGTCCAGGAGGGGGGTGGTGATGGACTTGAGGTGGGGCAGGACCAGGCGCTCAAAGGACTCTGTGTTGGCCCTGAGATGGACTGGGCCCTGAGATGGCCCTGACAGGCCCTGAGATGGCCCTGAGATGGACTGGCGATCTGTCCAGGGTGTACCCCGCCTCTCGCCCAAAGATGCTGGGATAGGCTAGATCAGGGGTGTCAAACTCATTCCATGGAGGGCCAAGACCCTGCATGTTTTGCTTCTACCCAGTGTCATCAGCAGGTGTTTTCACTGATCAGCAATCAGTGGGAAGAAATTCAGTGAAAGCACCTGTTGAAGACACTGGGTGGAGGTAAAACCTGCAGGGTCTTGGCCCTCAATGGAATGAGTTTGACACCTGTGGGCTAGATGGATGGATGGATGGAACCATGTCATCAATATGCACATTTCAGAAGGTTGAAACCTACAAATACACAATTTTTCACTGAATGGGACCTTTAAAGTGTTACTTTTTTGTTTAACTTACTTCAGGTACAAAGAATAAATAAGACTAAAACTCGCGGAAGAGGGGTGTGTGTCCACATCAGTGACGCTTGGCGCCGAGATGTGACTGTTGTGCACAAACACTGTTCTCCGTTGGTGGAGTTCATGATCATCAAGTGCCGACCATTCTATCTACTGAGGGAAATTACATCTATCCTGCTAGTCGCTGTGTATGTCCTGCCCACTGCCGCGAAAAGAAGGGCACTTATCAGGCTACAAGTGAGGCACAAACAATGCATCCAGATGGATTCCTCATCACAGCAGGAGACTTCAATCATGCAGATTTATAGACCCTCCTACCAAAACTACATCAACATGTGGATTTTCCAACAAGAGGAGACAACTTGTTAGACCTGGTGCAAACAACTCACAAGAAAGCATACAGAGCTTCCCCCTCCCCCACCTGGGTCTCTCTGATCACATCACCATCTTACTAAGGCCTGCATACAGACCCAGAGTGAAAGCCATCAGACCAACAAAAAGCAGGTATGTGTGTGGCCAGAGGGGGGCCTCTGATGCTCTGAAAGACTGCTTCAGCACTACAGACTGGGACACTTTCAAACATGCAGCCACTCACAACGGACACACAAATATAGAGGAGTACATTAAGGTTGTTGTAGCATACATATCTAAATACATTGACGACGTCACTCACTGCAAAACAGTCACTGTTCATGCAAACCAGAAGCCATGGATGACGGTAAAGGTTCACAGGTTCCTGAGGGCTCAGGACGCAGCCTTCAGGGCCAGCGACACTGTAAGACTAACAGCTAAGGCCAACCTATCCCGTGGCATCAAGGAGGCAAAACAACAGTACAGCAAGAAAATATCCAGCCACTTCAGCAACACCAGAGATACACAGTCTCTCTGGTGTGACATACAGACCCTCACCAACTACAAACCTCCACCTCAGACCTGTGCAAGGGACATCACACTGCTGAACAACTTAAATGACTTCTTTGGCCGCTGTGAAGCACAAAACAGCACATCAACACAGCAGACCACTCCTCCTCCAGATGAGCAGGCTATAAGTCTGGATCCAGCCAGCATGAAGAGCACCCTCTCCAGGATCAACCCACGCAAGGCAGCTGGATCAGACAACATACCAGGCTGCATTCTGAAGGACTGTGCAGTGGAGCTCAAGAATGTCCTGGCCGACATCTTCAACATCTCCCTGAGTCAAGCTGTTGTCCCCACGTGTTTCAAATCTGCTACCATAATACCAGTTCCAAAGAAGCCCGTCCCATCCAGCTACAATGATTACCAGCCCGTAATACTGACCTCCATCATAATGAAGTGCTTCGAGTGGCTAGTCATGCAGAACATCAAGTCCACCCTCCCTCCCTCCCTCCCTCCCTCCCATGACCCATTTCAATTTGCATACAGGTCAAACAGATCCACAAAAGATGCCATCTCTGCTGCGTTCCATCCAGCCCTCACCCACCTGGACTCAAAGAACTCCCGGGGTTTCCTATGAAGGAATGATGGTCCGCAAGAGTGCACACAAACAAGGCATGTGACCGTCATCTGTGTGGAGTTCAGAAGCACCCCGCCTGCGTGTTCCAGTAGGCAGGTAGTGTCCCGCTACTAGCGTCAGTGTTCGAGAGAAACATGAGCTTATTAAAGTACTTTAACGCAGAAAAAAGCAGAAGAGGTATGTAAGCAATGAAGGCATTTATCATGGTTTTAACCTGCTGGTAACGGGAGCAATAATGGAAGAGTCTCTTAGCTAACAGGTGTTGTTAGAAGCTCAAGTTGATTCATTTTGTCTTCTTTTTAATTAGTTTTTGTTTTTATTTCAGACAAAAAATAAAAAAGAGATGTTTTTACCTTTACCTTAGTTAATATTAATTAACTAATATAAGTTCATTATTATGTACCTGGCAAGTTAAGATGACCAAAATTCATGAAGTCAATGACTTTAACCCACCAGCAGCCTTCAGACAAACTAAGCGTGCCAATATTTGGATTTCAATATAAGGGAGGTTTTTCCTGCTGTCTGGGTGGTGAGATTTCTAAAAAAAAAAAACAAAACAACAACCTATAAATATACTGAAATATAAGAGAAATAACTGCATCTTTAGTCATTTAAGTTAATTTATTTCATTAAATACAATTTTATTAATATTTTTTTCTTTGAAATCAGAGTTTAATTATTGTTCTGTTCTGGCTCTGCAAAATTATGGTCAAAAGTGTAAACTGTCATAAGGAAAAAGTAAAAAAAAAAAAAATACCACAGTATGTTTCAAATTTATTTTTGGTTTATTGATTTTATTTATTTGAACATCCAGACAAAAAAGAAAAAAAAATTAAAAACAAAAATCAAAACCAAAAAAAAAAAAAAATGTTCAAAAGGAGTGGGAAGAAGCCAACGCTAATATAGTCCAACTCCTTCTCCATATCCAATAAATTATAATAACATTTCTAGTCATTATTCATCCCACAATTACATTCATTATACAATACCATAATATATAATACACCTTATAATTAAATTATGCAGTAGAAATGATACAACAATGATAGTTTATATTGACAATAATACCAACATCTAATATTGTAATAATAAATAAATACTTCTGGTATGTTTAATATAATTGTAGACAATATTATCATCATCATAATCACCATATATACCACCATATACCCCCACATGGCTTACAATACCTAGGCGCAATAAGTAACCATATAATAATAATAACAACCATAATAATAGGTAGCCATATGGTAGTTACAACAACAACAATAATAATAATAATAATAATAGTAATACCACCTGGCCTATATAATACTTCAAATAACTCCATCCTAACAACAATCCTAATGCTATAATTCTAGTAATGATGATATCAATAATAATAGTACTCAGCATATACTGTATATTCATAATAACAACCTTTCTTCATTAAACACACATTGTAATATTACTGTCTTTTATTTTTATATTGCTCAAAAATCATTTCTTTATATGTTGATTTAAATATATGGATGTTTGGACGTTGCCTGTGTTTCTCCCCCAACCAATTCCACAATTTTACCCCACACACAGACATACAAAAACTTTTCCTAGTAGATCATACTGTCACCATGGGATGAGGCGCCGGGTCGGCGCTCAGACCATGTCCCTTCTCATCCCTGCCTCTCATTGGACAGCATCTCAGCAGGCTCCCAGCTGTCAGTGTTACGGGACGGCTGGGGCCAATTAATCCTCATCAGCTGGGGCACTGCTAATGAGGATAAAAAGGAGCAGCCTTGATCACTCGGGGCTGCGACATAAGCACTGCTAGGCTGGAGCCCCTTCGTCTGGTGCCAGCCCTTGACTCATCTGCAGCATTACTCATAAGTGTTTTCCCGTAAGGAGTAATTGTGTATCTGTACCCCCATGTCCGGTGCTAGCTCTCGGTTCACCTTGCTGTATCACTTGGGAGTGTCACCTTGTATGAGTACCTGTGCATTGGAGTCCTTATGCCCTGTACCAGCTCTCTGGCTGCTTAACCCGTGAGTGTTACCCGCGTGAGTTCTCATGCTGTTACCCCTATGCCCGGTGCCAACTGTTAACTCTGGTGCTACTGCCCGTGAGCGTTACTCTGTATGAGTGTCTGTGCTTTCCTTATCCCTCACCCCTGTCATCAATAAAACATCTCAACTCACTGGCTCGCCCTTGGCTCTCATTGTGTGGCTCCCTAGAGCCACACGTAACACTTACTAAGTGCATTTTAAATTTTGGGCTCCCCCATAAATTATATTTCCCTTCTCTCTCACTGAAAAGATTTTGTATATTGTGTGGCAAACAGTTTTTATTGACTGTAAACATAAACTAAAAAAACTTTAAAAAAAAACAGTAATTTCATGATAAAAAAATAGACAAAAATTAGACATAAAATAATCCACAAATTTATAATAAAGTCTCAAATATACAAGAAAAGTCAGTTTTACAAGAGGAAATTAGAAATTTCAGGAAAATGGTTTCAAATTTAGGTAAATTTACAGAGAAAAGTGGAAAACTATAAGAAAACTGTTATACAAAAACCTCAAACCTTCAAGACTGAAGTCATTACTCAAGTTTTTAAGTAGGTGCTCTTTGTACCCTTAACTCAACTAGAACGTTTTGGTTGTCTTTTAATTATTAATTTCATAGCACTGCTTTTACATGAGTAGAATTTCTGGCTACTATACCCACTTCTGATCATATAATTTAAGTATGCATGAGTAAATTACGATTATGAATGTTTTTTTTTCCTTCCCTGCTCTCTCAATGGAAAAAAAGAAACACTAGAATAAAAATACAAAAAAAAAATACACATTTTTGTCAGTTACTGTATGTAAACCATGACAAAAAAATCTTGCAGGACAAAACATGACACTTGATATTTTCTAACCTGTTTGTATACCACTGTAGACAGAGAGAGAGAGCCTGAATTAGACAGGGCTCAAAGAGACCAAGATGAGACAGAAGAGAGAAGCCAAGGAAAGGAAAATGTTCAGGCAGAGGGTCCAGGAGAGGTGGGAGGACAGAAGGATAACACCACTAAAAAGTCCAAACACAGGACGTCTGGGTGGGACCCCAAGTGGCCCAATATTCCAACATTCAAGCCTCAGTTGTACAATACTTCAAATGGTAAGTTCCATATGCAAAGTTACTGAGCAAATTTTTTAAAAAAGAAATAAAAAAATATAAAATTAACATATTCCGGTTACAGTAATGTCACGTGTTTTCTGCCCTCCTTCCCCAGAAAAATATGTTGCCACCGCGCCAAGGTCTTTAAGCCAGAGGAAACACTGAACTCCTACAGTATGTGCAAATGCTGTTCTTGGACTTCAGCTCAGCATTCAACACAATCATCCTCCAGCACCTAATACAAAAACTCAGACACTTGGGACTCAAAACCTCTCTCTGTAACTGAGTGCTGGACTTTCTCATAGGGAGGCCACAGAACGTGCAAGTCGGCAGCAACACCTCCAAGATCATCACACTGAGCACAGGGGCCCCACAAGCGTGAGTACTCAGCCCGCTGCTCTTCACCTGTGGTCTATAACTACGTCCCAGCCTACAGCACCAACCACATCATCAAGTTTATGGATGACATGAGAGTGGTAGGCCTCATCACCAACAATGAAGAGACCAATTACAGAAATGAGGCGAGCCAACTGCTCCAATGATGTAAAGACAATCTCTTCCTGAATGTGGGAAAAACCAAGGAGATTGTGGTCGACTTCAAGACAGAACACACACAGCATCTCCCTCTGATCATCGATGAAGCAGCTGTTGAGAGAGTGAGCAGCACCAAGTTCCTGGGGATGCACATCTCTGAGGACCTCTCCTACTCGAACAACACCACATCAGTGGCAAAGAAGGCTCAAACTTGCCTCTATTTCCTCTACAAATTAAGGAGTGCATGAGTCCCACCCCCCACATCATGTGCTCATTCTACTGGGGTACCATTGAGAGCATCCTCACCAGCTGCATCATGGTGTGGTACGGAAGCTGCACTGCCTCCTGCCGGAAGACTCTACAACACAGTGAAAGCAGCAAGCAAGATAACTGGTGCCCCTCTGCCCCATTCTCGGACATCTACCACACCTGCCTCACCCGCAGAGCCCTCAACATCGCAGGCGACACCTCCCACCCCTCCCACTCCCTCTTCAGCCCCCTGCCCTCGAGAAGAAGGTACTGGAGCCTCCGGGCCTGCTCCACAAGACTGCTAAACAGCTTTGTTCACCAGGCCATCAGGACCCTGAACTCTGCCCCCCCAGACCGTAACACACTCACCCACACAATAACTACCTCAGCTGTTTGCACAGAAAGACTTGGCGCACCAACAGTAATACATCTCCTGCTGTCCGTCTCTGCACTTACAGCAACCATTTGCAATAATGTCATACCTGCTGCTGTCAGTTACTGCAATTACTGATCATGTACAGTCCAATTTGTCACTGTCTGCACCAACACTACCGGATCGAACTTGCCACAGTTTGTCCAGTTGGGCAGTGTTTTGTCTGATGTGGTGGTTAGTGGCATGGGAGCTCCACAGGGGACTGTGCTTTCTCCTTTTCTCTTCACCTTATACACCAAAGACTTTCAGTACAACTCCGAGTCATGATACCTGGAGAAATTTTCTGATGACTTGGCTGTTGTTGGGTTTATAAAAGGGGGAGAGGAGGGGGTGTACAGGGCACTGGTAGACAGATCTGTGGACTGGACCAAGCAGAATCACCTGAGGCTGAACATCAGCAAGACCAGAGAGATGGTGATTGACTTCAGGAAGAAGAGGATGCCTTCCCAACCATTGCAGATTGGGGGGGGCGGATAGTTGAGGACTACAAATACCTGGGTGTCGTGATCAGCAACAGACTGGACTGGAAATCTAACACAGATACTGCGTACAAGAAGTGGACGAGCAGACTCTACTTCCTAAGTGAAAGAAAAATTCCATTTTTTTTTTTTTATATATCCATGTCTGATATACTTGTGAGTTTCATATTGTTCAATGTGTGACTATTCTTCATGTGACCTTCAGTATGCCCCAGATTCAGTGTGTGTGTGAGACTAGGTCAGCAGAAAAATAATGATGATACAGGTGTCACACTGTTTATCCTTGTTTTGGGCTCATCCTGATAGTTTCTTGTGTGAATGAAGATGTGTGACTCCCTAGTTCCTGGGAGATTAGACTATCTGTTGTTCTCCAGATGTACTGAGCTACACTGTCAAGGACGTTCTCTCCTGCTTCCCACCAACACTGAGAGCTAGAAATGACTGAGTGATGGATGAATGGTTTAGAAGTGTGCATGGGTAGACTCGGGGGGGGGGGGGGGCTACTTCCTGTATCACTTCTCCTAGCCATAAGAATAAATGTACTCATATCTTTTCATCCTGCCTGGTTTTTTGACTCAGATTAATTTTAATACAAATTAATCCAACACTGAGGAAGCTGAAATTCTTCAATGTGTGCAGCGAGATGCTGGAGACTTGACATGATTATCAAGAAGGCTGGAGACCTTTGAGTCTGTGGTGGAGAGGAGGACACTGAACAAACTGTGATCCATGACTATCCTGATCACCCCCTCCACCACACACTGGACAGACAGTGGAGCACTTTCTCCAGCAGACTGCTACAGCTTCACCGCCTGACGGTCAGGTACGAAAAATCCTTTCTGTCACATGCCATTTCACTGTACAATAACTCACTCTGATGTGGAATTTTGGTCATAACAATGCTGCCATACTGCACAGTACAGTATAATTGGTACCTCACATTTTACCCTGCGCCTTATAACCCTCCTTTGTACAGTCAGAACTATCCATAGACTCATAAGGATCATAATCTATTTAACCTAGTAGTAGCCTATGTAGTATATAAAGTGATGTAGGCATTTGTTTACTTCTCTGGGCAACTCCTTTTTCTATTATGCTGTGTGTATTTCTGTTGGTTTGGGGTTGTCTACTGTGTCATGCTGCCGTTACACTGTAATTTCCCAGTTTGGGATCAAAAAAGTACATCTATCTTTTCTTATACACTGCGCATAGGGCTGTGCGATATGACGATATATATTGGTAACATGATAAAAAAAAATGTCTACCGTTTATAAAACTGCTTCGTTTATATCGGGATTTAAAGAGACATGCCCGTTTCTACTTGTCACCACCCCACCTCTCCCCCACAGTGAGCCAAGTGCACCACAGCAACTAACTGCGAGCTAATGTTTTGCCGCTACTTCTGTGCGAAGGATGTGGGACTTTTTCCCCACCATGCTGCATCATAGAGGACTGTCCTCAAACCTCATTTTAATTAGAGGTAAGTAACATTAACACCATCTCTCTCCAATTATAAAGCGGCAAATGCTTAATGACAATGATAACTTGTCGCTAAAAGGAAACATTATAGTGTATCAGACCATTGTTCCAGTTTAATCACTGCCGCATTTCTACTGAGGCCTCTACAACTGAGGCAGACAGCGGTAGGCAGCGGGGCTCAGCGGAGGGTCTACTGGGACCCCAGCTGGACAGAAGCAGGATCAGAGCTCAGCTGCAGCGGCGGTGGGCGGCGGGACTCGGTGGAGGAGCTTCCGGTGCCCCGGCTGGACAGGAGCTCGGTTACGGCGGCGGTAAGCAGCGGGACTAGCAGCGGAGGGGGCTAGCTGAGGCCCAGCTGGATTCGAGGTCGGTCGGATCGGATACCGGCGACACCAGCAGAGATTGTTTAACTATCCACAGGTCAGTAAAAATGCCACCAAAGAAGGAGGAAATGGAAGAGATCAAAAAATCTCTGAACTTCTTGTCAGAAGAACTGACCAAAGTGGTTAGTCAGCAGGCTAAAATAATAGAGCTAATGGAAGATGTCTGAGAATTAAAATTAACAATTAAGGAAAAAGACAAAAAAAATTGCAGACTTGGAGCGACGCGTCGAGGATCTTGAACAATGTTCTTGGATGGATGATCTAATTATAAGTGGACTAGACATTAAATATCAATCATATGCTCATGCTACAGCAGGATTGAGAGGAGAGGATACTCCCCTGAGTGAATCAGTCTCCCTGGAAAACCAGGTGCTTCAGTTCCTTGATAGTAGAAATATAAAGGTCGAAGCAAATGCAATTTCAGCCTGTCATGCTTTACCCAGAAAAGATAATAAAACAAAGAAATCAACTGTGATGCGCTTTGTGAACAGAAGGGTAAAGAATGACATACTGAGGCAGGCCAGAAAACTACGGGGAACAGAAGTTTACCTAAATGAACATCTAACAAAAACTAATGCTGAAATACCACGGCAAGCACGGACGCTGAAAAGACAAAATAAGATACAGGCAACATGGACAAGAAATTGTAGAGTCTGGATCAAACTAAATGGAACACCTGAGGAAGCAAAGAGTATAATAATCAGGGATGTTACTGACTTAAATAAATACAGATGAACACTGATTAAGAAAATTAAGAAACTATAAAAATCCATATCCACACACACGACAAGAATAGTTCTTTTGACAAACAATGTCAGTGTACTTTAAAAAAAAATTAAAAAATTAAAAAAATTAAACAAAACAAACAAAAAAAATTATGACTGACTTGAGTAGACATCAATTATCCCCAGTTGGAGGAAGTCATTTGACACAGAGTGAGGAAATTCAAACTCTGAAAATATGCCATTATGCTGAACATAAACTACAAGAGATGGAAAATGATACTGATCCTGATAACCACTTTTTCAATAATATTCATAATCATTGTGAATATTACACCACAAAGCAATTCAAAAGTCAAGTGCAACTAGATGGTAAACTATCAATAATACACTTCAACAGCAGAAGTCTTAACAAAAACTTTCCACAGATTCAGGACTATTTAAAACAGCTAGACAGAAAATTTACAGCCATCGCAGTCTCTGAAACTTGGCTTAATGAAGAACAGGCTCCTCTGATGGCAATAGAGGGATATCAGATGTTTCATATTAACAGATCTCAAAAAAAGGGTGGTGGTGTTGCACTGTATATTGATGACCTGTATAGGTGTAAACTTGTAAATGGAATGTCCTCTGCACTACCAGGGATTTTGGAATGTGTTACTGTTGAGATTGACCAAGATAAAACAAAAAATCTAATTATAAGTTGTATATATAGAACGCCGGGAACTTGCATTGAGACATTCAGAGATAAATTAGTCGAGCTGTACAATAATATTACTAGTAAGAAAATGGTAGTAATTTGTGGAGATTTCAATATTGATTTACTAAATCCATATCAACAAAATGTAATTCCAGAGTTCATGAATTCTATGTACAGCATGAGTCTATATCCCACAATAACACATCCCAGTAGAATCACAGTTCACACTGCTACACTTATTGACAACCTGTTTGTTAATATTATTGATAAGAAAATAGAAAGTGGATTATTGATAAATGATATAAGTGACCATTTGCCAACCTTTGCACTTATCCATGGCCACACGGGGGCCAATACAGAAAAAAATTTAAAATCTTTCAGATACAAATCACAAAATGCAATCAGTTCTTTTAAAGAAGACTTGCTGAAGCAAGACTGGACAAAAGTCTATGTATCAGATGTAAATGAAGCCTATAACACATTTATAAACATTGTAACCACTCTTTATGAAAAAAATTGTCCATTAGTAAAGAAAAAGCTTAAACATAAATTTGCCGATAAGCCATGGTTAACCAAAGGATTACAAAAGGCGTGTAAAAAGAAAAATTTATTATATAAAGCTTTTCTAAAGAAAAGGACAAAAGAAGCAGAGCAGCGGTATAAAACATACAAAAATAAGTTAACATATATAATAAGATGTAGTAAAAGAGACTATTACAGTAAAGAACTGGAGAAAAACAGAGACAATATTAAAAATACATGGACAATACTTAACAATATTCTTGGAAATAAAAACAGAAATACAAGCTACCCAACCAATTTTTCAAAAAATAATAAAACGACTCAGAGTGTGAATGCAGCTTCACCTGCAGATGAATTTAATAACTTTTTTGTTAACATTAGTCCTAATTTGGCTCGAGAAATACCCATTACAGCACCCACAGGTGATATAATAAGCAAAAACACTGCTATAAAAGACTCCATTTTCATAAAGAACACAGACGAGAGAGAGGTCATTGAAATTGTTAAATCGTTTAAAAGTAAAACATCTACGGACTGTGATGGTATTGACATGCTCTTAGTCAAAACTATTATTGAATGCTTAGTGAAACCACTGACGTATATCTGTAACCTGTCTCTCCAAACAGGTATATTTCCCAATGCAATGAAAATAGCTAAAGTAATTCCGATATACAAGACGGGTGACAGAGGGGAACTTTCAAACTATAGACCAATTTCACTATTGCCGCAATTTTCCAAGATACTTGAAAAAATATTCTATAAGAGAATTGACAACTTCATACTGAAGAATAATTTATTGTGTGAGCAGCAATATGGGTTCAGACACAAGAGGACAACTGCATTTGCTCTAATGGAATTTATAGAAAAAATATCAACTGCCGTTGAAAATAAAGAGTATTCAGTTGGGGTATTCCTGGATCTTAAAAAAAGCATTTGATGCAGTGGATCATAACTTATTATTAAAGAAACTACAAAATTGTGGTATTACTGTCCTGGTTATGTAGTTATTTAAACAATAGATATCAGTATGTATGTACTGGTAACAAAAACTCACAGTTACTGAAGGTTACTTGTGGAGTCCCACAGGGTTCAGTTTTGGGGCCATTGTTATTCAATACATATATAAACTAGAAAAGCACTCGGAGAGCGCAGACCTCCGCCAAGCGGCACAGTTCCCCCCATAGAGTGTTTGTGTGTACGTTTTCAGATTCCCTGAGCATGAAAAGATATGAGTAGCAATTGGATTCACAATGATTATTTGTTTATTTGACATGGACAGTGCAATAAACAGACAATTAATGAATGACAATCAATGTGATAGTGATAGGATTAGTGGTTCAGTAGTGTAAAATGGGGCTATAAGGGACGGCGGGTTAATAAGGGACACTTTTGTGGGAAATGTTTTAAATGTAATTCTGCTTTTTTTATTTTGAGCAGGACGCTGAGTTGTGTTGTTATTGTCAAATATCCATGAATCCTTCATCAAATGTAGGCGGAAGCAAAATTAAAAAAGCAGAATTACATTTAGAAAAGTGTCCCATATTACCCCGCCGTCCCTTATAGCCCCGTTTTACGGTTGTAAAAGCATTGCCTCCTTGGCAGAGGTAATAAACTGAAGTGTTGGTGTGTTCATCTCCTCCACTGACGGATGCAGATTGGTTAGACAGGTTGCCGTGGGTTTTATATTATATTGGGGTTGCGCTCCGCGGCAAAACAGAATTTAGAATCTTCCCCGGCAGAGAGGTCGTTTTTACGCAGCGCCTATAGCTGGGCGGGGAATTTGTGGCAAATAATGGGGCGGCGGACAGGTGTCCGTGTCAGGTTTTGCAGCGTGGCGCAAAAGCAGGCACGCTGGCGGGCCCAGGGCAGCAGTGTTTTCCGCGTGCTTTTGCGCCTAAAACGTTGAAGAACGCGGAGTTTGTGTTGGGCAGACACGACGACCAGCGCAATGTGCGCAGCGCCTATGGCTGCCACAGGCACGCTGGGGGTCCGAGGCCAGCAGTGATTTCCGCATGCTTTTGTGGCTAAAACGTTGAAGAAGGCGGAGTTTGTGTTGGTCAGACACGACGCCCAGCAGCCTCCATTGCGCCTGCGCACATGTTGAAAATGGCCATATGTCACAGTGTTGAAAAATGCTTTAAAAAAATTCCTGTATCCAGACGGTGAACCGGATCACCCCCAAAATTTAATCAGTTCTTCCTTGTACCATTTCCAACAACGCCTGAAAGTTTCATGCAAATCCGTCCAAGACTTTTTGAGTTATCTTGCTAACCAACAGACAAACAGACAGACAAACAGACAGACAAACAAACACACAAACCCTGGCAAAAACACAACCTCCTCCTGGCCTTTTCAGCCTGGCGGAGGTAATGATGTATGTAAAGTTTCAGAAAAAATGCATTTAATATTGTTTGCTGATGACACTAATTTATTATGCAGTGGAAGCAATTTGGAACAACTTTTGGATACACTCGGAAAGGAATTAGGAAAGCTTAAACTGTGGTTTGATTCAAACAAATTAACGCTCAATTTAAGTAAGACAAAATTTATAGTTTTTAACAACCATCACAACAACTTAGTATCTAAACTCAGTGTAAATGATGTAGAGATTGAAAGGGTATCCAAAACTAATTTTTTTTGGTGTAATAATTGATAATAAACTGTGTTAAGTCACATATTAATTATATTAAAGGTAAAATATCCAAATCAATTGCAATACTACACAGAGTGAAATATTTGCTGAATCAACCCACACTATATACCTTGCATCATTCATTAATACTCCCATACATGACATATTGTACTGAAGTATGGGGAAATACATATAAAACAAACATATATCCACTCTTTATGCTTCAGAAGAGAGCTATTAGAATAATCAACAAAGCAGCTTACAGGGAACCAACAAACCCACTTTTTCTTAAATTAAAAGCTCTCAAGTTGAAAGATCTGGTTGACTTTAAAACTGCAATAATAATGTTTAAAGTGAAGAATCTATCACTGCCTGCAAATATCCAAAAGCTGTTCCAAATAAGGGAGAAACAATATCATTTCAGAGGAACATGTATATTTCAAAAACCTTCAGTGAGAACAACCACCAAGCAACACTGTGTTTCAGTGCAAGGAGTCAGATTATGGAACGATTTTGGACCTGAATTAAAATCATGTACAACGCTTGGACAATTTAAACAAAAACTAAAGGAAGAAATACTCCAAACATATATACAAGATGATATGTAAAATCACATAAGGATTGTCATATCCAGCCTGTGTTGTGTTGTTGCTTAGTTTTTTGTTGGTTTTTTTTTTTTTTTGTCACATTTTGTCTTAGCTTTGTTCTGAATTGTAATCGCTCTTGTTTTGTTTTTCTTTTGAATTCTTGGATGGAATATGGGTGGGCAATATAAGCTGTGGCTTCAGCCATCACCCATTTCAGATAACTTATGTTCAACTGTGTAATCAGAGGAGTTATTGTCTAATTTGACCTTGTTGGATTTTCTTTCCCCCTTTGTTATATTATTCTGTTTCTTTTAATCTGTACTTTTAATCTATCCGAAATAAAGATTGATTGATTGAAGTGAAGTTTCTTAATTTTGTCTGAAAAAATATTACAAAAGCTGCAAAAGTGTGTGACAGCGGCTGCATACACACTAAATAAATAAAAAATTAATTAAAACGTGTTGGAGGAACAAAATGGCTGTTAATGTAACTTGATTTCTAATCATTTTTAATTAGTCAAGTAGCAATAAAGAATAAAGTTGAAGTCATCTCAAATGCACATTAAAAAACAATTTTACAACAACACTGCAAAATTAAGAGGGGAAAAAGTGCATACAAGCAATGACGGATAAATTTGTACAATTGATTTTTTTAGTATGTAATTTAAAATGCAGAAGAAGAGATGGTCCTTTTTATTGGTTATCATATATAAACTATAGAATTTACAGAAATTGTATATTGTGATATATATCATTATCGTCAATAAGATTACGTATATCGTGACATGAAATTTTGGTCATATTGCACAGCCCTAATTGCGCCCACCACTAAGAGAGAGAAATAGCATTTCAATTCTTCTGTATGACCTATACATATAGAAGTACTGACAAATAAAAATCTTTGAATTCAACAATTGTTTTTTATAATATTTTTAATGCAACTGTATTTTTTAAACCTCTACCAAGTGCCACGTCCAGAAACCTGGTGATGAATGAGGCGAAGAGAGCAGTAACATCAAACACAGCTTTACTGAAGGAATATAGGAGCAGTACACGGCAAGCACCTAGCGCGGTCATCCGGCACAAGACAGTGCTATGGTGGCTCACCCCGCTATATAGGGCAGTGTGGTGACGTGACAGGAAGTCGGCGTCACCACACTGCACTTCACAGTAAGTGCCGTCATGACACCAAGGCGGTAATGTTATCATGTGGGTTTGTTTTTAAACGGGATTACACAAAAACTACAGGCCAGATTTTGATGAGCTTTTCATCAGAGGTGGTCGTTGTGCTACGGATGAACCCGTTAGATTTTGGAGGTGATCAAGGTTCAGCATGCAGATTTTGGATCAATTTTTCCACCTTCTTTAACCCTTTATTGGGCGAAGAACCATATTTGCCAACTTCAGGAGGCATAATATACTGCAACACTAATAACAGTCATTGAAACGATCTTTTAATATCTGCCAGTAACTGTCTAGGATTGGAATTTTGAATTTTCAAGTATATTAATGAGTGTTCTATAAAGGGTTATTATTATCACATAGGGCCGTGGGGGAGATATGTGCTCTCTGAGTGCCCTTTAATCTTATCCGATATCCCTTCAGGCAAGGATATCAGATCACTAACAGATTAAAAAAAGTTACACAATGTGAGTGAATATATAAGCAATTTACTAGACATGTGTCACTGTGATTGACATATTAAAGCATATTTAACATTTATGGCGCTTTCTCCTCCGATTATGTGAAAAATGTCTCAAAAACCAACCTGATACCTGCTGCTTTTTTCTGCTATCAGCAGTCTGACCGGAGACCTTTGACAGTTTGTTCAACGTGAACTTTGAACGTATAAAACGCGACAAATATGTACTTAGAGGCCGAAATGCTCATTTTAAACGAGAAGACGCACAACAAACTATAACTAAACTATATTATTATTAAAGTTATTGAAGCTAGCCAACTGTTCAACATCCTTAAGCCGTTGACAGGATAGTAACTGTGCTGCATTATCGTCAACAAATACATATTATCAGCGCCATTAAACTAATAAACTTTTAACTTAAAAGTACTGATTGTGCAGTTCAGTATTTATTTTTCTTTCATGCTTTTGGGGTTGGTTAACTAAGCTAGCCAAAATGCTACAGTGTTGTCAAACGCTGCAAAGAGGGAAAAAAAGTGCCAAAAGTCCAAAAGTGTGAATGGTGCTACCTTAGTCATGCCCACGCCGATGACAAACACCCTGTTCTTCGGTCCAGGCGCCATGGTTCCGTTCGTCCTCACAGGTACAGAGAGGAAGGTGCTCCGAAAGAACCGACAGAAACGGGACCGCAGCATCGGAGTGAGGTGGAGCTTCTTCTTTTAGATTTGATTGGCGGTTGGGTTTACCAAGATCGTCTATATTAAACGGCAACGGCTGCGGAGATCGTCTATGAAAATAAAATGCGCCACTCTGTGCTTAAATCCTTATATACAGGTGCATCTCAAAAATACCGCTTTAAGCTGTGTTCACATCAAACGCAAACGGGCGACTTTTCCGTGCGGCAAGATTACATTATAACTCAATGTAAACACACCAACAGACATGAATAGTGAGATGCAGACTAGGCAAAGTTGTCTTTAAAACTTCTGCAGCTGCGTTCAACCTGCTGTGGAAATTCCCAAAATAATGTCATGCTTATGTTTACATTATCCAACCAGGGGCTCACCTGAAAATTATGTCTCAAGCCTCCATCACTTCAGAACTGATCCCGTGTTTATGTTGCTAGCTAGCTAGCTAGGAAGGACATCCGTGGCTGGAAACCGTGGGGAAATAACTACAAAAAACAAATTCAGCTGAAGAGTTCCTGGTCCTCCTGTCGCCTGGTGAGTTTCATTTTCTAACTAGTTTATTCTGCAACGGTGATAATTTTACTATGTCCACTAGCTAGCTAGCTAGCTGCTAGCTTGCAGATGCTATCCATCCATCCATCCATCCATCTTCTTCCGCTTAATCCTTTTCGGGGCTGGAGCCTATCCCAGCATCTTTGGGCGAGAGGCAGAGTACACCCTGGACAGATCACAGGGCCAACACAGAGAGAGACAACCATTCATTCTCACAGTCATACATACCTGCCAACTTTTAAAACCTGAAAAGCCTAGTAGCTAGCCGGGGTCCAGGGGCCACAGGCCCCGGTAGGTCCAGGACAAAGTCCTGGTGGGGGGTTCAGGGGGGCAAAGCCCCCCGACGGCAAACAAATATTAGCATTAAATCAAGTTAAAATGTGGCTAACAACCTCATATTTCTTCAACAATCATGTTTCTATTTTCCTTAAATTGTTAATGTAGATATGCTGATGGAAATGGGCTGCATGGTGGCGCAGTGGTTAGCACTGCGGCAGCACAGTTTACCCTTGGCCGGGGGATCGTGGGGATCGTGGGTTTGATCCCAGCCCCCGACCAACAGTGATCTGTGTGGAGTTTGCATGTTCTCCCTGTGTATGCGTGGGTTTACCCCGGGATTTCTCCGGTTTCCTCGCACATGCCAAGAACATGCAGGTTAGGTTAATTGGAGACTCTAAAGTGGCCCTAGGTGTGAATGTGTGTGTGAATGGTTAAGGGATAGCACCGTATTGTGGCTGCTTCATCCATCCAGGTGGTGGATGACCCTCAATTTCCCCTCTGGGGATCAATAAAGTATACTAAAAAAAAAGAAAAAAAAAGATCAAGGACAAACTCTATGGTAACTCTCAAGCATTGTTTTTTTCCATGGTGCACCCCTTAGCTTTCTTCAGTTGGTCTTTTGAATGGAACACACTGTGGCACTTGTTACCCGAAGCTGTCATCATCATTTTCCTGGTCATGAGGTTGCCAGGGATGGCAACAGGAAATTCTGATTTCAGCTGAAATCTAATTTGGTCGACTGACTTATGGGGGGGGCCAGGGGGGCTGTGCCCCCCTGAAGCTGAGAGGTTTTCAGTAAAACTGAAGTAATTTTGACTGAAAAAAATGATAAAAAAAAAAATGAAATACTAGACTTAGATAAATCATTAAATTTAATGAAAAGTTAACTTACTTTTTCTTCAATGTTGTCTCACTGTCTTTAGTCCAACATATTTAACAGTTCTATGAGTTTCTTCACTTTTGATCCATAGTTAATCAAGTCTTTACAATACACACAAAAAGCTTTTCCGGCCACGTCTGGTTTCTTCAAAAATTGTCCGAGTGTTTCTGTTGCCTCATCGAACTTTGAGCCAATTTTCACCTTTACCGTCACTTTTCTCTCAAGCCAATTCCATCGGAACTTATTTTTGACACTTTTGTCTATTTCTAGCACTGATGACTCCTGATCCTTCGATAAAAATCTCATAATTCCGCTGAAAACGATACCGAAAGCTCAGAATCCCAACACGGAACACGCCGCCATGAATTTTTGACAATGCATACAATGAGCCATTTGATTGGTCCAATTTATTTATTTAGCGAATGCAAAGTCCTTAAGCCAAGCAGTTGCCTCCTGGTTTGCTGTATGGAGGGTGTGTAATCCTCCTTCCAGTCTTTGGAGCGGGCAAGCCTCTATGATGTGTTCCATTGTTTGCTCCTCTCCACATGCGCACAGTGGGCTAGGGCTACTGCCCCATCTGTGAAGGCTGGCCAAGCAGGGGCCATGTCCAGTCCTGAAGCGAGTGAGTGTAGACCACTGTCTCCTTGGGAGGTTGGTGCCTGGGACCTGTTGGTTGGGGTTTATCACCAGCTGTTTGTTTGGGACCTCCTTGGTCTCCCATTCCTCTTGCCAAGCTGTCTGGATGGTAAAGTCAGCTGGGGGAGGGTTTTTCCAAATCGGCTGTCTGGATGAAAGTCGGGCAGTGGGTGGGGTGTAGATATCTGCATGGATTGGTAAGTGAGGAGAATCTTTAACTTTTTGGAGCATCCTTTGAGTTAATGCTGCTCGCCGGATGTGTGGAGGGGCTATGTTTGACAGTACAGAGAGCCAGGGGAGTGGTGTTGAGCGGATTGTTCCAGTTATAGTTCTCATGGTTGAGTTGAGCTGGGTGTCTACATGGTGTGTGTAAGATGACCTGGACCAGACAGGGGCACAATATTCTGCTACAGAGTATGAAAGGGCCAGTGCTGAGGTGCGCAGGGTGGAGACTGCCGCCCCCCATTTTGCACCAGCGAGCTTGCAGAGCAGGTTGTTTCGTACTTTCACCTTAGCAGCCGTCCCCTTTAGATGTTCCTTGAAGGATAAGGTCCTATCAAGGGTCACTCCAAGATAAGTTGGATTTGGGGCATGCTTAAGCTTGAGTCCGCTCAGGTGGATGTTTAGTTCTCTGGCAGCTTTTGCATTGTGGAGATGGAATACACTGGAGACGGTTTTTGCTGGGCTTGGTTTTAGGCGCCAGATTTTGCAGAACTGGTCCAGTTTGGCAAGATCTTCCGTGAGCACCCGTTCCAGTGGTTCAAAGTCTGGTGCTTGGAATGCCAAACAGATGTCGTCTGCATAGATGAATTTGCGGGATTTTGTAGTAGGCAGGTCGTTTATGTAGAGGTTGAACAGAGTTGGAGCTAGAACTGAGCCTTGTGGGAGTCCGTTTTTCTGCATTCTCCATGCACTTGTGTTCTGACTGAGGTGGACTCTGAACCTTCGGTTGGTCAGCAGGGTTTTTATAATTGCTGTTGCCCAAGCAGGGATCGCCTTTATAAGTTTTTTATGATTGGTCCAATCATGTGCAACTATCCAATCGCAGTTGCCGTTTACAATACAGCAGTAGCTTGAGTACAAAACATCCGGGTTATCGCGGGAGACTTGACCCGGGGAAGCGCCGAGCACTTATGTAATCGTGTTGATTTTTGCTAAAATCGGTAACATCGGTGACAATAAGGTACCTTACCCCCCCTAAAAATTTCTCAACAGATTTAGACGATTCACAGAAATGATCAATTTGAAAATAAATCGGCGGAAAATTGCCATCCCTGGGTTGCCCAGAACTTTAGTTGACAGACTGGACCTGAATTCAGTTTTGTTCTTGTTCACATGGCTGAATATGCGCTCACAGTCCACAATAATAATTCCTGGAAATGCTTTGGAGTATTCCTCATGAAAAGACTTGCCATGTGTGTGGATATGGATTATCATAGTCTCTTAATTTTCTTAATCAGTGTTAATTTTCTTAATCAGTGTTCTTTCTTAATCAGTGTTCATCTATATTTATGTAAGATCTCTGATTATTATACTCTTTGCTTCCTCAGGTGTTCCATTAAGTTTGATCCAAACTCTACAATTTCTTGTCCATGTTGCCTGTATCTTGTCTTTTCAGCATCCGTGCTTGCCGTGCTATTTCAGCATTAGTTTTTGTTAGATGTTCATTTAGGTAAACTTCTGTTCTCCGTAACTTTCTGGCCTGCCTCAGTATGTCATTCTTTACCCAGGGATGTGATTTGGGGTTGGGGAAATTATCTTAAAATTTAGCAGGGGGTCTGGGGGACATAGTCCCCCAGCGGGGTCCGGGGCAGAGCCCTGGTGGGGGGGGCAAGGGGGGCAAAGCCCCCTGAAGCTCCTGGCTTTTTATGATTTTTAAGTACCAGAACTGTGCTTAAATGACATAAAACAAACAGCTGAATGCCACTTATTACTGTATAATATTGACTTACTGTATGTTCCAAGAAGATAAAATCTCTGCTTAGTTCAGAGATTTTTTGATCTCTTCCATTTCCTCCTTCTTTGGTGGCATTTTTACTGACCTGTTGATAGTAAAACAATCTTTGCTGGTGACGCCGATATCCGAGCCGACCGACCTCGAATCCAGCTGGGCCTCAGCTAGCCCCCTCCGCTGCTAGTCCCGCTGCTTACCGCCGCTGCAATTGAGCTCCTGTCCAGCCGGGGTACCGGCAGCTCCTCCACCAAGTCCCGCTGCCCACCGCCGCTGTAGTTGAGCTCCGATCCTGCTCCTGTCCAGCTGGGGTCCCGGTAGCTCCTCCGCTGAGCCCCGCCACCTACCGCCGTCTTCCTCAGTAGTTCCTCCGCTGAGCCCCGCCGCTGTAGCTGGGCTCCGATTCCGGCTCTTATCCGGCTGGGGCCCCGGCTGCTCCTCCACTGGTCCCCGTCTCCTACCACCGCTGTACTTGAACTCCGATCTGGCTCCCGTCCAACTGTTGCCTCGGTTGGTTCCTCCGGCGAGCCCCAGTCACCGGGGACGGAGTCGCTTCTTTGTATCGGTGTTAGGTGCTACGACTAGCTATGGCGTTAGCTTAGCAAACACTTCAGGTAAATTTAGATACGATTCCTAGCGATCTCGTGTTTGGAATTGCTTTCGTGTTTTTTTTACGATTTAAAATTTTTGACTGAATTTTTAGTGAAAAACCGTAATTTTGATTAATAAAGCCATAACCCAGAATGGGGTCTTGAAAACCGTAACCATTTCGGCAAAACCGGAGTAGTTGGCAGGTAGGTATGACTCATACCTAAGGACAATTTAGAATCCCCAGTTTTTTGATGCCAATTAACCTAACTTGCATGTTTTTTGGCATGTAGGAGGAAACCAGAGAAATCCCGGAGTAAACCCACGCAGACACGGATGTATCAAGAATGAAATGACCCCACGCCAACTTCATGGCTGGTGTACCTACGTTTCTACTGTTATTGGTCCATTGGCGACAGAGGTGATGTTGGGAGACTGCTAATGATGTGAAAATTATTGTACACACCAGAGATACATGATGAACAAACATCTAAGTCAGTCCCTCCAGGATTTCGCGATGTTGTGATTGCATCAAGTCACACAAAATCAGCCAATCAGCACTATTGCAGGACCTTGCAACTTATCCAATCACTGCAACCTTCCCACAATTTTGGCCAATCCTTGTCAACTTCCACCAATTTCACCAATCAAATTTCAGCTGAGTGGTGCTGAAATGCTCAGTCTAACCAATCAAATGCATCGCTACATCGCATTCACTTCCATGTTTACAGTATTAATGCAACATTTCAGCAAAAAACTGTGTAATTAAAAAAATAAACACTCACCTGTGAGGTTTCCAACACCGTCCCTCCATGTTCCCCAGCCTGCCGGTGGACGTCTCTGTCCTGACCGCGTGTACGAAGTGCTGGGTTTGTGCTGGAAAAATGTCCGTCTGCCCCAAAAGCACCCGTTGCAGGAGCGCATGTGACAAGAGACTCCATAAAATCACAAACAAACGAGCAAGTCTAACACTACAGCGTGTTTGATCATTTCATACATCTTTAGAGGTAAATCATTACTATGTGGGACACATATGTTGGTTTCATATGCTCCACAGATATATTACTGTATGTTTATTGTGTGCTTCACGTCTCAGGGGAACAAAGGGACTGAGCCTCCTAGAGGTAACAGGAGGGTGTGAGATTTGGCCTTTTGTTTCAAGGAGATGGCCTTGAGAGATTTCCTGACCACCGGAGACTAGGGGGTGGATGGAGTTAAGATCGGGGGAAGTTACATTGTGACTGGGATTAAGTACCATGTGACTGTAGGTTTGATGTCCTGGGTATAAAAGGACAGATGTGAGAAGATTCATCCTCTTTTTCTGCTTTGGAATGTTGGAGTATGTGATTGTGAATAAAGCTGAACCTGAGGAATAAAACTCAGTCTCGTCCTTCAACACATCTCCACACTGGTGACCTTACGACGAAGCATGAGCAGAAGTAATTCTCCCGAGCCGGACTCGTCAGAAGCCAGCCTGATGAATGCCGCCACGTTCCAGCTGCCGGACTTCTGGCAGAACAGTCCGCGCTCCTGGTTTAGCGTGGTCGAGGCGCAGTTCAACCTCCGGAGAATCTCTCGAGATGACACAATGTTTTACCATGTGGTGGCGAAGCTGGACAACCACACAGTCCTGAGGGTGGAGAACCTGGTCAACCACACACCGGACAGCGACAAGTACAGCGCATTAAAGGCTGCGCTTATCAGCCACTTCACCCCCTCAGTGCAACAGCGAGCAGAGGGGCTCCTGGCGTTGATGGAATTTGAGAACGACAGACCCGCAGACCTGATGGGGAAAATGCTGAGGTTGAGAGACTCCAACGATGACAGCTTTATCTTCACCCACCTTTTCCTCAGGACCATACCGCCAGTGGTGAGAGTGACCCTGGCCGGCTCACCTCTGTTGGCCCGACGAGACTACCACGAGCTGAGCCAGGAGGCGCAACGACTCGTCGACGCCCACAAACGGAGCGCGGCTTCGGCCGCGGCAGCGGAGCTAGGCGCAACGTCTGGAGACGGCATGGGGCCAGAGGCTGCAGCACCAGACTCACCGACGACGGCAGCAGCAAGGGCCAGGCGACACGGAGCAGATGACGTCCTTTGCTTATACCATCGCCGCTTTGCAGAGAGGGCACGCAAGTGCATTCCACCGTGCCATTTCAAGCGCTCAGGAAACGCCAAGACCGGGGGTCGGTAGCAGCTGCGGCCCTCGGGGAGGAGAACAAGCTGCTCTACCTGAAAGATGCACGCTCGGGGAGGCATTTCCTCGTGGACACAGGCTCCCAGCTGAGCTTCATCATGCCTTCCTACGCGGACCGGCTGGCGCCTTCCGGTGGTCCCCGGGTGTCAGCAGCGAACGGCTCGGCGATTAAGACCTTCGGTGAGAGGACTCTGCTTCTGTCTTTGCAGGGCCGTGCATTTGAGTGGACTTGTTGTAGCAGCAGTCAATTTCAACATGTTAGGGGCTGATTTTTTGTGCTCACATGGTTTATTGGTTGATCTTGCTAACAGACGCCTGGTTAATGCACTCTCCTTTTATTCTATTCCCTGTACAGCTCGAGTGGCCCCGCCAACTGCACAAGCCAACGTCACAGCTGCAGGTGGTAAGTTCCACACACTCCTCACTCAGTTCCCAGCACTCACGGTCCCAACGTTTTCGGCGACAGTGGCTAAACATGGGGTGGAACATTTTGTTACTACCACCGGCCCACCCGTTTTTGCAAAAGCTCGGCGCTTGGACTCAGCTAAACTGACCATAGCGTGCGAGGAGTTCGCCAACCTGGAAAGACTGGGCATCATCAGGCGTTCGATGAGCCCTTGGGCTTCACCGCTGCACATGGTCCCAAAGGCTGATGGCTCGTGGCGACCTTGCGGTGATTTCCGCAGGTTGAATAACGCCACAGCGCACGACCGCTACCCGATCCCGCACATCCAAGATTTTTCGGTTCATTTGGCGGGGGCGCGCATTTTTTCTAAAATAGACTTGGTACGCGGTTACCACCAGGTTCCAGTGCGCGCTGAGGACATACCCAAAACAGCGGTAATAACTCCTTTCGGGCTTTTTGAGTTTTTGCACATGCCTTTTGGGCTTAAGGGAGCGGCGCAGACGTTCCAACGCATGATGGACGCGGTCCTGCGCGATCTCCCTTTAGTGTTCGTCTACCGGGACGACATATTGGTAGCCAGCGCGTCTGAAGACGAACACGAAAGCCACCTCACAGCAGTTTTCCGGAGGTTGGCAGAGCACGGGTTAATAATCAACCCAGCGAAGTGTCAGTTCGGGGTGGCGCAGATTGATTTTTTGGGGCATCGCGTCTCGCCAGAAGGAGCGGTCCCTCTGCCCGATAAAGTGCGCGCAATAACAAATTCTCCCCAACCACAAACGGTCAAAGCGTTACAGGAGTTTCTGGGAATGGTTAATTTTTATAACCGTTTCCTCCCCCGCGCAGCGCAGCTCATGCAACCATTGTATGCTGCACTAAAAAAGCAAAAACCCACAAATAAAATCGAATGGTCTCCCGAGCGGGAGCGCGCATTCTCTCAAGTCAAATCAGCCCTGGCAAACGCTGCGTTGTTGGCACACCCAGTCCCAACGGCCCGCATGGCGCTCACTACTGACGTGTCAGATGTAGCCATAGGGGTGGTCGTTGAACAGTATGTGGCTGGAGCCTGGCAACCGCTCGCGTTTTTCAGCAAGACCTTGCGCGATAGTGAGTGAAAATACAGCGCGTTCGACAGGGAGTTGTTAGCTCTACACTTGGCCATCTTCCACTTCCAGTTCTGGCTGGAAGGACGCCGTTTCACCGCGTTCGTGGACCACAAACCGCTGACTTTCGCGATGGCCAAGATTTCAGAACCTTGGTCGGGCCGGCAGCAGAGACAGTTGGCCGCGATATCGGAGTTTACTACTGATATTCAGCATGTGGCAGGTAAATATAATGTAGTGGCAGACTGCCTCTCATGTGCTGTGGCGGCTCCAGGCCCCGTGGGGGCAGACTCTGCAGCCATGGCCGCGGAGCAGGGTAGCGATGCGGAAGCGCGCGCGGCCCCGGTCCGTGTAGGTATAGATTATGCAGCCATGGCCGCGGAGCAGGTTAGCGACGCGGATGTGCGCGCGCTCCAGTCTGGACCAACAGGGTTAAGGCTGGAGAACAGGGTGCTGCAAGACGGTATGCCCCCCCCCCAATCTGCGATGTCTCCACGGGACGACTGCGTCCGGTGGTGCCAGCCGCGTGGCGCCGCCGCGTTTTTGACTCGATCCATTCTCTGGCGCACCCGGGAGTGCGCGCGTACCACACAGCCGCTGGTGATTCCTACCCCTAAAAATTAGAATATCTTGATTTATTTTTCATAATTGGTATTAGGGCTGCACAATTTGACAAAAATGTGCAATTGCAATTATGGCCCCAAGTATTGTGATTTGTGATGCCATTTTAATTCTTAATACTTTCTCCCCCCCCAAGCTGGTCCCTATATTGGAAGTCGCCATAGCGGCTCATCGGTCCACAAATTTGATCTGGTATTTTACGCCAGATGGATGACCTTCCCCGTTTACCTGCACTTGGGAGTACACTGGCTTGTGCTCCCCTGTGGCTGGGTAACCAGCCTTCCTTCCCCCATTCTATTACGCTGAGCACCAAGCTAGAAGGCAGAGAGTACCATTTTGATCTGATGTTTGGTATGACCTGGCTGCGGCGTGAATCCACAAGCTCCAGGCTGCGGGATGGATATTCTACCACTAGGCCATCACTCCGGTTGTTAAATAACAACGATGATAAATAATCGTGTTCCGTCTGACTGCTTTGTTCATGAACACTGTGGAGAGAATTCACTGCACTTGTTCAACTTTAAGTCAATAAAAACAACTCAGAATGTCCAACCTTTGATTTTATTGTGGGGGGGGGGGGGGGGGGGGGGGAGTAGTTCTGATTTTTGAGGGAGTTAATAAATCCAGGAAGCATTTGGAACTCTCGCTGGAACCTCAGTGTTCATCATTAACTAAACCACAGTCAGCTTTCTGGTCCACATCCATGAAACGACCCCAGATTTGTGCCCGTAGTGTTCCAACATCAGCACTTGATGAACTGGTGTGTGACCTCATATATTCCCACCGACTCTCCAGCCTTCTCATCGTAGTCTGTCCAGTCCTGAAACATTCAAAATGATGCAGAGAGAATGGGATGTTCTATTAGCAAGAACACTGAAGGATATTTTAAAATGATGTACTTGGCAACAACACATTATTTCCTAAACTGAAGTATAACACGAGTCAAACACAGTTTCATTGTTTTTTGTGCAGTGCCCCCCCCCCCTTACTTTTTCTAGCAGGTTGACTTCAGGAAACTGTGTTCCAGTCTCTGCTCCAGCTGCTGCAAAGCCAGCCTAGAGGAGGAAGTTAAGAGTTTCATATCGTTACTTAAAACCAAAGTGTTAAAGGTTAAAAAATATGTGAAGACTCAAGAGGCTGAAGGCCTTTTTGTGTTAAGTTGAGCACTTTGTTTTGAAAAAAACACAAAGAAAAATCCTTTTTTTAAATGAATAAAAGTTTTTTATTGAAATGGTGTCGTGGATTTTCTTTATATTAATAAATGTTAAAGTTTTAGCAAGTAACGAAAGTTAGCGTAAGAAAATGACTATCCTGTTAGTACGTTCCGTTTATATTAGCTTATCCGTGTTTGACCATCAGCTCTCCTGGAGGATGGTTGCTGACGGCTGAAATGTTTAAGTCACAGCTAACGTGTTGAATGCAGTAAATGACTGAATTACAGGAGTAGCTATCGCTTTTTCGTCTTCATTAATATTAGCGCATCTCCCTTTTTTCTGTTAAGACAGAGACCAGGTGTCTATTTTTTTGCTTTTGCACTTTACCTTTTGTGTTCAGGATTGCTCTTTTAATTTGTACCAATTGTTTGGCTAAAAATACATTTCATCAAGCTGCTGAGCTTCAGTTTCAAATTTGTGTTTCATGGATCATTTTATTTAGCTCTGGGAACTGCTTATAAAATGTTACATTAAAGCAGGGACTGACGAGGTGATTTTCACAGGTGTGCAGGCTTAAAACAGGTGAGGCAAAACATACGGACGAGCCCCAAACAAGAGCCGTGCCAACAGGAAGCAGAGATGGCGGACATGACTGGAATAATCGCGATTAGTCAACTACCAAAATAATGGTTTGTTGCAGCCCTACTGGGCAGGTTGACCTGAGGGTCTGACAGGAATCCCGTCTGTGGTCACTTTAGTAGCTCAATACACCCGGCTATCACAGCTAAAATAGCTGCCTGTAAATTAAATAGCAGCTGGTCTAGTAAGATGACGACAATTTAAAAAATGAGCCATAAAAAGCCCTGGTCACATGATTCAGGTTGCAAAGCTAGCAATGCTAATCGACTAGGTACTGACATCTTGTTGGGAAAACTAACAAAATATGCCAGAATGATGTGAGTTATATTACGGACTGTGGATCGCTGAAGAAGCTGGGGCCACGGATCTCTACTGCGGCAGCTAGAACTTACAGAAGAGCATGAAAAACCATGGTCGGGCTGCAGCTAGCTAGCTGCACTGTAGCTATGCGACTCCGAGGCTCAGTGGCAAACTTGCTCCTCTCCTCTGAGGAGAGGCTGGACCAGCCATCCAGGAGGCAGGTCTGCATCAGGTCTGTTCAGTAATACCGTGATCGCCTCAAAGAAGAGACCAGCCACGCCAAAGGAATCTCAAGCACCAATTTTTCGAATGTTCAAAGATTTCTCACCTGTGGCTGAAAGTCGACCGGCTCCAGACCTCGGCACTCAAACTGAACCATCGTTTTGAAGCGTTCACTGTCATCAGCCTTCAAACGAAGCGAGCAATTAGCAATGAAAACTGAAACGCAACATTTGTTTTCAAAGCAAAACCATCATAAATCAGGCAAAACGTCCTGCTGTGGGGACACGGCTTACATTATACGGTGTGATGGTGTCTCTCAAGATATCTATAAAGAACAAAAGATTTTTAGAATTTAAAAAAATAAAACCACAGCACAAATGGGTCAAAAATAAATGTGAGGGGCGCACCAATGGAGTTTTCCCTGCTACACAGTTTACACTTCTGCACCATGCTGGCGCTGCCTCGTCCTCCTTTTAGCGGTGTACTTTCCTGTGGAAACAAAACCAAAACACGGTAGCACAAATTTACAGACTTTTGGTTTTAAAAGGAAATTAGGTGTGATTTTTTCCATCCTTACCACCAGGGTTACATACTGCCATTTGTCTGAGATCTCACCACAGTTCCCACATTTGAGCTAAATATGAAAGAAGGAGAAGCTTTGCTGTGTAAATGAGACCCCAAAAAAGCGGAAAACATGTATTTAAAGCTACTACATGTACAGCACACACACTGCTCATTAAAGATTTCCCCTGACCCACTTCCGGTTATTGTAGGGGACTGAAATTGCATGTGTATAAAAGCACATGTCACACAGTAATTTGCAGCTCTGAACTCGGAAGAGTTTTTCTTTTACAGGTCCAAGATGATGAAACACCGACTTCCAAGGTCTAGTCGTGGCTTCTGACCTGCAGACTCTACAGGTGAGGTCTCCACAGCGGCATAAAGCGATGGAAGAAGGGTGTGTCCCTTGGTGGTACCCATGTAGAGAAATACTAATAACTGTGCCAAGCTATTTAATAATGACCCCCCCCCCCCACACTTGAATTCACTTTTTTTATTTGTCAGTCCAATTCATATATAAAAGCAAAATCTGAATAAAAAATAAACTATTTAGGCTGAGGAGGGGTTTAAATCCTGACCAACGATCCCTGACCAAAGTCCTTTATCATGGGCCAAATTTTCAGAAATGAAATAAGGAGCAATATTATATTAAATTACAATTTTTACATGCTGGATATGTCCTTAAAAATTAACTGCAAACAGCTGAAACACACAAACATACCGGCAGGGGGCGGTACTTCAATACAGATATAAAAAAAACACACTTAAACGGGTGTGTTTCTGGGGTGTGTTGGTGGCGTTTTTTTTTTTTCTTATCTATAATCTAATGATGACACAATGAAAACACAAAGTTTAACAGACGGCGCCACTACTGACAATAATGCGGAGCTAGCCTAGCCTGTTAGCCTAGCATGCTAGCCTGCGGTACCTTCAGAAACCAGCGGAAGTCTTCTCCCAGCGGCCTCACGTTGGTGATATTCTCCAGGGTGGCTTTAAACTGCAGCCCGAATTTCTGCCATGTGTGGGAAAAATAATTGGGTGGTTAACACCGGCGCAAATCACCCAGAATCTGTGCATATTGGACCACAGAGCCGTGCAGCAGCACCGCTACGTACCCCCATGATGAACGCTCCTATGACAACTTCCTGCCACGTTCATGGACCAGATTTTTTTTTTTTTATTTGTAATTGAAAAAAAAGAAAGATATGTTTTAGTAGGAATTTGATGTGTAAAACAGAGGTCAATATGTTGTTAACAGCTGTAACATTGATTGACATTGACATGTAAACTCACATAAGGATTGACATTTCCAGCCTGTGTTGTGTTATAGCTTAGTTTTTCTTTTTTCTCTGTGACACTATGTCTTAGATTTGTTTTTGAATAGTAACCGCTTAACTTAGACTAGCTCAGTTTTCTTTTTCTCTCAGTCATATTTTGTCTTAGCCTTGTTTTAAATTGTAATCGCTCTTGTCTTGTTTTCTCTTTTTTCTCCTTTGAATTCTTGGATGGAATATGGGTGGGCAATATAAGCTGCGGCTTCAGCCATCACCCCTTTCGGATAACTCACGTGGAATTGTATAGTAGAAGGAGTCTTTGTCTAATTTGACCTTGTTGTTATATTATACAGTTTCTTTTAACCTGTAATGTACTATCCGAAATAAATAAAAATACTATCCGAAATAAATAAAAATAAATGGGAAGGTCTATGCCAAGGTACTGGAGAGGAGAGTCCGGCCGTTGGTCGAACCTCGGATTCAGGAGGAGCAATGTGGTTTTCGTCCTGGCCGTGGCACATCGGACCAGCTCTTTACCCTCTCGAGAATTCTTGAGGGTTCGTGGGAGTTTGCCCAACCAGTTTACATGTGTTTTGTGGACTTGGAGAAGGCATTTGACCGCGTCCCTCGTGGATTTTTGTGGGGGGTGCTTCGGGAGTATGGGGTATCGGGCTTGTTGTTACGAGCTATTCGGTCTCTGTACGACCGTTGTGAGAGTTTAGTTCGCATTGCCAACACTCGGTCAGAGTCATTCCCAGTGAGAGTTGGACTCCGCCAGGGCTGCCCTTTGTCACCGGTCCTGTTCATAATTTTTATGGACAGGATTTCTAGGCGCAGCCAGGGAATGGAGGGTGTCATGCTTGGTGACCACAGGATCTCATCTCTGTTGTTTGCAGATGATGTTGTCCTGTTGGCTTCATCCAGCAATGACCTACAGCTCTTGCTGGGACGGTTTGCCGCTGAGTGTGAAGCGGCTGGGATGAGAATCAGCACCTCCAAGTCCGAGTCCATGGTCCTCAGCCGGAAAAAGGTGGATTGTCCTCTCCGGGTTGGGGACAGGCTCCTGCCCCAAGTGGAGGAGTTTAAGTATCTTGGGGTCTTGTTCACGAGTGAGGGGAAAATGGAGCGAGAGATCGACAGACGGATTGGAGCAGCATCTGCAGTGATGCGGACGTTGTACCGGTCTGTTGTGGTGAAGAGGGAGCTTAGTTCTAAGGCAAAGCTGTCGATTTACCAGTCAATCTACGTTCCTACTCTCACCTATGGTCACGAGCTTTGGGTAATGACCGAAAGAACGAGATCGCGGATACAAGCGGCTGAAATGAGCTTTCTCCGTAGGATTGCTGGACTCACCCTCAGAGATAGGGTGAGGAGCTCAGTCATCCGGGAGAGGCTCAGAGTAGAACCGCTGCTCCTCCACATTGAAAGGAGTCAGTTGAGGTGGTATGGGCATCTGATTAGGATGCCTCCTGGACGCCTCCCACTTGAGGTGTTTCAGGCACGTCCCACTGGGAGGAGACCCCGGGGCAGACCCAGGACTCGGTGGAGAGACTATGTCTCCCAGCTAGTCTGGGAACGCCTTGGTATCCCCTCTGAAGAGCTGGAGCAGGTGGCTGGGGAGAGGGAAGTCTGGGCTTCTCTGCTTGAACTGCTGCCTCCGCGACCCGGACCTCCGGAAAAGCGGTAGAAGATGGATGGATGGATGGATGTACTATCCGAAATAAATAAATTCATTCATTCATTCATTGATGAAAATATTAGGTTGTAGGGTTATGACAGTAAATAGCCCGTTCATAATAAACTGGCCCCTGAACGCAGCATTAAAATTGGGTTCAAGATTCAGACGCCTGCGCAATTCTTGTAAATGAGCAACGTTTTCTTGCAGATTAGCAATTTCTAGTAAATTTGCAACTTCTTGTAGATTTGCAGCTTTTTCCAAGTAAATTTTCAACTTTCTTTGTAGATTTACAACTGCTTTCTAATAGATGAGTAACTTTGTTCTTGTAGATTTGAAACTTTTTCCCATAAAGTTAATCCCTTCCAATTAAACTGCATGGGGCGGCACCCATCTCCATTTCACTGACCCTCGGCCACACAGCTACTGTAAGTAGTGTAAGCTACAGTGTGTATGTGTGTGTGGGGGGGTATCAGTCCTCAGGTAGCTGTGTGCATTAACTTTCCCCATTCCATTATGCTGAGCACCAAGCTAGAAGGCAGAAAGTACTATTTTTATATGGTCTTTGGAATGACTTGGCCAGCATTTGAACTCCGGCCTCCCAGTTGTGGCCCGGATGCTCTACCCCCATAAATTTGCAGCTTTTTCCTTGAAAATTTGCAACTTTATTTTCATAAATGTTCAACTTTTCATATAAATCTCTAATTTTTTTTTCTAGTAAACTTGCAACTTGCAGATTTGTAGCTTTTTCAAGTAAACTTGCAAATTTTTTTCATGTAAATTTGCAACCATTTTCTAGATTGGCAACACCCCCCCACCCCCAAATAAATTTGCACCTGTTCCTGTAGATTTTCAACTTTTTTCCATAAATTTGCAGCTTTTCCCTTGTCAATTTGCAATTTTTTCCCTCAATTTGTGATGGTAAATTTTCGTTATTCTTGGAAATTTTCAAGTTTTTTTCCTGAAAAATTTGCAATTTTATCCTGTTTTTTTTTTTTTTGCAGATATGCAATTTTTTCCTCATAAATATGAAACTTTTTTTTAAAAATATATTTGCAACTTTTCCCAATCTTGAATTCTTCCCCATTACAAAACTCTGGGTCGCCAAGCATCTAGAAACGACCCCAATTTGGACCAAAATCCCATCTTTGCGTGCATCAACAACCGCTGCCCAAACGAGAAAACATGCAGACCTTCATCATAACCACCACACACGAAGGACAGATGTTTCACCTTCAGTTTATTGATCATAAAGTAACTGACATGTCGAGTCACTACAGAATCACTTCAGCAGCCATACAGTACAAATCTGGTACAAATCACTCATTCCTCATCTGCATTATACACAATAGAACCAACAACACATGGCATAGAAAATGGACAGCTGAGTTTTTTTTGGTAACGCCCTGTGATAATGGAAACTATTTTCAAGTGTGGCTAATCACCGTTCATGTTGACCTGAGGTATCTACAGAGGCATTATGGTCAGTCTTGGTGGGTTTTTAATTATTATGCAATATTGCTGTGGTATTGGACTATTTTTCCTGCATTTTAAATCAATGTTTTATGATAAACCTGAGATTATGAGTCAGCTTAACGGGCCTGAATTTATGTGAATGACAGCAAACGGTATATATACAATTTTTAAACACCCTGTTCACCAATCATAGGCAATTTCAGCCACTGGAGACAAGCAGCTATAACCAGGGTCGGCAACCTGAAACTCACTTGGTTTTTTAAACAAAAATTGACATTCATGAGGAAAAAAGTTGCAAATTTAAAGACCTCAAATTTACAAAAGTGAACATTTTCAAGAAAAAATCTCAAATTTACAAAAAAAGGTAGTAAATTTGTGCACAAAAGTTGCATATTAAATTTCAAATTAAAAAAGAATTTGCAAACTCATGAGAAATCAAGTTGCAAACTGCAGGTGAAAAAGGTTTCACCACAAAATTTGCACCTTTTAAAGAAAACACAAATTTACAGAAAAAAAGTGGTAAATCTGCCTGGAAAAAAAAAGTAAAAAATTTGAGGGAAAGACATCACAAATTTACAGAAAAACTTGCAATTTTACCAAAGGAAATGTGCAAATTTGTAAGAAAATTTTCAAAAATTTGTGCACAAAATTTGCAGATTCAATGAAAAAAAAAAAAAATCAAATTTACATAAAGGGAAAAAGATTTAATTTTGTTTTTTTTTTAAATTTGCAAACTGAGAAACCAGGCTGCAAGTGAAAAAGGTTTCACCACAAAATCTGCAAGTTTTAAAAAAAACATCACAAATTAACAGGAAAAAAAAAAATCTATGAATAAAGTTGTAATTTTAAGAAAAAGACCACAAATTTAAAATTTACAGAAAAAAATCTTAAGTTTCCCAAAGAAAATTTGTGAAAAAAATTTCTGAACATTTGCTCGAAAAACTATACAAAAAATAAATCTACAAAATGTATTTCAAGGTAAACTTTTCATCAAATTACTTGGATTTTACTTTATTCACTTGCAGCTCCATGCCAACTCTGTGGGGCCCAAAACTGCTTTAAAAACAAAACTGAATCAATGTTGCTGACCCTGACCTACATTTGGCGTTTGGTTTTGGTTGACCCGGTTGGTTTTCACGCATTTCCATCTACTGCAGAAACACGGAAACGAGGTGGGAGTCTGTGTGGAGTAAAACAGCCCTCTGGTGTTCAACGTTAAAACACTGAAACGAAAACAAACTCAAACACTGAAACAGGAAAGATTGTCGGTACGAATACGGAGCTCCGATCCCAATTTGGCCGACGACTCCTCCACATCATTGCCAGACACTCCTCACTTATTCTCAGTTCAAGTTTTATCAGCCAGAGGAAAAAAAAAAAATGAGAACACACCCCCCTCCTTCTTTTATTCATCATCAGAGAGAATTTAAACAGAGCAGCAGGGGAAATAAATTAAAAAAAGAAAAACGTATGGTTTTAATTTTTAACTACAACAGGAGACTTTTTTCCCACATGGAAAAAGTCTAAATGATAATAATTACAAAGACATAACCAATAACAAGAGTAGTCATAATAATAAAAGGCATATCATCAATTCTCTTTGCATTTCTTCTTATCAGCCGTGTTCAAAGCCAAGAAAGCTGGAACCTTTTTAGGGGAACTATCAGAGGAACTCTTTTTTTTTTTTTTGCATATTTACAGTTTTTGTTTTTATTTGGTAAATTCACAATTGTTTCTCAGATTCGGACACAGAAATTCTAGCCCTGGTGTAGAAGCTGGAACACGTGTGCATTCACACCTTTTAAACGTGCTGCTGAAATAACAGTTGACAGTGCGCTGCTGACTTTAGACCTGCTTTCTGTTAGTCAAAGGCGCGCAAACAGAGCAACGCACCGTAGTACGAAGGCGCCCAACTTTGTGCCGAACCTCACCCACTTCAAATGTGTCCCCTCCTACAAGCACCAAATGATTCTGTGCCTTTACACTTGCAACTTTTCATGTAAAAGTCATGGAAATTTGCTTTTCTTGTCAATTTCACACGTTTTGCTCATAAAATGCACAGCTTCCTGTCTGCTGACCCTCCAGATGGTCACTCTCTTCGGCGGCCCAGAGAAATTATTGTACCCAGGAGTAAAACCAAAAGACATGAGCTCTTTCCTTCTCTGTACCTTTAAACTGTATTATAAGTAACTTTGTTTTTTTTAGGAGTGATGAGTTTTACATTTAACTTTTAAATTTGTGATAATCATTTTTTTTGTTTTTTTTTTAATTGTATGTTTGTCTCCATTCAGGATCCATGGTTTCAACAAGGTGTTGCTATGTTGTATTTTCCTGGTATGACAAACCTGTAATAATAAAATGGGAAAAAAAACTATTCAGCAACTTATATTCTCAAATTTTTCAACCTTTTTCTTTAAAATTTGCAATTATTTCCTGTAAATTTGTAACTTTTATTGTAGGTTTGCAACTTTATTCTCATACATTTTTAACTTTTTTCCCCTCAAAAAATTGCAACTTTTTCCATGTAAATTTGTAACTTTTTCTTGTGAATTTGCAACCATTTTCCTGTAAATTTGCAACTTTTTTCAACAAAATAGGATTAAATGGTAAATTAACTCTGTCCTCCATTTTTCCAATGGTAGCTGTGGTGTTGAGTGTAGTGTGTGTGATGCTGTACCCGCCCACAGGGTGACGTCAGGCGGGCATGGCCACTGGTATAATTCTGTGTTCTGATAATAAAGAGTAGTTCGCAGTTCAGCACGGCTCCTCTCTCATTATTCATACATAATGAATGTCGGTAACGAGGATAATTATGGCAGCGTATGGGCTACCTCAACCCCTAGTGCAGTTTCTGAGCCCTGTGGCCGAAGTGGAGGGCCATGTTTGAGTGTTACATCAGGGCACTGGGCCTAGGTGGACTTGACGGGAGAAGACAAGAGCTTCTGACCCATCATCTCAGCGCGGAGGGCCGAAGAATTCTCGGTACATTGGGAGAGACGGCGTGCTATGAGGATGCTGTCGAGCGGTTGGCCGATTTTTTCGCCGGGCAGACAAGGACCACGACGCTGTGGGTGGCAGGAGTGTTGGCGCCAAACAAGGCTAAGCTAGTTAGCTGGGAGAAGCTAACAGCACAGTCAGTGTCTATGGATGGGCTAGCCACAAAGCTAATTGCGCACCAAAAGAGGGCTCCAAGCTACAAGCTGGGCATCGAGGTGGGACTGAAGATGGCGAGCCAGCCGCGAAGCGCAAGAAGATTGAGGACCGGAGCGCTGATGAGTTGGACGGCACAGTGTGCAACGACAGTGGAGAGGGAGAGCAGCAGAAGTCATCCCCGCAGCTGGAGGCTAGGCAGCAGCAGAGCAGGACCGTGGAAGCTGAGAGACCCGGGGAAGAGCAGCAACAGTCGGGCACAGAGATGATGCAGTGGAGAGCTTGGGACGAGAGTGCTGAGGGCAGCGACGAGACGCCTGGGTCGGAGAGTGGAACCGACGAGCGTGACGCTGGGAGCCCCCAGGGAGAGCAGCTGCAGCCGGACATGGAGTCCACGCAGCAGAGCGTCTGGGACAAGGGTGCCAAGAGCAGCGACAAAACGCATGGATCAGAGAGTGATGCCGACCACAGCGAAGCTGAGAGCCCCGGGAGAGAGCAGTTAAGGCTGGGCATGGTGACAGTGAGCGGCTGGAATGAGGGTGCTGAGTGCAGCAACAAAGTGCCTGGGTAGGACAGGGATGCCGACAAGAGTGACGCTGAGAGCCCCGAGGAAGAGCAGCTATGACCGGGCACGGAGACAGCGCCTGAAACGAGGGTGCTGGGAGCAGCAGCGAGGCGCCTGGGTTGGGAAACGACACCGGCAAAAGCGATGCTGCGAGCCCTGGGAGAGAGCAGCTACGGCTGGGCACGGAGACAGCGCCCTGGAGCGCCTGGGACCAGGGTGCTGAAAGTAGCGGCAAGGTGCCCGGGTTGGTGAACGGTGCCAACGAGCAGGCTTCGGGTCTCCCCAGAGTTTGGCCACAGGGGGCTGGAGTGTTTAAAGCCATGACGGCGGTGTTGAGAGCGGTCGGGAGCAGACCGACGAGCACAGAGGGACGGTGTGCCGGACAGCACAGCGGGTCCCGAGGAGTGACTCAGTCAGCGGTGAAGAAGGACGTTATAGCAGGAGAGATTGCTCTTGATCCCAGGGGCAGACGGCGGCCACGAGTGCCCATGTCATGGGGCTGCCCGGGGCCTCTGAGCCGGTCTTATCTTCAGCGGCCAGGGGCGTGTATGATTTGGGGCTGCCCTGGGCCCCCGGGCTGGTTCTACCGCAGGCTGCCAGTGGATAGAGATGTGACTTGAACACTATCAAATGTAAATACATGTACATAGTGCTGGTGTGCATGACAGTATGTATGTGGTGTGTTATGGGCTCATTTTACGCATTTTTAGAGACTTGGTCCAATTTTAGTTTTGTGTGAATGTGGTAGGTTATTTCGTTACAGTTAATTGTTCCCATTTTCTTAGTGCATGATTCAGGTCCTGAATTGGGGAGGGCCTTGATTGTGTGTGTGGTTTTGCATTTTGTAAGGGGGAGGGGAAGTGTGATGTCATGAGTGTAGTGTGTGTGTGTGTGTGTGTGTGTGATGCCGTACCCTCCCAGAGTGACGTCAGGCAGGCATGGCCACTGGTGTATATAATTCTGTGTTCTGATAATAAAGAGTAGTTTGCTGTTCAGTTCAGCACGGCTCCAGTCTCATTATTCATACACAACAGTAGCTTCCCCTCAATTTTACACAAGTTAAACAGCTCTGTTTCTGCAGGAATTCAAGAAAAACAAGCAGAAGCATGTAGCTCCGAAAAGTTCCTTTGCTGAGAGTTCAAATAAAGCAGTTCCAGTACTTTCGGGTGGGAACACGGGTAAGTTTTTTTTTCTCCTCCTCTTAAATACATTGGTGCCCCTGGGCATTTATTTACAGCTCGACCCCTCTCCGCTCTGTGAGGAGAGGCGTATCGAGGTCAGTGAGGCCGGCTGCTGGACTCCGAGGTTCTCCGTTGACGTGGAGGGTTGCTCTGGTTGCTGTGGCCGTTCACGTAGCCATTGTGGCGCTTGTTTAGTCCGCCGTTCAGAATGTCCTGGATGTGCTGCACGATCAGGTTGATGGCCACTGTAAAAACAATCAATCAATACACAATAGGGGAAGTACTGGTATCATCAATTTCCCCATTGTGGGACTAATAAAGGCTTATCTTATCTTATCAATTTTCTTCAGTGCATACTGTTTATTTCCGAGACAAGTGGTATGAAATTTTCACCAGACTTTGGCATTAATTACAGGGGAAAATGTATTGAACACGAGAAAAAACAGTTCACAAGACATGGTGAAATAAAGAATCAGCTGAAATCTGTAAGTCGTTAGAAGTTCTACCTTTTATCTGTGGAAATTAACATCAGCTGGGTAGTTACTTGACAAATGGCTACAAAAAGGATTTTTGTTACCAAGGTGTCAGAAACATCTCGTTTGGTAAAAGCCAAGAGCTCTCCCAAACCCTTCACAACTCGATTACTAGAAACACATTGATGGATTTGATTCGATGCGTATCAAAACTTCTGAATCATTATAGTGGAAGGAACATCACTCTACCGTCAACTGGCCACATACAGGAGCTCCTCGCAAGATATCTGACCACAGAGTCAGAGGAGTAACCCAAGAGCCAAGGAGAACTGGGAATGAGCTCCAGAAAGATTTGGAGGCAGTAGGTGCAATTGCGGCAGAGAAAATGACAGGCAATGCACTCCACGCAAACTCACCTCACAAGACTCCATTACTAAAAATTTGCTAAACAGCATTTGGACAAGTCTATGAAATACTGGGAGAATATAGTGTGGTCAGATGAGATGAAAATGGAACTTTCTGCCTGTCATACTACACTCATGTTTTGGAGGAAAAACGGCACCACACATACCTCAAAAATATGACTACAACAGCGAAGTTTGGAGATGGAAGTAGGGCTGGGAATCGACCATTTCCAGAATCAGTTCAATTCCGATTCTTGAGGTTCTGAATCAATTCAATTCCAATTCAATTCAATCCGATCCCAATTCACAAAGGGAAATTACCATTTTAATATCCATTTTACTTGCCAGGAAAAAAAAAATTCTTAGAGCACTAATGCTGCAAAATGTACCAGGAATATTCTAATTTTGTTGATACATAAAGTATCACATCAAGAACTGACCCAAAATCAATTTCAATAATGCACTTTTTGTTATTTAACTTATGATTTTACAAAGTGCTAACAAGTAATTTCTTTAGTGCAAAGGGTGTGTAATGTCAAGTTAGCAACCCAGAGTAAGTAAAAAAAAAAATACAATGCGTAAGGCATGTATACATAATGTCACTGTTATTTGCCAGCAACTTTAGATTTCAAATATAGCAGGCATTCAGTGCAACTACAACATAGTTTTTGTAAGGAATACCTGAGAAAACGCAACACTTGTGACGCTAAATTTTCAGCATTGAAGCAAATTTTTCGCATGGCGCAAATGTATATAAACTTAATGTAAACATGCAGAAAGGACACACATTTGCGCCCGAGGGGTTGTGCCTACCAGGACTAGCAAGTAATCAGTGAAACTGTTTTCTACTTGAGAATTAAGATTCTGCTGTCACCGGAATAAAATTAACACTGGAGAGTAAACTAGTTTGAAAATGAGACTGCCACCCACCTGTAGACAGACGGGTTGTAGTTGAAACGGACTGTTATATACAGTTAGGCCCAGAAATATTTGGACAGTGACACAATCTTCATGATTTGGGCTCTGCGTGCCACCACATTGGATTTGAAATAAAACAACTACAACGGAATTGAAGTGCAGACTTTAAGGTTTAATTCAAGGGGTTGAACAAAAATATATGATTAAACATGTAGGAATTGTAGCCATTTTTATACAAACGCTCCTCATTTCAGGGGCTCAAAAGTAACTGGACAAATAAACATAACCCTAAGTAAAATGTTACTTTTCAATATTTTGTTGAGAATCCTTTGCAGGCAATGACTGCCTGAAGTCTGGAACCCATGGACATCACCAGACGCTGGGTTTCCTCCTTTGTGATGCTTTGCCAGGCCTTTACTGTAGCTGTCTTCAGTTGTTGCTTGTTTGTGGGTCTTTCTGCCTTAAGTTTTGTCTTGAGCAAGTGAAATTCATGCTCGATTGGGTTGAGATCTGGTGATTGACTCGGCCATTGCAGAATATTCCACTTCTTTGCTTTAAAAAACTCCTGGGTTGCTTTAGCAGTATGTTTTGGATCATTGTCCATCTGTACTGTGAAGCGCCGTCCAATCAACTTTGCTGCATTTGGCTGAATCTGAGCAGAAAGTATATCCCTATACACTTCAGAATTCATCCGGCTGCTTCTGTCTTTTGTCACATCATCAATAAACACAAGTGACCCAGTGCCACTGGAAACCATGCATGCCCATGCCATCACACTGCTTCCACCATGTTTTACAGAAGATGTGGTGTGCTTTGGATCATAATCTGTTCCAATTCTTCTCCAAATTTTCTTCTTCCCATCATTCTGGTATAGGTTGATCTTAGTCTCAACTGTCCAAAGAATGCTGTTCCAGAACTGGGCTGGCTTCTTCAGGTATTTTTTGGCAAAGTCAATTCTGGCCTTTCTATTTTTGAGGCTGATTAATGGTTTGCACCTTGTGGTGAATCCTTTCTATTTACTCTCATGAAGTCTTCTCTTTATGGTAGACTTAGATACTGATACACCTACTTCCTGGAGAGTGTTCTTCACTTGAGTGGATGTTGTGAAGGGGTTGTTCTTCACCATGGAAAGGATTCTGCGATCATCCACCACTGTTGTCTTCCGTGGACATCCAGGCCTTTTTGAGTTCCCAAGCTCACCAGTGCACTCTTTTTTTCTCAGAATGTACCAAACTGTTGATTTGGCCACTCCTAACATTTCTGCTATCTCTCTGATGGATTTTTTTTTTTTTTTTTTTTTTCCAGCCTCAGGATGGTCTGTTTCACCTCCATTGAGAGCTCCTTTGACCGCATGTTGTGTGTTCACAGCAACAGCTTCCAAATGCAAACGCCACACCTGGAATCAACTCCAGACCTTTTAACTGCTTAATTGATGACAGGTTAACGAGGGAAGAGCCCATGCAGCCTTGTTATGTTTTTTTTTTTTTTTGCAGCCTTCTGAGTCAATTGTCCTATTACTTTTGGTCCCTTGAAAAAGAGGCAGCTACGTATTAAAGAGCTGTAATTCCTAAACCCTTGCTCCAATTTGGATGTGAATACTCTCAAATTACAGCTGAGAGTCTGCACTTTAAGCCCATATTGATTATATAAAATTGTATCCTGAATATGTTTTCGTAAACAGCTAAAATAACAAAACTTGTGCCACTGTCCAAATATTTCTGGGCCTAACTGTATATTCATCCCATGTACGCCTGTCACACACATGCTAATGACGGCTAGCAGGCGAGCAACGTAAACAACTGTCATCCAAGTGTAGTTTTGGAGGAGGCCGTGACAAATTTCCAGGTGAAGCCCCGCCCGATAACATTGTGATCTTAAACATGACTGCTTTGGTTTTGTCGAGCTCTTCACTACCTTCACAGTTCCTGAATCCAATTTGTCAGCTGTGTGCCGCCATGTTGATCCACTTTGACCCGTGGTTTAACTCTCATCCAGTTCTGCCAGCTCAAAGACAACTAGCGTTTTGCTTTTCATCGACATAAAAGCATTACATTAAAAGATCAATCCATGGATTTTGTGAATCGATATCGGCTCAGTTAAACGTAAATCAATTTGAATCAGAGAATTGATCTTTTGAACCCACCCCGAAGTGGAAGCATCATGATCACTGCAAAAAATGAAATCTCAGTAAGAAAAAATATCTTAAATCAAGGATTTAATTCTTGTTTTTTGCCTGACAAGATTTTTTCTTGTCATGCAATTTTCTGTGTCAATCTTTTGCTTGTTTTAAGCAATTTAATCTTGTTTTAAGTAAAAAAAAATTCTGCCAATGAAGCAAGAAAATTTTACTCATCAAATTGCCTGAAACAAAAATTTCTTGGCAAAGTACGCACACGATATAAAAAGTCTACACACCCCATTCAAATGCCAGGTTTTTGTGATGTAAAAAAAAAAATGAGACCAAGATAAATCATTTCCAAACTTTTTGCACCATTAATGTGATCTATAACCTGTACAACCTAATTGAAAAACAAACTGAAATCTTTTAAGGGGAAAAATAAAAAAAACTTACAATAACCTGGTTGCATAAATATGCACACCCTCAAACTAATACTTTGTTGCAGCACCTTTGGCTTTTATTACAGCATTCAGTCTTTTTGGGTAGGAGTCTTTCAGCCTGGCACATCTTGATGTGGCAATATTTGCCCACTCTTCTTTGCAAAAACGCTCCAAATCTGTCAGATTGCAAAGGCATCTCCTGTGCACAGCCCTCTTCAGATCACATCACAGATGTTCAATGGGATTCAGGTCTAGACTTTGGCTGGGCCATTTCAAAACCTTAATCTTCTGGTGAAGCCATTCTTTTGTTGATTTGGATGTGTGCTTTGGGTCACTGTCATGCTGAAAGATGAAATTTCTCTTCATCTTCAGCTTTTTAGCAAAAGCCTGAAGGTTTTGTGTCAACAGCAGTCACGGTTACATGGGCAAAATTTCTTCAATCTGATTACAATTCAGATCAGAACTTTACTGTTCAATGTTGCTGTTGGCCTCTTGGCAGCCTCCCTGACCAGTTTTCTTCTCGTCTTTTCATCAGTTTTTGGAGGAATGTCCAGTTCTTGGTAATGTCACTGTTGTGCCATATTTTCTCCACTTGATGATGACTGTCTTCACTGTGTTCCATTGTATATTTAATGCCTTGGAAATTCTTTTGTACCCTTCTCCTGACTGATATCTTTGAACAATGAGATCCCTCTGATGCTTTGGAAGCTCTCTGTGGACCATGGCGTGTGCTGTAAGATGTGACAACAAAAATGTCAGGAAAAGCCTGCTAGAACAGCTGAACTTTATTTGGAGTTAATCAGAGGCACTTTAATGGTGGAAGGTGTGTGCTGACTCCCATTTAACATGAGTTTGAATGTGACTGGTTACTTCTGAACACAGCCACATCCCCAGTTATAAGAGGGTGTGCATATTTATGCAATCAGATTATTGTAAATTTATTTTTGATTTTTACCCTTAGAAGATTTCAGTTTGTTTTTCCATTGGATTATACAGATTATAGGTCACATTAATGGTGGAAAAAGTTTTGAAATGATTTATATTGGTCTCATTTTTTTACATCACAAAAACCTGGCATATCAACAGGGGCGTGCAGACTTTTTTTATATCCACTGTAGATGAGCTTAAATACCTGGGGTCAACCATCCAAAGCAATGGGAAATGCACAAGAGAAGTGAAGAAGAGAGTGCAAAAAGTGGACCGGATGTTTCTTAAAGTGTCTGCTCTGATATGCAAATGAGTTGTATTTCTATTACTATCAAGGCCAATTATTTTTAAAAATGTAAGATTAATCAGTCGACCTCTAAGCTAGGTAACTGCATGCCAATTATTTAGCTGATCTGGGGAAGAAAATCCTGCCCATTAATATTCTTGACCCGCTTCTGTTGAACATCTTTGTAAATCACTGTAAACTTTGCAGTCTCACACAGGGACACAATGTTAGTGTGCACTGCTGTTGGAACACTGAGAGCCACACATTTTATTCCTGATTTCCTGGATATATTTTTGACAAAGGTGATATTAACCTTTTAACTGCCCCAGGCGCCATATAGTGACAGGAACGCTTAAAGGGTGGTCAAGTGCCCCCCCTCCCCGGTCAATGTATCACGTTTACTTAGTAATTTACACCCGCTTCCACATCTACAAACTGATTATCCCACGTTAATTTCATTTGTATTACGCGGCTATTTTCCCCGTTTCATGCAGTTTCAGTCATCATCGCTGCCGCGATGACCGATTGTGAAGGCATCCACATTGAGGCTGTGAAGTGGAAATGTATTAATATTACTGTTGATGTGACGTTTTATTCTGTTTCCATGCCAGAAATTCCAATATGTTACCATGTAAGGCAATGATGTGAGCACCTTTCAGAACTGTATATTTTACCTCAAAATAATGACTACAAAATTACTTTGATGGTACACTGTGGGGGACATAGAGGTGACATCCTCCACCCAGACAATTAACCATTTGCCAGTGACGTCCCGCGTCACGTGATTTTTGTTGATACCGCCATATTGGACGGCAAGTCGGGCGCTGTGCGTGTGTGTTTCAACATGGCGTCCGCTCAGTCAGATGTGACGGCTTTGTCCGATGTAGCGCAACTACTAGATAAAAAACATCGTAACCGGTACACGGAAAAGATCAGTGTTATCGGCGTGGACCCTTACAACTTGTCGCTTTAAAAATTCACCAGTTTCATTGATTTTTGCCCCAAACCTGACGTACGCTATATGGACATCTACAACTACCTGGTCAACACACCGTCTAGGTACACTGGAGAGTCTCTGAAAGCCTACAAAACTTTGTGTGATATCAGTTATGTGCTGATATCCCCAGTCATCACTTCAATGGTCCACTATGTCGTGAAGGCCCTACTGTATAGATTTGTCATGTTGTATAGAATCTATTAAGTGATAAATTATTAAAATTTTATAAAATATTCAATTATTATTATTATTAGCAGCATATATAATATCTCAATTAAATTAATTAAAAAATAATTAAATATTTTTATAGATCTATATATTCTGTAAAAGGATTTATAAATATTTGTCGTATCAATAGAATACTGGATAAACAAAAAGACTCATAGACCAGATGTGACTCAGTGGTTAAGACAGATGTTAACAAACCTTCCACTAGAAAGAATAACATACATACTGAAATCAAAGGAAATTGTGTTTGAGAATATATGGAGACCTTTCATTGATTATGTAAAGAAATTAAACATAACTTTTGAAGAAGAAGGTGAATGATGTGTGTGGACCTTGTAAATTCCAAACTGGTGAATGTATAATATGTATACTTATGTAATGGATTGCCTAGACTAAACAGAGGAGCACTGTTGAAGACCTGTCTTTGTTAGTGGTTGTTGGTGTTTTTAGTTTTTTTTTTTAATTACTTTAGTGTTAGTGTTTGATTGTTTGTGTTGTGTTTTTAAAAAAGGTTCAATAAAAAATTTTGTGGAAAAAAGAATACTGGATAAACAACTCCCAACACTATTAGATATATTACAAATTTTATTGTCCAGTCTATACAAGAAAGAATTATATCCAGATAAAAAGTCATCAAACCCACATATTAATTTTAAGAATATTTATCCACTACAGGTACATCACTCCCAGAAAGCTGTCGGACCCCCCACTGAAACCCTGGGTGATCATGAAGCAAGATGGTGTCATATTCTCTTCACACTTTCTGTTTTGACCAAAAATTAAACGCCAAATCGGTTTAATTGAAAGGCACAACAGAATCATTTACATTTATCAATGCACAACAAACTCTTACTACTTTTTTGAGACAAGTTAAGTTAGTGGTTTCATCAAGTTCCAGCATTGTGATAGGTAAAGTGCCCTGCAAGATACTATAGCGGTTCTTCACAATCCCAATCACCCATTTTACATGAATACGAACACTAGCCAAATTTCGTGTGGACTCAATTTTTTTGGAATCCAACTGCTTCTTTCCTTTGGTGAAAGCTGGTATTTCAATGCGTGCACCATAGTATGCAAGGGACTCCTGTATGTTGAACCCTCTATCAGCAAGGACGAGGTCTCCAGGATTAAGGTTGTTCAGGTAGCCACAGTTTTCAGTTATGTGCTTGTCACTAACACGGCCACCCCATCCACGGGATATGAAGTTGACAGTACCTTGAGGTGTTATGGAAATAAGGTACTTGGCTGTGTTGTGGCTCTTGTAGGAGGAGTACGTCTGGGCTCTGGCCTTCAAATCGGAGGGACGTTCGATGAACACTTCAAAACAATCAATTGTTGAAACACATTTTGAATAATGTTTTCTAAAACAAGCTGGCAATGTTGAACGTAACAATTCTCTTTCGGGCCAGAAAACTAAACTGGGAAAAAGAAAAGCACTACAAATGGAAATGATATTCTGAAAAATCCTGGAAGCAGTTGACGCATGAATTCCAAATCTGTAGGCGAGGTCTTGGAAAGTCAGGTTCAAGCGCAGCCTCATCAAGGTCAACAGAAACTGCAGAAATTTTGATACTCCTTTCACATCACATATATGTCTTTCAATATGGAAAAATAGTTCTTGCAGCAGTTGAAAAGACTGCAGTCCTGTATACAATTTCACTTTCTCCTCATTTCCAGTCAGTGATTCTTCAGTGTCAGACTGCGACTTGACCTGGGCACGTAAAGCATAAACTTCTTCTTGTAGTGATTGGCACTGCTTCTTTAATGCATCACACTCAGCTTTACATGAACAAGAAGTCCCTGCAGATGATACCAAACTCTCGGTGACCTTGGCTGGCTCTGATGCAATATCCACCTTGACACACATACCAGGCTGCTCCTCTTTCACCTCTATTGTCTCTTCCTTTTCACACACAGTACCTCCAGAAGACAGTTCTACGAGTACACTGGCAGCAAGTGAGCGATCCAAGTTCTCTCTCTGTCTTTTTTTCCTTGCTTGTGTTTTAATGTACTGATGGAAGCTGGCGTTGTTTCTGTCTTTCGTTGGAGTAGACGTGAAGGTGAAGAGTGATGGTATGTAATCTGGGGAAAGAGGGTCAGTGCTCTTCTCACCTGGAAGATGGAGTAGTTAGAATATATAGTTTATACAGTTTGAGAAGCAATGTAACGATTTATCATGTTTATATCATTCTTTTAATCCATGTAGACCTATTTATGTGGTACACTGAAGTACAAAGTAATAAACAATGGTGGGAGGTTTAACTGTATCGGTGAATGTGAATTATTGTAAAAATACTCCTTATTTTTGTAAATGTAATAAATTTTTTATTCATTGCAAAATAAACTCAGCCATACTGATCAACACATTAAATTTCAAACAGGAGCATGCATTCATGATCATTATCTTGTCATCTAGCAGTTGGCTAGTGCTAGGTCACAGATGGTAGGCCTTGGTGGTGCACACAGGGAGGGACATACCCATTTACCAGTGTTTACAATGATATAACATTACATCTATAGACACTGATACATCAGACATACCCGATATAAAATGTTGATTGCATAGCCGCGAGTAAGGCGACGGGGACCAATCTTTCCTCTTCAGCGCTGCAACCCACCTCCTGCGCCTGTCTTCGTCAGCTGGGAACCGGTAAAACTTCAAGTTTGATCCCTTTTTCTGGCGATTTGTACACCCAAAGGCAGAGCAGTGAAACACCATAGTCTAATCCAATGCCAACATAAAATAAAACAAAGATGTAGTTTGAAATCAGGTAAATACATCGAGATCTGGTACACCGCTGAACAGCTGCTGAATGCGCCGTTCACTCGCTTCGGCCGTCCAATATGGCGGCGTAAACAAAAGGATGTGACGTCACAGCAAATGGTCAATAGAACGTGAAGTGGGAAGCTGACCAGGGGGTTGAATCGAGACAGGGGAGGTGCAGACGCTGGCTACAGGGAGGAGGAAGGAGCAGCACGCTAGCGACTGTTATGTTAATGTATTGTGATGTACTATGTTATGCTAATGCACCATGCAGACTGTTTATCCTATGTGGATTGTGGCATGAGCCCCCAGGTCCCTAGGCAAGGGATTACAAGTCTAAAAGGGCCAGAGAGAAGTGCTCCGTAAGGGGGACACATATCAGCAGCCCTCTTCCCTGCCGGCAGGAAAATAAAGGCACTCCAACCTTTGCAGATCTTTGGTGTTAATTTCTTCAGGACCCAGGAAAGAAGGGGAATAATATTTTTTTTTCCTATAACAGCTGTGAGCTCAAAGTGGAAAATGGAAGAATAATAATGAGGATTTCTTCTTCTTTGCTGTATTCCATGGCAGCCATGATTCCTTCAGCGCATGTCTGCCACCTTCTAAACTGTCAGATCAATACAGATTAGTACAAATTCTCAGTACAGCCAAGGGACGTCAATAAGTTGGCCAGTGTAGTTGCTGCGCTGTGCCACTGGGGGCGCACGACCCCTCTATTTCATGTGGACAGTTATTAGAGGGTTAAAGAAAATTAAAAACATGTTGTACAGTTGTAAGGACAGCTTGCTTTGAAAAGCATGCGTATCTGTGGAAGATGTCCCCACAGTAAATGTGTCTTGTCTACTTCTGATATTTCCCCGGATCAGTCTGTTCACCATAAACTGTTGGTGTTGTAGAAATGATTTAAGTCCAGCTTAAAGCGTACCTGTGGTGGTCGTGAAGACGTATTTGACTTGAAAACATTATGAAAAAGTATTTCTTATTTTGGTAAATAATTTTTGCCAGCCATATACCACCAGACATATATTCAAATAGGACCTTGGACATGGGCAGCCAATGAAAACTGTGGGCGCAGCCATGACACATGCGGATGTGACGTCACTTCGTTGATACTCAACAGTCAATGCTCCGCCTGTATGAGAGACTAGGGTGCTGTTGTGAGTGTTTTTATTCTATTATGGCTGAAATGTCGGACTCTGAGGAAGAATTTGTCCAACATGGCTACAGGTTTGAGCCAAAAAGGTCTTCTGAGGGTTTAAGTGACGAAGTGGTCCTCACACACAACGCAATTTCGTCTGAAATTATTCGTCTGTGCCCTGTTTCCGCTCCGATCTTCTGACAAGGTGAGCTGGGTTTGGGTACACAAACTGCTGCTCTGTATATAGTTGTAGAATCATCTTCCGTGTTGCGGCAGTTACGAGATCAAATGAGACAAGCAGCTGAATTTAAGCATTTATTTATTTTCTACTCGTTTCAGTTCAGCATTTAATATGAACCCTGAGTTTGAAATAAACGTTTGAATTTTGGTCCTCATACAACGCAACGCGCTGTCTGCTGCTCTTTATAGCGGCGATGGAAGAGCCGAAATAATCTGCCGTTTTGCGGCTGTTAACGACCTCAGATCAGACGAGACAACCCGCCGAATTTAAGCATTTATTTTCTACTCGTTTCAGTTCTGCATTTAATATGAACCCTGAGTTTGAAATAAACGTTTGAATTTGAATTAGAATATCCCAAAAGCCGCTGCACATCCGGGTACTCGAGGCTCAGCCAATACTGATCCAGATCGCGGTAGCCACGAAATTACGTCACAGGAAGCGTCCTGGAAGTCCATGTAGAGGCAAATATGGCTGCGAACATGTTTTGCTGGCATACCTGAACAAGCACATCAGCAATGGATTTATATCAAATTGCCTTAAACTTGAATTTTACCTTGAAATTGAACTAGAAAGTGAGCCAGGGGCTCAATATAATATCTTTTTTTGCACGACCACCACAGGTACACTTTAAAGTTCTTATAAATCCACATGAATGAGTGTGTTTCGCTGAACTCTCGTTTACTAATGGAATATCCTTAATGCCTTGGAGTTCCAGCCAATTTCCCTAAATTTAGCATACGCAAAGAAAATCAAATGTGTGCATATTTATGCAAACAGGTTATTTTAAGTTTTTTAGTTTTCCCCTTAAAAGATTTCAGTTTGTTTTTCAATTGGGTTGTACAGGTTATAGGTCACATTAATGGTGGAAAAAGTTTTGAAATTATTTATCTTGGGTCTCATTTTTTACATCACAAAAACCTGGCATTTGAACAGGGGTGTGTAGACTTTATATCCATGTGTGTGTGCTCTCACACACACATTTGTTTTAAGCAATTTGACAAGTAAAATTTTCTTGCGCCACTGGCAGATTTATTTTTACTTAAAACCAGATTAAACTGCTTAAAACAAGTAAAAAAATATCTTTTAACAAGTAAAATTTTCTTACAGAAAACTGCATGACGACAACAAAAAAAAATCTTGTCAAACAAAAATTATGTCCTTAATTTCAGATATTTTTCTTACTAAGATTTCATTTTTTGCAGTGTTGGAGGGTTGTTTGTTTTTTTTTTTATTCTCATGGTACTGGCAGACTTCATATAAATAATAACAATAAAACAGAACAATGAACACAGTGATGTATGGCGTATTCTTGAAAATTATTCTGCTACATCCACCAGAATGTTGAAAATGAGATGAACACTCTAATTAGAACGGCCCAGTCAATCACTGAACTTAAATCCAATTGAACACCTGAGGAAAGAACTAAAGATCAGGATTCACAAGAGGTGCCCCTGGAATCTTCGGGGTTTAAAGTCAGTCAATTTAGAAAAATGGGCCCAACAGCTGAGCAATGAGGGAGATTAGTTTCTTCATACAGGAAGGGTCTTAAAAAAGTCACTGCAAACAAAGGCTATTTGCATGTTTTGATTTCTTTCTATGTTGATTTTTTTGAGTTAATACCAGTCTGGTGAAAATTTCATGTGAGCACCCTCAATGGAAATATAGGCACTGAAAAAAAATGCTGACAATTTAATATTTATTGCCCTCATTGTGTATATATAGACAGACCATATTGTTCATAAATCTGAAATACGTTCTGTTGCTGAAACCAAAAAGTAGGTTGACCTAGAAATCATTGAACATTATAAAAACATCACCCTGTTACCAGAACAGGACTGACTGTAAAACATTTTTATGTGCATCACAAGACTTTGTAAATGACTGAGCAGAATTCATCTATTCAGTAAAACAAATTATGAAGGGAAGGTGATGTTTATGCATCATCCCAGAAACATTTCACAGCATCTGTAAATCATTTTGGTCTTACCTAGATTATCTGCTCCTCGTGGGATAATCACATCTGCATACTTCTTTGTCTGGATGAAAATGAAAAAAATACATCATTAGAAACAGTCCAAACCCAGACTTCTACTCAAGTTTAAAATCTGGTTATAATTACACAATGCTTTATTACCTCTGCTAAGAAGGTTATTATTGTCAGTGTTACTGAAATGTCTCAGAATAAATACAACAGCATCATTTTCCACTCAGGTTAAACACTCGTTTAAGTGTTTCTTCAAATGCTAATGAGCCCCAGTTCACCCCACCCTCCATCATCACTTCTGAGATCTGTAGTGGAGGATAACATTAGCTGGCTAGCTCCTGTTGTTGGACACAGCCTGGTGAATGTAAAACTGGTTGAATGTGAGGCAAAAGCCCATATATAAAAAGCATCACTGGGACAGGGGTGTGTGGTTTGTGCGGTTGATAGCACTGGTTTGGATCCTGGGGCTTATAAGCACAGAAATGTTTCTGAACGAGTCAGTAGCTAGCTATTTTAGCTGCACCTAACCACCACTATGGTGGAGGAGCTGTCCCAACCAGAGTAGAAATGAGTCTAGTAAGACAAGCTAATTTACGACTAAAATAAGATGGTCAAGTGTTGGAAGATGACCTGCCTGGAATCATGGATGTTGGATCGAGTGAGTTATGGCCCTTTTCCACTAGTACCCGTTTGGCTCTACTCACTTCGACTCAGCGCGCTTTGTAGGCTTTTCCATTAGTACCTGGTACCAGCTTCCAGGTACTTTTTTCGTACCCATCTGATTCAGGTTCTAAGCGAGCTGAGTTGAGCTGAAAATGTGACGTCAACAGACTGCAGGCCACTGATTGGCCAGGGCGTAATGTCCTGAGAGTGACATCTTCAACAGAATCTCCAGCCATCATTTGCAAAGATTCGTCTGTGAGCCAGCAAGCAAGCATCAGTATAAAAACAACGATAGAATGGCTTCACAGAAATCAACACCGTGGTCCAGCAGACTTTTCTGTGCCTTTGGCTGATGACAATCCAGAGGGAACTAGACGGAGCCACCCAAAATGCATTTACCCTCATTTTTGCTCCACCATCTGAGAGGATCTCCTGATTTGGGTGTTGCTGGCTCTGCGAAATATACTTTAACTTTATTTCTGATCATTTGGATCTTTTGCTCCTCTTCGGTATTTGTGTCTTCCTCACTCAAACTGTCCAAGTCAGAGAGAAGGTGGCTAACAAGTGCTGATTTCTCCCCTGGAACATTGAGCTTTTTCTCCTGTCAAGTGGAGTCACAGTCATGTATCTCAGTCCCCTTGGCTTGTTTGATATCAAGGACTTCAATCATAACCTTTCACCCATGTGCCATCTTCAGCTCCTATACATTTCAGTTTTCTGAAACATGGGTCAATGGCAGCTGCAAGAACAAGTCGGGCATCTATCTCTCCTGAGATGGTGTTCAGACACCCCAATCTCTTTTTGTGCACTGGCCAGGAAGGCTTTTCCTGAGCTTGTCTCAAAGTTCATTTGCTGCATAGACATTTGCAGCCCTTTAACCAGCTGAGGTAGACATGAAGCAGATGCATACTCTTGTCCACTGAGGAAGGCTGTCGCACATTCAAAAGGTTGCAACCCTTGCACAAGCTCTTCAAGCAGCACCCACTGATCTAGCTTTAAAATCAAAGTAATGTTTGCCCCTGGGAGTTACCTGTGGATCAGTCAGGGTTGCAGTGACTGACCAGCGCTGTTCCAGGAGTCTGTCATGTAATATGTACTGTTCCATCTTGTACTGACATCTTGGATCATCTTGTGCTGAAGTGTGTTCATCTGCTGCTGTTTAGACTTCAGTTTTGTATTGGGATCAGACCACCAAGGTCTCTGCCTTCAACCACCACCTGATCCACATAGTACCTATGACCACCACGTACTGTACATGCCAATGCACCAAATGATGTTTCAGAGTACCCACCCTTTTTGGAGTCTCTGACTGAGGTGCTGGAGAGTGCTCCTCTTGGAGACTCCATTGTCCTACTGGGGGACTTCAATGCGCACGTGGGCAATGACAGTGAAACCTGCGGGGGCTGGGGGAGGGGGGCTGGGGGGGGGCGGAACAGCCTGCCCCATCTGAACACAAGTGGTGTTCAGTTATTGGACTTCTGTGCTAACCACAGTTTGTCCATAACGAACACCATGTTCAAGCATAAGAGTGTCCATACTGTATGTGCACCTGGCATCAGGACACCCTAGGTCGCAGGTCAATGATTGATTTTTAGCTTGCATGTCAACAATCGGGTTTGTTATCGTGTCATCAGACCCGTGACCCTATGTCTTGGACACTTGGGTAAAAAGAAGTGCAGAGTTGTCAACTTATCACCACCTGGTGGTGAGGTAGATCCAATGGCAGGGGAGGATGCCATTCAGACCTGGTAGACCCAAACGTATAGTGAGGGAGTGCTGGGAACGTCTGATGCAGTTCTGACAATCAGTCAGCAGATGGCGCTCTTTATTAAATGTTTCATAACACTGTGTCAATCATGACGCAACTGTCTCAAAGTTGTTCACTGTTTCACAAGGCCTCAGTTTCACCATCACTACTTGCCACCTCTATTTGTTCCTCTGACCACCATTTTGTCTTCTGCCACCAGCTTATGAAGGCTTGGTTCTAATTAGTGGCAAGGAGGTGGGAAGTATGTCTTAAAGGGGCAGCACAACGTTTTTAAAGATTAGGCTATTTTAGCATGCAAGATAGCATTCCTGCAACATTAAGCTATTTATGCTTTTATGCTCACATTTTTTTAAGATTAGGCTATTTTGACACTGAACCTAGCAGTTTTTAGATTTAAGCATATGCACTATTCACAAAATGTTAGGGATACTCGGCTTTCGGATGAAATTTCAGAATGCACCTAAAATGCACTACAGTGATCCCTCGCTACTTCGCGCCTCACCTTTCGCGCCCTCAGTGCATCGCGGATTTTTCAAAAATATTCATCAAAAATTCAAAATTGAGAAAAAATGGGCGGGCGCTAGCAGAAGGCAGGGAGGCTACATTAGAACATCAGGTATCAACACGGAGAGCCCGCACAACTCAAAATCCACCTCTCTGTTCGCTGTTCTCGTGTTGGCTCGGCTCGGGAATCTCGCAAGCTGATTGGCCGAGACGTTTTACCCAGCTTCTCTCCCTGCCGAGTGCCCATACCCAGCGAAGGAAGACCGCATTCATTGTTCTTTATCGCTCGTGTTGCTTAGTCTCGCCGCGTGGAACTTTTCGCTGTTCTCTTGTGCCTTTTTGTGCAAAATAGTCTTCCCGTCGAGCCACTATGCCGCCTCCTGCAGCTTCTCCAGCTCTATCGGAAGCTGCCCTCGACGATCCTGCGCCTCTAGCACCTGACGATGAGGCGTCACCTGAGGAGCAGTAAAGCTCTCATTAACCTGTGCAGTAAATCCTCTTCATCTTGAGTTACGTATCTTGTTATAAGAATAAAAGAGTTCTAAAAACATATTTATGTACACTTTATTTACATCTACGTATGTATGTACACTTACACACACACACACACACACACACACACACACACACACACACACACACACGTATCATATGAGAGAGAGTGAGAGAATGAATGTACATATTATTTATGGGTGACGTCATTAGGGATGACGCTACTTCGCGGTTTTTCACTTTTCGCGGTCGGTTCTGGAACCCATTAACCGCGATAAGTGAGGGATCACTGTATAACCTTTACAGGTGAACTTAATTTGGCCTTCTCTAACCTTTTGAATGCACATGCCCAACTGTTCAATGCTCCGATACTTTCTGCATAACTTGCTGTTCTCTAACAATTTGCTTAACGGCAAAATTCACAACAGGTGTTTGATCCATGAACTCACCAATAAATTTTCTGGTTCGATTAGAACTGGTATTTAAACAGTCCTCTTCATCACGCTGTTCACATTTTGACATCATGAGACTAAGACACCTAACAACTGATCAACAGTACCTCACCATTGTGAGTCTTCAAACAGGATGTTCTCAGAGGGAAGTGGCCACTGACCTTAAAGTGTCACAGAGTGTCATCAACAGGTTGCAACAGAAATACAGAGACTTGAAGAGTCACAGAAAGGCATAGAAGTGGATGTCCTTTATCCACATCCCACGCTGATGACCGCTTCTTTGGGAACAGTGCCCTACAGAACCAGATGATGAATGCCACTTAACTCCAGGCACATTTAAGGAAGGTGAGAGGCACCCAAGTGTCACGTCAGAACATTTGAAAGCGTTTACATCAGCATGGTCTGCGTGCTAGGCAACCTGCAAGGGTACCTGACCACACCACCAGGCACAGGCGTCATTGTCTTGCATGGGCCAGGGAGCATTTGCGCTGGACAAGGGACCAGTGAGCCTCAGTGCTGATCTCTGATAAAGTCAATTCACTCTGAACAGAAATGATGGCCGCCAACAACATTAGAGACATCAAGGAGAGCGCTATGCATCAGCCACTGTTGTTACCAGATGAGCCTTTGGAGGTGGTGGCGTTACAGTCTCTGCAGGTGTATCTAATCAATACAGAACTGCCCTACACCTTGTGAATGGTACAGTGACAAGCCAATACTACCTGAATAACACCCCTGCATGAACAACACAGGCCTAATTTCATCTTCATGGATGACAATGCTTCAGCTCATTGAGGTCACATCATTAGGGAAAGGCTGGAGGCTGGGGTACCTCAAATGGAGTGGCCTGCACTTTCTCCAGACCTGAATCCCATAGAAAACCTATGGGATCAGCTGAGTCGCCGTGTAGAGGCTCGTAACCCTGCACCCCACAACCTCAATGACCTGAGGGCCGCCCTTCAAGAAGAGTGGAATGCCATGCCTCAGCAGACAATAAGTTGACTTCTGAACAGTATGAGACACCGTTGTCAAGCTGTAATTGATGCTCAAGGGCACATGTCAAGTTATTGAGACACTGACATTTTTTGTTGTTTTATACCCACCACTGTTGTTGGCTTTTGTTTCAATAAATTGATATGAGGAAATCACCACTGCATGCTTCTACTTAAAACGCCCTACTTTCATGATATCACTGTAGTATGAACTTTTTACATTTTCCATAAATTTTACCCGAAAGCCAAATATCCTTAGCTTTTTGTGAGTAGTGTATTTGGCAATTTTTAGCTAACATTTTTCAAGTCATTTGCGCTTTTAGGTCAACAGTGTGCATACTTCAGCTTTTTTTTTTTAACCTTTTAAAGCTACTTTATACCAGCATATTACTGCATTTTTAAGCATTTCAGGAAAGCATTTTCAGCTAGCAGCATTCACACTGCATTTCCTTTAAGAATTGCAAATTTTTTTTTAGTTAACATTGTTGTTCTTATTCCAGTAAACTCAGATTGTCACCGAACAGCTGCAGGTAAAGGCTCACTGAATGAGATGTACCAAGACCAAGGCAGATTCTGACCAAAGAGAAATTTTCCTCATACGTATGACCCCTTTAATATTCATCCATCAGTGATAAAGATGAACAGTGGCCATCCCGGTTTACGTTCACTTACTGGTAAACAAAATTCCTCAAAGGCTGGCTTCACAAAAGTGATGTACTGAGCCAGAACCTGTTCCAGTTCTCTGCCACGTTCACTGATGTCTCTGAGAACTGAAACAACAACACAGAACATTTAAACACATTAAGAGGCAAATTGGTGTCACCTCCAAGTAAAAACTCCCAAATGTCATTAAAACATTCAATTCCAGAAGACGGTGGATGCCCTATTTATCAAAACCACTTTATTTACTGATAGGTGGCTCAATGGAATTATTACAGAGCGGATAAAAGCACCATTTTTGGCACAGTGTTTTCTTATGGTCTACCAAACACTATTAGTCTAGGAGCTCAAAAAACTTTTCAGCAAAATCTGAATTTTGGGGATAACCAAAATTGGTGCTTTCCATATGCCATAACTGACCCTGTTTACATGGTCACGGGTAAACCGATAAAGGTAATAAATGGCTTATGGTGTTTACATGCACCAAGTAAACGTTTTATCAGGCAAATAAACTAGGTGTGTTAATCCGTTTTCTCATAAACCGATAATGGCCTGTAACTGATAAAAGTAATCAGATTACTCTGTTTACATGACCGTTTGAATAATCGGGTAACCCCAGAAAGCTGATTATAATTGGGTCACAAGTAAACTGTTGTTTGCAGGAGTGACGGGCCGCCACTCAGAAATGTTACCAGAGGAAACCCTGCATAATCATCACAAATAAATGTAAAACAGCTTAAACATTTCACTCTGTGTGTGGTGAAGGTTCACAATCCTGCACTGATATAAAGCTGTACTGCCAGATCTCACGAGAGAAACAAGCAATCAGCTCTATGGAAACAAGCCCCCCAAAAAACCCAACAGTCATCCTACCACACTGTGTAAAAGAAAGGCTGATAACAGTATAGATTTGTTTTTGCTTGCAGTGAATTGACTATAAACCCAGTTAGCATTGAATAACTGAATTTTATAAACTCAAATTAAAGGAAAATATATATGCATTCTGCGTAAGCAACAATTTTAGTAAACACAGTCAACATAAAAAACTTTGAATAATTCTTAAACTCTGATCAAAAGAAATGTACATTCTACATAAGCAATAGCAAATTTATAGTAAAGTTGACAGTCAAAAAAAAAAAAAAAAAAACTGTAATTGTGTTTAGTGATGTGGGATGATTGTTGTCCGCTAGTGGTTTAAACAAAACCTAAATATTACTCTATTATACGACAGCAGACAACTTTAACTATGTGGAAAATTGTCTTTTAAATTGACAAACATCATACAGTATGTGTAACTCGTGGCAAAATTTGACTGGGATCAAAAGATAATTTCACTCTTGCCATTCATTGTAATGGAGGATTTTTTTCGATTTAAGGTCCCATATGCAATAAATATATACAGTAGTGTGAAAAAGTGTTTGTCCCCTTTCTGATTTCTCATTTGTTTGTACATTTGTCACACTTAAATGTTTCAGATCATCAAACAAATTTAAATGTTAGACAAAGATAACACAAGTAAAAACAAAATGCAGTTTTTAAATGAAGGTGTTTGTTATTAAATCCAAACCTACATGGCCCTGTGTGGAAAAGCCCCCCCCCCCCGGTTAAAACATAAATTAACTGTGGTTTATCACATCTTTGGAAAGCTGAGTTCAATTTCTCTAGCCACACCCAAGCCTGATTGCTGCCACACCTGTTCTCAATCAAGAAATCACTTAAATAGGACCTGCCTGACAAAGTGGAGTAGGCCAAAAGATCCTCAAAAGCTAGGCATCATGCTGTGATCCAAAGAAATTCAGGAACAAATGAAAAACAAATTAATTGAGCTCTATCAGTCTAGAAAAGGTTAAAGTCATTTCTAAAGCTTTGGGACTCCAGCGAACCACAGTGAGTGCCATTATCTACAAATGGCAAAAACATAGAACAATGGTGAACCCTCCCAGGGGCGGCCGGCCAGCTGACCAAAATTACCTCAAGACTGCAGCAACAACTCATCCAAGAGGTGACAAAAGACCCCACAACAACATCCAAAGAACTGCAGGCCTCACTTGCCTCAGTTAAGGTCAGTGTTCATGACTCCAGCATAAGAAAGAGACTGGGCAAAACTAGCCTGCATGGCAGAGTTTCAAGACAAAAACCATTGCTGAGCAAAAACAACAAAGGCTCGTCTCAGTTTTGCCAGAAAACATCTTTATGATCCCCAAGACTTTTGGGAAAATACTCTGTGGACTGACAACACAAAAGTTGAACTTTTTAGAAGATGTGTGTTCCATTACATCCGGCATAAAAGTAACATAGCATTTCAGAAAAGAAACATCATACCAACAGCAAAATATGGTGGTGGTAGTGTGATGATCTGGGGCTGTTTTACTGCTTCAGGACCTGGAAGACTTGCTGTGGTAAATGGAACCATGAATTCTGCAGTCTACTCAAAAATCCTGAAGGAGAATGTCCGGCCGTCTGTTTGTGACCTCAAGCTGAAGCGCACCTGTGTTCTGCAGCAGGACAAATGATCCAAAACACACCAGCAAGTCCACCTCTGAATGGCTTAAGAAAAACAAATGAAGACTGTGGAGTCGCCTAGTCAAAGTCCTGACCTGAATCCGACTGAGATGCTGTGGCATGACCTTAAAAAGGCAGTTCATGCTCAAAAACAGTCCAATGTGGCTGAATTACAACAATTCTGCAAAGATGAGTGGGCCAAAATTCCTCCACAGCACTGTTAAGCCTGTTTTCCACTAGCCCAGCACACCTCGGTACGGCTCGATTCACTTCAATACGGCTCGGAATGCTTCTGTCTCCATTAGCACGGTGTTGTGCTTGTGCTGTGATGGTTTGTGTTAGGAGGTTTTAGAAGCGGGGCAGCAGCAGATTCCCAGCGAGGCGGGGCCACACTCCCGTGACGTTACCACCCAACTGAGTCCTTATTTACACGACACAAAAAATGGAGGATCCAAGGATTATTGCCTTGCTCGCTCTGTGGTTTTATCTCACAATTAATTTTATCTCATAATTAAGCTGCAACAACACAAGTCACTTTTGTTTTGAATTAACTGCCAAATGACCTAGAAATAATGAGCTGAAACTTGTTTTTATTCGTATTAAATAATGAGACGGTGGCACACTGGCCAACACCAAATTGTATTATTTTTTACATCCTAGGGCATTTTGGATGTACTGAATTAAAAAAAATCATGTTTTTCACCTTCAGGTCAACGTTTGGAACAACAGTATTATTATTTTCCGTTTAGATAATGCTACACTCCTTCTAAAGTATTGTAAATCTCTGAATTTGGAATGCCGATAGAACATTCAATTTACATATACTTGTACCTACTTTGACTTGGTGCTAATTTTTTATGATATTTCAATAAAAAGAACAGAAAGCTTACAAAAAGATTTCTTTTTTGGTCTAGTTAAAAATTACATTACCTTTACAATGGTTGACCCTGACAGGATGATCAGCATCATTTTGATCAGACTAGGCAATGGAATTTCTATGTAATTATACTGTTTTATAATTCAGTGTTATAACAGACAAACCACACTTTCCAAAACAATTCCATTTTATTATATACAAAATATTAAAATAAAAAAAAAACTTTGCAACACAACATGAAGGTTAATCGACATTTTATGCACGCCGACCACTGAGTGCTGAGGCTCGGTTGAATTAATCCGTCTCTGCCAGCTGTGGGTCAGGATGGCTCGGTTGAATAATCCGTGCAGGCTGTCGCGGCGGACGCGTGGGATGATTCTACAAGGAAAATGCACACAATAAAATACAGCACGAAAGTGCAATATATACAGAAAAGACAATAGTTTTTAACAAGAATACATAAGCTTATTTCAGCGTATTGTTCACATGAATAATTAAAATAAAAGCTTTAGTCCGCAGTGTGCTGCAATAAAGCAGCGATCCATCCACAAATGAACAGCTTTTTTATTGCATAAATAAACTGAGCGTCTTACCGAATATATCTGCGAAAAAACGCACAATAAAAAAAAAATTTAAACTCACCGTTAAAGGACTCCGATGTCGAGACCTCCCGGTATATTTTTTCATTCCGGGCGGCTCCGTCTAACTCGCGCTGAATACGTTCGTCTGACAATGCAGTGAGCAGACACTGCACCTCCTTATTGGTCCATGGAACACCCTTATTACGCGAAGCCATTTTTGATAGAGAATAAATGAAAATAGCACAGCAATACACTGAAAAGAAACCGCCAACAGTGGTTGCGTGCTGAGTAAAGGCGGTCGTGAAGATTCTTTTTTTTTTTTTTTTTTTTTTTTCAAAAACTTTATTGAGAAGGTCGTGAAGATTTGGTAGATGAGGAGGAGGAGAGGGGTGGTTACAACCTGACCAATCAGCGCCGGTTACGACCTGACCAATCAGTGGCGACCAGTCTGTTAACGTCACAACACGGCACAGCTCAGCACTGCTGTACCCTGCCCTGGAGCAGGGCTGAGAATCGCGGCTGTTAAACCGTGTTGGGGCTTGTGGAAAAGCGTACAAAGCGTGCTGAGCCGTCCTGTGTCGCGCTAAAGCGTGCTAGTGGAAAAGGCCCTTAAGACTCATTGCCAGTTATCACAAATGTTTGATTGCAGTTGTTGCTGTTCAACTTTCTTCTTCCTTCCGGCTTTCTTCTTCCGGCTTTCAGAGAGAGCAGACGCATTTCTCCTCCTCTCCTCTCCTCCTCCTTCCCTGACTGATCCCAGCTTGCTGTGTCCTGTCTGTGTCGCTCCTCTTCTGGCTGAATCTTGATCCAAACGGAAAATTATGGATTTGGTAAGCTGGGCTTTAAATACAATTGACACCGTCTTCTCAAACAGGAAATCGGGCCCGGGGGAGCCCAACTGTCCTGCAGGTACTACAGCTGCGGGTTATGTGAGAGACACATACAATTGGAAACTTATGTGTCTGTGTGACCTTTCGATCGAAGATGTGGAAGACATCTATCTGTTTGGCATCATGATCTCAGGATTTCTAATGATTGGCTATGGAGTGGTCCTGGTGTATCGAAAACAAAAGAAGATGGAAAGAGCTAATCAAAATGCTGACCCAGCGAAGCTCCTTCATCAATTTGACCAGCTGGGGAGAGCTCTGATAGCGGCTAATGGCAAACTGAACAGGAAGATTGGTAGCATCTCGGAGTCGCTAGGAGCTCTCCAGGAAATGATTTTAAAACCTCGAAATGTATATGGAAATTATGAAGCACAGAATCGCATGAGAGATGAAAATTCTATGCTCTGAGTGAACTGTGCTTATTTGACCTTGATTCGGCGCCCTGAAGATTTCATTCCTCCTGGAGGAAGATAAGGCAGAAGGGAGTTTTGGCTTGGCTTCTCCCTAACATAAACAACTGGTGTGCAGTAATCTGAACTCTCAAGGACAGCGTCATGTGACTGGCATGGAATTTACCATCGGACATGCACTGAGAGTCTGAACTCTTGTGGACAAGCTATCTATGTTTAAGACACTAAAGACATAACATCTAAACCAGGGGTCACCAACGCGGTGCCCGCGGGCACCATGTCGCCCGCAGGGACCACATGTGTCGCCCGCAGGCCTGTTCTAAAAATAGCACAACTCGCAAGTGAGCTGCAGATGTAATTTTTTCTGCCGCTATTTTTTATTTTATATTTTTTATATTTTTTAAAATCACACTTGCATTTATATAGATTTTAAAATGACAATGTCTTAAAAATAAAAAAAAATGAAAATATGTTTATTATACGTAAAGTTAAGGTGAACTCTGACCTAGTTCAAAGGTCAGTATTGTGCGCATGACAAAACCTTCGCGCTTGTGGAGCGTAAGCTTAGCTAGCGGGCAGTTAAGATGGTGGGCGCAGTGCGGTTTCCAAGCCCAAAAACATGGCAAAATTTTTTTTTTATCATTTTCAAAGTGAGCGGGAGGAAGAGTTCTTTTTTACTACCGTGAAAGGAAGCTGCGTGTATTTCATTTGCGGGGCGATGGCGAAGCGCCACTTCACTACCCACTCTTTTTTTTTTTTTTTTGGACTTATCTTGTACCCGTAGGTAGATTTGTTCTGCAGTCCGGTGACAAGCCACCAGCCGCTGCGTGCGTAAGTGCCACTTAACTCCCTAACCTGCATGTTTTTGCATGAAAAACGAGAACATGCACCACCAGAACATGCAAACTCCACACAGATCACTGTTGGCCGGGGGCAGGGATCGAACCCACGATCCCCGCGATCTCCCGGCTGAGGGTAAACTGCTGCCGCGGTGCTAACCACTGCGCCACCGTGCATATAAGCACTCTCAGTGCTTGTTTAGTTTCTTCTCATGAAAGGACAGTGCTGGTTGCTCAAGCATGATTCTTGGCAAGAACTGTATGGATATAATTCCAGTGAAGAAGAACACACAAAAGTGTGTTTATTAAATGTAACAGATTTTGAGCAGAATTGCAGCAGATTTGTTCAGTTAAAAATGTGATAAGATTTATTTAATATGAAAGTTGATTTTTCTTAAAGGCCAAATGTCACGTAATTTTTTTTTCTAAATGACAACGAATTTAGATAAAATACACATAGCTTAAAGCAAATATTCATAAAGGAGACCATATCACCCACCTGTATTTACATAATTGCACAAAATACACCAGGTGAAGGCCCCGCCTTGCTCGCTGGCTTGTGACAGCCAGTCCAGACCACGCCCATGTTTTTGACGTCACAAGTTGTACCCTGGCTGCCCTGCCTATCCACATTCACACTTATCAACATTGGACAATCATGACGGAAAGTGACAGCGATTGTGAACAAATTAGTTTAGTTTTGTCTTTTTTTTTTTTTGTCTTTTTTTTGTCAGTGGTTCAGACAGTGACAGAGGCATAGAACCTTACAGGTTCGAGCCGTCCGAGACGGAATCAGATGCTTTGTCTGATGACAACAGTTCCGACGATGACCAGAGAGCAGAACCAGTGGAAAATGTCATTGAACTGGACATTAATCGCCTCCAGAATTGGGAAGCCGAAGGGGGTCTGTCGAGGGCGCCCCATAAATATTGATTTTTCGGAAGCCATTATTATTACAATGGAGGAGAGCCGCTGCTGTCAAGAAATTGACCAGATCAATATGAAAATGGAGGCGCATACCTGTCAAGTGAGACGTTTTCACCGTATTTTAATACCGTAAAATGCGGCTATAAGGGACGGCGGAGTAATAATGGACATTTCTCTGGGAAATGTTTTCATACCTGTCAAGTGAGACGTTTTCGCCGTATTTTAATACCGTAAAACGCGGCTATAAGGGACGGCGGAGTAATAAGGGACACTTTTCTGGGAAATGTTTTAAATGTAATTTGTGTTGTTATTGTCAAATATTTTAAGGAAAATACGGGGAAAATGCAATTTTAGCAAAAACGGGCGTATTGCCATTTCTGTACGCCCAAAAGAAAAATATACGGGAAAAAAAATTGAGTGTGTTGAGGAGCACGTCGTGTGTGTGATCCCCCACAGCTAGGATGCTGGCAGATGGCTCAGCCTGAGCTATTCGCACTACATTGAGAAGTGTGGACTCAATCATTAGTCTGATTGTCGGGGCAGGCAGATCGCTCAGCGGGAGCTATTATCACTACAATGAGAAGTCATTAGGACAATGGTTTAACACTTTCAGCTGTGCAGCGGCTGCGGAAAAGAGGAATCGCCTTACAAATACAGAATTCTGCTTTTTTTTTTATTTTGCGCCGGACGCTGAGTTGTGTTGTTATTGTCAAATATCCATGAATCCTTAAAATATTTGACAATAACAACACAAATTACATTTAAAACATTTCCCAGAAAAGTGTCCCTTATTACTCCGCCGTCCCTTATAGCCGCGTTTTACAGTATTAAAATACAGCGAAAACATCTCACTTGACAGGTATGAAAACATTTCCCAGAGAAGTGTCCCTTATTACCCAGCTGTCCCTGATAGTCCCGTTTTAAGGTATGGGTGAAATATCCAATTTTTTCTTTCTTGTTGCTCACTTCAACCTTCCAGTCTCCATATAAACAATCAATCGAAATACCCCAAGCATCAAACTAGGGTACAATCTATTTCGTCACTTCCGCCTTCTTCCCCAGGCGATTCCAGGGGCCGTGAGTAGGAATGTCAGGCCAAGCGCGGCAGTTTTAAATTAACGAATATTCCGGCGTTACTGAAGCATATGCACCAAGACCCGAACGGATCGGTTCCCTTTTATATCTAGTTTCAAGACATTTAAAGTACCCTGTTACGTGACATTTGGCCTTTAAATGTTGCATAACTTTTTCAAACATGGTTCAACATAGTTCATGAATTAAAAGGGTTTAGTTTTTTATGGTTAAAAAGGGACTGGTGAAAACTGGACATTTTTTTATGAAATGTAGAAGGGATCATCTGAACAATTGCTGAAATTAATAAAAATAAAGTGTTGAATATTGATCTTGTCTGTTACCCACTCTAAGTTATTGATAATTATTTATTTATGTGTGTGTGTGTATAAGATAAGATAAGATAAGATAAGCCTTTATTAGTCCCACAACGGGGAAATTCCAGGATTGCAACAGCACAGGGATAGCAACACTCAGAGCAACAATCAGAAGGCAAGAAAAAAACAAGCAAGCAAGAGCAGCTAATATACATATGTACGTATTACTATAAAATATATATATATACACACACACACTTTGTTATTTTAGAGGAGTGTGTCAAGCTGGTGCCCTTCACATGACTCGATACCCATGAAGTAGCTCTTGGTTTCAAAAAGGTTGGTGACCCCTGATCTAAATGTTGCTGAGGGAGGATTTTTGCTGTTCACCAGTAACTGATACACACACTGCATACAACTTTACATGACTGATACACATATACTGACTCACACACATACACTGTCTCTCTCAACTTGCTTGTGCTTTGTTAATATGTGATCTGTATTGTCTGCTAATTGTGCATTAGAGGGGTTTTTTCTATATGATCACAATCTTGCTCATATGAGCTTTATTTTGATAAACTATGTTTTTTCTCTCTGCCCACTGTGTCATCCCCCCTCCCCCTCTTTACCCCCCACTGTTTTGATGAGGCGTCTTGCATGGCTGCCATGTCATTAGGAAGTGCTTATCAAGCGCGCCTAATGACAAGTCAAATTCCTCTTATGTTTTTTAACATGCTTGGCAATAAAGCTCATTCTGATTCTGATTCAGGGTGGCCCAACCAGTTATTAGGTTTAGGGGGCAATCACTTTTTCACACAGGGCCATGTAGACTTGGATGTTTTTTTCTTAATAATAAACATCTTCATTTAAAAACTGCATTTTGTGTTTACCTGTGCTATCTTTGTCTAATATTTAAATTTGTTTGATGATCTGAAACATTTAAGTGTGACAAACCTACAAAAAAATGAGAAATCATGAAGGGGCAACACTTTTTCACACAACTGTAAGAAGCACTATGCAGACAGTGGGAATATCTACAAGTCAATGTTTTTGGGCAACTCAGTATCAAGGGTTAAACTGGCAACAAATTTGATTAGTTAGTGATAAATTTTTTGTTAAGGAAAAGGAAGTTTATAACATTTTACATTGTAAATACCCTGTTAAAGATTAATTTGAACGGTTTGGACTCAAAATAGATTATTCTTGTGTTTTTGTGGACTGGAGAGAATCGATTTCTCATCTGTTTGTTAACTGTATTTACACAAAGATGTTTTGGACAGATGTTGAACATTTTATTTGGCAGAGGACTGGACAAAAAAATTCTGTTTAAAAAAGAGACATCATTTTTGGATTTGAACAAAAATCAGTGGATAAGGACTTTATTTCATGCAATTGTTATTGCTTAAAGGAAAGTTCCACAAGAAGATGAGGACAGACTCCAGAATGAAGCCAAACTTTGAACATTTTTATTTTGAACTGAAACAATATGGCATAACTATTAACAGCATTAAAATAAGAAAGCTATTAAGATGTTTGGTGTTCTTGAGAAATGTTGTACATAAATATAATAATTTAATTTTTGTATTGCAACCTTGGCTTGGAACCTTTCCAAATGTAGAAGTATTATTATTCTCCTGGCAGTTAACAGTTTTGATGTAAAAATTGTATGCATTCTAAAAAAGTTAAAACAAAGGTCCCAAGTAGAGGGGACGAAACTTAGGCTCTCTATTGTGGGGAAGCTGGGAGAGCTGGGAGAGCTGTCACACACAGTAAAGCAAGCCCAAATAAGCAGCTACACATTAAAAAAACAAGCCCAAAAACCCACAACTGACGAGATTTGCAAGCGACTTTAGAGAAAAACAAGCCCAAAGTTGCTTATAATAAGTGGACTTGGCAACACTGATATAAAGTGTTTGTTTTTTTTTTATTTTGGACTGGAAGAAGCTCTTTTAATTTTCATTTGAAGCCTCACTAAACTTTTAAACTTCTAGACCCAGCAAGGTGTCAAACAGGATGGACTACCTTATTTTCTTTCTTTACTTTAATGGAGTTGAATATTACTCTAGTTTGTCTTTGACACGCAGTTACAGCCTTTATAGAGCAGCAGAGCTGCTATTTGAGTTTTTACACTTTAACATCTATTATTTAATTGTGTTGCTACAAACACTTCTCATTAAGCTGTCAAGTTCAAGTTTCCAACTCATGTTTGATGGGTCATTAATTTATTTAGCTATGGGAGCTTTTTTTTTTTTTTTTTTTTTTTTGAAACTTTTTATTTATGAACATTTTTCAATTATAAAAACACAAACACAAGAGGTCATGGGATGATCAATATGGTACAAAACAGATGTAGCAAAAACATACAATTCCGAATCCGCACATTAATAAATACTGTCACGTCTTATGAAGTCCAGCCATTTTTTCCAACGTCTTTTTCCTAGCTCCTCTTGGAGTCGCAGAGTATAGGTCATGCGTTCCATAGACCTTATATTGTCTATTATGGAGGTGAAGAGGTTCAGTGTGGGGGGCTGTTTTTGTAGCCAGCACTTTGTTACAGCCTTTTTGAACGATGCTGAAAAAATTTTCAGGAGGTAAATATCATCTGCATTCAGTTTGTCAGGGAAACATCCAAGGAATAACAAAATAAAAGAGCAGCTGATATTAAAGTCCAGTACCTTAGAAATGACATTTGCTACGTCTGTCCAGAAAGGCCGAATGTGTGGGCAAGACCAGAATACGTGCCCACGGTCTGCTGTTGTTTCCCCACATTCTCTCCAGCAGTGAGCAGGAACTCCACTGTACTTAGATTTCTGATTGGGTGTTATGAAAAAACGGATAAGAGTCTTCCAGCAAAAGTCCCTCCAGGTGCCGGAGTTGGTGGATGAGGATTGCACCTCCCAAACCCTTAACCACATATCATCTGTTATTTCAATGTTCATTTCCTTTTCCCACTTTTGCTTTATATATGTTGTTGAGTCTGTTTTCAGTGTCAATAAACTGCGGTATAATTTACTAATAAGGTTTTTAAGACTTGTTGACTTATATGCATTAATAAAGATATCAAGAAATAATGAAGATTCTTTGATATTCCTGCTTTGTATCTTTTTACTAATGAAATCGCGAAGCTGCAAGTATCTAAAAAAATCTTGCTTCTCCAGGTTGTACTTCCTTTGTAGAGTATCGAATGACATTAGGTTTGATTTCTCGTACATTGTACATACTGCGGTAAGGCCCCTGAATGTCCATTGTCTAAATCTAAAATCATGTGAGGCGGGCAAAAAGTCAGGGTCATATGCTGGCCATCTGAGTAATTTAACTTCTTCCTGGAGTTTTAGTTTTCTTATCTCTGATTTCCAGATTTTAAATGTCAGATTAATCCACTGACTAGGTGTTGGGGTGGTTTCGCTTTCAAGGGTACCTAGTTTAGATTGGACTGGGACCTCAGATAAAGACATCTCAATTGTTTTCCATTTTGCATAATAAGATGGGTCACACAAACAAACCAGTGGTCTCAGTTGGGCTGATATGTAATAATCTCGTAAAGAGGGCAGAGCCTGCCCCCCCCCCCCCCCGTCCTTCGGCAGCTGTAAGGTAGAATACTTAACTCTTGGTCTCTTTTTAAGCCAAATAAACCTTGAAATGTATTTATTCCATTTCCCAAATTGTTTGTCAGGTATTGATACTGGAAGAGATGAAAAGAGATATAGCAATTTAGGGAGGATATTCAACTTGATTGCCTGTATTTTGCTGCCAAAGTCAAGGGGGAGCAGACTCCAGCTATCAAGATCATCAGTTATTTCTTTGTTTAGTCGGTTGTAATTCATATCATACAATTGTGACAAATCTTTGGGTAGGTACACTCCTAAATATTTTATATGGTCAGAATGCCAATTAAAATTATATTTAGATATTAATTCTTGTCCAGGGTGAAAATTGAAGGTCATAACCTGAGTTTTATGGATATTAAGAGCGTATCCAGAAAATGAACCATACATTTCTAAGATTTCCATCAACACTGGTAAACCAGAGTCCGGATCTGAGATTGTGATCATTACATCATCCGCATACAGGCTCAATTTATATTCCTCCTCACCAATCCGAACACCCTTTAGTGCGGTCTCTTGGCGTATTGCTTGTGCTAAAGGCTCTATAAATAAATTAAATAAATTGGGGCTACCGGGGCAACCCTGTCTACATCCACGTTGTAGTTGTATAGAATTAGAAAGACTCCCGTTTATTTTTATTCTAGCAGTAGGGGAAGAGTAAAGGGCTTGAATGCATTTTATAAAGTCAGTACAGAATCCAAATCTCCTCATTACTAAATAGAGGAAGTCCCACTGAACTGAGTCGAATGCTTTTTCAGCGTCAAGACTGAGGATAACTGAGTTTATCTTTCTTTTATTAATCTGTTCAATTATATGTAGAGCTCTCCTTATGTTATCCGAAGTTTGTCTATTTTTAAGGAAGCCTGTTTGGTCTTCATCAATCAGTAAGGGCATCACAGTGTCCATTCGTTTGACCAAAATAGTTGTGTATAATTTATAATCCGTGTTCAATACACTTATTGGTCTATATCAGGGGTCACCAACCTTTTTGAAACCAAGAGCTACTTCATGGGTATCGAGTCATGTGAAGGGCACCAGCTTGACACACTCCTCTAAAATAACAAATTGTGTGTATATGTATATATATATATATATATATATATATATATATATATATAAAATTATCAATAACTTAGAGTGGGTAACAGACAAGATCAATATTCAACACTTTATTTTTATTAATCTCAGCAGTTGTTCAGATGATCACTTCTACATTTCATAAAAAAAATGTCCAGTTTTCACCAGTCCCTTTTAACCATAAAAAACTAAACCCTTTTAATTCATGAACTATGTTGAACCATGTTTGAAAAAATCTGCTGCAATTCTGCTCAAAATCTGTTACATTTAATAAACACACTTTTGTGTGTTCTTCACTGGAATTATATCCATACAGTTCTTGCCAAGAATCATGCTTGAGCAACCAACACTGTCCTTTCATGAGAAGAAGCTAAACAGCACTAAGAGTGCTTATATGTACGGTGGCGCAGTGGTTAGCACCGCGGCAGCAATTTACCCTCAGCCGAGAGATCGCGGGTTCGATCCCTGCCCCCGGCCAACAGTGATCTGTGTGGAGTTTGCATGTTCTGGTGGTGCATGTTCTCGTTTTTCATGCAAAAACATGCAGGTTAGGGAGTTAAGGGGCGCTTGCGCACGCAGCGGCTGGTGGCTTGTTACCGGACTGCAGAACAAATCTACCTATGTGGAGCGCCACTTCGCTACCCACTCTTTTTTTTTTTTTGGACTTATATCGCGCTTCGCCGTCGCCCCGCAAATGAAACACACGCAGCTTCCTTTCACGGTAGTAAAAAAGAACTCTTCCTCCCGCTCACTTTGAAAATGATGAATTTTCTGTCTTTTTTTGCCATGTTTTTGGGCTTGGAAACTGCACTCCGCTCACCATCTCCACTGCCCGATAGCTTACGCTCCACAAGCGCGAAGGTTTTGTCATGCGCACAATAACTGACCTTTGAACTAGGTCAGAGTTCACCTTAACTTTACGTACAATAAACATATTTTCATTTTTTTATTTTTAAGACATTGTCATTTTAAAATCTATATAAATGCAAGTGTGATTTTAAAAAATATAAAATAAAAAATAGCGGCAGAAAAAATTACATCTTAGACGCAGCTTACTTGTGAGTTGTGCTATTTTTAGAACAGGCCTGTGGGCGACTCATGTGGTCCCTGTGGGCGACATGGTGCCCGCGGGCACCGCGTTGGTGACCCCTGGTCTATATGATTTGCATTCTATTTTATCCTTTCCCTCTTTTGGTATAACAGATATAAAGGCTTCCTTCCAGGACGGAGGTACAGGGCCTCCTTTCAGAATATAGTTGAAACTGGTTTCTAGTAGAGGTATCAGACTTTCTTTCATTTTCTTGTACCATTCGGGGGGAACCCATCAGTACCAGGTGACTTGTTAGGTTTAAGGTTGGAGATGGCCTTGTCAATTTCCTCACGTGTTATTGGTGACATAAGCTTATTATTTGCATCTGTGCCGAGTGAGGGAAGATCCAAAGTGTCCAAAAAAAAATCAACTACTGCATTTTTATTAATCGGCACAGATTGGCTATATAGATTTTTGTAATATGTTTCAAATGATTTTTGAATACCATCCAAATCAGTTAAAATGTTGCGACTTATAGGGTCTTTTATTTTGTAAATTGAATTTTCTGTTTGTTGTTTCTTAAGTCGCCATGCCAACAGTTTAGATCCTGCCTCATAATATCTCTGTTTCATAAACCGTAAGTTTTTCTCTACTTCCTCACCTAGTATCCTGTCTATGTCCTGTTTAACTTTTCTTATTTGTTGTGTTATAGTGGGACTTTTTTTTTTTTTTGTCAGTTGTGTTTTCTCTAGATCTTTCAGTCTCTCTTGTAGTCGTAGCAATTCTTGAGTCTTTTGTTTTTTAAGCATAGCCGATCTTGCTATTATTTTCCCCCTCAGAACCACTTTAGCTGCATCCCACACGATGCTAGGGTTTGTCTCGCCATTGTTATTATCCTGTAGGTATAAATTTAGATCGGTTGTCATGGACTGTAGAAAAGAGAGATCATTTAGCATCCCTGTATTTAATCTCCATAGTGTTTTTCTCTGTCTGACATCAAGGTGTAAACTTAGGTAAATTCCAGAGTGATCAGAGATATCTCTTTGACCGATTCTGCATTATTTTATCCTGTTTAAGTCTTTATTATACATGAAACAGTAATCTATCCTTGAGTGAAAAGAATGGGGTGCAGAGTAAAAAGTAAATCCAGGGGCAGATCTGTGTACAGAGCACCATATGTCAATAAGTCCTAAATCTGAAAGCATTTTTTTTTTTTTTTTTTTACACGTTTCTCTATAGGCAGACGTTTCCTTCTAATATTTGTTGTATCCAACTGAGGGTTTAACAATAGATTAAGGTCTCCAGCAAAAATTAAAGGTCCATAAGATTCTTTAGTAGTCAAATCAAAAACTTTTTTATAGAAACCAATATTACTCCCGGGGGGAGCATATACATTCAATAATGTGACCTCTTTATGATCGATTTTACCTTTCACTAAAATATATCTGCCTTCTTTGTCACTCAATTCAGATATGAATTCAAAATTAATTCTATTAGAAATCAAGATGGCTACTCCTCTTTTTTTTACCACTTCAATGAGAGGAATAGTATGTATTTTTAAAACCCATTTTTTTAATTTATCATGCTCTGTGTTGGATAGATGAGTTTCTTGCCAATATGCAATATCTACTTTCTCTTTTTTCATCTTTACCACCAGTTTACTTCTTTTTACAGGGTTATTCACTCCATTAACATTTAGTGACAGTATATTATAATATTTAAGAGACATAGCTTAACATGTAAGAATATCATCCCAGACCTCAAAACAACGACTGTAAAACGTGAACATGCTGAACAATAAAACGACACAACACTGAACTGGGCTTCCAACAGGGAGGATACAATGTAGGCCTTGAAAAAGGAGGGGACTGGCCACAAGGTGGGGCCCCTCTCCACGATGAGCATCGTGGGAAACAAAAAGAAGAAGAGAGAAAGAGGGGAAAAAAAAGGGGGGGGGGAACCCCAGCAATAATAAAAAAAAAAAAAAAAACCTGTGGTTAAATACAAATAAAGTAGTCTGGTGACCCTCAGCTCGAGTCTGCAGGCTCCAGCCCTTTCATCAATAATGAGACTGGATAAGGCTACAAAGTCATAGTCATGGATAATCCAAAGCAACCACTCTCACCATAGTAAGGCCGTGCGTTCCTGCGGCGCACTCATCAGTCCGCCGTTGCTTCCTCCGACGTCCGCCGAAACTCACTCAGCTTCTCCCGGATGTGTTTGTGGAAATCCCCTTGGCGGGTCCTTTGTGTCTCCCATGGCAGAAGCTGCTTCAGCATCTCCTCTGACGTCATCTGAGCAGCTCTGTTTCTGGCAGCGGTGATCTGAACCGTGGCGATGCCTCTCCTTTGTAGATCTTCCGCGACTTCTGTGGCAGTATTGTAGAGGACACTTCCTGAGGCGTAAAAAATACGCATCTTGTTGAGTGGAGTTTGAAAGCGAATCCCTTTCTCCTTCAGAGCTCTTTTGACGGGGATATATTCTTTTCTTCTTTTCTGAACTTCCACCGCGTAGTCATGGTCAAAATACACTTGCTTGTTATGAATGCGTATTACCTTTTTCCATGCAGCGCGGAGTATTTCTTCCTTAACTGTGAACCGGAGAAAGTGGACTATTATTGAACGTGGCGGGGCGCTCGCTGGAGGCTTTGGGCCCAAGGCACGATGGACACGCTCAATGCCGAGATCATAGTCTTGGCCTAAAACATCACCGAGCTCTTTTTTAATAAAACTTTCGGCAAAGGAAGCCACAGATGTGCCTTGCTCCAAGTCTTCGGGTACCCCGTATATGCGAATATTATTCCGCCTGGCCCGGCCCTCCATTTCGGATATCTTATCTTCAAATGTCTGCTGATTTTGTAACAGTTGAACAAGCGTGTTTTTAACACCAATGTTCCAATTCTCCAGTTCTGCCATATTTTCCTCAGTCTGTTTTATACGTTCTCCTGCGTCATGCACCTGTTTAGCGGTTTCCTGGAGCCGTTGCTGTACTCCCGCTGTGAATTCATCCATTTGTTTCTTCATATCCTCACGAATCACTGAACGAAAATCTTGTAAATCTGTTTTTAATTCAGCTCAAAGAGTTGCCATTTCAGCTGCCACGGCCTCGCTCACGGTAACTCGAATCTGGTCCAAACCAGCCATGCGGTCGCCATGTTGGTCCGATGCTAGGTCCGTTTCACTAGCCGAGATCTCTTTTGTTGCTTCGTTATCAGGATTGTTTCGTAGCCCATATCCACCTTTCTTGAATTTGTCCCCGCTCATTATGGCAGCAAAATATTGCTGTTTTTCCCAGGTTTGGGTCTCGAGTCTAGGGGAAAAATAGAGCTGGAGCCAGAGCTCAGTTTTTATGCGTCCATGCTGTTCCGCGTCACCGGAAGCCTCCAGCTATGGGAGCTTTTTATAATAGGCTACATTATATTAAGGCAGAGACTGACAACAAAGTGATTTTCACGGGTGTGCAGGCTTAAACAGGTGAGGTAAAACATGACCTGGAGCCCCGAACAGGAACTGTGCCAGCAGGAAGCTGAGCTGGTGGACATGACAGAAATAATCATGATTAGTCGACTAAGTCATTAGATTAGTCAGCTACCAAAATAATCGTCAGTTGCAGCCTTATTCAACAACAGTATCACATATTGCATGTTTTCCCAATATCATGCATTCCTAGTCATGCGTCATGCAGATATTCAACTTTATCTACGTCAGCAACTTTGAGTCCTTCTGAGCAACTTTTGACAAATAAATCTGCATAAAGCCTCAGAACATATTTGAGCTTTAAAATTAAGAGTAAAACAGCAGAGTTATAAGAATAAACTGGCCTGATAACAGTAGGTATGAGGTTTTATTCTTGAATATTTTTCCTCACATTTGTCACTTGTTCAGAATTTGCAACTTTTTTCTTGCAAGTTTGTTTTTTTAAACCAAATCTACAATTTCGTTCTAAAATTTTCCACCTACATTTGCAGCTTCTTGCATAAATGACACTGCATTTTTGCAGTTTTCCCCTCATTCTTTTTAATTCTTTTGTAATTTTTGCAAAATATTCCCTCTCTTGCAGTTGCAACTTTTTCCCCCACAAAAATGTTCAGTCTTCAATAAGGTGCACTTCACTGATAAATTTTCCATTTCTTTGCTGTAATTTTAACCTTTTTCCCCTCTTTCATTTAAAAAAAAAAAATTAAATTGCTGCAAAATTTGTGAAGTTTTGTTTTTGTTTTTAACAAAACCAACTGCTATGAGCAAAAGAGCCATATAGTTTTCTATATTTTACAGAGCAATTAAAAGTATTGGAAAAAATATAATTTACATATGACCCATGGATTTATTTTATAAAGGTTAACCCCCACCTCAGAAAACAGTATTCTGCGCAGTATATGCGCTATAAAAGTATAGACCCCCACCTCTGCGGGAGAGCCGTGTGTCTGGATCGGTGTCCACAAACAGCTTCATCTGGAACAGGTCTCTGATCTCCTGTGAGTAGAAGATGAGGATGCCCTCGAACAGGACCACATCAGCCGGATACACAGTCACAAACTCATCTTTCCTGAAACAGAATGGTCCTCCCGACTGTGAGCGACTGTGTTTACACAAAACTTTACAGAGAAAACACACTTGTGATTAACGGCTCCATTCAGGGAACCTGTTCAACATGGCTGTCAACTGAAGTGTTGTGTATCAAATAATTGTGTAGGGAGAGTAGAGGGCAAGATCTACAACCTGTGGCTCTTTTATGAGAAACCAATAACTCACAGTGAATTTAACCCCACCCCTAAAAAAATTCTGCTAACTTAGTGACGTAAAAAAGTTGCAAGTATATGAGAAAAACAATGTTAATAATTTATCTTAAGACCTGCAGTTTGTATAAATTAGAATGACTGATGCAGAGGAACTAATCCATGCCTTTGTCACTTCTAGACTAAATTAATGAAATTTGGGATTACTGGGTTGTCAAAAAAAAAATAAAAATCTATAAAAATTCTCCAGTTAATCCAAAATGCTGCTGCAAGAGAATTAACAGGTACTAAAAAGAGATTATTTTTTTCCCATATTAACCTCCATCCATATGGCTCCTTGTAAAAGCCAGAATCAAATTTAAAAATTCTCCTACAGTAGGGGTGTGCCATATCGTATCGTTCACGATAATACCGGTATAAATTTTGATACCGGTGTAAAAATGAATATCGCAATATTTGGGGTCCGCTACGCTGCCAATGCAAGTTGCGTGTTAACATAGGAACAGGAAAAAATATTGCGCGGGAACTGGCCCTCTGTGCTTGGAACGCCTTCGTCTGGTTGTGAGAAAATAATTTAGTTTTAAGGCCGTTTCAGACTGCTGCCATCTTTAAAAAAACAAACAAACTGTGCAGCGATGCAGATAATCTACCTGTATTTTTTTCTGCATGTCAACAATGCCGTTTTGGGGAAAAGTTTTACTTCGCCCTGAAGTGGTGTTGCTGATGTCCAAAGTGTCCAGAGGTTTATTTTCATTCCGTTGTGGCTGCTCCAGCATCATTTATTCAACCAACCAAAAGAAAAAAAAAAAAATCTGTTAACAGCCCAAGGACTTGTCTGTGCAACGGAGATTTCTAACGTGGGCAAACTGAGAGAAAGTGACGGGAGGCCTTACTAGCAGAAGTGTCTTGGGAAATGACAGACAGGTAGGCCAGCATATATTCAATATGATAAAAATGATGAAATGACAGTAGCTTTAAATAAGCCCATTCCTTCACTGTTTTATTGAGACCCTCTGACCCAGTGAAATAACAGACTAGACTAATTTTTGATTTTGTATACTTTATTGATCCCCTGAGGGGAAATTGAGGGCATCCACCTGGATGGATGAAGCAGCCACGGTACGGGCGCTATTCCTTAACCATTCACACACACATTCACACCTAGGGCCACTTTAGAGTCTCCAATTAACCTAACCTGCATGTTTTTGGCATGTGGGAGGAAACCGGAGAAATCCCGGAGTAAACCCACGCAGATATGGGGAGAACATGCAAACTCCACACAGATCACTGTTGGTCAGGGGCTGGGATTGAACCAGAGATCCCATGGCCAAGGGTGAGTTGCTGTGCTGCCGCAGTGCTAACCACTGCGCCAAATCAATTTATTATGTTAAAAGCAGCAAAACCCCCTCATGTCCCAGAGTATAGAAACGAGAAAGACATTAGTAATGTGGTGAACGTGTGTCTCTGGTTATATTATACTGCTGTAGTTGCTTATACTGTAGTTTAGGGTTTACGTTTTTAATGTAATAAATAGGTTGCATTAACCATAGCTAAATTGCTCTTACATTTATAAGGCAATATTTTCAGGACTATTCAGATGTTTTAAGAAAAATCTGCAGAATTTTCAAAACTATGGGCTATACGTAGGGCTATACGTAGTCTGCTGTACCAACTTTACTCTCATCTGCTTGTTACCATTCTTTCCTAAATCTGTTTTTTCTCATTAAACATCTTTTCAAAAAGGTACTTTTTTTAAATTTTGAACATTTTTGGTGACAAATTTGTGACCTTTTTCATGCAGAGTTGTAACTTTTTACCTAAAGCCTCTTATCTTGTGTTTTTCCTCTGAAAAGGTGAAGAAATCAGAAGCAGCACTAGATTGAAATTAAGATTAGATCAGTTGTTTTAATAATCAATAGATCAGTTGACTATTACAATCCAAGTTTATAATTTTCGTCAAACCCGAAGGTTGTAATTATATTTATAACTAGCTTGACACCTGTTATTTTAAAATATTAGCCTACTTAACAGTAGTGGTTTCTGGTTTCCAACAACAGGGTGGCCTAGGACGAAGTCAAATTCCCAGCCTGAATTTTTGTCCCAGTCCACCCCTCACCCCTCAGTGCACTTAAGATGTGGTGATTTATAATTTTGGTAATATTTGATACAGAATTTAAAAAAAAAAAAAAAGTTTTAAACACATTCTAAACTACTCTTTATAAACTAGAGAAATAAGAGTTGTCATTTTGTTTTTACTGAGTATGTTGAACATAATTAACGCTGGCCTGTGAAACTGTCCTTTATAAATTTAAAAGAAAAAAAACTGGAGAAATAAGAGTTGTCATTTTGTTTTTACTGAGTATGTTGAACATAATTAGCGCTGGCCTGTGAAACTGTCCTTTATAAATTTAAAAGAAAAAAAAAACTGTAATCCTTGACATCGTGAAGAATATAGTTATTGTGAAAATTCACAGAAATATTGTGATATCATTTTAAGCCATATCGCCCACCCCATCCTACAGACATGAAAAGCAATGCTATAATAAAGCTATTATTATTCACTATGTCTACCGTTTGCTGCTTTGCATGCATAGTGTGCAGTCATACAGGCTTTTGGTTCGACTTTGCACATGTTGCGTTTGTGTGAAATGTTAATGGATTTGTATGTTATTGCCATTTGTATAAATTTTATTGCTACTCTTTTCTTCTTCTCTATCCTCTTATCTCCCTTCAACCCCCCAAACCAGTTGTGGCAGATGATTGCCCCATCCTGAGCTTGGGTCTGCCAGAGGTTTCTTCCTATAAAGGAGTTTTTCTTCAGCATTCAGTTTTTATGCTCCTCATATGTGGAACAAACTCCCAGAAAGCACTGGGGCTGCTGAAACTCTCAGTTGCTTTAAATTGAGGTTAAAACTTTCCTATTTGCTGCGGCCTTTCAGTAGAGCAAGTGTTAATCTCCCACACTGTACTGTAACTTATTTCTTGCAAGTTTTCTATCTTATTTGATTTTAGCTTGCTTTTGTTTCTCTTTAATTTACTTTTTAGTTTGCTTTTAAATTCTTAAGTATTCCTTTTGCAACTTGCTGTAATGCTTTTATGTTTTCATGTAAAGCACTTTGAATTGTCTTGTACAAGAAATGTGCTATACAAATAAACTTGCCTTGCCTTAACATACATCTAGCACCTCGAGATGGCCCTTTGTCATTATTAGGCAGTACATAAATAAAATTAAATTGATTTACCTTTATTCTTTAGGCTCAAACATCTTTTTTGGGTCCATGCTAACTTTGTCTGGTCAAAAATTTCTTTCCACATTAGATGCTGTTTACTTGCCTCTGTCAGAGGGATCATCAGAAGTTGGCAAATTTCACAATCCAAAAATGTATTTCAAATACTTTTTGGCCAAGAAAATGTGCATGGAGCCACAAAGCATATTCAAGCATAAAAATGAAGATTTTCACTTAAAACTTGTGCCTTTTTTCTTTAAAATTAGCCAATTGTTAGGTCATAAATGTGCATTTTTTTCTTGTAACTTTACATTTTCTTATACATTTAATATTTTACAATTTTGTGATAAAAATCTTTTAAAAATTTGGTATTTTTCTTTGTATACATCTTTTTGAAATTTGCATTTTTTTTCATAATTGTGTGTTTTCTCATGAATTTGAACTAGCTCTTTAAGAATTTTTTTTCTAGTAAATTTGTGACCTTTCCCCTCATGACTTGGCAACTCCACCTCCCCATACATCTCCCAATCTTCCTTAGGTTTCTCATAAATTTTAAAATGCTCTTGAAAATTTAATACTTTTTTCATATAGTTTTTGCAACTTTCCACTTTTTTTTTCATATGAATTTGGTACTTTGTTCTCTTATATTTTTGTCAAATTTCTAGGGAAGTCACTGACTATGGATAGAAGAGTCACATGCGTATCTGGAGCCGCAGATTGCCGACCCCTGGAACATGAGCTTAGCAAACAGTACCTGTGCAATAATTAAACACGGTCTCACCTGGAATGAGAGACAAAGTCATAAACTGGGATCTGGACCGTCTTCCCCGCTAGTATCTGTCTGAGTGTCTGCAAGATCAGCTCACTGTCAAAGGCATCTGAAAAAAGCAACAAAAAACCATGAGAAGATGATACACAGCTTCACTGATATAATCCACAACAGCTTAATGTGCTGCTCAATCACCCAGGACCACACTAAGTGTTCTAAACAAATTCTAACAATCCAGCACAACTGTACATTAAAATTTTGTTCACATTCTATGGCTATAAATAAGAAGATGGAGCAAAATATTTCTGGTTTAGATGTCAAGATGATAAATCTTAAAAAAACTGAGTCTGCTAAAATTGGGTGACAAGAACGCACAGCCACTTTAAGATTCTATTCACTGCTGTTCCTTTTTGCCTTTTCATCTGCACCTTTTCAATTAAATGTGAAAAGCACTTTTGTCAGATTTATATATCCAGATTTTCAACAGACTCCGTGCACAAGCATGATGACCAACTTCCGGTTGCACTAGGAGTTGGCAAACCCAGTGTTTCCTCTACCATTATTTTGGGGGGCCCACCCCGCCCCAGAATGTCAAGTTAAGTTAATCTATCTATTTATCTATCAACTAGTGCATGCCCGTAGAATGCAAGTATTCCTGTCTGAAACAGGTATCCCAATCAGGCTTTACAGGCCCAAATGTTTTTGTTTGAAAATGGAATACAACGAGGTGTAACCTACAGTGGGGCAAAAAAGTATTTAGTCAGCCACCAATTGTGCAAGTTCTCCCACTTAAAAGATGAGAGAGGTCTCCAATTTTCATCATAGGTATACCTCAACTATGAGAGACAAAATGAGAAAAAAAAAAAATCCAGAAAATCACATTTAAAGCAGACGGACAGTGACATTTTTTTATTCAACCAATCAACAGATTGTATGAAAATATTCTATTCTGTCTATTCCCGCGATTTAATATGTGTCACCAGCTTCCATAAATGACCTTATTTGCTCATAGCTCAGCCTTCAGTTAGTGAGGCTGCAGTACCGCCATCTCTCGATAGGTGCGGGCATTGGTGACGTCACAACAGCAATACATAGTAAATGGCAGAACGAGAGCAAAGTGATTCAGACAGCGATTATTTTCTCGAGTTTGACGACCTCAATATAAATGATGACATTGAAAATGAAGAATCGGATGATGAAGTAGTTTTGGGTGGTGCTGAGGGGGTATTCAGCCTTATTTGTGGGAAAGAAGTGAGGGTTATGTTGCCTGCCTGTGCAGTGAGCCTCATCAGAGAAACATTCCCATCTGATCACTACAAGGGATTTTGCCTACCAAGATTAGATTTGTGAACAATGATATGTAAATAAAGTTTTGTAAAATCATATATTGAGTTTATTAATGTTCATGTCAATGCTATAATTCTCATAGTTCAGCATTCATCAAAGTCGCATGTCATATACATTTGAATAATTTGAACACACTAAATTCTTCTCAATTTGAAAAGAAATATTACATACTATACCACCTTTGTATGAATGTTTGAAAACACAGCAGAAATATACAAAGAAATACAAAAATCAATGGAGTATCACTACAGATTAAGAAAATAACTAGTTTCCAGATATAGCAATTATTATATTCCAATAAATAACATTTCACAGTTATAATGGGCACCATTTAATGGTAGAAAATTGTGGTTCCATTTTTAAAAGCACATTTCTCTGACAATCTTAGGCTTATATTTATTTTTCTTAGCAAATATGTTGCTTCCCTAAAAATTGAAAGCTGAACTGTCATTGGTAATTACCTCCGCCAGGCCGAAAAGGCCAGGAGGAGGTTATGTTTTTGCCGGGGTTTGTTTGTCTGTTTGTCAACTCTGCGTTCTTCAACGTTTTAGGCACAAAAGCACGCGCAAAACACTGGTGGCCTGGGCCCGCCAGCGTGCCTCTGTTTGCGCGACGCTGCAAAACCTGACACGGGCACCTGTCCGCCGCCGCATTATTTCCCAGAAATAATTTGATTTTGAAAATCATCCATTGCTTGGAATTCATTTAAAATGTTTAGTAAACATTTGCAGTGAATATTAAAAATACAAAACTTACCCTCTTTACTTCTCGTTTTCTGACAGCTGATCGCATCGGTAGATCACCGTGGCTTTTCACGCCACTGCCACTGACACTTGTCTCAGAGTCAGACTGGGGAATCGCGGGATATATAGTTGGAATAGCCGTTTTCTTTATCACCAATCTTTTTGCAAATTGCATCTTATTCTCTAAATCGCTGTCAACGAAATGTCTACTGCACATGCAGGGCGCTAACGAGGTGCAGGTGTGCGCGCAGCTGAGGCAGATGCCTGAGAGCGGCGAGCCGTGACACCTGCAAAATATATGTGGACAAGAAAGACTGATAAACCTGGGTACTATTTCACTGCAGTCTGCTTTAATACAGAAGCTGAAGCAATAGGGAACACTGTATGTCTCTGTAATTGAGAACTTTGCTTCTAAAAAACACAGGAGGATGGACTTCCAATATAAGTAACTGGTGAGTTAAACTGTCTTTCTTCAGCATGTTTTTTCCCCCTAACCGTTCCTATGATCATGAAAATATTTGGTAATTCCGAGAAATATCCGTAATCGCCGATTTTAAAACGTAAACATCAAGTGTTGCATGAAGCAAAACACAGCAGGACCATCACACCCATAGACAACACAACGCCAAACCATATTAATTCGATTCCTGAAATCCTAATCTTCATAAATAATCTATTTGTAATCCACAAGTATTCCGAGAAATATCCGTAATCGCCGATTTTAAGACGTAAACAAGTGTTGCATGAAGCAAAACACAGCACTGGCCGCCGACCGTGTGCTTGGCTGAGCTGACGTCACACAGTCAGTGGCCATCTTAGCCGCTGATCGCTTGGCTGGGTCAGACAGCTCTCCACAACAGCGTACTTCAAGAGCGCATTGTCACCTTATGCGACATTTGTTGACACCAAAACATGTGCGGTTCGACTTAGCTCGTCTCAGACAACAATTTGAGATATGAATTAGCGATATTGAATTTTCGTCTGTCCGTCTGCTTTAAGGATTTTTAATGAATTAATTGGTAAATTCCTCGGTAAAATAAGTATTTGGTCAATAACAAAAGTTCATCTCAATACTTTGTTATATACCCTTTGTTGGCAATGACAGAGGTCAAATGTTTTCTGTAAGTCTTCACAAGGTTTTCACACACTGTTGCTGGTATTTTGGCCCATTCCTCCATGCAGATCTCCTCTAGAGCAGTGATGTTTTGGGGCTGTCACTGGGCAACACGGACTTTCAACTCCCTCCAAAGATTTTCTATGGGGTTGAGATCTAGAGGCTGGCTGGGCCACTCCAGGACCTTGAAATGCTTCTTATGAAGCCACTCCTTCGTTGCCCGGGCGACGTGTTTGGGATCATTGTCATGCTGAAAGACCCAGCCACGTTTCATCTTCAATGCCCTTGCTGATGGAAGGAGGTTTTCACTCAAAATCTCATGATACATGGCCCCATTCATTCTTTCCTTTACACGGATCAGTCATCCTGGTCCCTTTGCAGAAAAACAGCCCCAAAGCATGATGTTTCCACCCCCATGCTTCACAGTAGGTATGGTGTTCTTTCTCCTCCAAACACGACAAGTTGAGTTTTTACAATAAAGTTCTATTCCCAATCCTCTTCGCTCGCTGGGGCGATACTGAGGCCAAATAATCTGAACCTTGAGGGCGTGACTGGCAATGCGAATGCTGCGGCTCTATTTTAAGCGGTTTGTTTTTTATTGATGCAAGAAGATTATTATTATCATCATTATTATTATTATTCCACCTAAACAATCACATTTTGGACCCTCTAATCCAGGGGTCCCCAAACTTTTTCCTGAGGGCCACATAACTTTTGCCTTCTCTGATGGGGGCCGGGATCAGTTTGTAACAGAAAAAGTGTGACGATCGCACAGGTGCCTAAACGTAATCATTTACTGTTTTCCAGAAAGCCACACATAACCAAATATTAATAACCCTTTCCGGGATCTTCACAGGAAAAAAGTCAGAAAATAAATAATAACACTATTTATGAAATAAATAATAACCAAATAACCCTCTCTGGGTTCTTCACAGAAAAAAAGTCCATGGAACATTAACTTTTTGTTGTGCCGTGCACAATCTTAACAGGTAAAAGTTCAGCTTAGTTGTCAGAGCAGAATCTCTTACTTAAATGACTCATATGAGCAGTCTCTCAAAGTTCTTGTGTTTCTTCCTTATAATCTTTTTGTAGGTTCCAGTAGGCTTGTAGACACCGCTGTTGAACAGCCTTTTCTTTGCATTGAACAAAAAAATAATCGTTTGTCCACTGCAGGTTAAATACCCTGCATTCTGAATCAATTTTTCTCTTACCTAACCTTTTCGCCATTATTCCGTTTTATTTGACAGGGGTGAGTCTAGGATATTTTTTTTTCCTGAGGGGGGCGGTTCAGATAGGGGCATAGACTGCAGAAGGATGGAACAGAATGTCACGTTCTATGCGTCTATTAGTCTCAACTGTGTGGCCAGACTGAAAAAAAAAAAAATCATAACGCTTACCAGTGTGGAGGCAAAAAATAGTCCACAGCGCGGCAGAAGGGAGAGACAGTCCATTCACGTCAGGTCACCAGTGTGGAGGAAAAAATAAGTGCAGGCGGACACAGCAAGCCGAAGTTTAAAGGTGTTTTATTCCTCCATCACGAGGCTCACCCAGCACTCTGGCTGCGCACTGTGAGTGAGCCCTGAGTAGTTGTCTAAGAGCGAATTCTAAGTGCGATAGTGAGGCATGTACAGTCAGCTCTTTTATACAGTGATACAGAGAATGCATGGCTGAGCACATACTCAGCAGGGGAACGAGACGGCACTCGGCCGGCTTTGGAAGCTCTGTGCGGGAAAAGCTCTGTGCAGGAGGAGGTGGAGGGGGGTGGGGGTAAGCGTCTCTGGTGTTGTTCAGGAGGCCAGGCCAAATGTGGAGGCGGGCCGTAGTCTGGGGACCACTGCTCTAAACGTTAACCAAAATGCATTTTTTTTTTCGCACATACCTTAGTCCCAGTGAAAAAAATTTGTAAACTGGAACAAATATGTGCCCCATGCTGAAAATTTTACAACATATCCAGCGTATGGTTGATACGTCCCACATTCGTGGACCAAAGGTTGTAGGGCCTTTCCCCCATGTTTTTTTAAACCTTTGCAGTCTGTACCATCAGCTGTCCAGTGCTATTCTGATATTTATTCCAAAATGTCAGAACACCACAGGATTTGGATCCAATCAGCTGATCGCTCAAACCACAGAGCTCAGCTGTTTTCCATGATAAATCAGCCTCAGGGCAAAAGTACATTCCATGCATTATCTTTTTTTTCCACTTTATTGAAAGTAACTTTTTTTTTTTTTTTAAATTGCAATCAGTTAGCGTGCCTTTGAGCCAGGTTGTGTCTGGCTGCTGCTTCTTCCGGCAGGATCTGTGTTGATTTGTCAGACCTGGTCCCCGCTGACGCTCCGCCCAGTCTGCTCACACACCTCATGTTCTCCACATATGCCGAATTATCCTTTAGATCTACGCAATCACGGCAACTTTAAGGTATTTTTTTAAGCATTAAATCTTCAGTATTGTGTTTTCTAGTCAAATTTGTCATTTTTCACTTCCTTGTTTTGTCCAGGGAACAATGAGGTGACTGACAGGTCGTGATGCCGCACCCACATTTCTTGAAGCCAGGCATGAAGAGACACAGAGTGGTGGCTAAACTTTTATTGATAAAGATTACATATTTTGACTGAGCAACTCCATATTCGGGGATGTACACCCTCATAACCTCAGCAAAGCACGTTTAAAATCTTAGGTCAGTCTGAGGAACGGTTCAAGAGATATGCGTGGAAAAGACAGACAGACACACAAACACACAGATTTCGTGAATTTATTGATAGATGCAAGGACTCTCTGTGTGTTCCTCACATATCTCTCAAACTGTTCGTCAGACTGACCTCAGACTTTATAAGTGCTTTGCTGAGGTTATGAAGGTGTGCATCCCCCGAGTGTGTAGTTCTTCAGTCAAAATATGTCATTTTTGATCAATAAAAAATTAGCCACAGTTCTGGTCTCCTCATGCCCTGGCTTCTGGAAGTGTGGGTGTGGTTTTGGATCGACTCCGTACTGATTGGATAATACGTGGCATCACGACCAGTCATCAGAGCGCTCCATGAACAAAAGAAGGAAGTGAAAAGTGAAAAACATGACTACAAAAAGAGAATACTGAAGATTTAACGCATAAAAAAACTGTACCATAAAGTTGCCGTGATTGCGTAGGTCTAAAAGATAATTCGGCATATGTGGAGAACACGAGGCACGCGGGCAGACTGGGAAGAGCGCCAGTGGAGACTCGGAGTCTGACAAAGAACACCAGTGTATCCAACACAGGACACGCCACAAGAAGCAGCGGCCCGACCAGCAGACCGTGGTTCTTTGCCAGGAGGCACGCCCAGCCTGCCCGGTCAGTGGTAGACGGGAGTCCCGACTGCTGCTTCACCCATGTGGTACCACTGTCCTCTGCAGGACTGCAAGTCCCCGATTGCACTCCTCTCATGTGAGTATCTAAAAATGAAAAACTTAATACCACCATGATTGTGGAGCAAAATGGCCGGAATGACTTAACGACCAAACAGGACACAAAAATGCCCAAATAACGAAATAAATCATTTTTAGTTTAATATTTGACAAATGGGCAGCACTGATGCAACAGCTGCAGTCAAACAGGTCCTTCTGCTGTGTATAATAATGCTAGGTGTTTTGTAATTAATTTGGTTGATTACACGATACACAGAAGAAATTCAATATTACACTTCACTCCATCACTGAACAGTGATATAAACTAAAATAATTATAATGTGACTGAACAACTCCCATTCCCCAAAGTGCAAGATACACCAGTTGATGGGGTAGGATGTAAAAAGTCAGTACATAGTATGTTTACCAATAAATATGTATATATGAGCAAGTAAATAATTCTTTCCAGAAGGGTTGGTCTACTCCGAACTCCTGGAGAAGACCAACCCTTTGGGGACCTACTATTGGGTAAAAGAGAAAACAAACATTCAATAAAAAAGGTACATTCAATATAACATACGAGGACCAAACAACAATATTACAGAACAGAGTAAATAAGATAAAAATAAATATGTGGTGCACATCCACATACGTATATGTAGGTATGCACCACACATAAACTTTACAAACTCAAAGAGCATAATACATACAGCTGAGAAAATAAGTATTTAACACGTCAACAATTTTTTCCTCATTAAACATACTTCTGATGGAGCCAGTGACCTGAGATTTTCCCCAGATATCAGTAGCAACCCATGTAATTCATGCATACAGAGAAATCAAGGCAACTGTATTCACAAAACAAGTTATATTTAACAAAGTGGAATGCCACAGGGAATAAGTAATGAACACGAAGAAAAAAAGAGGTGCAAAAAGGCATGGAAAGCCAAGAAACCAGCTGGCATCCATCAGAATTTAGGAAGCCATCCCATATCACCCATTAGTGCAAATTAATTTCAAGTGGATAAGTCCTGACTGATAGCCTTTAAAAAGGTCTGTGAATATCAGATTGTTACACCACAAAGAACTCATGATGGGAGAAACAAAGAGCTCTCTGTAGACCTTCACAACCTTATTATTGCAAAACATAATGATAGCACTGGTTATAGGCACATTTCTAAACTGCTGAATGTTCCAGTGAGCACTGTTGGAGCCATCATTCAGAAGTGGAAAGAACATCATTTTACCATAAACTGGCCACAACCAGGAGCTCCTTGCACGATTTCTGACAGGAGTCAAAAGAATCATCATAAGAGTTATCCAAGAGCCAAAGCCCACTTGTGGAGAGCTCCAGAAAGACCTTGAGTTTGCAGGTACTGCTGTTCCAAAGAAAACAACAAGTAAGGCACTCAACCAACTTGGGCTCTATGCCCGCTCACCTCCCAAAACTCCATTGCTGAAGAAAAAGCCTGTTGAGGCTTGTTTGCGACAACATTTGGGCAAGCCAGGAAAATACTGGGAGAATATACTGTAGTCTGGTCAGATGAGACCAAAACTGAACTTTTTAGATGCCACAAACACAGCATATTTTGAGGAGAAATGGAACTGCACATCCCATCATGGTGTGGGGGTGTTTTTAAGCACATGGTACCGGCAGACTTCATATAATTGAAGGAAAGATTAATGGACAAATGTACAGAGACATCCTCGATAACAACCTGTTGCCATTTGCCAAGATGCTGAAGATTAAACGAGGGTGGACATTTCAGCAAGACAATGATCCCAAACACACAGCCAAAGAAACTCTGAACTGGTTCTAGAGAAGAAAAATAAAGCTGCTAGAATGGCCCAGTCAGTCACTTGACCTGAATCCAATTGAAAATCTATGGAACGAACTGAAGATCAGAGTTCATAGAAGACACCCACGGAACCTTCAAGATTTGACCGTTTGTGTGGAAGAATGGGCTAAAATCACTCCTGAGCAATGCTTGCACCTAGGTTCTCCATACAGGAGTTGTCTGGAAGCTGTTATTACCAACAAAGGCTTTTCTACTAAATATCAAGTGAATTTCACCAAGTGTGCTAATACTTATTCCCTGTGTAATTTCTCTTTATTAAGTAAGACTTGTTTTGTAAGCACAGCTGCCTTGATCTCTGCATGTATGGATTACTTGGGTTGTTACTGGTATCTGGTGAAAATCTCAGGTCAGTGGCTTCATCAGAAATATATTTAATGACAAAAATGTTGACACGTTCAATACTTATCTTCCCCACAGTACGTATATGTATCATGCTTTGTGACATGAAATGTGGTTAGTTGCAGTGGTCATAATGTTGATTTGATTTGAGCCAGTGTTTGAGAGGTGTTTTCAAAAGTGCTATACTCTGTGTGTGTGAAAATGATTTTCCTTGAAACTAGCTAGTAACGTATGTGCCCTACCCCATCCATCCATCCATCCTCTTCCGCTTAACCCATTGATAAATTCAGACTAGATTATGGTGGACTGTTTGAAACAGCAATACCAAGAAAGGTCAGTAGGTGGCAATAGTACTGCATCTCATTCTAATATGGTGCAAACATCTAACATTTAGGATGCTGTTGCTATCAAGCTATATAAATTATGTACAGAATGAACTACAATCTATAACATGAATTTTATGAATAAGGGTATGTGAAACTCAGTCAAGCGAACCAATTCACCGGTGGAATAAGATTTAATTAGCAACCATTCAGTAAAGGGTATGTGGAAAAGGCCATCGATTTACTATTTTTTTATTGGAATGTGCAACATTTGCACCATGTATTTTTAATAACAAATTGTAAACAGCAACAGTCAACTGTATATAATACTTTAAATTGCATTATTTCCATAAATGTTTTGTTCAAAAGAAATAATAGTAAAGTAAATACTATAAAATATAAAAAGGGAAATGCACAAAGCCAGATTACTACAGAAAACGTTTAATTCAATTAAAAACGAACAGCTGCTTTGTGGCTGGGATCTAGTTCATGACGTGGTAGCACTTTTTTTTTTTACCTCTAGTAGCATACAGTTTAGTTTATTTGTTTATTTGTCAGGGACCATGTACAGAAAAAAACAAACAGGGTAAAGTTGCTCTGTACCAGATGATAGCATTCTTACTAATTTCCATCTGTAGTCCCTGGGGCAGGCAGGAAGTTATTAAAAGAAAAAACACAAAGAGAGCAATTCAGGTCGGGTTTCAGAAACCGTTGACCCTGAAACATGCAGGGAGTAAGTTTAAAGGTAAAGAGATAAGAGAGACGGCACACATAAAAAAAAAGAATTTGAGTACAGTTTCAAAATCCCATTTAAGGGGGAGAGTCAATGATGGTAGGCTTGATTACTTAAAATCCATTTTTTAGTCTATGGTAAAGTCTCTGTAATTTGTTCTGGTCTTCAAAGCAGTGGGGAGCTTTTTCCATTCCGTTACAGCTTTGTATGAGAATGCTGATTGTCCAAAAGCAGTTTTACATAGGGGGATGCAACAATGTTACCTAGAGGAAGTCCTTGTTACTCTGGTATTTTGTTCAGAAGTCAGGTACACAAAAGTCTTAAGGGGCAGGGGTGCTGAACCATGGATATTTTAACCTCTTGCACTCCGGGATACCGCGGGTGGTCACGTCTCTGCGTCCTAGTGTGTCCTAGTGCGCACTGAGACGCACAGTGCGCACTGAAAAAAAAAAAGAAAAAAAGCTGCATTTCCGTTCTTCCAGTACAGACAGCCGCGAACAGAAAGCCAGAGGAGTGTTTTGATTGGTTTAGATTTGACTGACCTCTCATTTGACTAATAAGAGCCTTGAATTGGGTTTCTGAAACCTTGAAGAACCAATGACTGAAAACCTAGCAAGAAGGACCCGCCTACCAACGACTGCGAATACAACGAGCCAATTGAAGCAGAGAAGTTCGACGATTGAAAGTGTACGTCCCGTGCGTAAAATCTGTTTTGTGTAAGCTGCTGTGTGTAACGGTAGCGTTCGCCAGTCTTTTTTTATTACTACTGTTCTTATTTGTTTTGAAAAATCGTTCGCCAAAACCGCAATCATGGAATCATGGTTTGACCGGGTCGCGTGACCAGAACCACGAGTCGTAACAAGTGGACCAGCGTCATGTTCGTCTGACAATGAGGAACAGATGTTCGCTAACGACACTGCTGTTGTGGACAGGTAAGTGTTATAAGCTAAATTATTCTTTATCACTGAAAATAGTAATAAAAATGACTTTTGACAGATCGGTAAATTACAACGGTGCGTCATCGCCACATGACGGACCGTTTTTTTGTGCGCCGAGCAACTCTGTAGCGGGGGGTGGGGGTGGTTGTTATCCTCTACATTGCAGATATTTTAGTATAATTTTTATTGCACTGTAGGTTATTTTTTTCTTGTAAAAAAAGGCCACACATTTTTTACGTGGCATGCTTCTTTGTGTGTGGGGGCTTGTTTATTCATTCATTCATTCATGAATGAATAAACAACCCCCCCCCACACACACACACACAGCCCTGAGTGTCACCTTTCATTAGAGCCCAAGATTAAGCTTCTACGTTGAATCATTCAAAAGTTATAGACGTTTTTCCAAACTGTGCCATTTGGTACAATTTGGCACAGTTCAAAAACGCCTGGGAACAACCTGAGAAAAAAGCTGTGTAATATATTCATTTTTTGTAGTATTGTTACAAAATTTTGACCTCAGCTTGATAACACTTGGTTCTACATTTCTGTTGCATTTTCCAGCCAGTATCTGACAGCTGTGTGTTATTTGCAAGCATCTGCATCTAAAAAAAAACACCCAGGCAAACTTTATTTTCTTCAAGTTCAGTATGTTTAGATGACTGTTACTCAGTGGCAGGAGCACTTAAGAGAGATTATGACTGTTTTGCCAAAAAATTCAAAGTGTTTTCTTTTAAATGAGACCAACCCCATGAAGATGTTGCAAAGGGTTGAAGAACAGCTTTTGATTTACTTTGGGTACGTTATTTTTAGGCGTTTTTAGGGAAATTGACCAGAGTGCAAGGGGTTAATCAACCGTATATTTGCAAATATGATCATATTTTCAAAGCTTAACATCGTGTATTTGGCAAGTATACCACAATGGTAATACCGTCGTGTCTTCTTATGCAGAATTTTGATGGATTGTTTATATAGGGATTCAATTCAAACAACTTTATTTATTCCTCAAGGGGCAATTGATTCAAACTGGGTTTCAGAGTCATACTATTGGCTTGTGACCAGCAAGAGATGCAATAGGAGAAATGTGTCAAAATCATGGTATTCAAAAAGGTTTTTGATGCTTTTAGAGTAAGTGAGTTTCTGATGCAACGAAAGTTTGCAAGGTTATATTCCAGAGGGTGGCTCATCTGTTTTATGTGCTTTTTAAAGCTGAGCGTGGGATCTAATGTGACACCTAAAGACTTAACTGTTACATTTTCTATATTTGCTCCATTTACAATTACAGTCAGATAGTGTGTATGATTTTGTTTGTTGGTCAAGTACATGGTAGCCATTTTCCCTGCGTTCAGAGTGAGGCATGAGTGGTTAAGCCATTTTGACACTTTCTCCACTGCTATCATTAACTTGTCAGCCACTTGTTTGACATCCTTCCCATGTGTGTAGATGAATGTGTCATCTGCATACATCTGAATTTTTATGTCATCTTCACATACTGATGGCAAATCATTAATATACAAAGTAAACAGCAGTGTGCCTAAAACTGAACCTTGTGGTACTCCCATGGTGCATGCCTTTGATTGGGATACAGTATTGTTTATGCGCACACACAGGGAGTGACCAGATAGGTAAGATTTTAACCAGCAAAGAGTATTCATGGACAGTTTATACCCTGATAGTTTAGGAAGAAGGATTGAGTGACTGACTGTATCAAAGGCTTTACGCAAGTCTAAAAAGATGGTTCCTACCACCCCCCCCCCGGTCCAGATTTTCTTTAATCGTTTCAATAAAGTAACAACATGCAGTCTCCGTTGAGTGGTTTGGCCTGAACCAAACTGCATAGGATGCAGCAGCTGGGCAGATTCGAGATGTTCTACCAGTTGGTCTTCTACCGCTTTTTGAATGAATGAATGAATGAATGAATGAATTGAATGAATGAATGAATTTTTGAATGAATTTTATTTATTTATTTCGGATAGTACATTACAGGTTAAAAGAAACTGTATAATATAACAACAAGGTCAAATTAGACAAAGACTCCTTCTACTATACAATTCCACGTGAGTTATCCGAAATGGGTGATGGCTGAAGCCGCAGCTTATATTGCCCACCCATATTCCATCCAAGAATTCAAAGGAGAAAAAAGAGAAAAGAAGACAAGAGCGATTACAATTTAAAACAAGGCTAAGACAAAATGTGACTGAGAGAAAAAGAAAAACTGAGCTAGTCTAAGTTAAGCGGTTACTATTCAAAAACAAATCTAAGACAGTGTCACAAAGAAAAAAAGAAAAAACTAAGCTACAACACAACACAGGCTGGAAATGTCAGTCCTTATGTGAGTTTACATGTCGTCTTGTAAATATGTTTGGAGTATTTCTTCCTTTAGTTTTTGTTTAAATTGTCCAAGCGTTGTACATGATTTTAATTCAGGTCCAAAATCGTTCCATAATCTGACTCCTTGCACTGAAATACAGTGTTGCTTGGTGGTTGTTCTCACTGTAGGCTTTTGAAATATACATGTTCCTCTGAAGTGATATCGTTTCTCCCTTGTTTGGAACAACTTTTGGATATTTGCGGGCAGTGATAGATTCTTCACTTTGAACATTATTATTGCGGTTTTAAAGTCAATCAGATCTTTCAACTTGAGAGTTTTTTGTTTAAGAAAAAGTGGGTTTGTTGGTTCCCTGTAAGCTGCTTTGTTGATTATTCTAATAGCTCTCTTTTGAAGCATAAAGAGTGGATATATGTTTGTTTTATATGTATTTCCCCATACTTCATTACAATATGTCATGTATGGGAGTATTAATGAACGATACAAGGTGTATAGTGTGGGTTGATTCAGCAAATTTTTCACTCTGTGTAATATTGCAATTGATTTGGATACTTTACCTTTTATATAATTAATATGTGGCTTCCAACACAGTTTGTTATCAATTATTACTCCAAGGAATTTAGTTTCGGATACCCTTTCAATCTCTACACCATTTACACTGAGTTTGGGTACTGGGTAGTTGTGATGGTTGTTAAAGACTATAAATTTTGTCTTGCTTAAATTGAGCGTTAATTTGTTTGAATCAAACCACAGTTTCAGCTTTCCTAATTCCTTTCTGAGTGTATCCAGAAGTTGTTCCAAATTGTTTCCACTGCATAGCAGGTTAGTGTCATCAGCAAACAATATTAAGTCCATTTTTTCTGAAACTTTACATATATCATTTATATACATATAGAATAATAATGGTCCCAAAACTGAACCCTGTGGGACTCCACAGGTGACCTTCAGTAACTCTGAGTTTTTGCTGTTAACACATGCAAACTGATATCTATTCTTTAAGTAACTACTTAACCAGGATAGTGCTACCCCTCTAATACCACAATTTTGTAGTTTCTTTAATAATAGATTGTGATCTACTGTATCAAATGCTTTTTTAAGATCCAGGAATACTCCCAACTGAATACTCTTTATTTTCAATGGCTGTTGATATTTTTTCTGTAAATTCCATTAAGGCATATGCTGTTGTCCTTTTGTGTCTGAACCCATATTGCTGCTCACACAATAAATCATTCTTCAGTATGAAGTTGTCAATTCTCTCATAGAATATTTTTTCAAGTATCTTGGAAAATTGCGGTAATAGTGAAATTGGTCTGTAGTTGGAGAGTTCCCCTCTGTCGCCTGTCTTGTAAATCGGAATTACTTTAGCTATTTTCATTGCATTGGGAAATATACCTGATTGGAGAGACAGGTTACAGATATACGTCAGTGGTTTCACTATGCATTCGATAACAGTTTTGACTAGTAGCATGTCAACACCATCGCAGTCAGTAGATGTTTTACTTTTGAACGATTTAACAATTTCAATGACCTCTCTTTCGTCTGTGTTCTTTATGAAGAACACAGACGAAATGTGTCAAAATGGCTTTTGACAAAACGAGAAGTATACTTATCAGCCTATAATTATTAATTTCCTGTTTACCTCCGGCTTTGTGTATGGAGGTTACAATGGCGGGTTTCAAAGCATCAGTGATGATATTTTCATGTACTGATTGATTTATTAGTTCTGTAATTAGAATTATTAAAGTATCTATGTTGTGTACATGAGGTTTTGCAAGCGCAACGTGCTGAAACCAAGCTCCTAGTTCTCTATTTATTTTTTTAACACCAACTACCAAAAGGCTTGCCTTCTCTGTCAATTTCTTCGATCCACGCCCACTGCCATTTGTTTTTAAGTCCTTTGTCAATTAGGACATCTTCCCCAGGCTTCAAAAACTTACTCTTCATCCTACAGAATATACGAAAGGTTTTGTGTATGTTGAAGGATGAAACACTCACGTTTCCAGTCACTCATTCTTGCTGTCACTATCCAGTTAGGAGCGAGCCACTGATCTCTACAGAAAAACTGGATGGCTCATTGGCTGCCAGAAGTGAAGCCACTTGGCCGCCATATTAGCACTGAATGTTTTCGGTATACTAATATGGCTGCCAGGTGGCTTCACTCAGCTCTGTACTCACTAACAGGGTGTGAGCTATCCAGGTTTTCTATAGAGATCAGTGGAGCATGCACGTTCAATACCACTCAATACGTTCCGCCATCTTGGATTGCTAGATTACTCCATTTAGACAAAAAGTGTTTCTGCGTACAGAAATAGGAAGTAAATTTCCCCGTAGCAAAAAAAAACCAAAAAAAAAAAACAGCACATGCCAGAAAACTTTAAGCGCCGTGTTTAAATACCAATTCTAAATGAACCAGAAAATTTATTTGTTGATTCATGGATCAAACACTTGTGAATTTTGCTGTTAAGCACCTTGTTAAGAGAACAGCAAGTTATGCAAAAAGTATTGAAGTCATCATCATCATCCATCTTCTTCCGCTTAATCCTTTTCGGATCGCGGGGGGGCTGGAGCCTATCCCAGCATCTTTGGGTGAGAGGCAGGGTACACCCTGGACAGATCGCCAGTCCATCGCAGGGCCAACACAGAGAGACAGACAACCATTCACTCTCACAGTCATACCAAAGGACAATTTAGAATCCCCAGTTTGATGCCAATTAACCTAACTTTTTTGGCATGTGGGAGGAAACCGGAGAAATCCTGGAGTAAACCCACGCAGACACGGGGAGAACATGCAAACTCCACACAGATCACTGTTGGTCGAGTGGAGAAAATATGGCACAACAGTGACATTACCAAGAACTGGATGTTCTTCCAAAATTGATGAAAAGACGAGAAGGAAACTGGTCAGGGAGGCTGCCAAGAGGCTGACAGCAACATTGAAGAAGCTGCAGGAATTTCTGGCAAGTACTGGCTTTTAGTACATGTGATAATCTCCCGTCTAGGGTGGCAAGACGGAAGCCTTATCTTAGGAAGAAAAACATCCAAGCCTGGCTACATTTTGCAAAAACACATTTGAAATCTCCCAAATCTTCTTCTACTAGCTACAGTATTTCCACGATCTAGTGGGGTCGCTGTGACAGACACGATATATCTGCCATATCCATATACAGTGGGGCAAAAAAGTATTTAGTCAGCCACCAATTGTGCAAGTTCTCCCACTTAAAATCAGAATCAGAATCAGAATCAGAATCAGCTTTATTGGCCAAGTATGCACAACACATACAAGGAATTTGACTTTGGCTAAAAACTTGCTCTCGTTGTTCAGGTGAAGGATTTAAATAAGGATTCAATGACAACCACAGTATGTACAGTAAATTACAGTCTGTCCACGTTTCTATAAAAGGATGCAAATATATACAGGAATATATGCAGTTATTTACTCGGACTAACCACACTTTGCAGAAATATATGAAAAAATATACAATCACACAGTATTTCAATGTGGACTCAGATTCAGTGATATAATGTGAATGAAGTAAAAAGCAGTGTGAGAGTTATGTGCAATGTAATAATGGATGAAAAGTCATGAGTACAGCAACAGGTAGGACTAGGTGAATGTTAGGAGTTCATCAGAGTGATGGCTTGAGGAAAGAAACTGTTCCTGTGACGGGTGGTTTTGACCTTCAGTGATCTGTAACGACGACCAGAAGATAGAAGTTCAAACAGTTTGTGGCCGGGGTGTGATGGGTCAGCACAGATGTTTCCCGCCCGTTTCCTGGTTATGGACCGATATAAGTTCTCAATGGAGGGTAGGTCGGTACCAATGATCCTCTCCGCAGACTTAATGATCCGCTGCAGTCTGGTCTTGTCCTGTTTAGTGGCAGATCCAAACCAGACAGTGATGGAAAAGCAGAGGACAGATTGGATGATGGCGGTGTAGAAGACAACCAGCAGCTCCTGAGGCAAATCAAACTTCTTGAGCTGACGCAGAAAAAACAACCTCTGCTGGGCCTTTTTCCGGACAGTGTCAATATGGGAGGACCACTTCAGGTTCCGGGAGATTGTGGTACCCAGAAACTTGAAGGAGTCCACAGTGGACACTGTGCTGTTGAGGATGGTGAGTGGGGGGAATGAAGGGGGGTGTCGCCTGAAATCCACAGTCATCTCCACCGTTTTGGCTGGGTTAAGTTCAAGATGGTTCTGGCTGCACCAGAGGATCAGCTGCTCCACCTCCCGCCTGTATGCAGACTCATCATCATCCCGGATCAAACCGATGACTGTGGTGTCGTCCGCAAACTTCAGGAGCTTCACCGAAGGGTCCTCTGAGGTGCAGTCGTTGGAGTAGAGGGAGAAGAGCAGTGGGGAAAGGACACATCCTTGGGGGGCGCCAGTACTAATTTTTCGGGAGCTGGATGTAAATCTCCCTAGCTTCACCTGTTGCCACCTGTCAGTCAGAAAGCTGGAGATCCACTGGCAGGTGGAGGGGGGCACCTTGAGCTGGAGGAGTTTCTGATGAAGAATGCCTGGGATGATGGTGTTAAACGCTGAGCTGAAGTCGACAAACAGGATCCTGGCGTACGTCCCTGGGGAGTCGAGGTGTTGCAGGATGTAATGTAGTCCCATATTCACTGCATCATCCACTGACCTGTTTGACCGGTAGGCAAACTGCAGTGGGTCCATCAGGGGGCCTGTGATGACCTTCAGGTGGTTCAGCACCAATCTCTCCAAGGATTTCATGACCACAGAGGTCAGGGCAACAGGTCTGTAGTCGTTTAATCCTGTAATAGAGGGTTTCTTGGGAACTGGAATGATGATGGAGCGTTTGAAGCAGGAAGGCACTTCACGCAGCTCCAGTGATCTGTTAAAGATCCGGGTGAAGATGGGGGCCAACTCGTTGGAGCAGACTCTCAGGCAGGACGGAGACACACCATCAGGTCCTGCAGCCTTCTTGATCTTTTGTCTCTGAAAGACCCGGCGCACCTCCTCTTCACAGATCATTAGTGCTGGTGGGAGGTCAGAGTGGAGGAGGGATGGAGTTCCTGGGGCTGCAGATAATCCTTGTGGGTGGGAGGTGAGAACTGTAGGTTCTTTTCAAACCTGCAGTAAAAGCTGTTTAGGTCATTAGCCAGCTGGAGGTTTTCCACAGGGTGGGGGGATGGTCTCCTGTAGTTGGTGATATTCCGTAGGCCTCTCCAGACAGAAGCAGAGTTGTTAGCTGAGAAGTTTTTTTGTAACTTCACACTGTAGCTCCTCTTAGCAAGCCTGGTCTCCTTCGTCAGCATGTTTCTGGCCCGCTTGTACAGAGTCCAGTCACCAGTCCTGTAGGCCTCCTCCTTGGTCTGACGTAGCTGCTTCAGTTTAGGAATGAACCAGGGTTTATTGTTGTTGTATATGCAGAAGGTCTTGGTCTGCACACACATGTCCTCGCAGAAACAGGTGTATGATGTCACAGTGTCAGTGAGTTCATTTAAGTTAATGGCTGCAGCTTCAAAAACACTCCAATCTGTGCAGTCAAAGCAGGCTTGTAACTTCAGCTTTGATTCCTCAGTCCATTTCTTCACAGTCCTTACAACAGGCTTGGAAGTTTTTAGTTTCTGTCTGTATGTTGGAATAAGATGGAGCAGGCAGTGGTCAGAAAAACCCAGAGCTGCACGGGGGACGGCATGATAGGCATTTCTTAAAACTGTGTAACAGTGGTCAAGTGTATTTGTGTCCCTGGTGGGACATTTAATATGCTGTCTGTATTTAGGAAGCTCATTTGTGAGATTAGCTCTATTGAAATCACCCAGAATGATAAGCAGAGAGTCTGGATGTTTTTCCTCCACCTCTGCTATCTGGTCAGCGAGGAGCTGCAGTGCCTCCGTTGTACAAGCAGCAGGCGAGATATAAATTCCGACCAGAATAAATGAGGAGAACTCTCGCGGTGAATAAAAGGGTTTACAGTTTATGAACAGTGACTCTAGGTTAGGGCTACAAAACTTCTTCAACACTGTGACATCAGTACACCAACCTTCGTTTATGTAGAAGCAGATTCCACCACCCTTAGTCTTTCCAGAAAATTCTCGGCTGCGATCAGCGCGAAACAGTTGAAATCCGTCCAGACGGACCGCGCTGTCCGGGATGTGTTCACTCAGCCAGGACTCCGTGAAACAAAGGGCGCCAGATCTGCTAAAATCCCGGTTTTTGTGAGTCAGGAGCAGCAGTTCATCCATTTTGTTCGCCAAACTGCGGATATTTGCCAGATGGATCGATGGGAGCGGCGTGCGAAATCCTCGTTTCTTCAGCCTGACTAACGCACCGGCACGTTTTCCACGCCGCCTTCGTTTCCGGCCAGCGCCAATAGCCGCTGCTCCCACAGCTAAGATGGACTGAAAAAACTTCAGATCAGCAGCAGTAACTGGCGGAGAAGTTGCATTGGGAGGTAGTCTGAGTGAAAGTAGTTCCTCCCTTGAATAGGTGATTCGGACAGAAGAGCAGAAGTCCAAAAAAACACACAAAATTATCAAAAACATTAGAGAGCAGAAGCCAGTGGCTGCCATCCGCGGCGCCATCTTGGAAAAGATGAGAGAGGTCTCCAATTTTCATCATAGGTATACCTCAACTATGAGAGACAAAATGAGAAAAAAAAAAATCCAGAAAATCACATTGTCTGATGTTTAAAGAATTTATTTGCAAATTATGGTGGAAAATAAGTATTTGGTCACCTACAAACAAGCAAGATTTCTGGCTCTCACAGACCTGTAACTTCTTTAAGAGGCTCCTCTGTCCTCCACTCGTTACCTGTAGTAATGGCACCTGTTTGAACTCGTTATTAGTACAAAAGACACCTGTCCACAACCTCAAACAGTCAGACTCCAAACTCCACTATGGCCAAGACCAAAGAGCTGTCAAAGGACACCAGAAACAAAATTGTAGACCTGCACCAGGATGGGAAGACTGAATCTGCAATAGGTAAGCAGCTTGGTGTGAAGAAATCAACTGTGGGAGCAATTATTAGAAAATGGAAGACATACAAGACCACTGATAATCTCCCTCGATCTGGGGCTCCACGCAAGATCTCACCCCGTGGGGTCAAAATGATCACGAGAACGGTGAGCAAAAATCCCAGAACCACACGGGGGGACCTAGTGAATGACCTGCAGAGAGCTGGGACCAAAGTAACAAAGGCTACCATCAGTAACACACTACGCCGCCAGGGACTCAAATCCTGCAGTGCCAGACGTGTCCCCCTGCTTAAGCCAGTACATGTCCAGGCCCATCTGAAGTTTGCTAGAGAGCATTTGGATGATCCAGAAGAGGATTGGGAGAATGTCATATGGTCAGATGAAACCAAAATAGAAATTTTTGGTAAAAACTCAACTTGTCGTGATCGGAGGAGAAAGAATGCTGAGTTGCATCCAAAGAACACCATACCTACTGTGAAGCATGGGGGTGGAAACATCATGCTTTGGGGCTATTTTTCTGCAAAGGGACCACGACGACTGATCCGTGTAAAGGAAAGAATGAATGGGGCCATGTATCGTGAGATTTTGAGTGAAAACCTCCTTCCATCAGCAAGGGCATTGAAGATGAAACGTGGCTGGGTCTTTCAGCATGACAATGATCCCAAACATACCGCCCGGGCAACGAAGGAGTGGCTTCGTAAGAAGCGTTTCAAGGTCCTGGAGTGGCCTAGCCAGTCTCCAGATCTCAACCCCATAGAAAATCTTTGGAGGGAGTTGAAAGTCCGTGTTGCCCAGCAACAGCCCCAAAACATCACTGCTCTAGAGGAGATCTGCATGGAGGAATGGGCCAGAATACCAGCAACAGTGTGTGAAAACCTTGTGAAGACTTACAGAAAACGTTTGACCTCTGTCATTGCCAACAAAGGGTATATAACAACGTATTGAGATGAACTTTTGTTATTGACCAAATACTTATTTTCCACCATAATTTGCAAATAAATTCTTTAAACATCAGACAATGTGATTTTCTGGATTTTTTTTTTCTCATTTTGTCTCTCATAGTTGAGGTATACCTACGATGAAAATTGGAGACCTCTCTCATCTTTTAAGTGGGAGAACTTGCACAATTGCTGGCTGACTAAATACTTTTTTGCCCCACTGTAGGATATAGGCTGGAGCTGAGTTTTATGCCAGATGCCCTTTCTGACGCAACCCTACCCATTTTATCCGGGCTTGGGACCAGCACAATGAGTACACTGGATTGTGCACCCCGTTGCTGGGTAACCAACATTTCCCTCCTCCATTCCATTTTTGCTGAGCACCAAACTGGACAGCAGGAAGTTCCATTTTTACATGGTCTTTGGCATGACCCGGCTGGGACTTGAACCCTGACCTCCCGGTTGTGAGGTGGATGCTCTACCTCTAGGCCACCACTCCGGGTCCCCATTTGAAATCTTCCATATGCATGTGGGAAAATGTGTTATGGTCTGATAAAACCAAGGTTGAACTGTTTGGCCATAATAAAGGTATATTTGGCACAAGCGCAACACTGCTCATTACCAAAGGAACACCATACCTACAGTAAATCATGGTGGTGGCACCATCATGCTTTGGGGCTGTTTTTTGTTTTGTTTTTTTCAGCTGGAACTGGGTCCTTAGTCAAGGTGGAGGGAATTATGAACAGTTCCAAACACCAGTCAGTGTTGGCACAAAACTTCAGGCTTCTGCTAGAAAGCTGAAGATAAAGAGGAACTTTATCTTTCAGCACGACAATGATCCAAAGCACATATCCAAATCAACAAAACAATGGCTTCACCAGAAGATGATTAAGGTTTTGGAATGGCCCAGCCAGAGTCCAGACTTGAATCTAATTGAACATCTGTGGGGTGATCTGAAGAGGGCTGTGCACAGGAGATGCCCTCGCAATCTGACAGATTTGGAGCATTTTTGCAAAGAAGTGCTGGAAAATACTGCCAAATCAAGATGTGCCACGCTGACAGACTCCTACCCAAAAAGACTGAGTGCTGTAATAAAAGCCAAAGGTGCCGCAACAAAGTGTTAGTTTAAAGGTGTGTATATTTATGCAAACAGGTTACTGTAAGTTTTTTTTATTTTTCCTCTTAAAAGAGTTCAGTTTGTTTTTCAATTGGGTTTTACAGGTTATAGGTCACATTAATGGTGGAAAAAGTTTTGAAATGATTTATCTTGGTCTCTTTTTATTACATCACAAAAACCTGGCATTTGAACAAGGGTGTGTATACTTTTTGTATCCACTGTAAATGTTTGGTAGTGGTAGGAGAGGCCATTGGCGTGGATTGACAGCCATGTTCCGTCAGTCTGCCCCAGGGCAGCTGTGGCTACAGAGGTGGTTTACCACTATCAATGTCCGTCTGGAGTGAATGAATAATCGACTCACTGTAAGTACTTTGAGATGTCACTTGACATGTAAAGCGCCATATAAATCTAATCCATTATTATTATTATTATTATTATATGTTGGTGCCCCTGACTGATAAAACCGATTGGCTAAAGGTGGTATATCTGGATGGTACCACAGTCTCTTCTGACTGTGGTTCGAGTAGATGTGCCATTTACTGATTTTAGTTTGATGAACTCTTTTCATGGTGGCGGTGTGAGTCCATTAAGTAATTTGTATACAGGTCAAGAGTGTTTAAAAATTCTGAAGCTTTTCAAACTTAGTAGGTTGTATTTCTCCAAAATGTGACAATAATGGTATGAGATTGTTTTTTTGTCGAAAATTTTTAGAGCTCTTTTGTCTAGTGATTCCATTTGTTTGAGTAAAGTTACAACTTGTGAGAGACCAGTTGGTAAAACAGTATTCTACATGATAGACATTACATTCTTGCAGCATGAGTAGTTAACATTAGTCTGATCTGTCTGAAGTTGGGATAGGTTGAATTTGATTGTTTTGGATATTTTTAATGTAATTTTTGAAGGTTAAAGACATCTAAATTGACACCAAAGTATTTGAATTCTTGCACCAGTTCCAGTTCCTGCCTTCCTAGGAATACAGTTGGGTGAGTAATGTTGTTTGGTTGCTTTGAAAACATGCATACGTTTTTGTTTTTTTTTAGTATTTAGCAAAAGACATGATTTTAAAAGCCAATCCTGAATTTGAAGCATTGCTGATGAAAGAATACTGCCGGCTTCTTGGATATTTTTTGTTGGTGTATATATTACTGCATCGTCAGCATACATTTGGATATGACTGTCTTTGCATGCATCTGGAGGGTCACTGATATATAATGAAAACAATATTGGTCCAAGAATAGAACTTTGCGAGAGTCCTGTTGTACAGTCCACATAAGGCGATTTGACACCACTGACCACAACACCCTGTTTTCTGTTTTTAAATCTTAGTGCTGTTCAGTCCCGTTCATATTTGTCAAAGTCTAACATGTGGGATTGCCTACATATAGGCTACACCTCTTTGTATTCCACTTTCAAACACAGCCTACATTTGGGCCTGTAAAGCCTAATTGGAATACGTGTTTCAGACAGGAATACTTGCATTCTACGGGCAATGCACTAGTTTTATTTAACTTAATTTTTCTATATAGCACCAGAAAACCATGATTCCTTTAAGAGTGTGTCGTCGACCTTCTCACCGCCACCTCCCGCACAAAGGCTGTAAACCAATGGTGAACACTGAAATCTGTTTCCTATTTATATCCAGTCACCATCTTTAATCAATGACCCCCCTCAACACTCAGATGTCTGCAAGATCTGTCAAAAAAAAAAAAAAAAAAAAAAAAAAAAAAAAATAGTACTGGCAGCTGCCAGTGGCTCCATCAGCCTGCTGGGATTAAGACCTCTGACTGGTTCCGATGAGTTTTTGTGCAAAATCACCAGAAATCAAAATCGTCCCTGATTTTTCATAGATGCAACTATGGAATCAATATGAAGAGCCTATGTCATTTCATTCACAAGTTATCACATTTACACAGTTTTCTGAGAGTTGACCTCCTTCAAATTCTAACTCATCCCAAATTTTTCAAAGATAGAACTAGGTTATAAAATGTCAAACATGTATGTCATGCAGGGTTTCCTCTGGTAACAGAAATAGGTTCCTCTGGCCTGCCACACCAGAAAATTTACTGCCACACCAAGGAAGAGAGATGAATTTAAGAAAAATATATGAAGCAATGACTTTCCACAAGTGTGCACACGAACAACGCGCATGGCCGTCATCTGCGTGGAGTTTAGAAGCGCCCCACCCACGCAAGCTTTCCAGTCAGTTAACAGGCAGTGTCTCGCTAGTTGCTGCAGCATCTTCATGGAAAAGGAGTGGAAACCGGGAAGTCAAACAGCAGAAATGGACTCTATTGGAAGAGAAACTTTGTGAAGAAGTCCACCATTTCTTCATTGGTGAAAATCCTGGCGCTACCTATCGGATGGGACTGAAACTACAAAATGATGGTTATGTGCATGCGTCAACTGCTTGACCTGGGTAGATCGTGTGCGTGCTGGGCTCGTCCAAAGCATATGCGGACCAAGGTGGACTAGAGGGGAAATGCAGCATGAGTAAGGCTTGACTGACAGAAACATGAGTTTATTAAAGTACTTTAAACACACACAAAAAAAAAAAAAAAAAAATCAGAAGAGGTATGTAAACACTGGAGGTATTTATCATGGTTTTAACCCGCTGGAAACGGGAGCAATAACCGAAGAGTTGCTTAGCTAAGAGATGTGGGTAGAATTCAAACACAGCCGGATTCATATGAAGGGAAAGGCAAGGGGGAATACTGAATTGCTGAGGATATATTTCACCAGCCACTACAATATTAAGTTATGTTCCCAATTATGTACCTGGCAAGTTAAGATGACCAAAATTCACCAAGTCAATGACTTTAATCCATCAGCAGCCTCCAGACAAACTAAACGTGCCAGCATTTGGACTTCAAAATAAGGGAGGTTTTTCTTGGTGGTGAGGAGATTTCTAAAAAAAAAAAAAAAAAAACTATTAATACATAGAAATATTATTACAAAAATAATGGCATCCTTGGTCATTTAAATTAATTTAAATCATTACATACAATTTTATTAATTTTTTTCTTTGTAATGAGAGTTAAATTTTTGTTCTGTTCTGACTGCAAAGTTATGGTCAAAAATATAAATTGTTATAAGGAAAATGTAAAAAAAAAAATACCACAGTCTGTTTCAAATTTATTTAAAAAACAGTAATTTTATTTTAATAAACTGACAAAAATAAGCCATAAAATAATTACAAATTTATAATAAAGTTTCAAATGTACAAGAAAAGTCAATTTTACAAGAGGAAATTACAAATTTGAGGAAAATGGTTTCAAATTTAGATAAATTTACAAAGAAAAATAGAAAACTATACGAAAATTGTTATAAATTTTTGAGAAAAACCTCAAACCTTCAAGACTGAAGTCATTACTTAGGTTTTAAGTGGGTGCTCTTTGTACCCTTAACTAGAAATCTTTGGTTGTCTCCTTTAATTTACATGGCACTTGATATTTTCTAACCTGTTTGTATACCACCACAGACAGAGAGAAGCTGAATTAGACAGAACTCAGAGAGGGCAAGACTAGACAGAAGAGAGGAGCCAAGAAGAGGAAAGTGTTCAGGCAGAGGGTGCAGGAGAGGTGAGAGCAGAGGAAGGAGACAAGGATGACACCACTAAAAAGTCCAAATACAGGACATCTGGATGGGACGCCAAATGGCCCAATATTCCAACATTCAAGCCTTGGTTGTACAATACTTCAAATTGTAAGTTCCATATGCATGGCAGTGGCTCAGGAGGTAGAGCAGGTCGTCCAATAACCAGAGCATTGGCGGTTCGAATCCCGCTCTCCCCAGATGTCCTGCCATTGTGCCCCTGGGCAAGACACTTTACCCACCTTGCCTCTAGTGTCCATAACACTGGGTATGAATGTGTTAAATGTTCAGTGGTGGCCCGAGAGGCCGTTGGCCCGGATTGGCAGCCACCTTTCCGTCAGCCTGCCCCAGGGCAGCTGTGGCTACAGTAGTAGCTTGCCAGTACCATTGTCTGTCTGGAGTGAATGAATAATGTATCTGTAAAAAGCGTCTTTCGAGTGTCTATGATAAAGCGCTATATAAATCTGATGCATTATTATTACTATATGCAAAGTTACTGTGCAAAATTAAAAGAAATAAATAGTATAAAATTAACATTCATACATATGCGTTTTCTGCCCCCCTTCCCTGGAAAAATATGTTGCCACTGCGCCAAGGTCTTTAAGCCAGAGGAAATACTGTCATGTCCTTTCTGAGCCATCATGTTTAGAATGGTTTTGGAAAAACTGAGCTGAGGTCACCCAAATTAAAACTCGTCCAAGATTTTTCATAGATATAGCAAATCTGAGTATGAAAAGCCTACATCATTTCCTTCTCAAGTTACCATGTTTACAAGATTTAGGGGAAAAACTGACCTCCGATCTTGACCCAAATTTGAACTTGTTCAAGAGTTTTCTTAGATACAACTATGGTATCGATCTGAAGAGACGACATCACTTCTTTCTCTAGTTATTACATTCCCAAGGTAATTGCTGACATGGCTGCTGCTGCCCATCCATCGAGCGAGGTGATGACAATACTCCATCAGCTTTTTAGAGGCTGAGGGGTAAAAAGAAAATGAAGTGGACCATAATACTAGTGGGAACTCGGGAGAGCACATACCTTCGCAAGGCTCCTTCCCTCCCTCCCTATGCCCTCCCCTCTGTCCCTTTGTCCGTCCATATCCCCATCCATCTGTACATTGCAAGATGGACCATGGCAGAGGTATGCACTCACAGATCACCTCCACCATCTAATGAGTTCATCTTTGGGCCAAGAGCCACCTCTGGTGAAAATGTCATCTAAATCCATCTAGGAGTTTTTGCGTGATCCTGCTAACAGACAGAGAAATAGCTGCAAAGACAATATCACATTATAATAATAACAACAAGACTGTCATAATTGTATTGACCATACATTGGGGCTGGGCAATTCCCCCTTAAATGAACATCATGGTTTATTGGATCTGTCAGGTTGGTTTTTGTTTTTGTTTTTTCCCTCCTCTCTTCTCCCTTACAGTTGACTGACAAGGTTCATAATTATTAAGCAATATTACACAACAGTGCGGAATCATATCACTGCAGTGCGTAGTAAAAGAGCATAACAGAACAGGCCTATTGTGATTTCACAAACAAAAAAAATTAAACATTGTCCAGTGCTGAAATTTTACCATGTTTACATACTGTGTGGGTCACGTGGCTTGGATCCATGTCTGTCCATGTTCTGTCTATCTGTGCTACCCTATCGAAAAATGCTACCGGTAACGCCGATCGACAGCAGAGTCCATCGATTTATGCTACTTCATCAAAAACCGCTACCGTTCCGTATCAGTACAATTTGTGTATATTCTGTGGATCACATTAATGTTTAATGTGTTTAATTAGTCCATAGTATTCAATTTAGTTATTTTATTTTCCTTAATTTCTTCGCTCCGTCTGACTGCCAAATTTATCATAAACTTTAAAAATTCCCATTTCTGTACGTGAAACATTATTTTCACTAACTACAAACAGTATCATTTATTTAATGTTTACTTTCTAATACCCACTTAAAAATTACTTTTCTGTTGATTAGTTTCCATCAAAACTAAGGGGATTAATTTGTGATCAGAAAGTGGAGAATATTATGTGTAGACCAGTTGAAGACTGGAACCAAGGAGCTTAAAAAGGAAGTGAGGAATAAAGATCACCTTTTACCTTATGAGAGTAGGTCAGTAGTGCTCTGCTCTATGCGGCTGTGGTGTAAAACTATCTTACAGTGTTTCCTCTGGCTTAAAGACCTTGGCACGGTGGCAACATATTTTTCCGGAATGGGGGCAAAAAAAAAACCACGACACTAATGTAACCGGAATATGTTAATTTTATACTATTCATTTATTTTTTTAGTGTTGCACAGTAACTTTGCATATGGAACTTACCATTTCAAGTATTGTACAACCAAGACTCGAGTGTTGGAATATTGGGCCAGTTGGGGTCCCACCCAGACACCTTGCGTTTGGACTTTTTATTAAGTGTTATCCTTCTCTCCTTCCTCTACTCTCACCTCTCCTGGACCCTCTGCGTGAGCACTTTCCTCTCCTTGGCTCCTCTCTTCTGTCTCATCTTGCCCTCTCTGGGTCCTGTCTAATTCAGGTTCTCTCTCAGTCTATGGTGATATACAAACAGGTTAGAAAACATCAAGTGTCATGTTTTGTCCTACAGGTTTTTTGTCATGGTTTACATAAATTACAAAAATGTGTACTTTTTTTTATTTTTATTCCAGCGTTTCTTTTTTCCCCCCCACTGAGAAAGAGTAGGAAAAGGAAGGGAAAAAACATTCATAATAGTAATTTACTCATCCATACTTAAATTATATGATCAGAGGTGAGTATAGTAGCCAGAAATTCTACTCATGTAAAAGCAGTGCTATGAAATTAATAATTAAAAGTAGACTGTCATAACTCTGGCTCTCACGAGCCAGGAAAGGAGATACGAGGGCGACCAGTGAGTTAGCGTAGTTTATTAACAAAGCACACACAACACAAAATAACGAACAGAAAAGTAAAGAGCCACGTGGGGCTAAAACACACACAGAACTAAGGGAAACATACCACCCAGGGAGAAAGGCTAGAGAGGCGGCGAGGGAAGAATACACGCCGAGTCACAACACTTACTTTGGGTGAAGCGCCGAGGAAACGGCGGACTGAAGCTAGACGAAGGAGCTAACAGTCGTGGGAACACAAGGAACGTCTTCCCATAGCGAGGTCGCAGCGACGAGTAACTCTCAGCTGCTCGCTTAAATGGGGGAGATGATTGGGAATGGGAGACAGCTGTCCCAGCGCAGCTGAACAGACAGCTGGCAATCAGCTGGGCGCTGTCAAAGAGCGGGCCATGGAAGACCCGGCACGGACTACCCCGGAGCAGGAGTGACACTGGACAACCTGAACGCAAAGAAAGAGCGTTCAGGTCGTGACAGTACTCCTCCCCCGAGCCGCGCCTCCTGGAGCGGGCTAACCCCCCCCCCCCCCCCCCCTCCGAGGGAAGACCAGGGAGGGCGGTGGGGGCCAGATCTGGGAGAAAGGGAGGGACCAGACAAAGGAGGCAGGGAAGGAAAAAAAAAAACCTAGATACAGTATAGGGTCAGATACCATAATAATTTCAAACACAAAAGAAAACCATCACCCCCTCCTCTGCAGAGGCCAGACGGTCTGTGCAGGTGACCACAGGAGGTGGGGAGAACAACCTGCAGAAAAACAACGACATAATCATGGAGGAAAAAAAAAGGTTCACAACAACTCAGGGCGAGGACAATGCAAAACTCATGTCCCGAAGGCCAAAAACTACAAAACTCTGAAAAAATAGACTTACACAAGTAAACCCCGACCAAAACAGAATATACAAAGGATGCAAACCGGGCATAAGATCCAAAAATAGAGCCTGGAACTGCAAATTGGCATGAAGATAAAAATACAAAAGGAACAACTCCTCAAACACGTATTAGCACAAAAGTGTCACTAAACAGTCTGGAGGAGGATATAAATACAGGAAAAACAAGATTACTCGGAATGAGGCCAGGCAATGTGAAGCAAATGCTACTTAAGGAGAAATTAGAATAGGATCATACTGGGATTATAAAACAAAGAAAATAGTCCAAGGAAATTTTAACTGGGATAACCCCACAATAAGGACTCTAGGGCAGAGAGTTCCTTGATGTCCTGAAAAGTATTAAATTAGGGAGGACAATCAAACGCAAGGCAACAAACAGTCAGTCAATTCTTCCAGGACGTCAGCAGGTGGAGCGGGGCAGGCGATGACAGCTTGTCCGGCGGGCGGCCCGAACTCCACCAGGCCAGGAACCACAACACCAGTTCGGGTGGCCTACCCGAGTCCCAGGCTAGGAGACACAGTCTCTCCGGAGGCCGACCCAGATCACCGAACCAGCCAGATGGCTTCCCAGGCGGTCGTCCCGTGACCTCAGACCACGGAGAGCTGAGGGAGAGGTCTTGGTGCAGCTTCCTCCCTGAGGGAAAAGGCAGGAGGAAACTGACCCAGGTGAGAAAAACCCCCACAGTAGTAGGGGGAGAAGAGATGGAGGCCAGGGGCAAAGTTAGCCTGCCATCTAATGGCAACAAGGGTAGGGGGAAACTGGCCCGGGTGAGAGGAACCCCAACAGCGGCAGGAGGAGAAATGATGGAGGCAAGGGACGAAGTCAGCCAGGCGACAGGCGAACACAATCCTCCAGCTCCCACACTAACCGTTACCCGGACCGGCGCAGCACCCCCGGTGGACCCCGATCGGGCCGGCGCAGCACCCCCGGTGGACCCCGATCGGGCCGGCGCAGCACCCCCGGTGGACCCCGATCGGGCCGGCGCAGCACTCCCGGTGGACCCCAGCTGGACCGAGACAACACTCCCGGTGGACCCCAGCTGGACCGAGACAACACTCCCGGTGGACCCCAGCTGGACCGGCGAAACACTCCCGGGCGCAGCATCTGAGGCGAACACCGTGCAGGGAACCGGAACCTCCGAGATGGCACCCAGAGCAGGTTCGTCTCCGGTGACCCTGGGGAGAGGCTCAGAGGGACAAAAGGAACCGGGATCAGGATCACCGGCAGCGGCAGAGCCCGGCGGAACAGGCTCGAGCGCAGCAGACGGCTGCACCCGGCCCACCCCCCCGAGAGACAGGCAATAATGCTCCAGAATAGAGAAGAGAAAAACAAAATAGAGCACTTGCCTGATCTCGGGTTCTACCGCCATCCAGGACTTCGATGCTCCGGGCTCAGCGTGCAGGACTCCGTCCTCCGGCTCCAACTCGACTGCGAATGGCTCCGCAGCCGGCATGATGGTTTCCACAGTCAAACGACCTCCAAACGCCGAAGACCGCGTCGACAGCCCACCTGGCGTGGGGGCAGGAGATCTGGACTCTGCTGGGCCGAACCATTCCTCCGTGGAGACCCGGGGACGCTTAATCGTCGGCGCTGGCTCCAACAGGCAGTTCGACCTTCTCCTCTGCCCATAACGTGGCTGCGGGGCTGGGGCAAAACCCTCCAGGGCCGCAGGCCGCCTCCTCCTCGCGCAGCGGTGTACACCTGGCACCGGGGCACACTCAAGGGGAAGAGACACAGAGGACGCAGGTTCATATTCAGTTTTTGCAGCGGGAGGAGAGAGCTCAGGGGACTGTGAACCCTGAACTCCTCCCCCAGGAATCAAACAAGGCAATTCACTCACAATGGGAGGAGAATGAAAGGACACTTGCCTGATTCCCGGAGGACCGGTGGAACCCGCTACAAGGGACTCGAGTCTCTCTTCTCCCAACCGGATAGAAGTGGGGAACCCCCCGGAGAGATGAGGCGGTGCTACCCGCACCGGATCGGGACCAGGAGCACCTGGAGATGAATTTGCGCTTCTCCCAGCGGCCGGAGTGAATGACGAAGAGGGGGGTGAAACAGCTGAGGAGAGCTGCGAGCCCAAAGCTGACGGGACAGCGGGGAGAGCGGGCCCAGGAGCGGGAGCAGCTGATTCACTTCTTCGGCGAGACACGGGAGCAACAGCAGGCTGGGAGGCGGAATTCGTGTGGTTTCCTGGAGCGGGATCCGGACGGGACTCTCGCTGAGATGAGTGGGGAATTTGGGAGCGACGTCTTCTGAACGTGAGGTCGGGAAAACGCCGCTCCTGTGCGATGAGCGAAGCCAACAGGTCAGCGTATTCCGGATAATCGTTCAGCTCCGGGTTCTTCTCGACCAGCCTGACCGCTGCAATCACGTTCTTCATGGCTACGGGGGGAACGGCGGCGGAAGAAGCGGCTGCCACTCGATCCGCAATGCGCACCGCTGTCATTCTCATCTTCTCCGGGGGAAACCCGGTTGACGTCACTCTATCCTGGGGATCACCCCTGGGTGAGGCGAACTCCTGGACTGGATCGGCGGCAGGAGCGGGATTCCGAAGTGAGGAGCGAAGGCGTTCTGTCCTCGGCTTCCTGCCGGAGTTCTCCTCCAGCCTACGGAGCCTCTCCCAGGCCACAGAGATGTCTGCCCTCCTTGCCTTAACCTCGGGGAGAAGGAAGTAGCGAGAAAAGCAGTTAAGCATACCCTCGGCGAGCTCCAGGCGCCAGCGTATCTCGCTGGAGGCATCGTAGAGGTCCGTGGTGAATAACGTTTCGTCCACAAGGTCCAGAGTCTCCGAGAGATCGTGGCCTGGGTGCCGCATGAGTCTCTTGGAAGGAGACATGATACTGGCTCGCCCGTACCCAGAGGAAGAGGAAAAAAGGCGTCGAGTCCTTACAGCCAACTCACGGTCGCGGCCGTCTCACTAGGGCTGCGACCTACTGTCATAACTCTGGCTCTCACGAGCCAGGAAAGGAGATACGAGGGCGACCAGTGAGTTAGCGTAGTTTATTAACAAAGCACACACAACACAAAATAACGAACAGAAAAGTAAAGAGCCACGTGGGGCTAAAACACACACAGAACTAAGGGAAACATACCACCCAGGGAGAAAGGCTAGAGAGGCGGCGAGGGAAGAATACACGCCGAGTCACAACACTTACTTTGGGTGAAGCGCCGAGGAAACGGCGGACTGAAGCTAGACGAAGGAGCTAACAGTCGTGGGAACACAAGGAACGTCTTCCCATAGCGAGGTCGCAGCGACGAGTAACTCTCGGCTGCTCGCTTAAATGGGGGAGATGATTGGGAATGGGAGACAGCTGTCCCAGCGCAGCTGAACAGACAGCTGGCAATCAGCTGGGCGCTGTCAAAGAGCGGGCCATGGAAGACCCGGCACGGACTACCCCGGAGCAGGAGCGACACTGGACAACCTGAACGCAAAGAAAGAGCGTTCAGGTCGTGACATAGACAACCAAAAATTTCTAGATGAGTTAAGGGTACAAAGAGCACCCACCTAAAAACTTGAGTAATGACTTCAGTCTTGAAGGTTGAGGTTTTCCCAAAAAATTTATAAGAATTTTCTTGTAGTTTTCTACTTTCCCTGTAAATTTATCTAAATGTGAAACCATTTTCCTCACATTTGTAATTTCCTCTTGTAAAATTGACTTTTCTTGTACATTTGAGACTTTATTATAAATTTGTGGATTATTTTATGGCTAATTTTGTCTATTTTTTTTAAATAAAATGACTTTAATAAAAATTTGAAACAGATTGTGGTAAAATTTTGACTTTTTTTTCCTTATACAATTTACCACTTTTGACCATAATTTTGCACAGCCAGAGTAGAACAATAATTTCACTGTTTTCAATGAAAAAATATTAATCAAATTATATTTAATGAATAAAAAATTAACTGATCAAAGATGCAGTCATTTCTGTTATAATATTTTTATAAATTTATAGTTTTTTTTTTTTTTTAACTCTCCTCACCACCCAGACAGACATCAGGTAAAAACCTACCTTATTCTGAAATCCAAATGTTGGCACACTTGGTTTGTCTGAAGGCTGTTGACGGATTAAAATCACTGACTTCACGAATTTCAGGGCGGCGCGGTGGTAGAGTGGTTAGCACTGCGGCAGCACAGTAACTCACCCTTGGCCGGGGGATCCTGGGTTCGATCCCAGCCCCCGACCAACAGCGATCTGTGTGGCGTTTGTGTTCTCCCCGTGTCTGCGTGGGTTTACTCCGGGATTTCTCCGGCTTCCTCCCACATGCCAAAAACATGCAAGTTAGGTTAATTGGCATCAAAACTAGGGATTCTAAATTGTCCTTAGGTATGACTGTGAGAGTGAATGGTTGTCTGTCTCTCTGTGTTGGCCCTGCGATGGACTGGCAATCTGTCCAGGGTGTACCCTGCCTCTCGGCCAAAGATGCTGGGATAGCCTCCAGCCCCCCCGCGACCCGAAAAGGATTAAGCGGAAGAAGATGAATGAATGAATGAACTTTTTTTTGTAGTGGAGAAAATCTTAAGCAGCTTCTGGATTCAGTAGAAAATGAAATTAAACAAATCAATCAATGGTTCACTGCCAATAAATTATCTATTCACCTTGGAAAAACAAAATGTATGAAACCGCAAATTATATAATCACAGAAAAATTAAAATAATGTTGAAGTTGACACAGTTTTCGAAACCAAGTTCCTAGGTGTCATTGTTGATAACAAACTAAACTGGAAATCACACATAAATTATGTCAAAACTAAAATGTCTTAAATCCATTGCTGTACTGTATAAAGTTAAGGATCTCCTGTGTCAGAAATCTCTTTGCCTTTTATATAATTCACTGATAGTTCCTTTTAAGATAAGATAAGATAAGCCTTTATTAGTCCCACAATGGGGAAATTCCAGGATTGCAACAGCATAGGGATAGCAACACTCAGAGCAACAATCAGAAGGCAAGAAAAAACAACATCTAGTAAACATATGTCCATATTACTATAAATGTATATATATATAGACACACAGTGCAGAGCATTATGGCTGGTGAATGTGCAGCAGAAAGTCTAAGCTCTCTCTCCGCGGATGCAGCGGGCCAGCTGGAAGTCTTTGGGCATGATGGTGACCCCCTTAGCGAAGAAGAGACCACCAGGTGGGCCTCGCTGATCTCCTGCAGAGCCATGACGGCGAAGCTCAGGAAACGCAGGACGGTCTTGAAGTCCTGAGCGATCTCCCTCACCAGGCGCTGGACGGGCAGCTTACGGATGAGCAGCTCCGTGGATTTCTGGCAGCGACAGATCTCTCTCAGAGCCACGGGCCTGTGACGGCGAGGCCTCTTCACTCTGCCGGTGGCCGGAGCGCCTCTCCGAGCAGCCCTGGTGGCTAGCTGTCTCCTGCGGGGGGGGGGCTTCTTCCTCCAGTAGATGTTACGGGCGGTCTGCTTGGTTCTTGCCATCGCTCTTTATTATTCTGTCTTATATTTCTTTCACGCCGCCTAAACTCCAGCCCGGCACCCGCGTCATTTTCGCTACAGCTCCCGGTATGTCGAGTTTCCCATTAGCACCGGGCGGCGGCCAAGTGCTAGCTAGCACTAGCTCCTCCCCGCTGTAACGTCTCCCGCTGCAAACCGTGGCTCCGTCCGCCGACCCGGGAGACCCCCGGGGTGATCCGTGCGTCCGTGATATATATACAGAGTGAAAGGTGTAGAAAGAAGAAGGAAGATTAAAAAAAAGGCTGTTGCAACAGGCAGCCGACTCGTGTGGCGCCGCCGGTCCAGCGGAACCGGAAAAAAAAAAAAAAAAAAGGTGAAAAAAAGTGACCGGTTGCGCACGCAGCAACCGGCAGCTGGTGGCTTGTCACCGGACTGCAGAACAAATCTGCCTACAGGTACAAAATAAGTCAAAAAAAAAAAAATTCAATTACATACTCTTAAATTTAGAGATCTGGTAGATTATAATGTCATTCAAATCATGTACAAAGCAAATAATAACCAATTACCTGTAAATATTCAGAGACTGTTTAAAAAAAGGGAAAGCAAATATGAGCTAAGAGGTTAACTCTGTTTTTAATAAGCCAAAGGTTAGAACAAATACAAAGTATCATTGCATGTCTGTCACTGGAGTTAAACGGTGGAACTGTTGCTCTGAAAATATTAAAACATGTTCAACTCTGAAGCAATTCAAAAAATTGTACAAAGATGAGAAAATCTCCCAGTATCTCACTGTAAATGCTTGGAGATAAATTTGTAATAGCTTAAAGGTTTTTTTTTTTTTTTTTTGGTCTACTTGTTCTATTTGATTTTCTTTGTTGATTTTGGGTAAGACTTAAATTTTTATGTTATTGATTTTAAAATTGCAATGGGGTAGGCACTATATAAGCACTAGCTTCAGCCTACACCCTTTCGATTGTTCTTTTGTGTGTTCTTATTGTATTGTATGTGTTTATTATTATTATTATTATTATTATTACCGAATAAAAAAATAAATTCATTCATAAAAACAAGAAGACCCTCAGAGCCATCTGGATGCCAAAAGGACAGTTTGGATAATGGACATGTATTGTTGGAAGTTACTGGGAAACATCCACTAACTGGAAGCCTTTTTATAGCTGTGCTGTTCTTTATTCTGAGCCCTTTCCAGGAGAGGGGGCTGGGAGGAGCCGTGGCCATGTACACTGACTCCCTGCGAGGTTCAATAAAAGTTAAGCTGAGAAATAGTATTTCTTCTGTGATCATTGGTTGGTTAACTGAAAAGATTCTGTAACTGTCCAAAATTAATTCTTACACTTGCACACATAGCAAGATCGAGGACCCCTTGTTTTCATCAGAAAAAACAAGAAAAAGAAAACTGATGAGAAAAAAAATCTCATCTTACAGAGACAAATTGTCTCAAATTTACATAAACTATTGTAATCAGTAGCAAGTCAGAAATTTACTAGAAACAAAGCTGTAAATTCACAGAGAAAATTTTGGACCCCCCTGGTGGGCCGTTTTTGGCCTGCGAGCCATATGTTTTGACACCCCTGGACCAGCCCATTAAAAACGCGTATTTAGAGGATTTACTTCCATGAAATAGTTGCATATTACAACAGCATGCAACTGAATGAGAAAATAAAAGCACAAATAAATAAAAGTTCACCGCTTACAAGAAGCTGTTCTTTACTGCAACAAATTGAGTCACTTTTCTCTGTGCGCAAGAAATCTTACACATTTACAGAGCTGCAGACAAATGCGAGCTTCTTGTTCAGAAAATACTCATGTTCAACCACAGAGGTAGGAGCTGCTGGGGGGGGGCTACTCACCGCTGGGACAACAGGTTATCAGGGCTCCATATGAGAAGTCACCACAGCATTTCTTCCCACCGCGAGACAGGAAATCAACCTGCATGGGAGGAGACTAACAGCTGCGCCAGCTATGGTAGGGTCAGTTTATTTGCGCTACAATATCTATCCATATTAATAAAACAATTAACGCGAGTAACGCATCTGATCAAATTTCTGTAACTGTAATGCATTACTGAATTTTTAAACAGTAATTTTGTTCCAGAGCATGTTACTGCAAAAGTAGTTATGTTACAGTAACGCGTTACAAAGTAACGCATTACTCACAACACTGCTCCTGCCTTTCCCTGCATATGAAGATTAATGACACCTGTTAGCTAAGCGACTCTTCATTGTTGTTCCCGTCACCAGTGGGTTAAAACCCACCATAAATGCCTCCATTGCTTACATACCTCTTCTGATTTTTTTTCCACGTTTAAAGTACTTTAATAAGCTCATGCTGCTCTCGGACAGTGACACTAGAGAGACACTCTGCCTGCTGACTGGAACGGTCGCAGGCGGCATGCTTCCGAACGCCACACGTATGGCAGTCACGGGCGTTGTTCGTGTGCGCACTTGCGGAGCATCATTCCTATATTTTTTTTCTTAAATTTCATATTTCCTTAGTGTGGCGGCATAAATCCAAGGATGGCAGCCCGCCATGCAGAGATGTTACGAGAGAAAACCTTGATCTTATCAAATACAGGAAAGAAATTTCTCCAAGCTTTTTCATGAAACTAACTGAACACAAGAGGGCGATATGATCCACAAATCAATCCGAGATTGTAAGGTAGGGCTGTCGCAAAAACTGCAATTATGTAGTACCGCGCAATGGATAAGCCTACCGTGGAGGATAACGAGCAATCGCAACAACCGCAGTGTAAATAACCCCTGAAAGGTTTATCATTTTAGGTTAATTACCTGATCAATAATTCTGAGATTTGTATTTTTTTTTTTACCTTTGCGTTTTCCTATTAGTTATTAATTTTACAAAGTACAGAGGCTATATGCCATCCTATGCACTTTAGTAAAAAAGCAGGCTTTTATTATTATAACAGTGGTTTTGTTTTCGCTTCCTGTGCCTCCCGGTGGAATTGTCAGTAAGGCTATGGCGCTTAGCAGAGACAGTCGAGTTACGAACGCCAACGTTGATCAGTTTATGGACTTGTAATGAGGCACAAGCTCTTACGGTGGTCGTAGTTTATCTGTTTTACTTAATGTGTACTGTGCTAAAATAAGAAAATAAAACTGTAAACTTCACCAGCAGTCAAGACCATTGCCATCACATATTAATAATAATAATTATCCTTAATAATAATTATCCATAATCCTGGAATTTCCCCATTGTGGGACTAATAAAGGCTTATCTTATCTTATATTATGGGGATCCACACACACAGTGTTCACTTTCTTTGTGTGTGGCTAAATCTTGTTCACTTATGTGCCCCTATTGATTATTAAATAAATTGTGAAATGTTAAGTGTATTTTTTTTGCCAACACCATGTTTGCACCGGTACTGTGGAAGCTTCCACACCACCACCAGCACCATGTGGGACATTCACTAGACTGACTCCAGTAGGCAGTTAGTGGTGGAAGCGTTTGGACTCCTTGCTAGATACAGCCGCGACAGTGAGCACTGAAAGAGCACAAAGCCTGTTTTTTCCTTCTGAGCGGAGTGTTTATGATCCTGACAATTGAGTTTTGAGGGCAAAAAAACTACTGCATAGTGCATTGCTTGTCTGAACGTGATTTTTCGGACAGTGGCAAAAATCTAAAAATCACAAAGACAACAGCCATGCAGGGTCCTGTACGGAGGCTGTCATGTTTAAATAACCTGAATGTCGCTACAGTCTCCAACCAGTCCACACACCCTGTAGGAGTTACAGCCATTGCTTTATGAAAATGATCTTTTTTTTTGTTGCTTGTTTGTTTGTTGTTTTACATTATCAGCTGTTCATGCCTGTAGGAAGACCAGAGCTCTGCACAATTGTCACACACGCACAAGTTGAGTGCGGAGCTACAGCGAGTTTCTCACAGCTTCCATCATTTGTCACAAAAGTTATGAATCCTGTTTAAATTACTAGACCACGGAGTCCTAAAAACATTCGCAATAATACCGCATATCGTGGTGTTGCACTATCCACTGTCACGATAGGGGAAATCCCTCCACCATGACAGTCCTATTGTAAGGAATAGTTGACGTTGCTCCATGTACATTCTGAATATTTTAATTAATATACCAGTATTCCCCATCAGATAATGTTCTCAGTTAAAAATACTCCCAGTTAAAAAAAAAATGCTTTCTCCAGCATTAGGCTACAGATCGCTCATGAGCTTGAGGCTCATTTGTTTCAAATATGCACATAAATGTGGAGGTGCATGGCCCTATGACGTGGCCATGCACGTAACTCCACCGCAACTCCGTGGACATATCTTAACTCTTTAGCTGTCCCAGTCGCCGTATGGCAGGAGTGTCCAATCATGTGCCATGGAGGGCCAAGACCCTGCAGGTTTTCTCTTCTACCCAGTCTCTTCAGCAGGTGTTTTCACTGATCAGCAATCAGTGGAAAGAAATTCAGTGAAATCTGCTGCTGAAGATGCTGGTTGGAGGTAAAGCCTGCAGGATCTTGGCCCTCCATGGCACATGATTGGGCACCCCTGCCGTATGGCGACTGTGACAGTTAATGGGTGGTCAAGGCCCCTAGTAGTCAAGAGTGGTAAAATTTTTTTGTCAATAAAAAAGTTCAGATTTCCAAGGCTGTAACTTGAAAGTTGCAAGAGATAATGGCTTACTGTCAATTAGAAAGATGTAGAATATGATCCAAAGTTTCAGATAGGAATAAATTTACACATCTAATTTCCATAATGTCGCAGCAGCTATATAAATAACATAACTCAGTCAAAAGTGGACTTTGGACACATTTACACAAAGAATGGTTCAGTTTTTTTGACACAGTTTTGTCTACAGAGGTATGTTTTTATCTAATCTTCAAAGTATATGAACCAGAAAATCAACAAAATGTAAAAAAAAAACAAAACAAAAAAACAACACATATTTGTCTCCTACCGGGGGGGGGGGGGGGGGGGGGGGGGAGGGAGGCTCGCTCGCTCACGTGACCGGTCCGTTTTCGCCCATCATGGTCGTTCTTTTGCATTTGGTCGGTCACTTACACTCTCTACCACATCTACACATTCTTGATTATCCCACGTGAATTTCGTTTGTATTACGCGGCTATTTTTCCAGTATGATGCAATTTCTCTTGAGGATCCATGACGATGACGGGCGCGGCCAGCTTGGTGTTGTGAGCTCAGTTTTCGTCCATCGTGATCGTTGTTTTGCATTTGGTCGGTCATTTATGCTCTCCACCACATCTACAAACTCTTATGATAATCCCATGTGAATTTCGTTTGTATTACGCGGCTATTTTTCCCTGTAAAATGCAGTTTGTCAGGATCACCGCCGCCATGATCAAAGCGAAAAAAGGAAGAATGAGGATTTCTTCTTCTTTTCTGTATTCCATGTCAGCCATGATTCCTCCGTGTGTCTGCCACCTTTTGAACTGTCAGATCAGTACAAATTCTCAGTATAGCCGGGGGACGTCAATGAGTTGACAGGTGCAGTTGCCGCACTGTGCCACTGGGGCTGCGTGACCCATCCATGAAATGTGGACAGTTAAAGGGTTAAAGGGGCAGTACGTGAAAAGTGTAATGTATATATACAGTATACTGTATATATAAAATTTATTTCTGGATCCAGATCACCACCAAAATATAATAATCTGTTCCCCGTGCCCTTACACACCTTTCCTGAAAATTTAATCAAAATCTGTTCATAACTTTTTGAGTAATGTTGCTAACAGACAAACCAACAAACCAACCAACCAACACCTCCAAGAACACTACCTCCTTCCTTGGCGGCGGTAATAAATAATTAGGAGTGGGAATCTTTTGGCACCTCACAATTCAATTATGATTCAGGAGGCTCTGATTTGATTCTAAAACAAATCTCAGTGCATCTTTTCCCTCAAAGTTTTTTTTCTTAAAAAAGTTAATATTGTAAATAAATGCAACGCTATAGTTAGCATGTAGCTAAATGTCACAAGCTAACTGTTACACTTGTAAGAGCTTGAATCACTTTTCCTGACTGCTAATATTTTACATCAAAGGAAACTATTGTTAGCATTTTGCTAACATGGCTAGCTAACATTAGCCTCATAGTTATGCAAATAACTTGATACATAGCGCTTGAATCACTTTTCCCAATTATTTCTGGCAGCAGGGAACTGGCCCGAACAATTTGATGAACATTTATATTTTTTTCCATCAGCTCTTGCAGAGCTCTCGAGGTTAAAAAAGTTTTTTGGATGTAAACAGGAAATAGGTTTGCCAACTCCTAGCACAACTGTTAGTTTGTTACCCTTCTGGTACACAGTCACTTGTGCTAAATTAACTGACGGCATCCCTTTATAAAAATAGTTAAGTCAAATCTATAATGGAATTTAAACAGAGTACAAGTAGAATAAAACATTTCATTTAAACCCACTAAAAACTGGGCTAAGGCAGCTAATTATGATCCTAAACCCAACAGCTGTGTTCACATACCAGGATGGTCGAAGTTGAACTGGCCCTTTAACGCCTTGGCCTTCTGTTCTGGAGTCAGCACCTTGTAGAAACTGTCCTGGCTGAGGATCGCCACCTGCCGCTGGTGGTGGTCAATCTCGTTTTGGCCCAGCAGCTCCATGATCTTCTCACACACTGACGACTGCAGAGAGACAACGACCGTTACAGTATGACTCCTAATTAACAAAATAAGTAGAGACAGACACCACAGGCAGATAGAAGAGGGAATTCTCTCCAGAACTCCCTTCCTGTATGACTAACCTCACAGCCCTCTGACCCACATTTGTCCCCTCTGACCTCCTGAATTAAAACAAGGTCCTGCCAAAAGCTGACTGGGTATTCCCACAGGGCCCCAGGGCTTGCTGTCTTTGTGCTCGTAAACTTGTGAAACAATGGGATTTGGACGCTGATGCCAAGAAGCTGGCAGGCCTCGTCACAGCAAGAGGATTAGTCCAATAGGACAGTCAACCCAAAAGCATGATATAAATTGTTTAGTGGGAGCAAGCTGGGATTGGAACTTACAGTCATGTGAAAAAATTAGGACACCCTGTATAAGCCTGTGTGTATGTTTTTTAACATATTTGGACATATGGCTGTTTAACAGCAATGTTAAAAATACTGGAAGATTCATGTAATACAACTAAACAATTAAAAATGAATTAAAAGATTTTTTTCAAATTTTCTGTAAAATGTAATTCTAACCAAATAGTGAGGAATAAATTAGGACACCTCCATCTTTTTTAGGACACCCCCACATTCATTCCCAATTAAAATGGCTAAAATAAAGGTAAAAAAAAATGCAAATAAAAACAAAATCAAGGTTAGATATACAGTAGATACGTGAACATTTAAAGAACTGAATATTTAATGGGTGTCCTAATTTTTTCACGTGACTGTATGTAGTAGACGCTTTAATCAAGATATTTTTTTCCACTTTACTGCATTTGGAGATTTCTTTTTTGTGTTCATATTCACTTTTTAATCTCTTATTTGCATCAATAAAGATACAAAATGTAGGATTTTTATGACCTTTTTAAGGCCACTTGATCAAATTTAAGCCCTTCCAAATGCAAAATGATAAATTAAAAAAGTCTGACCAGATTACAGTTAGCCTTCTCCAACTACCTGACCAAAAATCACTGCAAATTTTAGGTCATCAGTCCAGCAAATATTTAAAGTACCAAAACCCTGAAAATATTTAAAAGACAAAAGCCACAAGATTTCCAAGAGAAAAGCCACAGATTTATAAGAAAAAAAAAATACCCAAATGGGAAAAAAAAAAAATTATCCAGAAATTTGAAAAGAAAAAAAAATATCCAGAAATTTGAAAAGAAAAAGAAAAAAGGCCACAAATTTCCAAGAAAAAAAAAAGCCACAGATTTACAAGAAAAAAATTCACAAATATGAGAGGGGGGGATCCAGAAATTTGAAAAAAGAAAAAATTTTTAAGAAAAACAGGCCACAGATTTACAAGATAAAAATCCACAAATTTAAAAAAAAAAAAAAAAAAAAAAAAAAAGCTAAATTTCCAAGACAAAAAAGCCACAGGGGTAGGAAGCATCAATCTCTGGAGGAATTTTTCATGATGTAATGATCTGGCAGTTGTGACCATGATGCAGCGTTGAGAAGTAAAATACGTTTAAATCATAAATTATGCACAAAATGAATGCAGACAGGAGTGCATGGGACCAACTTGCCACTGTTTTCATTTAATAATTGTGCAAAAAAGTGGACTGATTATAAGCAGTACCAGCTGGAACTCCCTGTCCCCAGATGGCCAACAGTGTGGATCCACTCGCTCTCTGTGGACAACCCACGCTATCAGTCCTGTGCTTTGACGCTCACTGATGCATGTGTGGCTGGATACAACATACAATCGATCTGGCTGTTCTTCTCCACAATCATGGCAGTAATAGCGTTTAGACTTTTTAAGTATTATACAGGACAGTGGGAGAGCACACCAGGAGAAGCACCAGCGGAGACTCCGTCTCCTGATAGCCGGCTGTGTCAGTTCACATACCGGCAAAGGGCAGCAGTAGTGGCTGGTGTTATGTGCCGATCCACTCCAATGCAATGCTCATGTCCTTCTGAAGCTCACACTGCATGGCCACGTATGCTGAATAGTTGCTCAGACTCTCCACAATCATGACAGCATTATACAGTGCATCCGCAAAGTATTCACAGCACTTCACTTTTTCCACATTTTGTTATGTTACAGCCTTATTCAAAAAGGGATTAAATTCATTTTTTCCTCAAAATTCTACACACATACCCCATAATGACAATGTGAAAAAAGTTTTTGAGATTGTTGCAAATGTATTAAAAATAAAAAACTAAGAAATCACATGTACATAAGTATTCACAGCCTTTGCTCAATACTTTGTTGATGAACCACTGGCAGCAATTACAGCCTCAAGTCTTTTTGAATACGATGCCACAAGCTTGGCACACCTATCTTTTGCCAGTTTCACCTATTGCTCTTTGCAGCACCTCTCAAGTTCCATCAGGCTGCATGGGAAGCATTGGTGCACAGCCATTTTCAGATCTCTCCAGAGATGTTCAATTGGATTCAAGTCTGGGCTCTGGCTGGGCCACTCAAGGACATTCACAGAGTTGTCTTGAAGCCACTTCTTTGATATCTTGACTACGTGCTAAGAGTCATTGTCCTGCTGAAAAATGATCTGTCACCCCAGTCTGAGGTCAAGAGCGCTCTGGAACAGGTTTTCATCCAGGATGTCTCTGTACATTGCTGCATTCATCTCTCCCTCTATCCTGACTAGTCTCTCAGTTCCTGCCGCTGAAAAACATCCCCACAGCATGATGCTGCCACCACCATTGGCGTGGTTATGAGTGGTGTCAGGTTTCCTCCAAACATGACACCTGGCATTCATGCCAAAAAGATCAACCTTTGTCTCATCAGACCAGAGAATTTTGCTTCTCAGTCTGGTCCTTCAGGTCCCTTTTGGCAAACTCCAGGCGGACTGCCATGTGCCTTTTACTAAGGAGTGCCTTCCGTCTGGCTACTCTACCATACAGGCCTGATTGGGAGATTGCTGCAGAGATGGTTGTCCTTCTGAAGGTTCTCCTCTCCCCACAGAGGAATGCTGGAGCTCAAACAGAGTGACCATCAGGTTCTTGGTCACTTCCCTGACTAAGGCCATTCTCCACAATCGCTCAGTTTAGACAGCCAGCCAGCTCTAGGAAGAGTCCTGATGGTTCTGAACTTCTTCCATTTATGGATGATGGAGGCCACTGTGCTCATTGGGACCTTCAAAGCAGCAGAAATTTTTCTGTACCCTTCCCCAGATTTCGGCCTCGAGACAATCCTGTCTTGGAGGTCTACAGACAATTCCTCTGACGTCATGCTTGGTTTGTGCTCTGACATGCACTGTCAACTGTGGGACCTTATGTAGACAGGTGTGTACCTTTCCAAATCATGTCTAAATCAACTGAATTTACCACAGGTGGACTCCAATTAAGCTGTAGAAACATCTCAAGTATCATCAGTGGAAACAGGATGGACCTGAGCTCAATTTTGAGCTTCATGGCAAAGGTTGTGAATACTAATGTACATGTGATTTCTTAAGTTTTTTATTTTTTAATAAATTTGCAAAAATCTAAAAAAAAACTTTCCTGTTGTCACTATGGGGTATTGTGTGTAGAATTTTGAGGAAAAAAATGAATTTAATCTGTTCTGAAATAAGGCTGTAACATAAAATGTGGAAAAAGTGAAGCACTGTGAATACTTTCCGGATGCATTGTATTATACTGTACACTTTAGTATATCACTCAACAGTACCCCTGCACAGAAGTCACTGCCTCCTCCTGGCGATCACGTGATTACACTGTCCCCGGACAGCGTGAGGTGATCCCTTGGCAGGTTCAATGTACGCAAAGCTACAGGTCCTGACAACATAATAATAATAATGCATCAGATTTATATAGCGCTTTTCATAGACACTCAAAGACGCTTTACAATGGGTACATTATTCATTCACTCCACAGACAACGGTAGTGATAAGCTACTTTTGTAGCCACAGTTGCCCTGGGGCAGACTGATGTGAAACATGGCTGCCAATCCTCGGCCAACGGTCTCTCCCACCACTACCAAACATTTATACACATTCATACGCAGTGTCATGGACACTGGAGACAAGGTGGGTAAAGTGTCTTGCCCAGGGACACAACGGCAGGATGGCTGGGGTTGCGTACCGAGAGCCTGTACAGAGGAACTCACAGGTGTCTTCACGGACACCTTCAACATCTCACTGAGACAGGCTGTTGTCCCCACATGCCTCAAAGCCACCACCATCATTCCAGTCCCCAAGAAGTCATCTCCCTCCTGTTACAATGACTACCGTCTGGTTGCACTCTCTCCCATCATCATGAAGTGCTTCGAGCGGGTGGTCATGCAGCACATCAGGTCTTCCCTGCCCCCTCCCTGGACCCGTTCCAGTTTGCATACCGGTCCAATCGCTCGACTGACGATGCCATCTCTACTGCCTCCACTCAGCCCTCACACACCTGGACACCAAGGACTCCTACAACAGAACGCTGTTCATAGACTTTAGTTCAGCATTAAACACAATCATCCCTCCAACAGCTCATTCACAAACTGGACCAGCTGGGGTTCAACACTTCACTGTGTAACTGCTAGGGCTGAAATGATTAGTCTACGTTGCCGATAACATCAATCATAAAAATTTGTCGACGCAGATTTTTATTGTCAACAAATCGATTAATTTTTAAGTTTATATGCAGGCCGTGGGAATGTTCAGTTCAACTGTTCCAGCGAAGAAGAAGAGGAGTCCATCATGGCGACACAGAGAGAACATCACGAAGAAGGCCAAAAGTTTCCAAAGTATGGGAGAATTTTGACAAAAATTAAGCAGAGTAAAGTGAGTGCTTTGTTTAGTGCCATGTCAGCATCTATGGCCATTTCATGGCAAAAAAAAAAAAAAATACAACTAATAAGAAAATTGAGTTAAAATTTATATAGATAGGATGATAAATGAAAGACTAAATAGATGGACAGATAGAGTGAGATAGATACAGCATGTAGATACAATAAAATAGAAAAATTAAATAAGATGCTTCAGATGCACATGTGCTAAAAACCGTAAAACTTTCTTTGGTGGTGCCTTATTAAAAGTATCTTTCAGTGACTTTTGAGTATAAAAATGTCTTGTCATGAGAGCAGGACAGTCAAGTAAAATGTTCTTTATTGATAACAAAAAAAACTCAGCAGAACTGACAAGATGGTGGGGCTTCACCTTTTAATAAAAAGCTGTGCGTGAGCCTTGAGTGACCAATATGGCATCTAGTGTACACTACCTCATCATGTCGGTTTTGAAAGTAATGCAAGTGTCTACGACTTATGGCAGGATTAATATCATGCAGTTTATTTTCAGTACATGTGTCCCATTCAGTCTGCCACTTCTTTAAAATATAGGAGGTTATTAGAAGTCTGAGGCTGGGATCTGGCATTGAGTGACTTCTTGGGGTAAGGGCTCTCTTGGCAGCATTGTCTGCCTGCTCGTTACCTGACAGGCCAACATGGCTGGGGATCCAACAGATGATATTAAAATTACGTTTCTGTAAAAAAAATCTAGTTTCTCTAAAATCTGGATAATAATGGGGTGATCAGTCTTTAAAAACCCAAGTGCCTTATAAAGGGATCCCAGGGATCAGATACATTTCTAAAATATACCAAGGTCTTCAAGACTTAAAAGGAGACAACACATCATATATAAAAGAGAGATGGGAAAAAGAGGGGAATTTCACTTTACAATTGGAAATATGGGAAAAGCTAAATAGACAGCAATGGAAAAGTACCTCATCCCTGCAGTGGAGAGAATTTGGATGGAAAAATTTGGTAAGATTTTTCAGAACACCTGCACAAAACAAATTTACCCATAAAGGGCTGAACTGTTGGCGCTTGTGTGGTGAAAAGACTGCAAATCATTTTCATGTGTTTTGGTCATGCCCAGTTATCCACCAATATTGGACCAATGTACAGACAATATTGGGGAAAATATTCAAAATAACAGTTCCCTTTTCTTTTATAACTTTGTATTTGGGTTTACTACCGGACTCACTGGAAAGACGAGGAGATAAAATACTTATTCAATGTTTTAATATTGGCAAGTAAAAAAAGCTCTAACTAAAAAATGGATGCTGAAGGACTGTCCTACACCTGAAGATTGGATTAACGTGATCCAAGACATTTACTCGATGGAAAAGTTGACATTCGCACTGAGACAGGACATGGATGGGTTCATGAACTTTTGGCAACCCTGGATCGCATATGTGTCTTCCATTAGATCTAATCTTTGACAAATACCATTTCAATAATGGTTCCGCTCTTTGTTCCAACGCTACTCAGATGCTCTTTTACTTTTAATTACTTAATTTTCTGTTTGTTTGTTTTTTGCTGTTCTGTTTGTTTGTTTATTCGGGTTTTTTGTTTGTTTGTTTTTTATTTAATTCTCTTTAATTTCACTTTTTCTTTCACTTTAAAAAAAAAAGGGGGTGTTGTAATAACTATTCTACCAATGTTGTCAAATAGCAAAATATAAGGAAACGTGTGATGAAAATGTAAACAATGCAATGCTGTAATGACCTGTATACCCTTTACAAAAACTTAAATAAAAAAAAACAAAAAAAACCCAAGTGCCTGAAGACAGGATCTGGAGTCCGTAAAAATTAAGGAGCTCTGTTGTTTGGTTCTTTCAATGTCCTCCAATGCTAGAAGCAAAGCACGAGCCTCTGCTGTAAAAATTGAACATTGTTTGGGAATCCGCAAACTATGCTGATTGTGCCCAATAACAATTGCAGCCAAGAATGAGCATCTACTTTAGATCCATCAGAGTATATGGAAATATGGTGAGGAAAATGACATTTTATGCCTAAGATCTGCTGCTGGTACACATTTGGGTGTCTTTGTTTTGGCTCAGATCAAGAATGATATTGGGTTTCCTCAAACTCCATGGAGGAATGGGACAAAATTGTGTCACGTTGCTCACATCAGGGTATAATTTAGACAACGCTGTCATATCACAGCTGCACTACAGCGATGCATCTAGGGCTGCAACTAACAATTATTTTACAGTTCAGGTAATCACCCACTCTAATCGAAGATTACTTGAGTAATCTGATACTTTTTTAAAGAAACTTGCACTGACCAACATTTGTGGAACTTGCTTTCCTAAAGTGCAGTAGTAATTGTACCAAACATTCAATAAAACAGGTACACATTTATTGCAATGTTTATTGTTTATTTATATACTCACCATGAGCCTGAAAAAGACCAATGTCCTGGGACAAGACAATGAACACCTGCCATCACCATCGATGACTATGAACTCGACATCGTCCACCACTTCACCTACCTTGGCTCTACCATAACCGACAACCTCTCCCTTGACAGAGAAATAGACAGGAGGATCGGGAAGGCTCACCTCACAACCAGAGTGTGGATAAACCCCAAGCTGTCGGTGAAGACTAAGATAGTAGTATATAATGCCTGTGTCACCAGCACACTGCTGTACGGCAGTGAGTCACAGACAACCTATGCCAGACAGGAGTAACAACTCAACACCTTCCATCTGTGAAGCATCCGCCGCATACTGGGCATATCCTGGCAGGACAGGGTAACCAGCGCAGATGTCTTGAGTCACGCGGGACTTCCCAACATGTTCACTCTCCTCAGACAGCGTAGGCTGTGCTGGCTAAGCCATGTCCACCACATGGACAATGGGCACATCCCAAAGGACATCCTGTATGGAGAACTGGCATCTGGGAGGAGATCCACTGGTCGTCCCTAGCTCTGATACAAAGATGTCGTTAAGAGAGACATGAAGGCCACCGACATCAACACAGAGGCCTGGGAGAGCCTAGCAGGTGACCGTGCAAAGTGGAAAGGGACCCTGAAGCAACACCTGAAAGCAGGGGAGGAGAAAATGATGACCGCTGCTGCAGAAAAACGAGCACGCAGGAAGGAAAGCAGCAGCTCCAACAGACCAGAGACTACACACAGGTGTGACCTTTGCGACAAGAGACTGCCACTCCCGCATCGGTCTATTTAGCCACAGACGATGCTGCTCCAGGGGAGCAGACAACCAGAACTACAATGCTTCACCCATGGTCAACCCTGACCAACGGAGGCCTAAGACAGATTATTGTATAGAACGTAACTTTAAACAGTATGTTACACCATAAAATTCCTTTCACTAGCTGTTAGCATCCGGATGCCAACAGTGGTGGCTAAATGTTCTTTGGTCATATAAGCATAATTAGCGTAGCTGACTACATTCTGTTCATCTTCATTTTAAATCTCTATCACGTACCTTGTCTCGGGTGCGCTGGCTGTGCATGATGTGAGATGCTTTCTGCTGAGTCACTGTAACATCTGACGTTGAGCTCACTGCTCAGCTTTACCATATACACACTGCACCATGTTTTCCTTCAATATGAGCTTGAAATGATTCCAGACTTGAGATAATTTTGTCATTTTTTTAAATTTTCTTTATCTTTGCATTTTGTTTTGGTAGCATGACCGGAAGAAGGTCATACAGACCGGAAGTACTACATTAAATGACACGTCGACACATAAATTTTGAACAGAGAATTTTTTTGTAATCGAATTATTCAAGTAATCGTTGCAGCCCTAGATGCATCCATTCCCTCCTCCTCTCTGTTCCTCCGTCTCCGGGCACCTGTCAACGGAGTGCACCGGTGGTGAGGTTAGCAAGTAACGTTAACACTACTTATTTTCAATGAGTGACTCGTTCAACTTTAGAAGACTGGCCACACTATTAGCTTGTACCGTTTAAATAGTTTACCTGTCGTTGGACAATAATCTCTCTTACGATAATGGAAGCAGCTCAGCTGTCAGCAACTATGCTAGCTATATGTTAACTGCAGTAAATGGGTGAATTATATGAGCAGCTTACTCTTTTTCATATTCTCTATTATTGCTGTCATAATATAAGCCTTCATTCTGAATATTAGTGCATCTCGGTAAATTATAATAGCATGATTTGTAATTTAATTAAAAATAACCATAATCATCACAAATTTAAAACTGCTTATATATTTCACTGTATGTTCAGTGAAGGCTCACATTCCTGCACTGATATTTAAAGGTTTTTTTTATTATTATTATTTTGGACTGGAAGAAATTCTTAATTTTCATCTGAAGCCTAATTAAACTTTTAAACTTCTAGACTCAGCAATGTTTCAAACAGGATGGACTAGTTTGTCGTTTTCTTTACTTTAATGAAGTTGAATATTACTCTAGTTTGTTTTTAAACTTGCAGTTTCCAACTCATGTTTGATGGGTCACTATTTTATTTAGCTATAGGAACTTTTTATAATAGGCTACATTATATTAAGGCAGAGACTGACAACAAAGTGATTTTCACAGGTGTGCAGGCTTAAACAGGTGAAGTAAAACATGACCTAGAGCCCCGAACAGGAGCTGTGCCAACAGGAAGCTGAGCTGGCGGACATGACAGAAATAATCATGATTAGTCGACTAATCGAAAAAAATAGTTGTTAGATTAGTCGACTATCAAAACAATCGTTAGTTGCAGCCCTACTAACTGGCTGTGGACTTCCTGACGGGGAGACCGCAGGCAGTACGGGTTGGCAGTAACACATCCAGCACCATCACTTTGAACACAGGGGCACCCCAAGGATGTATGCTGAGCCCCCTCCTCTTCTAACAAACAAATGTACACCGACATATACTGCAGCTCCAACCTCTTCATCAAGTTTGCGAACGACAACTGTGGCGGAGACAACAATCTCTCTCTCTGAACGTGGAGAAGGCTAAGGAGATTGTTGTGGACTTCAGACCAGAGCACACCCAGCACGCTCCCCTGACCATCAATGATGCTGCTGTGGAGAGGGTGAGCAGCACCAAGTTCCTGGGTGTGCACATTACGGAGGACCTCTCCTCGACCAACAACACTGTATTACTGGCCAAGAAAACTCAGCAGTAGGGTGGGCAATATGGCCTAAAAATGATATCACGATATTTCTGTGCATTTTCATGATAATAATATTTTTCACGATATTGCAGAATACAGTTTTTTTTCTTTTAAATTTATGCAAAAAGGACAGTTTCACCGGCCAGCGTTATTTACCTTCAACATATTCAGGAAAAACAAAAACTCTTGTTTCTCCATTTTATAAACAGCAGCTCAGATTTAGTTTAAAATATTTTTTTGTTCTGGATCAAATATTACAAGAAAATAAGAAACTGTTGTGTCTTAACTGCACACTGAGGTCGGGTTTTATGCTCAGTCACTTTACCTGCATTACTCCAGACCGTTGCATGGAACTGTCCTGGGGCTTCTGGCTCTGAATGGATGTTTTCTTTTCCTTTCTCTTCGGGTGGTTGAATAAAATCAAGATAATGCGGGCAAAATGGAAGTAAAAATCTACAGTCACTTTGAGCTGCACATTGTTCAACGTTAAAGGGGACCTGTGGTGGTCGTCTAAACGCATTCAACTTGAAAACATTAGGCAAAGTATTCGTTATTTGGTTAAATAATTATTGCCAGCCATCTACCACCAGAGATATATGCAAATACTACAGCCGGCATGGCCAGCCAATGAAAACTATGCGTGCAGTCATGACACATGCGGATGTGACGTCACCTCGTTGTTACTGAAAAGTCGATACTCAGCGTGTACCAGCGAATACGGTGCTTTTGTCAGTGTTTTTGTTCTGTTATGGCTGAATTATCGGACTTTGAGGAAGAATTTGGGCAACATGGCTACAGGTTTGAGCCAGAAAGGTCTTCTGAGGGTGAAAATGACACTGATTCGTCGGAATCTTCAGATTCCTTGGAGGAAAATGCTGCTATAAACTGGCGTGCTGGCCGAGCCAGTATGGCCAATGCAGACTGGTGCAAATGTGGCCATTGTGTTCGGCAAAAAACTGATGTTGAATGTTGGGGTTTTATTCACACACCGCACTGTTAATAGCAGCAATTTTTACCTGCTCCGGTCGCCTCGCTCTCTCTCCACTCATCCGCCAATTCACACACACCGTTTGCTTCTCGGGGCCATTCTACACACACGGGGGCGCGCCTCGGCTGCGCGCACGCACTCACTCACGTTCACACACTGAGCTGCCCTATCTAAACACACGAGTTAGACACATCTTACAACACGAGATTGTGCAACCACTTTTCCGCGACGATCTTCCGACAAGGTGTGCTGGGTTTGGGTACACAAAAGAAGTGTTTATCTTTGTTTTTTTGCTTATTATTGAGACATCCAAAGGCTTTACATTCCGCCATTTTGCGATATCCATATCCCGACAGCCACTGCTCATCCGGGCACTCCAGGCTCAGCCAATATTGATCCAGATCGCGGTACCAACGCTACTACGTCACAGGAAGCGTCCTGGCAGGCCATGTAGCCGCCAGTATGGCTGCGCTCATGTTTTGCTGACATAGCAGAACCAGCACATCAGCAATGGATTTATATCGCATGGCTTTGAACTTGAACTTGAACTAGAACGTGAGACAGGGGCTCAATATAATATCTTTTTTTTCACGACCACCACAGGTCCCCTTTAATACCACTCCAGCTGTGTTGACGTGCAGAAAAAATGCAGGCAGATTATCCATACTGCTGCACAGGTTTGTTTTTTGTTTATTTTAATATGACAGCAGTATGAAACAAAGTGAAAAACATTTTCACTCAACTGGAGACGGTCTGACTTTGGAGTGGCAGCTTCCTGCCATGTTTGTTTTGCTGTTTCTATGCGGTGTGACGTTGTCACGCAGCAGACCCCAAATATCATGATATTCATTTTTACACCGGTATCAAAATTAATACCAGTATTATCGTGAATGATACGATATGACACACCCCTACTCAGCAGCGTCTCTACTTCCTTGGCAAACTAAGAGCCAAAGCCCCGGCCTCCATCATGTGTACCTTCTACAGAGGCACCATCGAGAGCATCCTGACCAGCTGCATCAACGTGTGGTACAGTGCCTGCACCGCGTCCTGCCGCAAGACCCTCCAGCACACAGTGAGAACAGATGAGAAGTTCATCAGTGCCTCTCTCCCCTCCCTTGAGGCCATCTACAGCACCAGCCTCACCCACAAAGCCCTCTGCATTGCAGGTGATCCCACCCACCAACCACACAGCTTCTTCAGTCTGCTGCCATCAGGGAGGAGACTGCAGAGTCTCCGGGCCAGCACCAGCAGACTCAATCAAGGACAGCTTCATCCACCAGGCTGTCAGGAAGCTCAATTCTCTCCCTGCTCTGCCCCCTCTCCCCCTTCTGCCCCCCCCCCCCCAACAATAGAACTCTGCCATCCCCAGGTACTGTTCACTTCCACACAAGCAAACACTGATTTCAGGAGCTTCAAAAACTGAACTCTGTCATCCAGGTACAGCTCACTCCCACTCCCACTCCCACTCCCACACACACACACACACACACACACACACACACACAGAGCGAGATGTCAGGGCTGCACCAGTCACTTTATGGAGCAATGGACTGCTATCTTTGCACTATATGCCACTTTCAAGGGTACCTGTAGTGAATTTTAATCAATAGCTATTTCAAAGGATCAAATATAATACTAGTGGTTCCATCTGGTAATTTTGGTCATGATTCCTTCTCAAATACACGCGAGTTTCAAGTCACTGCTCTGTCAGTCAGTCAGTCATGATCAGGGACATCTTGTCTCCTCCATGGGCCGTTTCAGCACGGGTAGTGATGCACAGTCGTTGCTTTGTGCAATTGAGTGGGCTGCAGTATAGCAGTCAACATAGTTTTAGCATCAGAATTTTATGTAGTTTTTTTTTTTTTAACAACCATCCATCTTCTTCTGCTTAATCCTTTTTGGGTCGCGGGGAAGGGGGGCTGGAGCCTATCCCAGCATCTTTGGGCGAGAGGCAGGGTACACCCTGGACAGATCACCAGTCCATCACAGGACCAACACAGAGAGACAGACAACCATTCACTCTCACAGTCATACCTAAGGACAATTTAGAATCCCCAGTTGATGCCAATTAACCCAACTTGCATGTTTTTGGCATGTGGGAGGAAGCTGGAGAAATCCCGGGGTAAACCCACGCAAACACGGGGAGTACATGCAAACTCCACACCGATCACTGTTGGTCGGGGGCTGGGATTGAACCCAGAATCCCACAGCCAAGGCCGAGTTGCTGTGCTGCCGCAGTGCTAACCACTCTGCCACCACGCTGCCCAGCATGGGTCACAATTACATGAATTTACTCACCAAGAAGCCACCCATCCACACAGTGCCAGCTTGTAGTTTGTTCCCAACAATGCTGTTCATTAGAATCATTAGGAAATCTGGCTCTCGCTGCAAATTTCACTTTGATGTTGGCCTGTTCAACTGAGCTGTATGGGAATATGATGTACCTGGGTGACAGCCGGATAATGCCATCTCACACAGCTGACATAGCTCGACTCAGGGTCGACTGGGAAATTCCCAGTCTGCCAGCTCCCTCTGGAATGCCCCTGTTGCCAGGAACCCCACTGTTATCAGTACCTGCACTGGGACGGGCAGTGCACAGCTTCTCGCCGCGTCACACTCCAAGAGCGGACGTAGCTCTGAGCACAGTTCCACAAGGACAGCTCATGGAAAACTAAACCGGATGACAAGCCAGTCATCATCCTGAGTTAGAAAATCTTCTGCTTCTAAATACCCTTTTTCTTCTCACTGCATGATTTGCAATATCCTCTAATAATTAGGGGTAGGTTCAAAAGATCCGATACAACGATCTGGATCGCTCCACGTTTGACTGAGCCGATATCAATCCACAAAATCCACAGATCGATCTTTTAATATAATGCCTTTACGTCTGTCAACATCCACTGAGTCTGATCGGGTCAGTGAGCCAGAACAGTGGCGAAGAACCAGAAACACCCAGAGCACTAACGGAGCTAAGAGCTAAGAAGCTAATGGATATGCTAGTTCTTCTGTGGTGTTAAAATGGTTCTCATCCGGCAAGAGTTCCCTGCGGCGCACGTCTTTGCTTCCGTGTTTACATGACGAGTCGACGTGCGTATCTCTTAATTTATCAACAAAAGTCACCGTAAAGACTATCCTCAACAGTTTCCTAGTACTTTTCATAAAGCGAGGATAAACGGTTTTGTACTATGTACAGCACTGCGTTGGAACATAAAGTCTACGATTGATAAACACTTGAAACGGAAAGCGCAGAGAGACTGGCTGAAACTCGTGAACAGAGAGACTTGGAGCTGCTGAGATTGTAAGTATTTAACATTTGTGTCGTAAATTAATTCATCCAGCATCATGGTGTTTTCTTTTACAAACTATGGATGCAGTAGTTAACTGTTGGTTAAGCGCTGTGAATAAATACAGAATAAAGGTATATTTTATGAGATTATGGCCTTCTAGCACTTAAGTGAGAGATTTGAAGATAATAATAAATCACAATAAAATGAAAATGGCAGAATTAATAAAGGCTGCAGTACGAGCCATTTTACTTAAACTAAACTGAAATGAACAAATCTTCCCAGAAAATGAATTGAAACCCTTTTCAAAAATTGAAAGTTAATTTGTAGTTCAAATATAAACAACAACAAAAAAATAAAAAGAAACTAAATTCTTAAACCCTACTGTGGTGTGGGGATTTAAAAATATGATTAATTTTACTTTGAAATATCTTCTCCTTTTTATCTCCCCTTCAGATGTGTGAAGACTGGGTTTCCACTCCAAGGTCCATCCTGCACTGAGACCTTCTGAAGGGAAGAGGCTGTCAGTGGAGGACCATCCCTGCTTCCTGGTGGATTTCAGCACAGAAGAAGACCTCAAATTTTTCAAGGGTCTTAGTTTTCAAATTCAAGATTAGAAAAGGTGCTGCTATAATTTCCCCCATACTCTAACATGCATTCAATGCAATTTAGTTGTTGTAATGACTAATTCTTTTAGTTCTTTTTTTAATTTAAATTCTCAGCAAGAATACAATGTTGAGTCTTTTTTTCACTGAACATTTAATTCTACATAAATCACTGTTTAACAGGACACTTTTTTTGGCAATCCTGTGCTTTTCTTGTGGTATTTCATAGAACAGCATCACTGTAAACTATGGAAAAAGCAAACTACTTTATAATTTGTACTTCCTCACACAACTTTCGGTGCAAAAAAAAACTAAAAAATGTCGCAACTTTTGGGAAAAGCTCCCACAAATTCAGGCTTTTTGGGCCACAACAATCATAAAAACAGCCGACGAAATCCTGGAGGGACTGAAATACAGTGAGATTATGTCTACATGCTTCATGCATTGAATCAGTTCCTCCAGGATTTGGCAGGATGTTTTTATGATTGTTGCAGGCCAAAAAGCCTGAATTTGCGGTCGCTTTTTTAAAAAGTTGCGATGTTTTTAGAGTGTTTTCTGCACTAAAAGTTGTGGGAAGAATTCCAAATTTTAAAGCAGATGCTTTTTTCCAGTTTACTGCAGTGATATTCTATATAACAATACAAGAAAAGCACAGGATTGTCAAAAATTTCCTATTATAGTGATTTGTAAATTAAGCAAAAACTTCTGCTATACAGAAAAACTTTTGTGCAACAGCAAATACAAACATTAACACAATATCCATTACAACAGCTAAATTGCAATGAATGCAAGTTAAAGAGTATTAATTTGGAAATTATTGGCACCACCTTCATTTGAAACTCCCTACGGTTCCCAACCAATCGGTACCGAACGGAGAGGAAAAAATAAATTATTCCGTTGCTCTGTATTGGCTATTGGAGTCTGTGTTTCTGGGGGAAAAAAAAATAATACACACACACCTTTTATTTACAGCGGGACGCCGGGGGAGGGGGGAGGGGGGGTGGATGGGTGGGTGCATTTATCCGTCCAGAGTCTACACCGGAGATTCACAGTTTTAAAGCTCATTGGCCAGATGTAATGATTTTACCTCTAAAGATGTATAAATGTTCAAACACTGGCTGTAGTGCAAGTGCACTCTCCTCACGTGCCCTCCCGTGATGGGGTGCTTTTGGGGCAGGCGCATGTTTTTCAACACAAACCCTGCGCTTCGCACACACAGGGTCAGGACGGAGACGTGGCAAGACGTCCACAGGCAGGCTGGGGGAGACGGAGGAAGGGAGGGACAGTGTTGAAAACCTCACAGGTGAGTGTTTTTTTAAAATAACAGTTTGCAGATGTGTTCCGTTACTTACTGTAAACTATAAACTCACTACTCACTGTAAACACGTAAGTGAATGCGGTACAACGATGCATTTGATTGGTTAGACTGAGCATTTCAGCGTCAGTTGGAGACAAATCTGATTGGTGAAATTGACGGAAGTTGATGAGGATTGGCCAGAATTGCGGGAAAGTTGCGGTGATTGGACAAAGTTGCAATGTCGTGCAATAGTTGTGCCGATTGGATGATTTCACGTGAATTGGTGCGATCGCAACATCGTGAAATCCTGGAGGGACCGATTGAATTTGTTTACTGACTCTGGGATGTTAACTTGACACTACACACCCTTTGCACTAAAGAAAGACGTGAGCACTTTGTGAAATCATAAGTTAAATGATAAAAAGTCCATTATTGTAGCTGATTTTGGGTCAGTTCTTTATGTTGTAATTTATGTATTAGAGTATTTTTGGTACAATTTGCAGCATTAGGTCTCGGAAGATTTTTTTTTCCTGGCAAGTGAAATGGCTATTAAAATGGCAATTTCCCAGATCGAATCGAATCGGAATTGAATTGATTCAGAATCTCAAGAATCGGAATCGAATTGATTCTGGAAATTAGGAATCGTTCCCAGCCCTACTAATAATGCTGACGCCATTGTTGTTAAGAGGCATTTTCAGCACTTCTCTGCGCTTGCTTTTGTATCCACTCATCTAATTGCACACACTTAAGACAGTCCTTCCAGGATTTCGCGGGATGTTTTTATGATTGTTGCGGCCCAAAAGCCTGAATTCACGGGAGATTTTTTTTAAAAGTTGCTATAAAAGTTGTGATGTTTGGAGAGGTTTTTTTGCTCTAAAAGTTGTGGGAAGAATTACAGATTTTAAAGCAGATGGTTTTTCCAGCCCCCAACCAACAGTGATCTGTGTGGAGTTTGCATGTTCTCCCCGTGTCTGCGTGGGTTTACTCCGGGATTTCTCCAGCTTCCTCCCACATGCCAAAAACATGCAAGTTAGGTTAACTGGCATCAAACTGGGGATTCTAAATTGTCCTTAGGTATGACTGTGAGAGTGAATGGTTGTGTGTCTCTCTGTGTTGGCCCTGTGATCTGTCCAAGGTGTACCCTGCCTCTCGCCCAAAGATGCTGGGATAGGCTCCAGACCCCCCACGACCCGAAAAGGATTAAGCGGAAGAAGATGGGTGGATGGTTCTTCCAGCTTACTACAGTGATATTCTATATAACAATACAAGAAAAGCACAGGATTGCCAAACATTTCCTATTATAGTGATTTGTAAATTAAGCAGAAATTTCTGCTATACAGAAAAACTCTTGTGCAAAAGCCAATACAAACTGTAACAAATATCCATTACAACAGCTAAATTGCATTGAATGCATGTTCAAGAGTAGAGATGTGGAAATTATTTGCAGCGCCTTCATTTGAAAACTCCCTAGGGTCCCCAACCACTCCGTACCGAGCAGAAAGAAAAAATAATTTATTCTGTTAGCCTGCATTGTCTATTGGAGTCTGTTTTTCCAGAAAAAAAAAATGCAGACAACATTCCTATGCCTAACTCCTACCTGTCCATCTTCTGCGCGTCTTGACACACACACATACCCCCCCCCCCCGTCTCATCACACATTTACGGGGGGAGCTTTGTCCGTGTTCAGACCAGAGATTCACAGCTTTAAAGCTCAGTGACAAAGATGTAGTAATGATTTACCTCTAAAGATGTATGAAATGATCTAACACGCTGTAGTGTTAAGACTTGCTCGTTTGTTTGTTATTTTATGGAGTCTCTTGTCACATGCGCTCCCGCAACAGGGTGCTTTTGGGGCAGGTGGACGTTTTTCCAACACAAACCCAGCACTTCGTACACGCGGTCAGGACAGAGACGTCCACCGGCAGGCTGGGGAACATGGAGGGACGGTGTTGGAAACCTCACGGGTGAGTGTTTATTTTTTTAATTACACACTGTTTTTTTGCTGAAGCATTTGCTTTAATACTTCCTGTAAACATGGAAGTGAATTGGTTAGACTGAGCATTTCAGTGCCACTCAGCTGAAATTTGATTGGTGAAATTGGTGGAAGTTGACAAGGATCGGCCAAAATTGCGGGAAAGTTGCGGTGATTGGATAAGTTGCAAGGTCCTGAAACAGTTGTGCTGACTTCGCGTGAACTGACGCGATCGCAACATTGTGAAATCCTGGAGAGACTGACTTCAATGTTTGTTCATCATGTATCTCTGGTATGTACAATAATTTTTACATCATTAGCAGTCTGCCAACATCACCTCTGTCGTCAGCGATAACAGTAGAAACGTAGGTACACCAGCCATGAAGTTGGTGTGGGGTCATTTCATTCTTGATACATCGGAAATTTTCCGTGGAAAAGGACATACGCCATGTTTTTGTGTGCAAGTACCCTCTGTACATGAGGCCCCTGGGCCTTTTCTCAAACCCGCTAGGAGTTCCTGAAAACTTCCCTTTTCCGAGAGGTTCCTGGAGTGGAAATGGGGCGTTTGACATGACATGGACTGCTGTAAAATCTGTTCCCAAACTGGTTGCCCTTTTTTTAAAAAAAAGAGCCACCCTAAATACTCAGATGTGTGGGTAAGGGTGTAATCATATACAAGTTTCCTATCAAAAAGTTATAAATTCCCAAGCAGCTTCAAAGCTAAAATCTGGTCCAGCAAACCTGCCTCCACCCAGGTTCCAGGAAACAAACCACTGGCTCAGGTCCAGTGAGGCTGGGAGAGGCTGTAGCTGACTTCACGTTCAGATCACTGTTTACAACAACTAAACCGGATAAGACAGAAAAAAGACAATCAGATAAATTATTATCTGATTGTGGTTTCATTGAAGATAGTGTGAATAGTTATTAGTTTAATCCAACAACTCAAATAATAAGCAGTGCTTAAATAAAGCAGATTCGTAAAGAAATGTGATGACGTCTTCTTAAAATAGACACGTGTGAGCCTTGACTGAACAAAAAAGGAGTCATAGTGTCATCCTGCTGATGTCAGATCGACTCGGGAAAAAACCTGCGCAGTCACACTCAACTCTGGTGATGTTGCTCACTTTCACCAATTCTGTGCTTTAAAAATGCTTCGCTAATGCGCAACAATACTACTAAACTTAAATGCTTTACTTCGTTTTAAACAGCTTCTGCTATTACAATAGACAAAGACGCGTGGGTGAAATATTTCCACCGACGCTTTCCCGCTGGCGCACACATCTGTTATTACAATAGGTCAACATCTAGGTTATCGTTATTCAACGTTAGCAGTTATCCTGGGTTAAACCACTATCAACCCCAAAACTTAATTATCAAGCAGTTATAACGTCATAATAGTGAACCAAGTGGATTTCATACAGGAAGAAAACGTGGTTGAGGTTGTTTACAGACTGCGTCTATGGAAATAAAAATAGGGCTGTGTCTGCTAGCAGCTATTGTTTCATCCACCTAGCATGTGGAGGAATTTAACGTTAGCTGAGCGGCTAACAAAGCTAACCTCGCTTTAGCTCACTTTAAGGGGTACTCGGTGTAAATAAAGCCGGAAAGAATTGAGTAGAAATTTAAAAATACAGTAAACATATGCGCATGGTTACCAACAGCGCGCTAAAGCGGTTCAATCAGCGAGCTGTCAATCATGCCACGACGCCGGGGCCACGCGGTCGGTAAGCAGATGGGCGACAGAACATCCCTAAACCGATTTTAGCCCAAATCTAAACATGACACTTCACCAAAAAGCCAAACGTAAGGGTGCCAACCTTGCCGCTGGCAGTGCCTCCAGAAACACCAATGAGAAAAGGCTGACGGACAGCGTCGGTGTGATCGCCGCGGTCCGCCACACGTGCCTCGCTGTCCCCGGCCATGCTTGGTCTGGGCAGACCGAGCGGCTGAGCTGGAAGGTCTCCTGGGCGAAGCTCCACCCACACAGCTAACCTAGATTCTAAAACCGCCATTTTAATTTTATAGTCATTTATTCGCTTTTATTTACACTTAATTTCCAGCTCATACAACTAGCATCAAGGGTGGGAAAAATATGAAGGCTTTTTATTTTTTGCTCGATTGACAGTCTAGCCAGCTGCACCTCTGCTGTCAGTGTAATGGAAACCTTGTCTGACGAAATTTACGTCATTGTCTCCACTCCGCTTAGTGTCCGCAGTGCTCGACCGCGCCGCCTGCCCACGACCTGAACGCGTTAAAAAGCGCATGCGCAAGACTGAACGTCCCATTCACGAGGTGGCGATATCGGCACAGAATACCAAGACAAAATAGACGAAGAAGATAACGAGGCAGCAGAAGACGAGAATAAACATACATGAATCGTACATAAATACTTCAGCAGCAGCAGCATCTTCGTGGAAAAGGAGTGAAAACCTGGAACTCAAGCAGCAGAAAGCAAGCAGCGTTTCTTCGTTGGTGAAAATCCTGGTGCGTCAGCCCACTGACGCTATCTATCGGGCGGGAGTGAAACTACAAATGATGGTTGTGCGCATGCGTCAACCACACGCGGACCAGAGCGGAGTAGAGCGGAAATGGAGCATGAATAAGATGTACCGCTTCACGGTCGTCTTTCAACAGCGCCTGACGTACTTTACGTGTCTGGTTGCCAGTTCTGCTTATTTCCAATGACTTGGGGTTTATTTTTTCAGAAGGTCATTTGTAAATATGAGCAGTTCTAGGGTGTAACTTTTTTGTGTGTGTGGGGGGGGGGGGCTTCTTTTGTTGCATATCCTGGCTTATTTGGGCTTATTTTGTTTAAAAAAATCATTTTAAAAATCTATAAAATTTTAAAAGTTAGAAGACTGTCTTAAACTCTTAACTACTACCCACCTTCTGCCGCTTAGGGATTTTTTTTGTCTCAATCTGTTTTTTTTTTTTTAAATAAGAAATGTTTATTAATCCTACAAAGGGGACAAATTCACAATACTGTCTGTAGCACCAGTGAATCTCACAGAAACAGGAAAAACTGTACTACAGTATACAGTAGTTTTTTTGTTGTTGTTGTTTTTGATTTTGTATACTTTATTGATCCCCAGAGGGGACATTGAGAGCATCTACGTGGATGGATGAAGCAGCCACAGTACGGCGCTATCCCTTTGTGGCGGTATGGAATAATAAGCAGCGAACTGAGATTTAAAAGTGGATTTTATTCATCATTCATCCGCCATCACAGAACTCACCCCAGCACTGTATAAGCGTGCCAGAGTGAGCCCTCAGGCTTTCAAACAGGCAGTGGGTGTAGTCAGAAGCAGTCGTCAGAGAGAGAGAACATGTGAATTTCAGTCAGCTTATATACCCAGTTACAGACAATACATGAAAGGCACATTTGCATCTCAGTACAGAGCAGGAAGCATGAACATTTGCATTTGAGTCATACATAACAGCAGGATACTGGCAGGAAGGAGCTAGACAAAGAGAGGCTGCCTATGTGGTGGTTTGGGAAAACCCCCACAACACACAGGGACAGACAGCTTGCTACTCCTGGGTTTTTTCCGCTGCATGCTGTGATCTAATCTGCCATTTATGCATTTCACCGCTGTGAGGTTAATGTGCCATCCATGCATTGTGTTCATGCATCCTGTCTGTGCCTCTCATATGCAAATGCTCATATCGACCCATGTGAATGCTTTGATGTATTGTTGTAGCTGAGTATATAAGCTGTCTGAATCTCATGTTCAATCTCTCAATCTCACTTCAACCTCTGCTGCAGGACACAGACTTTGTGTCCTCCTCTCCTTCTCTGAGAGCCGTGGGCTCGCTCCCGGCGGCATGCACGGCGCCGGGAGAGGAGCTCATGACGGCGGTATGATATAATAAACTTCCTTAAAACCACAGCATCGCTGCCTTATTTTATCATCCGCCGCACTGGTGACCCGACGCTGAAACGAACACGCTGCCAGCAAACGCAACACCCGGCGGTGATTCTCCGACGACAAGCGAACGCAACAGCTCCCTTCTGCTTCAGGGAGATTTCGACGCAGAGTTTCCAGGTGAAACTCTCCGGAGACCACCCACGACCGGGAAAGCCGCAGCAAACTTCATGGTGAGATCTGCACGCCTAGATCGGCACATCCACGCTGGACCAGCCGCGCTCGCAGCTCCTCCACATCGAGAGCGCATGTACCTCGTCCTTTCTCCGCGACGGCGACTCTCACGGCCGACGGAGTACACGTGGACCTGAACGCACCATGACCGAGCGAGTGACAGAGCGTCTACTTCCCTTCACCGCTCCAACACACTGAACAGGGATGATCAAGCTCCCTGACCCTGGTTCTCCTCTCCAGCTGGCCCACCCATCACGGAACCCCGGCGCATGCACCGGGGAGTTACGAGGACGGCGCACACCACACACGGGACAAATACGGCTTTTCTGACCGCCTTCCTTCTGCTGCACACTGGCCCTTCAGGCTTGCTCATTCACCTGAGGCACGCAGCTTGCTCACTGGATTTTATGGTCTTAGCCACGGCACACAAGGGGAATTCAGCTGTCTGCGGTTCCCGAGGCTTTAGGGTTACGCCTGAACCTAAAGTCAACACGCCAGTCCCTCTGCTCTCATTACAGCCGCCACGCAGCCTCGTCTTTTCTTCATGGCCGCTATTAATCCTTGCAGGACTTTATCGCGGGAGGAGCCAGTGACTAATTTTTCTTCTTGTGGACCTCTGCACGTTCAACGGGACAGCCCTTCGACATCGCAGACCCACAAGCAATTTTTGCGCGGCCCGGACGTTTTCATCGTCTCCGGCCGGCTTTTACTACCCCCCACCCCCTCCACCCCCTCCTGCACAGAGCTTTTCCCTGCTCGCTGCCCAAGCTGCACTATCGAGGTCTTGGCCACCTGCCGAGCCCTCTGGGGGGGAGCTGTGGCGGTTTGGGAAAACCCCCACAACACACAGGGACAGACAGCTCGCTACTCCTGGGTTTTTTCCGCTGCATGCTGTGATCTAATCTGCCATTTATGCATTTCACTGCTGTGAGGTTAGTGTGCCATCCATGCATTGTGTTCATGCATCCTGTCTGTGCCTCTCATATGCAAATGCTCATATCGACCCATGTGAATGCTTTGATGTATTGTTGTAGCTGAGTACATAAGCTGTCTGAATCTCATGTTCAATCTCTCAATCTCACTTCAACCTCTGCTGCAGGACACAGACTTTGTGTCCTCCTCTCCTTCTCTGAGAGCCATGGGCTCGCTCCCGGCACGCATGCACGGCGCCGGGAGAGGAGCTCGTGACGGCGGTATGATATAATAAACTTCCTTAAAACCACAGCATCGCTGCCTTATTTTATCATCCGCCGCACCTATTGATATCAATACACACATCTCATTGTTCTGCTAATTGCTCCAGCTGAGCGCTCTGCTTGTCCCAGTATGTTGTGGGGGTTACCCACACTACTCCTCCCCAGAGAGCTCAGCTGGGGGCTGAGGCGTCGATCGTCCGGCTTTGGGAGCGAGCTGCGGTGAAAGTTCCGTGCTGGAGGAGGGGGAGGGAGGAGGGTGTGGGTAGCAAGTGCCAGCCCGGGACGGCAAAGTTGTCTGGGCCTCGCAAAAATTGCCTGTGGATCTACGATGTTGAGGGGCTGTCCCGTTGAACGTGGCGGAGATCCACAGGCTGTGAGAAGGAAAGTTTGTCTCTGACTCCTCTCGCGGCCATGAAGAAAAAAAGGAGCTGCAGCAGTGAGGGACTTGGCGTGTTGACTTTAGGTGTGCGCGCAGCCCTAAAGCCCTCGGGGACAGCAGGCGGCTGAATTCCCTTGTGCGCCATGGCTGAGACCCGTACAAAATCCTGTGAGCGAGCTGCGTGCGTGCTTCAGGTGTGTGAGCAGCCCTGAAGGTTCTGTGTGCAGCGGCGAAGGACGATGGCGGTCTGTGTGGAGCCGGTATTGTCCCGTGCGTGGTGCGCTGTCCTCATAACCCCCCGGTGTGCGTGCGGGGTTCGGTGCATGGCAGGTCCGCTGTAGAGGCGAGTCAGGGTCAGAGAGCTTGCTGGAGATCAGCGTCGTTGTCGCCGATGGTCATCCCTGTTGAAGCTGTTGCGTCGTTCGCTCGTCGGGTCATGGTGCGTTGGAGCGGTGAGAGGGAGTAGACGGTCTCTGTCCCTCGGGCTCATGTAGATGCATAGGAGCGGTGAGAGGGAGTAGACGATCTTTGTCCCTCGGGCTCGTGTAGATGCGTAGGAGCGGTGAGAGGGAGGAGGAGCGGTGAGAGGGAGAAGACATTCTGTGTCCCTCGGCCAGTCCAGCGTGGATGTCCCGATCTCAGGCGAGGGTCGCACCATGAAGCTTTCTGCGGCTTTCCCGGTCGTGGGTGATCTCCGGAGAGTTCGCCTGGTGTTGGTTCTGCGTCGAGGTCTCCCTGTAGCCGAAGGGAGGGCAGTCCATTTGCGTCAGGCTGCTGCGTTCGCTTGTCGTTGGAGAGTCACCGCCGGGGGCTGCCAGCGTGTTCTTTTCTTGGGGTCACCAGTGTGGCGATGGAGAAATAAGGCATGGCGAACTGAGATTTAAAAGTGGATTTTATTCATCATTCATCCGCCATCACAGAACTCACCCCAGCACTGTATAAGCGTGCCAGAGCGAGCCCTCAGGCTCTCAAACAGGCAATGGGTGTAGTCAGAAGCAGTCGTCAGAGAGAGAGAACATGTGAATTTCAGTCAGCTTATATACCCAGTTACAGACAATACATGAAAGGCACATTTGCATCACAGTACAGAGCAGGAAGCATGAACATTTGCATTTGAGTCATACATAACAGCAGGATACTGGCAGGAAGGAGCTAGACAAAGAGAGGCTGCCTATTGATATCAATACACACATCTCATTGTTCTGCTAATTGCTCCAGCTGAGCGCTCTGCTTGTCCCAGTATGTTGTGGGGGTTACCCACACCTTAACCATTCACACACACATTCACACCTAGGGCCACTTTAGAGTCTCCAATTAACCTAACCTGCATGTTTTTGGCCTGTGGGAGGAAACCGGAGAAATCCCAGAGTAAACCCATGCAGATACGGGGAGAACATGCAAACTCCACACAGATCACTGTTGGTCAGGGGTTGGGATCGAACCAGGGATCCCATGGCCAAGGGTGAGTTGCTGTGCTGGTGCAGTGCTAACCACTGCTCCACCACACCGCCCAAGTTAGTTAGTTAGTTCCATAGTATTATATAATAAAAATAATTTCAGATTAGGGAAAACTATTACAATTATAACTATTATCAAGCTAATACACTATACACATACACCTTGTTGCCTCTCTATGAAATGTCAAAAACAGTGTGTATATTAGAGTTTTACTTGCAATACTGTTGAATTTTTGTACCTTTGTACCTTTGTTGTATTTATTTGTTGTATTTATTTTAACTGTGCTAATTTTTCAATCTTGAGAGAAATACTGTTTATACACACACACACACACACTTTCGGCTGCTCCCTATTTAGGGTCGCCACGGTGGCTCATGGGTCTGAATATTGATTTGACAAGGACTTTACACTGGATGCCCTTCCTGACGCAACCCTCCCCATTTACCTAGGACTGGGACCAGCACAAGGGGTACGCTGTTTTTGTTTTGTTTTTTTTTGCATTTCCCCCTGTGGCTGGGTAAGCACCTTTCCTTTTCATCCATCCATCTTCTACCACTTTTCTGGAGGTCCAGGTCATGGAGGCAGCAGCTTAAGCAGAGAAGCCCAGACTTCCCTCTCCTCAGCCACCTGCTCCAGCTCTTCAGAGAGAATACCAAGACGTTCCCAGGCCAGCTGAGAGATGTAGTCTCTCCAGCATATCCTGGGTCTGCCCCGGGGTCTCCTCCCAGTGGGACATACCCAAAACACCTCAAGTAGGAGGTGTCCAAGAGGCATCCTGATCAGATGCCCAAACCACCTCAACTGGCTCCTTTCGATGTGGAGGAGCAGCAGTTCTACTCTGAGCTTCTCACAGATGACTGAGCTCCTCACCCTATCTCTAAGGGTGAGTCCAGCAATCCTACGGAGAAAGTTCATTTCAGCCACTTGTATCCGCAATCTCATTCTTTCGGTCATCACCCAAAGCTCATGACCACAGGTGAGGGTAGGAACATAAATTAATCGGTAAATCGACAGCTTTGCTTTAGAGTTCAGCTCCCTTTTCACCACAGCAGACTAGTACAATGTCCATATCACTGCAGATGCTGCTCCGATCCATTTGTCAATTTCTTGCTCCATTTTCCCCTCACTCGTGAATGAGACCCCAATACTTAAACTCCTCCACGTGGACAGGAGCTCATCCCCAACCCGGAGAGGACAATCCACCCTTTTCCGGCTGAGGACTACAGACTCAGACTTGGAGGTGCTGATTTTCATCCTAGCCACTTCACAATCAGCAGCAAACCATCCCAGCAAGACCTGTAGGTCATTGCTTGATGAAGCCAACAGGACAACATCATCTGCAAACAGCAGAGGTGAGATCCTGTGGTCCCGAACATGACACCCTCCATTCCTTGGCTGTGCCTAGAAATCCTGTCCATAAAAATTACACTGGTCAACACCACATTTATTGTCAAAAGTTTTTTTTAGCTGATTTAAGACAATTTTGATGTGCTGAATCAAAAAATCACATTGGTTTTGCTCAATCAGGTCAACTTTTTGAATTATGGCAACATGTTGTTTTATACGTTTTTGTTTACATGTACGGGTATTTTCACTTTATATGATGCAAAATTCTTTATCTTGAAATTCTCTGAATTTTGAACAATGATGACATGATAGAAAAATCCCATTTTATCTACATTATTATTGTCACTAATAATGTATTATATTTGAGAAGTATCATGCCTTTCATATGCCATGTTTAATGTTTATATGTGCATTCCATATAGGATAAGTTCATATATTCTTGGCATGTTTCTGTGAGCAATTACTGGCCTTCAGAGAATTCAGTACAGGATCAGTACATGTGTAAGGAATGATCTAAGCTACTCTTATAATCTCTTTGACATGTCCTGTTTTGGGTCACAGGAATGCACAGGAACTCCTCAGCCTGTATAGATCAGTTGTATAGATTAGTTATATGGACATTCTGTTAGTTTTATGGACCTCCTGTCTCCAGAGTGTCTGTGACATGTCCCCGGATAAGCTCTGGTTATCAGGACTCTCTCTCTCTCTCTCTCTCTCTCTCTCTCTCTCTCTCTCTCTCTTCCTCCACTCATCCTCATCCTCCCTCTCCTTTCTCCTACCTATATACAGTATGTCAGACCTAAAGAATGAATTCTTTGGAGATTCTAGGTGTGCCTGAATGCCATGCTTTGTCATCTCTCCCTCAAATGGCCATTGAGGTTAAACTGGATATCTATTTTTATAATAAATGTACATAAATCCAACTTTCCGCCTGATTTTTTGACTTTGAATAATTTAAGCTCAAAATTATTCTAACATTTTGGCGCTCCGAACAGCGGATCCACATATCCCCATCTTTCCAGCGCCTCTACTAGATTTCAGCAAGTGCACAGCTGATAAAAGACCTTCCCAGGCTGAGTACAAGGCTAGGCTCAGCGTTACTGCAGTGAAGGCATTTTGAACGGGGGCACTGGAACTGACTGGGTGACAAATCTGAGAATCCTACAGGCAGCTTGGATGTAAGTACATTTGTTATTGAGTGTATGTTGTGATATGAGTTGCCCGGACCGCTTTGACACTGCGAATACTGTTTAAGTTCATTATTGCAACCTAATCGCTGGTTTCCCCTGCCCACGGTGAGCCATATTGCAAGACACTGGGAGAGGAATAAGACTTCCTCTGCTACAGTGAGCTTTATCGCAAGATACCGCGGAGGACCCCAGCATTCGTCGCTCTCTGAACTTTCTGTCAGTTAGGTGAAGGTTTCGGAAGTTGCATGCAAAAAAGGGAAAGATTCGTGCCCTTTTAACCACAGACATTTTATTGCCTAAATAACTAGGCTCTCGATGTCTCGTCGAAGGGTTACATGGCCCTAAAAAGTAGATTCTCAGGGACAGATTCGTGCCTTTTGGCCACATCTGCTTATTGTCCAGGTGTCTGGACTCTCAGCATATTGTGGGAAGGTTATGTGACCCTGGAGAAAAGATTTTTTTCATGAGAAGAGTCGTGCCTTCTTACTGCATGTGCTTATTGTCCAATCTCGGGACCCTAGGCGCTGCGGGAGGTTTACGTGACCGTTGAAAATACTGGTAGATTTTATTTTGAAAGTTTGTTGAAGTGCTGGATAAAAGTTACTGCAGTCTGGTTTGTTCTGTCTCTGTGTAATCTGCTCCGGTATGAAAAAGTGACAGAGTTCTCCGCGGAGGCGGAAAGAGCAGGTTGTAAAATTGTTGTTTGTGATTTTTTTCTGGTATTTGTGGAGCATAAAAGGGTTGGTTAATTAATTTCCTCCAGTTTTTCTTTGGGAAATAAAAATATTCTTCAATTTTTTGACGTGTCACTGATTTTTTTTTCCAGTTATATTTATTGAAATTGTTTCTTTTGTTTTGCACACACACACACACACACACACCAACAATCAAAACATGAAAAACAGCTCAGCACAAAATTGATCTACACAAAATTAAAGATTAAAATTTAAAAAAAAAGGGAAGATTTTGTAACACCTACTTTAGTGTGTATATGTGTAACACTACTTTAGGTGCAGTCTTGTACCCTTTTGGTAGTACTGGGTATGGCAGTGTAGTTACCTTTAACCTTACCACCTGGACAGAAGGGACAATTGGGCCAGGTCAGATAGATTCTAGGTTTGTAGGAGCCTGGGAGGTGCAACAACAGATGACACACACACAGTAGTATGGGAACTTGCAAATATGTGTATATTTTTAAAGTTGTGTACACTTAAACAAACATGAAGCACTTATAAATATAAAAATAAAAAATAAAATAAAATACCCCAAAACAGTTGTAATTTGTACCGGTCTTTGAATATTCATTCAGTCTTTCAGTGTTTGTTTCCAGTCCAATAGTGACCAGTTAGATCACCTCTACCAGTTAGGTAGGCTTGGGCTTCGGCTCGCCATCCAGATCTGGAGAATCCACGTCCTTGTCAAACCAGGCCAAAAAAAAGAAACCTGACCATGCCTAGCGACACGTGCCTCAAAGGGGATTCCTGCGCTCACGTGAATTCACAGCCTTTGGATTCAAATCAATCTCAAGGGATTTATCCAGGCAAAGGCTGCTACTAGCACATTAGCTCACCGTCTCAGTAAGGGATCGCGTTCGTCGGTGTCTCTGTCGTGACTGAAAGCGTTCTGCAGATTACACCTAGACCGAGCGAGAGAGTGCGTGACCCCATTAGCTGATGCTGCCAACAAACGACGCAGCCATTGGTTGGTATAAGTTGATGCTGCCAACAAACAACGCAGCCTTTGGTCGCTCAATATACCAAATAAAAACACTAGGAACCCCATCAGAGCCCCTTAGAAATGTTTTTAACTAGTTATGGATATATTTTATGAACTTACATTTATCTATATACTTATCTTCAAAATATTTATTCCCATTGTGAAATGTGTGTTTTTTTAAAGCGGTATCGATATTTATGATTTTATTCACATTTTTAACACTGGGTTACACTATCCCCCCTTAGAATCATGCAAGTCCCTTTGCATGGGATTAGCTAAATAGTAATGACGAGAGAACCAGTGTTCATGGGAATAATCTTAGGATCTGGCTCGGTTAAGGCTCTGATAAAAGCCAGGTTTAGTCCTTGAAACAGGGACTGGGCAACAGTTATAAGAGGATTTCCCAACTGACTATACTGTAGTCTTTCTGGCTGAGAGGTTGTCCTCTCGGAGCGTCTCACAGTCTTTGGGATTTCTTTTTCAGATTCTTTTTCTTCCACAGGTTCATCACAGGTACTTTTATCAGAGAACCAGTGTTCATGGGAATAATCTTAGGATCTGGCTCTGTTAAGGCTCTGATAAAAGCCAGGTTTAGTCCTTGAAACAGGGACTGGGAAACAGTTATAAGAGGATTTCCCAACTGACTATATTGTAGTCTTTCTGGCTGGGAGGTTGTCCTCTCGGAGCATCTCACAGTCTTTGGGATTTCTTTTTCAGATTCTTTTTCTTCCACAGGTTCATCATAGGTACTCTCATCAGAGAAGTCTGTTTCACTTTCAGTTCCATTCTCATTGTTTGATTGTTCCACATTTGTTTCAGTTTCCTCCAGGTTTCCATCATTCGGTAAGTTGTCACATCCAGGTGAATTGTCACTTCCAGGTAAGTTGTCACATCCAGGTGAATTGTCATTTCCAGGCAAATTGTCACATCCAGGTGAATTGTCATTTTCTATTTGGTTGTCATTCTCAGGTAAGTGAGTTTTAGCAGGAATGTCTTCTTTAAAGAATGTCTTTGGATGGGGAATTTCATAAACTTGAGTGAGCTTTATGGGCGTTTGGATTGGTTTTTCTCTGTACCAATAGACAACCTCATTTTCCGGTTCTGAATTCTCACATTCTGTCATGCGGTGGCCCTCGCGAGCCACCATAAGATGCCACACCGTCACCAGAGAGTTGCGTTGAAGTCTTTATTAACGGTGAAACAATAATATAACATACATACTGGGAGGCATAAGACTAACAAAGCTCACTTACGGGTCCACAGGATAGCATGTTAGATGATCCACAATTACGACGATGCACACAACGAACACTCGACGTAATATATGAAGATACTGCTGCCAGGATGCTGCCGCTGGCGCCGGTTTAAGAAGCTGGCCGCTAACGACCGCAAATGCAGAACAGCTGTTCAGGCCTTGACAGCTGAGCGGAAGCTTCCCCGAGCGCTGTCACAATAAGAGCTCGGAGAGCCGGAATAATAACGCTGCTGTCAAAGCCTGACAGGAATGATGAATGGCCCGAGCGCGAATAATATTAGCGCTCGGGTCGTAACACATTCCTCACTTTGTTCAGGTGATTGTCTTGTCTTAGCTTTGCGGACACGTTTTGGTTGGACAGGTTCTTCTTCAACAGGGGCAAGAAAACCACAGGGAAGCAAGAGGTCGCGGTGAACGGTGCGAACAGGACCATCTTTTGTCTCAGGTTTTATAGTGTAAACAGGCAAGTCACCTGCTTGGTTCACCACAATGTGGATTTCAGCTTCCCACCTGTCTGCTAGTTTGTGCTTTCCTCTGCAGTGGACTGCACGTACCAAAACTCTCTCCCCTGGTTCTAGTTTTGAAGGTTTCACTCACATATCAAATCTTGTTTTGTTTCTTTCAGCCATCTGGTTAGCATTTTCTATTGCTAGTTTGTAGCTTTCTTGTAGAGTTGTCTTCAGTTTTTCAATGTACTGGGAATGTGACTTAAAACTTCTGTTGTGAAACGGGAGCCCAAATGCAAGGTCGATGGGCAATCTCGGCTGACGACCAAACATTAACTCATACGGGGCAAAACCAGTAATGTCATTTTTTGTACAATTGTACGCATGTACAAGTGGTTTTACATAGCTGTGCCAATGAGATTTGTTCTTTTCCTCCAGAGTACCCAGCATGCTCAATAACGTTCTATTGAAACGTTCTACCAGGTTACCTCTGGGGTGATAGGGTGTCATCCGGATTTTGCGAATGCCCATGATTTTGCAAAGTTCTTTTATAATATGAGACTCAAAATCGGGACCCTGATCACTATGTACCCGTTCGGGTATCCCGTAGTAGACTATAAAGTTGTCCCAAAGTGCCTTTGCAATGGTCTGAGCTTTCTGATTGCTGGTAGGGATGGCTATAGCGTATTTTGTGAAATGATCAGTTAACACGAGCAGAATCAGAATCAGAATGAGATTTATTGCCATTGTTCATGTAGTACACAAACTAGGAATTTGTCTCGGTGCAATGCTGCAACATTAAACATGGAGTAGCACTAAAGATAAAAATAAAAAACTATGCATGCAGTAAAATGTAGAATATGAATGAGTAATACTAATCTATGCAATTTTTAAAAATATTAATGTTATGACCCATTAATGTTATGGGCAGACCCAGGACTCGGTGGAGAGACTATGTCTCCCAGCTAGTCTGGGAACGCCTTGGTGTCCCCTCTGAAGAGCTGGAGCAGGTGGCTGGGGAGAGGGAGGTCTGGGCTTCTCTGCTTGGGCTGCTGCCTCCGCGACCCGGACCTCCGGAAAAGCGGTAGAAGATGGATGGATGGATGGATGGATGGTTATGACCCGAGCGCCGGTTCTGATCGCGCTTGGGCTAAGTTATGTCTCGCTGCCGGCCTTGACAGCTGCGGGCTGTATTCTGGCCTCACCGGGCTCTTATTGTGAAAGTGCTTGGTGGGGCTTCCGCCTGTCAACGGCCGGTCAGCTGATTGTCATTACCGTCGTTAGTGCTTCGCCCATTTAAGCCCAGCACTGGCGACGGTAGGACGCAGGATTATCAGTCTATTCTGGTCAACGTTACGTCTGAGTGGCTTCATCCTGCCAAGCCCTGGGTCTGCGCCTCGTCATTCCTGTGAGTGCCGCAGACCTTCATGTCAGGTCTGTTTTCTTGTTATGTCACAGTTAGCTCGTAGCGGCTGGGTTAGCCTTACGAGCCCAAGCCTCTGTCGTGTGTTTGTTCGCCCTTATGGGTTCACAGTTATGTCTTGTCACGTCAGGAAATAAATTAACATCTTGCCAAACTCCCTGGTGAACTCTGTGGCGTCTCTTGGTGATCCGCGAGGATCACCACATGACAATTAACAAGCAGCAGATATTGTGGAGTTCCACATAGTGCAGTCGGTAGTGCAAAAGAAAACAGTGATAATTATCATGAGTCCGGTTGAGCTGCTATACGTAGTGCACGAGAGTCTAATAAGTCACTTAGTGTTCAGCAGTCTGATGGCAGAGGGGAAGAAGCTGTTCATGTAGCGGGAGGTTTTAGTCTGAATGGACCGAAGTCTTCTGCCTGAGGGGAGGGGGGCAAACAGTGCGTGTCCAGGGTGTGAAGGGTCGGCTATGATCCGACCTGCATGCCTCTGGGTCCTGGAGATGTACAGGTCCTGGAGGGATGGGAGCTTGCAGCCGATCACCTTCTCAGCAGCGCGCACAACGCGCTGCAGTCTTAGTCTGTCCCTGGCAGTGGCTCCTGCGTACCACACAGTGATGAAGGTGGTGAGGATGGACTCGATGATGGCCGTGTAGAACTGCACCAGCATCTTGGTGGGTAGCTTGAGCTTCCTCAGCTGCCACAGGAAGAACATCCTCTGCTGGGCCTTTTTGATGAGGGAGCTGATGGTCGGCTCCCACTTGAGGTCCCAGGTGATGGTGGTGCCCAGGAAGCGGAAGGAATCCGCAGTGGTGATGGGAGAGTCTGTGAGGGTAAGGGGGGCAGAGGGGCTGTGACTTTTCTGAAGTCCACGATCATCTCCACTGTCTTCCGAGCATTCAGCTGCAGGTTGTTGTGGCTGCACCAGGACGCCAGCTGGGCCACCTCTCTCCTGTAGACGGACTCGTCGCCGTTGGAGATGAGCCCGATGAGGGTGGTGTCATCCGCAAACTTGATCAGCTTGACAGACTGGTGGCTGGAAGTGCAGGAGTTGGTGTACAGGGAGAAGAGCAGGGGGGAAAGTACACAGCCCTGGGGTGATCCGGTGCTGATGCTAACAGAGTCTGAGACAGTCTTTCCCAGCCGCACATGCTGCCTCCGGTCCGTCAGGAAGTCGGTGATCCACCTGCAGAGGGAGTCAGGCACGTTGAGCAGGGACAGCTTGTCCTGGAGCAGAGTGGGGTGGATGGTATTGAATGCAGAGCTGAAGTCCACAAACAGAATCCTGGCGTAGGTTCCTGGGGAGTCCAGGTGCTGCAGGATGGAGTGGAGGGCCAGGTTGACTGCGTCGTCCACAGACCTGTTGGCTCTGTAGGCAAACTGCAGCGGGTCCAGGAGGGCAGTGGTGATGGTCTTGTGGTGGGGCAGGACCAGGCGCTCAAAGGACTTCATGACTACAGAGGTGAGCGCTACAGGTCTGTAGTCGTTAAGTCCAGTGATCCGTGGCTTCTTGGGGACAGGGACGATCCTTTGTGTTACTTTGATCGGGCTCAATGGACAGGAAATCCATACAGACGAGTTCGAGTGGTCGGGTGGACTTGATACTGACAAGCGGAGCAGCTCATTCTGGAGCGGTTTTACGTCTTACGCAGCGATTACATGTCTTGATCTTCTTTTCAATATCTGCCGCCATGCGAGGCCAATAGAACCTTGTTCTGGCGAGATCCAAAGTATGCTCTGTGCCTAAATGGCCCATGTCACAGTGGAGGCTTTGAAAGACTGAATCACAGAGCTGTTCAGGTAAGACGAGCTGGTAAGTAACATTTCCTCCATCTTGGCGAGTGCGGTAGAGGATGTTATTGCACATTTCAAGTCGACTGAGCTCTCGGAGTAACAAGTTGATGTCAGGAAGTTCAGTTCGTACAGTTGGTGGAACTTTTTGCCCAGTTTCAATTTGTGAAATCACTTCTCTTAAACAGGGGTCAGTTCTTTGTTCGTTTTTGATCTGTTCAGGAGTCATGTGGGGTACAACCACCACAGTCATCTTCATCGGCATAGCCATCTGGAATGGCGGCTACAGAGAGGGCTAACGAGTGAACCAAAGGGAAGGTGTTATCTGGAGAGCTACAGACAAGGTGTTTTTCACATATAGCAGACACTACCTCGGAATTCAAACTGCTTTCAGGAAGAGACAAGTGAGTTTGAGTGAACTGCTGTATGTGGTCAAGCTCCTTTTGGGACACTGCGTCATTAAGTAACTCGCCATGTGACCATCTAGAGAGGCCGTCTGCATCTGAGTTAAGCTTGCCTGCTCTCTATTGGAGCTTAAAGTTAAACGTCGACAGAGCAGCTAGCCACCTATAACTCATGGCATCCATCCTAGCAGGAGTTAAAATATACGTCAGGGGGTTACTATCTGTCACGACAGCAAAATGATTGCCATATAAATAGTCTGCGAACTTCTCCGTTACTGTCCACTTTAGAGCTAAAAATTCAAATTTATGGGCGGGGTAACGGGACTCACTTCTAGACAACCCCCGGCTTGCATAAGCTATGACCCTAGTCTGGCCCTCCTGCTCTTGATAGAGGGCGGCGCCAAGCCCTGTAGTGCTGGCGTCAGTATGGAGTGTATATGGCAACTGAGGGTCAGCGAAACCCAGGGCAGGCGCAGTACTGAGCTTTTCAATGATGGTTTTGAATGCAAGATCACAGGAAGAAGTCAATCGCTCGCCAAATGGTGTCTTTGGGTCGTGGTACTGGGCAGGCTTAGCTTTGGGCTTTGTGCTTTTGCGCAAAGGAGGGTAGCCTGATGTTAAGTCAGTGAGGGGCTTAACGATGCTGGAATAGTTCTTAATGAACCGGCTATAGTACCCTGAAAAGCCTAAGAACGAGCGGAGCTGTTTGAGATCACGGGGCACAGGCCAGGTACTTAGGGCTGTCACTTTTTCGGGGTCGGTCTCAACTCCTTTACTGGACACAATGTGACCGAGGTATCTGACAGAAGTTTGAAAAAATCTGCATTTCTCAAGGGAGAGTTTAAGCCCGTACTCCTTTAGGCGATTAAGAACTTTCATTAAGCGAGCCTCATGTTCTTCGGGCGTCTTGGAGAATACAATGATGTCATCGAGGAACACAATCACCTCATGCAGATTCATGTCGCCCATACATTTCTCCATGAGGCGCTGGAACGTGCTGGGGGCGCTTGTAATGCCTTGGGGCATTCTATTGAATTCCCAAAAGCCCATGGGACATACGAACACCGTCTTTGGTTTGTCCAGCTCCTCTACCTCAATTTGGTAGTACCCCAACTTTAAATCGAGGACGGAGAACCACTGTGAACCGGTCAAGGTGGAAAACGTTTCCTCCAAGTTGGGGAGGGCGTAAGCATCTTTTACAGTCTGCATGTTAAGCTTCCTGTAATCAATACAAAGGCGGACATCGCCATTTTTCTTTCGCACCACTACAATAGGTGAAGAAAATGGGGAAGTGGACTCTCTTATCATGCCTGCTTGTTGGAGTTCTTTGAGATGCTTACGGACCGCTTCCAGGTCATTTGGATGTATGGGGCGTGCTCTGTGTTTGAACGGTGTTTCATCTGATAATTTAATTGTGTGTTTCACTTAATCTGTTTTGCCAAAGTCAAGATCATTTTGTGCAAATACTTCGGGCATTTGACTGAGTTTTTTGTTAGGCACTCTTTCCACTCAGCGCTAATGGGGGAAGAGTCAAAGTTGAACTTCAGAGTGGACTTTTGTTCAGTTTTGGACTTTGTAACTTTCACAGAGTGTTCTTGCGATAGGACTCGTTGATATGCACAAATTTCTCCAATGACACACTTCTGTGGGATTGTCACGTCATGTTCCGATTCATTGGTGAGTATAACTGGAACAAGGTAAGGTACTCTTTCAGGTAAGTCTATGAGACATGGTTTTACCAGGATACCATCAGGTAAGGCTGACATTAACAGGTGTTCTAACGAGACAGATTTTTCACTGTTGCCAGCTGACACAGCTGCAGTGCCATCTAGAACAACTGTTTGGCCTGCAGGAACTAACTGTGGCTCTTTGTTGTGCATGGTCACTAAACCAAGGCTAGTGTCTTGGGACTGTCTGTGCTACCGTAGTTCAAGGACTTTTAACACTGCCCTATAACCAAGTGACGTGGTTGGCTGCAGTTCAGAACATACATCAGAGTACAGCTTGTAAAGTACATCTAATGTGTTTGTCCCTATTAACACTAAGGACTGATCAGCTGCACGTACATCGGGAACCACTAAGGCAAGTGTTGGCACTTCGGCTTCAATACCAAGAAAGTCTTTTAGGAAAGTGACATGCATTTTTATACATGTGTAATGACAATAAAGTTGAATCTCATCTCATCTCTCATCTCATCTCATTTCAATGTAGCCTAAGTAAGGTACACTCTGACCGTTAGCTCCCTCCACTTCTAACAGCTCAAAAAGTGGCTTAATCTCATGGTCGGATAAGTACTGTCTGTAATAGGACTCAGGGACAGTAGTCACCTGGGAGCCTGTATCTAACAAACAGCTCACAGTACAGCCATTCACTTTCACTTGTGCTGTACTTTTGGTACCAATTAGACCATTAGGAAAGTTAAAGGGGTCTGTTTTGGAGTGTGACTTCAGTTTAGCACGTGTCTTGGATGGAACTTTTGGTTTACAACAGGTCATCTCTGAACTAGCCTCTGTTTGTCCCGCAACAGGGGCAGACTTCAGTTTTAAAGAGGATGTGGGGTTCTGACTGTCCCAAATCTGCCTTTTTACTCTTAATTCTTTGCGTTTTGCAGCTACAAGTGCAGGGTTTGGCTCTGACTCACAAGTGGCTACAATATGCCCATCTTCGCCACAGCGAAAGCAATACCATGGTTTGGGCCTAGTACTGGAACGGCTGGACGAAGGTAAGTTTTCAGGTTTGTCATGGTCAGGTTTTTTATTTCCAGATTTCTTAGTTGGGTCTTTCTTCGGTGGTGCTTGTTTCTTTTGTTTCACAACAGCAGCTAATTGGCTTTTTAAATCAGCGACTTGCTTTTTCAGTTCTTCCAGACTGTCAGACTCCACTTCACTATTTGTACTTGTTTCGGTGACTGTTTGTTCGTAGGCGGCTGCTTTTGGTTTTGTGGTGCCCAAGTGTCTTTTCATGCGTGTTTTTAACTTCTTGTCTGTTTTCAGCAGTGCGAAGGTGAAGCAATAACTCTGCATACGCAGGTGGATGTTTATCTTTTAGTTCCAGCTGTAGCTCTTTTAGCAGATTATCATCCCAACAGCCTCTGTTAGACTGATCTGATTCATGTCTTGTACAACATCTAGCTAGTATGCTTGGATTTTAGGACAAGACCAAACACAATGAGTATAGGTACCAACTGAAATTTTACATTTCAGACACATGGGTGAAAGCTGGGGATTCATGTTGGATCTTTTACTGGGAGACATTTGTAAGCAATGTAAAATTTTGTATTGCAATAATCTTGCACGATTGCATATTGAAATCTTCTTGGCACACTCCCAGATTGCATCCCATGAATCCTCACAAATATTTACATCAAGTTCACTTTGCCATTTCTGTTTAAGATCATGCATAATTGACATACGCATCACATCTGACTGACTTAACCCTCCTGTTGTCCTCATATTCTGTATACACCCAGTGTCCTCCGAGTCAAAATGACCCGTCTTCACTAAACCCCCAATATAAGCAGCTTAACTGAATTTTAAAGCAAGAAATTTCTTTGTGTCTGTGTGTGTGCGTGTCTGCCACGTTTATAGGACATCATAGGATGGCCTATGATCTCTGCCTGATCATCATAGGACGTCCTATGAACTCAGGCATCATAGGACTCGCAATGCCGTCATAAAGATATGATGTCTATATGACTTCACATAGACATACTGTATGTGTCTTTATGATGTCATATAGACCATCACTCGCGATGCCTAGACTAATGAGTCTTTATGATGTCATATGGCTCATAGATAAATGTGTCTTTATGATGTCATGATGTCATATAGACCATCACTTGCGATGCCTAGACTAATGTGTCTTTATGATGTGATGGTGACATCCTATAAGTACCTGGGTATTCATCTGAACAATAAACTAGACTGGTCACACAATACTGACGCACTCTACAAGAAGGGACAGCGCAGGCTGTTCCTGCTGAGGAGACTCAGGTCTTTTGGTGTACAAGGGGCGCTGCTGAAGTCATTCTATGACACGGTGGTGGCATCAGCCATCACTTTTGGAGTGGTCTGCTGGGGCAGTGGCATTACTGCAGCCGATAGGAAGAGACTGAACAAACTGATTAAGAAAGCTAGCTCTGTCCTGGGGCAGCGCCTTGATCCGATGGAGGAGATAGGAGAGAGAAGGACGGTGGCTAAACTGTCATCTCTGCTGGAGTCCGAGTTCCACCCTATGCAGGACATACTGGATGCACTGAGGAGCTCATTTAGCAGCAGACTACATCATCCCAGGTGCACAACCGAGAGGTTTCGTAGGTCCTTCCTACCAACGGCTGTCAGACTGTACAACCTAAGCAGGGCTGCTCGCAGTGATAGCAAAAAGACGTAACAAACTAATAGTTTTTTTGAATGCAAAAGATGCAATAGACTTACACAATGGTCCCCTCCAGCATACAACTAGGAAAATACCGGTCGCTATGGAGGGTGAGAATATGTATGGGCACATAATCATACCATGTAGGATAACTAAATAGACGGTTATGCTGTTTCATCCCACCTAGCAACAATGCTCTGCACTGTGTGTGTTTATATATTTACATATTTATTCCATCTAGCTACAATGCTCAGCACTGGGTGTGTTTATATTTATATATCTATATATTTATTCCATCTAGCTACATTGCTCCGCACTGTGTGTGTTTATATACTTGCATATTTATTCCACCTAGCTGCAATGCTCCGTACTGTGGGTGTTTATATATTTACATATTTATTCCATCTAGCTACAATGCTCTGCACTGTGTGTTCATATATTCATATATTTATTCCATCCAGCTACAATGCTCTGCACTGTGTGTCTGTGTGTGTGTGTGTATATATATATATTTTATAGTAATATGTACATATGTATATTAGCTGCTCTTGCTTGTTTGTTTGTTTTTTTCTTGCCTTCTGATTGTTGCTCTGAGTGTTGCTATCCCTGTGCTGTTGCAATCCTGGAATTTCCCCGTTGTGGGACTAATAAAGGCTTATCTTATCTTATCTTATTGTTGCTCAAGATGAAGAAACTGCAAGTTTGTCTGTCACACGTCTTGCTGGTCTTGACTCACGGTTAGCAAATCGTAGCAGTCTTTAGTAGGTGTGAAAGACTTTGAGTGGCATTGTGGCTCGGAAAATTGGCCTTCCACTCTCTGCATCCCATAGACTAGCTGCAGCCTCACCTCGGGACCTGTATACACTTGCTAAGATTAGCAGCCCTAAGTAGGCCTGCAGGTCAGTCTCATCCATCTTTTTCCAGCTGTCTCCATATTTGCGAAAACCCTCCAGATTTGTCATCTCCAGGATTATTTTTTGTATTGCTGGTGTGATGAACAGGTAGAATGTAGAGACAATGTCATGGGTATGAGAAACGGCATACCTTGTGGGTCCTGGGGTCATCTTTATGATGCCGAGGACCATGTTATTTTGCCATTTTTTGAAAGGAAAGTCTCTCTTTCAGCTTCAGGGTTTTCTTCTTCTTCCGAAGATGATTCATCATGCTCTGGGTTGTATTCCTCCCCATCTTTTTTTTCTGATACATCCTCCACTTCCTCTTCTGAATCAGTTGTCTTGCTGGACATCTGAAAAAATCAGCTCTATAGCCTGTTCGACGGTATAACGCACACTCATGGCTTCAGCACAGAGAGAATTTGGGGTACTGTCATCTGCAGCACCTTTATAACCTCTGGAAATCCACCTGTCTTGTCTTGTTTACATCTGCTACTGATTGATCTGAGACCGATCAAAGGCACTGCAGTCCACGAGAAGGCCACCTGTCTTGTCTTGTTTACATCTGCTATTGTGTTGTTTACGTCTGCTACTGATTGATCTGAGACAGAACTAAAACATTCTCACATTCTGTGGTGTGTAAATAACTCAGTGACCGTGATTTCAACTCAATTTGACTGTCGGGTCATTTTGACCAAAAGATGACCTTTGTAACTTTTTTTGTACAGCTTACATGGAAATGTGAATAAAGGCAACAATTCACTTATCCTAATGTTGGGTCAATCTAGGAAAAGTCATAAAATTTTAAGTTGAAAAAATATTGTTTAGGGGGATTTTTTTTGGTTTTTAACACAGTAGTGGGTCATTTTGACCCGAGGACAACAGGAGGGTTAAGGCACTATAACAGCGAGTTATAAATTTTTTGGTTGGGCCTAAAAGAAGTAACCGCTCAACTGCAGACACTGTGGCATTTACACTGAGTGTGGTCTTTCGAGTTATGAAATCTCGGATCTGAAGGTATCTAAAAAAATTCTGTTTAGAAAGACCAAATTTCTCCTGAAGCTGTTGAAATGGTAACAATGCACCATCAAAAAGGTCATAGATTTTCTTTAACCCTTTAACTGTCCATTGCGGAAATGTGAAAAGATGAGGCAGAGTTTATCTCACGAGTCAGGTTTATTCACATTCTCCAACAACAACAATATGGGAAAAGAGGAAGAAACCATGACATAAATCTCCTTTTATACCCCAGGAGCTTCAAAGCTCCAGTCACAATGCATTTAATCCCAAGTCACAATGCATCCCTCTCAGATCTTATCACCCCCACCCCAAAGTCACTGGCAGCCAGGAAATCCCCCACGGCCATCTCTTTGCAGACCAAAGACCACATTTCACATCCTCCTGTTATCTCAGAGGAGGCTCAGTCCTTTGTTCATCTGAGACGTGAACTAACTAACTAACTAACTAACTAACCTGCACTTATATAGCGCTTTTCTAGTCACAAAGACCACTCAAAGCGCTTTCATTAATACTAACCCTCTATTCTAAGGGCCTATAGGAAACAAATATCTAGGGACAATTTAGAACAGCCAATTAACCTAACATGCATGTTTTTGGCATGTGGGAGGAAACCGGAGAAATCCCGGAGTAAACCCACGCAACACGGGGAGAACATGCAAACTCCACACAGATCACTGTTGGTCGGGGGCTGGGATCGAACCCACGATCCCACGATCCCCACAATCCCCCGGCCAAGGGTAAACTGTGCTGCCGCAGTGCTAACCACTGCGCCACCGTGCAGCCCCGTGAAGCATACAGTAAGCATACAGTGACATACCTCTGAAGCATAAGGTGATATACATTTGTGCATATGAAACCCACATATGTGTACCACACCATATATTATAACCACTGTCCATCATACCAGGAACAAAGTCCGGATTGCCTTGGATAGGAATTAATAAAGTAGTTAAATCTGATCTTCCTTCAAGCTTTCGTGTCATAAACCAGGCCTTTATAGTATTGCAAATTATGGGGTTATTATCACAGAGATTTCTAACTGACTTTAAATTCTTACAAGACAAAAGGCCCAACAGTGAACAGGAGACCTGTGACTTTTCAAGGCCCAGCCAAACAGAAGTAGGATAATAATAATAATAATAATAATGCATCGGTTTTATATAGCGCTTTATCATATATACTCAAAGACGCTTTACAAATAGGTACATTATTCATTCACTCCAGACATGCAATGGTAGTGGCAAGCTACTTCTGCAGCCACAGCTGCCCTGGGGCAGGCTGATCATCTTTAACCCATTCTGCTATAAACCTCAGCTGAGATGCCATTTGGTACCATTTAATGTTAGGGACATCCAAACCTCCCATTGAACTTGGAAGTTGTAGTTTTACCATTTTTAATCTTGGCTTCCTTTCCTTTCCTTCCAAGTATCACTGATTTTTATTGACTCAATTGCCTTACTTCTCTGACTGAAGCATAACAGTGAATTTTACAGGGAAAAAGGACACAGGACTAACAATCTCAAAGGGGTTTTTCCTTCCCTCTCTTCCCCGCTCTTGCCTACCAACCAGCCTCTGTGACCCAGCAAACCTCACCACTGTCCATGCCCCTCCCGTCGAGACCACAGGCGCATAGAACACTAAGTTAAGTACAGTTGCTTGCATCTTAATCAATGCTACTAGTGTAACGGATGCCAACAAGTACTGTTCGGCGTAGAACGTTAGTAAAAAAAAAAAAAACTCCCTCCCAAAGCCTCATACAGTATCGGTAGCGCTGAGCTACCGGTCGGACCTTTAGCTCAGCGCGATCGTGCTGTGTCTCCCATGCTCGAACTGTGTAGTTGACTGGTAGGTCGCGGGTTCGTGTCCCGTGTGGGGCGAACTGCGCAGGATGATCTCTGTCACACTAGCATGACAATGATGAAATTAACTGAACATTACAATATCATGCTGTCACTTAATAATGCCTAATCACTAAAAAAAAAGGCTTTCTGTACACATTATATTACATAATTCAAAGCACAGGAGAGGTTGATGATTACTGTGTTTGTGCATGTGATTTGCCAGAGTCTACTGACTATCAAACAGAGGTTTTGGTAATTCTATGTCATATTGTAGCTTTATTTAAATAATACTAAAAACTCACTTTTTTGGGGACTTCCGGTTATGGCGGCCACGTAGGAAGACGTGTTTCACACTGCTCTGCTCCTAAAAATAAAAAGTAGGCTAAAACTCTCTCAATTGGAACAAAAACCTATCCCAGCGTTTAGGCGTGGATATGGTAAAGACCAAGGCTGGGAAATTAGACGGAGGAAAAAGTGATTCGTCAAAACAATCCAAACTAACATACTTCCATGCTCGTGACGAAGCAGAAAAATCTCCAAAGACAATGGCTGAGGAGGGAGCTAGCGGCGGAGCGGTGACTGCTGAGGAGGGGACGAGTGCAGTACTTGCTGCCATCAGCTCCATGAGAGCAGACTTTTCGTCTAAATTTGATGAGATTATAGCAGCGATAGAAGGAATGAGAAAAGAAATAAGCGACTTTATGGAGCGAGTATTGCAGGCGGAGCTCCGAATCTCAAGCGCTGAAGATGACGTCACCAGCCTACAATTAAAGGTGCAAACATTGGAATTAAAAAATAAACGTCTGGAAGATAATGTCCTGGACTTAGAATCCTGGTCGCGACAGAATAATTTGAGGCTGGTGGGCCTCCCGGAGGGAGCGGAGGGACAGGATACATGTTCCTTTTTGGAAAAGTGGATTCCAGAAGCGCTGAACAACGTGGATCTGCAGTCATCGGTCGTCTTAGAGAGCGCTCCCCCAATCGGCCCACTGAGAGATAATAAGACACCACCGAGGACGCTGATTATGAAGTTCCTCAGCTACAGAGACAAGATGATGGTCACCAACGCGGCGCGAGCTAAAGGAGAAATTAAATACCAGGATCAACAGGTGCGGTTCTACCCAGATTTGGCCACAGGAATTCAACAATTAAGGAAACAGTTCGACCCCGCCCGTAAAGAGCTGCACAACCTCGGGATTCGTCACGGAGTGATTCATCCGGCAAGACTGCTGGTCACATATAAAGGGAGAACCCATATCTTCAAGACCTCTCAGGAGGCGCAGGAGCTTATCAAGCAGATCCAAGAAGAGACTGGTGGGAGCTAAGCATGAAGCATGAACAAGATATAAAGGTAGAATATTTAAGCATTTGTACAGGCATCTGATTGATCTGAAACATATAACATGTCTACAAAATACAGATTGTATTATATAAAAAAATGATGTACAAAGTTGCTATAAAATTTTGGAGTTATGTTGGAAAAACTACAGAAGAGAGTTAATGTCATGTCATTAAAAAGTAATAGAGTCAGGGTGATTGAGAGGAGAAAGAGAGAGTGGTTTGACTGATCCTTGCAGGTGTGGAACAGTCACTAGCTATAACGGGAGACGGAATTTTTTTTTTTTTTTAATTTTGGGGGGGGGGGGGATTACCACGAATGTGGGGAAAGGGAATTTGTTTTTGTGCAGTTTGTAGGATGAATGTTCAACCATCCATGTTTTTGCTTCTCTGTATGAGTATGTTTATATTGCAAGGTAATCTCAAACTCCTTATTGATCATAGACCAAAGCGCTAATCTTAATTTAACTTCATGGAATTGCAGAGGTCTACAAAATCTAAAAAAACTTAAACAAGTTATGAATAAAATAAAAGACATAGGTTCAAAAATTGTGTTTTTACAAGAAATTCATCTAATAGAGGAGGATGTAAAAAGAATTAGGAGAAGATGGCAGGGAAATGTGTTCACCTCATCATTTTCATCCCGAGCCAGGGGAGTTATGACTCTCTTACATAAAACAGTCCCATTTCAAGTGAAAAATGTAATTGGAGACAAATTAGGAAGATATCTAATCATCCAAGGATCTTTGTTATTAGAAAATATAAATCTGGTGAACTTTTACGGTCCCAATATAGATGATCAAAACTTCTTCGTTAATTTATTTCTTACTTTATCATCACTTACAGGGCAACATATAATAGCAGGGGATTTTAAATGTACATTGAATCCCAGTATAGACAGATCAACAGGACTGGACTGTACGCACAATGGATGCAGGATGACTATTAATCATTTTATGAAAGAATTGAGATTGCTAGATATATGGTGAGAAATGAAACCACAAGTCAAAGCCTATTCTTGTTATTCTAATACCTACAAGACATTCTCACGTATTGACTATTTTTTGATCTCCACAGAATTAAGGTCCAAGATTCAAAACTGTTTCTATGAAAACATCGTGATATCTGATCATGCACCCTGCTGTCTAATATATGTAGATAAGAAATTGACAAAGGATCAAGGTAGGTGGCATTTTCAGCATAAATGGCTTCAGGATGAGGAATTTGTTAAGTACATAGAAAAACAGATAGATGAGTTCTTTGATATCAATACTACACAAACATCAGCATGTATAAAGTGGGAGGCTTTCAAAGCTTTATTAGGGGGCATATTATTAGTTATACAGGTTCAAAATCTAAGAAGACTCGAGAGGAGAGAGTCCAATTGGAACGTAAAATAAAAATTCTTCAAGAAAAAGTGTATGCAGGAAGTAACCCAAAGGTAGAGAACGAATTACTGATTCTGAGAGCTGAATATGACAAAAAATCAGCGAATAGAGCTGCCTCGAGTCTTCTAAGATTGAAGCAAACTTTTTATGAACAAGGTGAAAAATCAGGAAAATTATTGGCATGGCAGATTAAACAATTAGAATTTAAAACACCAATTACCAGTATTATAAGTAACGGACAGGCAGCTGTAGATCCTTTAGAAATTAATAGTGCCTTTAGAGATTATTATGAAAAACTATATGATACAAAAAATGAAACTGACTTAACAAAACTAAATGGGTTTTTGGACGGATAATCTATACCGTGTATTCCAAATGAAAACAGGGAGATACTGGAGTCTAAAATTAGTCAAGAAGAAGTTGGGCTAGCCATTGATAATATGAAATCAGGAAAAAGTGCAGGACCAGATGGTCTTCCAGTTGACCTCTATAAAAAATTTAAGAATAAATTAATAAAACCACTTTTGGAAATGGTTTTAGAAGCATTTCAAAATAGTAATTTACCACCATACATGAATAATGCCTTAATTATACTGTTGCCAAAACCAGGTAAACCCTCTAATAAATGTGAAAACATGAGACCAATAAGCCTATTAAATGCTGACCTTAAGATAATCTGTAAAATTTTAGCAAGACGACTACAAGAAATATTACCAAATATTATTAACTGAGATCAGAATGGCTTTATAATGGGAAGACAGGGCTTCCATAATGTAAGAAGACTATTTAATATTATTTATTCCAATAAAGAAGCACCGGATACAGCTCTCCTATCATTGGATGCCGAAAAGGCCTTTGATAGGGTCGAATGGCCCTTTCTTTTTGAAGTCCTACAAAGGTTTGGACTTGGAAATAATTTCATAAAATGGGTTCAGATAATATACAATAATGCTACAGCAGAAATTCTAACAAAAAGCAATATCTCAAAATCAATAAAAATCAAAAGAGGATGTCGACAAGGCTGTACACTTTCACCCTTATTGTTTACTATGGCAATTGAACCTTTAGCGATGGCAGTACATTTACATCCACAAATATATGGAATTAAAGTAGGACCATCAGAACATAAAATCTCCCTGTATGCCGATGACATAATTTTGTTTATGTCGAATTTTTAAAAATCAATTCCGACCTTGTTAAATTTAATAAAGAACTTTGGGGAAATATCAGGATATAAAATAAATAAAACTAAATCTTCAATATTAATGCTAAATGAGACCCAGAGAAATCACCCAGCGCCTGAGGTTAATCAATTCAATGTTGTAAATCAGTTTAAATATTTAGGAATTCAAATTGTGCCTTCAATCAATCACCTTCAGATCTATTCTCAAGAATTAAAAAAAAGTTAGTGGAATTTATATGGAACAATAGGAAGGCTAGATTACGTCTGTCCTTACTATATTTACCATTTGATCGTGGAGGTCTGAAATGTCCAAACTTTTTGCCGTATTACTGGTCAGCACAACTGAGGTCTATGACATATTATTTTTCATCAAATGATCTCCCTCACTGGACTGAAATGGGATCATACAATTTACCTTTACCTCTTCCCTTATTCATATACTCAGACTCAGCTAAAAAATTACAGAAACAAGTTAAAAATCCAATTGTAAAGCATATGATCAAAATATGGTGTGAAACCAAAAAATATTTAAAAGAACCAAACTTATTGTCACAGTTTAGCCCAATATGGGGTAATCAACATTTTACACCAGGGAGAGCAGATGCTGTATTTAAAGTATGGAATTTAAAAGGGATTCAAAAGAGTCAAGACTTATATTTGTCACGTTCAGATAACATAATGTCTTTTGAAGAACTGAGGATCAAATTTAATCTTAATCTAACACATTTTTTTTAAAATATCTTCAGCTTAGGAATTTTATTCGATCAAATCAAAATAATGCTCTCACCCGACCTACTTATTCATCCTTGGAAAAAATTTTGACGAAAGATAGTAAGAGAAAGGGTATTATTTTAGAGTTTTATAACTCATTGACACTATCCTCAAGTGAAAACTCACAGAAAAGACTGAATTATTGGAAAGAAGACCTGCAAACTGAAATTTCAGAGGAACAATGGGAATTGCCTTGTACAGAAGCTCAAACCAAATCAATAAATGTACGTCTTAAATTGATACATTTTAAATGGTTAATGTGGATGTATGTTACACCAGTGGAGTTAAATAGATATAACAAAAACATACCAGATACATGCACAAAATGTATGGAAAGTAAAGGAACCCTATTTCACTGTTAATGGGAATGTAGAAAAATTAGAATGTTTTGGGAAGAGGTGAGGGTAACAATTGAAAAAATAATTTCAAAACAATTCACATTGAACCCTAAACTGTTTTTGTTGGGTCTGTATCCAGAAAAGCATAACTTTAATAAGAGTGAAAGAGCATTTATAGACCTCAGTTTGCTTAATGCCAAAAAATGTATTGCACTACTGTGGAAAAAGACTCATAGACCAGATGTGACTCAGTGGTTAAGACAGATGTTAACAAACCTTCCACTAGAAAGAATAACATACATACTGAAATCAAAGGAAAATGTGTTTGAGAATATATGGAGACCTTTCACTGATTATGTAAAGAAATTAAACATAACTTCTGAAGAAGAAGGTGAATGATGTATGTGGACCTTGCAAATTCCAAATTGGTGAATGTATAATATGTATACTTATGTAATAGATTACCTAGACTAAACAGAGGAGCATTGTTGATGACTTGCCTTTGTTAGTGGTTGTTGGTGTTTTTAGTACATTTTTTTTCTTGTAGTTAGTGTTTTGTTTTTTTTTTTATTTTTAAATTACTTTAGTGTTAGTGTTTGATTGTTTGTGCCATGTTTGTAAAAAAAAGGTTCAGTAAAAAATATTGTGGAAAAAAACTCACTTTTTAATAAATGCCTATGTGCTTATTTACATTTTGATCCTTTCACTGTCCATGTAAATCCCCCCCAAAAAAGGGGGAAAATGAGAAGGCTCAAGGTCTGATGGGTGATTGTAAATAATGACGTAGGTAACGACCCAGGTTTTATTACTTTGTCATCGGACTGGCGGCGCCACACGAGTCGGCTGCCTGTTGCAACAGCCTTTTTTTTATCTTCCTTCTTCTTTCTACACCTTTCACTCTGTATATATATCACGGACGCACGGATCGCCCCGGGGGTCTCCCGGGTCGGCGGACGGAGCCACGGTTTGCAGCGGGAGACGTTACAGCGGGGAGGAGCTAGTGCTAGCTAGCACTTGGCCGCCGCCCGGTGCTAATGGGAAACTCGACATACCGGGAGCTGTAGCGAAAAGGACGCGGGTGCCGGGCTGGAGTTTAGGCGGCGTGAAAGAAATATAAGACAGAATAATAAAGAGCGATGGCAAGAACCAAGCAGATCGCCCGTAAAATCTACTGGAGGAAGAAGCCCCCCAGGAGACAGCTAGCCACCAGGGCTGCTCGGAGAGGTGCTCCGGCCACCGGCAGAGTGAAGAGGCCTCGCCGTCACAGGCCTGTGGCTCTGAGAGAGATCCGTCGCTACCAGAAATCCACGGAGCTGCTCATCCGTAAGCTGCCCGTCCAGCGCCTGGTGAGGGAGATCGCTCAGGACTTCAAGACCGTCCTGCGTTTCCTGAGCTTCGCCGTCATGGCTCTGCAGGAGACCAGCGAGGCCCACCTGGTGGTCTCTTCTTCGCTAAGGGGGTCACCATCATGCCCAAAGACTTCCAGCTGGCCCGCTGCATCCGCGGAGAGAGAGCTTAGACTTTCTGCTGCACATTCACCAGCCATAATGCTCTGCACTGTGTGTCTATATATATACATTTATAGTAATATGGACATATGTTTACTAGATGTTGTTTTTTCTTGCCTTCTGATTGTTGCTCTGAGTGTTGCTATCCCTGTGCTGTTGCAATCCTGGAATTTCCCCATTGTGGGACTAATAAAGGCTTATCTTATCTTATCTTATCTTATCTTATACCAACTTGTCCTGTTCAGGATGTCCGGAGTCAGGATGACCAAGTCATGTATAGATCAAGGCTTGTTCAGAATGTCCAGAGTCATCTATAGATTACAGCGGTTAAACTGTCTGCAGGGAAAGTCCTCTGCAGCTGTCTCCAGCCTATTGATAAACTCAAGGACTGTTTGCTTAGGGTATAAAGAGCCCCAGACTTGTAATGCAGATTAGGGAGAACATGTGAACAGGCTCTGAGATGGTTGATGCTGTGATTGTTTCCCTCCTCTGATCAGAGAATAAATGGCTCAAAACTTGGAAACCGCCTATTGATTATTGATGCTGTAACTTTCAATCATTCTGACCTTAGAAGCAGAGAGCAGAGATTAGAAGCAGAGAGTAGAGATTAGGCCTGCACTTGCAGTTACTAATTCTAAATGCTGCATTGGTTTAAGGCTTCTAATATATGACACCATTTTGTTTAAACATAATCCTAAACTAGTGATTACCCATGTCAATTGGTAAAACATTTACTGATTCACTGAATACTTAGCAAATACTTGTTGTGAATACCAACATCACATTATTCAAATTGTGGAAGCTTTAGGTGTTGTCACCATGGGTTGAGATGCCGTCTCAGCGCTCAGCCCATGTTTTCCTTCATCCCTGCTTCTCATTGAGCAGCGTCTCGGCAGGCTCCCAGCTGGCAGCATTACGGACGGCTGGGGCCAATTAGTCCTCATCAGCTGGGGCGCTGCCAATGAGAATAAATAGGAGCGGCCTCGATGACTCGGGGCTGCGACATAAGCACTGCTAGGCTGAAGCCCCTTCGTCTGGTGTCAGCCTCTACTCCCCTTACAGCATTCCTGTGATTGTAACCCGCTGTGAGTATGTACGCCTTGTTACCCCTATGTCCGGTATGAGCTCCCTGCTCCTGCGCTGTGCAACCTGTGAGTGTACTTCTGTATGAGTATCTGTGCTCTCCTCATCCCTCATCCCTCACCTTTAATAAAACATCACAACTCACTGGCTCGCCCTTGGCTCTTATTGCGCGGCTCCCTAGAGCCGTGCGTGACAGTATGTCGCAGCCCGACGAGTTACCGGCGGCCGTGAGTCGCTGTGGAATTGTACCTTTCTGTCCGGGTGTCAGCGCTGCTAGCATGCCGTTTCCCAGGAGTCACTCCCGGCACCAGGGCGACGAGCTGAGGTCCATCTCGGGGGCTGTCGACGGGACGCTCTTCACCCTGTACGACGCCTCCAACGCGAGACGCTGGCATCCGGGCCGTGCTGAGGAACTCCTGGACTGTTACCCTCATTCTGTGTTCCATCTCGAGGACAGTGCCAGGATAGACGCCACAGGTACACAGCGAGAGAAGCTCCGCGGGTTGGATGGAAATCCCGGCAGGAAGCCGAAGTGGATGACGTTGCCCCCCGCTTCGGGATCCCGTTCCTGCTGCCATTCCAGTCCGGGAGTTTGCGCCAACCAGAGGGCTTCCCCCGACCTGCGCCACGTCACTCGGGATTCCCTTCAAGGAGCAGCAGCTGACAGCAGTTACGTCTGGGGCCGAGTGGCTGTCGCGAGCTCCACTGTGTGTCCTGTCACCATCTTCAGGCATGTGGCGGCGGCTGTGAGATTGGTGGAGAGGACTCCAGGGCTACGAAGCTTTCCCGTGCTCGACGCCTTCCTCGCCTCGATCTCCGATCAGGAGCGGCGATTCCTGGGTTCCCCCCTTGCTTCGTCCCCTGGGAATAGCCGTCATCACATCGCCGAGTCACCTCTGCACAAACCTCGTCCGGATCCAGTTCTGGGCTGCCGCCAGGACCGTTCCCCCCATGCAGCTGTCACCTCCTCGTCTCGTCAGTGTGGAGATTTCACAGCCTCGTTCCCTGAGCCTCGTTCCCCCGCTGTCATTCCTGGACATTCGGGCTGGCTTACCCCGGCTGTTTCCCCCTCCTCCTCGACGCGCTTCCTGACTGCTGTGTGTGCCTGGAATTCCGGCCTGGTGAGCTCTCTGCTGGAGACAACGCGAGCGATCCTCAGTCGATTTCCCGGGGGGTCCTCCGTTATTGCCGGGCGGGGAGAGGAAGAAGCAGTATCCACCACAGCAGGCGATATTCAACCTCCAGGAGGCAGGCAAGTCATAGTTTTTTCACATCTGCTTAATGATTTGCTCTGTCACATTCCTGGAGGAGGAGTTCAGGGTTCGCAGCTCCCTGAACTCCCCCCACCTGCTGTAACCTGTGTTCCTAATCCTGCATCCTCTGTGTCTTTCTCCGCCGAGCGATCCCCGGCTCCGGGTCAACGTGGTGGGATAAGGAGAGGGCCTGTGGTTCCGCAGCTACGTTGCGGACGGAGGAGGGGGACTGACTGCTGCGTGGAGTCTGCGCCGACGACTGAGTGTCCCCGGGTCTCCACGGAGGAGCGGTTCGGTCCAGCGGGACGAGATTCTTCTGGCTTCACGCCGAGTGGTTCGTCGGCGGGGTTACCGGAGCTGGAGGAACCTCAAGCTGCGCTGTCCATCGTGCTGGCTGCGGGGCCCGACGCGGCTGGATGGGAGCCTGACAACGACCTCCTGATGACGGATCCTGGATCTTCGCAGTCCTGGACGGCGTCAGAACCCGAGATCAGGCGAGTGCTCTCCTTTCTTTTCTCCCTTTATATCTTTGAGCACTTTAGCCTGTCTCTAGGGGAGACGAGCCGGGTGCAGCCGCCCGCTGCGTCTGAGCTCGTCTCGCCGGGTTCTGCCGCTGCCGGTGATCCTGATCCCGGTTCTGTTTTTTCTTCTGAGCCTTCTTTCAGGGTCACCGGCGAGGAGTTGCTGTTCCTCGTGGTGCTGGAGGGTCCAGGTTCAACGGTGGAGGTCGGTTCTGGTGTGTTGTCCAGCGTGGGCTCACCCGAGACCCAATCGGGGTCCAACGTGGGTGCTGCTCCAGCGGCGTCCAACGTGGGTTCGCCCGAGACCCAATCGGGGTCCGACGTGGGTGCTGCCCCAGCGGTGTTCGACGTGGGTTCGCCTAAGGCCCGATCGGGGTCCGACGTGGGTGCTGCCCCAGTGTTGTCCAGGTCCGGTGAGGAGGTGGTCGCTTCCCTGCGGCCTGACGCTCGTCGCCCTCGTCATCAGCTCTCCCCTGAGCCTCTTCCACCGGGACCCGCTTTGACCCTTCGTCCGTCTCAACGGTCCTGGTGGTTGAGTGATGCGGGTCGACGACCCGACCCGCAAGACTTTCGGTTCGGTGATCTGGGTCCCCCCGATGATCTGTGTTTGCCTCTGGGTGGCCTGGTTCGGCTGCTGGTGGACTGGGTTCCTGGGATCTGGGTCCAGAGTTCGTCGTCCGAACATTTCCCTTTCCCCGGTTCGCCAACTGGACAATGGGCGGGGAGACCTCCGGAGCCACCTCGGCCATTTTGGACTCTGCCTGCCATATTCCTCGGGTGTCGCTTTTCTTTTATCATTATTAAGGTCATTCGGGTGTAATATTTTGTCCTGTTGGTGGATATACTGTAGATTCATAGTGCTGTGTGTTTTCCATTTCCCGTACTCAGCATTTTCCCTTTTGTGCCTTGTTTTTAGCCTTGTCCTTGCATTATGGAGTTATGAGTTTTGTTTCTTATCAAACCATACTCTGCAATTGTCCGTTTGTCCCAGTCACTTTCGCCCCTTTAGGTGACTGTGTGTATTTATATATTCGTAGTGCTGTGGGTTTTCCTTTGCCCGTACTCAGCATTTCCTTTTTGTGCCCTGTTTGTAACTTGTCTGTTCGTTATAGAGTCATGCGCTTTGTTTTCCATCAAACCATGCTCTGTAATTGTCCGTTTGTCCCAGTCACCTTCACTTCTCTAGGTGACTGTGTGTGTATATATATATATTAGTGCTTTGTATTGCGTTCTCCCCTTATTGACCATACTCAGCTTTTTATCTCATTGTTTTCCTATGTACCTGTCACCAGTATTTCCCTAGGGGACCCCCATAGATTTAGCGCTGTGTATTGTGTTTTCCCCTTATTGACCATACTCAGCTTTTTATCTCATTGTTTTCCTATGTACCTGTCACCAGTATTTCCCTAGGGGACCTCCCATAGATTTAGCACTGTGTATTGTGTTTTCCCCTTATTAACCTTACTCAGCGTTTTTACCCTATTACCTTTTTAGTGGTTTTTTTCCTTGCTCTGGGTCACGCATTGTTGGTACTCTCTGAGTAGTGTGTAACCGGCGTTCTGACCCAGTTTTCTCCCCATCTGTACCCTGGGTTAATTATTCCCTGTTTTGTACAGTATTGTATTTGGGTTTTTTCCTCTTTTTTTTTTCTTTTTCCCTGCTACCCTACATTGTCCCATTGGTGTTGTCCTTCCCTTTGCTTCTTCCCCTCCGGTCCTGCCTCCCTTCCTCCCACCCTAGGTGGGGGGGGGGGGGGGGGCTGGGATGTTCCTGGTCGTTCAGGAGCCCGACCTTGAGGGGGAGGCTCTGTCACCATGGGTTGAGATGCCGTCTCAGCGCTCAGCCCATGTTTTCCTTCATCCCTGCTTCTCATTGAGCAGCGTCTCGGCAGGCTCCCAGCTGGCAGCATTACGGACGGCTGGGGCCAATTAGTCCTCATCAGCTGGGGCGCTGCCAATGAGAATAAATAGGAGCAGCCTCGATGACTCGGGGCTGCGACATAAGCACTGCTAGGCTGAAGCCCCTTCGTCTGGTGTCAGCCTCTACTCCCCTTACAGCATTCCTGTGATTGTAACCCGCTGTGAGTATGTACGCCTTGTTACCCCTATGTCCGGTACGAGCTCCCTGCTCCTGCGCTGTGCAACCTGTGAGTGTACTTCTGTATGAGTATCTGTGCTCTCCTCATCCCTCATCCCTCACCTTTAATAAAACATCACGACTCACTGGCTCGCCCTTGGCTCTTATTGCGCGGCTCCCTAGAGCCGTGCGTGACAGGTGTAATTTAAAGGTTTTTTTCTGCTATTCTCCATTCCTGTTCATGTTTTCATTTTTCAACAGGAAAGGGAGAGCATATATGCAATATGTAATAAAATAATAAAAACAATAATTCACTTGTGTTTCTTAACATTACACGTTATAATAAACAGTGGGATAAACAACTGGGATAAACATTTAAGGGACACAAAAATAATGATGATAAGTGGAACATTAGTAAAATCAATTTAAGAGGTGATAAAATTTGCACTCCTGTTGATGTAAATATTGACGTGCAGACAGGGGTAGCCATGAGGCTTCCCCCAAATTTTTCTTTGCAGGATGGCACCGACATTTGATCTTTGTGGGAGATGTGAGGAGGCCGGACAGTGTGTGTGACAGGCTCATTGGCTGGAGGGGGCGACAGCGGCCACGGGGGAAAGGACCTCTCAACTGACAAGAAGCTAAGTAGAACGAATGACATTGCAAATGACAAAGCATATCAATTTAAATGAGTTTGACTTTAAAAATGTAGTGTTTAAATGACTTCACACTGCAGGATACATCTGACACATTGCAATCTCACACCTTACAATGATGCCACTCACCACATAATGGTGTGACAATATCACATTTCAGAAATGTGACAGTAATAAGGAATACTTGTGTTGTCTGTGCTCCCGGTGCTTGGCCTCGGCCGAGCCGGGCCTCGGGACTGCAGTAAGGAATATACAAAATAAGCCATTCCTTGTACAAAATTAAGCCAAATTCTAATTAGGCAATATGTCCACCTTTCCATTGACTGAAGGAGTGTGACACAGTCTTTCACAAGGATTCACTTACAAAAATTCAACCTGTCTATGTTCAACTGGACAAACGGATGTGATCTTAGTGACCAACTCAGAATGGTTGTTATAAATGCTAAATCATATCAAATCTGCACCGACAGCTATATTGCTTTTTCCTAAATGGAATTTGTAAATTAGGTCAAGAGACGACACAAAAGAAGCCATGATTATTGAAAGCTCATTTTGAACGAGCTATACTACTCACAAATTAATACATGAAAAGTGGTAACACGCTTCCTTCTAGTAAATAGACACTACCCATCAACCAAATACCTTGTAACTTTGATGCATGCGCATCTCCACGCACCAAGGGGGGGGGGTACCAAAGAAATTAATTAGCAAAAAATAATTAGCAATCCTCATAAAAATAGATAATACATAAAAATTATCAATAAATGATCAATAGTGTACAGAAAAATACAGATGAAACCACTTGGTAATGAAATCACAACACTCAGTAGGAGAAGTTAAAATTTACATCAATAGATTTTCAGGTATTTAAGAAAATCATGTGCTGAAAAAATGTTTACAGGTTATTGTAAAAAGAAATATGTTTATAAGAAACAAGGTAAACTGATAAGGAAGAAGGAAACTATGCAAATTTATGAGAAAAGTTCCAAATGTCTAAGAAAAGTCCAACTTTTGCTGAATTTATGTTTACTGTGGGACTTAATTTAGAATCTACTACAAAGACAATACAGATTCTTACTCAATTAAGGGGACGATGGTTTAGGGAGATCAAAGCAAAACAATTTGATCTTCCTTGCATAAACTCAGTCTTTTCAAAACCTTTGCATGAATCTCATTGAGCTAAATAAGAGTGAAGGTAAAAATGTTTAGAAATTATTTACACACTTATTGAATATACAAAGGCTTTCCCCTACACTAATCTAAATACTGCTATAGTGACACTGAAACCCTTAACTGAAACAATATCAAGATTTAAAATAGCTGAAAAGATTTACTTAGATAATGGACAACATTTAATGGAATACACTTTGTAAATCAAATCATGTCACATTTAGGTACAGTACCCAAATTATTAGTACCAAACATTTACCTAGGAAACCATTTAGCTTACCATCAGCAACCTACAGGATTAGTATAATATACAAATAAGAAAAATAGGGAAATTGTGAATGGCAAACCCTATTATTGAAGCCATTTAACTTAGGTGATGAGGAAGGGTTTCTGGGTGATTACATGCAAGGAATGACAACTGACAGTGATGTTATCCACACTGCCCTTCCCAGGAGGGACCATGTGACGAAGGAACCATGGGAGGTGCACCCATCTCTTGGGCGAACCAGGGGATCTGGTCATCACAGGAAACTGGACCAAAACTCCCTGGCCAGGACAGCACAAAGGTTATCCTGCTGACCTAAACAGCCATAGAAAATGATGGACGTGGCACTTGGGTGCATCTAACATTTACTCCGCCTGAAACCCTCAGCAAGAGACTGTTTAATATACATTGTATACTTATTTGAGGGGGAAAAAAACAACAAATGACTGTTTAACTGTTTTCTATGCAAGTGTCAGCTGATGGCTTGGCGTCCAGTAATGACCTTTGCTAATAGAGAAGCAGGCTGTTTGTTTATCATGACAAGGGAAGAATACAAGGGAAACAAAAGTGCGGTTAGTGTACCTTATCATCCTCATCATCCTCTAGTAATACTTAACATTGGTTATTAAGTTGTTCCATTGCTTATACACTGTAGAGAATTGTTATGATTAGTCCTTAATAACACTAACAGTTAGACAAATATCTTTTATTGCTAAAATAATGCAGCTACTACAGGCTGTTTGGGTTTTTTTTGTTTTTTTAAGAGAGGCTATATACAGAAATAACATAGTAAACTTCATTTTGAATCACACCTGGCACAACACATCACTCCACTGATTAGAAACATGATGACACTCCTTACTCTGCGAATGCAGGGTTAATTTAATCAGGGAACTCCTCTTTTTGAAGCGGTGATGTCCCTTCCAGCAGCTTAACACTCTCTGAGTATGCAACGTCTTACAGTGCGTCTTTCCCCTGTACTGCTACCCTGCTTGACCAAAGAAGCAAGCAAGTGTTATTCCAAGGATCTACATTGACAAAGGTCATTGAGCGTATTCGCACCTGGCCAGGTTTGTGTACCCCGTTTTGGCAACTGACCGTACCCTCATCATGTCAGCAGGGCAGGTGGGCAGGGTGAAGAGAGATGCTTTTCTACCACATGATGCCATTTATGAAGCATAAATACAATTTCAGCTGGCAAGTGCAGGAGTGAGGTTTTTGTTCATTGTTTCTCTGAGTGAGACTGGAAACAAAATACCTTAGGGATTAAAAAACTTAATAGTGGACTACAATCATTTACAAAATTATAACAAAGGAGAGAATGGTTCTTGATTGACTAATTACCACCCATGGGGGCGTAGGCCCTATTATAGGAGATTGTTGCTTTACTTCTATCCATGAAAAGGATGCAAATGGTCATATTGATACCTCAGATACACATAGCTTTATTACTTTGCATGCAATGATGACAAAACTGATTAAGTTAGTGTTTCTCTTAATGGAGAAGTCTCATCATAAACTTGGTAATGATTTTTATAACTTCAGATCCTTCTTGTGTGAGTCCTTAATATGATGATGAGGATGGTGGTGGTGGTGGGGGGGGAGTTACTAATACTAACCTAAGGGTTTTGAAGGTTGCAATATAATTTAAGGCTGTTTCATATTATTTTCTACGTTCTTGTTTGACACAGTCTAAGATTAATTTTGATCATATTACACATGTTCACCCTTAATGACATATACTACGCACATTTTTAACTTGCAAAGACACATAACAGCATGTAAATTCTTACACATATCCTTATATTATTTCATTCACTTTATTTTACTACCACTTTGATTATTTTTCTTTACAAGATACAAGAATACAAGGATACAAGAATACCCACCCCTGCTCACTGCCTCTTGCCTGGGGAAACTCCAGAGTAGGCCAAGCTCCAGTCCCTGTCCAGGAAACTGGTTACAGAACCAGAGCTGTGCATTGAGGTGAGCCCAACTATATATAGCCGGTATCTCTCAACCTCATGCACCAGCTCAGGCTCCTTCCCCAGCAGAGACATGACGTTCCTCGTCCCAAAAGTCAGTTTCAAAACCTGGGAATTGGACCACCAAGGTCTCTACAGCTACGGTCACACTGCAGGTCTTGATGCTCAATTCCAATTTTTTGCTGAGATCCAATTTTTTTGTGTGGGCATTCACATTAGTTTATTGGTTTATTCTGCCACTTTTCTTACTGTTTTATCACAGTCAGGCTGTGCTCCTACCTAAACAATGTCAACTGACTTTTTGTTTTACAGTCCCCCCATGGCAGTAATGGGTCGGGCAGGGGGCCCCATGGCAACCCCGCTGCAGGTGCGCCCCTGGAAGCGGCAGATCCCCAGGGCAAGGACCAATCTTCAGAACACAGGAGCCCGAATCCCACACCACCTTTGCCAACTCCTGTGTAGTCCTGCCACCCGGAGTGTCCACCCAGACATGCTGCAGCTGGTTTGCATGGTGGATCGAGCCGTCTGTCAGCTGGAAACATGCCGCTCTCAACTTCATCACAATCCTCAGTGGTACCCGATATTTTGGCAGCTGTGGTCCAGCCAACAGCTGCCCTGGTCGATCATCGGCCCGAACCCAGTCCATGACCTGGAGTGGCACCTTGTTTGGTTTGACATGCTGCTGCATCTACGGCAGCTCCATGTTCGCTTTTTGTCTGGCCCCGTCTTTACGCCGTGGCGTTGCAGCAGACACCTCCACAGCAGCGGACCCCTTCACCCGTTTTTGCCCAAAATCCAACATGGGAACTGAAAGAGTCCGGTGCCTCCCCAGTGTTGCTCATCGGGCTGGACACCCCCACCCCCCTACACACACACACACACACACACACACACACACACACACACACACACACACACACACACACACACACACTACCTCCTGCCAAGCGCGAGTACTGAACCCGTCCGATTCCGCCACTGAGCTAGAAGTAAGCGCTCCGGTGCTGGCACTGTCCAAAAGCACCTCATCCCAAACCACAACGTCGTCGTTCACCGGGGCCGGCGAATTCCAGCGTACACACCCAGACCATTCAGACCCAGCACTGCCCCTGATGGCAAAACCCAGTCCATAGAACAGGTCACACCCCATGATTTTATCGCCATGTGCTGCCACCTGGAACATCTATTCCTGCCATAGCCATACAGCGGCGCTGGGTTACTCCTGATTCTGTGATGTGGGAAGAACTTTTTCCACCGTGGCCCAATTCAGCATTGACCGCACCGCTGCCGTGTCGAGCAGTAATGGTAAAGCCACACCATCCAACTCCACCGTACAGTAAGAATACCCGCTGGCGCTTGGACACACCGAGTGGATGGTTGTTGTGGGCGGGCATGCTGACCCCCCTTGGCGGGCTCTCTGGCGCTGAAAACCTGCACACTCTGGCGAAATGGTTTAGGCACCCACACACACTGCATCGCTTCCCTCTTGCCGGGCACACTCTCGCTTTAAACTGATGCATTGAGTTTGCATTGAGCAAACGGGGCTTCTCGGGGCAGGCCTTCGGCTCACGGCATAAGCCTCATAGTCCTCATCCATACTTTCATCGTCCTCCAGGTTTACCACATTCGTCGACGTCATTGTCGTCTCCGGCGGATTCTATGACTGGTGCCAGTTTAGCTCTGAAGCTAGCTTATCCACAGCTTCCAACTGGAGGGCTAGCTCAACTGCTTTAGCTAATGTTAAGTCATTAGGCGCCGTTAGCAACCTAGCACATAGCCCAGTGCTACACGCAGGGGCGGACTTAGTCCATTTGGGGCCGAAGGCAAAGACAGAAATGGGACCCTACTTTTTCCTTGTTCTACACTTTCTTTTCACTTTTTTGGGTACGACTTAAATTTTTATGTTATTGATTTTAAAATTGTAATGGGGTAGGCGCTATATAAGCACTAGCTTCAGCCTACATCCTTTCGGTTGTTCTAATGTGTCCTACATATTTTTATTGTTTTGATTGTATGTTCATTACTGAATAAAATTCACATTTCATTCATTCATTCATTCATTCATTCAGGTCTTACTGACATCCTACCTGAAACTTATTGTCCTTAGAAGCCTTCAAATGATATCATTCAGGTATCAGGAATTACATCTATCAACCACCAAAGTTCCAATTATCAACATCACTACCAGAAGAGATCAGCATTGGTACAGAGCCACTAGTCAAGTGCAAGACTTTCAAGTATCTAGGGAGTACTGTTTCAGAGAATGCTAGGCTGGAGGATGAACTATCTCTCAGAATGGGAAGAGTGAGCACTGTGTTTGGAAACTTGAGGGAGAGACTATGGAACAATCGACATGTGTCTATCCGTGTGAAATGCAAAGTGTACAGAGCGACAGTACTGGCTACTCTATTGTACGGTGCTGAAACTTGGACTGTCTACAGAGTGCAGGTGAAGAAACTCCATGCGTACATGATGAGACACCTTCGAGCCATAATGAACATCTCATGGAAAGACAAGATAACCAACATAGAAGTGTTGAAACGAGCTGGTCTACCATCAATGGAGGACATGCTAATACAGATGAACCTGAGATGGCTTGGACATGTTGAGAGGATGGACCACCAGCGTGTCCCTTGGCAGTTACTCTACTCACAGTTATGCGAGGGCAAACGCAATCAGGGTAGACCAAGGCTAGATTTAAAGACACTGTAAAAAGAAACTTGAAGAAGTTGGATATAGACAGGCGTTCCTGGCAGCGGAAGGCTAAGGACAGAGCTGTGTGGCGGAATCTGATCAGACCTAAATGAAACAGTCATTGTCACCCATGACAGACTGCTATGATGATGATGATGATCAGGAATTACATCTGTAGAAAAACAAAGAAGGTTAAAGTGACACTATATGAGGAAAAAAGGCCAAAATTACAAGAAAAAACTGCAGATTACTGAGAAAGTCATAAAATTTTGTAGAAAATGCCATTCAGAAGAATAAAGAAGAAAATTTACATGGAAAAATAAAAGAATAATTGTATTGGTTTTTGAAAGAATGTCTCCAAACCCACTGCAATGATGTTTGTGGTGATGGTGGTGTGTGTGTGTGTGTGGGGGGGGGGGGGGTAACAGTTTGCACATTTGCACCTCAAGTAGCTTAATTATCTAGTGACATCCTGTTTTTGTATTGAAGTGGATTGGTAATCTCAAATCTTAACAAATGCATTAAATGTAGACTCTTGTGTATTATTAAAAAACCCCAACAACAATTCACATGGAAGATCTGTTGTTTGTTTACACATACCCACATTTGCCAGTAGGGTCCTGCTCAGTCTGCTACTGGTCCATTTTGCAGAGGCATCCATTGTGCTCCCTCCTCTGTACTAGGTAGACACTGGGGAGAATATATCACACAAAAAATAAGGATAAATACAAAAATATTAAACAGGCCCTCTCTAAACTAAATAGCAACGCTCTTTGTCAGGTGCCTAGGCCATAATGATGGGTGTCAAGTTATTTGGGTCTTGGCTTCAATGTCTGCCTAAACTCGACTCGGCCGAGGTGTCAATAGAGGACACTGGACAACTCCACTCTTTTTTTCTTCTTTATTTTATTTCTTATTAATGAAATTAATCAAACTTAGTGCCTGTAATCAGGTTGGAAGTAGGCAATAGGGAGTAGGAGTAGGTTGATAACCTTTAAAAGGAAAAAAGGAAAACAAAATCATATCAATGAAATCAGCTTATTTTAACCACCATTGAGCTAAATCAAATACAAGGCCATCTTTAGCTTCCATGACTATGATATTTTAGCCTATTTTTTACAACTTTAACCTATTTATTGTAGCAAAGGTTTTAATACTATTTTTAAATAAAATTTCCCATGCTTGTAAGCCAGAAATGAACCACTCATAACCAAAATGGCAACCGAGTTTACTCTGACAAATTAAACTCAACTTCATCCATATAATTTTACTACTGCACCCACTGACATCCACATTATATTTCTACATTTCTAAATTATAATCAAGATTAATAAAAGTAAACAGCAAATTATCCAGTCAAATGACCAAAAATACACAACACAAACTCTCTACAAACAATTAGTCAATTAAGTAACTACTAACTAACTAACCTGCACTTATATAGGGCTTTTCTAGTCACAAAGACCACTCAAAGCGCTTTCACTAGTACTAACCCTCTATTCTAAGGGCCTATGGGAAACAGATATCTAGGGACAATTTAGAACAACCAATTAACTTAACATGTATGTCTTTGGATTGTGGGAGGAAACCGGAGCCCCTGGAGTAAACCCACGCAGCACAGGGAGAACATGCAAACTCCACACAGAAAGGTTCCAACCCCTGCCAGCCTGGGGATTCAAACCAGGAACCTTCTAGCTGTAAGGCAACAGTGCTAACCACTGCACCACCGTGCTAGGCACAAAACCTGCAGAACACATCACCAATATTAAACAAAATTTACTGCCACACAACTGATTATTCCCAGTTAATGAAACTACTGCATTTATACATACCAATGGCATCTCCAAGGACATCTACACATTGAAGCTCACACCCTCAGGAGCCATGCTGAATCAAAGACCAAAAACCAAAGGCCCACAGACTTGGCCTCCCAATCAACACCCTCTCCTCCTGCCTGCCAGGAGATTGAGTTGCCACCACACCTGTCCAACCGAACACTGCCCCCCTGAGTGCCAGCCAAAAATCACCATCACTCATCCTGCCCAAATCCTTTGACCAAACAAAGAGAAACAAATGGGAATGGAAAATACACCCACACACATGCACACACACAAAGTCCAGTGACTTAGAACGCAACAATGGGTCATCTTCAAGAACAAACTGGTCATATTTGTGGTATATAGTTCCCTCATCTCCTCCTCTGTGAAGGGTAGCCGCTGACACAGAGGGTGTGTCATTTAAGCAACATGCAAGTTAGGCTAATTGGCATCAAACTGGGGATTCTAAATTGTCCTTAGGTCTGACTGTGAGAGTGAATGGTTGTCTGTCTCTTCTGTGTTGGCCCTGCGATGGACTGGCAATCTGTCCAGGGTGTACCCTGCCTCTCGCCCAAAGATGCTGGGATAGGCTCCAGCCCCCCCGCGACCCGAAAAGGATTAAGCAGAAGAAGATGGGTGGATGGATGGGCTAGCAACCGCAGTACTGTCTATAACAGATACAGGTCAAGTGGACCCCTGACCAAGTCAGCACCCCAAGTGGACCCCAGGATCCAATTTGTACATGTACAAGTACATTTTCAATCCAGTGATTTACAAACTGATTCATATTTTTCTAAAGCTTCATTCAGAACATTCTAGTCCCATATACCTATTCTGTGGATTTTCATCTGGGGCCAGTCAGCCATGAAGAACAGCAGCGGTGGAAAACAGAAGTCTTTTGAAAGCAGAAACGGAGCCAAAGCCTTCTCTGGGTCTTTTAATAGTGTGTGTATATATATATATATATATATACATATATATATGTATATATACGTGTATATATACTGTATATATATACAGTATATATACATATATACATATATATATCTTGATGCTCAGTAAAAATGGAACAGAAGAAAGAAATGAGGGCAGCAGTGGCTCAGGAGGTAGAGCGGGTCGTCCAATAACCAGAGCGTTGGCGTTCAAATCCCGCTCTCCCCAGCCATCCTACTGTTGTGTCCCTGGGCAAGACACTTTACCCACCTTGCCTCTAGTGTCCATGACACTGGGTATGAATGTGCATAAATGTTCAGTAGTGGTCAGAGAGGCCGTTGGCGTGGATTGGCAGCCACATTTCTGTCAGTCTGCCCCAGGGCAGCTGTGGCTACAGTAGTAGCTTACCATTGTCCGTCTGTGGAATGAATGAATAATAGATTTTCATTGTAAAGTGCTTTGGGTTTCTTGAAAGGCACTATATAAATGCAAACCATTATTATATGTTTTTATTGCCTCTATTGTATGACTATTGCTTTATTTGTGCCATTTTGTATTTTTTTTAGCTGTATTTTATTGTTTTTATATTTTATTTATCGTTGATGTCCAGCACTTTGTATCAGCTGTCATTTTTAAAGTGCTTTATCAATAAAGTTGGATTGGATTGAGTTTTCCTTTTAAAATCTGAGACATTTGTTCTTATAAATTTGCTACTTATTGATGTAAATTTGCTTCTCTTTTTTTCTAAATTTGGGATAAATCTGGCATTTTTTAGGGGTACAGGTAGTGAAGTTGCTTGTTTTTGACTTATTTCCATGGATAGTTACTTATTTATTCGTTAGCTTTGCAAGATCTGGCAACACAGTCCCCAAGTCAGCCTCTGCAAGAATAGTGGTAAACCGTTAAATATTAGTGGGTTGCATGTGGATCCCGAATCATTTGAACAGCTTTATGCGAAGCCTCCTTAGGGTAAGTTTCAAAAACAGTGAAATACACTCGTGAAACTTCCCAGAAGTGAACTGAATGTTGCTGATAGCGTCTTTAGCGGTGTCGCTTGGTAAAAGTGCTGTAAAATACTATCTGTTGCATGTATCAGGGTTGATCTGTCTGGGGTTGGATCATGCTCCAGACGCTGGCTGCGCTCTCCCGGAGGACCGCCGCTGCTGCTCCTCTCGCTGCGGGGCTTCGGTGCGTCTCCTCCGGGTCAGTGGACGTAACTGCCCCACTGAACTTCTGGGCCGGGAAGAGAAGGAGAAGTCAGGAGAAATCTAACCAGGAGAATGTCCACGAGCCTGCCACGGGTGAGCCACACACGCATTGAATTCCCTGTGACAGTTCTGAGTCCTGACTGGACTTTGGAGTCTGTCTGGATTCTCCATTTTGATGTTTAATTCACGGGTCATTGATAACTGTTCACGCTGTCGCACGTGCTGCATTAGGTGTGTAGGCAGGGTTCTCCAACATATGGTCCAAGGGTCAAATGTGGTGTGCAGGCCGTTTTCCCCTAGCGTGCTCTTTTTTTCCTCCACATGTTGACACACTTCCCGGATGAAGTGTGTGACTGCTTTGGTCAAAACACCTCAGGGTTGAATTATTGCAGTGCCATTTTATACCTAGGGGTAGCTCTCCTCAAAACAGGCTGTTTTATGGCATATTTCTTTAAATGCTAATAGGACCCAGTTCACTGCATCCTCCCTGTAAGATCATAATATAGGAGTGTTCACCGTGTCGTCACGCGAGTATGTCACGTGATGTTAACACAGCGCTGGTGGGCAAGACGCTAACGTGTTGCATGTTGAGCAGACGCTTCTGCCGATTCGGAGACGTTTTGCGGCAAAATGCCACAGTCTTGTGTTGTTAAACACTGTACTAACAGGTGGGAGAAGGGGGGGGGGGGGGATTGTCCTGGAATAGGATTCCTGCAGATCCAGAGCGCAGGCGAGTGTGGCTGGCAGCATTGAACCGCAAAGACTGTGTCCCAGGGGAGGATGTCCGCGTGTGTGATTTTAATAAACTAATTCATCTGCACAACAGTTCTATGGTATAATAAATAATTATGGTCATAATTATAGTGGTACCCTCTTTATATGTCACCATCTTACTAGGGCCAAAGAATTATAACATTTAGACTGTCATCTCTCATTGAGGTGACAAATGCACTGATTGTAAAAACCTAGTGCCAAATTTACAAAGTCAATCACATTATACAAGGAACTTAGTATTACCGGTAAGACAGAACCCACCGTGTACTGTAAAACCCTTTTCTTTGCCCTTTATTTCACAAATATTGCGAGGCCTGTGTAGATTAACAAAATTTAAGAAGAGTGCAAAATTCATGCTCTGCTAGAAAACAGTGAAAATGTAAGGTGCTCATTTACATGTACATACAGATTATAAAATAGAAGTTGCAGCAAAATTTAACAGTTTAACAGTATAGACCAAGCACTAGAAATACAGGATCAGTCATATAAGATGGGGACCACTGTGACTGTATAGAGTAAATGTAATCATTAATCTAGAGAACAACAATACATGCATTTTGAATGCTAAACATTAGTGGTGGCCATTTTACAAAAAGGTCCATCCTGAGTCGAGATCCATCCAATCACATAGCAATAAATTTAGTATTCTGAGGTCATGAACAAAGTGCACTGTAATTATTTTTTTTGCTGCATGTATTGGCAACAGTTGAACACGGAAACCTGCCACAGTAGCCTATCCAGCAAGAACTAGACTCCAGCCAGTTAAATGTCATACACTGCTGAATTAAATTAAATCAGCCTAGTTTAAAGACTGCTAATATTTTAAAGTGGAAAAGCAAAGAGGTGGTTTCCTGGGTGTCAGAAATACTGGCGTGAACACTTAGAAACTGGCTGAGTTGAGAGACAAGGCACAAAGGAGAAGAGCAGGAAAATCACAGCTGACACTGACAACACCAGTGTGTGTCAGTAACAACTGCTTGTGATACAGAGGAAGTCACTCAGAACATTTCTTATGCCATTAACTAATCATCAGAACTGGAAGCTTTACATCCTGGACAAACCCAGTGACCCCTTGGTTTCCACCTGACGTTAACACAAGAATAGTGAAACCATGCTATGTCACATGTTGGATTGTCACAAGCAATCATCTTCCCAGCTGCTGGCTTGTTACAGACACACACTAGCTGTAATTCAGCCTCTTCCTCAGTGTCACCTGTGATTTCCAGCTTCCTGGTTAAGATCTCTGGCAGAAAGAGATGTTCTTTGCTTTAACTTCAATTCATCATTCAAGAATCAAGTCATTGCAATTGGACTTCAAATGTCACAAACTAGAATTGACTAGATGAATCACTGACACTGACACAGTGACAGTGAGCGTGACTGTCAGGCCAGAGATGGAAACGTGCAGGCAGGTCAGTTTCATCCTTTTTCAGAGAGTGAACCGCAGGACTCAGGCATTGACAAGGAACCTCTGCGATGCCACAATATCTCATAATCTTTGTACAATAAATGCTAGTGTCTTATTATTTTGTTAACATAAGATATTAAGCAAAATATGAGCGTTTCTGTGGATTGTTTCGCTCACCAAACATGGGTCCATGCAAAAGGCGTTGCAACGCTGCAATGTTTTCTTGCCCACCAGCGGACTGCGCATGCGCTAGAATTACGCTTTGTTTACCAAACATGAACACTCCAATATACTGCTCAAAAAAATAAAGGGAACACTTTTTAATCTGAGTTAGCTGGACTAGCCTGCCACAATTTCTTCACTTTAAGTTTTGGAGTGTTTTCATTTCCATCAAAAGACGTGGCATCTTTTCATTCTTAACACATTATCCGGTCCATATCAGTGTAGATATCCAGCTTATTTTTTCCCATTAAAATCTGATGTGTTTTCAAAGTATTCCCTTTATTTTTTTGAGCAGTATATATATATAATATTAGTATGGCGGTGCTTTAGGCTAGGGAGGGGTGATGCCCCGCCTTTGGGGGGTAGCGTCACCAGTGGTATATAAGTCTGTAGCGGGAGACCTATTGTCTTCTCGCTGTGGCTCCTGTACTCACAGTAGGGACTCCCCATGTGTACATAGTTCTTGTTAATAAACTTTTTAAAACGTCACCTCACCTCCCCATTATTCGGACACAACATTTGGCAACGAGGATATACGGAGATGGAGAGGGCTGTGACCATGCTTCGTCCTTTTTTGGAGGCTCTGGGTGTGTGAGCTGTTGGTCCCTTGGGCCAGGTGGTTTGCGGCCTTCCAGAACTATCAGTTGGCGTTAGACCTCGGTGACCTAGACAAATTAAGAGCGAGGGCTATTCTGGTCCATAACCTGGGTATGGAGGGCCAGAAGATCCTCAGCACACTGGGAGGAGGTGACAGCTTTGACAACGTTGTGAGGCTCATGGCCGGCTACTTTCGCGCCCCAGAAAACATCATAATGTGGCGCATTCAGATCTGACAACGGCGCCAGCGACCCAGAGAGTCGGTCCAGCAGTTCGTGGCAGACCTTCGACAGCTGGCGGGTGAGTGCAGGTTTGGGGCCCTGGAGGAGGAGATGGTCCATGACCAGTTGGCCAAACACGTGGCCTACTCCTCAGCTAGGGTTCTTTTTTTTTTTTTATCACCCTTATTGTCATTCAACCGTACAACCAATCATGTACAGCAGAACGAGATTGTGCTTTACCTATCTACAGTGTAAATCACACACACCCCAAGTGCAGAATCAGAGGGCCGCTGCCATGCAAGGCGCCGCCACAGAGTTCCCTCCTCCATTCCATTTATTGCTGAGCACCAAGCTGGATGGCAGGAAGTTCCACTTTTATATGGTCTTCGGCATGACCCGGTCGGGATTTGAACCCCTGCCTCCCGGGTGTGGGGCGGATGCTCTACCAACTGAGCCACCACTCCTGCTAACTCACGCTGGTGAGCTAACTTTGCAAGCGGCCTTGGAGCTAGCGCAACAGCACGAGGCAGCGGCGTGGCTGACAAAACACCTCAGTGGCGACGACGTGCCGGCGAAGAGCGAGGCACATGGGAAGACCCTGGCCTTGTATTCGGTGGAAGTGATGACGAGTACGTGGCCATTGTCAAGATACGGTCCGCCCCGGGGACACTGAAATGCTACGGCTGCGGATCCAGCAGGCACCGCTATCGAGCCAAGGAGTGTACAGCGACGGGCAAGCGTTGTGGATGGTGCAGTCTGCTCCATCACTTTGCTAGAGTTTGCTGCAACTTTGACAAGGAGGAACAGAGGCCAGCTAAGGGAACCATTAAGAAGAAGGTACCTATGGTGGTCCACAGGGTCTCGCCCAACACAGACGGTCGTATCATTTGTGACATTTTGTTGGACGGGACACCGATACTGCTGTTGGTGGACACGGGGTCAGCAGTCTCCATCCTCAACTTGGAAACTGTAAGACAGTGTTTTCCCCACTACAGAGTGAGTAAGACTAACACTACCTGTTATGGTTATGGTAGCCACCCGCTGGATGTTGTGGGCTCGGTGTGGCTGTCGGTGAGGTACAAGGGGGCCTCCATGTGCGCTGCCAAGTTCATTGTGTCGCGGGACGGTAATAACCTAATGGGCTGTGATTTATTTTATGGGCTCAGTTTCACCATCACCTGTGGTGAAGTGGAGGAGTGGTCAGATGGTGGTTTATGGGACCAGCCATTCTAGGTGGGAAGTGGTGATGAAGTGTGGGACTTTGGGTGGCCCATTCCGGGTGAAGAGGGACACCGCCAGCACATTAGTACACCGAATAGGCAGGGGTCCCGTGCCAGTGTTTGTGGTCCTGCGGATGGTGGACCCGAATGCCATGGTTTGATCCCTGCGGTGGCGGAAAGGTCTGAAGAGCTTGAGCTACAGGACTCCGGTGGCTGACTGGATATGGCTGCTGAGTCAACGGTGGCTGGTGCCGTTCCGACGCAACAACATCTGGTATCTGGGGTACCATCAGATGGCATGAACCCTGGCCGTGCCGACATCAAAAGCAAGGGACATGACTCGAGTCAACTTGGCGAACCACTGAGGAGTCATAAAGGTGCCAGATCATGACGCAGATGATGGAGGAAGCCAGCGAGCGCTCCCCTGGGTGAGGGTGATGATGTGCGCCCTTGGGTCGAGCCTCGGCATGGTCGGGTGCGCAGTTCCAGGAAACTGACAGCTGGACAGGATAATCTGCGGGTGGTCCAGTCTGGCGGCGACGGGTACCTGAATTTGACTGATGGGTCTAGACGGCATCCCAACGAGCTGCAGAGTTTGGGCAGGAAAGAAGGCCAACGTAGCCCGTCTTCTGTCGCAAAGAAGAGGAGACGCTCTGGGAGTGGGCCTCGGGATGGACACTCCAGAAAGGGGCCTTCAGGAGACCCGGGTTGAAGTATGTATGGGGGCTTACGGTGTGTCGGATTATGTGCATTTATTGATAGGTGTGTTAAGGTTGTGGTTGCTGTGGTCAATATATGTTCGAGCTGTATTCACATGTTAAAGTTGTAATGGAATGGGGATGAAAAGAACCATGTGGGTAATGTGAAAACATTACCCACATGGTTCTTATGGAAGTTTAAAGTGCTGATGACACGTTTTTGACTTCCTCTAATTTTTCAGCACATAATACAATATGATGAACTAGGTTGGTTTGTGCAGTTCTAAGTCAAACAGGCTTTTTTTCACGCGAATATCCGACGTTTTCATGAGCGCCACGTCACCAATTGCATCAGTGGCTGGAAAACCCCCCGGCCATGTTGTTACGTCATCGACGGAACACAGTGCTTGGCTGCCCTTTGTACACACAGGATGGAAGCGGTTGAAAATATTGACGATGGTTCCAGCACTTGTAGTCTGGAATTGGTTTGTGTTGTCCAATCTTCAGACGATTATAGTTCCGAAGAATGGGATGACAATGAAGAATCTGGGGGCATCAAACCGTATAGGTTTGAGCCATGCCAAGTGGGCATTATGCCTAGCAAGTCAGACTCAGTGACAGTCAGCTGTTCATGTTTTGTGTGCATCATCTCCCTGCCGTGTTGTCAGCCAGTATTGCCAACATTATCACGACGTGTTAGCCACTCCACACAGCCATGGTTCTGTTGCGCCCCTTGTAGCAATGTCGGCTCTGGGGCGCAACCGTGGTTAACATGTCTCCTCTCCATGTTCACTGGGTGATGTCGGCCCCGAACGCCTACTGTTTGTGTTTCTGTGTATTTTTGTAAGTCTTCACCCTTTGGGATCAGTCTTTATGTTCAATACATGTGCTGTGGTGAATCCTATGCTTAAATCTTCATGTAAATTGTCGTTATTTACGCGTAAATCCTCCCTCTCTGTGCACTCTTACGCAGGGCATGGAGAGGGAGCATGAAATAACGATGATTTACAGTACGTGCAGGGTTCACCACAGCACATTTAATATAGAACGACATACAATTCCTAAAAAGGTGAAGACGTACAAAATACACAAACACACTTACTGATGACGTTCGGGGGTTGGCATCGCCAAGAGAACGAATGAGAGGAGGTGTGTTAGCCACAGGTGCGCCCCAGAGCAGACATCGCTTCAAGGACGCATGAGAACCACGGCGAACATGGAGAGACTAACACGTCGTGAGAGTGCTGAAAATACTGGCAGATAAACAACACAGATGACTGGCAAACGGCTGCGAAGTACACACACTGCTGGTGATGGTGTGATGAGAAGCACCTGGGCGAGGACTGGGAAACATGATCAGCGGGAGGGGAATCAGCTGGTGATAATGACAGAGGGGACGTGGCCGGACCGGCGAGAGTCAGCATACAATCAGAGAAAGTAGGTCAAAGCTGCGCGTAAATCCATTAATCCTTCCCCTCCTCGTGCGCTCCTCCTGCATAAAACCGCACGAGGAGTGCACGAGGAGGCTTGTGACAGTTGGAGCTGAAGCGTGTGATGTGGTCTTTTACGCCTGCTGTTTATCTAAGCCTGTGACACAATGTGAAGGCACAGCCGTAAAATTAAGATAAGATAAGCCTTTATTAGTCCCACAATGGGGAAATTCCAGGATTGCAACAGCACAGGGATAGCAACACTCAGAGCAACAATCAGAAGGCAAGAAAAAACAAGAGCAGCTAGTATACATATGTATATATACTGTATATAGTTAGTTAGTTAGTTAATTCCCTTCACGCCATGAAGGCGCATGGGGCGGCGCCCATGCTGGCGCCCACAGTGGTCGACATGGTGCTTCGCTGCGCTTTGTTTGTTTTTGTTTGTCAATTGTGTGTCTGCTTGCACTTATACCCGTGAAGAACTTCTAAATATCAGGACTTTCACCCCCACGGACCTCCTCCCAGTTTTTCTAGCCCCTGCCGCCGATCTGGTTTATTGTTTGGCTCGGAATGTGAGACGGCGGAAGAGAGGAAGACGAGTGGGCGCTCTCGTACGACTTCGCAGGAGAGGCTCGCGAACGGCGCTGCCTGGCATATTTCTGTCCAATACCAACTCTCTCTCTAACAAGGTGGATGAACTGAGACTGCTGATGCGTTTTAAGGACCTCGCCTCCTCAGCTGTCCTCTGCTTTACTGAGACCTGGCTCCGGGAAAATATACCGGACAGCGCGCTGCGCCTCGACGGCTTCCAGCTCTTCCGTGCTGATCGTGACACAGAGCTTTCCGGCAAGACCACAGGAGGCGGTGTCTGCTTCTACATCAACTGTAGCTGGTGCTCTGATGTAACGGTAATTTCCAAACACTGTTCTCCTGCCTTGGAATTTCTTGTTATCAATTGCAAGCCCTTCTATTCCCCGCGGGAGTTTGCTTCTTTCATAATGATCGCTGTGTACGCCCCTCCCGACGCGGACACGCGCGAAGCTCAGCGCGTGCTCGCGGATCACATTCAACACACAGAGCGGAGTTTTCCAGACTCGCTGATTATTGTGGCTGGCGACTTTAATCAGTGCAATCTGAGCCACGATCTCCCCCGCTACAAACAGTTTATTAAATGCCCCACCAGAGGATTAAACACACTGGATCACTGTTACACCACAGTGAAAGACGCATATCGCGCTGTCCCTCGAGCTGCGCTGGGATTATCTGATCACGTGATGGTTCACCTCATTCCCACATACAGACAGAGATTGAAGCTCACTAAACCTGTTGTGAGCACTACGAAGATACGGACCAGTGATGCTGAGGAGAAGCTGGAAACGTGCATGGAAATATCTGACTGGGGCATGCTTAAAGGAGCCACGCATGATCTGGATGAGTACACGGACACTGTGAACTCATATATCCACTTTTGTGAAGAGAACATTCTTCCATCACGCACCAGGGAGAGTTACTCTAATGACAAACCCTGGTTCACAGCTAAGCTCAGACAGATCAGGAAGGAGAAGGAAGCAGCGCTGAAAAGTGGAGACAGGGACTGCTACAGGGAGGTTAAATACCGGTTTAACAGAGAGCTGAAGAGGGCTAAATCTGTGTACTCAGAGAGACTCCAGCAGCAGTTCACTGCTAATGATTCGGCTTCCGTGTGGAGAGGACTGAGGCAGATCACCAACTATCGGCCTCAGGCTCCTAAAGGTCAGGATGACAAAGCCCTTTGTCAGAGACTGTCCCAACACTATGCCCGTTTTGACACCTCGTCATCTGTGTCCAACTCCCCCCCTCCCTCCAGCTCCACAGCCTCCACATTCCCTACTTCATTTAAGGCACCCCCCCCCACCTCCCCCCCTCCCCTTATCATCAGTGAGCAGGATGTGCTCAAACAGTTCTCCAGACTGAACCCGCGCAAGGCCCCCGGCCCAGACGGCGTGTCTCCCTCCACCCTGAGACTCTGTGCGAAACAGCTGGCTCCTGTATTCACAGACATTTTTAACACCTCCCTTAAGTTATGCCACGTGCCATCCTGCCTCAAATCCTCCACCATCATCCCTGTCCCCAAGAAGCCACGGATCACTGGACTTAATGACTACAGACCTGTAGCGCTCACCTCTGTAGTCATGAAGTCCTTTGAGCGCCTGGTCCTGTTCCACCTCAAGTCCATCACCACCCCTCTCCTGGACCCGCTGCAGTTTGCCTACCGAGCCAACAGGTCTGTAGACGATGCAGTCAACCTGGCCCTCCACTCCATCCTGCAGCACCTGGACTCCCCGGGAACCTACGCCAGGATCCTGTTTGTGGACTTCAGCTCCGCATTCAACACCATCCGCCCCGCTCTGCTCCGGGACAAGCTGTCCCTGCTCAACGTGCCTGACTCCCTCTGCAGGTGGATCATCGACTTCCTGACGGACCGGAGGCAGCATGTGCGGCTGGGAAAGACTGTCTCAGACTATACTAGCATCAGCACCGGATCACCCCAGGGCTGTGTACTTTCCCCCCTACTCTTCTCCCTTTACACCAACTCCTGCACCTCCAGCCACCAGTCTGTCAAGTTGATCAAGTTTGCGGACGACACCACCCTCATCGGGCTCATCTCCAACGGCGACGAGTCCGCCTACAGGAGAGAGGTGGCCCAGCTGGCGTCCTGGTGCAGCAATAACAACCTGCAGCTGAACGCTCTGAAGACAGTGGAGATGATTGTAGACTTCAGGAAAGTCACTACTCCTCTGCCCCCCCTCACCCTCTCAGGCTCTCCCATCACCACTGCTGATTCCTTCCGCTTCCTAGGCACTACCATCACCAGGGACCTCAAATGGGAGCTGACCATCAGCTCACTCATCAAAAAAGCCCAGCAGAGGATGTTCTTCCTGCGGCAGCTGAGGAAGCTCAAGCTACCCACCAAGATGTTAGTGCAGTTCTACACAGCCATCATCGAGTCCATCCTCACCACCTCCATAACCGTGTGGTACGCAGGAGCCACTGCCAGGGACAGACTAAGGCTGCAGCGCGTCGTGCGCACTGCTGAGAAGGTGATCGGCTGCAAGCTCCCATCTCTCCAGGATCTGTACATCTCCAGGACCCGGAGGCGTGCTGGCCGGATCATAGCCGATCCCTCACACCCTGGTCACGTACTGTTTGCCCCCCTCCCCTCTGGTAGAAGACTTCGGTCCATCCAGACTAAAACCTCCCGTCACATGAACAGCTTCTTCCCCTCTGCCATTAGACTGCTGAACACTAAGTGACTCTCGTGCACCATGTACAGCAGCTCAACCAGACTCATGTCAATCATCACTGTTTTCTTCCTGCATTACCGACTGCACTATATAGTTCTCCACAGTATCTGCTGCTGGCATATATATTTTAACTGTTGACCAGTATCACTTAATCTTATCCTACACTTTATTACATGTATAGTTTATTTCTCTTATCTTATCATGTTTAATGTTGCAGCATTGTACCGAGACAAATTCCTAGTTTGTGTACTACATGAACAATGGCAATAAACCTGATTCTGATTCTGATTCTGATTCTGATCTCCGTTTCTCTGACCCTAGGCCACACAGCTACTGTAAGTAGTGAAAGCTACAGTGGGGGGTCAGTCCTCTGGTAGCTCTGTGCGTAACTTTACTTTCCCCGTTCCATTATGCGGAGCACCACGCTAGAAGGCAGAAAGTACCATTTTTATATGGTCTTTGGTATGACCCGGCCGGGATTTGAACCCCTGCCTCCCGGGTGTGGGGCGGATGCTCTACCAACTGAGCCACCACTCCGGTTATATACTGTATATACGTATACACACACACACACACACACACACACACACACACACACACACACACACACACACACACACACACACACACACACACACACACACACACACACACACACACACACACACACACAGTACCGTTCAAAATTTTGGGGTCACCCAGACAATTATTTTGTGTTTTCCATGAAAAGTCACATGTATTTACCACCATGAATTGTAAAATGAATAGAAAATATAGTCAAGACATTGACAAGGTTAGAAATAATGATTTGTATTTGAAATAATAATTTTTTCCTTCAACTTTGCTTTCGTCAAAGAATCCTCCATTTGCAGCAATTACAGCATTGCAGACCTAACATGATTGCACAAGGGTTTTCTAATCATCCATTAGCCTTCTGACGCAATGAGCAAACACATTGTACCATTAGAACACTGGAGTGATAGTTGCTGGAAATGGGCCTCTATACACCTATGTAGCTATTGCACCAAAAACCAGACATTTGCAGCTAGAATAGTCATTTACCACATTAGCAATGTATAGAGTGTATTTCTGATTAGTTTAAAGTTATCTTCATTGAAAAAAAGTGCTTTTCTTTCAAAAATAAGGAAATTTCTAAGTGACCCCAAACTTTTGAACAGTAGTGTGTGTATATATATATATATATATATATATATATATATATATATATATATATATAGACACACAGTGCGGAACATTGTGATTGGTGGATGTGCAGCAGAAAGTCTAAGCTCTCTCTCCGCGGATGCGGCGGGCCAGCTGGATGTCTTTGGGCATGATGGTGACCCTCTTGGCATGGATGGCGCACAGGTTGGTGTCCTCGAAGAGACCCACCAGGTAGGCCTCGCTGGTCTCCTGCAGAGCCATGACGGCGGAGCTCTGGAAGCGTAGGTCGGTCTTGAAGTCCTGAGCGATCTCCCTCACCAGGCGCTGGAAGGGCAGCTTATGGATGAGCAGCTCCGTGGATTTCTGGTAGCGACGGATCTCTCTCAGAGCCACGGTACCGGGCCTGTGACGGTGAGGCTTCTTCACTCCGCCGGTGGCCGGAGCGCTTTTCCGAGCAGCCTTGGTGGCTAGCTGCTTCCTGGGGGCTTTTCCGCCAGTAGATTTGCAGGCGGTCTGCTTGGTTCTTGCCATCGCTCTTTATTATTCTGTCTTATATTTCTTGTACGCCGCCTAAACTCCAGCCCGGCACCCGCGTCGTTTTCGCTTCAGTTCTCCCGGTATGTCGAGTTTCTCCGTTATCACCGGGTGGCGGTTGAGTGCTAGCTAACTAACTAACTAACTAACCTGCACTTATATAGCGCTTTTCTAGTCACAAAGACCACTCAAAGCGCTTTCATTAATACTAACCCTCTATTCTAAGGGCCTATAGGAAACAGATATCTAGGGACAATTTAGAACAGCCAATTAACCTAACATGCATGCTTTTGACATGTGGGAGGAAACCGGAGAAATCCCGGAGTAAACCCACGCAACACGGGGAGAACATGCAAACTCCACACAGATCACTGTTGGTCGGGGGCTGGGATCGAACCCACGATCCCACGATCCCCACAATCCCCCAGCCAAGGGTAAACTGTGCTGCCGCAGTGCTAACCACTGCGCCACCGTGCAGCCCTAGCCCTAGCCCTAGCTAGCTCTTCCCTGCTGTATCGTCTCCTGCTGTAAACAGTGGCTCCGTCCACTGACTCGGGAGACCTTTGGGGCGATCTGTGTGTCCGTGATATATATAGAGTGAAAGGTGTGCCGGATCAGAAAGTTATCACCGGATCAGAAAGCAGAAGGAAGATAAAAAGACTCAGAATTGAGCCGCTGTTGCAAAAGGCAGCCAACTCGTGTGGCGCCGGAACCGGAAGAATTAAATTAATTAATTAATTAATTAAAACAAGAAACCAGAGAAACTGTGAGCTACAAAGCTGCTGTCATTCCAGTCAACAACACCGGAGTCCGTTCTGTCGCTGACGTCATGGGGGTGCCACCCTTAATTCGGTGGACGGCACCACAGTCCAGTCAGTGGCTGCGGTTTTTTGATGATAACTGTGGCTTATATTAATCATATATTCCATATCTACATATGTATAGACATATTAGAATGTTTAGGGATTACATATGTGGAATGACCTCACGCCTATGAACAGGACAAGAGGTCTCAACCGCCAGCGAGGATCAGAGAGCAGACAGAGTCGCAGCGGTGGAGACCGGATCGATCTCCCTGACCACCCAGGGTCAGGTGGAGGAGACGGAGGACAATGGAGGGGGGATTATGTTAATGCGGGATGTCAGCTTTGATATGCAATGTCTTTTGTTGAGTGTGGGTATAAGTATGAAGGTCTGACTGCGTTCGACCTCTTATTCTGCTTCTGCACCGAGATGAGACATGTTAGGGAGGTGAAGCTGATATTAAACTTTGATTTATAAAAGTCACATCGCTTCTTCATTTCCAACTCCCTACAATAACTAGTTTATGCAGGCGTGGTTGTAAGTATTATATTGATCGTCGACAATGACTTTTGGGTTTACACAACATCCTAAAAAATGTCAAAAACATGTCATCAGCACTTTAAACTATTAGTGGTGCAACTTAATTGTGTGAAAAGAACACATTTAGTTCATTTTACAGTGTTATAAAATGTATATAGGATTTTTCTTATAGGGATTTAACCTGTTGGTGTTACTATTTATTTGTGGAAAAGTAACCATTTGCCTTGATTTTGCAATGTTGTGTTATGTTAATATTTCCAGCACCTGAGTATCTTATGATGCTGTGATTTTATTTTCCCTTGATTGTGGTGTGGGCTTAATAGCCATTTACATTCTTGAAAGTGAAAGGGAATGTGTGCCACTGTAATGGGGTGATTATGAGATTTTGATGCACAAGACCACCATTGTTGTGCAACTGTTTGAAGAGTGAGGTGCAGTAACACCTGGGTGTGATACCTGGTAGAGTGTGATTGGGGGGGGGGGGGGTTAATTGCCCTATGTTGTGAAACTTGTGGGTTTTTTTAATTGTGGGGAATTCTCTGTGTGAATTGTGTGTATCCTGGGAGTTCCTGGGGTTGGGTACCGCCATTGTGTATGGCAGTGATTGTTATATGTTTAGATTTAACGGGATTAATTTAGTTTGGTGCGTGGCCCTTTTTCTTTCAGGGACTGTTTGTTTACATCGCGGAGTGCTCCGCTTGGCCTGTATGGTGTGTGATTGTGTAAGCCTATACCTTCTTGTATTGGTGCAAAGTGCCTTTATTGTCATTCCATTGCTAATAAACAATGCAACGAAACTGAGATACTGCTCCCTAAAACAAACTATCACACTCACAGTTCACTCATGCATTTAACATTCTCATAATTACAACAATAAATAATGCTTAAAACAATAATACCTAAAAGTTGAATACAATATGTACATAGCAATAATAAAAACATACTGAGCGATAAATAAATAAGACCAGCTTATACACACAGGGTTATTGCCACAAAATAACCTAAAATAACATAAAATAATATCAGCAGTCTGTACGTGTTACATAAATCCATTCAAAATACGTACTGCTGCTGGGAAAAAACTATGATTAAACCTGGTAGTCCGGGTTTTATGGGATCTGTACCACTTTCCTGAGGGAAGCAAGTGAAAGAAATCATGGCCTGGGTGAGCACAGCATACCTGTCAAGGCATACCTCATGCCTCCCTTATTGGGGGGGCTTTCACACCTGTACTGAGTACTTAAAAACTGTATTTGTTGGCAGATGGAAAAAAAACTGAAGCAAAAAAACCCAAACAAAAAACAAACAAACAACAACAATTGCAACATGAACTATTTCAAACATATTTATTCAAATGTACACTTATATGGACACAATCTTGAGCCATAACTTTTTGGTAATGTGAAAATAATAAGCCAAGTAGCACAAAAAAATAAAAAATAAATAAATTTAAAAAAAATGATAATATTAATAATAAATAAAAATAAGTAAAAAAAAACCCAATATTTTTCAAATTTACATTAGCACAAGGTAGATTGCTTAATTTGAAAGTACACAATAAGAATAATTCTGAATATAGTTCTTAATTGTCAGCTAGATATATATACTTGGAATTAAAGAGTTTTTAATTGTTAGCTTTGTTACACTAATGCACTTGGATGAACTTGAAACAAGAAAATGTTCACTGATGCTGCTTGTTATAGTTCCAAGTAGCAGCCTTTGCTGACTCTAGCATTTCTTTTGAAGGCTTGACCTTGAAGCATGGAGTGTCACAATTCATTTTCACTTGCATGAAAGAAGTCACAGTTTCTGGGAGCATACTTTTTCTGAAGTCGGTGTGAATTTTCCTGACCATGCTGAAAGCTCTCTCACTGTCAGCATTGCTGTGAGGAAGGCAAAGCAGTGCTGAGTACACTTTGAGGAGCTGGGGGAAGCGGGGCCACAATTACCGGGACTTACTACACTTCACTGCTGCAGAAATTGCAGAAGGTCATCAAAAGCAATCATCATGCTGACCAAAGGTGTCCGCTTCCTGCAAGATAATGCCGGGTTCACAACTTACACGTTGCCCAGAGGGAAGCACAGTCCTGCGGCTATTTAATCCTTCCTCACCCCACTTCCCCTCCCTACCTTACACCATTGACTTCCACCTTTTTTCAACAATGAAGTCATTTTTGAAGGGCAAGCCCTTCCAAGACAATGAAATGCTGATTTCCATGGTCAAGTTATGGCTTCTGGCACAGCCTGCAGACTTCTACAGTTGAGGTCTCCGCAGCTGCATAAAGCGATAGGAGAAATGTGTAACCTTGGTGGTAACTATGCAGAGAAAGACTAATAAATGTGCCAAGGTTGAGTCTTCTCAGTCCATGGAAGATGACTCAGGGGAAATCTCTGATGAACAGCCCTCATAAATGTGTAACATTTCTATATTTTAGCTAAATTATATAAAATTGAAAAGCCTGTTTTTTAGTGCCATAGCTCTCATGGAGCAGCATATGCCCTGCTGAAGCTGAACAGCGCTGTCAGTCAAAGATGGTGTTTCCCTATTCTCACCTACTGTAAATCATCACCTTCATTGGGTTTGATCTACTGAAAGCTGAAGTTTGATACTTTATATCCAGTGTGTCTAGGAAGCATGAAGGACTAAAAAGGCGCCGACCTGCAGTGTGGGTCTGGCTGTCAGGTACGATCTGATGCAGATGAGCGTATGCGTATGCTCGTCCGCCGCTGCAAAGGTGGGTTTGAGTCGGTCTATGCCAATTTCTCGAAGCTCGGACTCTCCCATTCTTTTCGGTGACGTCCAGTCCCTCGATTTCCCTTTTCTTCAAGCTTTGTTTTCTTCGCCGGCGGCGCACTGCATGAACCCATTTTGAAAATCACAAATCACAACTAGAAAAGCACTCGGAGAGCGCAGACCTCCGCCAAGCGCCACAGTTCCCCCCATACAGTGTTTGTGTGTACGTTTTCAGATTCCTTGACCATGAAAACATATGACTAGCAATTGGATTGACAATGATAGGATTAGTGGTTCAGTAGTTATTCAGGAAAATGGCATTTTCTGTAATGGCGGCCACAGTTCCCCCCATACAGTGTTTGTGTGTACATTTTCAGATTCCTTGACCATGAAAACATATGACTAGCAATTGGATTGACAATGATAGGATTAGTGGTTCAGTAGTTATTCAGGGAAATGGCATTTTCTGTAATGGCGGCCACAGTTCCCCCCATACAGTGTTTGTGTGTACGTTTTCAGATTCCTTGACCATGAAAACATATGACTCAGACAAACCCCGGCAAAAACATTACCTCCTTGGCGGAGGTAATAAAAAAGACTGCTTAGGTGCGCTCAATGTCGCCAGGCATCGAATTACTGTTCAGTTGATTTTAGGTTCTCTCAATAATTTTTTTTTCGCTGTATATTTTTCTTTTTGGCGTACAGAAATGACAGTACGCCCGTATTTGCTAAAATTGCATTTTCCCCGTATTAAAATATGGCGAAACCGTATCACTTGACAGGTATGGCACAGTCTTTAATGATGGCAGTAGCTCTGTTGAGGTACTGAGACATGGAAATCTCTTCCAGAGAAGGGAAAGAACAGCCAGTGATTTTTTGCGCAGTCTCGATCACTCTCTGGAAGGCTTTGCGGTCTGCGGCTGAACAGCCCTCATACCAAACCGTGATGCCATATGACAAAATGCTCTCAATAGCAGAGCGATAAAATAAAACCAGCAACTGTGCATTCAGGCCATTCTTGGTGAGGAGCCTCAGAAAGTGTAGACGTTGTTGAGCCTTTTTTATCGTAGCTATGGTGTTAACTGCCCAGGTAAGGTTGTGAGAAATGTGGTGTGTGTATCGGGTGAAAATTATTTGGTTGGGTACATTTGTGTGCTTGTTTTTTCAAAAGGGGGGGTAGAATGTAAGATCATAATATATGTATATATACACTACCGTTCAAAAGTTTGGGGTCACTTAGAAATTTCCTTATTTTTGAAAGAAAAGCACTTTTTTTCAATGAAGATAACTTTAAACTAATCAGAAATACACTCTATACATTGCTAATGTGGTAAATGACTATTCTAGCTGCAAATGTCTGGGTTTTGGTGCAATATCTACATAGGTGTATAGAGGCCCATTTCCAGCAACTATCACTCCAGTGTTCTAATGGTACAATGTGTTTGCTCATTGCGTCAGAAGGATAATGGATGATTAGAAAACCCTTGTGCAATCATGTTAGGTCTGCAATGCTGAAATTGCTGCAAATGGAGGATTCTTTGACGAAAGCAAAGTTTGAAGGAAAAAATTATTATTTCAAATACAAATCATTATTTCTAACCTTGTCAATGTCTTGACTATATTTTCTATTCATTTTGCAACTCATGGTGGTACATAAGTGTGACTTTTCATGGAAAACACAAAATAATTGTCTGGGTGACCCCAAACTTTTGAACGGTAGTGTATGTGTGTACTTTATTGATCCCCAGAGGGGAAATTGAGGGCATCCACCTGGATGGATGAAGCAGCCATGGTACGGCACTATCCCTTAACCATTCACACACACATTCACACCTAGGGCCACTTTAGAGTCTCCAGTTAACCAACCTGCATGTTTTTTTGGCCTGTGGGAGGAAACCGGAGAAATTCCGGAGTAAACCCACGCAGATACGGGGAGAACATGCAAACTCGTGTTTGAATGCAAACCCCTTGGTCAGGGGCTGGGATCGAACCAGGGATCCCATGGCCAAGGGTGAGTTGCGTGTGTGATGTGTGTGTGTGTGTGTATAAATATATATATATATATATATATACAGTGGGGTAAAAAAGTATTTAGTCAGCCACCAATTGTGCAAGTTCTCCCACTTAAAAGATGAGAGGTCTCCAATTTTCATCATAGGTATACCTCAACTATGAGAGACAAAATAAGAAAAAAAAAAAAATCCAGAAAATCACATTGAAGGATTTTTAATGAATTAATTGGTAAATTCCTTGGTAAAATAAGTATTTGGTCAATAACAAAAGTTCATCTCAATACTTTGTTATATACCCTTTGTTGGCAATGACAGAGGTCAAACGTTTTCTGTAAGTTTTCACAAGGTTTTCACACACTGTTGCTGGTATTTTGGCCCATTCCTCCATGCAGATCTCCTCTAGAGCAGTGATGTTTTGGGGCTGTCGCTGGGCAACACAGACTTTCAACTCCCTCCAAAGATTTTCTATGGGGTTGAGATCTGGAGACTGGCTAGGCCACTCCAGGACCTTGAAATGCTTCTTACGAAGCCACTCCTTTGTTGCCCGGGCAGTGTGTTTGGGATCATTGTCATGCTGAAAGACCCAGCCACGTTTCATCTTCAATGCCCTTGCTGGTGGAAGGAGGTTTTCACTCAAAATCTCACGATACATGGCCCCATTCATTCTTTCCTTTACACGGATCAGTCGTCCTGGTCCCTTTGCAGAAAAACAGCCCCAAAGTATGATGTTTCCACCCCCATGCTTCACAGTAGGTATGGTGTTGTTTCTCCTCCAAACACGACAAGTTGAGTCTTTACCAAAAAGTTCTATTTTGGTTTCATCTTACCATATGACATTCTCCCAATCCTCTTCTGGATCATCCAAATGCTCTCTAGCAAACTTCAGACGGGCCTGGACATGTACTGGCTTAAGCAGGGGGACACGTCTGGCACTGCAGGATTCGAGTCCCTGGCGGCATAGTGTGTTTCTGATGTAGCCTTTGTTACTTTGGTCCCAGCTCTCTGCAGATCATTCACTAGGTCCCCCCATGTGGTTCTGGGATTTTTGCTCACCGTTCTCGTGATAATTTTGACCCCACGGGGTGAGATTTTGCGTGGAGCCCCAGATCGAGGGAGATTATCAGTGGTCTTGTAAGTCTTCCATTTTCTAATAATTGCTCCCACAGTTGATTTCTTCACACCGAGCTGCTTACCTATTGCAGATTCAGTCTTCCCAGCCTGGTGCAGGTCTACAATTTTGTTTCTGGTGTCCTTTGACAGCTCTTTGGTCTTGGCCATTGTGGAGTTTGGAGTCTGACTGTTTGAGGTTGTGGACAGGTGTCTTTTATACTGATAACGAGTTCAAACAGGTGCCATTAATACAGGTAACGAGTGGAGGACAGAGGAGCCTCTTAAAGAAGTTGTTACAGGTCTGTGAGAGCCAGAAATCTTGCTTGTTTGTAGGTGACCAAATACTTATTTTACTGAGGAATTTACCAATTAATTCATTAAAAATCCTTCAATGTGATTTTCTGGATTTTTTTTTTCTCATTTTGTCTCTCATAGTTGAGGTATACCTATGACGAAAATTGGAGACCTCTCTCATCTTTTAAGTGGGAGAACTTGCACAATTGGTGGCTGACTAAATACTTTTTTGCCCCACTGTGTATATATATATATATATATATATATGTGTGTGTGTGTATATATGTATACACTACCGTTCAAAAGTTTGGGGTCACTTAGAAATTTCCTTATTTTTGAAAGAAAAGCACTGTTTTTTCAATGAAGATAACTTTAAACTAATCAGAAATACACTCTAATATCTAATATACATTGCTAATGTGGTAAATGACTATTCTGGCTGCAAATGTCTGGTTTTTGGTGCAATATCTACATAGGTGTATAGAGGCCCATTTCCAGCAACTATCACTCCAGTGTTCTAATGGTACAGTGTATTTGCTCATTGCGTCAGAAGGCTAATGGATGATTAGAAAACCCTTGTGCAATCATGTCTGCAATGCTGAAAACAGTTTAGCTGGTTAGAGAAGCTATAAAACTGACCTTCCTTTGAGCAGGTTGAGTATCTGGAAAAAATTATTATTTCAAATACAAATCATTATTTCTAACCTTGTCAATGTCTTGACTATATTTTCTATTCATTTTACAACTCATGGTGGTAAATAAGTGTGACTTTTCATGGAAAACACAAAATAATTGTCTGGGTGACCCCAAACTTTTGAACGGTAGTGTATGTATATATATATATATATATATATATACTGTGTATATATATACAGTGGGGTAAAAAAGTATTTAGTCAGCCACCAATTGTGCAAGTTCTCCCACTTAAAAGATGAGAGAGGTCTCCAATTTTCATCATAGGTATACTTCAACTATGAGAGACAAAATAAGAAAAAAAAAATCCAGAAAATCACATTGAAGGATTTTTAATGAATTAATTGGTAAATTCATCGGTAAAATAAGTATTTGGTCAATAACAAAAGTTCATCTCAATACTTTGTTATATACCCTTTGTTGGCAATGACAGAGGTCAAACGTTTTCTGTAAGTTTTCACAAGGTTTTCACACACTGTTGCTGGTATTTTGGCCCATTCCTCCATGCAGATCTCCTCTAGAGCAGTGATGTTTTGGGGCTGTCGCTGGGCAACACAGACTTTCAACTCCCTCCAAAGATTTTCTATGGGGTTGAGATCTGGAGACTGGCTAGGCCACTCCGGGACCTTGAAATGCTTCTTACGAAGCCACTCCTTCGTTGCTCGGGCGGTGTGTTTGGGATCATTGTCATGCTGAAAGACCCAGCCACGTTTCATCTTCAATGCCCTTGCTGGTGGAAAGAGGTTTTCACTCAAAATCTCACGATACATGGCCCCATTCATTCTTTCCTTTACACGGATCAGTCGTCCTGGTCCCTTTGCAGAAAAACAGCCCCAAAGTATGATGTTTCCACTCCCAAGCTTCACAGTAGGTATGGTGTTCTTTCTCCTCCAAACACGACAAGTTGAGTTTTTACCAAAAAGTTCTATTTTGGTTTCATCTGACCATATGACATTCTCCCAATCCTCTTCTGGATCATCCAAATGCTCTCTAGCAAACATCAGATGGGCCTGGACATGTACTGGCTTAAGCAGGGGGACACGTCTGGCACTGCAGGATTTGAGTTCCTGGCGGCGTAGTGTGTTTCTGATGTAGCCTTTGTTACTTTGGTCCCAGCTCTCTGCAGGTCGTTCACTAGGTCCCCCCATGTGGTTCTGGGATTTTTGCTCACCGTTCTCGTGATAATTTTGACCCCACGGGGTGAGATCTTACGTGGAGCCCCAGATCGAGGGAGATTATCAGTGGTCTTGTATGTCTTCCATTTTCTAATAATTGCTCCCACAGTTGATTTCTTCACACCAAGCTGCTTACCTATTGCAGATTCAGTCTTCCCAGCCTGGTGCAGGTCTACAATTTTGTTTCTGGTGTCCTTTGACAGCTCTTTGGTCTTGGCCATAGTGGAGTTTGGAGTCTGACTGTTTGAGGTTGTGGACAGGTGTCTCTTATACTGATAACGAGTTCAAACAGGTTCCATTAATACAGGTAACGAGTGGAGGACAGAGGAACCTCTTAAAGAAGAAGTTACAGGTCTGTGAGAGCCAGAAATCTTGCTTGTTTGTAGGTGGCCAAATACTTATTTTACCGAGGAATTTACCAATTAATTCATTAAAAATCCTTCAATGTGATTTTCTGGATTTTTTTTCTCATTTTGTCTCTCATAGTTGTGGTATACCTATGATGAAAACTGGAGACCTCTCTCATCTTTTAAGTGGGAGAACTTGCACAATTGGTGGCTGACTAAATACTTTTTTACCCCACTGTATATATATTGCTAAAAAAAAATAAAGGGAACACTTTGAAAACACATCAGATTTTAATGGGGAAAAAATAAGCTGGATATCGAAATTGTGGCAGGCTAGTCCAGCTGAGTAAGCTGGACTAGCCTGTCATAATTAGATAGATGCATATTATTTATATATATATCTATCTATATCTATCTACGTATATCTATCTCTATATCTATATCTATATATATATATATATATACTGTATACTGTATATATATATAATATTAGTGTGACGGTGCCCTAGGATAGGGAGGGGTGATGCCCCACCTTTGGACCTGTGGTATATAAGTGTGTAGCGGGAGACGTATTGTCTCCTTGCTGTGGCTCCTGTACTTGCGGTAGGGACTCCCCATTGTGTACATAGCTCTTGTTAATAAACTTTATAAAACGTCACCTCGCCTCCTCGTTATTCGGACACAACACTCCCATTTTTATAATTTCTCTGAAATTTATGCTTTGATGATGGTGATGTCCTGTTTGAAGTTCACGTTAGCTTTTAGCTTTGGTTGCTGGACAAAGTAACAAACTGATGATTGGCTGAATGTTAGAGTTACCGTTCAAGCCCATTTCCTTAAAAACGCCTAAAAATAACTTACCCAAAGTAAATCAAAAGCTGTTCTTCAACCCTTTGCAGTATCTTCATTGGGCTGGTCTCATTCAAAAGAAAACTCTCTAAATTTTTTGGCAAAACAGTCAAAATCTCTCTAAAGGTGCCTTCACACCAGATGCGAACGGGCGAATTTTTCACGCAGCACGATTACATTGTAACTCAACTTAACCCTCTAACTGTCCACATTGCATGGACGGGTCGCGCGCCCCCAGTGGCACAGCGCAGCAACTGCACCTGTCAACTTATTGACTAGGGATGTAACGATATTGACGTTATCGCGATATCGCGTTAGTATAAGTGTCTCGATACCGTCGTGATCGTGTTACGATATTAAGAGGGCGGGTATCTGTAAAAAAACAACAAGAAATAAGCAGGCTCCCACGCAACAAAGCATTGTAAACTACACAGACCATGATCCTTTGTGCTGCGTCATCACAAGAACTGTTGTTGAGCCAATAGGAGTGCATGCTGCACGCTGTCCACACAACAAACATGGCGGCGGACAAAGTTCGACTCATGTAAATAAGAAGAAAACACCCCCGAAGAAAACACCCCTGAAGTTGAGATTGTGCAAGCCCCAGCAACTTTTAAATCAGATGTGTGGAGGCATTTTGGTTTTGCCGTGTCTAAAAACACTAAAGGAGAGAGGGTGGCGGACAGACAATGGCCTCATTAGCAAAGATAATGTCCTCATTAGCATAGACCTACCTATGTATACCCGCTACCTTAGTGCCCAGTGAGAGAGTATTTTCTACAGCAGGGGATATTGTAAATGCCCAGAGGTCTCTTCTTCTCCATTGCAATGTAGATCTTTTGATCTTTCTGAAGAAAAACTTGAACATAAGCTAAGGTCAGTGTTTTCCAGTAGGCTTTTTGCCTGACTTAATTGTTTCAACAGGCTGTTTTTATTTGCCTAGCACATTTATGATTAATTTTACTTTACACATTGAACCTGGCTTAACTTGATCTTCGTTTGCTCTTAAAGGGAATTCCCTATTGTTGTTTACAGTTGCTCTAGTTGCTGCTCAGTATGATCCTTGCACATAAGAAGAATCAGTTATGTGACCAAATATTACCAAATATTACCAGATGGTATATTGTTGTTCCTGACTTGAACTTGCACTTTAAAAGCACTAAGTGATCAGCATTTTATGTTGTCATGATCCATAAATATAAAAATAAATGGCCTGGTGACTGGCAAAAACAGATTTAATGGCAGTTTTTGGTTATTATCATCACAAACACAATATTATGAGCTATTTTACAATACCGTGAGCCTCTCCACAATATCGCAACAAATATCATACCGTGAGATCAATATCGAAATCGTATCGTACGGTGAGATTTTGATATCGTTACATCCCAATTATTGACGTCCCCCGGCTATACTGAGAATTTGTATTGATCTGTATTGATCTGACAGTTCAGAATGTGGTAGACACACGCCAGAGGAATCTTGGCTGACATAGAATACAGCAAAGAAGAAGAACTCTTCATTATTCTTCTTCCTTTTTCCGCTTTGAGCTCACAACACCAATGTGCGAATCTGACTGAAACTGCATCATACAGGAAAAATAGCCGCGTAATACAAACGAAATTCATGTGGGATAATCATAAGAGTTTGTAGATGTGGTAGATGGTGTAAATGATCGACCAAACACAAAACAATGACCACGATGGGGGAAAAACTGAGCTCACAACACCAAGATGGCGGTGCCCATGTCATCATGGATTCTCATAGGAAAAATGCATCAAACAGGAAAAATAGCCACGTAATACAAACGAAATTCACGTGGTATAATCATAAGAGTTTGTAGATGTGGTAGAGAGTGTAAATGACTGAGCAAACGCAAAACATCGACCACGATGGATGAAAACGGACCGGTCATGTAAGCGAGCGAGCACCCCCCCCCCCCCCCCCCCCCGCAACAGGTAAGAGACGAATACATGGTTTTTTTTTTGTTTGTTTGTTTTTTTTTTTACATTTTATTGATTTTCTGGTTCATATACTTTGAAGATTAGATAAAAACGTAGATAGATGTACTTTATTGATCCCAAACTGGGAAATTACAGTGTAACAGCAGCATGACAGTAGACAACCAAACAACAGAAACACACACGACAGACAAAGGGATTACCCGTGGAAAGTAAAACTAACACAACTGTAAAACCTATATACATCATAGCTTAACCCCATGCACTCTGGTCAAGTTCCCTAAAAACGTCAAAAAATAACGTACCCAAAGTAAATCAAAAGCTGTTCTTCAACCCTTTGCAGCATCTTCATGGGGTTGGTCTCATTTAAAGTAGAACTGAACTGAACGGCATTGAACGGCACTGGGTGATAATACATACAATTATAAAGATAATTTATCATTGGCACCCCCTCCACAAATCCTGGAATCTTGGAGAAAATTGCGATTTTGAATTTCCCGCCCTGAAAAATCAGACAAATCCGCCGATTAACCGGAAGTGCAGCCGGAGTTCCGCGTGACGTCACGAGTGTGACACAGTCCTCCATGTTTACCATTGCGAGCACGTCGACACTGGTTGTTTTTGGTGCATTTTGTCGTGATAGTCGACTACAAAACACTTCCAACACCTGGGAAGATCTGTTCAGTGGCCAAGGAAAGCTGTCATGGCGACGAAAGAAAAGAAAGGGGGAGGAAAAGCGACCGGGAAGCGATGCGTTTCTAGATATAGATATTACAGTGATCCCTCGCTACTTCGCGTTTCACCTTTCGCGCCCTCAGTGCATCGCGGATTTTTCAAAAATATTAATCAAAAATTCAAAATTGAGAAAAAATGGCACGAAAGTTGCCCGGGCGCTAGCAGAAGGCAGGGAGAGTACATTAGAACATCAGGTATCAACACGGAGAGCCCGCACAACTCAAAATCCACCTCTCTGACCACCGCTCCACTCCTCTCCGCCCACCTCTTCACCGCTCGGGAATCTCGCAAGCTGATTGGCCGAGACGTTTTACCCAGCTTCTCTCCCTGCAGAGCGCACATACCCAGCGAAGGAAGACCGCATTCATTGTTCTTTATCGCTCGTGTTGCTTAGTGGCACTTTTCGCTGTTCTCTTGTGCCTTTTTGTGCAAAATAGTGCTTGTGACGCCCTTGGGGGGGGGGGGCGGGGGGGATACTTCGCTGTTTTTCACTTTTCGCGGTCGGTTCTGGTCCCCATTAAACGCGATAAGTGAGGGATCACTGTATTTATAAATAGCACAGTCAAATGCAGAGGCCAGTTCTGTTCATGTGTATTGCCACTATAGTCTGTAGAAGTATTGTAATACATAGCCCAATTTTTTGAATGAATGAATGAATTTATTTATTTCGGATAGTACAGTACAGGTTGAAAGAAACTGAATGATATAACAACAAGGTCAAATTGAACAATGACTCATCAGATTGATTTAATTTCCCTTACAGAGACTTGGTTAGGACAAGAGGATTATGTTGGTTTAAATGAATCAACTCCCTCTGGTTATTTAAACTGTCAAAATCCCAGAAGTTCTGGTCGTGGAGGAGGAGTAGCAGCAATTTACCATTCCAAATTACTAGTTAATGTAAAGCAAAAAACATGTTATAATTCCTTTGAGGGCCTGGTCCTCAGTGTTGGGCACTTTAGCAATTCCAGGTTAAACCCAATTTTATTTGCCATTGTTTATCGTCCCCCATCAACCTATTCAGAATTTTTATCCGAATTTCCTGATTTCTTAGCTGATTTAGTGCTGAAATCTGATAGAATAATTATAGTAGGGGACTTTAATATACATGTGGATGTAGATAGTGACTGCCTTAATGTGGCTTTTAATTCAATATTAGACTCGATTGGGTTTTCTCAGAAAGTAGGAAATTCTACTCATTACCTCCACCATACATTGGACCTTGTTCTGACATATGGCATAGAAATAGAAAATCTGGTAGTGTCTCCTCATAACCCTGTACTGTCAGACCATTGTCTGTTAACCTTTGATTTTACTATTTCTGACTATTTGGCTCCTAAAGAAAAATATTATCACAGTAGATGCCTCTCAGATGATGCTGTTTCCAAATTTATGCAGATTGTTTCCTCTATGCCATGTGTCAACACAACGGAAATAAGCTATAGACAGCTTGCTCCTTCTGTAATTGATAACATGGTGGATAGTGTTTCAGCTTCTCTACATCAGGCTCTAGACTTGGTGGCCCCCTTAAAAAAGAAAAAGTCTAATCAGAGATTTTTAACTCCTTGGTTCAACACAGAAACTCGTAGCTTAAAACAGAAGACTCGTCAATTAGAAAGAAAATGGCGCTCTACTAATTTAGATGAAATCTATTTAGCTTGGAGAAATCATCTTTTAATTTATAAAAAATCTCTTAGAAAAGCTAGAACGAGTTATTACTCTGCATTAATAGAAGAGAACAAGAATAATCCCTGGTTTCTTTTCAGTACTGTAGCCAGGTTGACAAAGAGTCAGGACTCTGTCAATCCTAGCATCCCCTTAGAGCTTACTAGTCAGGACTTTATGAACTTTTTCAATAATAAAATTTCATCCATCAGAGATAAAATCAATCAGATTCTTCCCACAGTTAACTTAAATACTGTAACTACTACAACTCCTTCTATTGATGTCTGTCTTGATGAGTTTACTCCAATCGACCTTTGTGAGTTAGACAAAATAGTTTCCTCATCCAAACCTTCAACTTGTCTTTTAGACCCTATTCCTACCAGGTTATTTAAAGAAGTCTTCCCACTTATTGGTAGCTTTATTCTTCATATAATCAATTCTTCATTAACTTTAGGCCATGTACCGCAGGCTTTTAAAACGGCTGTAATTAAACCCTTACTCAAAAAGCCAACGCTAGATCCAGGAGCTTTAGCTAACTATAGACCAATCTCTAATCTCCCTTTCATTTCAAAAATCTTAGAAAGAGTTGTTGCTATGCAATTATTTGACCACCTGCAGGGAAATGGTTTATTTGAGGAGTTTCAATCTGGGTTTAGAATCCATCATAGCACTGAAACAGCCTTAGCGAAGGTCACTAACGACCTCCTCATTGCATCTGATAATGGACTAGTTTCTGTACTTGTCCTTTTAGATCTTAGTGCAGCTTTTGATACTATTGATCATAATATTCTACTTGATAGATTAGAACACTATGTTGGACTTAATGGAACTTCGTTGCAGTGGTTTAGATCTTATTTATCTGATAGGTTCCAGTTTGTTCATGTAAATGATGAGTTTTCTCTCAGCTCAAAGCTTAGTCATGGAGTTCCACAGGGATCTGTGCTTGGCCCTACTCTTTTTAGTTTATATATGCTTCCGTTAGGCAACATTATTAGAAAGCACTGTATACATTTTCACTGTTATGCAGATGACACACAATTATACCTGTCAATGAAGCCAGATGATACTAATCAATTAGCCAAGTTAGAAGCCTGTCTTAAGGAAATCAAAGTTTGGATGACTTGTAATTTCCTGCTATTAAATTCAGATAAGACTGAAGTCATTCTTGTTGGTCCAAAAAACCTTAGAAATTCCTTTCCAAATCAAACTTTCAGTTTGGATGCAGTTACTCTTTCTCTTAATAGCTCTGTGAGGAACCTTGGAGTTATTTTTGATCAGGATTTGTCCTTCAATTCACATATTAAATTTGTTTCTAAGACTGCCTTCTATCATTTGCGTAATATTGCCAAGATTAGGAGCATCTTGTCTCAGAGTGATGCTGAGAAGCTGATCCACGCTTTTGTTAGCTCGAGATTAGATTATTGTAATTCTTTATTATCAGGTTGTCCTAAAACATCTTTAAAAAGTCTTCAGCTGATCCAAAATGCTGCAGCAAGAGTTTTAACAGGTACTAGAAAGAGAGATCATATCTCTCCGGTTCTGGCCTCCCTTCATTGGCTTCCCATAGAGTTTAGAATTAAGTTTAAAATCCTTCTTCTTACTTACAAAGCTCTAAACAATCAGGCTCCTTTTTATTTAAAAGATCTGATACTACCGTATCATCCTAACAGAGCACTACGCTCCCAAAATGCAGGTTTACTTGTAATACCTAGAATCTCCAAAAGTACAATGGGAGGCAGAGCCTTCAGTTATCAAGCTCCTCTCCTGTGGAATCAGCTGCCAATCTGGATTCGGGAGTCAGACTCGATCTCTGTTTTTAAGAATAGGGCTAAAACCTACCTTTTTGATATAGCCTACAATTAGGGAGGGATCATGTGTTTTCTGAACCCTCCCTTAGTTATGCTGCTAATAGGTTTAGTCAGCCGGGGGACCTCCAGTAATGCACTGGGCCTCACTCCTTTCCTCACTCTCTATGAAATATTTTTTTTTTTGCTGGTCATTAACATTTGTTTGTTCTCTCCCATAGATTGAGTCCCCATCGTGCTGTTTGCTCTCTACATGTCTGTTCTTTTCTTCTTCTCTATCCCCTCACCCCCCAGCCAGTCGCAGCAGATGACTGCCCCTCCCTGAGCCTGGTTCTGCTGGAGGTTTCTTCCTGTTAAAAGGGAGTTTTTCCTCTCCACCGTCGCCAAGTGCTTGCTCACAGGGGATCGCCTGATTGCTGGGGTCTTTCTGCAACTGTGGGGGTCCTCCCTACAGTTGATAGTGCTATGAGATGACTGTTGTTGTGAAATGGCGCTATATAAATAAAGTTGAATTGAATTGAATTGAATTGATTATACAATTCAACGTAAGTTATCCGAAATGGGTGATGGCTGAAGCCGCAGCTTATATTGCCTACCCATATTCCATCCAAGAATTCAAAAGAGAAAACAGGCAAGAGCGATTACAATTCAAAACAAAACTAAGACAAAATGTGACAGAGAAAAAAGAAAACTAAGCTACAACACAACACAGGCTGGATATGTTACAACTCGCCGCTCATTAGCGGCGCCAGCTGCGCGCACACTTGCGCCTCATCAGCAGCGTGGGATATAAGCCACTCTGCCCTGGGCTTCGGCATGAAGCCGTCTGATTCCTTCAGCCCTCTTGCTGCAGAGGAACCCCCTCATCTCCCAGCAAGATCTACAGCGTAAGCATACCTACCTTTGCCTTTCCAGTCTCTCCCCTGTGCACAGGTGTATTCCCCGGCGGCGGACCTCACCTCTGCATCGCCGTCTGCCAGCTGCTGTCACAGGTGCATTAGGTCTCCCGGGCTCGCCGTTGTGCACGCCTGCCACCTGCCACACTCCTGCATCCTCCTCTGTCTCGTCACCAATCCTGAATGCCTCTTCACTCTGAAAACTCTGGTGTTCTTGACTGCTGGAACTGCTATCATCTGCCATTGTTGTTTTGTTTAGGGATCACACTCGTGACGTCACGCAGCGTCGTCTGCACTACTTCCGGTTTGTTTGGCACTGCCAGCCAGAGGCAAAAGTTTATCGGCTTATAGCTTGGCCATCGCACGGCCTAAAAATTTCTTTTATGTGTTGAAAAATACAATAGGTAATAAGGAATTAATCTGCTATTCTACTTTTTGCGCCAAAAGGTGGGTTCAGTTCTACTTTAAAAGAAAACACTTTGAATTTTTTTTGGCAAAACAGTCATAATCACTCTAAGTGGTCCTGCAACTGAGTAACAGTCATCTAAACATACTGAACTTGAAGAAAATAAATTTCGCCTGGGTGTTTTTTTGGATACAAATGCTTGCAAATAACACACAGCTATCAGATCCGGGCTGGAAAATGCAACAGAAATGTAGAACCAAGTGTTATCCAGCTGAGGTCAAAATTTTGTAACAATACCACAAAAAATGAATATATTACACAGCTTTTTTCTTAGGTTGTTCCCAGGCGTTTTTGAACTGTGCCAAATTGTGCCAAATGGCACAGTTTGGAAAAACGTCTGTAACTTTTGAATGATTCAATATAGAAGCTTCATCTTGGGCTCTAATGAAAGGTGAAGGGCTGTGTATGTGTGTGTGTGTGGGGGGGGGGGGGTTGTTTATTCATTCATTCATGAATAAACAACCACTAAAAATTATACTAAAATATCTGTAATGTAGAAGATAACAATCCCCCCCCTGCCCCCCGCTACAGAGGACGGACATCGCCCATCGCTACATGACGGACCGCGGGGACTGTGCGCCGCGGTCTACTACGCCCAGTTATACTAAAATATCTGCAATAATATCTGCAATCCGCTACAGAAGAGTAGCGGGGGGGGGGGGGCGTTCACAGTCCGGACGCGGCGCACGAACCGTGTCCAGTCCGTGCGCCGCGGTCTACTACGCACAGTTGTACTAAAATATCTGCAATAATATCTGCAATCCGCTACAGAAGAGTAGCGGTGGAGGGGGGGGGGGGCGTTCACGGTCCGGACGCAGCGCACGGACCGTGTCCAGTTCGTGCGCCGTGGTACATGGTCTGTGCGCCGCGGTCTACTACGCACAGTTGTAATTTACCGATCGGTCAAAAGTCATTTTGATTACAGTTTTCAGGGATAAAGAATAATTTAGCTTATAACACTTACCTGTCCACAACAGCAGTGTCACTGGCGAACTTCTCTTCCTCATTGTCAGACGAACATGACGCTGGTCCGCTTGTTACGGACTCGTGGTTCTGGTCACGCGACCCGGTCAAACCATAATTCCATTATTGCGGTTTTGCGCTTCCATGATTGCGGTTTGGGCGAACGATTTTTCAAAACAAATAAGAACAGTAGTAAGAAAAAAAGACTGGCGAACGCGTGTGTCACCCAGCGGCTTACACAAAACAGATTTTGCAAGGGAGGCACGCTTTCAAACTACTGTGCTTCAATTGGCTCGCTGTATTCGCTGCCGTTGGTAGGCGGGTCCTTCTTGCTAGGTTTTCAGTCATTGGTTCTTCAAGGTTTCAGAAACCCAATTCAAGGCTCTTATTAGTCGAATGAGAGGTCAATCACATCTAAACCAATCAAAGCACCCCTTTGGCTTTCTGTTTGCGGCTGTGTCTGTAGTGGAAGAACGGAAATGCAGGGGTTTTTTTTCTCAGTGCGCACTAGGACGCACAGTGTGCGTCCTACGGTGCCGAGACATGACCGTCTGCGGTACACCGGAGTGCAAGAGGTTAATATATGATGACCCGTATAAACACATGAATCATCCTATTGCACAAAGAAGGACCATCAGGAGCAGAATGAAATGTGAGGTACCAGTTAGTCTGTAAGGTGCAGTGTGGCAGCATTGTTATGACCAGAATACAACATCATAGTGAGCTATTGTACAGTGAAATTGCATGTGGCAGGAAAGATTTCCTGTACCTGGCCATTCGACAGCAAAGCTGTAGTAGTCTACTGGAGAAAGTGCTGTGCTGTCTATCTAGTGTGTGGTGGAGGGGGTGATCAGGATTGTCCATGATGGATCATGAACATACCCCTGTAGACAAAACGGTGTCAAAAAAACTGAACCATTTTTTGTGTAAATGTGTTCAAAGTCCACTTTTGACTGAGTTATGTAATTTATATAGCTGCCGCAACATTATGCAAATTAGATGCACAAATTTATTCCTATCTGAAACTTTGGATCATATTCTACATCTTTCTATTTGACAGTAAGCCATTATCTCTTGAAACTTTCAAGTTATAGCCTTGGAAATCTGAACTATTTTACTGACAAAAATTTTTTCCCACTCTTGACCACTAGGGGCCTTGACCACCCTTTAACTGTTCCAGTTATGGCGACTGGGACAGCTTTTTTTTTTCCACAATATCTTTATTGAACCTTTTTTTTTTTTTAACAAACATGATACAAACAATCAAACACTAACACTAAAGTACTACAAAAAAAAAATGCACTAAAAACACCAACTACCAACAACAAAATCAAGTCTTCAACAATGCTCCTCTGTTTAGTCTAGACAATCCAATACATAAGTATACATATTATGTTCACCAGTTTGGAATTTACAAGGTCCACACACATCATTCACCTTCTTCTTCAAGAGTTATGTTTAAATTTTTTATATAATCAATAAAAGGTCTCCATATATTCTCAAACACAATTTCCTTTGATTTCAGTATATATGTTATTCTTTCTAATGGAAGGTTTGTTAACATCTGTCTTAACCACTGAGTCACATCTGGTCTATGAGTCTTTTTCCATAATAGTGCAATACATTTTTTGGCATTAAGCAAACTGAGGTCTATGAATGTTCTTTCACTTTTATTAAAATTATGCTTTTCTGGGTACAGACCCAACAAAAACAGTTTAGGATTCAATATGATTTGTTTTGAGATTATTTTTTCAATTGTTACCCTCACCTCTTCCCAAAACATTCTTATTAATCTACATTCCCATAAACAATGAAATAGGGTTCCTTTACTTTCCATGCATTTTGTGCATGTATCTGGTATATTTTTGTTATATCTATTTAACTCCTCCGGTGTAACATACATCCGCATTAACCATTTGAAATGTATCAATTTAAGGCGTGCATTTATTGATTTGGTTTGAGCTTCTGTACAAGCCAATTCCCATTGTTCCTCTGAAATTTCAATTTGCAGATCTTCTTTCCAGTAGTTTAATCTTTTCAGTGAATTTTCACTTGAAGATAGTGTCAATGAGTTATAAAACTCTGAAATAATACCCTTTCTTTTACTATCTTTCATCATCATTTTTTCCAAGGATGAATAAATAGGTCGAGTGAGAGCTTTATTTTGATTTGATCGAATAAAGTTTCTAAGTTGAAGATATTTAAAAAAATGTGTTCTATTGAGATTAAATTTGATCCTCAGCTCTTCAAAAGACATTATGTTGTCTGCACATGGCAAATATAAATCCTGAATCTTTTGTATCCCTTTTAAATTCCATACTTTAAATACAGCGTCCGCTCTCCCTGGTTTAAAATATTGATTACCCCATATTGGACTAAATTGTGACAATAACTGTGGTTCTTTTAAATAGTTTTTAGCTTCACACCATATTTTGATCATATGCTTTACAAATGGATTTTTAACTTGTTTTTGTAATTTTTTTGCCGAATCTGAGTATATGAATATGGGAAGAGGTAAAGGTAAATTGTATGATTCCATTTCAGTCCAGTGAAGGAGATCATTTGATGAAAAATAATATGTCATAGACCTCAGTTGTGCCGACCAATAATACAACATAAAATTTGGACATTTCAGACCTCCACGATCAAATGGTAAATATAATAAAGACAAACGTAATCTAGCCCTCCTGTTGTTCCATATAAATTCCACTAACTTTTTTTTTATTCTTGAGAATAGATCTAAAGGTGGTGATAAGGGAATGTATTGAAATAAATAAAGTATTTTAGGTAAAATATTACTTTTAAGTATATTGATTCTCCCGATCATCGACATTGGTAGTGACATCCATCTCTGAGTTAACTCACTGATATCTGACATTAAGGCTTCATAGTTGACACTGGCGACTGATTCTAGCTTAGGCATAATTTGGATTCCTAAATATTTAAACTGATTTACAACATTGAATTGATTTACCTCAGGGGCTGGGTGATTTCTCTGGGTCTCATTTAGCATTAATATTGAAGATTTAGTTTTATTTATTTTATATCCTGATATTTCCCCAAAATTCTTTATTAAATTCAACAAGGTTGGAATTGATTTTTTTAGATTCGACATAAACAAAATTATATCATCGGCGTACAGGGAGATTTTATGTTCTGTTGGTCCAACTTTAATTCCATATATTTGTGAATGTAAACGTATCGCTATCGCTAAAGGTTCAATTGCCATAGTAAACAGTAAAGGTGAAAGTGGACAGCCTTGTCGACATCCTCTATTGATTTTTATTGGTTTTGAAATATTGTTATTTGTTAGGATTTCTGCTGTAGCATTATTGTATATTATTTGAACCCATTTTATGAAATTATTTCCAAGTCCAAACCTTTGTAGGACTTCAAAAAGAAAGGGCCATTCAACTCTATCAAAGGCCTTTTCGGCGTCCAATGATAGGAGAGCTGTATCCGGTGCTTCTTTATTAAAATAAATAATATTAAATAGTCTTCTTACATTATGGAAGCCTTGTCTACCCTTTATAAAGCCATTCTGATCTCGATTAATAATATTTGGTAAAATTTCTTGTATTCGTCTTGTTAAAATTTTACAGATTATCTTAAGGTCGGCGTTTAATAGGCTTATTGGTCTCATATTTTCACATTTATTAGAGGGCTTACCTGGTTTTGGCAGCAGTATAATTAAGGCATTATTTATGTATGATGGTAAATTATTATTTTGAAATGCTTCTAAAACCATTTCCAAAAAAGGTTTTATTAATTTATTCTTAAATTTTTTATAAAGGTCAACTGGAAGACCATCTGGTCCTGCACTTTTTCCTGATTTCATATTATCAATGGCTAGCCCAACTTCTTCTTGACTAATTTTAGACTCCAATATCTCCCTGTTTTCATTTGGAATACACGGTATAGATAGTTCGTTCAAAAACCCATTTAGTTTTGTTAAATCAGGTTCATTTTTGGTATCATATAATTTTTCATAGTAATCTCTAAAGGCTCTATTAATTTCTAAAGGATCTATAACTACCTGTCCATTACTTATAATACTGGTAATTGGTGTTTTAATTTCCAATTGTTTAATCTGCCATGCTAATAATTTTCCTGATTTTTCACCTTGTTCATAAAAAGATTGTTTCAATCTTAGAAGACTCGAGGCAGCTCTATTCGCTGATTTTTTGTCGTATTCAGCTCTCAAAATCAGTAATTCATTCTCCAACCTTGGGTCACTTCCTGCATACACTTTTTCCTGAAGATTTTTTATTTTATGTTCCAATTTAGCTCTCTCCTCTCGAGTCTTCTTAGATTTTGATCCTGTATAACTAATAATATGTCCCCTAATAAAAGCTTTGAAAGCCTCCCACTTTACACATGCTGATGTTTGTGTAGTATTGATGTCAAAGAACTCGTCTATCTGTTTTTCTATATACTTGACAAATTCCTCATCCTGAAGCCATTTATGCTGAAATTGCCATCTACCTGATTCCTTTGTCAATTTTTTATCTACATATATTAGACAACAGGGTGCATGATCAGAGATCACGATGTTATCATAAAAGCAGTTTTGAATCTTGGACCTTAATTCTGTGGAAATCAAAAAATAATCAATACGTGAGAATGTCTTGTAGGTACTGGAATAACAAGAATAGGCTTTAACTTGTGGTTTCATTTCTCTCCATATATCTAACAGTCTCAATTCTTTCATAAAATGATTAATAGTCATCCTACATCCAATGTGCGTGCAATCCAGTCCTGTTGATCTATCTATACCTGGATTCAATGTACAATTAAAATCCCCTGCTATTATATGTTGCCCTGTAAGTGATGATAAGATAAGAAATAAATTAGCAAAGAACTTCTGATCATCTATATTGGGACCATATAAGTTCACAAGATTTATATTTTCTAATAGCAAAGAACCTTGAATGATCACATATCTTCCAAATTTGTCTCCAATTACATTTTTCACTTGAAAAGGAACTGATTTATGTATGAGAGTCATAACTCCCCTGGCCCGGGATGAGAATGATGAGGTGAAGACACTTCCTTGCCATCTACTCCTAATTCTTTTTATATCCTCCTCTATTAAATGAGTTTCTTGTAAAAACACAATTTTTGAACCCATGTCTTTTATTTTATTCATAACTTGTTTAAGTTTTTTTAAATTTTGTAGACCTCTGCAATTCCATGAAGTTAAATTAAGATTAACACTTTGGTTTATGATCAATAGAGAGTTTGGGATTACCTTGCAGTGTAAACATGCTCATACAGAGAAGCAAAAACATGAGTGGTTGAACATTCATCCTACAAACTACACACAAACAAATTTCCCCTTCCCACACTTGTGGGAAACCCCCCAAAATCAAAAGAAAAATTCCGTCTCCCGATATAGCCATCGACCGCTCCACACCCACGGGGAACAGCCTAAGCCACTCCTTCTTCATCCTCCCAATCACCCTAACTCTACTGCTTTTAATGACGTAACATTAACTCTCCTCTGTAGTTTTCCAACTTAACTCCAAAATTTTTAACAACTTTGTACATCATAGTTTTTTTTTGTTTGTTTTTTTTTTTTTTTTTTTTTAAATATATAATACAATCTATATTTTGTAAACTTACTATTTACTTCAAGTCAGTCAGATGCCTGTGCAAATGCTTAATTATTCTACCTTATATTTTGTTCATGCTTAGCTCCCACCAGTCTCTTCTTCTTCTTTGATCTTCTTGATGAACTCCTGCGCCTCCTCTGGGGTCTTGAAGATGTGGGTTCTGCCCTCATACGTGGTCAGCAGTCTCGCAGGATAGATTACACCATGACGAATCCCAAGGTTGCGCAGCTCCTTACGTATGGGATCAAACTGCTTCCTCAATTGTTGGATTCCTGTGGCCAAATCTGGGTAGAACCGCACCTGCTGGTCCTGGTGTTTAATCTCTCCTTTAGCTCGTGCAGCGTTGAAGATCTTCATCCTGTCTCTGTTGCTAAGAAACTTCATAATTAAGGTCCTCGGCGGTCCCTTATCTCTCCGTGGGCCAATACGATGTGCATTTTCCAGAACCACTGCTGATTGCAACTCCTCGCTGCCCAGCACCTCCGGAATCCACTTTTCCAGAAAGGAACATACGTCCCGACCTTCTGATTCCTCTGGAAGACCCACCAGCCTCAAGTTATTCTGTCTCGACCGAGATTCCAAATCCAAAATATTATTTTCCAGAGATTTTTTTTTTTTTTCCAAAGTGCGCACCTTTAATTGAAGACGGGTGACGTCATCTTCAGCACTAGCGAGACGGAGCTCCATCTGTGCCGTTCGTTCTACACAGTCACCCAATTCCTTTCTTATTCCTTCCAACGCTGTCATAATCCCATCAAATCTAGAGGAAAAGTCTGCTCTCATTGAACTCATGGCAGCCATCAGCGCATCTGCGCCTCTCCCCGCAGACATCGCACCGTTGCCAGCCTCCTCCGCCATATATGGAGTTTTATTTGCTGCGTCACAGACCTGAAAGTCCGTTAATTTGGACTGTTTCGGCGGCTCGCTTTTTCCTTTACCTGGTTTTCCAGCCTTAGGCTTCGCCGACATATCCTCGCCCAGACGCTGGGATACGTTCTGTCCCAAATGAGAGAGTTATTTGCCGATTTTTTTTCTCCAGGAGCAGAGCAGAGTGAGACACATCCGTCCTACGTGGCAGCCATAACCGGAAGTCGGGACAGCTTTTAATTCTTAACTCAATTTATAACTTCTGCAGCACTGTTCAACTTGCTGTGGAACTCCCCAAAATAACGTCATGCTTGGGTTTACATTATCTGACTGGGGGCTCACCTGAAAAAGTTGTGTAACCCTCACTAACACCTACTCACTTTAGGTGTAGTACCCTTTTTGGTTCTACCTGGGCAAAAGGGATAATTGGGCCAGGTCAGGTAGACCCTAGATTCGTAGGAGCCTGGAGGGCGTAACAACAGATAACACTTACACACAGTGTATGAACTTGCAATTATATATATTTCAAAAATATGTACATATAAACAACCACAGCATCTGTAACAATAATAAAAAAAATAAAAATAAAATACTCCAAATATATTCATAATTTATACAGTTCCCTAGTGTCCGTTCCAGGTGACTAGGGGAATCACCTCTAGCAGTTCATAGGGTTCGGGCTTCGGCTCGCCGTCCAGATCTGGAGAATCCACTTCTGGTCCAACCAGTCCAAACAAAAAAAAAAAAACCTGACCTATAGGATAGGTCAGAATACAAAATATAAGCTATTGCTCTATAACTTTTTACAAAATATTTCCAGGTTGTACAACAAATATTTTTTTAAACACCTTTAAATCACAGGTTCAACATTCACCATTAAATATAGTCAATCAACCGCTACAGCTCAGAAAACTGACTTTTTCTGATGAAAAACTAGCCGAGATTAGCATTGGCGGCTAGTGTTTTTAAGCTAGCGATTAGCATTCACATACACAATAAATGGCACTTACCAAGCTAGGTGACACGTGCGTCAATGGGGTTCCCACGCTCAATGGCGTCGACAGCCTTTGGATCCCAATCTTAAAATTTAATAAACGAGGCATTAGAATTTGCTAGTACAGCAATGTCTAATTACGGTTATTAATTTAGGCTTACCAATCTCAAATTTTATCCGGGCAAAGGCTGCTATTAGCACGTTAGCGTCTCCATCTCAGTGAGTGATCATCTCTCTCGGTCGTGTCTCGGCAGTGTCTAAAAGCGTTCTGTGGATTACGCCAAGACGGAGCGAGAAAGCGCGTGACCCCATTGGCTGGCGTGACCTCATTGGCTGTTGCTGCCAAACTAACAACGCAGCCATTGGTCGCTTAAAATGCCAAATAAAAACGTTTGGAACTTTATCAAAACTTTCCAGAAAATGTTCCTAGCTATTTATGAACATATTTTATGAACTTATATTGTAGTTATATACCCATCTTCAAAGTATCCATTTCCATTGTGAAATGAGTGTCCCCCCCTTCCTCTTAAAGCGGTATTGACACTCATAATTCCATCCATGTTTTTAACACTGGTTACAGTTGTCCCTGCCTCGAAAACTTGATGGGTGTTTACGTTGCTTGCTAGCCTTGTTAGCACATCCGTGGCAGGAATCCGTGGGTAAATAACTCCGACATCCCAATTCAGCTGAAGATCTCCCAGTCCTTCTGTCTCCAGGTGAGTGCAGTCTCATTTTCAAACTAGTTTACTCTCCGGTGTTGATTCATTTACTCCGATGATGGCAGAATCTCAAAGCTAGTGCTATCCCCTGTGCGTGAACGTGCAAATGACCAATTTCACGTGTGCTTGCCTCTTTCCATTGACTTTGTATGCATTCGCGTCACCCATTTGTGTTTGGGGTGAAGGCACCTTAACTGCTTCAGCCACTGAGTAACAGTGATCTAAACATACTAAATTTGAAGAAAATAAAGTTCATCTGGGTGGGTTTTTTTAGATACAGATGCCTGAAAATAACATACAACTGTTCGATACTGGCTGGAAAACAATAGGAATGTATGAGGGCGGGGACTGAAGAGTTCATAGTGGTCAAATTTGACCACTATGAACTTGCCGCCTACCTCCGATTCTTCAGCTGACGACTCGTCACTCGACGGGGTCAAGTCAATAATTTCTTCGATGTTCATGTTAATTGTAGCTATTTTTTCAAAAAAGTGAGTGACGATGCAACGCTACCACTTTACGTACAAGTTTGGTAGAAGTGAGACTGCTTTACGCCAGCTTTACACATGGGCTTTACAGGGGGCATGTACGATGAACCCAGCGCTATCAGGTATTGCTAAGTTAAGAAATTAATTGGCTACACGACACATCCATAATCAGCATACTCAGCTGCAATTTGCTCATTGTGTTCGTGTTAGCTGTGGGCTGGTCCTTCATGCTAGGTAGGCACTATTGAGTATTGAAGGCTGTGTGTGATGAAGGACTACTTTTCAGTGCAAAATAACTGATGAATAACGATTGAACTGCGTCTTCTGCAGGTAGAAGAATACAACTGCTACTCAGTCTGTGTTGCGGTGTAGAGGGGAGATAACTGTCTGAAAGTTGAGTTTTTGTTTAGATGTTAAATGTTCGTTTTTGGTGTCATCAAGAGTGTGTGTGTTCAGATACTTGAAAATACAGCTAATATTTATTGACATGTTGTGGAGATGTGTTGAAGGACGAGACTGAGTTTATTCCTCAGGTTCAGCTTTATTCACAATCACATACTCCAACATTCCAAAGCAGAAAAAGAGGATGAATCTTCTCACATCTGTCCTTTTATACCCAGGACATCAAACCTACAGTCACATGGTGTTTAATCAAACATACAGTCACATGGTACTTAATCGCAGTCACAGTGTAACTTCCCCCGATCTTAACACCATCCACCCCCTAGTCTCCGGTGGTCAGGGAATCTCTCAAGGCTATCTCCTTGAAACAAAAGGCCAAATCTCACACCCTCCTGTTACCTCTAGGAGGCTCAGTCCCTTTGTTCCCCTGAGACGTGAAGCACACAATAAACATACAGTAATATATCTGTGGAGCATAGGAAACCAACATATGTGCAGCACATGACCACCCCCAAACGTCTGAGATGGAACAATCATAACTAAAGATGCATGTCATAATAAAATCACTACATATCAGTCCACATGCCGCTTAGGCCTTAGTCTTCTGCCGTATTTGCTGTAAGCCGGCTTTACTGCCTCCGCAGTGTCCTCCTGCTGTGGGGCTGCTGCCTGTGGGTTAGAACTGTTAGTCAATCTCTGTGGGTGTTCTGGGGAAGGCCCTCTAGGGGGTCTGCCGCGCCGGGGGGCCCTCGCCAACTGCACAACTTCGTCAGCCATCACAAAAGCGGGTTTGAGCCTGTTTATGCCAATCACTTCCTTTCTGCCAACCAAATCTAGCAAAAAATGCTTCTCTCCTGTTTCCAGCACTCTAAATGGTCCATCATAAGGCGGTCGCAGGTTTGGGTGATGGGCATCATGTCTGACAAAAACAAACTCCGCATTTTTTAAAGCTTTAGGCACAAAAACGCGCGGGAAGCTGTGATGAACTGGGCCAGGAAGCGTGCTCGATCCCGTGTCGCTCTGTAACCGCTGAGCGGGGGGGCACTCTGGCGCAGGATTATCCGGGAGAAACTCCCCAGGCAGCCGGAGTGGCTGCGCAAAAACTAACTCAGCTGGGGAGGCTTTTAAATCCTCTTAAGGTGCAGAACGCAACCCCAATAAAACCCATGGTAGCCTGTTCACCCAATTTGCATCCGTAAGCGACGCTCTGAGGGCTGCTTTCAATGACCTATGGAAACGTTCGCATAAACCATTAGCCTGCGGGTTGTACGTGGTAGTGCTGTGGATCGTTACCCCCAGGCTGCGGGCCATCGCTGACCAGAGCTCGGAAACAAATTGAGGACCTCTGTCGGACGTAATGTCTGAAGGAACTCCAAAACGCACTACCCATGCTGTTAAAAACGCGCGCGCCACCTCCTCGGCTGTGGTTGATGCCAGTGGGACCACTTTCGGCCAACGCGTGGTGCGGTCCACCATTGTCAAAAGGTGTGTGCACCCCTGTGACGGCGGGAGGGGGCCTACGAGGTCGACATGCACATGATTGAACCGCTTAGCTGCGATGTGAAAAGGCTCCAAGGGAGCTCTAGTGTGTTTGTGTATTTTGGCTCGCTGGCAAGCCACGCAGGCTGCCGCCCACTCCTTGACTTGCTTGCGCAGGCACGGCCATACAAATTTCTCTCCTACCATTTTGACCGACGCGCGCACCCCCAGGTGCGCCAGAGAATGGATCAAGTCAAAAACGCGGCGGCGCCACGTGGCTGGTACAACCGGACGCGGTCGTCCAGTGGAGACATCGCAGATTAGGGGGGGCATACCGTCTTGCAGCACCCTGTTCTCCAGCCTTAACCCTGTTGGTCCAGACTGGAGCGCGCGCACGTCCGCATCGCTAACCTGCTCCGTGGCCATGGCTGCATAATCTATCCGTACGCGGACTGGGGCTGCGCGCGCTTCCGCGTCGCTACCCTGGTCCGCGGCCATGGCTGCAGAGTCTGCCCCCACGGGGCCTGGAGCCGCCACAGCACGTGAGAGGCAGTCTGCCACTACATTATATTTACCTGCCACATGCTGGATATCGGTAGTAAACTCCGATATCGCGGCCAGCTGTCTCTGCTGCCGGCCTGACCAAGGTTCCGAAATCTTGGCCATCGCGAAAGTCAGCGGTTTGTGGTTCACAAACGCGGTGAAACGGCGTCCTTCCAGCCAGAACTGGAAGTGGCGGATGGCCAAGTGTAGAGCTAACAACTCCCTGTCGAACGCGCTGTATTTTCGCTCGCTATCGCGCAAGGTTTTGCTGAAAAACGCGAGCGGTTGCCAGACCCCAGCCACGTACTGTTCAACGACCGCCCCTATGGCCACATCTGACGCGTCAGTAGTGAGCGCCATGCGGGCCACTGGGACTGGGTGTGCCAACAACGCAGTGTTTGCCAGGACTGATTTGACTTGAGAGAATGCGCGCTCCCGCTCAGGAAACCATTCGATTTTATTCGTGGGTTTTTGTTTTTTTAGTGCAGCATACAATGGTTGCATGAGCTGCGCTGCGCGGGGGAGGAAACGATTATAAAAATTAACCATTCCCAAAAACTCCTGTAACGCTTTGACCGTTTGTGGTTGGGGAAAATTTGTTATTGCGCGCACCTTATCGGGCAGAGGGACCGCTCCTTCTGGCGAAACGCGATGCCCCAAAAAATCAATCTGCGCCACCCCGAACTGACACTTCGCTGGGTTGATTATTAACCCGTGCTCTGCCAACCTCCGGAAAACTGCTGTGAGGTGGCTTTCGTGTTCGTCTTCGGACGTGCTGGCTACCAAAATGTCGTCCAGGTAGACGAACACGAAAGGGAGATCGCGCAGGACCACGTCCCTCATGCGTTGGAACGTCTGCGCCGCTCCCTTAAGCCCAAACGGCATGCGCAAAAACTCAAAAAGCCCGAAAGGAGTTATTACCGCTGTTTTGGGTATGTCCTCAGCGCGCACTGGAACCTGGTGGTAACCGCGCACCAAGTCTATTTTAGAAAAAATGCGCGCCCCCGCCAAATGAACCGAAAAATCTTGGATGTGCGGGATCGGGTAGCGGTCGTGCACTGTGGCGTTATTCAACCTGCGGAAATCACCGCAAGGTCGCCACGAGCCATCAGCCTTTGGGACCATGTGCAACGGTGAAGCCCATGGGCTTTTCGAACGCCTGATGATGCCCAGTCTTTCCAGGTTGGCGAACTCCTCGCGCGCTATGGTCAGTTTAGCTGAGTCCAAGCGCCGAGCTTTTGCAAAAATGGGTGGGCCGGTGGTAGTAATAAAATGTTCCACCCCATGTTTAGCCACTGTCGCCGAAAACGTTGGGACCGTGAGTGCTGGGAACTGAGTGAGGAGTGTGTGGAACTTACCACCTGCAGCTGTGACGTTGGCTTGTGCAGTTGGCGGGGCCACTCGAGCTGTGCAGGGAATAGAGTGAAAGGAGAGTGCATTAACCAGACGTCTGTTAGCAAGATCAACCAATAAACCATGTGAGCACAAAAAATCAGCCCCTAACATGTTGAAATTGACTGCCGCTACAACAAAAGTCCACTCAAATGCACGGCCCTGCAAAGACAGAAGCGGAGTCCTCTCACCGAAGGTCTTAATCGCTGAGCCGTTCGCTGCTGACACCCGGGGACCACTGGAAGGCGCCAGCCGGTCCGCGTAGGAAGGCGTGATGAAGCTCAGCTGGGAGCCTGTGTCCACGAGGAAATGCCTCCCTGAGCGTGCATCCTTCAGGTAGAGCAGCTTGTTCTCCTCCCCAAGGGCCGCAGCTGCTACCGACCCCCGGTCTTGGCGTTTCCCGAGCGCTTGAAATGACACGGTGGAATGCACTTGCGCGCCCTCTCTGCAAAGCGGCGATGGTAGAAGCAAAGGACGTCGTCCGCTCCGTGTTGCCTGGCCCTTGCTGCTGCCGTCGTCGGTGAGTCTGGTGCTGCAGCCTCTGGCCCCATGCCGTCTCTGGACGTTGCGCCTAGCCCTGCTGCCGCGGCCGAAACCGCACTCCGTTTGTGGGCGTTGACGTGTCGTTGCGTCTCCTGGCTCAGCTCGTGGTAGTCTCGTCGGGCCAACAGAGGTGAACCGGCCAGGGTCACTCTCACCGCTGGCGGTAGGGTCCTGAGGAAAAGGTGGGTGAAGATAAAGCTGTCATCTTCGGAGTCTCTCAACCTCAGCATTTTCCCCATCAGGTCTGCGGGTCTGTCGTTCTCAAACTCTGTCAACGCCAGGAGCCCCTCTGCTCACTGTTGCACCGAGGGGGTGAAGTGGCTGATAAGCGCAGCCTTCAATGCGCTGTACTTGTCGCTGTCCGGTGGGTGGTTGACCAGGTTCTCCACCCTCTGGACTGTGTGGTTGTCCAGCTTCGCCACCACATGGTAGAACTTTGTGTCGTCTCTCGAGATTCTCCGGAGGTTGAACTGCGCCTCGACCGCGCTAAACCAGGAGCGCGGACTATTCTGCCCGAAGTCCGGCAGTTGGAACGTGGTGGCATTCGCCAGGCCGGCTTCTGACGAGTCCGGCTCGGGAGAATTACTTCTGCTCATGCTTCGTCGTAAGGTCACCAGTGTGGAGATGTGTTGAAGGACGAGACTGAGTTTATTCCTCAGGTTCAGCTTTATTCACAATCACATACTCCAACATTCCAAAGCAGAAAAAGAGGATGAATCTTCTCACATCTGTCCTTATATACCCAGGACATCAAACCTACAGTCACATGGTGTTTAATCAAACATACAGTCACATGGTACTTAATCGCAGTCACAATGTAACTTCCCCCGATCTTAACATCATCCACCCCCTAGTCTCCGGTGGTCAGGGAATCTCTCAAGGCCATCTCCTTGAAACAAAAGGCCAAATCTCACACCCTCCTGTTACCTCTAGGAGGCTCAGTCCCTTTGTTCCCCTGAGACGTGAAGCACACAATAAACATACAGTAATATATCTGTGGAGCATATGAAACCAACATATGTTCCCCACAATGTTTCTGTTTTAATATTGCAGTGTAATTTCAATAGATTTAATGTAGTATTTTTCTTACGTTGTTGTGCAGTAATTGTATTCCCAGATAGCTGTTAAGTCACATAGCCGTTACTTTATTTGACACTAATGTTGGCTTATATTTTACTGTAATTTAGATGTTTATTAGAGTTCAGACCTGATTGTTGACATTGATTTTTTTATGCTGGTGTTTGCTATTTGATATATTTGATTATAAGTGATAGAAAATTGATTGAATATTTTTGTTGTAGAATTGTATATTTATAAGTAGGTTATTTAATTTCTTTTGGGTTATTTCTTTGTACCTGCAGAACCACATACATACAGTATTGAATATAAACTTCAAAAAGAGCTATTTATTAAAGTAGAACTGAACTGAACTCAACGGCATTGAACGGCACTGGGTGATAGTACATACAATTATAAAGATAATTTATCATTGGCACCCCCTCCACAAATCCCGGAATCTTGGAGAAAATCGCGATTTTGAATTTCCCGCCCTGAAAAATCAGACAAATCCGCCGATTAACCGGAAGTGCAGCCGGAGTTCCGCGTGACGTCACGAGTGTGACACAGTCCTCCATGTTTACCATTGCGAGCACGTCGACACTGGTTGTTTTTGGTGCATTTTGTCGTGATAGTCGACTACAAAACACTTCCAACACCTGGGAAGATCTGTTCAGTGGCCAAGGAAAGCTGTCATGGCGACGAAAGAAAAGAAAGGGGGAGGAAAAGCGACCGGGAAGCGATGCGTTTCTAGATATAGATATTACAGTGATCCCTCGCTACTTCGCGTTTCACCTTTCACGCCCTCAGTGCATCGCGGATTTTTCAAAAATATTAATCAAAAATTCAAAATTGAGAAAAAATGGCACGAAAGTTGCCCGGGCGCTAGCAGAAGGCAGGGAGACTACATTAGAACATCAGGTATCAACACGGAGAGCCCTCACAACTCAAAATCCACCTCTCTGACCACCGCTCCACTCCTCTCCGCCCACCTCTTCACCGCTCGGGAATCTCGCAAGCTGATTGGCCGAGACGTTTTACCCAGCTTCTCTCCCTGCAGAGCGCACATACCCAGCAAAGGAAGACCACATTCATTGTTCTTTATCGCTCGTGTTGCTTAGTGGCACTTTTCGCTGTTCTCTTGTGCCTTTTTGTGCAAAATAGTGCTTGTGACGCCCTTGGGGGGGCGGGAGGGATACTTCGCTGTTTTTCACTTTTCGCGGTCGGTTCTGGTCCCCATTAAACGCGATAAGTGAGGGATCACTGTATTTATAAATAGCACAGTCAAATGCAGAGGCCAGTTCTGTTCATGTGTATTGCCACTATAGTCTGTAGAAGTATTGTAATACATAGCCCAATTTTTTGAATGAATGAATGAATTTATTTATTTCGGATAGTACAGTACAGGTTGAAAGAAACTGAATGATATAACAACAAGGTCAAATTGAACAATGACTCATCTGATTATACAATTCAACGTAAGTTATCCGAAATGGGTGATGGCTGAAGCCGCAGCTTATATTGCCCACCCATATTCCATCCAAGAATTCAAAAGAGAAAACGGGCAAGAGCGATTACAATTCAAAACAAAACTAAGACAAAATGTGACAGAGAAAAAAGAAAATTAAGCTACAACACAACACAGGCTGGATATGTTACAACTCGCCGCTCATTAGCGGCGCCAGCTGCGCGCACACTTGCGCCTCGTCAGCAGCGTGGGATATAAGCCACTCTGCCCTGGGCTTCGGCATGAAGCCGTCTGATTCCTTCAGCCCTCTTGCTGCAGAGGAACCCCCTCATCTCCCAGCAAGATCTACAGCGTAAGCATACCTACCTTTGCCTTTCCAGTCTCTCCCCTGTGCACAGGTGTATTCCCCGGCGGCGGACCTCGCCTCTGCATCGCCGTCTGCCAGCTGCTGTCACAGGTGCATTAGGTCTCCCGGGCTCACCGTTGTGCACGCCTGCCACCTGCCACACTCCTGCATCCTCCTCTGTCTCGTCACCGATCCTGAATGCCTCTTCACTCTGAAAACTCTGGTGTTCTTGACTGCTGGAACTGCTATCATCTGCCATTGTTGTTTTGTTTAGGGATCACACTCGTGACGTCACGCAGCGTCGTCTGCACTACTTCCGGTTTGTTTGGCACTGCCAGCCAGAGGCAAAAGTTTATCGGCTTATAGCTTGGCCATCGCACGGCCTAAAAATTTCTTTTATGTGTTGAAAAATACAATAGGTAATAAGGAATTAATCTGCTATTCTACTTTTTGCGCCAAAAGGTGGATTCAGTTCTACTTTAAATCTTCAAATAACATCTTGGCTTCTGGTTAATGCATTCTGACCGATACCCCATGGTGGACACAGTTTTGAAGACCAGCTAACTTAAAAGGAACTCTGATTATATTGGCATGTTAGCTCTATATGCTTTATTTTTATGTTACTAACATAACTATAATATATTTTTTTTGAAAATAATTCCCAGTTTTATATATTTTTAAAAAACTTTATTACGATGTAAATCGCCATTATTGTTTACGTCGCAATGCATTCTGAGTAGTGACGTAGAAAGGTTGCAGCCGTTTTTTCTGTCTTATACACACCAAGAAGCGAAGCTACTAACTACTGTCATTTGTCAGTGAAAATGCCACATTGCACGGCTTTTGGATGTAATTTCCAATCAAAGGGAAATAAAGAGAGCGGGGTGAGCCTCCATAGCTTTCCTAAAGAGGGAAAGTGGAGGAAAAAGTGGGGCGGCAGCAGCTCAGCAGGTAGAGCAGGTCGTCTAATAACCCGATGGTTGGCGGTTCGCATCACGCTCTCCCCAGATATCCTGCTGTTGTGTCCCTGGGCAAGACAAAAAGGGGGCTCACTCCACAGCGCTGGAGTGAGCTTCGTGCTGGAGGATGAAATAAACACCCTTTTAAACTTCAGTTCGCAGTGTCCTGCCTGCACTTATTCCGTGCCTCAACACTGGGTTCCCTTATTTCATCCACCACACTGGTGTGCAAAGCGCGATATTGTACTTTATCATCGCGTGATTAATACATATGTCAGCTCTATCAAGTGTTGTGGGATGTCTGGTGCGTGTGTTTGGATGGCCAGCTCGGTGCGTGGACGTGAGTGAGTGATGGCGTTTGCGCAGCTGAGCCCCCCCCCCCAACTCCCCGGTGTGTGTGGCGAACGGTGTGTGGTTTGGTGCGGATAAGTAGAAAGAGCGAGGCCACTAGAGCAGGTAGAATTTGTTGCTGACAACAGTGCGGTATATAAATAAAGCCCCAACGCTTCAGCAAAACGGCCTGTGCTTCTGTGTACCACAAGAGTGAGATTTACTCGGGAATTGACCGCGGAGGAAGATGCATCTCCCCTGCGTCCCAAAACCACAGTTAGGAGACGAAAGGCAGGAACGGTCAACAAAAGCGTGTGATCACAGACATGTCTCATGCGTGCGCTTTGAGCGATATTGTGCTATTATCACAGCGTGATTAATACATATGTCAGCTTTATCAGGCATGCGTTACAGCGCGCGATCACAGACTCAGAGTGAGGGAAATGTGGCTTCCAATCCGCGCCAGCAGCCTCTCTGGCCACCACCGAGCATTTAAACATTTTTACACATTCATACCCAGTGTTATGGGCACTGGAGGCAATGTGGGTGAAGTGTCTTGCCCAGGGACACAACGGCAGGATATCTGGGGAGAGCGTGATGCGAACCGCCAACCATCGGGTTATTAGACGACCTGCTGAGCAGCTGCCGCCCCACTTTTTCCTCCACTTTGTCTCTTTAGGAAAGCTATGGAGGCTCACCCCGCTCTCTTTATTTCCCTTTGATTGGAAATTACATCCAACAAATTACATCCAACATCCGCAATGTGGCTTTTTCACTGACAAATGGCAGTAGTTAGGAGCTTCTCTTCTTGGCTTGTATAAGACAGAAAAAACGGCTGCAACCATTCTACGTCACTACCCAGAATGCATTGCGACGTAAACAAAAATCGTAATAAAGTTTTTTAAAAATATATAAAACTGGGAATTATTTTCAAAAAAATTATATTATAGTTATGTTAGTAACATAAAAATAAAGCATATAGAGCTAACATGCCAATATAGTCGGAGTTCCTTTTAATGCAGTCCTTTCAGTCATCCTTAACACTGTGAAAACACAAAGGGAGGGCCTATTTGGTCAAATGAGGTATCAATCAAATCTAGACAGTCACACGAGTCTTTTGGGCTTCTGTTTCCGGCAGTATCTCTATGGGAAATTTAAGTTTTTTTTAGCACGTAAACAAAAAAGCAGAACATTAGCCGGCTGAGTTTCAAACAATGCTACAATTGTTATGGGCAGTTTCCCCCATGATCATCTAGATCAGGGATGGGCAACTGATGGTCCGCCCCCTCATCCACTGCGGCCCGCCAGTCCATTTCCAAAAATCATTCATTCATTCATCTTCTTCTGCTTAATCCTTTTCGGGTCGCGGGGGGGCTGGAGCCTATCCCAGCATCTTTGGGCGAGAGGCAGGGTACACCCTGGACAGATCGCCAGTCCATCGCAGGGCCAACACAGAGAGACAGAGAACCATTCACTCTCACAGTCATACCTAAGGACAATTTAGAATCCCCAGTTTTGATGCCAATTAACCTAACTTGCATGTTTTTGGCATGTGGGAGGAAACCAGAGAAATCCCGGAGTAAACCCATGCAGACACGGGGAGAACATGCAAACTCCACACAGATCACTGTTGGTCGGGGGCTGGGATCGAACCCAAGATCCCCCGGCCAAGGGTGTTACTGTGCTGCCGCAGTGCTAACGACTCCTCCACCGTGCCGCCCATTTCAAAAATCAATTATTTATTTATACCACATTTGGAACTGCATTCTTAAATGCAATTGTAGAATAAGCAAAGGGACCTATAATCGAAACCTAGTACCACTCTCTGTAAGTGATAGAGCAAGAGTGAGGGTGCCACTAGTGGGAGCAGCAGTGACAGTGTGCATCGGAGTGTTGTCAGGTATGTTTTGCATGCTAAGACCGCATTAATAGGCTGTAAACAGCACTAAATATACAAAGTAGGCTGCTTTTAAACAAGAATAAATTGTACAGCTGAGGAGCTGTAGCATTTATTCTTGTTTGGCAGGTGAAGCCCATGTCAGCAATAAAAGTTCAGAGACTGGTCGTTGAAATCTGCTGACTTTTTTTTTTGTTCATTTATACCAGTGGCTCCTAAACTTTTTTAAATTTCCATTTTGGGGAGCCAGGTATTACCAAGCCCACACAGCTATTTCTTTGCCCCTCCACACCTACAATTAATTCATGAGCAAGCAAAGGCTCGTCATATATGACCCGTGCTGGCAAAATGAGTCAGAGTGCGCATGGCGTCATTACGAGCTGCAGGCAGGAGAACAGGGATGGCAACAGGAAATTCTGATTTCAGCTGAAATCTAATTTGGTCGATTGACTTATGGGGGGGCCGGGGGGGGGGGGCGCAGCCCCCCTGAAGCTGGGAGGTTTTCAGTAAAACAGAAGTAATTTAGACTGAAAAAGTGATGAAAAATAAATGAAATACTAGACTTAGATAAATCATTATTCATTATACAATAATATAATCATTATACACAATCGTTATTGTGTATTTTCTTTTTTTTTTTTATCTTTTCCTTTCCTTTTTTTCTTTTTACTTGTTTCTCCTTTCTAAAGCCCATCCAGGGACAAGAGTTGAAAATTAGCTAATAGCTATACACTCTTTGTGCAACACATCAGATTGATTGTCATTGATTAATTGTCTATGTTTATTGCACTGTCCCTGTCAAATAAACAAATAATCTAACTTACTTTTTCTTCAATGTTGTCTCACTGTCTTTAGTCCAACATATTTAACAGTTCTATAAGAGTTTATTACAATACTTACACTGGTCACCAAGTCACTTCTAATGTGAAACTTTCTTCCTTTTGGCAGCAAGCTGTGTCAGTCTCTGAACTTCATCTCCTTTTCTGGTTTCTTCAGAAATTGTCCGTGTTTCTGTTACCTCGTCAAACTTTGAGCCAATTTTCACCTTTACCGTCACTTTTCTCTCAAGCCAATTCCATTGGAACTTATTTTTGACACTTTTGTCTATTTCTAGCACTGATGACTCCTGATCCTTCGATAAAAATCTCATAATTCCGCTGAAAACAATACCGAAAGGTCAGAATTCCAACACGAACCAGGGATGTGATTTGGGGTTGGGGAAATTATCTGAAAATTCAGCAGGGGGTCTGGGGGACATAGTCCCCCAGCGGGGTCCGGGGCAGAGCCCGGTTGGGGTGGGGGTGGGGGGCAAGGGGGGCAAAGCCCCCCGAAGCTCCTGGGTTTTTATGATTTTTAAGTACCAGAACTGTGCTTAAATGACATAAAACAAACAGCTGAATGCCACTTATTACTGTATAATATTGACTTATGTTCCAAGAGGATAGCATTCCTAAAATATTCCAACAAGCATTATCCATCACATGCTTTAACACTTGATCAAATCAAAATCAGTTAATTTTATCTATTCCATAATAGAAATAAAATTCCAACATACCATTACTTTTTATAATTTCAGCATTCATTTCAGATCACCAGTTTCAATCTCCATTGAGACTTGAGCAGTTCATTTTGCACAATCACTGATGAAGCCAAGTCTTAGAAATATTCAAAAGTTATGAGTCAATGTCCACTGTGCACTGTCAATTTCAAACTGTTTGGAATCATAAAAGGGGATGGTTAACTTTTATTACCGTTTCCTCCAGCCCAGCTCATACAGCCGTTGTACGCCGCCAGTAACAGAGAGTTAATGGCTCTCCACCTGGCCATACGCCACTTCTTCCAGTCCTGCCTGAAAGGGCGCAGCTTCACTGCGTTCGTGGACCACAAGCCGCTAACGTACTTAACGTACTTTATCTTCCTGGAAGATGAAATAAAGCGGAATTCGGCAAATTAGCAGAAAATCACATCCCTGAGAACATGCCGCCATGAATCTTTGAAAAAGCATACAACGAGCCATTTGATTGGTCCAATCATTTGCAACTATCCAATCACAGGGCTGTCAAGCTACTGCAATACAGCAGTAGCTTGAACACAACACATCCGGGTTATTGCGGGAGATGACTTCCGGGGAAGCGCCGAGCGCTTATGTAATCGTGTTGATTTTCGCTAAAATCGGTAACAATAAGGTACCTTACCCCCCCTAAAATTTTCTCAACGGATTTAGACGATTCACAGAAATGATCAATTTGAAAATAAATCTGCGGAAATCTGCGGATCGGCGGAAAATTGCCATCCCTGAGGAGAAGTCATAAATCATGACTCTTTCTTTGTTTGCTAGTGTTGCATCTAAAATGCTTTCACACCCAGTTCTTTTATACGAAGGCCAAATAACCAGACTGAGAGATGAAATATATTTTCACTTATTTTACTGAAATTGAGGTATCAGAATCAGAATCAGAATCAGGTTTATTGCCATTGTTCATGTAGTACACAAACTAGGAATTTGTCTCGGTACAGTGCTGCAACATTAAACATGATAAGATAAGAGAAATAAACTATACATGTAATAAAGTGTAGGATAAGATTAAGTGATACTGGTCAACAGTTAAAATATATATTAGCCAGCAGCAGATACTGTGGAGAACTATATAGTGCAGTCGGTAATGCAGGAAGAAAACAGTGATGATTAACATGAGTCTGGTTGAGCTGCTGTACATGGTGCACGAGAGTCACTTAGTGTTCAGCAGTCTAATGGCAGAGGGGAAGAAGCTGTTCATGTGACGGGAGGTTTTAGGTACATACGGGAGGTATGGTACAAGCAGCGCTGGAACCTAACTCTTAAACCATCTTTTAAGAGTGAGCTCCAGAATTCTGGAACATACAGCTTTTATAAGACCTCACTGCACCCCTAAGCTCACCCCCTCTTTCACACAAAGAGGAAGGGTTTGTCCCTCATTGTATCTGTATTCTTTCATCTATGTGTTAGGAACAGCTGCGAGGTGACCCATTCTATTTGATCTCAGCAAATGTTATGTATTGTGTGCGTGAATGTGTGACCTCAAAGGGTAAAGAGTGTGAAAGGCAATTAAGGAAACGAGCAGTTTCCTTTCTTCTTCCGGCTATCAGAGAGAGCAGACGCATTTCTTCTCCTCTCCCCTCTCCTCCTCCCTTCACTGATCCCAGCTTGCTGTGTCCTGTCTGTGTCTCGCTCTTCTTCTCGCTGCATCTCGATCCAAACGGAAAATTATGGAATTGGTGAGCTGGGCTTTAAATGCAATTGACACCACTTTTCAAACAGAAAATCGGGCCCGGGGGAGCCCAAGTGTGAGAGACTCGTGGGACAATTGGAAACTCATGTGTCTGTGTGATCTTTTGATTGAAGATGTGAAAGACATCTACCTGTTTGGCTTCATGATCACAGGATTTCTGCTGTTTGGCTTTGGAGTTTTCCTGGTGTATCGGAAATTAAAGAAGTTGGAAAGAGCTGGTCAAAATGCGGACCCGGCGAAGCTCCTTCAACAATTCGGCCAGTTGGGGAGGGCACTGATAGCGGCTAATGGCGAACTGAATCGGAAGGTGGGAAACATCTCGGAGTTGCTGGGTGCTCTCCAGGGAATGATTTTAAAGCCTGGGAATGTAAATGTAAATTGCACAGAATCGCATGAGAGGTGAAAATTCTATGCTCTAAGTGAACTGTGCTTATCAGGCCTTGATTCGGCGTCCTTGGGAGAACTCATTCCTCCAGGAGAAAAGATAAGGCAGAAGGGAGTTTTGGCTTTTCTCTAACCCAAACATTCTGATGTGCAGCAATCTGAACTCTCTATGGACAGCGTCATCATGTGACTAGCATGGAATTTTACCATCTGACATGCACTGAAGAGATGAACTCTATGGACATGTTATCTATGTTTAGGATACCATGGACATAACATGAACATCATAACAGGAATTTTGTTGTTCACCAGTAACTGACACTTCACACTGCATTCACATTGCATCCATGAATATCACATGACAGACACACACACACTGGTCTCTCTCTTGCTCTGTTAATGTGTGGAATTGTAACTTGTCTGCTTAGTGTGCAATTAGAGGTTTTTTTTCTATGTGATCATAATCTTGCTCACTTGAGCTCTATTTTGATAACTATGCTTTTTTCTCTCTGCCCAATGTGTCACCCCCTCCCCCTTCCCCTCTTTACCCCCACTGTATGAGGTACCTGTCGGCTGCTGCATCATTAGGGAGCGCTTAACATGAGCGCACCTTAATGTCAAGTAAAATTCCTCGTATGTGTAAAAACATGCTTGGCAATAAAGTTCATTCTGATTCTGAGTAAAGGAAGTGTGATAACAAAGCAAGAAAGAAACAGACATTCTAAGAAAGACAGATGCAGTTAAAGATTTTAACCGACAATACCCCCTGATGAGGTGTCCTAACAGGGCACCTTACACATTTGTCAATTTCATAATTTGGTTTTGCATCTCCCCCTGTTGAGATGGATCTAAATCCATCTCACAACCCTATTCTCATCCCTGTGTGTAGGGAGTCTAAGATTCTATATGTGCGCTTGTGTAGGGAGTCTAAGATTCTATATGTCCTCTTTCCGGCAGTCGGATTGACCTGCCCCCCCTCAGGTCGCCATATCTCCAGAGGACATCTGGTGTGGTGCAGACATTGTGGTTATCCATAACAAAAGGCTTATGTGCGTACAATGTATAAACCTATACTACAAATAACCAGTGCACACATGTGAACACAGAATAAAGGCGCACACACATGCATGTACATGCACATGTGTATGTGTTCACATGTGAGCACTTGCCCTACACAAACACATGCATATACAAAATCGGCGATCACAATGGAAACCTGTGGAGCCAAAGCACAGCAAAGAAAAATTCTAACACCATGTAAATGTATATTGTAGACCCTATCGTAGACCCTAAACTATTTCATCTGCATTCTCTGGGTCCCCATCAGAATCCAGTCTTGGCACGATGTCGTCGTCATCCTGACAGTGAGAAAGCAGGTAGACAGTTTCTTGGACACCTTGGTATGGGGATGGGTCTTTAGAGGAGAAAGCTGCAACAATAGATCTTTCAACAAGTTATTTAATCATAGGAATACAACAACACCCACAGAAAGCAATAATCATTAAAGTAATAGTGATGCTAACTAAGGCCCCCTGTATAATCTTCCCCCATTTACTAAACATGTTGTCAAACCAACTACCTACTGTATGATCAGAATAGTTGTTGTCAGGGTTAATATCTCCTAAAATGTGTTATGATTACTGTTCAGTATTGACAAAGGTTTCAGCTTCAATTTACCCTAATACACTATCTTACTACACTATTATTCGTACATCCTGTTTAAATTTATCTAATTCCTTCCTTTCTCTAATCATTATTATAATAATTAATTTAAATTCCAAAAATTTTATAAAGTGTATGTTTATGTAATCATATGTCTTTTTGCATCTTTTGCATCTGATTAGAGTTTTAGCGTTACAAAAATAAGAATTCACGGACTTTGTTCCTGGAGGCACTATGCATTTGATACAGTGGGACTTGTGCCAGTATCCACTAAATTTTTTGTAAAGCAATCTTAATAAATGTAGAAATCTGTATTGTCTTTATAGTAGATTCTAAATCAAGTCCCACAGTAAACATAAATTCAACACAAGTTGGTCTTTCCTTAAACATTTGGAACTTTTCTCATAAATTTGCATGATTTTCTTCTTTGTCAGTTTACCTTGTCAGTTGTTCCTTATAGACATATTTCCTTTACAATAATCTACAGATATTTCATTAAATATCTAGAAATTTATTGATGTAACTTTTAACTTCTCCTATTGATTCAGATTCAGAAAAGATTCAGAAAAGATTTATTGCCAAGTACATTAACAGATACTGATAACAGATCACTGATAACAGATCACTGATAACATACAAGGGATTTGACTTGACACAGAAAATGAACCTGCATTTCCGGTGACAAGGCTGCATCTGAAACACGCCTGCCAACAGAAGGGTACAGGTAGCATAAGAAATAATACAATAGGAAGGAGCAAAAAAAATCATTGATTTCAGAATAGTGGTCATGTATGATCAATATTATGATTACAAAGAAAAAAAAAAAAAGCCCTCAATGCACAATCAGCAGACCAAAAAAGTTCACAGGACACAAAGAGAGCAGTGAGTGAATCATCTTTATCATCAGTTTGTGGATCAGTATGAGTGTAATGTTGAAAGCAGGTGTTGTATCAGTTAAGAACAACAAGGACTCTTTGGCAGGAGATGTTTTGTCTGGCTACTGGCAATTGTCCTTGGCAATTGTCCATGCAGCTGCCTGTCCGAAGGCCATGAGCTCAGTGTTTTGAAAAACAAAGACTGCAGATGATCAGGAGGATTTTTGTAAGGGAGAGATTAAGTCGAATAGTACTGATCACAGAGAAGGAACTTTATATTCTCTTACAGATTCAGTACTTAATCCTTCATTGCTGGGCGTTGAGTTATTGAATGTTGTGATTTCATTACCAAACAGTTTCATTTATATTTTTCTCTTCATTATCATTGTCTGTGTAGTGTCCTGCAAACACCGTGGGCTACATTTATTAGAACTCATTTTAGGGAGCTCATCTTAAATAAAAATATAATGTATAAGCATCCCAAAGTGATTAAACAAAAACTGGTAAAACTCAAATTAAACATAAAGCCTCTAAATTGAATAATCTGGCCTCTCTTCCTCGTCATAATTTAGAATTAAATATAGTTTATTAAATATTAGGTCTCTAACTCCTAACTCTCTGTTAGTCCATGATCTGTTAATTGATCATCAGATTGATTTAATATCCCTTACAGAGACTTGGTTAGGGCAAGAGGATTATGCCGGGTCAAATGAATCAACTTCCTCTGGCAATTTAAACTATCAAAATCCCAGAAGTTCTGATCATGGAGGAGGAGCAACAACAACCAACCATTCCAAATTACTAGTTAATATAAAGCAAAAAACATTGTTATAATTCCCTTGAGGGCCTGGTCCTCAGTATTAGGCACTTCAACAACTCCAGGCCAAACACAATTCCATTTGCCATAGCCCATCACCCTCCATCAACCTACCCAAAACCTTTATCCGAATTTGCTGAATTCTTAGCTGATTTAGTGCTGAAATCAGATAAAATAATTATAATAGGGGACTTTAACATATATGTAAATGTAGATAGTGATTGCCTTAATGTGGCATTTAATTTAATATTAGACTCGATGGATTTTCTCAGAAAATGGGAAACTCTACCCATTATCTCCACCATACCTTGGACCTTGTTCTGACACGTGGCATAGAAATAAAAATTCTGGTAGTGTCTCCTCATAACCCTGTACTGTCAGTCCATTGTCTGTTAACCTTTAATTTTACTACCTCTGACTATTTGGCTCCCAAAGAAAAACATTACCACAATAGATGCCACTCAAATGATGTTGTTACCAACCCTATGCAGATTGCCTCCTCTATGCCATGTGTCAACACAACGAAAATAAGCTATAGACAGCTTGCTCCTTCTGTAATTGATAGCATGGTAGATAGTGTTACAACTTCTCTGCATCAGACTCCAGACTTTGTGGCCCCCTTAAAGAAAGAAAAAGTCTAATCGGAGATTTCTAACTCCTTAGTTCATCACAAAAACTCGTAGCTTAAAACAGAAAACTTGTCAATTAGAAACAAATTGGCGCTCCACTAATTTAGATAAAATTTATTTAGCTTGAAGAAATCATCTTTTAATTTATAAATATCTCTTAGAAAAGCTAGAATGAGTTATTATTCTGTATTAATAGAAGAGAAGAAAAATAATCCCAGGTTTCCTCCCAGTATTGTAGCCAGGCTGACAAAGAGTCAGGACTCTCAATCCTAGCATTCCCTTAAGCCGTTTTTCCACTAGCCCAGTTCGCCTCGCCTCGTTTCGTTTCGTTACTACTCGTTTCAGCCGCGGTTGTGTCTCCATAGCAGCCGGGTAAAGCGGGGTTAAGCTGTGGTGGGCGGGATTTTTTTTTACAGCACGGCGGCGCCACACTCCCGTGACGTAAAACACGCGACCCAAGCCAAACACAACATGGCGGCTTTACAAGGCGACTCCTCGGTCTGTGGCTTTTTTCACCGTAAATGCCAAAAAGGACCGTCAGACAAGGGTACAGGCAGTGAGACGAAACACTCTGGAATAGTTCTGCAGCTTCTGGAGAGAGCCGAAGACGTGAGGATACAAACTAGGTCATATGTGACGGTAAGCTAATGTTGCTAATGCTAGTTTGCTATAAGTACATCATACTACACTGTAATCTCTGCAAGTTATCACTGTTAGGTACTAAAATATGTACGCTGTGTGTGTTTCAGATGGCTCTGTTGTGGGAAAATTACCACTTCAAACGGTCAGTCTGGCGTTCAACACAGCCTGTCACTGATGTCAATACAGCCTGTCACTGATGTCAGCACAGCTTCACAAACGATCAGTGGTTGTAGAGCTTAAAAATGTCTGGTTTATTTCCTGTGCAAAAAATTGCTCTGATCTAAGTAAAGGAACCCTATTTCACTGTTTATGGGAATGTAGAAAAATCAGAATGTTTTGGGAAGAGGTGAGGGTAACAATTGAGAAAATAATTTCAAAACAAATCACATTGAACCCTAAACTGTTTTTGTTGGGTCTGTATCCAGAAAAACATAACTTTAATAAGAGTGAAAGAACATTCATAGACCTCAGTTTGCTTAATGCCAAAAAATGTATTGCATTACTGTGGAAAAACTCACAGACCAGATGTGACTCAGTGGTTAAGACAGATGTTACCAACCTTCCACTAGAAAGAATAACATACATACTGAAATCAAAGGAAAATGTGTTTGAGAATATATGGAGACTTTTCATTGATTATGTAAAGAAATTAAACATAACTTCTGAAGAAGAAGGTGAATGATATGTGTGGACCTTGCAAATTCCAAGCTGGTGAATGTATATTATGTATTCTTATGTAACAGATTACCTAGACTAAACAGAGGAGCATTGTTGTTGACTTGTTTTTGTTAATGGTTGTTGTTTTTATTACCCTTTTTTTGTTATTTTGTTATTGTTCTTTTTAGTTTTTAAATTACTTTTGTGTTAGTGTCTGACTGTGTGTGCTGTTTGTAAAAAAAAAAAAAAAAAAAAAAAAAAAAAAAAAAAAAAAGTTCAATAAAAATATTGTGGGGAAAAAAATTGCGCTGATCTGCGTGAAAATCATGGACTGTTGAGACATCATGGACGTACCTGCTTCAGCTGCACTGAGTCTGAGATGGTGTCATAGCTGACACAACTTGATCGCCAGGTTAATAACTATATTAGCCACAAAATGTATATTCAAAAAGTAAACAGTACTGAGTTCGGTATAATAAGATGTATTTGACAGTTATGATGCATTTTAGGCCAAAACAAACTTGATCTAGGATTAAAAGAAATTAAAATAATGCAGTCACAAGGTTACATGGAAAATGCTTGATTTACTAGATACATATACTGTAGAAATATATATTCTCTGCATCAACAATGTACTATACATGCATTCATGTAGTATTGCACTGACAAACCTCTGAAGTTTTTGCAAATGTCTCTTTTTTTATATGTGAAGGTTACCACCATGTGACATAAATTTCTTAAAAATGAGCCATTATTTTCAAGGTCACCCATTAATGGTTTGTACTATTGACTCTTTTCCAACCAGTGTATTAACAGACAAAAATAGAAATCATGATGCAAACACATAAGTCACTAAATTGTTTATTACAATCAGCAGCAAATTCCAGATTATTCAGAATGTGCAACTGTAAGACTGGGTCACTCAGCAGCTGGGATGTGCAGCTCACACTGGTCTCAGATCAGCAGATCTTAGGCCTGCATCTCTGTAAATAGTGATGCAAGGTCCAGTTTGGGGTGGATCGATCGTTTCCCTCTTGCCTAGACAAAAGACAGAAATGGGTGGTGGTTAAATAAAGGAAGTTTAAAACATATTTGGGAAATACACTTGTTGCTAAAAGCCAGTGGTGGAATGTGAATGAATGAATCTTTATTTTGGATAGATTAAAAGAAAATAGAATAATATAATAAAGGGGAAAAAAAAATCTAATAAGGTCGAATTAAACAGTAGCTCCTCTGATTATACAGTTCAGCATAGGTTATCTGAAATGGGTGATGGCTGAAGCTGCAGCTTATATTGCCCACCCATATTCCATCCAAGAATTCAAAAGAAAAACAAAACAGGAGCGATTCCAATTCCAATGTGACAATAAAGTACTTCGTTGTTGTATTTAACCACAATTTTCATATAGCTGCACTGATGTAAAGTCGATTTTACAAGGGCTGGGTTACATTTAAAATCATCTGCTTTTACTGTGGCCTCAGCAATCAGAATGAATTAATACATTCACTTGAATGGAATATAGTACTTTAACTGAAGGTGTGCATCACAGAGTATGGAGTCGCTCAGTCAAAATATGGAGTTTTTATCAATAAAAGTTTGTCTGGAATGTAAAAGTGTCTCTTCTTGCCCTGACTTCAAGTGTGGGCGGTGTTTTGTACTTTTATTGCTAAAATATAAAAGGATGCACTACAATGGGTCTCAAATATTTGTAATGTGTCCTGTTACTGCATGAGTTTATTGATGATAGACTATAAACTACACATATTTATATTGGCTGCACGGTGGCGCAGTGGTTTTGCACTGTGGCAGCACAGTTTTACCCTCGGCCGGGGGATCGCGGGGATCATGAGATCGTGGGTTCGATCCCAGCCCCTGACCAACAGTGAGCTGTGTGGAGTTTGCATGTTCTCCCCGTGTTGCACGGGTTTACTCCGGGATTTCTCCGGTTTCCTCCCGCACACCAAAAACATGTAGGTTTAGGGCGCTCGCGCATGCAGCGACCAGCAGCCGGTGGCTTGTCACCAGACTGCAAACCAAGTCTACCTACGGGTACAAATAAGTAACAAAAAAAAAAATATAAAGTAAATTATATGGATGACTGAACAACTGCCATTCCCAAAAAGATACAGTTATGAACATAACTCACAAAGGATCACACAAGTGATCTGACAAAAAAAATAAATACATTAACAAGTGGTTTATTTTACAGTTGATGCGCCAGTCTTTTTCAATTATTCTGTAATTAATACTCACACAATCAAATAAATCTCAGTTCAGTCCCTTTTATATTAAGTGGAAATTGTGCTACTTTGGTTTTGACACTTTTACCTATAAAAGCAAAGGATTTCAGTACTTTCCACAGTGGCGACGTCCGTTGTTGAGCAGCTGATTCCCTCCTCCCTAGACGAACGACAGAAATGGATGGTAGTTAGTTTCAAGCAAGTTCAACACTTATACAGGCACATCTCAAAAATTAGAATATCATGAAAAAGTTAAATATTTTTGTCACTCATTTCAGAAAGTGAAACCCATATATAGATTCATTACAGGGACAGGGACAGTGATATATTGAAAGTGTTTATTTTAATATTGATGATTATGGCTACAGCCCATATTAACCAACACCTCAGCGGCCACCATTTCTATTTAAAAACTATTTTTTAAAGTTTATGTAATATTCTAATTTTTTGCCAAATTGAATTTGGGGTTTTCAGGGGCTGTAAGCCATAATCATCCAAATTAAAATAAATAAATGCTTGAAATATATCACTGTCTGTGTAATGAATCAATATAATATATGGATTTCTCTTTCTGACGCTTTAGAAAATTATATGAATGACTTTATAAATCACTGGTTTGAAAAAGCACTTTTATATTGTTGAGATTTCAGCTCCTATGGTCTCACCAGTATCCACTATAAACAGGGAGACTAACCCTGGCATGTGGAAACACATTCTAGCATTAAATTGAACACAATTTAATGCGCAGCACTAAAGTGCAATACAAAACAAAAACCAGGACTTTAACCAGGATTAACATATTTCATCGTTTTGCTCTCACAAGCGAATATTTAGGAGAAAACAAGCGCGAATCAGCAGTTGGTACTAGCTAGCTACTAGCCAAAACTCGTTAGCTAAAACGAGTTAGCCAGCACAAAACGGCATTAAATTGCACACAATTTAATGCGCAGCACCAAAGTCCAATACAAAACAAAAACCAGGACTTTAACCAGGATTAACATATTTCATCGTTTTGCTCTCACAAGCGAATATTTAGGAGAAAACAAGCGCGAATCAGCAGTTGGTAGTAGCTAGCTACTAGCCAAAACTCGTTAGCTAAAACGAGTTAGCCAGCAAAAAACGGCACTGTATGGCTCAAAAAAAGTGAGCTTACCACCAACAGGATAAATAAGTGAACAGATGCACATTATTACAAATCACTCACCATCGATGGTTCTCTCACGTTCGTCTTCAGCTTGTCTATAGTCCGGTTGTATGCTGGCCAGCCAGGGTCACTCCTCACTGTGTATCTGCCACCAAGCAGAGAAAACTCCGCACCTCTTCGTTGGACCACGGTGTAGAGTTCCGCAAAACCTACAACGCTGTCTGTATTAGTATCATATTTACTCCGTGACCGAGTTAGTCCGTGATTGCAAATGGCGGTCGTAAAGATTTCAAGGAAGACGGGCGCTTTCGTGACGTTACACCCTGACCAATCAGCGGCTAGCAGTCGATTGACGTCACATCTCAGCTCGCTTTCGCACGGTTATACCCTGCCTCTTAACTGGCACGAAAATAGTGTCGGTTAAAGCGTGCTGGGTACAGTGGAAATAGCGAGAAAGTGAGTAGAGTAGAAGTAAGTAAGGCTAAGGCGATACTAGTGGAAAAAGGCCTTTAGAGCTTACTAGTCAGGACTTTATGAACTTTTTCAGTAATAAAATTTCATCTATCAGAGATAAAAAACAATCAGATTCTTCTCACCATTAACTTAAATACAGTAACTACCACAATTCCTTCAATTGATATCTGTCTTGATGAGTTTACTCCAATTGACCTTTTAGGGTTAGACAAAATAGTTTCCTCATCCAAGCCTTCAACTTGTCTTTTAGACTCTATTCCTACCAGGTTATTTAAAGAAGTTGTCCCACTTATTGGTAGCTTTATTCTTCATATAATCAATTCTTCATTAACTTTAGGCCATGTACCGCAGGCTTTTAAAACGGCTGTAATTAAACCCTTACTCAAAAAGCCAACGCTAGATCCAGGAGCTTTAGCTAACTATAGACCAATCTCTAATCTCCCTTTCATTTCAAAAATCTTAGAAAGTGTGGCTACTACACAATTATTTGATCACCTGCAGGGAAATAGTTACTTGATAGATTAGAATACTATTTGGGACTTAATGGAATTTCATTACAGTGGTTTAGATCTTATTTATCTGATAGGTTCCAATTTGTTCATGTCAGTAGAATTTTCTTTAGTTTATGTATATATGCTTCCGTTAGACAACATTATTAGAAAGCACTGTATACATTTTCATTGTTATACAGATAATAATAGCCAGGCATAACATGTCTTTCCACTGTTATGCAGACGATTTGCAGCTTTATTTACCTTTGAACTCAGAACAAACTAACTCACAAAGTGTTCTATTGGATTGCATCATTGATATTAAGTTGTGGTTAAGCCAAAATTTTCTCCACTTAAATGAAGAAAAAACAGAATGTATTGTGTTTGGGGATACTGTAACGGCTGGCTTTGGTACCCTGTCTTTAAGGCTCAGTTCAGCTGTCAGAAATTTGGGGGTGATTTTTGACAGCCATTTAAAATTTGATAAACAGATTGACAATGTAGTCAAGATGAGCTTTTATCAATTACGTTTGTTATCCAAAGCCAAACCTTTCCTGAGCCGTCATGATCTTGAGATAGCCATCCATGCTTTAGTCACGTCTCGACTTGATTACTGCACTTTATGTTGTGCAGTAATCACAACATAAAGTTGTGATTACTGCACAACTTTATGTTGTGATGCCAACATAAAGTGCAACGCACTTTATGTTGGCATCTCTGTCTTCTCTCAGCCGCCTTCAACTTGTGCAAAATGCAGCGGCCCGTCTTTTGACCAACACACCTAGGCGAGAGCACATTACTCCGATCCTTTATTCACTTCATTGGCTTCCAGTCCATTTTAGAATTAATTTTAAACTTTTGCTTTTTGTTTTTAAAGCTCTTAATGGCCTTGCTCCGGTTTATATGTCTGAGACTTTGACTGTCCGTGACCAAGGCAGGGCTTTGAGGTCATCCAATCAGCTTTTGCTGGATGTGCCTAGGTCAAGGTATAAACATTGGGGTGACCGAGCCTTTTCTGTTGCCGCCCCCAGGCTCTGGAATAATCTCCCCCCTGACCTACGTGCTATCTCTGACCTGGCCCTTTTTAAATCAGAACTTAAGACATATTTGTTTAGGATGGCTTTTAATACCCAGTAGTGGTGATATTTGTCTTGGCATTTGTTTTTATTTTATTTTTAGGTTGTTTTTGTTTATTTTATTTGTTTTTAATGCTCTGTGTGTTTTTAATGCTGTTTATTTTCTGTAAAGCACTTTGGTTACCTATGGGTTGTTTTAAAGGGCTATATAAATAAAGTACATTACATTACATTACAGATGGCACAATTATACCTGTTAATGAAGCCAGGTGATGGTAATCAATTAACCAGATTGGGAGTCTGTCTTAAGGAAATCAAAGCTTGGATGACTTGTAATTTCCTGCTATTAAATTCAAATAAGACTGAAGTCATTCATATTAATCCAAAACACCTTAGATTGTAGCAGACACAAATGCATATTGTAGACTTGTAGAGGCTTGGTTGAGTCAGCAGAGAGTAAACAGTAGATGGGGGGTTTTAGGGGTGAATGTATTGTGATGTTGGATGTCATGCAGTGTGATGTGGAATGTCACGCGGATGTGAGATGAGCGGTGGGGATATAAAGGAGAACCGTGCTTGAATGCTTTCATGCTTTTCTGTGTATGAATGTTGAGAGAGTGTTAATAAATTTTGTCTGCTCGTAAATTGGCCTCCTCATTTCCCACTCTCTCCACAAGATATACCTTTCCAAATCAAACTTTCAGTTTGGATGCAGTTACTCTCCTAATAGTTCTGTAAGGAACCTTGGGATTATTTTTGATCAAGATCTGTCTTTCAATTCACATATTAAATTTGTAACTAAGACTGCCTTCTATTCTTTGCTTAATATTACCAAGATTAGGAGTATTTTGTCTGAGTGATGCTGGGAAACTGATCCACACTTTTGTTAGCTCTAGATTAGATTATTGTCATTCTTTATCAAGTTGTCCTATAACATTTTTAAAAGGTCTTCAGCTCATCCAAAATGCTGCAGCAAGAGTTTTGACAGGTACCAGAAAGAGAGATCATATCTCTCCAGGTGTGGTCTCCCTTCATTGGCTTCCCATAGAGTTTAGAATTAAGTTTAAAGTTCTTTTTAAGTTTTGTAGGGTTCCCCCTACAGTTGAAAATGCTATGAGATGACTGTTGTTATGAAATGGCACTATATAAATAAGTTGAATTGAATTCATTATTAATCATCTATTGATAATTTTTATGTATTATCTATTTTTCTGAGGATTGGTAATTATTTTGCTAATTAATTTTTTCAATACCCCCCTTTTTATGCATGGAGACACAAATGCAGCAAAGTTACAGGGTATTTGCTTGATTCTTTTACCGAAAGAAAGTGTGTTACCACTTTTAATTTAGATGAAAATTTGTGGGTAGTACAGCTCCTTCAAAATGAGATTTCAATAATCATGGCTTCTTTTGTGATGTCTCTGGAACTAATTTACAAATTCCATTTAAGAAAAACAAAATAGCTGTCTGTGCATTTTTGATATGCTTCAGCATTGATAAATAAGATCAGTTTGTCCAGTTGAACACAGATAGGTTGAATTTGAATAAATGAATAAAGATTGCGTCACACTCTTTCAGTCAATGGAAAGGTGGACATTTTGCCTAATTAGAATTTGGTTTAATTTTGTACTAGGAATGCCTCATACATTCCTTGGTAAATTATGGGGTGGAATGTAGTTCCCCCTGACCCAGCTTGGCCACGGCCGAATCAGGAAAACACATTCCTCATTACTGTCACATTTCTAAAATATGATGTTGTCACACCATTGTGTGGTGAGTAACATCAAATGTATTCTGCAGTGCAAAATCATAAAAACATTACATTTGTAAAGTCAGTCATTTAAATCATTATGCTTTATGTCATTTACAATGTCATGCAAAGTCATACTTAGCTTCAAAAAATACTTATCAATTTAGGGGTCCTTTCTTCTGCAATCAGTCAATATCCATGTTACCTCTTCCAGTCAAGAAATGTCAATTCCTATGCACCTGTGGTCACGTCCTGTGTCCCTTTTCCCTGTAAAGTGCACTGTTATACTTCAAAGAAAAAAGTCAGTGATACGTCCAAAAAAAAAAAAATTGCTTTAAAAAATATATAAATAATTTTATCACGTACGTAACATTAATTAAAAACCTGCAAAGTTAGATTGTAAAAGTAAAACCCCAAAACTTTATAAAAATACCCATATTTAGTTTACTTCTCCTTAACTCCCGTGTCACAGATCAACACACACACACACACGCACGCACACAGCATTGCTCCTCTCTCTTATGTCCACAAAGCTGAAGCAGGTCCTTCCATTTTTTCTACACAAAGACAAAACAACCCAAACTGCAATAATCCACATAAACGGCTTTGTAAACACCAAATTGTTTCACTAAAATACCTTTGTGTTAATGCCAGTTTATCTTGAATAATTATTCTCGCTGCATGTTTTTTGCTCTTCTGGAAAGGACCTGCCTCGTCCTCCTCTCTCTTTGCCCGTCCGTTCCTGCTGTCGGCGTAATCTCTCCACATACTCATTTTTATATAATTTGCTTTGCAGGGGATCCCCTAAATTATCAAATAAGCCATCCCTTTGTAACCATTTTACCCAAGTGTTTAACTGTTTCCTTTCCTCAGTCAACTTCTCTTGCCGTACAGTGGCTCTTATCATTTTCTGCATCTCTTTCACTGCATGCCCTAAACTTCCCAAGGAGTACTCAGAATTATTTTTATCGTCATCCATTTTATCATTGTCCTTATTACAGTCCAGTTTCATAGTCATTTTAGTCCAATCCGTATTGCTTAACTTTACAAGATTAATTTTCTGATCAGTTCACACAAATAATAATAAAATGTTAATATATAGAAACAACACACAATTTTTTTAATTTATTTTTTTGGTGTTTTTTTTTATGCAGTAAGACCAACTATAATTTTAGGGACGCGCCCGTTGCAATCCCAGGGAGTTTCAACCTCTTTTGGTCTGGAAAAAAAAAGCTAGGGGTGCCAACTCTGCTTTTTGAAATTAAGCAATAATTTCAAGGGGTTTAAAACTTTTGGCAAAGCAATGTACTAGCCGGATAACACCTCTTTTTCGGTAACCCTATATCAGTCACCCCGGGGTTTGAACCTTTTATCCGGACTGTACAACTACAACTACGTAACAGGGTAACTCTACTTTTCAGTGGATGCCCATAAATATTTTCCACTGCGGGGTTTAAACCGTTTACCCAAAAACTATCTCCAACTCTACTTTTAGGGACAGTATTAACACGTCTGACTGATCCCAAGGGGTTTAAACCTTTTGGAGATCTCTCTTTACTCTCAAACTCAATTAATGTACTTCTCAATTCAACACACTAATCATTTAAATTAAGACCATATCTCAATTCCATTCCAAAAATAAAATCACACGTGCATGAATATTTAATCTCCACAGAAAGGACTGTCCCCAAAGGGACAGGCAGAAATTTGTAGAAAAAGGTTTCTGCTTACCTTATTATTATTATGCAGCCGCAGACTGTGAAGAAAAAAATCTTCACACCGTTTTCAAAGCAAACTAAAAAATTTTCAGCCTCGTAACCGGGCGGAAACACCAAATTGTTGCATCTAAAATGCTTTCACCCCCAGTTCTTTTATACGAAGGCCAAATAACCAGACTGAGAAGGCCAAATAACCAGACTGAGAGATGAAATATATTTTCACTTATTTTACTGAACTTGAGGTATGGTACAAGCAGCGCTGGAACCCAACTCTTAAACCATCTTTTAAGAGTGAGCTCCAGAATTCTGGAACATACAGCTTTTATAAGACCTCACTGCACCCCTAAGCTCACCCCCTCTTTCACACAAAGAGGAAGGGTTTGTCCCTCATTGTATCTGTATTCTTTCATCTATGTGTTAGGAACAGCTGCGAGGTGACCCATTCTATTTGATTTCAGCAAATGTTATGTAGTGTGTGCGTGAATGTGTGACCTCAAAGGGTAAAGAGTGTGAAAGGCAATTAAGGAAAGGAATAAAGGAAGTGTGATAACAAAGCAAGAAAGAAACAGACATTCTAAGAAAGACAGATGCAGTAAAAGATTTTAACCAACACTAGCGGCAAGCCCCGGGGGGAAAAAAACCATGAGTGTCTGGTATCATTGGAAAGCTTAGAAAATGTACCTTCTAAAAATATGTACGTTTTTGCGGAAGACATAACTCCCAACTGATCGAACGCGAGTTTTAAACCTAGCCAAAATATAAACAAATCATCTTTTTCCGGTGTCCGTTTTTGCGCACTTCCTACAAATTAAATATCATTTTGAAGGTCTTCCAATACAGAATATGGGAAAAAACGTTACCTCAGTTTTGATAATTTCCTCAAAGTGACTCATTTTGCCAGCACGGATCACATGTTTCCTTTTCTTTTTGGCTTCTTTTGTTAATTATTGTCCGGAATTTATCTTTGCTCATTATTTTGATGGAAAGTTTTAAAAATTAGGTCATGATATAATTTTATCCATCCATCCATCCGTCCATCTTCTACTGCAGGGCTATTCAATTACAAAATCACTTGGGCCACGATTTGAAATCAAGACATGTAACTGGGCCGCACATGTTCAGTGATCTGTTGAATATAATAAATTTCAAACCAACACAGATCAATATGACAATAAATATGGACTTTTTATTCATTGTCTTGGTTTTAAATGTGCGCTTGGCACATGACAAAGGCACATCAAACGTGCATAAAAACACAATAACAGTGCTGGGGTTGAGCAGAATTTGAAGTAGTAGAAATATTTTTCCTCTTGAACAACAAATAAATAAATAGAATGGGGGGAAAAATAAAATTCTGTAAATAACCATTTTGGTTACATCTTAGGCATATCTCAAAGTGCATAAAAACTCAATGTGCACTATTAGTAGCGTTAACATTTTTTTCCCTTTTGAAATAAAATATACTACAACCTGGTCATAACTGACCTTGGCACATCACAAAGTGCATTTAGCTGGATGAAAAAGAACTGTCAAAACACTTCAGTGCACAAACCCCCCAAGAAAAGATTGATAACATTAACAAACATTGCACATCCACTGTTGTGGTTTGTTTTGTTTTAAATCACCACATGTGTGAATAGGAACCTCAGGGTACATGCTGGACAGATCGCCAGTCCATTGTAGGGCAGATATAATTTTATCAGTAATTTTACTTCTAATATGATAAAACACTGAGTAGCTTTTATTTTCAATTGCATTTTCAGTTTTAATTATAAAACTTTTAACTTTGCAGAAAATAATAGTGTTCATCTGTGTTCCCTGGCCAGATGTACAATGGCATTCTAAAAACAAAATCAACACATTACAACAAGAATAAAACAAATCTATTACAATAAATAAAAAAATATAATTTAAAATAAATTAAAATTAAATGAATAAAATAAAAGGGCAGGGAACATGCAGGTGGCAGCCAATTCAGTGTCCACATCTAGAATATTTGTAAATTGTAGTTTCTGTTCTAGACAAGCTCATTCACTAACCCACAGTCAATTACATATCCTGTTCCAATTTATCTTATTTTGTCATATTTTGGCTATGAAAGCCAGTTGGCTGCTAATGTTAGCTGGCCTGCGCCGTCACAGCTGGGATTTCTGACTGACTTTGATGTCCACATGCTAGGTTCAAACTTAGTGAGCTATCCACTAGCCTAGCTACCCAGCCACATCATCTATTAACCCTTGATTATATGTTTAATTCATCAATGTTGTTTTAGATTATTTTATTATAGTTTCTTATTCTCTTGACAGGACACCTGCTCATCAGCCACGGTTAGCTGTTATTAGCAGAGGTAACCATTCCTTTATTCAGGGTCGTTTCTGTGCTTATTACACTGCAGGGACTGGTCTTAGACTATTGACCACTCAAACCAAACTTTACCTAAAAGCTGACATTAACCTCAAACACGGTGCCACCATCAAATCGGAGATCTCAGAGAAATTATGAAACAGGGAGTATTCATTAGTATCTGAAGCATTATGGTATGAAACAGCCTGTTTTGAGGAGTGCTTCTTCCCCGCATGTAAAATGGTACTGCAGTAATTAAACCCTGAGGTGTTTTGACCAAAGCACATCACAGAAAACTTCATTAACACATCCGGGAGCTTGTTAACATGTGGAATAAAAATAATCTCGTTATAGGTGAGATTTTTTGTTTTGGATAAAATTATACTGCTGAAGTAACATCCTTCTAGAGTGCTGATTCAGCTGTTTTTGCAGGGGTTGTAACACTCTTTGTGTGTGTGTTCCCCAGCCAAAAGAATAAAAACAAAGTTTGACTACCTCTGATTTATGGCCTCTGAGCTGCTTCAGTACAGCAGAACTAAAACACGGCACATAATCGTCAGCAATTATAGCCTTCCCGGTACACGGTGCCTTGAAGATTCAGAGTAATTTATTTTGATTATCTTTCTGTCTTGGGTCCTGTTTTTAATTCCACCATTTGAGCTAGCACAGATCCACTGTTCAGACCCTTATCTAATCACCTCCACCATCAGAGGAAATTAAATCTCCGACTCTGCTGTCTAAATGACTTGTTTTTGCTGATTTACGTCTTCATCGGAGGATGAGTCTCATTATATCATGAGCTACAGAAAAAAGATGGAAATAGAAACTGTGTCAAGCATTTGGATAATTGTTCGCTTCACTTTGCAGGGCGCGTCTTGTGCCAGTTGGAGCCGTGCGGCACCACGGAGGTCAACGAGGCCATGAGGGCCGCTAAGACGGCATTTGGGGAGTGGAGTAAAATGTCTGGAATGGAGAGGGCGCGGATCATGATCAACGCTGCTCACATCATCGAGGTGTTTCACTGTGGCTGTATGGACAGGATTTTTATAAAGTCTACAGCAGGCGTGTTGAATTCAGTCTGAGAGCCAACAAGAGGGTCAGAAATAAAGACGGGGTGGGGCATCTATTTTAGGTTTTCTTTTTGTAATTTAAGAAGTATTGTAAATTAATTACAAATATACATACAGAAAAATGCTGCAAGTTTATGAGGAAAATTCGCAAATTGACTAGACTAGGGAAAAAGTGGCAAATTTATGAGATTAGGGGAAAAAAGTCACAAATTCAAGAGATTAGGGAAAAAGTTGCAAATTTAAAAGACGTGGGGGGGGGGGTCACAAATGTATGAGGTTAGGGAAATAAAGTTGTAAATTTAAGAGAGGAAAAAGGGGAATAAGTTGTAAATTTATAAGACCAGGGGAAAATAGTCACAAATTCACAAGCTGGGGGGAGGTTTCACAAGATTGGGGAAAAGTCTCAAATTTATGTGATTAGGGGGAAGAAAGTTGTAAATTTACAACACTAAATTACACTAAATACAAAAAGCTGTATATAAGACGAGGGCAAAAAGTCGCAAATTCAAGAGATTAGGGAAAAAATTTGCAAATTTATGAGACTGGTGTGAAAAAGTCACAAATTCACACGAGGGAAAAGTTGCACATTTACGAGAGTAAAGCATAAAGAGGTTGTGTAAAGCTCTGATATATCTGCTTAGTTTTCCTCTGTCGATTTATCAAAAATCTTTATCGGCTCTGTTTTTCCTCACATATCTTTTTCCACAGCAGAGGTTGGCGGCCTCTCTTCTCTTCTACGCCACACAGACTTACCGTGCCTGTCCTTTTATTTCCACACAGAGCAGGAGAGAGGAGATCGCCGAGTTGGAGGTGGTCAACAACGGGAAGTCCATCACAGAGGCCCGTCTGGACGTGGACTCAGCCAGACTCTGTATCGAGTTCTATGCAGGACTGGCCAGCACTTTGGCCGGTAGAGATGCAAAGACTGCAGTTTTATTATGACCAGCAGGCTTCCTAAACTGCACAGCCTTGTTTCTTTTTTTAAAAAAAGCCTTACTTACAGCTTATCTCTTATGCTCCTGTTTATGTTGGTCCAGGCCAGCATGTCCAGTTACCCGGTGGGTCCTTTGCCTACACCCGTAGGGAGCCTCTGGGCGTGTGCGTGGGCATCGGGGCGTGGAATTACCCCTTTCAGATCGCTGCCTGGAAGTCCGCTCCAGCCCTGGCCTGTGGTAGGAATCAGATGTCGAGATGAAACCATTTTAAAACAGATTTAAGAGTAGCATGAGTGGCAGTAAGTGATTTGAGGGGGATGAAGGGGGATGCCGTCCCCCTTGTTAGCAAAATGACCCAATATCATCGCCATCCCCCATCCCCATTCATAGATGTAAGAGAGAATCCCCCCCCATATCATCGTAAGCCTTTCTATATCATTTTACAGAATTGAAAAAAATGACTTTGATGCACCTATTCTAAGAAATTTTTAAAATTCTAATACATTTGCAGTGTTTTTCTTATGGATTTTCAAGTTTTTCTCATAAGTTTTCAACTTTTTTCCCTTTAAATTTACAACTTTTTTCACATAAATTTTAAACTTTTTTCCTTTAATTTTTTAAAGTTTTTTCCCTGTAAATTTGCAACTTTTTTCCTGTAAATTTGTGACATTTTGGCAAAGTTTCAACTTTTTTTCCACATAAATTTGCAACTTCTTTCATGTAATTTTTCAACTTTTTTCCTGTATACAGTGATCCCTCACTTATCACGGTTAATGGGTTCCAGAACCGACCGCGAAAAGTGAAAAACCGCGAAGTAGCGTCACCCCAATGACGTCATCCATAAACAATACGTACGTTCACTCTCTCACTCTCATATGATACGTGTGTGTGTGTGTACGTGTACATACATACGTAGATGTAAACAAAGTGTACATAAATATGTTTTTAGAACTCTTTTATTCTTATAACAAGATACGTAACTCAAGATGAAAATGATTTACTGCACAGGTTAATGAGAGCTTTACTGCTCCTCAGGTGACGCCTCATCGTGAGGTGCTGGAGGCGCAGGATCATCGAGGGCAGCTTCCGATAGAGCTGAAGCTGCAGGAGGCGGCGTAGTGCCTCGACGGGAAGACTATTTCGCACAAAATGGCACAAGAGAACAGCAAAAAGTTCCACGCGGCGAGACTAAATAACACGAGCGATAAAAAGCAATGAATGCGGTCTTTATTCCCTTCATGGGTGCTCGGCAGGAAGAGGAGGTGGGTGAGACGTCTCGGCCAATCAGCTTGCGGGGTGAAACGTCTCGGCCAATCAGCTTGCGAGATTTCCGAGCCCAGCCAACACGACAACAGCGAACAGAGAGTTGTGCTGCTCTCCGTGTTGACACGTGATGGTCTAATGTAGTCTCCCTGCCTTCTGCTAGCGCCCGCCCATTATTTCTCAATTTTGAATTTTTGATGAATATTTTTGAAAAATCCGCGATGCACTGAGGGCGCGAAAGGTGAAGCGCGAAGTAGCGAGGGATCACTGTATTTGCAGTTTTTGTAAATTTGCCACTTTTTTCATAAATTTGTGACTTTTTTGAAAATTACAATGTTTTTTCTCATAAATTTGTATTTTTCCCCTGTAAATATGCAACTTTTTTCCTATAAATTTGTGACATTTTTGCAAAGTTGCAACTTTTTTCTCATAAATTTGCAACTTTTTTCTCATAAATTTACAACTTTTTTCCTGCATATTTGCAACTTTTTTTCTTGTAAATTTGCAATGTTCATCTAGATTCTGATTAAATATTTATTCTACGTAATTAAATTTTAATTTGCAACTTTTTAATTTGGCAAATTTTTATTTTTGCAAATTTGCCTGATTTACATTTATGCATTTGTACCTCATGCTAAATTTGTGAACACCCCCATCCCCCTTGTTAAAAAGTAATAAATTGCCTACTGATAACTGAAGATTTAAAGTGCTCTTATGTTCCAGACATAAAGACAGAATTTTCACCACTAGATGGAGCAACAACAAAATATTGTTACCCTTCATCTTTTACCACTGTCTTATTTATTATTTATACACTGTATTATATATACAATTGTTTGTTTATAGATGTATGTGAAAACTTGCAAAGGAATGAGAAAAATTGTTAAAAGGTGATGAGAAAAAGTTGCACATTTATTATGAAAAGTTATAAAGTCATAAGACATAAAGCAAAAATCAAAATCTACGGACTTCTGGTCTGGACGCCATGGCGACTGCAGCTTAACACTGAAGCTCTCAGACCCAATCCAAGATAACACCTTGAAAATCAAACTTAACGGATTTTTGGAGGAGTGAAAATCAAAAGACAAATTCATCATGTCTAAAGGAAAACAGAAGAAACTGAAATTCTCCAGGCCAGGACACGTATCGGCCGGAGAATCTGAACTGGAAGATCTCCGTTCAGAAGACGAGGAACTGGTGATAGCTAACAAAAAGGTTAGCCTGAAATCACTATTTGAAGAGCTACGACGATTTCGCCGAGAAGTTACGGCCGAATTTCGGGAATTCAGAGAAGAATTGAAAAGGACAAACAGCAGAGTGGACCAGGCCGAGAACCGAATCTTGGAAACAGAGGAACGAATAAAAGTGCTCGAAGATTCTGTGCTGGACCTACGCAAAAGACAAGCATCTATAGAGGCTAAGCTAGCCAACCAAGAAGGAAGACAAAGAAGAGACAACATAAGAATTCATGGTCTGATAGAAGGAGCCGAAAACGGTTTTAACTCAATGGCAGAATGCGTGGAATCCTTACTAAGAGAGAAATTGGATATTCCACAAACCACCGACTTGAAGATAGAAAAGGCACATCGTTCATTAGCCGCTAGGCCGGCGGCGGAAGCGCCCCCACGTTCGGTGTTGGTAAGATTTTCCAATTTCAAAATAAAACAAGAGGTTGTAAGACTGGCCTGGCAGAAAAAAGGATTTATGCACCAGGAGAGAAAAGTCTTCGTGGAACATGATTATGCCCCGGAGGTCCTTAAAAAGCGCAGGGAATACAATGACGCGAAAAAGGTGTTAAGAGAGAAGAAATTGCGCTTTCAAACTCCATTTCCTGCGAAGTTAAGGGTCTTCTACGGCGAAGAAACATGTCTCTATAATTCGGCGGAAGAAGCAACAGCTGACATGGCGAGAAGAGGCCTCCCGGTAACGGTATTTAAACCCGCAGCAGACCCGAGTGAGAAGATCAAAGCGCAAACATGGACAACACAAAGACCTTCAAAATCCACGGACCAGCAGCGGGAAACCCAGCGCCAGAGCGTCGCGGATAAACTGTCCGTTTTCAGGTTGGAATAGCGACCTTTTTTTTTTTTTTTTCTCTCGAATCAATCCGCACATCCAACCCCCCTCATACAAGGTAACAAACATTAAAGGAGATGCGTATTCAGCATGTGGTAAAACATTTCATGGAACAGTCATAATATTTGAAACAAATAAGTCTTTTTAATAAAAAAAAAAAAAAACTTGTTAAAATAGAAATGTGACAATAATCCACATGTTCTCCTCATACTAACAAATACTGTTTTTGCGTGAATGTTTGATGTGATGGGGGTGGGAGGGTGCACACAATTTCACAGGGTTTAGGCATAAAAGGAAAAAAAAAATCAGTACAAGTTTGGATTGGGTTCTGAAACTCACGTTAAAAGCATGGGACAACTTACAGGGGTAAGAGAGGGCCCTCAACATGTAACAGAGTTTGAGGAATTTCCCTCAGGGCCTTCACTCCATCAAGGCTCTTCCAGGGTCTTTAAAAAGACCTCAGCTCAGGAAGTTCTTCTGACAGCTTTTTGTTTTAAAGTTTTATACACTATGTTCTTAATGTTTTTCTTGTTTTTAATGTTCTTTCAGTTTCTGAGTAGCACAAAAGACGGCCACCACACAGTTATACTAAACAAAACAACACAATGGAGAAACAGGGTGTAACCAAAATAATTTCATATAATGTAAAAGGAATCCTGAATCCAGTTAAAAGATCCAAGATTCTAGGCAAAATGAAAAAAGACAAAGCAGGAATAATATTTTTACAAGAAACCCACCTAACAGACGTGGAACACAATAAACTCAGTAGACAAGGGTTTAAAATGATCTCTTCATCTTCATATAAGTCAGGGAGGAGGAGGGGAGTAGCGACATTGATATCAACCAAAATTACATTTGAAAAAAAATCAGAACACAAAGATAAAGAAGGGAGATACAGTTTGGTAACTGGGCGGCTAGAGGGAGAAGATATCACCCTGCTGAATGTGTATGCTCCCCCAGGGGCTAACTGGAAATTTTATAAAAATGTATTCGACCTAATGATAACTAAAGCTCAAGGTTTAGTGATATGTGGTGGGGACTTCAATCTTAGACTAAATCCATACTGGGATGCTTCTGGTAATTCTCCACATCAAAATAACACCCAAAACAGGAAGACTCGGATGCTACTAAAAGAAATGGGAATCTGTGACGTGTGGAGGGAACTCAACCCCAGTGTAAAAGACTATACATTTTACTCAACTCCACATTCATCTTACTCAAGGATTGACTATTTTTTATGTTTAATAGAGACATTGGAAGAGTAAAAACATGTAAAATAGGACTGATGGATCTCTCTGACCACAGTCCGATCTACATGGACTTAAATATCCAAAAATACACAAATAATACATTTTCTTGGAGGTTAAATTCAAATGTCCTGAAAGGACCATTGAAAGATGAATTGGAATCAGATATTCTCAGATATTTGGAAGAAAACGATAATGGAGAAGTATCCCCTTTAATACTGTGGGATGCATGCAAAGCTGTAATAAGAGGAAAGATTATTGCAAAACTGGCAACCCAAAAGAAACTAAGACAAGAAAAACTATCCACATTAGAGTCAGAACTTAGGAACCTAGAAAAAGAACACAAAGGCAACACTCATTCTACTGACTTGCTCAAGATTAAGGAAATTAAAAACCAAATAAATGAGATCTACACAATAGAAATCCAGAAGAAACTTACATTTTTGAAACAAAAATACTATGAAGCAGGCAGTAAATCGGCAAAATTGCTAGCCTATAAATTGAGGAAACATCAAACAGAAAGAGCAATCTACAAAATCAGAGACCCGGTATCAAAGGAAATAAAATTCAGAATTCAGGATATTCTTAAAAGCTTCGAGAATTACTATAAGAACTTATACTCCCACAAAAAACATAAAAACGCATCCGAGGCATTCCTAAACACATTAAACCTTCCCCAACTTACGGAGTCACAAAATAAAACACTACTGTCAGAAATACATCCTAAAGAACTGGAAAAAGCAATTATGAAACTTAAAGCTAACAAATCCCCAGGAGCTGATGGCTATACAGCAGAGTGGTACAAAACCTTTAAACAGCAACTATCTCCTCTCCTCCTGAAAACATTTAATTATGTCCTCCACACAGGGGAAATCCCCCCCTCCTGGAGAGAAGGGGTCATTGCAGTTATACCTAAACCTGAAAAGGATAAACTAGAGTGCTCCAACTACAGACCAATCAGTGTACTAAATCAGGATTATAAGCTTTTTACCATTATCCTTGCCAAAAGGTTAGAAAATATACTGACAGACCTAATTCATTTAGACCAAACAGGTTTTATAAGACAAAGACAGACACAAGACAACATTCGACGCACTTTACACATAATTCATCATATAAAAAAATATAACTTAAATGCAGTCATATTGGGATTAGATGCTGAAAAAGCATTCAATTCGGTTGACTGGTCTTTTCTATATAGAATCTTATCCAGTTTCAATTTTCATAACAACTTCATTAGAACTATACAGGCATTATATAAAAAACCAACAGCTAAAATAAGGATTAACGGTAATTTATCATCATCTTTTGAACTGGAAAGAGGATGTCGTCAGGGCTGCCCCCTGTCTCCACTGCTCTTTGCAATCTTCATAGAACCTCTGAGCCAATGGATAAGACAAAATCAAAAAATTCAAGGTATTACACTTGGTCAGAAGGAACATAAAATAGCACTCTTTGCTGATGACATTTTAATATACCTAGGGCAGCCGGACACTTCTTTACCAGAACTAACCTCAATTTTTTCAAAGTATGGAGATTTATCGGGGTACAAATTAAACATGCATAAAACCCAAATTTTAACATTCAACTATGACCCAAATCATTATTCACTAAGCAAACTCAAAACTAACTGGGAGTCGGAATCTATGAAATATCTGGGGGTCAATATCCCGAAACAACTCAACAAAATTATATCACTAAACTATGATCCACTGGTGACAAAAATAAAATCTGACCTAACAAGATGGAATATGATACCATTCTTGGGTACTGCACAAAGAATTGAAGCAGTCAAAATGAATATACTTCCACGTCTTCTATACCTTTTCCAAACAATACCGGTAGAACCTCCCAAAAAAACGTGGCAGGAACTGGACAGAAGGATCTCAAGATTCATATGGCAGGGCAAGAGACCTAGAATCAGATATAGAACCCTACAGCTAAACAAAGACAAAGGTGAGCTCGCGCTGCCAAATATCAGGGACTACTTTAAAGCCGCACAAATTAAAACTTTAGTAGAGATATGTAACCCAGTCTACACTGCACAATGGAAGGAGATCGAATGCCAAATAACAAGTGACATCCCCCTACAGGCGATAATAGGGAACAATGCCTTACCTAAGCTTTTGAATAACACTAACCCGTGGATAGAGACCCCGCTAAAAATTTGGTTTAAGATAGTCAGAGAGAATCAAACTAAAGAGCCCTATCGACTTCTGCAATGGATTGCCTATGATCAAGACTTTACTCCTAATAAAACAGACTCCAGATTTAAAAAGTGGAAGGAGAAAGGGCTGATAAAATATTACGATTTTTTTAAAGGGCAAATCTTAAGAAGTTTTGAAGATTTGAAAAAACAAGTCCTAATAAATCAAGACCTTTACAGGTTCTTCCAGCTTAGACACCACATAAACAATATACTTAAAAAGGAGGATTTGGAAAGGGCCCAGTCAGGTGTTCTGAAGGTCTTCTTAATGACATATAAAGGGATCCCAGGGATCAGATACATTTCTAAAATATACCAAGGTCTTCAAGACTTAAAAGGAGACAACACATCTTATATAAAAGAGAGATGGGAAAAAGAGGGGAATTTCACTTTACAACTGGAAATATGGGAAAAGCTAAATAAACAGCAATGGAAAAGTACCTCATCCCTGCAGTGGAGAGAATTTGGATGGAAAAACTTGGTAAGATTTTTCAGAACACCTGCACAAAACAAATTTACCCATAAGGGGTTGAACTGTTGGCGCTTGTGTGGTGAAAAGACTGCAAATCATTTTCATGTGTTTTGGTCATGCCCAGTTATCCACCAATATTGGACCAATGTACAGACAATATTGGGGAAAATATTCAAAATAACAGTTCCCTTTTCTTTTGTAACTTTGTATTTGGGTTTATTACCGGACTCACTGGAAAGACGAGGAGAAAAATACCTATTCAATGTTTTAATACTGGCAAGCAAAAAAGCTCTAACTAAAAAATGGATGTTGAAGGACTGTCCTACACCTGAAGATTGGATTAACGTGATCCAAGACATTTACTCGATGGAAAAGTTGACATTCGCACTGAGACAGGACAAGGATGGGTTCATGAACTTTTGGCAACCCTGGATCGCATATGTGTCTTCCATTAGATCTAATCTTTGACAAATACCATTTCAATAATGGTTCCGCTCTTTGTTCCAAAGCTACTCAGATGCTCTTTTACCTTTATTTACTTACTTTTTCTTTTTGTTTGTTTTTTGCTGGTTTGTTTGTTTTTTTTTTGTTTTTTTGTTTCTTTTTTTTCTCTTTAATTTCACTTTTTCTTTCACTTTAAAAAAAAAAAGGGGGTGTTGTAAGAATTAATCTTCCAATGTTGTCAGATATCAGAAAATAAGGAAACATGTGATGAAAATGTAAACAATGCACTGCTGTAACGACCTGTATACCCTTTACAAAAACTTAAATAAAAAAAAAAAAAAAAATCAAAATTTACAAGGAAAAAATTAAACTGAAACTAGTTGTAAATCAAAAGAAAAATGTCTCCAAATTATTTGTGAATTTATGAGATGAAAGACTTAAATGTATACAAAAATTTAAAGGACAAAATTCAACTTAAAGTAAAAATTTTTGAATTCATGAAGAAAACGTTGTAAATTTATCAGGGAAAAAAGACACAAATTCATGAAGAATTATGAATCATTACTCACTACTAGAGCAACTTTTTTGATGTCTACTGTTGAGTAATTAATATCCTAAAGTAACGCTACTTTTAGTGGGCTACAGTTTGCGGCTGCTCTACTCACCTCTGCTGACGAGTCAGACAGCAGCGACTGATTTTTATTGTTGTGCTGCTTCCTTTCCTCCAAACCAGGGAACTCCATGGTGTTTAAACCGTCCCCGGTGACTCCTGTGACCGCCGTCATGCTGGCAGAGATCTACGCTGAAGCCGGAGCTCCAGAGGGGCTCTTCAACGTGGTCCAGGGGGGCCGGGAGACAGGCAGCCTGCTGTGCCACCACCCTGACGTAGCTAAGGTGTCCTTCACTGGGAGCATTCCCACGGGACAGAAGGTCTGTGGTTGATTTATTCATCTTATATATGGTTTTTTCTGACCAGAATCATTGATGAGAACTCTTTAAAGAGCCCCTATTCTGCTTTTTGGGGTTTCCCCTTTATTGTAGTGGTTCTGTCAGACTTCTGTGACATTATACTGTATGGTCTGCAAAATCAAACAGTTCGAAGTCCTCCTGCACAGAAGTTCTCCTCTCCCACAAAAATTAGGATGACAACTCTTCTGTGAGGTCATCACGTCATTATTTAACAGACCTGCCTCCTGGATAGTCTGGTACACCCTCTACTCAGAGCAGAAAATTCTCAGCTCACATAGCTACAGTGCAGCTACTGTAGCTTAGCAAGCAAGCAAGGTAGCAGTCTCACCATGGCTTTAGGAGCTCTTCTCTGTGAAGTCTAAGTCAGCCCCCTAGACATCTCAGGTCCCAACTCATTCATTAATCCACAGTTGATAATTTATCATTTTGGCCAGTTTTATTATTTTTTTCCCCACCACGGCACAGGTATCGGTATTGTTATCACAGCTAGCCTTGCCACGTGAATTAACAAGACCAGAGATTTTATGTCTCTTTTAAAAAAAAAATTTGTAGTCACCGTACTAGACCAGCTTGTTCATTACAACACAGTCTACTATATATCTTCAGGTTCAGGTTCAGGTTCCTTTATTTATACCCGTAGGTAGATTTGTTTTGCAGTCAGGTGACATCCTTTTAGACACATATTTACAAACCACAATTACATTCAACGTGAACACAAACACAGGCACACATGAAGCTGACTATAAACACGATAAAAGTACTCGAGGCTCCACCAGTCAGGACATAAGACAAAGAGATAAGAGAAAAAACAAAGGAATAAGAGAGAACTTTTTTAACATATTAAAAAAGTTAAAAACTAAGTCAAAGAGATTAAAAACTCAATAGTCTAAAACCCAATAAAAGATTTAAAACCCAAATAAAAAAACCTACAAAAATAAATAAATATAAAATAAAAATTAATAAATAGATCCGCTCACTTCATGATGGAATGGTGGGCAGAGTATGCCATCAAAAAGCTCTCTCTGACTCTTTTCCCATAACAGGAGGACTCAAGCAAGGCTGCGTTCTAGCTCCAACCTGCTTCTCACTGTACCTGGCGGCAATGCTCAATGAAATCCCACCAGACACTCCTTCCATTGATGTACGATATCGCATGGACGGTGGCCTCTTCAATCTCAGTCGACTCCGAGCAAAAACAAGAACGTTAACCACCACAGTCCACAAGCTGCAGTATGCAGATGACAACGCTACCCCTAGCTTAACTGCTGAAGATCTACAGAGGACGGCTGACCTCTACAATAATGCTTATGAGCATTTTGGAATGGAGGTGAATACTGACAAGACCAAAGTCCTCATCCAACCACCCCAGGCTACATGCTCCCTGACACAATCATCACTATTGATGAAAAGCCTCTGGAAAAAGCGACCTATTTCTGTTATCTAGGAAGCATTCTATCAAAGACACCTACATGCGATCAGGACGTGGAGAATCACGTTAGGGCAGCTCACTCCGCTTTTGGACGTCTTAATCGTCGAGTCTTCAACAACCACGCACTGACTATCAAAACAAAGATCATGGTTTTCAGGGCTGTAGTTCTGTCTACCCTTCTCTACGCCTGCGAGACCTGGACTCTCTACCGTCGCCAAATCAAACGTCTTGAGCACTTTCAACAGCTGAAGCTTAGACAAATCCTTAAAACCAAATGGACAGACCGGGTAACAAACACTGAAGTTCTCACCCGCGCTGCACTACCTAGTGTTGAAGCTACCATTATTCAGCACCGTCTCTGCTGGGCAGGCCATGTCCAATGAATGGACTCAAATTGTCTACTGAAAATTCTGCTCTATGGAGAACTCACCTCAGGAGCAAGACCACTAGGCAGACCAAAACTGCACTATAAAGACCAACTAAAGTCCACCTTGGCCCAAACCAACATCTACAGATGGGAACACCTAGCAAAGGAGATAATGGTATGGAGAGAAGCTATCCGCAATGGCACTATAGCCTTTGAGAAAAACAGATGTGCATTTGAGGAGGAGAAGCGAAGAAGAAGGAAGGAGCGTTCGCAGCAGCCACGGCCTCCACCGTCACTTCCCTGCGATCTCTGCCCACACCTCTTCCATCACTGGCTCGGGCTACAGAGCCACATCTGTCACAAGCACAAGTGATTTCTGGAACGGGAGCAACCCTATGCTCGGACACGAGCAGGAGCCGAGAGAGAGAAAATTATGTGCAATATATTGCTACATCTTGTTCAACTCTTTGACAGCAGCAGGAACAAAGCTGTTTTTGTAGCACTGGGTTTTACATTTTGGGACAACAAACCTCCATCTGGAGAGAAGAAGCTGAAAGTGGCAGTGCAAAGGGTGGAGTCATCATTTAAAATGGAGGTAGCAATCCTCTGTACCTGTCTGGCGTACAGGGATGTCAGGCTCAGCTGTGACTCACCAAGCAAACGACTGGACCATCTAACTACCTGGTCTAACGATTTCCTCTGTTTCAGTTTTATCTGACCAAACCATGATGAACCAATGCTACTTTTACATGAGGACAGTTCCTTGCTACTCTTCCCATCTCATACCCTACATGCCACCCCTTAAAATATAAAAATTAGCTGTTCTGTAGTTGTCTTGTGAACGTTCCTACAAACAAATACAGAGCTACAGTAATAAGACCATTTCTTCTTTCTTCGTCTCATGCTCACGTTTCCACTGAAGACAGTCTGATTCATCAAACCCATTGAAACCTAACCTAACGCCATAGCTAGTCGTAGCACCTAACACCGACACAAAGAAGCGACTCTGTCCCCGGTGATTGGGGCTCGCCGGAGGAACTAACCGAGGCAACAGCTGGACGGGAGCCGGATCAGAGTTCAAGTACAGCGGTGGTAGGAGACGGGGACCAGTGGAGGACCACCGGGGCCCCAGCCGGATAAGAGCCGGAATCAGAGCCCAGTTACAGCGGCGGGGCTCGGTGGAGGAACTACTGAGGAAGACGGCGGTAGGTGGCAGGGCTCAGCGGAGGAACTACCGGGACCCCAGCTGGACAGGAGCAGGATCGGAGCTCAACTACAGCGGCGGTGGGCAGCAGGATTCGGTGGAGGAGCTGCCAGTACCTCGGCTGGACAGGAGCTCAATTGCAGTAGGACTAGCAACGGAGGGGGTTAGCTGAGGCCCAGCTGGATTCGAGGTCGGTCGAATCGGATACCGGCGACACCAGCAGAGATTGTTTTACTATCAACAGGTCAGTAAAAAGGCCACCAAAGAAGGAGGAAATGGAAGGGATCAAAAAATCTCTGAACTTCATGTCAGAAGAACTGACCAAAGTGGCTAGTCAGCAGGCCAAAATATTAGGGCTAATGGAAGAAGTCCAAGAATTAAAATTAACAATTAAGACAAAAAAATTGCAGACTTGGAGCGACGCGTCGAGGATCTTGAACAATGTTCTTGTATGAATGATCTAATTATAAGTGGACTAGACATTAAATATCAATCATATGCTCATGCTACAGCAGGAATGAGAAGTGAGGAGGCTGCCCTGGGCGAATCAGTCTCCCTGGAAAACCAGGTGCTTCAGTTCCTTGATAGTAGAAGTATAAAGGTTGAAGCAAATGCAATTTCAGCTTGTCATGCTTTACCCAGAAAGGATAATAAAACAAAGAAATCAATTGTGATGCGTTTTGTGAACAGAAGGGGAATGACATACTGAGGCAGGCCAGAAAGCTACGGGGAACAGAAGTTTACCTAAATGAACATCTAACAAAAACTAATGCTGAAATAGCAAGGCAAGCACGGATGCTGAAAAGACAAAATAAGATACAAGCAACATGGACAAGAAATTGTAGAGTTTGGATCAAACTAAATGGAACACCTGAGGAAGCAAAGAGTATAATAATCAGAGAGATTACTGACTTAAATAAATATAGATGAACACTGATTAAGAAAATTAAGAGACTATGATAATCCATATCCACACACACGGCAAGAATAGTTCTTTTGACATACCATGTCAATGTACTTTAAAAAAAACCCAAAACAAAACAAAACAAACAAAAAAACTTATGACTGACTTGAGTAGACATCAGTTATCCCCAGTTGGAGGAAGTCATTTGACACAGAGTGAGGAAATTCAAACTCTGAAAATATGCCATTATGCTGAACATAAACTACAAGAGATGGAGAATGATATTGATCCCGATAACCACTTTTTCAATAATATTCATAATCATTGTGAATATTACACTGAAAAGCAATTCAAAAGTCAAGTGCAACTAGATGGTAAACTATCAATAATACACTTCAACAGCAGAAGTCTTAACAAAAACTTTCCACAGACTCAGGACTATTTAAAACAGCTAGACAGAAAATTTACAGCTATCGCAGTCTCTGAAACTTGGCTTAATGAAGAGCAGGCTCCTCTGATGGCAATAGAGGGATATCAGATGTTTCATATTAACAGATCTCAAAAAAAGGGTGGTGGTGTTGCACTGTATATTGATGACCTGTATAGGTGTAAGCTTGTAAATGGAATGTCCTTTGCACTACCAGGGATTTTGGAATGTGTTACTGTTGAGATTGACCAAGATAAAACAAAAAATCTAGTTATAAGTTGTATATATAGAACGCCGGGAACTTGCATTGAGACATTCAGAGATAAATTAGTCGAGCTGTACAATAATATTACTAGTAAGAAAATGGTAGTAATTTGTGGAGATTTCAATATTGATTTACTAAATCCATATCAACAAAATGTAATTACAGAGTTCATGAATTATATGTACAGCATGAGTCTATATCCCACAATAACACATCCCAGTAGAATCACAGTTCACACTGCTACACTTATTGACAACCTGTTTGTTAATATTATTGATAAGAAAATAGAAAGTGGATTATTGATAAATGATATAAGTGACCATTTGCCAACCTTTGCACTTATCCATGGCCACATGGGGGCCAATACAGAAAAAAATTTAAAATTGTTCAGATACAAATCACAAAATGCAATCAGTTCTTTGAAAGAAGACTTGCTGAAGCAAGACTGGACAAAAGTCTATGTATCAGATGTAAATGAAGCCTATGACACATTTATGAACATTGTAACCACTCTTTATGAAAAAAATTGTCCATTAGTAAAGAAAAAGCTTAAACATAAATTTGTCGATAAGCCATGGTTAACCAAAGGATTACAAAAGGCATGTAAAAAGAAAAATTTATTATATAAAGCTTTCCTAAAGAAAAGGACAAAAGAAGCAGAGCAGCGGTATAAAACATACAAAAATAAGGTAACATATATAATAAGATGTAGTAAGAGAGACTATTACAGTAAAGAACTGGAGAAAAACAGACACAATATTAACTCCTTGCACTCCGGTCAGTTTCCCTAAAAACGCCAAAAAATAACGTGCCCAAAGTAAATCAAAAGCTGTTCTTCAACCCTTTGCAGCATCTTCATGGGGTTGGTCTCATTTAAAAGAAAACACTTTGAATTTTTTGGCAAAACAGTCATAATCTCTCTAAGTGCTCCGGCCACTGAGTTACAGTCATCTAAACATACTGAACTTGAAGAAAATAAATTTGGCCTGGGTGTTTTTTGGGATACAAATGCTTGCAAATAACACACAGCTTCAGATCCGGGCTGCAACAGAAATGTAGAACCAAGTGTTATCCAGCCGAGGTCAAAATTTTGTAACAGTACCACAAAAAATGAATATATTACACAGCTTTTTCCTCAGGTACAGTGGGGCAAAAAAGTATTTAGTCAGCCACCAATTGTGCAAGTTCTCCCACTTAAAAGATGAGAGAGGTCTCCAATTTTCATCATAGGTATACCTCAACTATGAGAGACAAAATGAGAAAAAAAAAATCCAGAAAATCACATTGAAGGATTTTTAATGAATTAATTGGTAAATTCCTTGGTAAAATAATATTTGGTCACCTACAAACAAGCAAGATTTCTGGCTCTCACAGACATGTAACTTCTTCTTTGAGGGGCTCCTCTGTCCTCCACTCGTTACCTGTATTAATGGCACCTGTTTGAACTCGTTATCAGAATAAAAGACACCTGTCCACAACCTCAAACAGTCAGACTCCAAACTCCACTACGGCCAAGACCAAAGAGCTGTCAAAGGACACCAGAAACAAAATTGTAGACCTGCACCAGGCTGGGAAGACTGAATCTGCAATAGGTAAGCAGCTTGGTGTGAAGAAATCAACTGTGGGAGCAATTATTAGAAAATGGAAGACATACAAGACCACTGATAATCTCCCTCGATCTGGGGCTCCACACAAGATCTCACCCCGTGGGGTCAAAATGATCACGAGAACGGTGAGCAAAAATCCCAGAACGACATGGGGGGACCTAGTGAATGACCTGCAGAGAGCTGGGACCAAAGTAACAAAGGCTACCATCAGTAACACACTACGCCACCAGGGACTCAAATCCTGCAGTGCCAGATGTGTCCCCCTGCTTAAGCCAGTACATGTGCAGGCCCGTCTGAAGTTTGCTAGAGAGCATTTGGATGATCCAGAAGAGGACTGGGAGAATGTCATATGGTCAGGTGAAACCAAAACAGAACTTTTTGATGAAAACTCAACTTGTCGTGTTTGGAGGAGAAAGAACACCATACCTATTGTGAAGCATAGGGGTGGAAACATCATACTTTGGGGCTGTTTTTCTGCAAAGGGACCAGGACGACTGATCCATGTAAAGGAAAGAATGGATGGGGCCATGTATCATGAGATTTTGAGTGAAAACCTCCTTCCATCAGCAAGGGCATTGAAGATGAAATGTGGCTGGGTCTTTCAGCATGACAATGATCCCAAACACACCGCCCGGGCAACAAAGGAGTGGCTTCGTAAGAAGCATTTCAAGGTCCTGGAGTGGCCTAGCCAGTCTCCAGATATTAACCGCATAGAAAATCTTTGGAGGGAATTGAAAGTCCGTGTTGCCCAGCGATAGCCCCAAAACATCACTGCTGTAGAGGAGATCTGCATGAAGGAATGGGCCAAAATACCAGCAACAGTGTGTGAAAACCTTGTGAAGACTTACAGAAAACGTTTGACCTCTGTCATTGCCAACAAAGGGTATATAACAAAGTATTGAGATGAACTTTTGGGATTGACCAAATACTTATTTTACAGAGGAATTTACCAATTAATTCATTAAAAATCCTTCAATGTGATTTTGTGGATTTTTTTTTTCTCGTTTTGTCTCTCATAGTTGAGGTACACCTATGATGAAAATTGGAGACCTCTCTCATCTTTTAAGCGGGAGAACTTGCACAATTGGTGGCTGACTAAATACTTTTTTGCCCCACTGTAGTTCCCAGGTGTTTTTGAACTGTGCCAAATTGTGCCAAATGGCACAGTTTGGAAAAATGTCTGTAACTTTTGAATGATTCAATATAGAAGCTTCATCTTGGGCTCTAATGAAAGGTGACACTCAGGGCTGTGTGTGTGTGTGTGGGGGGGGTTGTCCCCCCCCTCGCTACAGAGGACGGACATCGGCCATCGCTACATGACGGAATAGTCATGTGGCGACCGCGGCGCAGTCACCGTGGCTTCACCCCCCCTCGCTACAGAAGAGTAGCGGGGGGGGGGCGCGTTCATGGTCCGGACGCGACACACGACCCGTGTACCGCGGCGTACGAACTTTGGACTTCGTGCGCCACACAGTTGTAATTTATCGATCGGTCAAAAGTAATTTTTGATTACAATTTTCAGGGATAAAGAATAATTTACCTTATAACACCTTACCTCTTCACAGCAGCAGTGTCCTGGCGAACTTCTCTTCCTCATTGTCAGACGAACGCGACGCTGGTCCCTTGTTACGGACTCGTGGTTCTGGTCTCGGTGACCCGGTCAAAACATAATTCCATTATTGCGGTTTTGCGCTTCCATGATTGTGGTTTTGGCGAATGATTTACGACCTTCGTCGTCGGCCTCTGTCGGTCTATGATGACCATGGAAGAGAATCCTAAATGTCTATTCTGCTGTAATAAAAAAAAAAAAAAAAAAAAAAAAAAAGCACCGCCTGTGACTGAGAGGCCGATGCGCGAATGACAGTCCCTGTCACACAGGTAGCACTTGTGGATGGTCTCTGTGCTGCTGGGTCTGTGACGGTTCTTCCTGCGGGTCCTTTTTTCATCTGCTGCTGCAGCAGTCTGTCTTCACCCAGCCTTACAAAAAACAGCTCGCGAACGTCTGTGCTTCAATTGGCTTGCTGCATTCACAGCGTTGGTAGGCAGGTCCTTCTTGCTAGGTTTTCAGTCATTGGTTCTTCAAGGTCTCAGAAACCCAATTCAAGGCTCTTATTAGTCAAATGAGAGGTCAATCAGATGAACTTATCTGTTCGCGGCTGTGTCTGCAGTGGAAGAACGGAAATGCAGCTTTTATTTTCAGTGCGCGCTTGGACGCAGCGCCCTTGTGCGCTCTGGGATGCAGAGACGTGCCCGTCCGCGGTACACCGGAGTGCAAGAGGTTAAAAATACATGGACAATACTTAACAATATTCTTGGAAATAAAAACAGAAATACAAGCTACCCAACCAATTTTTCAAAAAATAATAAAACGACTCAGAGTGTGAATGCAGTTTCACCTGCAGATGAATTTAATAACTTTTTTGTTAACATTGGTCCTAATTTGGCTCGAGAAATACCCATTACGGCACCTACAGGTGATACAATAAGCAAAAACACTGCTATAAAAGACTCCATTTTCATAAAGAACACAGACGAGAGAGAGGTCATTGAAATTGTTAAATCGTTTAAAAGTAAAACATCTACAGACTGTGATGGTATTGACTGTTACGTGTGGCTCTGGGGAGCCACACAGTGAGAGCCAAGGGCGAGCCAGTGAGTTGAGATGTTTTATTTATGGCAAGGGGTGAGGGATAAGGAAAGCACAGATACTCATACAATGTAACACTCACGAGTAGTGCAGCACCGGAGTAGACAGCTGGCACCAGGCATAGGGGTTCCAAAGCATGAAAACTCACAGCGGGTAACACTCACAGGTTATGCAGCCAGACGAGTAGAGAGCTGGCACCGGACATAAGGGCTCCAAGACACAAGTACTCATACAAGATGACACTCAGGAGTTATACAGTAGGTGAGCAGAGAGCTGGGACCTGGCTTAGGGGTTCCAAGGCACAAATACTCTTAACAGGATAACACTCACGAGTAATGCTGCCAGATGAGTAGAGGACTGGCACCGGACGTAAGGGTTCCAGCCTAACAGTGTTTAAGTCGCAGCCCCGAATGATCGAAGCTGCTCCTTTTTATCCTCATTAGCAGCGCCTCAGCTGATGAGGATTAATTGGGCCCCAGCCGTCCCGTAACACTGACAGCTGGGAGCCCGCTGAGACGCTGCCCAATGAGAGACAGGGATGAGAAAGGATATGGTCTGAGCGCCGGAAGACCCGGCGTCTCATCCCATGGTGACATTGACATGCTCTTAGTCACAACTATTATTGAATGCTTAGTGAAACCACTGACGTATATCTGTAACCTGTCTCTCCAAACAGGTATATTTCCCAATGCAATGAAAATAGCTAAAGTAATTCCGATATACAAGACGGGTGACAGAGGGGAATTCTCAATCTATAGACCAGTTTTACTATTGAGGCAATTTTCCAAGATACTTGAAAAAATATTCTGTGAGAGAATTGACAACTTTATACTGAAGAATAATTTATTGTGTGAGCAGCAATATGGGTTCAGACACAAGAGGACAACTGCATTTGCTCTAATGGAATTTATAGATAAAAATATCAACTGCCGTTGAAAATAAAGAGTATTCAGTTGGGGTATTCCTGGATCTTAAAAAAACATTTGATACAGTGGATCATAATTTATTATTAAAGAAACTACAAAATTGTGGTATTGGGGGGGTAGCACTGTCCTGGTTATGTAGTTACTTAAAGAATAGATATCAGTATGAATGTGTTGGTAACAAAAACTCACAGTTACTGAAGGTTACTTGTGGAGTCCCACAGGGTTCAGTTTTGGGGCCATTGTTATTCAATATGTATGCTAATACAGATGAACCTGAGATGGCTTGGACATGTTGAGAGGATGGACCACCAGCGTCTCCCTCGGCAGTTACTCTACTCACAGTTATGCAAGGGCAAACGCAATCAGGGTAGACCAAGGCTCAGATTTAAAGACACTGTAAAAAGAAACTTGAAGAAGTTGGACATAGACAGGAGTTCCTGGCAGCAGAAGGCTAAGGACAGAGCTGTGTGGAGGAATCTGATCAGACCTAAATGAAACAGTCATTGTCGCCCACGACAGACTGCTATGATGATGTTGATGATGATGATGATGATGTAAATGATATATGTAAAGTTTCGGAAAAAATGGATTTAATATTGTTTGCCGATGACACTAATTTATTATGCAGTGGAAGCAATTTGGAACAACTTTTGGATACACTCGGAAAGGAATTAGGAAAGCTTAAACTGTGGTTTGATTCAAACAAATTTAAGTAAGACAAAATTTATAGTTTTTAACAACCATCACAACAACTTAGTATCTAAACTCAGTGTAAATGATGTAGAGATTGAAAGGGTATCCGAAACTAAATTTCTTGGAGTAATAATTGATAATAAACTGTGTTGGAAGTCACATATTAATTATATTAAAGGTAAAATAGCCAAATCAATTGCAATACTACACAGAGTGAAATATTTGCTGGATCAACCCACACTATATACCTTGTATCATTCATTAATACTCCCATACATGACATATTGTACTGAAGTATGGGGAGATACATATAAAACAAACATATATCCAGTCTTTATGCTTCAGAAGAGAGCTATTAGAATAATAAACAAAGATGCTTACAGGGAACCAACAAACCCACTTTTTCTTAAATTAAAAGCTCTCAAGTTGAAAGATCTGGTTGACTTTAAAACTGCAGTAATAATGTTTAAAGGTGAAGAATCTATCACTGCCTGCAAATATCCAAAAGTTGTTCCAAATAAGGGAGAAACAATATCATTTCAGAGGAACATGTATATTTCAAAAACCTTCAGTGAGAACTACCACCAAGCAACACTGTGTTTCAGTGCAAGGAGTCAGATTATGGAACGCTTTTGGACCTGAATTAAAATCATGTACAACACTTGGACAATTTAAACAAAAACTAAAGGAAGAAATACTCCAAACATATATACAAGATGATATGTAAAATCACATAAGGATTGTCATATCCAGTCTGTGTTGTGTTGTTGCTTAGTTTTTTTTGTCACATTTTGTCTTAGCTATGTTCTGAATTGTAATCGCTCTTGTTTTGTGTTTCTTTTGAATTCTTGGATGGAATATGGGTGGGCAATATAAGCTGCAGCTTCAGCCATCACCCATTTTGGATAACTTATGTTGAACTGTATAATCAGAGGAGTTATTGTCTAATTTGACCTTGTTGGATTTTCTTTCCCCCTTTGTTATATTATTCTGTTTCTTTTTTTTATTCTTTACTTTTAATCTATCCGAAATAAAGATTCATTCATGACACTAAAGGAAAGGATAAAACAGATTCAATAAAAGCCCGATAAAACATTGTCATTATGGTTCGGTCAGTTTGGAAGTGTGCGAGTTTCCTTAAACAATGCAAATGTTGCTGACCCTTTTTGCACACCCTTTCATAGTTCTCTTCAAAGTTTAAATTACTATCAATAATCGTCCCAAGATATCTGTAGGACTGCACACATTCAATGGTCTGGCCTTTTAGTACAGTGACTTCGTGCCAGGGAGTTTTCCTCCTAAAGTCTATAATCATATCTTTAGTTTTTGTCGTATTCAGCTGCAGGTAGGAATCCTCACACCAGTGAACAAAATCATCAACTACTGGGCCGTGGCCACTCACCATCCTGAAGGAGACTGACAATAACTGAATCACCAGCATACTTTATAATGTGTCTGTTGTCATGTCTGCTCTGATACATGTTTGTGTACAGGATGAAGACTAGTGGTGACAACACACACCCCTGAGGAGAGCCAGTAGAAGAACACTTTTGGTCAGACAATGTGCCATTGACCCTTACTCTCTGTGTCCTGTTGGTTAAAAAATCCAGAATCCAACCCACCAGATTATTACTCAAATCAAATTGTTGCAGGAGCCTTTCAACTAAAATGTGAGGTTGGATTGTATTAAAAGCAGAAGAAAAGTCCACAAATAAAAGCCTGGCGTGTGTCCCATTAAAATCCAGATGTTTAAAAAGCATGTTAACCAGAGTGACAGTGGCATCCTCCACTCCTCTGTGAGGCCTATAGGCAAGCTGCAAAGGATCCAATGCATGCTCAGTCTGCTTTAGGACCACAAATCTGACCAGTTTTCCAAAAATTTTCATTAAAATTGAAGTCAAGGCAACTGGTCTAAAATCATTTACCGTTTTAGGACAGCTGGATTTTGGAACAGAGACAACCACAGCATCTTTCCAGATCTTAGGCACATGTTCTGTCTGTAAGGACTTATTAAAAATGTAGTGAAACACAGGACTCACTTCATGTGCACAGGACTTTACCAAGTGTCCACATATATTATCAGGGCCCTGACTTTTGTTCACTTTTACAGCACAGAACACCCTTTTAACATCCTGCACCTCAGTATTAAAGTGCTGATTGTCTTTGAGTTTCTTCTTCAAGTCTTGGGTTTATGTGCTAAAATCAAAAGAATCAAAACAACCGTAAAAACAATTAAGAGCATTAGCCAGCTCTGTGTCTGAATTAAAACTATCTAAAAACACACGATTACTGCGCTCTGTGCTCTGAAGGCCTGCAGTAGTTTTCATACTGGCCCAGGCTGAACCAAGCTTCTTTGCTGCCATCTTGCTTTCCAATTCTGATTTATAATTCTGTTTTACTCTTAAAATTTCGACTTCAGCTCTTTTGTGGCAACCTGCAGCTCAGAAACAACCCCCTGTTTAAAGGCAAGTGCTTTCCTCTGTAAGCAGGATTTAACTGATTTAGTAACCCATGGCTTATTGTTGGGATATACAGTGGGGCAAAAAAGTATTTAGTCAGCCACCAATTGTGCAAGTTCTCCCACTTAAAAGATGAGAGAGGTCTCCAATTTTCATCATAGGTATACCTCAACTATGAGACAAGATGAGGAAAAAAAAAATCCAGAAAATCACATTGAAGGATTTTTAATGAATTAATTGGTAAATTCCTTGGTAAAATAAGTATTTGGTCACCTACAAACAAGCAACACTTCTGGCTCTCGCAGACCTGTAACTTCTTCTTTAAGAGGCTCCTCTGTCCTCCACTCGTTACCTGTATTAATGGCACCTGTTTGAACTCGTTATCAGTATAAAAGACACCTGTCCACAACCTCAAACAGTCAGACTCCAAACTCCACTATGGCCAAGACCAAAGAGCTGTCAAAGGACACCAGAAACCAAATTGTAGACCTGCACCAGGCTGGGAAGACTGAATCTGCAGTAGGTAAGCAGCTTGGTGTGAAGAAATCAACTGTGGGAGCAATTATTAGAAAATGGAAAGCATACAAGACCACTGATAATCTCCCTCGATCTGGGACTCCACGCAAGATCTCACCCCATGAGGTCAAAATGATCATGAGAACGGTGAGCAAAAATCCCAGAACCACACGGGGGGACCTAGTGAATGACCTGCAGAGAGCTGGGACCAAAGTAACAAAGGCTACATCAGTAACACACTACGCTGCAAGGGACTCAAATCTTGCAGTGCCAGACGTGTCCCCCTGCTTAAGCCCGTACATGTCCAGGCCCGTCTGAAGTTTGCTAGAGAGCATTTGGATGATCCAGAAGAGGATTGGGAGAATGCCATATGGTCAGATGAAACCAAAATGGAACTTTTTGGTAAAAACTCAACTTGTCGTGTTTGGAGGAGAAAGAACACCATACCTACTGTGAAGCGTGGGGGTGAAAACATCATACTTTGGGGCTGTTTTTCTGCAAAGGGACCAGGACGACTGATCCGTGTAAAGGAAAGAATGAATGGGGCCATGTATCGTGAGATTTTGAGTGAAAACCTCCTTCCATCAGCAAGGGCATTGAAGATGAAACGTGGCTGGGTCTTTCAGCACGACAATGATCCCAAACACACCGCCCGGGCAACGAAGGAGTGGCTTCCTAAGAAGCATTTCAAGGTCCTGGAGTAGCCTAGCCAGTCTCCAGATCTCAACCCCATAGAAAATCTTTGGAGGGAGTTGAAAGTCCGTGTTGCCCAGCGACAGCCCCAAAACATCACTGCTCTAGAGGAGATCTGCATGGAGGAATGGGCCAAAATACCAGCAACAGTGTGTGAAAACCTTGTGAAGACTTACAGAAAACGTTTGACCTCTGTCATCGCCAACAAAGGGTCTATAACAAAGTATTGAGATGAACTTTTGTTATTGACCAAATACTTATTTTACCGAGGAATTTACCAATTAATTCATTAAAAATCCTTCAATGTGATTTTCTGGATTTTTTTTTTCTCATTTTGTCTCTCATAGTTGAGGTATACCTATGATGAAAATTGGAGACCTCTCTCATCTTTTAAGTGGGATAACTTGCACAGTTGGTGGCTAACTAAATACTTTTTTTCCCCACTGTATTTTGACACGTTTACGTGGAATGATCATATCCCTGCAAAAAGCCATGTAAGAGCATGTCACGTCTGCCAAAGAGTCCAAATTATCCCCGCAGGACAGTGTGAACACCTCCCAGTCCGTACAGTTAAAACATTCCTGGAGGCAGAGCACTGAATCATCTGTCCAGACCTTCGTGTCCCAGGTCTTTGTCTCTTCTCTTTTGAGAGCAGTTTTATATGTGGGCAGTAAATGTACACAGTTGTGATCTGAGGATCCTAAAGGAGGAGGGGGAAGAGATTTAAAGGCTCCCTCAATAGAGCCATAGCACAGGTCCAATGTCTTTTCTGGCCTGGTTGGGCAGGAGACGTACTGATAAAAGTTTTTAAGTGTCTTCTTTAAAGACACATGGTTAAAGTCCCCAAGGATAAAATTTGGAGCCTCTGGGGAAATCGACTGCAACCGCTGTACCACATCAAAGACGGTGCTGGAGGGGCAGGCAGCATTCGCCCTCGGGTGAATGTACACAGTTGTTATGAAAAGTTGGGGGAACTTGCGAGGCAGATAAAAGGGGCGTAGCGATATGGACAGAAGCTCCACATCTGGTGTACAGATGCGCTCTCTGACCGTGACAGATGTACAGTACTGTTTATTAATATACAAACATACGCTGCCTCCCTCATGTTTCCCCATTACCTCTTCCTGCCGATCCAAGCAAAGTGGAGCTCCAAAACCGTCAATACAAAGGTCCGGGTCCCGGTCATGATCCGTAAGCCACGTCTCCGTGTAAACCATGACACAGCAGTTCTTGAAATCCTTCTGATATTGGACATTTCCTTGAATTTCATCCACTTTATTTCTCAGGGATTGTACGTTCCCCATAATAATGGAAGGAAGAGGAATGCGGTTAAGCTGACGCCTCCTCAGGTTTAATCCTAGGCCTCCACGCTTTCTGCGTTTTCTTCTCTTGTTCCTCTTTTCATTGCTGTGTCCATGAAAGTCTCTTAAAACAAAGTCCGGCAGTTGCGGCACAGACTCAAACACAGACGCTGGATTATCCATGTAACATGTCTCTGGAGTACTGCATTCTTACCAGCGTGACCGCGCTGACGTCCCAGACAAAAAGTTGGTAAGAAAGAAGCCACAGTGTGAAAACAAGAAGAAAATCCATACTGATGGAACCAAAGAGCTCTTTGTTATATAGTCCACAAACATTCAAGGACAAAAACGGCACAGAGAATTACATTAAAACACATTAAAGCGCATAAAAACAGAGACTAAGACGCCAAACTTTTTCACCCACTGCCGGTCGCTGCGTCCGCATACGCCCAACTTGCACTTGCACAACTTGCATCTTGCACCATTCTGCTGTATTTTGGCCATATTAGCTGGGCATATTTGACTGCTAGCTGATCTGAGCAACCCCAGCAGGTATTTTGGACCAACTTCAAGGGTAACCTAACCCAGTGCATATGAGACAGGAGTCACCTAGCCTAACCGCTAGATGTCCGGTGGTCTATTTTCTGTATATTCTATCCATCCCTCCCAGACAGTCATTTTACAAGCCAGATCATTTATAACCCATGACCATATACTCTATTCATTCATAGACATTATAAACTCTGGACTGGATATGCCCTCAATTAGCATCAGTTGGCTGCTACTATCAGAGTTAGCTATTCATTCATTCAGGATTGTTTCTGAGACCAGTCATATGCTACTTGAACTTGGTTAGGTCCTTGACCATCCTGAGATAGTCTGCCTGCTCACGATCTATCGCATGAGTTTTGGTGGCTTTCAAGAGATGGCGCCTGCCGGAGCGATCTTCAGCTCGAAGTAGGCCTGAGCTGAAGTGAGCCCAAGAAACCCCTGTAGGTCATCCTCGTAGGTCTTGGTGAGGTTATCCCTAGGTTGGCTGACACCTCGGTTTCCATGAGTGGGGATCCAGTCTAGCAGGAATCTTGGATACCTCTCGCTAGGCATTTGCGCTATATGACCATAGTATGACATCCTGGTGTGTCTGATGGTAATGGCTAGGCTACAGCAACCTGTTCTGTTTCTTATCTCACGATTGGGTACATATTCTTCACACCAAACCTTTAAGATTCTCTGCAGGCATAAGTGATGGAATGCATCAAGGCACTGCTGCTGTCGTTGTTTCAAGGCCCAAGTAGCACAGCCATATAGAAGAGGGGGAATAACTCCGCACTCGTAAATTTTGATCTTCGTGCCAAGCGATACTCCTTTGTTGTTCCATAGACGGTTGAGCGAGTTAAATACACTGGATGCTACACCAATTCTAATATTCATCTCTCTGTCAAGAGACCCATCACTAGAGATGGTAGAACCAACGTATCGAAAAAAGTTTGCCCAATAAGCATAGTTTTGGTCTTGCCTGCACTGATCTTTAGTCCAACTTTCCTGTCGGCGTCGGATATCAGGGAGGTGGACTCTTGGAGGCCCAGGGGTGAGCTGTCGATGACGGCAATGTCGTCTGCATAATCCAGGTCAGTGATGAAAACGGTAGGGTAGCTGGAGCTCTTCTGTTTTCTGAGCAGGAAGCCGCTCGTGAGAGATTTTCCTGGAATGGCCTGCTCCATGACCCAGTTGAGTATGATATTAAAGATCGGTGGTGCATGGATATCACCTTGACCAGTTCCTCACTTCATCTCGAACCAGTGGGTCAGATTGCCACCGATACGAACTGCACTTAGCGTTAGAATACAATGCCTTGAAGATATTAATATACTTGGGAGGGATTCCATAATGCTCGAGGGCAGACCACATGTACTCTCTATTCACAGAATCAAAGGCTGCTTTGAAATCTATGTATGTAGCTGATATAAAGTGGGAGATGATATTCCAGGGCACGTTCAATAATGACCCTCAGTGAAAACAGCTGGTCTATGCAGGAGCGATTTTGTCTGAAGTCACTTTGATTTTCTTGGTGCAGGGATTCAATTCCATCAGACAATCTCATGATGATAATTACCTGGAACATCTTCGAGGCAACACATTGTAGTGCACAACGTTAGCTGCTTGTTGTAGTTTTGCAGCGATCGCGGCTGCCCACTTCTCATCATCCATCTTAACGTTTTTGTTCACTTGCTTATTGAGACATCTCAGATTGTTTGCATTTCTTCAAGGTATTACACTTCTCGATAAGGGCCTTGGTTTCTGCAGAGAGATGGCTGTTATGATGGACTTTCGGTTTCCAGCCAAGTATTCCTTTGGATGCAGAATGAAAAGCATCTTTGACATGAGACCAGTCTTCATCTAACGAGATAGACAGGAAAGTCTCCAAAGGGTGGGCATGGAGCACGTCTTGAAATTGTAATACTTTCTCACCATTTGTCAGGAGCTCTAGGTTGGGCAGAGAGACTCTCTTCTTTTTCCTTTAAACAGACAATTTCAGCTGTAGAATACCTTTTACAATGTCAGCACCGTGAAAACTTTGCACGTCCAGGAGGGAGCGTTTCCAGCATTTGTTGATGCAAATATGATCAATCTGGGTGGAAACATCATATGCTATCAACCACTCAAACTACACTCTTCTGTCTCTGATCAGATGTTATTTGTTAGTATGTCATTTATTCTGATAAGATAAGATAAGATAAGATAAGCCTTTATTAGTCCCACAATGGGGAAATTCCAGGATTGCAACAGCACAGGGATAGCAACACTCAGAGCAACAATCAGAAGGCAAGAGAAAAAACAAGAGCAGCGAGTATACATGTGTACATACTGTATATATATATATATATAGTATATATATATATATATATATATATATATATATATAGACACAGTGCGGAGCATTGTAGCTAGATGGGATAGATATATAAACACAGTGCGGAGCATTGTAGCTAGATGGAATAAATATGTAGATATATAAACACATAGTGCAGAGCATTGTAGATAGATGGAATAATATGTAGATATATGAACACAGTGCGGAGCATTGTAGCTACATGGAATAAATATATGAATATATAAACAATATATAAACAATATATATATATACACTACCGTTCAAAAGTTTGGGGTCACTTAGAAATTTCCTTATTTTTCAAAGAAAAGCACTGTTTTTTTCAATGAAGATAACTTTAAACTAATCAGAAATACACTCTAATATCTAATATACATTGCTAATGTGGTAAATGACTATTCTAGCTGCAAATGTCTGGTTTTTGGTGCAGTATCTACATAGGTGTATAGAGGCCCATTTCCAGCAACTATCACTCCAGTGTTCTAATGGTACAATGTGTTTGCTCATTGCGTCAGAAGGCTAATGGATGATTAGAAAACCCTTGTGCAATCATGTTAGCACAGCTGAAAACAGTTTAGCTGGTTAGAGAAGCTATAAAACTGACCTTCCTTTGAGCAGGTTGAGTATCTGGAAAAAATTATTATTTCAAATACAAATCATTATTTCTAACCTTGTCAATGTCTTGACTATATTTTCTATTCATTTTACAACTCATGGTGGTAAATAAGTGTGACTTTTCATGGAAAACACAAAATAATTGTCTGGGTGACCCCAAACTTTTGAACGGCAGTGTATATATATATATATATATATATGAATATATAAACCAAAGCTAAAAGCTAACGTTTGTCTCAAGCATGGCATCACTGTAATGGTAGTAACCAGGTTGGCCATGTGAGCCACTAGTGAGTTACCTGTTGATTTACAGACGTGGACAAAATTGTTGGTACCCCTCTGTTAATGAAAGAAAAACCTACAATGGTTACAGAAATAACTTGAATCTGACAAAAGTGGTAATAAATAAAAATTCTATGAAAATTAACCAATGAAAATCAGACAGTGCTTTTGAATTGTGGTTCAACAGAATTATTTTAAAAAACAAACTCATGAAACAGGCCTGGACAAAAATGATGGTACCCCTAGAAAAGATTGAAAATAATGTGACCATAAGGACATATTCAACCAAGATGTGTCCTCTAATTAACATCACAGGTGTCTACAAACTTGTAATCAGTCAGTTGGCCTATTTAAAGGGTGACAAGTAGTCACTGTGCTGTTTGTTGACATGGTGTGTACCACACTAATCATGGACCAGAGGAAGCAAAGGAGAGAGTTGTCTCAGGAGATTAGAAAGAAAATTATAGACAAGCATGTTAAAGGTAAAGGCTATAAGACCATCTCCAAGCAGCTTGATGTTCCTGTGACTACAGTTGCACATATTATTAAGAAATTTAAGATCCACGGGACTGTAGCCAACCTCCCTGGACGTGGCCGCAGGAGGAAATGGATAATACAAATGGTAACAAAAGAGCCCAGAACAACCTCTAAACACATTCATGGTGAACTCCAAGGTCAATGTACATCAGTGTCAGATCGGACCATCCGTCATTGTTTGAGCCAAAGTGGACTTCATGGGAGACGACCAAGGAGGACACCACTGTTGAAAACAAATCATAAAAAAGCCAGACTGGTATTTGCCAAACTGCGTGTTGTCAAGCCACAAAGCTACTTGGAGAATGTCCTATGGACAGACGAGACAAAACTGGAACTTTTTGGCAAGGCACATCAGCTCTATGATCACAGACGCAAAAATGAAGCATAACCAAGAAAAGAACAATGTCCCTACTGTGAAACATGGAGGAGGTTCTGTTATGTTCTGGGGCTGCTTTGCTGCATCTGGCACAGGGTGTCTTGAATTTGTGGAGGGTACAATGAAATCTCAAGACTATCAAGGTATTCTAGAGAGAAATGTGCTGCCCAGTGTCAGACACCTTGGTCTCAGTCGCAGGTCATGGGTCTTGCAACAGGATAATGACCCAAAACACACAGCTAAAAACACCCAAGAAAGGCTAAGAGCCAAACATTGGACTATTCTAAAGTGGCCTTCTATTAGCCCTGATCTAAATCCTATTGAACATCTGTGGAAGGAGCTGAAACATGCCGTCTGGAGAAGGCACCCTTCAAACCTGAGACAACTGGAGCAGTTTGCTCATGAGGAGTGAGCCAAAAATACCTGCTGAGAGGTGCAGAAGTCTCATTGACAGTTACAGAAATGGTTTGATTGCAGTGATTGCCTCAAAAGGTTGTGCAACAAAATATTAAGGGTACCACCATTTTTGTCCAGGCCTGTTTCATGAGTTTGTTTTTTAAAATAATTCTGTTGAACCACAATTCAAAAGCATTGTCTGATTTTCATTGGTTAAGTTTCATAGAATTTTTATTTATTACCACTTTTGTCAGATTCAAGTTATTTCTGTGACCATTGTAGGTTTTTCTTTCATTAACAGAGGGGTACCAATAATTTTGTCCACGTCTGTACATGTACCTGAAGAGGAATCAGAGTAAAGCTAAGAGCTAGACACACAAGCCGTCTCCGTCTCTGTAAGCGTTAATAGTCATCTACACAAATAGTAGAAGCCATCACATGGTGTCAGAAGTAAAAAAAATGGAGCAACTTAAGCCGCCAAACTCTTTGTGTCTAGAAGGAAACTTGGCAGAAAACTGGCATTTGTGGATCCAAAGGTTCGAGCTATACCTCGTGGCAAGTGGCATCTCTGACAAGTCAGAAAAAGAGAAGTGTGTAACTTTTCTGCATGTAGCAGGAGATGAAGCCATAAAAGTGTATATACCATGGACTCTGATGTGGATGCGGAGGATGCTTATGCTGCGCTGAAAGAAGGATTTTGTCACATTTTTAGCCCGTTAGGAGCACAATGTACCTGAGACACATGTTCTTCATGAGGGCCCAAGGAAAGTGAGTCAACTGATGCATATTTGACCAACTTGAAGAATAAAGCAAAGGACTATGAATTTGGCCAGCTTACAGAGTCACTCATAAGAGACCGCATCTTGTGTGGTGTCGGTAGTCATCAAATGAGAGCAAGACTGCTCAGGGAGCCAGATTTAACATTGATGAAAGCTGTTGATATGTGCAGAGCCAACGAAGCTACACAGAGCCACATGAAAGCTTTACAGGAATAAAGTGAAGTGACAGTGAACAAGCTCAGTAAAATGAAGGAAACCAAAAGGCCCAGTGATACTACTTCTCATGATAAAGGTGAAAGCAGAAAATGTGGACAAACATGAGCGTTGCAAGTGTCCTGCTTTTGCCCAGACGTGCAGAGTGTGCTCTGGAAAAAAAAAAATACTTTGCTCATATGTGCAAAACAACAAGGTCAAAAGAAAACTATTGGAGAAAGGAGAAAAAAGTGAATCAAATTGAACAAGAAGAAAATGAGATGTTCATTGGAGCCTTTAAATCAAACAAGAAGGGAAAGGGGCATTCAAAAAAAAAAAAAAATGGACTTAAGTAAAAGCCAGAAACGCACATTCAGGTTGGATATAGGTGCAGACTGCAATGTTTTACCTCCTTCAATACTGCAACAAGTGGCTGGAAAAAGCACACCACTACGAAAGTCCAGCATCAAGTTAGTGGCGTGGTCTCGCCACAGGGTGGAGCCATTGAGCATGACAATACTGAAATGTGAGCATAAAAATGAAGCGCATGAGGTGGAATTTCAGATAATATGTCTAAACTCGCAAGCGATCCTGGAAGGAGACACCTGCACAGATATGGGATTAATTAAAAGAATCTACAAAGTTGAAAAACGGGTGGAAAAAGACATCCTGCTTGAGTACAAAGATGTGTTCACAGAGCTGGGGTGTGTACCTGGACAGCATCACATTCAGATTGATCCAGCAGTATCCCCAGTTATACACCCACCCAGAAAAGTGCCTTTAGTGCTGAAAGGTGAAATCAAAAGAGAACTGGACAGAATGGAGAAATTAGGTATGGTTGAAAAACAAACAGAACCCACTGACTGGGTTAACAGCATGGTCACTATCAAGAAACCAAACAAAAAATTAAGAACCTGCATAGAACCCCAGGACCTCAACAAAACCATAAAAAGAGAACACTACCCACCGCGTACAGTTGAAGAGGTTGTGACTGAGATGCCAAATGCAAAGTATTTCTCTGTGTTGGACGCAAACCACAGCTTCTGGCAAATACAACTCAGTGAAGAGAGTTCCAAGTTGTGTATCTTTAACACACCATTTGGACGGTACTGGTTCAGGCGTCTTCCCCTTTGGAGTCTCATCAGCTCCAGAAATATTCCAAAAATGCATTGCACAAAGACTGGAGGACATGGAAGGAGTTGTGAATGTCATGGATGACATTCTGGTGTGGGGTGTGGACAAGGAACAACATGAAAAAAGGCTGAGACTGCTTCTTAACAGAATTCGGAGCATCATCCTGAAACTGAATAAAGACAAGTGTAAGATTGGAATGACAGAAATACGGTACACTGGACATATACTGAGTGCAGAAGGATTGAAGCCAGACCAGGAAAAGGTCAGAGCAATAAATGACATACCACAGCCACAAGATAAAGCTGCACTGATGAGGTTTTTAGGCATGATGACAGTACCTATCAAAATTCATTCCAAACCTGTCTGATGTAAGTGCACCGCTTAGAAAGCTTTTGGAAGGGGATGTAGCATGGCATGGGGAGACACAGCAACAAAACAGCTTTTTAATTGAAAAAGCTGGTAAGCAACGCTCCAGTGCTTAAGTTCTATGATGTAAACAAGGAAGTCACATTGTCAGTGGATGCAAGCTCTGAAGGATTAGGAGCTGTAATAATGCAAGCTGAACAGCCTATAGCAAATGGATCCAGATCACTGACGGACACCCAGAAAAGGTATGCTCAGATTGAGAAAGAATTATTAGCTATAGTGTATGGACATGAAAAATTCAAACAGTATCTGTATGGAAAATAGGTACAAGTGGAGTCCGACCACAAACCCTGTTTTGTGTCTGTTTAAAAAAGGACTGCACAAAGCCCCTCCAAGATTACAGAAGATGCTAATGAAGTTGCAGGCTTTTGACTTGTATGTAGCCTGCAAACCAGGAAAAGACTTGCACATCGCAGATACGCTCAGCAGAGCATACTTACAAGAACAAACTGAGCAACTACTCCAGCAAGAAATGAAAGTTATCTTCTATCTGCAGACATTCCAGTCTCAGAAGAAAAACTGAGTCACTTGAAAACTGCAACTGTTGAGGATGGTGACCTGCAGTTGGTGATAAAAGCAGTTCTGTTGGGATGGCCAGAACAGGTTAGCCAAGTTCCAATAAAAATAAGAAAATACTGGACATTCAGAGAAGAGCTCACTTGCTCAGAAGGATGTGTGTTCAAGAACACCAGACTAGTGGTCCCCCACAGACTGAGAGCAGAAATGCTTCAGAAGATTCATGAGGCACATTTAGGGATCATCAAATACAAAGAGAGAGCCTGAGATGTTCTGTTTTGGCCCAGCATGTCCAAACAAGTTGAAGACATGGTGTTGAAGTGTGCAGTTTGTAACAACTTCAAAAAGAGTAATGTGAAAGAACCACTCATGTGCCATGACATACCAGAAAAGGCGTGGGCAAAACCAGGTGTTGATCTGTTCCACTTTGATCAAAGTGACTATCTGTTGTGTGTAGATTACTACTCAAAATACCCTGAAATTGCTAAACTGCCTCAAACAACAAGGCAGCAAGTCATCATAGCTCTTAAATTTATGTTTGCACGACATGGAATTCCAGATGAAGTCATGTCAGATAATAGACCGCAGTTTGCAAGTGAGGAGTTTAGACAGTTTGCAAAGATGTGGGAATTCAAACATACCACTTCAAGTCCAGGCTACCCACAATCCAGTGGTCAAACTGAACGAGCAATCCAGACTATAAAAAACCTGCTCAAGAAAGCACGAGAGAGTAACTGTGACCCGTATCTTGCACTGCTTGAGTACAGGAATGCACCTTTGAATGGAGTGAAACTATCACCTGCCCAGCTGCTGATGAATCGATGGCTGAAAACAAAGTTGCCAGCGACTGCACAGCTGTTAAAGCCACAGGTGTACAGAGAGTACATGAACAAATGAAGAAAAGACAGCAGAAACAGAAACACTGTTTTGATCGTGGAGCGAGAAACCTGCCTGAACTGCAAGAGGGAGAGAAAGTTAGATCCAGAGTAGGCCAAACATGGCAGCCAGCTGTGGTGAAAAATAGCCATGTACAGTCAAGGTCTTCTGTGATCCAAACACCTGAAGGCAGCACCATTAGGAGAAACAAGTGACACTTGCTGAAGAGCAGAGAGGACAGTTTTCCAAAACAGAACAATGCAGCTCTGGAAGACCCCACAGTATTGTCTGAAGACCGAGTAGACACTTGTTAACACACTCTGCTCCTTCTCCTATTAAAGAAACTGTGATGCCTGAAGTTGTCTACAGCAGTTCCAGCACGGATGTCCCGCTTTGGAAGAATGGTAAAAAACCCAAAACGTTATTCAGTATAGATGTATATTACTGAAAGTAATGAGGTGTAAAGCTAATTATTTCATTTAAGTTACATTAAGAAAGTAAATAGAGAATTACTTTGTACAATGTACTTTATTATTTATAAAAGTTCAGGTAATAGCAGTGTGTTGAAAAATGTGAGTAAACATCAAAATTCTTCAAATAAATTGTATTTTAATGAACACAAATGCATTGGGGACACTACACATTCTCTTTCAAAGCAAGAAAATTGGAAAAATAATTGAATTTGATAATATTTTACCGAAAGTCAAGAAATATAATGTTCAAAAAAATAGCAGTGTTGATATCTGTCTTTACAAACTCAAAAATGTACTGTATAAACTAAGAAATGCTTGAAGATTCAACTTTCCTGAGAATCATAAACTAATATTTAGTTGCATAACCACGGTTTCTGATAACTGCTTCACATCTGTGGTGCATGGAGTCGACCAACTTCTGGCACCGGTCAACAGGTATTGCAGCCCAGGACAATTGTACTACGTTCCACAATTCCTCTGCATTTCTTGGTTTTGGCTCATGAACAGCATTTTTTACGTCAGCCCACAAGTTTTCTATGGGATTAAGGTCCGGGGATTGTGCTGGCCACTCCATTACTTGAATGCTGTTTGTGTGGAACCATGATTTTGCTCGCTTGCTGGTGTGTTTGGGGTCATTGTCTTGTTGAAACACCCATTTCAAAGGCATTTCCTCTTCAGCATACGGCAACATGACTTCTTCCAGTATTCTGATGTACTCAAACTGATCCATGATCCCTGGTATGCGATAAATAGGACCAACACCGTAGTAGGAGAAACATCCCCATATCATGATGCTTGCATCACCATGCTTCACCGTCTTCACTGTGTACTGTGGCTTGAATTCAGTGTTTGCAGGACGTCTGACAAACTGTCTGTGGCCCTTAGACCCAAAAAGAACAATCTTACTCTCATCAGTCCACAAAATATTACGCCATTTCTTTTTAGGTCAGTCAATGTGTTCTTTGGCAAATTGTAACCACTTCAGCACGTCTTTTTATTAACAATGGGACTTTGCGGGGCTTCTTGCTGGTAGCTTGACTTCACATAGACGTCGTCTGGTTGTTACAGTACTCACAGGCAACCTTAGATCTTCTTTGATCCTCCTGGAGCTGATCATTAGCTGAGCCTTTGCCAGTTTGGTTATTCTCCGATCCATTTGAATAGTCGTTTTTCTTATTCTTCCTCGCCTTTCTGGTTTTGGCTGCCATTTTAAAGCGTTTGATATCATTTTAGCTGAACAGCCTATCATTTTCTGCACTTCTTTATAGGTTTTCCCCTCTTTTATTAATTTCTTAATCAAAGAACGCTGTTCTTCTGAACAGTGTCTTGAACGACCCATTTTACTCTGTTTTTCAAGGACAAATGCACAGCCAGCATATGCAGCGTCAGTTGCCTTGATCCTTAAATAAGGGCCACCTGTTTAACACCTATTTTTTTCACAGAATCAATGACCTCACTAAGTGAGCTCAGCACTGGTTACTGGTTACTACCAGGTTGGCCATGTGAGGCACTAGTGAGTTACCTGTTGAATTACATGTACCTGAAGAGGAAGCAGAGTAAAGCTAAGAGCTAAAGATACAAGCTGTCTCCGTCTCTGTTGCTGTAAGTTTAATAGTCATCTACACAACAGGTAGAAGACATCACAATCACCATCAACACCATTATGAAAGAGGGAGGGTGGGGTGAACTGGGGCTCATTAGCATTTAAAGCAACATGCCATATAAACAGCCTGTTTTGGGGAGAGCTCCTCTCTTGTGTGTAAAATGACACTGCAATAATTAAACCCTGAGGTACAGTGGGGTAAAAAAGTATTTAGTCAGCCACCAATTGTGCAAGTTCTCCCACTTAAAAGATGAGAGAGGTCTCCAATTTTCATCATTGGTATACCTCAACTATGATAGACAAAATAAGAAAAAAAAAATAGAGAAAATCACATTGAAGGATTTTTAATGAATTAATTGGTAAATTCCTTGGTAAAATAAGTGTTTGGTCAATAACAAAAGTTCATCTCAATACTTTGTTATATACCCTTTGTTGGCAATGACAGAGGTCAAACGTTTTCTGTAAGTTTTCACAAGGTTTTCACACACTGTTGCTGGTATTTTGGCCCATTCCTCCATGCAGATCTCCTCTAGAGCAGTGATGTTTTGGGGCTGTCGCTGGGCAACACAGACTTTCAACTCCTTCCAAAGATTTTCTATGGGGTTGAGATCTGGAGACTGTCTAGGCCACTCCAGGACCTTGAAATGCTTCTTACGAGGCCACTCCTTCGTTGCCCGGGCGGTGTGTTTGGGATCATTGCCGTGCTGAAAGACCCAGCCACGTTTCATCTTCAGTGCCCTTGCTGATGGAAGGAGGTTTTCACTCAAAATCTCACGATACATGGCCCCATTCATTCTTTCCTTTACACGGATCAGTCGGCCTGGTCCCTTTGCAGAAAAACAGCTCCAAAGTATGATGTTTCCACCCCCATGCTTCACAGTAGGTATGGTGTTCTTTTTCCTCCAAACACGACAAGTTGAGTTTTTACCAAAAAGTTCTATTTTGGTTTCATCTGACCATATGACATTCTCCCAATCCTCTTCTGGATCATCCAAATGCTCTCTAGCAAACTTCAGACGGGCCTGGACATGTACTGGCTTAACCTCTTGCGCTCCGTTGTACCGCGGACGGGCAAGTCTCTGCGTCCTAGAGCGCACGAGAGCGCCCTCGTGCGCTCTAGGACGCATGGTGTAGATGGTGATGTAGGTGGTGATGGTGATGTAGTGGCGTCCAAGCGCGCACTGAAAATAAAAGCTGCAGACACAGCCGCGAACAGATTAGTTCATCTGATTGACCTCTCATTCGACTAATAAGAGCCTTGAATTGGGTTTCTGAAACCTTGAAGAACCAATGACTGAAAACCTAGCCAGAAGGACCCGCCTGCTGTGAATGCAGTGAGCCAATTGAAGCAGAGAAGTTCGCGAGCTGTTTTTTTTTAAGGCTGGGTGAAGACTGACTGCTGGAGCGGATCATAAAAGGATTAGACGTTATGATTTCTTCCATGGTCATAGACCGACGGAGGCTGACGACGAAGGCTGAGTGACACACATGCCTTCGCCAGTCTTTTTTTAATTACTACTGTTATTTGTTTTGAAAAATCGTTCGCCAAAAACCGCAATCATGGAAGCACAAACCCGCAATAATGGAATTATGTTTTGACCGGGTCGCGAGACCAGAACCACGAGTGGACCAGCGTCGCGTTCGTCTGACAGTGAGGAAGAGAAGTTCGCCAGGACAATGTGGCTGTGACGAGGTAAGGTGTTATAAGCCAAATTATTTTTTATCCCTGAAAATTGTAATCAAAAATGACTTTTGACCGATCGGTAAATTACAACTGTGCGGCACACGATATCCGAAGTGCGTGTGCCGCGTTACACGGTTCTTCGCCGCCTCCGGACCGTGAATGCCCCCCCACCCCCGCCGCTACGATTCTGTAGCGGCGGGGGGGGGGGGGGGGGAGGGAGCCGCGGTGACAGCGTTGCTGTGGAAACATCGCCACATCCGAGTGTAATCCGTCATGTAGTGATGGCCGATCTCCGTCCGTTGTAGCAAGGGGGGGGGCACCCCCCCCCACACACACACAGTAGCAAGGGGGGGGGAAGCCGCGGTGACAGCGTTGTTGTGGAAACATGCCACATCCGAGTGTAATCCGTCATGTAGCGAGGGCGGATCTCCGTCCTCTGTAGCGGGGGGGTGGGGGGGTGGACAACCCCCCCCCCCACACACACACACACACACACAGACACAGCCCTGAATGTGACCTTTCATTAGAGCCCAAAATGAAGCTTCTACATTGAATCATTCAAAAGTTAGACGTTTTTCCAAACTGTGCCATTTGGCACAATTTGGCACAGTTCCAAAACGCCTGGGAACAGCTTGAGAACAAAGCTGTGTAAAATATTCATTTTTTGTGGTATTGTTGCAAAATTTGGACCTCAGCTGGATAACACTTGGTTCTACATTGCTGTTGCATTTTCCAGCCCGGATCTGAAGCTGTGTGTTATTTGCAAGCATTTGTATCCAAAAAAACACCCAGGCTAAATTTATTTTCTTCAAGTTCACTATGTTTAGATGACTGTAACTCAGTGGCCGGAGCACTTAGAGAGATCATGTTTTTTTGCCAAAAAATTCAAAATGTTTTCTTTTAAATGAGACCAACCCCATGAAGATGCTGCAAAGGGTTGAAGAACAGCTTTGGATTTACTTTGGGCACATTATTTTTTGGCGTTTTTAGGAAAATTGACCGGAGTGCAAGGGGTTAAGCAGGGGGACACGTCTGGCACTGCAGGATTTGAGTCCCTGGCGGCGTAGTGTGTTTCTGATGTAGCCTTTGTTACTTTGGTCCCAGCTTTCTGCAAGTCATTCACTAGGTCCCCCCATGTGGTTCTGGGATTTTTGCTCACCGTTCTCGTGATAATTTTGACCCCACGGGGTGAGATCTTGCGTGGAGCCCCAGATTGAGGGAGATTATCAGTGGTCTTGTATGTCTTCCATTTTCTAATAATTGCTCCCACAGTTGATTTCTTCACACCAAGCTGCTTACCTATTGCAGATTCAGTCTTCCCATCCTGGTGCAGGTCTACAATTTTGTTTCTGGTGTCCTTTGACAGCTCTTTGGTCTTGGCCATAGTGGAGTTTGGAGTCTGACTGTTTGAGGCTGTGGACAGGTGTCTTTTATACTGATAAAGAGTTCAAACAGGTGCCATTAATACAGGTAACGAGTGGAGGACAGAGGAGCCTCTTAAAGAAGAAGTTACAGGTCTGTGAGAGCCAGAAATCTTGCTTGTTTGTAGGTGACCAAATACTTATTTTACTGAGGAATTTACCAATTAATTCATTAAAAATCCTTCAATGTGATTTTCTGGATTTTTTTTTTCTCATTTTGTCTCTCATAGTTGAGGTATACCTATGATGAAAATTGGTGACGTCTCTCATCTTTTAAGTGGGAGAACTTGCACAATTGGTGGCTGACTAAATACTTTTTTGTCCCACTGTATTTTGATCAAAGTATGTCAGACCTGTGGGAACTTTGTCAACATGTTAAAAAAGTGTATTTAAATGTCTCCTTTAAAGTGCCACTTTGCCAAAAATTGAGTTTTTTTATTAACATGTCTGTAACATGTTTTTATGACTTACAAGACATATCAAGAATGAAATCACTCAAATTTGACATGTCTCTGTTTTTTTGCTTTAAAGTTTCAGTTAAGTCCTGTCCCTTGAAAAAAGGCGAGTTTAGACGGAGCATTTTTTTTTTTTTTTAAATTGATAATCCTTTATTAGTCCCACAAATGGGGAAATTATAGGGCATCCACCTGGATGGATGAGGCAACTACGGTGCGGTGCCAATCCCTTCACCATTCACACACACATTTCACACCTAGGGCCACTTTAGAGTCTCCAATTAAGTTAACCTGCATGTTTTTTGGCCTGTGGGAGGAAACTGGAGTACCTTGAGTAAATCCACACAGACCCGGGGAGAACATGCAAACTCCACAGAGAAGGGTCACTGATTGTCAGCGGGTGGGATTGAACCCACGATGGTCAGGGGTGGAATTGATCCTGTGATCTTTTTACTGTGCTGCCACAGTGCTAACCACTGCTCCACCGAGCTGGTGACGTAACTATAACAGGTCCATAGTATTGAGCCAATCAGGACTCTCTGGCCTAACTGAAGTTAGCCTCCGGTTAGCATTTTGGGCTCGTTGTTTTAAAAACTTGAACCACATTAAGATGGGTTTTACCATTAAACTGCTTTTAAGGATGATGCAGTTTCAGTCATTATCCTGGGCTCCCATACTGTACATACAACTGAGCATGCCCTTCAACTGGTAAATTTTTTTTAATCACAGGATTTATTCTGTTTAATGTAGCACTAGCCACTATTAGCTTTGTGGAAACCTGGCATTTGAAGGAGGAGGAAAAGTGAAAAGGTTTTGACACAAAACTGTAAGACAATGAAAGTTTTTTTTTTTGTAGAAAAAAGGGCACGAGATACCATTTTAGGCACTGTAGATTTGTTTTTATAGGGGATTTATATCCAGCGTCTTTAACAGTCTGTACCTTTAATCCAACTTTGACCAACAGATCATGGAGATGGCGTCTAAGGGGGTGAAGCCGGTGACTTTGGAGCTTGGTGGGAAATCTCCTCTGCTCATCTTCCAGGACAGTGATCTGGAGAATGCTGTTAGGGGAGCTCTCATGGCCAACTTCCTGTCGCAGGGCCAGGTAATGTGTTCTGCTTTTGTTTTGTTTCTTAAGGCCTTTAGGGGTTAGGGGTTAATTTTGCCCTTAGTTTCATCATAGAAAAAAAATATTAAATTGATACTCTGGTGAAAGTCATGTTTTTTTTTTCTTATTGGCTGCAACATGGGCAGCGCGGTGGTGGAGTGGTTAGCACTGCAGTAGCACAGCAACTCACCCTTGGCCAGGGGATCCCGGGTTCGATCCCAGCCCCCAACCAATAGTGACCTGTGTGGAGTTTGCATGTTCTTCCCGTGTCTGCGTGGGTTTACTCTGGGATTTCTCCGGTTTCCTCCCACATGCCAAAAACTTGCAAGTTAGGTTAATTGGCATCAAACTGGGGATTCTAAATTGTCCTTAGGTATAACTGTGAGAGTGAATGGTTGTCTGTCTCTCTGTGTTGGCCCTGCGATGGACTGGTGATCTGTCCAGGGTGTACCCTGCCTCTTGCCCAGAGATGCTGGGATAGGCTCAAGCCGCCCCCCCCCCCAGCGACCCGAAAAGGATTAAGCAGAAGAAGATGGATGGATGGATGGATGGCTGCAACATCGTGTTAACAGCAGGCCGGAGATGCCTTTCCACTGTGTTCCATGCTGCCTTGGTGCATGTGTGGTTGCTTGTGATATAATAATAATATTAATAATAATAATAATAATAACTTCATATGTATAGCACTTTTCACATACAAAAGTGACAAAGTGTTTTACATGAAATAAAACACAAACAAGGGATACATACAATCAATCTGATTGTTCCTCTGAACCAGGGGTGTCCAATCATGTGCCATGGAGGGCCAAGACCCTGCAGGCTTTACCCCCAACCAGTGTCTTCAACAGCAGAGTCCACTGAATTTCTTCCCACTGATTGCTGATAAGTGAAAACACCTGCTGAAGAGACTGGGTGGAAGAGAAAACCTGCAGGGTCTTGGCTCTCGATGGCACATGATTGGACACCCCTGGTCTAAACAGTTTTGGATATTATTGACACGCGAGCAACATTGCGCGGAGGTCGGGGACAGTGCCTTTGGCATGGCAAACCGGGGTGGTGGTTCCTCTCTTCAGAAAAGGGGACCGGAGGGTGTGCTCCAACTTTAGAGGGATCACACTCCTCAGCCTCCCTGGGAAGGTCTATGCCAAGGTACTGGAGAGGAGAGTGCGGCCACTGGTCGAACCTCGGATTCAGGAGGAGCAATGTGGTTTTCGTCCTGGCCGTGGCACATCGGACCAGCTATTTACCCTCTCGAGAATTCTCGAGGGTTCGTGGGAGTTTGCCCAACCAGTTTACATGTGTTTTGTGGACTTGGAGAAGGCATTTGACCGCGTCCCTCGTAGTTTTTTGTGGGGGGTACTTTGGGAGTATGGGGTATTGGGCTTGTTGTTACGAGCTATTCGGTCTCTGTACGACCGTTGTGAGAGTTTGGTTCGTATTGCCAACACTTGGTCAGACTCATTCCCAGTGAGAGTTGGACTCCGCCAGGGCTTCCCTTTGTCACCGATCCTGTTCATAATTTTTATGGACAGGATTTCTAGGCGCAGCCAAGGAATGGAGGGTGTCATGCTTGGTGACCACAGGACCTCATCTCTGTTGTTTGCAGATGATGTTGTCCTGTTGGCTTCATCCAGCAATGACCTACAGCTCTTGCTGGGATGGTTTTCCGCTGAGTGTGAAGCGGCTGGGATGAGAATCAGCACCTCCAAGTCCATGATCCTCAACCGGAAAAAGGTGGATTGCCCTCTCTGGGTTGGGGACAGGCTCCTGCCCCAAGTGGAAGAGTTTAAGTATCTTGGGGTCTTATTCATGAGTGAGGGGAAAATGGAGCGAGATTGACATATGGATTGGAGCAGCATCTGCAGTGATGTGGACGTTGTACCGGTCTGTTGTGGTGAAGAGGGAGCTTAGTTCTAAGGCAAAGCTGTCGATTTACCAGTCAGTCTACGTTCCTACTCTCATCTATGGTCACGAGCTTTGGGTAATGACCGAAAGAACGAGATCGTGGATACAAGCGGCTGAAATGAGCTTTCTCTGTAGGATTGCTGGACTCACCCTCAGAGATAGGGTGAGGAGCTCAGTCATCCGGGAGAGGCTCAGAGTAGAACCGCTGCTCCTCCACATTGAAAGGAGTCAGTTGAGGTGGTATGGGCATCTGATTAGGATGCCTCCTGGACGCCTCCCACTTGAGGTGTTTCGGGCACGTCCCACTGGAAGGAGACCCCGGGGCAGACCCAGGACTCGGTGGAGAGACTATGTCTCCCAGCTGGTCTGGGAATGCCTTGGTATCCTCTCTGAAGAGCTGGAGCAGGTGGCTGGGGAGAGGGAAGTTTGGGCTTCTCTGCTTGAACTGCTGCCTCCGCGACCCGGACCTCCGGAAAAGCGGTAGAAGATGGATGGATGGGATGGATGACACACGAGCACCAGTGGGGACTTGTGGTCTGTTTTGGGGTGGCAGTATGTAGCTCGCGTCCAGGCAGAGGACAGCGGTGATGGCCAGTATGTGCGCCATGCTGCTCTGCTGTGACACTCATGTGTTCCGCATGTGCTGAGTAGCACTTTAACTAGCCAATTGAGGCCAGTCTTTCTACTGCCTTGGAGATCACCCAGGCAGAGAGAGGGAAATAGGTTAGTCTAATGTTAGCAGAGTTAGCTATTTACTTATTTATTTATTTATTTATTTACTTACTTACCAGCTAACATTAGCCTCAAAAATGGCACCTGCATTAACCTCTTAAAATTCCAGTGTTCCGCCTGTTGGACATTTCAAATTTTCTACTGCCACTCATTGAAGAAAAGTTGATTTTCTTTGTGTATGCTAGATTTAGGGAAATTGGCTGGAATGCTAAGGGATTAAGAGAAAAGTTTCAAATCTACAAGAAAAAAATGTAAATTTACAAGAAAAATGATGCAAATTTTTGAGAAAAAGGTTGCAAACATTTGAAAAAAGTAAAAAATTTACAAGAAAAAAGTTGGATCGCCTCCTTATCGTGGTGGTGGGGTTTGTGTGCCCTAGTGATCCCAGTAGCTATGTTGTCCGGGGCAATTTGCCTCTGGTGGGGTCTCCCAAGACAAATTGGTCCTGGGTGAAGGGCCAGACTAAGAGTGATCCAATAAACTCCCATGATGAATAAACAATCAAGGATTCAGTGTACCCTGCCTGGTATGGGGCTACTGGGGCCCCGCCCTTGAGCCAGGCCTGGGAGAGGGGCTTGATGGCTAGCGACTGGTGGCCAAGTTTCTGCCCATGGGACCTGGCCAGGCTCAGCCTGAAGGAGTTGCATGGGTCTGCCCTCCAGCGGGCTCACCACTTGCAACAGGAACCATGGGGGTCCGGTGCAATGCAGACCAGGTGGCGGTCAAAGACAGAGACCTTGGCGGTCTGATCCCCGGCTTTCAAGACATGATGAAGGCATGGATTACTGCTTCAAAGTGCTGCTTTGAAAGGATGGGTTGAACCTTTGCCAGCTGTGTTAGATGAAAAAGTTGGACTTCAATACTGCACTGATTTGAGGATCTAATTTAAAATCACTGTCCAATGTAAAACCATTTGACGTAAAATAAAAAAAAAACAAAAACCCCCCCCAAAAAACAGTAACGGTTGGCTTAACAAACCATGCCAAGAGGCCCATGTCAGCAGGTGGGGACTCACTCGAGCCACTGGGTCCAAACACCATCACTTCAGTCTTATTTTCATTCAAATTTAGGAAGTTTAAAACATGTAAATGTTTTCCTTTTAAAATCTGAGACATAGCGGTCAAAGGCAGAAACCTTGGTGGTCCGATCCCCGGCTTTTGAAACTGACTTTTGGGACATGGAATGTCACGTCTCTGGTGGGGAAGGAGCCTGAGCTGGTGCACGAGGTTGAGAGATACTGGCTAGATATAGTTGGTCTCACCTCAACGCACAACTCTGGTTCTGGAACCAGTTTCCTGGACAGGGGCTGGAGCTTGGCCTACTTTGGAGTTGCCCCAGGCAAGAGGCAGTGAGCAGGGATGGGTATTCTTGTAAAAAGGGTTGTAGAAAGGGTTGTTTCCTTGTGCCTTCAGGTTGGGAACAGGTCTTGACCATCATTTGTGCCTATGCACCGAATGATGGTTCAGAGTACCCACCCTTTTTGGAGTCTTTGACTGGGGTGCTAGAGAGTGCTTCTCTTGGGAGACGCCATTGTCCTACTGGGGAACTTCAGTGCACACGTGGGCAACGACAGTGAAACCTGGAAGGGCGTGATTGGGAGGAATGGCCTGCCCGATCGGAACCTGAGTGGTGTTCAGTTATTGGACTTCTGTGCTAACTACAGTTTGGCCATAACAAACACCATGTTCAAGGATAAGAGTGTCCATATGTGCACCTGGCACATATGGTCAGGTCAGGAATTGGTTTGCTTGCTACCAGATAACCATGAAAACCGGTACTACCTGTCTCATGGGTTGGGCCGTCAGCGACTCAACTGGCAACCCCGCCCTTCCGAGGGCATGGAGGGTGAAACTGGGCATCCTGACAGAACTAAAATCTAGATCTGTCACAGGTCTGTGGTGGACCACTTTCAGTCACATGGGGTGAGACTGGACATCCTGGCAAATAAGCACATCTGTTGCAAGGTCTGTGGTGGACTTTTGCCAGTCGGTGCATCATGACATGCACTACACAAAGAGCAGAGATAAACAAACCTATCATCTGGTCAGTCACTGCAACAGATACTGGAGTCAGTTTGTCTTGGCCTGTCCTTGCCACTGATGATACCTCTATCTGCCAAGAGTGTGCCACTAGTCCAGCAAAAGCTAGCGGTACTCAAATACTTTGCAAGCAGTTTCATGAAATGGTCAGTCAGAAAGCAACTCATACCGGCTCGGACGTTGCCCGGGTTAACAAGGTCAGGAGTTCCTGGCAGCGGAAGGCGAAGAGCAGAGCTGCGTGGAGGAATCTGATCAGACCTCAATGAGTCATTGTCGCACCCGACAGACTGCTATGATGATGATGATGATGTGCACCTGGCATCAGGACACCCTAGCTCATAGGTCGACAGGTCAATTAATCAATCAAAATTTATTTGTATAGCACTTTTCAAACATTAAATGCTGCGCAAAGTGCTTTACATACAATGGATATAAAAAGTCTACACACCCCTGTTCAAATGCCAGGTTTTTGTGATGTAGAAAATGAGACCAAGATAAATCATTTCAAAACTTTTTTCACCATTAATGTGACCTATAACCTGTACAACCCAACTGAAAAACAAACTGAAATCTTTTAAGGGCAAAAATAAAAAAACTTACAGTAACCTGGTTACATAAATATGCACACCCTGTTATAACTGAGGATGTGGCTGTGTTCAGAATTAACCAATCACATTCAAACTCATGTTAAATGGGACTCAGCACCCACCTGCCACCATATAAAGTGCCTCTAATTAACCCCAAATAAAGTTCAGCTGTTCTAGTAGGCTTTTCCTGACATTTCTGTAGTCACATCTTACAGCACAAGCCATGGTCTGCAGAGAGCTTCCAAAGCATCAGAGGGATCTCATTGTTCAAAGGTATCAGTCAGGAGAAGGGTACAAAAGAGTTCCCAAGGCATTAAATATACAATGAAACACAGTGAAGACAGTCATCATCAAGTGGAGAAAATATGGCACAATAGTGACATTAACAAGAACTGGACGTCCCTCCAATATTGATGAAAAGATAAGAAGAAAACTGGTCAGGGAGGCTGCCAAGAGGCCAACAGCAACACTGAAGGAGCTGCAGGAATTTCTGGCAAGTGCTAGCTGTTTAGTACATGTGACAACAATCTCCCGTCTTCTTCATATGTCTGGGCTATGGGGTAGGGTGCCAAGACAAAAGCCTTATCTTACGAAGAAAAGACATCCAAGCCCGGCTACATTTTGCAAAAACACATTTGAAATCTCCCAAATGCATGTGGGAAAATATGTTATGGTCCGTTGAAACCAAGGTTGAACTTTTTGGCCATAATTCCAAAAGGTATATTTGGCACAAACACAACACTGCTCATCACCAAAAGAACACATACTGTACCTACAGTGAAGCATAGTGGTGGCAGCATCATGCTTGGGGGCTGTTTTTCTTTAGCTGGAACTAGACCCTTAGTCAAGGTGGAGGGAATTATGAATAGTTCCAAATAGGGCTGTGCGATCTAACAATATACTGTATATCGGTGACGCAATAAAAAATGTCTACTGTTTCATGTAAAACTGTATCATTTATATTGATTTAAACGACCCCCCCCCCCCCATTTCTACTTGTTACTGCCTGCCTCTCCTCCGCAGAGCACCAGGTGTTGTGTGTGCAATACCGGGTTTTGGTGGTTAGCAGCTAACTGCAAGCTAATGTTTTGGTCATATAGCCGCTACTTCTGTTTGCCAGGGATGTGAGACTTTTTCCCACCATGCTGCGTCAGAGAGGACAGTCCTCTAACCTTGTTTTAATTGGAGGTAAGTAACATTAACACCGTCTCTCTCTAATTATAAACGGTACATGCTAGATGACAATGCTAACTTGTCGCTATTAGGAAACATAGTGTATCAGACCATCATTTCTTTGGTTTAAATTACTGCAGAGTCTCTTAATTTTGTCTGAAAAAAATATTACTAAAGCTGCAAAAGTGTGTGATAGTGGCCGCATACACACTAAATAAGTAATAAATAAATTAAAATGTGTTTGAGAAACAAACTTGCTCTTAATGTAACTTGATTTCTAATCATTTCTAATTAGTCAAGTAGTGATGATGAATAGTTAAAGTCATCTCAGATGCACATTAAAAAACTATTTTATAACAACACTGCAAAATTAAGAGGGGGAAAAGGGTGCATTAAATTAATGACAAATGAACTTGTACAATTGATTTTTTTTCACTGTGTAATTTAAAAAGCAGAAAAAGAGATGGCCCTTTTTATTGGTTATTATCTATTTATAAATGCATTAAATCTCTGTGTGTGTGTGTTCCATATATATCTCTTGAACCATTCATCAGACTGGCCTAAGATTTTAAACATGCTTTGCTGAGGTTACAAGGGTGTGCATCCCCAAATATGGAGTCACTCAGTCAAAATGTGGAATTTTTATCAATAAAAGTTTAGCCACCGCTCTGTCACTGCTGTCTCTTTATGCCCTTCAATGTGTGCGAGGTGTTGGATTGACTCCATGCTGATTGGATAATACGCGGCCATGCTAATTGGATAATACACAACGTCACGACCATGCTGATTGGATAATATGCAGCATGATGACCAGTCAGTCACCACAGCGTTTTACAAACAAAAAAAGGAAGTGAAAAGCAACAAATTTGACAAGAAAGAGAGAATAGTGAAGATGTAATGAGAGATGAGATGATGAGATTCAACTTTATTGTCATTACACATGTATGAATACAAGGTAACGAAACGTGACTTGGCATTTGGGCACGCTCTGCAGAGCGCATCCAAGGCCGGGGCAGCCGCTAGGCGCCAGTCATAAAGAAGAAAGGGAAAAAAAAAAGAAAAGAGAGGATATGACACAATAGGCGAGAGAAAAAAACATGTTTTATCAAATTGACGCTTAATGAGTAAGCGAAATTTTGATTGCAGGCAAAAAAAAACCTCAATGCATATTTAGCAGACGTTTAGTAGACAAATCACACGCAGAAGGAGAGCAGTGTGTGTATATCGTATGCATGTAGTGTTGTATGCATTGTGTAATGTAAATGTAACAGTTGTTAGTGAGCAGCAGAGGGCGCCTCCTGGCAGTGGATAGATGTTATAATCATGTGACTTGTAAACAAGTCCAGAGTCCAGAGTCTCTCTCTCTCTCTCTCTCTCTCTCTTGCTTGCAGAAGGCACATGGGCATTGTCCTCGGGGGTCCAATCCGCTGACTACAAACAACTGATTGTTGATTGTTTGGGTAGACATGAGCCGATCCTTCCACTTATCTCAGTCAGGAGGAATGTAAACACGGGGCAAACAAGGTCAAATCAAATCAAATCAGCACAGTGCACTCAGAGAATAGAATTTGTCCTCATCCGTGTAGTTCTGTGCTTTCATTATATATGCAGGCTTAAACTGTTTTTCAATAGAGAGCACAGGGCTTCAGATGTGTTCCTTCACTGAATCACTGTCATTCAGTTCACCGTTGCCGCTACTCGTGCCCTCCCCAACTGGTCGAATTTGATGAAGGAGCTTGCTGGGTCCGCTTGAACAGCTCTCTCACTTTCCTTCAATTTCTGATGCATCAGGGAACTCCACAGCCAAAAATAGAAGTCCTGAGATCATAACCAATAATGTTTCCATAGACGCATGAATTCCAATGTCCATGAGTCTCCTCGTAGGTTCCAATTCTTGGGCTCCCCCTTGGCCCAATTCTTGTTGAAAAAATAGTGACAATAGCACATTTAAGCTGCTTCCAAATCCATAATTTCCGTTTAGATTAAGATTCAGCAGAAGAAGAGCGACTAAACACAGACAAAAACACAACATTGCAAAAGCTGGGAATAGATCAGGAAGGCAGGGGAGGAGGGAAGAAAAATGCGACTGCTCTCTCTCAAGGCAAGATGGAAACTTCTGCTTAACTAGAAAAGCACTCGGAGAGCGCAGACCTCCGCCAAGCGCCACAGTTCCCCCCATACAGTGTTTGTGTGTAGGTTTTCAGATTCCTCGACCATGAAAACATATGACTAGCAATTGGATTCACAATGATAGGGTTAGTGGTTCTGTAGTAAAAGCATTACCTCCTTGGCGGAGGTAATAAACTGAAGTGTTGCGGTTGTGTCCATCTCCTTCATGTGCAAAGTGCCAGGCTGCGACCTGTCAAGGCATACCTCATACCTCCCTTATTGGGGGGGGGGGGCTTTCACACCTGTACTGAGTACTTAAAAACTGTATTTATCGGCAGATGAAAGAAAACTGTAGCAAAAACAAACTAACAAACAAACAAAAACTAAGCAAACAGCAACTGCAACATGAACTATTTCCAACATATTTATTCAAATGTACACTTATATGGAGACAATATTGAGCCGTAACTTTTTGGTATTGTGAAAATAATAAGCCAAGTAGCACCAAAAAATTGAGTGCTCTTGCTGTCAGGAAACAATGTTGGTACCAAATCACTGAAGTGATCTGCCACCAATGGGGGTAGATTGTGCTCTGCCACAAAATGACAAAACATCACTTCTGCTAGTGATGCACTGGATTTGGAAGGCGTCGGTTCTGTCACTGGCTGAAAATGTTCATCCGTCGATGGAATGTGGCTACACAGTTTTTGTGGCACTGTGTAGCAAAGTGTGACTTGAGGTGGTAAATCCCTGATGCAGTCACTTTTAGCATTAGAGTCACACATATCAGGCGCATTATTACTGGCGCCGGGATTCCTCTCTGTTCCGGAGCCGCTGGACAAAAGAAGGTGTGATAATGGTTGCCGTGGGTTTTATTGGGTTTGCGCTCCGCGGAAAAAAGAGGATTTGGAAGCCTCCCCCGGCAGAGAGCTGGTTTTTGCGCAGCCCCTGTGGCTGGCCGGGGAATTTCTGCCAAATAATCCGGTGGCGGACAGCTGGCCGTCTCAGGTTTTGCAGCGTAGCGCAAACACAGGCACTGTGGCGGGCCCTGCCCACCACTGTTTTCTGCGTCCTTTTGTGCCTAAAACTTTGAAGAAGGCGGAGTTTGTGTTCATCAGACATGACGACCAGCGCCCTCTATTGCCCCTGCACACATGTTGAAAATGGCCGTGTCTGACAATGTTAAAGAATCATTTAAAAAATTCCTGTATGCAGACGGTGATCCGGATCATCCCCAAAGTTTAATCAGTTCTTCCTTGTACCATTTCCAACAAGGCCTGAAAGTTTCATCGAAATCCGTCCAAAACTTTTTGAGTTATCTTGGTAACCAACAGACAAACGGACAGACAGACAGACAAACAAACGCTGGCAAAAACATAACCTCCTCCTGGCCTTCGGCCTGGCGGAGGTAAAAATTACACTGTAATGTTGCCACGATTGCGTATGTCTAAAGGATAATTTGGGGAATGCCAGCGGGGACCCGGGATCTGCCTTCTCCAACACAGTGGGCGGAATGCGGTCCTTCGCACTGAAGCAAGCCCAGACCACCTGGTCAGCAGTAGACGGGAGTCCCTTTGCAGGACCACGACTTGCCGTTGCCGATGGCGCTCCTCTTGGTGTGCTCGGACGGCTATCTAAACATTAAAAGTTAATAATTGTGGAGCAGAATGCCCAGATCAACTGCATATCATATGCGGCCACATGCACAGTTTGACTAAAAGATTATCAAAACTGGACACAAAAACGCTCAAATCATGAAATGAATAATTTTTCTTTCAATATTTACTGACAAATGGGCAACATTGACGGGGACCGGGTCTGACAAATCAACGCATAATATGCTGGGAGAAGCAGCAGCCAGACACGACCTAGCTCAAAGGCACGCTAACTGATGGCGATTAAAAAAAAAAGAAGCTATTTTCAACTAGAAAAGCACTCAGAGAGCGCAGACCTCCGCCAAGAGCAACAGTCCCCCCCAGTATTGTGATTTATACCATAAATATTCTACACTAATTTTGTTATTGTTCTTTCCCTGTATCATGTGTTTCTGTATGTCATATGATTGGTCAAGAAAACAAAAAAAATGTTATTTGAACTACACAAATACAATTTATTTAATTTAACAAGAGATACAACATGTACAAGTCTTTAGTTGGAGAACACATTCATGAAATTTATTCCTAATAATAAGTTGTGGATATTGAAAAGCTAGCATTAACATAATTTTTCTAACTTTGTTTCTTTCCAGGAAATTAAAAATATGTACATATACGTAGTGTAGAATAGAACAATATTAACTCCAATCTTCTTTCAAAAAAAAAGCATAACCTCCTGGTGGAGGTAATAAGAAAAAAATCAATAAAATAAAACGAAGCTCGACGAGCTTCAATAGCATCTGGGGATAGCCCCTCATCCTGTCTATGCTGCCGTGTACTGTCTCTGTCTTTAGGACGGCGAGAAGCAGCAGCCTGTGGGCTCTCATTCAGTGTAAGCTGCATTTTAGCGGCTCTGTCACAAGCTCAACGAGCTTCAATATGTAGTTCAGTGCTTCCTGCTGGTGGAAGCACTGAACTACACATTACCTCCGGGCCCTATCTCACAATGTTAAACAATCCTTTAAAAAATTCCTGGATCCAGACGGTGATCCGGATCATCCCCAAAATTTAATCAGTTCTTCCTTGTACCATTTCCAACAACGCCTGAAAGTTTCATCGAACTCTGTCCAAAACTTTTTGAGTTATCTTGCTAACCAACAGACAGACAGACAAACAGACAAACGCCGGCAAAAACATAACCTCCTGGCCTGCGGCCTGGCGGAGGTAATAAAGTGAAAAAACAGATAATGCATGGAGTGTACTTTTGCCCTGAGGCTGATTTATCATGGAAAACAGTTGAGCTCTGTGGTTCGAGCGATCAGCTGATTGGATCCACCTCCTCCGGTGTTCTGACTGGTACAGACTGCAAAGGTAAAAAAAACAAAAAACATGGGGGCCCTACAACCTTTGTTCCACAAATGCAGGACGTATCAACCATATGCTGGATAAATTTTCAGCATGGGGCACATATTTTTTCCAGTTTATATAATTTTTCACCAGGTCTGAGGTGTGTGCGAAAAAAAAAATTGCGTTTTGGTTAACGTTTAGGGGGTCAAAAATGCAATTGTTTAGGCATAATAATAATAATAACAAATAATCTTCTCACATCAATAAAATCGAATGCTTACAATAGAGTTGTGGCACTCACATTGTTAGTCTTTGCCAATCATACTCTCAAGGTTCAGATCATTATTTGGCCTCAGTATCGCCCCAGCTCGACGATTTAAATACCGCCTTAATCTTAGCATTAAAGTTTTAAAAAAACCTTTTAATAACAAAATATTGCTAAAATATAAAATGGTGCACTACAGTGGGTCTCAAATATTCGTAAACATGTCTTGTTTTAGTACTGCAGGAGTTTATTGATGATACACAGAAGAAATTCAGTATTACACTGAACTCATCACTGAACAGTGATATAAACTAAAATAATTACAATGGTGACTGAACAACTCCCACTCCCCAAAGTGCAAGACACTATTATCTTGAATATAAGTGATAAAACATTACACAAATAAGTGATCTGACAAACAAATAAACAAGGGATCTGAAACACTCGCTAATACTGGATGTGTAGAAGAGCTTGAAATGATGAGGCGATTAGATATATAAACCAAAGTTTAATTATCAGCTCGCCTAACAAGTCTCATCTAGTGCAGAGGTAGCAGAAGGAAAAGAGACCGAATATCTCCGGCTCACTGACTTTATACTTGCACATAACAAAAGACATGCATAACAAAGGCTGACATCTCTCATTATCTTAATCCCCCCATTGTCTTGGTATTTCCTCTCCTCGCCTTAGGGGGTGAGGGTAGCTCCTCCGGTCTCCACCGCAGTGTCTGGGAACGTCTTTGTTCTTCACTTGGCGGTTGAGAGCCTTTGTCCTTTCAGAGGTGTGAAGTTGCTTTACATATGTAATTACCAAACATTTCCACATGCTTCAACATATGTAGGTTAATATATGATTAATATAGCCCACAGCCCCCACCAAACGACTAAGAAAGAACAATAGAAAGGTTCACAGTCTAAGATAATTACTATGACATACTAAGTGTTACATCTCTTGCCACAGAAGAAACTTTCCAGCAGCCATGCCCCTAAGAGAGTTCAGTGGTAATCATAACAGCATAGTAAAATCATAAGTCAGTCCTAAACTGTTGCAGCACAATTAGTGAACAATTGTGGAGTGGTTTGCATCAGTCCCTGTGCTGTCTGGGTTTTAATCTTCTCCCAAAACTGCTGTGGGTTCGTTTAGGCGTCCTGCTGGGACCTTCTTGTGAGGAATCTGCAGCGTGGGAAGGAGAGTGGTTAATTGTTCCCTGCAGGGGGGCTGAGTCTTTTCTCTTGGGGGGTCTACCCCGCCGAGGTGCTCTCGCCAACTGTGCAGGCTTGTCTTTCAACAAGAAGGCAGGTTTAAGTCTGTCAATGCTGACTGTTTCTTTTCTATCCCCAAAATCAAGCACAAAGTGTTTATCACCATGTTCCAGCACTCTGAATGGCCCATCGTATGCTGGGCGGAAAGTTGGTTTTAAAGCTTCATGCCTAACAAAAATGAACTCAGCGTTTTTTTTTTATTTATTTATTTTTATTTATTTATTTATTTTTTTTTTTATTTTTGAGGGACAAAAACCCGTGGAAAGGAGTGATGAGCTGGACCGGGGAGAGAGTCCGGTCCGTTGCTGCCTAAAAACCTTGGGACTGGAAGATGCCCTGGCTCTGGGTTCTCTGGTAAAAATTCACCTGGGAGCCTGAGAGGCTGTGCAAAAACTAATTCTGCCGGAGAGGCGTCTAGATCCTCTTTAGGCGCAGCACGCAACCCCAATAAAACCCAGGGAAGTTTATTTACCCAATTTGTATCCGTTAGTGAGGCTCTGAGGGCAGCCTTTAAAGACCCGTGAAAACGCTCGAATAACCCATTAGCCTGAGGGTGATAAGCGGTGGTGCGGTGAATTGTTGCCCCTAAGCTGCTGGACATGGCTGACCAAAGCTCTGAGACAAATTGAGGCCCCCTATCGGACGTGATGTCCGATGGGACGCCGAAACGTGCTACCCAGTTTGTCAAAAAGACGCGAGCGACTTCCTCCGCTGTGGTTGCCGCTAGAGGGACTGCCTCTGGCCAGCGTGTGGTGCGGTCTATCATTGTTAACAGGTGTGTGAAACCTTGGGAGGAAGGTAGTGGCCCCACGAGGTCGACATGAACGTGGTCGAACCTTCTAGCAGGGATTGGAAAAGGCTCCAGAGAGGCTTTTGTGTGTCTGTGTATTTTGGCGCGCTGACAAGAAATGCAAGTTTTTGCCCATTCTTTTACGTTTTTGCGCAGGCCTGGCCACACAAACTTTTCAGCGACCATTCTAACCGAGGCGCGCACACCTGGGTGCGCGAGGGAGTGAATTGCGTCGAAAATACGGCGGCGCCATGTAGCTGGTACTAACGGGTGAGGTCGGCCGGTTGAAACATCGCATATTAGGGGGGGCACGCCGTCGTGTAAACCCTTTTTCTCCAGCCTTAACCCTGTTGGTCCAGACAGGAGTGCGCGCACGTCCGCGTCACTGCTTTGTTCCTCTGCCATGGCTGCATAATCTATCCCTGCATGGATAGGTGCTGCGTATGTGTCTGCGTTAGTGAAGAGTTCTGCTGCTGAGGCAGTATAATCTGTCTCCTCGCGCTCTGGTGAAGTCACAGCGCGAGAGAGGCAGTCTGCTACCACGTTAAGTTTGCCTGCCACGTGTCGAATGTCTGTGGTGAACTCTGAAATTGCAGCCAGCTGTCTTTGTTGCCTGCCTGACCATGGTTCTGAAATTTTAGCCATAGCAAAGGTGAGCGGTTTATGGTCTACAAAAGCCGTGAAACTCCGCCCTTCTAACCAGAACTGGAAGTGGCGGATGGATAAATGAAGCGCTAGCAGCTCCCTGTCAAAAGTGCTGTATTTACGCTCAGTTTGGTTTAGCGATTTGCTAAAGAATGCTAAAGGTTGCCAGATCCCGCTGACATGTTGTTCTACAACTGCTCCTATAGCCAGGTCCGAAGCGTCTGTGGTTAGCGCGATGCGGGCCGAGGGATCTGGGTGAACTAACAATGTGGCGTTAGCTAGAGCGCTCTTTACTTCCACGAAGGCATGTTCGCGCTCCGGGGTCCTTTCGACCGCGTTGGAAGCTTTCTTTTTTCTGAGCGCGTCATATAGGGGCTGCATGAGCTGAGCTGCGTGGGGGAGGAAGCGGTTGTAAAAATTAACCATTCCTAAAAATTCTTGTAGCGATTTGACCGTCTGTGGCCGTGGGAAACTTTTTATCGCGTGAACTTTGTCTGGAAGTGGAACTGCCCCCTTCGGAGAGACTTTGTGTCCTAAAAAATCAATTTGTTACACGCCGAATTTGCATTTGGCTGGATTGATTATTAGCCCGTGCTCTTCTAGTCTCTGAAAAACCGTAGTGAGGTGCTGCTCGTGTTCTTCCTCAGACGAGCTGGCTACCAGCATATCGTCGAGGTAGACGAAGACAAAAGGAAGGTCGCGTAAGACCGCGTCCATCATTCGTTGAAAAGTTTGAGCAGTGCCTTTGAGGCCGAAAGGCATTCGCAGAAATTCAAAAAGGCCGAAAGGGGTTATTACAGCTGTTTTAGGAATGTCCTCCGCTCGGACTGGGACTTGATGATAACCGCGGACTAAGTCTATTTTTGAAAAAATGCGCGCACCCACCAGATGTAGTGAAAAATCTTGAATGTGAGGAATTGGGTACCGGTCATGCGCTGTAGCATTGTTTAATCTGCGGTAATCTCCGCACGGTCTCCAAGAACCGTCGGATTTCGGAACCATATGAAGTGGTGAGGCCCAAGGGCTCTTCGAGCGTCTAACAATGCCCAATTTTTCAAGGGTCGTAAACTCGTCCCGTGCTATGTTGAGCTTGGCCGCGTCTAAGCGGCGAGCTTTGGCAAATATGGGTGGGCCCGTTGTGGGAATAAAGTGTTCAACCCCGTGTTTAGCCACAGTGGCTGAGAATTTGGGAATTGTGAGTGCTGGAAATTGGGTGAGGAGTTGCTCAAACTTACCTCCTGCCGTGGTGACGTTAGCCTGCACAGGTGGTGGAGAAACTCGAGCTGAGCATGGAATAGAAGCAAAGGACAGTGCATTAACCAAGCGCCTATTTGCTGGATCCACTAATAACCCATGTGCACACAAAAAATCTGCGCCTAACAAGTTAAAGCTCACCGCCGCTACAACAAATGTCCATCTGTAGTTGTGGATGTGGAGGTGCAGGCTCTTTTTGCCGAAAGTGTCGATGTTAGAGCCGTTGGTTGCCACCGCTCCGTTGCCCCGGGTGCCCATGGCTCGATCTGCGTGGGAGGGCGTGACGAAACTCAGCTGAGCTCCTGTGTTGATGAGGAACTGCTTGCCGGTGTGTCCATCTGTCACATACAACAGCTTATTCTTCTCGCCGAGAACCGCTGCCGTTAACGGCTCTTGGCTTTGGTGTTTTCCCGAAACTGTAAATTTGCAGGGGGGAACGCATTTGCGGGCCTTCTCGGCGAAACGGTGGTGATAATAACAGACGTCGCTCTGTCTGTTACATTTTGGCCGTGTCGCTGTCACCGCGGGCTGGATCTGCTCAGTGGGTTGTGGCTCTTCGTGGTTCCGGGCATCAGCGTTGAGGTCTGCGGATGCTGCTGTGGGTGTCAGCTCCTTGCAGGCGTTGACGAGCCGATGAGCTTCATTGGCCAGCACGCGGAAGTCTTGGTGGTTGTTGCATCTCATGTTGGCGAGCGTCCCTCTCATGTGTGGCGGCAGCGTGCTGAGGAATATGAATTGGAAGAGGAAGTTGTCATTGTCCTCTTCTTTAAGCTGTAGCAAATCCTCCATGAGGGCTTTAGGTTTGCACCCTCTGTGGCCGTAGACCGCCAGGATCTTCTCGACTCTCTCTTCAGCTGAGGGGACGTAATTCGCCACAATGGTTGCTTTAAGCGTGTCATATTTGTCTTGGGCCGGCGGCCGCCGGATCATGCTCTGCACACACTTCGAAGTGGCGGCGTCGAGTTTGGAGACGATATGGTAGAATTTGGTATCGTCAGCCGTGATGCCCGCCAGTGTAAACTGGGCTTCAGCTTGCTGAAACCACGAGGCGGGGTCTTCTTGCCAGAAGTCTGGCAGCTGGACAGCGACGGCATTCGTGTATACCATCACTGCTGTGTCCGCAGGGTGAGAGTGCCTTGCTTCGGCTCTCACAGCGGTGCTGGTGCTCGGTTGAGCCCTCTCGATCCCTTCTGCCGGGGGGGACAGTCGTCCATCTGTTCCCCCGTCTGCGTGGTCGCTGGCGTCTGCCTGGGTCGCCACGGATGAGTTGATTGCGGGGGTATGCCTCAGGACCATACTCGCGTCAGGGGTCACCAGTGTAGAAGAGCTTGAAATGATGAGGCGATTTGATATATAAACCAAAATTTAATTATCAGCTCTCCTAACAAGTCTCATCTAATGCAGAGGTAGCAGAAGGAAAAGAGACCGAATATCTCCGGCTCACTGACTTTATACTTGCACATAACAAAAGACATGCATAACAAAGGCTGACATCCCTCATTATCTTAATCCCCCCATTGTCTTGGTATTTCCTCTCCTCGCCTTAGGGGGTGAGGGTAGCTCTTCCGGTCTCCACCGCAGTGTCTGGGAACGTCTTTGTTCTTCACTTGGCGGTTGAGAGCCTTTGTCCTTTCAGAGGTGTGAAGTTGCTTTACATATGTAATTACCAAACATTTCCACATGCTTCAACATATGTAGGTTATGGAATATATGATTAATATAGCCCACAGAGAAGAAGTTGGGCTAGCCATTGATAATATGAAATCAGGAAAAAGTGCAGGACCAGATGGTCTTCCAATTGACCTTTATAAAAAATTTAAGAATAAATTAATAAAACCTTTTTTGGAAATGGTTTTACAAGCATTTCAAAATAGTAATTTACCATCATACATGAATAATGCCTTAATTATACTGTTGCCAAAACCAGGTAAGCCCTCTAATAAATGTGAAAATATGAGACCAATAAGCCTATTAAATGCCGACCTTAAGATAATCTGTAAAATTTTAGCAAGACGAATACAAGAAATTTTACCAAATATTATTAATCGAGATCAGAATGGCTTTATAAAGGGAAGACAAGGGTTCCATAATGTAAGAAGACTATTTAATATTATTTATTCTAATAAAGAAGCACCGGATACAGCTCTCCTATCACTGGACGCCGAAAAGGCCTTTGATAGAGTCGAATGGCCCTTTCTTTTTGAAGTCTTATAAAGGTTTGGACTTGGAAATAATTTCATAAAATGGGTTCAGATAATATACAATAATGCTACAGCAGAAATCCTAACAAATAACAATATTTCAAAATCAATAAAAATCAATAGAGGATGTCGACAAGGCTGTCCACTTTCACCTTTACTGTTTACTATGGCAATTGAACCTTTAGCGATGGCGATACATTTACATTCACAAATATATGGAATTAAAGTTGGACCAACAGAACATAAAATCTCCCTGTACGCCGATGACAATTTTGTTTATGTCGAATCTTAAAAAATCAATTCCGACCTTGTTGAATTTAATAAAGAATTTTGGGGAAATATCAGGATATAAAATAAATAAAACTAAATCTTCAATATTAATGCTAAATGAGACCCAGAGAAATTACCCAGCCCCTGAGGTAAATCAATTCAACGTTGTAAATCAGTTTAAATATTTAGGAATCCAAATTATGCCTAAGCTAGAATCAGTCGCCAGTGTCAACTATGAAGCCTTAATGACAGATATCAATGAGTTAATTCAGAGATGGATGTCACTACCAATGTCGATGATCGGGAGAATCAATATACTTAAAAGTAATATTTTACCTAAAATACTTTATTTATTTCAATACATTCCCTTACCACCACCTTTAGATTTATTCTCAAGAATTAAAAAAAAGTTAGTGGAATTTATATGGAACAACAGGAGGGCTAGATTACGTCTGTCTTTATTATATTTACCATTTGATCGTGGAGGTCTGAAATGTCCAAATTTTATGTTGTATTATTGGTCGGCGCAACTGAGGTCTATGACATATTATTTTTCATTAAATGATCTCCCTCACTGGACTGAAATGGAATCATACAATTTACCTTTACCTCTTCCCTTATTCATATACTCAGATTCGGCAAAAAAATTACAAAAACAAGTTAAAAATCCATTTGTAAAGCATATGATCAAAATATGGTGTGAAGCTAAAAACTATTTAAAAGAACCACAGTTATTGTCACAATTTAGCCCAATATGGGGTAATCAATATTTTAAACCAGGGAGAGCGGATGCTGTATGGAATTTAAAAGGGATTCAAAAGATTCAAGATTTATATTTGCCATGTGCAGATAACATAATGTCTTTTGAAGAGCTGAGGATCAAATTTAATCTTAATAGAACACATTTTTTTAAATATCTTCAACTTAGAAACTTTATTCGATCAAACCAAAATAAAGCTCTCACTCGACCTATTTATTCATCCTTGGAAAAAATGTTGATGAAAGATAGTAAAAGAAAGGGTATTATTTCAGAGTTTTATAACTCATTGACACTATCCTCAAGTGAAAACTCACAGAAAAGATTAAACTACTGGAAAGAAGATCTGCAAACTGAAATTTCAGAGGAACAATGGGAATTGGCTTGTACAGAAGCTCAAACCAAATCAATAAATGTACGTCTTAAATTGATACATTTTAAATGGTTAATGCGGATGTATGTTACACCGGAGGAGTTAAATAGATATAACAAAAATATACCAGATACGTGCACAAAATGCATGGAAAGTAAAGGAACCCTATTTCATTGTGTATGGGAATGTAGAATAATAAGAATGTTTTGGGAAGAGGTGAGGGTAACAATTGAAAAAATAATCTCAAAACAAATCATATTGAATCCTAAACTGTTTTTGTTGGGTCTGTACCCAGAAAAGCATAACTTTAATAAAAGTGAAAGAACATTCATAGACCTCAGTTTGCTTAATGCCAAAAAATGTATTGCACTACTGTGGAAAAAGACTCATAGACCAGATGTGACTCAGTGGTTAAGACAGATGTTAACAAACCTTCCATTAGAAAGAATAACATATATACTGAAATCAAAGGAAATTGTGTTTGAGAATATATGGAGACCTTTTATTGATTATGTAAAAAATTTAAACATAACTCTTGAAGAAGAAGGTGAATGATGTGTGTGGACCTTGTAAATTCCAAACTGGTGAACATAATATGTATACTTATGTAATGGATTGTCTAGACTAAACAGAGGAGTATTGTTGAAGACTTGATTTTGTTGGTGGTTGTGGGTGTTTTTAGTGCATTTTTTTTGTAGTACTTTAGTGTTAGTGTTTGATTGTTTGTGTCATGTTTGTTAAAAAAAAAAAAAAGGTTCAATAAAGATATTGTGGAAAAAAAAATATAGCCCACAGATGTCCCATTCATTTTCAATATTTTGGTATTCTGTAATTAATATTCACACAGTCAAATAAATCTTATTGCCATTTACTCTCTTTTATATTTGTCAAAGTCTAATATGTGATTGCCTACATATAGGCTATACCTCTTTGTATTCAACTTTCAAACACAGCCTACATTTGGGCCTGGAAAGCCTGATTGGGATACCCGTTTCAGACAGGAATACTTGCATTCTACAGGCAGTGCACTAGTGTATTATAACCTAAAGAATATTAAAAAACATGTATATTGTGATATACAGTATATCGTGATTGTCAAGTAAGATTACTTATATCGTGATATGAAATTTTGGTCATATCGCACAGCCCTAGTTCCAAATACCAGTCAGTGTTGGCACAAAACCTTCAGATTTCTGCTAGAAAGCTGAAGATGAAGAGGACCTTCATCTTTCAGCACGGCAATGACCCAAAGCACACATCCAAATCAACAGAAGAATGGCTTCACCAGAAGATTAAGGTTTTGGAATGGCCCAGCCAGAGTCCAGACGTGAATATGATCGAACATCTGTGGGGTGATCTGAAGAGGGCTGTGCACAGGAGATGCCCTCGCAATCTGACAGATTTGGAGCATTTTTGCAAAGAAGAGTGAGCAAATATTGCCACATCAAGATGTGCCACGCTGATAGACTCCTACCCAAAAAGACTGAGTGCTGTAATAAAAGCCAGAGGTGCTGCAACAAAGTATTAGTTTAAGGGTGTGCATATTTGTGCAACCAGGTAATTTTAAGTTTTTTATTTTTCCCCTTAAAAGATTTCAGTTTGTTTTTCAGTTGGGTTGTACAGGTTATAGGTCACATTAATGGTGGAAAAAGTTTTGAAATGTTTTATCATGGTCTCATTTTTTTTACATCACAAAAACCTGGCATTTGAACAGGGTTGTGTAGACTTTTTATATGCACTGTAGATAAAAGCAATTGACAAATTTGAATACAGATATTTGCACGATACATCCCACCCCTCCCATATACATACAGTGCATCTGGGAAGTATTCACAGCGCTTCACTTTATCCACGTCTTATGTTACAGCCTTATTCCAAAATTGATGAATTTTTTCCTCAAAATTCTACACACAATACCCCATAATGCCAATGTGAAAAAAAGGTGTGGTTTTTTTTGGTTTTTTTTTTTTAGATTTTTGCAAATTTATTAAAAATAAAAAGCTAAGAAATCACATGTACCTAAGTATTCACAGCCTTTGCCATGAAGCTCAAAATTGAGCTCAGGTGCATCCTGTTTCCACTGATCATAATTGAGATGTTTCTATAGCTTAATTGGAATCCACCTGTGGTAAATTCAGTTGATTGGACATGCTTTGGAAAGACACACACCTGTCTATATATGGTCCCACAGTTGACAGTGCATGTCAGAGCACAAACCAAGTATGAAGTCAGAGGAATTGTCTGTAGACCTCTGAGACAGGATTGTCTCGATGCACAAATTTGGGGAAGGGTACAGAAAAATTTCTGCTGCTTTGAAGGCCCCAATGAGCACAGTGGCCTCCATCATCCGTAAATGGAAGAAGTTTGGAACCACCAGGACTCTTCCTCAAGCTGGCCAGCCATCTAAACTGAGCAATCGGAGGAGAAGGGCCTTATTCAGGGAAGTGACCAAGAACCCGATGGTCACTCTGTCAGAGCTCCAGCATTCCTCTGTGGAGAAAGGAGAACCTTCCAGAAGGACAACCATCTCTGTAGCAATCTACCAATCAGGCCTGTATAGTAGAGTGACCAGACAGAAGCCACTCCTTAGTAAAAGGCACATGGAAGCCCACCTGGAGTTTGCCAAAAGGTACCTGAAGGACTCTCAGACCATGAGAAGCAAAATTCTCTGGTCTGATGAGACAAAGATTGAGCTCTTAGGCATGAATGCCAGGCGTCATGTTTGGAGGAAGTCAGGCACCGCTCATCACCAGGCCAATACCATCCCTACAGTGAAGCATAGTGGTGGCAGCATCATGCAGTGGGGATGTTTTTCAGTGTCAGGAACTGGGAGACAGGTCAGGATAGAGGGAAAGATGAATGCAACAATGTACAGAGACATCCTGGATGAAAACCTGCTTCAGAGCGCTCTTTACCTCAGACTGGGGCGATGGTTCATCTTTCAGTAGGACAACAACCCTAAGCACACAGCCGTGGCTTCAAGACAATTCTGTGAATGTCCTTGAGTGCCCCAGCCAGAGCCCAAACTTGAATCCAGTTGAACATTTCTGGAGAGATCTGAAAATGGCTGTGCACCAACGCTTCCCATCCAACTTGATGGAGCTTGAGAGGTGCTGCAAAGAGGAATGGGTGAAATTGCCCAAAGACAGGTGTGCCAAACTTGTGGCATCATATTCAAAAAGATTTGAGGCGGTAATTGCTGCCAAAGTGCATCAACAAAGTTTTGAATACTTTCCAGATGCACTGTACACAGACACACACTCAGACCAAAGGGTGTGTTCCAACTTTAGGGGGATCACACTTCTCATCCTCCCTGGGAAGGGCTATGCCAAGGTACTGGAGAGGAGAGTCCGACCATTGGTCAAACCTTGGTTTCAGAAGGAGCAATGTGGTTTTCGTCCTGGCCGTGGCAAATTGGACCAACTCTTTACCTTCTCGAGAATCCTCGAGGGTTCATGGGAGTTTGCCCAACCATGCCACGTGTTTTGTGGACTTGGAGAAGGCATTCGACCGTGTCCCTCATGGTCTCGTGGGGGGTGCTGCAGGAGTATGGGGTATCGGGCTTGTTGTTACGAGCTATCCGGTCCCTATATGATCATTGCAAGAGTTTGGTTTGTATTGCCAACACCCAGTCAAACTCGTTTCCAGTGAGAGTTGGACTCCACCAGGGCTGCCCTTTGTCACCGATCCTGTTCATAATTTTTCTGGACAGGATTTCTAGGCGCAGCCAAGGAACAGAGGGTGTCATGTTTGTTGACCACAGGATCTCATCTCTGCTGTTTGCAGATGATGCTGTCCTGTTGGCTTCATCCAGCAATGACCTACCTACAGGTCTTACTGGGACGGTTTGCTACTGAATGTGAAGCAGCTGGGATGAGAATCAGCACCTCCAAGTCCGAGTCCATGGTCCTTAGCCAGAAAAGGGTGGATCATCCCCTCCGGGTTTTGGACAAGCTCCTGCCCCAAGTGGAGGAGGTTTTTTTTGTAACTTTGATTTTTATTCATTTTTCATCATACATATTACATTCAGATCACAGTCTCTATATTTAAAGCTAGAGGAAGAAAAAAAAAGAAAAAGGGGGGGGGGACAAATGTTGGAGCATCAAGTTTTTAGTTTCCATCTCTTAATTCTTCTGGTTTTTCCAGTGTCTTTGGTTATTCTTTCAATTTCTAGTCTCGTTGTTGCACTTTGTAGTGTGTCCATTTCCACCATTTTTTTTCATATTGTCCTTCTTGCATTCTTTGTCGATATGCTAGTTTTTCCATTAAACGTATATCCTCAACAATGTCAGTCCATTGCTCTTGGTCAGGAAGAACTTCTGATCGCCATTTTCTTGTTTGTTTGTTTTTTTACATGTAATCAGCAGGATTTTAACTAGATATCTGTCCTCAGCCTGTATTACATTGTCTCTTTTAAGATCACATAAATACATCAAGTTACAGTTCATTGGTATATTATATCCTAATATCCTCTGTATTGTCACATGTATAGATTTCCAGAATGATGAGATTTTGCAGCATTTCCAAAACATATGTGAGTGGTCTGCATTTTGAGCCCCACAGCCCCTCCAGCATATAGATTGGGTATTTGTATATTTTCTTTGAATCTGTGGTGTAATGAAATAGCGAATCAGGTTTTTCCATCCAAATTCCCTCCATGTCCTTGAACTTGTTGATGTGTGTTGTGTTTTCCATATTTCTTGCCAGTTTTCTTCTGTTATATTTAAATTTAGCTCTTTCTCCCACTTCTCCTTTATATAGTTACTTGAATGTTTGTTTGCCGTAAGTTTCTGATATAGCTTTGAAATAATTCTTATTTTATTTCCTGCATACGAGCTTAAAATGAATTGTATAATCTCGCTCACATCTGTGTGGAGGTTATGCCTCTCATGTTTACAAAACTCCCGAAATCTTTTTTTCCCATATTGCCCCATGCTGTGATTCCCTTGTTCACCAGATTTTTGTATCCCCTATCTTGCTTTGCCGGTTCAAACTGACTGTCAAATGCTACCCATTTCAATAGTTTTATGTCCTCCTTTATATTATACTTTTGTACTATTTTATACCACAGTTCCAAAGTAAATTTAGTGATTGGGTCTGTTTGTTTGATTTGCTTATATGCATCCTTATCTCCTGTTATGCTTTGTATTGGGAGTCCCTCAATTTCCTTTTCCATTTCTTTCCATTTTGCCTCGTATCCTCCATCGCACCAACATATGATATATCTTATTTGTGCTGAGTAGTAATATTCCTTTAGACTCGGTAGACCCATGCCTCCTTTCTCTTTTGGTAATTGGAGAGTTTTATATTTCACTCTTGGCTTTTTACCTCCCCAAACAAATCTCGATATCATCCTGTCCCACTTTGAGAACTGGGCACCAGGAATCTCTGTTGGTAGAGCTTGGAAGAGGTAGAGCAGTATAGGTTGTATGCTGATTTTGACTGTCCTAATTTTTGAATTCAGATCCATATTTAAGATTGACCATCTATCAATATCTTTTTTTTATTTCTTGTTCTAACCTATCATAGTTTGCTTTATAGATTTTGCTTAAATCTTTAGGTATGTTCACTCCAAGGTATTTTATTTCTTTTTGTTTCCATTTTAGTTTGATCTTATCAGTTATCTGGTTTAAAGGGTTATAGTGGAATGTCAGTATTTGTGTTTTGGTTTCGTTTATCTTGTATCCTGATAATTTTCCAAAATTTTCTATCAAGTCCATCATTTCCATTATTGATTCATCTGGTTGCTCAAGGTAAACTATAATATCGTCTGCAAATAGCCCAATCTTGTGTTCCGCTCCCTTTATTGTTACACCTTTTAATTTCTTATTTTGTCGCATCGCTTGAGCCAGTGGCTCTATGAACAGAGCAAACAAGGTGGGCGATAGGCAGCATCCCTGCCTAGTTGATCTTTGTATATTTACTTTGTCTGTTAAACTACCGTTTATCTTGATTCTTGCCACAGGTTTTTGATGCAGTGTCTTTATGCATTGTACTGATTTTTCGTTAAATCCAAAGCGTTCCAGCACATTATATAGGAACATCCAATTAACCCTATCAAATGCTTTTTCTGCGTCTAAACTCATTATTACTGCACTTTTCTTTCGTTTATGTATTTGATTAATTATGTGTATTATTCTGATATTATCATGTGTTTGGCATCCCTCTATGAAACCAGTTTGATCATCCTCTATCAATTCCGTCAAGAATGTCTTTATTCATTTACAGATAATTGTTGTATATATTTTATAATCCACATTTAATAAAGAGATTGGCCTATAGTTTCCGCATTGTTCCCTATCTTTCCCTGGCTTTAAAATAACTGAAATAATGGCTTCGTTCCATGATGGAGGTATTTTGTTGTTGTTTAATGTCCAATTAAATGACTTTAGGAGCTGTGGCGTGAGTTCTTCTATAAACAGTTTATAAAACTCAGACGGGTATCCATCACTAGTTGGTGATTTACCATTTTTTAGTGACTTTATCACATCTTTAATCTCTTGTGTTGTTATTTCTGCTGTTAGGAAACCAACAAAATGAAAAGCTATCGATGGCAAGTCCAATGTGCCTAGAAATTTTTTAATATCCTTAACATTTGTCTCTTCAGGTTGCGAGTATAGTTCTTGATAGAATTTATGGAATATTTCTTCGATGTTTTCTGGGGTAACTGTGGTTTTATTTGTGATGGGGTCCTTAATCTTCAGAATCAGAATCAGAATAAGTTTATTGCCAAGCACATTTACAAGTAAATAACAGGTAAATATACGAGGAATTTGACTTGACACTGAAAACGTCATAAATGACATTCTCAATGACGCGGTGAGCCATGGAGGCGCCTGTCAGCAGGAAGGGAATAGTAGGCAGGGGGGAGGGGGGGAACACAATAGGAGAGAGAAAAAAAGCATTGTTGATCAGAATAAAGTTCATATATGACCGATATTTTGATTACAAGAAAAAAACTCTCAATGCACAATTAGCAGACAATAGAATCCACACAATGACACAAAGAGAGCAGTGAATGAATGTCTTCATCAGTATAAATGGATCAGTATGTGTGAGTCGGATGCAATCAGTGGCAAATCAGTTAGGTGGACAACAATAGTCTCTTCCTCAGCAGATGTTATGACTAGAGTCTGAAGCAAAGGCACGTGTCCTTGAGCACGGCAGATGGAAAAGTTGAGCCAGACAGCTGTCCTTGAGAGTCAGATGCTGCCCGCCAATGTTATGAAAACAATTATACTGTTGATTATCAGGAGGACTGAGTGCTGAGGGTGCCGAAAAAAACAGGTCGAATAGCACTGACTTCAGAGAAAAAACTTTCTATTCTTTTACGGATTCAGTGCTCCAGTTCCATCATGGCCAGGCATTGAAATCGATTCGTGAACAGCTCTCAGCATGATCGTGATGTAATCCATTTTCCTGTACAGTTCTCCATTGGCCGCTGTCAGAGTCCTGCCCAGTTGGTCAATTTGATGACAGAGCTTCGCCGGGTCCGCTTTTTGATAAGCTCTGTCCATCTTCTTCAATTTGCGGTGCACCAGAACAATCCCAAAGCCAATCAGTAGAATTCCGATGACCATTGCTCCGAAAAGATATATACGTATATATCTTCAATAGAAAGATCACACAGGCACAAGAGTTTCCAATTGCTTGTGTCCTTTAAATAACCCGCAGCAGCAGTCCCTGCAGGACAGATAGGCTCCCCCGGGCCTGATTTCCTCGTTGAAAAAACAGTGTCAATTGCGTTCAAAGCCCAGCTTATTAAATCCATAATTTCGTTAGATGAATCAGCAGTAAGACACGCAGACACAGACAATAGCAAGCTGGGATCCAGTCAGTTAGGGAGGGAGAGAGAGATAAGGAGCCGGAGCGGGGAAGAAAAGCGTCTGCTCTCTTTGGAGGGCGGAAGTGAAGATCTTATATACATTATTCACTGTTTGTTGTTTTCTTAACCGTTTTGCCAGCAGTTTTGTGGGCTTTGGCCCCGTTTCATAATATTTTTGTTTTAAATATCTATTTTTCCTTTCAATTTCATCTATTTGTATTTCTTTTATCTTTATTTTTTCTTCGTTCATTTCTTGATATATTTTGGGTCATTTGTGTTTTGATGTTTACGTTCTAATTCCCTCAGTCTCTCACATCTTTGTTCATATGATTCCAGTTTAGACTTTTTTGCTTTTCCTGATTCAACAATTAATTTACCTCTTAACACGGCTTTTAGTGCATCCCATAGTATTGTTGGGTCCACTTCTCCATTATCATTCTCCTCGATATACTCATTTATGTTTATCTTTATTCTTTCTTTCATTTTCTCATCATTTAATAGTCCTACATTAAGTTTCCATGTTGTTTGTCGTTTTCTATTGTTTAAATATATTTCCGTGTATATAGGATTATGATCTGATATTTCTGCCCCTCCAATCCAACAATTTCTCACCCTGTGTCTGTCACCTTCATTCATAAGGAAGTAATCTATTCTAGAGTGTACTTTATGGACTGCTGAATAATGTGTATAGTCTTTTTCGAGTGGGTGCAGGTCCCTCCATATGTCAACCATACCCATTTCTGTCAGTGAGATTCTTATGAACTTTGTTACATGTTTTTTTTGTCTTCTTAACACTTGTTGTGTCAACTTCATGATCCATGACGGCATTTAAGTCTCCTTCACAAATTAGTCCTCCTTCACTGTGTGTTGCTATGAGATCAAACAGATGTTGGAAAAAAACCCTTGTCATTTTCTGGTGGAGCATAGATGTTCACTAATGTGATCTGCATACCATCTATTCTTCCCTTTATTATTACATATCTGCCTTCTTTATCCTGGATTTCTTGTTCACATTCAAATTGTATTTTATTTGAAATTAGTATCATAACCCCCCTTTTAGTTCCTCCCTTAAATGAACTGTAGTAGGAGTTCTTATTGCCAAATCTCTTTAGTTTCTCATGTTCTGTCTTGTTCAAATGTGTCTCTTGCATAAATATAATTTCGGCTTTTTCCTTCTTGAATTTTCTTATTATTCTTTCCCTTTTAACAGGTGAGTTCAGACCATTCACGTTTAATGTCATTATCTTAAGATTTTTAACCATATTCATGTTTTTCCATTTTTTTAACTTGTGCTCCTAACCCCTTTAACAACAAAACTAACACATATTTGTACAAAAATACATTAACGAATCTCGACCTCCGTACTTTGGGCCTTTCTTCTGCCCATTGGTCCCTGTTGGAGGGTGGAGGGAATGTCCTCACTGAGTGAGGGGCCCTCCCTAGACCTGTATTTACTATCCAAGTAATAGTCATTAGTCTAGAAATATCCAACAAAAATCACTTTAACCTCTCCTAGCCGTTTGTTTCTCTTTTACCTTGTCTTCTTGGCCTTCATTTCTTCTGTGTCCTTCTTAATCTTTGTTATAATCTAGGCTTTCCGTTGAAATCCTTGCAGTTTTTCTTGGGCCCAGTGCGCCACGTCCGTCTCCCTCCCTCTGCCGCTCACTTGCCTCCATTACGGCTGTCTCAATGTGTTCCGTGCCGCCGCTGCTCCAGCCGCTTCCGCGGGTACGCTCACCACAAAGCCTCGCTCCGTCATGTCCCGCGCTGCCTCTCTGGCCGTGTTGTAGGTTTTCACGCCGTCCTCCCAATGAATTCTCATCTTCGTTAGCGGCGTTTGGAATCTAATTTTTTTCTCTTTCAGCATTTTTTTAATGTTGGCATATTTCTTTCGCTGCTGCACAATTTCTGTCGGGTAGTCATGGTCAAAGAATATCTGTTTGTCGCCGACTCGTATCTTTTTTTTCCACGCTTGTGTCAGGATTCTTTCCTTTACGTCGTATTTTAAAAAGTTTACCACAACTGACCTGGGTGTAGAGTTTGAATTCGGGTTCTGTGCCAAGGCTCTGTGCGCTCGTTGGATCTGCAGGTCTGTTTTCATCGGGCAGCTCAAGCTCTTTTTTTAAGAATTGATCTATGAATTTCGTCATCAAGTTGCCTTCAGTGCCCTCCGGAATCCCGAAGATGCGTATATTGCTCCGCCTGGACCTGCTCTCCAGGTCGGTTATTTTTTCCTGCATCCTCTGTGTTTGTGCCGTCAGGGTCTGCAGCCGCTCGCTTGCCTCGGTCTTCCAGTCTTCCAAATCTGATATTCGAGCCTGTGCTTCTGCCATACATGCCCGTTGAGTGAGCAACTCCTCCATGGTTTCTGCTAGCTTGCGTTCCATTTCTTTTCGGAGGCCCATAATTTCCTCCTTCATCTCTTTTTTCAGCTCTTCCTTAAGAGCCGTTAAATCCTGTTGGAGTTGTCGCTTGAAGTCTTTTATGTTCTTATTTATATTGACGAAGCTATGGCGGCAGAAAAAATAAGGAGCGAACTGAGGATTTTAAGTAGGTTTATTGAATCATACCGCCATCATAGGAACTCCACTCCAGCCCTTGTGCAAGCAGGCTGGAGTGGGGTCCTCAGGCTCTCAGCAAAGAGACACAGGATGTGTGTGTCAGCAGCAGTAGTCAAAGAGTGAGAGAAAGATTTACAGAATAATGCAGCTTATATACCCAACTACAGACAATACATGAAAGGCATTCACAGCAGTAGGTATGGGCATTTGCATTTGAGAGACACACATAACAATAAGGAGATTGCAAGTCAGGATTCGCCTCTGCTCCAGAACTGCAGGACAAAAGAGGTTACAAGGCACATCTACATATTGTCATCAGTGTATAGACACAGTAAGGACAGGAAGCATGAACACGATGCATGAATGGCACATTAACATCACAGTAGTGAGCCGGAAAAAGCCAGAAGAAGCGGGCTGTCTGTAGACATTAATAGACACATTGCTGTGCCTGTCCAGTCTGTTGTGGGGGTTCCCACAAAACCAGTGTTCATAACATCGAGGTTGGCGTCCTCCATTTTCTCTGTTGTAGTCACCTCGTTTTTTTGGGCCTCGTGTTCAGCGATTTCTCCAGCGTTGTTGAAGGGGGATTCTTTAGTTTTACCTTGCTTTTGTCCATGTGCCCGGGTTCTTCGTGTTTTCATCCCTTGGTTTATTGATCCATTTATGTCGAGTTGGCCATTTACCAAAGATTTTTAATCCGACTAGGGAGAGCTCTCTGTTTAAGCGTTATGCCTCTCCGCCATCTTCCCGGAAGTCCTCCCAAGTGAAGGAGTTTAAATATCTCGGGGTCTGATTCACGAGTGAGGGGAGAATGGAGCGAGATTGACAGATGGATCAGAGCAGCATCTGCAGTGATGTGGACGTTGTACCGGTCTGTCGTGGTAAAGAGGGAGCTGAGCTCTAAAGCAAAGCTGTTGATTTATCATTCAATCTATGTTCCTACCCTCACCTGGGGTCATGAGCTCTGGCTAATGACCAAAAGAATGAGATCGCGGATACAAGCAGCTGAAACAAGCTTTCTCCGTAGGATTGCTGGACTCACCCTTAGAGATACGGTGAGGATCTCAGTCATCCAGGAGAGGCTCAGAGAAGAACTGCTGTTCCTCCATATCGAAAGGAGCCAATTGAGGTGGTTTGGGCATCTGATCAGGATGCCTCGTGAGACGCCTCCCACTTGAGGTGTTTCAGACACATCCCACTGGGAGGAGACCCCAGACACGCTGGAGAGACTATGTCTCCCAGCTGGCCTGGGAACTTCTTGGTATCCTCTCTGAAGACCTGGAGCAGGTGGCTGGGGAGAGGGAAGTCTAAGCTTCTCTGCTTGAGCTGTTGCCTCCGTGACCTGGACCTCCGGAAAAGCGGTAGAAAATGGATGGATGGATGAAGTTGCAAATTTTTGAGAAAAAAAGTTGCAAAATTACAAGAAAAAAGTTGCAAATTTTTGAGGAAAAAAATGCAGATTTACAAGAAAAAAAATGCAAATCGAGGAAAAAAATTAGCAGATTTAACCTTAAAATTCCGGTGTTCCGCCAGCAGGAGGTTTCAAATTTTCTACTGCCACTTAGTGAAGAAAGAAATTGATTTTCTTCACATATGCTAAATTTAGGGAAACTGGCTGGGATGCTAAGGGGTTAAAAGCCTATTGTTGTGTGACAGGTGTGCAGTAATGGCACGAGGGTCTTCGTTCAGAAGGAAATCCTGACTGGGTTTGTGGAGGAGGTGGTGAGGAGGACCCAGGCCATTGAAATAGGAGACCCGCTATTAGAGAGCACCAGGATGGGCGCACTGGTCAGCAGACCACATCTGGATAAAGTTCTGTCCTTTGTGGAGCAGGCCAAAAAAGAGGTAAATGCTGTTGGAATCAGTATTCAACTGCAGATTCATGTGCAGTGATTCTGATGATGTGGTTTTTGTTTCCACAGGGCGCTACGGTGCTATGTGGAGGGGAGCCTTTTGTCCCATCAGATCCCAAACTTAGAGGTGGATACTACATGACTCCATGTGTGTTAGGTCAGTTTTCCATGTTCTTCTAAACAAGGCCTGTCAGATTCATTCTTACTCATGGCCAAAAAAAGGGTAGTTACAAATACCACAGTTTCAGCAGTAGAACAATTACGTCTTCTGGGTCCAACCCAAAAAAATCCATAACTTGCTTTTATAATGCTTTGAAGTCAGTCTGATATGTTGAATGTATCAATTATGCAGGATGTCACACAGAAATGGCAAAGTGAACTTGGTATAAACATTGATGAGGATGCATGGGGTGTAATCTGGGAGCAGGACAAAAAATTTTCAATATGTAATTGTGCTAGACTATTGCAATACAAAATTTTACACCGCTTGCAAATTTCTCCTAACAAAAGATCTAATATGAATCCCCAGCTCTCATCTATGTGTCTGAAGTGTAAAATCTCAGTAGGAATCTATACCCATTGTGTTTGGTCCTGTCCTAAAATTCAAGCGTACTTGTTTGATATTGTACAAGATATGAGTCAAATATTTGGGGTGGCTATACACATGGACCCTCTTTCCTTGTTATTTTGACATCCGAATTAGTACACACTTGTTGGAAGTTCTGCTAGACTGTGTAATATCCTTGCGTATGCTGCATAGAAGATATCTTAACTTCTCCAACCTTACTCTGGCGTCAGTTCTTAAAATTACTAATCTGGACTAAGTATGAACCTTTCTCTCTAGACCTTTATCATTACATGTTAACAAACATCCCCAGTCATGTATATGCATGTGTGCACGTATATACTGTATGTACTTATGTGTATATATGCTCCCACCATTGACTGAAAGTATGTATATCTATGTATCTATATATGTATGCAGTATATCCTGTTATTTTTTATCTTTCCTTGTTTGTGTAGACCAATGTTGTGCTGAGCTGTTTTTGTGTTGTTTTTTTATTTATCAATCAATCAATCAATCAGCCTTTATTGTCATGATGCTATGCATACAACTGTAGTGCAAGCAAGATGAAATTGTGTTTCTCTAGGCATCCGTATTGTAAAAAGAACATAATTTAAAAACACACTCACACACCCCCTCACCCCCCACCCCGACAGCCATTCACATATCCCTGAGACACATTTGGATATTACAGTAATATTAACTTATTACAGTTGCAGTTAAAATGATAACTGACAATGTATATATAAAACAATTAAAATGGCTAAGTGAATCTAAGTAGCTAAGAGAAATAAATACTTAAAACTGACTAAAACTATAATATATGTACATATAATATACATAATGTCCATAAAATGCAGTAATATGTGTAAAGGATTCTGGATCAACTGTTCAGCATCTTAACAGCTTGTGGAAGGAAGCTGTTGATCAGTCTGGTGGTTCTGCCTCTGATGCTCCAGAATCCTTTGCCAGATGGCAGCAGTTTAAAGTGTTTGTGCAGAGGGTGAGAGTGGTCCTTTATTTATGTTTCGATTTAAAAAAAAAAAAGGTTCTAATAAATATATTTAAGAAAAACAAAAGAGTAGTTAAAGCCAGTGGTCGGGCATTCAGTTTTATTATCACTCTTTTCAATTAAAAAAGTATTGTAAATTAATTTAAAAACATCTAGTATGCATCCAGGAAAACAAATCTGAAATTTACAAGTGGGGGAAGAAAATCGCAAATTTACGAGACTGGGATACAAAGTTGCAAATTTATAAGACTGAGGAATAAAGTCACAAATTTATGAGGCTTGGGTAAAAAAGTCACAAACTTACAAATCAAGGAAAAAAGTTGCAAATTTAGGAGACTGTGGGAAAAGGCCACATATTTACAAGACTGGGCGAAAAAGTCGCAAATTTATGAGACTAGGAAAAGTCGCAAATTTACGGGACAAGGAAAAAAGTTGCAAATTTAATAAGACTAGAGATAAAAAGCTGCAGATTTAACAGACGGATAAAAATTGAGAAGTTTACAAGATTGTAGAAAAAGTCATAAATTTACAAGACAAGGAAGAAAGTCGCAAATTTACAAGACAGGAGAAAAATTGAAAAATTACAAAACAAGGGAAAAAAGTTGCAAATTTACAACAGTGGGGGAAAAAGTTGCAAGTTTACGAGACACAGAAAAAAAAAGTTGCAAATTTATAAGGCTGGGGAAGAAATTCACAAATTTACAAGATTGGGAAAGTTTCAAATTTATGAGGCTGATTAAAAATGTCACAAATTACAAGACTGGGGGAAAAAGTCACAAATTTATGAGACTGGGGTGAAAAAGTTGCTAATTTACAAGCTAAATGGTAAATGGCGTTCACTTATATAGCACGTTTTCTCATCTCTAGATGACCAAAGGGCTTTACAGATCCTGCTATCCACACATTCACACACTGATGGCGGCAGAGCTGCCATACACCGGTGCTGGCCTGACCCACCAGGAGCAACTGGGGGCTCAGTGTCTTGCTCAAGGACACTTTGACATGCAGACTGCGGACAGAGTGGGAATCGAACCCCTGATACTCCAATCAGTAGTCGGCCACACTACACCTGTGCCACAGCTGCCCCCCATAAGATAAGGAAGAAAGTCGCAAATTTACAAGATGGGGGGAAAAGTTGCAAAGTAACGACACTGGGATAAAAGTGGTAAATTTACGAGACTGTAGGAAAAGTCGCAAGTTTACAAGACAAGGAAAAAAAATTGCAAATTTATAAGACTGGATGGGGGGGTCAAATTTACAAGATGAAGGGAAAAGTTGCAGACATAAGACTGGGGAAGAAAGTTGCAAATTTACAAGACTTGGGATAAAAAGTTGCAAATTTAAAAGACTGGGATAAAGACTTGAAAAAATCACAAATTTATAAGACAAGGAAAAAAGTTGCAAATTTACAAGACAAGGAAGAAAACTGCAAATTTACGAGATGGGGAGAAAAACTGCAAAACTACAATGCAAGGAAAAAAGTTGCAAATTTACAACACTGGAGGGAAAAGTTGCAAATTTATGAAACTGTAGGAAAAGTTGTAAGTTTACAAGACACGGAAAAAAGCTGCAAATTTATAAGACTGGGGAAGAAAGTTGCAAATTTATGAGACGGGGGGGTTCAACTTTACAAGACAAGGGAAAAAGTTGCAGATTTATGAGACTGGGGAAGAAAGTTGTAAATTTACAAGACTAGGGATAAAAAGTTGCAAATTTAAGAGACTGGGATAAAAACTCTGAAATTTATGACACTCTAGGAAAAGTCACAAATTTACAAGACAAGGAAAAAAGTTGGCAAATTTACAAGACGAAAGAAAATTGCAAATTTACGAGATGAGGAGAAAAATTGCAAAATTATAAAGCAAGGAAAAAAAGTTGCAAATTTACAACACTGGGGGAAAAAGTTGCAAATTTACGAGACTGATTAAAAAAGTTGTAAATTTACAAGACTGGGGAAAAAAGTTGGAAATTTATGAGACTGATTAAAAGTCATAAGTGTGGAAAAAAGTCATAAATTTACAAAACAAGGAGAAAGTTGCAAACTTATAAGACTGGGGTAAAAAGTTGGAAATTTATGAGATAGACGAAAAAAGTCATAAATTTATTAGACTGGGATGAAAAAAAGGTCAGAAATTGATAAATTTATGAAACAATGGAAACAATGTCACAAACTTACAAAACTGATGAAGAAAGTCACAGATTTACAAGTGTAGCAAAGGTGCAAATTTACAAGGGGAAAAAAGATGTGAATTGCCAATATTGCAGAAAAAGTCAAAATTTTTACGAGACTGGGAGAAAATGATCAAATTTACGGGACTGGGCGAAAAAAGTCAAAAATTATGTTCTCGTTCTCACGTCACCACACAGGCAAAAAAAAAAAAAAAAAAAAGCACCAAGGTGCTGATTGCCTCAGTGCCAGAGCTTTGGCAGAGGTACACTACCGTTCAAAAGTTTGGGGTCACCCAGAGAATTATTTTGTATTTTCCATGAAAAAGTCGCACTTATTTACCACCATGAGTTGTAAAATGAATAGAAAATATAGTCAAGACATTGACAAGGTTAGAAATAATGATTTGTATTTGAAATAATATTTTTTTCCTTCAAACTTTGCTTTCGTCAAAGAATCCTCCATTTGCAGCAATTACAGCATTGCAGACCTAACATGATTGCACAAGGGTTTTTCTAATCATCCATTAGCCTTCTGATGCAATGAGCAAACACATTGTACCATTAGAACACTGGAGTGATAGTTGCTGGAAATGGGCCTCTATACACCTATGTAGATATTGCACCAAAAACCAGACATTTGCAGCTATAAGACATTTGCAGCTACCAGACATTTGCAGCTACCGGTATGTTCCTATCGAACTAGGAACATACCGGTCGCTATGGAGGGTGAGAATATGTATGGGCACATAATCATACCATGTAGGATAACTAAATAGACGGTTATGCTGTTTCATCCCACCTAGCAACAATGCTCTGCACTGTGTGTGTTTATATATTTACATATTTATTCCATCTAGCTACAATGCTCCGCACTGGGTGTGTTTATATTTATATATCTATATATTTATTCCATCTAGCTACAATGCTCAGCACTGGGTGTGTTTATATTTATATATCTATATATTTATTCCATCTAGCTACAATGCGCCGCACTGTGTTTTTATATATCTACATATTATTCCATCTAGCTACATTGCTCCGCACTGTGTGTGTTTATATTTATATATCTACATATTATTCCATCTAGCTACATTGCTCCGCACTGTGTGTGTTTATATACTTGCATATTTATTCCACCTAGCTGCAATGCTCCGTACTGTGGGTGTTTATATATTTACATATTTATTCCATCTAGCTACAATGCTCTGCACTGTGTTCATATATTCATATATTTATTCCATCCAGCTACAATGCTCTGCACTGTGTGTCTGTGTGTGTGTGTGTGTGTATATATATATTTTATAGTAATATGTACATATGTATATTAGCTGCTCTTGCTTGCTTGTTTTTTTTTTTTTTTTTTTTTTTCTTGCCTTCTGATTGTTGCTCTGAGTGTTGCTATCCCTGTGCTGTTGCAATCCTGGAATTTCCCCGTTGTGGGACTAATAAAGGCTTATCTTATCTTATCTTATCTTATAATAGTCATTTACCACATTAGCAATGTATAGAGTGTATTTCTGATTAGTTTAAAGTTATCTTCATTGAAAAAAAGTGCTTTTCTTTCAAAAATAAGGAAATTTCTAAGTGACCCCAAACTTTTGAACGGTAGTGTATGTGTTCTCAGATCATCACCAAAATGTTATGGGTTCCTCTCTAGCCCAAGGACCACCTCTGGTAAAAAATTTCATCCAACACTATCCAGTAGTTTTGGAGTACCTGCATGCACAGTGAAAATAATCTGCAGTTCACATGCCCGTACTGTTGGCGGCAGCCAAGAGCCACCAAACTGATTTGAACAGCTGCAATCCAAACACAGAAGAAGAGCACTAAATGGTAGAAGTGATGAAGGTACGTGAATACAAGACAATCAAGACAAACAGGAGCTTTTGCTGTTTAGTTGTAGAGGAAGAAAACAGATGGGCAAAAAGATGGACATTTGTTCACCCAGTATTGGTGGATTGTGCAGTACTTCCCTGTGGTGGGAGTTTCTGGGCACATGTGCAGTTCACTACAACCATTTGTGGGCAAGGAATGTTGGGACTTGGAGTTCTTAATGAGTTTTACTTTGTCCTTCCTCTGCAAAACTAAACAGCAAAACCAGTGTGAAAACAATTGATGTGATGAATAAATGGTGTAGTTGCTGAATATGTTTTTTTTCAGTAACTGCAATTTTATAACAGTTCAGCTCCATGTGCTGTAAAAAAATGTGCTGTGTTGTGCTGTAAAATTTGCACTGCCGCCTCTAATGGCCCGACATAGTTATTACAATACCTTTTTCCCCGGCTTCATTGACATTAAAGGTGAGTTAAATTTGTGTTTATTTTTGAAAACAAAGCCTTAGCTTGGAATTCTGGCGAATTAAAAGTTGAGAAAATATGGCGATACAATAATACAAGCCTTTAATTCCACTTAATTTTGACCGGGCGAGCTGAAACAGAAATGCGGATAGATGAACAGATACACACACTCAGATGCATTAAGTGATTACTGTATGCCTTTCCGTTTCACCAAGGCATAAAAAAGATGGATGAACTAATTTCACTCGCGATACACGTTCCAGTTTTCATTGGTTTCTCCTGTCTCCTAGGTAACTGCACGGACAACATGACCTGTGTGAAGGAGGAGATCTTCGGCCCTGTCATGTCCATCTTGTCCTTTGATACGGAGTTGGAGGTGCTGCAGAGAGCTAACGACACGGCCACGGGACTCGCCGCAGGAGTTTTCACCAGGTGGAGTTTTTAATGGGAGCTGGCTACCTATGGCTGTCAGACTGTACAACCTAAGCAGGGCTGCTCGCAGAGGTAGCAAAAAGACGTGACTGTAGAAGAGCTTGGAGTAACGAGGCGATGTGACTTATAAACCAAAGTTTATTATCAGCTTCGCTCCTCTAACAAGTCTCATCTCAGTGCAGAAGCAGAAGTAGAATAGAGGAAGAACACATTCAGCTCTACATACTTATACCTACACATAACAAAAGACATGCATATTAAAGCTGACATCCCGCATTATCTTAATCCCCCTCCTTTGTCTCCGTACCCCTCCACCTGGCCCTGGGAGGTCAGGGCGATCGATCTGGTCTCCACCGCAGCGCCTCGGATGCTCTTTGATCTCCGCTGACGGTTGAGACCTCTTTGTCCCGTTCTGAGGTGTGAAGTTGCTTTACATATGTAATCACCAAACATTCTCACATGCTTATACATATGTAGGTTATGGGATATATGATTAATATAGACCACAGCCCCCCCCAAACGACTAAGAAAAGGACAATAGAAAAATTCACAGTTTAAGATAATTATTATGACATACTAACTGCTACACCTCTTGACAAGGAAGAAACTTTCCAGCAGCTATGCTCCTGTAGAGAATTCAGTGGTAATCATAACAGCATAGTAATATCACAAGTCAGTCTTAAACTGTTACAGCACAATTAGTGAACAACTTTTGAGTAGTTTGCATCAGTCCCTGTGCCGTCTGGGTTTAAATCTTCTCCCGAATCTGCTGTGGGTCCGCTTGGGCGTCCTGGTGGGACCTTCCTGTAAGGAATCTGCAGCTTGGGGAGGAGAGTGATTATTTGTTCTCTGCAGGGGGGCTGAGTCTTTTCTCTTGGGGGGTCTACCCCGCCGAGGTGCTCTCGCCAACCGTGCAGGTTCGTCTCTCAACAAGAAGGCAGGTTTAAGTCTGTCAATGCTGACCGTTTCTTTTCTGTCCCCTAAATCAAGCACAAAATGCTTATCACCAGGTTCCAGCACTCTGAAAGGTCCATCGTATGGTGGACGGAGGGTTGGTTTTAAGGCTTCATGCCTAACAAAAACGAATTCAGCGTTTTTTAAAGCTTGGGGGACAAAAACCCGTGGAAAAGAGTGATGTGCCGGTCCGGGGAGAGTGTCGTTGCTGCCTAAAAGCCTCGGGGCTGGAAGATGCCCTGGCTCTGGGTTCTCTGGTAAAAATTCACCTGGGAGCCTGAGAGGTTGTGCAAAAACTAATTCTGCTGGGGAGGCGTCTAGATCCTCTTTAGGCGCAGCACGCAACCCCAATAAAACTCAGGGAAGTTTATTTACCCAATTTGTATCCGTTAGTGAGGCTCTGAGGGCGGCCTTTAAAGATCTGTGAAAACGCTCGCATAACCCATTAGCCTGAGGGTGATAAGCGGTGGTGCAGTGAATTGTCGCTCCTAAGCTGCTGGCCATGGCTGACCAAAGCTCCGAGACGAATTGAGGCCCCTTATCGGACGTGATGTCCGATGGGACGCCAAAACGTGCCACCCAGTTTGTCAAAAAAACGCGAGCGACTTCCTCCGCTGTGGTTGACGCCAGAGGGACCGCCTCCGGCCAGCGCGTAGTACGGTCTATCATTGTTAACAAATGTGTGAAACCTTGGGAGGAAGGTAGTGGTCCCACGAGGTCGACATGAATGTGGTCGAACCTTCTAGCAGGGATTCGAAAAGGCTCTAGAGGGGCTTTTGTGTGTTTGTGTATTTTGGCGCGCTGACAAGACATGCAAGTTTTTGCCCATTCTTTTACGTTTTTGCGCAGGCCGGGCCACATAAACTTTTCGGCGACCATTTTAACCGAGGCGCGCACACCTGGGTGCGCGAGGGCGTGAATTAAGTCGAAAATACGGCAGCGCCATGCAGCTGGGACTACCGGGCGAGGACGGCCGGTTGAGATGTCGCATATTAGGGGGGGTACACCGTCGCATAAACCCCTTTCCTCCAGCCTTAACCCTGTTGGTCCAGACAGGAGTGTGCGCACGTCTGCGTCACTACTTTGCTCCTCCGCCATGGCTGCGTAATCTATCCCTACGTGGATTGGGGCCGCGTATGTGTCCGCGTTGGCGAAGAGTTCTGCGGGTGAGGTAGTATAATCTGTCTCCTCGCGCTCTGGCGATGTCACAGTGCGAGAGAGGCAGTCTGCTACCACGTTAAGTTTGCCTGCCACATGTCGAATGTCTGTGGTGAACTCTGAAATTGCAGCTAGCTGTCTCTGTTGCCTGCCTGACCATGGTTCTGAAATTTTAGCCATCGCAAAGGTGAGCGGTTTGTGGTCTACAAAAGCCGTGAAACGCCGCCCCTCTAACCAGAACTGGAAGTGGCGGATGGATAAATGAAGCGCTAGCAGCTCCCTGTCAAAAGTGCTGTATTTACGCTCAGTTTGGTTTAACGATTTGCTGAAAAATGCCAAAGGTTGCCAGGTTCCGCCAACGTGTTGTTCTACAACCGCCCCTATGGCCAGGTCTGAAGCGTCTGTGGTTAGCGCAATGCGGGCCGAGGGATCAGGATGAACCAACAATGTGGCATTAGCTAGGGCACTTTTTACTTCCGCAAAGGCGCGTTCGCGCTCCGGGGTCCATTCGACCGCGTTGGAAGGCTTTTGTTTTCTGAGCGCGTCATATAGGGGCTGCATGAGTTGAGCTGCACGGGGGAGGAAACGGTTGTAAAAATTAACCATTCCCACAAATTCTTGCAGCGATTTGACCATTTGTGGCCGTGGAAAACTTTTTACTGCGCGAACTTTGTCTGGCAGTGGGACTGCCCCCTTCGGTGAAACTCTGTGTCCCAAAAAATCAATTTGTGGCACGCCGAATTTGCATTTGGCTGGATTGATTATTAACCCGTGCTCTTCTAGTCTCTGAAAAACCATAGTGAGATGCTGTTCGTGTTCTTCCTCCGACGAGTTGGCTACCAGCATATCGTCGAGGTAGATGAACACGAAAGGGAGGTCGCGTAATACCGCGTCCATCATCCGCTGAAAGGTTTGAGCAGCGCCTTTGAGGCCAAAAGGCATCCGCAAAAATTCAAAAAGACCGAAGGGGGTTATTACAGCTGTTTTAGGAATGTCTTTCGCTCGAACGGGGACTTGGTGATAGCCACGGACCAGGTCTATTTTAGAAAAAATGCGCGCACCCACCAGATGTAGTGAAAAATCTTGGATGTGAGGAATTGGGTAGCGGTCATGCGCTGTCGCATTGTTTAATCTGCGGTAATCGCCGCACGGTCTCCAAGAACCGTCGGATTTCGGGACCGTGTGTAGTGGTGATGCCCAGGGGCTTTTTGAGCGTCTGATAATGCCTAGTTTTTTAAGGGTGGTAAACTCGTCCCGAGCTATGGCGAGCTTGGTCGCGTCTAAGCGCCAAGCTTTGGCAAATACGGGTGGGCCCGTTGTGGGAATAAAGTGTTCAACCCTGTGCTTAGCCACTGTAGCTGAGAATTTGGGAATTGTGAGTGCTGGAAATGGGATGAGGAGTTGATCAAACTTACCTCCTGCTGTAGTGACGCTGGCCTGCACGGGTGGTGGAGAAACTCGAGCTGAGCAGGGAATAGAAGCAAATGACAGTGCATTAACCAAGCGTCTATTTGCTAGATCGACTAATAGCCCATGTGCACACAAAAAATCCGCGCCCAACAAGTTAAAACTCACCGCCGCTATAACAAATGTCCATCTATAGTTGCGGCCATGAATGCAGAGGGGCAGGTTCCTTTCACCATAAGTGTCGATGATGGAGCCGTTGGCTGCCATCGCTCCATTGTCCCGGGGGCCCATGGCCCGGTCTGCGTGGGAGGGCATGATAAAACCCAGTTGAGCTCCAGTGTCAATTAGGAACTGTTTGCCGGTGTGTCCGTCAGTCACATAAAGAAGTTTATTTTTTTCGCCGAGAACCGCAGCCGTTAACGGTTCTCGGTTTGGGCGTTTTCCCGAACTTTTGAACTTGCAGGGGGGAACGCATTTGTACGCCCCCTCGGCGAAACGGTGGTGGTAATCGCAGATGTCGTTCCGCCTGCTGCGTCTTGGTCGTGTTGCCACCATGGTGGGCGGGCTCTGCTCGGTTGTCTGTGGTTCTCCGTTGCTCTGGGCATCTGCGGATGCTGCTGTGGCCACCTGTTCCCTGCAGGCGTTGGTGAGTCGCTGCGCTTCTCGGGCCAGCGCGCGGAAGTCCTGCTGGGTGCTGCACCGCATGTTGATCAGCGTCCCTCTCATGTGTGGCGGCAGAGTGCTGAGGAAGATGTGTTGGAAGAGGAAGTTGTCGTTGTCCTCCTCCTTGAGCTGCAGCATGTCCTCCATGAGGGCCTTGGGTCTGCATCCTCTGTGGCCGTAGATCGCCAGGATCTTCTCTGCTCTCTCCTCGGCTGAGGGGACGAAGTTCTCGACGATGGTCGCCTTCAGCTCTCTGTATTTGTCATAGGCAGGCGGCTGTCGGATTATGCTCCGCGCGCATCTTGACGTGGCCACGTCGAGTTTGGCGACGATGTGATAAAACTTCGTCTCGTCCGCCGTTATGCCCGCCAGTGCAAACTGAGCCTCAGCTTGCTGGAACCACGAGCTCGGGTCTTCTTGCCAGAATTCTGGCAGCTTGACGGTGACGGCGCTTGTGTGGGCCGTCCTTGATGTGTCCGCTGGGTGAGAGCGCCTTTCTTCTGCTCTCACGGCGGGGCTGGTGCTCGGTTGAGCCCTCTCTTCTGCCGTGGGGGAACGTCTTCCATCCATTCGCCTGTCTGCATGGGCGCCGGCGTCTGCCTGGGTCGCCTCAGATGAGTCAATCGCGGGGGAACGCCTCTGGTCCATCCTCGCGTCAGGGTCACCAGTGTAGAAGAGCTTGGAATAACGAGGCGATGTGATTTATAAACCAAAGTTTATTATCAGCTTCGCTCCTCTAACAAGTCTCATCTCAGTGCAGAAGCAGAAGTAGAATAGAGGAAGAACACATTCAGCTCTACATACTTATACCTACACATAACAAAAGACATGCATATTAAAGCTGACATCCCGCATTATCTTAATCCCCCTCCTTTGTCTTTGTATCCCTCCACCTGGCCCTGGGAGGTCAGGGCGATCGATCTGGTCTCCACCGCAGCGCCTCGGATGCTCTTTGATCTCCGCTGACGGTTGAGACCTCTTTGTCCCGTTCTGAGGTGTGAAGTCGTTTTACATATGTAATCACCAAACATTCTCACATGCTTATACATATGTAGGTTATGGGATATATGATTAATATAGACCACAGTGACAACCTAATAGAATTGAATGCAAAAGACGCAATAGACTTACACAATGGTCCCCTCCGGTATACAACTAGGACAATACCGGTCGCTATGGAGGGTGAGAATATGCATGGGTACATAATCATACCATGTAGGACAACTAACTAACTAACTAACCTGCACTTATATAGCGCTTTTCTAGTCACAAAGACCACTCAAAGCGCTTACTCAAACTAAGTAGACGGTTATGCTGTTTCATTCCATCTAGCTACAATGCTCCACACTGTGTTTATATATTTATATATTTATTCCATCTAGCTACAATGCTCCGCACTGTGTGTCTATATATATATATATTTATATTTATATGTACATACTATGTATACTCGCTGCTCTTGTTTTTCTCTTGCCTTCTGATTGTTGCTCTGAGTGTTGCTATCCCTGTGCTGTTGCAATCCTGGAATTTCCCCTTTGTGGGACTAATAAAGGCTTATCTTATCTTATCTTATCTTATCTTATGAAGGGTTAAAAAGTCTTAAATTTATCCAGTTAAAGTCTTAATTATCTTTAAATGTGCACTTCAAAGTTCTTAAATATAACACAGATACAGTAAACCGGATACTTGTTTTTCTGCTTTGTGCATTGAGACCAGAGCAGTTTCTGTCTATAAAGCAGAGAACACAAATGCTTCAGGCCCCCAAGCTACAAGTTCACCCTTAACATTTTTTTAGAGTAGAATTAAAGATGCCTTCAACTTTTTTCCTCGTGAATTTGTAGTTTTTCTCATAACTGACTTTTTCTTACAAATTAGCAACTTTTTTTCTTGTAAATTTGCAATGTTTTTTTCCTCATAAATTCACTACTTTTTCATCATAAATTTGCAGCTTTTTTCTCTTGTAAATTTATGACTATTAATGTAAATTTGCTCAGTTCATTTCCATTCTGGTAAACACAGACTTTTTTGCCATTTTTTCAAATGTAAGGTCTTAAATTTGCTCTTCTCTCATGTATCGCGTTCAGATGTTCAGCTTGGTGTTGTAAAGTCACACCCTTGTGTAACCCAGCTGAGAAAATGACCCTTTTTTTTCTCAGATGTCAATTGTATTAATACAATTGTGTGATTTTATTTTGAAAAACAATTATTTTGGGAAGAGGAAGTGTGATCCTCGTTATCCAACTTTTAAATTCCCGTTTCATGGTCACGTTGGGCGATTGTGGTCTTTTCATTCGTTAAGAGCGATATTAGCCCCGCCTTCCGAGCAGAGGCAGCAGGCGCACACTCGGGTTTCGGTCTTTTACGATCTGAGAGCGGACGAGAGAGGACTGTGGACGGTCTGGTTCACACTGATACCTCTTCTTGGTGACTTTAATTTAGAAAGATGCTGTAAATAGATCTAAACATTGTCCAAACGCTAATTTGAAACCCTTATTATCCTAAGTTGACGGGAGCACGAGCTTGAGAGGCATGGTGGATGTGTCCTTTGCTATGTTCACGCTGATATCTCATCTTGGTGAGTGGAAACCAAGTGTGTGATAAAGTGAAGCATGCTAGCATTATGCTAATGCTAATCGCAAGTGGATTTTTTCCTGTCTAAAAGCAATGGAAAAGGCTATTTTTGTGTCTGTATGGGTTTCCTAAATGTGATTTCAGTTCCCAACAGTATGCTGAAGTACTTTTAGTTCTTATGCACTATTTCTGTCGAATGTAATGTGTAGTTTGATGCTAAAAGCACATGGTGTTGGTCTCCGATGTAAATTCATAGGTTATGCTAAACCCAGTAGCTCAGACAGGGTTTTACCGATTTAAAAGGGAATATTGGAAGTAATGGGACAGTATATTCTCTGGTTATGTGATAGATTAATTGTATTTCATTTCATGATTTACAAAGACAAGGTTAAAAGGGATTAATCATAATTTCATGGTTAAATGATGTAGAGATAAAAAGAGAAATTCATTTAATTGGTTACATGAGAAAAAAAGTATTTCATGTACTACCAGAGAGATTTTGAGAAAAGAAAACATGCCTGAAAGGTATGAAATGTGAATTGTAAGATCTTACTATATTACTGGATTGTAATAATGGTAATATGAGAGAAGAATTTAAACACTAAGCTATGGTGTTATATAAGAAGGGATTGGAAAACGAATTACTCTAGCTGTAAACAATAATACCATTATTGTTGTGCAGGCTAGGTTTTTTTGGTTGCTGATCAAGAACCTTCTGGATCCTGGATTCTCTCCGAATGGAGATGGCGAGCCTGACCCGAGACTGAACCGAGACTGAACCGAGATCTGACCAAGATCTCGATTGAAGGGCATCCTTCCTCTCTCTAGTGCACAACATTGAAGTTGTAACAACTCAAGCTGCCGCTTTAAAAGAGGAAAAGAAACCTGAGTCTGGAGATACAAGATATCTTGACTGGTCAAACGACTAAACCAAAAGGACAAACAAACACTGAGCTCAGTAGGACATTTTTGGGGTTTTATTTCATGCCGGCCGTTGTTATATTTGTATAGTTGTAAATAGTTTGTATATATTGTTCTCTTTACCTCCACAAATAACAACCATTATTGCTCATTTCTTGCCTCCAGCTATTTCATTCCACACTCATTTTAATTCCCTATTGTAACCCTTACGAACCTAGCAACTGGTCTACACTTAATTATTTCCCTTACCTAATTAACATAAAGCAAGGGTTACACTTGTCTCAGAGTCCACTTGAAAGAGGCCGGCCTCTGAAGGTGGTCTATACAGCCTGCAGGTGCTAATGATGTGGTCAGCAGTCGGCTCAGCGTCCCCACACTCGCATGCTGCACTCTTTGCCAGGCCCCACTTCTATATGGTTGATTTGAAGCAGCCGACACCCGTACATAGGTGGTTTAGCAGAGTCCATTGACGGTGAGGAAGACCCATTCCTTCTAAGCCATCCCCCAGGTCCCAGATATAGCGGTGAATACGTGAGGGCCCAGATGACTCCCACTTCTGCTTCCAGGATGCTGCCAGCCAGTCACTTGTTGACTGGTTCTCAGGGATGGAACAGAGCAGCTCTTGTGCTGCCTTGTTATGGGGTGGCGGGACTTGAGTCTGCTTGGGGGCACACCTGTTATGGTATTGTGCAAGATATGCCAGTCATGTTTCTGGGCTTTTCTTGCTAGGGCAAGAGTCGTAGCCTTTCGTCTGAGGCTAGCTGGGGCAATTCCTGAGAGGAGTGGCAGGAAGGAGACGGGTGGATCTTAGGCAGACTGTTATGGTCCTGAGTGCGTTGTCGATGGCAGCATCTATCTTTCTGACGTGTGGGCTTTTACACCATGCTGGGGCACAGTATTTGGCTGCTAAGAAGACGAGAGATTGCATGGAAATTTGTAGAGTCCTGGCTGATGCTCCCCAGGAAGCACCAGCTAGGCGTCAGATAAGTGAGACTCAATGTCACCTTGGCCCTCACTTCTTCAAGGTGCTGTTTAAAGGACAGTGTCCTGTCCAGGTGTACGCCGAGGTACTTTGGGGCTTGCTGGAACTCCAGGCACTTATTGTCTACAAACACTTCCAGCTCCCTTTTGGCTTCTCTGTTGTTCAAGTGGAATGCTGCCATCACAATCTTGCCAGCGTGAGCTGGAGGCACCACTTGCGGAGGTAAGCTGCCAGAATGCCCATATCCTGGTTGAGGCCTTCTTCCAGCACCTTCCGTGATGGTTGGTGCAGCATGATGGCCAGATCATCCGTGTAGCCATATTTTCTGGATGTTGTCTCAGGAATGTCATGGATATAGATGTTAAAAAGCATTGGTGCAAGCACATGCCCCTGGAGGACCCAGTTTCTCAGTCTTCTGAGTCAGCTTTGCTGGCTATAACTGGTCTGAAGAGTGACACTACGGTCTGACAGCATTTCCATGATGAAATTAACCATGTGTCGATCAGGTATTGTCTTCAATAGTTTCAGGTTTAGGCCACGGTGTCATAGGCAGCTGTCAGGTCTAACAGTACCACCCAAAATTTCTCTTTATCCTGGAAGTTGTCTTCAGTGTCTTAGATGAGCAGCATAACCTGGTCTACTGCTGATCTGCCCCATTGGAAGCTAGCCTGTTCCCTTGGGAGTTGTGGGTCCACCACTGGCTCTATGCATTTGTGGATCATCCTTTCGAGTATTTTGAAAGGGACACAAAGCAGCAAGATGGGTTTATATGCCTTGGGGTCTCCCCGGCAGGTTTATTTGTCTTTAGTAGGGCTATGACAGAAGCTCGGTGCCAGATCTTTGGGAGCTTGGACCTCCGGTAGCAAGATGTGTAGAATGAGCACAGCCAGGCATGTTATTGTGCTTTGATGAATAACAAACTCTGGGTGGATTTTGTCTTGACCTGGTGCCTTGCCTTGCTTCAGTTTTCTGATGGCTGTGATGAGCTCAAATATTACAAAGTCTCCCGATAGGTTGGAGTCGCCACTGGCCACCCTAGTAAGAGAGGATATCTCATGCAGAATCAAGCGTGAGAAGGTTCTATCAGCACCTGGGAGGGGGCCGTTTGTGAGGAGCTGGGAAGCGATGGCGTCTCATGTCACCTGGCAGCTGGGGGGTGTTGTTTTCCTCCCTGTCAACTGGTTGAGTGTTTGCCAAGCCTTACAGCTAGAATGGGTGAAGTCGTTTGACTGCCAAAACTGTACCCATAACTAGTGGTTGCTCTGTGGCATATGCTTATATACAGTGCACCCATAAAGTATTCACAGCGCTTCACTTTTTCTACATTTTGTTATGTTAAATCCTTATTCCAAAAGGGATTAAATTCATTTTTTCCTCAAAATTGTACACACAACACCCCATAATGACATGAAAAAGTTTTTGTTTTTATTTTTGAGATTTTTGCAAATTTATTAAAAATAAAAAGTTAAGAAATCACATGTACATAAGTATTCACAGCCTTTGCTGAAAACTTTGTTGATGCACCTTTGGCTGCAATTACAGCCTCAAGCCTTTTTGAAGATGATGCCACAAGCTTGGCACACCTATCTTTGGGCAGTTTCACCCATTCCTCTTTGCAGCACCTCTCAGGCTCCATCAGGTAGGATGGGAAGCGTCTGTACACAGCCATTTTAAGATAAGATAAGATAAGCCTTTATTAGTCCCACAATGGGGAAATTCCAGGATTGCAACAGCACAGGGATAGCAACACTCAGAGCAACAATCAAGAAGACAAGAAAAACAAGAGCAGCGAATATACATATGTACACATAAATATATAAATATATCTACACACAGTGGGGAGCATTGTAGTTAGATGGAATAAACAGCATAACCGTCTACTTAGTTATCCTACATAGTATGAATATGCACCCATACATATTGTCACCCTCCGTAGCGACTGATATTGTCCTAGTTGTATACTGGAGGGGACCATTGTGTAAGTCTGTTGCGTCTTTTGCATTCAATACTATTAGGTCGTCACATTTTTTTTAGCTATCTCTGCGAGCAGCCCTGCTTGGGTTATACAGTCTGACAGCCGTAGGTAGGAAGGACCTGCGAAACCTCTCGGTTGCGCACCTAGGATTTTCAGATCTCTTCAGAGATGTTCAATTGGATTCAAGTCTGGGCTCTGGCTGGGCTACTCAAGGACGTTCACAGAGTTGTCTTGAAGCCACTCCTTTAATATCTTGGCTGTGTGCTTAGGGTCGTTGTCCTGGTGAAAAATAAAAAAAAAAAAAGTCCAAAACCACTCACTCGGTTAAGACCTTCCCCAATTTGGGACCCCAATCACGCACTAATAAATGAAAACTAATGTCTCTAAATGGCCTAACGCATTCACACAACAAAACCTAAAATAGGGAGGACAGGTGGACTGCTGTCCTGCCCACACGGCAATGTGGATTATTCTGCCACCTGCTGGTCATTAACATCTGTTTGTTCTCTCCCATAGATTGAGTCCCTATCGTGCTGTTTGCTCTCTTCATGTTTGCTCTTTTCACCTTCTCTATCCCCTCACCCCCAGCCAGTCACAGCAGATGACTGCCCCTCCCTGAGCCTGGTTCTGCTGGAGGTTTCTTCCTGTTAAAAGGGAGTTTTTCCTCTCCACCGTCGCCAAGCGCTTGCTCACAGGGGATCGCCTGATTGCTGGGGTTTTTCTGCAACTGTGGGGGTTTCCCCCACAGTTGAAAGTGCTATGAGATGACTGTTGTTGTGAAATGGCACTATATAAATAAAGTTGAACTGAATTGAATTGGGGTAAATTAGAGTCCATCAATAACTAAAATTGCATGCCGCGCTCCTAAACTAGAACAACAACAATAAAAAAATCCCATCTATAACATTTTTTCTAAACAACACCAACACAGCTTCAATATATACTATTTACAACCCAAGTGTTCCAGTAAAAAGGATGTAACTGGCATGGGGGCCCAGGGCACCCTCTCAGCAGATGCGGCCCTGGAAACTGCCGGTCTTCGGGGTGGTGGCTGGCCCTCCGGACTCTGAAGCCGCTCCTCCTCACTCTCGACCTTGTCCCACATCCAGCCTCGTCTCGCGGAGTCTTCTCCCGGACACGCCGAAATCAATTTGCATGCCACACCGATCCGTCAGAGAGCCTGGAGTGCGCTGCGCTCAGTTTGTCCACTATGCGCAGACACTCCCAATGCTCCTCAGGTTGTCGTCTGGCCCATTTTCACTCCGAACCCCATCCAGGACCCTCAACGGGGCCTGGCTCGGCTTGAGACGTTGTCGAGCACGCTGATCCTCCGTGCTTCTCGGTCCTGCCCCGACCTCTTCTAATACCATCGTAACGTTCACCATCGTAGCCGCAGACTCTCCGTCCTTCAGAGGCCAGGCTCTGGAGGCATCTGGGGTCCGCCCATTGGTGTCACTCGTTGGTCTAGGTACCGACCCTGGGCAAAATTGGTCCTGCTTGACCACCATGGCGCCCGGTAGTTCTCCAGCCCACACTGTGTGGATGGTTGTCAGGGGCAGGCGGAGTGATTTCTTTTGTGGGCTGTCTTGGTTAAATCCACGGCAGACCCTGGCAAAATGGTTCAAGCGACAACATCTGTTATAACGTGCTTCTCTCGTTGGACAGTCCTTAGCTCTATCTCTGTGCTTAGCAAACCCACAACCCATGCAAAGGGATTTTCCCGGGGTCGACCCCCGGCTAGTAGTGTTGGCTTCTGTCTCCTCATCGTCCCAGCTACGTATCTTCGCTTTACAGGTCTGTGACATTTGCTGCAACAAGCGGCTCTAGCGGCTGCTGTGACTGGCGCCCAGTTTGCTCCAGAGCTAGCTTGTCCACGGCTTCCATTTGGAGAGCTAGCTTGACAGTTCTGGCTAACGTGAATTCATTTGGTGCCGTAAGTAGCCTAGCCCGCAATGTGGCGCTACAAGTATGCTCTGCCAGCTGGTCACGAATCATTTCCTCTTTCAGTGCTCCGAAACAGCACTCGCTGGCTTGCTGCCTCAACTCGGTGACAAACTGCCAAATGGGTTCACCTATGGGTTCACCTACCCGCTGATGCCGCTGTTGAAAGCGGATCCTCCGGACCATCATGTTATCCGAGGTGTGGAAATGGCTAGCTAGCAGCTCCACTACCTCTTCATATGTGTCCAAGGGACCGAACGTTCGCAGGACCCACTGGCCCTCTATGCTCAAATTGTGAACTGGAAGCACCCGGGCTCCTAGCTTATCAAGCTCACAGTCCCAGCGCAGCAGCCTAAGTTTCAAAGGCTTCAAACCATCTCTGCCAGGACACGGGCAGCTCCCCAGGAAACTCGAGAAAAGGCCAAATTAGAGTTATGCATGCCTCAATGGTTTAATCCAACATCACCAATGCTATGTCTGTAATTACCCTTGGTTCACAAAAGAGGCGAGGTGACTTGGAGCACAGCTTTATTGGTTTACTCACGCTGACAGCTACTGACAGACCACCGGCTAAGTTCAGGCGAGATAAAAGACTAATACGATGGCCAACCCAGCCTTATATAGGGCGGGGTGGAGGCACCACCTAGAGGTGCGTGTCCATCCATATTAATATCTCACACGTGGTACCTGGTTTCCTCCAAACATGATGCCTGGCATTCACGCCAAAGAGTTCAATCTTTGTCTCATCAGACCAGAGAATTTTGTTTCTCATGGTCTGAGAGTCCTTCAGGTGCCTTTTGACAAACTCCAGACGGGCTGCCATGTGCCTTTTACTAAGGAGTGGCTTCCATCTGGCCACTCCACCATACAGGTCTGATTGGTGGATTGCTGCAGAGATGGTTGTCCTTCTGGAAGGTTCTCCTCTCTTCACAGAGGAATGCTGGAGCTCTGACAGAATAACCATTGGGTTCTTGGTCACCTCCCTGACTAAGGCCCCTCTTCCCTGATCGCTCAGTTTAGACAGCTGGCCAACTCTAGGAAGAGTCCTGGTGGTTTTGAATGTCTTCCATTTATGGATGATGGAGGCCACTGTCCGGGGCAATTTGCCTCTGATAGGGTCACCCAAGACAAACTGGTCCTGGGTGAAGGGCCAGACTAAGAATGATCCAACAGGCTCTCATGATAAATTGTATGTCAAGGATTCAGTGTACCCCGCCCGGTATGGGGTTACCGGGGCCCCACCCTGGAGCCAGGCCTGGGGAAGGGGCTCGAAGGCTAGCGTCTGGTGGCCGGGTTTCCACCCATGGGACCCGGCCGGGCTCAGCCCGAAGGAGTTACATGGGTCCGCCCTCCAGTGGGCTCACCACCTGCAGGAGGGATCATGGGGGTCTGGTGCTATGTGGATTAGGTGGCGGTCAGTTTCTAAACTGGCTTTTGGTACATGGAATGTCACCTCTCTGGTGGGGAAGGAGCCTAAGCTGGTGTACGAGGTTGAGAGATACCGGCTAGATATAGTCGGCCTCACCTCAACACACAGCTCCGGTTCCGGAACCAGTCTCCTGGAGAGGGGCTGGAGCTTGGCCTTTTCTGGAGTTGCCCCAGGCGAGAGGCGACGAGCAGGGGTGGGTATTCTTGTATCCCCCCACCTTGCTGCCTCTATATTGGAGTTTTCCCCGGTGGACGAAAGGGTTGCTTCCCTGTGCCTTGGGGTTGGGAAACGGGTCCTTACCATCATTTGTGCCTATGCACTAAATGATGTTTCAGAGTACCCACCCTTTTTGGAGTCTGTGACTGGGGTGCTGGAGGGTGCTCCTCTTGGAGACTCCATTGTCCTACTGGGGGACTTCAATGCGCACGTGGGCAACGACAGTGAAACCTGGAGGGGGATGATTGGGAGGAACGGCCTGCCCGATCTGAACCCAAGTGGTGTTCAGTTATTGGACTTCTGTGCTAACAACAGTCTGTCCATAATGAACACCATGTTCAAGCATAAGGGTGTCCATATGTGCACCTGGCACCAGGACACCCTAGGTCGCCGGTCGATGATCGATTTTGTTATCGTGTCATCAGACCTGCGACCATATGTCTTGGACACCCGAGTAAAGAGAGGTGCAGAGCTGTCAACTTATCACCACCTGGTGGTGAGTTGGATCCGATGGCAGGGGAGGAAGCCATTCAGGCCTGGTAAACCCAAACGTATAGTGAGGGTGTGCTGGGAACGTCTGGCTGAGGCCCCTGTCCGGGAGGTCTTCAACTCCCACCTCCGGAAGAACTTCAACCACATTCCGAGAGAGTCTGGAGACATGGAGTCTGAATGGGCCATGTTCTCCACCTCTGTTGTTGAAGCGACGGCCCAGAGCTGCGGCCGCAAGGTGGTCGGTGCATCTCATGGTGGCAACCCCCGAACCAAGTGGTGGACACCAGTGGTGAGGGGGGCCATTAAGCTGAAGAAGGAGTCCTATCAAGCTTGGTTGGCTTGTGGGACTCCCGAAGCAGCTGAGGTGTACCGGCAGGCCAAGCGGAGTGCAGCTCGGGTGGTTGCTGAAGAAAAAACCCGGGTATGGGAGGAGTTCGGTGAGGCCATGGAACAAGACTTTCGGTCGGCCTTGAAGAGATTCTGGCAAACTGTCCGGCGGCTCAGGAAGGGAAAGCAGCTCTCTGTCTACACTGTGTATGGTGCGGATGGGACACTGTTGACTTCGACTGGGGATATCATCGGGCGGTGGAAGGAATACTTCGAGAATCTCCTTAATCCCAATGATACACCTTCCACAGAAGAAGCAGGGTTTGGGGACGAGGGAGATGACTCGCCTATCACAGGGGCTGAGGTCGCCAAGGTGGTTAAAAATCTCCTTGGTGGCCGGGCCCCGGGGGTGGATGAGATTCGCCCAGAGTACCTCAAGACCCTGGATGTTGTTGGGCTGTCATGGTTGACACGCCTCTGCAACATTGTGTGGAGGTCGGGGGCAGTGCCTTTGGCATGGCAAACTGGGGTGGTGGTTCCTCTCTTCAAAAAAGGGGACCAGAGGGTGTGCTCCAACTTTAGAGGGATCACACTCCTCAGCCTCCCTGGGAAGGTCTATGCCAAGGAAATGGAGAGGAGAGTCCGGCCGTTGGTCGAACCTCGGATTCAGGAGGAGCAATGTGGTTTTCATCCTGGCCGTGGCACATCGGACCATCTCTTTACCCTCTCGAGAATTCTCGAGGGTTCGTGGGAGTTTGCCCAACCAGTTTACACGTGTTTTGTGGACTTGGTGAAGGCATTTGAGTGCGTCCCTCATGGATTTTTGTGGAGGGTGCTTCGAGAGTATGGGCTATCGGGCTTGTTGTTACGAGCTATTCGGTCTCTGTACGACCGTTGTGAGAGTTTGGTTCGTATTGCCAACACTCGGTCAGACTCATTCCCAGTGAGAGTTGGACTCCGCCAGGGCTACCCTTTGTCACCGATCCTGTTCATAATTTTTATGGACAGGATTTCTAGGCGCAGCGAGGGAATGGAGGGTGTCATGCTTGGTGACCACAGGATCTCATCTCTGTTGTTTGCAGATGATGTTGTCCTGTTGGCTTCATCCAGCAATGACCTACAGCTCTTGCTGGGATGGTTTTCTGCTGAGTGTGAAGCGGCTGGGATGAGAATCAGCACCTCCAATTCCGAGTCCATGGTCCTCAGCCGGAAAAAGGTGGATTGTCCTCTCTGGGTTGGGGACAGGCTCCTGCCCCAAGTGGAGGAGTTTAAGTATCTTGGGGTCTTGTTCACGAGTGAGGGGAAAATGGAGCGAGAGATCGACAGACGGATTGGAGCAGCATCTGCAGTGATGCAGACGTTGTACCGGTCTGTTGTGGTGAAGAGGGAGCTGAGTTCTAAGGCAAAGCTGTCGATTTACCAGTCAATCTACATTCCTACTCTCACCTATGGTCACGAGCTTTGGGTAATGACCGAAAGAACGAGATCGCAGATACAAGCGGCTGAATTGAGCTTTCTCCGTAGGATTGCTGGACTCACCCTCAGAGATAGGGTGAGGAGCACAGTCATCCGGGAGAGGCTCAGAGTAGAACTGCTGCTCCTCCACATTGAAAGGAGTCAGTTGAGGTGGTATGGGCATCTGATTAGGATGCCTCCTGGACACCTCCCACTTGAGGTGTTTCAGGCACATCCCACTGTGAGGAGACCCTGGGACAGACCCAGGACTCGGTGGAGAGACTATCTCTCCCAGCTTGTCTGGGAACGCCTTGGTATCCTCTCTGAAGAGCTGGAGCAGGTGGCGGGGGAGAGGGAAGTCTGGGCTTCTCTGCTTGAACTGCTGCCTTCGCGACCCAGACCTCTGGAAAAGCGGTAGAAGATGGATGGATGGATGGAGGCCACTGTGCTCATTGGTACCTTTAAAGCAGCAGAAATGTTTCTGTACCTTTCCCTAGATTTGTGTCTCGAGACAATTATGTCTCGGGAGGTCTACAGACAATTCATTTTACTTCATGCTTGTTTTGTGCTCTGACATGCATTGTCAACTGCGGGACCTTGTATAGACAGGTGTGTGCCTTTCCAAATCATGTCCAATCAACTGAGTTTACCACAGGTGGATTCCAATTAAGCTGAAGAAACATCTCAAGGATGAACATTGTAAACAGGATGCACCTGAGTTCAATTCTGAGCTTCATGGCAAAGGCTGTGAATACTTATCATATACATCGCGAAGTGCACAGAGGATTTCACTACAGTGAAGACCATCACTATGCGGGGTAATCATAAGCCCTGGATGACTGCAGAGGTGCGCTCGCTGCTTACAGCCAGAGATGCAGCCTTCAGAGCGAAGGACAGGATTGCCCTCCGCTCAGCCAGGTCTGCGCTTTCAAAGGGAATTAAGGCGGCAAAGCGCGCCTATGCAGAGAAAATCCAGGGACACCTCTGTGACACTAGGAACACCAAGCAAATGTGGCAGGGAGTTCGGACACTGACGGGCTTTAAGTCTAGGCAGGGGGTCGATGATGACGACGCTTTGCTTCCAGACAGGCTTAACGACTTCTTTGCACGTTTTGAAGCATCAAACTCGACAATCAGAGGGAGGGCTGGCCCATCCCCACCATCGGTCGGACCAGCTTTTACCATCAACACAGCAGACACATGGAGGACCCTAACCAGAGTCAACCCACGCAAAGCTGCAGGTCCAGACAACATTCCGGGACGTGTGCTCCGAGACTGCGCGAGCGAGTTGGCAGATGTCCTGACTGACATAACATCTCCCTGAGTCAGGCCATCGTTCCCAGATGCTTCAAGACCTCTATCATTGTACCGGTGGCAAAGAAACCAGTGGTGTCCTGTTTGAATGACTTATCGTCCTGTTGCACTGACACCAATTGTGATGAAGTGTTTTGAACGGCTTGTTAAACCACACATTACAGCCTGCCTCCCTGCATCACACGACCCGCTCCAGTTTGCATATCGTTCAAACCGCTCCACGGAGGATGCTATAGTCACCACCCTACACTCTGTCATCACCCACCTGGACCAGAAAGACACCTACGCCAGACTCCTGTACATTGATTTCAGTTCAGCATTCAACACCATTATTCCCCAGAGACTGATGGAGAAATTACTCCTCGGTCTGAACACCGCCACATGTCTCTGGATCCTGGATTTCCTGACTGAGAGACCTCAGTCTGTCCAGGTTGGAAACAACATCTCCAACTCTGTCACGCTGAGTACCGGATCCCCTCAAGGCTGTGTACTCAGTCCACTGTTGTTTACACTTCTAACACATGACTGTGTATCCAGACACGAGGGGAACCAGATTATTAAGTTTGCAGATGACACCACGGTGGTGGGACTTATTCAGAGGGATGAGGAATCAATGTACAGGGAAGAAGTGAGAGACCTGGAGGGCTGGTGCAGGGAGAACAATCTGGTGCTCAACGTGGACAAAACGAAGGAGATGATTATCGACTTCCGGCGGTCACAGCCTGAGCACGTCCCCCTCAGCATCGGCGGCCGTTTAGTGGAGAGAGTAGAGAACATCAAGTTCCTCGGAGTGCAGATCTCGCAGGACCTGACCTGGAGCAAGAATTCCTTGGAGATCAGGAAGCGGGCTCAGCAGAGACTGCACTTCTTGAGGAAACTCAAACAGGCCTCTCTCCCCATCTGCATCCTCAGGACTTTCTACAGAGGTGTGGTGGAGAGTGTTCTGACGTACTGCATTGCTACATGGTACTCCAGCTGCAGTATGTCAGACAAAATGCCCTGCAGAGGATAGTCAAGGGGGCGGAGAGGGTAATTGGAGTCTCCCTCCCCTCTGTCCAAGAACTTTTTCAGAACCGTTGTAGGAGCAGGGCACTGAACATTGTCAAGGACCGTTCTCACCCTCTGCATAAACACTTTGAACTTCTTCCATCTGGTAAACGATTCCGGAGCATCAGAGGCAGAACCACCAGACTGATCAACAGCTTCCTTCCACAAGCTGTCAGGATGCTGAACAGCTGACCCGGAATCTCTCATACACACTACTGCACCTACGGACATTTTGTATATTATAGTTAGTTATTCTTTTCCCCCAAGTATGTCTCAGGGATGTGTGAATGGATGGGGGGGTGGGGGTGGGGGGTGGAGCTATGTGGGAGTGTGTCTTATTCATGCTGCTTCTTATATGGATGCCGAGAGAAACGCAATTTCATCTTGCCTGCACTACAGTTGTATGTACAGCAATATGACAATAAAGTTTGATTTGATTTGATTTATGTACATGTGATTTCTTAGTTTTTTATTTTTAAAAAATTTGCAAAAATCTAAAAAAAAAAAAAAAAAAACTTTTTCACACCATCATTATGGGGTGTGTAAAATTTTGAGGAAAAAAATTAATTTAATCCATTTTGGAATAAGGTTTTAACATAACAAAATGTGGAAAAAGTGAAGCACTGTGAATACTTTCCGGATGCACTGTATATGTGCCCATGCGTCACACACATCTGCTCCGACTCTTCTTTGTTGCTGTCTGTTGTTGCACTCGTGTGACATTTGAATGTTTTGTCTTAACTCTTGCACTTTAGCAAAAACACTTTGTACAGTTTCATTGCAGTTGTTCTGCTTGTGTATGATAGTTTGTTTGTCTGTTTTTGTGACCCGCCGGGGGACTAGATGCAAATTAGCAGTATTGCTATATCTGGCATACTCACAGTATCTCACAAAAGTGAGTACACCCCTTACATTTTTGTAAATATTTTTTTATATCTTTTCATGGGGCAACACTAAAGATATGACACTTTGATACAATCGAAGTAGTCGGTGTACAGCTTGTATAACAGTGTAAATTTGCTGTCCCCTCAAAATAACTCAACACACAGCCATTAATCAGGTTCAGGTTACTTTATTTGTACCCGTAGGTAGATTTGTTTTGCAGTCAGATAACATCCATATTTAAAAACCACAATTACATTCAACATGAACACAAACACAGGCACACATGTAGCTGACTATAAACATGATAAAAGTACTCAAGGCTCCACCAATCAGGACATACAGTAAGACAAAGAGATAAGAGAGAAGGGTCATATTAAAAAGTTAAAGACTAGTCAAAGAGGTTAAAAACTCAAAAGTCTAAAACCCAATAAAAGATTTAGAACCCAAATAAAAAAACCTACAAAAATAAGTAAATATAAAATCAAATTAATAAATAGGTTAACTAAATTATGTGCAATATATTGTTACATCTTGTTCAACTCTTTAACAGCAGCAGAAACATAGCTGTTTTTGTAGAGCTAAGTTTTACTTTTTGGGACAGCAAACCTCCGTCTGGAGGGAAGAAGCTGAAACTGGCAGTTCAAAGGGTGGGAGTCATCATTTAAAATGGAGGTAGCAATCCTCTGTACCTGTGTGGTGTACAGGGATTTCAGGCTCAGCTGTGACTCACCAAGCAAACGACTGGACCATCGAACTACTTGGTCTAAGGATTTCCTCTGTTTCAGTTTTATCTGACCAAACCATGACACTAAAGCAAAGGATAAAACAGATTCAATAAAAGCCCGATAAAACATTGTCATTATGGTTCGGTCAATTTGGAAGCGTGCAAGTTTCCTTAAACAATGCAAATGTTGCTGACCCTTTTTGCACACCCTTTCACAGTTCTCTTCAAAGTTTAAATTACTATCAATAATCGTCCCAAGATATTTGTAGGATTGTACACATTCAGTGGTGTGGCCTTTTAGTACAGTGACTTCGTGCCTGGGAGTTTTCCTCCTAAAGTCAGTAATCATATCTTTAGTTTTTGTCGTATTCAGCTGCAGGTAGGAATCCTCACACCAGTGAACAAAATCATCAACTACTGGGCCGTGGCCACTCTCACCATCCTGGAGGAGACTGACAACAACTGAATCATCAGCATACTTTATAATGTGTCTGTTGTCATGTCTGCTCCGACACATGTTTGTGTACAGGATGAAGAGTAGTGGTGACAACACACACCCCTGTGGAGAGCCAGTGAACACTTTTGGTCAGACAGTGTACCATTGACCCTTACTCTCTGTGTCCTGTTGGTTAAAAAATCCAGAATACAACCCACCAGATTATTACTCAAATCAAATTGTTGCAGGAGCCTTTCAACTAAAATATGAGGTTGGATTGTATTAAAAGCAGAAGAAAAGTCCACAAATAAAAGCCTGGCGTGTGTCCCATTAAAATCCAGATGTTCAAAAAGCATGTTAAACAGAGTGACAGTGGCATCTTCCATTCCTCTGTGAGGCCTATAGGCAAACTGCAAAGGATCCAATGCATGCTCAGTCTGCTTTAAGACCTCAAATCTGACCAGTTTTTCAAAAATTTTCATTAAAGTCAAAGCACCTGGTCTAAAATCATTTACCGTTTTAGGACAGCTGGATTTTGGAACGGGGACAACCACAGCATCTTTCCAGATCTTAGGCACATGTTGTGTCTCTAAGGACTTATTGAAAATGTAGTGAAATACAGGACTCAGCTCATCTTCTTCTTGCTCTGAGAGAGAGCAGTCGCATTTTTCTTCCCTCCTCCCGTCTGCCTTCCTGACCTATTCCCAGCTTTGCAATGTTGCGTTTTTGTCTGTGTTTAGTCGCTCTTCTTCTGCTGAATCTTAATCTAATCGGAAATTATGGATTTGGAAGCGGCTTAAATGTGCTATTGTCACTATTTTTCAACAAGAATCGGGCCAAGGGGGAGCCCAAGAATTGGAACCTGCGAGGAGACTCATGGACATTGGAATTCATGCGTCTGTGGAAACATTATTGGTTATGATCTCAGGACTTCTATTTTTGGCTGTGAAGTTCTCTGATGTATCAGAAATTGAAGGAAGGTGAGAGAGCTGATCAAAGCGGACCCGGCAAGCTCCTTCATCAAATTCGACCAGTTGGGGAGGGCACGAGTAGCGGCAAACGGTGAACTGAATGACAGTGATTCAGCGGAGGAATACATCTGGAGCCCTGTGCTCTCCATGGAATTAAAGTTTAAGCCTGCACATGGAAATTATGAAAGCACAGAATTGCACGGGTGAGGAAAAATCTATTCTCTGAGTGCACTGTGCAGATTTGATTTGACCTTGTCTTTGGTGCCATGTATTTACATTCCTCCTGATGAAGATAAGCGGAAGGAGCGGCTCTGCCTGCTAACCCAAACAATCGACACAGTTGTTATTGTTTCAGCAGATGAACGCTCAAGGACAGTGCACCATGTGACAATTACCATCTGCAAGCAAGAGCGAGAGACTCTAGACTGCTTAGATCAGAATCAGAATCAGATTTATTGCCATTGTTCATGTAGTACACAAACTAGGAATTTGTCTCGGTGCAATGCTGCAACATTAAACATGATAAAATAAAAGAAATAAACTATACATGCAATAAAGTGTAGAATAAGAGTGAGTAATACTGGTCAGCAGTTAAAATATATTAGCGAGCAGCAGATAATGTGGAGAACCATATAGTGCAGTCGGTAATGCAGGAAGAAAACAGTGATGATTGACATGAGTCTGGTTGAGCTGCTGTACATAGTGCACGAGAGTCAATAAGTCACTTAGTGTTCAGCAGTCTGATGGCAGAGGGGAAGAAGCTGTTCATGTGACGGGAGGTTTTAGTCTGGATGGACCGAAGTCTTCTACCTGAGGGGAGGGGGGCAAACAGTACGTGACCAGGGTGTGAGGGATCGGCTATGATCCGGCCAGCACGCCTCCGGGTCCTGGAGATGTACAGATCCTGGAGAGATGGGAGCTTGCAGCCGATCACCTTCTCAGCAGTGCGCACGACGCGCTGCAGCCTTAGTCTGTCCCTGGCAGTGGCTCCTGCGTACCACACGGTTATGGAGGTGGTGAGGATGGACTCGATGATGGCTGTGTAGAACTGCACTAACATCTTGGTGGGTAGCTTGAGCTTCCTCAGCTGCCGCAGGAAGAACATCCTCTGCTGGGCCTTTTTGATGAGGGAGCTGATGGTCGGCTCCCACTTGAGGTCCCTGGTGATGGTGGTGCCTAGGAAGCGGAAGGAATCAGCAGTGGTGATGGGAAAGCCTGTGAGGGTGAGGTGGGGGCAGAGGGGTTGTGACTTTCCTGATAATGACTTTCCTGTTAATGTGACTGTTAATGTGACTTTCCTGATAATGACTGATAATGACTTTCCTGATATCACATGACTTTAACATCTATCCACTGCCAGGAGGCGCCCTCTGCTGTTCACTAGCAATTGACACACCTACACTTGCATTCAACATTACACTACTGATACAATTACTGATATACAGTATATTCACATACACTGACTCTCTCACTACTGCTTTGTCATTGTGAGATCTATTGTCTGCTAATTGTGCATTTAAGAGTTTTTTTCTTGTAATCAAAATTTTGGTCATAAAATGAGCTCTATTTTGATCGACAATGCTTTTTTCTCTCTCCTATTGTGTTTTTCCCTATCCTTCCCCCCCCCCCCTTCACCCTCCCCATATGACAGGCGCCTCGTCATGGCTGCCGCGTCATTGGGATGCGCCTTTCGTGCGCGCCCAATGTCAAGTCAGATTCCTCGTATGTTTACTTGTTTACTTGTAAATGTGCTTGGCAATAAATCTGATTCTGATGTGCACAGGACTTTACCAAGCGCCCACATATATTATCAGGGCCCTGACGTTTGTTCACTTTTACAGCACAGAACACCCTTTTAACATCCTGCACCTCAATATTAAAGTGCTGATTGTCTTTGAGTTTCTGTTTCAAATCTTGGGTTTCTGTGCTAAAATCAAAGGAGTCAAAACGACCATAAAAACAATTAAGAGCATTAGCCAGCTCTGTGTCTGAATTAACCATCTAAAAACACACGGTTACTGCGCTCTGTGCTCTGAAGGCCTGCAATAGTTTTCATACTGGCCCAGGCTGAACCAAGTTTCTTTGTTGCCATCTTGCTTTCCAACTCTGATTTATAATTCTGTTTTGCTCTTAAAATTTCGGCCTTCAGCTCTTTTGTGGCAACCTGCAGCTCAGAAACAACCCCGTTAAAAGGCAAGTGCTTTCCTCTGTAAGCAGGATTTAACTGATTTTGTAACCCATAGATTGTTGTTGGGATAGATTTTGACACGTTTATGGAATGATCATGTCTCTGCAGAAAGCCATGTATGAGCATGTCACGTCCACTAAAGAGTCCAAATCATCTCCGCAGGCAAGCGTGAACACCTCCCAGTCCGTACAGTTAAAGCATTCCTGGAGGCAGTGCACTGAATCCTCTGTCTACACATTTATGTCTCTGGTCTTCGCCTCGTCTCATCTCTTTTGAGAGCAGTTTTATATGTGGGCAGCAAATGTACACAGTTGTGATCTGAGGATCCTAAAGGAGGAAGGGGAATAGATTTATAGGCCCTCTCTATGGATCCATAGCACAGGTCCAATGTCTTTTTTTGCCTGGTTGGGCAGGAGACATACTGATAAAAGTTTTTAAGTGTCTTCTTTAGAGACACATGGTTAAAATCCCCAAGAATAAAATTTGGAGCCTCTGGGGAAATTGACTGCAACCGCTGTACCACATCAGAGACGGTGCTGGAGGCGGAGGCAGCATCCGCTCTCGGGTGAATGTGCAAAGTCGTTATAAAAAGTTGGGGGAACTCGCGGGGCAGATAAAAGGGGCGTAGTGACACAGACAGAAGCTCCACATCTGGTGTACAGATGCGCTCTCTGACCGTGACAGATGTACAGTACTGTTTATTAATATATAAACATACGCCGCCCCCCTGACGTTTCCCCGTTACCTCTTCCTGCCGATCCAGGCGAAGTGGGGTTCCAAAGCCGTCAATACACAGGTCTGGGTCCCAGTCTTGCGCCGTAAGCCACGTCTCCGTGTAAGCCATGACACAGCAGTTCTTGAAATCCTTCTAATATCGTACATTTCCTTGAATTTCATCCACTTTATTTCTCAGGGATTGTATGTTCCCCATAATAATGGAAGGAAGAGGAATGCGGTTAAGCTGATGCCTCCTCAGATTTAATCTTACGCCTCCACGTTTTCTGCGTTTCCTCCTCTTGTCTCTTTCCATCGCTGTGTCCATGAAAATCTCTTAAAATAAAGTCCGGCAGTTGCGGCACAGACTCAAACACAGATGCTGCATTATCCATATTTAAATCCATGTTTAAATGCAGTAACATGTCTCTGGAATACTGTGTTCTTCCCGGTGTGACCGCGATCGCGCTTACCTCCAAAACAAAGAGCCGGTAAGAAAGAAACGACAGTGCAAAAACAAGAAGGAAAGCCATACTGATGGAACCAGGGAGCTCTTCGTTTTATAGTCCACAAACATTCAAGGACAACAACGGCACAGAGAATCACGTTAAAATACCTCAAAGTGCATAAAAACAGAGACACAGATGTTGAACTTTTTTCACCCGCTGCCAGTCGCTGCGTGCGCATGCGCAATGTCTAAACCGCTGGCAACAAAAGTGAGTACACCCCTAGTGAAAATGTCCAAATTGTGCCCAATTAGCCATTTTCCCTCCCCAGTGTCATGTGACTTGTTAGTTTTACAAGGTCTCAGGTGTGAATGGGGAGCAGGTGTGTTAAATTTGGTGTTATCGCTCTCACACTCTCTCATACTGGTCACTGGAAGTTCAACATGGCACCTCATGGTAAAGAACTCTCTGAGGATCTGAAATAAAGAATTGTTGCTCTACATAAAGATGGCCTAGGCTATAAGAAGATTGCCAACACCCTGAAACTGAGCTGCAGCACGGTGGACAAGACCATACAGCAGTTTAACAGGACAGCTTCCACTCAGAACAGGCCTCGCCATGGTCGACCAAAGAAGTTGAGTGTACATACTCAGCATCGTATCCAGAGGTTGTCTTTTGAAAATAGACGTATGAGTGCTGCCAGTATTGCTGCAGAAGTTGAAGGGGTGAAGGGGTCAGCCTGTCAGTGCTCAGACCATGCGCCACATACTGCATCAAAGTGGTCTGCATGGCTGTCATCCCAGAAGGAAGCCCCTTTTAAAGATGATGCACAAGAAAGCCTGCAAACAGTTTGCTGAAGACAAGCAGACTAAGGACATGGATTACTGGAACCATGTCCTGTGGTCTGATGAGACCAACATAAACTTACTTGATTCAGATGGTGCCAGGCATGTGTGGTGGCAACCAGGTGAGGAGTACAAAGACAAGTGTGTCTTGCCTACAGTCAGTCATGGTGGTGGGAGTGTCATGGTTTGGGGCTGCATGAGTGCTGCCGGCATTGGGGAGCTACAGTTCATTGAGGGAACCATGAATGCCAACATGTACTGTGACATACTGAAGCAGAGCATGATAGGAAACTGGGCCGCAGGGTAGTATTCCAACATGATAACGACCCCCAGACACACCTCCAAGACGACCACTGCCTTGCTATAAAGAAACTGAGGGTAAAGGTGATGGACTGGCCAAGCATGTCTCCAGACCTAAACCCTATTGAGCATCTGTGGGGCATTCTCAAACATAAGGTGGAGGAGCGCAAGGTCTCTAACACCATGGTGTCATCATGGAGGAGTGGAAGAGGATTCCAGTGGCAACCTGTGAAGATCTAGTGAACTCCATGCCCAAGAGAGCTAATACAAATGTACGGTATCTCACACAAGTGAGTACGCCCCTCACATTTTTGTAAATATTTTATATCTTTTCATGGAACAACACTGAAGATATGAGATGTGCCATGAGATGGCTGTTGGGATATGGTGCTGTATAAATAAAGTTGAATTGAATTAAATGACACTTTGATACAATGTAGTCAGTGTACAGCTTGTATAACAGTGTAAATTTGCTGTCCCCTCAAAATAACTCAACACACAGCCATTAATATCTAAATTGCTGGAAACAAAAGTGAGTACACGCCTCGTAAAAATGTCCAAATTGTGCCCAAATTGTCAATATTTTGTGTGGCCACCATTATTTTCCAGCACTGCCTTAATGTTCATTAGTATGTAATGTCCCTTTCAAATAAACATTAAACTAAACTCAACAACCTCAGTCCATCTAGCCTTGCGGATGGCGTCCAGCTTTTGGAGCAGTGCCAGTGCCGTCTTGTCCACTTCTTCTCTGGAGCTGGCCTGCTGGTGGTCACGTAAGAGGTATGTGCACTCTTCATTCCAACCTGGGATGTAGTTGTCACTGAAGCCTCGTGGGATGGTTTTCTTGGCTGCCCCTAAGAGTGCTTCACAGTAGGCATCATACACAGCATTCACATCATCAGAGTCTGGGTCTGGAAGACACACTGACCTACGTCCTGTCTCTGTTGTGATTGCCTGCCAGATGGCCTTCTGAAAGTTCCATCTCCTGACAGGCTTACCTGAAACCAGCTCCACCAGTGATGGAACTTTAATGATGGACGGCTGGTGGTGTGAACGGGGGAACCTGTCGATGACACGTCTCTCTGGTGTCGGGTTAGTACTGCGGCATAACGCAAAGGCAGGTCCGGGTTGGTGTAAGTGTTCCACTGGGAAGAATAGAAACTTGGGGGTTCTTTTGGGTCAAATGGGAGCACAGCAGGCATAGGACATCAAAGATCAAAGGCAGGCACCAATCACGATCATAGGACTCGCTATGATAGTGATTCAAGAAATCTCTGTGTGTGTGTGTCTGTCATGACCATAGGACTTGCCAAAAGATTATAGCGTTCCCCTATGATGTGCCACACACACAGACAGAAATTTCTTGAATCACACACATAGCGATGGTTATGGCTTGAAGCTAATGAAAACTCCAAATTCAGTTTTGAATATTACATCACTCTATATATAATTCAAAAAAATCTCCGTCTGTCTGTCCCTCCGCAACGATGTCGGGTGCCGGGACAGATGGGAGAGCTGTTAAGGTCAATGTTGACTGTGAAGGCTTGTAGACATTGACTACAGATGTATTCTGGATCATGGTAGCCAGCCATTCGACACAGGAGCCAGGTAGAGATTGACCCATGAGTGTCCAGTGTAAGTTAGGCCTAACAAAGATTGCCAGCTCGTGTTGTCTACTGTGGGTGGAACCAGCAAAGTGGAACCCAGGAAGACTGAGGATGCTGGCATCTTTACAGTGGGTGTCCTGGAGGAGGATGGCTGATACTCCGCTGGAGTCAGCAAGGTGACATATCAGTTCGAGTTTGGCGGTGATGAGGCCCTCAATGTTGAGCCAAAACACTGACCCTGTATACATGGTCATGAGTAAACCAATTATAATCAGCTTTCTGGAGTTACCTGATTATTCCAACTGTCATGCAAACAGTAATCCGGTTTACCTTTATCAGTTAAAGGTCATTATCAGTTTATGAGAAAACGGATTAACACACCTAGTTTATTTGCCCACTAAACCATTTACTCGGTGCATGCAACTAGGGCCAGTAGATTCTGTCGTATCACTCCCGTTTTGGCCTCCTTGCATTGGCTTCCTGTAAAATATAGAGTTGATTTTAACCCTCAAGCGACCAAGCTATTTTACGGACTGAAATGACCAAGTGGGGTCATTTATGACCCCATTGTGCTCTGTACAGGGATCCTTATTATAAATGGCTGGTTGGAGGTTTATCATACCAAAACTACTCCCTGTATTTAAGACAGGTATTTTATAATGATCTAATGTAAAATGTGTTTGCTAATAATACTTTTATTGCAAGAAATAACCAAAACGCAGACTGTAAGAACAACATTACATTTATTTAGACAGTCCTTGTCAGTTCACTCTTGGAACATCATCATCATCATCATAGTCATCATATCATCATCACGATGATGATGATACCTATTATTGTAGTTACGATGATGATCATGATACCTTTTATGGCATTTTGCGTAATGGCGGTTTTCTTGTGGACGGTGATCTGGATCACCACCAAAATCTAATCATCTGTAGGATACCCCATTTCTGACAATCTGTGAAAATTTCATGAAAATCCGTCCATAACTTTTTGAGTTATCTTGCTAACAAACAGACAAACAAACAGACAAATACAGACAAACAGACAAATGTAAATCTTGCTATCCTAGGTCTGTTAGCCATGGTTCACTGCAATACAATATAAAGTACTGATTAGAAGTGGAAACCGGAGTGGTGGCTCAGTTGGTAGAGCATCCGCCCCACACCCGGGAGGCAGGGGTTCAAATCCCGGCCGGGTCATACCAAAGACCATATAAAAATGGTGCTTTCTGCCTTCTAGCGTGGTGCTCCGCATAATGGAATGGGGAAAGTAAAGTTACACACAGAGCTACCAGAGGACTGACCCCCCGCTGTAGCTTTCACTACTTACAGTAGCTGTGTGGCCTAGGGTCAGAGAAACGGAGATAGGCACCGCCCATATACACCTTCAGGTGTGAAGGGATTAACTAACTAACTATTAGAAGTGGAACATTTGAATAAAATTTATAAAACTAATGTTTAAAACCCAGTGCTTCTCTTCGGGGTCATAAATGACCCCACAAGAGTTTGCGATGTCTACGCCACACCAATTGGTTGATCCCTGCAAAAAACTATGAAAGTGTGTAGGATTAGTAGACTGACAAATTCATGCTAGGAAAGAAAATTTGGATAAAAAATAAAGAGACGGCACATTAAATTATATGGCTGGGGTTGTAAATGACCCCACTCGGTCGCTTGAGGGTTAAAGTTCTTGTTCTTACTGTAGGGAGCTTGAAATGAAGAAGCGATGTGATTTTATAAATCAAGATTTATTATCAGCTTCACCTCCCTAACATGTCTCATCTAGATGCAGAAACAGAATGAGAGGTCGAGCGCAGTCAGACCTTCATACTTATACCCACACTCAACAAAAGACATTGCATATCAAAGCTGACATCCCGCATTAACATAATCCCCCTCCATTGTCCTCCATCTCCTCCACCTGACCCTGGGTGGTCAGGAAGTTTGATCCGGTCTCCACCGCTGCGACTCTGTCTGTTCTTTGATCCTCGCCGGCGGTTGAGACCTCTTGTCCTGTTCTGAGGCGTGAGGTCATTCCACATATGTAATCACTAAACATTCTAATATGTCTATACATATGTAGGTATGGAATATATGATTAATATAAGCCACAGCCCCCCCCCCCCAAACGACTAAGAAAAGGACAATCAAATTGAGTTTACAGTTTAAGATAATCTCTATGACATATTATACTGTTAAACATCTTGACAGGGAAAACAAGGAAAAAATCTTTCTAGCAGTCATGGTCCTGTAGAAAATTCAGTGGTAACAACAACAGTATAGTAATATCACAAATCAGCCTTAAAACTGTCACGGCACAATCTGATAACATAGTTAACAACTCTTTATCAATTTTGCATCAGTCCCTGTGCCGTCTGGGTTTTAATCTTCTCCCAAATCTGCTGTAGGTCCGCTTTGGCGTCCTGGTGGGACCCTCCTGTAAGGAATCTGCAGCTTGGGGAGGAGAGTGGTTATTTGTTCCCTGCAGGGGGGCTGAGTTTTTTTTCTTGGGGGGGTCTACCCCGCCGAGGTGCTCTCGCCAACCGTGCAGGTTCGTCTCTCAACAAGAAAGCAGGTTTAAGTCTGTCAATGCTGACTGTTTCTTTTCTGTCCCCTAAATCAAGCACAAAATGCTTATCACCAGGTTCCAGCACTCTGAATGGTCCGTCGTATGGTGGACGGAGGGTTGATTTTAAAGCTTTGTGTCTAACAAAAACGAACTCGGCATTTTTTAAAGCTTGGGGGACAAAAACCCGTGGAAAAGAGTGATGTGCTGGTCCGGGGAGCGTGTCCGGTCCGGTGCTGCTTAAGGGCCTCAGGGCTGGAAGATGCCCAGGCTCTGGATGCTCTGGTAAAAACTCACCCGGGAGCCTGGGAGGTTGTGCAAAAACTAATTCTGCTGGGGAGGCGTCTAGATCCTCCTTAGGCGCAGAACGCAACCCCAATAAAACCCAGGGAAGTTTATTCACCCAATCTGTATCCGTTAGTGAGGCCCTGAGGGCGGCCTTTAAAGATCTGTGAAAACGCTCGCATAACCCATTAGCCTGAGGGTGATATGCGGTGGTCCGGTGAATTGTCGCTCCTAAGCTGCTGGCCATGGCTGACCACAGCTCTGAGACAAATTGAGGCCCCCTATCGGACATGATGTCCGATGGGACGCCGAAACGTGCCACCCAGTTTGTTAAAAAAAAACGCGAGCGACTTCCGCAGCTGTGGTTGACGCCAAAGGGACCGCCTCCGGCCAGCGCGTAGTACAGTCTATCATTGTTAACAGGTGTGTGAACCCTTGAGACGAAGGTAGTGGTCCCACGAGGTCGACATGAACGTGGTCAAACCTTCTGGCTGGGATTCGAAAAGGCTCTAGAGGAGCTTTTGTGTGTTTGTGTATTTTGGCGCGCTGACAAGACATGCAAGTTTTTGCCCATTCCTTTACATTTTTGCGCAGGCCCGGCCAAACAAACTTTTCCGCGACCATTTTAACCGAGGGAGTGAACCGAGTCGAAAATGCGGCGGCGCCATGCAGCTGGGACTACCGGGCGAGGTCGGCCGGTTGACACGTCGCAGATTAGGGGGGGTACACCGTCACGTAAACCCCTTTCCTCCAGTCTTAACCCTGCTGGTCCAGACAGGAGCGCGCGCACGTCCACGTCACTGCTTTGTTCCTCTGCCATGGCTGCATAATCTATCCCTACGTGAATTGGGGCCGCGTACGCGTCCGCGTTGGTGAAGAGTTCTGCGGCTGAGGTAGTATAATCTGTCTCCTCGTGCTCTGGCGATGTCACAGCGCGAGAGAGGCAGTCTGCTACCACGTTAAGTTTGCCTGCCACATGTCGAATGTCTGTGGTGAACCCTGAAATTGCAGCTAGCTGTCTTTGTTGCCTGCCTGACCATGGTTCTGAAATTTTAGCCATCGCAAAAGTGAGCGGTTTGTGGTCTACAAAAGCCGTGAAACGCCGCCCTTCTAACCAGAACTGGAAGTGGCGGATGGATAAATGAAGCGCTAGCAGCTTCCTGTCAAAAGTGCTGTATTTGCGCTCGGTTTGGTTTAAAGATTTGCTAAAAAATGCTAAAGGTTGCCAGGTTCCGCCAACATGTTGTTCCACGACTGCCCCTATGGCCAGGTCTGAAGCGTCTGTGGTTAACGCTATGCGGGCCGAGGGATCGGGGTGAACCAACAATGTGGCATTCGCTAGAGCACTTTTTACTTCCACGAAGGCACGTTTGCGCTCCGGGGTCCATTCGACCGCGTTGGAAGGCTTTTGTTTTCTGAGCGCGGGATACAGGGGCTGCATGAGTTGAGCTGCGCGGGGGAGGAAACGGTTGTAAAAATTCACCATTCCCAAAAATTCTTGCAGCGATCTGACCATTTGTGGTCGTGGAAAATTTTTTATCGCGCGGACTTTGTCTGGCAATGGGACTGCCCCCTCTGGTGAAACTCTGTGTCCCAAAAAATCAATTTGTGACACGCCGAATCGGCATTTGGCTGGGTTGATTATTAACCCGTGCTCTTCTAATCTCTGAAAAACTGTAGCGAGGTGTTGTTCGTGTTCTTTCTCTGACGGGCTGGCTACCAGCATATCGTCGAGGTAGACGAACACGAAGGGGAGGTCGCGTAATACCGCGTCCATCATACGCTGAAAAGTTTGAGCAGCACCTTTGAGGCCGAACGGCATTCGCAAAAATTCAAAAAGACCAAAAGGGGTTATTACAGCCGTTTTAGGAATGTCTTCCGCTCGAACGGGGACTTGGTGATAGCCGTGGACCAGGTCTATTTTAGGAAAAATGCGCGCACCCGCCAGATGTAGTGAAAAATCTTGGATGTGAGGGATTGGGTAGCGGTCATGCGCTGTCGCATTGTTTAATCTGCGGTAATCGCCGCAAGGTCTCCAAGAACCGTCGGTTTTTGGGACCATGTGTAGTGGTGATGCCCAAGGGCTTTTCGAGCGCCTAATAATGCCTAATTTTTCCAGGCTTGGTCGCGTCTAAGCGCCGAGCTTTGGCAAACACGGGTGGGCCTGTTGTGGGAATGAAGTGTTCAACCCCGTGTTTCGCTACTGTTGCTGAAAATTTTGGAACTGTGAGTGCTGGAAATTGGGTGAGGAGTTGGTCAAACTTACCTCCTGCTGTAGTGACGCTGGCTTGCACGGGTGGTGGAGAAACTCGAGCTGAGCAGGGGATAGAAGAAAATGAGCATTAACCAAGCGTCTATCTGCAAGATCGATTGTCCTTAGGTATGACTGTGAGAGTGAATGGTTGTCTGTCTCTCTGTGTTGGCCCTGCGATGGACTGGCGATCTGTCCAGGATGTACCCTGCCTCTCGCCCAAAGATGCTGGGATAGGCTCCAGCCCCCCCGCGACCCGAAAAGGATTAAGCGGAAGAAGATGAATGAATGAATGAATGACTAATAACCCATGTGCACACAAAAAGTCGGCACCCAACAAGTTAAAACTCACCGCATCTGTAATAAATGTCCATCTATAGTTGCGGCCGTGGATGAGAAGAGGCAGGTCCCTTTCACCGAAAGTGTCGATGATCGAGCCGTTGGCTGCCATCGCTCCGTTTCCCCGGGGTCCCATGGCCCGGTCTGCGGGGGAAGGGGTGATGAAGCTCACCTGAGCTCCGGTGTCGATGAGGAACCGTCTCCCGGTGCCTCCGTCAGTCACATAAAGCAGCTTATTTGTCTCGCCGAGAGCCGTAGCTGCTAACCGTTTCTTGAATTTGCAGGGGGGCACGCATTTGTGTGCCCTCTCGGCGAAACGTTGATGAAAATAGCAGAGGTCGTTCCGCTTGCTGCGTCTTGGTCGCGTTGCTGCCATAGTGGGCGGGCTCTGCTCCGCTGTCTGCGGTTCTCCGCTGCTCTGAGCCTCCGCGCTGAAATCTGCAGATGCTGCTGTGGCCATCTGATCGCTGCAGGCGTTGATGAGCCGCTGTGCTTCTCGGGCCAGCGCGCGGAAGTCCTGCTGGGTGCTGCACTGCATGTTGGTCAGTGTCACTCTCATGTGTGGCGGCAGAGTGCTGAGGAAGATATGCTGGAAAAGGAAGTTGTCGTTATCCGCTTCCTTAAGCTGCAGCATGTCCTCCATGAGGGCCTTTGGTCTGCATCCTCTGTGGCCGTAGCTCACCAGAATCTTCTCTGCTCTCTCGTCGGCTGAGGGGACGAAGTTCTCAATGATGGTCGCCTTTAGTTCCCTGTATTTGTTGTGGGCGGGCGGTTGTTGAATTACGCTCCGCGCGCATCTATGCGTGGCGGCGTCGAGTTTGGCGACGATGTGGTAAAACTTCGTCTCGTCCGCCGTTATGCCCGCCAGTGCAAACTGAGCCTCAGCTTGCTGGAACCACGAGCTCAGGTCGTTTTGCCAGAACTCTGGCAGCTTGACGGTGACGGCGCTTGTGTGGGCCGTCTCTGATGTGTCCGCCAGGTGAGAACGCCTTTCTTCTGTCCTGACGGCGGAGCTGGGGAAGGTGCTCGGTTGAGCCCTCTCTGCGGATTCTGTCGTGGGGGAACGTCTTCCATCCGTTCCCCTGTCTGCATGGGCGACGGCGCTTGCCTGGGTCGCCTCCGATGAGTTCGTCGCGGGAGAATGTCTCTGTTCCATCTTCACGTCTGGTCACCAGTGTAGGGAGCTTGAAATAAAGAAGCGATGTGATTTTATAAATCAAGATTTATTATCAGCTTCACCTCCCTAACATGTCTCATCTAGATGCAGAAACAGAATGAGAGGTCGAGCGCAGTCAGACCTTCATACTTATACCCACACTCAACAAAAGACATTGCATATCAAAGCTGACATCCCGCATTAACATAATCCCCCTCCATTGTCCTCCATCTCCTCCACCTGACCCTGGGTGGTCAGGAAGTTCGATCCGGTCTCCACCGCTGCGACTCTGTCTGTTCTTTGATCCTCGCCGGCGGTTGAGACCTCTTGTCCTGTTCTGAGGCGTGAGGTCATTCCACATATGTAATCACTAAACATTCTAATATGTCTATACATATGTAGGTATGGAATATATGATTAATATAAGCCACACTTACTTACAAAACCATTCATGAAGAGGCGCCTTTTTATATTAGTGACCTGCTCCATCTACACCATCCCAGCAGGTCTCTCAGGTCTTCTAATCAAGAATCTACTGGTAGTCCCTAGCACTAGGCTCAGAACCAAAGGCGATAGAGCCTTTGCTGCTGTTGCTCCCAGACTTTGGAACTCCTTACCTTTTGAACTTAGGTCTGCACCTTCCATTGCTGTTTTTAAGAAGCAACTAAAGACCCACCTTTTTAGCCTGGCTTTTTAATTAACTATGTGTTGTGTTTTTATGTGCTTTTACTGTCTACTTTGTTCTTTTACTGCTTTATGTGCCTGTATTTTTATTTGCTTTGTTTTTTACCGTGTTAAGCACTTTGTGACTCTGTCTGTGAAGTGCTCTATAAATAAACTCATTATTATTATTATTATGTAAATACCATAAGCCGTTTTATTATCTTTATCAGTTTACTCCAGTAATCGGTTTTCCCGTGACCATGTAAACAAGGTCATTGATAGACCTTGGAGCTCAATGGTCGGGATGACCACCCGTTCTGATGTGGATCTGTGTCCCCCCAGTCTCTTAGACCTTGGTCTGTCAGCTGAGCAGTGACTTGGCGACATTAGTTTCACAAATAGGTCTTGCACCTTTTTGTTACTCATGGAGGAGACCATGGGAAGGCTGTCGTCTTAAATTTGATCGAGCAGCGTTAAAGTCAATGAAATTTCACTTTTTAAAGGGGAAGCATGGTGGAATTTTATGTAAAAAAAAAAAAAAAAAAAAGTTGCCAATTTACAAGAAAAAAGTTGAAAATTATCATGAAAAAAGTTGCAAATTAATGAGGAAAAAAATGGGAAAACTTACAAGTCTTTCACAAGAAACGAGAAAACAAATTTAGGTGGAAAAAAAACTGCAAATGTACGAGGAAAAAAGTTGCAAATTTATGAAAAAAAAAAGTCAAAATTTTAGTGGAAAAAATTTGAAAATTTGATCAGCAATGAAATTTTGGCAGAGTTTAAAGACAAAGGGGTTTTTTTTGTTTCTTTTGTGTCTGTAGGGATGTGAGGCGAGCACACCGGGTGGTAGAAAACCTGAAGGCCGGTTCCTGTTTCATCAATAACTACAACATCACTCCTGTGGAGGTTCCCTTCGGAGGCTTCAAAATGTCAGGTACAGCCAAGAAGTGATTTAAGATGATAAACGTCACCAAACCAGCTCTCAGATGAGGACAGAATAACCAACTGTGCTCTGCATGTTCTGCTAGTAGGAGGTGACTAATTTAAAAAGGGGTGTGGCTGGGTGAAAAGTTGGCACATTGTTATTTTCTGGCATTGCACTTTTGACCAACAAAAACCACATCTAAAGTCAGTGTGGCATTATCAGTCATGATTTAACCAGCACATTTTAACCCTCCAGGGACCCTGGGACCCAATTGGGTCCTTTTAGCCACATTTTAATTTTGAATAGTCAATATTTTTGCATGTGGTAATGCTAATGGCATATTTTCCAAGAGTCAAGGGTTTGGATCAAAGTTAAAAAATTGCAACCTAACTTCTCATCAAACCTTCACAGTTTAAAAGTTACACATACACTGCACACATGAAATGGAGATAGGCACCGCCCCATACACATGGTGTCCCACATACTGTGATTAACTTAACACTGCACACATAGGACCCTCGGCCCAAACAGGTCCCCATTTACGGCCATTCAAACCACAGTTTTTGGATATACTCTAATTTAGCCATCGCATAAGGTGATACCTGTGACATTTTTATCGTTAAATTCTCCAGGCATCGGGCGGGAGAACGGCCAGGTGACAGTTGAGTTCTATACCCAGCTGAAGACTGTGTTTGTGGAGATGGGAGACGTGGACAGCCTCTTCTAGACCACACAGAGGGAGATGGGAGTCGTGGACGGCGACATGGATGGAGACATGGTCACCTCACCTCTTGTAAAGGTCTCATCAGTTTGTGCTTTAAGTCAGTGTTTTTCAACCAGGGTGCCCTGGTACGTTTTCTGTAGGAAATTTTGTAATTTCACTTCTTTATTGGTCAAAAAACTAAATAATTTACTATTGTTGTGCAGGGGCCACCCATGCACAATAACCGTAACCTAAACGTTTCAGGCACCGTGGTTGAGAAACACTGCTCTAAGTGATAAGCACTAAGTCTTGTTCAGCAGACCTTAAATACAGGTGTATGTCAAATAATTAGAATTTGATAAAAAGGTGCAATAAAAAGGCTATTATCTTCTAAAAACAGAAAAAGCTTAAAATGTTTTACTTTGTGTAATGAATATGAGTTCAGTTTTGTAGATTACAACTAACACAAAACTTTTTCCAGTTTTTTGAGCTGCACCTCCTTCAATAATCAAAAATGTATTTTCTCATAAATTTTGATTTTTTTTAAAAATTATTTAGCATCTCTTTCCCTATAAATTTGTAGTTATTTTCCTCATAAATTTGCAACTTTTTTCCATATATATTTGGAACTTTTTCCTTTTAAACTTGTAACTTTGTTAATATAAATTTGTAACTTTTAACTTTTTTGTTTTTGTAAATTTTGAACTTTTTTCTTATAAATTAGCAAATTTTCTCTTTAAATTTGCCGTACTTATAAATTAGCCAGCCTTTCCCCTTTTCTCCAGTGATAGAGCAACCGCCCCACAACTGGGAGGTTGAGGGTTCAAGTCCCAGCCGGGTCATACCAAAGTCCAGAAAAAAAGTGGTACAGTGGTACCTCTACTTACGAATTTAATTCGTTCCGGAAGAATTCTCGTAACGTGAAAAATTCGAAAGTAGAGGCGCGTTTTACATGTAAATGCCGTAATCCGTTCCAAGCCCCCAAAATTCGGGCATAAATTTTTTATAAATCGTAAAAACGCATCAAAACATGTAACAAATACATGTTACAATTAGATTACTGCACAATAAACATAAAATGAGAGTTTAAAATGAGAGAAAGAATAATAAAAGAGAAAGAATAATAAAAATTATGTTCATTTACCTTTTAACTGCGATCGTCGGCGTCGGCGTCACCTTTTGCCTTCTTTGGTTCATGTTCTGTCTCATCAGTGGTTTTTGCCTGACGTTTTGTGATGAAACGATCCAAGGACGTTTGCTTTTATCGGCTTGTAAGGGCTTCCTTTTGTTTTAATACCGTGCTGATCGTTGATGTTGTTTTTTTTTTTTCCCCAAAACTTTATTAAGAACAAGGTGAAAGTACAGAGTTATAACGTAGATGGTGATAAACATGGCAGTTAACAATTTTTTTTTCTCTAAATTGTGTAGTTCAGTCAACAGTCTTACAAGAGGTAAGAAGGATAAAATAAAGTAGTAAGAATAGTAAATAATAATAAGATAAAGCGAGATCAACCAAACGCACCCATTCGTGGCCAATGGGATACCAGGAAGATGCTAGGCGATAGCCAATGGCAGAGCAGCTACAGGTATGTTTACGTTTGGTAAAATACGGGAGCTGCGAGGAGCGCGTACTTTTTTTGCCTTTCGTATCCTGAAATTTTGTTCGTTACTAGAGGCAATATTTTCTCGTTGAGGCGTCTCGTAACCTGAAAATTTCGTATGTAGAGACGTTCGTAAGTAGAGGTACCACTGTACTTCCCACCTCCAGGCTTGGTGCTCAGCATGATAGAATGGGGGAAGAAGTTGTTTGTGGCGGTGCCTTGCATGGCAGCGACACCTGATTCTAGATGTGATTAACATTGTACATTGGAGAAATGTAATTTTGTTCTACTGTACGTGATTGGCTGTATGGACTGAATGACAATTAAAAAAATGGTTAAAATAAATGTTGTCAATGTCATCTGGGGTAAACTGATCTACAGGTTTTTATTTTTATCAGCTCGCTTAAACATTCTCCATGTTCGCACCACAAGAACTTTTTCAGTACCATTTTTTTCCCCCTTTTATACAGTGGTGTGAAAAGTGTTTGACGCCTTCCCGATTTCTCATTTTTTTGTGTGTTTGTCACACTTAAATGTTTCAGATCATCAAACAAATTTAAAGATTAGATAAAGATAACACAAGTAAACACAAAATGCAGTTTTTAAATGAAGGTGTTTATTATTAAAGGGGAAAAAAATCCAAATCTACATGGCCCTGTGTGAAAAAGTGATTGCCCCCTAAATCTAATAACTGGTTGGGCCAACCTTAGCAGCAACAACTGCAATCAAGCATTTGCGATAACTGGCAATGAATCTTTTACTGCACTGTGGAGGAATTTTGGCCCACTCATCTTTGCAGAGTTGTTGTAATTCAGCCACATTGGAGGGTTTTCGGGCATGAACCACCTTTTTAAGGTCATGCCATAGCATCTCAATCAGATTCAGGTCAGGACTTTGACTAGGCCACTCCAAAGTCTTCATTTTGTTTTTCTTAAGCCATTCAGAGGTTGACTTGCTGGTGTGTTTTGGATCATTATCCTGCTGCAGAACCTAAGTGCGCTTCAGCTTGAGGTCTTGAACAGATGGCTGGACATTCGCCTTCAGGATTTTTTGGTAGACAGCAGAATTCATGGTTCCATTTACCACAGCAAGTCTTCCAGGTCCTGAAGCAGCAAAACAGCCCCAGACCATCACACTACCACCACCATATTTTACTGTTGGTATGATGTTTCTTTTCTGAAATGCTGTTACTTTTATGCCAGATGTAATGGGACACACATCTTCCAAAAAGTTCAACTTTTGTCTCATCAGTCCACAGAGTATTTTCCCAAAAGTCTTGGGGATCATCAAGATGTTTTCTGACAAAACTGAGACAAGCCTTTATATTCTTTTTGCTCAGCAGTGGTTTTCATCTTGGAACTCTGCCATGCAGGCTATTTTTGCCCAGTCTCTTTCTGATGGTGGAGTCCTGAACACTGACCTTAACTGAGGCAAGTGAGGCCTGCAGTTCTTTGGATGTTGTTGTGGGGTCTTTTGTCACCTCTTGGATGAGGTGTCACTGTGCTCTTGGAATAATTTTGGTCAGCTGGCCACTCCTGGGAAGATTCACCACTGTTCCATGTTTTTGCCATTTGTGGATAATGGCTCTCACTGTGGTTCACTGGAGTCCCAAAGCTTTAGAAATCACTTTATAACCGTTTCCAGACTGATAGATCTCAGTTACTTTGTTTCTCGTTTGTTTCTGAAATTCTTTGGATCACAGCATGATGTCTAGCTTTTGAGGATCTTTCGGTCTACTTCACTTTGTCAGGCAGGTTCTATTCAAGTGATTTCTTGATTGAGAACAGGTGTGGCAGTAATCAGGCCTGGGTGTGGCTCGAGAAATTGAACTCAGCTTTCCAAAGACGTAATAAACTACAGTTAATTTATGTTTTAATGGGGGGGCTATGGTGCATATTTAAGGCACATATATGGCATGCTTGTATGGTACGCATTCTCCCCCACATGCATCCAGTAGGCATGACGGTGCAGACCCTACAGAGCAAACGTCCAAAGGAACAATGCCCCAGCAGGGACCTCGGCTAGGAGGTGGGTGCTGGGGAAGACGGAAGTCAGAGACAATGTCCCAACGGGAGCCTCCGAGGTGGAGAAGGAGACAGAGGCGCCAGCAAGTCTCGGAGGCTATATGTGACTGTGGGTTCATGTGTTTACTGAGCTTCTGTGGGGTGAAGGTGTGAGATACTTGATGTGGGGGTTTAGTATCTCTGGTGTATAAAAGCTGTGAGGAAAGTTGGTTCTGTCTCTTTTCTGCTGAGAACTTTGATGATAGAAGATGGGACTTCCAATAAAGCTTTCCTGAGAAATACACTCAGTCTCGTTTGTAAGGCATCTTCTACACTGGTGACCTACGACTACCTATGGCCGGTGACGGCGAGCTTTCCGCACCGGACTCTTCAGGGGCCAACCGGGTTAACGCAGCTACCATGCTACAGCTGCCCGACTTCTGGCAACATAACCCGCGCTCCTGGTTTACCACTGTGGAGGCGCAATTCCACCTTCGGGGAATCTCGGCGGATACAACGAGGTTCTACCATGTCGTCGCGAAGCTGGACAGCCTCACAGTGCAACGGGTGGAGAGCCTGACCAACCACCCGCCCCAAGACAACAAGTATGGCACACTGAAAGCTGCCCTCATCCGAGCCTTCACTCCCTCGCGGGAAGAGCAAGCAGAGAAGCTCCTGGCGCTGACAGAGGGAGAAGCAGACAGACCAGCGGATCTGATGGCAAACATGATGAGCCTGAGAGGCGAGGATGACGACAGTTTTATCTTCGCCCACCTCTTCCTCAGAACGCTCCCGCCAGCAGTGAGAGTCACCCTGGCCAGCTCGCAGCCGCTCGTCAACCGCGACTACCACGAGCTGGGACAGGTGGCGCAACGCCTTGCCGACTCCCATAGACGGCGCGCGGCCACGACGGCAGCAGCAGAGATGACCGCCCCTTCGCAAGAAGGAGGGAGACCAGAGGCTGCGACACCGGATCCACTGACGGCAGCAGCGGCAGAGACCAGGAGAAGCGGAGCTGACCGCCCTCTGCTTCTACCATCGACGTTTCGCCAAGAAAGCCCACAGATGCGTCCCACCGTGCCGGTATCAGCGCCAGGGAAACGCCAAGCCCGGGAGCTGGTAGCAGCTGCGACTCTCGGCACGAAGAACAGGCTGCTTTTCGTGACGGACGCGAATTCTGGGAAAGAATTCCTGGTGGACACGGGCTCCCAGCTGAGTTTTGTCAAGCCTACCTACGCGGACACCCTGGCGCCGGCCAGCGGCCCCCTGGTGTTAGCGGCGAACGGCTCCACGATCAAAACCTATGGGGAGAAGACGCTCCGCCTGTCCCTCCACGGGCGCACCTTCGAGTGGACCTTCGTTGTTGCTGCAGTTAACAACAACATGTTAGGTGCTGACTTTTTGTGCTCAAACAGTTTGTTAGTTGACCTTACTAATAGACGTATTGTCTTTCTACTCTATCTCCTGCACAGCTCGGGTGGCCCTGCCTTCTGCACATTCCAATGTCACAGCTGCGGGTGGTAAGTTTCATGCATTACTCAACCAGTTTCCAGCACTCACGGTCCCTACATTTTCAGCGTCAGTTGCCAAACACGGGGTCGAGCATTTCATAAGTACCTCGGGCCCCCCTGTTTTTGCAAAAGCTCGGCGGTTGGACCCAGCCAAACTGGCCATCGCGCGCGAGGAATTCGCCAACTTGGAAAAACTGGGCATAGTCCGGCGTTCGAACAGCGCCTGGTCGTCACCCCTGCACATGGTACCCAAGGCTGACGGCTCGTGGCGCCCTTGCGGTGATTTCCGCAGATTAAATAGTGCTTCAGCCCATGACCGCTATCCGATTCCGCACATCCAGGATTTTTCGGCGCATTTAGCGGGGGCGCGCATCTTTTCCAAAATAGATTTGGTGCGTGGTTATCACCAAGTTCCAGTCCGTGCGCAGGACATACCCAAAACGGCAGTTATAACCCCTGTCGGGCTTTTCGAGTTTTTGCGCATGCCTTTCGGCCTCAAGGGCGCCGCGCAGACGTTCCAACGCATGATGGATGCAGTGCTGCGCGACCTCCCTTTCGTGTTCGCTTATTTGGATGATATTTTGGTAGCCAGCGCGTCCGAGACCGAGCACGAAAGCCATCTCACAGCCGTTTTTCAGAGGCTCACAGAACACGGGCTGATCATTAACCCAGCGAAGTGCCAATTCGGGGTAGCGAAAATCGATTTTTTGGGACACCGCGTGTCGCCAGAAGGCGCGGCCCCGCTGCCAGATAAAGTGCGCGCGATAACGGATTTCCCCCAACCGCAGACGGTTAAGGCGCTGCAGGAATTTTTGGGGATGGTCAATTTTTATAACCGTTTCCTTCCAAACGCGGCACGGCTCATGCATCCATTGTACGCAGCATTAAAGAAACAAAAACCTGCATCTAAGGTCGAGTGGTCCCCGGATCGGGAGCGCGCTTTTTCACAGGTCAAATCAGCCCTCGCGAACGCTGCGTTATTGGCACACCCGGTGCCAGCAGCTCGCATGGCGCTAACCACAGACGCCTCCGACGTGGCAGTGGGAGCGGTTGTCGAGCAACTGGTGGCAGGATGCTGGCAACCACTCGCGTTTTTCAGCAAAACGTTGCGCGATAGCGAGCGTAAATACAGCGCGTTTGATAGGGAGCTTTTGGCCCTGCATTTGGCCATCCGCCACTTCCAGTTCTGGTTGGAAGGGCGCCGTTTTACCGCGTTCGTGGACCATAAACCCTTAACTTTTGCAATGGCTAAGGTTTCAGAGCCTTGGTCGGGCTGACAACAGAGGCAGCTGGCTGCAATTTCGGAGTTTACCACTGACATTCAACACGTAGCGGGTAAGCACAATGTAGTGGCTGATTGCCTCTCGCATGCAGTTGCAGCGACAGGCCCCCAGGGGGCAGATTCGGCGGCTGCAGACCTAGGTCAGGCTTGCGGCGCGGAAGCGCTCACAGCCCCGGTCTGCGTCGGGTTAGATTATGCAGCCATGGCCGCTGAACAGGTTGGTGACGTGGACGTGCGCGCGCTCCAGTCTGGGCCAACAGGGCTAAGGCTGGAGCACAGGGTGCTTCAAAGAGGCATGCCCTCCCTAATCTGCGATACCTGCATGGGGCGTCCCCGTCCCGTGGTCCCGGCTGCGTGGCGTCGCCGTGTTTTTTTGTAACTTAAGATTTTTATTCATTTTTCATTATATATATTGCATTCAGTTCACAGTCTACATTTAAAAAAAAACAAAGGGGCTAGAGTAAAAAAGAAAAAGGGAAAAAAAAACAAAAAAACGGGGGGGGACAAATGTTGGAGCATCAAGTTTTTAGTTTCCATCTCTTAATTCTTCTGGGTTTTCCAGCGTCTTTGGTTATTCTTTCAATATCTGTCTCATTGTTGCACTTTGTAGTGTGTCCATTTTCACCATTTTTTTTCCCCACAGTCCTTCTTGCATTCTTTGTCGATATGTTAGTTTTTCCATCATACGTATGTCCTCAATAATGTCAGTCCATTGCTCTTGGTCAGGAAGAACTTCTGATCGCCATTTTTTTGTGATTGTTTTTTTACATGCAATCAACAAGATTTTAACTAGATATCTGTCCTCAGCCTGTATAACATTGTCTCTTTTAAGATCACATAAGTACATCAGGTTACAGTTCATTGGTATATTATATCCTAATATCCTCTGTATTGTCACATGTATAGATTTCCAGAATGATGAGATTTTGCAGCATTTCCAAAACATATGTGAGTGGTCTGCATTTTGAGCCCCACATCCCCTCCAGCATAAAGATTGGGTATTTGTATATTTTCCTTGAATCTGTGGTGTAATGAAAAAGCGAATCAGGTTTTTCCATCCAAATTCCCTCCATGTTCTTGAATTTGTTGATGTGTGTTGTGTTTTCCATATTTCCTGCCAGCTTTCTTCTGTTATGTTTAAATTGAGCTCTTTCTCCCATTTCTCCTTTATATAGTTACTTGAATGATTGTTTGCCATAAGTTTCTGATATAGCTTTGAAATAATTCTTGTTTTATTTCCTGTATATGAGCTTAAAATGAATTGTATAATCTCGCTCACATCTGTTTGGAGGTTATGCCTAATCTTCTTCATATAATAGTCTCTCATCTGCAGATATCTGAAGAATTCCGATCTTTCTAGTTTAAATTTTCTCTTGATGTTTACAAAGCTCCCGAGATCTTTTTTTCCGATATTGCCCCATGCTGTGATTCTCTTGTTCACCAGATTTTTGTATCCCCTATCTTGTTTTGCCGGTTCAAACTGACTGTCAAATGCTACCCATTTCAATAGTTTTATGTCTTCCTTTATATTATACTTTTGTACTATTTTATACCACAGTTCTAAAGTAAATTTAGTGATTGGGTCTATTTGTTTGATTTGCTTATATGCATCTTTATCTCCTATTATGCTTTGTACTGGGAGTCCCTCAATTTCCTTTTCCATTTCTTTCCATTTTGCCTCATATCCCTCGTCGCACCAACATATGATATATCTTATTTGTGCTGAGTAGTAATATTCCTTTAGACTCGGTAGGCCCATGCCTCCTTTCTCTTTTGGTAACTGGAGAGTTTTATATTTCACTCTTGGTTTTTTACCTCCCCAAACAAATCTCAATATCATCCTGTCCCACTTTGAGAATTGGGCATCTGGAATCTCTGTTGGTAGAGCCTGGAAGAGGTAAAGTAATCTAGGTTGTATGCTGATTTTGACTGTCTCAATTTTTGAATTCAGATCCATATTTAAGATTGACCATCTATCAATATCTTTTTTTATTTCTTGTTCCAACCTATCATAGTTTGCTTTATAGATTTTGCTTAGATCTTTAGGTATGTTCACTCCAAGGTATTTTATTTCTTTTTGTTTCCAGTTTAGTTTGATCTTATCAGTTATCTGGTCTAGAGGGTTATAGTGGAATGTCAGTATTTGTGTTTTTGTTATGTTTATCTTGTATCCTGATAATTTTCCAAAATTTTCTATCAAGTTCATCATTTCCATTATTGATTCATCTGGTTGTTCAAGGTAAACTATAATATCGTCTGCAAATAGCCCAATCTTGTGTTCCGCCCCCTTTATTGTTACACCTTTTAATTTCTTATTTTGTCGTATCGCTTGAGCCAGTGGCTCTATGAACAGAGCAAACAAGGTGGGCGATAAGCAGCATCCCTGCCTAGTTGATCTTTGTATATTTACTTTGTCTGTTAAGCTACCGTTTATCTTGATTCTTGCCACAGGTTCTTGATACAGCGTCCTTATGCATTGTACTGATTTTTCGTTAAATCCAAAGCGTTCCAGCACACTATATAGGAATTTCCAGGTAACCCTGTCAAATGCTTTTTCTGCGTCTAAACTCATTATTACTGCGCTTTTCTTTTCTTTATGTATTTGATATGTATTGTTCTCCTGATATTGTCATGTGTTTGACGTCCCTCTATGAAACCAGTTTGATCATCTTCTATCAATTCCGTCAAGAATGTCTTTATTCGTTTACATATAATTGTTGTATATATTTTATAATCCACATTTAATAAAGAGATTGGCCTATAGTTTCCGCATTGTTCTCTATCTTTCCCTGGCTTTAAAATGACTGAAATAATGGCTTCGTTCCATGATGGAGGTATTTTGTTGTTGTTCAACGTCCAATTAAATGACTTTAGGAGCTGTGGCGTGAGTTCTTCTATAAACAGTTTATAAAACTCAGATGGGTATCCATCACTACCTGGTGATTTACCGTTTTTAAGTGACTTAATCACATCTCTAATCTCTTGTGTTGTTATTTCTGCTGTTAGCTTTTCGTTTTGTTGATTTCCTGTTGATGGCAAGTCCAATGTGCATAGAAATTTTTTAATATCTTTAGTATTTGTTTCTTCAGGTTGCGAGTATAGTTCTTGGTAGAAATTATGGAACATTTCTTCGATGTTTTCTGGGTTAACTGTGATTTTATTTGTGGTGGGGTCTTTAATCTTGCATACATTATTCATTGTTTGTTGTTTTCTTAACCGTTTTGCCAGCAGTTTTGTGGCTTTTGGTCCCGTTTCATAATATTTTTGTTTTAGATATCTATTTTTCCTTTCAATTTCATCCATTTGTGTTTCTTTTATCTTTATTTTTTCTTCTTTAATTTCTTGATATATTTTTGGGTCATTTGTGCTTTGATGTTTATGTTCTAATTCCCTCAGTCTCTCACATCTTTGTTCATATGCTTCCAGTTTAGTCTTATTTGCTTTTCCTGTTTCAACAATTAATTTACCTCTTAACACGGCTTTTAGTGCATCCCATAGTATTGTTGGGTCCACTTCTTCATTGTCATTCTCTTGGATATATTCATTTATGTTTACTTTTATTCTTTCTTTCATTTTATCATCATTTAACAGTCCTACGTTAAGTTTCCATGTTGTTTGTCGTTTTCTATTGTTTAAATTTATTTCCATGTATATAGGATTATGATCTGATATTTCTGCCCCTCCAATCCAACAATTTCTCACCCTGTGTCTGTCACCTTCATTCATAAGGAAGTAATCTATTCTAGAGTGTACTTTATGGACTGCTGAATAATGTGTATAGTCTTTTTCGAGTGGGTGCAGGTCCCTCCAAATGTCTACCATACCCATTTCTGCCAGTGAGGTTCTTATGAACTTTGTTACATGTTTTTTGTCTTCTTAACACTTGTTGTATCAATTTCATGATCCATGACAGCATTTAAGTCTCCTCCACAAATTAGGACTCCTTCACTGTGTGTTGCTATGAGATCAAACAGATGTTGAAAAAAACCCTTGTCACTTTCTGGTGGGGCATAGATGTTCACTAATGTGATCTGCATTCCATCTATTCTACCCTTTATTATTACATATCTGCCTTCTTTATCCTGGATTTCCTGTTCACATTCAAATTGTATTTTATTTGAGATTAGTATCATAACCCCCCTTTTAGTTCCTCCCTTAAATGAACTGTAGTAGGAGTTCTTATTGCCAAATCTCTTTAGTTTCACATGTTCTGTCTTGCTCAAATGTGTCTCTTGCATAAATATAATTTCGGCTTTTTCCTTCTTGAATTTTCTTATTATTCTTTCCCTTTTAACAGGTGAGTTCAGACCATTCACGTTTAGTGTTATTATCTTAAGATTTTTACCCATAATCATGTTTTTCCATTTTTTTAACTTGTGCTCCTAGCCCCTTTAACAACAAAAATAACACATATTTATATAAAAACACATTAAAAAATCTCGACCTCCGTACTTTGGGCCTTTCTTCTGCCCACTGGTCCCTGTTGGTGGGTGGAGGGAATGTCCTCACCGAGTGTAGGGCCCTCCCTAGACCTGTATTTACTATCCAAGAAATGGTCATTAGCCTAGAAATGTCCAACAAATATCACTTAAACCTCTCCTAGCCGTCTGTTTCTCTTTTACCTTGTCTTCTTGGCCTTCATTTCTTCTGTGGCTTTCTTAATCTTTGTTATAATCTAGGCTTTCAGTTGAAAGCCTTGTAGTCTTTCCTGGGCCCGCTGCTCCACGTCTCCCCCCGTCTTTTGCCGCTCACTCGCCTCCACTCCGGCTGTCGTGATGCGTTCAGGGCCGCCGCTGCTCCTACTGTTTCCTCCGGCACGTACACCTCAAGGCCCCGCTCCATCATGTCCTGCGCTGCCTCTCTGGCTGTGTTGTATGTCCTCATGCCGTTCTCCCAATGAATCCTCATCTTCGTTAGCGGCGTTTGGAATCTAATTTTTTTTTCTTTCAGCGTTTTTTTAATGTTGGCATATTTCTTCCGCTGCTGCACAATTTCTGTCGGGTAGTCATGATCAAAGAATATCTGCTTGTCGCCGATTCGTATCTTGTTTTTCCACGCTCGTGTCAGGATTCTTTCCTTTACATCATATTTCAGAAAGTTTACCACAACTGACCTGGGTGTAGAGCGTGGGTTCGGGTTCTGTGCCGAGGCTCTGTGCGCTCGTTGAATCTGCAGATCCGCTTCGCTGGGCAGCTCAAGCTCTTTTTTTAAGAACTGATCCATGAATTTCGTCATCGAGTTGCCTTCAATGCCCTCCGGGATCCCGAAGATGCGTATATTGCCCCGTCTGGACCTGCTCTCCAAGTCGGTTACTTTCTCCTGCATCCTCTGCATTTGTGCCGTCAGGGTCTGCAGCTGTTCGCTTGCCTCGCTATTCCAATCTTCCAGCTCTGATATTCGGGCCTGCGCTTCTGTCATACACGCCCGCTGGGAGCGCAGCTCCTCCATGTTTTCTGCTAGCTTGCGCTCCATTTCTCTTCGGAGGCCCATAATTTCCTCCTTAATCTCTTTTTTCAGCTCCTCCTTAAGAGCCGCTAAATCCTGTTGTAGCTGCCGTTTGAAGTCTCTCAACTCTTTACCCAAACTGGCGATGCCAGTGTTCATGGTATCGAGTGTGTCCTCCATTTTCTCTGCTGCAGTCACCTCGTTTTTTTGGGCCCCGTGTTCAGCGGTTTCTCCTGCGTTGTTGAAGAGGAATTCTTTAATTTTACTCTGCTTTTGTCCTTGTGCCCGGCTCCTTCGTGTTTTCATCCCTTAGTTTATTGATCCGCTTATGTCGAGTTGGCCATTTACCGATGATTTTTAATCCGGCTAGGGAGAGCTCTCTGTTTAAGCGTTATGTCTCTCCGCCATCTTCCCGGAAGTCGCGTTGCCGTGTTTTTGACTTAATACATTCACTGGCACACCCGGGCATCCGCGCGTCTATCAAAATGGTAGGAGAGAAGTTTGTTTGGCCGGGGCTGCGTAAACAAGTCAAAGAGTGGGCTGCAGCCTGCGCTGCGTGTCAAAGAGCAAAGGTACACAAACACACACGAGCCCCTCTAGAACCTTTTCACATCCCAGCCAAACGCTTTGATCATGTGCATATCGACTTAGTAGGACCTCTTCCGCTGTCCCAGGGGTTCACACACCTTTTAACCACGGTAGACCGCACCACGCGCTGGCCAGAGGCGGTCCCTCTGGCGGCAACCACAGTGGCAGATGTTGCACGTGCCTTTTTAACAACTTGGGTCGCGCGTTTTGGTATCCCTTCAGACATAACGTCTGACAGAGGACCCCAGTTTGTTTCCGAGCTCTGGTCGTCCATGGCACTCAGCCTGGGGGTGAAAATTCATCGCACGACCGCGTATCTTGGAAAAGATACGCGGTCCAAGATGGCGCCGCGGATGGCAGCCACTGGCTTCTGTTCTCTGATGTTTTTGATAATTTTGTGTGTTTTTTTGGACTTCTGCCCTTCTGTCCGAATCACCTATTCAAGGGAGGAACTACTTTCACTCAGACTACCTCCCAATGCAACTTCTCCGCCAGTTACTGCTGCTGATCTGAAGTTTTTTCAGTCCATCTTAGCTGTGGGAGCAGCGGCTATTGGCGCTGGCCGGAAACGAAGGCGGTGTGGAAAACGTGCCGGTGCGTTAGTCAGGCTGAAGAAACGAGGATTTCGCACGCCGCTCCCATCGATCCATCTGGCAAATATCCGCAGTTTGGCGAACAAAATGGATGAACTGCTGCTCCTGACTCACAAAAACCGGGATTTTAGCAGACCTGGCGCCCTCTACTCCAACGACTGCACCTCAGAGGACCCTTCGGTGAAGCTCCTGAAGTTTGCGGACGACACCACAGTCATCGGTTTGATCCGGGATGATGATGAGTCTGCATACAGGCGGGAGGTGGAGCAGCTGATCCTCTGGTGCAGCCAGAACCATCTTGAACTTAACCCAGCCAAAACGGTGGAGATGACTGTGGATTTCAGGCGACACCCCCCTTCATTCCCCCCACTCACCATCCTCAACAGCACAGTGTCCACTGTGGACTCCTTCAAGTTTCTGGGTACCACAATCTCCCGGAACCTGAAGTGGTCCTCCCATATTGACACTGTCCGGAAAAAGGCCCAGCAGAGGTTGTTTTTTCTGCGTCAGCTCAAGAAGTTTGATTTGCCTCAGGAGCTGCTGGTTGTCTTCTACACCGCCATCATCCAATCTGTCCTCTGCTTTTCCATCACTGTCTGGTTTGGATCTGCCACTAAACAGGACAAGACCAGACTGCAGCGGATCATTAAGTCTGCGGAGAGGATCATTGGTACCGACCTACCCTCCATTGAGAACTTATATCGGTCCATAACCAGGAAACGGGCGGGAAACATCTGTGCTGACCCATCACACCCCGGCCACAAACTGTTTGAACTTCTATCTTCTGGTCGTCGTTACAGATCACTGAAGGTCAAAACCACCCGTCACAGGAACAGTTTCTTTCCTCAAGCCATCACTCTGATGAACTCCTAACATTCACCTAGTCCTACCTGTTTGCTGTACTCATGACTTTTCATCCATTATTACATTGCACATAACTCTCACACTGCTTTTTACTTCATTCACATTATATCACTGAATCTGAGTCCACATTGAAATACTGTGTGATTGTATATTTTTTCATATATTTCTGCAAAGTGTGGTTAGTCCGAGTAAATAACTGCATATATTCCTGTATATATTTGCATCCTTTTATAGAAACGTGGACAGACTGTAATTTACTGTACATACTCTGGTTGTCATTGAATCCTTATTTAAATCCTTCACCTGAACAACGAGAGCAAGTTTTTAGCCAAAGTCAAATTCCTTGTATGTGTTGTGCATACTTGGCCAATAAAGCTGATTCTGATTCTGATTCTGGTATAACCCCCAGGCCAACGGTTTGTGCGAGCGCTTCCACCGGTCATTGAAAGCAGCCCTCAGAGCGGCTCTCACGGACACAAATTGGGTTGATAAGCTCCCATGGGTTTTATTAGGGTTGCGTTCAGCACCTAAAGAGGATTTGCAAGCCTCTCCGGCCGAACTTGTTTTCGCCCAACCCCTCCGGTTACCGGGAGATTTCCTCCCTGAGAACCCTGCTCCGGAGCACCTCCCCGCTCAGCTGCTGCAGAGCGACGCGGGGTCACACACCCTCCCCGGTCCCGTTCATCACAGTTTTCCACGTGTTTTTGTGCCCAAAACCTTGAAGAATGCAGAATTTGTCTTTGTTAGACACGACGCACAGAGGTTAGGTTTAAGGCCACCTTACGATGGACCGTTCAGAGTGTTAGAAACCGGGGAAAAGCATTTTTTGCTCGATTTGGGAGACAGGAGGGACTTAGTCTGCATTAACAGACTCAAACCCGCTTTTGTGTTAGCTGACGACCCAGTACAGTTGGCCAGAGCCCCCCGCCGCGGCTGGCCACCCGGGAGACGCTCTGCTAAGCTTTCACGACGATGTGTTAATGATTCTACTTCACAGATGCAGCAGACAGCCACAGGCAGAGCGAGACCTGCTCACAGCAGATATGGCAGAGAATTGAAGCCCAAGCAGTGGGAAATGTGATCTGTTGTGCCAAGTTTTTTTCTCTCTTGTTCTGTGTGGGGGTGTCATGATTCTATGCGTTTGAAGTGTAACTTGTCCTTATTTGAACGTTTGGGGGGGGTTATATGGTGTATATTTAAGGCACATACTGTATATGGCATGCTTGTATGGTACGCATTCTCCCCCACATGCATCCAGTAGGCATGACGGTGCAGACCCTACAGAGCAAACGTCCAAAGGAACAATGCCCCAGCAGGGACCTCGGCTAGGAGGTGGGTGCTGGGGAAGACGGAAGTCAGAGACAATGTCCCAACGGGAGCCTCCGAGGTGGAGAAGGAGACAGAGGCACCAGCAAGTCTCGGAGGCTATATGTGACTGTGGGTTCATGTGTTTACTGAGCTTCTGTGGGGTGAAGGTGTGAGATACTTGATGTGGGGGTTTAGTATCTCTGGTGTATAAAAGCTGTGAGGAAAGTTGGTTCTGTCTCTTTTCTGCTGAGAACTTTGATGATAGAAGATGTGACTTCCAATAAAGCTTTCCTGAGAAATACACTCAGTCTCGTTTGTAAGGCATCTTCTACAGGGCAACCACTTTTTCACAAAGGATCATGTAGGTCTGGATTTTTTTTTTTTACCCTTAACAATAAACACTGTCATTTAAAAACTGCATTTTTGTGTTTACTTGTGTTATATTTGTCTAATATTTAAATGTGTTTGATCTGAAACATTTAAGGGTGACAAACACAAAAAAATGAGGAATCAGGAAGGGGGCAAACACTTTTTCACACCACTGCACACATTCCCACAGCGAGTCCAGAGACCATTTTAGTTCCTAAAAAAGAAAAATCCATTTTGTCAGTCTTTGCTCCAGAGCAGGGATTCTTTGAAGATACTGTAACCTTCATGTGGCAGTCACAAATTTGAGAATGACGCCACAGAGATGCCAGATAAACGTTACACATTTAGAAGAAAGTCTTTTACACAAGTTTACAAAAACAGGCAGGAATGTATGAAAATAAAGCTACAAACTCAAGAAAAAGTTACAAATGTATGAAAAAGTCACAAATTTACAAGAAGGCAACAAGAAAAATCCCAAAATGAGGTAGTCCCTCAAAGAGTTCCTCTACTGATAGTTCTCCTAAAAAATGGTCAAGCATTTTGTGGTGGGAACGCGACTGTTTTCCATTTCTACTAATTTAGTATAAACAAACTCTATACTGATTCATTTTTCCAGCTCAGTTTATTTTTGTACACAGACAATATGAACAGAATTGAAGCATACTGAATGAATTTCAAACAACTGTCATACAATCTTAAATCTCAAATGTATCACCTTCTAATTAAGGTTAATTATCTGATAAACATTTAGGAACTGTAATGGAACATAAGCAGTGTTTGTAAATAATGAAATAAAATGAACAGGACGCTCTTCTGCTTGGTTTCTGCTCGTCTCGTTGGCTAAACACGTCTCTTCTTCCTGGACAGTTTTTTGACAGCCGCCCTCCTCTGTGACAGACACAAATTATCAGCTACTCAAATCTTTTTCCTGTTTTTTCTGTAATAGTGACAACAGAAACAAACAACAGTGGTTCTGTAAATGAAATAGAAGATAGAAATCCAAACATTGTGGAGTGTGTAAATGAAGAGGCAGATTCATTTCAGACGATTTATTACACATTCACATCTCACAAGCAACGAACAGACTGAACATTTCAGCAGGTACTCTCCTCTTAAGTTTCATGGCATTTCTCCACACACATGACATTTGCATCACACTGCATTCAACCCCCTACGTCCTTGACTCCTTCCTGCTATCTCACCAGGAACCTCCTGAGTATTGTTCTCCCATGTTTATCCAGTCTCTTGTCTGAGATGCTAAATAATCTGGCTCCCCCAAGGTGCTAACCCCCCCCCCCCCCCCCAGCATCTTAGATAGGACGACAGAATAACAGTCCACATGCTGTGATAGAACAATTGAACATCAGTCCACATGCTGCTTTGGCTTCCGTCTCCTCCCATATCTGCTGTAACTGGGGTTTACCGCCTCCATGGCGCTGCTGTGCCGGTGGGGGGCTGCTGGGAGTGTGTCTGACTGCGGGTGGGCTGTGACTGGGGGGGGGCACTTCGGTCTGTCCGTGTGGCTGCTCTGGTGAATCGTTTCCCTGGGGAGCTCTCCGTGGAGGTCTTCCACGCTGAGGGGCCCTAGCCAACAGCACTTGCTCGTCCGCCACAACGAAAGCGGGTTTGAGTCTGTCTATGCCAATTTTTTCCCTCCTACCCCCCAAGTCTAGCTAAAAATGCTTATCCCCTGTTTCCAACACTCTGAACGGTCCATCATAGGGTGGGCGCAATGGAGGCCGGTGGGCGTCGTGTCTGACAAACACGAACTCCGCGCTCTTCAAAGTTTTAGGCACGAAAACACGCAGAAAACTGTGGTGGGCAGGGCCCGGCAGCGTGCCTGTGTTTGCGCTATGCTGCAAAAGCTGAGACCGGCAGCTGCCTGGCGCGGGATTATCTGGCAGAAATTCCCCGGGCAGCCGTAGGGGGTGCACAAAAACGAGCTCTGCCAGGGAAGCTTCCAGATCCTCTTTCGGCGCGGAGCGCAACCCCAATAAAACCCACGGCAGCCTGTCTACCCAATTTGCATCCGTCAATGAAGTCCTGAGTGCTGCTTTCAGTAATCTCTGAAAACGCTCGCATAACCCATTGGCCTGTGGGTTGTACGCGGTTGTGCTGTGAATTGTAACACCCAGGCTGCGGGCCATCACGGACCAAAGTTCGGAAACAAATTGAATCAGAATCAGAATCAGCTTTATTGCCAAGTATATTTACAAGTAAACACACGAGGAATTTGACTTGACATTGGACGCGCACGTTAGGCGCATCCAATGACGCGTCGCCATACAAGGCGCCTGTCAACAGTGGAGGTAAAGAGGGGAAGGGAGGGGGAGGAAAACACAATAGGAGAGAGAAAAAACATAGTAATCAGAATAGTGCTCGTATATGAGCCAAATTTTGACTACACAGAAAAAAACCCTCATGCACAATTAACAGGCAGACAATAGATCACACAAACAAGAGTTGAGAGAGGCAGTGTATATATGAGTCAGTATATGTGTGTCAGTTCGTGTAATGTTGTGTGCATTTGTGTAGTGTAGGTGTGACAGTTGCTAGTGAACAGCAGAGGGCGCCTCCAGGCAGTAGATAGATGTTAAAGTCATGTGACTTATAAACAAGTCCGGAGTCTGTCTCTTCGCTTGCAAATAAAGGCACATGGACTGTCCCTGAGAAGTTCATCCGCTGAAAACAGCAGCTTGGGTTAATTGAGGGCCCCTGTCGGACGTAATGTCCAACGGGACTCCAAAACGCGCCACCCATGCTGTTAAAAAAGCACGAGCTATGTCTGCAGACGTGGTTGCCGCCAGCGGGACCGCTTCTGGCCAGCACGTGGTGCGGTCCACCACCGTCAGGAGGTGCATGCACCCCTGTGATGGCGGGAAGGGGCCCATGAGGTCCACGTGAACATGGTCGAACCTCTTAGCCGGAATACGAAACGGCTCCAAGGGAGCCTTCGTGTGTCTGTGTACCTTGGCTCGTTGGCACGCCACGCAGGCTGTAGCCCACTCTTTCACTTGTTTGCGCAGGCTCGGCCACACAAACTTCTCTCCCACCATTTTGACCGACGCGCGCACTCCTGGGTGCGCCAGAGTGTGAACCGACTCAAACACGCGGCGGCGCCACGCGACCGGGACTACCGGACGCGGGCGACCCATGGAGACATCGCAGATTGGGGGAGGCTGCCATCTTGCAGCACCTTGCTCTCCAGCCTTAACCCTGTTGGTCCAGACTGGAGCGCGCGCACGTCTGCATCGCTAATCTGCTCCGCAGCCATGGCTGTGTAATCTATCCCCATGGGCCACCACGGCGCGCGAGAGGCAGTCCGCAACCACATTCAGTTTACCCGACACATGTTGAATATCGGTAGTAAACTCTGAGATCGCGGCCAGCTGTCTCTGCTGCCGGCCCAACCACGGTTCTGAAACCTTGGCCATCGTGAATGTTAGCGGCTTGTGGTCCACGAACGCGGTGAAGCTGCGCCCTTCCAGCCAGAACTGGAAGTGGCGTATGGCCAGGTGGAGAGCCAGCAACTCTCTGTTGAATGCGCTGTATTTACGTTCGCTGTCGTGCAAAGTTCTGCTGAAAAAAGCGAGCGGCTGCCAAGCCCCGGCGACGCGCTGCTCCACGACAGCCCCTATGGCAACGTCTGAAGCGTTGGTGGTGAGCGCTGTGCGGGCCGCCGGGTCCGGATGCGCCAGCAGTGCGGCGTTTGCCAGGGCTGCTTTAACTTCCGAGAACGCCTGCTCTCGCTCCGGGGTCCATTCGACCCTATCCGCGGGTTTCTGTTTCTTGAGCGCGGCATACAATGGTTGCATGAGCTGCGCCGCGCGGGGAAGGAAACGGTTATAAAAGTTCACCATCCCCAAAAATTCCTGCAGCGCCCTGACCGTCTGAGGCCGGGGAAAATCCGCCACGGCGCGCACCTTGTCGGGCAGCGGGATCGCTCCTTCCGGAGAGACGCGGTGCCCCAAAAAATCAGTCTCCGTCACGCCGAACTGGCATTTCACCGGGTTGATTATTAACCCGTGCTCCTCCAACCTCCACAAAACCGTCGTGAGGTGGGTTTCGTGTTTGTTTTCGGACGCACTGGCTACCAGGATATCGTCCAGGTAGACGAACACGAACGGGAGATCGCGCAGCACTGCATCCATCATGCGCTGGAACGTCTGTGCCGCTCCTTTTAACCCGAATGGCATGCGCAGGAACTTGAATAGACCGAACGGAGTTATTACCGCTGTTTTGGGTATGTCCTCAGCGCGCACTGGGACTTGGTGGTAACCGCGGACCAGGTCTATTTTGGAAAAAATGCGTGCTCCGGCAAGGTGATCGGAAAAATCCTGTATGTGGGGAATTGGGTAGCGGTTGTGCGCTGTGGCGTTGTTCAACCTGCAGAAATCCCCGCACGGTCGCCACGATCCCTCAGCCTTAAGGACCATGTGTAGCGGGGATGCCCATGGGCTGTTTGAGCGCCTGATGATGCCCAACCTTTCCAGGTTGGTGAACTCCTCGCGCGCTATGGCCAGTTTAGCTGCGTCCAAGCGCCGAGGTCTTGCAAAAACGGGCGGCCCGGTCGTGGTGATAAAGTGCTCCACCCCGTGTTTAGCGATGGCCGCGGAAAACGTTGGGACCGTGAGTGCTGGGAACTGAGTGAGCAGTGTGTGGAACTTACCGCCTGTAGCTGTGACGTTGGCTTGTGCTGTTGGCTGGGTCACTCGAGCTATACAGGGGAGAGAGTCAAAGGACAGTGCATTAACCAGGCGCCTGTTAGCAACATCAACCAGTAATCCATGTGCACACAGAAAATCAGCCCCCAGTATATGGTAATTCAGTGCTGCTATGACAAAAGTCCACTCATATGTATGGCCGTGTAGAGATAAGAGCAGAGTCCTCTCACCAAAGGTCTTAATATCCGAGCCGTTTGCTGCCAACATCTCGGGGCCGCTAGGTCCTGCCAGCCGGTCAGCGTAGCTCGGCAGGATGAAACTCTTCTGGGCTCCGGTGTCCAGGAGGAAACGCCTCCCCGAGCGCGCATCCGTCAAGTAGAGCAGCTTGTTCTCTTCACCGAGGGTCGCAGCTGCTACCGAACCCCGGCCTTGGCGTTTCCCGAGCGCTTGAATTGGCACGGGGGCGCACATCTGCGTGCGTTCTCTCCGAAGCGGCGGTGGTAGAAACAGAGCGTGTCTCTCTGGTGCTCCTTGGCCCCCGCTGCTGCTACCGTCGGTGGCTCCTCGCCTCCTCTGGTCGTCTCACTGGGCTCCGCCGCTGCCGCGTTGACTGTGATTGCCCTGGTGGTGAGGATGATCCGGTCTGCCTCCTGGGCTAGCGCACGGTAGTCGCGCGCGGCCAGCAATGGCGAATTGGCCAGAACCGCTCTCGCCACTGTCGGAAGGGTCCGGAGGAAGAGGTGGGCAAACAGAAAGTGCCCGTCGTCCGTGCCCATCAACGCCAGCATCTTCTCAATCAGGTCTATGGCCAAACCATCTCCTAACTCGGTCTGAGTCAGGAGCCTCTCCGCTCTCTCACAGTCCGAGAGCGTGTAGCGCTGGATGAGCGCAGCCTTGAGCGCCTCATATTTGCTGCTGGCTGGTGGCTGATCGAGCAGGCTCGCTACCTGCTGAGCTGTGTGGGCGTCCAGCACTGCGACCACATGGTAGAATCTGGTGTCGTCTGCCGTTACTTCCCGGAGGGCGAACTGGGCCTCGGTGAGGTGGAACCAAGAGTGTGGGTTGTGCTGCCAGAAATCCGGTAGCTTGACTGAAACCGCACACGCGTGGCTGGAGGGTCCAGTTCGGGCTGTCTGTGGGATGGCTGCCGCCTCGCTGTAGCTTCCTGACCGGGCCGGCTCCGGGGATCTTGCCTCGTGTTCCATAATACGTCTTGGGTCACCAGTGTGGAGTGTGTAAATGAAGAGGCAGATTCATTTCAGACGATTTATTACACACTCACATCTCTCTAGCACAGAACAGACTGAACATTTCAGCAGGCACTCTCCTCTTAAGTTTCATGGCATTTCTCCACACACAACATGACATTTGCATCACACTGCATTCAACCCCCTACGTCCTTGACTCCTTCCTGCTATCTCGCCAGGAACCTCCTGAGTATTATTCTCCCATGTTTATCCACTGTCTCTTGTCTGAGATGCTAAATAATCTGGCTCCCCCAAGGTGCTATAGTTCTCCTAAAAAATGGTCAAGCATTTTGTGGTGGGAACGCGACTGTTTTCCATTTCTACTAATTTAGTATAAACAAACTCTATACTGATTCATTTTTCCAGCTCAGTTTATTTTTGTACACAGACAATATGAACAGAATTGAAGCACACTGAATGAATTTCAAACGACTGTCATACAATCTTAAATCTCAAATGTATCACCTTCTAATTAAGGTTAATTGTCTGATAAACATTTAGGAACTGTAATGGAACATAAGCAGTGTTTGTAAATAATGAAATAAAATGAACAGGACACTCTTCTGCCTGGTTTCTGCTCGTCGCGTTGGCTAAACACGTCTCTTCTTCCTGGACAGTTTTTTGACAGCCGCCTTCCTCTGTGACAGACACAAATTATCAGCTACTCAAATCTTTTTCCTGTTTTTTTCTGTAATAGTGACAACAGAAACAAACAACAGTGGTTCTGTAAATGAAATAGAGGATAGAAATCCAAACACAATCTTTTTGCGTGCAGTTACTGAAAAGGAAATTATCGAGACTGTGAGTAAATTTAAGAACAAAAAATCAACGGACTGGAATGAAATTGACATGACAATAGTGAAAAAAGTAATTGAAGGAATTGTTAAGCCACTCACCCACATCTGTAACCTGTCATTTCAAACTGGTAAATTTCCAAACAAAATGAAAATAGCAAAAGTAATACCTCTATACAAAATAGGAGACAGTCATTGTTTCACAAATTACAGGCCAGTCTCTTTACTCTCACAATTCTCCAAAATACTTGGAAAAAATCTTCACTAAGAGACTGGATGATTTCATTGAAAAACACAACCTCCTTACAGACAGCCAGTATGGTTTTAGAGCAGATAAATCTACATCTTTGGCACTGATCGAACTTATAGAAGAAATTACTAGTTGTATAGATTAAAAAAAGTTTGCTGTTGGAGTATTTATAGATTTAAAGAAAACTTTTGACACCACTGACCACAGAATACTACTAAGGAAACTGGAAAGGTATGGGATAAGAGGGGTCGGACTGAGTTGGGTGTAAAGTTATTTAAATAACAGACAACAATTTGTACAAATTGGTGAGCACAAATCACCCTTCATGGACATCACTTGTGGTGTTCCCCAGGGGTCAGTTTTGGGACCCAAACTCTTTATTTTGTATATAAATGACATATGCCAAGTATCAAAAATTCTGAAATTTATTTTGTTTGCGGATGACACAAATATCCTTTGCACTGGTGAGAATTTGCAACAGGTTTTAGAGGTGGTCACAACTGAAATGAAAAAGTTAACGCAGTGGTTCAACAAAAATAAATGATCTCTAAATCTAAAAAAAACAAAGATTATGTTGTTTGGAAATTATAAAATAAATCATGAAATAATGGTAACGATAGATGATACCAGAATAGAAACAGTACAGGAAAATAAGTTTCTGGGGGTGACGCTAGACAATAAAATCTGCTGGAAACCTCACATCAGTCACATGTGGGCCAAGTTGGCAAAATGTATAGGCATACTGGGGAAGACAAGACACATCTTGGACTATAAATCATTGGTCTTACTGTACAATTCACTGTTTCTACCTTATCTTAACTACTGTGTAGAAGTCTGGGGAAACACCTACAAGACCAACCTACAGTCAATATGCACATTACAAAAAAGAGCTATAAGGATAATAAATAATGTAGGATATAGAGACCATACCAATTCGTTGTTTTTAAAGTCACATGTCATAAAGTTCATCGATTTAGTTAAATTTAAGACAGCACAAGTCATGTACAGGGCAATTAATAATCAACTCCCAACTAATATACAAAAAATATTCAAAAAAAGAGACAATGATCATAATTTGAGAGGAGACTTCAACTTTACAAAACCCAAGATACGAACAACCAAGAAAAGTATGTGCATATCTGTTTGTGGGGTGGATTTGTGGAATAGTCTGGAGCCGGAACTGAAACTATGTACAAACAGAAATCAATTCAAAAAGAGGTACAAACATTATTTGCTGAAAGGATGTATGTTAGAAGGGTAGTACTTAGATGTACGATTCACTATGCTCAGTATGGGACACTATGGAATGGTGGGTGGGACAGCACTGTGTATATCTGTGTTGTTTGAGGCTGGTTTTGATGTATGGACATCAATGTATGCTAGGATGGATGGGTGTTAATGTTGATATGAACAAAATACAGTTAATTGTTTACTTGGGGTCTTAAATGTGGTAATTTGTATATAATTCACAGGAGTGTATTTATGGAAAAGAGGAGATGGAATTAATAAGTGTTCACTTCTTCCTTCTCCCTTTTGAACACTGTATACTGTTACTTTATTGCATTTGTCATTTGTTTTGCTTTTGTTATACTTTTTTGTTCGAAATAAACTATCTATCTGTCTATCTATCTATCTATCTAATCTTCACAGGGCTGCCAAATTCAGTCTAACTGAAGGCCTCCACCAGGGTAATAATTCTCTCTTTTTCTTAATTAAAAAAATTCTAAAATAATTAAATATCCAGCGTGCACCCAGAAAAAAAGGAAATTTACAAGACGGGGTTAAAAAAGTCACAAATTTATGAAACGGGGCCGGGGGGGGGGGGGTTTGCAAACTTATGAGATGGCAAAAGAAGTTCAAAATTTATGACACTGGTGAAAAAGTTGCAATTTTAGGAGACTTGGTCAGAAAATCTCATAAATGAAATGAGTGGAAAAGTTGCAAATTTACAAAACTGGGGGGAAAGTTACAAATTTATGAGATTGGGGGGAAAAAGTCTCACATTTATAGAAAAAGTCCAAATTTATGAGGGGGAGAAAGCTGCAGATTTAGGGTCCCTTTACACAGAGATTGGTGGATGGCTGTTGAGGTCAGGTCAATTTTTGATCTGTCACTGGTCCCCTTAAGCCTCAAAAAAAAAAAAAAAAAAGCCGTTTCTGTGCAAATGTTTTAGAGATCGTTGTAAGATTTTAAATGGTTCCTTGAGAGTTTGTTGGGGGACCAAAAAGGTATATATGTACGATGCTTATAGAAAGTATTGACCCCCCCCCCCCGCATGTTTCATCCTTTTATTGCTTTATAAAATGAAATGATGGCCAAAATAATTTGGCTTTTTTGACAAAAATTTGCAGAAAAAAAAGCTTCTTTCATGTCAAAATGAAAACAGATTTTTACAAACTACTGTCAATTAATTAAAAATATATAGGGTAAATTAAGTGTTTGCCTATGTATTCACCCCCTTTAAAGTGACTGACCTAATTCAACAGAGGTCCAGCTAGTTGATGCCTGCAGTCTCACAATTAGTGAAATGGAGATCACCTGAGTGCAGTTCATGTGTGTCAAGTGATTGTAGTATAAAGACACCTGTGTCTGAGATGTCCAGTCGCTGGTTCATCAGTATTCCTGCTACAACTGCAACATGAAGACAAAAGAACACTCCAAGCAACTCAGAGGAAAGATCATTGAAAAGTATAAGACAGGAGATGGCGACAAGATTTCCAACTCCCTGGCCATCCCACGGAATTCAGTTAAATCCATCATTAAGAAATGGAAGCAGTATGGCAGCTGTCTAACTCTGCCGAGAGCTGGCCGTCCTCACAAACTCAGTGATCGAGCAAGAAGACTGGTGAGGGAGGCCACCAAGACACCTAAAACCACTCTGAAGGAGTTGAGAGCTTCAGTGGCCCAGATGGGAGAGACTGTACATGCAACAACTGTTGCCTGGGTTCTTCACCAGTCCAAGCTGTATGGAGAGTGGCAAAGAGAAAGCCACTGTTGAAAAAAACTCACATGAAGCCTCACTTGGAATTTGCCCAAAGGCATGTGGGAAACTCCAAGGTCAATTGGAAGAAGGTTCTTTGATTTGATGAGACAAAAATTGAGCTTTTTGACCATCAGACTAGACGCTATGTGACCACCAAACACTGCACATCACCACAAACAAACTGTCTCCACCGTGAAACATTTTGGTGACAACGTCATGTTCTGGGGGTGCTTCTCGGCAGCAGGCCCTGGAAGGCTTACAAAGGTAGAGGGGAACATGAATGCAAACAAATATAACCAAATCCTGGAGGGTAATCTGATTCAATCTGCAAGAGAACTACAACTTGGGAGAAGATTTATTTTCCAGCAAGACAACAACTTCAAGCATGCAGCTAAAGCTACACAGAAATGGTTCAAACACAACCGCTTTCTCTATAAAGGGCAGTCACATCTGGAACACAATGCCAAATGAAATTAAAATAATAACGGACTTTAAAACATTCACTAAAAATGTTAAAAACTGGCTGAAAAATAAACAAGAATGTACTCATGTATGAATTAATTGTCTGCAAAGTGAGAGTGAATGAAGGGAAGGAATAAATGTGTTTGTTTATAGTGAGTGACGGAGGGAGGAAGGCCTGAAATAGGCAAATGTGAGTTATGTTATATGTGTTAAATGTGAGTCAGGCTGTTATATTTGTGTATTTATAATATTTATAATATTTATGTTAAGTGTGAGTCAGGCTGTTATATTTGTGTATTTATAATATTTATAATTGTGTATTTATAATTTTTCTGCATTGATGTATGTGGTTATTGTGTATATTTTTTATTTTTATTTTTTTCCCATCTTTACTTGATTCTTTTTTCTAAAGCCCATCCAGGGACAAGAGTTGCAAATTAGCTAATAGCTATACACTCTATGTGCAACACATCAGATTGATTGTCTTTGATTAATTGTCTATGTTTATTGCACTGTCCCTGTCAAATAAACTAATCTACTACTAACAAGGCCAATGCTCTGGAGTGGCCAAGTCAAAGCACAGATCTCAAATTTGTGGCTGGACTTGAAAAAGAGCTGTTCACGCCTGATCCTCGAGCAACTTGACAGAGCTTGAGCTGTTTTGCAAGGAAGGATGGAGAAAAAAATTGCAGTGTCCAGATGTGCCAGCCTGATTGAGACATGTCCACACAGACTCAGTGCTGTGTGGACATGGAGCCATTACTCATCCTGATACTCTCCCTGTATATACTCTCCCCCCGGTTCCGGTTCCGCCGGACCGGTGGCGCCACACGAGTTGGCTGCCCGTTGCAACAGCCTTTTTTTTTTATCTTCCTTCTTCTTTCTACACCTTTCACTCTATATATACAGTATATCACGGACACACAGATCGCCCCAAAGGTCTCCCGAGTCGGCGAACGGAGCCTCTGTTTACAGCAGGAGACGTTACAGCAGGGAAGAGCTAGTGCTAGCTAGCACTCGGCCACCACCCGATGCTAGTGGAGAGACTCGATATACCGGGAACTGTAGCGAAAACGACGCGGGTGCCGGGCTGGAGTTTGGGCGGCGTGCGGGAAATATAAGACGGAATGATAAAGAGTGATGGCAAGAACCAGGCAGACCGCCCGTAAAATCTGCTGGAGGAGGGGGCCCCCGGGAGGCAGCTGGCCACCAAGGCTGCTCGGAGAAGCGCTCCGGCCACCGGCGGAGTGAAGAAGCCTCACCGTTACAGGCCCGTGGCTCCGAGAGAGATCAGTCGCTGCCAGAAATCCACGGAGCTGCTCATCCGTAAGCTGCCCATCCAGCGCCTGGTGAGGGAGATCGCTCAGGACTTCTAAGACCGACCTGCGCTTCCTGAGCTTCGCCGTCATGGCTCTGCAGGAGGCCGGCGAGATCTACCTGGTGGGTCTCTTCTTCGCTAAGAGGGTCACCATCATGCCCAAAGACTTCCAGCTGGCCCGCCGCATCCGCGAAGAGAGAGCTTAGACTTTCTGCTGCACATTCACCAACCATAATGCTCCGCACTGTGTCTATATATATATATATTTATAGTAATATGTACATGTGTTTAATAGCTGCTCTTGTTTTTTCTTGCCTTCTGATTGTTGCTCTGAGTGTTGCTATCCCTGTGCTGTTGCAATCCTGGAATTTCCCCATTGTGGGACTAATAAAGGCTTATCTTATCTTATCTTATCTTATCTTATCTTATATGGAAGCTTTGGTCCGTTTCACCATTGTTGGTCTCTGCTACTACTGCAACATTCATGACAAGAATTATATAATTTATATAATTTTAATTGACAGTTTGTAAAAATCTGTTTTCACTTTGACATGAAAGAAGCTTTTTTTTTTTTTTTGCAAATTTTTGTCCAAAAAGCCAAATTATTTTGATCATGATTTCATTTTATAAAGCAATAAAAGGTTGAAACATCCAAGGGGAGGGTGTGTGTGTGAATACTTTTTATAGGCAGTGTGTATATATATATATATATTTGAGAGGTTTCTAGTCCTGTTCTACCCCCTTTACACAGGGTTGGGGATGGGAGGGAAAGTCACAAATTTATGACACTGGGGGAAAAAAGTCTCAAATTTATGAAAAAGTCCAAATTTACGAGGGGGGGGGAGTCACAAATGTAGGAGACTTTGGCTGAAACTCACAAATTTATGAAACTGAGGAACAAAATTTGACATTTATTATGGGGCCAGGGCCTTGATACAGACTCCTGTTCACTACAACACTGATGCCTCTACAACTGTACCTTTGCTGTTTGACGGGTGGGTTTCTTGAACTGTGCAGACTCTGTGTGAAGAAAAGTCATCAGTGTAAACATGTTGTTGAATAAAATAACAGCTTCAAGTGAGCAGCACGAAAACGTACCGTTTTCAGAGGGAACATCCTCTTCATCACACGTCTTCTCTGGACGTTCCTGTAACCAATAAGCTGATGGTAACACGCAGAGGTGGGAAGAGTGGCCAGATAATGTACTCAAGTCAAAGTAGTGTTGCTTTATGACATTAAAAATTACTCGAGTACAAGAGTAGTCATCAAAAAGATTACTTGAGTAAGTACCTGCTGAAAAAGTTACTTGTGTAGTAACAACTAGACATATCTGCTAAATATAACAGTTGGGTAGTGGTTAACCCTCAGGGATCGTTTAAATATTAAGGTGTGTTCAGACCAAACGTGGGTAAATTTAGTCATGCGACCAGACATGTTTGGTCTGAACATACCTTTAGTCACATTTGCACCTCTAAGCACAAAAAATGTGCTTTTCATAAGGTAGCCATAAAAATTATACATTAATATTCTACTTTCATTGCGCTAATTATTTTCACCTACATCTGACCTAATTAGGGCAGCATGGTGGCGGAGTGGTTAACACTGCAACAACACAGCAACTCACCCTTGGCCAGGGGATCCTGGGTTCGATCCCAGCCCCCCGACCAACAGTGACCTGTGTAGAGTTTGCATGTTCTCCCCGTGTCTACATGGGTTTACTCTGGGATTTCTCCGGTTTCTTCCCACATGCCAAAAACATGCAAGTTAGGTTAAGTGGCATCAAACTGGGGATTCTAAATTGTCCTTAGGAGTGAATGGTTGTCTGTCTGTCTGTCTTGGCCCTGCGATGGACTGGCGATCTGTCCAGGGTGTACCCTGCCTCTCGCCCAAAGATGCTGGGATAGGCTCCAGCCCCCCACGACCTGAAAAGGATTAAGCGGAAGAAGATGGATGGATGGATCTGACCTAATTATTGATATCTATTATTCATTAATTTCTAAATATTTTAACTAGAGATGTTAACACTTAATTGGCTTTCAATTAATTCCCAATAAGAATTCATCCATCCATCCATCCATCCATCTTCTACCGCTTAATCCTTTCGGGTCGCGGGGGGGCTGGAGCCTATCCCAGCATCTTTGGGCAAGAGGCAGGGTACACCCTGGACAGATCGCCAGTCCATCGCAGGGCCAACACAGAGAGACAGACAACCATTCACTCTCGCATCCATACCTAAGGACAATAAGAATAATAATATTATAATAATAATACTAAATTAAATTAGTTGTCAATTAACTGATAACCCGGGAGTGTCATGATCCCGGGTTCGGTTCCGTACCGTGCTCGGGTCTCCTGTTCATTTCCCTTTTTTTCCCATGTATGGATTTAATTACGTTTTTGTTATTATGTCTGTGCTTTTATTTTGACAGTGGCCGTGGCAGGACTTCCTGCTGTCAAACCTGCTCACGACCTGTCATGGCTGCTTGCACTTTGTAATTACAACTACTCCACACCTGTTTGTTGTTTATGGCTTTCTCCCTATTTAAGGTCACAAGCTAGACTCTGTCTTTGCTGCGATCTCGTCAACCTTAGACTGGAGTTCCTACGTCCGGCTCCAGACTCGCTTCAGCGTCAGGTTTCGCTCTCGCTACAGTCATATGTAAGTGTTTATTCTACAGCATCAGGTTTCGCCCTCGCTATTCTCTTATGTAGGTGTTTGTACTCTTTGTGTTTCATGTTTAGTGTATGTGTTTTGCCCCTCGTGGCTCTTTATTTTGTGACTTTCTTTTTTTCCACAATATCTTTATTGAACCTTTTTTTTTTTTTTTTTTTAACAAACATATTTTGTGACTTTCTGTTAATAAATAAGCAAACTCACTGTCGGCATTTGACGTCTCATTCATGCCCTGTAAAGGGCATATTTGACAGTAGATTGCAGCCAGCGAGGTACCAGCTGCAGTGAGTTTTGTTTTTTGGCTCTGAATTTTTCCCTTACCGGGTGCCAGTGCTTCTTGTTCGGGGGAAAGTTATGCATCATTCAGGACGTGGTATCCTATGAGCCTGGGTTTTGAGCTCGTCCAGGCTCTGATGGAAATTGATGACCTCCTGGCCAACGCACGCCCATATTCGACTCCCAAGCACGCACTATGGTACCTGGACCTCGCGGAGGCTACTGTTAAACATCATCCTCACCTTGCCAAGCACGCTGAGGGCAGGGAGAGGATGGCTGAACTTGCAGTGCTTCAGCAGAAATATTGTGAGCTGATGAAGAGTTCCAGCAGGAGACTGAAGACGAAACAGACGGTGAGGCACTCCCGCTCCTCGCCCCGGGATTGGGTTCCTGCTACGCTTCCAGCCCCTGTTTCTGCGGAGGAGAAGGCAGCCGGGGTTCCCAGGAAAGATGAGCAGCGGGCAGCTGAACTCATCAGGGGCCGTGTGGCTGAAGCTCGCTCTGCCTACTACCCCGGTGAAATTCTTAAGAGCGTGGTGGCAGCTGTTAGACTGGTGGAGGCTAATCCTGGACTTAACAATTTTCCTGAGTTCACCAAGCTTCTGGCTTCAGTTTCAGCGCAGCAGCGGCACTTTCCTAATTTAAATTTAGCCTCGCCTCCAGCTAGAAGATGTCACCGTCCTGCTCGAAATCCATCTCCATCCCCGAGACACGGTCGTTCCGAAGGGAAGGGAGTCTCCTGACTGGGTCAATCCTCCGCGGGGCTCCCGTTTGGATCCTGCTACGGGCTGCCAGAAGAACTCTCTTGTCTCCCAGCCAGCTGTTTTTCCCTTGCCACGGCAGAGAGTGAAGACAGCAGCCTCAGCCTCCGGGTCACTTTTTTCTGCTGTTTCGCCAGCTCCCCTACCCCGGGGGCTGCTTTGGCTGCTCCTCCCTCCTCCTCGGCACTTTCTTCAGCTGCTGCAAGTCCTGTGGTTCCTTGTCCAGCTCCGCCTGTCAATGATCCTGTTGGGGCAGCTCCTCCTTGTCTGCCCGAGGGGTCCACCATCACCAATTCTATGGGAGAGGGAAGAACCATGCCTGCTGCAGCAGGAACTATTGGACCCCAGGAAAACAGGCAAGTGTTTTTTCATTCTTTTCCACAATTTGATGAATTACCTTGTCTGATTCGGGGGGGGGGGGGGAGGCGCGCTCAGGTTATGCAGTCCACTGAGCCTCCACCACCTGCTGCAGCCACTAAAACTCATCTTGCTACCTCTGTGTCTCCTCCTTTACCCCCCAAGTGACCGCCGGTGCCTGGATTAAACCGCCGAACAAGGGAGGAGCCTGCGGCCCTGGTGAGCCAGGTCCCAGCCACGCAGCCACGTCATGGACAGAGGAGGAGGGCTGCCAGCCAGTTGGCGACTGCACCGACGGTGAAGCGTCCCTGGGTCTCCAGTGAGCAGAAGTCAGCCACAGTGAGTGACGGACCTCCTGCTGCCACACCGACGGAGCCATCGGTGTGGATTACTGTGCTAGGGGGTTCCAGGACTGCCGAGACCATCATGGCTGCAGTGGCCCCTGCAGCCGAGTGGGAACCTGCAATTGACCTCCTAATGACCGAGCCTGTTTCTACTTTGTTGCCTGGATCTCCGGAGTCCTGGACGGCTGTTGAGCTTGAGATCAGGCATGTGCTCTATTTTGTCTCTCTATTTCTATTTTGGAGCAATCTTGCCTGTCTCTTGGGGAGGAGAGCCGGGTGCAGCCGCCCGCTGCATTCGAGCTCGCCTCGCCGGGCTCCGCCGCTGCCGGTGACCCTGACCCCTTTTGTCTCTCTACTGTGCTCGAGCCTTCTTCCAGGGTCACCGGCGATGTTCCAGCTTCGTCTGACGTCCCTGAGGGTCCGGGTTTGTCTCTGGAGGTCATTCAGGGTGCTGCTTCATCCCTGCCCGAGGCCGTTGTTTGGGTCAGAATCAGAATCAGAATCAGATTTATTGCCATTGTTCATGTAGTACACAAACTAGGAATTTGTCTCGGTGCAATGCTGCAACATTAAAAACATGATAAAATAAAAGAAATAAACTATACATGCAATAAAGTGTAGAATAAGAGTGAGTAATACTGGTCAGCAGTTAAATATATTAGCGAGCAGCAGATAATGTGGAGAACCATATAGTGCAGTCGGTAATGCAGGAAGAAAACAGTGATGATTGACATGAGTCTGGTTGAGCTGCTGTACATAGTGCACGAGAGTCAATAAGTCACTTAGTGTTCAGCAGTCTGATGGCAGAGGGGAAGAAGCTGTTCATGTGACGGGAGGTTTTAGTCTGGATGGACCGAAGTCTTCTACCTGAGGGGAGGGGGGCAAACAGTACGTGACCAGGGTGTGAGGGATCGGCTATGATCCGGCCAGCACGCCTCCGGGTCCTGGAGATGTACAGATCCTGGAGAGATGGGAGCTTGCAGCCGATCACCTTCTCAGCAGTGCGCACGACGCGCTGCAGCCTTAGTCTGTCCCTGGCAGTGGCTCCTGCGTACCACACGGTTATGGAGGTGGTGAGGATGGACTCGATGATGGCTGTGTAGAACTGCACTAACATCTTGGTGGGTAGCTTGAGCTTCCTCAGCTGCCGCAGGAAGAACATCCTCTGCTGGGCCTTTTTGATGAGGGAGCTGATGGTCGGCTCCCACTTGAGGTCCCTGGTGATGGTGGTGCCTAGGAAGCGGAAGGAATCAGCAGTGGTGATGGGAGAGCCTGTGAGGGTGAGGGGGGGGCAGAGGGGTTGTGACTTTCCTGAAGTCCACAATCATCTCCACTGTCTTCAGAGCGTTCAGCTGCAGGTTGTTGTTGTTGCACCAGGACGCCAGCTGGGCCACCTCTCTCCTGTAGGCGGACTCGTCACCGTTGGAGATGAGCCCGATGAGGGTGGTGTCGTCCGCAAACTTGATCAACTTGACAGACTGGTGGCTGGAGGTGCAGGAGTTGGTATAAAGGGAGAAGAGTAGGGGGGAAAGTACACAGCCCTGGGGTGATCCGGTGCTGATGCTAGCAGAGTCTGAGACAGTCTTTCCCAGCCGCACATGCTGCCTCCGGTCCGTCAGGAAGTCGGTGATCTACCTGCAGAGGGAGTCAGGCATGTTGAGCAGGGACAGCTTGTCCCGGAGCAGAGCGGGGCGGATGGTGTTGAATGCGGAGCTGAAGTCCACAAACAGGATCCTGGCGTAGGTTCCCGGGGAGTCCAGGTGCTGCAGGATGGAGTGGAGGGCCAGGTTGACTGCGTCGTCTACAGACCTGTTGGCTCGGTAGGCAAACTGCAGCGGGTCCAGGAGAGGGGTGGTGATGGACTTGAGGTGGGGCAGGACCAGGCGCTCAAAGGACTTCATGACTACAGAGGTGAGCGCTACAGGTCTGTAGTCATTAAGTCCAGTGATCCGTGGCTTCTTGGGGACAGGGATGATGGTGGAGGATTTGAGGGAGAGCGGCACGTGGCATAGCTTAAGGGAGGTGTTAAAAATGTCTGTGAAGACAGGAGCCAGCTGTTTCGCACAGTGTCTCAGGGTGGAGGGAGACACGCCGTCCGGACCGGGGGCCTTGCGCGCGTTCAGTCTGGAGTCTGGTCCCAGTCTGGTCCCTCCTCGGGTTGGGTCCACAGTGGGTGCAGCATTGGCCCGGTCGGGGTCCGCTGCGGGTGCTGCTGTACTCCAGTCTGGAGCTGCCATGGGTGATATGTTGGCCCAGCCGGGATCCACCGCAGGTGCTGCTAGGCCCCGGTCTGACGCTGTCGTGGTCCCCCTCTTCTTTCCACCACCAGACACCATTGGGGTTCCTCTTCCCCGGTCCGGCTTCCTGTCTGTGAGCCTCCCGATGGGTAAGCCGCCTCCCGGTTTCCCCCTCCAGTCCTGGTGGCTGAAGAACATTGGCCGGCTGCCTGAAAGACTGGGCTGTCGAGTCAGGTGGTCTAGATTCTCAGGCAGACCACCCGACTCATTTCATCAGGCGGTTCGGCATTCCTTGGATTTCGGTTGGCCCCCCGAACTCTTTTCTGGTAGTCAGGGTCTCTGGGGTGTTGGTTGGCCACCTGGCCTTTTCCACTTGTCGGTCGGGTGGAGCCAGGACGCTGGGAGGCCTCCGGAACTGTTTCTTTGTTTATTATTTATGACCCAGTTTCCTTTATATTGTTATTCATGATGGTTTCACGTTTAGTGTATGTGTGTTTTGCCCCTTGTGGCTCTTTATTTTGTGACTTTCTGTTAATAAATAAGCAAACTCACTGTCAGCATTCGGCATCTCATTCATGCCCTGTAAAGGGCATCCCTTTCAGTTGGCATTTATTTTATGAAATGTAGTAGCATTACCAATCCAGGCGGGGGTGCACGCAGTCACCTGCTGCTGCCTTTCAAACACAGCAAAAGAAAAGATTAGAAGACGCCAAGCCCCCAGAAGTCTCTGCTCATTCATCGGGGCATCACTTCTAAAGTGAGTCATCAAAATTCAAAAGATTATTAAGGAGGTTAGCAGGTACAGAAGATTCCTATGACTCGTCCTAACCCCGTTATTTACATACAGCAGATTGTGAAATGACGGCAGTGGCAGTAGTCATAAGTACCGCTTTCTCTAGAGTCTTCTCTTTTTTCTCTGTTGTAGAATCATATGAAAAGTTGCTTTTTATAACATTTATTAGCCCCAACTCCATCACAATCTGCTCTTGTCCATCATTGTTTAATAAACAAAAACACAAACACAAATCAATGTGCCCATTGGCAGAAACCCATTTTGGCAATGCAGGAACGCATTCAAACCAGCAGACAAGAAAAAAAAGTTTGGTAACGCATTAGTGATGTGCGTCGGCAACGGCATCACTGTGACGCAGCTGTATAAATCCAACTTTAATCTACTTTTTTTTAAATTCAGAATTTATCATATTTTATGCTGCTGAAGTTTAATATCGATAATATAGTATATTGTGGGCAACACACATTGCGGGCTCACTTTTCCACAGAGACATGACTGCATGTGTATTGAGGGTGTCACGTCTGCAAGGACAAAGGACTCGAATCTGCAGAAGATAACGAGGAGGTGTGAGATTTGTCTTTTTGTCCCACAGAAGATGCCCCGGAGAGATTTCTGGTTCATCAAGAAATGAGAGACAATGGTGAAGATTCAAAGGGATGCTTTGTGACTGTATGTTTACTGAAAACACCATGTGACTTGAATTCTGATGCTGGAAACATATAAAAGGGTGATGAGATATGATTCTTTCTCTTTCCTGCTTTGAGAATGCTAGAGGATGTGTTCTGTCAATAAAGCTGGTTTACGAATTAAACTCAGCCTCATCATTCGAGCACATCTTCTACACTGGTGACCTACGACAAGAAATGAGCACACAGAATTCTCCCGAGCGGGGCTCGGCCGAAGCCAGCCTGATGGCCGCCTCCACGATCCGGCTGCCCGATTTCTGGCAGCACAGCCCGCGCTCATGGTTTAGCGCAGTCGAGGCGCAGTTCAACCTCTGGAGAATCTCCAACGACGACACAAAATTCTACCATGTGGTAGCGAAGCTGGACAGCGACACGGTCCAGAGAGTGGAGGATTTGGTTAATCATCCACCAGACAGCGACAAGTACAGCGCATTGAAGGACGCGCTGATCAGCCGTATCACCCCTTCAGTCCAACAACGAGCAGAGGGGCTCCTGACGTTGACGGAGTCAGAGAACGATAGACCTGCGGACCTGATGGTGAAGATGCTGAGGCTCAAAGACTCTGAGGATGGCGAATTCATTTTCGCCCACCTTTTCCTTCGAACCCTGCCGCCAGCAGTGAGAGTGGCCCTGGCAGAGTCGCCCCGATTGGCCAGGCGAGACTACCATGGGTTGAGCAAAGAGGCACAGCGGCTGGTCGACGCCCACAAGCGGAACGCGGTTTCGGCCGCGGCTGCTAGCCCAGGAACGGCATCCGGAGACAGCGCAGGTCCAGCGGCCGCGGCGCCAGACGCACCAACGACGGCGGCGATGGGGGCCAGACGACGCGGAGCGGAGGTCGGCCCGTGTTTCTACCACCGCCGTTTTGCAGAGAGAGCGTACAGGTGCGTCCCACCGTGCAACTTCAAGCGCCAGGGAAACGCCAAGACCGAGGGCCGGTAGCAGCTGCGACCCTCGGCAACGAGAACAAGCTGCTTTACCTGACGGATGCACGCTCGGGGAAACAGTTCCTCGTGGACACGGGCTCTCAGCTGAGTTTCGTCACACCCACCTACGCAGAACGGCTGATGCCGTCTAAAGCTCCCTGGGTGTCAGTGTCAGCAGCGAACGGCTCTGCGATTAAAACGTTCGGTGAGAGGACCATGCTTCTGTCCTTACAGGGCCGTTCATTTGAGTGGACATTTATTGTAGCAGCAGTCAGTTTCAACATGTTAGGGGCTGATTTTTTGTGCTCACATGGTTTATTGGTTTACCTTGCTAATAGACGTCTGATTAATGCCCTGTCCTTTCATTCTATTCCCTGCACAGCTCGGGTGGCCCCGCCGACTGCACATGCCAGCGTCTCAGCTGCGGGTGGTAAGTTTCACACATTGCTTGCTCAGTTCCCAGCACTCAGTCCCCACGTTTTCGGCAACGGTGGCTAAACATGGGGTGGAGCATTTCATAACCACCACCGGCCCTCCCGTTTTTGCAAAAGCTCGGCGCTTGGACCCAGCTAAACTGGCCATCGCGCGCGAGGAGTTCACTAATCTGGAAAAACTGGGCATTGTTAGACGCTCCAAGAGCTCTTGGGCTTCGCCGTTACACATGGTCCCAAAGGCTGACGGCTCGTGGCGACCTTGCGGCGATTTCCGCAGGTTGAACAACGTTTCAGCTCATGACCGCTACCCGATTCCGCACATTCAGGATTTTTCTGTTCATTTGGCAGGGGCGCGCATTTTTTCTAAAATAGACTTGGTGCGCGGTTACCACCAGGTTCCAGTGCGCGCGCAAGATGTACCCAAAACAGCGGTCATAACTCCTTTCGGCCTTTTTGAGTTTTTGCGCATGCCTTTTGGCCTCAAGGGGGCCGCGCAGACTTTCCAACGCATGATGGATGCAGTTTTACGCGACCTTCCTTTCGTGTTCGTTTATTTGGACGATATTTTGGTAGCCAGCGCGTCCGAGGGCGAGCACGAAAAACACCTCACAGCAGTTTTTCGGAGGCTGGCAGAGCATGGGTTAATAGTTAACCCAGCGAAGTGCCAGTTTGGGGTGGCGCAGATTGATTTTTTGGGACATCGCGTTTCGGCAGAAGGAGCGGTTCCTCTTCCAAATAAAGTGCGTGTCATAACGGATTTTCCGCAACCTCAAATGGTCAAGGCGCTTCAGGAGTTTCTAGGGATGGTTAATTTTTACAACCGGTTCCTCCCAAGCGCAGCACGGCTCATGCAGCCATTGTACACCGCGTTAAAAAAACAAAAGCCCGCAAATAAAGTTGAATGGTCTCCGGAGCGGGAGCGCGCTTTTGCCCAGGTCAAATCAGCCCTGGCAAACGCAGTTTTGTTAGCGTACCCAGTTCCAACGGCCCGCATGGCGCTCACCACTGACGCTTCCGATATAGCGGTGGGGGCGGTAGTTGAACAGTTTGTGGCAGGTACCTGGCAACCCCTCGCGTTTTTCAGCAGAACTTTGCGCGATAGTGAGCGTAAATACAGTGCGTTTGACAGGGAGCTTTTGGCCCTACACTTGGCCATCCGTCATTTTCAGTTCTGGTTAGAGGGGCGACGTTTCACTGCGTTTGTGGATCATAAACCGCTAACGTTTGCGATGGCCAAAATTTCAGAACCCTGGTCAGACCGACAACAAAGGCAACTAGCCGCAATATCGGAGTTCACTACTGATATTCAGCATGTCGCGGGTAAACACAATGTTGTGGCAGACTGCCTCTCGCGCGCGGTAGCACCACCAAGCCCCATAGGGGCAGACTCTGTAGCCGTGGCCTCGGGCCCGGGCAGCGACGCGGGAGCGCACGCAGCCCCGGTCTGTGTTGGGTTAGATTATGCAGCCATGGCTGCGGAGCAGGTTAACGACGCGGACGTGCGCGCGCTCCAGTCTGGACCAACAGGGTTAAGGCTGGAGCACAGGGAGCAACAAAGTGGTATGCCCCCACTAATCTCTCACCCGTGGTGCCAGCCGCGTGGCGTCGCCGCGTTTTTGACTTGGTCCATTCTCTCGCGCACCCAGGGGTGCGCGCATCGATTAAGTTGGTGGGGGAGAAATTTGTTTGGCCCAGGTTGTGCAAACAGGTCAAGGAATGGGCGGCAGCCTGCGTAGCGTGTCAGCGAGCCAAAATACACAGACACACTAAGGCCCCGTTGGAACCTTTTCACATCCCCGCTAAGCATTTTGATCACGTGCATGTTGACTTGGTGGGCCCGCTCCCATTATCACACGGGCACACACATCTTTTGACGATGGTGGATCGCACCACGCGTTGGCCAGAGGCGATTCCTCTGACATCAACCACAGCGGAAGAAGCTGCGCGAGCATTTTTAGCAGCGTGGGTTGCGCGTTTCGGGGTACCGTCGGACATAACGTCCGACAGGGGTCCCCAATTTATTTCCGAACTATGGTCATCGATGGCCCGCAGCTTGGGGGTGAAGATTCATCGCACCACCGCGTATAACCCCCAGGCTAATGGTTTATGCGAACGCTTTCACAGGTCATTGAAAGCAGCCCTCAGAGTGTCGCTGACGGATACAAATTGGGTGGACAAACTTCCATGGGTTTTATTGGGGTTGCGTTCTGCACCTAAGGAAGATTTACATGCTTCCCCGGCTGAATTAGTTTTTGCACAACCTCTCCGTTTGCCGGGGGAATTTCTCCCCGATAATCCCGCACCAAATGGCCCCCCTGCTCAGCCGTGGCAGAGCGACTTGGGAGCAAACACGCTCCCTGGCCCGGTCCATCACAGTTTACCACACGTTTTTGTGCCAAAGGCTTTAAAAAATGCAGAGTTTGTTTTTGTTAAACATGATGCTCAGCATCCAAGTTTGCGGCCGTTTTATGACGGACCGTTCAGAGTGCTGGAGACCGGGCAGAAGCATTTTCTGCTAGATTTAGGGGGCAGAAGGGAGTTGATTTGCATAAACAGGCTCAAACCCGCTTTTGTTTTGGCTGATGAGGAAGTGCAGCTCGCGAGCCCCCCCCCCGCCGTGGCAGGCCGCCGAGAGGACATTCTCCAGAATCTTCACAGAAAGGTGCTAACAGCTTTAATCCACAGGTGCAGAGAGATGTTGCAGAGGTAGCAAAGCCAGGTTGCAGCAGATTCGGCAGAAAGTTAAAACCTAGGCAGTTGGTGGATTGATTAGCGATATATGGAGTGTTTTGTGTTTTTCTTTTTTTATGCCATGCAGGTTTTGCCCTTACTAGACGTTTGGGGGGGGGGGTAGTGTGGGCGACACACATTGTGGGCTCACTTTTCCACAGAGACATGACTGCATGTGTATTGAGGGTGTCACGTCTGCAAGGACAAAAGACTCGAATCTGCAGAAGATAATGAGGAGGTGTGAGATTTGTCTTTTTGTCCCACAGAAGATGCCCCGGAGAGATTTCCGGTTCATCAAGAAATGAGAGACAATGGTGAAGATTCAAAGGGATGCTTTGTGACTGTATGTTTACTGAAAACACCATGTAACTTGAATTCTGATGCTGGAAACATATAAAAGGGTGATGAGATATGATTCTTTCTCTTTCCTGCTTTGAGAATGCTAGACGATGTGTTCTGTCAATAAAGCTGGTTTACGAATTAAACTCAGCCTCATCATTCGAGCACATCTTCTACAATATATTTATTTTAATTTTTATATTTACTAGTGCATACCTACTAGTATATTATATACATATATAATATGAAAAATGAATAAATGCATTTTATTTTCTGATTTTGTTTTATGCTGTTAATGTTTAATTACATGTTAGATTACAATAAAATCAATAAATCATTGAGGAATATAACATCAATTTTTTGTTCAGTAGCAAACTATAATTAGCTTTTTATATTATAGACAGCTCATATTGATAACGAGGGAAATTCATATTCTCAGGAAAAATGCCGCTGAGCAATTAATCGTGAACAGATTGATAAGGTGAATCAACTAATGATTAATGAATTAATCGATAACTTGTATCCCTAATTATAACCCTTTAAATACCTGGTTTTTGTCATGACGCCACCATGTTTTTAGATTAAAAAAATACAGAAAATTATTATTTTCAATACATTATGGCAACGAAATTTTTTGTGTTGAATTATTACAGCCTGAGATATGTCAATGATTAGCAGCAACAATGGTTTTATGCATTATATGACAACGCCATCTAGTGGAAATAGCATGTTTTTTTCTCCATATGCCAAATATGGTCAAAATGGCACCACCTGGTGGAGAGTAGTAAAGATGATCAATTCCAAGACAAAAACCCAGATTGACACCCAGATATAATGAAAGTACCAAGGTGCTGTGCCTGGTAGCCTGGGAGGGCTATGAAAGAGTGGCACTCCGACCTCTACCTGGCCTGGGATAGTTATTACAATACCTTTTTCGTGGCTGTACTGACAAAAATGGTGAGTTAAATTTGTGTTTATTTAGAAAACAGAGCCTTATCTTGAAATTCTGGCAAATTAAAAGTCGAGAAAATATAATGATACAATGACACAAGCCTTTAGTTCCACTTAATTTTGACTGAGCAAGCTGGAAAGCTGGAAACAGAAAGACAGACACACACACAGACAGACACACAACCACACACAGACACACTGAGTGATTAACGTATCCCTCCCTTGTGCCCAGATATAATAAAAAGCATGTATTGTGCTTTCATGGCAGTGAGATCAAAAACTGCAGTTTTAATGGGTTTCAATGGGACATTTTTGGAGCTCAGCAGTATGAGTGTAACGCCTACTTGTACACAGTGTATTTTAATAATAGTAATTATCTATAAATGCAACAAATCTATGTGTGTGGTGTATCTGCGTGTTCCTCACATATCTCTCAAACCATTCATCAAACTGGCCCCAGATTTTATAAGTCCTTTGCTGAGGTTACGAGGGTGTGCATGCCTGAGTATGGAATTGCTCAGTCAAAATATGTAATTTTAATCAATAAAAGTTTAGTCACCGCTCCGTTTCCTCATGCTCTGGCTTATAGAAGTGTGGGTGGGGTTTTGGATTGACTCCGTACTGTTCAGATAACATGAAGCATCACAACCAGTCAACAGAGCGCTCCATAAACAAAACAAGGAAGTGAAAAGCAACAAATTTGACCAGAGAAAGAGAATACTGAAGATTTAATGCTTAAAAAAACTATACTATAATGTTGCTGTGATTCTGTACCTCTAAAGGATAATTTGGCATATGTGGAGAACACGAGGTGCGCGGGTGCACTGGGAGGAGCAGCAGCTGGCCCGCCTTACCACAGTTCTTCGCAGGGAGCAAAGCCCAGCCTGCGCTGTTAACGGGAGTCTTGGCTGCTGCTTCACCCATGTGCCACCGCTGTCCTTTGTGGCACCACAGGTTCAACATGGTGCTCCTGGAACTTCCGGTTATGGCGGCCACGTAGGAAGACGTGTTTCACACTGCTCTGCTCCTAAAAATAAAAAGTTTACTAAAACTCTCTTAATTGGAACAAAAACCCATCCCAGCGTTTTGGCGCGGATATGGTAAAGACCAAGGTTGGGAAATTAGGTGGAGGAAAAGGCAACTTGACAAAACAACCCAAACTAACGGACTTCCACGCTCGAGGCGAGGCAGGGAAAACTCCAGAGACAATGGCGGAGGAGGGAGCCAGCGGCGGAGCGGGAACTGCTGAAGATGGGACAAACGTAGTGCTCACTGCCATCAACTCCATGAGAACAGAGTTTTCGTCTAAATTTCATGGGATTATAGCAGCAGTAGAAGGAATGAGAAAGGAAATAAGTGACTGTATAGAGCGAGTATCGCAGGCGGAGCTCCAAATTTCAAGCGCTGAAGATGACGTCACCAGCCTACAAACTAGTCTGCAAACACTGGAATTAAAATGGAAACGTCTGGAAGATAACGTCCTGGACTTGGAATCCCACTCGCGACGGAATAATTTGAGGCTGGTGGGCCTTCCGGAGGGAGCGGAGGGACGGGACTCATGTTGCTTTTTGGAAAAGTGGATTCCAGAAGCGCTGAACAACACGGATCTGCAGTCATCGGTTGTTTAAGAGAGCGCTCACCGAATCGGCCCACCGAGAGATAATAAGACACCACCAAGGACGCTGATTATGAAGTTCCTCAACTACAGAGACAAGATGACAGTCACCAATGCGGCGCGAGCTAAAGAGGAAATTAAATACCAGGATCAACAGGTGCGGTTCTACCCAGACTTCGCCACAGGAATTCAACAATTAAGGAGGCAGTTCGACCCCGCCCGCAAAGAGCTGCGCAACCTAGGGATTGGTCACGGAGTGATTCATCCGGCAAGACTGCTGGTCACATATAAGGGGAGAACCCACACCTTCAAGACCCCTCAAGAGGCGCAGGAGCTCATCAAGCAAATCCAAAAGGAGACTGGTGGGAGCTAAGCATGAACATGACAAAGGTAGAACTTTTAAGCATTTGTACAGGCATCTGATTGATCTGAAACATATAACATGTCTACAAAATACAGACTGTATTAAAAAAAAAAGCTATGATGTACAAAGTTGCTATAAAACTTTGAAGTTATGTTGAAAAAACTACAGAAGAGAGTTAATGTTATAAGAATAGTAGTAGTGTCAGGGTGATCGAGAGGAGAAAGAGAGAGTGGTTTGACTGATCCTCGCAGGTGTGGAACAGTCACTAGCTATACCGGGAGACGGAATATTTTGATTTTGGGGGGATCACCACGAATGTGGGGAAAGGGAATTTGTTTTTATTTAGTTTGTAGGATGAATGTTCCATCATCCATGTTTTTGCTTCTCTGTAAGAGTATGTTCATATTGCAAGGTAATCTCAAACTCCTTATTGATCATAGATCAAAGCATTAATCTTAATTTAACTTCATGGAATTGAAGAGGTCTACAAAATCTTAAAAAAAACTTAAACAAGTTATGAATAAAATAAAAGACATAGATTCAAAAATTGTATTTTTACAAGAAACTCATCTATTAGAGGAGGATGTAAAAAGAGTTAGGAGAAGATGGCAAGGTAATGTGTTCACCTCATCATTTTCATCCCGAGCTAGGGGAGTTATGATTCTCATACATAAAACAGTCCCATTTCAAATGAAAAATGTAATTAGAGACACATTTGGAAGATATCTAATCATCCAAGGATCTTTGTTATTAGAAAATATAAATCTGGTGAACTTATACGGCCCCAATATTGATGATCAAAACTTCTTTGTTAATTTATTCCTCAACTTTATCATCACTTACAGGGCAACATATAATAGCAGGGGATTTTAATTGTACATTGAATCCCAGTATAGACAGATCAACAGGACTGGACTGTACGCACAATGGATGTAGGATGACCATTAATCATTTTATGAAAGAATTGAGATTGCTAGATATATGGAGAGAAATGAAACCACAAATCAAAGCCTATTCTTGTTATTCTAATACCTATAAGACATTCTCACGTATTGACTATTTTTTGATCTCTACAGAATTAAGGTCCAAGATTCAAAACTGTTTCTATGATAATATTGTGATCTCTGATCATGCACCCTGCTGTCTAATATATGTAGATAAGAAATTGACAAAGGACCCAGTTAGGTGGCATTTTCAACATAAATGGCTTCAGGATGAGGAATTTGTTAAGTACATAGAAAAACAGATAGATGAGTTCTTTGATATCAATACTACACAAACAACGGCATGTATAAAGTGGGAGGCTTTCAAAGCTTTTATTAGGGGGCATATTATTAGTTATACAGGTTCAAAATCTAAGAAGACCCGAGAGGAGAGAGTCCAATTGGAACGTAAAATAAAAATCCTTCAAGAAAAGGTGTATGCAGGAAGTAACCCACAGTTAGAGAACGAATTACTGACTCTGAGAGCTGAATATGACAAAAAATCAGCGAATAGAGCTGCCTCGTGTCTTCTAAGATTGAAGCAAACTTTTTATGAACAAGGTGAAAAATCAGGAAAATTATTGGCATGGCAGATTAAACAATTAGAATCTAAAACACCAATTACCAGTATTATAAGTAACGGACAGGTAGTTATAGATCCTTTAGAAATTAATAGTGCCTTTAGAGATTATTATGGAAAACTATATGATACAAAAAATGAAACTGACTTAACAAAACTAAATGGGGTTTTGGGTGGTTTATCTATACCAGGGGTCGGCAACCCGCGGCTCCGGAGCCGCATGCGGCTCTTTCATCCCTCTGTTGCTGCTCCCTGTGGCTTTGGAAAATAAATAATGAGTATTTAATTAAAATGTATTTTATTTTAGTTCATTAGTTTTTAAAATGTAATTCTAAATTTGAAGATTATGGTGATCTTGTAAAATCTAAAAAAAAACGTGTAAAAGTTTAATCACCGTCAGCGAAATTCAACACGAAGTCGGAAGTCGTCTCCCGCGATAACCCGGATGTGTTGTGTTCAAGCTACTGCTGTATTGTAAACAGCCCTGCGATTGGATAGTTGCAAACGATTGGGCCAATCAAATGGCTCGTTGTATGCTTTTTCAAAGATTCATGTCGGCGTGTTCTCGGGGATGTGATTTTCTGTTAATTCGCCGAATTCCGCTTTATTTTATCTTCCAGGAAGATAAAATACGTTAAGTACATTAGCGGCTTGTGGTCCATGAACGCAGTGAAGCTGCGCCCTTTCAGGCAGGACTGGAAGTGGCGTATGGCCACCGGTAATTGATATGGCCAGGTGGAGAGTCATTAACTCTACAACGGCTGTATGAGCTGGGCTGGCGCGAGGGATTAAACGGTAATAAAAGTTAACCATCCCCTTTTATGATTCCAAACAGTTTGAAATTGACAGTGCACAGTGGACATTGACTCATAACTTTTGAATATTTCTAAGACTTGGCTACATCAAAAAAAAAAGAAAAAAAAAAGAGATGGCGGCGCGCCTAGACGCAGCGGCCCCTCTTGGCATCAGCGAGTGTGAGAGTTTTAATCATCCCAGACGTACATTCTGTAAAACTTACAACCGTGAGACCTTATTAAACATCAAGGTACTGCACGCTGCAAGAATCGCAGCGATCGGTTGTGATTTGGACATTCTACGCCAGCATGGAATTTTGGCGGAGTCCCCGCTGGAAGCTACCCGGGAGAGGAGAAAGCGCAGACAGTGTGAACGCAAGCAAAAGCGCGGAAAAAGGGCCGGGATCCATGCTAGGCTAAAGGCTAACCCCTCCAGACCAGCGGTACTGTCGCTTCTTCTCTCAAACGTCCGCGCCCTCGAAAACAAGGTGGACGAACTGCGTCTGCTGAGAGAAACCCGGAGAGAGTGGAGGGACTGCTGTGTGTTTGTTTTCACCGAGACATGGCTCCACGACAACATTCCTGACGAGGCCATTCAACTGAAAGATATGGGGATGTTCCGTGCCGACAGGGAAAGGGCGAGCTCCGGTAAGAGCCGTGGGGGTGGGCTATGCATCTATGTTAACAAGAACTGGTGCGTTAATGCCACGTTAGTGTCTAAACACTGCTCTCAGTTGGCGGAGTTCCTTATTGTTAATTGTCGGCCATTTTATCTGCCGAGGGAATTCAGCAACGTGTTTGTAGCTGGTGTTTACATAGCACCGAGCCCTAATCCTAAAGCTAATGCTAAGAAGGCACTCGGGGTACTGCACGATGCGATCAGTGAAATCCAAACTTCACATCCGGACAGTTTTGTGGTGGTTGCAGGGGATTTTAACCACACCAGCTTAAAGACTGTGCTCCCCAAGTTTAAACAATGTGTAGACTTTAAGACCAGAGGAGAGAATATGTTGGACTTAGTGTACACAAACACAGATGCATATAAAGCGATACCCCGCCCCCATCTCGGCCGTTCTGATCACATGTCCGTGATGCTGCTGCCTGCCTACAAACCTTTATTGAAGCGCAGCAGGCCAGCAGTGAAACAAATCAGGATTTTGCCAGAGAGTGCAACCTCTGCACTGCAAGACTGTTTTCAGCACACAGACTGGAAGATCTTCAAAATAGCAGCCTCCCAGGAAGACAAGACAGATGTGGAGGAGTATGCTGATACGGTCACCAGCTACATCGCGAAGTGCACAGAGGATTTCACTACAGTGAAGACCATCACTATGCGGGGTAACCATAAGCCCTGGATGACTGCAGAGGTGCGCTCGCTGCTTACAGCCAGAGATGCAGCCTTCAGAGCGAAGGACAGGATTGCCCTCCGCTCAGCCAGGTCTGCGCTTTCAAAGGGAATTAAGGCGGCAAAGCGCGCCTGTGCGGACAAAATCCAGGGACACCTCTGTGACACTAGGAACACCAAGCAGATGTGGCAGGGAGTTCGGACACTGACGGGCTTTAAGTCTAGGCAGGGGGTCGATGATGACGACGCTTCGCTTCCAGACAGGCTTAACGACTTCTTTGCACGTTTTGAAGCATCAAACTCGACAATCAGAGGGAGGGCCGGCCCACCCCCACCATCGGTCGGACCAGCTTTTACCATCAACACAGCGGACACACGGAGGACCCTATCCAGAGTCAACCCACGCAAAGCTGTAGGTCCAGACAACATTCCGGGACGTGTGCTCCGAGACTGCGCGAGCAAGTTGGCGGATGTCCTGACTGACATTTATAACATCTCCCTGAGTCAGGCCATCGTTCCCAGATGCTTCAAGACCTCTATCATTGTACCGGTGGCAAAGAAACCAGTGGTGTCCTGTTTGAATGACTATCGTCCTGTTGCACTGACACCAATTGTGATGAAGTATTTTGAACGGCTTGTCAAACTACACATTACAGCCTGCCTCCCTGCATCACACGACCCGCTCTGGTTTGCATATCGTTCAAACCGCTCCACGGAGGATGCTATAGTCACCACCCTACACTCTGTCATCACCCACCTGGACCAGAAAGACACCTACGCCAGACTCCTGTACATTGATTTCAGCTCAGCATTCAACACCATTATTCCCCAGAGACTGATGGAGAAATTACTCCTTCTCGGTCTGAACACCGCCACATGTCTCTGGATCCTGAATTTCCTGACTGAGAGACCTCAGTCTGTCCAGGTTGGAAACAACATCTCCAACTCTGTCATGCTGAGCACCGGATCCCCTCAAGGCTGTGTACTCAGTCCACTGTTGTTTACACTTCTAACACATGACTGTGTATCCAAACACGAGGGGAACCAGATTATTAAGTTTGCAGATGACACCACGGTGGTGGGACTTATTCAGAGGGATGAGGAATCAATGTACAGGGAAGAAGTGAGAGACCTGGAGGGCTGGTGCAGGGAGAACAATCTGGTGCTCAACGTGGACAAAACGAAGGAGATGATTATCGACTTCCGGCGGTCCCAGCCTGAGCACGTCCCCCTCAGCATTGGCGGCCGTTTAGTGGAGAGAGTAGAGAACATCAAGTTCCTCAGAGTGCAGATCTCGCAGGACCTGACCTGGAGCAAGAATTCCTTGGAGATCAGGAAGCGGGCTCAGCAGAGACTACACTTCTTGAAGAAACTCAAACAGGCCTCTCTCCCCATCTGCATCCTCAGGACCTTCTACAGAGGTGTGGTGGAGAGTGTTCTGACGTACTGCATTGCTACATGGTACTCCAGCTGCAGTATGTCAGACAAAAAAGCCCTGCAGAGGATAGTCAAGGGGGCGGAGAGGGTAATTGGAGTCTCCCTCCCCTCTGTCCAAGAACTTTTTCAGAACCGTTGTAGGAACAGGGCACTGAACATTGTCAAGGACCGTTCTCACCCTCTGCATAAACACTTTGAACTTCTTCCATCTGGTAAACGATTCCGGAGCATCAGAGGCAGAACCACCAGACTGATCAACAGCTTCCTCCCACAAGCTGTCAGGATGCTGAACAGCTGACCCGGAATCTCTCATACACACTACTGCACCTACGGACATTTTGTATATTATAGTTAGTTATTCTTTTTCCCCAAGTATGTCTCAGGGATGTGTGAATACATGGGGGGGTGGGGGTGGGGGGTGGAGCTATGTGGGAGTGTGTCTTATTCATGCTGCTTCTTATACGGATGCCGAGAGAAACGCAATTTCATCTTGCCTGCACTACAGTTGTATGTACAGCAATATGACAATAAAGTTTGATTTGATTTGATCAGTGATTGTGCAAAATGAACTGCTCAAGACTCAATAGAGATTGAAACTGGTGATCTGAAATGAATGCTGAAATTATAAAAAGTAATGGTATGTTGGAATTTTATTTCTATTATGGAACAGATAAAATTAACTGATTTTGATTTGATCAAGTGTTAAAGCATGTGATGGGTAATGCTTGTTGGAATATTTTAGGAATGCTATCTTCTTGGAACATAAGTCAATATTATACAGTAACTAGAAAAGCACTCGGAGAGCGCAGACCTCCGCCAAGCGGCACAGTTCCCCCCATACAGTGTTTGTGTGTACGTTTTCAGATTCCCTGAGCATGAAAAGATATGACTAGCAATTGGATTCACAATGATTATTTGTTTATTTGACATGGACAGTGCAATAAACAGACAATTAATGAATGACAATCAATGTGATAGTGATAGGATTAGTGGTTCAGTAGTGTAAAATGGGGCTATAAGGGACGGCGGGTTAATAAGGGACACTTTTGTGGGAAATGTTTTAAATGTAATTCTGCTTTTTTTATTTTGAGCAGGACGCTGAGTTGTGTTGTTATTGTCAAATATCCATGAATCCTTCATCAAATCTAGGCGGAAGCAAAATTAAAAAAGCAGAATTACATTTAGAAAAGTGTCCCATATTACCCCGCCGTCCCTTATAGCCCCGTTTTACGGTTGTAAAAGCATTGCCTCCTTGGCGGAGGTAATAAACTGAAGTGTTGGTGTGTCCATCTCCTCCACTGACGGATGCAGATTGGTTAGACAGGCTGCCGTGGATTTTATATTATATTGGGGTTGCGCTCCGCGGCAAAACAGAATTTAGAGTCTTCCCCGGCAGAGAGGTCGTTTTTACGCAGCGCCTATAGCTGGGCGGGGAATTTGTGGCAAATAATGGGGCGGCGGACAGGTGTCCGTGTCAGGTTTTGCAGCGTGGCGCAAAAGCAGGCCCGCTGGCGGGCCCAGGGCAGCAGTGTTTTCCGTGTGCTTTTGTGCCTAAAACGTTGAAGAACGCGGAGTTTGTGTTGGTCAGACACGACGACCAGCGCAATGTGCGCAGCGCCTATGGCTGACACAGGCACGCTGGGCGTCCGAGGCCAGCAGTGTTTTCCGCATGCTTTTGTGGCTAAAACGTTGAAGAAGGCGGAGTTTGTGTTGGTCAGACACGACGCCCAGCGGCCTCCATTGCGCCTGCGCACATGTTGAAAATGGCCCTATGTCACAGTGTTGAAAAATGCTTTAAAAAAATTCCTGTATCCAGACGGTGAACCGGATCACCCCCAAAATTTAATCAGTTCTTCCTTGTACCATTTCCAACAACGCCTGAAAGTTTCATGCAAATCCATCCAAGACTTTTTGAGTTATCTTGCTAACCAACAGACAGACAGACAGACAAACACACAAACCCTGGCAAAAACATAACCTCCTCCTGGCCTTTTCGGCCTGGCGGAGGTAATAAGTGGCATTCAGCTGTTTGTTTTATGTCATTTAAGCACAGTTCTGGTACTTAAAAATCATAAAAACCCAGGAGCTTCGGGGGGCTTTGCCCCCCTTGCCCCCCATCCCACCCCGGACCCCGCTGGGGGACTATGTCCCCCAGACCCCCTGCTGAATTTTCAGATAATTTCCCCAACCCCAAATCACATCGCTGGTTCGTGTTGGAATTCTGAGCTTTCGGTATTGTTTTCAGCAGAATTATGAGATTTTTATCGAAGGATCAGGAGTCATCAGTGCTAGAAATAGCACTCTCCTTTCAACCCAATGTCAACCTTCAACCCAATGTCTTTTTTTTTTCGGAGTTCAAAATGTTTTTGTTGCATGCAGAAATGTAATTTTGTTCTCTCTGCAGGAGTTCCCTGATTTCATAAATGCAACACATTATAGTTTGTTTATACATAGCATAAAGGGAAAAAAAGTTATATGCAGTGTTATTTCATTTTAAGTGTCAAAAGGGTTTTTGTGGCTCTCAGTGTTTTCTTTTCTGTGGGAAACGGGTCCAAATGGCTCTGAGCGGTAAAGGTTGCTGACCCCTGCCCTGGACAGATCGCCAGTCCATCGCAGGGCCAACACAGAGAGACAGACAACCATTCACTCTCACAGTCATACCTAAGGACAATTTAGAATCCCCAGTTGATGCCAATTAACCTAACTTGCATGTTTTTGGCATGTGGGAGGAAACTGGAGAAATCCCGGAGTAAACCCACGCAGACACGGGGAGAACATGCAAACTCCACACAGATCACTGTTGGTCAGGGGCTGGGATCGAACCCAGGATCCCCCGGCCAAGGGTGAGTTGCTGTGCTGCCGCAGTGCTAACCACTCCACCGCGCCGCCCACAACCAGAATCAGAATCAGAATCAGAATCAGATTTATTGCCATTGTTCATGTAGTACACAAACTAGGAATTTGTCTCGATGCCATGCTGCAACATTAAAAACATGATGAGAAAAAGAGATAAACTAAAAAACTAAAGGACTGAAAACGTGCAATAAGTGTAGAAAAATAAGTAATAAGTAATAATGATAATAATAATAATAACAATACTAGTAATAATGAGTAGTACTAGTCAAGGCAGTTTTAAAAAATTAGCAAGTAGCAGATAATGTGAAGTACCACATAGTGCAGTTGATAATGCAACAGAAAAACAGTGATGAATGACGTGAGTCTGGTTGAGCTGCTGTACTTAGTGCACGAGAGTCAAAAAGTCACTTAATGTTCAGCAGTCTGATGGCAGAGGGGAAAAAGCTGTTCATGTGCCGGGAGGTTTTAGTCCGAATGGACCGAAGTCTTCTACCTGAGGGGAGGGGAGCAAACAGTACGTGACCAGGATGTGAAGGATCGGCTATGATCCGGTCCACTAGTTGTCAAATTGAGAGTCTGGAGAGCAAGTGAAGGATACAGATTTATATTATATTAATACATTTGAACAAGGAGCATTATGAGGAAACAGGATGAAAAGTAGCTTCTTTTAAATAAAACTTTCATCTCTAATTTATGAAAATATCAGGAACTAAAGCTGTGTGATCACTGTTGAAAGTAGGAGATGGGTGATATTTTTCAGATTTAAACAATTTATGAATGTGCTGATAATTAAAACTATGCAAAAATTATGGTCAGATATTCAGAAATTTATTTTTCAGCACAAAACAATTTATAATATATATCTAACATTTATTTCATGAATGAAGCTATATAAATGAAGCTATAAGCAGTTTTTTTCCCACTGCTGTAGTAGGAATTCATTAATGCCACATAATATTCAGAGCTATGTACAGTATATAAAAAACTTTATAAGCAGCATAATCTTTATTTTAAAGGTCAAATTGCCGTTGTGGCTCTCAGCCACGTCTGTTTTAGTCGGAGACGGGCAAAACGGCTCTTCGGCTGGCAAAGGTTGCAGACCCCTGATCTATACCGTGTATTCCAAATGAAAACAGGGAGATGCTGGAGTCTAAAATTAGTCAAGAAGAAGTTGGGCAAGCCATTGATAATATGAAATCAGGGAAAAGAGCAGGACCAGAGGGTCTTCCAGTTGACCTCTGTAAAAAATTTAAGACTAAATTAATAAAACCACTGTTGGAAATGGTTTTAGAAGCATTTCAAAATGGTAATTTACCACCATACATGAATGATGCCTTAATTATACTGTTGCCAAAACCAGGTAAACCCCCTAATAAATGTGAAAACATGAGACCAATAAGCCTATTAAATGCTGATCTTAAAATAATCTGTAAAATTTTAGCAAAACGACTACAAGAAATATTACCAAATATTATTAACTGAGATCAGAATGGCTTTATAATGGGAAGACAAGGCTTCCATAATGTAAGAAGACTATTTAATATTATTTATTCCAATAAAGAAGCACCGGATACAGCTCTCCTATCATTGGACGCCGAAAAGTCCTTTGACAGGGTCGAATGGCCCTATCTTTTTGAAGTCCTACAAAGGTTTGGACTTGGAAATAATTTCATAAAATGGGTCCAGATAATATACAATAATGCTACAGCAGAAATCCTAACAAACAGCAATATCTCAAAATCAATAAAAATCAATAGGATGCCGACAAGGCTGTCCACTTTCACCCTTATTGTTTACTATGGCAATTGAACCTTTAGCGATGGCAGTACATTTACATCCACAAATATATGGAATTAAAGTAGGACTGACAGAACATAAAATCTCCCTGTATGCCGATGATATAATTTTGTTTATGTCGAATTTTAAAAAATCAGTTCCGACCTTGTTAAATTTAATAAAGAACTTTGGGGAAATATCAGGATATAAAATAAATAAAACTAAATCTTCAATATTAATGCTAAATGAGACCCAGAGAAATCACCCAGCTCCTGAGGCAAATCAATTCAATGTTGTAAATCAGTTTAAATATTTAGGAATTCAAATTTTGCCTAAGTTAGAATCAGTCGCCAATGCCAACTATGAAGCCTTAATGACAGATATTAATGAGTTGCTTCAGAGATGGATGTCACTACCAATGTCGATTATCGGGAGAATTAATATACTAAAAAGTAATATCTTACCAAAAATACTTTATTTATTTCAAAACATTCCTTTACCACCACCTTCAGATCTATTCTCAAGAATTAAAAAAAAGTTAGTGGAATTTATATGGACCAATAGGAAGGCTAGATTACGTTTGTCCTTACTACTGTATATTTACCATTTGATCGTGGAGGTCTGAAATGTCCAAACTTTATGTTGTATTACTGGTCAGCACAACTGAGGTCTATGACATATTATTTTTCATCAAATGATCTTCCTCACTGGACTGAAATGGAATCATACAATTTACCTTTACCTCTTCCCTTATTCATATACTCAGACTCGGCTAAAAATCTACAGAAACAAGTTAAAAATCCAATTGTAAAGCACATGATCAAAATATGGTGTGAAACCAAAAAATACTTAAAAGAACCACTCACTGTCACAATTTAGCCCAATATGGGGTAATCAATATTTTACACCAGGGAGAGCGGATGCTGTATTTAAAATATGGAATTTAAAAGGAATTCAAAAGAGTCACGCTCAGATAACATGTCTTTTGAAGAACTGAGGATTAAATTCAATCTTAATAGAACACATTTTTAAAAATATCTTCAGTGTAGAAGAGCTTGGAATAACGAGGCGATGTGACTTATAAACCAAAGTTTATTATCAGCTTCGCTCCTCTAACAAGTCTCATCTCAGTGCAGAAGCAGAAGTAGAATAGAGGAAGAACACATTCAGCTCTACATACTTATACCTACACATAACAAAAGACATGCATATTAAAGCTGACATCCCGCATTATCTTAATCCCCCTCCTTTGTCTTCGTATCCCTCCACCTGGCCCTGGGAGGTCAGGGCGATCGATCTGGTCTCCACCGCAGCGCCTCGGATGCTCTTTGATCTCCGCTGACGGTTGAGACCTCTTTGTCCCGTTCTGAGGTGTGAAGTCGCTTTACATATGTAATCACCAAACATTCTCACATGCTTATACATATGTAGGTTATGGGATATATGATTAATATAGACCACAGTCCCCACCAAACGACTAAGAAAAGGACAATAGAAAAATTCACAGTTTAAGATAATTATTATGACATACTGACTGCTACACCTCTTGACAAAGAAGAAACTTTCCAGCAGCTATGCTCCTGTAGAGAATTCAGTGGTAATCATAACAGCATAGTAATATCACAAATCAGTCCTAAACTGTTACAGCACAATTAGTGAACAACTTTTGAGTAGTTTGCATCAGTCCCTGTGCTGTCTGGGCTTAAATCTTCTTCCGAATCTGCTGTGGGTCCGTTCGGGCGTCCTGGTGGGACCTTCCTGTAAGGAATCTGCAGCTTGGGAAGGAGAGTGATTATTTGTTCCCTGCAGGGGGGCTGAGTCTTTTCTCTTGGGGGGTCTACCCCGCCGAGGTGCTCTCGCCAACCGTGCAGGCTCGTCTCTCAACAAGAAGGCAGGTTTAAGTCTGTCAATGCTGACTGTTTCTTTTCTGTCCCCAAAATCAAGCACAAAATGCTTATCACCAGGTTCCAGCACTCTGAATGGTCCATCGTATGGTGGGCGGAAGGTTGGTTTTAAAGCTTCATGCCTAACAAAAACGAATTCAGCGTTTTTTAAAGCTTGGGGGACAAAAACCCGTGGAAAAGAGTGATGTGCCGGCCCGGGGAGAGAGTCCGGTCCGTTGCTGCCTAAAAACCTCAGGGCTGGAAGATGCCCTGGCTCTGGGTTCTCTGGTAAAAATTCACCTGGGAGCCTGAGAGGTTGTGCAAAAACTAATTCCGCTGGGGAGGCGTCTAGATCCTCTTTAGGTGCAGCACGCAACCCCAATAAAACCCAAGGAAGTTTATTTACCCAATTTGTATCCGTTAGTGAGGCTCTGAGGGCGGCCTTTAAAGACCTGTGAAAACGCTCGCATAACCCATTAGCCTGAGGGTGATAAGCGGTGGTGCGATGAATTGTCGCTCCTAAGCTGCTGGCCATGGCTGACCAAAGCTCCGAGACAAATTGAGGCCCCCTATCGGACGTGATGTCCGATGGGACGCCGAAACGTGCCACCCAGTTTGTCAAAAAAACGCGAGCGACTTCCTCCGCTGTGGTTGACGCCAGAGGGACCGCCTCAGGCCAGCGCGTAGTGCGGTCTATCATCGTTAACAGATGTGTGAAACCTTGGGAGGAAGGTAGTGGTCCCACGAGGTCGACATGAACGTGGTCGAACCTTCTAGCAGGGATTCGAAAAGGCTCTAGAGGGGCTTTTGTGTGTTTGTGTATTTTGGCGCGCTGACAAGAAATGCAAGTCTTTGCCCATTCTTTTACGTTTTTGCGCAGGCCAGGCCACACAAACTTTTCGGCGACCATTTTAACCGAAGCGCGCACACCTGGGTGCGCGAGGGAGTGAATTGAGTCGAAAATACGGCGGCGCCATGCAGCTGGGACTACCGGGCGAGGTCGGCCGGTTGAGATGTCGCATATTAGGGGGGGTACACCGTCGCATAAACCCCTTTCCTCCAGCCTTAACCCTGTTGGTCCAGACAGGAGTGCGCGCACGTCCGCATCACTATTTTGCTCCTCCGCCATGGCTGCATAATCTATCCCTATGTGGATTGGGGCTGCGTATGTGTCCGCGTTGGCGAAGAGTTCTGCGGCTGAGGTAGTATAATCTGTCTCCTCGCGCTCTGGCGATGTCACAGCGTGAGAGAGGCAGTCTGCTACCACGTTAAGTTTGCCTGCCACATGTCGAATGTCTGTGGTGAACTCTGAAATCGCAGCTAGCTGTCTTTGTTGCCTGCCTGACCACGGCTCAGAAATTTTAGCCATCGCAAAGGTGAGCGGTTTGTGGTCTACAAAAGCCGTGAAACGCCGCCCCTCCAACCAGAACTGGAAGTGGCGGATGGATAAATGAAGCGCTAGCAGCTCCCTGTCAAAGGTGCTGTATTTACGCTCAGTTTGGTTTAGCGATTTGCTGAAAAATGCCAAAGGTTGCCAGGTTCCGCCGACATGTTGTTCTACAACCGCCCCTATGGCCAGGTCTGAAGCGTCTGTGGTTAGCGCAATGCGGGCCGAGGGATCAGGGTGAACCAACAATGTGGCATTAGCTAGGGCACTTTTTACTTCCGCGAAGGCGCGTTTGCGCTCCGGGATCCATTCGACCGCGTTGGAAGGTTTTTGTTTTCTGAGCGCGTCATATAGGGGCTGCATGAGCTGAGCTGCGCGGGGGAGGAAACGGTTGTAAAAATTAACCATTCCCAAAAATTCTTGCAGCGATTTGACCATTTGTGGCCGTGGGAAAGTTTTTACTGCGTGAACTTTGTCTGGCAGTGGGACTGCCCCCTTCGGTGAAACTCTGTGTCCCAAAAAATCAATTTGTGACACGCCGAATTTGCATTTGGCTGGATTGATTATTAACCCGTGCTCTTCTAGTCTCTGAAAAACCATAGTGAGATGCTGTTCATGTTCTTCCTCAGATGAGCTGGCTACCAGCATATCGTCGAGGTAGACGAACACGAAAGGGAGGTCGCGTAATACTACGTCCATCATCCGCTGAAAGGTTTGAGCAGCGCCTTTGAGGCCAAAAGGCATCCGCAAAAATTCAAAAAGACCGAAGGGGGTTATTACAGCTGTTTTAGGAATGTCTTCCGCTCGAACGGGGACTTGATGATAGCCGCGGACCAGGTCTATTTTTGAAAAAATGCGCGCACCCGCCAGATGTAGTGAAAAATCTTGGATGTGAGGAATAGGGTAGCGGTCATGCGCTGTCGCATTGTTTAATCTGCGGTAATCGCCGCACGGTCTCCAAGAACCGTCGGATTTCGGGACCATGTGAAGCGGTGACGCCCAGGGGCTTTTTGAGCGCCTGATAATGCCTAGTTTTTCAAGGGTGGTAAACTCGTCCCGAGCTATGGCGAGCTTGGTCGCGTCTAAGCGCCGAGCTTTGGCGAATACGGGTGGGCCCGTTGTGGGGATAAAGTGTTCAACCCCGTGCTTAGCCACTGTAGCTGAGAATTTGGGAATTGTGAGTGCTGGAAATTGGGTGAGGAGTTGATCAAACTTACCTCCTGCTGTAGTGACGCTGGCCTGCACGGGTGGTGGAGAAACTCGAGCTGAGCAGGGAATAGAAGCAAAGGACAGTGCATTAACCAAGCGTCTGTTCGCTAGATCGACTAATAACCCATGTGCACACAAAAAATCTGCGCCCAACAAGTTAAAACTCACCGCCGCTACAACAAATGTCCATCTGTAGTTGCGGTCATGGATGCGGAGGGGCAGGTTCCTTTCGCCAAAAGTGTCGATGATGGAGCCGTTGGCTGCCACCGCTCCATTGCCCCGGGGGCCCATGGCCCGGTCTGCTTGGGAGGGCATGATAAAACTCAGTTGAGCTCCCGTGTCAATGAGGAATTGCTTGCCGGTGTGTCCGTCCGTCACATACAGAAGCTTGCTTTTTTCGCCGAGAACCGCCGCTGTTAACGGTTCTCGGCTTTGCCGTTTTCCCGAAATCGTGAATTTGCAGGGGGAAACGCACTTGTAGGCCTTCTCGGCAAAGCAGTGGTGGTAATAACAGACGTCGCTCTGTCTGTTACATCTTGGCCGTGTCGCTGTCACGGCGGGCGGATTCTGCTCCGTGGTTTGTGGCTCCCCGTGGCTCCGGACATCAGCGTTGAGGTCTGCGGATGCTGCTGTGGGTGTCTGTTCCTTGCAGGCGTTGACGAGTCGCTGCGCTTCGTGAGCCAGCGTGCGGAAGTCTTGCTGGGTGCTGCATCGCATGTTGGCAAGTGTCCCTCTCATGTGTGGCGGCAGCGTACTGAGGAATATAAATTGGAAGAGGAAATTGTCATTGTCCTCTTCTTTAAGTTGCAGCAAGTCCTCCATGAGGGCCTTGGGTCTGCATCCTCTGTGGCCGTAGACCGCCAGGATCCTCTCGGCTCTCTCCTCGGCAGAGGGGACGAAATTCGCCACGATGGTCGCTTTCAGTTCTCTGTATTTGTCCTGGGCCGGCGGCCGCTGGATGATGCTCCGCCCACATCTCGAAGTGGCGGCGTCGAGTTTGGCGACGGTGTGATAGAACTTTGTATCGTCAGCCGTGATGCCCGCAAGTGCAAACTGGGCTTCAGCTTGCTGAAACCACGAGGCGGGGTCTTCCTGCCAGAAGTCCGGCAGCTTGACGGTGACGGCATTTGTGTGGACCATCACTGATGTGTCCGCAGGGTGAGAGTGCCTTCCTTCGGCTCTCGCCACGGCGCTGGTGCTCGGTTGAGCCCTCTCTATCACTTCTGCCGTGGGGGAACGTCGTCCATCTGTTCCCCTGTCTGCATGGGCGCCGGCGTCTGCCTGGGTCGCCACAGATGAGTCGATCGCGGGGGAACGCCTCTGGTCCATCCTCGCGTCAGGGTCACCAGTGTAGAAGAGCTTGGAATAACGAGGCGATGTGACTTATAAACCAAAGTTTATTATCAGCTTCGCTCCTCTAACAAGTCTCATCTAGTGCAGCAGCAGAAGAAGTAAGTGAGCGAACACATTCGGCTCTGTGTACTTATACTCACACACAACAAAAGACATGCATATCAAAGCTGACATCCCCCATTAACTTAATTCCCCTCCTTTGTCTCCGTACCCCTCCACCTGGCCCTGGGAGGTCAGGGCGACCTATCTGGTCTCCACCGCAGTGCCTCGGATGCTCTTTGATCTTCACTGGCGGTTGAGACCCTTTGTCCTGTTCTGAGGTGTGAAGTCGCTTTACATATGTAGTCACCAAACATTCTCACATGCTTATACATATGTAGGTTATGGGATATATGATTAATATAGACCACATTCAGCTTAGAAATTTTATTCGATCAAATCAAAATAATGCTCTCACCCGACCTACTTATTCATTTTTGGAAAAAATTTTGATGAAAGATAGTAAGAGAAAGGGTATTATTTCAGAGTTTTACAACTCATTGACACTATTCTCAAGTGAAAACTCAGAAAAGACTGAATTACTGGAAAGAGGACCTGCAAATTGAAATTTCAGAGGAACAATGGGAATTGGCTTGTGCAGGAGCTCAAACCAAATCAATAAATGTACGTCTTAAACTGATACACTTTAAATGGTTAATGCGAATGTATGTTACACCAGTGGAATTAAATAGATATAACAAAAACATACCAGATACATGCACAAAATGTATGGAAAGTAAAGGAACCCTATTTCACTGTTTATGGGAATGTAGAAAAATCAGAATGTTTTGGGAAGAGGTGAAGGTAACAATTGAAAAAATAATTTCAAAACAAATCACATTGAACCCTAAACTGTTTTTGTTGGGTCTGTATACAGAAAAACATAACTTTAATAAGAGTGAAAGAGCATTCATAGACCTCAGTTTGCTTAATGCCAAAAAATGTATTGCACTACTGTGGAAAAAGATTAATAGACCAGATGTGACTCAGTGGTTAAGACAAATGTTAACAAACCTTCCACTAGAAAGAATAACATATATACTGAAATCAAAGGAAAATGTGTTTGAGAATATATGGAGACCTTTCATTGATTATGTAAAGAATTTAAACATAACGTCTGAAGAAGAAGGTGAATGATATGTGTGGACCTTGCAAATTCCAAGCTGTTGTATGTATATTATGTATTCTTATGTAATAGATTACCTAGACTAAATAGAGGAGCATTGTTGTTGACTTGTGTTTGTTAATGGTTGTTGTTGTTTTTATTTCGCAATTATTTTTTTTTTGTTATTGTTCTTTTTAGTTTTTAAATTACTTTTGTGTTAGTGTCTGATTGTTTGTGCCATGTTTGTAAAAAAAAAAGGTTCAATAAAAAAAATTGTGGGAAAAAAAAAACATGGTGCGCCTCTCGGTGCTGGTGTGCTTGCACAGCTATTTAAAAATTAAAAGTTAATAATAATACCACCATGATTGTGGAGCGGAATAGCCAGATCATTGCATATCATATGCGGACACATATGCAGGCTTTGACTAAACGACGACTGTGACAAAAAGCGCCAGATAACAAAATAAATCCTTTTTTATTTACTGACAAATGGGCAACACTGATGCAACAGTTGCAGCCAAACGGGTCATTCTGCTGTGTACAGGGTTTCCTCTGGTAACATTTCCTGGTGGCGGTCCGCCACACCAGAAAAATTTCTGCCGCTCTATCAGGACATATAAATTCAAGAAAAATTTATAAAGGAATGACAATCCGCAAGCGTGCACACGAATAACGCGCGTGACCGTCATCCATGCGGAAAGGAGCGCCTCGCCCGTGTGTTCTAGTCACCAACCAGGCAGTGTCTCGCTAACATGACTGTCCGAGAGAAACACAAGCTTATTAAAGTACTTTAAATGTGGAAAAAAATCAGAAGAGGTATGTAAGCACTGGAGGCATTTATCATGGTTTTAACCTGCTGGTAACAGGAGCAATAATGGAAGAGTCGCTTAGCTAACAGGTGTGGTTAAGAGCTCGAGTTGGTTGACTTTGTTTAATTATTGTTTTTTGTTTTTCTTATTTCAGTCAAGAATGAAAAGGAGCTGTTTTTAACCTTTACCTTTACGTCAGTAAAACTTTTAAACTCAGATAAATAGGTCAGGGACACTGATAACTCCTGTTCTTAATGACTGCTGTTATATATTTATGTATGTATGTACTTGTATTATTTATGGGTTTTATTTCATTCATTATGTACTACATCCATTGTGTATGTGTGGATTGTGTGGTTGCAGCACGGGTGACAAGCCCAAGACAAATTTCCCCTTGAGGGACAATAAAGTTTATCTTATCTTATCTTATCTTTACCTTAGTTAATATTAAATAATTTATGTTTATTATTATGTACCTGGCAAATTAAGATGACCGAAATTCACAAAGTCAATGACTTTAATACATCAGCAGCCTTCAGACAAACTAAACGTGCCAACATTTCGATTTCAAAATAAGGGAGGTTTTCCTGCTGTCTGGGTGGTGAGGAGAGTTCTAAAAAAACTGAAAATATATAGTAATATTAAAACAGAAATAACTGCCTCTTTGGTCATTTAAGTTAACTGATTTCATTAAATACAATTTTATGAATATTTTTTCTTTGAAAGACTGAAATTATTGTTCTGTTCTGGCTCTGCAAAATTATGGTAAAAAACTTAAATTGTTATAAGGAAAAAGTAAAAAAAATTACCACAGTCTGTTTCAAATTTATTTTAAAAACAGTAATTTTATTTTTAAAAAACAGACAAAAATTAGGCATAAAATAATCCACAAATTTATAATAAAGTCTCAAATGTACAAGAAAAGTCAATTTTACAAGAGGAAATTACAAATTTGAGGAACATGGTTTCAAATTGAGATAAACTGACAGAGAAAAGTAGAAAACTACAAGAACATTGTTATAAATTTTTGAGAAAAACTTCAAATCTTCAAGACTGAAGTCAATACTCAAGATTTTAAATGGGTGCTCTTTGTACACTTAACTAGAAATTTTTGGTTGTTTACTTTTAATTATTAATTTCAAAGCACTGCTTTTACATGAGTAGAATTTCTGGTTACTACACCCACCTGATCATATAATTTAAGTATGCATGAGTAACTTACTATGATGAATGATTTTTTCCCTTCCCTACTCTCTCAATGGAAAAAAAAAGAAACACTAGAATAAAAATACAAAAAAATACACATATTTTTGTTATTTATATAAACCATGACAAAAAAAAATCCTGCAGGACAAAACAAAACACTTGATATTTTCTAACCTGTTTGTATACTATCATAGACAGAGACAGAACCTGAATTAAACAGAGCTCAGAGAGGGCAAGATGAGACAGAAGAGAGGAGCCAAGGAGAGGAAAGTGTTCAAGCAGAGGGTCCAAGAGAGGTGAGAGCAGAGGAAGGAGAGAAGGATAACGCCACGAAAAAGTCTAAACACAGGACGTCTGAGTGGGACCCCATCTGGCCCAATATTTCAATATTCAAGCCTCGGTTGTACAATACCTCATATGGTAAGTTCCATATGCAAAGTTACTGTGCAAAATTTAAAAAAAAAAAAATTAGTATAAAATTAACATATTCCACTAACAATAGTGTCATATGATTACTGTCCCCCCTTCCCACACACAAAAATATGTTGCCACCACGCCAAGGTCTTTAAGCCAGAGGAAACACTGTGCGTATAATGATGTTTGGTGTTTTGTACTTATAATATTGCTAAAATATAAAAGAATGCACTATAATGGGTCTCAAATATTTGTAAACGTGTCCTGTTATAGTACTGCATGAGTTTATTGACGATAGACTATAAACTACATATATAAACTAGAACAAATTAGAACTCCCATTCCCCAAAGTGCAAGATACAACACTTACGAATATAACTCATAAAAGATCACACAAATAAGTCTGACAAACAAATAAACAAGGGTTCTTAAACAGTTGCTAATATTGGATGTCCCATTAATTTTCAATAATTCTGTCTAATGTGTGATTGCCTACATACAGGCTACACCTCTGTGTATTCCACTTTCAAACACAGCCTTCATTTGGGCCTGTAAAGCCTAATTGGGCTGTTTTCAGAGAAGAATACTTGTTTGCTATGAGCATGCACTAGTAGTAGTAATAATAATAATAATAATAATAATAATAATAATGGATGAGATCTACAGTATCTCACAAAAGTGAGTACACCCCCACATTTTTGTAAATATTTTTTAATATTATATTTATATTTATTTATATATTTTTATTTAATCTTTACATGGGACAACACTGAAGATATGACACTTTGATACAATGTAAAGTAGTCAGTGTACAGCTTGTATAACAGTCTAAATTTGCTGTCCCCTCAAAATAATTCAACACACAGCCATTAATGTCTAAACCGCTGGCAACAAAAGTAAGTACACCTAGTAAAAATGTCCAAATTGTGCCCAATTAGCCATTTTCTCTCCCCGGTGTCATGTGACACGTTAGTGTTACAAGGTCTCAGGTGTGAATGGGGAGCAGGTGTGTTAAATTTGGTGTCATCGCTCTCACTCTCTCTCATACTGGTCACTGGAAGTTCAACATGGCACCTCATGGCAAAGAACTCTGAGGATCTGAAAAAAAGAATTGCTGCTCTATATAAAGATGGTCAAGGCTGTAAGAAGATTGCCAACACCCTGAAACTGAGCTGCAGCATGGTGGCCAAGAACATACAGCAGTTTAATAGGACAGGTTCCACTCAGAACAGGCCTCGCCATGGTTGACCAAAGAAGTTGAGTGTACGTGCTCAGTGTCGTATCCAGAGGTTGTCTTTTGAAAACAGACGTATGAGTGCTGCCAGCATTGCTGCAGAGGTTGAAGGGGTGGGGGTGGGGGGGTCAGCCTGTCAGTACTCAGACCATACGCCGCACACTGCATCAAACTGGTCTGCATGGCTGTCGTCCCAAAAGGAAGCCCTTTTTACAGATGATGCACAAGGAAGCCAGCAAACAGTTTGCTGATGACAAGCAGACTAAGGACATGTATTACTGGAACCATGTCCTGTGGTCTGATGAGACCAACATAAACTTACTTGATTCAGATGGTGTCAAGCATGTGTGGTGGCAACCAGGTGAGGAGTACAAAGACAAGTGTGTCTTGCCTACAGTCAATCATGGTGGTGGGAGTGTCATGGTTTGGGGCTGCATGAGTGCTGCTGACACTAGGGAGCTACAGTTCATTGAGGGAACCATGATTGCCAACATGTATTGTGACATACTGAAGCAGAGCATGATCCCCTCCCTTCGGAAACTGGGCCACAGGGCAGTAATCCAACATGATAGCCACCCCAAACACACCTCCAAGATGACCACTGCCTCGTTACCTGATGTTAGCGGCCGTTCCTGTTTGCCTGCTCACACCAGACAGCACGGACTACCTTGGACCACTCCAGCCCGTAAGTTTATGGTTGCCTTTCTCTTTGTGCCATTCAGCTGTTCTGCGGCACTAGGCATTGGCTCTCTCAGGCTGTTGAGCATCTTAGAGGCATTCCTGCTCTCCTGGTGTCCTCTATGACTATAACTCATCCTTCTGCTGATACCGTAACTGTTTGCTGGACTGAATCTTTATTTTCTGTTCAATAAACTGCTCGCAACAATCTTTGCATGTGGGTTTAATCCTTTCCTCCGTGTGCTGCGTAAAAGCGCATGGGGAATCATAACAGAATGATCCAGCCAGAAATAAATGCAGCAGAGTATTGTATTTTTCTTTTTTCATTTTTTGTGTGTCTGCTGTTTTCACCACCTATTCTGAGGATCCATTATGCCTCAAGTGGATGAAGCAGCGAGGAGAAGACAGTGGTGCCGGGAGGACCTCCAAGCCGCACATAGAAGAATTCGGCAAGAGAAGCCCAGTCTCGTCTCCTGCGTGTCAGCTCCTGTCCCGGCGACCTCGCCTCCTCCACAGCACCGTGACCCAGCGTGAGACCGCAGGAAGAACTCCTCCGCTTCTCTGCCGGCCTTCCAGTTTGCAGGGGCGGCTCCCTCTTGATTCTCCAAGGGACCCAAGCACGCCGCAGACAAGAAGCAGGAGGCTGGGTTTGCTGCAGCAAGAACCATCACACCCGGGATGAACAGGCAAGTGTGTTATTATTCTATTCACTCATCTGATAAATCACCTTGCCTGAATCCCGGGAGTGAGGCCCAGTTCACGCAGTCCACTGTGTTCGCATCATCCATTGCAGCAGCTATTAACCCCCCTACCCTCTCCACATCTCCTTCTATCTCCTTTGAGTGTCCAACGGCCCGGGAGCTCAATCTTCAGAGGAAGGAGGGAGCCGTGGCACTGAAAGACTACTCCAGCCCCGCAGAGCCACCATGGTCAGAGGAAGGGCACTGTGACCAACCTGAAGCCTGCGCCGATGGAGGAGCATCCCCTGGCTTCAGCCTCCCAGGGTCCAGCACAACGTGGGACTCCACCTCCAGAATCCATGCCGGAGGAGTCGCCGGCATTGGAGAGCTCTCTGGAGGAGATCAGGACTGCACCCACCATCACACCTGCTGCGGAGGCCGCCACAGCAGAGTTAGTGCCCAAACCATCGCCCACAGCAAGATCGACGGAGTCCTGGACGACGGTGGAGCTCGAGTTCAGGCAAGTGATTTCTTTTATTTTCCTTTACTCAGCTTTAGAGAAATCTTGCCTGGCTCTTAGTGAGGAGAGTCGGGTGCAGCCATCAGCTGGACCGGAGCTCACCTCGCTGGGCTCCGCCGCTGCGGGTGACCCTGACCTGCCTTCTTTGTTCCCTCTGTCCGAGCCTTTTTTCAGGGTCGCTGGAGATGGTCCAACACCGCCAGAGGGTTCCACGATGCCGCCATTGCCTGTTGTTCTGCTGGTGGGCTGCCTCCTGGGTATGGTGCTTGCCTTGGTCGATCAGCTTCCCAAGAACGCAGCACTGGCCCAGCCATGGTCCACCACGGGTGCAGCGGAGCTCCAGCCGGAGTCCACCGTGGGTGCAGCTTCCCCCACTGTGATCACCATGGACCTGCCTCCTGTGCCTTCACCTGGGGTTCCCCTGGTTGACCATCTGCTGGGTCTGTTGCTCTCATGGGTCGGCTGGTACACCGTGGGTGCAGCTCTGGCCCAGTCCAGGTCCACCGCGGGTGCAGCAAGGGCCCAGCTGGGCTCCACTGTGGGTGCAACCATGGTTCAGTCGGGGTCCACCGTGGGTGTAACGCAGGCCCACTCAGGGCTCACCGCGGGAGCAATGAGGTCCTGGGAAGGGGCCACCACTGGTGCAACATTGTCCCAGACCGGGACCATCGTGGGTGCTACGGTCCCCTTACTCAAAGCTACGGGGGGCTCAGTCCTCGCCGCCAAATGCCAGCGTGGTTCCTCTATCGTCACTGCCAGATGCCGTAGGGGTTCCTGTGTCTTCGCCACCAGCAGCCGTGGGGGTTCCTATCCTTCGGCCCAGTCACCCACCTCTCAAGTCTTCCGGTGGGTAGGCCACCTCCTCACTCTCCCTCCGGTCCTGGTGGCTCAACAATGCTGGCCGGCCGCCCCAAAAGCTTAGTCTCCGGGTTGGGTGGCCCATCTGTCCTGGCAGGCCGCCTGACTTCAGTTGGCCGCCTACTGGGCTTGGGACTCTGGCAGGCCACCAAGTCAGCCACCCCTCACCATGCCTTGGGCCTAGGACTCTGGTCGGCCCCCTGAACTTTGGACTCCTGGGTAAGAGGTTGTTGTCCTAGGTTGGGGCTGGGAGGAGGTTCTCCTCATTTTATTTGTATTTTATTCTTGTATTATTTACGTGTTGTTTCCCTCCTAACCTGTTTTCCCCCACTTCCCACCTTGGTTTGTTATTTTCCTCTGTGGGGGGGGGGGTCTCTTATTGTGTTTTTCCTCTGGTGTCACTAGTGTCACACATGTATGGGTATCATCCCGAGTACACACACTTTTTAATTGTACTTGGCCAGCCGTATCCCACCGGGAGATTTGAACTCACGCCTCCCGCTCCGGAGTCCCGCACTCTACCTGTTTCGCCAATAGGGTCAACCCCCTTGGCAAGCCAAGTGGGCGCTTATATTGATTCCGCTACACACTCCCCTCTGATTTTTGACATCGTCCCCTGATGTCAGCGCTGCATTACAGCTTGGGAACTGTTACGCTGCCAGTACATCCCGGACGAGCCCCCAAATGTCACACACATGTATGTGTATATCCCGAGTACACACACTTTTTAATTGTACTTGGCCAGCTGTATCCCACCGGGAGATTTGAACTCACGCCTCCCGCTCCGGAGTCCAGCACTCTACCTGTTCCGCCAATAGGGTCAACCCCCATGGCAAGCCAAGTGGGCGCTTATATTGATTCCGCTACACTAGGGTGTCTGGATTCCACCCCTTGATGGGGGGGGGGGGGCTCTGTCGTGAACTTGGGTTCGAGGGTCTCAAACCCAGTTCTGACACTGTGGCTATTTTGACCATTTTGTGTATTGTATGCTTATTTTCCATCAGGTGCTTCAGGGAGCCCTTTGGGTCCTTCTCTCCCTGACAGCTCTGCCACACCCCCTCCTCCTGTCAGTAGCACCAGCTGTTTCTTGTTATTGGGTTTCACTTACTCACACACACACACACACACACACACACACACACACCCATCTGCATGCACTCTTCTGCACGCATACACACACATGCTTCCATTCTTCACTCACATGCTCAGACACTCACTCATGCACACCTGTTTTCCATTCACATCCACTCAATCCAGTCCACGCACTCCCTCTCATTATTCAAACTGGTGATCTCTTTCCTCATTAGTATTGTCATTACTTAAACTCTGCTTTGGTGGAAAGAGATTGCCGGATCATTGCGCATTGTACACAGTCGTCGTTCCCCGCTGTGTATGTTAGCCTCCACTCCCTGCATTATACTTTCAGCCTGACTGTGAAGTCTTTCTCTAACATCACCTGACACCCGCTCGTTACCTGATGTTAGCGGCCGTTCCTGTTTGCTTGCTCACACCAGACAGCACGGACAACCTTGAACCGCTCCAGCCCGTAAGTTTATGGTTGCCTTTCTCTTTGTGCCATTCAGCTGTTCTGTGGCACTAGGCATTCTCTCCCTCAGGCTGTTGAGCGTCTTAGAGGCATCCCTGCTCTCCTGGTGTTCTCCATGACTATAACTCATCCTTCTGCTGATACCGTAACTGTTTGCTGGACTGAATCTTTATTTTCTGTTCAATAAACTGCTTGCAACAATCTCTGCACGTGGGTTTAATCCTTTCTTCCGTGCGCTGCAATGGGGAATCATAACACATTTGCTTTTAGATTTTCTTATTTTGATGTGCTGTTAGCTCAGTTTCTAAGTATGGGTCTTTAGTTCCCTTTACTCTTTGTGTTCTTAGTTTTATTTTGTATTTATGTGTTTTAGCTCCAGTGTTTCCTCAGTGGGGCCCCTCATGCTGGATGCTGCCTGGCCCATCTGCAGGGGTGTTGGTCTCATGGGTCGCTCTAGCCTGGGTGGGTGGGGGCTTTAGGTTGCGTGTCCACCAAACACATTTTTTCAGCTCTGGGTGACTATTTTCCGTTCATTCTCTATGTAGTCCAGCGTTTACAGTGCTGAGCGCCCATGGCGCTGAAACACTCTCGGTGGGGGCTGTTTTTTGCCACGGCACTCAGGGCACTCAGAGTTGAAAAATGTTCAGCTTTTTAGAGACTGCAGCTGAGCTCGTTAATGTCAGACCTTAAGCAGCCAATCAGAACTGCTGCGGGGGCGGGACATAGAACACCAGCACTAGTCCGCACTCAGACTCCTGCTTTCCGTGTCATCATATTTTACATCCAGAGCTGCTAGTAAACATTTCCTGTCCATTGTTATTTCGAGACCGCTATTAAAAAAATCTGTAGGAAGTCTGACAATAGGAAAAGCAGGAGTGATGAGCTGAGAGTGACAAGCTGTTGCAGGGATACAAGGCACAGACTTTTTTTTCCCTCAGAGCACAGTGTACAAACACTGAAAAAAAATGCTCAGGGCGGTCGGGCAACAAAAAACTGCATTTGGTGGACAAGCAACCTTATACCACTGCCTACAGCTGTGGTGTGGGTCCCGGCCTGTCCTGATTGGGGCGGCCCTAGTGGCACCTTCTGTGGTGACTGGCTGTGTGGTGTCCCGGCGTGGGGGGCTCCACAGGATGGTTGCTCCTTCACGTGGTGCGTTGGTGTCGAGCAATGTCTCTTTTATTTTATATGTGTGTAAGAGAAGTAGGGAGTGATGTATGTGTCTGTGTGTTGTGTTTGTGGGTATGTTTATGGGAGGGTTGGAAGGGGTGGGGATGTATCATGTAAAATATATAATTAAATGTGTCTATTGTTTTTATCTATGTAAAGTACTTTGCACAGCATCTAATGTTTTAAAAGTGCTATACAAATAAAGTTTGATTGATTTTCTTTATATTTGTTGTATTTTGTGCCTTTTGGTTTTTGTATCTCTCGTACTGTTTATTTTTCCTCATCCTCCTGTTTATGTCATACTGACATAACGCACGGCTCAGGAGACACACACGCAGGCTCAGAGTGAATTCAATAGCTTTATTCAACAACAAGGATGAATGGATGCGTGTCTGTGGAATGTGGATGTACTGGTGGTGGACGTTAGCATCAGGCACGGAGGCAGGAAACCGTACAGCCGGACAACCCTGGGGAGAGAACACAGGGAGAAGGTGACGGGCACCAAACCAGTACAACAGGAGATGAAAGGTTAGTTGGCTTACTTGGCAGGGCAGGTGGCAGGCACGCACAAGGGAGAGTCTGGAAGACAGAGACCTGACGATGCACCTGACAGCAGCCGCGAGGTGGTGATGCGGGGGCGGGGTCCGCCGCCGGGAAAGGTCCACCTGTGCACAGGGGAAAGACTGGAACACAAGTAGAGAGTTGCTTACGTGAGAGATCTTGCTGTTTGGCGAGGGGGTTCCTCTGAAGCAAGTGGCCGAAGGAAACAGACGGCTTCAGGCCGAAGCCCAGGGCAGAGTGGCTTATATGCTCCGCCGCTGACGAGGTGCAGGTGTGCGCTCAGCTGGCGCCGCTAATGAGCGGCGAGTTGTAACACATACTTTTGTTACTCTCTTATTTTGTATTAGTTTGTATTTATTTCTCAGTCTGTATTTGTTGATATTTAATTCTTTATATCTTACTGTTGAGTTCTCCCTCTGGGTTGACAGCTGTCAGTGGCGCTTCCGGGTTTTTGCTCCGTGGTGGGTGGTGTCCCTGTCAGCTGTCATCCCCGTTCTCTCCCCTCTCATTGCTCCCAGCTGGTCTAAATTATAATCATTGTTTCCTCCTGCCCACTCTGGTTCCCACACCTGTTTCCATTTGTATTATGCCTTATTTAAGAACTGTGGCTCCATGTATTCCTCGCTGCGGTCTTGACTGAGGTCTATTCCTTTGAGAAGCAAGTATGATGTTCTGTTTTTCTCTTAGTTACCGTGTTTATCTCGTTGTGGCTTTCGAGTTATTTTGGGCACCTTATGTTTGTAATAAATCTTCACAAGCTCACAGTCCAGCACATGGGTCTCCTCTCTGCCCCCGAGGGGCATTTTATGACAGAAGACTGCAGCCAGTTTGTGACCCAGCTGCTGTGGGTTTGTGTTTTTTTGTTACTTCTCCTATTTTTTCCGGAGCAATCATTATCAAATCAAATTGAATCAAACTTTATTGTCATATTGCTGTACATACCAACTGTAGTGCAGGCAAGATGAAATTGCGTTTCTCTCGGCATCCATATAAATAGAAGCAGTGTGGGCACATATGTTGGTTACATATGCTCCACAAATATATTGCTGTGTGTTTATTGTGTGCTGCACGTCTCAGGGAACAAAGGGACTGAGCCTCCTAGAGGTAACGGGAGAAGTGTGAGATTTGGCCTTTGTTTCAAGGAGATGACCTGGAGAGATTTCCACCGGAGACTAAAGGATGATGGTGTGAAGATCAGAGGAGTTACATTGTGACTGGGATTAAGTACCATGTGACTGGATGTTTGATTAAACACCATGTGACTGCAGTTTTGATGTCCGGGGTATAAAGGACAGATGTGAGATGATTCATTCTCTTTTTCTGCTTTGAAATTGTTGGAGTATGTGATTGTGAATAAAGCTGAACCTGAGGAATAAACTCAGTCTCATCCTTCCATACATCCTCCACACTGGTGACCTTACGACGAAGCATGAGCAGAGATAATTCTCCCGAGCGGGGCTCGTCAGAAGCCAGCCTGACGAATGCCGCCACGTTCCAGCTGCCGGACTTCTGGCAGCATAGTCCGCGCTCCTGGTTTAGCGCGGTCGAGGCGCAGTTCAACCTCCGGAGAATCTCGAGAGACGACACAAAATTCTACCATGTGGTGGCGAAGCTGGACAGCCACACAGTCCAGAGGGTGGAGAATCTGGTCAATCACCCACCGGACAGCGACAAATACAGCACATTGAAGGCTGCGCTTATCAGCCACTTCACCCCCTCGGTGCAACAGCGAGCAGAGGGGCTCCTAGCGTTGACGGAGTCTGAGAACGACAGACCCGTAGACCTGATGGTGAAAATGCTGAGGCTGAGAGACTCCGAAGATGACAACTTTATCTTCGCCCACCTTTTCCTCAGGACCCTGCTGCCAGCGATGAGAGTAACCCTGGCAGGCTCACCTCTGTTGGCCCGGCGAGACTACCATGAGCTGAGCCAGGAGGCGCAACGACTCGTGAACGCCCACAAACGGAGCGTGGTTTCGGCCGCGGCAGCAGAGCTACGCGCAACGTCCAGAGACGGCATGGGGCCAGACGTTGAAGCACCAGACTCACCGACGACGGCAGCAGCAAGGACCAGGCGACATGGAGCGGACGACGTCCTTTGCTTCTACCATCGCCGCTTTGCAGAGAGGGCACACAAGTGCCTCCCACCGTGCCACTTCAAGCGCTCGGGAAACGCCAAGACCGGGGGTCGGTAGCGGCTTCGGCCCTCGGGGAGGACAACAAGCTGCTCTACCTGACAGATGCATGCTCGGGGAGGCATTTCTTCGTGGACACAGGCTCCCAGCTGAGCTTCATCACGCCTTCCTACGCGGACCGGCTTACGCCGTCTAAGGGTCCACAGGTGTCAGCAGCGAACGGCTCAGCGATTAAAACCTTCGGTGAGAGGACTCTGCTTCTGTCTTTGCAGGGCCGTGCATTTGAGTGGACTTTTGTTGTAGCGGCAGTCAATTTCAACATGTTAGGGGCTGATTTTTTGTGCTCACATGGTTTATTGGTTGATCTCGCTAACAGACGTCTGGTTAATGCACTCTCCTTTCACTCTATTCCCTGCCCAGCTCGAGTGGCGCCGCCAACTGGACAAGCCAACGTCACAGCTGCGGGTGGTAAATTCCACGCCCTCCTCACTCAGCTCCCAGCACTCACGGTCCCAACGTTTTCGGCGACAGTGGCTAAACACGGGGTGGAGCATTTTATCACTACCAACGGCCCGCCCATTTTTGCAAAAGCTTGGCGCCTGGACTCAGCTAAACTGACCATAGCGCACGAGGAGTTCACCAACCTGGAAAAACTGGGCATCATCAGGCGTTCGAAAAGCCCCTGGGGTTCACCACTGCACATGGTCCCAAAGGCTGATGGCTCGTGGTGACCTTGCGGTGATTTCCGCAGGTTGAATAACGCCACAGCACACGACCGCTACCCAATTCCGCATATACAAGATTTTTCGGTTCATTTGGCGGGGGCGCGCATTTTTTCTAAAATAGATTTAGTACGCGGCTACCATCAGGTTCCAGTGCACGCTCAGGACATACCCAAAACAGCGGTAATAACTCCTTTCGGGCTTTTTGAATTTTTGCGCATGCCGTTTGGGCTCAAAGGAGCGGTGCAGACGTTCCAGCGCATGATGGACGCGGTCCTACGCGACCTCCCTTTCGTGTTTGTCTATTTGGATGACATTTTGGTAGCCAGCACGTCTGAAGACGAACACGAAAGCCACCTCACAGCAGTTTTCCGGAGGTTAGCAGAGCACGGGTTAATAATTAACCCAGTGAAGTGTCAGTTTGGGGTGGCGCAGATTGATTTTTTGGGGCATCGTGTTTCGCCAGAAGGAGCGGTCCCTCTGCCCGATAAAGTGCGCGCAATAACAAATTTTCCCCAACCTCAAACGATCAAAGTGTTACAGGAGTTTTTGGGAATGGTTACTTTTTATAACCGTTTCCTCCCCAGCGCAGCGCAGCTCATGCAACCATTGTACGCTGCACTAAAAAAACAAAAACCCACGAATAAAATCAAATGGTCTCCTGAGCGGGAGCGCGCATTCTCTCAAGTCAAATCAGCCCTGGCAAACGCTGCTTTGTTGGTACACCCAGTCCCAACGGCCCGCATGGCGCTCACCACTGACGCGTCCGATGTAGCCATAGGGGCGGTCGTTGAACAGTACGTGGCTGGGGCCTGGCAGCCGCTCGCGTTTTTCAGCAAAACCTTGTGCGATAGCGAGCGAAAATACAGCGCGTTCGACAGGGAGTTGCTGGCTCTACACTTGGCCATCCGCCACTTCCAGTTCTGGCTGGAAGGGCGCCGTTTCACCGCGTTCGTGGACCACAAACCGCTGACCTTCACGATGGCCAAGATTTCGGAACCTTGGTCGGGCCGGCAGCAGAGACAGCTGGCCGCGATATCGGAGTTTACCACCGATATCCAGCATGTGGCAGGTAAATATAATGTAGTGGCAGACTGCCTCTCACGTGCTGTGGTGGCTCCAGGCCCCGTGGGGGCAGACTCTGCAGCCACGGCCGCGGACCAGGGTAGCGACGCGGAAGCGCGCGCAGCCCCGGTCCGCGTAGGATTAGATTATGCAGCCATGGCCGCGGAGCAGGTCAGCGATGCGGACGTGCGCGCGCTCCAGTCTGGACCAACAGGGTTAAGGCTGGAGGACAGGGTGCTGCAAGATGGTATGCCCCCCCTAATCTGCGATATCTCCACTGGACGGCCGCGTCCGGTGGTACCAGCCGCGTGGCGCCGCCGCGTTTTTGACTCGATCCATTCTCTGGTGCACCCGGGGGTGCGCGCGTCGGTCAAAATGGTAGGAGAGAAATTTGTATGGCCGAGCTTGCGCAAACAGGTCAAGGAATGGGTGACAGCCTGCGTAGCTTGTCAGCGAGCCAAAATACACAAACACACTAGAGCTCCTTTGGAGCCTTTTCACATCCCGGCTAAGCGCTTTGATCATGTGCATGTCAACCTGGTAGGCCCCCTTCCACCGTCACAGGGGTGCACACACCTTTTGACAATGGGGGACCGCACCACGCGTTGGCCGGAAGCGGTCCCACTGGCATCAACCACAGCCGAGGAGGTGCCGCGCGTGTTTTTAACAGCTTGGGTAGCGCGTTTTGGAGTTCCGTCAGACATAACGTCTGACAGAGGTCCTCAATTTGTTTCCAAGCTCTGGTCAGTGATGGCCCGCAGCCTGGGGGTAACGATCCACCGCACTACCGCGTACAACCCCCAGGCTAACGGTTTATGTGAAGGTTTCCATAGGTCATTGAAAGCAGCCCTCAGAGCGTCGCTTACGGATACAAATTGGGTAGACAGGCTACCATGGGTTTTATTGGGGTTGCGTTCTGCACCTAAGGAGGATTTACAAGCCTCCCCAGCTGAGTTAGTGTTTGCACAGCCACTCCGGCTGCCTGGGGAATTTCTCCCGGATAATCCTGCGCCAAATTGCCCCCCCCCCCCCGCTCAGCGGTTGCAGAGCGACACGGGATCAAACACGCTTCCTGGCCCAGTTCATCACAGCTTCCCACTCGTTTTTGTGCCGAAAGCTTTAAAAAATGCGGAGTTTGTTTTTGTCAGACACGATGCCCATCGCCCAAACTTGCGGCCGCTGTACGATGGACCGTTTAGGGTGCTGGAAACAGGAGAGAAGCATTTTTTGCTAGATTTGGGAGACAGAAAGGAGGTAATTGGTATAAACAGGCTCAAACCCGCTTTTGTTTTGGCGGATGAAGCTGTGCAGTTGGTGAGGGCCCCCCGTCGCGGCAGACCACCTAGAAGGCATTCTCCAGAACACCCACAGAGATTGACTAACAGTTTTAATCCACAGGCAACAGTCCCACAGCAGGAGGACACTGCAGAGGCGGTAAAGCCGGCTTACAGCAAATACGGCAGAAGACTTAGGCCTAGGCGACAGATGGATTGATATGTAATAATGTTATTATGTCATGCATCTCTAGTTATGATTGTTCCATCTTAGACGTTTGGGGGGGGGTCATGTGGGCACATATGTTGGTTACTTATGCTCCACAAATATATTGCTGTGTGTTTATTGTGTGCTGCATGTCTCAGGGAACAAAGGGACTGAGCCTCCTAGAGGTAACAGGAGAAGTGTGAGATTTGGCCTTTGTTTCAAGGAGATGACCTGGAGAGATTTCCGGACCACCGGAGACTAAAGGACAATGGTGTGAAGATCAGAGGAGTTACATTGTGACTGGGATTAAGTACCATGTGACTGGATGTTTGATTGAACACCATGTGACTGCAGTTTTGATGTCCGGGGTATAAAAGACAGATGTGAGATGATTCATTCTCTTTTTCTGCTTTGAAATTGTTGGAGTATGTGACTGTGAATAAAGCTGAACCTGAGGAATAAACTCAGTCTCATCCTTCCACACATCCTCCACAGCAGCATGATTTAAGACACACACATAGCTTCACCCCCCCCCCCCCCCATCCATTCATACATCCCTGAGACATACTTGGGAAAAAACTAACTATAATATACAAATAATATACAAAATGTCCGTAGGTGCAGTAGTGTGTATGAGAGATTCCGGGTCAACTGTTCAGCATCCTGACAGCTTGTGGAAGGAAGCTGTTGATCAGTCTGGTGGTTCTGCCTCTGATGCTCCAGAATCGTTTACCAGATGGAAGAAGTTCAAAGTGTTTATGCAGAGGGTGAGAACGGTCCTTGACAATGTTCAGTGCCCTGCTCCTACAACGGTTCTGAAAAAGTTCTTGGACAGAGGGGAGGGAGACTCCAATTACCCTCTCAGCCCCCTTGACTATCCTCTGCAGGGCTTTTTTGTCTGACATACTGCAGCTGGTGTACCATGTAGCAATGCAGTACGTCAGAACACTCTCCACCACACCTCTGTAGAAGGTCCTGAGGATGCAGATGGGGAGAGAGGCCTGTTTGAGTTTCCTCAAGAAGTGCAGTCTCTGCTGAGCCCACTTCCTGATCCCCAAGGAATTCTTGCTCCAGGTCAGGTCCTGCGAGATCTGCACTCCGAGGAACTTGATGTTCTTCACTCTCTCCACTAAACGGCCGCCGATGCTGAAGGGGACGTGCTCAGGCTGTGACCGCCGGAAGTCGATAATCATCTCCTTCATTTTGTCTACGTTAAGCACCAGATTGTTCTCCCTGCACCAGCCCTCCAGGTCTCTCACTTCTTCCCTGTACATTGATTCCTCATCCCTCTGAATAAGTCCCACCACCGTGGTGTCGTCTGCAAACTTAATAATCTGGTTCCTCTCGTGTCTGGATATACAGTCATGTGTTAGAAGTGTAAACAACAGTGGACTGAGTACACAGCCTTGAGGGCATCCGGTGCTCAGCGTGACAGAGTTGGAGATGTTGTTTCCAACCCAGACAGACTGAGGTCTCTCAGTCAGGAAATCCAGGATCCAGAGACATGTGGCGGTGTTCAGACCGAGAAGGAGTAATTTCTCCATCAGTCTCTGGGGAATAATGGTTTTGAACGCTGAACTGAAATCAATGTATAGGAGTCTGGCGTAGGTGTCTTTCTGGTGCAGGTGGGTGATGACAGAGTGTAGGGTGGTGACTATAGCATCCTCCGTGGAGCAGTTTGAACGATATGCAAACTGGAGCGGGTCGTGAGATGCAGGGAGGCAGGCTGTGAAGTGTGGTTTGACAAGCCGTTCAAAACACTTCATCACAATTGGTGTCAGTGCAACAGGACAATAGTCATTCAAACAGGACACAACTGGTTTCTTTGCCACCAGTACAATGATAGAGGTCTTGAAGCATCTGGGAACGATGGCCTGACTCAGGTAGATGTTATAAATGTCAGTCAGGACATCCGCCAACTCGCTCGCGCAGTCTCGGAGCACACGTCCCGGGATGTTGTCTGGACCTGCAGCTTTACGTGGGTTGACTCTGGTTAGGGTCCTCCGTGTGTCCGTTGTGTTCATGGTAAAAGCTGGTCCGACCGATGGTAGGGGTGGGCCAGCCCTCCCTCTGATTGTCGAGTTTGATGCTTCAAAATGTGCAAAGAAGTTGTTAAGCCTGTCTGGAAGTGAAGCGTCATCATCATCGACCCCCTGCCTAGACTTATAGCCCGTCAGTGTCCGAACTCCCTGCCACATCTGCTTGGTGTTCCTAGTGTCACAGAGGTGTCCCTGGATTTTCTCCGCATAGGCGTGCTTTGCCGCCTTAATTCCCTTTGAGAGCGCAGACCTGGCTGAGCGGAGGGCGATCCTGTCCTTCGCTCTGAAGGCTGCATCCCTGGCTGTAAGCAGCAAGCGCACCTCTGCGGTCATCCAGGGCTTGTGGTTTCCCCGCATAGTGATGGTCTTCACTGTAGTGACATCCTCTGTGCACTTCGCGATGTAGCTGGTGACCGTTTCAGCATACTCCTCCACATCTGTCTTGTCTTCCTGGGAGGCTGCTATTTTGAAGACCTCTCAGTCTGTGTGCAGAAAACAATCTTTCAGTGCAGAGGTTGCACTCTCTGGCCAAATTCTGATTTGTTTCACTGCTGGCCTGCTGCATTTCAATAAAGGTTTATAGGCAGGCAGCAGCATCATGGATATGTGGTCAGAAAGGCCGAGATGGGGGCGGGGTATCGCCTTATATGCATCTGTGTTTGTGTACACTAAGTCCAACATATTCTCTCCTCTGGTCTTAAAGTCTACACATTGTTTAAACTTGGGGAGCACAGTCTTTAAGCTGGTGTGGTTAAAATCCCCCGCAACCACCACAAAACTGTCCGGGTGTGAAGTTTGGATTTCACTAATCGCATTGTGCAGTTCCCCGAGTGCCTTCTTAGCATTAGCGTTAGTGTTAGCGCTCAGCGCTATGTAAACAGCCGCTACAAACACGTTGCTGAATTCCCTCGGCAAATAATATGGCCGACAATTTACAATAAGGAACTCCGCCAACGGAGAGCAGTATTTAGACACTAACGTGGCATTAACGCACCAGTTCTTGTTAACATAGATGCATAGCCCACCCCCCCGGCTCTTACCGGAGCTCGCCGTTTCCCTGTTGGCACGGAACATCGCCATATCTTCCAGTTGAATGGCCTCGTCAGGGATTTTGTCGTGGAGCCATGTCTCCGTGAACGCAAGCACACAGCAGTCTCTCCACTCTCTCCGGGTTTCTCTCAGCAGACGCAGCTCGTCCAGCTTGTTGTCGAGGGAGCGGACATTAGAGAGAATGAGCGACGGTACCGCTGGTCTGAAGGGGTTAGCCTTTAGCCTAGCATGGATCCCGGCCCTTTTTCCACGCTTTTGCTTGTGTTCGCTCTGCTTACGCCTCCTCCTCTCTTGGGTAGCTTCCAGCGGGGACTACGCCAGAATTCCATGCTGGCGTAGAATGTTCAAATCACAACCGATCGCCGCGATTCTTGCAGCGTGCAGTACCTTGATGTTTAATAAGGTCTCACAGTTGTAAGTTTTACAGAATGTACGTCTGGGAAGATCAAAACACTCAAAACTCTCACACTCGCTGATGCCAAGAGGGGCCGCTGCGTCCATGCGCGCTGCTGTCATCTTAAAGGTGTATGATGTAAGATGTAAATTATGTCCCCAGCCCGCCGAACCTCAGCCAACAAAGGAGGATCAGTGGCCGGGACTCCCGAGTCTGGAGAGGGAATGGGCTGCTGAGTTTGTCCAGAGCTTTGTTGATGAAGCTCTTGCCTCCCGCAGCCCAAAGAAGATCTGGGAGAGTGTGAACTCAGCGACTGTTATTGTCAAGGCGCACCTAGGATTGTGGAGGCATTCCCAATTCGTGGAGTTGTTGGCCACGCTCTCCGTCCTCCAACAATCCTTCCCCGGGCTGATGAGGGAGCCGCCTCCAGCGAGCCCGAATCCGACGCAGAAGCACGCTCCATGGCAGACGCCCTGCACCACAACCAGTTCGCCCATTTCTGCTCCCGCTCCACTGGTTCCAAGATGCCGCCACTGAGCTCAGGACCACCAGAGGAATACCCCCGCCTCTCAGGCAGCAGTTGTCCTTTCACCGAGGCAGAAGACTCCTGCAGTAGTGCCCTCTTTGTTTTTTTCCTCTCCGGCTGTTCCGCCAGCTTCATCCTTCTCCTCAGCTGCTGTTCCCCACTTCTCCTCGCCGTTTTCTCCCGCTGCTGAGGGGTTGGCTGTTTCCTCTTCAGCTCTGCCCATCGCTGGGGCTGCAGGGGCGGCTCTTCAAGGTTCCCCGGGGAGGCCCTCTTCAACGGAAGTCACGCAGAGGGTCGATCCAACACCAGCTGCAGCATGAAACATCGTGCCCCGGGAACACAGGCAAGTGTCTTTCATTTTCCCACATTTTATGATGATATGCCTTGCATGATTGGGCTGCACAGTGGCGCAGTGGTTAGCACTGCGGCAGCACAGTTTACCCTTGGCCGGGGGATCGTGAGGATCATGGGATCATGGGTTTGATCCCAGCCCCCGACCAACAGTGATCTGTGTGGAGTTTGCATGTTCTCCCCGTGTTTGTGTGGGTTTACTCCGGGATGTCTCCGGTTTCCTCCCACATGCCAAAAACATGCAGGTTAGGTTAATTGGAGACTCTAAAGTGGCCCTAGGTGTGAATGTGTGTGTAAATGGTTAAGGGATAGCGCCGTATCGTGGCTACTTCATCTATCCATGTGGTGGATGCCCTCAATTTCCCCTCTGGGGATCAATAAAGTATACTAAATCTAAAAAAAAAAAAATGATTCTCAGTAGTGAGGGTCAGTGTTTGCAGTCCCCTGAGTCCTCACCGCCTGCTGCAGCCATTAATTTCTCAACTGCCCTCTCCGTGTCTCCTCCTATTCTCCCCGAGTGTCCACCGACTACTGGGTTGAGCTGCAGGGTGATGGAGGAGCCTACGGCCCTGGAGAACCTGGTTCTAGCCCTGCAGCCATGGTTCGGATGGAGGGAGAGTGCTGCCTGTGATCCGGAGCCTGCGCCGATGAGTGAGCGTCCCCGAGCCTCAGCTATGCCAGATCCAGGGCCAGCAGGGAACAGCCCTCCTGTTGCCACGCCGGGTGAGCTACCTGTGTGGGTAACATCGCTGGGGTGTCCCAGGACTGCATCGACCACCATGCCTGCTCTTGAGACCACCACAGCAGAGTTCAAGCTAGACCTCCAGAGGGCTGGGCCTGAGAAGTCATCGTCTGGATTGATGGAGTCCTGGATGGCGGTGGAGCTTGAGATCAGGCAAGTGCTCTCCTTTGTCTTTGTTGTTTCTATGTTGGAGAGAACTTGCTTGGCTCTTGGTGGGGAGAGCCGGGTGCAGCCGTCAGCTGCACCTGAGCTTACTTCACTGGACTCCACTGCCGCCGGTGACCCTGACCCTGTTTCCCTTCCTCTCCTGTCTGAGCCTTTCCCCAGGGTCACCAGGGATCATCCAGCAATGCCAGAGATCTCCGTGGGTTCGGGCTCGCCACCTGAGGTCTCCATGGGTCCAGCTCCTCCTGCCGAGGTCATCATGGGTGTTGTGTCCCAGCCCGGGGTCCCAGCCCGGGACCTCCGTGGGAGCTGCTCCCCCTCCGGATGAGATCTTCGTGGGTGCTCCGTCCCAGCCCAGGTCCTCCGTAGGTGCAGCTCTGCTCCAGCCCGGAGCCACCGCGGGTGCTGTTTTGCTTCAGCCCGGAGCCACTGCGGGTGCTGCTTTGCTCCAACCCGGAGCCACCACAGGTGCAGCTCTGCTCCAGGCCAGAGCCACCGTGGGTGCTACAGGCCAGTCCAAGGGCATCGTGGTTCCCCCTCCTCTGCCTGATACCGTTGTGGTTTCCTCTCCTCTGCCAGATGCCATCATGGTTCCCTCTCCTCCGCCCGATGCCGTCGTGGTTCCCTTTCTTCCGCTCGACACCGTTGTGGTTCCCCCTCCTTCACTGTCCTCTCCTTCTTTGGGCTTCTCCGTGGGGCAGCCACCTCCTGAGCCACCCCTTTTGTTTAGGTGGCTAAAGAACCCTGACCGACCACCTGACAGATTGCACCATTGAGTTAGGAGGCTCATATTCTCCAGCAGGCCACCCGACTCTTACCACCTCGCCATCTGTCAGACCTAGGACTTTGGCCGCTCACCCAAACTGTCCAGCTCTTCGGTCCAGGGGACTAGCAGCCTAGCGGCCTAGCGGCTGCCTTGGCCTTGGATGTGCTCTGCAGAGCGTGCCCAAATGCCAAGTCACGTTTCGTTACCTTGTATTCATACATGTGTAATGACAATAAAGTTGAATCTCAATCTCAGTCTCAATCTCTTAGGTGGTTGGGGTTTTGCCGGGTATGGGTCCTGAGCGGGGTTTTGTTTTGTTCCCTCCTAGTCTGTTTCTCCCACCACACACCCAGGTTGGTTTATTTTTTTTGGAGCGGGGGGGTCGGTTTAGTTTTTGCAGTTCCCTGGGTGTCTGGTATCTGTCAGTGGCACTTCCGGGGTTTTGCTCCATGGTGGGTGGTGTCCCTGTCAGCTGTCACCCCTGTTCTCTCCCCTCTCATTGCTCCCAGCTGGTCTAAATTATAATCATTGTTTCCTCCTGCCCGCTCTGGTTCCCCCACCTGTTTCCATTTGTGTTATGCCTTATCTAAGAACCGCTGCAGTCTCGACTGATGTCTAATCCTTTGAGAAGTAAGTTTGATGATCTCTGTTTTTCCCTTAGTTACTGCGTTTATCTCTTTGTGGCTTTTGAGTTATTTTGTGCACCTTATGTTTGTAATAAATCTTCACAAGCTCACAGTCCAGCATGTGAATCTCCTCTCTGCCCCCGAGGGGCATTTTTGACAAATGTCATATCTTTAGTGTTGTCTCATGAAAAGATTAATTCATCTTTCATTTTCATTCATCTTCTACCGCTTAATCCTTTTTGGGTCGCGGGGGGCTGGAGCCTATCCCAGCATCTTTGGGCGAGAGGCAGGGTACACCCTGGACAGATCGCCAGTCCATCGCAGGGCCAACACAGAGAGACAGACAACCATTCACTACCACAGTCATACCTAAGGACAATTTAGAATCCCCAGTTTGATGCCAATTAACCTAACTTGCATGTTTTTGGCATGTGGGAGGAAACCGGAGAAATCCCGGAGTAAACCCACGCAGACACGGGGAGAACATGCAAACTCCACACAGATCACTGTTGGTCGGGGGCTGGGATCGAACCCAGGATCCCCCGGCCAAGGGTGAGTTACTGTGCTGCCGCAGTGCTAACCACTCCACCACCGTGCTGCCTTCATGAAAAGATATAATAAAATATTTACAAAAATGTGAGGGGTGTTTACATGTCAAGTGACATCTCAAAGTGCTTACAGTGAGTCCATTATTTATTCACTCTAGACAAGACACTGATAGTGGTAAGCTACTTCTGTTGCCACAGCTGCCCTGGGGCAGACTGACGGAAACATGACTGCCAGTCCACACCAACGGTCTCTCCGACCACTACCGAACATTTATACACATTCATACCCAGTGTCATGGACACTGAAGGCAAGGTGGATGAAGTGGCTTGCCCAGGGACACAATGGCAGGATGGCTGGGGAGAGCGGGATTTGAATCCCCAACCCTCCGGTTATTGGACGACCCGCTCTACCTCCTGAGCCACTGCCGCTTAGACTTACGAGGAAAGCAGGAAATAAGATCAAATTAAAATACATAATCTTGCCAAAATTCATGGCATTTGCATGAATGCAGCTAAAATTATCAAAGAATGAAGCATGTGTAAAATGCACACAACAGTCCCAGGGTTTTCCTCTGGTAACATTTGTGGGTGGCAGCCCGCTGCGCCAGAAAAATTTCTGCCGTGCTTATGAGGATATATAAATTTTAAGAAAAATACAGTGGGGCAAAAAAGTATTTAGTCAGCCACCAATTGTGCAAGTTCTCCCACTTAAAAGATGAGAGAGGTCTCCAATTTCCATCATAGGTATACCTCAACTATGAGAGACAAAATGAGAAAAAAAAATCCAGAAAATCACAGTGAAGGATTTTTAATGAATTAATTGGTAAATTCCTCGGTAAAATAAGCATTTGGTCACCTACAAACAAGCAAGATTTCTGGCTCTCACAGACCTGTAACTTCTTCTTTAAGAGGCTCCTCTGTCCTCCACTCGTTACCTGTATTAATGGCACCTGTTTGAACTCGTTATCAGTGTAAAAGACACCTGTCCACAACCTCAAACAGTCAGACTCCAAACTCCACTATGGCCAAGACCAAAGAGCTGTCAAAGGACATCAGAAACAAAATTGTAGACCTGCACCAGGCTGGGAAGACTGAATCTGCAATAGCTTGGTGTGAAGAAATCAACTGTGGGAGCAATTATTAGAAAATGGAAGACATACAAGACCACTGATAATCTCCCTCGATCTGGGGCTCCACGCAAGAACTCACCCCGTGGGGTCAAAATGATCACGAGAATGGTGAGGAAAAATCCCAGAACCACACGCAGGGACCTAGTGAATGACCTGCAGAGAGCTGGGACCAAAGTAACAAAGGCTATTATCAGTAACACACTACGCCGCCAGGGACTCAAATCCTGCAGTGCCAGACGTGTCCCCCTGCTTAAGCCAGTACATATCCAGGCCCGTCTGAAGTTTGCTAGAGAGCATTTGGATGATCCAGAAGAGGATTGGAAGAATGTCATATGGTCAGATGAAACCAAAAGAGAACTTTATTGTAAAAACTCAACTTGTCGTGTTTGGAGGAGAAAGAACACCATACCTACTGTGAAGCATGGGGGTGGAAACATCATGCTTTGGGGCTGTTTTTCTGCAAAGGGACCAGGACGACTGATCCGTGTAAAGGAAAAAATGAATGGGGCCATGTATCGTGAGATTTTGAGTGAAAACCTCCTTCCATCAGCAAGGGCATTGAAGATGAAACGTGGCTGGGTCTTTCAGCATGACAATGATCCCAAACACACCGCCTGGGCAACGAAGGAGTGGCTTCGTAAGAAGCATTTCAAGGTCCTGGAGTGGCCTAGCCAGTCTCCAGATCTCAACCCCATAGAAAATCTTTGGAGGGAGTTGAAAGTCTGTGTTGCCCAACGACAGCCCCAAAACATCACTGCTCTAGAGGAGATCTGCATGGAGGAATGGGCCAAAATACCAGCAACAGTGTGTGAAAACCTTGTGAAGACTTACAGAAAACGTTTGACCTCTGTCATTGCCAACAAAGGGTATATAACAAAGTACTGAGATGAACTTTTGTTATTGACCAAATACTTATTTTACCGAGGAATTTACCAATTAATTCATTAAAAATCCTTCATTGTGATTTTCTGGATTTTTTTTTTCTCATTTTGTCTCTCATAGTTGAGGTATACCTATGATGAAAATTGGAGACCTCTTTCATCTTTTAAGTGGGAGAACTTGCACTATTGGTGGCTGACTAAATACTTTTTTTCCCCACTGTATATGAAGCAATGACTTTCCGCAAGCACGCACACAAACAACGCACGTGACCGTCATCCACGCGGAGTTTAGAAGTGCCCTGCCCACGCAAGCTTTCCACTCAGTCACCTGGCAGTGTCTTGCTAGCGTGACTGTCCAAGAGAAACATGAGTTTATTAAAGTACTTTAAACGTGGAAAAAATCAGAAGAGGTATGTAAGCACTGGCGTTTATCATGGTTTTAACCCACTGGAAATGGGAACAATAATGGAAGAGTCGCTTAGCTAAGAGATGTGGTTAAAATTCATATGCAGCCGGCTTCATATGAAGGGAAAGGCAAGGGGGACTGATGAATTGCTGAGGATATATTTCACCAGCCACTACAATATTAAATTATGTTCCCTATTATGTACCTGGGAAATTAAGATGACCAAAATTCACAGCCTTCAGACAAACTAAACGTGCCAACATTTCGATTTCAAAATAAGGGAGGTTTTTCTTGCTGTCTGGGTGGTGAGATTTAAAAAAAAAAAAAACTACAAATATAAAGAAATATTATAACACAAATAACGGCATCCTTGGTCATTTAAATTAATTTATTTCATTAAATACAATTTTATTAATTTTTTTCCTTTGTAATCAAAGCTGAATTATTGTTCTGTTCTGACTGCAAAGTTATGGTCAAAAATGTAAATTGTTATAAGGAAAAGGTAAAAAAAAAAGATTACCCGTCTGTTTCAAATTTATTTAAAAAACAGTCATTTTATTTTAAAAAACAGACAAAAATAAGCCACAAAATAATCAACAAATTTATAATAAAGTCTCAAATGTACAAGAAAGGTCAATTTTACAAGAGGAAATTACAAATTTGAGGAACATGGTTTCAAATTTAGATAAAATTTATAAATTATTATAAATTTATTTATAATAATAAATTATTAAGTTTGTTTTTTTTTTTCGCGGCGCCACACGAGTTGGATGCCCTTTGCAACTGCCTCTTTCTTATCTTCCTTCTTCTTTCTACACCTTTCACTCTATATATACAGTATATCACGGACACACAGATCGCCCCAAGGGTCTCCCGAGTCGGCGGACGGAGCCACTGTTTGCAGCGGGGGACGATACAGCAGGGAAGAGCTAGCTCCAACCGCCACCCGGTGCTAACGGAGAAGCTCGGCATGCCGAGGAACTGTGGCGAAAACGACGCGGGTGCCGGGCTGGAGTTTAAGAAGCGTGCAAGAAATATAAGACAGAATAATAAAGAGCGATGGCAAGAACCAAGCAGACCGCCCGTAAATCTACTGGAGGAAAATGCCCCCCAGGAAGCAGCTAGCCACCAAGGCTGCTCGAAAAAAAAGCGCTCCGGCCACCGGCGGAGTGAAGAAGCCTCACCGTTACAGGCCCGGTACCGTGGCTCTGAGAGAGATCCGTCGCTACCAGAAATCCACGGAGCTGCTCATCTGTAGGCTGCCCTTCCAGCGCCTGGTGAGGGAGATCGCTCAGGACCTCAAGACCGACTTGCGCTTCCAGAGCTCCGCCGTCATGGCTCTGCAGGAGGCCAGCGAGGCCTACCTGGTGGGTCTCTTCGTGGACACGAACCTGTGTGCCATCCACGCCAAGAGGGTCACCACCATCATGCCCAAAGACATCCAGCTGGCCCGCCGCACCCGCGGAGGGAGAGAGAGCTTAGACTTTCTGCTGCACATTCACCAACCACAATGCTCCGCACTGTGTGTCTATATATATATATATATACAGTATATACAGTATATATATATATATATTTATAGTAATATGTACATATGTATACTAGCTGTTCTTGTTTTTATCTTACCTTCTGATTGTTGCTCTGAGTGTTGCTATCCCTGTGCTGTTGCAATCCTGGAATTTCCCCATTGCGGGACTAATAAAGGCTTATCTTATCTTATCTTATCTTAATTTAGAAGCACTGCTTTTACACAAGTAGAATTTCTGGTTACTATACCCACCTGATCATATAATTTAAGTATGCATGAGTACATTACTATTATGAATGTTTTTTTTCCCTTCCCTACTCGCTCAGTGGAAAAAAAAGAAACACTAGAATAAAAATACACATATTTTTGTCATTTATGTAAACCATAACAAAGAAATCCTGCAGGGCAAAACAAAACACTTGATATTTTCTAACCTGTTTGTATACCATCATAAAGAGGGAGAAACTGAATTAGACTGAGCTCAGAGAGGGCAAGATGAGACAGAAGAGAGGAGCCAAGGAAAGGAAAGTGTTCAGGCAGAGGGTCCAGGAGAGATGAGAACAGAGGAAGGAGAGAAGGATAAGACCACAAAAAGTCTAAACACAGGACATCTGGGTGGGACCCCAACTGGCCCAATATTCCAATATTCAAGCCTCGGTTGTACAATACTTCAAACGATAAGTTCCATATGCAAAGGTACTGTGCAAAATTTAAAAAAGAAATAACTAGTATAAAAGTAACATATTCTGGTAACAATCCTGTCAATTTTTACCCCCCCCCCCCCCGGAAAAATATGTTGCCACCGCGCCAAGGTCTTTAAACCAGAGAAAACACTAAGTCCCTAAGGGTTAACTCAACTTGCGAAGGTTTTCTCTAATCGTGTGATCCTTTCTCATAAATTTGTCGGTTTTTTTCCTTTTAATTTTCTTGTAACCTTGGAACTTTTCCTCAAATCTGAGATTTTTCTCCTCAATTTCTAAGATTTTTGTCTGAAAAGTTTTGTCCTAAAAAAAAGTTCTTTATCTTTCTTCTTTCTTTTTGTATATCTAAAGCCTTTTTTGCATAAATTTGTAAAAAAAAAATAAATAAATAAAAATTAAATTTGCATGCTTTTACACAATTTTAAAACTGGTTTTCCCATGAATTTGCCTTGTTTTGTGTGAATTTGTCACTTTTTTCTTATACTTTTGAGACTTCATTCTCATTTCAAAGGTTTTTCCTCATAAATTTAAGATTTTTCTATTTATTTCTCAGACTGTTGCAACTTTTTTCTTATAAATTTTTGACTTTTTTCAATTCTGATTCAATTAAATTCAGATCAATTTTTCAACTGAATTAAATTTTCAAGAAAAAACCAAATTATTGCAGTATAAACAGGCACATTTCTCACCAGTTTTCATTAGTAAAATCAATTTAAAAAAAAAGACAAATTGGACTTTAGTAAAAGTAGTTTTTCTTCATAAATGTACTCAAGCAGGAGTAAGTATCTTACCATAAAACTACTCAAAGCACAATTTAGTGAAAAAGTTACTTGAGTACATGTACATGAATAAATGAAATTAGTTACTACTACCTCTGACAATAAGATAAGATAAGATAAGATAAGCCTTTATTAGTCCCACAACGGGGAAATTCCAGGATTGCAACAGCACAGGGATAGCAACACTCAGAGCAACAATCAGAAGGCAAGAAAAAACAAGCAAGCAAGAGCAGCTAATATACATATGTACATATTACTATAAAATATATATATACACACACACACAGACACAGTGCAGAGCATTGTAGCTGGATGGAATAAATATATGAATATATGAACACAGTGCAGAGCATTGTAGCTAGATGGAATAAATATGTAAATATATAAACACCCACAGTACGGAGCATTGCAGCTAGGTGGAATAAATATGCAAGTATATAAACACACACAGTGCGGAGCAATGTAGCTAGATGGAATAATATGTAGATATATAAAAACACAGTGCAGAGCATTGTAGCTAGATGGAATAAATATGTAAATATATAAACACCCACAGTACGGAGCATTGCAGCTAGGTGGAATAAATATGCAAGTATATAAACACACACAGTGCGGAGCAATGTAGTTAGATGGAATAATATGTAGATATATAAAAACACAGTGCGGAGCATTGTAGCTAGATGGAATAAATATATAGATATATAAATATAAACACACCCAGTGCTGAGCATTGTAGCTAGATGGAATAAATATGTAAATATATAAACACACACAGTGCAGAGCATTGTTGCTAGATGGGATGAAACAGCATAACTAACTAACTAACTAACTTGCACTTATATAGCGCTTTTCTAGTCACAAAGACCACTCAAAGCGCTTTCATTAATACTAACCCTCTATTCTAAGGGCCTATAGGAAACAGATATCTAGGGGCAATTTAGAACAGCCAATTAACCTAACATGCATGTTTTTGGCATGTGGGAGGAAACCGGAGAAATCCCGGAGTAAACCCACGCAACACGGGGAGAACATGCAAACTCCACACAGATCACTGTTGGTCGGGGGCTGGGATCGAACCCACGATCCCATGATCCCCACAATCCCCCGGCCAAGAGTAAACTGTGCTGCCGCAGTGCTAACCACTGCGCCACCGTGCAGCCAAACCGTCTACTTAGTTATCCTACATGGTATGATTATGTGCCCATACATATTCTCACCCTTCATAGCGACCGGTATGTTCCTAGTTGTATGCCGGAGAGGACCATTGTGTAAGTCTATTGCATCTTTTGCATTCAAAAAACTATTAGTTTGTTACGTCTTTTTGCTATCTCTGCGAGCAGCCCTGCTTAGGTTGTACAGTCTGACAGCCGTTGGTAGGAAGGACCTACGAAACCTCTCGGTTGTGCACCTGGGATGATGTAGTCTGCTGCTAAATGAGCTCCTCAGTGCATCCAGTATGTCCTGCATAGGGTGGAACTCGGACTCCAGCAGAGATGACAGTTTAGCCACCGTCCTTCTCTCTCCTATCTCCTCCATCGGATCAAGGCGCTGCCCCAGGACAGAGCTAGCTTTCTTAATCAGTTTGTTCAGTCTCTTCCTATCGGCTGCTGTAATGCCACTGCCCCAGCAGACCACTCCAAAAGTGATGACTGATGCCACCACCGTGTCATAGAATGACTTCAGCAGCGCCCCTTGTACACCAAAAGACCTGAGTCTCCTCAGCAGGAACAGCCTGCGCTGTCCCTTCTTGTAGAGTGCGTCAGTATTGTGTGACCAGTCTAGTTTATTGTTCAGATGAACACCCAGGTACTTATAGGATGTCACCATCTCGATGTCTGTTCCCTGTATATTTACTGGTGCTGTGAGGGGCTGCCCATGCCTGCGACAGTCCACCACCAGCTCCTTAGTTTTCCTCGCGTTGATCTGGAGGCAGTTCCGATGGCACCAGTCCACGAAGTCCTGGATAAGCCCTCTGTACTCAGCTTCATCTCCGTTGGAGATGAGACCAACGATCGCAGAGTCATCAGAGAACTTCTGTAGATGGCAGTGTGTTGTGTTGTGTGAGAAGTCCGCAGTATAAAGAGTGAACAGGAAGGGAGCCAGCACCGTTCCCTGGGGGGCCCCCGTGCTACTGATGATCGTGTCGGAAACACAGTCCCGGGTTCTCACAAACTGAGGCCAGTTCGTGAAAAAACCTTTCTAACCCGTTAGAATATAAACTTAAATTTTCACCAGACTTTGGTAATAACTGAAGAAATCCACACATACAAAAAAATCACAACATTTATATTAATAAATAAATTTGCGTGTAATAGTGTCCTTTCTTTACCCACCTTCACCTTTTCCTTCGCTGAAGAAACAGTTGGACAAATCTCCTTGGTATCCATCAAGCGGTTCCCCTCCTGAAGCTTCTCCACCCGTCCTTGCTCTGCCGACACGCCCACTTTCAGGGTGTGGAAGGATGTGTCCACCTCGCCCACCCTGAAGTGCACGGCCACGCCCTCAAACCACAGGCTGTCACACTCCCCTGCCTTGAAGCCTGGTGGCTGGTAGTCCTCAGGGGTGACTTAAAAAAGGGGAGCAGGATGGGTTGATTTAAATCAGGATGTTTAAGGAAGTTGAACTTAAAACATTTTTAAGGACAACTGTTCAATTTTGAAGTTGCGGCGGCAAAGAAATAATAAACTGTGAACTGAGAGTTTTAAGGAAGTTTATTAATCATACCGCCGTCACGGGCTCCGCTCCCGGCGCCGTGCATGCGTGCCGGGAGCGAGCCCAAACGGCTCTCAGAGAAGAGGGACACAAAGTCTGTGTCCAGCAGCAGCAGTTGCAGAAGTGGGAATGACAGGATGTGTTACAGAACCTGTGCAGTATTTATACCAAACTCAAACAATACATCAAAGCAAATCACAGCAGTTGGTACGATCAAAGGGACTGCAGAACAGGCATGAGACATTTGCATTTGTAAGACCTACATAACAATAGGCAAATGCAGCCTCTGCTCCGGCTTGCAGGACAAAGAGGTTACAAGGCACATCTACATATTGATCTCAGCCGCTAGGTCACAGTAAGGACAGGACGCATGAACACTATAAATGAATGGCACATTGCATCACGATACATGAATGGCACATCACATCACAATACATGCATGGCACATTACATCTCAGTAGTGCAGCGGGAAAAACCAAGGGGTGCGAGCTGACTGTCTCTGTGTTCTGTCTCTGTGTTGTGGGGGTTGAATTCAACCCGCTACAAAGTAGAAATTTATTGATTTTTAATTAGGCCGAATTTGGTATGTTTACACAGGATATGATATACAGTATCTCACAAAAGTGTGTGTGTGGCGTAACATTATGTAGCTCACATATTCCTTGGCAGAGACCCAGACATGAGGGAACCTTGAGCTCGCAGTGTGTATTGACATCACGCCTCAAACGGACATTGAGTCTGGACCCCCTGCGGACTAGAGAAGAAGTGAGAAGATCTGAGAGTGACCTGAAGAGACTGTCTGACTCCTAGGGTCAGACAGAGAAGCCGAGAGGACAAGAGGAGGATTAGATATGAATGGAATTCTGTGTTTGATGTGAATGTGATTTGTGTCTGATGTAACAGTATAAAGGTATGTGGTTTATCTCAGCTCGCCCTCTACGTTCCCTGACTGAGAGAGGAGCTGTAGGTCTTGAGATGGAATAAACCAATACTGAAAAAGCATTCAGTCTCTTCATTTCGAGTTTCCTACATTGGTGACCCACACGTGAGAAATATGGAGAAGCTTGGAGGTCGTCTCTCCGACTCCGAACCTGATTCACCGGAGACCGCCCGCACCGGCGTAAACTCCATTAGACTCCCCGAGTTCTGGCAAGAGGACCCGCACTCATGGTTCCAGCACATGGAATCACGGTTCGTGCTTAACGGGGTAGCAGAGGATGACGTTAAGTTCCACAATGTCATCGCAAGACTCGACAGCCGCACAGCCCGGTGTGTGCAGAGCCTGGTGCAGCAGCCACCCGCTGCTGGCAAATACGACGCCCTGAAAGCCGCCCTCATTCAGAGCTTTGTGCCATCAGCCGAGGTGAGGGCCAGAACACTCCTGGACCTGCGCGACAGAGGAGGACGCAGGCCGACCGTCCTCATGGAGGACATGCTGCAGATGATCGGGGCAGACAATGATGCGTTTTTATTTAAGCACATCTTTTTGAGGACCCTTTCAGCGCACATTCAACTTTATTTATTTATATAGCGCCATTTCACAACAACAGTCATCTCATAGCACTATCAACTGTAGGGGGGACTCCCACAGTTGCAGAAAGACCCCAGCAATCAGGCGATCCCCTGTGAGCAAGCACTTGGCAACGGTGGAGAGGAAAAACTCCCTTTTAACAGGAAGAAACCTCCAGCAGAACCAGGCTCAGGGAGGGGCAGTCATCTGCTGCGACTGGCTGGGGGGTGAGGGGATAGAGAAGAAGAAAAGAACAGACATGTAGAGAGCAAGCAGCACGATGGGGACTCAATCTATGGGAGAGAACAAACAAATGTTAATGACCAGCAAAAAAAAAATATTTCATAGAGAGTGAGGAAAGGAGTGAGGCCCAGTGCATTACTGGAGGTCCCCCGGCTGACTAAACCTATTAGCAGCATAACTAAGGGAGGGTTCAGAAACACATGATCCCTCCCTAATTGTAGGCTATATCAAAAAGGTAGGTTTTAGCCCTATTCTTAAAAACAGAGATCGAGTCTGACTCCCGAATCCAGATTGGCAGCTGATTCCACAGGAGAGGAGCTTGATAACTGAAGGCTCTGCCTCCCATTGTACTTTTGGAGATTCTAGGTATTACAAGTAATCCTGCATTTTGGGAGCGTAGTGCTCTGTTAGGATGATACGGTAGTATCAGATCTTTTAAATAAAAAGGAGCCTGATTGTTTAGAGCTTTGTAAGTAAGAAGAAGGATTTTAAACTTAATTCTAAACTCTATGAGAAGCCAATGAAGGGAGGCCAGAACCGGAGAGATATGATCTCTCTTTCTAGTACCTGTTAAAACTCTTGCTGCAGCATTTTGGATCAGCTGAAGACTTTTTAAAGATGTTTTAGGACAGCCTGATAATAAAGAATTACAATAATCTAATCTCGAGCTAACAAAAGCGTGGATCAGCTTCTCAGCATCACTCTGAGACAAGATGCTCCTAATCTTGGCAATATTACGCAAATGATAGAAGGCAGTCTTAGAAACAAATTTAATATGTGAATTGAAGGACAAATCCTGATCAAAAATAACTCCAAGGTTCCTCACAGAGCTATTAAGAGAAAGAGTAACTGCATCCAAACTGAAAGTTTGATTTGGAAAGGAATTTCTAAGGTTTTTTGGACCAACAAGAATGACTTCAGTCTTATCTGAATTTAATAGCAGGAAATTACAAGTCATCCAAGCTTTGATTTCCTTAAGACAGGCTTCTAACTTGGCTAATTGATTAGTATCATCTGGCTTCATTGACAGGTATAATTGTGTGTCATCTGCATAACGATGAAAATGTATACAGTGCTTTCTAATAATGTTGCCTAACGGAAGCATATATAAACTAAAAAGAGTAGGGCCTAGCACAGATCCCTGTGGAACTCCATGACTAAGCTTTGAGCTGAGAGAAAACTCATCATTTACATGAACAAACTGGAACCCATCAGATAAATAAGATCTAAACCACTGCAACGAAGTTCCATTAAGTCCAACATAGTGTTCTAATCTATCAAGTAGAATATTATGATCAATAGTATCAAAAGCTGCACTAAGATCTAAAAGGACAAGTACAGAAACTAGTCCATTATCAGATGCAATGAGGAGGTCGTTAGTGACCTTCGCTAAGGCTGTTTCAGTACTATGATGGATTCTAAACCCAGATTGAAACTCCTCAAGTAAACCATTTCCCTGCAGGTGGTCAAATAATTGCGTAGCAACAACTCTTTCTAAGATTTTTGAAATGAAAGGGAGATTAGAGATTGGTCTATAGTTAGCTAAAGCTCCTGGATCTAGCGTTGGCTTTTTGAGTAAGGGTTTAATTACAGCCGTTTTAAAAGCCTGCGGTACATGGCCTAAAGTTAATGAAGAATTGATTGTATGAAGAATAAAGCTACCAATAAGTGGGAAGACTTCTTTAAATAACCTGGTAGGAATAGGGTCTAAAAGACAAGTTGAAGGTTTGGATGAGGAAACTATTTTGTCTAACTCACAAAGGTCGATTGGAGTAAACTCATCAAGACAGACATCAATAGAAGGAGTTGTAGTAGTTACAGTATTTAAGTTAACTGTGGGAAGAATCTGATTGATTTTATCTCTGATGGATGAAAGGGGATGCTAGGATTGACAGAGTCCTGACTCTGTCAACCTGGCTACAGTACTGAAAAGAAACCTGGGATTATTCTTGTTCTCTTCTATTAATGCAGAGTAATAACTCGTTCTAGCTTTTCTAAGAGATGTTTTTATAAATTAAAAGATGATTTCTCCAAGCTAAATAGATTTCATCTAAATTAATAGAGCGCCATTTTCTTTCTAATTGACGAGTCTTCTGTTTTAAGCTACGAGTTTCTGTGTTGAACCAAGGAGTTAAAAATCTCTGATTAGACTTTTTCTTTTTTAAGGGGGCCACCAAGTCTAGAGCCTGATGCAGAGAAGCTGAAACACTATCCACCATGTTATCAATTACAGAAGGAGCAAGCTGTCTATAGCTTATTTCCGTTGTGTTGACACATGGCATAGAGGAAACAATCTGCATAAATTTGGAAACAGCATCATCTGAGAGGCATCTACTGTGATAATATTTTTCTTTAGGAGCCAAATAGTCAGAAATAGTAAAATCAAAGGTTAACAGACAATGGTCTGACAGTACAGGGTTATGAGGAGACACTACAAGATTTTCTATTTCTATGCCATATGTCAGAACAAGGTCCAATGTATGGTGGAGGTAATGAGTAGAATTTCCTACTTTCTGAGAAAACCCAATCGAGTCTAATATTGAATTAAAAGCCACATTAAGGCAGTCACTATCTACATCCACATGTATATTAAAGTCCCCTACTATAATTATTCTATCAGATTTCAGCACTAAATCAGCTAAGAAATCAGCAAATTCGGATAAAAATTCTGAATAGGTTGATGGGGGACGATAAACTATGGCAAATAAAATTGGGTTTAACCTGAAATTGCTAAAGTGCCCAACACTGAGGACCAGGCCCTCAAAGGAATTATAACATGTTTTTTGCTTTACATTAACTAGTAATTTGGAATGGTAAATTGTTGCTACTCCTCCTCCATGACCAGAACTTCTGGGATTTTGACAGTTTAAATAACCAGAGGGAGTTGATTCATTTAAACCAACATAATCCTCTTGCCCTAACCAAGTCTCTGTAAGGGAAATTAAATCAATCTGATGATCAATTAACAGATCATGGACTAACAGAGACTTGGGAGTTAGAGACCTAATATTTAATAAACCACATTTAATTTTTAAATTATGAGGAGGAACAGAGGCCAAATCATTCAATTTAGAGGCTTTATGTTTAATTTGAGTTTTACCAATATTTTGCTTTATCACTTTGGGATGCTTATACATTATATTTTTATTTACTTTGGAGGGAGCAGACAACGATTCTCTGATGGGGAAGACAGGGGCTAAGCTGAGGGGTGGCGGATGAAGAGGAGCTGCAGAGAGGCGTGTAGGACTACTACTCTGCTTCCTGGTCCCAACTCTGAGTAGTCACGGTTTTGGAAATTTGGATAAAAAAGATGCCAGATTGTTAGATAAATGAGAAGCACCATCCAAAGTGGGATGAATGCTGTCTCGTCTCATAAGACCAGGTTTTCCCCAAAAAGAGCTCCAAATGTCAATGTAGCCCACGTCATTTGCAGGACACCACACAGACAGCCAGCGGTTCAAGGATGACGAGCGACTAAACATGTCATCACTGGTCAGATTGGGGAGGGGCCCAGAGAATACTACAGTGGCTGACATCGTTTTTGCAAAGTCACACACCGATTCTACATTAAGTTTCGTGACTTCCGACTGCCGGAGACGGATGTCATTAATGCCGGCGTGAATAACAATTGTGGAGTATTTACAGTTACTTTTAGCCAGCATTTTCAAATTTGACTCGATGTCGCCTGCTCTGGCCCCAGGAATGCATGTGACTATGGCCGCTGGAGTCTCTAGGTTCACGTTTCTGACTACAGAGTCGCCAATGATCAGAGTTTTTTCCTCAGCGGGTGTGTCGCTGAGCGGGGAAAAACGATTAGAAACGTGAACAGGTTGGTGGTGAACCGGGGCTTTGCGACTAGGCTTCCTTCTCACCGTCACCCACCCAGTCTCCTCGCTGCTGAGGAGAGCTGGGGAACCGCTGACAGTGGGACCTAAGCTAGCTAGCTCCGCTGCAGCTAATGGGCGTCCGTCGAGATTAACTGGCGCAGACGGTGTTTCAATGCAGCGGAGCCGGGATTCCAAATCAGACAACCTCGCCTCGAGCGCCTCAAAAAGACAACATTTATTACATTTACCGTTATCGCTAAAAGAGGCAGAGGTGTAGCTAAACATCTGACAGAGAGAGCACACCAGAGGAGAGGAAAGAGAGGTAGTAGCCATAGCTAGTGGCTAGCTAGTGGCTGGAGAGCAAACCACACAGGCAGACAGCAAAACAGGAAGTGACGATACGTTACCACAAGGAAGTGATGATCTCCGACCCTTTCAGCGCACATGAGAGGCTCCCTGTCCAGCATGAGGTGTGTGGACCAGCAGGACTTCCGCGCGCTGGCTTTGGAAGCGGAGCGGCTCCTGGACGCATGCGGTGAGCAGGAGACGGCAGCGGCAGCAGCAGACCTCGGTGCGGCAGCCCAGGGCGATGGAGAACCGGTGGTAGCAGAGCCGACCCCAACGACAACGGCGGCAGCGCAGTCCCGGAGCAGAGGAGAGGACGAGATGTGCTTCTACCATCGACGATTCGCGCACAAGGCTCACAGATGCGTCCCGCCATGCAACTTCAGGAAGCAGGGAAACGCAAGAGCCGGAGGTCGTTAGCAGCTTCGACCCTTGGTGAACGGAACAAGCTGCTCTACCTGACGGACGCGAGCTCCGGACGGCAATTCCTCGTTGACACCGGAGCACAGAGGAGTTTCATCACCGCAACCTACGCGGACCGGGCGGCCGGTCCCCGCGGAGATGGAGCAACAGCCGCAAACGGCTCGTCGATCAAGACGTTTGGCGAAAGAACTCTGCGCCTGTCCTTGCACGGCCGCAGCTATGAATGGACCTTCATAGTAGCGGCGGTGAGTTTCAACATGTTGGGCGCCGACTTTTTGTGCTCACATGGCTTGTTGGTAGATCTGGCTAATAGACGCTTGGTTAATTCACTCTCTTTTTGTTCTACTCCCTGTGCAGCGCGAGTGTCCCCGCTGTCAGTACAGGCCAACGCCGCCGCAGCAGGAGGTAAGTTCCACACTCTCCTAAACCAGTTCCCAGCACTCACAGTTCCCACGTTTTCAGCTAAGGTGGCGAAGCACGGGGTGGAGCACTTTATAACCACAAGCGGCCCACCGGTTTTTGCGAAGGCTCGGCGCTTGGATGCAGCTAAGCTCTCTATTGCGCGTGAGGAGTTCGCCAACCTGGAAAGGTTGGGCATAATTCACCGCTCGAAGTCCGCTTGGGCTTCCCCCCTCCACATGGTCCCTAAGGCGGACGGCTCGTGGAGACCGTGCGGTGATTATCGCAGGTTAAACAATGCCACAGAGCAGGACCGCTACCCAATTCCGCACATCCAAGATTTTTCGGTGCATTTGGCCAAGGCGCGAATTTTTTCTAAAATAGACCTGGTCCACGGTTATCATCAGGTCCCGGTCCGACCAGAGGACATTCCCAAGACAGCGGTAATAACACCTTTCGGACTTTTTGAATTTTTACGCATGCCTTTTGGCCTTAAAGGCGCTGCGCAAACCTTCCAATGCATGATGGATGCCATTTTGCGCGACCTCCCTTTTGTTTTTGTCTACTTAGATGATATTTTAGTCGCCAGCGCCTCTGAGGAGGAGCACGAAAGTCACCTCAGAACTGTTTTTCAGAGGTTGGGAGCGCACGGGTTGATAATCAACCCGGCCAAGTGCCATTTTGGCGCAGCACAGATCGATTTTTTTAGGGCACCGCGTCTCCCCAGAGGGTGCGGTTCCGCTGCCCTCCAAAGTACGCGCAGTGGCTGAGTTTCCCCAGCCACAAACGGTAAAAGCGTTGCAAGAATTTTTAGGTATGGTAAACTTTTACAACCGTTTCATACCTCACGCGGCGCAGCTCATGCAACCGTTGTATGTCGCGCTAAAAAAACAGAAGCCCTCCAATGCGATTGAGTGGTCCCCGGAGCGGGAGCGCACATTCACTGAGGTTAAGAAAGCACTAGCGAACGTAGCACTGCTGGCTCACCCAGACCCGGCAGCCCGAATAGCGCTAACCACAGACGCATCAGATGTGGCCATAGGAGCCGTGGTAGAACAGCAAGTCGCCGGGGCTTGGCAACCACTCGCTTTTTTTAGCAGATCCCTACGCGATGCTGAGCGAAAATATAGCGCGTTTGACAGGGAACTGCTAGCGCTCCACCTGGCCATTCGCCATTTCCAGTTCTGGTTGGAAGGGCGGCGTTTCACCGCGTTTGTCGACCACAAACCGTTAACCTTTGCAATGTCCAAAGTCTCTGAACCATGGTCAGGCCGACAGCAGAGGCAGCTGGCCGCAATTTCAGAATTCACCACCGATATACAGCACGTAGCTGGTAAATTTAATGTAGTGGCGGACTGCCTCTCGCGAGCGGTAACAGCGCCTGTCCGCGCGGATGGGGGCTGTAGCGCTGCAGACGCGGAGCACGGTAACAGCGCGGATGCGCACGTGGCTCCGGTGCACGTAGGGATAGATTACGCGGCCATGGCAGCAGAGCAGGGCGAGGACGCAGACGTGCGCGCGCTCCTGTCTGGACCAACAGGGTTAAGGCTGCAGAATGTAAGTTTACAAACCGGTTCACCCCCGCTTATTTGCGATGTATCCACCGGGCGACCTCGCCCAGTGGTACCGGCCACGTGGCGCCGTCGTGTTTTTGACGCGATGCACTCCCTAGCACACCCGGGAGTACGCGCTTCGGTGAAAATGGTAGCAGAGAAGTTTGTTTGGCCGAGCCTGCGCAAGCATGTGAAGGAGTGGGCGAGAGCCTGCATGTCCTGCCAGCGGGCCAAAGTTCACAGACACACAAAAGCCCCTTTAGAACCTTTCCACATCCCGGCTAAGAGGTTTGATCATGTGCACGTAGATCTAGTGGGACCCCTGCCGCCCTCGCAGGGGTTCACACATCTCCTGACAATGGTGGACCGGACCACGCGTTGGCCGGAAGTGGTCCCATTGCAGTCTACCACAGCAGCAGAGGTAACTCGCGTTTTTTTAACAGCCTGGGTAGCGCGGTTCGGAGTCCCGTCGGACATTACGTCCGATAGGGGTCCGCAGTTCGTTTCAGAGCTATGGTCAGCCATGGCCAGCGGCTTAGGGGCAACAGCCCATCGCACCACCGCTTATCACCCACAGGCCAACGGTTTATGCGAGCGTTTTCACAGGTCGTTGAAGGCAGCCCTCAGAGCGTCGCTCACGGATACAAATTGGGTAAACAAACTACCATGGGTTTTATTGGGGTTGCGTTCGGCACCCAAGGAGGATTTAGATGCCTCACCTGCTGAATTAGTGTTTACTCAACCTCTCAGGCTACCAGGAGAATTCCTGCCAGCCCATGCAGCACCCGAGCGCCCCCCGGTGCAGGGACCTCTACGCGGCACGGGGGCAGAAATGCTCCCGGGCCCCGCTCATCACACTTTTCCGCGGGTTTTTGTTCCCAAGGCTTTGCAAAACGCAGAGTTTGTTTTTGTCAGGCACGACGCCCAGCGTCACAGCCTCCGCCCACCTTATGATGGTCCGTTCTGAGTGCTGGAAACTGGGGAGAAATATTTTGTACTGGACTTGGCGGGCAGGAAAGAGACAATCAGTGTTGACAGATTAAAGCCTGCTTTTGTGTTACGTGACGAACCTGTACGGCCAGCAGGGGCGCCTCGACGCGGCAGGCCTCCCAAGGGACAGCCCCTAGTTCCCCAGCAGGGGGTAAATAACCCTTCTCCCCCTCATTCCACAGGCGCACCGCAGGATGGCACAACACAGGCTGCGAAGCCTGCGTTCAGCAGATTCGGGAGGAGATTGAAGCCTTAGCAACGGGCAGAGTGATGTGTATTTTGATCAACCCATGTAAATTGTGCTGTAGATCCTGCAAAGGGGGGGGGGGTGATGTAAGGGTGTAATGTGTATGACTGCCCATTATGGACACGAAGTCGGTGTGTGTGTGTCCATTCTTGACATAGTGTGTATGACTGTCCATTATTGACTTAAGGTTGGTGTATGTCCGTTCTTGGGCGTTTCGGGGGGAGTGATGTGGCGTAACATTATGTAGCTCACATATTCCTTGGCAGAGACCCAGACATGAGGGAACCTTGAGCTCGCAGTGTGTATTGACATCACGCCTCAAACGGACATTGAGTCTGGACCCCCTGCGGACTAGAGAAGAAGTGAGAAGATCTGAGAGTGACCTGAAGAGACTGTCTGACTCCTAGGGTCAGACAGAGAAGCCGAGAGGACAAGAGGAGGATTAGATATGAATGGAATTCTGTGTTTGATGTGAATGTGATTTGTGTCTGATGTAACAGTATAAAGGTATGTGGTTTACCTCAGCTCGCCCTCTTCGTTCCCTGACTGAGAGAGGAGCTGTAGGTCTTGAGATGGAATAAACCAATACTGAAAAAGCATTCAGTCTCTTCATTTCGAGTTTCCTACATGTGCACCCCTCACATTTTTGTAAATATTTCATTATATCTTTTCATGGGACAACACTGAAGATATGACACTTTGATACAATGTAAAGCAGTCAGTGTACAGCTTGTATAACAGTGTAAATTTGCTGTCCCCTCAAAATAACTCAACACACAGCCATTAATGTCTAAACCGCTGGCAACAAAAGTGAGTGCACCCCAAGTGAAAAATGGTAAATGGCGTTCACTTGACCAAAGCGCTTTACAGATACTGCTATCCACCCATTCACGCACACATTCATACACTGATGGCGGCAGGGCCGCCATACACACAAGAGGCACTAGCCTGACCCACTAGGAGCAACTGGGGGTTCAGTGTCTTGCTCAAGGACACTTTGACATGCAGACTGTGTCTTGAATCCAAGTTTGGAGGCCAAACCCGATTCTGACTTATTGTTATGCTTTGGCCTAGTTTTCCTCCTGACTGCTCGGGCATGCCCCCTCCTCCTGTCAAGCACCGTCAGCTGCACTGTCACGGGTGCTCACACACATACACACACCCACACGCACACACACACATGCTCCATTCACCCTCATTCACATGCTCTCTCACACATCTGGTGTCAGTCAGTTCTGCCCACGCATTCTCGCACCGGCAATCTCTTTCCTCGTTAGCTTCAGGAGTATATGTTTGCCACTTCTGAGGAGAGAAATTGTCGGGGCATTCGCCTCTATACGCAGCAGCTTGTACTCCCTGTATATTGCATCACTCCCTTCGTTAATCTCCAGCTCTTCACTTCTGACTTGTATGTCCCATTGGTGTTTTGGCTGGCTCTGCATCTCAACCCCTTCCTCCAGACTGCACGGTTTGCCCCGGATAGCTCCAGTCCTGTAAGTATTTTTGCCTTTTCTCCTGTGCTAGCAGCCCTGCAGCACTAGGCTGCTTGCCTTTCCTATTTCGTGCGCTATGCATGTCATGGCGCCCGCAGGGCCATCATCAGTCTCAGCTGCGTGCACACCTGTTGCCAATCGTCAGCGGGCTTTAAGAGGCAGGCCTGCCAGCGACTCAGCAAGGAGCCGTCTGTCAAACTCACAAGGACACGTCTCTCGTCTCCAGCCACGTCTTGGCTCAACCTCTGACCACGAGCAACACGTCGAAGCACGTAAGCTTAACCTCCACTCACCTTGTCAAGTTCCTTTCCCCTGTGCACAGGTGGACCTCCCTGGCGGCGGATTCTCTCTCCCCAGCGGCAGCTCAACTCCACACCAGCATCAGGGTAACTCTCCCTTTCCCCGGCACAGAGCTAGACGCTGTCCCCCTGGCTGTTGCCCACAGGGCAAACCGGAGCACAGCATCACCACCTGCAAAAGTAAGCGACTGTCTTAATTACGCTCTCAGCGTTGGTGCAGCGTTAACGTCTCTGCTTTGTCTCCATAGGGTTGCCAGGCCGAACGGCGTCCTGCTCTGCCCCAGCACGAGACTTGCACTTCACACCACATTGTACATACACGCACTCACACACAAAACAGCGGTTGACAATAAAAAGATAATTGTACTTCCTTGAGTCTGTCTTCTGTCCCCTGGGTCCAGAAATTATGTCAGTATGGCTCTGTCAGAGCGACCCAGTGGACAGCGTGCTAGCACGCTGTTTAAACACCCTAGGCACTCGAGTAGAACAACTAGCTTACCAACAGAATGTTATCCTTATCCAGTTAACCCAAATTAACAGCCGGTTGGATCATCTGGATGGACAGCGGACGTTCTCACCGGCTTCCGGGGCTCCACCGGGCCCCGCTAGCCCCCCGCCTAGCCAGGTTAGTCAGGTCCCTTCGGTCCACCTCACACCGGTGCCCACACCCGCACGCTTCAGTGGGAAGCTCGGGGAAGCCCGGGGGTTTATCCTGCAATGTGAGATGGTTTTCCAGCGATTACCAGGGGACTTTCCTACGGATCATAGCAAGATAGGCTACATCGCTAACCTGCTACAAGGTAGGGCGCTAACCTGGGCCTATGCCGTTATGGCTAAGCCCAGTTATGCTAACTTAACATACCAGCGGTTTCTGGCCAATTTCCATGAGGTATTTGACCACTCCGACCGGGACACCGTGCTCACCACCCGGTTGTTAAACCTTTGACAGGGTGGTAGGTCCGCTGCGGACTACGCGGTCGATTTCCGGGTGGTAGCTGCTGATGTTGGGTGGGAGGACGCCTCCTTGTCTAGCATTTATATCCGTAGCCTAAGCTCCAGTCTAAGAGACAAACTAGCTAGGTTGGATAAGCCAGAACGACTAAACGAGCTAATCTCCCTTACCATTAGCTTGGATAACAGGCTGAGGGAACGAGCAGCTGAGCAAAGAGCTTCCAGTCGCTCGAGCGCAGTTTTTTCGTTCCTCACATTCACCTCAGTTGGCTCTGCCCTCTCCGGAAGGACTTCTGGGGCAGGAGGATATGGTAATCGGGCGCTCCAAAATTCCGCCTGCTGAGAAACAGCACCGTAGGGAATTAGGGCTGTGTTTGTATTGTGGTAGCAATGCACACAAATTGGAGAATTGTACAAGTCGGTTAAAAGAGGAGGTCCGTGGGTCACAGTAGGGGGACTCACGGATGCGTCCCAGTCTAAACCCCTCACCAGCTGCCTCATGTCCATCCAATTCATTCATAAACACACTGAATACTCCACCCATGCACTGATTGACTCGGGGGCTGAGCAGACTTTTATATCAGGAGACCTGGCAACCCGGTTAGGGCTCACCTGTCATACTCTCCAGCCACTGCTCAAGCTGACAGCCCTATCCAAAGCCCCGCTAACGACTATTTCTCAGCAGACCACCCCAGTGTCGGTGATCGTTTCTGGGAACCACCGAGAGGATCTACGCTTTCTGGTGCTGCCCTCCTCCACCTCCCCGGTCATCCTGGGCTACCCCTGGCTGCGGCTGCATAATCCATCCTTCGACTGGCAGACAGGAAGCATCTCATCCTGGAGTTCGTTCTGCCTCAGCACGTGCCTGCAGTCTGCGGCATGTGCCCCGTCGGTGTCTGTGGCCCCACGCACGCCCCCCCCCCTCCAGATCTGTCCAAGGTGCCAGCTGAATATCACGATCTGGGGGCGGTCTTCAGTAAGTCGCGGGCGCTGTCCCTTCCTCCCCACCGCCCTTATGACTGCGCCATTAATCTCCAGGCTGGCGCCCCGCTGCCGTCAAGCCGTCTGTACAGCCTGTCTGCTCCGGAATGGGAGGCGATGGATACGTATATAAAGGAGTCGCTTAGCTCAGGGATCATCCGCCCGTCCTCTTCGGCGGTGGGGGCAGGATTCTTCTTCGTTGGCAAGAAGGACAGCTCCCTGCGGCCATGTATTGATTTCAGGGGTCTCAATGATATCACGGTGAAAGATAAGTACACCCTGCCCCTCATGGATACGGCGTTTGATTCCCTCCAGGGGGCCTCTTGGTTCACCAAGCTCAACCTCCGCAACGCGTACCATCTCGTGCGGCTCAAGGAGGGAGATGAGTGGAAGACTGGCTTCCGGACCTCAAGCGGCCACTTCAAATACCTGGTGATGCCGTTTGGGCTGACTAACGCTCCGGCCGCCTTCCAGCGCCTGATCAATGACGTTCTCCAGGATTTCCTGGGCACCTTTGTCTTTGTCTACCTGGACGACATCCTCATCTTCTCCCGATTGCTTGAGGAGCACCGGGTGCACGTGAGACGGGTCTTCCAATGACTCCTGTTCGTGAAGGCCGAGAAATGGGAGTTCCATGCTAACAAGACGCACGATTGAGCTTCTCCAGAGGTCGTTCTGGCGGCCGGGGCTGCGGAAGGACGTCAATGCCTACATCCGGGCCTGCGCTCAGTGCGCCACCGGCAATTCATCCTCCTCCCCCCCGGCAGGACTGCTTCACCCCCTGCTGGTCCCTAGTCATCCCTGGTCACACATCGCACTGGATTTCGTGACGGGCCTCCCGCCATCCAATCACTTTACGATGGTCCTGACCATTGTTGATCGCTTCTCCAAGGCGGCCCACTTCGTTCCCCTCCGGGGGTTGCCGACGGCACGGGAGACAGCGGACCTGTTGGTTCAGCACATCATTCGTCTTCATGGGATCCCCACGGACGTCGTCTCGGATCGTGGGCCCCAGTTTGTTTCCCAGGTTTGGAGGGCGTTCTGTCACACGCTGGGGTCAACAGTAAGCCTGTCATCTGGTTACCACCCTCAGAGCAATGGGCAGTGCAAACGAGCGAATCAGGAACTGGAGGCCGCCCTACGCTGCGTCATTGCCTCCAGCCCTTCTTCTTGGAGCAGCCACCTGCCGTAGATTGAGTACTCCCACAACTCCACAGTTTCTTCAGCGATCTGGATGTCCCCCTTCAGGGCATCTTTGGGGTATGACCCCCCACTGTTTCCGGAGGAGGAGAAGGAGGTGGCGGTGCCTTCTGTCCACGCCCATGTCAGGCGCTGCCGCCGGCTCTGGACTACCACCCGCAGAGTCCTCCTTCAAACCACCAAGCGTAACATCAGGACGGCCAATCGCCACAGGAGACTGGCGCCCGAGTACAAGGTGAGTCAGCAGGTATGGCTGTCAACCCGTAACATTAATTTGAAAGCAGAGAAACGTAAGCTGACCAAGCGTTTTATTAGGCCTTACCCTATTGTATGTGTGATTAACCCTGTGGCTGTCCGCCTAGCTCTCCCCCCCTCCCTCCGCATCTGTCCAACCTTCCATGTTTCACAGGTGAAACCCGTCTGTTCCAGCCCCCTCTGCCCACCCCCCACGGCTCCACCTCCCCCGATGATGATCGATGGCCATCCGGCATGGGGAGTCACTGCCATCCTGGATGTCCGCCGGCGGGGCCGCGGTCTACAATACCTGGCGGACTGGGAGGGATTTGGCCCTGAGCATAGGTCCTGGGCACGTCCGTCTCTTGTCCTCGATAAACAACTCATCCGTGACTTTCACCGGACGCACCCGGGTAAGATAGGGCAGGTGCCAGGAGGCACCTCTAGAGGGGGGAGTACTGTCATGGCACCCGCAGGGCCATCATCAGTCTCAGCTGCGTGCACACCTGTTGCCAATCGTCAGCGGGCTTTAAGAGGCAGGCCTGCCAGCGACTCAGCACGGAGCCGTCTGTCAAACTCACGAGGACACGTCTCTCGTCTCCAGCCACGTCTTGGCTCAACCTCTGACCACGAGCAACACATCGAAGCACGTAAGCTTAACCTCCACTCACCTTGTCAAGTTCCTTTCCCCTGTGCACAGGTGGACCTCCCTGGCGGTAGATTCTCTCTCCCCGGCGGCGGCTCAACTCCACACCAGCATCAGGGTAACTCTCCCTTTCCCCGGCACACAGCTAGACGCTCTCCCCCCTGGCTGTCGCCCACAGGGCAAACCGGAGCACAGCATCACCACCTGCAAAAGTAAGCGACTGTCTTAATTACGCTCTCAGCGTTGGTGCAGCGTTAACGTCTCTGCTTTGGCTCCATAGGGTTGCCAAGCCGAACGGCGTCCTCCTCTGCCCCAGCACAAGACCTGCACTTCACACCACATTGTACATACGCGCACTCACACACAAGACACGGGTTGACAATAAAAGGATAATTGTACTTCCTCGAGTCTGTCTTCTGTCCCCTAGGTCCAGAAATTATGTCAACACAGTCCTGCAGCATGAGGCTCTGTATTCACCAGGCTGTAGAGCATTCGGCTGGCACCCTGTATGTTTGATGGCCAACCCTGTCATTGCATCCTTCTGTATTTTTGTGGTGGAACTGAACTGGTGATTTTGTGAACTTTAATAAACATAACACTCTCTACTCCTGCAACTGGGTTTTTCATTCTCTCCCTTGTGCGCCGTGTTATGGCGCACGGGGGTTTGTGACAGAATGCCCCAACCGTAAAAAAAACCCCAACAGAGTAGTGTTTTTTTTTTCCCTTTCTCCCTTTGGGCACGATGATCTGCACGGACGAGGAGCTGGAAGCCCAGGTGTTAAGTTTCAGATACAATATATTGTATATAACTGTCATTTATCAAATGTTTGTTGTACTGTTATCCACAGGGCTTTTATTGTGAAGACGAGCAGAAGGTGGGGGAGCGGATATTTTTTTTTGAGGGGGTTCTCCTGTGACTTTGTGGTCGGCAATAAAGGTGCAAGCAGGCATAACGAGTGTGTTGTTCTTATTGTCTTTCAATGGTAGCAGAGGATGGTTACCAAGAGTAGAGTCCTGCCGACGTTTGATGAGGGGAAGCCCTGTGAAAGTTGGAAAAATGAAGTCACAATTTGGACCCGAGTCATGGAGCTGGAAAAAAAGAAACAAGCGCTCGCTGTGGCTTTGGCGCTATCGGGAAGAGCGTGGGAAGTGGCGATGGAGATACTGATAGATGACCTGAATGGAGACACTGATATGGACACTTTGCTTTTGAATCTTGATAACTTATTCTTGAAAGAAGAAAAAGATCGAGTTTACGAGGCCTACTCCAATTTTGACCGGATAAAGAAAGACAGCGGTGTGTCTATGGCAGACTATATAATAGACTCTGAGCAGCGCTACTCCCGCATGCGTAAATATAAGATGGAGCTTCCCGATGCTGTGCTTGCATTTAAGTTGTTAGACACTGCATGCCTGGATGTTAAAGATCGGCAGCTCGCCTTGACTGTGTGTACAGACTTAACTTTTGCCTCAATGAAATCAGCACTGTGGCGGAGTGGTTAGCACTGCGGCAGCACAGTAACTCACCCTTGGCCGGGGGATCCTGGGTTCGATCCCAGCCCCCGACCAACAGTGATCTGTGTGGAGTTTGTATGTTCTCCCCGTGTCTGCGTGAGTTTACTCTGGGATTTCTCCGGTTTCCTCCCACATGCCAAAAACATGCAGGTTAGGTTAATTGGCATCAAACTGGGGATTCTAAATTGTCCTTAGGTATGACTGTGAGAGTGAATGGTTGTCTGTCTCTCTGTGTTAGCCCTGCGAGGGACTGGCGATCTGTCCAGGGTGTACCCTGCCTCTCGCCCAAAGACGCTGGGATAGGCTTCAACCCCCCCGCGACCCGAAAAGGATTAAGCAGAAGAAGATGAATGAATGAATGAAAAAATGAAATCAGCACTCAAGCGAATATTTGGTGAAAATTCATCTGTTTTAACCACGGGCATTAATCAGGAAATGGCCTATATCACAGAACAAAACTGGCAAAGAAGAAAGTGTTCTTCCTGGAATAGTAAACAAAAAACACCACAAGCAGGCACCAACCCTCTGGACAGGTATGGCCGGAGATCAAGATGTGCCATCTGCCAAAGCACATTTCACTGGGCTAAAGACTGTCCATACAGAAGTGAACAAGTCAAACTTATAGAAGTGAGTGAAATAAGTAACACAGAGGAGTGTAACTTTACCCTGTTTACTAAAGAGTCACCCAATGAAGCAGAAATCTTTATGACTGAGTGTTTTGATTCTGCAATAATCGACACTGCATGCACTCGCATTGTGTGTGGACAAGAATGGCTTGACAATTACATGACAAGGCAGAGTCTGAGTGAAATAAATAATATGAAAAAAACGGAGAAGCAGAGTAACAAACCATTTAAATTTGGTGATGGAAAAGTGATTCATTCCACAAAAAGGTTGAAAATACCTGCAAAGGTTGGACAGACAAGATGTAGTATTGTAACTGAGGTTGTTCCTGTAAAAATCCCACTTCTTCTGAGCAAAACATCCTTAAAAAGAGCAGGAACAGTGTTGGACATGGAAAATGACCAGTGAAACTTGACTTTACCAGCTCTGGTCATTACTGTGTGAACATTATAGACATTAAAAACAGACACAGTCAGAGTGATGATCGGAGTTTGACAACTGATGATGATGTCACAAAACATGAAAATGGAGATGAGAATCAAGAGCAATGGGATGAGGAGATCCTGACAATCACGGACAATTTGAACGTGGCTGAAAAACACAAAATCCTGGTGAAGCTTCACAAACAGTTTGGCCATGCTTCTGCTGACAAATTGCAGAAGCTGCTCGACAGCTCTGGAAATAAAGACACAGAATGCAACATGATCCTGCAAAAAATCATCAGTGAATGTGACATTTGCCAAAGGTACAGTAAGACCAAACCAAGGCCTGCAGTTGGGTTGCCACTTCCGTCGGCCTCCGTCGGTCTATGATGACCATGGAAGAGAATCCTAAACGTCTACTCTGCTGGAACAGCACCGCCTGTGGCTGAACAGGCCGATGCGCACCGGTGTTCTACCTTCCAGCGTTGGGCGTTGATAGGATTCAAGCCTGGGCAGGAAGATATGGAGGACAAGATGTTACCCATGCAGCATGTCCCCCCTCTCCACGTCACTGATGAATCCAAAGGAACAGTAGGGCTGCTATAGTTTGGCACCAGTGCTGTCGCAGGAGCTGCCAGAACGATGTTAAGCACAACAGAGAACTGCTTTAGGGGCTCCGACTCCGGATTTTTCCTCAGGGTTGACTCCCGAAGCCTTTCCCGTGACCGGGTGTGCCGCAAGGCAGCGGAGGTTTGAAATCAGGGTTTACCTTCCCCTAGATGGGCTACCTTCCCAGGTTGATGAGCCACCATCTTCCCGAAGCATCTGGTTTTAAGGCGCCAGAGATCTGCCCTCGCCCCTTCTCCTATCAGTAAAAGCAGTTCCGCCGGGTTTAGAGACTAAACCACATGGGCAGGCTAGGAGTTGGACTTGGTTGTCAGAGGCTTTTCGAGACGCACGCCGTAGGAGCATTTTATGAGCACTGGGAGCTTAACCCCAGTGCCACTCCTGGCTATGACAACATGGGTTGCCACTAGCATCTCAGTATAATGAAACTGTGGCAGTTGATCTACATGAACTGAAGCCAGGCCTGTGGTATCTTCACATTATTGATCAATTCACGAGATTCAGTGCAGGCAGCATTCTCACTACAAAAAAGGCCTCAGAAATAGTGAAGCACTTCATTCATGTGTGGGTAAGTGTACATGGACCACCACAGAAACTGTTTAGTGACAATGGAGGAGAGTTCAATAATGATGAGGTGAGAGATATGGCAGAGAATTTCAACTTAGAAGTTAAGACAACAGCTGCCTACAGCCCGTGGAGCAATGGACTTCTAGAGAGACATAATCAAACACTCACAGAGATCATAATGAAAACAAAAGCCAGTAACTGCTGTGACTGGAACACTGCTCTAGACTGGGCACTCATGGCAAAAAACACTATGCACAATGTTCATGGATACAGCCCATATCAACTGGTGTTTGGACAGAATCCCAACCTGCCCTCTGTGTTAAACGATAAACTCCCAGCCTTAGAGGGCACTACAAAGAGTGAATGGGTTGCAAAACACATCTCTGCTTTGCACGCTGCAAGAAGAGCTTTCACAGAAGCAGAATGTTCTGAAAGAATACGGAGAGCACTACGCAAACAAATCCGTCACACAGATGAAACATATGAAGTGGGTGATAAAGTCTACTATAAAAGAGTGGACTGTCCAGAGTGGGAAGGGCCAGCAGTTGTTATTGGCTAGGATGGTGCAGTGGTGTTTGTTCGACACGGAGGAACCTGCATAAGAGTCCATCATCTCAGACTGAGAAAAGTGAATCCTATAAGTGGTGAACATCAGACAACAAATGGAAATCCAGAAAACAAAACAGACATTGGTGAAAAACAAGGAATGATAGGAACTGCTGAAAACATGAAGAACACAGAAAACGAAATGGAGGTTCAAGAAAACATGCTTCAGCCCCATCGCACCGAAGAAGCTATTGGAGTTCAGAGTGAGACTTCACTTTCCACGAATGGTGACAGAGGGATTCATGAAACACAGCCAGAAATGCCTAACAGAGAAACAAACACAGTTGAAACATCCGGTGTTTGTTTGAAAACGGGGAAGGTCCTGAAATACATAGACAAAGACAGTGGGGTTAAACACACAGCCAAAGTTTTGGGGCGTGCAGGTAAAGCAACAGGGAAATATAAAAATTGGTATAACTTGCTTTTTATGGAGCCTGATTGTCTAGATGGTAACACAAAATCTGTTGATCTAACACAGGTACAGAGTCTTGAGATTGAACCCGCTGTCACTGATGTTAACACTAATGAAGATGTGTTTGTGGCTAATGATTTATCATTTGATAAAGCTAAACAAGAAGAAATAAAATGCTGGAGAGATAACAGTGTGTTTGTAGAAATGAAGGATGAGGGACAAAAGTGTATTTCAACAAGGTGGGTGTGTACTCTCAAAGAAACGGTCTCAGGATTAGTGCCAAAAGCTTGTCTGGTGGCAAGAGGTTTTGAGGAGATGGAGATGTCTGAGCTGCAAAAGGACTCACCCACCTGTGCTTCAGAGTCCTTATGACTACTGACAGCAGTTATTTGTCAAAAACAATGGTCACTTCATTCTATGGACATAAAATCAGCATTTCTTCAGGGAATGGAGGTGTCACGTGACATTTACATTAGACCACCTCCTGAAGCCAACTGTAATGGAATATTATGGAAGCTCAAAAAGTGTGTATATGGCTTAGCAGATGCATCATTGTACTGGTACAGCAGAGTCAAAGAGATGGTGCTGAAGGCAGGTGGACAAATGTCAAAGGTCGATCCGGCTGTTTTCTATTGGTTAGATCAAGACTGCACCGTGTCTGGGGTGCTCGCCTGTCATGTAGATGATTTCACTTTTCTTATGTGGGAGTAGACTTTGTGACTCTCGATGAAAAGGTACAAATGCACCAGGAGAAATTCAGTACGTTCAGCACATGCAGCCCATACACACTGACCCATTGCGAGCAGTACAGCAAGATTCGCCTCTCTGTGAGGAGGAAAAAGATCAACTCAGATCAAAGATTGGTCAGATTCTCTGGGTTGCCAGGCAGAGTAGACCAGATGTGATGTTTGATGCTAGTAACCTAGCATCAACACTGAAAGATGCAACTGTACACACGATCCATGAAGCAAACAGAATAGTGTGCAAGATAAAGTCAAAGAAGATTGTGTTAAACTTTTCACATTTGGGACAAGACAGTGCACTAAAAATAACAGTGTTTAGTGATGCCTCATTTGGAAACCTGTCTGATGGAGGCACTCAAGGAGGACATTTCATTGTCCTCATGGGAGAAAAGGGAAAGTTTTCACCTCTTGCTTGGCAATCAAAGAGAGTAAAAAGGGTAGTGAGAAGTACACTAGCTGGTGAAACCCTGGCTATGTCTGAGGGAGTTGACAATGGACTTTTTCTAGCTACACTGTTTTTTGAGTTGACCGCAGGAGACACAAAACATGCCCCTCCAATAATCTGTGTAACAGACAACCATTCGCTAACTGATGCACTAAAATCCACAAAGTCAGTTTCTGGGAAAATACTTCGTTTGAAGATTAGTAGCATCAAAGAGCTTATTCAGATGCAGAAAGTTGAACAAATACCGTGGCAGAGCACAAAAGAACAACTCGCAGACTGTCTCACAAAAAGGGGTGCATCAGCTCACCAGTTGCTCAAGGTGCTGAGTGAAGGGCAATGGATTGTTGGTTAATAGGGGTCAGAGTATTACTTAAAAAAAATGAAAACTTGAGAACATACAGTTCTATTCATATTTAAGCTTTGTTTAACAGTTACAGTATGTTCGGCCTTCAAGCTCAGGGTTTATTTGAGCACGTGTATATGTTTATGTTGTTGGACTTAATGGGTTTGAATATGACTGATTTAAAAAAAAAAGACAGGGAGATTGTTAAGTTTCAGATACAATATATTGTATATAAATGTCATTTATCAAATGTTTGTTGTACTGTTATCCTCAGGGCTTTTATTGTGAAAGCGAGCAGAAGGTGGGGGAGTGGATATTTTTTTTGGTGGGGGGGCGTTTATCCTGTGACTTTGTGGTCGGCAATAAAGGTGCAAGCAGGCATAACAAGTGTGTTGATCTTATCGTCTTTCACCAGGATTTGCTGGCGGAGGCGGGCTTTGCCTTTCAGTGGTCTCGGTTTCCCAAGGACTGGGAATGGGCACGACTCGTCACGGAGGAATTTGAGCAGCGCTATCCTCACCTCCGGGTTATCCATAGGGTAGACGCCATCCTCTCCGTCATCCTTCCCGATCCAGACACAGAGCCGGAAGATGCCTCTCCGTGATCGGAGCCAGCCCCTCGCCAGAAGAAATGCTCCTGTCGGAGGAAGACTTCCTCCCTCCTCGGATCTTCTTCATCTCCCCGGCCAGCGCTCACCCACCCTTCAGACATGAGGACGAAGGTGGAGCGCTGCGAGGAGGAGACACGAGGATGCGCTTCTCCGGCAGAGAGGGTTCCCACCCCCGTGTTTTCCCAATCCACGGATGCGACTGAGGAGGAGTGGCAGGCCCTGATCGCTCTGGTAAATCGCCGGGTGAAGGAGGAACACCGAATGAAGGAGAATCTGGACGAGGATCCCTCAGCACTCGAACTCTCCATGGCCATGCCGCCTCCCTCTCCGGAGAGGTCGAAATCTCTCTGCATGGGTGACCTGTTGCCCGGCACGGTGCTCCACGTCCCGGATTACTTCATCCCCGCGTCACCCAAGCAGAGGAGATGGAGGAAGCCCCCCAGTAAGAGGCATCCAGTCCCACATACTGCAGCCTTGCCTTCCCGCTCCGGGCTATGCTCCGCCCAGTCACGGGAGGAGATGGAGGAACGTAGGCAGGCTCTCCTGGCTGAGACGGATCTCATCTTGGAGGTAAAGCCGTGGCTCCTCCCGGAGATGGCTGAAAGAGTCAAAGAGCTTTCCCAAGGAAGGAGGAGCCTCAACCAGACGAGGAACGCCAGGAGAGTAGAGAGGATGCCTTGGATGCCGCTGGGGACCTCCAGTGCCAGGAGAACATTCAAGTTTCTTTTCATTCAAATTCACAGTCAATGATCAATTTTGCCTGCCTCCTGGCGAGGAGACTCGGCGTGTGCAGTCCCCTGAGTTCTCCACCCCAGCAGCATACATTACTCTCGTGCCTGGTCTCAATGACTCTTTTCTATGTGCCCCCACGAGCCCATCAGTCCCGGATCCAAGTCGCTCGGGGAAGGAGGAGCCAGAGGACCAGGAGGGTCCAGCCCATGGACCAGCGAAGGAGTCGTCCATGGCCACCACGCCGGAGGAACCAGAGGAGTGGAGGACAGCGCACGAGAGTCCCACTCCTGCTACCATCATCATACCCGCTGCGGGGGCTGCCGCAGTGGAGTCATCTCCCGGACCGGACCTCCAGCCGATGAGACCCGGGGCATCGTTGTCGGAGTCCTGGACGGCGGTAGAGCTTAAGCACAGGCAAGTAGTCTCTCCTGTAGTTCATTTGTTGATGGTGGAGGGATCTTGCCTGGCTTTTGGGGAGGGGAGTCAGGTGCGGCCCCCAGCCGCATCAGGACCCCCCTCTCCAGGTTCTGCCACTGCCGGCGACCCTAATTGCTCTTCTTCTCCTATCCCCTTCGAGCTCCATCCTAGGGTCGCCAGAGAGGAGCTGCCACCACCTGGGCTGCCCACTGACGATGAGGCAGATCCAGCTTCCTTGGAGGAGGCTGATGAGGATGAGGCACCTGGCAGACTGGAGGAACCCATGCACCCAAGATCACTGGAGTCCTGGACAGTGGTGGAGCCAGAGTTCAGGCAAGTGTGCTCCATTATATCAGGAATTTTAATATTAATGTCACACTGCCCAACTCATGGTGAGGTGGACCTGGGGCAGCTCACAGTAGCCCTCGGGACCGCCACACCGGGCTCTGCCGCTGCCGGTGACCCTGACTCGGCTTCTCTTTTTCTCCTTTCAGGCTCGGAGCATCACTTCCCTCACTGGGGAGGCCACCGTCGGAGCAATGAGGCCCCTGATGGGGGTCACCGCAGGTGCAACGGTGCTCCAACCAGAGCCCACCGTGGATGCAGCAGAGCCCCTTGACCCTCCGATCAGTAGTCAGCCACACTACACCTGCACCACAACCGCCCCCAAATGTCTAGTTGTGAAAATGTCCAAATTGTGCCCAAAGTGTCAATATTTTGTGTAGCCACCATTATTTCCCAGCACTGCCTTAACTCTCTTGGGCATGGAGTTCACTAGACCTTCGCAGGCTGCCACTGGCACCCTCTTCCACTCCTCCATGATGTCATCACAGAGCTGGTGGATGTTAGAGACCTTGCGCTCCTCCACCTTCCGTCTGAGGGTGCCTCACAGATGCTCAATAGGATTTAGGTCTGGAGACATACTTGGCCAGTCCATTACCTTTACCCTTAGTTTCTTTAGCAAGGCAGTGGTTGTCTTGGAGATATGTTTGGGGTCGTTATCATGTTGAAATACTGCCCTGTGGCCCAGTTTCCAAAGGGAGGGGATCATGCTCTGCTTCAGTATGTCACAGTACATGTTGGCATTCATAGGTCCCTCAGTGAACTGTAGCTCCCCAGTGCCGGCAGCACTCATGCAGCCCCAAGCCATGACACACCCACCACCATGCTTGACTGTAGGTAAGGCACACTTGTCTTTGTACTCCTCACCTGGTTGCTGCCACACACGCTTGACACCATCTGAACCAAATAAGTTTATCTTGGTCTCATCAGACCACAGGACATGGTTCCAGTAATCCATGTCCTTAGTCTGCTTGTCTTCAGCAAACTGTTTGCGGGCTTTCTTATGCATCATCTTTAAAAGGGGCTTCCTTCTGGTACGACAGCCATGCAGACCAATTTGATGCAGTGTGCGGCGTATGGTCTGAGCACTGACAGGCTGACCCCCCACCCCTTCAACCTCAGCAGCAATGCTGGCAGCACTCATGCATCTATTTTCAAAAGACAACCTCTGGATATGACACTGAGCATGTGCACTCAGCTTCTTTGGCTGACCATGGCGAGGCCTGTTCTGAGTGGAACCTGTCCTGTTAAACCGCTGTATGGTCCTGGACTCCGTGCTGCAGCTCAGTTTCAGGGTGTTGGCAATCTTCTTATAGCCTAGGCCATCTTTATGTAGAGCAACAATTCTTTTTTCAGATCCTCAGAGAGTTCTTTGCCATGAGGTGCCATGTTGAACTTTCAGTGACCAGTATGAGAGAGTGTGAGAGCAATAACACCAAATTTAACACACCTGAGACCTTGTAACATTAGTGAGTCACCTGACACCGGGGAGGGAAAATGGCTAATTGGGCACAATATGGAGGTTTCACTTAGGGGTGTACTCACTTTTGTTGCCAGCAGTTTAGACATTAATGGCTGTGTGTTGAGTTATTTTGAGGGGACAGCAAATTTACACTGTTATACAAGCTGTACACTGACTACTTTACATTGTATCAAAGTGTCATATCTCAGAATCAGAATCAGAATCAGAATCAGAATGAACTTTATTGCCAAGCATGTTTACACATACGAGGAATTTGACTTGACATTAGGTGCGCTCATATTAAGCGCTCACTAATGACGCGGCAGCCGACAAGGCGCCTAATACAGTGGGGGTAAAGAGGGAGAGGGGAAGGGGATGACACATTGGGCAGAGAGAAAAAAACATAGTTATCAGAATAGCGCTCGAGTGAGCAAGATTATGATCACATAAAAAAAAAACCCTCAATGCACACTTAGCAGACAAGTGTTGTTCCATGAAAAGATATAATAAAATATTTACAAAAATGTGAGGGGTGTACTCACATTTGTGAGATACTGTAATTTTGTAAAATATGACCATTTTTTTGGAATAAACTGTGATCCGGAGAGAGAAAAAAGTCAGCGAAAGTGACGGTTTCAGATGACTGAAATTCGATGGGGAAGTCGGCCTGAAATGTGTGACGTCACCAATGGACCAATGAATTAATTACTCGTTACAATCTGAAAATGACAAGATCACGTCCATATTTTAAGGAAACTGGAAGAAAGCATTCTTGATCTTGATCAAAGTGGATACCAACGAAGAGGAAGACGAAGGTGAAGAGTGATTTAGCAGACAGCGATAATGATGGAGATTTGGGGGATTGAAGCCTGAAGCCAACGACAAAAACCAAACTAGTGCTAACATTGCAGCTAAGGTCCCTGCAGCTTACCTGCATGAACCAGGTCCATGGGGTAGCTTGGTGGTGCAGTGGTTAGCACTGTGGCAGCACAGTAAGAAGGTCATGGGTTTGATCCCACCCCCTGACCATCAATGACCCTTCTGTGTGGAGTTTGCATGTTTTCCTGTGTCTGCGTGGGTTTACCCTGAGTACTCCGGTTTCCTCCCACAGGGCAAAAACATGCAAATTAGGTTAACTGGAGACTCTAAAGTGGCCCTAGGTGTAAATGTATGTGTGAATGGTGAAGGGATTGGTGCCGCAGCGTGGCTGCCTCATCCATTCACATGGATGCCCTGAATTTCCCTCTGGGATTAATAAAGTATACAAAATACAAAAAAAAAAAAAAAAAAGACAGCCAGATGGTGAGTTCCTCTTTAATCTGTCCCGGAGGTTTTTTGTCACCATCTAGCTGCTCTCTGTTAGCTGTTAGCTCTGGTCCTCCTGGCCGGCTGCTCCTCCCTCATCGTCCCACAGCCGCCGATGACTGAAGTGGGTTACACCAAACCGATGTCCAAGTCCACTGGCGGTCCCTCCTTCATCTCTGAGCCCTGATGACATGAGCCCCGGGATGGCTGTTCGGTCCCATGTGAGCCGCTGGATCAGAGCGGAGACATGCGAGAAGGCAGTGCGCTTCCTTTGGGCTGAACCTCTGTGATGATGAACCGAGGAGAAATGAAGACGAGTCACAGCTTGACCCTAACAACACTGTGAACCGGTATATGTAAATGTATTTATTGATGTTTCTTGTCTTACTTTTATATTACAGAAAATTTAGAAATCCACTTTGGATCTATCTTTTCTCTAAATTAAAAAAAGTGTAAAAGTTGTCCCTGAGTGACCGGCAACTCAGCCAAAATTATTCATGAGATTTTAGGAGAACTAGAGTGTTTCTTATTTTAATACCAAATTATGTTTTTAGCAAGGGTAGGCCTTGTTCTTATTGTCAGACTTTCTATAGACTTTTTAATAGCAGTCTCTAAATAACAATGGATAGGAAAAGTTTTCTAGCAGCTCTGGATGTAAAATATGATGACACAGAACGCAGGAGTCTGAATACAGACTAGTACTGGCGTCCTATGTCCCGCCCACACAGCAGTTCTGATTGACTTGCTTAAGGTCTGACACTGACGAGCTCAGCTGCAGTCTCTGAAAAGTTGAATTTTTTTCAACTCTGAGCGCTCTGAGCGCTGCGACAAAAAATGGCCATCACCGAGAGTGTTTCAGCGCCGCAGGCGCTGAGCGCTGTAAACGCTGGACTACACAGAGAATGAATGGAAAATAGCTGCCCAGAGCTGAAAAAACGCATTTGGTGGACACACAGCCTAAATGTTTAACTTCAATAAATGACACACTACCTGAGCATTGTGATGACTCACTCTCATAAGCCTTCGCTACATGATGGTGCTTGACATTATGCTCACCCCGTTTCCACTACAGGAACCAGTTTTGAAGAAACTTCCCCTGTGGTGTGTTTCCACTACAGGAACCTACTGAAAGGGGGAAGTTTTCAGGAACCTTTAGCAGCCAAAATAAGGCCCTGGTCGGGGGTTAGAGAACTTCTGTAGATGGCAGTGTGTTGTGTTGTGTGAGAAGTCTGCAGTATAAAGGGTAAACAGGAAGGGAGCCAAAACCGTTCCTTGGGGGGCCCCCGTGCTACCAATGATCATGTCAGACACACAATCTCGGGTTCTCACAAACTGTGGCCGGTTAGTGAGGTAGTCCAGGATCCATGATGACAGGTGCTGGTCCACCCCTGTGCACAGCAGCTTATCCTTCAGGATCACTGGTTGAATGGTGTTGAAAGCACTGGAGAAGTCAAAGAATATGATCCTCACCGCATTCCCAGGCTTCTCCAGGTGGGACAGAGAACAGTGAAGGAGGAAGATCACTGCATCCTCCACCCCAATGCCATGTTGATAGGCGAACTGGAGTGGATGCATCGCTGGTCCCACCAGGGGGCAGAGGTGAGCAAGGAGCAGTCTCTCCAGGGTCTTCATCATGTGAGACGTCAGGGCCACTGGTCTGTAGCTGTTCAGATCTTTGGGGTGGGAAGTCTTTGGTACAGGTACCACACAAGATGTTTTCCACAACTGTGGTACCCTCCCCAGCTTCAGGCTCAGGTTGAAGATATGCTCCACAATCCCACACAGCTGGTCTGCACAGGACTTGAGGAGCTTCGCGATGATGCCGACCGGTCCCGCGGCCTTCCTCGCCTTGATCTTCCTCAGCTCCGTCCTCACCTGGTTCTTAGTGAGGGTCAGGTTGGGGGGCTGTGTGCTGGGAGTGGGGGGGTGTTGGTGGAGTGAGGTGTGGACAGCAGGTCTTGATGACTTTAGAGGCAGCAGTGGTTGTTGTGCAGTCGGGGGGGAGGGCGACTGGTCAAACCTATTAAAAAACAGGTTCAGATTGTTAGCCCACTCCCTGCCCCCCGTGGCCTGGGGGGAGGTATTCTGGAGCCCAGAGATGGTTTTTAAGGTTTCTCCAGACCCCGCCGATGTCGCTCCGTTGCAGCTTGTCCTCCATCTTCTTCCTGAAGCTGTCCTAGCCTTCTCTGATCTTCCTCCTTAGCTCCCTCTGAACGGACTTCAGCATCTCCCTGTTCCCCGACCTGAAGATCCTCTTCTTCTTTCTCAGGAGTGTTTTTATCTCAGGGTTGATCCAGGGTTTGTTGTTCGAGCAACACCGTATGGTCTTGGTGGGTACGGTGTTGTCCACACAGAAGCTGATGTAGTCCGTGATGGTGTGAGTGAGGCCATCAATGTCCTCACCATGTGGATCGCAGAGCTGCTCCCAGGCAGTGATTTCAAAACAGTCCTTTAGCACGTCCATTGCCTCCTCAGACCATAACTTCACTGTGCGCATGATCTGAGGTTGTCTGTGTACTAAGGGTTTGTACACCGGCAGAAGATGAACCAAGTTGTGATCCGATCTCCCGAGTGGGGGAAGTGGTGATGAGGTGTACGCCTCACTAGTATTTGCATAGAATAAGTCCAGTGTTTTATTGTCTCTAGTGTGGCATGTGACATACTGGGTGAACGTGGGTAGAATGGGAGACAGTGAAATATGGTTGAAATCACCTGAGATGAGGAGAAGAGCATCTGGGAGTTCTGTCTGCAGCCTGCCAGTTACTGAGTGGATGACGTCACGTGCTGTCCCAGCGTTCGCCGTCGGATTTGCATAAATAACAGTGCAGATCACGTGTGAGTATTCCTTCGGGAGATATGTAGGCCGCATGCTAACAGCTAGCAACTCAGTGTCTTTGCTACAGTGCTGTTATGTCCCGGTCTGCACCAGTTGTTATTGACATACATTATCACTCCTCCGCCCCTTGTCTTCCCACTGTCTGGTGTCCGGTCTGCCCGTATTGCGTGGAAACCCTCCAGTTTGATGTTAGCATCTGTTGCTAGTTCTGTTAGCCACGTCTCAGTATATAGCATCAAACTACTCTCCCTGAAGACACTCTCGTAGCGGGAGATAGCCACTAGCTCATCAGTCTTACTAAGTAGAGATCGAACATTCCCCATAATAACGGATGGGAGGACGGGTCTGTACCTTATATTCTTCACCCGCCGTCTTACACCAGCTCGACACCCATGCCGTTTCCGTCTTATCTCTCCCAGTATGTCGAGTTTTTGCGTTAGCATCGTGGGCCGATTAAGTGCTAGCAGCACTCCCCGTGTCTGCGTGGGTTTACTCTGGGATTTCTCCGGTTTCCTCCCACATGCCAAAAACATGCAAGTTAGGTTAACTGGCATCAAAACTGGGGATTCTAAATTGTCCTTAGGTGTGACTGTCAGAGTGAATGGTTGTCTGTCTCTCTGTGTTGGCCCTGCGATGGACTGGCAATCTGTCCAGGGTGTACCCTGCCTCTCGCCCAAAGATGGTGGGATAGGCTCCAGCCCCCCACCCCGCGACCCGAAAAGGATTAGGTGGAAGAAGGTGAATGAATGAATGAATGTATGAATGAATGAATCATGAGAAAAAGAGGCTTCAAGCACACAAAAACCGCCTTCTGCCACCCTCAGGCGAACCGGAGGGTGGGGGTGGAGAGATTCAACCAGACCCTCAAGAACAGTCTCAGGGCACACCTGGCGGATAGGCTCCCATTCTTGGCCGCACTACAGAACATCCTGCTACATTACAGGGCGACGCCTCATGCCACGATGGGCTGCTCCCCGGCCCTACTAATGCTAGAATGCGAGATGTGCCTCCCCCTGGATCAACTACACTCCCCATCAGAGGCTACCCTGACAGAAAGGCCCTCACCTAGGGGGAGGGTGGTTGAACAACAGCAACAGATGAAACAGAGGTTCGACAGGAAACACCGGGCAAAGTGGCCTAGGCTCGCATTGCTGGATTGGGTCCAGATCCGGCACCCCAACCGTGCCCACAAGCTGCCGTTGTTTTGGACAATGCCGATGCAGATCACTGCGCAGATGGGTCCAACCACTTTCTGTCTCACCGATGGGTCACTGTAACATGCCAGTCGCCTCAGAAAAGTGTCATTGACTTCAGCCCCAGATCAGAAGACGACTGCGGACACGACAGGGTCGGGCTGAGACTTCGGCGACATGGGACCCACGATCCCTGAAGAATGTCCACCAGAGCCTGCAGCAGAGACACAGCCCGAACGTCCCTTAATCTGAGTCCGGTAGAGACCCCATCATCTAAAGAACTTAAAGACTTAACTTTTAGAAACTAGACTGTGGTAAATAGTTAGGGCGTGATTGGAAAACACTGGCAGAATAATCAACTCAATCCCACGGGCATACCGGTGGTCTACTCAGGTGCCCAGGCAGATGTATCTAGTTATTTGGGTTTTTCGGGGGGGATGGGTGTAAATGTGATGTTTGGACGTGGTGGCTCACTGTAGGTGACGTCATCACATGGCGAATTGGCCATACTGCTGGGCAGCATCACCCATCTGTATATAGTTGAGTATGATGAAAATAGTGTATTCAGTTTAAGTCCACTGTACGTGACTGTGGTTCCAAGGTTGTCATAGCCAGGAGTGGCACTGGGGTTAAGCTCCCAGTGCTCATAAAATGCTCCTTATGGCATGAGTCTCGAAAGCCTCTGACAACTAAGTCCAACTCCTAGCCTGCCCGTGTGGTTTAGTCTCTAAGCCCGGCGGAACTGCTTTTACTAATAGGAGAAGGGGCGAGGGCGGATCTCTGGCGCTTTAAAACCAGATGCTTCGGGTAGATGGTGGCTCGTCAACCTGGGAAGGTAGCCCATCTAGGGGAAGGTAAACCCTGATTTCAAACCTCCGCTGCCTTGCGGCACACCCGGTCATGGGAAAGGCTTCGGGAGTCAACCCTGAGGAAAAATCCAGAGTCGGAGCCCCTAAGGCAGTTCTCTGTTGTTCTCAACATCATTCTGGCAGCTCCTGCGACGGCGCTGGTGCCAAACTGTAGCAGCCCTGCTGTTCCTTTGGATTCATCAGTGACGTGGAGAGGGTGGACATGCTGCATGGGCAACATCTTGTCCTCCATATCTTCCTGCCCAGGCTTGAATCCTACCAACGCCCAACGCTGGAAGGTAGAACACCGGATCACTGGAGAGGGCACTCCAGCTTCACCTTTGGCGTAGACAAAACATGGGGAATGACAGTTACCGGTTATAAGCCACCACTCAATTGGCGTAGAGCGCGGCACCAGGGGTTGTTCCCGACGGTGGGAGGGATCATCGGATCTCACTGGACAGCTACCGCCCGCCTCAAGCTGGGCAGCCCCCAGCCAATAAGGTGTTGTCCCGCCACAGCTTGCTTTCCTCATTGGGTGTATGGGGATGAGGAGAAGTCTGAACAGCAGGCTGAGAACCTTCGCACCAGGAAAGACAAAAAAACAAAAGAGATCAACTCTAAAACTGGGAACTTGGAACGTCCGCACTATGATGACAGGACTCACTGCTAACCTCAAGGACATCAATGACACCACGAAGACTGCCATCATCAATAATGAGCTGAAGAGACTGGGAGTGGATATTGCCACTCTCCAGGAAACACGGTTGGCTGACGCAGGCACACTGAGAGAGAAGGACTACACGTTCTACTGGCAGGGAAAGGGCAGTGACGAACACAGGGAACACGGAATGGGCTTCGCAGTGAAGAACACCTTGCTGAAGATTGTGGAACCGGGCAGCAATGGCTCTGCACGACTCCTCACCCTCCGCCTCAACACCACTCAAGGCCCAGTCACCCTTGTCAGTGTGTATGCCCCAACACTGACAGCCACACCAGAGGCAAAAGACGAGTTCTACGAGAATCTCGCAACAACTGTCAGGATCATCCCCAACTCTGAACAACTCATTCTCCTTGGAGACTTCAATGCTAGAGCGGGTGCTGACCACGACTCCTGGCCCTCCTGTCTTGGACCATTTGGCATGGGCAGAATGAACGACAACGGACAGCGGCTGCTCGAGTTCTGCACATATCACGATCTGTGCATCACAAACTCGTTCTTCAAGACCAAGCCCCAACACAAGGTTTCCTGGCGACATCCGCACTCAAAGCACTGGCACCAGCTGGACTTGATCCTGACCAGGCGCACCTCACTGAAGAACGTGCTAATCACCCGCTCGTTCCAGAGTGCAGATTGTGACACAGACCATTCATTGGTGTGTTGCAAGGTCAAGCTGCAGCTGAAGAAATTCCATCGTGCTAGACAGCCTGGAAAGGCACAGATTGACACCAGCAAGATGGCCCAACCAGAACTTGTTGAGCAGTTTGCCTCCACCTTTGAGAAGGAACTTGGTGTACCACAAGAAGAAGAATCTGCAAAGCAGAAGTGGGAAGAGCTGTGAAACACCATCCACCGCACAGCCTTGGCTACCTTTGGGAGGAAGACCTCGAAGTCACAGGACTGGTTTGATGCCAAGTTGACCGAGATGACCCCCGTCATTGAAGCTAAGCGCTCAGCACTTGCTGAGTACAAGAAGTACCCAAACGAGAAGAATCTCCAGATTCTCAGGGCTGCGAGAAGCAAAGTTCAGCAGACTGCTCGGCGCTGTGCCAACGAGTACTGGATTCAGCTCAGCCAAGACATTCAAACCGCTGTCATAACGGGGAACATCCGTGGTATGTACGATGGCATCAAGAAAGCACTTGGTCCGGCTCAGAGCAAGACGGCCCCCCTCAAATCCTCCACTGGGGAGATGATCACAGAAAAGAACAAGCAGATGGAGAGGTGGTGGAACACTACTCCGACCTCTACTCCAGACAGAACACCGTGACACCATCAGCCCTTGATGCCATTGACTGCCTGCCATCCATGGGCGAACTTGACGCCGAGCCAACCATCGACGAACTCAGCAAGGCCATTGATAGCTTGGCCGTTGGCAAGGCAGCCAGCAACGACGGCATACCCCACGACCTGATCAAGCACTGCAAGACCGCCCTACTGCTGCCATTGCATGACGTCCTCTGCCAGTGCTGGAAGGAAGGTGCTGTACCACAGGACATGAGGGACACCAAGATCATCACCCTCTACAAAAACAAAGGGGAGAGAAGCGACTGCAACAACTACAGGGGCATCTCCCTCCTCAGCGTTGTTGGCAAAGTCTACGCACGAGTTGTTCTCGTTCGTCTACAGAGGCTTGCTGAACGTGTCTACCCCGAGTCTCAGTGTGGCTTCCGCGCTGAGCGATCGACGGTAGACATGATATTCTCCATCCGCCAACTCCAGGAGAAATGCAGAGAACAGAACATGCCCCTGTACGTCGCCTTCATCGACCTCACCAAAGCGTTCGATCTGGTCAGCAGAGAGGGCCTTTTCAAGATCCTGCCAAAGATAGGATGCCCACCAAAGTTGCAAAGCCTCATCGAATCGTTTCACACCAACATGCAGGGGATAGTGCAGCACGACGGCAACGTCTCAGAGCCATTCAACATACGCAGCGGAGTGAAACAGGGCTGTGTACTTGCGCCAACCCTCTTTGGGATTTTCTTTGCTATGCTCCTGAGGCATGCCTTCAGCACAGCAACAGAGGGAATCTACCTGCACACAAGATCTGACGGCAGGCTTTTCAACCTCGCCCGCCTGAAAGCCAGAACCAAAATACGCGAGGCTCTAATCAGAGACATGCTGTTCGCAGACGACGCTGCAGTCGCAACCCACACACAGCAGGAGCTTCAGACCCTGATGGACCGCTTCTCCCAGGCATGCAAGGACTTTGGGCTTACCATCAGCCTGAAGAAGACTAACGTCTTGGCGCAAGGCACGGAAGCACCACCAACCATCACCATCAACGACTACGAGCTGGAGGTTGCGAATCAGTTCATGTACCTGAGGTCCACGATCAGCAACAACCTCTCCCTTGATACAAAGATCGACAAGAGGATTGGAAAATCAGCCTTCACACTCGCTTGCCTCACCACACGAGTGTGGAAGAATCCCAAACTCTCTGTCAAGACGTAGATGGCAGTGTACAATGCCTACGTCATCAGCACACTGCTCTATGGGAGTGAGACGTGGACAACATACGCCCGGTAGGAAAAGAGACTGAACTCCTTCCACTTGCGCTGCCTGGCATCTCTGACGAACACGCCGCCATGAATTTTTGACAAAGCATACAACGAGCCATTTGATTGGTCCAATCGTTTGCAACTATCCAAACGCAGGGCTGCTTACAATACAGCAGTAGCTTGAGTACAAAACATCCGGGTTATCGCAGGAGACTTGACCCGGGAAAGCGCCGAGCGCTTATGTAATCGTGTTGATTTTCGCTAAAATCGGTAACAATAAGTTACCTTACCCCCCCTAAAATTTTCTCAACGGATTTAGACGATTCACAGAAATGATCAATTTGAAAATAAATCGGCGGAAATCCGCGGATCGGCGGAAAATTGCCATCCCTGGTAGTACTAACCCTTTTCTACTATTGAATAAAAAAAAAAAAAAAAGAATCATGGGCCTTTTGGTAAATTTTTTTTAAAACCAAATTAGGGGTAAAAGAATAACCACTGAAATGAAGGAGACCGGCTCCCAGCCATCTAGCCACTTTGATTTACAACATAGCAAAGGTACATGATCAAAGTTGCACATCCAATTCTTTTAGTTCTATCTGTATATTACCATTCAGTGTTTTGGAGGCGACCGATTTCCATCTCTAACCCTTCACCGTCGGACCCTTCATCCTCTGATACGTGCGAGTCATCGTCGCTTCCTGAACGATATGGTTCAAATAAATAGGGTTGCAGTCCTTCGTTAGAACCAACTCGCTCTTCTTCATCACTCGATCCTGCTTCTTCCTCAAAAACTATTGACAAATCACTTAAATCTTCGCTGAAATCGCTCACAACTTCCTCCACTTCAGTGTACTCAGCCATGCTTGTTTACATATTTGGTTCATCTCATGATGTCACAAAATGGCGGTGCCATTTGACCCAATTTCGACAAACGAACATTGCAATCGTCTGCATCACGATGTAATTTATGGTAGTATATGGAAAAAAGATTTTATTGAATTTTTTTGTCTACACAGAATAAAAACACAGTAGTTCTTCTTTCTAATGATGTCTTGGTTGAATTATGTCACAGACTCTTTAAAGTATCAAAACTAGAGAATAATCTAGTTTGAAAATGAGACACTCACCTGCAGACAGATGGACCAGGAGCTCTGCAGCTGAATCGGAGTGTCGGAGTTATCCACCCACGGACACCTGTCATGGATGTGCTAACAAGGGCTAGCAGTGTAAACAATCATCATCCAATTGAAGTTTTGCAGGCAGAGACAATTTTTCCAGGTGAGAGCCCCATGGGATAACGTAAACCTTAACATGACAGTGTTTTGAGGATTTACACAGCAGGCAGAACACAGCTGCAGAAGTTATAAAGACAACTCCACTCGTCTGCAGAACGCTCAGATGGTGAATTCATGTCTATCTGTATGTCAACTCAGTGTAAACATGCAAATATACATGAATTCACAGTGTGAGCCATGTGAAAAATTCACACTTGGTCTGAACACACCTTAAGAATCAACAAAAAGACAGCTGGAGAGACTCAGTTCACTCCAGTGGCTGATGGCACTTAGCCACTACTGAAGATTTTAGTTGTTCATTCATATCACTAAAAAATTAGGTGTAAAATCTAAATAACTGCACATTTAAGGGTTGAGTGACTTACTGTCATCATAGTAGTAGAGTTTCATAGTGAGGTGGACATTGTTAGGGAGGGCGCCCAGGTTCTGCAGAAGCAGGAAAAGTTTCCTGATGAGCAGAATTGAGGCCTTCTTGGTGTCCTCCAAAGTCACCTGCATCTCCATACCGTTGTTTCTGTGGTTTCACAAATTTACCAGAAAAACATTGCAAATTCATGAGGAAAAAAAAGACGGTGAGTTTTGAATTTAAAAGAAAGATCTCCCAGATTTGCTGGGAAAAAATAAACAAGCAGATTTACATCATACATTCTTAGTTTTCATTATATTTCATCTGTTTTTTATGATTAATATACAGAGAGGCATTAAAAAGGCAACACTGTACCAATTTCAGAAAGTGGTGTAAGTTGACACTGAATAAAACACAAATGAAGATACACTTCATAACATTGATTAGCTAATGGTGATTACTGCACAAATTCAGATCATATGGACTTACAGATATGCAACAAAACTTAAAGATTCATCATTTCTCTGATTTTATTGTTCTTTAATATCATGTGTGACCTTTATTTGCTGCCAGCAAAGCCTCAATTCTGCATGGGACTGATCTGTGTCAAAAATTGTATCTGTTTCCACAGTACAGGTTGCTGACCCCTGACCTAGGCATGTGTCTATGAGACAAACAAAAATCTGTCCAAACCTGAGTATGTCCATCTCCGGTCCCTTCTTGGTGTATCTGAATTTGAACTGGTAGGACTCGACAATGCTCTGGAAATGTGGTGGCAGCAAAATTAAATAAATTTAATAAAAAGACGGCAACTGGGATTCAAGCAGGAAGTCTTAATTTCAGTCTCTCATACAGGACTTACATTAGGATTATCAGGGTCAGTGTAGACCTGCAGGAAGACACAACAACAACCACGTTGTTACACTTTAACCAATATACGGTGCATCCGGGAAGTATTCACAGTGCTTCACTTTTTCCACATTTTGTTATGCTACAGCCTTATTCCAAAATGGATTAAATTCACTTTTTTTCCTCAAAATGCTACACACAATACCCCATAATTACAATGTGAATTTTTTTTTTTTAGATTTTTGCAAATTTATTAAAAACTAGTGTCATGTTCGGGGTCCTCACCCCGAGCATGACTTGTGGCTGTTGGGTTTAATTATTACTTATTAATTAGAGTTGACAGATTGAGCTTTGCTCTCCATCAGCCCCACGGCCACGCCTCCTCCTCTAACCAGGCATTCACCAGTTTTCTGTCCACCACATACACACTTACACACTCATGCACACATACACACTCACACACTTATTCTCATACTTATACTCCCATACACGCACACACACACTGAGTTCAATCAGTCACACACCTGTTGCGACACGGCTGGTCATACACACGTGGACAAAATTGTTGGTACCCCTCTGTTAATGAAAGAAAAACCCACAATGGTCACAGAAATAACTTGAATCTGACAAAAGTGGTAATAAATAAAAATTCTATGAAAATTAACCAATGAAAATCAGACAATGCTTTTGAATTGTGGTTCAACAGAATTATTTTAAAAAAACAAACTCATGAAACAGGCCTGGACAAAAATGATGGCACCCTTAACTTAATATTTTGTTGCACAACCTTTTGAGGCAATCACTGCAATCAAATGATTTCTGTAACTGTCAATGAGACTTCTGCACCTCTCAGCAGGTATTTTGGCCCACTCCTCATGAGCAAACTGCTCCAGTTGTCTCAGGTTTGAAGGGTGCCTTCTCCAGACGTCATGTTTCAGCTCCTTCCACAGATGTTCAATAGGATTTAGATCAGGGCTCACAGAAGGCCACTTTAGAATGGTCCAATGTTTCGTTCTTAGCCTTTCTTGGGTGTTTTTAGCTATGTGTTTTGGGTCATTATCCTGTTGCAAGACCCATGACCTGCGACTGACACCAAGCTGTCTGACACTGGGCAGCACATTTCTCTCTAGAATACCTTGATAGTCTTGAGATTTCATTGCAACCTGCACAGATTCGACACCCTGTGCCAAATGCAGCAAAGCAGCCCCAGAACATAACAGAACCTCCTCCATGTTTCACAGTAGGGACAGTGTTCTTTTCTTGGTATGCTTCATTTTTGCGTCTGTGAACATAGAGCTGATGTGCCTTGCCAAAAAGTTCCAGTTTTGTCTCATCTCTCCATAGGACATTCTCCCAGAAGCTTGGTGGCTTGTCAACATGCAGTTTGGCAAATTCCAGTCTGGCTTTTTTATAATTTGTTTTCAACAGTGGTGTCCTCCTTGGTTGTCTCCCATGAAGTCCACTTTGGCTCAAACAACGACGGATGGTGCGATCTGACACTGATGTGCCTTGACCTTGGGAGTTCACCCTGAATGTGTTTAGAGGTTGTTCTAGGCGCTTTTGTTACCATTTGTATTATCCGTCTCTTCCATGTTTCATCAAGTTTCCTCCTGCGGCCACGTCCAGGGAGGTTGGCTACAGTCCTGTGGATCTTAAATTTCTGAATAATATGTGCAACTGTAGTCACAGGAACATCAAGCTGCTTAGAGATGGTCTTATAGCCTTTACCTTTAACATCCTTGTCTAGAATTTTCTTTCTAATCTTGTGAGACAACTCTCTCCTTTGCTTCCTCTGGTCCATGTTTAAAAGTGTGGTACACACCATGTCACCAAACAGCACAGTGACTACTTGTCACCCTTTAAATAGGCCGACTGACTGATTACAAGTTTGTAGACACCTGTGATGTTAATTAGAGGACACATCTTGATTGAACATGTCCCTATGGTCGCATTATTTTCAATCTTTTCTAGGGGTACCCTCATTTTTGTCCAGGCCTGTTTCATGAGTTTGTTTTTTTAAAGTAATTCTGTTGAACCACAATTCAAAAGCACTGTCTGATTTTCATTGGTTAATTTTCATAGAATTTTTATTTATTACCACTTTTGTCAGATTCAAGTTATTTCTGTGACCACTGTGGGTTTTTCTTTCATTAACAGAGGGGTACCAACAATTTTGTTCACGTGTGTACTTGCTGTCATTAGCGCTGAGTATTAATGGCAGGGGAGTACGACCAGCCGGTGTGGCAACTTTGCAATGTCGCCTATGGATATCCAGTCTCGCATCTGTTGGTTTTCCCCTGGACTAAGAGCGTGTTGTTCCCTCAGAGCCTTGCTGCTCCGACACCTTCGTAAGTCTCCTTTTGTGCCTTTTCCCTCCGCTCCTGTTTGCTTGGAGCACGTTAGGCATTCTTTGACCAATCAAGCTTGTAGCCGGGTGTCTTCCCTTCAGCTGTGACTGTATTTAGACTGTCTCCACATTCACCCATTGTAAATAAACACGTTACTTACTCTGCGTTTTGGGCTCATTGCTATTCCTATGTTCGCTGCGCAATTTACGCAGTGAACATGACAGAACGTTGCCACCAAGAAAAGCCCAAGCAGAAAGTAACGTGTTACTCATTTTTTGTGTTTTTTCACTCACTTGCTTGACGCGTCATGTCCTGGTTGAGCCGTTCCCACACTGGGTTTAGTGGATGGGCAGCAGGACAGCCCAGCATGGAGGAGCAGCGGGCGGCCTGGCGAATCTGGGGGCTCCTGGAGGAAGCACACAACTCCTTCGGTTCCGGAGATCGGTTAGCCTGCCTCGACGGAGTAATCCGGATCCTGAGGACTCACCGGGGCCTCTGGAATTACCCCGAGTATTCCGAGCTGCTATCTGGGGTCTTCGCGCTCGAGCAGGTTTTCCCCGACCTGACGAGGAGGGCTCTCCAGACAAAACCCAAACAAAGATGCTCCTCTCCATCAGGGGCCATCTTCTCCTTTCCTCCCTCCACCGTTTCAAGATGGTAGCCACCAGGTTGGCATCGTGGGCGTCACCCGGAATAATGTTCCAGCCCTGCTAACAGCTCCAGCTCCTACACCGAGCCCAGTTACCTCCGCAGCAGATCGTCGGTCCTAAGCAGTCCCATCTGCAGGAACTCCCTCCATATCTGCTGCGGAGCCTCCTTCCTCGGTCTGTTCACCAGCTGCAGAGCAGCGCCTGCTTTCCTCACCGGGTTGTCCCATTTCTGTGGCGAGGGGGGTGGCTCCCAGACCTTCAACCACGGAGCCAAGCACTGACTCTCCCAGACGGACGGGTGAAGACGCCCAAAAAGCAGCAGTAACAGTCAACACCATTAACTGGGGAAGCAGGCAAGTACGTTTTCATTTGACTCCCAATAAAAATGAAATGTCTTGCCTGATTCCCGGTAGGGAGGCTCAGGGAAAGCAGTCACCTGAGCTCTCCCCGCCTGCTGCTGTTAAAAACTGTTCACCAGCCCTCTCTCCTCTCTCCCTTGTTTGCCTGCTGGAACCGGAGCCGAGCAGTCAGGATCAGAAGGAATCAGAGGTCCGGGAGGGGTATCCTCTCACAGCCACGGTGAACCAGGTCCCAGCCACCACGCTGGAGGAATCACCAGCATGGATCGTGGCAGCTGGGAGAATCAAGACTGCAGTGACCATCACGACTGCTGTGGAGGCCACCACAGCAGAGTCAGCACCCGGGCGGAACCTTTTGGAGGCCGAACCTGAGGAGACAGCACCCAGCTCGCCGAAGTCCTGGACGGCAGTAGAGCTTGAGCTAAGGCAAGTGCTCTCTTTTGTCTTTCTCCTTTCAATAATTGAGCATTTTTGCCTAGCTTTAGGTGAGGAGAGCCAGCTGCAGCCAAACGCTGCACCTGAGCTCGCCTCGCCGGGTTCTGCCGCTGCCAGCGACTCTGATCCTCCCTTCTCTCTGTCCGAGTCCTTTTCCAGAGTCGCAGGAGAGAGTCCTCCATCGCCGGATGAGTCCGTGGATCCAGGTTCGCAACCGGAGGTCACTGAGGCTCTGGTCGAGGTGGTTGTCGGGGGCACCCGGCCACAGTCCAGGGTGCCTGTGATCGATTGCCTCCTCGCTTGGGTACTCATTCGGGTCGGCTGGCCCATGGCCAAGATGGCGTTGGGGTCAGCAGTGGCCCAGCCAGGTCCCACCGCGGGTGCAACAGGGGTCCAGCTGGACTCCATTGTGGGTGCAACCATGGCTCGGTCAGGGTCCACCATGGGTGCAACATTGTCCCAGGTTTGGACCACCGTGGAAGCAGCCATGGCCCAGCCCGGGTTCTACAGAGTTCCAGCCCTTCGTCGGGACCATTGGGGGTGCCACAAGACAGTTTGGGGACGCCGGGGCCTTCCTTTCCCTATCGGAGGCCCTGTGGGTGTTCCTCCTCCTTCTGCCGGGCACCATCAGAGTCCTTCTCCCTTCGTCGCTAGTGACCGCAGGGGTTCCTCTTCCCCTTTCTGGCCACCCACCTCTCAGCCTTCCGGTGGGTAGGCCACTGCTTCATCTGCCCTTCCGGTCCTGGTGGCCTAATTGTGTGGGCAGGCTGCCCGAAAGACAGGGTTCCCTCGCCGGGTGGCCCGTATGCCCTGGCAGGCCGCCGGATACTGCCCTGCAGGCCACCCGCTGACCCTGGGACTTTGGACGGCCCCCTGAACTTATGGCAACCTGCTGGGCCTTGGACTCTGGCCAGGCCCCCTGAACTGTGGGACTCTTGGGGGTGGGTGGGTTAGTTTAGTTTTGGGGTTGGGAAGTGTTGTCGTGTTGTATTGTGGTGATTATTCCTTCCTGATTTATCCCCCCAACCTGTTTTCCACCACCTCCCACCCTGGGTTGTTTGTATGGGCTTTTGAGTGGGGTAGGGTTTTTTTTTTTTGATGATACGGTGGGTGTCTGGTATCCACCCCTTGGGGGGGGGGGCACTGTCATGTTCGGGGTCCTCACCCCGAGCATGACTTGTGGCTGTTGGGTTTAATTATTACTTACTTAATTCCAGCTGACGGATTGAGCTTTGCTCTCCGTCAGCCCCATGGCCACGCCTCCTCCTCTTACCAGGCATTCACCAGTTTTCTGTCCCCCACACACTCACACACTCATTCTCATACTTATACTCACATACACTGAGTTTAGTCAGTCACACACCTGTTGCAACACGGCTGGTCATACTTGCTGTCATTAGCGCTGGGTATTAATGGCAGGGGAGTACGACCAGCCGGTGTGGCAACTTTGCAATGTCGACTTTGGATATCCAGGCTCATATCGGTTGGTTTTCCCCTGGACTAAGAGCGTGTTGTTCCCTCAGAGCCTTGCTGCTCCGACACCTTCGTATGTCTCCTTTTGTGCCTTTTCCCTCCACTCCTGTTTGCTTGGAGCGCATTAGGCATTCTTTGACCAATCAAGCTTGTAGCCGGGTGTCTTCCCTTCAGCTGTGACTGTATTTAGACTGTCTCCACAGTCACCCATTGTAAATAAACATGTTACTTACTCTGCGTTTTGGGCTTGTTGCTATTCCCTATGTTCGCTGCGCAGTTTACACAGTGAACATGACAACTAGTGCATGCCCGTAGAAAGAAAGTATTCCTGTCTGAAACAGGTAGCCCAGTCAGGCTTTGCAGGCCCAAACGCAGGCTGTGTTTGAAAGTGGAATACAGAGGTGTGGCCTATATGTAGACAATCACACGTTAGACTGACATATATGAAAGGGACTGAACTGAGATTGATTGTGTGAATATTAATTACAGAATAATTGAAAATGAATGGGACATCCAATATTAGCAACTGTTTAAGAACCACTTGCTTATTTTTTGTCAGATCACTTATTTGTGTGATCTTTTATGAGTTATATTCAAAAATGTATCTTGCACTTTGGGGAATGGGAGTTGTTCAGTCACCATTATAATTTAGCTTATATGTGTAGTTTATAGTCTATCGTCAATAAACTCATGCAGTACTATAACGGGACACATTTACAAATATTTGAGACCCATTGTAGTGCATCCTTTTATATTTTAGCAATATTATAAGTACAATATACTGAACACTATTATTATTATTTTTTTGTATTTGTATCTTGTATATTTTATTGATCCCCAGAGGGAAATTCAGGGCAACCATGTACAGCGCCGATCCCTTCACCAGTCTCTCTCTCTCTCTATCTCTCTCTCTCACACACACACACACACACACACACACACACACACACACACACACACACACACACACACACACACACACAGCAGAATGAGCCATCTGGCTGCAACTTTTGCATCAGTGTTGCCTATTTATAAATATTTAAATAAAAAATGATTTTGTTATTTGGACATTTTTGCATCTTGTTGTCATTTAGTCAAAGCATGCATATGTGTCTGCATGTAATAAGATAAGCCTTTATTAGTCCCACAATGGGGAAATTCCAGGATTGCAACAGCACAGGGATAGCAACACTCAGAGCAACAATCAGAAGGAAAGAAAAAACAAGAGCAGCTAGTATACATATGTACATATTACTATAAATATATATATACTATATACTGTATATATATATATATATATATATATATATATATATATATATATATAGACACACAGTGCGGAGCATTGTGGTTGGTGGATGTGCAGCAGAAAGCATGATGGTGACCCTCTTGGCGTGGATGGCGCACAGGTTGGTGTCCTCGAAGAGACCCACCAGGTAGGCCTCGCTGGCCTCCTGCAGAGCCATGACGGCGGAGCTCTGGAAGCGCTTGTCGGTCTTGAAGTCCTGAGCGATCTCCCTCACCAGGCGCTGGAAGGGCAGCTTACGGATGAGCAGCTCCGTGGATTTCTGGTAGCGACAGATCTCTCTCAGAGCCACGGTACCGGGCCTGTAACGGTGAAGCTTCTTCACTCCGCCGGTGGCCGGAGCGCTTTTCCGAGCAGCCTTGGTGGCCAGCTGCTTCCTGGGGGCTTTTCCTTCAGTAGATTTACGGGCGGTCTGCTTGGTTCTTGCCATCGCTCTTTATTATTCTGTCTTATATTTCTTGCACGCCGCCTAAACTCCAGCCCGGCACCCGCGTCATTTTCACTTCAGTTCCCCGGTATGTCGAGTTCCTCCGTTAGCACCGGGTGGCGGTTGAGTGCTAGCTAGCTCTTCCCTGCTGTATCGTCTCCTGCTGTAAACAGAGGCTCCATCCGCTGACTTGGGAGACCTTTGGGGCGATCTGTGTGTCCGTGATATATATAGAGTGAAAGGTGTGCCGGATCAGAAAGTTTTCACCGGATCAGAAAGAAGAAGGAAGATAAAAAGACTCAGAATTGAGCTGCTGTTGCAAAAGGCAGCCAACTCGTGTGGCGCCGGAACCGGAAGTAATATGCAGCTGATGTTGTCATTCCGCTCCACAATGAAGCAGCAGTCGGGACTTTCATCTACCACTGACCAGGCAGGCTGAGCATGCTTCCCCCCCATACATTGGTGGAGCGCCCGGTGGGTCAGGACGGGAGTCTAGGCTGCTGCTTTACCCGTGTGGCAGTGATGTCATTTTCGGCACCACGGGTCCCTGGCAGTGGGTCCCCGGCAGCGTCCCCCACCCCCACACCTCGTGTTCTCTATGATGAGCACCCACCCACCGCACCTCACGTTCTGTATGGCGAATATATCCATTAGACCTACGCAATCACAGCAACTTTGTGGTCTATATTTTGACTGAGCAGCTCCATACTCATGGATGCACACCTCAGCAGCAAAGCACTTCTAAAATCTGTGTGCAGCAGGTCCTCGGCAGCCCCCCCCCCCATGTTCTTTATACTGAGCCCCCCTGCACCTCGTGTTCTCTATGCCGAATATATCCATTAGATCTACATAATCACAGCAACTTTATGGTCTATACTGTATTTTGACTGAGCGGCTCCATACTTGTGGATGCACATCTCAGCAGCAAAGCACTTCTAAAATCTTTGTTTGCGAAGCATTGTGGTGACTGACAGGTCGTGATGCTGTGTTATCCAATCAGCACGGTCGTGATGCCGTGTACTGTCCAATCAGCATGGCTGTGATGTGGCGTATTCTCCAATGAGCACGGAGTCAATCCAAAACCCCGCCCACACTTCTTGAAGCCAGGAGATAAAGACATAGAGTGGTCACACAGCGGTGGCTAAACTTTAATTGATAAAAATTACATATTTTGACTGAGTGACTCCATATTTGGGGATGCACACCCTCGTAGCTTCAGCAAAGCACATTTAAAATCTTAGGTCAGTGTGACGAACGGTTTGAGAGATATCTGAGGAACACGCACACACACAGACACATAAACAGACAGAGATGTCTTGAATTTATAGATAGATAAAAAACTAAGAAATCACATGTACATAAGTATTCACAGCCTCTCCCATGAAGCTCAAAATTGAGCTCAGGTGCATCCTGTTTCCCTGATCATCCTTGAGATGTTTCTACAGCTTAATTGGAGTCCACCTATGGTAAATTCAGTTGATTGAACATGATTTGGAAATGCACACACCTGTCTATATAAGGTCTCACAGTTGACAGTGCAAACCTACGTTCCGATCCACAGTGTACTTCAACTGTAGTCCCTACTCCCTGCTCCGTTCTCAAGGAATATCAATTTAGTTAACTGCCCTTCACACAATTTCTCCATTTGAAACACCCTGTAACCGTTGGCTCCCTCCACTGTTCTTTACGACGGTAACCATAGACACGTACTGATATTATGGTTAATAATTTATATTTCTTAAATAAAATATTCATACAGATATATTTTTATTACAATGAGTTGATATGAACAATAACCAACATCAATTTAGCTTGTTAAAACGTTAGCAACAATAGTTTGTTTTACTTGTATTTGAGGCGCAATGGCTTATGGGTAATCTTCTTGTCAACTTTCGGTGAAGTGATGTACTGTTGTTCACTTCTTCCCTGCTCAGTTTTCAGTTCCCATTGAATTGAAGACCATTCGCTCCCTTCAATTTGGAATCTCAGTTAATATGGCGGAATACCCTGTGCAGTCCACTTCGGAGTACACTATTGGGCAATTGGAACGTACCCCATGTCAGAGCACAAACCAACCATGTATTCAAAGGCATTGTCTGTAGACCTCCGAGACAGGATTGTCTCGAGGAACAAATCTGGGAAGGGTACAGAAAAATTTCTGCTGCTTTGAAGGTCCCACTGAGCACAGTAACTTCCATCATCCATAAATGGAAGAAGTTCAGAACCACCAGGACTCTTCCAAGAGCTGGCCGCCTGTCTAAACTGAATGATCAGGGAGAAGGGCCCTTAGTCAAGGAGGTGACCAAGAACCCGATAGTCACTCTGTCAGAGCTCCAGCATTCCTCTGTGGAGACAGTAGAACCTTCCAGAAGGACAGCAATCTCTGCAGCAATCCACCAATCAGGCCTGTATGGTAGAGGGGCCAGACGGAAGCCACTCCGTAGTACAAGACACATGGCAGCCCGCCTGGAGTTTGCCAAAAGGCACCTGAAGGACTCTCAGACCAGGAGAAACAAAATTCTCTGGTCTGATGAGACAAAGATTGAACTCTTTGGCGTGAATGCCAGGAGTCATGTTTGGAGGAAACCAGGCACCGCTCATCACTAGGCCAATGCCATCCTTACAGTGAAGCATGGTGATGGCAGCATCATGCTGTGGGGATCTTTTCAGTGGCAGGAACTAGGAGACTAGTCAGAATAGAGGGAAAGAAGAATGCATCAAAGTACAGCGATATCCTAGATGAAAATCTGCTCCAGAGCGCTCTTGACCTCAGACTGGAGCGACGGTTCATCTTTCAGCAGGACAACAACCCTAAGCACACAGCCAAGATATCAAAGGAGTGGCTTCAGGACAACTCTGTGATTGTCCTTGAGTGGCCCAGCCAGAGCCCAGACTTGAATCCAATTGAACATCATTGGAGAGATCTGAAAATGGCTGTGCACCAATGCTTCCCATCAAACTTGATGAAGCTTGAGAGGTGCCACAAAGAGGAATGAGCGAAAATGCCCAAAGATAGGTGTGCCAAGCTTGTGGCATCATATTCAAAAAGACTTGCGGCTGTAATTGCTGCCAAAGATGCATCAACAAAGTACTGAACAAAGGCTGTGAATACTTAGGTACATGTGATTTCTTAGTTTTTATTCTTTTTATCTACATATATTAGACAACAGGGTGCATGATCAGAGATCACGATGTTATCATAAAAGCAGTTTTGAATCTTGGACCTTAATTCTGTGGAAATCAAAAAATAATCAATACGTGAGAATGTCTTGTAGGTACTGGAATAACAAGAATAGGCTTTAACTTGTGGTTTCATTTCTCTCCATATATCTAACAATCTCAATTCTTTCATAAAATGATTAATAGTCATCCTACTTTAGTTTTTATTCTTAATAAGTTTGCAAAAATCTCAAAAAAAAAAAACTTTTTCACATTGTCATTATGGGGTCTTGTGTGTATTATTTTGAGGGAAAAAAAATGAATTTAATCCATTTTGGAATCAGTGTCATGAGACGGAGAGCAGTGTTTCACTGTGCTCAGGCTCTCTATTTATTGTTGTTCTTATCCTGTGTTTTCTCAAGTTTATATACTATTTCTCTGTGTGGGTTTTGTTATGTGTAGTCTCTGTGGCATGAACTCTGTCATGGTGGCCTCTGGGCCGTCATTGGCGTCATCAACTCCAGCTGCGCACAGACCAACAGGTGGTAATCAACGGCTGTTAAAAGCCAGCGTCGCTGACAGCCCAGCACGGAGTCGTCTGTCCTCCTCGTCGGAGAATGAGCCTGAACTCCGCTCTCTGGCCTCGTCAGGATTCTCTCTCGTCTCGTGAGAGCTGGATTTTTTTTTGTTGGAAAAAAGGACGGTTCACTACGCCCCTGCATCGACTTCCGGGGACTGAATGAAATAACAGTTAAAGACAAATATACTCTGCCCTTGATGAACACTGCTTTTGACTCCCTCCAGGGGGCATCCTGGTTTACTAAACTGGACCTTAGGAATGCCTAGTGCGCATAAGGGAAGGAGATGAGTGGAAGACGGCCTTCCGGACCCCCAGCGGACATTTTGAGTATCTGGTAATGCCGTTTGGGTTAACTAACGCTCCAGCCGTCTTCCAGCGTTTGATAAATGATGTGCTACGGGATTTTCTGAACTCGTTTGTCTTTGTTTATCTTGATGATCTCATCTTCTCCCGCACACTAGAGGAACATCGGGTGCATGTCCGCAGGGTATTACAGCGCCTCCTGGAGAACCAGCTGTTCGTCAAGGCTGAGAAATGTGAGTTCCACACTGATCAAACCTCCTTCCTTGGATTTATTATTGCTCGGAACCAGGTGCTCCCTGACCCTGCCAAGGTCAAGGCGGTTGTGGATTGGCCTGCACCCACCTCCAGAAAGCAGCTTCAAGGTTTCCTGGGGTTTGCTAACTTTTATAGGAGGTTCGTGCCAAATTTTGGTAATATTGCCCGTCCTTTGACTGCTCTCACCTCCCCTAAGACCCCGTTTTGCTGGAGTAAGGAGGCAGCCGGAGCATTTGAGAAGCTCAAGAGGGAGTTCGCCTCGACGCTTCTGATTCGGGAGTTGGAGCAGTATTCTCCCAACGATCTCCGGAGGACGGTAAGATTCGCTCTTGTGCTTTTTTCTCTCACCGTCTCACCCCTGCAGAGAGGAACTACAGCATCGGAGACAGGGAGTTACTGGCAGTGAAACTCGCCTTGGAGGAATGGAGACATTGGCTGGAGGGGGCTGCTCAGCCGTTCGTGATTTGGACTGATCACCGTAACCTGGAGTACCTCAGGACGACTAAGCGCCTGAATGCACGCCAGGCTCGCTGGTCCCTCTTCTTCGGCTGTTTTAACTTTACCATCACGTACCGGCCGGGAAGCAAGAATAGTAAGCCGGATGCCCTCTCACGGCAGTTTGACACACCATCCTCTGAGGACCAGGAGACCCCTATCCTGCCGCCTTCCTGCGTCGTGGGCGCCCTGTCCTGGGGAATCTGCAAGACGGTTCGCCAGGCTCAGAAGACCGAGCCGGATCCCGGGGGGGGGGGGGGGGGGGGGGCTCCCGGGCCGCTTGTTTGTTCCACGCGCTATCCGAGGCAAGGTGATTGAGTGGGGTCACGCTTCCAAGTTGGCTTGTCATCCTGGAGTGGGTCGGACCGTGGATCTCCTCCAAAGGACCTTCTGGTGGCCAGGGTTACGGAAGGACGTTGTAGGTTACATCCGGGCCTGCGCTCAGTGCGCCACCGGAAAGACGACATCATCCCCCCCGGTGGGCCTGCTACATCCGTTGCCGGTTCCTTCACGCCCCTGGTCTCACGTAGCGATGGACTTTGTGACTGGTTTACCCACTTCAGATGACTACACCACGGTTTTAACCATCGTGGACCGGTTCTCGAAGGCAGCCCATTTTGTGCCACTTCGGGGTTTGCCTTCGGCCCAGGAAACTGCGGATTTCCTTGTGCAACATGTGGTCCGTCTTCATGGCATCCCTGCTGATATTGTGTCAGATCGAGGACCTCAGTTTGTATCACAAGTTTGGAAGGCTTTCTGTGCGGCACTGGGAGCCACAGCCAGCCTCTCCTCTGGTTATCACCCTCAGAGCAATGGCCAGTGCGAGCGGGCTAATCAGGAGCTGGAGGCCGCCCTTTGCTGTGTCATCTCCTCCTGCTCATCCTCCTGGAGCAAGTTCCTGCCTTGGATTGAGTACGCTCACAACGTCACGATCTCCACGGCTACGAGCGTCTCCCCGTTCAAGGCATCATGCGGGTTTGATCCTCCGCTGTTCCCGGAGGAGGAAAAGGAGGTAGCGGTTCCTTCAGTCCAGGCACATATCAAGCGCTGCCGGCGAGTTTGGCTCCTCGCCCGTCAAGCCTTGCTGAAAACTACTAAACGCAATATCCAGGTGGCCAACCGGCATAGGAGACCCGCCCCAGACTATAAGGTGGGTCAGAAGGTCTGGTTGTCAACCCGGAATATTGGTGTACCGGCCGAAAAATGTAAGCTCACTAAGCGCTTCATTGGCCCCTACACCATTAATCGTGTTATTAATCCTGTGTCTGTGCGCTTGTCTCTCCCCTCTTCGATGCGTATCTGCCCCACCTTTCATGTCTCCCAGGTCAAACCGTACGTCTCTGATCTCCTGTGCCCTGCTCCCGCGGCTCCCGCACCCCCGAGGATGATCGATGGCCATCCGGCTTGGGGGGTGACTGCCATCCTGGATGTCCGCAGGCGGGGTCGTGGTCTTCAGTATTTGGTGGACTGGGAGGGCTTTGGACCGGAGGATCGTTCTTGGATTCGCAAAGCGTTGATCCTGGATAAACAGCTGATTCGCGATTTCCATCGGGCGAATCCAGGTAGGATTGGGCAGGTGCCTGGAGGCACTGCTAGAGGGGGGAGTACTGTCATGGCAGCCTCTGGGCCGTCATTGGCGTCATCAACTCCAGCTGCGCACAGACCAACAGGTGGTAATCAACGGCTGTTAAAAGCCAGCACGGAGTCGTCTGTCCTCCTCGTTGGAGAATGAGCCTGAACTCCGCTCTCTGGCCTCGTCAGGATTCTCTCTCGTCTCGTCTGGAACTTCTCTTGTCTCGTCGAGAACTTCTCTTGCTTCTTCAAGGACCTCTCATCAGAGTCAGCCAAGTAAGAGAACAATCTGCTACTCAACCCCTTGTCTATACCCCTGTGCACAGGTGGACCTCCTTGGCGGCGGACCTGCGTCCCCAGCTGACGGGGTAACGCCATCACGCACACGTAGCGCTTCGCTACCACCACGTCTACCGGTACGTCTTGCTCCTCAGATTCCAGAACTGTTATTGTGTTAGTTGCAGGAGTATTGGCCACCGCTATCAGTGGAGTCACTGTCATCAGCATCAGCTATATCATCGTCACCACGTTCTGTGGAATCACTCACCTCGTCATCGTCAGGATTATCATCGTCCCGGTCAGTGGAGTCGCAGCCGGTGTCTTCAGAAGGACTGCCCTTGTCACAGCCACGGGTGGAATCCCCAGCACGTTCACAGACACCTTCACCTCCATGTTGCACGGCCGCTGGATCTCAGCAGGACGAAACCTGTGCTGCAACCAAGTAAGCCTCTCTACTTGTAGCTTGTCACAAGTGTGGGACAAAAGTAATTGTTTCTGCTTGTATGTTCCAGGGTTGCCGGGTCTATCCACGCACTCACACTCGCACTACACTCTCTCACTCTCAAATAAAGATTATTGTCACTATCTGCCCGTGTCAGTGTCTGTCTCCTGGGTCCTAAATCATGTCAAACTCTCCTCTTCCAGACACTCCCTCCTCCCTTTTCATCTCATTTGTGCACTCAACTCGGTAATTAGGTAACCTGCCCACTCATGAGATCCACACCTGATGGCACTCATTGTGATTGATTACCTGCCTTATTTAAGAATGCTTTTCCTGCCACCCAATTGTCAGTGCCTCATGATTGTCTCTGCATTTCTCTACTCCGTTGGAACCCCTACCCTGGTCCGACGTGCATTCCTGTAATCTTCTTGCCATTACCCGCACTCTTCAGTTGATGTAAGTTTATTTTTGCTCACTATTTTAACTTTATATTTTCCTTAATAAATCGCACAACTAGCAGTCTAGCGCTTGGGTCTTTTGTTCCTGCCCCGAGGGGGCGAATCATGACAATCGGGCTGCAACATAACAAAATGTGGAAAAAGTGAAGCGCTGTGAATACTTTCTGGATGCACTGTAGTGTTTCCAAATGTTGCTGTAATGACTTCAGGGCTGCTTCTAGCTTTTGGGGGGGCCCTACAATAGATTGTATTTGGTGGCCCCAACAGTACTTTTGTAATGGGGAGAATTTAAACCCTTTAAAACTGGGAGAGAAAAAAATCTCCCCTTTCAACAAAAACATTACAAAGATAAACTTGTGTACATGACCGGAAAAAACAATTAATAGAGAATGTAAATTTAACCAACATCCATATGAACACTACATCTGATGGCATCTCCGCCAGGATCCTGAGGACCTGTGCCAACCAGCCATCTCCTGTACTGAAACAGCTGTACAACCTGAGCCTGAGTCTGGAGACAGTACTGGTGCTGTGGAAGACGTCCTGCCTGGTTCCTGTCCCCAAGAAGTCATCTCCATCGGACCTGAATTACTATCAACCAGTTGCCCTCACATCTCATGTGATGAAGGTCCTGGAAAAACTGGTCTTAGCCCACCTGAGGCCGCGGGTGAAGATGTGGCTGGACCCTCTGCAGTTTGCATATCAGCCCCATTTGGGGGTTGAAGACGCTGTCATCTGCCTGCTTCAGCAAGCTCATTTGCACCTGGATGGTAGAGGAGACACTGTGAGAATCACATTCTTTGATTTCTCCAGTGCATTTAACAACATCCAGCCACTGCTGCTGGGTGAGAAGCTGCAGTGGTGAGGGTCAACAGCTCTCTGATCTCCTGGATTACTGACTACCTGACAGACAGGCCACAGTTTGTCCAGCTGGGCAGAGTCTTATCTGATGTGGTGGTTATAGTGATATGGGAGCTCCACAGAGACTGTGCTTTTTCCTTTTCTCTTCACCTCATACACCACCGAATTTCAGTACAACACCGAGTCATGCACCTGCAGAAATTCTCTGATGACTCGGCTGGTGTTGGGTGTATAAGAGGGGGGGAGGAGGGGGAGTACAGGGCACTGGTAGACAGATTTGTGGAGTGGAGGAAGCAGAATCACCTGAGGCTGAACATCAGCAAGACCAGAGAGATGGTGATTGACTTGAGGAAGTAGAAGACGCCTTCACAGCCATTGCAGAGTAGGGGGAAGGATGTGGAGAACTATAAATACCTGGGTGTCGTGATCAGCAACGGACTGGACTGGAAATCTGACACCAATGCTGCATACAAGAAGGGGATGAGCAGATTCTACTTTCTGAGGAAGCTGAGATCCTTCAATAATAACAATAATGCATCAGATTTATATAGCGCTTTATCATAGACACTCAAAGACGCTTTACAAGTAGATACATTATTCATTCACTCCAGACAGACAATGGTAGTGGCAAGCTACTACTGTAGCCACAGCTGCCCTGGGGCAGGCTGACGGAAACGTGGCTGCCAATCCGCGCCAATGGCCTCTCCGGCCACCACCGAACATTTATACATTTATACACATTCATACCCAGTGTTATGGGCACTGGAGGCAATGCGGGTGAAGTGTCTTGCCCAGGGACACAATGGCAGGATATCTGGGGAGAGCGGGATTCGAACCGCCAACCACTGGGTTTTTAGATGACCTGCTCTACCTCCTGAGCCACTGCCGCCCAGTGTGCCGTCCAGTTCAACGTGTGCAACAAGATGTTGGAGCTTTTCTACCAGGCCGTTGTTGCCAGTGCCATTTCTTTGCTGCTGTCTGTTGGGGTAGCAGTATCAGAGCCAGTGACACCAACAGACTTGACAAGATTATCAAGAGGATTGGATCTGTAATTGGGTCTCAGGCTAGAGAACTTTGAGAATGTGGTGGAGAGGAGAACACTGAACAAACTGCGATCCATCATGGACAACCCTGATCACCCCATCCACCACACACTAGACAGACAGCGGAGCACTTTCTCCAGCAGACTTCACAGCCAAACAGTCAGGCACAGGAAATCTTTCCTGCCACATGCCATTTCACTGTACAATAACTCACTCTCATGTTGAATTCTGGTCATAACAATACTGCATCTTGCAGTCTAATTGGTACCTCATATTTATTTTATTTTATTTATTTATTTCGGACAATACAGTACAGGTTAAAGAAACTGTATAATATAACAACAAGGTCAAATTAGACAAAGACTCCTTCTACTAAACAATTCCACGTGAGTTATCCGAAATGGGTGATGGCTGAAGCCGCAGCTTATATTGCCCACCCATATTCCATCCAAGAATTCAAAGAAAAAAGAGTAAACAAGACAAGAGTGATTACAATTTAGAACAAAGCTAAGACAAAGTGTGACTGAGAGGAAAAAAAAACAAAAAAAACAAAAAAAAACTAAGCTAAGCTAAGTTAAGCAGTTACTATTCAAGACAAATCTAAGACAGAATGTCACAGAGAGAAAAAAAAAAAAAAACTAAGCTACAACACAACACAGGCTGGATATGTCAATCCTTATGTGAGTTTACATGTCGTCTTGTAAATATGTTTGGAGTATTTCTTCCTTTAGTTTTTGTTTAAATTGTCCAAGCGTTGTACATAATTTTAATTCAGGTCCATAATCGTTCCATAATCTGACTCCTTGCACTGAAATACAGTGTTGCTTGGTGGTTGTTCTCACTGTAGGCTTTTGAAATATACATGTTCCTCTGAAGTGATATCGTTTCTCCCTTGTTTGGAACAACTTTTGGATATTTGCAGGCAGTGATAAATTCTTCACTTTGAACATTATTATTGCGGTTTTAAAGTCAACCAGATCTTTCAACTTGAGAGTTTTTTGTTTAAGAAAAAGTGGGTTTGTTGGTTCCCTGTAAGCTGCTTTGTTTATTATTCTAATAGCTCTCTTTTGAAGCATAAAGAGTGGATATATGTTTGTTTTATATGTATTTCCCCATACTTCATTGCAATATGTCATGTATGGGAGTATTAATGAATGATACAAGGTGTATAGTGTGGGTTGATTCAGCAAATATTTCACTCTGTGTAATATTGCAATTGATTTGGAGACTTTACCTTTAATATAATTAATATGTGACTTCCAACACAGTTTGTTATCAATTATTACTCCAAGGAATTTGGTTTCAGATACCCTTTCAATCTCTACACCATTTACACTGAGTTTGGGTACTGGATTGTTGTGATGGTTGTTAAAGACTATAAATTTTGTCTTACTTAAATTGAGTGTTAATTTGTTTGAATCAAACCACAGTTTAAGCTTTCCTAATTCCTTCCCAAGTGTATCCAGAAGTTGTTCCAAATTGTTTCCACTGCATAGCAGATTAGTGTCATCGGCAAACAATATTAAGTCCATTTTTTCTGAGACTTTACATATATCGTTTATATACATATTGAATAATAATGGTCCCAAAACTGAACCCTGTGGGACTCCACAGGTGACCTTCAGCAACTCTGAGTTTTTGTTGCTAACACATACATACTGATATCTATTCTTTAAGTAACTACTTAACCAGGACAGTGCTACACCTCTAATACCAGAATTTTGTAGTTTCTTTAATAATAAATTATGATCTACTGTATCAAATGCTTTTTTAAGATCTAGGAATACTCCAACTGAATACTCTTTATTTTCAATGGCTGTTGATATTTTTTCTGTAAATTCCATTAGGGCATATGCAGTTGTCCTCTTGTGTCTGAACCCATATTGCTGCTCACATAATAAATCATTCTTCAGTATGAAGTTGTCAATTCTCTCATAGAATATTTTTTCAAGTATCTTGGAAAATTGTGGTAATAGTGAAATTGGTCTATAGTTTGAGAGTTCCCCTCTGTCGCCCATCTTGTATATCGGAATTACTTTAGCTATTTTCATTGCATTGGGAAATATACCTGATTGGAGAGACAGGTTGCAGATATACGTCAGTGGTTTTACTATGCATTCGATAACAGTTTTGACTAGTAGCATGTCGATACCATCACAGTCAGTAGATGTTTTACTTTTGAACGATTTAACAATTTCAATGACCTCTCTTTCGTCTGTGTTCTTTATGAAGATGGAGTCTTTTACAGCAGTGTTATTGCATATTGTATCACCTGTTGGCACCGTAGTGGGTATTTCTCGGGCCAGTTTAGGTCCAATGTTTTTTTTTTTTTTTTTTTCCACAATATCTTTATTGAACCTTTTTTTTTTTTTTAACAAACATGATACAAACAATCAAACACTAACACTAAAGTACTACAAAAAAAAAAAATGCACTAAAAACACCAACAACCACCAACAAAATCAAGTCTTCAACAATGCTCCTCTGTTTAGTCTAGACAATCCAATACATTAGTATACTTATTATGTTCACCAGTTTGGAATTTACAAGGTCCACACACATCATTCACCTTCTTCTTCAAGAGTTATGTTTAAATTTTTTACATAATCAATAAAAGGTCTCCATATATTCTCAAACACAATTTCCTTTGATTTTAGTATATATGTTATTCTTTCTAATGGAAGGTTTGTTAACATCTGTCTTAACCACTGAGTCACATCTGGTCTATGAGTCTTTTTCCATAATAGTGCAATACATTTTTTGGCATTAAGCAAACTGAGGTCTATGAATGTTCTTTCACTTTTATTAAAATTATGCTTTTCTGGGTACAGACCCAACAAAAACAGTTTAGGATTCAATATGATTTGTTTTGAGATTATTTTTTCAATTGTTACCCTCACCTCTTCCCAAAACATTCTTATTAATCTACATTCCCATAAACAATGAAATAGGGTTCCTTTACTTTCCATGCATTTTGTGCATGTATCTGGTATATTTTTGTTATATCTATTTAACTCCTCCGGTGTAACATACATCCGCATTAACCATTTGAAATGTATCAATTTAAGGCGTGCATTTATTGATTTGGTTTGAGCTTCTGTACAAGCCAATTCCCATTGTTCCTCTGAAATTTCAATTTGCAGATCTTCTTTCCAGTAGTTTAATCTTTTCAGTGAATTTTCACTTGAAGATAGTGTCAATGAGTTATAAAACTCTGAAATAATACCCTTTCTTTTACTATCTTTCATCATCATTTTTTCCAAGGATGAATAAATAGGTCGAGTGAGAGCTTTATTTTGATTTGATCGAATAAAGTTTCTAAGTTGAAGATATTTAAAAAAATGTGTTCTATTGAGATTAAATTTGATCCTCAGCTCTTCAAAAGACATTATGTTGTCTGCACATGGCAAATATAAATCCTGAATCTTTTGTATCCCTTTTAAATTCCATACTTTAAATACAGCGTCCGCTCTCCCTGGTTTAAAATATTGATTACCCCATATTGGACTAAATTGTGACAATAACTGTGGTTCTTTTAAATAGTTTTTAGCTTCACACCATATTTTGATCATATGCTTTACAAATGGATTTTTAACTTGTTTTTGTAATTTTTTTGCCGAATCTGAGTATATGAATATGGGAAGAGGTAAAGGTAAATTGTATGATTCCATTTCAGTCCAGTGAGGGAGATCATTTGATGAAAAATAATATGTCATAGACCTCAGTTGTGCCGACCAATAATACAACATAAAATTTGGACATTTCAGACCTCCACGATCAAATGGTAAATATAATAAAGACAAACGTAATCTAGCCCTCCTGTTGTTCCATATAAATTCCACTAACTTTTTTTTTATTCTTGAGAATAGATCTAAAGGTGGTGATAAGGGAATGTATTGAAATAAATAAAGTATTTTAGGTAAAATATTACTTTTAAGTATATTGATTCTCCCGATCATCGACATTGGTAGTGACATCCATCTCTGAGTTAACTCACTGATATCTGACATTAAGGCTTCATAGTTGACACTGGCGACTGATTCTAGCTTAGGCATAATTTGGATTCCTAAATATTTAAACTGATTTACAACATTGAATTGATTTACCTCAGGGGCTGGGTAATTTCTCTGGGTCTCATTTAGCATTAATATTGAAGATTTAGTTTTATTTATTTTATATCCTGATATTTCCCCAAAATTCTTTATTAAATTCAACAAGGTTGGAATTGATTTTTTTAGATTCGACATAAACAAAATTATATCATCGGCGTACAGGGAGATTTTATGTTCTGTTGGTCCAACTTTAATTCCATATATTTGTGAATGTAAACGTATCGCTATCGCTAAAGGTTCAATTGCCATAGTAAACAGTAAAGGTGAAAGTGGACAGCCTTGTCGACATCCTCTATTGATTTTTATTGGTTTTGAAATATTGTTATTTGTTAGGATTTCTGCTGTAGCATTATTGTATATTATTTGAACCCATTTTATGAAATTATTTCCAAGTCCAAACCTTTGTAGGACTTCAAAAAGAAAGGGCCATTCAACTCTATCAAAGGCCTTTTCGGCGTCCAATGATAGGAGAGCTGTATCCGGTGCTTCTTTATTAAAATAAATAATATTAAATAGTCTTCTTACATTATGGAAGCCTTGTCTACCCTTTATAAAGCCATTCTGATCTCGATTAATAATATTTGGTAAAATTTCTTGTATTCGTCTTGCTAAAATTTTACAGATTATCTTAAGGTCGGCGTTTAATAGGCTTATTGGTCTCATATTTTCACATTTATTAGAGGGCTTACCTGGTTTTGGCAGCAGTATAATTAAGGCATTATTTATGTATGATGGTAAATTATTATTTTGAAATGCTTCTAAAACCATTTCCAAAAAAGGTTTTATTAATTTATTCTTAAATTTTTTATAAAGGTCAACTGGAAGACCATCTGGTCCTGCACTTTTTCCTGATTTCATATTATCAATGGCTAGCCCAACTTCTTCTTGACTAATTTTAGACTCCAATATCTCCCTGTTTTCATTTGGAATACACGGTATAGATAGTTCGTTCAAAAACCCATTTAGTTTTGTTAAATCAGGTTCATTTTTGGTATCATATAATTTTTCATAGTAATCTCTAAAGGCTCTATTAATTTCTAAAGGATCTATAACTACCTGTCCATTACTTATAATACTGGTAATTGGTGTTTTAATTTCCAATTGTTTAATCTGCCATGCTAATAATTTTCCTGATTTTTCACCTTGTTCATAAAAAGATTGTTTCAATCTTAGAAGACTCGAGGCAGCTCTATTCGCTGATTTTTTGTCGTATTCAGCTCTCAAAATCAGTAATTCATTCTCCAACCTTGGGTCACTTCCTGCATACACTTTTTCCTGAAGATTTTTTATTTTATGTTCCAATTTAGCTCTCTCCTCTCGAGTCTTCTTAGATTTTGATCCTGTATAACTAATAATATGTCCCCTAATAAAAGCTTTGAAAGCCTCCCACTTTACACATGCTGATGTTTGTGTAGTATTGATGTCAAAGAACTCGTCTATCTGTTTTTCTATATACTTGACAAATTCCTCATCCTGAAGCCATTTATGCTGAAATTGCCATCTACCTGATTCCTTTGTCAATTTTTTATCTACATATATTAGACAACAGGGTGCATGATCAGAGATCACGATGTTATCATAAAAGCAGTTTTGAATCTTGGACCTTAATTCTGTGGAAATCAAAAAATAATCAATACGTGAGAATGTCTTGTAGGTACTAGAATAACAAGAATAGGCTTTAACTTGTGGTTTCATTTCTCTCCATATATCTAACAATCTCAATTCTTTCATAAAATGATTAATAGTCATCCTACATCCAATGTGCGTACAGTCCAGTCCTGTTGATCTATCCACACCTGGATTCAATGTACAATTAAAATCCCCTGCTATTATATGTTGCCCTGTAAGTGATGATAAGATGAGAAATAAATTAGCAAAGAACTTCTGATCATCTATATTGGGACCATATAAGTTCACAAGATTTATATTTTCTAATAGCAAAGAACCTTGAATGATTACATATCTTCCAAATTTGTCTCCAATTACATTTTTCACTTGAAAAGGAACTGATTTATGTATGAGAGTCATAACTCCCCTGGCTCGGGATGAAAATGAAGAGGTGAATACACTTCCCTGCCATCTACTCCTAATTCTTTTAACATCCTCCTCTATCAGATGAGTTTCTTGTAAAAACACAATTCTTGAACCCATGTTCTTTATTTTATTCATAACTTGTTTAAGTTTTTTTAAATTTTGTAGACCTCTGCAATTCCATGAAGTTAAATTAAGATTAACACTTTGGTCCATGATCAATAGAGAGTTTAGGATTACCTTGCAGTGTAAACATGCTCATACAGAGAAGCAAAAACATGAGTGGTTGAACATTCATCCTACAAACTACACACAAACAAATTTCCCCTTCCCACACTTGTGGCAAACCCCCCAAAATCAAAAGAAAAATTCTGTCTCCCGATATAGCCATCGACCGTTCCACACCCACGGGGAACAGCCTAAGCCACTCCTTCTTCATCCTCCCAATCACCCTAACTCTACTACTTTTAATGACGTAACATTAACTCTCCTCTGTAGTTTTCCAACTTAACTCCAAAATTTTTAACAACTTTGTACATCATAGTTTTTTTTTTTTGTTTGTTTTGTTTTTGTTTTGTTTTTTTAATATATAATACAATCTATATTTTGTAAACTTACTATTTACTTCAAGTCAGTCAGATGCCTGTGCAAATGCTTAATTATTCTACCTTATATTTTGTTCATGCTTAGCTCCCACCAGTCTCTTCTTCTTCTTTGATCTTCTTGATGAACTCCTGCGCCTCCTCTGGGGTCTTGAAGATGTGGGTTCTGCCCTCATACGTGGTCAGCAGTCTCGCAGGATAGATTACACCATGACGAATCCCAAGGTTGCGCAGCTCCTTACGTATGGGATCAAACTGCTTCCTCAATTGCTGGATTCCTGTGGCCAAATCTGGGTAGAACCGCACCTGCTGGTCCTGGTGTTTAATCTCTCCTTTTTTAGCTCGTGCAGCGTTGAAGATCTTCATCCTGTCTCTGTTGCTAAGAAACTTCATAATTAAGGTCCTCGGCGGTCCCTTATCTCTCCGTGGGCCAATGCGATGTGCTTTTTCCAGAACCACTGCTGATTGCAACTCCTCGCTGCCCAGCACCTCCGGAATCCACTTTTCCAGAAAGGAACATACGTCCCGACCTTCTGATTCCTCTGGAAGACCCACCAGCCTCAAATTATTCTGTCTCGACCGAGATTCCAAATCCAAAATATTATCTTCCAGAGATTTATTTTTTTTTTCCAAAGTGCGCACCTTTAATTGAAGACGGGTGACGTCATCTTCAGCACTAGCGAGACGGAGCTCCATCTGCGCCGTTCGTTCTACACAGTCACCCAATTCCTTTCTTATTCCTTCCAACGCTGTCATAATCCCATCAAATCTAGAGGAAAAGTCCGCTCTCATTGAACTCATGGCAGCCATCAGCGCATCTGCGCCATTCCCCGCAGAAATCGCACCGCCGCCAGCTTCCTCCGCCATATATGGAGCCTTGTTTGCTGCGTCACAGACCTGAAAGTCCATTAATTTGGACTGTTTCGGCGGCTCGCTTTTTCCTTTTCCTGGTTTTCCAGCCTTAGGCTTCGCCGACATATCCTCGCTCAAATGCTGGGATACGTTCTGTCCCAAATGAGAGAGTTATTTGCCGATTTTTTTCTCCAGGAGCAGAGCAGAGCGAGACACGTCCGTCCTACGTGGCAGCCATAACCGGAAGTCAGTTTAGGTCCAATGTTAACAAAAAAATTATTAAATTCATCTGCAGGTGAAGCGATATTCACACTCTGAGTCGTTTTATTATTTTTTGGAATATTAGTTGGGTAGCTTGTATTTCTGCTTTTATTTCCAAGGATACTGTTGAGTATTGTCCATGTATTTTTAATATTGTCTCTGTTTTTCTCCAGTTCTTTACTGTAATAGTCTCTTTTACTACATCTTATTATATATGTTAACTTATTTTTGTATGTTTTATACCGCTGCTCTGCTTCTTTTGTTCTTTTCTTTAGGAAAGCTTTATATAATGAATTTTTCTTTTTACACGTCTTTTGTAGTCCTTTGGTTAACCATGGCTTATTAGCAAATTTGTGTTTAAGCTTTTTTATTACTAATGGGCAGTTTTTTTCATTGCACCCTGTACCTGATTACCTGTATTATGCAGCGAGTACGATGTACAGTGGATATAAAAAGTCTACACACCCCAATTTAAATGCCAGGTTTTTGCAATGTAAAAAAAAAATGAGACCAACATAAATCATTTCAAAACTTTTTCCACCATTAATGTGACCTATAACCTGTACAACCCAATTGAAAAACAAACTGAAAACTTTTAAGGGGAAAAATAAAAAACTTACAATAACCTGTCTGCACAAATATGCACACCCTGTTATAACTGGGGATATGGCTGTGTTCAGAATTAATCAATCACATTTAAACTCATGTGAAATGGGAACCAGCACACACCTACCACCATTTAAAGTGTCTCTGATTACCCCCCCCAAAAAAAAAAATTAAAAAATTCAGCTGTTCTAGTAGGCTTTTCCTGACATTTTTGTACTCGCATCTTACAGCACAAGCCATGATCCGCAGAGAGCTTCCAAAGCATCAGAGGGATCTCATTGTTCAAAGGTATCAGTCAGGAGAAGGGTACAAAAGAATTTCCAAGGCATTAAACATACCATGGAACACAGTGAAGACAGTCATCATCAAGTGGAGAAAATATGTCACAACAGTGACATGACCAAGAACTGAACATCACTCCAAAATTGATGAAAAGACGAGAAGAAAAACTGGTCAGGGAGGCTGCCAAGAGGCCAACAGCAACACTGAAGGAGCTGCAGGAATTTCTGGTGACAACAGTGATGACAACAGTGACAACAAACTCCCGTCTAGAGTGGCAAGATGGAAGCCTTATCTTACAAACAGAAACATCCTAGCCCATCTAAATTTTGCAAAAACACAGTTGAAATCTCCCAAATGCATCTGGGAAAATGTGTTATGGTCTGATGAAACCAAGGCTGAACTCTTTGGCCATAATTCCAAAAGGTATATCTGGCGCAAACACAACACTGCTCATCACCAAAAGAACACCATACCTACAGTGAAGCATAGTGGTGGTGGCACCATCATGCTTTGGCGCTGTTTTTCTTCAGCTGGAACTGGGGCCTTAGTCAAGGTTGAGGAATTATTAACAGTTCCCAGTACCAGTCAGTATTGGCACAAAACCTTCAGGCTTCTGCTAAAAAGCTGAAGATGATCAGGAACTTCATATTTCAGCACGGCAATGACCCAAAGCACACATCCAAATCAACAGAAGAATGGCTTCACCACAAGAAGATTAAGGTTCTGGAATGGCCCAGCCAGAGTCCAGACCTGAATTCAATCGAACATCTGTGGGGTGATCTGAAGAGGACTGTGCACAGGAGATGCCCTCGCAATCTGACAGATTTGGAGCGTTTTTGCAAAGAAGAGTGGACAAATATTGCCACATCAAGACGTGCCATGCTGGTAGACTCCTACCCAAAAAGACTGAGTGTTGTAATAAATGCCAAAGGTGCTGCAAAAAACTATTAGTTTAAGGGCGTGCATATTTATGCAAACAGGTTATTGTAAGTTTTTTATTTTTCCCCTTTTCAATTAGGTTGTACAGGTTACAGGTCACACTAATGGTGGAAAAAAAGTTTTGAAATGATTTATCTTGGTCTCATTTTTTACATCACAAAAACCTGGCATTTGAACAGGGGTGTGTAGACTTTTTATATCCACTGTATCTCTCTATACAGGACGGGACATCATCTATGATGTATATAAAGTTATCTAGGCAGTTTTACTTTCCTGGGTAATTCCTTTGTCTATTATGCTGTGTGCGGTGCTGTTGTTTTGGTTGTCGACTGTCATCCTGCTTTAACACTGTAATTTCCCAGTTTGGGATCAATAAAGTACATCCATCCATCCATCAATCCATGCTAAAATTGTTACGTATGGCTCTGGCGAGCCATAAATAAGAGCCAAGGGCTGACCGGTGAGTTTGCGTTGTTTATTAATTATAAAGGAACAGGAACAAAGGAAAAGAACCTCGTGGGGCAAAACACAAATAATACGAAGGGGTGCACTTACAAATGATGACGATGAGGGATGAGAGGAGGACGGGAGCCGGACGTAGGGGCTCCAGCCTAATCCACACCGGGATACGAGCGTGGATCATAAGCGAGGTCACAGCACTGAGTAATCAGGGCCGCTCCCTTTTATAGTGGTTGACAGCGCCTCAGCCGATGAGAGGTAATTGGCCTCCAGCCGTCCCGTAGAGCTTGACAGCTGGAAGCCCGCTGAGACGCTGTCATACTAAGAGCTGAGCTGAGGAGGAGTATGGCCTGAGCGCGGATGAAAACGGCGCATATGACAGGACCTCCCCCTCAAGGCCGGGCTCAGAACTCTGGGCTCAAGCCCCCCCCCCCACACACACACACCTAGGGTGGGCGGATGGGGCGCAGGCCAGGAGGGCGTGAATCAGAAAAAAGGAGAGAGATAGAAAAACCCCCACAACATTGGCAGGGAATAATGAAGCAATTACAGAGTATGGGGAAAAAAACCACAATACTCCATAAAATGCTAATAATATGCAGACAGAGAGAGAAAAAAGAAAAAAAAAAGCACAACATTGGCAGGGGACAAACGAAGCAATCACAGAGTACGGGAGGGAAAAAACCCCACAATACTCCATAAAATGCCATAACATGTAGACAGGACCCAACAAAGAAAAACAACCCCAGGAGACCTAAAAGGAAAGCAGAGGCTCCTAAGGCGAAATCCAACAAATACAGGACATCCCTCAAACAGGAGGGGGGAAAAAAAAAAAAGACACGCTAACCGCGATAGGGCTACAAGAGATCATATACCTGCACACTCCACAAAATCACAAAGGACTAAGGCAAAGGAATAACAAGAAATAATACAGTTCGGGGGGTCTCCCCGCACCCAGCATCCAAACCGCTAACAGGGGTGACGGGAAGCATTCAGGCGGCCTACCCGAATCCCAGGCCAGGAAAAACAGTACTTTGGGTGGCCGGACCAGACCGCCGAATAGGGAGTCCAGTGGGTCGGGTGGCCGGACCAAAGAGCCGAATGGGTGCGGCAGTCCTTCTGGCGGCCGACCTGCATCGCTCAGCCACCAGGACCACAGGGGGGGAGAAAGGCAACGGCTTCCCTGTGAAGGGGAATAGCGAGGGCAAGCCGGGCCGACAGTGAGCGGTCCATACGGCACCTGGTGGAAAAGTCTTGGGGGGATGATGAGGGTGAAGATGAGGACGATGGTGACGATGGGGGAGAAGATGAGCTGGTCCAGTGTCCGGTAGCAGGGGATCTGCAGCTCCCTCACCGAACCTGGCTACCGCTGGTGCTGCACCCTCGTCGGACCCCGATTGGGTCTCAGTTCCACCCACGTCGGACCCCGACTGGGTCGGCGCCGCACCAGAACTGATCTCCAACCCCGAACCTGGAACCTCTGGCACAGCGGGCGAAAGCAGCTCCTCGCCGGCGACCCTGGGAGAAGGCTCGGGAGAGAGAGAAGAATTGGGATCAAGATCACCGGCAGCGCCAGAACCCGGCGAGACAAGCTCGGACGCAGCGGGCAGCTGCACCCAGCTCGTCTCCCCAAGAGACAGGCAAAAATGCTCTAGGACGGAAAGGAGAAAGACAATACAGAGCACTTGCCTGATCTCGGGTTCTGACGCCGTCCAGGACTGCGAACATCCGGGCTCAGACGGTAGGAGGTCGTCATCAGCCTCCCACTCAGCTATGTCAGGCTCCACAGCTGGCATGATGGTGTCCGCAGCCTCAGGATCCTCTGACACCGATGCCCACGCCGATGGCCCGCACGGTGTGGTGGCAGGGGACCCTTGACCCGCTGGACCGGACCGCTCATCCGTGGAGACCCGGGGACGCTTCCTCGTCAGCGCAGGTTCCACGCTGCAGTCCGCCCTCCTCTTCCGCCCACGATGTGGCTGCGGGACCGGAACCAGGCTCTCCAGAACCGCAGGCCCCCTCCTCATCCGGCGAAGTTGGCCTGGCGTCGAGGACCGCTCAGTGGAGGGAGACACAGAGGATGCGGGATTAATAATTAAAGCCACAGCAGGTGGTGGGAGCTCGGGGGGCTGCGAACCCCGAACTCCACCCCCAGGAGTCTGACAAGGCAAATCACAATAATGAGAATGTGAATGAGTTTGGACTTGCCTGTCTCCTGGAGGCTGGATGGTGCCTGCTGCGGTGGACATTGCTCCTCCCTTTCCCCGCCGGACGGTGACAGAGGACCCCCTGAGAGGACAACGGGGAGCCAATCGAGAAGGTTCCGGGACGGGACTCGCCGAAACGGGACTCCCGAAACACACAGCAGCCAGGATAGGCGATGAGGAGGAGGGGGCGACAGCCGAGATGAGCCGGGCATGAAGCGCTGACGGGACAGCCGGAGAAGATGGCCCGGGAGATGAGGCTGCGGGAATTCCCCTCTGACGAGGCGCAGGAGTGGCAGCTGTGCGAGGAATTGAGCCCTTGCGGCGGCCCGGAACTGGATCAGGACGGGATTCACGCTGAGGTTGACAGCCGGTGTGACGACGGTTTCTTGCAGGGGGAGAGGCGAAGGTGAGATCCGGGAATCGCCGTTCCTGTGCAGAAACAGAGGCGAGCAGGTCGGCAAACTCAGGGAACTCACGCAACTCTGGACTCCTCTCCACCAGTCTAACCACCGCCGCCACATGCTTCATAATTATGGATGGATGAACAGCGGAACGAGCAGCAGCCACTCGGTCTCGGATCTTGATAGCTGTCAGCTGCAGCTCCTCCGGGGGAATCCCGAGTGACGTCATGCCCGATGGGGATAGACCTCTGGATGGTGCAAACTCCCGGGCCGGAACGGAGGCAGGAGCGGGATCCCGAAGCGAGAGGTGATGACTCCTCCTCTTCGGCTTCCTGCCGGGATTTCCCTCCAGCCCACGGAGCCTCTCACATTGTGCGGCGATGTCATTTCTCCTCGCGCTGACTTCAGGGTGGTCGGCGTAGCGAGGAAGATTGTCCAGGAGAACCTCAGCGTAGTCTAGGTGCCAGCGCATATCGTTGGGGTTGTCGTAGAAGGTAGCGGCGAGGAGCGTCCCATCGACATACTCCAGGGCGCTCGCTAGCTCATTACCCACGCGCAGAACGCGGCTTCTGGGAGACGGCATACTCCCAGAGTTGACACCCAGACAGGGAAGAACAAAGTCCAATTAAAGCAAACTCACGGCAGCCAGCACCTCACTGGCTGTGACCTACTGTTACGTATGGCTCTGGCGAACCATAAATAAGAGCCAAGGGCTAGCCGGTGAGTCTGTGTCGTTTATTGGTGATAAAGGAAGGGAACAAAGGAAAAGAGCCTCGTGGGGCAAAACACAAATAATACGAAAGGGTGCACTTACAAATGATGACGATGAGGGATGAGAGGAGGATGGGAGCCGGACGTAGGGGCTCCAGCCTAATCCACACCGGGAGACGAGCGTGGATCATAAGCGAGGTCACAGCACTGAGTAATCAGGGCCGCTCCCTTTTATAGTTGTTGACAGCGCCTCAGCTGATGAGAGGTAATTGGCCTCCAGCCGTCCCGTAGAGCTTGACAGCTGGAAGCTCGCTGAGACGCTGTCATACTAAGAGCTGAGCTGAGGAGGAGTATGGCCTGAGCGCGGATGAAAACGGCACATATGACAAAAATGTTTAAAGTTTTACAAGAAAAAAGTAGCAAATTAATGTGAAATTTTTTTTTTGCATATTTACAAGAAAAGACTAGTAAATATATGAGGAAAAGGTTACAAAATATGGACAGGATTTCTGTTATGTTTGATGGTCACAAGGTCTTATCTCTGCAGTTTGCAGATGATGTTGTCCTGTTCACTTCAGGAAGCAATGACCTGCAGGTCTTAGTGGGACAGTTTGTTATGGAGTGTGAAGCAGCTGGAACGACAATCAGCACCTCCAAGTCTGAGTCCATGGTCCTCACCCAAAAAAAACGTTGATTGTTCTCTCCGGGTTGGAGTTGAGCTCCTGCCACAAGTGGAGGAACTCAAGTATCTTGGGGTCTTTTTCACGAGCAAAGGAAGAATGGAACTGGAGGTTGACAGAGCAGCATCTGCAGTGATGTAGAAATGAAAGGGAGCTGAGCTTTAAAGCAAAACTGTCAATTTAACTCTCAATCTATGTTCCTACCCTCACCTATGGTCATGAGCTGTGGGTAATGACCAAAAGAATGAGATCATGGATACAGTGGTGTGAAAAAATGTTTGCCCCCTTCCTAATTTCTCATTTTTTGTATGTTTGTCACACTTAAATGTTTCAGATCATCAAACAAATTTAAATATTAGACAAACATAACACAAGTAAGCACAAAATGCAGTTTTTACATGAAGGTGTTTATTACCAAGGGAAAATAAAAATCCAACCCTACATGGCCCTGTATGAAAAAGTGATTGCCCCCTAAACCTAATAACTGGTTGGGCCACCGTTAGCAGCAACAACTGCAATCAAGTATTTGTGATAACTAGCAATGAGTCTTTTACAGCACCGTGGAGGAACTTTGGCCCATTCATATTTGCAGAATTGTTGTAATTCAGCCACATTGGAGGGCTTTCGAGCATGAACCGCCTTTTTAAGGTCATGCCACAACATCTCAATCAGATTCAGGTCAGGACTTTGATTAGGCCACTCCAAAGTCTTCATTTTGTTTTTCTTAAGCCATTCAGAGGTGGACTTGCTGGTGTGTTTTGGATCATTGTCCTGCTGCGCTTCAGCTTGAAGTCACAAACAGATGGTCGGACATTCTTCTTAAGAATTTTTTGGTAGACAGCAGAATTCATGCTTCCATTTACCACAACAAGTCTTCCAGGTCCTGAAGCAACAAAACAGCCCCAGACCATCACACTACCACCACCATATTTTACTGTTGGTATGATGTTCCTTTTCTGAAATGCTGTGTTACTTTTATGCTGGGTGTAATGGGACACACGCCTTCCAAAAAGTTCAACTTTTGTCTCATCTGTCCACAGAGTCTTTACCCAAAAGTCTTGGGATCACCAAGATGTTTTCTGGCTAAACTGAGACGAGCCTTTATGTTCTTTTTGCTCAGCAGTGGTTTTCGTCTTGGAACTCTGCCATGTAGGCTATTTTTGCCCAGTCTCTTTCTTATGGTGGAGTCCTGAACACTGACCTTAACTGAGGCAAGTGAGGCCTGCAGTTCTATGGATGATGTTATGGGGTCTTTTGTCACCTCTTGGATGAGTCGTCGCTGTGCTCTGGGGGTAATTTTGGTTGGCCGACCACTCCTGGGAAGGTTCACCACTGTTCCATGTTTTTGCCATTTGTGGATAATGGCTCTCACTGTGGTTCGCTGGAGTCCCAAAGCTTCAGAAATGGCTTTATAACCTTTTCCAGACTGATAGATCTCAATTACTTTGTTTCTCATTTGTTCCTGAATTTATCTGGATCGCAGCATGATGTCTAGCTTTTGAGAATCTTTTGGTCTATTCACTTTGTCAGGCATGTCCTATTTAAGTGATTTCTTGATTGAGAACAGGTGTGGCAGTAATCAGGCCTGGGATTGAACTCAGCTTTCCAAAGATGTGATAAAACACAGTTAATTTATGTTTTAACGGGGGGGGGGCAATCACTTTTTCACACAGGACCATGTCGGTTTGGATTTGTTTTTTACCCTTAATAATAAACACCTTCATTTAAAAACTGCATTGTGTTTTCTTATTATCTTTGTCTAATATTTAAATTTGTTTGATGATCTGAAACATCTGGGAAGGTCTATGCCAAGGTACTGGAGAGGAGAGTCCGGTCGTTGGTCGAACCTCGGATTCAGGAGGAGCAATGTGGTTTTCGTCCCGGCTGTGGCACATCGGACCAGCTCTTTACCCTCTCGAGAATTCTTGAGGGTTCGTGGGAGTTTGCCCAACCAGTTTACATGTGTTTTGTGGACTTGGAGAAGGCATTTGACCGCACCCCTCGTGGATTTTTGTGGGGGGTACTTCGGGAGTATGGGGTATCGGGCTTGTTGTTACGAGCTATTCGGTCTCTGTACGACCATTGTGAGAGTTTGGTTCGTATTGCCAACACTCGGTCGGAGTCATTCCCAGTGAGAGTTGGACTCCGCCAGGGCTGCCCTCTGTCACCGATCCTGTTCATAATTTTTATGGACAGGATTTCTAGGCGCAGCCAGGGAATGGAGGGTGTCATGCTTAGTGACCACAGGATCTCATCTCTGTTGTTTGCAGATGATGTTGTCCTGTTGGCTTCATCCATCAATGACCTACAGCTCTTGCTGGGATGGTTTGCCCCTGAGTGTGAAGCGGCTGGGATGAGAATCAGCACCTCCAAGTCCGAGTCCATGGTCCTCAGCTGAAAAAAGGTGGATTGTCTTCTCCAGGTTGGGGACAGGCTCCTGCCCCAAGTGGAGGAGTTTAAGTATCTTGGAGTCTTGTTCACGAGTGAGGGGAAAATGGAGCGAGAGATCGACAGACGGATTGGAGCAGCATCTGCAGTGATGCGGACGTTGTACCGGTCTGTTGTGGTGAAGAGGGAGCTGAGTTCTAAGGCAAAGCTGTCGATTTACCAGTCAAGCTACGTTCCTACTCTCACCTATGGTCACGAGCTTTGGGTAATGACCGAAAGAACGAGGTCGCAGATACAAGCGGCTGAAATGAGCTTTCTCCGTAGGATTGCTGGACTTGCCCTCAGAGATAAGGTGAGGAGCTCAGTCATCCGGGAGAGGCTCAAAGTAGAACCGCTGCTCCTCCACATTGAAAGGAGTCAGTTGAGGTGGTATGGGCATCTGATTAGGATGCCTCCTGGACGCCTCCCACTTGAGGTGTTTCAGGCATGTCCCACTGGGAGGAGACCCCGGGGCAGACCCAGGACTCGGTGGAGAGACTATGTCTCCCAGCTGGTCTGGGAACGCCTTGGTATCCCCTCTGAAGAGCTGGAGCAGGTGGCTGGAGAGAGGGAAGTCTGGGCTTCTCTGCTTGAACTGCTGCCTCCGCGACCCGCACCGCCGGAAAAGCGGTAGAAGATGGATGGATGGATCTGAAACATTTAAGTGTGAAAAACATACAAAAAAAATGAAAAATCAGGAAGGGGGCAATCACTTTTTCACACCACTGTACAGGTGGCTGAAATGAGCTTTCTCCGTAGGATTGCTTGACTCACCCTTAGAGATGGGGTGAGGAGCTCAGTCATCTAGGAGAGTCTCAGAGTAGAACTGTTGCTCCTCCACATCAAAAGGAGCCAGCTGAGGTGGTTTGGGCATCTGATCAGGATGCCTCCTGGATGTCTCCCATGAAAGGTGTTTCGCGTATTTCTCAAGAGGAGGAGACACCAGAACAGACCCAGGACAGACTGGACTGTTGCTGTGTCTCATCTCAGGTTCTGTGTCCTCCAAATGCGCATTTCTACGCCAGATACGTCACTGTGCTGCATCCAAGGCTGTCCCATTCTGTGGGCTCCTTCACATGTGGCAGACAAATGCAGCCTTCAAAACCCTGAAAACAAAGGATACATGAAGAGTATCCCTGTGGACTTAACCTATCCCAGCATTCAGCACATGGCTCAGCCTGGCCTTTTTTTTTTTTTTTTTTTGGCCTCAGCTCAAGCAGAAGTGGAACAAAGTCAGAAACAGTTCAAAGTAAGTCTTTTGCTTAAATTCTGAAGCGGTTTGAATGTATAAACACCAATAATCCAGAAAACAGCAACATCTGATTGTTACAAGACATTATTTTTTTCTGATGTACTGCATGACTTGCTTAATGTATTAATTACCTCCGCCAAGGAGGTTATGTGATCATCGGCGTTGGTTTGTCTGTTTGTTAGCAAGATAACTCAAAAACTTATGGACGGATTTTCATGAAATTTTCACAGATTGTCAGAAATGGGGTATCCTACAGATGATTACATTTTGGTGGTGATTCGGATCACCGTCCAGAAGAAAACCGCCATTACGGAAAATGCCATTTTCGTGAATAACTACTGAACCACTAATCCTATCATTGTCAATCCAATTGCTAGTCATATGTTTTCATGGCCAAGGAATCTGAAAACGTACACACAAACACTGTATGGGGGGAACTGTGGCCGCCATTACAGAAAATGCCATTTTCGTGAATAACCACTGAACCACGAACCCTATCATTGTCAATCCAATTGCTAGTCATATGTTTTCGTGGTCAAGGAATCTGAAAATGTACACACAAACACTGTATGGGGGGAACTGTGGCCGCCATTACGGAAAATGTCATTTTCATGAATAACTACTGAACCACTAATCCTATCATTGTCAATCCAATTGCTAGTCATATGTTTTCATGCTCAAGGAATCTGAAAACGTACACACAAACACTGTATGGGGGGAACTGTGGCGCTTGGCGGAGGTCTGCGCTCTCCGAGTGCTTTTCTAGTTAAACATGCTGAACTGCTTTTTTTTTCTGAAGTCAAACCTTTTTTTCCCATTAATGTCAGTTTATTAACTAATCAGAATCAGAATGAGATTTATTGCCATTGTTCATGTAGTACACAAACTAGGAATTTGTCTCGGTGCAATGCTGCAACATTAAACATGGTGTAGCACTAAAGATAAAAATAAAAAACTATGCATGCAATAAAATGTAGAATATGAATGAGTAATACTAATCTATGCAATTTTTAAATATATTAACAAGCAGCAGATATTGTGGAGTTCCACATAGTGCAGTCGGTAGTGCAAAAGAAAACAGTGATAATTATCATGAGTCCGGTTGAGCTGCTGTACGTAGTGCACGAGAGTCTAATAAGTCACTTAGTGTTCAGCAGTCTGATGGCAGAGGGGAAGAAGCTATTCATGTAGCGGGAGGTTTTAGTCTGAATGGACCGAAGTCTTCTGCCTGAGGGGAGGGGGGCAAACAGTGCGTGTCCAGGGTGTGAAGGGTCGGCTATGATCCGACCTGCATGCCTCCGGGTCCTGGAGATGTACAGGTCCTGGAGGGATGGGAGCTTGCAGCCGATCACCTTCTCAGCAGCGCGCACAATGCGCTGCAGTCTTAGTCTGTCCCTGGCGGTGGCTCCTGCGTACCACACGGTGATGGAGGTGGTGAGGATGGACTCAATGATGGCCGTGTAGAACTGCACCAACATCTTGGTGGGTAGCTTGAGCTTCCTCAGCTGCCTCAGGAAGAATATCCTCTGCTGGGCCTTTTCGATGAGGGAGCTGATGGTCGGCTCCCACTTGAGGTCCCAGGTGATGGTGGTGCCCAGGAAGCGGAAGGAGTCCGCAGTGGTGATGGGAGAGTCTGTGAGGGTAAGGGGGGGCAGAGGGGCTGTGACTTTTCTGAAGTCCACGATCATCTCCACTGTCTTCAGAGCGTTCAGCTGCAGGTTGTTGTGGCTGCACCAGGACGCCAGCTGGGCCACCTCTCTCCTGTAGATGGACTCGTCGCCGTTGGAGATGAGCCCGATGAGGGTGGTGTCATCCGCAAACTTGATCAGCTTGACAGACTGGTGGCTGGAGGTGCAGGAGTTGGTGTACAGGGAGAAGAGCAGGGGGGGAAGTACACAGCCCTGGGGTGATCCGGTGCTGACGCTAACAGAGTCTGAGACAGTCTTTCCCAGCCGCACATGCTGCCTCCGGTCTGTCAGGAAGTCGGTGATCCACCTGCAGAGGGAGTCAGGCACGTTGAGCAGGGACAGCTTGTCCTGGAGCAGAGCGGGGCGGATGGTACTGAATGCAGAGCTGAAGTCCACAAACAGGATCCTGGCGTAGGTTCCCGGGGAGTCCATGTGCTGCAGGATGGAGTGGAGGGCCAGGTTGACTGCGTCGTCCACAGACCTGTTGGCTCTGTAGGCAAACTGCAGCAGGTCCAGGAGGGGAGTGGTGATGGTCTTGAGGTGGGGCAGGACCAGGCGCTCAAAGGACTTCATGACTACAGAGGTGAGCGCTACAGGTCTGTAGTCGTTAAGTCCAGTGATCCATGGCTTCATGGGGACAGGGACGATGGTAGAGGTTTTGAGGCAGGCCGGCACGTGGCATGACTTCAGGGAGGTGTTAAAAATGTCTGTGAAGACAGGAGTCAGCTCTTCCGCACAGTGTCTCAGGGTGGAGGGAGACACGCCGTCTGGACCGGGGGCCTTGCTCGGGTTCAGTCTGGAGAACTGTCTGTGCACGTCCTGCTCACTGATGGCAAGGGCAGGGGGGGAGGAGGGGGGGCCGCCTTTGATGAAGTGGGGACCATGGAGGCAGTGGCGCTGGGGGGAGGGGGGGAGTTGGACACAGCTGACGAGGTGTCAAAATAGGCATAGTGTTGGGACAGTCTTTGACAAAGGGCTTTGTCATCCTGTCCCTTAGAAGCCTGAGGCCGATAGTTGGTGATTTGCCTCAGTCCTCTCCACACAGAAGCAGAGTCGTTAGCAGTGAACTGTTGCTGGTGTCTCTCAGAATACACAGATTTAGCTCTCCTCAGCTCTCTGCTAAACCGGTATTTGACCTCCCTGTAGCAGTCCCGGTCTCCACTTTTCAACGCTGCTTCCTTCTCCTTCCTGATCTGTCTGAGCTTTGCTGTGAACCAGGGCTTGTCGTTGGAGTAACTCACCCTGGTGCGCGATGGAAGAATGCTCTCCTCACAAAAGTGGATATATGAGGTCACAGTGTCCGTGTACTCATCCAGATCATGCGTGGCTCCTTTAAACATGCCCCAGTCAGTTGTTTCCAAGCACGTGCTCAGCTCCTCCCCAGCTTCACTGGTCCATTTCCTCGTAGTGCTCACAACAGGTTTTGTGAGCTTCAGTCTCTGTCTGTATGTGGGAATCAGGTGGACCATCACATGATCAGATAGTCCGAGTGCAGCGCGGGGAACAGCGCGATACGCGTCCTTAACTGTAGTGTAACAGTGATCCAGCGTGTTCTCTCCTCTGGTGGGGCATTTAATAAACTGTTTGTATCGGGGGAGTTCGTGGCTCAGAATCAGAATCAGAATCAGAATCAGGTTTATTGCCATTGTTCATGTAGTACACAAACTAGGAATTTGTCTCGGTACAATGCTGCAACATTAAACATGATAAGATAAGAGAAATAAACTATACATGTAATAAATGGAGCAACCTTTAACCAGGTTGCTCTGGTTAAAGTCATCAACCACAATAACCAGAGAGTCCGGGAAAGTCCGCTCCGCTTGCTGAATGTGATCCGCGAGCGCGCGCTGAGCCTCACGCACGTCCGCGTTGGGCGGGACGTAAACAGCAGCCAGGATGAATGAAGCAAACTCACGTGGGGAATAAAATGGCTTGCAGTTGATGAATAAATATTCCAGAGCGGGAGAACAGTGTTGGGAGATCACAGTTACATCGGAGCACCAGCTGCTGTTGATGTAGAAGCAGACTCCTCCGCCTATGGTCTTGCCGGAGAGCCCCGTATCGCGGTCTGCACGAAACAGCTGAAATCCCTCGAGGATGAGCGCGCTGTCCGGTGTCTTTTCCTTGAGCCAGGTCTCAGTAAAGCAGAGGGCACACGAGGTGGAGAGGTCCTTAAATCGCATCAGCAGTCTCAGTTCATCTACCTTGTTATAAAGAGAATTAACGTTGGACAGAAATATCCCAGGCAAAGCCATGCGCGTTCCTCTCCTGCGAAGCCGCACAAGGGCGCCCGCTCGTCTTCCTCTCTTTCGCCGTCTCACTTTTTGGGCTAAAAAGTGAACCAGATCGGTGGCAGGAGCCAAAAAAACTGGGAGTAGGTCCGTGGGAGTGAAAGTCCTGATATTTAGTAGCTCTTCACGGGTGTAAGAGCAGGCAGACACACAATTGACGAACAAAAACAAACAAAAAAAAGCGCAGCGAAGCACCATGGCGACCACTGTGGGCGCCATCTTGGATCAAAAAAACTAATGTCAGTAATATAAAAATACAGGATGACATGGTTGAAATAACTTGCTTTAAGATAACTTTTAAAGTCCTGTAGAGACATCGGGAAGTTGATGTTATTTGCTTATATGGTGCTGTAAAAAAAAAAAAAACACCTAAGGTTATTTTTAGAGAAAACGGAGCACTTCAGGAAGCTGAGGAGGGACAGGACATCTGTAATAATCTGATTTTGCTGATCTTCTGTGCTTCTACTAGGGACTCAAACTGTGCTAAAAAAAAAAAAAAGCAATGTGAGTGCAGGCCACTGACAGACATGAGAGCAGAAGGTCCGCTGCTGAACAGTCAGGTACAGAAAATCTTTCCTGCCACATGCCATTTCACTGTACAATAACTCACTTTAATGTTGAATCTTGCTCATAACAATGCTGCCATGCTGCACCTTACAGTCTAAAATGGTACCTCACATCCTTTTTTTTTTTTTTTTTTCCTTTGAAAGACAAAAGTAAAATAGAAAGATGTCTTTACCTTCTTTACATGTTTCAACTGCACTGCAGCCTTCATCAGAAGAGTCAGCTGATTGCTGCCAGGTGACATTTATCAGCTGATTTTTGTAGGCGGGGCCAGCTCAGCAGATCTGTCAGATCCGCCGAGCCGGCCCCGCCTCCCGCCGTCAGATGGTCTCTGGAGAATGTGGTCCCAGGTGTGAGAAAGCATAAAGGCCCCCTCATCTCGGTTCATGGTGTCTTTTCCCCGCTTTCTGATCTCTATTGCCTCCTTGATCCAACGTTTGTGTCTGTTGCTCTCCGATCCAATAATTTTTGTGTTGTCCCAGTCCATGATGTGATTATTTCTTTTGCAGTGGTCCGATATAGCTGATTTTAATGTTTCTTGTTCTGCTTTTTCTTTTTGTGATCTTGTGAGTCGTCCTTGCGTTTCCTTCTCACATTCCTTTTGGTGTTCTTTTTTTCTTGTGGTGAATAATCTTCCGGTTTCTCCAATGTAGGTTTTGTTACATGATCTGCATGATATTTCATATAATACATTGCATTTATTGTCTTGTTCTATTCTGTCCTTGGGGTGTACTAATAACTGTCTTAATTTTTTGTGTGGTTTGACTGCTGTGTTTATTTTGTATTTTTTCATGATCCTTTGAATTGGTTCCGTGATCCCTCGTATGTATGGTATAGTTATGGTTTCCTTGTTTTTGATTTCAGCTTTTGTTCTGTGTCTTGTGTCCTGTTTATTTTCTTTGTTTTTGACTTGCTGTTTCCCTTTGTTTATGGACGGTGGCTAAACTGTCATCTCTGCTGGAGTCCGAGTTCCACCCTATGCAGGACATACTGAATGCACTGAGGAGCTCATTTAGCAGCAGACTACATCATCCCAGGTGCACAACCGAGAGGTTTCGTAGGTCCTTCCTACCAACGGCTGTCAGACTGTACAACCTAAGCAGGGCTGCTCGCACAGATAGCAAAAAGACGTAACAAACTAATAGTTTTTTGAATGCAAAAGATGCAATAGACTTACACAATGGTCCCCTCCGGCATACAACTAGGAACTTACCGGTCGCTATGGAGGGTGAGAATATGTATGGGCACATAATCATACCATGTAGGATAACTAAGTAGACGGTTATGCTGTTTCATTCCATCTAGCAACAATGCTCTGCACTGTGTGTGTTTATATATTTACATATTTATTCCATCTAGCTACAATGCTCAGCACTGGGTGTGTTTATATATTTATATATCTACATATTATTCCATCTAGCTACATTGCTCCGCACTGTGTGTGTTTATATACTTGCATATTTATTCCACCTAGCTGCAATGCTCCGTACTGTGGGTGTTTATATATTTACATATTTATTCCATCTAGCTACAATGCTCTGCACTGTGTGTTCATATATTCATATATTTATTCCATCCAGCTACAATGCTCTGCACTGTGTGTCTGTGTGTGTGTGTATATATATATATTTTATAGTAATACGTACATATGTATATTAGCTGCTCTTGCTTGCTTGTTTTTTTTTGTTTTTTTTTTCTTGCCTTCTGATTGTTGCTCTGAGTGTTGCTATCCCTGTGCTGTTGCAATCCTGGAATTTCCCCGTTGTGGGACTAATAAAGGCTTATCTTATCTTATCTTATCTTTATGGCCCATACTGGATATTGGCAGCGTATAAGTGCATGTTTTATGTGGTTTTCCTCTTCCTGTCTGTCTTCTTGTTCCGTGATGATGGTGGCTCGTTCATATAATGTCCTGACGACTGATAGCTTGTGTGCTGTGGGGTGTTCCGATGTCCAAAGTAGGTATTGATCTGGTTTCCTGTAGACTGTGAGTCCAGTCTACAGGAAACCAACCCACACAGATCAATACCTACTTTGGACATCGGAACACCCCACAGCACACAAGCTATCAGTCGTCAGGACATTATATGAACGAGCCACCATCATCACGGAACAAGAAGACAGACAGGAAGAGGAAAACCACATAAAACATGCACTTATACGCTGCCAATATCCAGTATGGGCCATAAACAAAGGGAAACAGCAAGTCAAAAACAAAGAAAATAAACAGGACACAAGACACAGAACAAAAGCTGAAATCAAAAACAAGGAAACCATAACTATACCATACATACGAGGGATCACGGAACCAATTCAAAGGATCATGAAAAAATACAAAATAAACACAGCAGTCAAACCACACAAAAAATTAAGACAGTTATTAGTACACCCCAAGGACAGAATAGAACAAGACAATAAATGCAATGTATTATATGAAATATCATGCAGATCATGTAACAAAACTTACATTGGAGAAACCGGAAGATTATTCACCACAAGAAAAAAAGAACACCAAAAGGAATGTGAGAAGGAAACGCAAGGACGACTCACAAGATCACAAAAAGAAAAAGCAGAACAAGAAACATTAAAATCAGCTATATCGGACCACTGCAAAAGAAATAATCACATCATGGACTGGGACAACACAAAAATTATTGGATCGGAGAGCAACAGACACAAACGTTGGATCAAGGAGGCAATAGAGATCAGAAAGCGGGGAAAAGACACCATGAACCGAGATGAGGGGGCCTTTATGCTTTCTCACACCTGGGACCACATTCTCCAGAGACCATCTGACGGCGGGAGGCGGGGCCGGCTCGGCGGATCTGACAGATCTGCTGAGCTGGCCCCGCCTACGAAAATCAGCTCATAAATGTCACCTGGCAGCAATCAGCTGACTCTTCTGATGAAGGCTGCAGTGCAGTTGAAACATGTAAAGAAGGTAAAGACATCTTTCTATTTTACTTTTGTCTTTCAAAGGAAAAAAAAAAAAAAAAAAAAGGATAAATAATTGAAAGAAGACAAAATGAACCTGTTTGACGTATGGTACCTCACATTTCAACCCGCGCCCGACAGTCCTGTATTGTACAGCTAGTACGATCTATGTATCTATACAGGTCATCATCTATTCATCTGCAATGTATATAAAGTTATCTAGCCAGTTTTGCTTTCCCTGGGTAACCCCTTTTTCTATTATGCTGTGTGTGGTTCTGTTGTTTTGGTCGTCTGCTGTGTCATGCTGCTGTTACACTGTAATTTCCCAGTTTGGGATCAATAAGTACATCCATCCATCTCATCTGAAGTGATAATCAGATTTCTCTGATTTGTGACCCGTGCTGGCAAAATGGGTCACTTTGAGGAAATTATCAAAACTGAGGTAACATTTTTTCCATATTCTGTACTGAAAGACTTTCAAAATGATATTTAATTTGTAGGAAGTGCACAAAAATGGACCCGGAAAAAGCTGATTTGTTTATATTTTGGCTAGGTTTAAAACTCGCATTCAATCAGTCAGGAGTTGCGTCTTCTGCCAAAACGTGTATTTTTTAGAAAGTACGATTTCTAAGCTTTACAATGATACCAGGCACTCACGGGGTTTTCCCTGGACTTGCCGATAGCAAACAAAGAAAGAGTCATGATTTATGACTTCTCCTGCCTGCAGCTCACAATGACACGGTGCGCATTCCGACTCATTTTGCCAGCACGGGTCACATTTTTTTTTTCCTTTTTCTGGTGTATTTCTGAGGTCCACGGTACAGAACCTGCAGGAACTGAGGGTCAGCTGTGAAGAGAACGGACTGGGCTCAAGATTTATAAAACCGATATTTGACTGAAATAACCACAATAAGAGATTTGATGAGTTGTTTTATTGATTGTGATTTTTTTAGCTGTTCTTTTTGCAAACTGAAACAACCTAAATAAAAATATTGCATGTTTACTGTTAACAGTCAGAAAAACTGCATTTCAATTAAGTAGTTTTTTGAAAAAGATGATTTTTTGCAAGATAATTCCAAAAGAGACTTTCACATATTTATCACACAGAGTGAAACATTTTAAACCTGATTTAATATTTGATGATAATGATTATAGTTTTTAAAATTAAATGACAAATCATGATTTTCTAATTTACTGAGATGCACTGGTACAACTTAGACGAAAGCTGAAGATGGACTCTGTTCTACTGCTGCTGAAAATCATTGAGGGTCATCATCCTACAGTACAGGACTGTGGTGTGCTTTAGAACATTAAAAACTAAATGTCAGCGCTGATACAAGGCAGAACATCTAATTATTTAGCTACATAATGGTCAGAAATGATAACAGTAAACTTTCATATTTTCCACTGCTCATGTAATTAAGAATATATTTTAGAACTGATATACATATTTAAAATAATAACAATTTACCTATTTTGTGGTTTTGATTTACCTTCATTTTACCTGCTGACTTTAACATGAGTTAAAGTCTTATTTTATCTGGTCATAGTCCTCTCTGTCTGGTGAAGATTCTCCAGTAAAAGGTAAAGAAAATACAATAATAAAAAAATAAAGTTCTATCTCTGTCAAAAATGTCAGCAAAAAAACCTCAACTGATGCTATCATGGTTACTAGGCAATGAGGTAGTGCATAGAGTCACGCAAACATACTGCATGTCTTCCAAAGACTAAGCCGTCTCATTTAACAGTCAAAATCAGCCTTTAGATGCAGCCTACCTGACCTTTGAGTGCTCTGGCCTTCTGGGCCACGGTCTACGAGACTGCAACACCTGAACTGAGACGCAGCCTATGTCTCCCAGCTGGTCCGGAAACGCCCTGCTGTCATCCCTGAAGACCTGGAGGTGGCTGAGGAGAGGGAAGTCTGGGCTTCTCTGCTTAGACTGCTGCCTCTGTGACCCTGATCTCAGGACAAGTGGATGGATGGATGGATGGTCAAAAACTTATGAGAAAAAAGTCGCAAATTTACAGAAAAGTTACAAATTTATCAGAAAAATCTGCAAATTTACAAGGGCTGAAATTTGAAAAAAAAATTGCAAATTTACAAGAACAAAAAGTTTAAGCTAATTTTAGTTTTCCCAAAAAATGTTGAGAGTGACTTTGTAACTTGACCACACCCTAGGGACTGAGGGGTCCGGTTGCATTTGCATAGTCTGCTTTATACCAAGAAACGGCTCCAAAGGCCCTTTTCCACTAGCCCCGCTTAGCCCAACATGGCACAGCTCAGCAAGCATTGTAGCTCTTTCCACTAGCCCCAGCACGGTTTAACAGGCGCTATTTTCGTGCCTGATCGAGGGCAGGGTACAACTGTGCTGAGTCGTGCCGAGATGTGACGTCAACAGACTGGTCGCCGCTGATTGGTCAGGTCTTAACGTCACGAAAGCGACCGTCTTCTGATGAATCTACACGACCGCCATTTGCAATATTTCACGGACTAACTCGGTCACGGAGTAAATACGATATTAATACAGACAGCGTTGTAGGTTTTGCGGAACTCCATGGTCCAATGAAGAGGTGCGGAGTTTTCTCTGCTTGGTGGCAGATCCACAGTGAGAGGAGCGACCCAGACCGATACAGATGCAGCCCAGCATAGAACCGGACTACGGACAAGCTGAAGATGAACGTGAGAGAACCATCGATGGTGAGTGATTTGTAATAATGTGCATCTATTCGCTTATTTTTCCTGTTGGTGGTAAGCTCACTTTTTTTGAGCCATACAGCGTCGTCCTGTGCTGGCTAACGAGTTTTAGATAGTAGCTAGCTAGCTAGCTAGTAGCCAACTCTGCTGATTCGCGCTTGTTTTCTCCTAAGTATTCGCTTGTGAGAGCAAAACAATGAAATATGTTAATCCTGGTTAAAGTCCTGGTTTGTGTATGTATTGCACTATGGTGCTGCACATTAAATTGTGTGCAATTTAATGCTAGAATGTGTTTCCACATGCCAGGGGTTAGCCTCCCTGTTTATATTGTGGATACTGGTGAAATGGACCACAGGAGCCGAAATCTCGTCATATTAAAATTGCTTTTTCAAACCAGTGATTTATAAAGTCATTCATATAATTTTCTAAAGCGTCAGAATAGACCCACACACCTATTCTGTGGAGTCTGCAGTGCTTGTCAGGGAAATGAAGCATTTTTGTCACATCCCACCACTGACTTTCACAGGTGTATTTCCCTAATACAGATACATCTCCAAAAATTAGAATGTCATGAAAAACTTCAATATTTTTTGTCACTCATTTCAGAAAGAGAAATCCGTATATTATATAGATTCATTACACAGACAGTGATATATTTCAAGCGTTTATTTATTTTAATTTTGATGATTACGGCTTACAGCCCCTGAAAACCCCAAATTCAATTTGGCAAAAAATTAGAATATTACATAAAATTAACTTTAAAAAATAGTTTTTAAATATAAATGTTGGCCGCTGAGGTGTTGGTTAATATGGGCTGTAGCCGTAATCATCAATATTAAAATAAACACTTTCAACATATCACTGTCTCTGTAATGAATCTATATATGGGTTTCACTTTCTGAAATGAGTGATAAAAACATTGAATTTTTTCATGGTATTCTAATTTTTGAGATGTGCCTGTATAAGTGTTGAACTTGCTTGAAACTAACCACCATCCATTTCTGTCATTTGTCTAGGCAAGAGGAAAGCAGCCGCCCCACAGCGGACCTCGCCACTGTGGAAAGTACTGAAATCCTTTGCTTTTATAGGTAAAGTGTCAAAACCAAAGTAGCACAATTTCCATTTAATATAAAAGGGACTGAACTGAGATTTACTTGACTGCGTGAATATTAATTACAGAATAACTGAAAATGACTGGCACATCAACTGTAAAATAAACTGCTTGCTAATGTATTTATTTTTTTGTCAGATCACTTGTGTGATCCTTTGTGAGTTATGTTCATAACTGTATGTTTTGGCAAATGTGAGATGTTCAGTCATCAATATAATTTACTTTACTTTAATTTACTAATACTTTAATTTACTTCTCTGTCCTGGGGCAGCGCCTTGATCCGGTGGAGGAGATAGGAGAGAGAAGGACGGTGGCTAAACTGTCATCTCTGCTGGAGTCCGAGTTCCACCCTATGCAGGACATACTGAATGCACTGAGGAGCTCATTTAGCAGTAGACTACATCATCCCAGGTGCACAACCGAGAGGTTTCGCAGGTCCTCCCTACCAACGGCTGTCAGACTGTACAACCTAAGCAGGGCTGCTCGCAGAGATAGCAAAAAGACGTAACAAACTAATAGTTTTTTGAATGCAAAAGATGCAATAGACTTACACAATGGTCCCCTCCGGCATACAACCAGGAAAATACCGGTCGCTATGGAGAGTGAGACTATGTATGGGCACATAATCATACCATGTAGGATAACTAAGTAGACGGTTGTGCTGTTTCATCCCATCTAGCAACAATGCTCTGCACTGTGTGTGTTTATATATTTACATATTTATTCCATCTAGCTACAATGCTCCGCACTGGGTGTGTTTATATTTATATATCTATATATTTATTCCATCTAGCTACAATGCTCCGCACTGTGTGTTTATATATCTACATATTATTCCATCTAACTACATTGCTCCGTACTGTGGGTGTTTATATATTTACATATTTATTCCATCTAGCTACAATGCTCCGCACTGTGTGTTTACATATTCATATATTTATTCCATCCAGCTACAATGCTCTGCACTGTGTGTCTGTGTGTGTGTATATATATATTTTATAGTCATATGTACATATGTATATTAGCTGCTCTTGCTTGCTTGTTTTTTTTCTTGCCTTCTGATTGTTGCTCTGAGTGTTGCTATCCCTGTGCTGTTGCAATCCTGGAATTTCCCCATTGTGGGACTAATAAAGGCTTATCTTATCTTATCTTATCTTTATATGTGTAGTTTATAGTCTATCATCAATAAACTCATGCAGTAACAGGACACATTACAAATATTTGAGACCCATTGTAGTGCTTCCTTTTATATTTTAGCAATACAAGTACAAAACACCGCCCACACATGAAGCCAGGGCAAGAAGAGACATTTTTACAGACAAGACAAACTTTTATTGATAAAAACTTCACATTTTGACTGAGCGACTCCATACTCGGTGATGCACACCTTCAGTTAAAGTACTATATTCCATTCAAGTGAATGTATTAATTCATTCTGATTGCTGAGGCCACAGTAAAAACAGATGATTTTAAATGTAACCCAGCCCTTGTAAAATCTACTGAAGCGCAGCTACATGACAATTGTGGTTAAATACAACAATGAAGTACTTTATTGTCACATTCAAATTGTAATCTCTCCTGTTTTGTTTTTCTTTTGAATTCTTGGATGGAACATGGGTGGGCAATATAACAGGGATGGCTACAGGAAATTCTGATTTCAGCTGAAATCTAATTTGGTCGATTGACTTATGGGGGGGCCGGGGGGCACAGCCCCCCTGAAGCTGAGAGGTTTTCAGTAAAACAGAAGTAATTTAGACTGAAAAAAATGATTTAAAAAAATGAAATACTAGACTTAGATAAATCATTAAATTTAATGAAAAGTTAACTTACTTTTTCTTCAATGTTGTCTCACTGCCTTTAGTCCAACATATTTAACAGTTCTATAAGAGTTTATTACACTATTTACACTGGTCACCAAGTCACTTCTAATGTGAAACTTTCTTCCTTTTGGCAGCAAGCTGTGTCAGTCTCTGAACTTTGAACTTCATCTCCTTTTCTGGTTTCTTCAGAAACTGTCCGAGTGTTTCTGTTACCTCGTCGAACTTTGAGCCAATTTTCACCTTTACCGTCACTTTTCTCTCAAGCCAATTCCATCGGAACTTATTTTTGACACTTTTGTCTATTTCTAGCACTGATGACTCCTGATCCTTCTATAAAAATCTCATAATTCCGCTGAAAACAATACCGAAAGGTCAGAATTCCAACATGAACCAGGGATGTGATTTGGGGTTGGGGAAATTATCTGAAAATTTAGCAGGGGGTCTGGGGGACATAGTCCCCCAGCGGGGTCCGAGGCAGAGCCTCGGTGGGAGGGCAAGGGGGGCGAAGCTCCCCAAAGCTCCTGGGTTTTTATGATTTTTAAGTACCAGAACTGTGCTTAAATGACATAAAACAAACAGCTGAATGCCACTTATTACTGTATAATATTGACTTATGTTCCAAGAAGATAGCATTCCTAAAATATTCCAACAAGCATTATCCATCATATGCTTTAACACTTGATCAAATCAAAATCAGTTAATTTTATCTATTTCATAATAGAAATAAAATTCCAACATACCATTACTTTTTATAATTTCAGCATTCATTTCAGATCATAAGTTTCAATCTCCATTTAGACTTGAGCAGTTCATTTTGCACAATCACTGATGTAGCCAAGTCTTAGAAATATTCTGATGTCAACTGTGCACTGTCAATTTCAAACTGTTTGGAATCATAAAAGTAATCTAACTAAATTGTTTTGCTATTTTTTCTCCTCAACATCAATGTCAGGGCGCTGCAGCAGTTTTTGGGGATGGTTAACTTTTATAACTGTTTCCTCCCCCGCGCAGCCCAGCTCATACAGCCGTTGTACACCGCACTCAAGAAATGGAAACCGGCGGACAGAGTCGACTGGACTCCTGAGCGGGAGCAGGCGTTCTGAGGTTAAAACAGCTCTGGCGAATGCTGCACTACTGGCGCACCCAGACCCGGTGGCTTGGATAGCGCTCACTACCGACGCCTCGGACATGGGCATAGCGGCCGTCGTGGAGCAATGCGTTGCCGGTTCTTGGCAGCCGCTCACCTTTTTTTAGCAGGTCTTTGCACGACAGTGAGCGTAAATACAGCGTGTTCGACAGAGAGTTAATGGCTCTCCACCTGGCCAAACGCCACTTCCAGTTCTGCCTGAAAGGGCGCACCTTCACTGCGTTCGTGGACCACAAGCCGCTAACGTACTTAACATACTTTATCTTCCTGGAAGATAAAATAAAGCGGAATTCGGCGAATTAGCGGAAAAATCACATCCCTGAGAACACGCCGCCATGAATTTTTGACAAAGCATACAATGAGCCATTTGATTGGTCCAATCGTTTGCAACTATTCAATCGCAGGGCTGTTTACAATACAGCAGTAGCTTGAGTACAAAACATCCGGGTTATCGCAGGAGACTTGACCCGGGGAAGCGCCGAGCGCTTATGTAATCGTGTTGATTTTCGCTAAAATTGGTAACAATAAGGTACCTTACCCCCCCTAAAATTTTCTCAACGGATTTAGACGATTCACAGAAATGATCAATTTGAAAATAAATCAGCGGAAATCCGCGGATCGGCGGAAAATTGCCATCCCTGATATAAGCTGCAGCTTCAGCCATCACCCATTTCAGATAGCCTATGTTGAACTGTATAATCAGAGGAGTTATTATTTAATTTGACCTTGTTAGATTTTTTCCCCTTTATTATATTATTCTATTTTCTTTTAATCTTTACTTTTAATCAATCCGAAATAAAGATTCATTCATTCATTCACATTCCACCACTGGCTTTTAGCAACAAGTGTATTTCCCAACTATGTTTTAAACTTGCTTTAATTAACCACCACCCATTTGTCTTTTGTCTAGGCAAGAGGGAAACGGTCCACCCCAACTGGACCTTGCCTCACTATTTACAGAGATGCAGGCTGAAGATCTGCTGAACCAGGACCAGTACGAGGGGCCGATCCAGTTGCTTCTCAGTGAGGCAGCGTGGCTGGCGTGTGTCACCCATTCCAGTTTTTTTTTTTTTTTTTTTTACAGTTTGAATTTTGCACATTCTGAATAATCTGGAATTTGCTGCTGATTGTAATAAACAATTTAGTGACTTATGTGTTTGCATCATGATTTTCTATTTTGTCTGTTAAGACACCGGTGGGAAAAGAGTAAACTGTACAAAGGATTTATCGGTGACCTTGAAAATAATGGCTCATTTTTAAGAAAAAAGTAACCAAAACAATTATTTTATTAACTGAAGACTGTATTGTTGGATGTGCCAACGCAGAAGCCCCTGTATACTTTAGTGACAGTACCAGTATATGGAGGAATTCTGGGTCATATTAGCATCTGCTCTTCATCATAATGGGTTTGGGCGGGGGTGTCTAATCATGTGCCATGGAGGGCCAAGACCCTGCAGGCTTTACCTCCAACCAGTGTCTTCAACAGCAGATTCCACTGAACTTCTTCCACTGACTGCTGATCAGTGAGAACACCTGCTGAAGAGACTGGGTAGAAGAGAGAACCTGCAGGGTCTTGGCCCTCCATGACACATGATTGGAAGCCCCCAGATTAGGGTTTAATGGGATTTAACATTTTAACACAAACTGCTTTATGGTTCATAATTCTGTTGAGACTTACACCAAACCAAAAGTGATTTCTCAAACTGCTGGATTGTTCTTTAGACAGCTTTTCCAGTCTTTTAGTATTTAATTTGTGCCACATGGTGGTAACCTTCACATATAAAAAAGAGACATTTGCAAAAACTTCAGAGGTTTATTGTCGGTGCAATTCCCAGTGCAATACCACATGAATGCATGTATAGTACATTGTTGATGCAGAGAATATACATTTCTACAGTACATGTATCTAGTAAATCAAGTATTTTCCATGTAACCTTGTGACTGCATTATTTTAATTGCTTTTAATCCTAGATCAAGTTTGTTTTGGCCTAAAATGCATCGTAACTGTCAAATATATCTTATACGTAACTCAGTACTGTTTACTTTTTGAATATATATTTTGTGGCTAATATAGTTATTAACATGGCGATCAAGTTGTGTCAGCTGATCATTTTTTGCTATGAAACCACCTCACACTCAGTGCTGCTGCAGCAGGTACATCCATGATGTTTCAACAGTCTCTCCATGATTTTCACGCAGATCAGAGCAATTTTTTGCACAGGAAATAAACGTTTCTACAGACATTCTTAAGCTCTACAGCCACTGATTGTTTGCGAAGCTGGGGTGACATCTCATCACTGGGAGCCTGTGACATCAGTGACAGGCTGTGTTGAACGCCCGGACCGACCGTTTGAAGCGGTAATTTCCCCACAACAGAGCCATCTGAAACACACACACAGCGTACATATTTTAGTACCTAACAGCGATAAGTTGCAGACATTACAGTGTAGTACGACGTACTTATAGCAAACTAGCATTAGCAACATTAGCTTACCGTCATATATGACTTAGTTTGTATCCTCACGTCTTCGGCTCTCCAAGGAGCTGAAGAACTATTCCAGAGTGTTTCGTCTCGCTGCCTGTACCCGTGTCTGGCGGTCCTTTTTGGCATTTATGGTGAAAAAAGCCACAGACCGAGGAGTCGCCTTGTACAGCCGCCATGATGCATGTGTTATGTTTTGCTTGGGTCGCGTGTTTTACTTCACGGGAGTGTGGCGCCGCCTTGCTGTAAAAAAAATCCCGCCCACCCCAGCTTAACCCGGCTGTAATGGAGACACAACCGAGCCGAACCGTCGAAGTGAATCGAGACATGGCGAGGTGAGCTGGGCTAGTGGAAAAGTGCCAAATGATTTCAATCACTTACCCCAATGAAGACAATCTGGAGCTGTTCAGAGGACAACATTTGAGAGCAACATTAGCCGTCTTTATCAGAGTGAGCAACTATTAAAGATTCTACACTCTGCAAAGTGAGAGCCGACTTACATACTGCTTCTCTAACGCATCAAAGCAGCCCATCATCCTAAAAGAAAAACAGTAGTGTAGTCTGCTTTATAGCCAGAAATGGTTCTGATTAAAAAATGTATGCATATCACAGTTGTACTGAGGCAGCGTAATTTACCATTTCACAATCTTGCAGGCTCCAGGAACACTGGGGTTTTCACGCAAAATTTTGATGCACAAATCTGCCAAAACAGAAAAAGAAGAAAAGCAACATTTAACGTACCATAACATATTTGATGTATATATTTTTGATCAGGATTTGTCCTTCAATTCACATATTAAATTTGTTTCTAAGACTGCCTTCTATCATTTGCGTAATATTGCCAAGATTAGGAGCATCTTGTCTCAGAGTGATGCTGAGAAGCTAATCCACGCTTTTGTTAGCTCGAGATTAGATTATTGTAATTCTTTATTATCAGGCTGTCCTAAAACATCTTTAAAAAGTCTTCAGCTGATCCAAAATGCTGCAGCAAGAGTTTTAACAGGTACTAGAAAGAGAGATCATATCTCTCCGGTTCTGGCCTCCCTTCATTGGCTTCCCATAGAGTTTAGAATTAAGTTTAAAATCCTTCTTCTTACTTACAAAGCTCTAAACAATCAGGCTCCTTTTTATTTAAAAGATCTGATACTACCGTATCATCCTAACAGAGCACTACGCTCCCAAAATGCAGGTTTACTTGTAATACCTAGAATCTCCAAAAGTACAATGGGAGGCAGAGCCTTCAGTTATCAAGCTCCTCTCCTGTGGAATCAGCTGCCAATCTGGATTCGGGAGTCAGACTCGATCTCTGTTTTTAAGAATAGGGCTAAAACCTACCTTTTTGATATAGCCTACAATTAGGGAGGGATCATGTGTTTCTGAACCCTCCCTTAGTTATGCTGCTAATAGGTTTAGTCAGCCGGGGGACCTCCAGTAATGCACTGGGCCTCACTCCTTTCCTCACTCTCTATGAAATATTTTTTTTTTGCTGGTCATTAACATTTGTTTGTTCTCTCCCATAGATTGAGTCCCCATCGTGCTGTTTGCTCTCTACATGTCTGTTCTTTTCTTCTTCTCTGTCCCCTCACCCCCCAGCCAGTCGCAGCAGATGACTGCCCCTCCCTGAGCCTGGTTCTGCTGGAGGTTTCTTCCTGTTAAAAGGGAGTTTTTCCTCTCCACCGTCGCCAAGTGCTTGCTCACAGGGGATCGCCTGATTGCTGGGGTCTTTCTGCAACTGTGGGGGTCCTCCCTACAGTTGATAGTGCTATGAGATGACTGTTGTTGTGAAATGGCGCTATATAAATAAAGTTGAATTGAATTGAATTGAATTGAATGTATAAAAGATGTCCTCAACAGAGGTGGGTAGAGTAGCCAAAAACTGCACTCAAGTAAAAGTAGCATTACCTCCCGATGAGAACTGCTTCAATATAAGTAAGCAAGCGAAGCCACAATTGTAAATGTACTTATTTTTTCCCATAAATGTCACTTTTTTTTTAATTAATGTACAATTTTTCCTGAATCAGTTTTAACTCTTCTCTGTGTAATTTTTTTCTTGTACTTTTTGTGATCAGTTTGTGACCCTGCACACTGTACTAAGATAACAATACTTCTACTTCAGTAGAATTCTGACTGCTTTATTCACCAGTGCCAAGTTGTTTTCAGTCAGATTTTACCTTCCAGATATCTGGATCTGTAGGCATCCTCCGGGAAAATCCCTCTCAAGTAAGTGATAGAAGAGACAGCCACAGCCATCATTCTCTTCACGAACAGTGCAGACTCCTCCATGGTCTTCAGGTTGGTGGGGAAAAGTCCTACCCACTTAATAAAGAAAAACACAACATTTTTGCCTGATTTATGAATTGATGCTCCCAAGCACAGTGGTCAAATTCATTCCTCGGGCCCACTCACACTGGTGTCAGGTGATTTGTTCCCTGCCAAATTAAATGACCCTCTGCTCTCATGTCTGTCAGTGGCCTGCACTCACATTGCTTTTTCTTTTATTTTTTAGCAGACTTCAAGTCCCTAGTAGAAGCACAGGTCTTCACCTTATTCAGACACTGAGTGAGCATTTGCATTCATTCCATTCCTGAGAATACCCCTACCAACCACTCCAAAGCTGGGGAAATGCTCCGTTCTGCAGAACAGTAGGGAACAATTTTGCTTAAATGTTCCAGACTTTGGAGGTCAAACCTTGGCTGTCACGGGAACAGGCATTACAGTGTAAGCGGCAATATACAAGAGTCTACACATCCAGAAAAAAATCACAAATGTACAAGCAGGAGAGAAAGCTGTAATTTACAAAGGGGGAAATGTGGCAAAATTAAGAGACTACCCAGCCAGCATGACCATGTGGGTCCCACTATAGATTAAATCTGGGCTGACTTATGGGTACCTTGTGGGTTTGTCTGCAGTTTCCATGTTGGTCCCATCTGTGTCTACTCTGTGGCACAGGTAAGTTCACAACTCGCATGTTGCCCAGATGGAAACACAGTCCTGCAGCTGTGAAACCCCTCCTCACCACCCCCCCCCCGACTCTCCCAACCTCACACCATCAGCCATAAAGTCATTTTGAGGTCATCCATGAGGTCAAGTCGTGGCTTTTGGCGCAGCCTGCAGACTTCTACAGTTGAGGTCTCCACAACTGCATACAGCGATTGGAGAAGTGTTTGACCCTTGGTGGTACTTATGTAGAAGAAGATTAATAATTGATAATTATGGTGATAATTCACCGGTGATAATTCACCGGTGCAGCTTCCGGTGAAGTTGCAATGACTGTTACGATCCGAGAATTCTAAGCAAAACCTTCAAAAATAAGGACTTTTGTTGGCCACCAACAAATGTGTGGAGTACTCTTGGGACCCAGTTCTGACCCGGTGATGGTTCTGGCAGCTCTGGCCCCGTTTCGCCCCATTTCCGACTTTTAAAGTCTGATCCTCGCCCCTGCTGCTACCCCAGAGATACAGCGGCAGTGAGAAGGTATTCACGAGGTCCGGCAAATGGTCACCTGCACGAGATGAAGTAAAATCTGGTGTCGTCTACCATTATTCCCCGGAGGGCGATCTGATCTGCAGTAAGGTGGAACCATTGGCGCACGTGTATTAATTCACATATGAGTACAATTACAGTCTATATTACGCTAACGCTAATGCTAAGCTAATGCTAAGCTAACGCTAGCCCTAACTAACGCTAGCTAATGCTAGCCCCGCCAACCTAATGATCAGCCTCGTTGAACGACTCTCCTGTTGGGCTTCAAAGCTATCTTGATAAACTTAAGTTGGTGCGCTTTATATCCCATTGTTAGCATCCTGCTATACTGGTACAGAAGGCAGTCTATGGTTGTTAGATGGGGCAATGTGAGGGCCTATCGGAGGAACCAATCGAGGCGGCAGTTGGGAGCTCGAGCGCGGCGTTGGTGAGAGACGGGGCCACCTGGACCCAGCAGGACAGTGGCCTGAGTCGGAACCCAGTTGCGAGGTCCAGCTGAGGAACTACCAGACTGACGGCGGTCGGTGACGGGGCCTAGCGGAGGTGCCACCCAGCCAGATGGCGGCGAGCGGCGGCGGTGATCGGTGTGCGGCATAACCGGCCAGGCAGACGGCGCCAGGCGGTGGCGAATGACGGGGGTGATCTGCGGAGCTGAGCAGCGCTACTTGGCGGAGGAGCTGTGCAGGAGCTGTTGCGGCGAGTTCAGCAGCGGCCGGGCTAGTTGAGGCCTAGCCGGATTCTCTGTTTACTTCTATCTACAGGTCAGCAAGATGCCACCAAAGAAAGAGGAAATGGAAGAAATCAAAAAAGCTCTGAGCTTTATGTCAGAAGAATTGGCCAAATTGACTAGCCAACAGGACAAAATAATAGGCCTAATAGAACAGGTACAAGCCCTAAATTTAATAATTCAAGAAAAAGACAAAAAAATTATGGACCTGGAGCAACACGGGCGTCTTTTGGAGCAACGCGTCGAGGATCTTGAACAAGGTTCTCGTATTGATGACCTAGTTATAAGTGGACTAGACATCAGATATCAGTCATACGCCCATGCCACAGTAGGTCTGAGTGGTGAAGATGCACCCATGAGGGAGTCATTGTCCTTAGAAAATCAAGTGCTTCAGTTCCTTAATGATAAAGACATTAAGGTAGAAGCCAATGCAATCTCAGCCTGCTATGCTCTACCGAAGAAAGATAACAAAACAAAGAAATCAATTGTGATGCGCTTTGTGAACAGAAGGGTAAAGAATAACATACTGAGGCAGGCCAAAAAGCTAAAGGAAACTCAGGTTTACATAAATGAACACCTGACCAAAAAAAACGCTGAATTAGCACGACAGGCATGGATGCTAAAAAAACAAGATAAGATACAAGCAACCTGGACAAGAAATTGTAGAATTTGGATTAAACTAAATGGATCACCTGAGCAAGCAAAGAGTATAATGATCAGAGATGCTACTGACTTAGATAAATACAGATGAACACTGATTAGAAAATTATGAGCCAATGATAATCCATATTCATACACACGATAAGAATAGTTCTTTTGATACACCATGCCAAAGTACTTTAATAAAAATAACCAAAACAAACAAAAACTTATGACCGACTCAAGTAGACATCAATTATCCCCAGTTGGAGGAAGTCATTTGACACAGAATGAGGAAACTCAAACTCTGAAAACATACCATTATGCTGAACATAAACCACAAGAGATGCAGAATGATATTGATCCTGATAACCACTTTTTCAACAATATTCATAACCACTGTGAATATTACACTGAAAAACAATTCAAAAGTCAAATGCAATTAGATGGTAAACTGTCAATAATACACTTCAATAGCAGAAGTCTTAACAAAAACTTTCCACAGATTCAGGACTATTTAAAACAGCTAGACAGAAAATTCACAGCTATTGCAGTCTCTGAAACTTGGCTTAACGAAGAGCAGGCTCCCCTGATGGCAATAGAGGGATATCAGATGTTTTATATTAACAGAACTCAAAAAAAGGGTGGTGGTGTTGCACTGTATATTGATGACCTGTACAGGTGTAAGCTTGTAAATGGAATGTCCTTTGCACTACCAGGGATTTTGGAATGTGTTACTGTTGAGATTGACCTAGACAAAACAAAAAATCTAATCATAAGCTGCATATATAGAACGCCGGGAACTTGCATTGAGACATTCAGAGATAAATTAGTCGAGCTGTACAATAATATTACTAGTAAGAAAATGGTAGCAATTTGTGGAGATTTCAATATTGACTTACTGAATCCTCATCAACAAAATGTAGTTACAGAGTTCATGAACTCTATGTACAGCATGAGTCTATATCCCACAATAACACATCCCAGTAGAATCACAGTTCACTCTGCTACACTTATTGACAACCTGTTTGTCAATGTTTTCGATAAGAAAATAGAAAGTGGATTATTGATAAATGATATAAGTGACCACTTGCCAACCTTTGCACTTATCCATGGCCACACGGGGCCCAACGCAGAAAAAACTTCAAAATCGTTCAGACACAAATCACCAAATGCAATCAGTTCTCTTAAAGAGGACTTGCTGAAGCAAGACTGGACAGAAGTCTATGTATCAGATGTAAATGAAGCCTATGACACATTTATAAACATTGTAACCACTCTTTATGAAAAAAACTGCCCATTAGTAATAAAAAAGCTTAAACACAAATTTGCTAATAAGCCATGGTTAACCAAAGGACTACAAAAGGCGTGTAAAAAGAAAAATTTATTATATAAAGCTTTCCTAAAGAAAAGAACAAAAGAAGCAGAGCAGCGGTATAAAACATACAAAAATAAGTTAACATATATAATAAGATGTAGTAAAAGAGACTATTACAGTAAAGAACTGGAGAAAAACAGAGACAATATTAAAAATACATGGACAATACTCAACAGTATCCTTGGAAATAAAAGCAGAAATACAAGCTACCCAACTAATATTCCAAAAAATAATAAAACGACTCAGAGTGTGAATATTGCTTCACCTGCAGATGAATTTAATAATTTTTTTGTTAACATTGGACCTAAACTGGCCCGAGAAATACCCACTACGGTGCCAACAGGTGATACAATATGCAATAACACTGCTGTAAAAGACTCCATCTTCATAAAGAACACAGACGAAAGAGAGGTCATTGAAATTGTTAAATCGTTCAAAAGTAAAACATCTACTGACTGTGATGGTATCGACATGCTACTAGTCAAAACTGTTATCGAATGCATAGTAAAACCACTGACGTATATCTGCAACCTGTCTCTCCAATCAGGTATATTTCCCAATGCAATGAAAATAGCTAAAGTAATTCCGATATACAAGACGGGCGACAGAGGGGAACTCTCAAACTATAGACCAATTTCACTATTACCGCAATTTTCCAAGATACTTGAAAAAATATTCTATGAGAGAATTGACAACTTCATACTGAAGAATGATTTATTATGTGAGCAGCAATATGGGTTCAGACACAAGAGGACAACTGCATATGCCCTAATGGAATTTACAGAAAAAATATCAACAGCCATTGAAAATAAAGAGTATTCAGTTGGAGTATTCCTAGATCTTAAAAAAGCATTTGATACAGTAGATCATAATTTATTATTAAAGAAACTACAAAATTCTGGTATTAGAGGGGTAGCACTGTCCTGGTTAAGTAGTTACTTAAAGAATAGATATCAGTATGTATGTGTTAGCAACAAAAACTCAGAGTTGCTGAAGGTCACCTGTGGAGTCCCACAGGGTTCAGTTTTGGGACCATTATTATTCAATATGTATATAAACGATATATGTAAAGTCTCAGAAAAAAATGGACTTAATATTGTTTGCCGATGACACTAATCTGCTATGCAGTGGAAACAATTTGGAACAACTTCTGGATACACTCGGGAAGGAATTAGGAAAGCTTAAACTGTGGTTTGATTCAAACAAATTAACGCTCAATTTAAGTAAGACAAAATTTATAGTCTTTAACAACCATCACAACAATCCAGTACCCAAACTCAGTGTAAATGGTGTAGAGATTGAAAGGGTATCTGAAACTAAATTCCTTGGAGTAATAATTGATAACAAACTGTGTTGGAAGTCACATATTAATTATATCAAAGGTAAAGTTTCCAAATCAATTGCAATATTACACAGAGTGAAATATTTGCTGAATCAACCCACACTATACACCTTGTATCATTCATTAATACTCCCATACATGACATATTGTAATGAAGTATGGGGAAATACATACAAAACAAACATATATCCACTCTTTATGCTTCAAAAGAGAGCTATTAGAATAATAAACAAAGCAGCTTACAGGGAACCAACAAACCCACTTTTTCTTAAACAAAAAACTCTCAAGTTGAAAGATCTGGTTGACTTTAGAACCGCAATAATAATGTTCAAAGTGAAGAATTTATCACTGCCCGCAAATATCCAAAAGTTGTTCCAAACAAGGGAGAAACTGTCACGCCGCGCCATTCATCAGCGGTGCCACCTGCTCACGCACCTGCTACTCGTCAGCGGCGAAGGATAAAAGCCGCCTCGCCCTGAGCTTCGGCCTGAAGCCGTAGACTTCATTTTCCTTGCATGGACTTCTACCACATTCTCTTCAGCATCCTCTTTACCGGTAAGAAGTTCACTTACCTCATCTCTCCAGTCTGCTCCCCTGTGCACAGGTGGATTCCTCGGCGGCGGACAACCCCGTCCCTCGTCTCTCCTCGCTGCTGCACCGAGCCCTGCAGGTGGCTGTCTCCCGGGCTTCCATCCTTGAAGCGCCAGTCATCTGCCCAAACAAGTAAGCTTCTCTCCCTCGCCTATTCTCCTCCTGTGTTGGTGTGTGCTCATCACCCTGTGTCCAATTTCTCCCATAGGGTTGCCGGCTGAACGGTCTCCTGCCTCTGGGTCCGAAGCAGACGCCACCACCAACACATTAACATTCCGCAGACACGCACCCAAACATCCCTGTTGTTAATAAACAGTTTGAACTACTCTGAGCCTGTGTGTGTGCGTCTCCTGAGCCGAACGTTATGTCAGTACGGCTTCAGCAGAGCGGCTCGGCAGGCGGCGGGCTCGCACACCGGTTTACCATCCTCGAGGCTCGGGTGGATCAGATTGTTTATCAGCAACAGGTGGTTCTTCATCAATTATTAGAACTGACTAACCGATTGAACCGCTTGGACCCCCAACAGCCGTTCCTCCCGACTCACCAGGGTGGCGCGGCTCCTGCTGTTCCAGCGGCCGTCCAGCCGGCTCCAGTGGCACCGGTTCGGCTCACGCCGATTCCGACCCCCGCCCGCTTTAGCGGTAAGCTCGGCGGAGCGCGGGGGTTTATTATGCAGTGTGAGTCCGTGTTCCACCGTGTGCCCGGAGATTTTCCCTCGGATCACAGCCGAATTGGTTACATAGGGAATCTTCTGGAGGGGCGTGCGTTAACTTGGACCTACGCCGTAATGGCGAGGCCCAGTTATGCCACCCTCACCTATGACCAATTCGTGAGGCGCTTTCTGGAGGTCTTTGACCACTCACAAACCGAAACGGTCCAGGTCGATCGGCTTCTCGCTCTCCAGCAGGGAAGCCGGTCGGCAGCGGACCACTCGGTCGACTTCCGGGTAGCGGCGGAGGAATTGGGCTGGGAGGAACGCTCCCTCTGTGGCCTGTTCCTCCGCAGCCTCAATAGTGATCTGAGGGATGAACTGGCTGGTCGGGATATCCCTGGGACGCTAGCGGAGCTGACATCCTTAGCGATAAGTTTGGATAACAGGCTGCGCGAGCGCTCCTCGGGGCGGAGGTCTTCTTCTTCTCGCCCTCGTGGAGCCTCGCCGCACCTGTTCCAAGCTCGCCCCCTGGCGGCGCCGCCAGCATCGCGCCCCGAGGAGTCGGAGCCGATGGTGACGGCCTGGACTAAACTTTCCCCTGTGGAGAAACAACGCCGCCGTGAGTTGGGCCTCTGCATGTATTGCGGAGGCGACCAACACACCGTGGAGCGTTGTCCACGGAAAGCCAGTCGGTGGGGTCCGCGAGTCACTGTTGGAAGCCTCGCGGATGTCAATCGGTTAGGATCACTTTCTCAATTGAAGCTGCCCATCCGTTTCTGCCATAACTCTACTGGGCACCTCACCCACGCACTGGTGGATTCGGGCGCAGAAGGCAGCTTCATTTCACAAAGCCTGGCAACCCGATTGGGCATCCGCTGCCAGGCACTCAACACTCCCCTCTCCCTGATCCACCTCTCCCGTGCCACCCTCGGGAGAGTGACACATCAAACTGTTCCCCTACCGGTCATCATCTCGGGAAACCACCGGGAGGAGATGACCTTTTACGTCCTTCCCAACTCTGTGTCGCCCGTCATCCTGGGGTATCCCTGGCTCCGCCTTCACAATCCGGTCCTGGATTGGAAATCAGCTGGGATCTCGGCATGGAGTACGTTCTGTATGGGCACCTGCCTTCAGTCCGCTGCCTGCTCTCCGTCCGCTCCTCCCCCTGCGACGGACGCTGCACCCCCGGACCTGTCTCTGGTGCCCCCAGAATTTCACGACCTGGGTATGGTGTTCAGCAAAGCGAAAGCTATGTCTCTTCCCCCTCATCGGCCCTATGACTGCGCCATCAACCTCCGCCAGGGGGCTCCCTTACCTTCTGGTCGCCTTTACAGCCTGTCTGCGCCGGAGAAGGAGACGATGAACGCCTACCTGAAGGAATCATTAAGTGCTGGGATTATCCGCCCATCATCGTCACCCGTGGGGGCAGGGTTCTTCTTCGTGGGGAAAAAGGATGGGTCCCTCCGCCCTTGTATCGACTACCGGGCCCTCAACAATATCACGGAGAGGGACCGTTACACCCTGCCTCTCATGGACACTGCTTTCCACTCCCTCCAGGGGGCGACCTGGTTCACCAAGCTGGACCTACGCAGCGCTTACCACCTCGTCCGGATCCGGGAGGGAGATGAGTGGAAAACGGCCTTCCGTACCCCGAACGGCCACTTTGAATATCTGGTGATGCCGTTCGGGTTGACCAACGCTCCTGCAGTCTTCCAGCGCCTCATTAATGACGTCCTCCGGGACTTCATTGGCCTTTTCGTGTTCGTCTACCTGGACGATATCCTCATCTTCTCCAAGTCCAGGGATGAGCACCAGGTCCACGTGAGGCGGGTCCTCCAAAGGCTGCTGGAGAACCGTCTGTACGTTAAGGCGGAAAAGTGTGAATTTTACGCCAGGAGTACGTCCTTCCTGGGGTTCATCATCGCCCACGATAAGGTGCTCCCCGACCTAGAGAAGGTAAAGGCGGTGGTGGAATGGCCTACACCTGCATCCCGGAAGCAGGTGCAGCAATTTGTTGGCTTCGCCAATTTCTACCGCCGCTTTGTTCCCAACTTCAGTGCCATCGTGGGACCACTGACCCGCCTCACGTCCCCGAAGGTCCCGTTCCGGTGGACCGAAGAGGTCGCTGCCGCCTTTGAGGCGCTGAAGGCGGAATTCTCCTCCTCCCGGGTCCTTCGCCAGGTCGACCCCGCGCTGCAGTGCATTGTAGAGGTAGACGCCTCGGACACGGGAGTGGGAGCAGTGCTGTCCCAGCGGTCACCGGACGATGGCGCCAAGCGACCGTGCGCCTTCTTCTCCCGGCGCTTGTCCCCGGCGGAGAGAAACTATGATGTGGGGGACAGAGAGCTCTTGGCCATCAAGCTCGCCCTGCAGGAGTGGCGCCACTGGTTGGAGGGGGCAAGCCTGCCGTTTGTGGTCCTCACGGACCACAAGAACCTGGAATACTTACGGTCTGCCAAGCGCCTGAACGCCCGCCAGGCGCGCTGGTCCCTGTTCTTCGCCAGGTTCCAATTTTCCATCACCTTCAGGCCTGGCTCTAAGAACGTCCTGCCTGACGCCCTCTCCAGGCAGTTCGCCCCCGTGGAGTCGGAGGAGGCGCCCCACTCCATCCTGCCCAGGTCGTGCGTCGTGGGAGCCATCTCGTGGGACATTGAGAGCAAGATCCGGAAGGCACAGGAGGTGGAACCTGACCCTGGCGGCGGACCGGAGGGGAGGCTGTTCGTGCCATCCGCGGTCCGAGGAGAGGTCATCCACTGGCTCCACACCTCCAAGCTCACCTGTCACCCTGGCACCTCCCGGATGATAGATCTCCTCCAACGGTCCTTTTGGTGGCCAGGCCTGCGGAGGGATGCAGCCCGCTACGCCCGGGCTTGCCCAATCTGTGCCACCTGCAAGTCGGGAAATGCCCCTCCAGCGGGTCTGCTCCAGCCCCTGCCCGTCCCTGGCAGGCCCTGGTCGCACATCGCTCTGGATTTCGTCACCGGACTCCCCATCTCCAACTCCTATGACACCATCCTGACCATCGTGGACCGCTTCTCCAAGGCCGTGCACTTCGTCCCCCTGCGAGGCCTCCCTACTGCCCTGGAGACGGCGGACCTCCTCGTCCAACACGTGGTCAGGCTGCATGGGATTCCGGTGGACGTGGTCTCGGACCGGGGCCCCCAGTTTTCATCTGAGGTTTGGAGGTCTTTCTGCAACGCCATCGGAGCCAAGGTGAGCCTCTCCTCTGGCCATCACCCCCAATCCAACGGGCAGTGTGAGAGGACCAACCAGGAGCTGGAGGCTGCGCTCCGCTGTGTGTCCAGATCCAAACCCGCGTCCTGGAGCAACCATCTTGCCTGGGTTGAATATGCCCACAACACCGCTCGCTCTTCTGCTACGGGGATGTCCCCCTTCAAAGCGTCCCTGGGTTACGACCCCCCGCTGTTTCCGGAGCAGGAGAGTGAGGTAACTGTCCCGTCAGTTAGGGCCCATCTCAGGCAGTTCCGCTCCACCTGGGCTGCCGCGCGCCATGCGCTATTGCGCACAGCGGAGCGCAACAGGACTGTGGCGGACCGGCGTAGGAGACCTGCCCCGGCGTACAGAGTTGGGCAGCTTGTTTACATTTCCACCCAGGACGTCACTCTAAAAGGCGAGAGGAGAAAGCTGGCACAGCGCTTCATGGGTCCCTACCCCATCACCCGGATCATCAACCCGGTGGCTGTGCGCGTGGCTATTCCCCCCGCCCTCCGCATTCATCCTACTTTCCACGTGTCGAAGGTGAAACTGGCGGTTACTGAACCCCTTTGCCCTCCTCCTGCAGCGCAACCCGCGCCCCGGATGATTGGTGGCCATCCGGCCTGGTCCGCCTCCTCCATCCTGGACTCCCGGCGCCGGGGTCGTGGGTTGCAATACTTGGTGGACTGGGAGGGCTATGGGCCCGAGCATCGACAGTGGGTGCCCCCGTCGTTTGTGTTGGACCCATCGCTCATCGCGGACTTCCACCGAGCGCACCCGGATAAGCCATCGCCAGGAGGCGCTGCTAGAGGGGGGAGTACTGTCACGCCGCGCCATTCATCAGCGGCGCCACCTGCTCACGCACCTGCTACTCGTCAGCGGCGAAGGATAAAAGCCGCCTCGCCCTGAGCTTCGGCCTGAAGCCGTAGACTTCATTTTCCTTGCATGGACTTCTACCACATTCTCTTCAGCATCCTCTTTACCGGTAAGAAGTTCACTTACCTCATCTCTCCAGTCTGCTCCCCTGTGCACAGGTGGATTCCTCGGCGGCGGACAACCCCGTCCCTCGTCTCTCCTCGCTGCTGCACCGAGCCCTGCAGGTGGCTGTCTCCCGGGCTTCCATCCTTGAAGCGCCAGTCATCTGCCCAAACAAGTAAGCTTCTCTCCCTCGCCTATTCTCCTCCTGTGTTGGTGTGTGCTCATCACCCTGTGTCCAATTTCTCCCATAGGGTTGCCGGCTGAACGGTCTCCTGCCTCTGGGTCCGAAGCAGACGCCACCACCAACACATTAACATTCCGCAGACACGCACCCAAACATCCCTGTTGTTAATAAACAGTTTGAACTACTCTGAGCCTGTGTGTGTGCGTCTCCTGAGCCGAACGTTATGTCAGAAACGATATCACTTCAGAGGAACATGTATATTTCAAAAGCCTACAGTGAGAACAACCACCAAGCAACACTGTATTTCAGTGCAAGGAGTCAGATTATGGAACGATTATGGACCTGAATTAAAATCATGTACAACGCTTGGACAATTTAAACAAAAACTAAAGGAAGAAATACTCCAAACATATTTACAAGACGACATGTAAACTCACATAAGGATTGACATATCCAGCCTGTGTTGTGTTGTAGCTTAGTTTTTTTTTTTTTTCTCTCTCTGTGACATTCTGTCTTAGATTTGTCTTGAATAGTAACCGCTTAACTGAGCTTAGCTTAGTTTTCTTTTTTTTTTTTTTTCTCTCAGTCACACTTTGTCTTAGCTTTGTTCTAAATTGTAATCACTCTTGTCTTGTTTACTCTTTTTTCTTTGAATTCTTGGATGGAATATGGGTGGGCAATATAAGCTGCGGCTTCAGCCATCACCCATTTCGGATAACTCACGTGGAATTGTTTAGTAGAAGGAGTCTTTGTCTAATTTGACCTTGTTGTTATATTATACAGTTTCTTTTAACCTGTACTGTATTATCCGAAATAAAATTCATTCATTCATTCATTCATAACTGTGCCAAGCTTGGTTGCTCTCAGTTCATGGGAACTGAGTCAGGGGAAATCTTTAATGAGCAGCCCTAGTGTTTACAAGACAGAACTACAAATTAACCAGACCAGCTGGAGGAAAGTCACAACTTTATTGGTGGTGGACAGTATGTTCTGGGGAGCCACATCTGGCCTCTGGGCCTTGATATTGATCAGTGTTGCCAGACGTACAATAATTATTGTATTTGTACGATAGTTTTGCCCTCTGTATGATGTACAAACAATAATTCCAAAAATCCCTTAATGTACAATAATCTGACCCTGTAGAGACTGGGTTAATCATCTCAGACTGGATGCAGAGGGTAAACAGAGAAGACAATAGCTATGGAGATTATGGTGGGGTAGCAGGAAGAAGGAGCTGGGGGGAGAAGGGATGAATGTATTGTGATGTGAGATGTCATGCAGATGTGAAATGGGCGGTTGGTACAAAAGGAGAACCCATGGTGTATTGTGGGATTCTTTTCTGTGTATGACTGATGTGAGAGTGAATAAAATTGTCTGCTACATAAATCAGTCTCGTTATTTACACTCTCCACACTGGTGACCCCTTGACAAATTATGGAACACGAGGCAAGAACCCCGGACTCGGCCCGGACGGGAAGCCCCACCAACGCGGCAGGCATCCCAGAGACAGCCCGGACGGGAATCCCCAGCAACGCGTGCACTGTTTCGGTCAAACTACCGGACTTTTGGCTGCACGACCCGCGGTCTTGGTTCCACCACACCGAGGCTCAGTTCGCCCTCTGGGAAATAACGGCAGACGACATGAAATATTACTATGTGGTCGCAGCGCTGGATGCTCGCACGTCTCAGCAGGTAGCGAGCCTGCTCCAACAGCCTCCAGCCCACGACAAATACGAGACTCTCAAAGCCACGCTGGCCCGGTGCTACATGCTCTCGGACTGTGAGAGAGCAGAGAGTCTCCTGAGGCGCTCCGAGTTAGGAGATGGTTCGGCGGTCGAACTGATCTGGAATGATAAAAACATTGCCCTCAGCTCCAAAATCAGATTGATGTGTTCCCTTGTCCTTTCAGTCTTCCTGTATGCATGTGAAACATGGGCATTGACAGCTGAATTACAAAAGAAAATACAGGCTTTGGAAATAAGATGCTTCCACAAAATGCTACACATTATATACAGAGATCGTGTCACCAATGAAGAAGTACAGAGAAGAATTAGAGCTGTCATTGGACCGTATGACAACCTCCTGACAACAGTGAAAAAAGAGGAAGCTGAAATGGTTTGGCCACGTAACAAGATTGACAGGGCTAGCCAAGATGATCCTACAAGGAATAGTTCCAGCTAAAAGGAAGAGAGGTAGACAAAAGAAGAGATGGGAGGACAATATCATAGAATGGACACGCCTGAGCTTTCAAGAGGCTATCAGAAAAGCTGAGAATCGTGAGGAGTGGAGCAAGATGGTGACCAAGTCATCAGTGGTGCCCCCACGGCCCAACAGGCTAAGGAATAGATAGATAGCACTGGAGCTCTAACGGTCTACCACTCACTGAACCAAGAGTCAGATGAACTGAGCGGGCGGGGCTCATTTGTTGCTCAAGCTGTGATTCAGCTGGTGATCCCTGGCTTCCACTACAGTTCCGGTGAGTAATTCATACAGTACGCCCACCCATAAAAACTAGTACACTTGATTGAATCATTCGCATATGTTACAGCACTAATGCAGGCACAGCAGACTCAACAAGTAAGCAACATCACCAGCATTTTGAGAAATGAAGGGGGAGCAGACCATAGTTTTACCGAGTAGTTCAAACCTGTTGTTGGCATTGGCACTAAAGCTTTCTGTTGCTGCTGCAACATGCAAATCTCTGCAAAAATGTCACTGAATTGTGGTTCTCAATAAAACTACAACTGGTTTCTACTTAAATTATCAGAGGTATTTTAGCAGTACTTTAGGTGCATTGATTTTGATGTTTATTCCTAATGTATAAACATTACTTCTCAAAATATTTATGTGGCAAGACCTTGATATATGAATGAATGAATGAATCTTTATTTTGGATAGATTAGATTAAAAGATTAAAAGAAAGGAACAGAATAATATAACAAAGAGGAAAAAAATCCAACAAGGTCAAATTAAACAATAACTCAGATTATACAATTCAACATAAGTTATCCAAAATGAGTGATGGCTGAAGCCACAGCGTATACTGCCCACCCATGTTCCATCTAAGAATTTAAAAAGAAAATAAAAGTGATTACAAATCACTTCCGGTTATGGCGGCCACGTAGGAAGACATGTTTCACTCTACTCTGCTCCTAAAAATAAAAAATTGGCTAAAACTCTCTCAATTGGAACAAAAACCTATCCCAGAGTTTGGGCGCGGATATGATAAAGCCTAAGGCTGGGAAATTAGGCGGAGGAAAAAGTGAATCGTCGAAACAGTCCAAGCTAACAGACTTCCACGCTCGTGACAAAGCAGAAAAATCTCCAAAGACAATGACGGAGGAGGGAGCTAGCGGCGGAGCGATGACTGCTGGGGAGGGCACGAGTGCGGTGCTCGCTGCCATCAGCTCCATGAGAGCAGACTTTTCGTCTAAATTCAATGGGATTATAGCAGCGATAGAAGGAATGAGAAAGGAAATAAGTGACTGTATGGAGTGAGTATTGCAGGTGGAGCCCCGAATCTCCAGCGCTGAAGATGACGTCACCAGCCTACAATTAAAGGTGCAAACATTGGAATTAAAAAATAAACGTCTGGAAGATAATGTCCTGGACTTAGAATCCCGGTCGCGAAGGAACAATCTGAGGTTGGTGGGCCTCCCGGAGGGAACGGAGGGACGGGATACATGTTCCTTTTTGGAAAAGTGGATTCCAGAAGCGCTGAACAACGCGAATCTGCAGTCATCGGTCGTCTTAGAGAGCTCTCACCGAATCGGCCCACCGAGAGATAATAAGACACCACCGAGGACGCTGATTATGAAGTTCCTCAACTACAGAGACAAGATGACGGTCACCAACACAGCGCGAGCTAAAGGAGAAATTAAATACCAGTGTGGGACACATATGTTGGTTTCATATGCTCCACAAATAGAATACTGTGTGTTTATTGTGTGCTGCACGTCTCAAGGGAACAAAGGGACTGAGCCTCCTAGAGGTAACGGGAAGGTGTGAGATTTGGCCTTTTGTTTCAAGGAGATGGCCTTGAGAGATTTCCTGACCACCGGAGACTAGGGGGTGGATGGTGTTAAGATCGGAGGAAGCTATATTGTGACTGGGATTAAGTACCATGTGACTGTATGTTTGATTAAACACCATGTGACTGTAGTTTGATGTCCTAGGTATAAAAGGACAGATGTGAGAAGATTCATCCTCTTTTCCTGCTTTGAAATTGTCGGAGTATGTGATTGTGAATAAAGCTGAATCTGAGGAATAAACTCAGTCTCATCCTTCAACACATTCTCCACACTGGTGACCTTACGACCAAGCATGAGCAGAGATAATTCTCCCGAGCGGGGCTCGTCAGAAGCCAGCCTGACGAATGCCGCCACGTTCCAGCTGCCGGACTTCTGGCAGAATAGTCCGCGCTCCTGGTTTAGCGCGGTCAAGGCACAGTTCAACCTCCGGAGAATCTCGAGAGACGACACAAAATTCTACCATGTGGTGGCGAAGCTGGACAACCACACAGTCCAGAGGGTGGAGAACCTGGTCAACCACCTGCCGGACAGCGACAAGTACAGCGCATTGAAGGCTGCGCTTATCAGCCAATTCACCCCCTCGGTGCAACAGCAAGAAGAGGGGCTCCTAGCGTTGACGGAGTTTGAGAACGACAGACCCGCGGACCTGATGGTGAAAATGCTGAGGTTGAGAGACTCCGAAGATGACAGCTTTATCTTCACCCACCTCTTCCTCAGGACCCTGCCGCCAGCGGTGAGAGTGACCCTGGCAGGTTCACCTCTGTTGGCCCGGCGAGACTACCACGAGCTGAGCGAGGAGGCACAACTACTCGTCGACGCCCACAAACGGAGCGCGGCTTCGGCCGTGGCAGCAGAGCTAGGCACAACATCCGGAGACGGCATGGGGCCAGAGGCTGCAGCACCAGACTCACCGACGACGGCAGCAGCAAGGGCCAGGCGACACGGAGCGGACGACCCCCTTTGCTTCTACCATCGCCGCTTTGCAGAGAAGGCGCTCAAGTGCATTCCACCGTGCCATTTCAAGCGCTCGGGAAACGCGAAGACCGGGGGCCGGTAGCAGCTTCAGCCCTCGGGGAGGAGAACAAGCTGCTCTACCTGACTGATGCACGCTCGGGGAGGCATTTCCTCGTGGACACAGGCTCCCAGCTGAGCTTCATCACACCTTCCTACGCGGACCGGCTGGCACCTTCCAGGGGTCCCTGGGTGTCAGCAGCGAACGGCTCAGCGATTAAGACCTTCGGGGAGAGGACTCTGCTTCTGTCTTTGCAGGGCCGTGCATTTGAGTGGACTTTTGTTGTAGCTGCAGTCAATTTCAACATGTTAGGGGCTGATTTTTTGTGCTCACATGGTTTATTGGTTGATCTTGCTAACAGACGTCTGGTTAATGCACTCTCCTTTCGCTCTATTCCCTGCACAGCTCGAGTGGCCCCGCCAACTGCACAAGCCAACGTCACAGCTGCGGGTGGTAAGTTCCACGCACTCCTCACTCAGTTCCCAGCACTCACGGTCCCAACGTTTTCGGCGACAGTGGCTAAACATGGGGTGGAACATTTTATTACTACCACCGGCCCGCCCGTTTTTGCAAAAGCTCGGCGCTTGAACTCAGCTAAACTGACCATAGCGCGCGAGGAGTTCGCCAACCTGGAAAAACTGGGCATCATCAGGCGTTCGAAAAGCCCCTGGGCTTCACCACTGCACATGGTCCCAAAGGCTGATGGCTCGTGGCGACCTTGCGGTGATTTCCGCAGGTTGAATAACGCCACAGCGCACGACCGCTACCCGATTCCGCATATCCAAGATTTTTCGGTTCATTTGGCGGGGGCGCGCATTTTTTCTAAAATAGACTTAGTACGCGGTTACCACCAGGTTCCAGTGCGTGCTGAGGACATACCCAAAACAGCGGTGATAACTCCTTTCGGGCTTTTTGAGTTTTTGCGCATGCCGTTTGGGCTCAAGGGAGCGGCGCAGACATTCCAACGCATGATGGACGCGGTCCTACGTGATCTCCCTTTCGTGTTCGTCTACTTGGACGACATTTTAGTAGCCAGCGCGTCCGAAGACGAACACGAAAGCCACCTCACAGCAGTTTTCTGGAGGTTAGCAGAGCACGGGTTAATAATTAACCCAGCGAAGTGTCGGTTCGGGGTGGCGCAGATTGATTTTTTGGGGCATCGCGTTTCGCCAGAAGGAGCAGTCCCTCTGCCCGATAAGATTCGCGCAATAACAAATTTTCCCCAACCACAAACGGTCAAAGCGTTACAGGAGTTTTTGGGAATGGTTAATTTTTATAACCGTTTCCTCCCCCGTGCAGCGCAGCTCATGCAACCATTGTACGCTGCACTAAAAAAACAAAAACCCACGAATAAAATCGAATGGTCTCCTGAGCGGGAGCGGGCATTCTCTCAAGTCAAATCAGCCCTGGCAAACACTGCATTGTTGACACACCCAGTCCCAACGGCCCGCATGGCGCTCACTACTGATGCGTCAGATGTCGCCATAGGGGCGGTCGTTGAACAGTACGTGGCTGGGGCCTGGCAACCGCTCGCGTTTTTCAGCAAAACCTTGCGCGATAGCGAGCGAAAATACAGCGCGTTCGACAGGGAGTTGTTAGCTCTACACTTGGCCATCCGCCACTTCCAGTTCTGGCTGGAAGGACGCCGTTTTACCGCGTTCGTGTACCACAAACCGCTGACTTTCACGATGGCCAAGATTTCGGAACCTTGGTCGGGCCGGCAGCAGAGACAGCTGGCCACGATATCGGAGTTTACCACCGATATCCAGCATGTGGCAGGTAAATATAATGTAGTGGCAGACTGCCTCTCACGTGCTGTGGTGGCTCCAGGCCCCGTGGGGGCAGACTCTGCAGCCATGGCCGCAGACCAGGGTAGCGACGCGGAAGCGCGCGCGGCCCCGGTCCGCATAGGGATAGATTATGCAGCCATGGCCGCGGAGCAGGTTAGCGACGCGGACGTGCGCGTGCTCCAGTCTGGACCAACAGGGTTAAGGCTGGAGAGCAGGGTGCTGCAAGATGGTATGCCCCCCCTAATCTGCGATGCCTCCACTGGACGACCGCGTCCGGTTGTACCAGCAGCGTGGCACCACTGCGTTTTTGACTCGATCCATTCTCTGGCACACCCGGGGGTGTGCACGTCGGTCAAAATGGTAGGAGAGAAATTTGTATGGCCGTGCCTGCGCAAGCAGGTCAAGAAGTGGGCGACAGCCTGCGTGGCTTGTCAGCGAGCCAAAATACACAAACACACCTTTGGAGCCTTTTCACATCCCGGCTAAGTGGTTCGATCATGTGCATGTCGACCTCGTAGGCCCCCGTCCGCCGTCACAGGGGTGCGCACACCTTTTGACAATGGTGGACCGCACCACGCGTTGGCCGGAAGTGGTCCCACGGGCATCAACCACAGCCGAGGAGGTGGCGCGCGTGTTTTTAACAGCATGGGTAGCACGTTTTGAAGTTCCGTCGGACATTACGTCCGACAGAGATCCTCAATTTGTGTCCGAGCTCTGGTCAGCGATGGCCCGCAACCTGGGAGTAACGATCCATCGCACTACCGCTTACAACCCGCAGGCTAATGGTTTATGCGAACGTTTCCATAGGTCATTGAAAGCAGCCCTCAGAGCGTCGCTTACGGATACAAATTGGGTAGACAGGCTACCATGGGTTTTACTGGGGTTGCGTTCTGCACCTAAAGAGGGTTTAAAAGCCTCCCCAGCTGAGTTAGATTTTGCACAGCCACTCCGGCTGCCCGGGGAGTTTTTCCCGGATAATCCTGCGCCAGAGTGCCCCCCTGCTCAGCGGTTGCAGAGCGACACGGGATCGAGCACGCTTCCTGGCCCGGTTCATCACAGCTTCCCACGCGTTTTTGTGCCTAAAGCTTTAAAAAATGCGGAGTTTGTTTTTGTCAGGCATGATGCCCACCGCCCAAACTTGCGACCGCCTTATGATGGACCATTTAGAGTGCTGGAAACAGGAGAGAAGCATTTTGTGCTAGATTTGGTAGGCAGAAAGGAAGTAATTGGCATAAACAGACTCAAACCCGCTTTTGTGATGGCTGATGAAACTGTGCATTTGGCAAGGGCCCCCCGACACAGTAGACCCCCTAGAGGGCCTCCTCCGGAACACCCACAGAGATTGACTAACAGTTCTAATCCACAGGCAGCGGCCCCACAGCAGGAGGACTCTGCGGAGGCAGTAAAACCAGCTTACAGCAAATACGGCAGAAGACTAAGGCCTAAGCGGCATGTGGATTGATATGTAGTGATTTTATTATGACATGCATCTTTTCTTTTCCACAATATCTTTATTGAACCCTTTTTTTTTTAAACAAACATGACACAAACAATCAAACACAAACACTAAAGTACTACAAAAAAAAATGCACTAAAAACACCAACAACCACCAACAAAATCAAGTCTTCAACAATGCTCCTCTGTTTAGTCTAGACAATCCATTACATAAGTATACATATTATGTTCACCAGTTTGGAATTTACAAGGTCCACACACATCATTCACCTTCTTCTTCAAGAGTTATGTTTAAATTTTTTACATGATCAATAAAAGGTCTCCATATATTCTCAAACACAATTTCCTTTGATTTCAGTATATATGTTATTCTTTCTAATGGAAGGTTTGTTAACATCTGTCTTAACCACTGAGTCACATCTGGTCTATGAGTCTTTTTCCACAGTAGTGCAATACATTTTTTGGCATTAAGCAAACTGAGGTCTATGAATGTTCTTTCACTTTTATTAAAGTTATGCTTTTCTGGGTACAGACCCAACAAAAACAGTTTAGGATTCAAAATGATTTGTTTTGAGATTATTTTTTCAATTGTTACCCTCACCTCTTCCCAAAACATTCTTATTATTCTACATTCCCATACACAATGAAATAGGGTTCCTTTACTTTCCATGCATTTTGTGCGTGTATCTGGTATATTTTTGTTATATCTATTTAACTCCTCCGGTGTAACATACATCCGCATTAACCATTTGAAATGTATCAATTTAAGACGTACATTTATTGATTTGGTTTGGGCTTCTGTACAAGCCAATTCCCATTGTTCCTCTGAAATTTCAATTTGCAGATCTTCTTTCCAGTAGTTTAATCTTTTCTGTGAATTTTCACTTGAGGATAGTGTCAATGAGTTATAAAACTCTGAAATAATACCCTTTCTTTTACTATCTTTCATCAACATTTTTTCCAAGGATGAATAAATAGGTCGAGTGAGAGCTTTATTTTGATTTGATCGAATAAAGTTTCTAAGTTGAAGATATTTTAAAAAATGTGTTCTATTAAGATTAAATTTGACCCTCAGCTCTTCAAAAGACATTATGTTATCTGCACATGGCAAATATAAATCTTGAATCTTTTGAATCCCTTTTAAATTCCATACTTTAAATACAGCGTCCGCTCTTCCTGGTTTAAAATATTGATTACCCCATATTGGGCTAAATGGTGACAATAACTGTGGTTCTTTTAAATAATTTTTAGCTTCACACCATATTTTGATCATATGCTTTACAAATGGATTTTTAACTTGTTTTTGTAATTTTTTTGCCGAATCTGAGTATATGAATATGGGAAGAGGTAAAGGTAAATTGTATGATTCCATTTCAGTCCAGTGAGGGAGATCATTTAATGAAAAATAATATGTCATAGACCTCAGTTGTGCCGACCAATAATACAACATAAAATTTGGACATTTCAGACCTCCACGATCAAATGGTAAATATAATAAAGACAGACGTAATCTAGCCCTCCTGTTGTTCCATATAAATTCCACTAACTTTTTTTTAATTCTTGAGAATAAATCTAAAGGTGGTGGTAAGGGAATGTATTGAAATAAATAAAGTATTTTAGGTAAAATATTACTTTTAAGTATATTGATTCTCCCGATCATCGACATTGGTAGTGACATCCATCTCTGAATTGACTCATTGATATCTGTCATTAAGGCTTCATAGTTGACACTGGCGACTGATTCTAGCTTAGGCACAATTTGGATTCCTAAATATTTAAACTGATTTACAACATTGAATTGATTTGCCTCAGGGGCTGGGTAATTTCTCTGGGTCTCATTTAGCATTAATATTGAAGATTTAGTTTTATTTATTTTATATCCTGATATTTCCCCAAAATTCTTTATTAAATTCAACAAGGTCGGAATTGATTTTTTAAGATTCGACATAAACAAAATTATGTCATCGGCGTACAGGGAGATTTTATGTTCTGTTGGTCCAACTTTAATTCCATATATTTGTGACTGTAGACGTATCGCCATCGCTAAAGGTTCAATTGCCATAGTAAACAGTAAAGGTGAAAGTGGACAGCCTTGTCGATATCCTCTATTGATTTTTATTGATTTTGAAATATTGTTATTTGTTAGGATTTCTGCTGTAGCGTTATTGTATATTATCTGAACCCATTTTATGAAATTATTTCCAAGTCCAAACCTTTGTAAGACTTCAAAAAGAAAGGGCCATTCGACTCTATCAAAGGCCTTTTCGGCGTCCAGTGATAGGAGAGCTGTATCCGGTGCTTCTTTATTAAAATAAATAATATTAAATAGTCTTCTTACATTATGGAAGCCTTGTCTTCCCTTTATAAAGCCATTCTGATCTCGATTAATAATATTTGGTAAAATTTCTTGTATTCGTCTTGCTAAAATTTTACAGATTATCTTAAGGTCGGCATTTAATAGGCTTATTGGTCTCATATTTTCACATTTATTAGAGGGCTTACCTGGTTTTGGCAACAGTATAATTAAGGCATTATTCATGTATGATGGTAAATTATTATTTTGAAATGCTTCTAAAACCATTTCCAAAAAAGGTTTTATTAATTTATTCTTACATTTTTTATAAAGGTCAACTGGAAGACCATCTGGTCCTGCACTTTTTCCTGATTTCATATTATCAATGGCTAGCCCAACTTCTTCTTGACTAATTTTAGACTCCAATATCTCCCTGTTTTCATTTGGAATACACGGTATAGATAGTTCGTTCAAAAACCCATTTAGTTTTGTTAAATCAGATTCATTTTTGGTATCATATAATTTTTCATAGTAATCTCTAAAGGCTCTGTTAATTTCTAAAGGATCTATAACTACCTGTCCCTTACTTATAATACTGGTAATTGGGGTTTTAATTTCTAATTGTTTAATCTGCCATGCCAATAATTTTCCTGATTTTTCACCTTGTTCATAAAAAGATTGTTTCAATCTTAGAAGACTCGAGGCAGCTCTATTCGCTGATTTTTTGTCGTATTCAGCTCTCAAAATCAGTAATTCATTCTCCAACCTTGGATCACTTCCTGCATACACTTTTTCCTGAAGATTTTTTATTTTATGTTCCAATTGGGCTCTCTCCTCTCGAGTCTTCTTAGATTTTGAACCTGTATAACTAATAATATGTCCCCTAATAAAAGCTTTGAAAGCCTCCCACTTTACACATGCTGATGTTTGTGTAGTATTGATATCAAAGAACTCATCTATCTGTTTTTCTATGTACTTGACAAATTCCTCATCCTGAAGCCATTTATGCTGAAATTGCCATCTACCTGATTCCTTTGTCAATTTCTTATCTACATATACTATACAGCAGGGTGCATGATCAGAGATCACGATGTTATCATAAAAGCAGTTTTGAATCTTGGACCTTAATTCTGTGGAAATCAAAAAATAATCAATACGTGAGAATGTCTTGTAGGTACTGGAATAACAAGAGTAGGCTTTGACATGTGGTTTCATTTCTCTCCATATATCTAGCAATCTCAATTCTTTCATAAAATGATTAATGGTCATCCTACATCCATTGTGCGTACAGTCCAGTCATGTTGATCTATCTATACCGGGATTCAATGTACAATTAAAATCCCCTGCTATTATATGTTGCCCTGTAAGTGATGATAAGATAAGAAATAAATTAGCAAAGAACTTTTGATCATCTATATTGGGACCATATAGGTTCACCAAATTTATATTTTCTAAGAGCAAAGATCCTTGAATGATTACATATCTTCCAAATTTGTCTCCAATTACATTTTTCACTTGAAAAGGGACTGATTTATGTATGAGAGTCATAACTCCCCTTGCTCGGGATGAAAATGATGAGGTGAAAACACTTCCTTGCCATCTACTCCTAATTCTTTTTACATCCTCCTCTATTAGATGAGTTTCTTGTAAAAACACAATTTTTGAACCCATGTCTTTTATTTTATTCATAACTTGTTTAAGTTTTTTTAAATTTTGTAGACCTCTGCAATTCCATGAAGTTAAATTAAGATTAACGCTTTGGTTTATGATCAATAGGGAGTTTGGGATTACCTTGCTGTGTAAACATGCTCATACAGAGAAGCAAAAGAATGAGTGGTTGAACATTCATCCTACAAACTACACACAAACAAATTCCCCCTTCCCACACTTGTGGCAAACCCCCCAAAATCAAAAGAAAAATTCCGTCTCCCGATATAGCCATCGACTGCTCCACATCCACGAGGATCAGCCTAAGCCACTCCTTCTTCATCCTCCCAATCACCCTAACTCTACTGCTTTTAATGGCGTAACATTAACTCTCCTCTGTAGTTTTCCAACTTAACTCCAAAATTTTTAGCAACTTTGTACATCATAGTTTTGTTTTGTTTTTTTTTAATTATATAATGCAATCTATATTTTGTAAACTTGCTATTTGCTTCAAGTCAGTCAGACGCCTGTGCAAATGCTTAATTATTCTACCTTATATTTTGTTCATGCTTAGCTCCCACCAGTCTCTTCTTCTTGGATCTTCTTGATAAACTCCTGCGCCTCCTCTGGGGTCTTGAAGATGTGGGTTCTGCCCCCATACGTGGTCAGCAGTCTCGCAGGATAGATTACACCATGACGAATCCCAAGGTTGCGCAGCTCCTTACGTACAGGATCATACTGCTTCCTCAATTGTTGGATTCCTGTGGCCCAATCTGGGTAGAACCGCACCTGCTGATCCTGGTGTTTAATCTCTCCTTTAGCTCGTGCTGCGTTGAAGATCTTCATCCTGTCTCTGTTGCTGACAAACTTCATAATTAAGGTTCTCGGTGGTCCCTTATCTCTCCGTGGGCCAATACGATGCGCGCCCTCCAAAACCACCGCCGGCCACAGCTCCGCACTGCCCAGCGCCTCCGGAATCCACTTTTCCAGAAAGGAACACGGGTCCCGACCTTCGGATTCTTCCGGTAGACCCACCAGCCTCAAGGTGTTCTGTCTCGACCGGGATTCCAAATCCAGAATGTTTTCTTCCAGACATTTATTTTTTTTTTCCAAAGTGCGCACCTTTAATTGGAGACAATTGACTTCATCTTCAGCACTGGAAATACGAAGCTCCATCTGCGCCATTCGTTCCACACAGTCACCCAATTCCTTTCTCATTCCTTCCAACGCTGCCATAATCCCATCAAATCTAGAGGAAAAGTCTGCTCTCATTGAACTCATAGCCGCCAGCAACGCACCTGTGTCGCTTCCCGCAGCTCCCGCGCCGTTGTTAGCTTCCTTCGCCATATTTGGTGCTTTCTCTGCTGCGTCACAGACCTGAAAGTCCGTTAATTTGGACTGTTTCTGCGGCTCGCTTTTTCCTCTACTTGGTTTTCCAGCCTTAGGCTTCACCGACATATCCTCGCTCAAACGCTGGGATACGTTCTGTCCCAAATGAGAGAGTTATTTGCCGATTTTTTTTCTCCAGAAGCAGAGCAGAGTGAGACGTGTCCTTCTTACGTGGCAGCCATAACCGGAAGTCCATGACATGCATCTTTAGTTATGATTGTTCCATCTTAGACGTTTGGGGGGGGTCATGTGGGACACATATGTTGGTTTCATATGCTCCACAAATAGAATACTGTGTGTTTATTGTGTGCTGCACGTCTCAAGGGAACAAAGGGACTGAGCCTCCTAGAGGTAACGGGAAGGTGTGAGATTTGGCCTTTTGTTTCAAGGAGATGGCCTTGAGAGATTTCCTGACCACCGGAGACTAGGGGGTGGATGGTGTTAAAATCGGAGGAAGTTATATTGTGACTGGGATTAAGTACCATGTGACTGTATGTTTGATTAAACACCATGTGACTGTAGTTTGATGTCCTAGGTATAAAAGGACAGATGTGAGAAGATTCATCCTCTTTTCCTGCTTTGAAATTGTTGGAGTATGTGATTGTGAATAAAGCTGAATCTGAGGAATAAACTCAGTCTCATCCTTCAACACATTCTCCACACCAGGATCAACAGGTGCGGTTCTACCCAGATTTGGCCACAGGAATTCAACAATTAAGGAAACAGTTTGACCCCGCCCGTAAAGAGCTGCCCAACCTCAGGATTCGTCACGGAGTGATTCATCCGGCAAGACTGCTGGTCACATATAAAGGGAGAACTCATATCTTCAAGACCCCTCAGGAGGTGCAGGAGCTTATCAAGTAGATCCAAGGAGAGACTGGTGGGAGCTAAGCATGAAGCATGAACAAGATATAAAGGTAGAATATTTAAGCATTTGCATAGGCATCTGACTGATCTGAAACATATAGCAAGTTTACAAAATATAGATTGTATTATATATATAAAAAAAAAACCTATGACGTACAAAGTTGCTATAAAATTTTGGAGTTAAGTTGGAAATACTACAGAAGAGAGTTAATGTTATGTCATTAAAAGCAGTAGAGTCAGGGTGATTGAGAGGAGAAAGAAAGAGTGGTTTGACTGATCCTCGTGGGTGTGGAGCAGACACTGGCTATAGCGGAAGACAGAATTTTTTTTTGATTTTGGGGGGATTACCACAAATGTGGGGAGGGGGAATTTGTTTGTGTGTAGTTTGTGGGATGAATGTTCAACCATCCATGTTTTTGCTTCTCTGTATGAGCATGTTTATATTGCAAGGTAATTTCAAACTCCTTATTGATCATAGACCAAAGCGTTAATCTTAATTTAACTTCATGGAATTGCAGAGGTCTACAAAATCTAAAAAAACTTAAACAAGTTATGAATAAAATAAAAGACATAGTGTGGAGAATGTGCACAAGGATGAGACTGAGTTATTCCTCAGGTTCAGCTTTATTCGCAGATCACATACTCCAACAATCTCAAAGCAGGAAAAGAGGCAGAATCATCTCACAACTCCTTTTTTATACCCCGGACATCGAAACTGAAGTCACATGGTGTTTAAGCAAACATACAGTCACATTGTAACCCCTTTGATCTTCCACACCATTGTCCTTTAGTCTCTGGTGGTCCGGACATCTCCCCAGGTCATCTCCCTGAAACAAAGGCCAAATCTCGCACTCTCTCTTTGTCTCTTGGAGACTCAGACCTTTTGTTCCCTGAGACGTGCAGCACACAATAAACACACAGCAATATACAGTATTTGTGGAGCATATATAACCAACATATGTGCCCATATGTGCCCACATGACCCCCCCCAAACGTCTAAAATGGAACAAGCATAACCAGAGATGCATGACATAATAACATTACTACATATCAATCCACCAGTTGCCTAGGTCTAAGTCTTCTGCCGTACTTGCTGTAAGCCGGCTTTACTGTTTCCGCAGTATCTTCCTGCTGTGGAACTGTTGCCTGTGGATTAAAACTGTTAGTCAATCTCTGTGGGTGTTCTGGAGATTGCCCTCTAGGGGGTCTGTCACGACAGGGAGCCCTTGCCAACTGCACTGCTTCATCCGCCAAAACAAAAGCGGGTTTGAGTCTGTTTATACCAATTAACTCCTTCCTGTCTCCCAAATCCAGCAAAAAATGCTTCTCTCCTGTTTCCAGCACCCTAAACGGTCCATCGTAAGGCGGCCGCAAGTTTGGCCGATGGGCATCATGTCTGACAAAAACAAACTCCGCATTTTTTAAAGCTTTCGGCACAAAAACGCGTGGAAAACTGTGATGAACCGGGCCCGGAAGCGTGTTTGATCCCGTGTCGCTCTGCAACAGCTGAGCGGGGGGGCAATTTGGCGCAGGATTATCGGGGAGAAATTCCCCGGGCAGACGGAGAGGCTGTGCAAATACTAACTCAGCTGGGGAGGCTTGCAAATCCTCCTTAGATGCAGAACGCAACCCCAATAAAACCCATGGAAGCCTGTCTACCCAATTTGTGTCCGTAAGCGACGCTCTGAGGGCTGCTTTCAATGACCTATGGAAACGTTCGCATAAACCGTTAGCCTGTGGGTTGTACGCGGTAGTGCGGTGGATCGTTACCCCTAGGCTGCGGGCCATCGATGACCAGAGCTCGGAAACAAATTGAGGGCCTCTGTCGGACGTTATATCCGACGGAACTCCAAAGCGCGCTACCCAAGCTGTTGAAAACGCGCGCGCCACCTCCTCGGCTGTGGTTGATGCCAGTGGGACCGCTTCCGGCCAATGCGTGGTGCGGTCCACCATAGTCAAAAGATGTGTGTACCCCTGTGACGACGGAAGGGGGCCTACCAAGTCGACATGCACATGATCAAAGCGCTTAGCCGGGATGTGAAAAGGCTCCAAAGGAGCTCTAGTGTGTCTGTGTATTTTGGCTCGTTGACATGCTACGCAGGCTGTCGCCCATTCCTTGACCTGTTTGCGCAACCTCGGCAATACAAATTTCTCTCCTACCATTTTGACCGATGCGCGCACCCGCTCAGGAGACCATTCGATTTTATTTGTGGGTTTTTGTTTCAGTCCGCCAAGGTCTCCGCCTTTGACCGCCACCTAATCCACATAGCAGTGGATCTAGTTCTAAGGCAAAGCTGTCGATTTACCAGTCAATCTACGTTCCTACTCTCACCTATGGTCACGAGCTTTGGGTAATGACCGAAAGAACGAGATCGTGGACACAAGCGGCTGAAATGAGCTTTCTCCGTAGGATTGCTGGACTCACCCTCAGAGATAGGGTGAGGAGCTCAGTCATCCGGGAGAGGCTCAGAGTAGAACCGCTGCTCCTCCACATTGAAAGGAGTCAGTTGAGGTGGTATGGGCATCTGATTAGGATGCCTCCTGGACGCCTCCCACTTGAGGTGTTTCAGGCACGTCCCACTGGGAGGAGACCCCGGGGCAGACCCAGGACTCGGTGGAGAGACTATGTCTCCCAGCTGGTCTGGGAACGCCTTGGTATCCCCTCTGAAGAGCTGGAGCAGGTGGCTGGGGAGAGGGAAGTCTGGGCTTCTCTGCTTGAACTGCTGCATCCGCGACCCAGACCTCCGGAAAAGCGGTAGAAGATGGATGGATGGATGGATGGATGGATGGTTTTTGTTTCTTTAGTGCAGCATACAATGGTTGCATGAGCTGCGCTGCGCTGGGGAGGAAACGTTATAAAAATTAACCATTCCCAAAAACTCCTGTAACGCTTTAACTGTTTGAGGGTGGGGAAAATTTGTTATTGTGGGCACATTATCGGACAGAGGTACCGCTCCTTCAGGTGAAACGCGGTGCCCCAAAAAATCAATCTGCGCCACCCCAAACTGACACTTCGCTGGGTTAATTATTAACCCATGCTCTGCTAACCTCCGAAAAACTGCTGTGAGATGGCTTTCGTGTTCATCTTCAGACGTGCTGGCTACCAAAATGTCGTCCAAATAGACAAACACGAAAGGGAGGTCGCGTAGGACCGCGTCCATCATGCGTTGGAATGTCTGCGCCACACCCTTGAGTCCGAAAGGCATGCGCAAGAACTCAAAAAGCCCAAAAGGGGTTATTACCGCTGTTTTGGGTATGTCCTGAGCGTGCAATGGAACCTGATGGTAACCGCGTACCAAATCTATTTTAGAAAAAATGCGCGCCCCCCGCCAAATGAACCGAAAAATCTTGGATGTGTGGGATCGGGTAGCAGTCGTGTGCAGTGGCGTTATTCAACCTGCGGAAATCACCGCAAGGTCGCCACGAGCCATCAGCCTTTGGGACCATGTGCAGTGGTGAAGCCCAGGGGCTTTTCGAACGCCTGATGATGCCCAGTTTTTCCAGGTTGGCAAACTCCTCGCACGCTATGGTCAGTTTAGCTGAGTCCAGGCGCCGAGCTTTTGCAAAAACGGGTGGGCCGGTGGTAGTGATATAGTGTTCCACCCCATGTTTAGCCACTGTCGCCGAAAACATTGGGACTGTGAGTGCTGGGAACTGAGGGAGGAGTGCGTGGAACTTACCACCCGCAGCTGTGACGTTGGCTTGTGCAGTTGGCGGCGCTACTCAAGCTGTGCAGGGAATAGAATAAAAGGAAAGTGCATTAACCAGACGTCTGTTAGCAAGATCAACCAATAAACCATGTGCCCACAAAAAATCAAAAATTTAAATTAACTGCAGCTACAACGAAAGTCCACTCAAATGCACGGCCCTGCAAAGACAGAAGCAGAGTCCTCTCACCGAAGGTCTTAATTGCTGAGCTGTTTGCTGCTGACACCAGGGGGCCCTTAGACGGTGTCAGCCGGTCCGCGTAGGAAGGCGTGATGAAGCTCAGCTGGGAGCCTGTGTCCACGAGGAAATGCCTCCTCGAGCGTGCATCCGTCAGGTAGAGCAGCTTGTTCTCTTCCCCGAGGGCCGCAGCCGCTACCGACCCCCGGTCTTGGCGTTTCTCGAACGCTTGAAGTGGCACGGTGGGAGGCACTTGTGTGCCCTCTCTGCAAAGCGGCAATGATAGAAGCACAGGACGTCATCCGCTCCGTGTCGCTTGGTGCTGACTGCTGCCATCGCCGGTGAGTCTGGTGCTGCAGCCACTGGCCCCATGCCGTCTCCGGACGTTGCTCCTAGCTCTGCTGCTGCGGCCGAAACCGCACTCTGTTTTTGGGCGTCGACGAGTCGCTGCGCCTCCTTGCTCAGCCCATGGTAGTCTCGCCGGGCCAACCGAGGTGACTCTGCCAGGGTAACTCTCACCGCTGGTGGCAGGGTCCAGAGGAAAAGGTGGGCGAAGATAAATTCGCAATCCTCGGAGTCTTTCAGCCTCAGCATTTTCACGATCAGGTCTACGGGTCTGTCGTTCTCCGACACCGTCAGCGTTAGGAGCCCTTCTGCTCGCTGTTGCACCGAGGGGGTGAAGTGGCTTATAAGCGCAGCCTTCAATGCACTGTATTTGTCGCTGTCCGGTGGGTGATTGACCAGATCTTCCACTCTCTGGACTGTGTGGCTGTCCAGCTTCGCCACCACATGGTAGAATTTCGTGTCGTCCTTCGAGATTCTCCGGAGGTTGAACTGCGCCTTGACCGCGCTAAAACAGGAGCGCGGACTATGCTGCCAGAAGTTGGGCAGCCGGAGTGTGGTGGCAGCCAACAGGCTGGCTTCTGCCGAGCCCTGCTCGGGAGAATTATCTCTGCTCATGCTTCGTCGTAAGGTCACCAGTGTGGAGAATGTGCACAAGGATGAGACTGAGTTATTCCTCAGGTTCAGCTTTATTCGCAGATCACATACTCCAACAATCTCAAAGCAGGAAAAGAGGCAGAATCATCTCCCGACTCCTTTTTTATACCCCAGACATCGAAACTGAAGTCACATGGTGTTTAAGCAAACATACAGTCACATTCTAACCCCTTTGATCTTCCACACCATTGTCCTTTAGTCTCTGGTGGTCCGGACATCTCCCCAGGTCATCTCCCTGAAACAAAGGCCAAATCTCGCACTCTCTCGTTGTCTCTTGGAGACTCAGACCTTTTGTTCCCTGAGACGTGCAGCACACAATAAACACACAGCAATATATTTGTGGAGCATATATAACCAACATATGTGCCCATGTGTGCCCACAATAGGTTCAAAAATTGTGTTTTTACAAGAAACTCATCTAATAGAGGAGGATGTAAAAAGAATTAGGAGAAGATGGCAGGGAAATGTGTTCACCTCATCATTTTCATCCCGAGCTAGGGGAGTTATGACTCTCATAAATAAAACAGTCCCATTTCAAGTGAAAAATGTAATTGGAGACAAATAAGGAAGATATCTAATCATCCAAGGATCTTTGTTATTAGAAAATATAAATCTGGTGAACTTATATGGTCCCAATATAGATGATCAAAACTTCTTTGCTAATTTATTTCTTACTTTATCATCACTTACAGGGCAACATATAATAGCAGGGGATTTTAAATTGTACATTGAATCCCAGTATAGATAGTTCAACAGGACTGGACTGTACGCACAATGGATGCAGGATGACCATTAATCATTTTATGAAAGAATTGCTAGATATATGGAGAGAAATTGAACCACAAGTCAAAGCCTACTCTTGTTATTCTAATACCTACAAGACATTCTCACGTATTGACTATTTTTTGATCTCCACAGAATTAAGGTCCAAGATTCAAAACTGTTTCTATGATAACATCGTGATATCTGATCATGCACCCTGCTGTCTAATATATGTAGATAAGAAATTGACAAAGGATCCAGGTAGGTGGCAATTTCAGCATAAATGGCTTCAGGATGAGGAATTCATTAAATACATAGAAAAACAGATAGATGAGTTCTTTGATATCAATACTACACAAACATCAGCATGTATAAAGTGGGAGGCTTTCAAAGCTTTTATCAGGGGGCATATTATTAGTTATACAGGTTCAAAATCTAAGAAAACTCGAGAGGAGAGAGTCCAATTGGAACGTAAAATAAAAATCCTTCAAGAAAAAGTGTATGCAGGAAGTAACCCAAAGTTAGAGAACGAATTACTGATTCTGAGAGCTGAATATGACAAAAAATCAGCGAATAGAGCTGCCTCGAGTCTTCTAAGATTGAAGCAATCTTTTTATGAACAAGGTGAAAAATCAGGGAAATTATTGGCATGGCAGATTAAACAATTAGAATTTAAAACACCAATTACCAGTATTATAAGTAACGGACAGGCAGTTGTAGATCCTTTAGAAATTAATAGTGCCTTTAGAGATTATTATGAAAAACTATATGATACAAAAAATGAAACTGACTTAACAAAACTAAATGGGTTTTTGGACGGATTATCTATACCATGTATTCCAAACGAAAACAGGGAGATGCTGGAGTCTAGTCTCTGGAATTTCCCCGTTGTGGGACTAATAAAGGCTTATCTTATCTTATCTTATCTTAAAATTAGTCAAGAAGAAGTTGGGCTAGCCATTGATAATATGAAATCAGGAAAAAGTGCAGGACCAGATGGTCTTCAAGTTGACCTCTATAAAAAATGTAAGAATAAATTAATAAAACCATTTTTGGAAATGGTTTTAGAAGCATTTCAAAATAGTAATTTACCACCATACATGAATAATGCCTTAATTATACTATTGCCAAAACCAGGTAAACCCTCTAATAAATGTGAAAACATGAGACCAATAAGCCTATTAAATGCTGACCTTAAGATAATCTGTAAAATTTTAGCAAGACAACTACAAGAAATATTACCAAATATTATTAACCGAGATCAGAATGGCTTTATAAAGGGAAGACAAGGCTTCCATAATGTAAGAAGACTATTTAATATTATTTATTCTAATAAAGAAGCACCGGATACAGCTCTCCTATCATTGGACGCCGAAAAGGCCTTTGATGGGGTCGAATGGCCCTTTCTTTTTGAAGTCCTACAAAGGTTTGGACTTGGAAATAATTTCATAAAATGGGTTCAGATAATATACAATAATGCTACAGCAGAAATCCTATCAAACAGCAATATCTCAAAATCAATAAAAATCAATAGAGGATGTCGACAAGGCTGTCCACTTTCACCTTTACTGTTTACTATGGCAATTGAACCTTTAGCGATGGCAGTACGTTTACATCCACAAATATATGGAATTAAAGTAGGACCAACAGAACATAAAATCTCCCTGTATGCTGATGACATAATTTTGTTTATGTCAAATCTTAAAAAATCAGTTCCGACCTTGTTAAATTTAATAAAGAACTTTGGGGAAATATCAGGATAAAATAAATAAAACTAAATCTTCAATATTAATACTAAATGAGACCCAGAGAAATCACCCAGCTCCTGAGGTAAATCAATTCAATGTTGTAAATCAGTTTAAATATTTAGGAATTCAAATTGTGCCTAAGTTAGAAGCAGTCGCCAGTACCAACTATGAAGCCTTAATGACAGACATTAATGAGTTACTTCAGAGATGGATGTCACTACCAATGTCGATGATCGGGAGAATTAATATACTTAAAAGTAATATCTTACCCAAAATACTTTATTTATTTCAATACATTCCTTTACCACCACCTTCAGATCTATTCTCAAGAATTTAAAAAAAGTTATTGGAATTTATATGGAACAATAGGAAGGCTAGACTACGTCTGTCCTTACTATATTTACCATTTGATTGTGGAGGTCTGAAATGTCCAAACTTTATGTTGTATTACTGGTCAGCACAACTGAGGTCTATGACATATTATTTTTCATCAAATGATCTCCCTCACTGGACTGAAATGGAATCATACAATTTACCTTTACCTCTTCCCATATTCATATACTCAGACTCGGCTAAAAAATTACAGAAACAAGTTAAAAATCCTATTGTAAAGCATGCGATCAAAATATGGTGTGAAACCAAAAAATATTTAAAAGAACCACACTTATTGTCACAATTTAGCCCAATATGGGGTAATCAATATTTTAAACCAGGGAGAGCGGAAGCTGTATTTAAAGTATGGAATTTAAAAGGGATTCAAAAGATTCAAGACTTATATTTGTCACGTTCAGATAACATAATGTCTTTTGAAGAGCTGAGGGTCAAATTTAATCTTAATAGAACACATTTTTTTAAATATCTTCAGCTTAGGAATTTTATTCCATCAAATCAAAGTAATGCTCTCACCCGACCTACTTATTCTTCCTTGGAAAAAATTTTGACGAAAGGTAGTAAGAGAAAGGGTATTATTTCAGAGTTTTATAACTCATTGACACTATCCTCAAGTGAAAACTCACAGAAAAGACTGAATTTTTGGAAAGAAGACCTACAAACTGAAATTTCAGAGGAACAATGGGAATTGGCTTGTACAGAAGCTCAAACCAAATCAATAAATGTACGTCTTAAATTGATACATTTTAAATGGTTAATGCGGATGTATGTTACACCGGTGGAGTTAAATAGATATAACAAAAACATACCAGATACGTGCACAAAAAGTATGGAAGGTAAAGGAACCCTATTTCATTGTATATGGGAATGTAGAAAAATTAGAATGTTTTGGGAAAAGGTGAGGGTAACAATTGAAAAAATAATTTCAAAACAATTCATATTGAATCCTAAATTGTTTTTGTTGGGTCTGTATCCAGAAAAGCATAACTTTAATAAGAGTGAAAGAGCATTCATAGACCTCAGTTTGCTTAATGCCAAAAAATGTATTGCATGACTGTGGAAAAAGATTCATAGACCAGATGTGACTCAGTGGTTAAGACAGATGTTAACAAACCTTCCACTAGAAAGAATAACATACATACTGAAATCAAAGGAAAATGTGTTTGAGAATATATGGAGACCTTTCATTGCTTATGTAAAGAAATTAAACATAACTTCTGAAGAAGAAGGTGAATGATGTGTGTGGCTTTGTAAATTCCAAATTGGTGAATATATAATATGTACACTTATGTAATGGATTACCTAGACTTAACAGAGGAGCATTGTTGAAGACTTGCCTTTGTTAATGGTTGCTGGTGCTTTTAGTACTTTTTTTTTTAAATTACTTTAGTGTTAGTGTTTGATTGTTTGTGTTATGTTTGTATGTAAAAAAAAGGTTCAATAAAAATATTGTGGAAAAAAAAGTGATTACAAATCAGAACAAAGCTAAGACAAAACGTGACAAAAAAACTAAGCAACAGCACAACACAGACTGGATATGATAATCCTTATGTGATTTTACATGTCGTTTTGTATATATGTTTGGAGTATTTCTTCCTTTAGTTTTTGTTTAAATTGTCCAAGCGTACATGATTTTAATTCAGGTCCAAAAGTGTTCCACAATCTGAATCCTTGCACTGAGACACAGTGTTGCTTGGTGGTAGATCTCACTGAAGATTTTTGAAATATACATGTTCCTCTGAAATGATACTTTCTCCCTTATTTGGAACAACTTTTGGATATTTGCGGGCTGTGATAGATTCTTCACTTTAAACATTATTACTGCAGTTTTAAAATCAACCAGATCTTTCAACTTGAGAGCTTTTAATTTAAGAAAAAGTGGGTTTGTTGGTTCCCTGTAAGCATCTTTGTTTATTATTCTAATAGCTCTCTTCTGAAGCATAAAGACTGGATATATGTTTGTTTTGTATGTATTTCCCCATACTTCAGTACAATATGTCATGTATGGGAGTATTAATGAATGATACAAAGTATATAGTGTGGGTTGATTCAGCAAATATTTCACTCTGTGTTGTATTGCGATTGATTTGGATATTTTACCTTTAATATAATTAATATGTGACTTCCAACACAGTTTATCAATTATTACTCCAAGAAATTTAATTTCAGATACCCTTTCAATCTCTATACCATTTACACTGAGCTTAGATACTGAGTTGTGATGGTTGTTAAAAATTATAAATTTTGTCTTACTTAAATTGAGCGTTAATTAGTTTGAATCAAACCACAGTTTAAGCTTTCCTAATTCCTTTCCGAGTGTATCCAAAAGTTGTTCCAAATTGCTTCCATTACATAATAAAGTAGTGTCATCTGCAAACAATATTAAATCCATTTTTTCGAAACTTTACATATGTAGGGAGCTTGAAATGAAGAAGCGATGTGATTTTATAAATCAAGTTTTATTATCAGCTTCCAGTCCCTAACATGTCTCATCTCGATGCAGAAGCAGAATGAAGAGGTCGAGCGCAGTCAGACCTTCATACTTATACCCACACTCAACAAAAGACATTGCATATCAAAGCTGACATCCTGCATTAGCGTAATCCCTCTCCATTGTCCTCTCTCTCCTCCACCTGACCCTGGGTGGTCAGGAAGTTCGATCAGGTCTCCACCGCTGCGACTCCGTCTGCTCCTTGATCTTCGCCGGTGGTCGAGACCTCTTGTCCTGCTCTGAGACGTGAGGTCATTCTACATATGCAATCTCTAAACATTCCACTTATGTCTATACATATGTAGGTATGGATATATGAATAATATAAGCCACAGCCCCCCCCCCCCCCAAACGTCTAGGAAAAGGACAATCAAATTAAGTTTACAGCTTAAGATAACATCCATGACATATTATACTGTTATACATCTCGACAGGAAAAAGGAAAAATATCTTCAGCAGTCATGTTAACCTTCAAGTTATGCAGCATGATCCTGTTAAAAATTCAGTGGTAACAACAACAGTATAATTAATGTCACAAGTCAGCCTTAAAACTGCAACGGCACAATCCGACAACATAGTTAACCACTCTTTGACAATTTTACATCAGTCTATGTGTCGTCTGGGTTTTAATCTTCTCCTGAATCTGCTGTAGGCCCGCTTTGGCGTCCTGGCGGGACCGTCCTGTAAGGGATCTGCAGCTTGGGGAGGAGAGTGGTTATTTGTTCCCTGCAGGGGGACTGAGTCTTTTCTCTTGGGGAGTCTACCCCGCCAAGGCGCTCTCGCCACCCGTGCAGGCTCGTCGCTCAACAAGAAAGCAGGTTTAAGTCTGTCAATGCTGACTGTTTCTTTTCTGTCCCCTAAATCAAGCACAAAATGCTTATCACCAGGTTCCAGCACTCTGTATGGTCCGTCGTATGGAGGGTGGAGGGTTGGTTTTAAAGCTTCGTGCCTAACAAAAACGAACTCGGCGTTTTTCAAAGCTTGGGGGACAAAAACCCGCGGAAAAGAGTGATGTACGGGTCCGGGGAGCGTGTCCGGTCCCGTGCTGCTTAGGGGCCTCAGGGCTGGTAGGTGCCCGGGCTCTGGATGTTCTGGTAAGAACTCACCAGGGAGCCTGAGAGGTTGTGCAAAAACTAATTCTGCCGAGGAGGCGTCTAGATCCTCCTTAGGCGCAGAACGCAACCCTAATAAAACCCAGGGAAGTTTATTCACCCAATCTGTATCCGTTAGTGAGGCCCTGAGGGCGGCCTTTAAAGACCTATGAAAACGCTCGCATAACCCATTAGCCTGAGGGTGATACGTGGTGGTGCGATGAATTGTCGCCCCTAAGCTGCTGGCCATGGCTGACCACAGCTCTGAGACAAATTGAGGCCCCCTATCGGACGTGATGTCCGATGGGATGCCGAAACGCGCCACCCAGTTTGTTAAAAAAACGCGAGTGACTTCCGCGCCTGTGGTTGACGCCAGCGGGACCGCCTCCGGCCAGCGCGTGGTACAGTCTACCATTGTTAACAGGTGTGTGAACCCTTGCGACGACGGTAGTGGGCCCACGAGGTCGACGTGTACGTGGTCAAACCTCCTAGCTGGAATTCGGAAAGGTTCTAGAGGAGCTTTTGTGTGTTTGTGTATTTTGGCGCATTGGCAAGACATGCAAGTCCTTGCCCATTCCTTTACATTTTTAAGCAGGCCCGGCCAAACAAACTTCTCCGCGACCATTTTAACCGAGGGAGTGAACCGAGTCAAAAATGCGGCGGCACCACGCGGCTGGAACCACCGGGCGAGGCCGGCCGGTTGACACATCGCAGATTGGGGGGGAACGCCGTCACGCAAACCCCTTTCCTCCAGTCTTAACCCTGTTGGTCCAGACTGGAGCGCGCGCACGTCTGCGTCACTGCTTTGTTCCACTGCCATGGCCGCGTAATCTATCCCTACGTGGATTGGGGCCGCGTACGCATCCACGTTGGCCATGAGTTCTGCGGCTGCGGTAGTATAATCTGCTTCTTCGCGCTCTGATGATGTCACAGCGCGGGAGAGGCAGTCTGCTACCACATTAAGCTTGCCTGCCACATGTCGAATAACTGTGGTGAACTCTGAAATTGCAGCTAGTTGTCTTTGTTGCCTGCCTGACCATGGTTCTGAAATTTTAGCCATCGCAAAAGTGAGTGGTTTGTGGTCTACAAAAGCCGTGAAACGCCGCCCTTCCAGCCAGAACTGGAAGTGGCGGATGGATAAATGAAGCGCTAGCAGCTCCCTGTCAAAAGTGCTGTATTTGCGCTCAGTTTGGTTTAAAGATTTACTAAAAAATGCTAACGGTTGCCAGGTTCCGCCAACATGCTGTTCTACGACTGCCCCTATGGCCAGGTCTGAAGCGTCTGTGATTAACGCTATGCGGGCCGAGGGATCGGGGTGAACCAACAGTGTGGCATTCGCTAGTGCACTTTTTACTTCCGCGAAGGCGCGTTCCCGCTCCGGGGTCCATTCGACCGCATTGGAGGGCTTTTGTTTTCTGAGCGCGGCATATAGGGGCTGCATGAGTTGAGCTGCGCGGGGGAGGAAACGGTTGTAAAAATTCACCATTCCTAAAAATTCTTGTAGTGATCTGACCGTTTGTGGTCGTGGAAAATTTGCTACCGTGCGCACTTTGTCCGGCAATGGAACTGCCCCCTCTGGTGAAACTCTGTGTCCCAAAAAATCAATTTGTGACACGCCGAATCGGCATTTGGCTGGGTTGATTATTAACCCGTGCTCTTCTAGTCTCTGAAAAACTGTAGTGAGGTGTTGTTCGTGTTCTTCCTCTGACGAGCTGGCTACCAGAATATCGTCGAGGTAGACGAACACGAAGGGGAGGTCGCGTAATACCGCATCCATCATACGCTGAAAAGTTTGAGCAGTGCCTTTGAGGCCAAACGACTTTCGCAAAAATTCAAAAAGAACAAAAGGGGTTATTACAGCCGTTTTGGGAACGTCCTCTGGTCGAACCGGAACTTGGTGGTAGCCGCGGACCAGGTCTATTTTAGAGAAAATGCGCGCACCTGCCAGATGTAGTGAAAAATCTTGGATGTGAGGGATTGGGTAGCGGTCATGCGCTGTCGCATTGTTTAATCTGCGGTAATCACAGCAAGGTCTCCAAGAACCGTTGGTTTTCGGGACCATATGTAGTGGTGATGCCCAAGGGCTTTTCGAGTGCCGAATAATGCCCAATTTTTCTAGACTGGCAAACTCGTCGCGTGCTATGGCGAGCTTGGTCGCATCTAAGCGCCGAGCTTTGGCAAAAACAGGTGGGCCCATTGTGGGGATGAAGTGTTCAACCCCATGTTTCGCTACAGTCGCTGAAAATTTGGGAACTGTGAGTGCTGGAAATTGGGTGAGGAGTTGGTCAAACTTACCTCCTGCTGTGGTGACGCTGGCCTGCACGGGTGGTGGAAAGACTCGAGCTGAGCAGGGGATAGAAGAAAATGATAGTGCATTAACCAAGCGTCTATTTGCAAGATCAACTAACAACCCATGTGCACACAAGAAATCTGCGGCCAACAAGTTAAAACTCACCGCCGCTATAATAAATGTCCATCTATAGTTGCGGCCGTGAATGGACAGAGGTAGGTTTCTTTCACCGAAGGTGTCGATGATCGAGCCGTTAGCTGCCATCGCTCCGTTTCCACGGGGTCCCATTGCTCGGTCTGCGTTGGACGGGGTGATGAAGCTCACCTGAGCTCCAGTGTCGATGAGGAACTGTCTCCCGGAGTGTCCGTCAGTCACGTAGAGCAGCTTATTTGTCTCGCCAAGAGCCGTAGCTGCTAACGTTTTCCCGGCTTTGTCGTTTCCCGAGCTCTTGAAATTGCAGGGGGGCACGCATTTGTACGCCCTCTCGGCGAAACGTTGATGGTAATAGCAGAGGTCGTTCCGCTTGCTGCGCCTTGGTCGCGTCGCTGCCATGGTGGGTGGGCTCTGCTCTGTTGTCTGTGGATCTCCGCTGCTCTGGGCTTCCGCGCCGAGATCTGCAGATGCTGCTGTGGCCATCTGTTCGCCACAGGAGTTGGTGAGCCGCTGCACTTCTCGGGCCAGTGCGCGGAAGTCCCGCTGGGTGCTGCACCGCATGTTGGCCAGGGTCCCTCTCATGTGCGACGGCAGAGTGCTGAGGAAGATATGTTGGAAGAGGAAGTTGTCATTGTCTGCCTCCCTCAGCTGCAGCATGTCCTCCATGAGGGCCATCGGTCTGTGTCCTCTGTGGCCGTAAATCGCCAGAATCCTCCCTTCTCTTTCCTCGGCCGAGGGGACAAAGCTCTCGATGAGGGTCGCCTTCAGTTCTCTGTACGTGTCGTGGGCGGGCGGTTGTTGTATCACGCTCCGCATGCATCTTGATGTGGCGGCATCGAGCCTGGCGACAATGTGGTAGAATTTTGTTTCATCCGCCGTTATTCCCGCCAGTGCAAACTGAGCCTCAGCTTGCTGGAACCACGAGCTCGGGTCGTTTTGCCAGAACTCTGGGAGTTTGACGGTGACGGCGCTTGCCTGGGCCGTCTCTGATGTGTCTGCAGGGCGAGAACGCCTTTCTTCTGTTCTCGCGGCGGGGCTGGGGACGGTGCTTGGTTGAGCCCTCTCTGACGATTCTGCTGTGGGGGAACGTCTTCCATCCGTTCCCCTGTCTGCGTTGGCGACGGCGTTTGCCTGGGTCGCCTCTGATGAGCTTGTAGCGGGAGAACGTCTTTGGTCCATCCTCATGTCTGGTCACCAATGTAGGGAGCTTGAAATGAAGAAGCGATGTGATCTTATAAATCAAGTTTTATTATCAGCTTCCAGTCCCTAACATGTCTCATCTCGATGCAGAAGCAGAATGAAGAGGTCAAGCGCAGTCAGACCTTCATACTTATACCCACACTCAACAAAAGACATTGCATATCAAAGCTGACATCCTGCATTAGTGTAATCCCTCTCCATTGTCCTCTCTCTCCCCCACCTGACCCTGGGTGGTCAGGAAGTTCGATCAGGTCTCCACCGCTGCGACTCCGTCTGCTCCTTGATCTTCGCCGGTGGTCGAGACCTCTTGTCCTGCTCTGAGACGTGAGGTCATTCTACATATGCAATCTCTAAACATTCCACTTATGTCTATACATATGTAGGTATGGATATATGAATAATATAAGCCACACATATATCATTTATATACATATTGAATAACAATGGCCCCAAAACTGAACCCTGAGGGACTCCGCAAGTAACCTTCGGTAACTGCGAGTTTTTGCTACCAGCACATACATACTGATATCTGTTCTAAGTAACTACATAACCAGGACAGTGCTACCCTCCTAATACCATAATTTTGTAGTTTCTTTAACAATAATTTATGATCCACTGATATGATGATTCAACAGAAGACATATCAAAGATAGTTAATTATGACTGATATTTTGGGCTGTTCAGTGCAGGCCAGGGGCTCATCCTGTATTCCACACAGGTAGAGGCGCTTGTCTCCAAAAGGTGCTTTTTTCAACCAATCTGTTAGATAATTTAAAGGTAAAACTGTTATAGGCCATAATATTCACGATCTCCGATAACACAGTATGTTACTGAAGCAGATGGCCCTGAGCCATGTGAGAAAGAAAACTGGGTGTGTACGATAATTTTCCTCAAAATAAGATAATTTTAAGCCGCTGGTATGATACTTCAACATTTCCCATCTGGCAACACTGATACTGACACCTGTGCTGTAGGGCTTTGTCAGTGTTGCCAAGTCCACTTATTATAGGCAACTTTGGGCTTGTTTATCTCTAAAGTCGCTTGCAAATCTCATCAGTCACGGTTTGTGGGGTTTTGAGTTTGTTTTTTAATGTGTAGTTGCTTATTTAGACTTGCTTTGCTGTCTGTGTGACAACTCTCCCAGCTCCCAGCCTAAGTCATGCCCCCTCTACTTCCATATAGTGCCTGGTGAGGGAGATCGCTCAGGACTTCAAGACCGACCTGCGCTTCCAGAGCTCCGCCGTCATGGCTCTGACACCAACCTGTGCACCATCCACGCCAAGAGGGTCACCATCATGCCCAAAGACATCCAGCTGGCCCGCCGCATCCGCGGAGAGAGAGCTTAGACTTTCTGCTGCACATCCACCAACCACAATGCTCCGCACTGTGTGTCTATATATATATATATATATACAGTATATATATATAGTAATATGTACATATGTATACTAGCTGCTCTTGTTCTTTCTTGCCTTCTGATTGTTGCTCTGAGTGTTGCTATCCCTGTGCTGTTGCAATCCTGGAATTTCCCCATTGTGGGACTAATAAAGGCTTATCTTATCTTATCTTATCTTATCTTATCTTATATGGGACCTTAAATCAAATAAATTCTCTATGGACCTTTTCGCAAATGCATGATGGTCTCATCAATGCACTGGCTATATATTTCTAGAATTTTTTTTAATTTTAATATGTAAATTCTGATGGCAGGTTAAAGACTATTGTATTGTACAGTATACTAGTATTGCTTGGCACTCAACGAGACGCACAGAAATTGGAACGAACCCACACGCAGGATGATATTTGCAACATTTATTGAAGGAGATAACATATGTCCAAAAGAAGCCAAACTCAAAATGTAAAAATGAGAATACTTACAAGTCAGGAGACGAGGCTGAGGGTAAACAGATGAATGTCCCGAGGAGCACTCACGGGAAGGACATTCACTCACACTCAATGTAGCGGCAATAATAAAGAAAACTGACAGAGCTTAAATAGCAAATGGAGTGATCACAGAACAAGTGATTACCGGTGTGGAGGTGCCTGAACAGGAGGAAAGAACAATAACTGGAATCAGCTGAAAAGTGAGGGAGGAGCGGCTGGATTGACAGCTTGACAGGTGACACCCCCAGCAGAGCACACACCCGGAAGTCGCCTGACGGCTGTCAACCCAACAAAGCACATCAAACTATACATATGAAAAAACAAACATAATCACTGCAGACAGAAAGCAAATTACAAATAAACATGAACCTAAAAATAATTACAAAACAAGACCTGGCCAAAAACAACTGAACACAACTGGAGCAAATAAGAAGCAGAATAAAACTAAGAGGAACATCATAATATGATGAATATACTGAAGAAGCCACGAGACTGGGTCTGGTCGAAAGCTCAGCCCCAGCTCCTGACAGAGCCCCCACCTCAAGGGGTGTGCCCCAGACACCCAGAGTAACATCAAAAAGAAAAAACCTGTCCTCTTCCCCCGGCAGAGCACAACAATAACCCATCCAGGGTGGGCAATGGGGGAAACAGGCTAGGAGGGCGAGAAACAAAAGACCCACTCAGGACCCACACCCAAAAAAAAAAGATACAGAGTAAGGCCCCCCGCCCCAGGGAGCGTAAAAATTCGGGGGGCCGACCAGAGTCCCAGGCCCACTGGATGGTAGAGTAGAACTGATCAGGTGGCCTGCCAAAGTCCCAGACCAACCGGACGGCCAGATGATGCGAATCGGTGGCCTGTTGGAAAATATGTACCACCCGACCCGGCGGCTCAGTCTTTCTGGGGGCTGGCCTGAGTTCTTAAGCCACCAGGCCCGGAGAGGTGACCCAGGCGGCAGCTTCTCCACAGGCGGGCAACCTGATGGGAAACAGGACTGGGGGAGAGGGACCACGACAAAATCCGGTGGAAAAGGAGGAGGGGGAATCATGACGACGTCCGGCGGAGGAGAGAGAGGCACCACGACAGCATCAGGCAGGGAAGGAAGGGACACATGAAGGTGTCCGGCAGAGGAGGAAGGGGGACCATGATGCCCTTGATGGCCTCGGACGGGAGAGAAGTCACACCTACGGGGGTTCCAGTCTGGGATATTGTAGCACCCGCGGTGACCCTGGTCTGGAGCATAGCAGCACCGGAGGTGACCCCAGGCTGGAGCTTGGCAGAACCCTCAGCGGACCCCAGCTGGGCCAACGCTGCACCCACAGTGGGCCCTGGCCATGGCAGACCCAAACTGGAGTGCAGCACCCACGTGGGACTGATTCTGAGGCGCGGCACCCACAATGGTCCCCGGCCAGGACGCAGCACCCATGGAGACTCAGACTGAGGAGGAACCCAGACAATGGCCTCGGGCAGAGGACGAGCTGCACTTACGAAGGACCCGGCCTGGGCCATAGCTGCACCCACGGCGACCTCCACGGCGGGGAAAGCTGGACCTCTGACAACCTCCGGTGGCGAGCCTGGACCCACAGAGACCTCAGGTGGTACTGGAGACATCTCTGGTGACCCTGGGAGGAAGCTCAGACAAAACACATAGAGAAGCAAGGTCAGGGCCACCGGCAGCGGCAGAGCCCGGCGAGGCAAGCTCAGGTGCAGCGGGCGGCTGTACCCGGCTCTCCTCACCAAGAGCCAGGCAAGATTGCTCTAATAAGGAAAGGGGAAAGACAAAAGAGAGCACTTGCCTGAGCTCAAGCTCCACCGCCGTCCAGGACTCCCGATGATCCAGGCAATGTCATCTCAGGCTCGGCCCTCTGGAGGTCCAGCTCAGTGGGGGGGGGGGACACTGCTGTGGCAGCCCCCACAGCAGGCATGATGGTTATTGCAGTCCTCAGAGTCACAGGCGAAGGGGACCACACTGATGGCTTGTCGGCTGGGGGTCGGCTTTGTGCTGGCTTTGTAATGGTAATTTCCAGGGGCATGGCCTCCTCCGTTGTCCAGCCATCTTGTTCTGGAGCCGGTGGACACTCAGAGGGGAAAGCGGGAGACACGGAGAGGACAAATGGGGAAATATGGGTTGCAGCAGGCGAAGAGAGCTCAGGTGACTGCAAACCCTGAGTCTCTCTACCAGGGATCACGCAAGACAAATTATCAAAATTAGGAATGAAAAGAGATGAGACTTGCCTGCTCTCCTGGTGTGTGATGTTGCCTGCTGCAACAGGTGTTGAGCTGACCCTCTCCATGATCTCCACTAAAGAGGGTGTCGTTGGGGGACCCTGAGGAGCTGCCCCTGCCCCCACAGCCATGGGTGAAGCCAAAGAAGAAACAGCTGGCCTCTCACCAGTGGGGAAAGACGGTGGGGCGAAGCGAGGAGCAGCAGCTGCAGGAAAAGGAGGCGCTGGCAGAACAGCTGAGGAGAAAGAACATGAAGGATGCGTTGCTGTGGAATTCTTCTGCCTCGATGGGGGGAGAATAGCTGACTGAGAGGCGAGAGTAACCCTCTGGCGGTCCGAAGCTAGGAGTCGGTGCCGTGGAGTGGATGGAGCCAGTGGAGCAGGCACTGGCGTGCTGGGAACAAAGCAGGGCGTCTTCCGCAGAGCATGCTTCCACGTGGATGTCGCTGGAGGCGGTAAGGAGGAGGCTAAAGGCAGAGGTGGCAGCGGAGGAAGGGAGAAAGCGATCACCCGGGGATGGAGGCACACGCTGGGTCTAGCCTCCAACAGATTCGCTACTCCACCCCAACACAGCTCCTCCTTCCTACGGGATGAACAGTTCCGTGTGCCAATCACCAAGTCCTCGATCACGGCGACGAGCTCCAGCTCGTCCTGAGTCCACCTTCTCCTCCTCCGATCTGGCTTGCCTGAGGAAGGCATAGGAGCTTTGCCGTACGGGTAAGTGAAAAAAAGGAAAAATAAAATGCGTAGATATCTCCGCTGGGTTCTATTACTGGGCTGCTAGAGATTGGAACAAACCCACACGCAGGATGATATTTGCAGCAATTATTGAAGGAGATAACATATGTCCAAAAGGAGCCAAATTCAAAATGTAAAAACGAGAACACTTACAAGATGAAGCGCTCCTGAGCGACGAGGCAGAGGGTAAACAGATGAATGTCCCGAGGAGCACTCACGGGAAGGACATTCACTCACACTCAATGTAGCGGCAATAATAAAGAAAACTGACAGAGCTTAAATAGCAAATGGAGTGATCACAGAACAAGTGATTACCGGTGTGGAGGTGCCTGAACAGGAGGAAAGAACAATAACTGGAATCAGCTGAAAAGTGAGGGAGGAGCGGCTGGATTGACAGCTTGACAGGTGACACCCCCAGCAGAGCACACACCCGGAAGTCGCCTAACGGCTGTCAACCCAAAAAAGCACATCAAACTACACATACTGTATGAAAAAACAAACATAATCACTGCAGACAGAAAGCAAATTAAAAATAAACATGAATCCAAAAATAATTACAAAACAAGACCTGGCCAAAAACAACTGAACACAACTGGAGTGAATAAAAAGCAGAATAAAACTAAGAGGAACATGATAATGTGATGAATATACTGAAGAAGCCATGAGACTGGGTCTGGCCGAAACCTCAGCCCCAGCTCGTGACAGTTTCAGATCATCAAACAAATTTAAATATTAGACAAAGGTAACGCAAGTAAACACAAAATGCAGTTTTTAATTGAAGGTGTTTATTATTAAGGGTAAAAAAAAAAAATCCAAACCGATATGGCCCTGTGTGAAAAACTGATTGCCCCCCTGTTAAAACATAAATTAACTGTGGTTTATCACATCTTTGGAAAGCTGAGTTCAATTTTCTAGCCATTTCTAAAGCTTTGGGACTCCAGCGAACCACAGTGAGAGCCATTATCCACAAATGGCAAAAATATGGAACAGTAGTGAACCTTCCCAGGAGTGGCCGGCCGACCAAAATTACCCCAAGAGTGCAGCAATGACTCATCCAAGAGGTGACAAAAGACCCCACAACAACATCCAAAGAACTGCAGGTCTCACTTGCCTCAGTTAAGGTCAGTGTCCATGACTCCACCATAAGAAAGAAACTGGGCAAAAATGGCCTGCATGGCAGAGTTCCAAGACGAAAACCACTGCTGAGCAAAAAGAACATAAAGGCTCGTCTCAGTTTAGCCAAATAACATTTTGATGATCCCCAAGACTTTTGGGAAAATACTCTGTGGACTGACGAGACAAAAGTTGAACTTTTTAGAAGGTGTGTGTCCCATTACATCTGGCGTAAAAGTAACACAGCATTTCAGAAAAGGAACATCATACCAACAGTAAAATATGGTGGTGGTAGTGTGATGGTCTGGGGCTGTTTTGCTGCTTCAGGACCTGGAAGACTTGCTGTGGTAAATGGAAGCATGAATTCTGCTGTCTACCAAAAAATCCTGAAGGAGAATGTCCAGCCATCTGTTCGTGACCTCAAGTTGAAGCACACTTTGGTTCTGCAGCAGGACAATGATCCAAAACACACCAGCAAGTCCATCTCTGAATGGCTTAAGAAAAACAAAATGAAGACTGTGGAGTGGCCTAGTCAAAGTCCTGACCTGAATCTGACTGAAATGCTGTGGCATGATCTTAAAAAGGCGGTTCATGCTTGAAAACCCTCCAATGTGGCTGAATTACAACAATTCTGCAAAGACGAGTGTGCCAAAATTCCTCCACAGCACTGTAACAGACTCATTGCCAGTTGCCAACACTTGATTGCAGTTGTTGCTGCTAAGGGTGGCCAACCAGTTATTAAGTTTAGGGGGTAATCACTTTTTCACACAGGGCCATGTAGGGTTGGATTTTTTTTCCCCTTAATCATAAACACCTTGATTTAAAAACTGCATTTTGTGTTTACTTGTGTTATGTTTGTCTAATATTTAAATTTGTTTGATGATCTGAAACATTTAAGTGTGACAAACATACAAAAAAATGAGAAATCAGGAAGGGGGCAAACACTTTTTCATACTACTGTCTGTATTACCATGAATATAGCTTTACAAGATTATAACTCGAAAACAATGGTCCTAATTTATCTAACAGAAAAATAGTCTTAGGCAATTCAATGCAAAGTCCGGTATTTATCAACCTGAATGTGATCATGCTGCTCAAATCTCATGACAGATCTGATGCAGTGTAGAATTATTTGATCATATCAGGTGATATGAGCAGTGCATCCATATACTGAGTAATACTATATCCTCAGATTGTACAGTATGGAACAGTGATCAGTTTGCCTTGTGTTAGATTTAGATGAATGTTTTAAGGATTTACTATGAAGATTAGAGGCAGCTTTTAGTAATTATAAATGTTCTATACACATTTATATTACTGCAGCCAAAACAGAGGATTTAAGCAGAAAATCTAATTGATCAGATGCAGAAACCTGAATTACACTTTTAGCTCCTGAAATTTAAAATATTTTTCATACAGCTGTGATTGGGCTCAGAGCTTTTAAAGAATGTAATTTTCATCTTTCTTTTGTGCACCGGAGTGCAGAGAGTCACCATATCCAGTGTCGGTACTGTGGTAAATTAATTCTACAAAGATACATTGCGGTAAATTTGCCTATTCTAAGAAGATATTTCTTTGACTGAGTCTGGTGTCACCAATTAATAACTGGTATCCATCATGGATTTTCCGATTAACTCCACTGGTAAACTAACGCATCAGGCTCAGCAGCACAGCGCTCACAGCACCACTGCAGTGACTGTATACAGTCACCATATCGGGTTAAATAAATAAATTTACCTGTATGAATGCTGTATGACAGAGCAAGTCATGAAAGGATTTTCACTCCCGCTCTGAATAATATCACACAGGAGAACTCTAAAAAACAGCTGTGGGCACAGCTGAGGGAAGGGGAGGAAGGGGGATATATATTTTTTTTCTTTTTTCCACAATATTATTTTATTGAACCTTTTTTAACAAACATGACACAAACAATCAAACACTAACACAAAAGTAATTTAAAAATAAAAGAAAAAAAATGTACTAAAAACACTAACAACCATTAACAAAAGCAAGTCATCAACAATGCTCCTCTGTTAAGTCTAGGTAATCCATTACATAAGTATACATATTATACATTCACCAGTTTGGAATTTACAAGGTCCACACACATCATTCACCTTCTTCTTCAGAAGTTATGTTTAATTTCTTTACATAATCAATGAAAGGTCTCCATATATTCTCAAACACATTTTCCTTTGATTTCAGTATGTATGTTATTCTTTCTAGTAGAAGGTTTGTTAACATCTGTCTTAACCACTGAGTCACATCTGGTCAGTGAGTCTTTTTCCACAATAGTGCAATACATTTTTTGGCATTAAGCAAACTGAGGTCTATGAATGTTCTTTCACTCTTATTAAAGTTATGCTTTTCTGGATACAGACCCAACAAAAACAGTTTAGAGTTCAATATGAATTGTTTTGAAGTTATTTTTTCTATTGTTACCCTCACCTCTTCCCAAAACATTCTAATTTTTCTACATTCCCATAAACAATGAAATAGGGTTCCTTTACTTTCCATACATTTTGTGCACGTATCTGGTATGTTTTTGTTATATCTATTTAACTCCACCGGTGTAACATACATCCGCATTAACCATTTAAAATGTATCAATTTAAGACGTACATTTATTGATTTGGTTTGAGCTTCTGTACAAGCCAATTCCCATTGTTCCTCTGAAATTTCAGTTTGCAGGTCTTCTTTCCAATAATTCATTCTTTTCTGTGAGTTTTCACTTGAGGATAGTGTCAATGAGTTATAAAACTCTGAAATAATACCCTTTCTCTTACTATCTTTCGTCAAAATTTTTTCCAAGGAAGAATAAGTAGGTCGGGTGAGAGCATTATTTTGATTTGATCGAATAAAATTCCTAAGCTGAAGATATTTTAAAAAATGTGTTCTATTAAGATTAAATTTGATCCTCAGTTCTTCAAAAGACATTAAGTCTTGAATCTTTTGAATCCCTTTTAAATTCCATACTTTAAATACAGCATTCGCTCTCCCTGGTGTAAAATATTGATTACCCCATACTGGGCTAAATTGTGACAATAAGTGTGGTTCTTTTAAATATTTTTTGATTTCACACCATATTTTGATCATATGCTTTACAATAGGATTTTTAACTTGTTTCTGTAATTTTTTAGCCGAGTCTGAGTATATGAATAAGGGAAGAGGTAAAGGTAAATTGTATGATTCCATTTCAGTCCAGTGAGGGGGATCATTTGATGAAAAATAATATGTCATAGACCTCAGTTGTGATGACCAGTAATACAACATAAAGTTTGGACATTTCAGACCTCCACAATCAAATGGTAAATATAGTAAGGACAGACGTAATCTAGCCTTCCTATTGTTCCATAAAAATTCCACTAACTTTTTTTTAATTCTTGAGAATAGATCTGAAGGTGGTGGTAAAGGAATGTATTGAAAAAAATAAAGTATTTTGGGTAAGATATTACTTTTAAGTATATTAATTCTCCCGATCATCGACATTGGTAGTGACATCCATCTCTGAAGCAACTCATTAATATCTGTCATTAAGGGTTCATAGTTGGCACTGGCGACTGATTCTAACTTAGGCACAATTTGAATTCCTAAATATTTAAACTGATTTACAACATTGAATTGATTTGCCTCAGGAGCTGGGTGATTTCTCTGGGTCTCATTTAGCATTAATATTGAAGATTTAGTTTTATTTATTTTATATCCTGATATTTCCCCAAAGTTCTTTATTAAATTTAACAAGGTCGGAATTGATTTTTTAAGATTCGACATAAACAAAATTATGTCATCAGCATACAGGGAGATTTTATGTTCTGTTGGTCCTACTTTAATTCCATATATTTGTGGATGTAAACGTACTGCCATCGCTAAAGGTTCAATTGCCATAGTAAACAGTAAAGGTGAAAGTGGACAGCCTTGTCGACATCCTCTATTGATTTTTATTGATTTTGAGATATTGCTGTTTGTTAGGATTTCTGCTGTAGCATTATTGTATATTATCTGAACCCATTTTATGAAATTATTTCCAAGTCCAAACCTTTGTAGGACTTCAAAAAGAAAGGGCCATTCGACCCTATCAAAGGCCTTTTCAGCGTCCAATGATAGGAGAGCTGTATCCGGTGCTTCTTTATTAGAATAAATAATATTAAATAGCCTTCTTACATTATGGAAGCCTTGTCTTCCCATTATAAAGCCATTCTGATCTCGGTTAATAATATTTGGTAATATTTCTTGTAGTCGTCTTGCTAAAATTTTACAGATTATCTTAAGGTAAGCATTTAATAGGCTTATTGGTCTCATGTTTTCACATTTATTAGAGGGTTTACCTGGTTTTGGCAACAGTATAATTAAGGCATTATTCATGTATGGTGGTAAATTACTATTTTGAAATGCTTCTAAAACCATTTCCAAAAATGGTTTTATTAATTTATTCTTACATTTTTTATAGAGGTCAACTGGAAGACCATCTGGTCCCGCACTTTTTCCTGATTTCATATTATCAATGGCTAGCCCAACTTCTTCTTGACTAATTTTTGACTCCAGTATCTCCCTATTTTCATTTGGAATACACGGTATAGATAATCCGTCCAAAAACCCATTTAGTTTTGTTAAGTCAGTTTCATTTTTTGTATCATATAGTTTTTCATAATAATCTCTAAAGGCACTATTAATTGCTAAAGGATCTACAACTGCCTGTCCGTTACTTATAATACTGGTAATTGGTGTTTTAAATTCTAATTGTTTAATCTGCCATGCCAATAATTTTCCTGATTTTTCACCTTGTTCATAAAAGGTTTGCTTCAATCTTAGAAGACTCGAGGCAGCTCTATTCGCTGATTTTTTTGTCATATTCAGCTCTCAGAATCAGTAATTCGTTCTCTAATTTTGGATTACTTCCTGCATACACTTTTTCTTGAAAAATTTTTATTTTACGTTCCAATTGGACTCTCTCCTCTCGAGTCTTCTTAGATTTTAAACCTGTATAAATAATAATATGCCCCCTAATAAAAGCTATGAAAGCTTCCCACTTTATACATGCTGATGTTTGTGTACTATTGATATCAAAGAACTCATCTATCTGTTTTTCTACATACTTAACAAATTCCTCATCCTGAAGCCATTTATGCTGAAATTGCCACCTACCTGGAACCTTTGTCAATTTCTTATCTACATATATTAGACAGCAGGGAGCGTGATCAGATATCACGATGTTATCATAGAAACAGTTTTGAATCTTGGACCTTAATTCTGTGGAGATCAAAAAATAGTCAATACGTGAGAATGTCTTGTAGGTATTAGAATAACAAGAGTAGGCTTTGACTTGTGGTTTCATTTCTCTCCATATATCTAGCAATTCTTTCATAAAATGATTAATGGTCATCCTACATCCATTGTGCGTACAGTCCAGTCCTGTTGATCTATCTATACTGGGATTCAATGTACAATTAAAATCCCCTGCTATTATTATGTTGCCCTGTGAGTGATGCTAAAGTAAGAAATAAATTAACGAAGAAGTTTTGATCATCTATATCGGGACCGTATAAGTTCACCAGATTTATATTTTCTAATAACAAAGATCCTTGGATGATTAGATATCTTCCCAATTTATCTCCAATTACATTTTTCACTTGAAATGGGACTGTTTTATGTATGAGAGTCATAACTCCCCTGGCTTGGGATGAAAATGATGAGGTGAACACACTTCCCTGCCATCTTCTCCTTATTCTTTTTACATCCTCCTCTATTAGATGAGTTTCTTGTAAAAACACAATTTTTGAACCTATGTCTTTTATTTTATTCATAACTTGTTTAAGTTTTTTTTAGATTTTGTAGACCTCTGGTATTCCATGAAGTTAAATTAAGATTAACACTTTGGTCTATGATCAAAAAGAGTTTGAGATTACCTTGCAAAATAAACATGCTCATACAAGCAAAAACATGGATGGTTGAACATTCATCCCACAAACTACACAAAAACAAATTCCTCCTCCCCACATTCGTGGTAATCCCCCCAAAATCAAAAAAAAAATAATTCCGTCTCCCGTTATAGCCAGTGACTGCTCCTCACCTGTGAGGATCAGTCAAACCACTCACTCTTTTCTCCTCTCAATCACCCTGACTCTGCTACTTTTAATGACATGACATTAACTCTCTTCTGCAGTTTTTCCAACTTAAATCCAAAATTTTATAGCAACTTTGTACATCATAGCTTTTTTTTAATATATAATACAATCTATATTTTGTAGACATGCTATATGTTTCACATCAGTCAGATACTTGTACACATACATATTCTACCTTTATATCTTGTTCTTGCTTCATGCTTAGCTCCCGCCAGTCTCTTCTTGGATCTGCTTGATAACCTCCTGCGCCTCCTGAGGGGTCTTGAAGATATGGGTTCTCCCTTTATATGTGACCAGCAGTCTTGCCGGATGAATCACTCCGTGACGAATCCCGAGGTTGCGCAGCTCTTTACGGGCGGGGTCAAACTGTTGTTGAATTCCTGTGGCCAAATCTGGGTAGAACCGCACCTGTTGATCCTGGTATTTGATTTCTCCTTTAGCACGCGCTGCGTTGGTGACCGTCATCTTGTCTCTGTAGTTGAGGAACTTCATAATCAGCGTCCTCGGTGGTGTCTTATTATCTCTCGGTGGGCCGATTCGGTGAGCGCTCTCCAAGACGACCGATGACTGCAGATCCGCGTTGTTCAGTGCCTCTGGAATCCACTTTTCCAAAAAGGAACATGTATCCTGTCCCTCCGTACCCTCCGGGAGGCCCACCAGCCTTAAATTATTCTGTTGCGACTGGGATTCTAAGTCCAGGACATTATCTTCCAGACGTTTATTTTTTAATTCCAATGTTTGGACCTTTAATTGTAGGCTGGTGACGTCATCTTCAGCGTTGGAGATTCGGAGCTCCGCCTGCGATACTCGTTCCATACAGTCGCTTATTTCTTTTCTCATTCCTTCTATCGCTGCTATAATCCCATCAAATTTAGATGAAAAGTCTGCTCTCATAGAGCTGATAGCAGCAAGTACCACATTCGTTCCCTCCTCGGCAGTCACCGCTCCGCCGCTAGCTCCCTCCTCCGCCATAGTCCCTGGAGATTTTTCTGCTTCGTCACAAGCGTGGAAGTCTGTTAACGTGGATTGTCTCGACGAATCAGTTTTTCCTCCACCTGATTTCACAGCCTTGGTTTTTACCATATCCGCGCCTAAACGCTAAGATAGGTTTTTGTTCCAATTGAGAGAGTTTTAGCCTACTTTTTATTTTTAGGAGCAGAGCAGAGTGAAACACGTCTTCCTACGTGGCCGCCATAACCGCAAGTCCCCAAGAGGGAGATATTTTTACTCTCTTCTAAAATATAAGTATAAATTCTTATGTTGTAGCACCTTGGGAGAGCCTGATTGTTTAGCATCTCAGACAGGAGACAGTGGGAACAATGAGCAGGGGATTCCTGGTGAGATAGCAGGGAGGTGTCAAGGATGAGGGGGTTGAATGCAATGTGATACGAAGGTCATCTTGTGTGTGGGAAAATGCCATGAAACTTAAGAGAGGAGTTTCTGCTGGAGTATTCATTCTGTTCTGTGCTTGAGATGTGCGAGTGTGTAATAAATCGTCTGAAATAAATCTGCCTCTTCATTTACACGCTCCACACTGGTGACCCAAGACGTATTATGGAACACGAGGCAAGATCCCCGGAGCCGGCCCCGACTGGAACCCCCAGCCACGCATGTGCGGTTTCAGTCAAGCTACCGGATTTCTGGCAGCACAACCCGCGCTCTTGGTTCCACCTCACCGAGGCTCAGTTCGCCCTCCGGGGAGTAACGGCAGATGACACCAAATTCTACCCTGTGGTCGCAGCGCTCGACGCCCGCACAGCTCAACAGGTAGCGAGCCTGCTCGATCAGCCACCAGCCGGCAACAGATACGAGGTGCTCAAGGCTGCGCTCATCCAGCGCTACACGCTCTCGGACTGTGAGAGAGCAGAGAGGCTCCTGACACGGACCGAGTTAGGAGATGGTTCGGCCGTAGACCACATGGAGAAGATGCTGGCGTTAATGGGCACGGATGACAAGCACTTTCTGTTTGCCCACCTCTTCCTCCGGAACCTTCCGACAGCGGCAAGAGTGGCCCTAGCCAATTCGCCGTTGCTGGCCGCGCGGGACTACCGTGCACTAGCCCAGGAGGCAGACCAGATCATCATCGCCACCAGGGCGATCACAGTCAACGCGGCAGCGGCGGAGCCCAGCGAGACGACCAGAGGAGGCGAGGAGCCACCGACGGTTGCAGCAGCGGGGGCCAAGGAGCGCGAGAGAGACACGCTCTACTTCTACTACCGCCGCTTCGGAGAGAAGGCACGCAGATATGCGCCACCGTGCCAATTCAAGCGCTCAGGAAACACCAAGACCAGGGGTCAGTAGCAGCTGCGACCCTCGGGGAAGAGAACAAACTGCTCTACCTGACGGACGCACGCTTGGGGAGGCGTTTCCTCGTGGACACCGGAGCCCAGAAGAGCTTCATCCGGCTGACCTACGCTGACCGGCTGGCAGGATCTAGCGGCCCCAGGATGTTGGCAGCAAACGGCTCGGATATTAAGACCTTTGGTGAGAGGACTCTGCTCTTATCTCTACACAGCCGTACATATGAGTGGACTTTTGTCATAGCAGCACTGAATTACCATATACTGGGGGCTGATTTTCTGTGTGCACATGGTTTACTGGTTGATGTTGCTAACAGGCGCCTGGTTAATGCACTGTCCTTTGATTCTCTCCCCTGTATAGCTCGAGTGACCCAGCCAACAGCACAAGCCAACGTCACAGCTACAGGCGGTAAGTTCCACACACTGCTCACTCAGTTCCCAGCACTCACGGTCCCGACGTATTCCGCGGCCATTGCTAAACATGGGGTGGAGCACTTTATCACCACCACCGGGACGCCCATCTTTGCACGACCTCGGTGCTTGGACACAGTTAAACTGGCCATAGCGCGCGAGGAGTTCGCCAACCTGGAAAGGTTGGGCATCATCAGGCGCTCAAACAGCCCATGGGCATCCCCGCTACACATGGTCCCTAAGGCTGAGGGTTCGTGGCGACCGTGCGGGGATTTCCGCAGGTTGAACAATGCCACAGCGCACAACCGCTACCCAATTCCCCACATACAGGATTTTTCCGTTCACCTTGCCAGAGCGCGCATTTTTTCCAAAATAGACCTGGTCCACGGTTACCACCAAGTCCCAGTGCGCGCTGAGGACATATCCAAAACAGCGGTAATAACTCCATTCTGTTTATTCGAGTTCCTGCGCATGCCATTCGGGTTAAAAGGAGCGGCACAGACGTTCCAGCGCATGATGGATGCAGTGCTGCACGATCTCCCGTTCGTGTTCGTCTACCTGGACAATATCCTGGTAGCCAGTGCGTCCGAAGATGAACACGAAACCCACCTCACGACGGTTTTCCGGAGGTTGGAGGAGCACGGGTTAATAATCAACCCGGCGAAATGTCAGTTCGGCGTGATGGAGATTGATTTTTTGGGGCACCGCGTCTCTACCGAAGGAGCGATCCCGCTGCCTGACAAAGTGCGCGTTGTGGCAGATTTTCCCCGGCCTCAGACGGTCAGGGTGCTGCAGGAATTTTTGGGAATGGTGAACTTTTATAACCGTTTCCTTCCCCGCACGGCGCAGCTCATGCAACCATTATACGCCGCGCTCAAGAAACAGAAACCCGCGGATAGGGTTGAATGGTCCCCGGAGCGAGAGCGGGCGTTCTCGGAAGTTAAAGCAGCTCTGGCAAACGCCGCACTGCTGGTGCATCCAGACCCGACGGCCCGCATAGCGCTCACCACCGACGCTTCAGACGTGGCCATAGGGGCTGTCGTGGAGCAGCGTGTCGCCGGGGCTTGGCAGCCGCTGGCTTTTTTCAGCAGAACTTTGCGCGACAGCGAACGTAAATACAGCGCGTTCCACAGAGAGTTGCTGGCCCTTCACCTGGCCATTCGCCACTTCCAGTTCTGGCTAGAAGGGCGCTGCTTCACCGCGTTCGTAGACCACAAGCCGCTAACATTCGCAATGGCCAAGGTTTCGGAACCGTGGTCGGGCAGGCAGCAGAGACAGCTGGCCGCAATCTCAGAGTTTACTACCGATAATCAGCATGTGTCTGGTAAACTGAATGTGGTGGCGGACTGCCTCTCGCGTGCCGTAGTGGCCCCCGTCTGCGTGGGGATGGACTACGCAGCCATGGCCGCAGAGCAGATTAGCGATGCAGATGTGCGCGTGCTCCAGTCTGGACCAACAGGGTTAAGGCTGGAGAGCAGGGTGCTGCAGGATGGCACCCCCCCCCCCCCACCACCAATCTGCGATGTCTCCACGGGTCGCCCGCGTCCGGTGGTCCCGGCCGCGTGGCGCCACCGCGTGTTTGAGTCGGTTCACACTCTGGCGCACCCAGAAGTGCGCGCGTCGGTCAAAATGGTGGGAGAGAAATTTGTGTGGCCGAGCCTACGCAAACAAGTGAAAGAGTGGGCTGCAGCCTGTGTGGCGTGCCAACGAGCCAAAGTACACAGACACACGAAGGCTCCCTTGGAGCCATTTCGTATTCCGGCTAAGAGGTTCGACCACGTTCACGTGGACCTCGTGGGCCCCCTCCCGCCATCACAGGGGTGCACGCACCTCCTGACAATTGTGGACCGCACCACGCGCTGGCCAGTAGCGGTCCCGCTGGCGGCAACCACGTCCGCGGATGTAGCGCGCGCTTTTTTAACAGCATGGATGGCGCATTTTGGAGTCCCATCGGACATTACGTCCGACAGGGGCCCACAATTTGTCTCCGAACTCCGGTCCGCGATGGCCCACAGCCTGGGTATTACAATTCACCGGACAACCGCGTACAACCCACAGGCTAATGGGTTATGCGAGCGTTTTCATAGATCACTGAAAGCGGCACTCAGGGCTTCATTGACGGATGCAAATTGGGTAGACAGGCTGCCGTGGGTTCTATTGGGGTTGCGCTCCATGCCGAAAGAGGATCTGGAAGCTTCCCCGGCAGAGCTCGTTTTTGCGCAGCCATTACGGCTGCCCGGGGAATTTCTACCAGATAATCCCGCGCCGGGCAGCTGCCCGTCTCAGCTTTTGCAGTGTAGCACAAACACAGGCACGCTGCCGGGCCCTGCCCACCACAGTTTTCCGCGTGTTTTTGTGCCTAAAACTTTGAAGAACGCGGAGTTCGTGTTTGCACCCACCCTATGATGGACCGTTCAGAGTGCTGGAAACAGAGGATAAGCATTTTTTGCTAGACTTGGGGGGTAGAAGGGAAAAAATTGGCATAGACAGACTCAAACCCGCTTTCATTGTGGCGGACGAGCAGGTGCTGCTGGCAAGGGCCCCTCGGCGTGGAAGACCCCCACGGAGAGCTCCCCAGGGAAACGATTCACCAGAGCAGCCACACGGACAGACCGAAGTGGCTCCCCCCCTAGCAACAGCCCCCCATAGGCACGGCAACGCCGCGGAGGCGGTAAACTCCGGTTACAGCAGATACGGGAGAAGACGGAAGCCCAAGCAGCATGTGGACTGATGTTCAATTTTTCTATCACAGCATGTGGACTGTTATTCTATTGTCCTATCTAAGATGCTGGGGGGGGTGTAGCACCTTGGGAGAGCCTGATTGTTTAGCATCTCAGACAGGAGACAGTGGGAACAAAGAGCAGGGGATTCCTGGTGAGAATAGCAGGGAGGTGTCAAGGATGAGGGGGTTGAATGCAGTGTGACGCGAAGGTCATCTTGTGTGTGGGAAAATGCCATGAAACTTAAGAGAGGAGTTTCTGCTGGAGTATTCATTCTGTTCTGTGCTTGAGATGTGCAAGTGTGTAATAAATTGTCTGAAATAAATCTGCCTCTTCATTTACACGCTCCACAATGTTTGACATATACGTATATGTTTAAAATGACCAGATAACTAACACTTAAAACACTTTATTCACTTATTTTCACCAATGCTTGTAACCGAACCGATGAGCTTTTACATCGTAAATCATGGCTGTATAAATTTTAATTATTTCCATCAGCCTGAGTTCACCCCAATGTTGTGCATCATGGATTTCATTCCCACCGTCCGTCCATCCATCCATCCATCCATCCATCCATCTTCTACCGCTTTTCCTGCCCAGACATCCCTCTCCCCAACCACCTGCTCCAGCTCTTCAGAGAGGATACCAAGGCGTTCCCAGACCAGCTGGGAGACATAGTCTCTCCACCAAGTCCTGGGTCTGCCCCGGGGTCTCCTCCCAGTGGGACGTGCCCGAAACACCTCAAGTGGGAGGCGTCCAGGAGGCATCCTAATCAGATGCCCATACCACCTCAACTGACTCCTTTCAATGTGGAGGAGCAGCGGTTCTACTCTGAGCCTCTCCCGGATGACTGAGCTTATCACCCTGTCTCTGAGGGTGAGTCCAGCAATCCTACGGAGAAAGCTCATTTCAGCCGCTTGTATCCGCGATCTTGTTCTTTCGGTCATTACCCAAAACTCGTGACCATAGGTGAGAGTAGGAACATAGATTGACTGGGAAATCGACAGCTTTGCCTTAGAACTAAGCTCCCTCTTCACCACAACAGATCGGTACAATGTCCGCATCACTGCAGATGCTGCTCCAAGCAGCATCCCACCATCTGTCTTCCACCTTTAATGAAAGTTTTAATGCCGCCACACGCTACTTTATTTTTATTAATCCTCAGATGGTGATCAGCTGGTCAAACCAACGGTGTTGTGCAACACCTGTGTCCTCCTAAACATGGTTCTTTAGCATTAAACTAGTACTTACCCGTGCATACCCGTCCATGCCCGTAGAAACCAAGTATAAGCAAGTATTTCTGCATGCCCGTTGCTGGAGGGTCTCCTCCTGTCTCAGACGGCTGTGTTGTTCACAGTCATTGCCTGCGGCGTACTGCTGGAACCTGAGGTGTTTCATCTTCAAGGCATCTTTTCTAACGTGCAGCAGTTCTCATTCTATTGCTCTCCATCTGGTGGGTCTTCTTCTTCATTCAGACCACTGGTTGAGGGGTAGGTGCGTCGTAATTCCAGTTCATGGGCAGGATCATGAAAATAGATTTGAGTAAAAAGTGGCTTTCGTCCCTATTCAGGAAGGCCCGTGCATGCCCGTAGAAACCCAGAAACCACCTCTTTAAAAACAACATTGCTGAGAAAGCAATGCTTTTGCTTAGTTTCTTCATCTTGAGTCCGTAGAGTCCTATGTTGCCTGATATCATCGGATCATCATAGGACATCATGCAGAGACCATAGGGAGTTGACATCATATCTTTTAGGGTCATCGTAGGACATCATGCATCATAGGACATCATGCAGACATCATAAGTCGTCATATGATGTGCTCTGTCTATGTGCCGTCATATAGACATCATATCTTTATGACGGCATCGTGAGTTCTATGATGCTTGAGATCATAGGATCATCATAGGACATCAGGCAGACAAACCCAGAAACCACCTCTTTAAAAATGATATTGCTGAGAAAGCGACGCTTTTGCTTAGTTTCTTTATCTTGAGCCCACAGAAACCCAGAAACCACCTCTTTAAAAACCACATAGCTGAAAAAGCAACGCTTTTGCTTAGTTTCTTCATCTTGAGCAAGAATACGAAGACTGCTTGATCTGGCAACTCTGCTCGCGGCAACGCAAAATTGACCATGGCTGCAGATATCTGTTGTGCAGAAAACAGGAACGCGCTATAAAGACTGGCCCTGTGACTTATTCACCTTGCCAATTTTGAGCCATATGACATCATAAAGACACAGTAGTCTTCTAGGCATCGTGAGTGATGGTCAAAATGACATCATAAAGACACATTTGTCTATATGATGGCATCGCGAGTCCTATGTTGCCTGATATCGTTGGATCATCATAGGACATCATGCAGACGTCATAGGGCATTGTATGATATGCTATGTCTATATGACGTCATATAGACATCTTATCTTTTAAGATAAGATAAGATAAGCCTTTATTAGTCCCACAATGGGGAAATTCCAGGATTGCAACAGCACAGGGATAGCAACACTCAGAGCAACAATCAGAAGGCAAGAAAAAACAACATCTAGTAAACATATGTCCATATTACTATAAATGTATATATATAGACACACAGTGTGGAGCATTATGGTTGGTGAATGTGCAGCAGAAAGTCTAAGCTCTCTGGCCAGCTGGAAGTCTTTGGGCATGATGGTGACCCCCTTAGTGAAGAAGAGACCACCAGGTGGGCCTCGCTGGTCTCCTGCAGAGCCATGACAGCGAAGCTCAGGAAACGCAGAACGGTCTTGAAGTCCTGAGCGATCTCCCTCACCAGGCGCTGGACGGGCAGCTTACGGATGAGCAGCTCCGTGGATTTCTGGTAGCGACGGATCTCTCTCAGAGCCACGGGCCTGTGACGGCGAGGCCTCTTCACTCTGCCGGTGGCCGGAGCGCCTCTCCGAGCAGCCCTGGTGGCTAGCTGTCTCCCGGGGGGCTTCTTCCTCCAGTAGATTTTACGGGCGGTCTGCTTGGTTCTTGCCATCGCTCTTTATTATTCTGTCTTATATTTCTTGCATGCCGCCTAAACTCCAGCCCGGCACCCGCGTCGTTTTCGCTACAGCTCCCGGTATGTCGAGTTTCCCATTAGCACCGGGCGGCGGCCAAGTGCTAGCTAGCACTAGCTCCTCCCCGCTGTAACGTCTCCCACTGCAAACCGTGGCTCCGTCCGCCGACCCGGGAAACCCCCGGGGCGATCCGTGCATCCGTGATATACATACAGAGTGAAAGGTGTAGAAAGAAGAAGGAAGATAAAAAAAAGGCTGTTGCAACGGGCAGCCTACTCGTGTGGCGCCACCGGTCCAGCGGGTGGCGGACCGGTGGCCATCATTTAGGGTCATCGTAGGACATCATGCATCATAGGACATCATAGGCTGTCCTATGATGTGCTCTGTCCGTGTGTTGTCACATAGACATCATATCTTTATGATGGCATTGCGAGTCCTGTGATGCCTGAGATCATAGGATCATCATAGGACATCAGGCAGACATCACAGGTCGTCCTATGATGTCCTATAAATGTGACAGACACACACACACGCACAGATTTCATGAATTTACAGTGGGGCAAAAAAGTATTTAGTCAGCCGCCAATTGTGCAAGTTCTCCCACTTAAAAGATGAGAGAGGTCTCCAATTTTCATCATAGGTATACCTCAACTATGAGAGACAAAATGAGAAAAAAAAATCCAGAAAATCACATTGTCTGATTTTTAAAGAATTTATTTGCAAATTATGGTGGAAAATAAGTATTTGGTCAATAACAAAAGTTCATCTCAATACTTTGTTACAGTGGGGTAAAAAAAGTATTTAGTCAGCCACCAATTGTGCAAGTTCTCCCACTTAAAAAATGAGAGAGGTCTCCAATTTTCATCATAGGTATACCTCAACTATGAGAGACAAAATGAGAAGAAAAAAAAAATCCAGAAAATCACATTGAAGGATTTTTAATGAATTAATTGGTAAATTCCTCGGTAAAATAAGAATTCGGTCAATAACAAAAGTTCATCTCAATACTTTGTTATATACCCTTTGTTGGCAATGACAGAGGTCAAACGTTTTCTGTAAGTCTTCACAAGGTTTTCACACACTGTTGCTGGTATTTTGGCCCATTCCTCCATGCAGATCTCCTCCAGAGCAGTGATGTTTTGGGGCTGTCGCTGGGCAACACAGACTTTAAACTCCCTCCAAAGATTTTCTATGGGGTTGAGATCTGGAGACTGGCTAGGCCACTCCAGGACCTTGAAATGCTTCTTACAAAGCCACTCCTTCGTTGCCTGGGTGGTGTGTTTGGGATCATTGTCATGCTGAAAGACCCAGCCACGTTTCATCTTCAATGCCCTTGCTGATGGAAGGAGGTTTTCACTCAAAATCTCACGATACATGACCCCATTCATTCTTTCCTTTACACGGATCAGTCGTCCTGGTCCCTTTGCAGAAAAATAGCCCCAAAGTATGATGTTTCCACCCCGATGTTTCACAGTAGATATGGTGTCCTTTCTCCTCCAAACATGACAAGTTGAGTTTTTACCAAAAAGTTCTATTTTGGTTTCATTTGACCATATGACATTCTCCCAATCCTCTTCTGGATCATCCAAATGCTCTCTAGCAAACTTCAGACGGGCCTGGACATGTACTGGCTTAAGCAGGGGGACACGTCTGGCACTGCAGGATTTGAGTCCTTGGCGGTGTAGTGTGTTTCTGATGTAGCCTTTTAGGCCTTTTCCACTAGTATCGCTTTGGCCTTACTTACTTCTACTCTACTCTCTTTCTTGCCCTTTCCACTGTACCCAGCACGGTTTAACCAACACTATTTTCGTGCCCGTTCAAGGGCAGGGTACAACCGAGCTGAAGTGAGCCGAGATGTGACGTCAACAGACTGCGAGCCGCTGATTGGTCAGGGCGTAACGTCACAAAAGCGCCCGTCTTCAGTGGAATCTTTATGACCGCCATTTGCAATCTTTCACAGACTAACTCGGTCACGGAGTAAATACGATATTAATACAGACAGCGTTCTAGGTTCTGCGGAAATCTACACCGTGGTCCAACGAAGAGATGCGGGGTTTTCTCTGCTTGGTGGCAGATACACAGTGAGAGGAGTGATCCGGACCGATACAGATGGCAGCCCAGCATAAAACCGGACTAAGGACAAGCTGAAGACGAATGTGAGAGAACCATCGATGGTGAGTGATTTGTAATAATGTGCATCTGTTCGCTTATTTATCCTGTTGGTGGTAAGCTCACTTTTTTTGAGCAATACAGCGCCATCCTGTGCTGGCTAACGAGAGTTAGCTAGTAGCTAGCTAGTACCAACTGCTGATTCGTGCTTGTTTTCTCTTAAGTATTCGCTTGTGAGAGCAAAACGATGAAATATGTTAATCCTGGTTAAAGTCCTGGTTTTTGTACGTGCTGCACTTTGGTGCTGCGCATTAAATTGTGTGCAATTTAATGCTAGAATGTGTTTCCACATGCCAGGGGTTAGCCTCCCTGTTTATAGTGGATACTGGTGAAATGGACCACAGGAGCCGAAATCTCAGCAATATAAAAGTGCTTTTTCAAACCAGTGATTTATAAAGTCATTCATATAATTTTCTAAAGCATCAGAATAGACCCACACACCTATTCTGTGGATTTTCCATAAAAGGTGCTGGAACAGTATTGTGCTGTTCCACCATAAATCCCTGGATTGATTATGTACTTGTACCTGTACAGAGTGGATCCTGCGGTGCTTGTCAGGGAAACGAAGCATTTTTGTCACATCCCACCACTGACTTTCACAAGTGTATTTCCCTAATACAGGTACATCTCCAAAAATTAGAATGTCATGAAAAAATTCAATATTTTTTGACACTCATTTCAGAAAGAGAAATCCATATATCGATTCATTACACAGACAGTGATATATTTCAAGCATTTATTTATTTTAATTTGGATGATTATGGCTTACAGCCCCTGAAAACCCCAAATTCAATTTGGCAAAAAATTAGAATATTACATAAACTTTAAAAAATAGTTTTTAAATAGAAATGTTGGCCGCTGAGGTGTTGGTTAATATGGGCTATAGCCATAATCATCATTATTAAAATAAACACTTTCAATATATCACTGTCCCTGTAATGAATCTACATATGGGTTTCACTTTCTGAAATGAGTGACAAAAATATTGAACTTTTTCATGATATTCTAATTTTTGAGATGTGCTTGTATAAGTGTTGAACTTGCTTTAACTAACCACCATCCATTTCTGTCGTTCGTCTAGGCAGGAGGAAAGCAGCCGCTCCACAACGACCTCGCCACTGTGGAAAGTACTGAAACCCTTTGCTTTTATAGGTAAAGTGTCAAAACCAAAGTAGCACAATTTCCACTTAATATAAAAGGGACTGAACTGAGATTTATTTGATTGTGTGAGTATTAATTACAGAATAATTGAAAAAGAATGGCACATCAACTGTAAAATAAACCACTTGTTAATGTATTTATTTTTTTGTCAGATCACTTGTGTGATCCTTTGTGGGTTATGTTCATAACTGTATCTTTTGGGGAATGGCAGTTGTTCAGTCATCAATATAATTTAGTTTATATGTGTAGTTTATACTCTATCATCAATAAACTCATGCAGTAACAGGACACATTACAAATATTTGAGACCCATTGTAGTGCTTCCTTTTATATTTTAGCAATGCTAGTACAAAACACCGCCCACACTTGAAGCCAGGGCAAGAAGAGACACTTTTACATTCAAGACAAACTTTTATTGATAAAAAGTCCATATTTTGACTGAGCGACTCCATACTCGGTGATGCCTTCAGTTAAAGTACTAGATTCCATTCAAGTGAATGCATCAATTCATTCTGATTGCTGAGGCCACTGTAAAAACTGATGATTTTAAATGTAACGCAGCCCTTGTAAAATCGACTTTACATCAGTGCAGCTACATGAAAATTGTGGTTAAATACAACAACGAAGTACTTTATTGTCACATTGGAATTGGAATCGCTCCTGTTTTGTTTTTCTTTTGAATTCTTGGATGGAATATGGGTGGGCAATATAAGCTGCAGCTTCAGCCATCACCCATTTCAGATAACCTATGTTGAACTGTATAATCAGAGGAGTTATTGTTTAATTCGACCTTATTAGATTTTTTTCCCCTTTGTTATATTATTCTATTTTCTTTTAATCTATCCAAAATAAAGATTCATTCATTCACATTCCACCACTGGCTTTTAGCAACAAGTGTATTTCCCAAATATGTTTTAAACTTCCTTTATTTAACCACCACCCATTTCTGTCTTTTGTCTAGGCAAGAGGTAAACGATCGATCCACCCCAAACTGGACCTTGCGTCACTATTTACAGAGATGCAGGCCTAAGATCTGCTGATCTGAGACCAGTGTGAGCTGCACATCCCAGCTGCTGAGTGACCCAGTCTTACAGTTTGAGTTTTGCACATTCTGAATAATCTGAAATTTGCTGCTGATTGTAATAAACAATTTAGTGACTTATGTGTTTGCGTCATGATTTTTATTTTTGTCTGTTAATACACTGGTGGGAAAAGAGTCAATAGTACAAACCATTAATGGGTGACCTTGAAAATAATGGCTCATTTTTAAGAAAAGTAACCAAAAAAATTATTTTATTAACTGAAGACTGTATTGTTGGAATGTGCCACCACAGAAGATCCTGCAAACTTTGGTGACAGTACCAGTATATCTAGGAATTCTGGGTCATATTAGCATCTGCTCTTCATCATAATGGGTTTGGGCAGGACTGTCCAATCATGTGCCATGGAGGGCCAAGACCCTACAGGCTTTAACTCCAACCAGTGTCTTCAACAGCAGATTCCACTGAACTTCTTCCACTGACTGCAGATCAGTGAGAACACCTGCTGAAGAGACTGGGTAGAAGAGAACCTGCAGGGTCTTGGCCCTCCATGACACATGATTGGACACCTGTGGGTTAGAGTTTAATGGGATTTAACATTTTAACAAACTGCTTTATGGTTCATAATCCTGTTGACAGACTTACACCAAACCAAAAGTGATTTCTCAAACAGCTGGATTGTTCTTAGACAGCTTTTCCAATCTGTCAGTATTAAATTTATGTCACATGGTGGTAACCTTCACATATAAAAAAGAGACATCTGCAAAAACTTCAGAGGTTTATTGTCAGTGCAGTACTACATGAATGCATGTATAGTACATTGTTGATGCAGAGAATATATATTTCTACAGTATATGTATCTAGTAAATCAAGCATTTTCCATGTAACCTTGTGACTGCATTATTTTAATTGCTTTTAATCCTAGATCAAGTTTGTTTTGGCCTAAAATGCATCATAACTGTCAAATATATCTTATTATACCTAACTCAGTACTGTTTACTTTTTGAATATATATTTTGTGGCTAACATAGTTATTAACATGGTGATCAAGTTGTGGCAGCTGATCATTTTTTGCTGTGACACCATCTCAGACTCAGTGCAGCTGGAGCAGGTACGTCCATGATGTCTCAACAGTCTCTCCATGATTTTCATGCAGATCAGAGCAATTTTTTTTTCCCACAATATTTTTATTGAACCTTTTTTTTTTTTTTTACAAACATAGCACACACAGTCAGACACTAACACAAAAGCAATTTAAAAACTAAAAAGAACAATAACAAAAAAAGGGTAATAAAAACAACAACAACCATTAACAAAAACAAGTCAACAACAATGCTCCTCTGTTCAGTCTAGGTAATCTATTACATAAGAATACATAATATACTGTACATTCACCATTTTGGAATTTGCAAGGTCCACACATATCATTCACCTTCTTCTTCAGAAGTTATGTTTAATTTCTTTACATAATCAATGAAAGGTCTCCATATATTCTCAAACACATTTTCCTTTGATTTCAGTATATATGTTATTCTTTCTAGTGGAAGGTTGGTAACATCTGTCTTAACCACTGAGTCACATCTGGTCTATGAGTTTTTCCACAGTAATGCAATACATTTTTTGGCATTAAGCAAACTGAGGTCTACGAATGTTCTTTCACTCTTATTAAAGTTATGTTTTTCTGGACACAGACCCAACAAAAACAGTTTAGGGTTCAATGTGATTTGTTTTGAAATTATTTTTTTCAACTGTTCACCTCTTCCCAAAACATTCTGATTTTTCTACATTCCCATAAACAGTGAAATAGGGTTCCTTTACTAAGATCTGAGCAATTTTTTGCACAGGAAATAAACCAGACATTCTTAAGCTCTACAACCACTGATCGTTTGTGAAGCTGTATTGACATCAGTGACAGGCTGTGCTGAACGCCAGACTGACCGTTTGAAGCGGTAATTTTCCCACAACAGAGCCATCTGAAACACACACAGCGTACATATTTTAGTACCTAACAGCGATAACTTGCAGAGATTACAGTGTAGTACGACGCACTTATAGCAAACTAGCATTAGCAACATTAGCTTACCGTCATATATGACCTAGTTTGTATCCTCACGTCTTCGGCTGTCCCAGAAGCTGCAGAACTATTCCAGAGTGTTTCGTCTCACTGCCTGTACCCTTGTCTGGCGGTCCTTTTTGGCATTTACGGTGAAAAAAGCCACAGACCGAGGAGTCGCCTTGTAGAGCCGCCATGTTATGTTTTGCTTGGGTTGCGTGTTTTACGTCACGGGAGTGTGGCGCCGCCTTGCTGTAAAAAAAAATCCCACCCACCACAGCTTAACCCCACTTTACCCGGCTGCTATGGAGACACAACCGCGGCCGAACCGAGTAGTAACGAAACGAAACGAGGCGAGTCGAACTGGGCTAGTGGAAAAATGGCATTTGTTACTTTGGTCCCAGCTCTCTGCAGGTCATTCACTAGGTCCCCCCATGTGGTTCTGGGATTTTTGCTCACCCTTCTCGTGATCATTTTGACCCCACGGGGTGAGATCTTGCGTGGAGCCCCAGATCGAGGGAGCTTATCAGTGGTCTTGTATGTCTTCCATTTTCTAATAATTGCTCCCACAGTTGATTTCTTCACACCAAGCTGCTTACCTATTGCAGATTCAGTCTTCCCGGCCTGGTGCAGGTCTACAGTTTTGTTTCTGGTGTCCTTTGACAGCTCTTTGGTCTTGGCCATAGTGGAGTTTGGAGTCTGACTGTTTGAGGTTGTGGACAGGTGTCTTTTATACTGATAACGAGTTCAAACAGGTTCCATTAATACAGGTAACGAGTGGAGGACAGAGGAGCCTCTTATAGAAGAAGTTACAGGTCTGTGAGAGCCAAAAATCTTGCTTGTTTGTAGGTGACCAAATACTTATTTTACTGAGGAATTTACCAATTAATTCATTAAAAATCCTTCAATGTGATTTTCTGCATTTTTTTTCTCATTTTGTCTCTCATAGTTGAGGTATACCTATGATGAAAATTGGAGACCTCTCTCATCTTTTAAGTGGAAGAACTTGCACAATTGGTGGCTGACTAAATACTTTTTTGCCCCACCGTATATACCCTTTGTTGGCAATGACAGACGTCAAACGTTTTCTGTAAGTCTTCACAAGGTTTTCACACACTGTTGCTGGTATTTTGGCCCATTCCTCCATGCAGATCTCCTCTAGAGCAGTGATGTTTTGGGACTGTCGCTGGGCAACACGGACTTTCAACTCCCTCCAAAGATTTTCTATGGGGTTGAGATCTGGAGACTGGCTAGGCCGCTCCAGGACCTTGAAATGCTTCTTACGAAGCCACTCCTTCGTTGCCCGGGTGGTGTGTTTGGGATCATTGTCATGCTGAAAGACCCAGCCACGTTTCATCTTCAATGCCCTTGCTGATGGAAGGAGGTTTTCACTCAAAATCTCACGATACATGGCCCCATTCATTCTTTCCTTTACATGGATCAGTTGTCCTGGTCCCTTTGCAGATAAACAGCACCAAAGCATGATGTTTCCACCCTGATGCGTCACAGTAGATATGGTGTTCTTTGGATGCAACTCAGCATTCTTTCTCCTCCAAACATGACAAGCTGAGTTTTTACCAAAAAGTTCTATTTTGGTTTCATCTGACCATATGACATTCTCCCAATCCTCTTCTGGATCATCCAAATGCTCTCTAGCAAACTTCAGACGGGCCTGGACATGTACTGGCTTAAGCAGGGGGACACATCTGGCACTGCAGGATTTGAGTCCCTGGCAGTGTAGTGTGTTACTGATGGTAGCTTTTGTTACTTTGGTCCCAGCTCTCTGCAGGTCATTCACTAGGTGGGGGGACCTAGTGAATGACCTGCAGAGAGCTGGGGAACCACAGCTCCCAGAACCACACGGGGGGGTGTGGTTCTGGGATTTTTGCTCACCGTTCTTGTGATCATTTTGACCCCACGGGGTGAGATCTTGCGTGGAGCCCCAGATCGAGGGAGATTATCAGTGGTCTTGTATGTCTTCCATTTTCTAATAATTGCTCCCACAGTTGATTTCTTCACACCAAGCTGCTTACCTATTGCAGATTCAGTCTTCCCAGCCTGGTGCAGGTCTACAATTTTGTTTCTGGTGTCCTTTGACAGCTCTTTGGTCTTGGCCATAGTGGAGTTTGGAGTCTGACTGTTTGAGGTTGTGGACAGGTGTCTTTTATACTGATAACGAGTTCAAACAGGTTCCATTAATACAGGTAACGAGTGGAGGACAGAGGAGCCTCTTAAAGAAGAAGTTACAGGTCTGTGAGAGCCAGAAATCTTGCTTGTTTGTAGGTGACCAAATACTTATTTTCCACCATAATTTGCAAATAAATTCTTTAAAAATCAGACAATGTGATTTTCTGAATTTTTTTTTCTCATTTTGTCTCTCATAGTTGAGGTATAACTATGATAAAAATTGGAGACCTCTCTCATCTTTTAAGTGGGAGAACTTGCACAATTGGTGGCTGACTAAATACTTTTTTGCCCCACTGTATAGAGTGATGTGACATTTGAGGTTGCCACACATTATTTTTTTTCTTCTTTTATTTCTCTGTAACAGAGTCTTCTTGTCTGCTGGAAATGCCTAAATATTCACAGATAATATCTAAAAATGAAATATCCACTATTAACAAGCACAAGCCACCTTCCAACACCCCCCAAACACTCCCATACTGCTTTGCATGTGTCAAAGATGGTGGTATTTGCAAAAAAAGGTCCATTGAAATGAATGGCAAAAGCAAAATTATTTTTGATCCCGATCAAATTTTGCCACCACGAGTTACACATATGATGTTTGTCAATTTAAAAGATAATGTTCCACGTAATTAAAGTTGTCGGCTGTCGTGTATAATAACAGTAATACTTAGATTTTGGTTAAAGGACTAGCGAGCAACAACTCCCATCATCCCACATCACTAAACTGTAATCGTGTTTTATGCTGTTGCTTATGCAGAATGCATGTCTTTTCTTTTGATCAGAGTTTAAAAATTTTAATTTATTCAAAGTTTTTATGATGACTCTGTTTACTGTAAATTTGCTGTTGCTTACGCAGAATGCATATGTATTTTCCTTTAGAGTTTATAAAATTCAGTTATTCAATGCTAACTGTGTTTACAGTCAATTCACTGCAAACAAAAATAAATCTATAAATCGATATATGTATCAAGCAGCCTCTCTTTTACACAGTGTGGTAGGTTGGCTGTTGGACTTTTTTTGGGCTTGTTTCCATAGCGCTGGTTGCTTGTTTCTCTCGTGATATCTGGCAACACTGAGCTTTGTAAGTAAAACTTCTTGTCAAGGTAAATCCATCCATCTTCTTCTGCTTAATCCTTTTCGACTCGCAGGGAAGGGGGGTGCTGGAGCCTTCTTTGGGCAAGAGGCAGGGTACACCCAGGACAGATCGCCAGTCCATCACAGAGCCAACACAGAGAGACAGACAACCATTCACTCTCACAGTCATGCCTAAGGACAATTTAGAATCCCCAGTTTGATGCCAATTAACCTAACTTACATGTTTTTGGCATGTGGGAGGAAACCGGAGAAATCCTGGAGTAAACCCACGCAGACACGGGGAGAACATGCAAACTCCACACAGATCACTGTTGGTCGGGGGCTGAGATCGAACCCAGGATCCCCCGGCCAAGGGTGAGTTGCTGTGCTGCTGCAGTGCTAATAAATTAATGTTACAAATTCACAAGAGAACAGATTTTAAAATTACAAGAAAATTAACAGGTTTAACAATTGAAACAATTAGCAAGAAAATTGGATTTTTATTAAAAAAAATTGAAAATTTATTAGATATGATCATGAAGTTTTGAGGGCAATGGTCTAACTTAAAAAAGGTCACATTTAGGAGAAATGTCACTAGTTTGTGAGGGGGGAAAATGCAAAATTTCAATGAGTTATGACAAAAGTTGCAAATCTGAGGAAATTTACAAGAAAATTTGAAGGTTGGTGAGAGAAAAGTTGCTAACTAATGTTAACAGGCAAGTTTGCTCTCATAGCTGCTATTAAACTTTCATTTAAAGACTTGAATAAGATAAGATAAGATAAGATAAGCCTTTATTAGTCCCACAACGGGGAAATATACTTTCTAGCTCTGTGCAAACATTTTTAAACCAAATATTGTTGAAAATAGTCTCTTTCACAGTAAAAAGAAATTTAATTCTATCCCAGTTTAGACAAACTTTAACATTTACTCAAACATAACAAATTAGTAAACAATTACAGTGTTTAAACAGTGTGGTGTATTCAAACCTTAGCCGTTTCTTCCTTATTCTTCATGCAACTCTTCCCTGCCGCCATTTTTCCCTCTGTTAGCTAGCTAGGCTAACGGCTAAACGTGCTAATAGCTAACAACTAACACCAGTAAAATCGACGTTTTATCACAGCTAGCTATAATTTTGTGGCTGTAATATCACCATTACTTTCTAATAAACTTTTGTTATTACAACTTTTCCCTTTGTGGCTTAAGGGGTATCTTAAAAACAACAAAAAATAGTTAGTTGGTAGGTAATAACCAGCAAAGAACATACAGCTACGATGACGCTCAAACTCTTCCCTCCCAAAATATGCAGGTAACAGTGTTGCCAGATCTCATGAGAGAAACAAGCAACCAGCTCTTCCTGACTAATCGCCTGTGTACCCTTTTCCAGAAAAAAAAAAAAAACTTAAAAAAAAAAAAGATTTCAGGTTCTAAAACATAAACAGTTGTCACTTTTCTTGTTTCTGCATTATAAGTTAACTAAATTTTGGTTTTGTAATGTCTGTTTGACAAGCCGAGACATTTGATTAGGTAACCTTGAGCTCTGGGATCCATCCATCCATCCATCCATCTTCTACCGCTTTTCTGGAGGTCCGGGTCACGGAAGCAGCAATTCAAGCAGAGAAGCCCAGACTTCTCTCCCCAGCCACCTGCTCCAGCTCTTCAGAGAGGATACCAAGGCGTTCCCAGACCAGCTGGGAATAATAATTAATGATAATTTATGATAATTAACAGTTCATATTATAATAAACCGTATAAAACGTCACCTCAACTCCTCTTTAAGTTGGACACAACAATGACATTCAAAAGCAGGTAAACTCTGGAATGGGAGTTGGCAGAAACAGGAATGCAGAGATACTCATCACCCGATTAAGAAGAGGACACACTAATTTAAACCAGATGCTACATAAATGGACAGCAATAGAGTGAGGACAACTGCTGCACGTCAGGAAAGATCCCGTGAAGATGAAACAGCTGAGGTTCCAGCAGTACCTCCCAGGCATGACTGTGTTGCATGTCAGAAAAGATGCCGTGAAGATGAAACACCTCAGGTTCCAGCAGTACGCCGACGGCAGGCATGCCCTACTTACACCTGCTTTCTATGGACATGCAGAAATACATGCTTATATTGGGTTTCTATGGGCATGCACGGGCATACACAGGTACAGTGGGGCAAAAAAGTATTTAGTCAGCCACCAACTGTGCAAGTTCTCCCACTTAAAAGATGAGAGAGGTCTCCAATTTTCATCATAGGTATACCTCAACTATGAGAGACAAAATGGAGGAAAAAAAATCCAGAAAATCACATTGAAGGATTTTTAATGAATTAATTGGTAAATTCCTCGGCAAAATAAGTATTTGGTCACCTACAAACAAGCAAGATTTCTGGCTCTCACAGACCTGTAACTTCTTCTTTAAGAGGCTCCTCTGTCCTCCACTCGTTACCTGTATTAATGGAACCTGTTTGAACTCGTTATCAGTATAAAAGACACCTGTCCACAACCTCAAACAGTCAGACTCCAAACTCCACTATGGCCAAGACCAAAGAGCTGTCAAAGGACACCAGAAACAAAATTGTAGACCTGCACCAGGCTGGGAAGACTGAATCTGCAATAGGTAAGCAGCTTGGTGTGAAGAAATCACTTTCACTGTCACTTTTGCTTTTCCCCATGGTGAATAAAGTGCCATTTAAACCTATATGATCCAGTCTGAGTCTTGCCATAATGATGTCTTCCCTCCTGTTTGTTGTTTTATAATTCTTTATTGCAATAGATTTTGTATTTTGTAATACGACCTATCTTTAAGATCTTCATCCCATCTTTTTTGCCATAACTCAGTTCCTTTTTTCTTGATTACTGCTTTCCCTTCACCTTTTCCAAGAGGCAATGGTATAGTTCTTTCTTTCCCAGTTGCACTTTTGCTAATTTGTCTGCACAGTCATTCTCGTTCAACCCTTCATGTGCAGGAACCCAACAAAACTGAACTTTCCACCACCCCTGTGTACCCTAAATAATCTGTGCTATAGCTCAATCACCAAGTCTTCCCTTGTAGATTTTAGTGTCTGTATGGTTTTTAAGGCTGTAAGTGAATTTGTGCATACCACCACCCGGTCCGGTCTGACCTCCTCCACCCACTGCAAACCAGTAATTATTGCCATCATCTCTGCTGTAAACACGGATGTATTGTTGGAGAGTCTTTTTGAGATGGTCACTTTAAACTCTGGAATGTATACTCCAACTCCAACAGAGCCCTCTTTGTTCTTTGAACCATCAGTATAGCGCTGTAAGTAGTTATAGTAATTCCTCCTGAGGTAAATGCTTGTGTTGTAAGATGTGCCTAATGCAGGTGTTTAGAAAGGACAGCTCAGTGCGTGAACGTGAGTGAGTGCGTGCGCGCAGCCGAGGCGCGCCCCAGGGTGTGTGGAATGGCCCCGACGAGTGAACGGTGTGTATGATTTTGGGCGGATGAGAGACAGAGAGCGAGGCGACCGGAGCGGGTAGAAATGGTTGTTAATAATATTGCAGTCTGTGAATAAAGCCCCAACGCTTCAGCGAAACGGCCTGTGCCTCTGTGTACCACCATATCTCCTGCTTAACAAGAGTGAGGTTTTACTCGGGAGTTGACCCCGGAGGAAGAAAGGCGCCTCCGGCCCTGGAGAAGACGGATCTCCCCTGCGTCCCCCAACCACGGTTAGGAGACGAGAAGCAGGAATGGTTAACACTGGCGACCACGAAGGGACTCTCACGTTGTTAAGAGGGTGGTGAGTACCGAACGCAAAGGACAGCGCCAGCTGGGCCGAGTGACTGTGATGGCAGCTAAGCTAATGAGACATGGCGGCCGCTCGCTATCCCGCCGATATCTACAGACAAGAAACTAACTACTCAAACCCGTTCATGTCGCTGGCTAATCGTCAGGAGTGCAGACGAGGTGCTGTGAGTGCTCATGAATGTCGGGCTGAGACCAAGTGTGGACATTGTGGCCCATTTCTGTGTGATGAGAGCTGCACGGGCGCACCTGTTGATGGAGAGGATTTGTTCGCGCCATTCGGCAGCCCCGCGCAATTTGCCACCGGCTGTGGACGGGGACCCAGCAGACCAGGACCTCAGCCTGTACAACCTGTTCGCTACCACCTCCAGTGATGGCCCCAGCAGTTCCGGGCCGTCCACTCCACCTGCTAATGCCCCCAATGTGATCGGGTCTCTTTCACCCACTCCTTCCCATGTGATATTTGGCCATGGTGGGGGTGCGGTAGGAGAGCCACACCATCAGGCTCAGCACGTGTCACGGCCCAAACGTCGGCGCAGAGGACCGGACCGTTACGGGGACTGGGTTACTGAGTGAACCAACTGTGGTAGTTCCTGTTTGCACTAGAGATTCTCCAGTTCACATTTTTGGACTCTAGTCTGGTTTTAATGTTCTATATGTTTGTTTTAAAAAAAAAAGCTGAAGTAACAATGCTTTCATATACCACATGCACTTTATTTCATTTGAATGTATTGTATGCTGATTAGTTAAGTAATACTCCCGGTCGCCTAGAAATAGGGTTTCAGAATGTAATGTACTCCTTGTTTAATTAGAAACAATGGTATTTCAATGTATTTGCCCCTCATGTTTTCACTGCCAAATGAGCTAGTTTTACCACTGCATAGACACTCGTAACCTACCTACCTATTTGAATCCCTGTTATATATTGGACACTGCTACTGCTAGGCGTACGAATGTAGAGAGTGTGTACCAATTTTATATGGTTTGGATGGAATGGAATTAGTGTTAATTGCCAATCCATGGTGGGGGTAGTGTTGTAAGATGTGCCTAATGCAGGTGTTTAGAAAGGACAGCTCAGTGCGTGAACGTGAGTGAGTGCGTGCGCGCAGCCGAGGCGCGCCCCAGGGTGTGTGGAATGGCCCCGACGAGTGAACGGTGTGTATGATTTTGGGCGGATGAGAGACAGAGAGCGAGGCGACCGGAGCGGGTAGAAATGGTTGTTAATAATATTGCAGTCTGTGAATAAAGCCCCAACGCTTCAGCGAAACGGCCTGTGCCTCTGTGTACCACCATATCTCCTGCTTAACAAGAGTGAGGTTTTACTCGGGAGTTGACCCCGGAGGAAGAAAGGTGCCTCCGGCCCTGGAGAAGACGGATCTCCCCTGCGTCCCCCAACCACGGTTAGGAGACGAGAAGCAGGAACGGTTAACACTTGTTTTAACACCAACTTCACTCATATGCCAATCTTTTTTTCCTCAATAGCAGATTAATGTCTACTTCTTTTCCCGGGAAACAGCCAAGGGGGAACATTACTCACTGGAGTGGTGTTAGCAATAAGATAAGATAAGCCTTTATTAGTCCCACAATGGGGAAATTCCAGGATTGCAACAGCACAGGGATAGCAACACTCAGAGCAATAATTTAGAAGATAAGAAAATAAGAGCAGTGAATATACATACAGTATGTACACATAAATATATAAATATATACACAGTGTGGAGCATTGTAGCTAGATGGAATAAACAGCATAACCGTCTACTTAGTTACCCCACATAGTATGAATATGTACCCATACATATTGTCACCGTCCATAGCGACTGATACTGTCCTAGTTGTATACTGGAGGGGACCATTTGTGTAAGTCTGTTGCGTCTTTTGCATTCAATACTATTAGGTCGTCACGTTATTTTTGCTATCTCTGCAAGCACCCCTGCTTAGGTTATACAGTCTGACAGCGGTAGGTAGGAAGGACCTGCGAAATCTCTTGGCCATGCACCTAGGATGATGTAGTCTACTGCAAAATGAGCTCCTCAGTGCGTTCAGTATTGCCTGCATAGGGTGGGACTCAGACTCCAGCAGAGATGACAGTTTAGCCACCATCCTTCTCTCTCCTATCTCCTCCACTGGGTTAGGGCGCTGCCCCAGAACAGAGCTAGCTTTTTTGATCAGAAAGCTCCTCCTCCTTTTTTCACTTTCATTTTGTTTGGAAATTTACCAGTTTGAAATGACAGGTTACAGGTGTGGGCGAGTGGTTTAACAATTCCTCTATTTAGTTACCCCACATAGTAAGAATATGTACTCATACATATTGTCACCCTCCGTAGCGATTGATACTGTCCTAGTTGTATGCTGGAAGGGACCATTTTGTACAAGTCTCTTGCATCTTTTGCATTTTGCATTTTGCATTCAATACTATTACGTTGTCATGTTTTTTTGCTATCTCTGCGAGCAGCCCTGCTTAGGTTATAAAGTCTGACAGCCGTAGGTAGGAAGGACCTGCGAAACCTCTTGGTTGCGCACCTGGGATGATGTAGTCTACTGCTAAATGAGCTCCTCAGTGCATTCAGTATGTCCTGCATAGGGTGGGACTCGGACTCCAGCAGAGATGACAGTTTAGCCACCATCCTTCTCTCTCCTATCTCCTCCACTGGGTCAGGGCGCTGCCCCAGGACAGAGCTAGCTTTCTTGATCAGAAAGCTCCTCCTCCTTTTTTCACTTTCATTTTGTTTGGAAATTTACCAGTTTGAAATGACAGGTTACAGATGTGGGCGAGTGGTTTAACAATTCCTCTATTTAGTTACCCCACATAGTAAGAATATGTTGTGGAAAATGTGAAAATGACGAGGCAGAGTTCATCTCACGAGTCAGGTTTATTCACAGCTTCCAACATCATCAAAAGCAGAAAGAGGAAGAAACCCAGACATTCGTCCTTTAAATACCTCAGGATTTCAAAGCACACAGTCATATTGTATTTAATCCCAAGTAACAATACATCTTCCTTCAGATCTTAACACCTCCACCCCCAGCCTCTGGCGGCCAGGAAAATCCCCCCAGGCCGTCTCTCTGCATACCAAAGACTAGACTTTCACATCCTCCTGTTATCTCCAGAGAGACTCAGTCCTTTGTTCAATCTAAGATGTGAAGCCTAAAGTGGTATACATATGAAGCATGAAGTGATATACATATGTGCACATATATGTGTCCCACATGACCCCCCCCCCCAAACGTCTAAGATGGAACAACGGAATAACAGTCTGCATGTCATGATAAACCATTACACATCAGTCCACGTGCTGCTTGGGCCTCAGTCTCCTCCCGTATCTGCTGTAAGCGGGCTTTACCACTTCCGTGGTGCCATCCTGCTGGGGAGCTGCTGTCTGAGGGTGAGAACTGTTAGTCAATCCCTGTGGGTGTTCTGGGGAATGTCCCCTAGGGGGTCTATCGCGCCGAGGAGCCCTGGCCAACAGCACATCCTCGTCTGCCACCACAAAGGCGGGTTTGAGCCTGTTTATGCCAATCTTTTCTTTTCTGCCCCCCAGATCTAGCAAAAAATGCTTATCCCCTGTTTCCAGCACTCTAAATGGTCCATCATAAGGTGGTTGCAACGGTGGGCGATGGGCATCGTGTCTGACAAAAACAAACTCTGCGTTTTTTAAGGTCTTAGGCACAAAAACGTGCGGAAAACTGTGGTGAACGGGGCCAGGCAGCGTGCCCGATTCCGTGCCACTCTGCAACCGCTGAGCCGGGGAGCATTCTGGCGCAGGATTATCTGGGAGAAATTCCCCGGGCAGCCGAAGTGGCTGCGCAAAAACCAGCTCAGCCGGGGAGGCTTCTAAATCCTCTTTAGGTGCAGAACGCAACCCCAATAAAACCCACGGTAGCCTGTCTACCCAATTTGCATCCGTAAGTGACGCTCTAAGAGCCGCTTTCAATGACCGATGAAAATGTTTGCATAACCCATTAGCCTGCGGATTGTACGTGGTTGTGCGGTGGATCGTTACCCCCAGGCTGCGGGCCATTGCTGACCAAAATTCGGAAACAAATTGAGAACCTCTATCGGACGTTATGTCCGACAGGACTCCAAAGCGCGCTACCCATGCTGTTAAAAATGCGCGCGCCACCTCCTCAGCTGTGGTTGATGACAGTGGGACCACTTCCGGCCAGCGCGTGGTGCGGTCTACCATTGTCAGAAGGTGTGTGCACCCCTGTGACGGCAGGAGGGGGCCTATGAGGTCCATGTGAACATGATCGAACCTCTTAGCCGGGATGTGGAACGGCTCCAAGGGAGCTCTCGTGTGCCTGTGTACCTTGGCTCGTTGACAAGCCATGCAGGCTGCTGCCCAATCTCTAACTTGTTTGCGCAGGCTCGGCCAAACAAATTTCTCTCCCACCATTTTGACCGACGCGTGCACTCCCGGGTGCGCCAGAGAATGCATCGAGTCAAAAACGCAGCGGCGCCATGCGGCCGGTACCACAGGGCGCGGTCGCCCAGTGGAGACATCACAGATTAGGGGGGGCATACCGTCTTGCAGCACCCTGTTCTCCAGCCTTAACCCTGTTGGTCCAGACTGGAGCGCGCGCACATCCGCGTCGCTACCCTGATCCGCGGCCATGGCTGCATAATCTATCCCTACGCGAACTGGGGCCACCACGGCGCGCAAGAGACAGTCTGCCACTACATTCAGTTTACCCGCCACATGCTGAATATCGGTAGTAAACTCTGAGATTGCGGCCAGCTGTCTCTTCTGCCGGCCTGACCACGGTTCTGAAACCTTGGCCATCGTGAATGTCAGCGGCTTGTGGTCAACGAACGCGGTGAAACGGTGTCCCTCCAGCCAGAACTGGAAGTGGCGAATGGCCAAGTGGAGAGCTAACAACTCCCTGTCGAATGCGCTGTATTTTCTTTCGCTATCACGCAAAGTCCTGCTGAAAAAGGCGAGCGGCTGCCAAGCCCCGGCTACATGCTGTTCCATGACCGCCCCTATGGCCACATCTGACGCATCAGTAGTGAGCGCTATGCGGGCCGTTGGGTCTGGATGTGCTAACAACGCAGCGTTTGCCAGGGCTGTTTTGACCTCAGAGAACGCTCGCTCTCGCTCTGGAGACCATTCGATCTTATTTGTGGGTTTTTGTTTTTTTAGTGCGGCATACAATGGTTGCATGAGCTGCGCTGCGCGGGGGAGGAAACGGTTATAAAAATTCACCATTCCCAAAAACTCCTGTAACGCCTTGACTGTTTGTGGCTGGGGAAAATTTGTTACCGCGCGCACTTTGTCAGGCAGCGGAACCGCTCCTTCTGGGGAGACGTGATGCCCCAAAAAATCAATCTGCGTCACCCCGAACTGACACTTCGCTGGGTTGATTATTAATCCGTGCTCTCCCAACCTCCGGAAAACTGCCGTGAGGTGGTTTTCATGTTCGTCTTCGGACGCGCTGGCTACTAAGATGTCGTCCAGGTAGACGAATACGAAGGGGAGATCGCGCAACACCGCGTCCATCATGCGTTGGAACATCTGCGCAGCGCCCTTAAGCCCAAACGGCATGCGCAAAAACTCGAATAAGCCAAATGGAGTTATTACCGCTGTTTTGGGTATGTCCTCAGCGCGCACTGGGACTTGATGGTAACCGTGGACCAAGTCTATCTTAGAAAAAACGCGCGCCCCCGCCAAATGAATGGAAAAATCTTGGATATGCGGGATTGGGTAGCGGTCGTGCGCTGTGGCGTTGTTCAACCTGCGGAAATCTCCGCAAGGTCACCACGAGCCATCAGCTTTCGGGACCATGAGAAGCGGGGAAGCCCATGGGCTTTTTGAATGCCTGATGATGCCCAACTTTTCCAGGTTGGCGAACTCCTCGCGCGCTATGGTCAGTTTAGCTGAATCCAAGCGCCGAGCTTTTGCAAAAACTGGCAGTCCGGTGGTAGTAATAAAATGTTCCACTCCGTGTTTAGCAACGGCTGCTGAAAATCTGGGAACCGTGAGTGCTGGGAACTGAGTGAGCAGTGTGTGGAGCTTACCGCTTGCCGTTGCGACGTTGGCTTGTGCTGTGGGCGGGGTCACTCGGGCTGCACAGGGAATAGAATAAAAGGAAAGTGCATTAACCAGGCGCCTGTTAGCAAGATCAACCAACAAACCATGTGAGCACAGAAAATCAGCCCCCAACATGTTGAAACTCACTGCAGCTATGACAAAAGTCCACTCAAATGTACGGCCGTGTAGGGACAGAAGCAGGTTCCTCTCACCAAAGGTCTTAATTTCCGAGCCATTCGCTGCTGACGCCCCGTGACCTCCGGGACCCGCCAGCCGGTCAGCAGAGGTAGGTGTGATGAAACTCACTTGGGAGCCTGTGTCCACGAGGAATTGCCTCCCCGAACGCGCATCCGTCAAGTAGAGCAGCTTGTTCTCTTCACCAAGGGCCGCAGCTGCTACCGACCCCCGGTCTTGGCGTTTTCCGAGCGCTTGAACTGGCACGGTGGTATACATTTGCGTGCCTTCTCTGCAAAGCGGTGATGGTAGAAACAGAGGGTGTCTCTTCCGCAATCCTTGGCCCCCGCCGCCGCCGTCGTCGGTGGGTCTGCTACCGCCGTCTCTGGCCCCTCGCCATCTCCGGCCGTCGCGCCGAACTCCGTCGCTGCCGTGATGGCCGCGCGCTGTTTGCTGGCGTTGAGAATCCGGTGCGCCTCCTGGGCCAGCGCGCGGAAGTCCCGCTGGGCCAACAACGGCGAACTGGCCAGGGTCGCTCTCATGACCGAAGGTAGGGTTCTCAGGAAAATGTGGGTGAAGATGAAGTCGTCGCCGTCTGAGCCCCTCAAGCTCAGCATGTTCTCCATCAGGTCAACGGGCGTGCCATCTCCCAAGTCGTTCAGAGCCAGGAGCCTCTCTGCTCTCTCCTGGACTGAGAGAGTGAAGCGTTGGATGAGCGCAGCCTTCAACCCGCTGTATTTGTCGTCGGCCGGTGGCTGCTCCACAAGGCTCTGCACATGCCGAGCCGTGCGGTTGTCGAGCTTGGCAATCACATGGTAGAACTTCATGTCATCTACCGTTATCCCCTGGAGGGCAAACTGTGCTTCGACCAAGTGGAACCAGGAGCTCAGGTTGTCTCGCCAAAAGTCCGGTAGCTGGACGGTAGCGGCATACGCTTGGCTGGAGCTCCTGACCCGGTTGGCTCGGGGGAATTTCTTTCACTCATGATACGCCTTAGGGTCACCAGTGTGGAAAAAGTGAAAATGACGAGGCAGAGTTCATCTCACGAATCAGGTTTATTCACAGCTTCCAACATCATCAAAAGCAGAAAGAGGAAGAAACCCAGACATTCGTCCTTTAAATACCTCAGGACTTCAAAGCACACAGTCATATTGTATTTAATCCCAAGTAACAATACATCTTCCTTCAGATCTTAACACCTCCACCTCCAGTCTCTCGTGGCCAGGAAAATCCCCCCAGGCCGTCTCTCTGCATACCAAAGACTAGACTTTCACATCCTCCTGTTAACTCCAGAGAGACTCAGTCCTTTGTTCAATCTAAGATGTGAAGCCTAAAGTGGTATACATATGAAGCATGAAGTGATATACATATGTGCACATATATGTGTCCCACAATGTACTCATACATATTGTCACCCTCCGTAGCGATTGACATTGTCCTAGTTGTATGCTGGAAGGGACCTTTTTGTGCAAGTCTGTTGCATCTTTTGCATTTTGCATTTTGCATTCAATACTATTACGTTGTCACGTTTTTTTGCTATCTCTGCAAGCAACCCTGCTTAGGTTATAAAGTCTGACAGCCGTAGGTTGGGAGGACCTGCGAAACCCCTCGGTTGCGCACCTAGGATGATGTAGCCTACTGCTAAATGAGCTCCTCAGTGCGTTCAGCGTGTCCTGCATAGGGTGGGACTCAGACTCCAGCAGAGATGACAGCTTAGCCACCATCCTTCTCTCTCCTATCTCCTCTACTGGGTCAAGGCGCTGCCCCAGGACAGAGCTAGCTTTCTTGATCAGTTTGTTCAGTCTCTTCCTGTCCGCTGCTGTGATGCCATTGGCCCAGCAGACCACTCCAAAAGCGATGGCTGATGCCACCACCGAATTGTAGAAGGTCTTCAGGAGCGTCCCTTGTACACCAAAAGACCTGAGCCTCCTCAGTAGGAACAGCCTACGCTGTCCCTTCTTGTAGAGTTCATCGGTGTTGTGTGACCAGTCTAGTTTATTGTTCAAATGAACACCCAGGTACTTGTAGGAAGTCACCATCTCAATGTCTGTTCCCTGGATGTTTACTAGTGCTGTGAGGGGTTGTCCTTGCCTGCGGCAGTCCACCACCAGCTCCTTAGTTTTCCCAGCGTTGATCTGGAGGCAGTTCCGATGGCACTAGTCCACGAAGTCCTGGATAAGTCGTCTGTACTCAGCTTCATCTCCATTGGAGATGAGGCTGAAGATCGCAGAGTCGTCAGAGAACTTCTGTAGATGGCAGTGTGTTGTGTTGTGTGAGAAGTCCGCAGTATAAAGGGTGAACAGGAAGGGAGCCAAAACTGTTCCCTGGGGGGCCCCCGTACTGCCGATGAGCGTGTCAGACACACAATCCTGGGTTCTCATAAACTGTGGCTGGTTTGTGAGGTAGTCCAGGATCCACAACGACAGGTGCTGGTCCACTCCTGCACCTGTCCACAGCAACTTGTCCCTCATGATCATCGGTTGGATGGTGTTGAAAGCACTGGAGAAGTCAAAGAACATGATTCTCATCGCGTTCCCAGGCTTCTCCAGGTGGGACAGGGAACGGTGAAGGAGGAAGTCATCCTCTACCCCGATGCCATGCTGGTAGGCGAACTGGAGGGGATCAATCGCTGGTCCCACCAGGGGGCGGAGGTGAGCAAGGAGCAGTCTGTCCAGGGTCTTCATCATGTGAGACGTCAGGGCCACTGGTCTGTAGCTGTTCAGGTTTCTGGGGTGGGAAGTCTTTGGTACGGGTACCACCTGGGTCTTAGTGAGGGTCAGGTTGGGGGGCTGTGTGCTGGGAGTGGGGGGGGGGGGTATTGGTGGGGGGTGGACAGCTGGTCTCGATGACGGTAGAGGCAGCAGTGGTTGGTGTGCAGGCGGGGGCAGGGGGGGCAGTAGGTCAAACCTATTAAAGAACAGGTTCAGATTGTTCACCCACTCCCTGCCCCCCATGGCCTGGGAGGAGTGTGTAGTCCATACATTCTGGCTTTACTTCCAGTTGTCCACCCAAACCCATGTCCCTGGAAGTTAGAATATTCCCAGCAGTCTTGTAGTGTTGTTTTTGAAATATTCGCTTCTTCACTTCCTTTCATCTTGACCCAGTATGATAATGCGAGTTTGTCTCATCTCAAATCCAGTGGCATTTCTCCTGCTTCTATTAAAACTGCACTGTTTGGTGTTGTTTTGATGGCTCCAATGGACAGGCAAAGCGCTCTATGCTGCATTCTGTCTATTTTATTCAGAGTCGTCTTTGCTGCTGCTCCATGAATCATGCATCCATAGTCTATTGTTGAACTCATTAGTGCTCTGTAAATGTCAATTAATGCATGTTTATCTGCACCCCATTCATGTCCAGCTACAGCTTTTATGAGATTAATGACTTTTTCTTTTTCAACATGAACTCTCCATGTGTATCCACTATCAAACCACAATCCTAGATATTTGAACTCACTTTCTCTATTGGTTGATTATATAATGTTAACTGTGTGGGGTAACCCCCACAACAGCCACGGACAAGCAGAGCGCTCAGCGGGAACAATTAACATAGCAGTGTGATCTATGGACTGATAACAATATGTAGATGTGCCTTGTAACCTCTTTTGTCCTACAGCTCCGGAGCAGAGGCGAATTCCGGCCAGTAATCTTCCTATTGTTATGTATGACTCAAATGCAAACGTTCATGCTTCCTGCTCTCACTGTGATGCAAATGTCCCATGCCTTTCATGTATTGTCTGTGACTGGGTATAAAAACTGCATTGCTCTGTAACTCTCTCTCTGACCACTGCTTCTGACACACGCATTCCGTGTCTGCTGGAGAGCCTCCGGGCTCGCTCTGGCGTGCATGCACGGCGCTGGAGTGAGTTCTCGTGATGGCAGTATGATTAATAAACTCCCTCAAAAACTCTCAGTTCGCTGCCTATTATTTCATGCCGCCACAACTGCACTTTTTTTTTTTTGTGAAAATCATATAGGAGGTTTTACTGTTAGAAAATTTAAATCCCCACTCATATGACCACTTTTCCACTTTCTCCATTACTTTCCTGATGTTTCTGAAGACAAATTTCTCATTTCTTCCCCTCGTCCATATGGCTCCATCATCTGCATATAGTGCAGTTTTGATGGATCCCTCTTGATCCTCAAACATGTCATTAATCATTATGTTGAATAAAACTGGGCTTATCACACTCCCCGAGGAACACTATTTTCTATTTCAAAGTCATTAGAAACTTCTGATCCTTCTTTAACCCTAATTGTCCTGTGTGTTAAAAAAAAATCCATGATCCAATTATATATCCTACCACCAATGCCCATTTTATTCAGTTTAATAAGAAGTCCATCCCTCCACAGTGAGTCATAAGCCTTTTCAATATCCAGATAAACTATAACCATTACTTCTTTCATTTTGAGACTTTTCAATACCATTACTTACCCTAACTAGAGCATCCACTGTGGATCTTCCTCTTCTAAAACCATTCTGATAGTTGTTTATTAATCATCTTTGCACTAGTACATGTGAGAGTCTGTAAACTAGCACCTTCATCCATTTCCCTAAGTGTGACGTTAATGCTATTGGCCTGTAGTTCCCTGGATGAGCTGGATCTTTCCCTGGCTTATTAAATGGTAAAATTACAGCCTTTTGCCACCCACTTGGGATAACCCCCTCCTTCCATTTTCTGTTAAACAATTTCAGCACCAGTTCCATTGATTGCATAGGCAACTGCTGGAACATAGCATAGCTTAACTAATCATATCCTGGAGCTGTGTACCCACTGTCATGCAAAGCTCTTTTAAGCTCTGACATTGTGAGCTCGAGGTCTAATGCAGTCATACATAATCTTCTTTCACTTCCTTTTTTAAGTTTGCATTTTCTCCGAGTTTATGCTCCCTTTGCTGTCTATGACTCTCACCAAGATGTTCTCCTCTATGCACTGCAGCAAATGCTCTACCTAGGACTTCTGCCTTTTCTTTGTCTGATACAGCCATCTTGTCCCCATCCACAAGAGAAGGGACTTGAACTGACACCCTCTTCCCACTCATTTTCTCAACATACCCCAGACATCACCAATTTCTGTTTTCCTACCAAGGGTGGAACAAAATTCTGTCCATGTTGACCTTTTCCTGTTTTTAATAATCCTTCGAGCTACTGCCCTTTTCTTTTTATAATCTATTAAATTTTCACTATTCATATTCTTCCTCAGCTCTCTGAATGCCTTGTTTTGCTCTTTTACTGCAATACTACATTCCTCATTACACCAGGGTACAACCTTTTCCTACTCCGTGTTGTTTTCTTAGGTACTGTATACTTGCTATTGCAGCATTCAGAATATGATTGGTTATCTGACTTGAACACTCTTCTATGCCACCTTCAGATGTTACCAAATGACATGATTGTACACGGTATTGCCTAAATTTTCCCCAGTCTGGCTTGTCAAAACACCATCTTGTAAAACATCTTCTCTCTTGTATACATACTTCAGTTTTAATGACTCTAAGTATTGGGAAGTGATCACTTCCCATAGTTGTACTGTTCATAACCGTCCATTCATAGGTGCTCACTAAAGAATCAGATACCAGAGTCAGGTCAATACATGATAATGTGCCCCTATGCACATCCACCCTGGTACCTACAACACTGTTGAGACAAATTAACGATCTTTCATCTAGCATCTCTTCCACAACATTTCCATTGTTATCTGTATGTGTGCTTCCCCACAAGCTGTTATGAGCATTAAAGTCTCCACACCATACCTCTTTCATATGGTCTTCCCCTGCCATAACACTGAAAGTATCTGCTGTTAACTTCCTACATGGGTTGTAATAATTGATCAGCTTAATATTTCCTTGTCCATTTGGCCTACATATTTCAATAATATTACACTCTACATCCTCAGGGGAGGGAATCACCCTATATGCCAGGCCATCTTTAAAGAAAGTGACACATCCTCCTCCATTTACACTGTTACTTCTATCCTATCTGATTGAACTATATCCTGGAATAACAAAATCTAAGTGAGGCTGAAGCCATGTCTCCTGTACACACACTACCTCTGGAACAACTAGTAGCTCGTAAAGATACTTCTTGAGTTCTTTCCGTTTGCTATAAGACTCCTCGCATTCCACTGTAGTATGTGTAGTACCATAATTCAGATATTAAGTTTCAACATGTGCATGCTCCCCAGTTTGAGCTGTGAGTAAACCAAGTATCTGGTCGGCTTTGATATCTTTCACCTCCAGGAATCTTCCTGCTGCTTCCACAGTGGTTTTGATTCTGTCACTTTTCTTCTGTAGCTGTGCTGCAACATTAATGGTGTGGCAGATAAAAGCTACAAAGTTTGTCCTCTTAACTATCAATGCGTCATCATCCATTCTGCATTTGTGAACACAACAGTTCCTTGCAGCAGCATGATCTTGTGCTTGTGTGGGATTTGTTGATGGCTGTTCTTCCCTTTGAGATGAACTTCTTTGAGAAAGGCCTGTTTTGTTTCTGATCATTCCTGCCTTTCTAACTGTCTTTAGAGTTTCCGCATACAAGATTTTCTTACTTATTCTGATTTCCTGGGCTTGTCTAGCTTCCCTCTGCACAACACATCCTCCATATGCAGCACTGTGGTCACCCCTGCACTTGCAACACTTTACTTTGGCGTCCTTTTCACATTTACCATATTTGTGCTCCCCTCCACATCTAGCGCATCTTAAAGCAAGGTAGTCGGATACCCAAAAGCCGATGGTGTATAGAACACGTGTATTAGTATTTGTATGTGAAATTTCGGCATCGAAACTGCTCCCGTTTAGCTGTAATTAATATTCAAAAATGATATTTTCGGGACGAAAGAATTCAAGCGTCCCTGCATTTGTTTACTTCTCGGGGCCGCTGCCGGAGAGCGAGTTGTGTGCAAAATGCAATCGTGTTGTTAATATAGCACATTTTTTCAATTCAATTCAACTTTATTTATATAGCGCCATTTCACAACAACAGTCATCTCATAGCACTATCAACTGTAGGGGGAACCCCCACAGTTGCAGAAAGACCCCAGCAATCAGGCGATCCCCTGTGAGCAAGCACTTGGCGACGGTGGAGAGGAAAAACTCCCTTTTAACAGGAAGAAACCTCCAGCAGAACCAGGCTCAGGGAGGGGCAGTCATCTGCTGCGACTGGCTGGGGGATGAGGGGACAGAGAAGATGAAATGTTCCATTTTGAAATGTTCCATTTTGTGGAAATGTTACTATTATTAATTGTGAAATGTGTTATAAAACGATTAGACAACGATACTATGGCTCTTCCTGCTGTTCCCGTTTCACTGTTTTTTTCCGGATGTAAAATACGGGATCCCTATGGCCCATCGGCGCACGAAGTATCCTGGCCAATGTAAACAGCCACGGACCAAAAAATGTACATTTGCTCATGGAACAGGTCATTCACACTACAGACAATCGCACTATATGTGTCTATAGGATCTTCTTTCCATGCACGCAAAAAAAAAAAATTTTTCCCGGATCCAACTACCTCCCTTTAACTTCCCTTTACATTTCTGAGCAGTGTGGCACCTAAGTGGCTTTGGGACATATTCTCTGACACTGTAATACAGGTATCCTATTTGGACTGATTTAGGAAGTGTTTTCTCAAACCTGATCATTACAGACAGTGTATCCTTCAGTGAACCTTCTCTTTTACTCTTTAGCCTTTTCACATCCTTCACCTTTCCTCCTTGGATCTCGTTTTTCACTTCTTCCATAGACATGCTCAAAGGGACACCTGATATAACTCCCTTCAAGTTTGCCGTTGCGACAGGAACATGCACCTTCATTTGTTCTCCGTTGTTCTCTGCATGAATTCACAGCCGGTTATTATACAAGAACTTTGCAAACATAACTCTCCCAATTTCTTTCTCAATTGCTTTTGTTAGCTTAACAGGGTGATAGTGCCCCCCACCCTGATTGAACTCAATGACAACCTTCTGCTCATTCCCAACATCATCAAACTGCCAACCATGCTGGCTGGTTTGTGTTTTCTTCGCATTGTTACTTCCTCCCGCGTCACTCTCATCTGACACACTTCTACCTCTTGATGCCCCCCTAGCTGTTCTTTTCCGCCTCCCATACCTGGGTAGTGTCCAATCCATCTCATCTTTATCAAACCCGTCAGAGCTAGATGCCATAATGTTACAGTCAGAGTACAGCACAAACAAATCACTCCTACCGCCAACCAAACACAGACATAAATGCCGTCTCAACCTTCCACCCGTCGAAGTCTGTCTGCCACCCCAGTGGTCCAACTGGTCTTCTTAGAAGTATTAAGTCTGTGGTAGAAATTTATCATTTATACATTAATCTGTTATGTAATCAACGATCATATGTGTAATCAAGGATCATATGTTTTGTAAGTGTGTCTTTATGCATGAGTTGTTTAACAATCTGATTATTATCTCCATGTAAGGCATTACACTGTGATAATTTGTTCACTGGATGTTGAAAGTATTGATCACACACCATCCATCCATCCATCCATCTTCTACCGCTTTTCCGGCGGTCCGGGACGTGGAGGCAGCAGTTCAAGCAGAGAAGCCCAGACATCCCTCTCCCCAGCCACCTGCTCCAGCTCTCCAGAGAGGATACCAAGGCGTTCCCAGACCAGCTGGGAGACATAGTCTCTCCCCCGAGTCCTGGGTCTGCCCCGGGGTCTCCTCCCAGTGGGACGTGCCCGAAACACCTCAAGTGGGAAGCGTCCAGGAGGCATCCTAATCAGATGCCCATACCACCTCAACTGACTCCTTTCAATGTGGAGGAGCAGCGGTTCTACTCTGAGCCTCTCCCGGATGACTGAGCTCCTCACCCTATCTCTGAGGGTGAGTCCAGCAATCCTACGAAGAAAGCTCATTTCAGCCGCTTGTATCCGCGATCTTGTTCTTTCGGTCATTACCCAAAGCTCGTGACCATAGGTGAGAGTGGGAACGTAGATTGACTGGTAAATCGACAGCTTTGCTTTAGAACTAAGCTCCCTCTTCACCACAACAGACCGGTACAATGTCCGCATCACTGCAGATGCTGCTCCGATCCGTCTGTCAATCTCTCGCTCCATTTTCCCCTCACTTGTGAACAAGACCCCAAGATACTTAAACTCCTCCACTTGGGGCAGGAGCCTGTCCCCAACCCAGAGAGGACAATCCACCTTTTTCCGGCTGAGGACCATGGACTCGGACTTGGAGGTGCTGATTCTCATCCCAGCAGCTTCACACTCAGCGGCAAACCGTCCCAGCAAGAGCTGTAGGTCATTGCTGGATGAAGCCAACAGGACAACATCATCTGCAAACAACAGAGATGAGATCCTGTGGTCACCAAGCATGACACCCTCCATTCCCTGGCTGCACCTAGAAATCCTGTCCATAAAAATTATGAACAGGATCGGTGACAAAGGGCAGCCCTGGCGGAGTCCAACTCTCACTGGGAATGACTCCGACCGAGTGTTGGCAATACGAACCAAACTCTCACAACGGTCGTACAGAGACCGAATAGCTGGTAACAACAAGCCCGATACCCCATACTCCCGAAGCACCCCCCACAAAAAACCATGAGGGACGCGGTCAAATGCCTTCTCCAAGTCCACAAAACACATGTAAACTGGTTGGGCAAACTCCCATGAACCCTCAAGAATTCTTGAGAGGGTAAAGAGCTGGTCCAATGTGCCACGCCCAGGACGAAAACCACAATGGTCCTCCTGAATCCGACGTTCGACCAACGACCGGACTCTCCTCTCCAGTACCTTGGCATAGACCTTTCCAGGGAGGCTGAGGAGTGTGATCCCTCTAAAGTTGGAGCACACCCTCTGGTCCCCTTTTTTGAAGAGAGGAACCACCACCCCGGTTTGCCATGCCAAAGGCACTTCCCCCAACCTCCACACAATGTTGCAGAGGTGTGTCAACCATGACAGCCCAACAACATCCAGGGCCTTGAGGTACTCAGGGCGAATCTCGTCCACCCCCGGGGCCCGGCCACCAAGGAGATTTTTAACCACCTTGGCGACCTTGGCCCCTGTGATAAGCGAGTCATCCCCCTCGTCCCCAAACCCTGCTTCCTCTGTGGAAGGCGTATCAGTGGGATTGAGGAGATCCTCGAAGTATTCCTTCCACCGCCCGACGATATCCCCAGTCGAAGTCAACAGTGTCCCATCCGCACCATACACAGTGTGGACAGGGAGCTGGTTTCCCTTCCTGAGGCGCCGGACAGTTTGCCAGAATCTCTTCGAGGCCGACCAAAAGTCTTGTTCCATGGCCTCACCGAACTCCTCCCATACCCAGGTTTTTGCTTCAGCAACCACCCGAGCTGCACTCCGCTTGGCCTGCCGGTACACCTCAGCTGCTTCGGGAGTCCCACAAGCCAACCAAGCTTGATAGGACTCCTTCTTCAGCTTAATGGCCCCCCTCACCACTGGTGTCCACCACTTGGTTCGGGGGTTGCCACCACGAGATGCACCGACCACCTTGCGGCCGCAGCTCTGGACCGCCGCTTCAACAACAGAGATGGAGAACATGGCCCATTCAGACTCCATGTCTCCAGACTCCCTCGGAATGTGGCTGAAGTTCTTCCGGAGGTGGGAGTTGAAGACCTCCCGGACGGGGGCCTCAGCCAGACGTTCCCAGCACACTCTCACTATACATTTGGGTCTACCAGGTCTGAATGGCTTCCTCCCCTGCCATCAGATCCAACTCACCACCAGGTGGTGATCAGTTGACAGCTCTGCACCTCTCTTTACCCGGGTGTCCAAGACATACCAGTCGCAGGTCTGATGACACGATAACAAAATCGATCATCGACCTGCGACCTAGGGTGTCCTGGTGCCAAGTGCACATATGGACACCCTTATGCTTGAACATGGTGTTTGTTATGGACAAACTGTGGTTAGCACAGAAGTCCAGTAACTGAACACCACTTAGGTTCAGATCGGGCAGGCCGTTCCTCCCAATCACCCCCCTCCAGGTTTCACTGTCATTGCCCACGTGCGCATTGAAGTCCCCCAGTAGGACAATGTAGTCTCCAAGAGGACCACCCTCCAGCACCCCAGTCATAGACTCCAAAAAGGGTGGGTACTCTGAAACATCATTTGGTGCATAAGCACAAATGGTGGTCAGGACCCGTTTCCCAACCCCAAGGCGCAGGGAAGCAACCCTTTCGTCCACCGGGGAAAACTCCAATATAGAGGCAGCAAGGTGGGGGGATACAAGAATACCCACCCCTGCTCGTCGCCTCTCGCCCGGGGCAACTCCAGAAAAGGCCAAGCTCCAGCCCCTCTCCAGGAGACTGGTTCCGGAACCGGAGCTGTGTGTTGAGGTGAGGCCAATTATATCTAGCCGGTATCTCTCAACCTCGTACACCAGCTCAGGCTCCTTCCCCACCAGAGAGGTGACATTCCACGTACCAAAAGCCAGTTTAGAAAGCTTGGGATCAGTCCGCCAAGGTCTCCGCCTTTGACCGCCACCTAATCCACATAGCATTGGACCCCCATGATCCCTCCTGCAGGTGGTGAGCCCACTGGAGGGCGGACCCACGTAACTCCTTGGGCTGAGCCCGGCCGGGTCCCATGGGTGGAAACCCGGCCACCAGACGCTAGCCTTCGAGCCCCTCCCCCAGGCCTGGCTCCAGGGTGGGGCCCCGGTAACCCCATTCCGGGCGGGGTACACTGAATCCTTGATATAGAATTTATCATGAGAGTCTGTTGGATCGTTCTTAGTCTGGCCCTTCACCCAGGACCAGTTTGTCTTGGGAGACCCTATCAGAGGTAAATTGCCCCAGACAACACAGCTCCTGGGATCACTGGGGAACGCAAACCCCCCCACCATGATAAGGTGACGATCCATGAGGGGGTGGTCACACACACACATTTCACACACATTTATAAATTCCTTCTCCATATTGAGGCATTTACTCTGTAACGGAAGACAACAACCTGAGTTGCTCTGCAGGAAATGTGCAAACAGCCACATCAAATGACCTTGTGCTTTCTAACCAGATAAGGACTTTTGGCCGAGAGATCTTGTTAGGCAATGATTTTGTCCTCTTGTTAAGAGTATAAAAGAACGGTGTGTTCTCTTTGTGGAAGCAGAGGGAGCAGGGCTGAAGGACACTGAAAGCTTTTTTTTCACATTGTTTATTCTGCAGAATAAAAGGACATTCACCTTGGCAGAAGTTTTTCCGTCTCTTTATTTCTTCAGGACCGGATGCAAATAAGACAAATTTTTCCTTTCCAAGTCTTAAAATTCCTAACCGCCAGTTTACTGAACCGCCTGCAACTCTGTAACAAGCGGTCTTATCCAGGAAGTCACCCTCTGTGTGTCTCTGTGTGACACGATCATATGATGCCTACATGACGTCACATAAGGCGCTTTTCCACTAGCCCCGATTAGAAAACCCGACTCTACTCACTTCGGTTCGGTTCTGCCTCGGTTGCGTTTCAACATTACTGCTGGCACACCTGCTGGCACACCTGCTGTGGGTGGGATTTGTTGAACAGCAGGCGGCGCCACACTCTCGTGATGTCAAACACGCGACCGAATCCTCCACAACAAAGAAAATGGCTGATGACGAGGAGAGAAGGAAGGAGGAAGGAGAGAGGAATGACTGACATGCAACTGGTGAAATCTATGGTGCTGACTTGTTGTGCTTTGCCTAATCTGTGTGAGAGTCATGGAGAGACGTATGACACTACATTGGATGATGCAGTAGATGAACCAGTGGTGGCAGCGACCCAGGGAGCAGAGGAGCAGGGAGCCGATACGAGATGCTGTGCTGTGATGCAGTACTTGTCTAGCAATAGGCAGAAATGTAATTTCGCCCACATTTATGTGCATACATATTTCAAAAATGTTTTTTGTAAATAAAATGTTGTGCATGGTCCATCTACCTGTCCTCTGTTGTTCATAACGCTTATCTGTTAAGAAGGTGCGAAGCCATCAGCCTAATGATGAGTCCACACTTCTCACTGTTGTGATAATTGCTCACGCTGAGCGCTCTGCCAGCCCCGCTGTGGGGGTCACACACACGACGTGTTCCTCCCCACACTCTCAATAATTTTTTTTCCTGTATATTTTTCTCTTTGGCGTACAGAAATGGCAATACGCCCGTATTTGCTAAAATTGCATTTTCCCCATATTAAAATACGGCGAAACCGTATCACTTGACAGGTATGTAATTACATGCAGAAACACCGCACAGGCCATCTTCACAAAAATCCAGCTCGACAAGCCACTTTTGCTTAAGTGGAAATGCAAACTGAACTACAAATCATGTGCTGATACATGTCATATTGCCATGTAAAGGTCTCCCACTTTTACTTACAAATTGATTTTTAATTTTTGGGAAAAGGGAATATAAATTTTGCACAACTTGTTGGTAACAACAGTTGTGTGCAACAAAAACACAGTTGTGTCTAATGTTACTAGTGTAGAGGAGCTTGGAATAACGAGGCAATGTGACTTATAAACCAAAGTTTATTATCAGCTTCACTCCTCTAACAAGTCTCATCTAGTGCAGCAGCAGAAGAAGTAAGAGAGCGAACACATTCAGCTCTGTGTATTTATACTCACACACAACAAAAGACATGCATAACAAAGCTGACATCCCCCATTAACTTAATTCCCCTCCTTTGTCTCCGTACCCCTCCACCTGGCCCCGGGAGGTCAGGGCGACCTATCTGGTCTCCACCACAGTGCTTCGGATGCTCTTTGATCTTCACTGGCGGTTGAGACCCTTTGTCCTGTTCTGAGGTGTGAAGTCGCTTTACATATGTAATCACCAAACATTCTCACATGCTTATACATATGTAGGTTATGGGATATATGATTAATATAGACCACAGCCCCCCCCCCAAACGACTAAGAAAAGGACAATAGGAAAATTCACAGTTTAAGATAATTATTATGACATACTAACTGCTACACCTCTTGACAAAGAAGAAACTTTCCAGCAGCTATGCTCCTGTAGAGAATTCAGTGGTAATCATAACAGCATAGTAATATCACAAGTCAGTCCTAAACTGTTACAGCACAATTAGTGAACAACTTTTGAGTAGTTTGCATCAGTCCTTGTGCCGTCTGGGCTTTAATCTTCTTCCGAATCTGCTGTGGGTCCGTTCGGGCGTCCTGGTGGGACCTTCCTGTAAGGAATCTGCAGCTTGGGAAGGAGAGTGATTATTTGTTCCCTGCAGGGGGGCTGAGTCTTTTCTCTTGGGGGGTCTACCCCGCCGAGGTGCTCTCGCCAACCGTGCAGGCTCGTCTCTCAACAAGAAGGCAGGTTTAAGTCTGTCAATGCTGACTGTTTCTTTTCTGTCCCCAAAATCAAGCACAAAATGCTTATCACCAGGTTCCAGCACTCTGAATGGTCCATCGTATGGTGGGCGGAAGGTTGGTTTTAAAGCTTCATGCCTAACAAAAACGAATTCAGCGTCTTTTAAAGCTTGGGTATGGTGCATATTTAAGGCACATATATGGCATGCTTGTATGGTACGCATTCTCCCCCACATGCATCCAGTAGGCATGACGGTGCAGACCCTACAGATCAAACGTCCTAAGGAACAATGCCCCAGCAGGGACCTCGGCTAGGAGGTGGGTGCTGGGGGAAGACGGAGGTCAGAGACAATGTCCCAACGGGAGCCCCGAGGTGGAGAAGGGAACAGAGACACCAGCAAGTCTCGGAGGCTATATGTGACTGTGGGTTCATGTGTTTACTGAACTTCTGTGGGGTGAAGGTGTGAGATACTTGATGTGGGGGTTTAGTATCTCTGGGGTATAAAAGCTGTGAGGAAAGTTGGTTCTGTCTCTTTTCTGTTGAGAACTTTGATGATAGAAGATGTGACTTCCAATAAAGCTTTCCTGAGAAATAAACTCAGTCTCGTTTGTAAGGCATCTTCTACACTGGTGACCTACGACTAACTATGGCCGGTGGCGGCGAGCTTTCCGCACCGGACTCTTCAGGAGCCAACCGGGTTAACGCAGCTACCATACTACAGCTGCCCGACTTCTGGCAACATAACCCGCGCTCCTGGTTATGTTCCAGCTGAGATTCCACCTTCAGGGAATCTCAGCGGACGCTACGAGGTTCTACCATGTTGTCGCGAAGCTGGACAGCCTCACAGTGCAGCGGGTGGAGAGCCTGACCAACCACCCGCCCCAAGACAACAAGTATGACACACTGAAAGCTGCCCTCATCCGAGCCTTCACTCCCTCGCGGGAAGAGCGAGCAGAGAAGCTCCTGGCGCTGACAGAGGGAGAAGCAGACAGGCCAGCGGATCTGATGGCAAAGATGATGAGCCTGAGAGGCGAAGATGACGACAGTTTTATCTTCGCCCACCTCTTCCTCAGAACGCTCCCGCCAGCAGTGAGAGTCGCCCTGGCCAGCTCGCAGCCGCTCGTCAACCGTGACTACCACGAGCTGGGACAGGTGGCGCAACGGCTCGTCGACTCCCATAGACGGCGCGCGGCCACGACGGCAGCAGCAGAGGTGACCGCCCCTTCGCGAGAAGGAGGGAGACCAGAGGCTGCGGCACCAGATCCACTGACAGCAGCAGCGGCAGAGACCAGGAGAAGCGGAGCTGACAACGCCCTCTGCTTCTACCATCGACGTTTCGCCGAGAAAGCCCACAGATGCGTCCCACCGTGCTGGTACCAGCGCCAGGGAAACGCCAAGTCCGGGAGCCGGTAGCAGCTGCGACTCTCGACACGAAGAACAAGCTGCTTTTCGTGACGGACGCAAATTCTGGGAAAGAATTCCTGGTGGACACGGGCTCCCAGCTGAGTTTTGTCAAGCCTACCTACGCGGACACCCTGGCGCCGGCCAGCGGCCCCCTGGTGTTAGCGGCGAACGGCTCCACAATCAAAACCTATGGGGAGAAGACGCTCCGCCTGTCCCTCCATGGGCGCACCTTCGAGTGGACCTTCGTTGTTGCTACAGTTAACAACAACATGCTAGGTGCTGACTTTTTGTGCTCAAACAGTTTGTTAGTTGACCTTGCTAATAGACGTATTGTAAATGCACTGTCTTTCTACTCTATCTCCTGCACAGCTCGGGTGGCCCTGCCTTCTGCACATTCCAATGTCACAGCTGCGGGTGGTAAGTTTCATGCATTACTCAACCAGTTTCCAGCACTCACGGTCCCTACATTTTCAGCGTCAGTTGCCAAACACGGGGTCGAGCATTTCATAAGTACTTCGGGCCCCCCTGTTTTTGCAAAAGCTCGGCGGTTGGACCCAGCTAAACTGGCCATCGCGCGCGAGGAATTCGCCAACTTGGAAAAACTGGGCATAGTCCGGCGTTCGAACAGCGCCTGGTCGTCACCCCTGCACATGGTACCCAAGGCTGACGGCTCGTGGCGCCCTTGCGGTGATTTCCGCAGATTAAATAATGCTTCAGCCCACGACCGCTATCCGATTCCGCACATCCAGGATTTTTCGGCGCATTTAGCGGGGGTGCGCATCTTTTCCAAAATAGATTTGGTGCGTGGTTATCACCAAGTTCCAGTCCGTGCGCAGGACATACCCAAAACGGCAGTTATAACCCCTTTCGGGCTTTTCGAGTTTTTGCGCATGCCTTTCGGCCTCAAGGGCGCCGCGCAGACGTTCCAACGCATGATGGATGCAGTGCTGCGCGACCTCCCTTTCGTGTTCGCTTATTTGGATGATATTTTGGTAGCCAGCGCGTCCGAAGCCGAGCACGAAAGCCACCTCACAGCCGTTTTTCAGAGGCTCACAGAACACGGGCTGATCATTAACCCAGCGAAGTGCCAATTCGGGGTAGCGAAAATCGATTTTTTGGGACACCGCGTGTCGCCAGAAGGCGCGGTCCCGCTGCCGGATAAAGTGCGCGTGATAACGGATTTCCCCCAACCACAGACGGTTAAAGCGCTGCAGGAATTTTTGGGGATGGTCAATTTTTATAACCGTTTCCTCCCAAACGCACCCATTGTACGCGGCATTAAAGAAGCAAAAACCTGCATCTAAGGTCGAGTGGTCCCCGGATCGGGAGCGCGCTTTTTCACAGGTCAAATCAGCCCTCGCGAACGCTGCGTTATTGGCACACCCGGTGCCGGCAGCTCGCATGGCGCTAACCACAGACGCCTCCGACGTGGCAGTGGGAGCGGTTGTCGAGCAACTGGTGGCAGGATGCTGGCAACCACTCGCGTTTTTCAGCAAAACATTGCGCGATAGCGAGCGTAAATACAGCGCGTTTGACAGGGAGCTTTTAGCCCTGCATTTGGCCATCCGCCACTTCCAGTTCTGGTTGGAAGGGTGCCGTTTTACCGCATTCGTGGATCATAAACCCTTAACTTTTGCAATGGCTAAAGTTTCAGAGCCTTGGTCGGGCCGACAACAGAGGCAGCTGGCTGCAATTTCGGAGTTTACCACTGACATTCAACACGTGGCGGGTAAACACAATGTAGTGGCAGATTGCCTCTCGCATGCAGTTGCAGCGACAGGCCCCCAGGGGGCAGATTCGGCGGCTGCAGACCTAGGTCAGGCTTGCGGCGCGGAAGCGCTCACAGCTCCGGTCTGCGTCGGGTTAGATTATGCAGCCATGGCCGCTGAACAGGTTGGCGACGCGGACGTGCGCGCGCTCCAGTCTGGGCCAACAGGGCTAAGGCTGGACCACAGGGTGCTTCAAAGAGGCATGCCCTCCCTAATCTGCGATACCTCCACGGGGCGTCCCCGTCCCGTGGTCCCAGCTGCGTGGCGTCGCCGTGTTTTTGACTTAATACATTCGCTGGCACACCCGGGCGTCCGCGCGTCTATCAAAATGGTAGGAGAGAAGTTTGTTTGGCCGGGGCTGCGTAAACAAGTCAAAGAGTGGGCTGCAGCCTGCGCTGCGTGTCAAAGAGCAAAGGTACACAAACACACACGAGCCCCTCTAGAACCTTTTCACATCCCAGCCAAACGCTTTGATCATGTGCATATCGACTTAGTAGGACCTCTTCCGCTGTCCCAGGGGTTCACACACCTTTTAACCATGGTAGACCGCACCACGCGCTGGCCAGAGGCGGTCCCTCTGGCGGCAACCACAGCGGCAGACGTTGCACGTGCCTTTTTAACAGCTTGGGTCGCACGTTTTGGTATCCCGTCAAACATAACGTCTGACAGAGGACCCCAGTTTGTTTCCGAGCTCTGGTCGTCCATGGCACCATGGAGTGCCATGGTCCGTCCATGGTGAAAATTCATCGCACGACCGCGTATAACCCCCAGGCCAACGGTTTGTGCGAGCGCTTCCATCGGTCATTGAAAGCAGCCCTCAGAGCGGCTCTCACGGACACAAATTGGGTTGATAAGCTCCCATGGGTTTTATTAGGGTTGCGTTCAGCACCTAAAGAGGATTTGCAAGCCTCTCCGGCCGAACTCGTCTTCGCCCAACCCCTCCGGTTACCGGGAGATTTCCTCCCAGCTGCTGCAGAGCGACGCGGGGTCACACACCCTCCCTGGTCCCGTTCATCACAGTTTTCCACGTGTTTTTGTGCCCAAAGCCTTAAAGAATGCAGAATTTGTCTTTGTTAGACACGACGCACAGAGGTTAGGTTTAAGTCCACCTTACGATGGACCGTTCAGAGTGTTAGAAACCGGGGAAAAGCATTTTTTGCTCGATTTGGGAGACAGGAGGGACTTAGTCTGCATTAACAGGCTCAAACCCACTTTTGTGTTAGCTGACGACCCAGTACAGTTGGCCAGAGCCCCCCGCCGTGGCAGGCCACCCGGGAGACGCTCTGCTAAGCTTTCACGACGATGTGTTAATGATTCTACTTCACAGATGCAGCAGACAGCCACAGGCAGAGCGAGACCTGCTCACAGCAGATATGGCAGAGAGTTGAAGCCCAAGCAGTGGGAAATGTGATCTGTTGTGCCAAGTTTTTTTTCTCTCTTGTTCTGTGTGGGGTGTCATGATTCTATGCATTTGAAGTGTAACTTGTCCTTATTTGAACGTTTGGGGGGGGTTATATGGTGCATATTTAAGGCACATATATGGCATGCTTGTATGGTACGCATTCTCCCCCACATGCATCCAGTAGGCATGACGGTGCAGACCCTACAGATCAAACGTTCAAAGGAACAATGCCCCAGCAGGGACCTCGGCTAGGAGGTGGGTGCTGGGGGAAGATGGAGGTCAGAGACAATGTCCCAACAGGAGCCCCGAGGTGGAGAAGGGAACAGAGACACCAGCAAGTCTCGGAGGTTATATGTGACTGTGGGTTCATGTGTTTACTGAACTTCTGTGGGGTGAAGGTGTGAGATACTTGATGTGGGGGTTTAGTATCTCTGGGGTATAAAAGCTGTGAGGAAAGTTGGTTCTGTCTCTTTTCTGTTGAGAACTTTGATGATAGAAGATGTGACTTCCAATAAAGCTTTCCTGAGAAATAAACTCAGTCTCGTTTGTAAGGCATCTTCTACATGGGGGACAAAAACCCGTGGAAAAGAATGATGTGCCGGCCCTGGGAGAGAGTCCGGTCCGTTGCTGCCTAAAAACCTCGGGGCTGGAAGATGCCCTGGCTCTGGGTTCTCTGGTAAAAATTCACCTGGGAGCCTGAGAGGTTGTGCAAAAACTAATTCTGCTGGGGAGGCGTCTAGATCCTCTTTAGGTGCAGCACACAACCCCAATAAAACCCAAGGAAGTTTATTTACCCAATTTATATCCGTTAGTGAGGCTCTGAGGGCGGCCTTTAAAGACCTGTGAAAACGCTCGCATAATCCATTAGCCTGAGGGTGATAAGCGGTGGTGCGGTGAATTGTCGCTCCTAAGCTGCTGGCCATGGCTGACCAAAGCTCCGAGACAAATTGAGGCCCCCTATCGGACGTGATGTCCGATGGGACGCCGAAACGTGCCACCCAGTTTGTCAAAAAAACGCGAGCGACTTCCTCCGCTGTGGTTGACGCCAGAGGGACCGCCTCCGGCCAGCGCGTAATACGGTCTATCATTGTTAACAGATGTGTGAAACCTTGGGAGGAAGGTAGTGGTCCCACGAGGTCGACATGAACGTGGTCGAACCTTCTAGCAGGGATTCGAAAAGGCTCTAGAGGGGCTTTTGTGTGTTTGTGTATTTTGGCGCTCTGACAAGAAATGCAAGTCTTTGCCCATTCTTTTACGTTTTTGCGCAGGCCAGGCCACACAAACTTTTCGGCGACCATTTTAACCGAAGCGCGCACACCTGGGTGCGCGAGGGAGTGAATTGAGTCAAAAATACGGCGGCGCCATGCAGCTGGAACTACCGGGCGAGGTCGGCCGGTTGAGATGTCGCATATTAGGGGGGCACACCGTCGCGTAAACCCCTTTCCTCCAGCCTTAACCCTGTTGGTCCAGACAGGAGTGCGCGCACGTCCGCATCACTACTTTGCTCCTCCGCCATGGCTGCATAATCTATCCCTACGTGGATTGGGGCTGCGTATGTGTCCGCGTTGGCGAAGAGTTCTGCGGCTGAGGTAGTATAATCTGTCTCCTCGCCTCTGGCGATGTCACAGCGCGAGAGAGGCAGTCTGCTACCATGTTAAGTTTGCCTGCCACATGTCGAATGTCTGTGGTGAACTCTGAAATCGCAGCTAGCTGTCTTTGTTGCCTGCCTGACCATGGTTCAGAAATTTTAGCCATCGCAAAGGTGAGCGGTTTGTGGTCTACAAAAGCCGTGAAACGCCGCCCCTCTAACCAGAACTGGAAGTGGCGGATGGATAAATGAAGCGCTAGCAGCTCCCTGTCAAAGGTGCTGTATTTACGCTCAGTTTGGTTCAGCGATTTGCTGAAAAATGCCAAAGGTTGCCAGGTTCCGCCGACGTGTTGTTCTACAACCGCCCCTATGGCCAGGTCTGAAGCGTCTGTGGTTAGCGCAATGCGGGCTGAGGGATCAGGGTGAACCAACAATGTGGCATTAGCTAGGGCACTTTTTACTTCCGCGAAGGTGCGTTCGCGCTCCGGGGTCCATTCGACCGCGTTGGAAGGTTTTTGTTTTCTGAGCGCGTCATATAGGGGCTGCATGAGCTGAGCTGCGCGGGGGAGGAAACGGTTGTAAAAATTAACCATTCCCAAAAATTCTTGCAGCGATTTGACCGTTTGTGGCCGTGGGAAACTTTTTACTGCATGAACTTTGTCTGGCAGTGGGACTGCCCCCTTCGGTGAAACTCTGTGTCCCAAAAAATCAATTTGTGACACGCCGAATTTGCATTTGGCTGGATTGATTATTAACCCGTGCTCTTCTAGTCTCTGAAAAACCATAGTGAGATGCTGTTCGTGTTCTTCCTCAGACGAGCTGGCTACCAGCATATCGTCGAGGTAGACGAACACGAAAGGGAGGTCGCGTAATACTGTGTCCATCATCCGCTGAAAGGTTTGAGCAGCGCCTTTGAGGCCGAAAGGCATCCGCAAAAATTCAAAAAGACCGAAGGGGGTTATTACAGCTGTTTTAGGAATGTCTTCCGCTCTAACGGGGACTTGATGATAGCCGCGGACCAGGTCTATTTTTGAAAAAATGCGCGCACCCGCCAGATGTAGTGAAAAATCTTGGATGTGAGGAATAGGGTAGCGGTCATGCGCTGTCGCATTGTTTAATCTGCGGTAATCGCCGCACGGTCTCCAAGAACCGTCGGGTTTAGGGACCATGTGAAGCGGTGACGCCCAGGGGCTTTTCGAGCGTCTGATAATGCCTAATTTTTCAAGGGTAGTAAACTCGTCCTGAGCTATGGCAAGCTTGGTCGCGTCTAAGCGCCGAGCTTTGGCGAATACGGGCGGGCCCGTTGTGGGAATAAAGTGTTCAACCCCGTGCTTAGCCACTGTAGCTGAGAATTTGGGAATTGTGAGTGCTGGAAATTGGGTGAGGAGTTGATCAAACTTACCTCTTGTTGTAGTGATGCTGGCCTGCACGGGTGGTGGAGAAACTCGAGCTGAGCAGGGAATAGAAGCAAAGGACAATGCATTAACCAAGCGTCTGTTCGCTAGATCGACCAATAACCCATGTGCACACAAAAAGTCTGCGGCCAACAAGTTAAAACTCACCGCCGCTACAACAAATGTCCATCTGTAGTTGCGGCCATAGATGCGGAGGGGCAGGTTCCTTTCGCCAAAAGTGTCGATGATGGAGCCGTTGGCTGCCACCGCTCCATTACCCCGGGGGCCCATGGCCCGGTCTGCTTGGGAGGGCATTATAAAACTCAGTTGAGCTCCCGTGTCAATGAGGAACTGCTTGCCGGTGTGTCCGTCCGTCACATATAGAAGCTTGCTTTTTTCGCCGAGAACTGCCGCTGTTAACGGTTCTCGGCTTTGGCGTTTTCCCGAAATCGTGAATCTGCAGGGGGGAAGGCATTTGTAAGCCTTCTCGGCGAAGCGGTGGTGGTAGTAACAGACGTCGCTCCGTCTGTTACGTCTTGGCCGTGTCGCTGCCATGGCGGGTGGATTCTGCTCAGTGGTTTGTGGCTCCCCGTGGCTCCGGACATCGGCGTTGAGGCCTGCGGATGCTGCTGTGGGTGTCTGTTCTCTGCAGGCGTTGACGAGTCGCTGCGCTTCGCGAGCCAGCGTGCAGAAGTCTTGCAGGGTGCTGCATCGCATGTTGGCAAGCGTCCCTCTCATGTGTGGCGGCAGCGTACTGAGGAATATAAATTGGAAGAGGAAATTGTCATTGTCCTCTTCTTTGAGTTGCAGCAAGTCCTCCATGAGGGCCTTGGGTCTGCATCCTCTGTGGCCGTAGACCGCCAGGATCCTCTCGGCTCTCTCCTCGGCAGAGGGGACGAAATTCGCCACGATGGTCGCTTTTAGTACTCTGTATTTGTCCTGGGCCGGCGGCCGCTGGATTATGCTCCGCGCACATCTCGAAGTGGCGGCATCGAGTTTGGCGACGATGTGATAAAACTTTGTATCGTCAGCCGTGATGCCCGCAAGTGCAAACTGGGCTTCAGCTTGCTGAAACCACGAGGCGGGGTCTTCCTGCCAGAAGTCCGGCAGGTTGACGGTGACGGCGTTTGTGTGGACCGTCACTGATGTGTCCGCAGGGTGAGAGTGTTTTCCTTCGGCTCTCACAGCGGCGCTGGTGCTCGGTTGAGCCCTCTCTATCACTTCTGCCATGGGGGAACGTCGTCCATCTGTTCCCCTGTCTGCATGGGCGCCGGCGTCTGCCTGGGTCGCCACAGATGAGTCGATCGCTGGGGAACGCCTCTGGTCCATCCTCGCGTCGGGGTCACCAGTGTAGAGGAGCTTGGAATAACGAGGCAATGTGACTTATAAACCAAAGTTTATTATCAGCTTCGCTCCTCTAACAAGTCTCATCTAGTGCAGCAGCAGAAGAAGTAAGACAGCGAACACATTCGGCTCTGTGTATTTATACTCACACACAACAAAAGACATGCATAACAAAGCTGACATCCCCCATTAACTTAATTCCCCTCCTTTGTCTCCGTACCCCTCCACCTGGCCCTGGGAGGTCAGGGCGACCTATCTGGTCTCCACCGCAGTGCTTCGGATGCTCTTTGATCTTCACTGGCGGTTGAGACCCTTTGTCCTGTTCTGAGGTGTGAAGTCACTTTACATATGTAATCACCAAACATTCTCACATGCTTATACATATGTAGGTTATGAGATATATGATTAATATAGACCACACTAGTGCCAAATTTTTGCTAGATTCCTTCTTAATTTATTAAATTTTGACTGGTAATGCAACATTCAACTTACATGTACTTACCTTTATCAGTGTCTACTGTACAAGTTAAAGCACACCTGTACAACTGCTTATAACATAAAAAATGTACCCGTTCAAGAGAAATGGATTCAGCATTGCAAATTTGTTTAAAATAAAAAAAACCTACCAAGACATTACGTTTTGTTGTGTTGTTAAAAATTAAATTACCATTAGAAGGCTATACACCTGACCTGATGAACAGCAGCATGTGGAGTGAACAGAGAATGGAATGTGTATGTAATTTTTGGCTTTTCTCATACGGTGTCATAACAGATAAACCAGACTTTTGATGCAAACAATACAATTTTATTCCAGAAGCAAAATTTACAAACAAAAAAACAGACTGGGCGTGGGGAGACATGGTTAGACACGCCGACTGCTAAATGCGTCCACAAGCCTGCCAAATAGGGTCAGGAAATCTCTGTTGAATGTTGACATCTCTGCGAGCTCTTCCCTTCGTAACACAGCGTCCTGCTCCAGGGTTTCACGCGCATCTGCCCGCACATCTGCGGCCACCTGTTGCAAATGCTGTATGTACTCCTGATGGTGTTCTTGCCACTGGTCATGTTGCCGTTCCAAGAGCCGCATCTCTTCGTCATGCATGTTGACCATCGCTAATGTAAGGTCAGCAATGGAGTTGTCTGTTTTCCTCTTGCCTAGATGGAAAGACAGAAAGGCATGGTCGTTAAAGCTGGATCACTACATATATTATGGAATTACACAGGTGAAAGTCTGTGGTGGAATGTCACTATTATATTATGCTTCATTGCTGTATATAAGCTGAACTGTCATGTTGCTGCCCCTCAGTAGAGCAGATTTTGCAACACGCAGGGTGCTGTCTTCGGCTGCAGCCCCCCTGCAAAACTAAAAAGGATTAAGATTAAGAATATGGATGGATGGATGGGTAATGTTTAAAATAGTTGCTTGTAGTGTGGCCACAGAAATCTGAATGGGTTAATACAGTCAGCTGACGCGAAGCATTTCAATGAAACATGTTGATTTCAACGGCAGTTCATGAGCTTTATTTGTTTTTCTAAAACAGGAGTTACAACAGCACTGTCACCATGGGTTGAGATGCCGTCTCAGCGCTCAGCCCATGTTTTCCTTCATCCCTGCTTCTCATTGAGCAGCGTCTCAGCTGGCTCCCAGCTGGCAGCATTACGGACAGCTGGGGCCAATTAGTCCTCATCAGCTGGGGCGCTGCCAATGAGAATAAATAGGAGCAGCCTCGATGACTCGGGGCTGCGACATAAGCACTGCTAGACAGAAGCCCCTTCGTCTGGTGTCAGCCTCTACTCCCCTTGCAGCATTCCTGTGTTTGTAACCCACTGTGAGTATGTACGCCTTGTTACCCCTACGTCCGGTACGAGCTTCCTACCCCTGCGCTGTGCAACCTGTGAATGTACTTCTGTATGAGTATCTGTGCTCTCCTCATCCCTCATCCCTCACCCTAAATAAAACATCACGACTCACTGGCTCGCCCTTGGCTCTTATTGCGCGGCTCCCTAGAGCCGTGTGTGACAGTATGTCGCAGCCAGGCGAGTTACTGGCGGCCGTGAGTCGCCGTGGAACTGTACCTTTCTGTCTGGGTGTCAGCGCTGCTAGCATGCCGTTTCCCAGGAGTCACTCCCGGCGCCAGGGCGACGAGCTGAGATCCATCTCGGAGGCTGTCGACGGGACGCTCTACACCCTGCACGATGCCTCCAACGCGAGACGCTGGCATCCGGGCCGTGCTGAGGAACTCCTGGACTGTTACCCTCATTCTGTGTACCATCTCGAGGACAGTGCCAGGTTAGACGCCACAGGTACACAGTGAGAGAAGCTCCGCGGGTTGGATGGGAATCCCGGCAGGAGGCGGAAGCGGATGACGTTGCCCCCCGCTTCGGGATCTCGTTCCTGCCGCCATTCCAGTCCGGGAGTTCACGCCAACCAGAGGGCTTCCCCCGACCTGCGCCACGTCACTCGGGATTCCCTTCAAGGAGCCGCAGCTGACAGCAGTTATGTCTGGGGTCGAGTGGCTGTCGCGAGCTCCACTGTGTGTCCTGTTACCATCTTCAGGCATGTGGTGGCGGCAGTGAGATTGAGGGAGAGGACTCCAGGGCTACGAAGCTTTCCCGTGCTCGACGCCTTCCTCGTCTCGATCTCCGATCTGGAGCGGCGAATCCTGGGTTCCCCCCTCGCTTCGTCCCCTGGGAATAGCCGTCATCACATCGCCAAGTCACCTCTGCACGAACCTCGTCCGGATCCAGTTCTGGGCTGCCGTCAGGACCGTTCCTCCCATGCAGCTGTCACCTCTTCGCCTCGTCAGTGTGGAGTTTTCACAGCCTCGTTCCCTGAGCCTTATTCCCCCGCTGTCATTCCTGGACATTCGGGCTGGCTCACCCCGGCTGTTTCCCCCTCCTCTTCGACGCGCTTCCTGACTGCTGAGTGTGCCTGGAATTCCGGCCTGGCGAGCTCTCTGCTGGAAACAACGCGAGCGATCCTCAGACGAATTCCCGGGGGGTCCTCCGTTATCGCCGGGCGGGGAGAGGAAGAAGCAGTATCCACTACAGCAGGCGATATTCAACCTCCAGGAGGCAGGCAAGTCATAGTTTTGTCACATCTGTTTAATGATTTGCTCTGTCACATTCCTGGAGGAAGAGTTCAGGGTTCGCAGCTCCCTGAACTCCCCCCACCTGCTGTAACCTGTGCTCCTAATCCTACATCCTCTGTGTCTCTCTCCGCCGAGCGATCCCCGGCTCCGGGTCAACGTGGTGGGATAAGGAGAGGGCCTGTGGTTCCGCAGCTACGTTGCGGACGGAGGAGGGGGACTGACTGCTGCGTGGAGTCTGCGCCGACGACTGAGCGTCCCCGGGTCTCCACGGAGGAGCGGTTCGGTCCAGCGGGACGAGATTCTTCTGGCTTCACGCCGAGTGGATCGTCGGCGGGGTTACCGGAGCTGGAGGAATCTCAAGCTGCGCTGACCATCGTGCTGGCTGCGGGGCCCGATGCGGCTGGATGGGAGCCTGACAACGACCTCCTGACGACGGATCCTGGATCTTCGCAGTCCTGGACGGCGTCAGAACCCGAGATCAGGCGAGTGCTCTCCTTTCTTTTCTCCCTTTTTATCTTCGAGCACTTCAGCCCGTCTCTAGGGGAGACGAGCCGGGTGCAGCCGCCCGCTGCGTCTGAACTCGTCACGCCGGGTTCTGGCGCTGCCGGTGATCCTGATCCCGGTTCTGTTTTCTCTTCTGAGCCTTCTTCCAGGGTCACCGGCGAGGAGTTGCTGTTCCTCGTGGTGCTGGAGGGTCCAGGTTCGACATTGGAGGTCGGTTCTGGTGCGGTGTCCAACGTAGGTTCGCCCGAGACCCAATCGGGGTCCAACGTGGGTGCTGCTCCAGCGGCGTCCAACGTGGGTTCGCCTGAGACCCAATCGGGGTCCGACGTGGGTGCTGCTCCAGCGGTGTCCGACGTGGGTTCGCCTAAGGCCCGATCGGGGTCCGACGTGGGTGCTGCCCCAGTGTTGTTCAGGTCCGGTGAGGAGGTGGCCGCTTTCCTGCGGCCTGACGCTCGTCGCCCTCGTCATCGGCTCTCCCCTGTGCCTCTTTTACCGGGACCCGCTCTGACCCTTCGTCCGTCTCAACGGTGCTGGTGGTTGAGTGATGCGGGTCGACGACCCGACCCGCAACACTTTCGGTTCGGTGATCTGGTTCCCCCCGCTGGTCTGTGTTTGCCTTTGGGTGGCCTGCTTCGGCTGCCGGTGGACTGGATTCCTGGGATCTGGGTCCGGAGTTCGCCGTCCGAACATTTCCCTTTCCCCGGTTCACCGACTGGACAATGGGCGGGGAGACCTCCGGAGCCACCTCGGCCATGTTGGACTCTGCCTGCCATATTCCTCGGGTGTCGCTTTTTCTTTTATCATTATTAAGGTCACTCGGGTGTAATATTTTGTCCTGTTGGTGGATGTGTTTTCATAGTGCTGTGTGTTTTCCATTCCTCGTACTCTGCATTTTACTTTTTGTACCTTGTTTTTAGCCTCGTCCTTGCATTGTAGAGTTATGTGTTTTGTTTCTTATCAGACCATACTCTGCAGTTGTCCGTTCGTTCCAGTCACTTTCGCTTCTTTTGGTGACTGTGTGTATTTATATATCCGTAGTGCTGTGGGTTTTCCTTTGCCCGTACTCAGCATTTCCTTTTTGTGCCCTGTCTGTAATTTTGTCTGTTCATTATAGAGTCATGTGCTTTGTTTTCCTTCAAACCATGCTCTGTATTTGTCCGTTTGTCCCAGTCACCTTCACTTCTCTTGGTGACTGTGGGTGGATATATATATATGGTGCTGTGTATTGTGGTTTTTTTTTCTCCCTCTTCATTACCCGTACTCAGCGTTTTGTTGTTTTTTTTTGTCACTCTTGTCCTGTTCTTAGTTTTGCTTGCATTATGGAGTAGTGTTTGTTCTGTTATCCACACTCTGTAATTGCTTTATCCGTTTTTTGTCATTCTTTTGGTGGGTTATCTGTTCCCGTGTCTGTATTCCCCCCATCTGTGCCCTGGGGTTTTTTTTTCCTTTTTTTTTTTTTGGTGCGGTGTAGAGTACTGTGTTTGGGGGTTTTTTTGCCCTGTTACCCTACATTGTCCTGTTGGTGTTTCCCTTTGCTTCGTCCCCTCCGGTCCTGCCTCCCTTCCTCCCACCCTAGGTGTGGGGGTGGGGGGGGGGGCTGGGATGTTTCTGGTCGTTCAGGAGCCCGACCTTGAGGGGGAGGCTCTGTCACCATGGGTTGAGATGCCGTCTCAGCGCTCAGCCCATGTTTTCCTTCATCCCTGCTTCTCATTGAGCAGCGTCTCAGCTGGCTCCCAGCTGGCAGCATTACGGACAGCTGGGGCCAATTAGTCCTCATCAGCTGGGGCGCTGCCAATGAGAATAAATAGGAGCAGCCTCGATGACTCGGGGCTGCGACATAAGCACTGCTAGGCTGAAGCCCCTTCGTCTGGTGTCAGCCTCTACTCCCCTTGCAGCATTCCTGTGTTTGTAACCCACTGTGAGTATGTACGCCTTGTTACCCCTACGTCCGGTACGAGCTTCCTACCCCTGCGCTGTGCAACCTGTGAATGTACTTCTGTATGAGTATCTGTGCTCTCCTCATCCCTCATCCCTCACCCTAAATAAAACATCACGACTCACTGGCTCGCCCTTGGCTCTTATTGCGCGGCTCCCTAGAGCCGTGTGTGACAAGCACTTCAATCACCACACCTAAAAATGGTTGTGGAACACCGATAAGTGAAGACCAAAGAATAACCTTTTTGTACATTTAAAAAGACATTTTCAATTAATTAATATGCAGCTACAGGAAATTGCATTAATCAGTTTGATACATAACTTGTTAGGTTCCAGCCCCCCCGCGACCTGTAAAGGATTAAGCGGTAGAAGATGGATGGATGGATGGATGGATTTTTGACCCTGGTTTCCGCTGGACCTGTTTCACCAAAAAAAAATCGTGGTTATTGTGCCTTACCGGCACTTGAATGTGATCCAGATGGAGCTGGTGATGTGGCTGACATCGGAGCCGATCCAGCTGGCGCAGCGCCAGGAGAGTCCGCTGTGTCCATGTCCACTGAGGTGGACCCCTGTGATATGAACTGCGATTCTAGAAAGAAAATGCACCCAATTTAAAACTTAACACCAAGGTGCAACATGTACACAACACTCTAAAGTTTTTAACCGGAATACAATAAGCGTAATTCAGCGTTTTGTTCGCGCTAATACTTAACACAAAGCAAGTGTGAATCTGCAGTTGGCTGCAAAACAATAGGCAAGCCTCAGTAACAACCATTACCCACAATCTAACAACCTTCCTATTTCTTAAAAACAGTGAGCTTGGCACAGAAAGGATAAAGTGGCGAAAAGACGCGCAATATCAAAACAACACTCACCATCCACGGTTTCCAAGGCCGTGGCCGTGACTGTGGCCGTGTCGAGCCCAATGTCTCTCAGCGAACCACTTCCACTCCTTCCGATCCGCTCAACTTCGAGCATTGTGGTCCTTCACTGCTCGGTAATCGCTTTTCAGCTTTTTCAGCTTCTCCCGACACTGTTTGGCAGTACGGATGTGCCCCTGGGAACCCATCTGCTCGGACACCTGCTGGTATATTTTTTCATTTCGAGTAGATCCGTCCAACTCGCGCTGGATGCAATCGTCGGCTAATATAGAAAGAAAATTGCGCATCTCCTAATATATAATATTCGGAGTATATTATTATATAAGTATATTATACAGTATATTAATATAATATACTGTATTAAAGGGGTGCACTGTGTTCACTGGCTGAACAACTACAAATGGCGGTCGTGGAGTAAATTCAGCAGAAAAAGTCGCATTCGTGACGTTACGACCTGACCAATCAGCGGCGACCAGTCTCTTAAAGTCATATCACACCCATACTCAGCCCTATTCAGCTCGGTTAGACCCTGCCCTGGATCAGGTACTAAAAAAGCACCTGCTAACCGGTGCTGGGGCTAATGGAAAATGCTCAAACGCGGGCTGAGTGGTGCGGTGTAGGGCTAAGTGAGGCTAGTGGAAAAGGGCCTATAATAGACACCATAGTATAGAGTTGCCGATGATGTTCCACGACATGGAGAGCAATACAGTGAGGAGAACTGCTGCATGTCAGAAAATATGCCGTGAAGATGAAACACCTGAGGTTCCAGCAGTACGTCGCAGCCATGACTTTGAACAACACAGCCATCTGAGACAGAAGGAGACCCTTCAGCAATGGGCATGCAGAAATACTTGCTTATACTTGCTTTCTACGAGCATGGACGGGTCACGATCATAGGACCACCTATGATATGCCTATGATGTCTGCATGAGGTTCGATGATGTTCCTATGATGTCAACCATCATAGGACTCACTACATGATGTCTATCTGATGACAATACCTGGCTATTGTCTGCCAAACTGAAAGGCCTCTGCCAATGATCTCTGCCTCTGGGTCGGGGTCTGTCGGGGCCAGGGAGTAGGGTATTTCTCTCCACCACTCTCACTTTCTGTAGTTTGGAGTTGTCTTTTGGATGATTTTTCATATGCTTGTATAAATTAGTTGTGTTAGCATTGTATTTCACAGCCTTTTTACAAATTGTACAGCTTGCCGTTGTTTCATTTTCAGCCTGGAAATACAGCCACACAACATGACGCTCCTCTTCCTGTCTGCCATTCTTCTGCTCCATCTAGGGGTGGGCTATACCAGCATTTTTCCTTTCGATATGATACCATTAATTTATGGGACTTTTTCTTTGATACCAATACTTTTTGCCCATTAAAGGAAAATCACGATTGCAGTTTCATTAACTTTATTGCAAGGGCAATATGAATAAAACTCATGAAAATAAATACTTGAAAGAAATGTTTATGAAATGATAATAAAATGGAACAATGAGCAAATAAAAATAATTCAATTATAATAAAAATAATTAAGACTTAAACTAGTTTAGAAAGCTTGGGATCAGTCCGCCAAGGTCTTCGCCTTTGACCGCCACCTGATCCACAGAGATCGCGGATACAAGCGGCTGAAATGAGCTTTCTCCGTAGGATTGCCGGACTCACCCTCAGAGATAGGGTGAGGAGCTCAGTCATCCGGGAGAGGCTCAGAGTAGAACCGCTGCTCCTCCACATTGAAAGGAGTCAGTTGAGGTGGTATGGGCATCTGATTAGGATGCCTCCTGGACGCCTCCCACTTGAGGTGTTTCAGGCACGTCCCACTGGGAGGAGACCCCGGGGCAGACCCAGGACTCGCTGGAGAGACTATGTCTCCCAGCTGGTCTGGGAACGCCTTGGTATCTCCTCTGAAGAACTGGAGCAGGTGGCTGGGGAGAGGGAAGTCTGGGCTTCTCTGCTTGAACTGCTGCCTCCGCGACCCGGACCTCCGGAAAAGCGGTAGAAGATGGATGGATGGATGGAAGACTTAAACTAATGAATGCTTAGAATGTTGCCACCATTCACAGCTTATGCACAACAATAGTCTAACTTATGCATATCTTATCCTAACTTCTACATAGCACAGTCATGCCAAACTGCCGTTGCCTCCCGATCCATGAATCTTAGGTGTACAAGAGATCATCTCTATTCCACCCAGATGATTCTCCCCTCCAAAGACCATGGCGGAGGGCTGTGACCAACCTGGCAGAGCTGTCAAATCTGTCAGGTCAGTCATGTCTAAAACAGCTGATGTGACACATCAGGAACGTTAGATGACAGTTTTCACAGCCTGGCTGAAAGGCATGACTAATGGGAATAAAAAAAAAAGTTTATTTTCAATAAAGTGGAAAAAAAAAAACCAAGATAATATATGGAGTGTGCTTTTGCCAGGAGGCGCAGCCAACAGCAAAGTGTGATTTATCATGGAAAACAGCTGAGCTCTGTGCTTGGGTGATCAGCTGATTGGATCTACCTCCTCCGCTGTTCTAACATTTTGGCATATCTATCAGAACAGCACTGGACAGCTGATGGTACAGACTGCAGTCAAAGATTAAAAGAAAACATGGGGGGAGGGCTAAACAGCAATTTGGATCTTTATCCTGTAGCTTGAAAATGCTCAGACACATCCCCTACAGGTCCCGTATACGAACAAGTACGTGTGTTTAGCTCTGTGTGTGTGTGTGTGTGTGTGTGTGTGTGTGTGTGTGTGTGTGTCTGTGTGTGTGTGTGTGTGTGTGTGTGTGTGTGCCACCACCAGCTTGCTTTTTTGTCAGGGTGTGCTCCCTTAGCCTTCGTCCGCTTTTACAGCCATTATGGTGTTTTATCATTACTACCAGCTTCTGCCTGCTCTACCGTTGAGGTCTTCATCTTCGTCTTCGGGATCACTCTTAGTCTGGCCTCTACCCTTTGACCTGTTCGGCTTGGGTGACCCTGCCAGGAGTACGAGACCCTGGCCGACATAGCTCTAGGGGTCATGGAGACGCTCAAAGTGCCCCACCACGTTAAGGTGGTGATCCCATCGGGACACCGATGACAAGACAACCGCTTTGAGGCGGTTTCCCAAAAACCTGGATTCCGGCAGCCTCCTGCAGTTGTGAGAAGATGCCGGTCGTCTAGGGTCTCCCTTGCCACTGGAACTATCTTCTATACAATCAAGGTAGTGGCATCAGGAAAAGCGCACCCCCCCCCCCCATGCCACTCTAAAAACCATCACTGCGCAAGTATCTTCTTTACCTGAGTCTCCGACCTCTAAAGTCTGGCAGCGATGGAGCATCCAGTAACGGGGGCAGGTTTGAATGAGCTGGAAGCTCCTAGCTGGAACTCTGCACGTCAGCGGCACAGCACAACAGTCGTTAGCAGTTGGGACTGAGTGGCAGCTGCTTCCGGCAGACTCCTGTGCGTCTGAGCAGCTCTATTTAGGGACCGCACTGCTCACCCCAATTGGGGAAAGGCCTAGAAAAGGTGGCCTAAACATTGCCCACTCAGCATAGCACCCGGATAGGAAACCGCACCTGTCGGGACATTCCACTATGCGGTCGAAAAACAAAAACAATACCATTTAGAATTGCAACATGGAACATAAGGACACTCCTGGATGCCAGTCCGGACAGACCACAGCGCAGAACAGCACTTGTTGCCAGCGAGCTGAAGCGCTACAATGTGGATGTGGCAGCACTCAGTGAGACCCGACTCCTCGAGGAAGGCTCACTCAATGAAGTAGGAGAGAGTTATACATTCTTTTGGAAAGGATACTCCAGTGGCGGACAACTCCTTCATGGAGTTGGTTTTGCAATTAAGAACAGCCTTCTGCACAAGCTCACAGAATCACCAGTGGGTGTCAGTGAAAGGCTCATGACTCTTCGCATCCCCCTTGCAAAATGCAGGTATGTCACTTTGGTAAGTGCCTATGCACCAACTCTGCCATCGAACGCTGAAGAGAAGGACCGCTTCTACCAGGCACTCGATGACATCCTCAGTCACATCCCGAAGAGTGACAAAATCATGCCAAGTCGGAAAGAACTTGCAAAACTGGAATGGTGTGATCCGTGCCCATGGCATTGGAAAAGTCAACCCCAATGGCATGAGACTTCTTAGTCTCTGTGCGGAACATGATCTTACCATCACTAACACAATCTTCCAGCAAAAGAACAAATATAAGGCATCCTGGATGCATCCCAGGTCCAAACATTGGCACCTGTGACGATGGGATGTCACCACTGTATGTCTTGTTGTGTGATTATGTTATATCTGTATTGTTGTAAATATCAGTATGATTATTTGTTAAAGACCACACAGTAATTTGGCATTTGTCTTTGTTAATTTGAATGCCCTTGGGAGATAATTATTATGATTAAGTATTTGGTAAAATAATTTATTTCACATACCTTTGTCAACATGCTTCCTGTGAGTGTCCAGGCAAAAGACTCTGCAAGGGGTTGAGGGCCTTATATAGGACACCAGCAGGGAGCAAACATGTATGGTAAGTTAGAGGAGTGGTTTAATATTTGTAAATAGGGGTTAAAGTTATTTATTAAATTATTTATATTGCTATTTATTGTATGTTATTTATATTTGTATTGTGTATGCTTGGGGAAATTATTTATATACTTTTAGATGTTAGCGGGTATGTGTTAAGAATAGGAATGATGATTGTTTTACCTGGGATTATGGTAGGGGCTAATCACCTCTAATTATCTCGTGCATTATATAACAGGTGTGAGATATCGAGTAACAGGTATTGCAAGGTATTGCATGGCATTGATTGCTGATCGCAGAGTGCTTATGGTTCTTGATATGCTTCTTGATTAACGAAGTGCATTTTGTTCTGAAGAATTGTGTCAGATGATTTCCTGAGAGACTGGAGACTATTACTTGTAAGTTGAAATAAATTGGACAAATTGAAACTCTGGCCTCGCTTTTGCTGCACCAATTGTCACATTTGGTGGCAGCGGTGGCCCGTGCTGAGGACGTCGTAGCGTTCGGTGGACGAAAGAATCCATGGCCAGAAGGAAAGTGAGGCAGGGAGAGCGGTCTGACCTGGATGCAGGTATGACGGATGAGGAGCCGGGAGTCAGTGGACTGGGCGAGCTCGAGGAGCTAACGAGCCTGGTGAAATCTGTGGTGCGTTCGCTGACTCTCAGAGACCGCCAGCTGGAGGAAGAAGCCGCTCTCCGTGACCAAAGGTGGCAGGCTGTGAATTAACAAATTCATCGGCTGGAGTTGCAGGTTACGGAGCTGAGAGAGGAGTATGGGAGCCGGGCGGAGCATGGTGGTGACGACGGCGCTTCGGGGGAGGACCCCAGGGTGACGGCCAGTCGGGTCGGCCTGCAGGAGGAAGATTTGCCGCTGCAAGTGCAGCCGAGGAGGACACCAGTGCACCACGAGCCCAGGCTGAATCCTCTCTCACCCAAGGATGACATAGAGCACTACCTGACAACGTTCGAGAGGATCGCTACAGTCTGCCGCTGGAGGGAAGAAGAGTGGGCTATCCCCCTTGCTCCTCTACTTACAGGTAAAGCGCGGAGCGCATATGTTCTGATGGATGTTGCTGGCACAGATAATTATGGAAAAGTTAAAGAAGCTATTTTGAAGAAATTTGAAATCACATCTGACACTTATAGGAGGAGGTTTCGGTCTTTGGACATTTATCAGGACGAAACCCCTCGTGAACTTTATGTACGCTTGAAAGACTTGTTATATAAATGGATCAAACCAGAGACCCTATCTTTGGAAGACATTATGGAACAATTAATTTTGGAACAGTTTTTGCGTAAGGTGAACCCGGAACTGGGAGTCTGGATACAAGAGCGGGACCCGAAGACTGCAGAGGACGCTGCTCGTCTGGCAGAGGTTTTTCTGTCAGCCAGGTCTGGGAGCAGGAGACATATTCTCGGCCGTGACAGATTTTTCACCACTCGGAGTGAGTTTAATAAGGGTGAAAGGGGTGGCCCAGCTCGAAATAGGTTGTATTCCAGGTCCAGTCAGATCACAAACAGCAAATATGATAATAGCAAAAAGTCACGAGTTGTTGCAAATAAGGATATACGCTGTTATCAGTGCAATAAAATCGGTCACACCCAATACTCATGTCCTGCCACAAGGAATCAGAAACCGTCACTGTTATGTTCAGTTCCTAGACCCACTTGTTCAGCCTCAGTGCACAGTGGAGTATATAAAACAAAAGTGTTGCTTAATGGTCAGTGTGAAGAGGCCCTGTTAGATTCAGGCTGTTTTCAAACAGTTGTGCTACCTAGTTTGGTCCCTAGGGATTTGTGGAATGACTCAGGAATAAATATCAATTGTGTCCATGGGGATAAGAAACTGTACCCGACCGCTGAGGTTTATTTAACAGTAGGGGGTCAAACTTATCTCCTTCTTGTAGCTCTTGTGCCTGATTTGCCGTGTCCCGTTATTCTTGGCAACGATGTTCCAACTTTGTTGGACATCATACAACAGGTTAGAGAGGAACAAACGGAGGAGAGACAGGCAGGTGGCGCTGTTGAGCAGACAGTAAACACACCTGTGGTGAAAAATTGTAATATGGTGACAACTAGGGCACAGAGGACACAGAGGGCTGCCAATGCTCTTCAGGAATTACCTTTTTATGATTCTGAGATAGAGGCAGGCCCTATTAAGCAACACAAATCCAAGGCTCAGAAGAGAAGAGATAAGGTGTTAGTGTCAGTAAAGAACTTGGGTGAAGAAACACCACAATTAAGCCAGTCAGTAGAGTTTGACATCCCTCCTGACATAGCTACATTGCAGAAAGCTGACCAAACACTTAAATCATGGTTTGATAAAGTCTCTGAGACTGAGGGTGTGAAACAGGGTAAAACTGATTGTTTGGCTGAGGCCTTGTATGTCATTAGAAAGGGCATTTTATATCAACAGCAAGGTGAAGTTATGGCCATAGCTTTACCACAGGACCTCACACCAAAAATTATGGAACTGGGACATGTTATCCCTTGGGCAGGTCATCTAGCATTCCAAAAAACTCTACAGAGAATTGCTAGAAGGTTTGTGTGGCCGGGAATGTATACCCAGATAAAGGACTTCTGCACGACATGCTCAGTGTGTCAGATTACAGCATCTAGGGGAGTAGCACGTGCCCAACTGCAACCATTACCCATTATTGGAACACCATTCGACAAAATAGGGATGGATATAGTTGGCCCCCTAGAGAGAAGTTCCTCGGGTAATAAATACATTCTGGTGATTTGTGACTATGCGACTTGGTACCCAGAAGCCTTTTCCCTGAAATCTATTAAGGCTAGGCAGGTTGCCAACTGCCTTATCCAGTTGTTTTCAAGGGTAGGCATACCTACAGAAGTTCTGACAGACTGTGGAACAAATTTCTTGTCCAAACTGTTGCAGCAAGTGTATAAGCTGTTGGGGATTAAGGGTATTAAGACCACCCCTTATCACCCGCAGACTGATGGACTAGTGGAGCGATTCAATCAGACTCTTAAAAATATGCTGCGGAAATTTGTTTCTGAAACGGGCTCAGATTGGGATCAATGGGTACCTTATTTACTGTTTGCTTACTGGGAGGTGCCCCAAGCTTCAACAGGGTTCTAACCTTTTGAACTACTTTATGGTCGTCAGGTGAGGGGCCCACTGGATTTATTAAAGGAGCACTGGGACAGTCCACCGAGTGATCAGGACAATGTGGTCTCTTATGTTATTAAAATGAGAGAGAAACTAGATTGAATGACTGCTTTGGCTCAGGAGCACATGAGGACGGCGCAGGCCAAACAAAAAACTTGGTATGACAAGAAGGCCAGAAAAAGGGTTTTTCACCCAGGACAACAAGTTTTGTTATTGCTGCCCTCGTGTGACAGTAAGCTGTTGGCTCAATGGCAGGGGCCATATGAAATTTCCAAAAAACTAAGTTCAGTGACATATGAACTATATATGCCTGACAGAAAGGTAAAGTATCAGACCTTCCATATTAACTTATTGAAAGAGTTTCAGCAGCCTGGTCATCAGCAGCAGCAACCTGCTCTTCAGGAGACACATCAGCTCTTGATCTGTGCGACGGAAGTGGATGAGGAGAAGGAACAGTCCTTTCCCACAAATGTGTCAGAGCCTTATTTATTTCAAGTGTCTCATTTGCAGGTGGATCAGCGGAGAGAGTTAGAGACACTATTGGATCCAGAATTATTTCAGGAGAGACCTGGTTTCACCACATTGGTACGTCATAAGGTTTATTTGAAAGAGGAAACTGTTCCACGTAGAAAATCGTATAGGATCCCGGAACGATTGGTCCCAAAAATGAAAACAGAAATTGACTTGATGTTGCAGCTGGGAGCGATTGAGGAGTCAGTCAGTGAGTGGTGTAGCCCGATTGTGCTGGTCCCCAAAAAGGACGGCTCATTAAGATTCTGCATTCACTTTAGATACCTTAACTCAGTATCTAAATTTGAGTCATACCCCATGCCCCGGATTGACGAATTATTAGAGAAAGTGGGCAAGGCTAGATTTATTTCTACTTTGGATCTATGCAAGGGGTATTGGCAGGTGGCATTGGCCCCAGAAACAAGGGAACTTACAGCCTTTAAAACACCTTATGGCAGTTTCCAATTTAGGGTCATGCCATTTGGCCTTCAGGGGGCACCGACAACGTTTCAGCGGCTGATGGACCAAGTATTAAGGAAAGTATCGAACTTTGCGGCTGCCTATCTGGATGACGTGGTTATTTATAGTCAGACCTGGGAAGAACATTTGGTACACCTTAGGCAGGTCCTACAGTTGATTAAGAGGGCAGGACTGACAATCAACCCACACAAATAAGATAAGATAAGCCTTTATTAGTCCCACAACGGGGAAATTCCAGGATTGCAACAGCACAGGGATAGCAACACTCAGAGCAACAATCAGAAGGCAAGAAAAAAAAAAAAAAAAAAAAAAGCAAGCAAGCAAGAGCAGCTAATATACATAAATGTGCATTTGGACAACAGCAGGTGGAGTACCTGGGACATGTGGTTGGTCAGGGGGTCATTAGACCACGAGTAGGTAAAGTGGATGCCATTCGGACCTACCCTGTACCCACCACAAAAAAGAAAGTATGATCACTCTTGGGAATGGTAGGATGGTATAGCAAGTTCATCCCCCACTTTGCTGAAAGAGCAGCAGTGTTGACTGACCTCACTAAGGCTTCAGCACCAAATAAGGTAAAATGGACAGAGGAGTGTGACAGAGCGTTTGAGGATCTGAAGAGGGCTATTTCTGGGGAGAAGGTTCTCTACAGTCCAGACTTTGCTCGCCCGTTCATTTTACAGACTGATGCTTCAGGGGTTGGCATTGGAGCAGTATTTCTCCAGGAGGAGAAGGGAGAGAGACACCCAGTGCTGTTCTTGAGCCGTAAGTTGTTGGACCGGGAGACAAGATATTCTACTGTAGAAAAAGAATGTCTTGCTATGAAATGGGCAATAGGGTCTCTAAAATATTATTTATTAGGGCGTCATTTTTTGTTGGAGACAGATCATCGGGCCCTACAGTGGTTGGACAGAATGAAAGATGTGAACAGTCGTCTTACAGGGTGGTATGTGTCCCTTCAGCCATATAATTTTACTGTTCGGTATGTGGCAGGGAAAACCAACCTTGTAGCTGATAACCTCTCTAGAGTACATGACTCATAGAGTACTGTACTCTCGGAAAGGGGGGAGGAAATGTGATGATGGGATGTCACCACTGTATGTCTTGTTGTGTGATTATGTTATATCTGTATTGTTGTAAATATCAGTATGATTATTTGTTAAAGACCACACAGTAATTTGGCATTTGTCTTTGTTAATTTGAATGCCCTTGGGAGATAATTATTATGATTAAGTATTTGGTAAAATAATTTATTTCACATACCTTTGCCAACATGCTTCCTGTGAGTGTCCAGGCAAAAGACTCTGCAAGGGGTTGAGGGCCTTATATAGGACACCAGCAGGGAGCAAACATGTATGGTAAATTAGAGGGGTGGTTTAATATTTGTAAATAGGGGTTAAAGTTATTTATTAAATTATTTATATTGCTATTTATTGTATGTTATTTATATTTGTATTGTGTATGCTTGGGGAAATTATTTATGTACTTTTAGATGTTAGTGGGTATGTGTTAAGAATAGGAATGATGATTGTTTTACCTGGGATTATGGTAGGGGCTAATCACCTCTAATTATCTCATGCATTATATAACAGGTGTGAGATATCGAGTAACAGGTATTGCAAGGTATTGCATGGCATTGATTGCTGATCGCAGAGTGCTTATGGTTCTTGATATGCTTCTTGATTAACGAAGTGCATTTTGTTCTGAAGAATTGTGTCAGATGATTTCCTGAGAGACTGGAGACTATTACTTGTAAGTTGAAATAAATTGGACAAATTGAAACTCTGGCCTCGCTTTTGCTGCACCAATTTTCACAGCACCTGATCGACTATGTGATCGTGAGGAGGGCTGACCTCAAGGACGTGTACATCACAAGAGCTATGCGAGGGGCAGACTGCTGGACCGACCACCGTATGATTCTGACAAAGGTCAGAATGCATGTTCGGCCCCTAGCTCGCCACGGTGGCCCAAGGAGGAAAACACTCCACTGTGCCAGACTCTCCAGCAGCGACATCCGTGACAACTTCCGTCGCTCCCTAGCTGAGAGGCTGGCAGGTATTGAACAACTGATCATCTCAGAGTCTGGGATGGATGAGAAGTGGACCACTCTATCCACCATCCTCTTTGACACTGCAGCCCAAGCCATCGGTTTCAAAACCAAGAAACACCAGGACTGGTTTGACCAGAATGCTGGAGAGATCTCCACCCTCCTGGACAGAATGCACAGGGCATACAGAGCCACCTTGAACAACCCACAATCCCATTTCCATAAGAAGCAATGGCAAGCCCTTCGTTCTGAGGTCCAAACAACTCTCAGGAATCTGCAAGATGAGTGGTGGATCTCAAAGGCCAATGAAATCCAGACTCTTGCTGATAGAAATGATATGCACAGTTTCTATGATGCAGTCAAAACCATCTACGGCCCCAGAAACTGCTCCCTGGTACCTGTTAGATCTGCTGATGGATCTTCTTTAATCAAGGATCAGGCCCTGATAGTGGAGCGGTGGGCTGAGCATTTTAACACCGTGCTTAACCAGCCCACCTCAGTGGACCCAACTGTCCTTGCAGAGCTCCCTGAACATCCTACCTTGCCAGATCTCGACCTCCCCCCGACCTTCAAAGAAATCCTGCATGCAGTAAAAACCCTGAAAAACAATAAATCCCCTGGACCTGACGGCATCCCAGCTGAACTTCTCGAGGAAGGAGGCTACCTCTGTACTCGGACATTGTATCTCTATATCTCAGAGGTGTGGAGACGAGAGTGTGTCCCACAACAGTGGAAAGACGGCAACATTGTGACCATCTACAAGAACAAAGGAGACAAATCCATCTGCTCCAATAGTAGGGGCATCTCTCTGTTGGCCATTGCTGGAAAGGTCCTTGCCAAGGTCATGCTCCCCAGACTCATCTCTGCAATATCAGAGCGGGTCACCCCCAGAGTCACAGTGTGGTTTTCAGAAGGACAGGGGGACAGTTGACATGATCTTTGTGACGCGTCAGCTCCAAGAGAAATGTCGGGAGTGTGGCGGCATGAAATAATAGGCAGCGAACTGAGAGTTTTTAAGGGTGTTTATTATCATTCATCCCGCCATCATAGAACTCACTCCAGCCCTGTGCAGGCGGGCTGGAGCGGGTCCTCAGGCTCTCAGGCAATGCGTGTAGTCAGATGAGCAGTATGAGAGAGAGTGAGCATATGATATTCAGTCACTTAAATACCCAGTTACAGACAATACATGAAAGGCATGTTATCATCAAAGAAACTGCAGGAAGGCATGGGACATTTGCATTTGAGTGCAGAGCAGGAAGTCATACATAACAGCAGGATACTGGCGCCTGAACTAGACAAAGAGAGGTTGCCTATTGATATCAGCCATTGTTCTGCCAATTGCTCCAGCTGAGCGCTCTGCTTGTCCCAGTATGTTGTGGGGGTTACCCACACTACTCCCCCCCCCAGAGGGCTCAGCAGGGGGCTGAGGCCTCGATTGTCCGGCTTTGGGAGCGAGCTGCTGGGAAAGTCTGTGCCGGAGGAGGGGGAGGGAGGAGGGTGGGGGTAGCAAGTGCCGGCCCGGAACGGCGAATTTGTCTGGGCCGCGCAAAAATTGCCCGTGGATCCGCGATGTTGAGGGGCTGTCCCGTTGAACGTGTGGAGGTCCACAGCAGCTGTAAGAAGAAAAATTAGTCTCTGACTCCTCTCGCGGCCATGAAGAAAAAAAGGAGCTGCAGCAGTTTGAGGGACTTGGCGTGTTGACTTTAGGTGCGCGCGCAGTCCTAAAGTCCTCGGGGACAGCTGACGGCTGAATTCCCTTGTGCGCCGTGGCTGAGACCATTAGAAAATCCTGTGAGCGAGCTGCGTGCGTGTTTCAGGTGTGTGAGCAGCCCTGAAGGTTCTGTGTGCAGCGGCGAAGGACGATGGCGGTCTGTGTGGACCCGGTATTGTCCCGTGCGTGGTGCGCTGTCCTTATAACCCCCTGGTGTGCGTGCGGGGTTCGGTGCATGGCAGGACCACTGTTGAGGCGAGTCAGGGTCAGGGAGCTTGCTGGAGATCAGCGTCGTCGGCGCTGATGGTCATCCCTGTAAGCTGTTGCGTCGTTCGCTATGTCGGTTCATGGTGCGTTGGAGCGATGAGAGGGAGGAGACGATCTCTGTCCCTCGGGCTCGTGTCGATGCGTTGGAGCGGTGAGAGGGAGTAGGCGTTTTGTGTCCCTCAGCCGGTTCCAGCGTGGATGTGCAGATCTCAGGCGGGGATCGCATAATGACGCTTTCTGCAGCTTTCCCGGTCGTGGATGAGCTCCGGAGAGTTCGACTGGTGGTGGCTCTGCGTCGAGGTCTCCCTGTAGCAGAAGGGAGGGCAGATCATTTGCGTCAGGCTGCTGCGTTCGCTTGTCGTTGGAGAGTCACCGCCTGGGGCTGCCAGCGTGTTCTTTTCTTGGTCGGGTCACCAGTGTAGCTGTCCAGACCAGAAGGTTGAGTTGCACGAAGCGTGTGCTTTCTCGGCGTCACCAATGTGGAGGCATGGAATAATAAGCAGCGAACTGAGAGTTTTTAAGGGTGTTTATTATCATTCATCCCGCCATCATAGAACTCACTCCAGCCCTGTGCAGGCGGGCTGAAGCGGGTCCTCAGGCTCTCAGGCAATGCGTGTAGTCAGATGAGCAGTATGAGAGAGAGTGAGCATATGATATTCAGTCCCTTAAATACCCAGTTACAGACAATACATGAAAGGCATGTTATCATCAAAGAAACTGCAGGAAGGCATGGAACATTTGCATTTGAGTACAGAGCAGGAAGTCATACATAACAGCAGGATACTGGCGCCTGAACTAGACAAAGAGAGGTTGCCTATTGATATCAGCCATTGTTCTGCCAATTGCTCCAGCTGAGCGCGGGGGTTACCCACAGGGAGCAGCATAAGGACCTGTTCATTGCCTTTGTCGACCTGTCAAAGGCATTTGACACAGTGAACAGGGAACTACTGTGGCAAGTCCTGAAGAGATTTGGGTGTCCACCCAAGTTTCTCACCATCCTTGTGCAGTTCCATTCTGGGATGATGGCCCGAGTGGTAGTGGGAAGGCACAGCTCAGAACCTTTTGGAGTGCAAACCGGAGTGAGGCAAGGCTGTGTGCTGGCCCCAGTTCTCTTCAACATCTTCCTTGTCTGTGTAACAACTCTGCTACGTAGGAGGGTGGAGAAGCAAGCTGGAGTTACCATTGACTTCAGGCTTGATGGTAACCTGTTCAACATCAGGAGGCTACAGGCAACTTCCAAGCTGACATCAGAGGCCATCATTGAGCTACAACACGTCGATGACTGTGCCCTGGTTGCCCATACACCAGACGTTCTACAAAACATCCTCTCGGCAGCTGTAACTGCATACACCAGAATGGGACTGACAATCAACACCCAGAAGACAGAGGTACTCTGTCTGTCCAGTACTAACCCCCCACAAAACCCAATAACCCTCACAGCTGCAGGGCAACAGCTGCTCACAGTGCCCACATTCAAATACCTGGGGAGCATAATGTCTGACACCTGCTCAATGGATGACGAGATCCAGAACCGCCTCAAGCAAGCATCAGCATCTTTTGGTCGTCTAAGGAGAAGGGTTCTTCAGAACAGCAACCTCAAACTCCACACCAAAGTGCTGGCCTACAGAGCTGTATGTATCACCACCTTACTGTATGGATGTGAGGCATGGACTATTTACAGCCGCCATCTGAGAAGCCTGGAGACCTTCCATGTAGGATGTCTCCAGAAGATCCTTGGCATCTCTTGGAAGGACAGAGTGTCGCACACAGAAGTGCTGGAGAGAGCTGGCAGCTGCAGCGTGGAGTCCATCATGGCCCAGCATCAACTCAGGTGGTTGGGGCATGTCATCCGGATGCCCAGCCACAGACTTCCACGCAGAATCCTGTATGGTCAGTTACACCAAGGTCAACGCAGCGCTGGTGGGCAGAAGAGGCGCTTCAAAGACCAAATGAAGTCCATCCTGAAGAGATGCCGGATCAACCCCTCTTCACTGGAGGAACTCGCTTCCTGCCGAGACATCTGGCGCTCCCACTCCTCACAGGGAGTGGATTATATGGAGGAACAGCGCACACAACACCGGACAGCAAAGCGTGCAAAGAGACATGCTCGCCAAGTCCCCCTGCTTCCCCCAGCACCTCCTTCACATGCCCGGTCTGTAACCGAATCTGCAGATCCAAGATCGGACTATTCAAACACCAGCAGACTCACAAATAAAGAAGATGGTCATCATCGAATCGATGGACTACCAGAAGAAGAAGAGAGAAGTGTGTGTGTGTGTGTGTGTGTGTGTGTGTGTGTGTGTGTGTGCTGCAGGCAGCAGCTGAGCTCTGTATGGGTTTTTCCTGTGAACCAACACTGCAAATCCACCATTATAGGTTAGCTGTAAGTTAGAAACCCATCCAGTAAATTACACATAGGTTCAAAGAGCATTACTCATATACAGTGATCCCTCACTTATCGCGGTTAATGGGTTCCAGAACCGACCGCGAAAAGTGAAAAACCGCGAAGTAGCGTCACCCCTAATGACGTCACCCATAAATAATACGTACATTCATTCTCTCACTCTCTCTCTCATATGATACGTGTGTGTGTGTGTGTGTGTGTGTGTGGGTAAGTGTACATACATACATAGATGTAAATAAAGTGTACATAAATATGTTTTTAGAACTCTTTTATTCTTATAACAAGATACGTAACTCAAGATGAAGTTGATTTACTGCACAGGTTAATGAGAGCTTTACTGCTCCTCAGGTGACGCCTCATCGTCAGGTGCTAGAGGCGCAGGATCGTCGAGGGCAGCTTCCGATAGAGCTGGAGAAGCTGCAGGAGGCGGCGTAGTGGCTCGACGGGAAGACTATTTCGCACAAAATGGCACAAGAGAACAGCAAAAAGTTCCATGCGGCGAGACTAAGCAACACGAGCGATAAAGAGCAATGAATGTGGTCTTCTTTCGCTGCATGGGCGCTTGGCAGGGAGAGGAGGTGGGTGAAACGTCTCGGCCAATCAGCTTGCGGGGTGAAACGTCTCGGCCAATCAGTTTGCGAGATTTCCAAGCCGAGCCAACACGAGAACAGCGAACAGAGAGGTGGATTTTGAGTTGTGCGGGCTCTCCGTGTTGATACCTGATGTTATAATGTAGTCTCCCTGCCTTCTGCTAGCGCCCGCCCATTATTTCTCAATTTTGAATTTTTGATGAATATTTTTGAAAAATCCGCGATGCACTGAGGGCGCGAAAGGTGAAGCGCGAAGTAGCGAGGGATCACTGTACTTCTGCCGCCCGCGATGCTGCTGAGATCTGCACCGGAGTCACCGTGACTGCTTGATTGGAGGCTGCCAGTGCACAGTGAGTCTTTGGCTCTGACATCTGATAGGCTGCCATAATCTATTCATCTATGATGTATATAAGTTATTTAGGCAGTTTTACTTTCCACAGGTAATCCCTTTGTCTGCTATGCTGTGTGTGTTTCTGTCGTTTTGGTTATCTATTGTCATGCTACAGTTACATTGTAATTTCCCAGTTTGGGATCAATAAAGTACATCTATCCATCTATCTATAATCATGTGACATGACAGACCATCTCTAAAACATGCTTGGGCTGGTTTTTCACTGGTTTTCACACAAATTTAATGCCTAAAACTCTCAGAAGTGAAAACAAATTGCAGGTTTTGTATTAAGGTGGTATTGTGGGGGCATGGTGTGGGACTTCTCCACCCAGAGAAGAAGGCAACTGGGGAAGGGGGGGAACAATGGACCGAAAGAGGAGGTATCACCGGGGGGTATCAGACAGGACAGTAAGGACTATGAGCCCCCCCGGGGAGAAGGGTAAATGCTGGAGCCGCTGGAAGAAGAAGGGTGTAAGAGGGGCGCCGGCGTTATGTCATGTTAATGTGCCACACAGGCTTTGTTCTAAACACAATGTATGATGGTCGGAAGTCCAGGATCTCAATGCATGGTATTAAAGATATAAAAGAGGAATGCACAAAGACCCGGGGGCTCTTTCACTTTATGTTGGAGATGGAATAAAGTTTCTGTGTCGTCCAGCTCGTTGCCTCGCCTGCCTCCTTTCTCCACATTGGTGACCCTAAAACGTGCCACAGAAAGCGAGCCGAGCACTGCCCTGGAGACTGCCTGGAGGGAGAGCACCAGCGCCGCATGCGTGGTCTCAGTCCAGCTCCCAGACTTCTGGCTTCACAACCCAACCGTGTGGTTCTTAAACATAGAAGCCCAGTTGGCACTCTGCGGGATAACAACGGACGATACCAAGTATTACTATGTGGTCGCTGCGCTAGATGCACGTGCCACGCAACAGGTGATGAGCCTGCTCCAGGAGCCGCCGGTCCAAGGAAAATATGAAGTGCTCAAGAGGATGCTTCTCCAGCGCTATACTCTTTCTGACAGTGAGAGGGCAGAGAGACTCCTATACCTTTACCTTTACCTATCTACAGTGTTAATAACACACACCCCATATGTAGAATCAGAGGGCCGCTGCCATGCAAAGCGCTGCCACAGATTTCCCTCCTCCATTCCATTATTGCTTAGCACCAAGCTGGACGGCAGGAAGTTCCGCTTTTATATGGTCTTCAGCATGACCCGGCCGGGATTTGAACCCCTGCCTCCCGGGTGTGGGGCGGATGCTCTACCAACTGAGCCACCACTCCGGTAGCTTTGTCTACTTAGATGACATTCTGGTAGCTAGTGTGTCCGTGGAGGAGCACATCGCCCATTTCAAGACAGTTTTCCAGAGGTTGGAGGCACACGGGCTGATAGTTAACCCGGCAAAGTGCCAGTTTGGTGTGCCAGAGAGTGTTTTTTTTTGAGTCACCGCATTTCGCCGGAGGGCGCGATTCTGTTACTTTATAAGGTGCGCGCTGTGTCGGACTTTTGGCATCCGCAGACCGTGAAAGCACTACAGGAGTTTTTGGGAATGGCTTATTTTTATGACTGTTTCCTTCCCCAGGCAGCCCAGCTGATGCAGCCGTCGTATGCCGTGCTTAAAAAAAAAAAAAGAAGCCCGCAGAAGCCGTCAACTGGACTCCCGAGCGAGTCCAGGCTTTTACTAATGCCAAAATAGCGTTTGTTGATACCGTGTTTTTAGCCCACCCGGATCCGTCTGCACAGATAGCGCTCACCACGGACATGTCTGATGTTGCCATAAGGGCAGTGGTGGAGCAGTACGTCTAAGGTTCTTGGCAGCTGCTCGCATTTCTCAGCCGAACTTTGCGCAACAACGAACGCAAATACAGCACATTCGATAGAGAATTGCTGGCTCTCCACCTGGCGACGCGCCATTTCCAGTTTTGGTTAGAGGGGTGTGAGTTCACTGCATTCATGGACCATAAGCCACTGACGTACGCGATGGCCAAGGTCTCGGAACCGTGGTTGGCCCGGTAGCAACGGCATTTGGCCGCGATTTCGGAGTTTACTACCGACATTCAACACGTCGCTGGTAAGCTGAACGTCGTGGCCAATTGTCTGTCATGCACATTTGTCTCCCCAGTCTACATGGGAATAGATTTCCCTGCAATGGTCGTGGAGCAGGCCAGGGACACGGACATTTGCGCGCTCCAGTCTGCGCCTACTGGGTTAAGGCTGGAGAGTAGGGTGGTGAAAGAAGGGTGCCCTCCCTTGCTCTGTGATGTCTCCACCGGCCGTCCGCGCCCAGTGGTTCCGAGCTCTTGGCGCACAAGCATACCAGACCCCCCCTCGAGCCATTCTAAATCCCGGCCAGGAGGTTCAACCACGTCCACGTGGATTTGGTGGGACCCCTTCCGCCGTCACAAGGTTTTACGCACCTTTTAACAATCGTGGACCGCACCATGCGCTGGCCTGAAGTGGCCCCGCTGGCTTCTGTCACATCCGCAGAAGTGGCTCATGCTTTTTTGTCGGCTTGGGTGGCACGGTTCAGATCCCAGTTGGACATCACTTCCGACAGGGGTCCACAATTTGTTTCGGAACTCTGGTCCACAATGTCCAGAGCCTGGGGTTCAAAATTCACCGCACTACTGCGTACAACCCCCAGGCTAACGGGTGATGTGAGCGTTTTCATAGGTCACTTAAAGCAGCACTCAGAGCTTCATTCACGGATGCAAATTGGGTTGACCGCCTGCCCTGGGTTCTTTTAGGGTTGCGCTCTGCACCTAAGGAGGATTTGGCAGCCTCTCTGGCAGAACTCATTTTTTTCTCAGCCACTGCAGATCACTGGAGAGTTTTTAACTGGAAAACCCTGCACCCGAGGCTGATCCGCCCATGCAATTTCTGCACAGTACAGAGGCTTTTAACGTACTGGGCCCGGCCCACATTGTTTTCCCCGCACCTTTGTCCCAAAAAGCTTGCAGAACGCCAGTTTTGTTTTTGTCAGTCACGATGCACACCGGACCCTGCTGCGCCCACCATACGACAGACCGTTCAGGGTGTTGGAACCTGGGACAAAGTATTTTGTGTTAGACTTGGGGGGACATAGGGAGACCGTCTGCATCGACAGGCTGAAGCCCACTTTTGTGTTGGCAGACAAGCAGATGGTGTTGGCCCAAGATCCCCGGTGCGGACGCCCACCGTTGGTGGCTCTGCAAGTTGGCGAAGCTGATGTGTTTTCTCCCCCTCCCTTTTTCCCTCCACAGACTGACTTGCCCTCCTGTACACCCCGCCAGCAGGGCGGTTCGACTGGATCAGCAACCCCCGCTACAGCCACTATGGGCGCCGGCTCAAGCCCAAAGGATGGGGGGGATAGTGCTCTTTCTGTGCGGTTTTTTTTTTTTTTTTTGGTGGGGGGGGGGGGCTGTGTGGGGGCATGGTGTGGGACTTCTCCACCCAGAGAAGAAGGCAACTGGGGAAGGTGGGGGAACAATGGACCGAAAGAGGAGGTGTCACCAGGGGGTATCAGACGGGACAGTAAGGACTATGCACCCCCCCCGGGGAGAGGAGTAAATGCCGGAGCCGCTGGAAGAAGAAGGGTGTGAGAGTGGGCCCAGAGTTATGTCATGTTAATGTGCTACACAGGCTTAATTCTAAACACAATGTATGATGGTCGGAAGTCCCGAGTCTCAATGCATGGTACTAAAGATATAAAAGAGGAATGCACAGAGACCTGGGAGCTCTTTTACTGTACTGTATGTTGGAGATGGAATAAAGTTTCCGTGTCGTCCAGCTCGTTGCCTCGCCTGCCTCCTTTCTCCACAGTATTACGATATTTTAAAAAGTATTGATTCCAGAGTATCAACCAGCTGTTATCGAAGTATTGATATGCCCATCCCTAATGCCTTACAAAAAAAAAAAAAAAAAAAAAAAAAAAAAAAAAAAAAAAAAAAAGAGATCCTTGAAGACTTGCATAAAACTGGAAAGGGTTACAAAGTAATCTCCAAGACTTTAGGTATTTACCAGTTCACGGTTAAATTATCTACAAATGGAGACATTTTAGTACTGTGAATACTTTCCCCAGAAGCGGGTGCCCAACCAAGTTCACTCCAAAGGCACAACATAGAATGTGCAATAAGGTTAAAAAAAAGTAACACCTAAAGGCTTGAAGGAATCATTTGAACTGGTTGACATTTTGCTTCAAATAAACATCACTGCATGCCTTAAGTTTTCCCAAGCCCACCTTGCCACTCCACAACACTACTGGGAAAATGTCTTGACTGATGAAACTAAGGTTGAACTGTTCGGGAAGAACACATAGCGCCACATATAGTGTAAAAAGCGCACCACATACCAACATGAAAATGTCACTCCAACCGTGAAATACGGTGGAGGCAGCATCATGATTTGGGGCTGCTTTGCTGCCTCGGGGCCTGGATTGCTCGCTATCGAGTTCTCAAGTTTACCACGGTATCCTAAAGAATAATATCAGAGTCGGCGAGCTGAAGCTCAGCAGATGTTGGATGATGCAGCAGGTCAATGACCTTAAAAATCAAAGTATCTATACAGTATTTGACAATTTTAGTGTAGCCATCCACAACAGCACACATACAGTACATCACGCCAACATCGGCCCGACGTACCAAGTTTACATCAGGAATACATCTTATAGAGTTTGTTTGTATAATGCTGCCATCTATCCAACATCTTGCCAATGTGCAAACAACTTCTATAAGATGTATTCCCGATTTAAACTTGCTGATGACAATTTGGTTGATAATCTTAAAAACAACACAACAAATCAAAATGAAATGCATGTACTATTTATTGAGTTCAAATAATCTGTATTGTTAAATATAAAAAAAACCCACAATGAGCAGAGGTGTTTTTGGCTACATTTTAAAAAAATTGTAACAATAGTGTGGAATGACATGAACAAACAGATTTAGCTTTGTCAGACAATGAATATAGCACCCGTACGGTACTATAGGTGCAGTGCCCAATACACAGTTTTACACTTTGGTGCATTATTCAGTCTACAGGCAACACAATACACACTGTTGACTACATAAAGCTGTCTCCTCTTTGTGCACAAGTACAGTCACATCATTAAACATTATTGGAAATGTAATCTAGAAATGAAATCTCCTAGAGCAGGTGGCAGACTCTCGCCTTGGGCTTATTACTGCTTGGAGAAGAAGTCTTTGCTCTTCTGGACGTCGGGCTTGATGGTGTCACTTCCTGGTTTCCAGCCAGCTGGGCAGACTGAAAAGATAAGCCTGAAATGAGTCCTGGTCAACAGATGAAACAGTAAATGTGTCCCAATATGACACAGATGGGCAACAATGTTTTGGTGGAAAAATGGAGGGATGACAGGGCCATTTCTAGCTTTTTGGGGGTCTCTATGCAAGAATCTCCCCTCTCAAGAATAATAATAATAAGAAGACAACTTTACTGTCATTCAAGCCATACAGCCAATCATGTACAGTAGAATGAAATTATATTTCTCCTATCTACAATGTTAATCACATCTAGAATTAGAGGGGTCGCTGTCATGCAAGGCGCCACCACAAATAAATTGTTCCTTCCCCCATTTTATTATGCTGAGCACCAAGCTAAAAGGCAGGAAGTACAATTTTTATATGGTCTTTGGTATGACCTGGCAGGGGCTTGAACCCACAACCTCCTGGGTTGTGGGGCAAATGCTCTACCAACTAGGCCACCACTCCGATCAATAATATTACAAAGATAAACTTGGGTCATTGTCTAGATGAGCAGAAAACGATTAAGGTATTGCATTGGATAAAAATTTAACCAACATGCATATGAAGGTTGCAAATTTACAAGAAAAAAAGCTTAATATTTGTAAGAAAAAAAAGTCACAAAATTTATGAAAAAAAAGTTGAATATTTGAGAAGGTACAAAAATATGCATATAAATAAAATGTATAATATTAAAATATACACTACCGTTCAAAAGTTTGGGGTCACCTCAGACAATTTTGTGTTTTCCATGAAAAGTCACACTTATTTACCACCATGAGTTGTAAAATGAATAGAAAATATAGTCAAGACATTGACAAGGTTAGAAATAATGATTACCTCCGCCAAGGAGGTTATGTTTTCATTGGCGTTGGTTTGTCTGTCTGTCTGTCTGTTTGTTTGTTAGCAAGATAACTCAAAAAGTTATGGACGGATTTTCATGAATTTTTCACAGATTGTCAGAAATGGGGTATCCTACAGATGATTAGATTTTGGTGGTGATCCAGATCACCGTCCAGAAGAAAACCGCCATTACGGAAAATGCCATTTTCATGAATAACTACTGAACCACTAATCCTATCATTGTGAATCCAATTGCTAGTCATATGTTTTCATGGTCAAGGAATCTGAAAACGTACACACAAACACTGTATGGGGGGGAACTGTGGCGCTTGGCGGAGGTCTGCGCTCTCCGAGTGCTTTTCTAGTTTGTATTTGAAATAATAATTTTTTCCTTCAAACTTTGCTTTCATCAAAGAATCCTCCATTTGCAGCAATTACAGTATTGCAGACCTAACATGATTGCACAAGGGTTTTCTAATCATCCATTAGCCTTCTGACGCAATGAGCAAACACATTGTACCATTAGAACACTGGAGTGATAGTTGCTGGAAATGGGCCTCTATACACCTATGTAGATATTGCACCAAAAACCAGACATTTGCAGCTAGAATAGTCATTTACCACATTAGCAATGTATAGAGTGTATTTCTGATTAGTTTAAAGTTATCTTCATTGAAAAAAAGTGCTTTTCTTTCAAAAATAAGGAAATTTCTAAGTGACCCCAAACTTTTGAATGGTAGTGTACATATAAATATTACACATATATAAAATATAAAAAAGTATATTTTAAAAAGTTGCAAGTTTACAAAAAAGTCACAAATTTGTGTGGAAAAAGTTACAAAAAAAGCCTAAAGTTATGAGAAAAAAAACAAATTTGCAAAAAAGTTGCACATTTACAAGTAAAAGGTAGCAAATTTACAGCAAAAAAAAAAAAAAAACAAATTTCTGAGAAAAAGGTTGCAAATTTATAAGAAAATAGCAAATTCAACAAAACAGTAGCAAATTTATTAGAAAAACTTTATGAGAATAAGTTAGCAATTTAAGAGGAGAAAAAAGTGAATGTAATTTTAATTCTCCTCCCAAAAGAACATCGAAAGTGAACTTACATCTTGGGCACTATAATGGCTTAGGCGGCCTGTAGCATTTGCATACTCTGCTTTATAGCCAGAAACTGCTCTCCTCAGGTTGCAGCACTTTTACTATCAAATAATTTTTGTTTTAAAGTACATGTGGTTAGAGAGTAGAGAATGATAACATTTTCCTAGAGGACTGAGAACAGTTTGGACAGAATAATAGACATTTCAGAGTAGCAGCAGCAGCCTACCTTCTCCGTGCTTGTCCGTGAACTGAAAGGCTTGGACCAAACGCAGAGTCTCCTCCACAGAGCGTCCAACGGGGAGGTCGTTGATGGTGATCTGTCTTAGGTTGCCCTTATCGTCAATGATAAACAGACCTCTGAAACAGAGAATGACTCACTTCAGTGCATCTGTCTTTAAAACCTCTTTGGCCCCAGTTCACCACAAGAATTCCATTTGAGGCAGGGCAGGTGCCATTTTGAGGCCAACATTAGCTGGCTAGCTCTTAGCTCCAGATATCAAAAATAGACTGAGCTAACATAACCAACACCTGAATGTAATTATATAAAAGCGCAAATAAAACCATTATCAGGAACAGGGCTGTGTGGTGTGAGTGCTTGAAAGGATACAACCGGTCTCTGGGGTACAAAAAGCATAGAAATATCCTGAATTGAGTGAATAGCTAACTCAGCTAATGCTAGGCCAGCTAATGTATTGCCTTCTCTCCACTGAGGCAATCTCTAGCCAAGCCAAGGTGCTAGCGAACCGATATGCTGGCCTATTACATCCAAAATGGAACAAAGACCAGCCAGAAAGATGTTGTGGTGGTATGGGTGGGGATTCTCCACCCAGAGACGACAGCTGGGGGAAAGCGGGAACAATGTACTGAAGGAGGAAGTGTCACCGGCTTCTCAGACAGGACAGTAAGGACTATTCGCCCCCTGGAGAGAGGAGGAAGCATCAGGACTGCTGGAGGAGGAAAGGGTGTGAGAATGCTGTACTGGCGTTATATTATGTTAATGTGCCACGCATGTCTTTGTTCCACACAATGATTATGGTCGGGATTCCTGGGTCTTCATGCATGGAATTAAAGATTATAAAACGAGGATGCATGGAGACCCAGCATATTTTTCTGTACTAAATGTTGGAGAAGGAATACATTTCTTGTGTTGTCCAGCTCATTGCCTCGCCTGCTTACTTTCTCCACAATGTAAGATTTATTATCAATTGTGCATTAATGAACCAGGTGGGAACAGGGGTGTCTAGTGAGGGTAGGTAAGCTAAGTTAGCGCTGGGCAGGCTGCTCAATCAGCTTCTCCGCGATTTCAGACAGCCTAACCTCAGCCAGCTAGCCAACGTGTTAGCAGGCCCACATGCAGGCCTGCTGTGTCAAAATGCAACAAAATAACCCACAATGATGCAAGACATTATCAGCTATGGATCAGTGAACCAGGTGGGAATAGGGATGTCTCATGGGGTTACTAGAATTAAAAAAAAAAAAAAACTGCAATAAGCTAACTCTGTAGCAGGCTAGCAGCAACTGAGCACCGTCAGTGTGGGTTTGGACGTTAACAGGGATGCTCACACTCATTAAAATGGGTGGAGATGAAGCTGGGAGGGTGGTATCACTCCAGTGAGCTCCAGTTCTCATATCATGACCAAAGCAAAATTTAAACCGCTCCTTAAGGGAGAGGTACCGAGACAAAGGCCGACTATGAAAGTGGCAGGTTTGTGGTTTTTCCACAGTTTTTCTGTTGGCATCCACTCCAGATCCCAAAACAGATGTGCAAAAAACACCGAAAAAGTTAATTTGTCCTCTCAGCCTGGTTCCGATGTGGTCTCGACTACAACACCAGCAAAGCAGGATCTCAGCTGTCTTGAGGTACAACCAGTAGGCAATTTGTTATTTTTTAACAAGTTGGATGGGGTATTCACATTTAGAATAAGGTACAAATGTAAATTAGGTACAAATTTACAAGAATAAATGTGCAAAATTATGATAAAAGTTGTCAATTAAAAGTTAAGAAAGTACCAAATTATAATTTCATTATACAGAATAAATTAAAATTTAACTGGCAACCAGATGAACATTGCAAATTTATAAAAAAAACAAAAATAAAATTTGTAATTTACAGGAAATAAAAGTTGAAAATTTACAACAAAAGATTTGAAAATTCATGAGAAAAGAGTTTAAAATTTCTGAGAAAAAAAAATTCTACAAATCTACAAGTTGTGGGCCTCAGGCCTCAGGGTATTTCACACCTTAGACAGAGACAATGAGTACACATGGGAGAACAGTGGGAGTGGGGGTTGAATGAAGCAAGGTGTAGATGTCCTGCTGTTATTAGGAAGTTTCTGGAATCTTCTTGTGAAGTGTAACTTGATGTAGAGAGAAGGATGTTGAATGTGACTAGTCAGTCTGTTCTTTGCTCGTGATGTGACGAGTCATTCTGTTCAGTGCTCATGAGATGTGAGTGTGTAATAAATCATTTGAAATGAATCAGCCTGTGATTTTACACGCTCCACACTGGTGACCCAAGACGTATTATGAAACACGAGGCAAGATCCCCGGAGCCGGCCCGGACTGGAACCTCCAGCCACGCATGTGCGGTTGCAGTCAAGCTACCGGATTTCTGGCAGCACAGCCCGCGCTCTTGGTTCCACATCACCGAGGCCCAGTTCGCCCTCCGGGGAGTAACGGCAGATGACACCAGATTTTACCATGTGGTCGCAGCGCTCGACACCCGCACAGCTCAACAGGTAGCGAGCCTGCTCGATCAGCCACCAGCCAGCAACAGATACGAGGCGCTCAAAGCTGCGCTCATCCAGCGCTACACGCTCTCGGACTGTGAGAGAGCGGAGAGGCTCCTGACGCGGACCGAGCAAGGAGAGGGTTCGGCCGTAGACATGATAGAGAAGATGCTGACGTTAAAGGGCACGGACGACGACCACTTTCTGTTTGCCCACCTCTTCCTCCGGAACCTTCCGACAGTAGCAAGAGCGCTTCTGGCCAATTCGCCGCGGCTGGCCGCGCAAGACTACCGTGCGCTAGCCCAGGAGGTAGACCGGATCATCATCGCCACCAGGGCGACCACAGTCAACGCAGCAGCGGCGGAGCCCAGCGAGATGACCAGAGGAGGCGAGGAGCCACCAACGGTAGCAGCAGCGGGGACCAGGGAGCGCCAGACAGACACGCTCTGTTCCTACCACTGCCGCTTCGGAGAGAACGCACGCGGATGTACGCCACCGTGCCAATTCCAGCACTCAGGAAAACGCCAAGGCCGAGGGTCGGTAGCAGCAGCGACCCTCGGTGAAGTGAACAAGCTGCTCTACCTAACGGACGCACGCTCGGGGAGGCATTTCCTCGTGGACACTGGAGCCCAGAGGAGCTTCATCCGGCCGACCTACGCTGACCGGCTGGCAGGATCTAGCGGCCCCGAGATAGTGGCAGCAAACGGCTCGGATATTAGATAGATAGATAGATTAGTTTATTTGACAGGGACAGTGCAATAAACATAAGACAATTAATCAATGACAATCAATCTGATGTGTTGCACATAGAGTGTATAGCTATTAGCTAATTTGCAACTCTTGTCCCTGGATGGGCTTTAGAAAAGAGAATCAAGTAAAGAAAAGGAAAAAAAAAATACACAATAACCACATACATCAATGCAAAAAGATTATAAATACACAATTATAAATATTATAAATACACAAATATAACAACCTGACTCACATTTGCCTATTTCAGGCCTCCCTCCCTTCGTCACTCACTATAAACAAATACATTCATTCCTTCCCTTCATTCACTCTCACTTTGCAGACAATCAATTCATACATGAGTACATTCTTGTTTATTTTTCAGCCAGTGATTCAGCCAGTTTATTTTTCAGCCAGTGCCATTAAGACTTTTGGTGAGAGGACTATGGTCTTGTCTCTACACGGCCATACATATGAGTGGACTTTTGTCATAGCAGCACTGAATTACCATATACTGGGGGCTGATTTTCTGTGTGCACATGGTTTACTGGTTGATGTTGCTAACAGGCGCCTGGTTAATGCACTGTCCTTCGATTCTCTCCCCTGTATAGCTCGAGTGACCCGGCCAACAGCACAAGCCAATGTCACAGCTACAGGCGGTAAGTTCCACACACTGCTCACTCAGTTCCCAGCACTCACGGTCCTGACGTTTTCCGCAGCCATCACTAAACACGGGGTGGAGCACTTTATCACCACCACCAGACCGCCCGTTTTTGCAAGACCTCGGCGCTTGGACACAGCTAAGCTGGCCATAGCGCGCGAGGAGTTCGCCAACCTGGAAAGGTTGGGCATCATCAGGCGCTCGAACAGCCCATGGGCATCCCCACTACACTTGGTCCCTAAGGTTGAGGGATCGTGGCGACCGTGCGGTGATTTCCGCAGGTTGAACAACGCCACAGCGCACGACCGCTACCCGATTCCCCACATACAGGATTTTTCTGTTCACCTCGCCGGGGCACGCATTTTTTCCAAAATAGACCTGGACCGCGGTTACCACCAAGTCCCAGTGCGCGCTGAGGACGTACCCAAAACAGCGGTAATAACTCCGTTCGGTCTATTCGAGTTCCTGCGCATGCCATTCGGGTTAAAAGGAGCGGCACAGACGTTCCAGCGCATGATGGATGCAGTCCCGCGCGATCTCCCGTTCGTGTTCGTCTACCTGGACGATATCCTGGTAGCCAGCGTGTCCGAAGACGAACACGAAACCCACCTCACGACGGTTTTCCGGAGGTTGGAGGAGCACGGGTTAATAATCAACCCGGTGAAATGCCAGTTTGGCGTAACGGAAATTGATTTTTTGGGGCACCGCGTCTCTCCAGAAGGAGCGATCCCGCTGCCCGACAAAGTGCGCGCAGTGGCGGATTTTCCCCGGCCTCAGACGGTCAGGGCGCTGCAGGAATTTTTGGGAATGGTGAACTTTTATAACCGTTTCCTTCCCCGCGCGGCGCAGCTCATGCAACCATTGTACACCGCGCTCAAGAAACAGAAACCCGCAGATAGGGTCGAATGGACCCCGGAGCGAGGGGGGGGTTCTCAGAAGTTAAAGCAGCCCTGGCAAATGCCGCACTGCTGGCGCATCCAGACCCGACGGCCCGCATAGCGATCACCACCGACGCTTCAGACGTGGCCATAGGGGCTGTCGTGGAACAGCGCGTCGCCGGGGCTTGGCAGCCGCTCGCCTTTTTCAGCAGAACTTTGCGCGACAGCAAACGTAAATACAGCATGTTCCACAGAGAGTTGCTGGCTCTCCACCTGGCCATTCGCCACTTCCAGTTCTGGCTGGAAGGGTGCAGCTTCACCGCGTTCGTAGACCACAAGCCGTTACCATTCGCGATGGCCAAGGTTTCAGAACCGTGGTCGGGCCGGCAGCAGAGACAGCTGGCCGCGATCTCAGAGTTTACTACCGATATTCAGCATGTGTCGGGTAAACTGAATGTAGTGGCGGGCTGCCTCTCGCGCGCCGTGGTGGCCCCAGTCTGCGTGGGCATAGATTACACAGCCATGGCCACGGAGCAGATTAGCGATGCAGACGTGCATGCGCTCCAGTCTGGACGAACAGGGTTAAGGCTGAAGAGCAGGGTGCTGCAAGACGGCATGCCCCCCCAATCTGCGATGTCTCTACGGGTCACCCGCGTCCCGTGGTCCCGGCCTCGTGGCGCCGCCGCGTGTTTGAGTCGGTTCACACTCTGGCGCACCCAGGAGTGCGCGCCTCCGTCAAAATAGTGGCAGAGAAGTTTGTGTGGCTGAGCCTACGCAAACAAGTTAAAGAGTGGGCTGCAGCCTGCGTGGCGTGCCAACGAGCCAAGGTACACAGACACACGAAGGCTCCCTTGGAGCCGTTTCGTATTCCGGCTAAGAGGTTCGACCATGTTCACGTGGACCTCGTGGGCCCCTTCCCGCCATCACAGGGGTGCATGCACCTCCTGACTATGGTGGACCGCACTACGCGCTGGCCAGAAGCAGTTCCGCTGGCGGCAACCACGTCCGCAGACGTGGCGCGCGTTTTTTTAACAGCATGGGTGGCACATTTTGGAGTCCCGTCAGACATTACGTTCGACAGGGGCCCTCAATTTGTTTCAGAACTCTGGTCCGCGATGGCCCACAGCCTGGGTGTTACAATTCACCGCACAACCACGTACAACCCACAGACCAATGGGTTATGCGAGTGTTTTCATAGATCACTAAAAGCAGCGCTCAGGGCTTCATTGATGGATGCAAATTGGGTAGACAAGTTACCGTGGGTTTTATTGGGGTTGCGCTCCGCGCCGAAAGAGGATCTGGAAGGTTCCCCGGCAGAGCTTGTTTTTGCGCAGCCACTATGGCTGCCCAGGGAATTTTTGCCAGATAATCCCACGCCCGACAGCTCCCCTTCTCAGTTTTTGCAGCGTAGCGCAAACACAGGCACGCTGCCGGGACCTGCCCACCACAGTTTTCCGCGTGTTTTTGTGCCTAAAACTTTGAAGAACGCAGAGTTCGTGTTTGTCAGACACGACGCCCACCGCCCTCCATTGCGCCCACCCTATGATGGACCGTTCAGAGTGCTGAAAACAGGGGATAAGCATTTTTTGCTAGACTTGGGGGGTAGGAGGGGAAAAAAATTGGCATAGACAGACTCAAACCCGCTTTCGTTGTGGCGGACGAGCAAGTGCTGTTGGCGAGGGCCCCTCGGCGTGGAAGACCCCTACGGAGAGCTCCCCAGGGACACGATTCATCAGAGCAGCCACACGGGCAGAGTGAACCCCCCCCCTCCCCTCTCCATGGCTCACCCGCAGTCAGACACACTTCCAGCAGTTTCCCACCGGCACAGCAGCGCCACGGAGGTGGTAAAACCCAGTTGCAGCAGATATGGGAGGAGGCTGAAGCCGAAACAGCGTGCGGACTGATGTGCTGTTGTTCTAAGTTGCTGGGGGGGGGGGGGGGGGTGGCAGTGTGGGCCTCAGGCCTCAGGGTATTTCACACCTTAGACAGAGACAATGAATACACATGGGAGAACAGTGGGAGTGGGGGTTGAATGAAGCGAGGTGTAGATGTCCTGCTGTTATTAGGAAGTTTCTGGAATCTTATTGTGAAGTGTAACTTGATGTAGAGAGAAGGATGTTGAATGTGACTAGTCAGTCTGTTCAGTGCTCGTGAGATGTGAGTGTGTAATAAATCATTTGAAATGAATCTGCCTGTGATTTTACACACTCCACAAAGTAAGAGTTGCAGATTTACGGGGGGGGGGGGGGGGGCACAAATCTGAAAAAGTAGCAAATGTTTAAGAAAAAAGTAGCAAATTTACGAGAAAAGGTTGAAAATTTACAAGGAAAAAAGTTGAAAATTCACGAGGAAAAGTTCAAATTTTACAAGAAAAAAGTCTGAAAATTTACAAGAAAAAATTAGCAAAATTGTGAGCAAAAAAGTTGCAAATTTACAAGAATGAAATTGAAAATTTACTGAAAAAAAGTTGAAAATTCAGGAGAGAAAAGTTTAAAATTTATGAGAAAAAAAATTTCTACAAATCTACAAGTAAGAGTTGCAGATTTACCGGGGGGGAGGGGGGTGTCACAAATCTGAAAAAGTAGCAAATGTTCAAGAAAAAAGTAGCAAATTTACGAGAAAAGGTTGGAAATTTACAAGGAAAAAGTTGAAAATTGACAAGGAAAAGTTCAAATTTTACAAGAAAAAAGCTGGAAAATTTACGAGAAAAAATTAGCAAAATTGTGAGCAAAAAAGTTGCAAATTTACAAGAATGAAATTGAAAATTTACTGAAAAAAGTTGAAAATTCAGGAGAAAAAAGTTTAAAATTTATGAGAAAAAAAAATTCTACAAATCTACAAGTAAGAGTTGCAGATTTACCGGGGGGGGGGGGGTGTCACAAATCTGAAAAAGTAGCAAATGTTCAAGAAAAAAGTAGCAAATTTACGAGAAAAGGTTGGAAATTTACAAGGAAAAAGTTGAAAATTGACAAGGAAAAGTTCAAATTTTACAAGAAAAAAGCTGGAAAATTTACGAGAAAAAATTAGCAAAATTGTGAGCAAAAAAGTTGCAAATTTACAAGAATGAAATTGAAAACTTACTGAAAAAAGTTGAAAATTCAGGAGAAAAAAGTTTAAAATTTATGAGAAAAAAGCTGTAAAACTACAAGGAAGAGTTGCATATTTACATGAGAAAAATGATCAAATTGGGGAGAAAGTAGCAAATTTTTGAGAAAAAAAAATTAGACAATTTACGAAAAAAAATTTGAAAATTTACGAGAAAAAATTTGAAAATTTACGAGAAAAAAGTATGAAAATCTGTGAGAAAAAAGTTAACAATTTACAAGGAAAAAGTTGAAAACTTACAGGAAAAAAGTGGCCAAATTACGAGAAAAAATGTTGCAAATTTACAAGAATAAAGTTGGAAATTTATTGGAAAAAAGTTTAAAATTTATGTGAGAAAAAGATGTAAAACTACAAGAGTTGCAGATTTATATGAGGAAAAAAAATCAAGTTTGAAAAAGTAGCAAACTTTTGAGAAAAAAATTGGAAAATTTACGAGAAAAAAGTTGAAAAATTACAAGAAAAAAGTTGACAATTTACGAGGAAAACTTACAGGAAAAAAGGTAGCAAAATTATGAGAAAAAATATTGCAAATTCATTCATTCATCTTCTTCCGGTTAATCCTTTTGGGGTCGCGGGGGGGCTGGAGCCTATCCCAGCATCTTTGGGCAGGAGGCAGGGTACACCCTGGACAGATCGCCAGTCCATCGTAGGGCCAACACAGAGAGACAGACAACCATTCACTCTCACATCCATACCTAAGGACAATTTAGAATCCCCAGTTTGATGCCAATTAACCTAACTTGCATGTTTTTGGCATGTGGGAGGAAACTGGAGAAATCCCGGAGTAAACCCACGCAGACACGGGGAGAACATGCAAACGCCACACAGATCACTGTTGGTTGGGGGCTGGGATCGAACTCAGGATCCCCTGGCCAAGGGTGAGTTGCTGTGCTGCCGCAGTGCTAACCACTCCTCCACCGCGCCGTGCAAATTTACAAGAATAAAATTGGACATTTACTGGAAAAAAGTTGAAAATTCAGGAGAAAAATGTTTAAAAATTATGAGAAAAAAATGTAAAACTACAAGGGTTACAGATTTACATAAGAAAAAAAATCAAATTTGAAAAAAGTTGAAAATTTATGAGAAAAAAACTGAAAATTTATGAGAGAAAAGTACTACAATTATGAGGAAAAATGCTGCAAACTCACAAGACTAAAGTTGGAAATTTACTGGAAGAAAATGGGAAATTCATGAGAAAAGTTTAAAATTTATGAGAAAAAAGCTGCAAATCTAGAAGAGTTGCAAATTTACATGAGAAAAAAAATCAAGTTTGAAAAAAAGTTGCAAATTCACAAGAAAAATAGTTGCAATTTTTCACAAGTCACAAATTTATGAGAAAAAAGTGTCAAACTTGAGAAAAAATTTTAAAAAACATTTCTGCTTAGAATTATAATTATTAAAGTGTTTTTATTCAACATAATGTCTTTTGAAGAACTGAGGGTCAAATTTAATCTTAATAGAACACATTTTTTAAAATATCTTCAGCTTAGGAATTTTATTCGATCAAATCAAAATAATGCTCTCATCCGACCTACTTATTCATCCTTTGAAAAAATTTTGACAAAAGATAGTAAGAGAAAGGGTATTATTTCAGTTTTATAACTCATTGACACTATCCTCAAGTGAAAACTCACAGAAAAGAATGAATTATTGGAAAGAAGACCTGCAAACTGAAATTTCAGAGGAACAATGGGAATTGGCTTGCACAGAAGCTCAAACCAAATCAATAAACGTACGTCTTAAATTGATACATTTTAAATGGTTAATGCGGATGTATGTTACACCGGTGGAGTTAAATAGATATAACAAAAACATACCAGATATATGCACAAAATGTATGGAAAGTAAAGGAACCCTATTTCATTGTTTATGGGAATGTAGAAAAAATAGAATGTTTTGGGAAGAGGTGAGGGTAACAATAGAAAAAATAATTTCAAAATAATTCATATTGAACTCCAAACTGTTTTTGTTGGGTTTGTATCCAGAAAAGCATAATTTTAATAAGAGTGAAAGAACATTCATAGACCTCAGTTTGCTAAATGCCAAAAAATGTATTGTACTACTGTGGAAAAAGACTCATAGACCAGATGTGACTTAGTGGTTAAGACAGATGTTAACAAACCTTCCACTAGAAAGAATAACATACATATTGAAATCAAAGGAAAATGTGTTTGAGAATATATGGAGACCTTTCATTGATTATGTAAAGAAACTAAACATAACTTCTGAAGAAGGTGAATGATGTGTGTGGACCTTGTAAATTCCAAATTGGTGAATGTATAATATGTATACTTATGTAATGGATTACCTAGGCTAAACAGAGGAGCATTGTTTGACTTGCTTTTGTTAAATGGTTGTTGGTGTTTTTAGAACATTTATTTTTAATTTACTTTAGTGTTAGTGTTTGATTGTGTCATGTTTGTTAAAAAAGGTTCAATAAAAAATATTGTGGAAAAAAAAGTGTTTTTATTCAGCTCTGTAACATGCTATAGAAAGGTTTATGCTGATAATGGGGGACAATTCAGTCTTTCTCCCAGGTTTGGGAGGATGAGGTGATGGCAGGTTAACAAGGAGGGCAGCATCCCCCCTCAAATCACTGACTGGGTATAACCACAATTTACATCCACGGTGTGTCTCAGCTGGAAGGGTGAACTACTGTGGAGTTTTAGGCTGTGAAAAGTCATAGAGACAAGAGGAAAGACAGTTTTGTAGGTTACAGAAAAGCTGAACTGAGAGGAACTGACAAAGAACAGATCCCAGCTGTGGCTTGATAATCGGAAGCAGACTTTTTCTGTCAAGACACTAACAAATATCAGGATGTCACGATGTTTGTGCTCCATTTCTTTGCCAGAATTTTTCTTAGTAAACCAATACCTCCAGCAATCCTGGAGGTATTGGTAGGATTGCTGGACTCACCCTCAGAGATAGGGTGAGGAGCTCAGTCATCCGGGAGAGGCTCAGAGTAGAACCGCTGCTCCTCCACATTGAAAGGAGTCAGTTGAGGTGGTATGGGCATCTGATTAGGATGCCTCCTGGACGCCTCCCACTTGAGGTGTTTCAGGCACGTCCCACTGGGAGGAGACCCCGGGGCAGACCCAGGACTCGGTGGAGAGACTATGTCTCACAGCTGGTCTGGGAACGCCTTGGTATCCCCTCTGAAGAGCTGGAGCAGGTGGCTGGGGAGAGGGAAGTCTGGGCTTCTCTGCTTGAACTGCTGCCTCCGTGACCCGGACCTCCGGAAAAGCAGTAGAAGATGGATGGATGGGATGGAAACCAATACCTCTTCTATTTGAATGATGTTGCTTTATTTCGCTTCTTTTTGTCTTGACTTCTTTGTGATTAACTGGAACTGTAGCCACGGAATGAGAAGATAGTTTTCATCATCAGCATCATTCATTATTTATCATCATCATCATCATCATCATCATCATATTATTATTGAACTTAGTTCCCCACTGACTCTTACCATCATCTCTTACCATCCTCACCTGTACATAACTGCCCATCTAACTTATTGTACATTATTTGCACATAACAGTACTCTTAACTTTCTGCACTGCTGCATATATTTGCATATATTTGCTTAAATTGCACATACTGTTAATTACCGTATATACTGCACTGCTGTCCTTTGCACTTCTGATTGGATGCTAAACTGTGTTTCGTTACCTTGTATTCATACATGTGTAATGACAATAAAGTTGAATCTAATCTAATCTAATCTAATCATAGCAGTCTGTCGGGGGCGACAATGACGGTTTCATTTAGGTCTGATCAGATTCCTCCACGCAGCTCTGTCCTTCGCCCTCCGCTGCCAGGAACTCCTGGCCTCGTTAACCCGGGCGATGTCCGAGCCAGTATGAGTTACTTTCTGACTGACCATTTCATGAAACTGCTTGCAAAGTATTTGAGTACCGCAAGCTTTTGCTGGACTAGCGCCACACTCTTGGCAGATAGAGGTATTATCAGCGGCAAGGACAGGCCAAGACTGACTCCAGTATCTGTTGCAGTGACTGACCAGATGATAGGTTTGTTTATCTCTGCTCTTTGTGTAGTGCATGTCACGATGCACCGACTGGCAAAAGTCCACCACTTTTATTGTTTAGGTAAACTATGCTTTTTTCTATTATACGTTTTTTTCATCTATTTTTAAGCTTGTGTGATCAGTAATAATTATAGAGATACAGTGGGGTAAAAAAGTATTTAGTCAGCCACCAATTGTGCAAGTTCTCCCACTTAAAAGATGAGAGAGGACTCCAATTTTCATCATAGGTATACCTCAACTATAAGAGACAAAATAAGAAAAAAAAAATCCAGAAAATCACATTGAAGGATTTTTAATGAATTAATTGGTAAATTCCTCAGTAAAATAAGTATTTGGTCAATAACAAGAGTTCATCTCAATACTTTGTTATATACCCTTTTGTTATGACCCGAGCACCAATGTTATTTGTGCTCGGGCTATTCCCATCAGGTCTTGACAGCAGTGTTGTTATTCCGGCTCTCCGAGCTCTTATTGTGACAGCGCTCGGGGAGGCTTCCGCTCAGCTGTCAAGACCTGAACAGCTGTTCTGCATTTGCGGTCGTTAGCGGCCGGCTTCTTAAACCGACGCTAGCGGCTGCATCCCTGCAGCAGTGTCCGTCGCTGATCGTCGGAGCGATCGTATGTTATGGATTAATACTCCATTGCCCGTCTGGTGTGACCGTCTCATCCTGTGGACCCGTGAGTGAGCTTATTAGCCTTACGCCTCCCTGTGTGTAGACTTGTTGGTGTCATAGCCTCAGCGGCCTGTATTATTGTGATTTTCACCATAATAAAGACTTTAACACAACTCTCTGGTGACGGTGTGGCGTCTTATAGTGGCTCGCAAGGGCCACCGCATGACAGTACACTGCTGCCACAAAACGGCGTTTACAGTGACGCCAACCCGAGACGCCTTTCACCAGTGAGTTAGTGTCATAAGGACATCGCTTTTTCCTGTCTGGGTACAGTATGCTGGAGGAATGCCGTCGCGGAGGGGCCGCGCTCGGAGTTCGAGTCACGAGCTGGCGGACGTCCTGGAATACGTGGATCAGACACTCATCTCTGCTTCCCTCCTGGACTACAACCACGACGTACACTGGTACCTGGGCTGCGCTGAGGATGTACTCAATCATCTTTCTCCCCGCTATGCCGACCACCCAGAAGTCGACGCAAGGAGGGCTGATATCGCCGCGCAGCGCGAGATACTCCGTATGGTGGAGGAGGAATACGGCAAGAAGCAGAGGAGGCGTTCACGCTCCTCGCTTTGGGATCCCGTTCCTGACCTCAATCCACTCCAGGAGTTTGCACCATCTGGGGGTCGTCGTAGACGTCGGCGCCGCGGCCAAGGGCATCCCCAGCAAGCTCCTGTTCCAGATCCAGTTCCGGGCCGCCGGAATGACCCAGTCAACCAGTCAGCTTTCTCTTCGGCGTCATGTCAGAAGGGAATTCCTGCAGCCCCTCTTCCTGGGCCATCGTCCCCTGCTGTCCGGTCAGCATGTTGTGTCCGGCCCACTTCGGCTGCCGCTCCCTCGTCCTCGACGCCCTCTCCAGCTGCTGCGTGTGACCAGAGTCCTGCTTCGGCGAGCCTCGCCCATGGGTCCTTTCTTACCATCCAGCAAGCGAGGGAAGGAGCAACACCCCCTACAGCTGGCACCACCCTCCCTTCGGGAGACAGGCAAGTTCATGTTCACTCCCCTACTTATAATACATGTTAGGTTAATTGGCTGTTCTAAATTGTCCCTGGATATCTGTTTCCTATAGGCCCTTAGAATAGAGGGTTAGTATTAATGAAAGCGCTTTGAGTGGTCTTTGTGACTAGAAAAGCGCTATATAAGTGCAGGTTAGTTAGTTAGTTATAATAGTGATCTGTCTTGTCTGACTCCTGGGGGTGGAGTTTGGGGTTTGCAGCCCCCCGAGCTCCCACTACCAGCTGTAGTCATCTGTTCTGAACCTGCTGCCTCTGTGTTTTCCTCCGCTGAGGGGTCCTCGGCGTTAGGCCTACGTCGTCAAGCGAGGAGGAGGCCTGCGGCTCTGGGAATAATCCCGGCCCCGCAGTCACGTTTTGGACAGAAGAGCGGACTGCGGTGTGGAGCCGGAGCCGATGAGGAAACGTCCCCGGGTCTCCACGGAGGAGCAGCCCGAGCCAGCGGGTTGAGGGTCACCTGCCGCCACGCCGTGCGGGTTATCGGTGTGGACATCAGCGCGAGAGGATCCAGCTGCAAAGACCATCATGCCAGCTGCGGAGCCCGACGCAGCTGAGTGGGAGCCCGACGACGAGCTTCTACCCGAACCTGGATCGACGGAGTCCTGGACGGCTCCAGAGCCCGAGTGCAGGCAAGTGCTCTTCTTTGTTTTCCTTTGTGGTGTGTTAGAGCATTTTTGCCTGCCTCGCGGGGAGGCGAGCGAGGGGCAGCCGTCTGCTGCGCCTGAACTCGTCTTGTTGGGCTCTGGCGCTGCCGGGGATACTGATCCCGGTCCTCTCTGTTCCTCTGAGCCTCTTCACAGTGTCGCCGGCTTGGAATCTGTCGAGGTCACGGTGCAGGAGGTCCCAATTTCGGGGGTGGAGGTCGTCACCGATGCGGTACCGACCCAATCGGGGTCCAATGAGGCCCAGTGGGGTCCGACGCGGGGGCAGCTATGACCCAGCGGGGGTCTGATGCGGGTGCAGCGGTGACCCAATCGGGGTTTGACGCAGGCGGAACTACAACGGCCGCATCGGTGTGGGTCAAGGTCGGTGGAGGAGCTGCAGACCCTTCGCCGCCTGATGTGATTTGGGCTCGTCATCACGATTATTCCCCTCTCAGGAGCCACCAGCTGGGGTCGTCAGCGCTGGGGGCCGTTGGAGGTTTTCTTCTTGCAGGCTGGCGCTCCCATGTAGTCTCGCTGTCAGGGAGGTCGCCGCACGTTATTCCTCCACAGTTCTGGTGGCTGAGGGATGCGGGTCGGCCACCCGAGGAACTGCTTCGCCGGTTCGGTGCCTTGGGTCGGTCACCCGATAAACTGTGTTTGTTACTGGGTGGCCTGGTTCGGCCGCCGGAGGATTTGACTCTCGGGGCCTGGGACTGGGGCAGGCCGCCCGACCACGTACTGTTCCCCGTGACTACCCGTGGGCCATCAGATGCAGGGAGGCCGCCGGAACTATGCCTGGGGCGTTTGGTCTCCGCCTGCCATCCTCTGTTTGGACCATACGGTGCAAGGTCATTCGGAACGATTATATTGCCTCATGTATGTTTGTAGCATGTTTTTTGTTGTTTTTTTTTTCCCCCTCTCCTACCTGAGGGGTTATAGCATGTAATTTATGGTTTTTCGTAGGTACCCTGGCGTTTGAGGCTGATGTTTTTGGGATAAACAGTTCTTTTGTGAATGTGGCTGAGGTTTCATTCACTTGGGTGACTTGGGAGCATAAATTGATCCATTGTGACATTTAAGAGTTTGTGTGTGTGAACAGTGTGGAAAGACCTTCACTCAGATGAGTTTAGACCACATGAAGTCATGTACTCTGGAGTTAAACAGTTTGTCTGTGGTCACTGTGGGAAAACTTTCTGTGACGGGTAAATTATGCTCTGCATGGTTTGTGCCTCATGTATTGTAACTCTTGTCCTATTTGTTTTGTTGTTTCTGTGGGAATGTCATGGGTATGTCAGGGGATGTGTTTTTTTGGGGGGGGCCTTGTTGGCATTTGTTTCGCTCCCTCCTTGCCAGTTTCCCCATTCACTCGCCCTGTGGGTGTGTGTGTGGGGGGGGGCTGGTTGTTACAAGGTGTTCGGAGCCCGCCTTTGAGGGAGGGGTACTGTTATGACCCGAGCACCAATGTTATTTGTGCTCGGGCTATTCCTGTCAGGTCTTGACAGCGGCGTTGTTATTCCGGCTGTCCGAGCTCTTATTGTGACAGCGCTCGGGGAGGCTTCCGCTCAGCTGTCAAGACCTGAACAGCTGTTCTGCATTTGCGGTCGTTAGCGGCCGGCTTCTTAAACCGACGCTAGCGGCTGCATCCTTGCAGCAGTGTCCGTCGCTGATCGTCGGAGCGATCGTATGTTATGGATTGATACTCCATTGCCTGTCTGTGGTGTGACCGTCTCATCCTGTGGACCCGTAAGTGAGCTTATTAGCCTTACGCCTCCCTGTGTGTAGACTTGTTGGTGTCATAGCCTCAGCGGCCTGTATTATTGTGATTTTCACCGTAATAAAGACTTTAACACAACTCTCTGGTGACGGTGTGGCGTCTTATGGTGGCTCGCGAGGGCCACCGCATGACACTTTTGTTGGCAATGACAGAGGTCAAAGGTTTTCTGTAAGTTTTCACAAGGTTTTCACACACTGTTGCTGGTATTTTGGCCCATTCCTCCATGCAGATCTCCTCTAGAGCAGTGATGTTTTCGGGCTGTCGCTGGGCAACACAGACTTTCAACTCCCTCCAAAGATTTTCTATGGGGTTGAGATCTGGAGACTGGCTAGGCCACTCCAGGACCTTGAAATGCTTCTTACAAAGCCACTCCTTCGTTGCCCGGGCGGTGTGTTTGGGATCATTGTCATGCTGAAAGACCCAGCCACGTTTCATCTTCAATGCCCTTGCTGGTGGAAGGAGGTTTTCACTCAAAATCTCAGGATACATGGCTCCATTCATTCTTTCCTTTACACGGATCAGTCGTCCTACTCCCTTTGCAGAAAAACAGCCCCAAAGTATGATGTTTCCACCCCCATGCTTCACAGTAGGTATGGTGTTCTTTCTCCTCCAAACACGACAAGGTGAGTTTTTACCAAAAAGTTCTATTTTGGTTTCATCTGACCATATGACATTCTCCCAATCCTCTTCTGGATCATCCAAATGCTCTCTAGCAAACTTCAGACGGGACTGGACATGTACTGGCTTAAGCAGGGGGACACATCTGGCACTGCAGGATTTGAGTCCCTGGCGGCTTAGTGTGTTTCTGATGTAGCCTTTGTTACTTTGGTCCCAGCTCTCTGCAGGTCATTCACTAGGTCCCCCCATGTGGTTCTGGGATTTTTGCTCACTGTTCTCGTGATAATTTTGACCCCACGGGGTGAGATCTTGCGTGGAGCCCCAGATCGAGGGAGATTATCAGTGGTCTTGTATTCTTCCATTTTCTAATAATTGCTCCCACAGTTGATTTCTTCACATCAAGCTGCGTACCCATTGCAGATTCAGTCTTCCCAGCCTGGTGCAGGTCTACAATTTTGTTTCTGGTGTCCTTTGACAGCTCTTTGGTCTTGGCCATAGTGGAGTTTGGAGTCTGACTGTTTGAGGTTGTGGACAGGTGTCTTTTATACTGATAACGAGTTCAAACAGGTGCCATTAATACAGGTAACGAGTGGAGGACAGAGGAGCCTCTTAAAGAAGAAGTTACAGGTCTGTGAGAGCCAGGAATCTTGCTTGTTTGTAGGTGACCAAATACTTATTTTACTGAGGAATTCACCAATTAATTCATTAAAAATCCTTCAATGTGATTTTCTGCATTTTTTTTTCTCATTTTGTCTCTCATAGTTGAGGTATATCTATGATGAAAATTGGAGACCTCTCTCATCTTTTAAGTGGGAGAACTTGCACAATTGGTGGCTGACTAAATACTTTTTTGCCCCACTGTAGTTGCAATAGTTTTACTGATGATAGTGGGTTTTTTTTCTTCTACTCTTTTTAATGGTATGGGATCCCCTCTGCCCCCCCCCCCGTTCTTGACAACCCAACAGTTAAATGTCCCATTTATGACACTTCCTACAGGTCTTAATGAAGTGTTTGTGACATATTTGACCAAACTGTCTTTAATTATTCAGTTATTGCAGCATTGGTGTGAATCACCCTTTGCAGCCTTCCTCAGAACAGTTCACCTCAGTGTCTCTGTCATGTCTCTTTAAATCCCTAAGAGAAACAGTTAACTCCGTCCTCGCTCTTTTTGCCACTACTGTGGGGGCATGGTGTGGGACTTCTCCACCCAGAGAAGAAGACAGTTGGGGAAGGTGGGAACAATGGACCAAAAGAGGAGGTGTCACTGGGGGGGATATCAGATGGGACAGTAAGGACTATGCCCCCCCACCCCCACCCCCAGGGAGAGGAGTAAAGGCCGGAGCCGCTGGAAGAAGAAGGGTGCGAGAGCAGCGCCGGCGTTATGTCATGTTAATGTGCCACACAGGCTTTGTTCTAAACACAATGTATGATGGTCGGAGGTCCCAGGTCTCAATGCATGGTATTAAAGATATAAAAGAGGAATGCACAAAGACCCGGGGGCTCTTTTATTGTACTGTATGTTGGAGATGGAATAAAGTTTCTGTGTCGTCCAGCTCATTGCCTCGCCTGCCTCCTTTCTCCACATTGGTGATCCTATGACGTGCCATAGAAAGCGAGCCGAGCACTGCCCTGGAGACTGCCTGGAGGGAGAGCACCAGCGCCGCGTGCGTGGTCTCAGTCCAGCTCCCAGACTTCTGGCTTCACAACCCGACCGTGTGGCTCTTGCACATAGAAGCCCAGTTGGCACTCCGCAGGATAACAACGGATGATACCAAGTATTACTATGTGGTCGCTGCGCTAGATGCACGTGCCACGCAACAGGTGATGAGCCTGCTCCAGGAGCTGCTGGTCCAAGGAAAATATGAAGTGCTCAAGAGGATGCTTCTCCAGTGGTAAATAAGCCAGAATGACGTACGATATACAGTTGTGAAAAAATTAGGACAACCTGCATAAGCCTGTGTGCTTGTTTGGTGTTTACACACATATATATACATACATATATACACACACATATACACATATATACACATATATACACATACACACACATATACACATATATACACATACACACACATATACAGTATATACACATATATATATATATATATATATATATATATATACATATATATATATACATATATATATATACATATATATATATACATATATATATACATATATATATATACATATATATATATATATATATATACATATATATATATATATATATATATATATATATATATATATATATATATATATGGATATTTAATATCAATGTTAAAACCCTTTAACTGCCCTAGGTGGCATGTGGCGCCTGGGGAAATGCAATGCAACTCAAGGCCCCCCTAGTGGTCAAGAGTGGTAAAAAATTTGTCAATAAAATAGTTCAGATTTCCAAGGCTATAACTTCAAAGTTACAAGAGATAATGGCTTACTGTCAATTAGAAAGATGTAGAATATGATCCAAAGTTTCAGATATGAATAAATTTACACATCTACTTTGCATAATGCCACAGCAGTTATATAATTACATAACTCAGTCATTAAGTTGACACGTGCAGTTGCTGTGCTGTGCCACTGGGGGCACGCGACCCGTCCATTTAATCTGGGCAGTTAAAGGGTTAAAAATACTGGGAGATTCACATAATACAAATAAACAATTAAAAAATGAATTAAAGACTTTTTCAAATTTTCTGTAAAATGTAATTTTAAACAAATAGTGAGGAATAAATTAGGACACCCCCCATCTTTTTTCGGACACCCCCACATTCATTCCCACTTACAATGGCTAAAATAAATTTTAAAAAATGCAAATAAAAACAAAAACAAGGTTAGACATAGATATGTGAACATTTCTTAATAAACAACTGAATATTTAAAGGTCTCCCTCATGTATCGTCACCTTATCGTGGTGGGGGGGGCTTGCGTGGTGGGTCTCCCTCATGGATCGTCACCTTATCGTGGTGGGGGGGTTTGCGTGCCCCAGTGATACCTGGAGCTATGTTGTCCGGGGCAATTTGCCTCTGATAGGGTTTCCCAAGACAAACTGGTCCTGGGTGAAGGGCCAGACTAAGAACGACCCAACAGACTCTCATGATAAATTCTATATCAAGGATTCAGTGTACCCCGCCCGGTATGGGGTTACCAGGGCCCCACCCTGGAGCCAGGCCTGGGGGAGGGGCTCGATGGCTAGCGTCTGGTGGCCGGGTTTCCACCCATGGGACCCGGCCGGGCTCAGCCCGAAGGAGTTACGTGGGTCCGCCCTCCAGTGGGCTCACCACCTACAGGAGGGATCATGGGGGTCCGGTGCTATGTGGATTAGGTGGCGGTCAAAGGCGGAGACCTTGGCGGACTGATCCCAAGCTTTCTAAACTGGCTTTTGGTACGTGGAATGTCACCTCTCTGGTGGGGAAGGAGCCTGAGCTGGTGCACGAGGTTGAGAGACAACGGCTAGATATAGTCGGCCTCACCTCAACACACAGCTCCGGTTCTGGAACCAGTCTCCTGGAGAGGGGCTGGAGCTTGGCCTTTTCTGGAGTTGCCCCGGGTGAGAGGTGACGAGCAGGGGTGGGTATTCTTGTATCCCCCCACCTTGCTGCCTCTATATTGGAGTTTTCCCCGGTGGATGAAAGGGTTGCTTCCCTGCGCCTTCGGGTTGGGAAACGGGTCCTGACCATCATTTGTGCCTATGCACCAAATGATGTTTCAGAGTACCCACCCTTTTTAGAGTCTGTGACTGGGGTGCTGGAGGGTGCTCCTCTTGAAGACTCCATTGTCCTACAGGGGGACTTCAATGCGCACGTGGGCAACGACAGTGAAACCTGGAGGGGGGTGATTGGGAGGAACGGCCTGCCCGATCTGAACCTAAGTGGTGTTCAGTTATTGGACTTCTGTGCTAACCACAGTTTGTCCATAACAAACACCATGTTCAAGCATAAGGGTGTCCATATGTGCACCTGGCACCAGGACACCCTAGGTCGCCCGTCGATGATCGATTTTGTTATCGTGTCATCAGACCTGCGACTGTATGTCTTGGACACTCAGGTAAAGAGAGGTGCAGAGCTGTCAACTGATCACCACCTGGTGGTGAGTTGGATCCGATGGCAGGGGAGGAAGCCATTCAGACCTGGTAGACCCAAACATATAGTGAGGGTGTGCTGGGAACGTCTGGCTGAGCCCCCTGTCCGGGAGGTCTTCAACTCCCACCTCTGGAAGAACTTCAACCACATTCCGAGGGAGTCTGGAGACATGGAGTCTGAATGGGCCATGTTCTCTACCTCTGTTGTTGAAGCGGCGGCCCAGAGCTGCGGCCACAAGGTGGTCGGTGCATCTCGTGGTGGCAACCCCCGAACCAAGTGGTGGACACCAGTGGTGAGGGGGGCCATTAAGCTGAAGAAGGAGTCCTATCAAGCTTGGTGGGCTTGTGGGACTCCCAAAGCAGCTGAGGTGTACCGGCAGGCCAAGCGGAGTGCAGCTCGGGTGGTTGCTGAAGCAAAAACCCGGGTATGGGAGGAGTTCGGTGAGGCCATGGAACAAGACTTTCGGTCGGCCTTGAAAAGATTCTGGCAAACTGTCAGGCGACTCAGGAGGGGAAAGCAGCTCCCTGTCCACACTGTGTATGGTGCGGATGGGGTGCTGTTGACTTCGACTGGGGATATCGTCGGGTGGTGGAAGGAATACTTCGAGGATCTCCTCAATCCCAATGATACGCCTTCCACAGAGGAAGCAGGGTTTGTGGATGAGGGGGATGACTCGCCTATCACAGGGGCTGAGGTCACCAAGGTGGTTAAAAATCTCCTTGGTGGCCGGGCCCCGGGGGTGGACGAGATTCGCCCTGAGTACCTCAAGGCCCTAGATGTTGTTGGGCTGTCATGGTTGACACGCCTCTGCAACATTGCGTGGAGGTCGGGAGCAGTGCCTTTGGCATGGCAAACCAGGGTAGTGGTTCCTCTCTTCAAAAAAGGGGACCGGAGGGTGTGCTCCAACTTTAGAGGGATCACACTCCTCAGCCTCCCTGGGAAGGTCTATGCTAAGGTACTGGAGAGAAGAGTCCGGACGTTGGTCGAACCTCGGATTCAGGAGGAGCAATGTGGTTTTCATCCTGGCTGTGGCAGATCGGACCAGCTCTTTACCCTCTCGAGAATTCTCGAGGGTTCGTGGGAGTTTGCCCAACCAGTTTATATGTGTTTTGTGGACCTGGAGAAGGCATTTGACCACGTCCGTTGTGGTTTTTAATGGGGGGTGCTTCGGGAGTATGGGATATCGGGCTTGTTATTACGAGCTATTCGGTCTCTGTACGACCGTTGTGAGAGTTTGGTTCGTATTGCCAACACTCGGTCAGACTCATTCCCAGTGAGGGTTGGACTCCGCCAGGGCTGCCCTTTGTCACCGATCCTGTTCATAATTTTTATGGACAGGATTTCTAGGCGCAGCCTGGGAACGGAGGGTGTCATGCTTGGTGACCACAGGATCTCATCTCTGTTGTTTGCAGATGATGTTGTCCTGTTGGCTTCATCCAGAAATGACCTACAGCTCTTGCTGGGACAGTTTGCCGCTAAGTGTGAAGCTGCTGGGATGAGAATTAGCACCTCCAAGTTCGAGTCCATGGTCCTCAGCCGGAAAAAGGTGGATTGTCCTCTCTGGGTTGGGGACAGGATCCTGCCCCAAGTGGAGGAGTTTAAGTATCTTGGGGTTTTATTCACGAGTGAGGGGAAAATGGAGCGAGAGGTTGACAGACGGATTGGAGCAGCATCTGCAGTGATGCGGACGTTGTACCAGTCTGTTGTGGTGAAGAGGGAGCTTAGTTCTAAGGCAAAGCTGTCGATTTACCAGTCAATCTACATTCCTAATCTCACCTATGGTCACGAGCTTTGGGTAATGACCGAAAGAACGAGATCACGGATACAAGCGGCTGAATTGAGCTTTCTCCGTAGGATTGCTGGACTCACCCTCAGAGAAAGGGTGAGGAGCTCAGTCATCCGGGAGAGGCTCAGAGTAGAACCGCTGCTCCTCCACATTGAAAGGAGTCAGTTGAGGTGGTATGGGGCCTCTGATTAGGATGCCTCCTGGACGCCTCCCACTTGAGGTGTTTCGGGCACGTCCCACTGGGAGGAGACCCCGGGGCAGACCCAGGACTCGGTGGAGAGACTATGTCTCCCAGCTGGTCTGGGAACGCCTTGGTATCCTCTCTGAAGAGCTGGAGCAGGTGGCTGGGGAGAGGGAAGTCTGGGCTTCTCTGCTTGAACTGCTGCCTCCGCGACCCGGACCTCCGGAAAAGCGGTAGAAGATGGATGGATGGATGGATGGATGGATGGATGAATATTTAAAGGGGTGTCCAAATTTTTTTCACATGACTGTATTATCGACTATGGATTAGTGAACCAGGTGGAAACAGGGACGTCTTTTAGGGTGACTGAAATTTAAAGAAAACAACACAAACCACGCTTGGGAAGCTAACTCCATAGTAACACTGTTAGCTGCAGAAATAAAAATCTGGATCTAGAACTTAATTCTTGGCAGAGGTGTGCACTCCGAGCACGAGCACTTACTAGTTTAAATTGTTTGGATCTTATATGCCTCCACAAGACTGCACAGCAGACATAACTCCATATTATCAAACCCACCTGTAGGCGATGCCTTCGTCCTCCTTCAGGACGCCATAATCCGTGGCGATGGTGCGCCGCGTGTCTGATACCAGAGGGATGTTCATGGTTCCCAGACCCCCCTGTTTACGGGGTGTGTTGGTCCTTTAAAAAAATGACAAGTGAGAACTTTGTAAGAAGGACTGCATATGGAAATGGATTTGGGCCTCATTTATAGCCCCATTTCCACTATGGGAACCAGGAACCAATTTTACCAACTTTGTAGAAAGGGACAGTGTTGCAGTGGAACAGTGGACAAAGCTATTTGAGGAAACAGCAGTCTATTTTTGAGACAGACAAGCATTTGAAAATTGTGAGCTATCATAGTTAACAATGCAAACAATCAAAAAAGAAAAACAAAAAGCACACACACGCAACCCTGTCACTTTGTTAGTGGTCAGGCGGCTATGTAGTTCGCTAGCTAAGCTAGCTGCACTGTAGCTATGAGTTCTGAGGCTCAGTGGGAAACTTCCTCTTCTCATCAGAGGAGAATTGTCCTTTATTCACTCCTAATAATGCAAGTTCTCACACATGAATGATACACACTTCTGACACCAAAAGTACACATGATAATTTGCAACTTTTTTCTCTTTAAGTGATTTTTTTCCCTTAGGAATTTACAATTTTTCTCATGTAAATTTGCAACTTTTCTCTCATAAATTAATTTTTTTGCAACCAATTTTTTTTGTTTATTTTAACCATAAAAACATGACAACTATACCAAACGATAACATTAACCAAAGTATTTACAACTTTTTACCGAAAAAAAATCTGCAACTTTTCTCATAAATTTGTGATTTTTTTTCTCAGAAATGTTCAATTTTAATCAAAATTTAACTTTTCAAAAAATTTTCAACTTTTTTCACAGAAATTAGTCAATCTGCAACTTTCTCTCAAATTTGCAACTTTTTACCTCAAAAATTTACAACTTTTCTCATAAATCTGATTTTTTCCCTCAGAAATTTTAAATTTTGTCATAAATTTTCAATTTTTCCCAGAAATTTTCAACTTTTCATAAATTAGTGAATCTGCAACTTTTATTCTCAAATTTACAACTTTCTCATAAATGTACACCTTTTTTCATAAATTAGTGATTTTTTTCCTCACAAATTTTCAACTTTTTAAAAATAAATTTTCAACTTTTTTTTCCTCAAATTAGGGAAATTTTTCTTGTAAACTTTCAACTTTTATTTTCATAAATTTTCGACTTTTTGGAGGGCGTTTAGGACAGAAGTCTTTGAATACCAGGCAAAATGGGAGAAGTGCGAGTCAACTGAGGCGGCGATGACCTCACAGTCAATCTTCCTGAATTCATTGGCAGCGTCACTAAAGGCAATGATCTCTGTTGGACAAACGAACGTGAAGTCCAGAGGATAGAAGAAGAAGACGACGTACTTCCCTGGAACAAAGAAAAAAAAAAAGATTGGTGGATCAACAAGTGTGGGAAGAGTCATTCTGAGCAATTTTTCTGGCCCAGAAAATCTGCACAGAACTGCCAACACATTCCATAAGCCTTAAAATGAAATTAAAACAGCCAAGTTATGAAAATATAACAGCCTCTTAACCTGTAGTCTTATATGAAAATTTTCTGACTTTTCTTCCAAATTTGCAAGTTTCTTTTACTCAGTTAGATAGATACTTTATTTCAAACAAAAAAGCAAAAAACAAAACAAATGACAAGTGCAATAAAAGTGACAGTATACAGAGCTCAAAAGGGAGAAGGAAGAAGTTAACACTTATTTACTCCAACTCCTCTTTTCCCTAAATACAACCCATGTGAAATATATACATATTTCCTCTATGAAGAACCCCAAGTAGACAACTTACTATATTTTATACATAACAACATCAACACCCATCCATCCCTACATACATACAGTCCATACATCTATATTCAGCCCCAAACACAGATATACACAGTACTGTCCCACCTACCATACCATAGTGTCCCAGAGTGAGTTTCGTGCATTTTACATATTAATACTACCCCTCTAACATACGTATATCCTTTTAGCAAATAATGTTTATACCTATTTTTGAACTGATTTCTGTTGGTACATAGTTTCAGTTCCAGCTCCAGACTGTTCCACAAATCCACCCCACAGACAGATATGCACAGACTTTTCTTTGTTGTCCGTACCTTAGGTTTTGTAAAGATTAAGTCTCCTCTCAAATTATAATCATTGTCTCTTTTTTTTACTATTTTTTGTATATTACTAACTAACTAACTAACCTGCACTTATATAGCGCTTTTCTAGTCACAAAGACCACTCAAGGGAGTTGATTATTAATTGCCCTGTACATTACTTGTGCTGTCTTAAATTTAACTAAATCCATGAACTTCAAGGCATGCGACTTTAAAAACAAGAAGTTGGTATGGTCTCTATATCCTACATTATTTATTATCCTTATAGCTTTTTTGTAATGTGCATATTGGCTGCAGGTTGGATTTGTAGGTGTTTCCCCAGACCTCTACCCAGTAGTTAAGATATGGTAAAAACAGTGAATTGTACAGTAAGAATAATGATTTATAGTCCAAGATGTGTCTTGTCTTCCCCAGAATCCCTATACATTTTGCCAACTTGGCCCGGATGTGACTGGGTCCCTGTCAAACCTTCATCAGAGCATCAACAGTGCTCTGATGAAGGTTTGACAGAATTGAAAGCTTAGCAAGAAGTAAAGTGGAAACTGCACTGACTGAGTGTGTGGATGTCTTTATTACCTCCGCCAGGCCGAAAAGGCCAGGAGGAGGTTATGTTTTTGCCAGGGTTTGTGTGTTTGTCTGTTTGTCTGTCTGTCTGTCTGTCTGTCTGTTGGTTAGCAAGATAACTCAAAAAGTCTTGGACGGATTTCCATGAAACTTTCAGGCCTTGTTGGAAATGGTACAAGGAAGAACTGATTAAATTTTGGGGATGATCCGCATCACCGTCTGCATACAGGAATTTTTTAAAGCATTTTTCCACACTGTGACATATGGCCATTTTCAACATGTGCGCAGGCGCAATGGACGGCGCTGGGCGTCGTGTCTGACCAACACAAACTCCGCCTTCTTCAACGTTTTAGCCACAAAAGCATGCGGAAAACACTGGTGGCCTGGGACCGCCAGCCATAGGCGCTGCGCACATTGCGCTGGTCATCGTGTCTGACCAACACAAACTCCGCGTTCTTCAACGTTTTAGGCACAAAAGCACGCGGAAAACACTGCTGGCCTGGCCCCGCCAGCGTGCGTGTTTTTGCACCACGCTGCAAAACCTGACACGGCCACCTGTCCGCCGCCCGATTATTTGCCACAAATTCCCCGCCCAGCTATAGGCGCTGCGTAAAAACGACCTCTCTGCCGGGGAAGATTCTAAATTCTGTTTTGCCGCGGAGCGCAACCCCAATATAATATAAAACCCACGGCAACCTGTCTAACCAATCTGCATCCGTCAGTGGAGGAGATGGACACACCAACACTTCAGTTTATTACCTCCGCCAAGGAGGCAATGCTTTTACAACCGTAAAACGGGGCTATAAGGGACGGCAGGGTAATATGGGACACTTTTCTAAATGTAATTCTGCTTTTTTAATTTTGCTTCTGCCTAGATTTGATGAAGGATTCATGGATATTTGACAATAACAACACAACTCAGCGTCCTGCTCAAAATAAAAAAAGCAGAATTACATTTAAAACATTTCCCAGAAAAGTGTCCCTTATCAACCCGCCGTCCCTTATAGCCCCGTTTTACACTACTGAACCACTAATCCTATCACTATCACATTGATTGTCATTCATTAATTGTCTGTTTATTGCACTGTCCATGTCAAATAAACAAATAATCATTGTGAATCCAATTGCTAGTCATATCTTTTCATGCTCAGGGAATCTGAAAACGTACACACAAACACTGTATGGGGGGAACTGTGCCGCTTGGCGGAGGTCTGCGCTCTCCGAGTGCTTTTCTAGTTTCTATTTATACTTGGTTGATTTTGGCACCTTACAAAGTCTTCAAGCTGGGTGGAGCGGCAGCTTTTTTCTACATACATCTTTAGAGATAAAATCATTACTACATCTTGTCAATGAGCTTTAAAGCTGTGAATCTCCAGTCTGGACATAGACCAACGTGTGACCCGCCCTGGCAACCCCCCCAAGGACAGCCTCTCCTCCTGGTAAAGGAAAGATGAGTATCTGATGAGACAGGTATGTGTCAAGACACACAGCAGATAGACAGAGAGATAGGTGTTAGGCATGGAAAGAGAGAATAATCTATTTTTTTTTTTTTTTTAGAAAAAACTTCAATAGACAATACAGAGCAACAGAATAAATCATTTCTTTTTTTCCTCTGTGCTTGGAACCAAGTGGTTGGGGACCACTGCGGTTGGGGAGTTTTCAAATGAAGGTGTTGCCATAATTTGCAAATCTATACTTTTTAACATGCATTCAATGCAATTTAGCTGTTGGAATGGATATTGTTAAGCCTCGGTGAAATGGAGAGGGATATGTAAGGCTGTCGCGATAACCACAATTATGTAATACCACGCTATGGACAAGCCTACCGCGGAGGAAAATGAGCAACTGCAACAACTGTGATGTTCACTTTTTTTGTGTGTGGCTAAATCTCGTTCACTTATGTGCCCCTATTGATTAATAAATAAATTGTTAAATGTAAGTGTATCCATCCAGGTGGATGCCCTCACTTTCCCCTCTGGGGATCAATAAAGTATACAAAATTAAAAAAAAAAAAAAATTATTGCCAACAGCATGTTTACACCTGGTACTAATGGTGGCAGCACTGTGTGGGTCTCTCTCTACAGACGGGACTCCAGCAGGCAGACAGTGGTAGAAGCGTTTGGACTCCTTGCTAAATACAGCTGTGACAGTGAACACTGAAAAGGCACAAAGCATGTTATTTCCTTCTGAGTGGAGTGTTTATAATTGAGCTTTAAGAGCAAAACAGCTACTACAGAGTGCATTGCTTGTTTGAACGTGATTTTTCAGACAGCGGCAAAAATCCAAAAATCACGGAGACAAGAGCCACGCAGGGCTATACGGAGGCTGTCCAGTGTTTAAATAAGGTGAATGTCACTGTAGTCTCCACTCCACACACGCCGTAGTTAAATACTGGAGTTCCCGCCACTGCTTTACGAAAATGATCATTTCTTATTTTTTTTTTTTTTACAGAATCAGCAGTTCATGCCTAGAAAGACCGGAGCTCCGCACAATTGTCACACACGCACATGAAGTTGAGAGCGGAGCTGCAGCGAGTTTCTTACAACTGCCATTGTTTGCCACATTATGAACCCTGAACTCTGTTTAAATTACAAGACTACATGGTCCTAAAAACACTTGCAATAATACCGCATACCACAGTGTTGAGCTGCCCAATGTCACCGCAGGGGAAATTCCCCTACCACAACAGCCCAAGGCATACGGTAATCACTCAATGCGTCTGTGTGTGTATCTATTCGTCTGTCTCTCTGTTTCAGTTCGCCTGGTCAAAATTAAGTGAAACTAAAGGCTTGTATCATTGTATCACTTATTTACCTCGTCCTTCCTCTGCTAAACTAAATAGCAAAACTAATGTGAAAACAATCGATGTGATGAATAAATAGTGCAGTTGCTGAATACGTGTTTTTTTTCAGTAACCACTATTTTATAACAGTTCAGCTCCACATACTGTAAAAAAAAGTGTTGTAAAAAGTCGCAATGCCGCCTCTAGGGGCCCAGCATAGTTATTTCAATACCTTTTCCCCCAGCTTCACTGAAGTTAAAGGTGAGTTAAATTTGTGTTTATTTCGAAAACAAAGCCTTATCTCGGAATTCTGGAAAATTAAAAGTCGAGAAAATATGGCGATACACTTTAGTTCCGCTTAATTTTGACCGGGTGAGCTGAAACAGAGAGGCAGACAGACAGCCAGATACACATACACACATCCACACACAGACGCATTAAGTGATTAACGTATGCCTCTCCCGTTTCACCGAGGCATAATTATCCAATGTAATACATTGACAAAATAAATGCATTTCCTGCAGCAGCTGTCTCTCACCTCTGTAGTCGGACAGTTTCAGGTCATGGAATTGTCCGTCTGGCATCACTGCTTTGGCCGTGAAATCCGGGGCCGGCTTTCCAATTTTTGCGTTTCCTGCAGACATCTTCAGACTGACTGGAAGGAGAAAATAAGCTCAATCAGAATTTTATTTGGTCTTCATGAGGAAGTGGCCCTGAGAGTTCAAACACACTGCAAATTAAGGAAAGAACTGCAAATAGACAACAGTTTAACATTTAACAATTGAGATTACATTCAACTTTTTTGGGGAAATCTGCTGCTTGTTTTCTTGTTATTTTGCAAGTTTGTCTCCTAAATTTGTGGCTTTTTTCCTCGCAAATTTTCAGCTTTTTTCCTTGTAAATTTTCAGCTTTTTTACTCATAAATTTTCAGCCCCCCCCCCCCCCCCCCAACACACAAATTTTCAACCTTAAATTTTCAACTTGGTGAATTTCCAACTTTTTTCCTCTTGTAAATTTTCAGCTTTTTCCTCACAAATTTTCAACTTTTTTTTCCCCTCATAAATTTTCCCCCTCACAAATTTTAAACTTTCTCACAAATTTAGTACTGGAGTATTTCCAGATAAAAATGAAGATTGCTTAAGTGATTCCCTTATATAAATCTGGCGAAAACAATCTCTTTACCAATTACAAACCCATATCCTTGCTGTCGAAGTTCTCAAAACTACTCGAAAAACTTTATACAAATAAACTAAATATCTTTATTGAAAATAACATCTTATCTGACAGTCAGTATGGTTTCAGATCAGCTAGATCCACCTCACATTTACTAACAGATTTAATTGAAGATATAACTACAAATCTAGATCTGAAAAAAATATACTATGGGAATTTTTATTGGTTTTAAAAAAGCATTTGATACCACAGATCAGGCCTATTCAATTAGCGGCCCGCAGGCCACATGTGGCCCAGAACCAACCTCCGGGTGGCCCAGGCCCAGGCCATGGCAAGGAAATATAAATTTAAGAAAAAAATATGAAGGAATGACGGTCCACAAGCGTGCACACGAACAACATGCGTGACCGTCATCTGCGTGGAGTTCAGAAGCGCCCTGCCCGCATGACTGTTCCAGTCGGCAGGCAGAGTGTCTCGCTAGCATCAGTGTCTGAGAGAAGCATGAGCTTATTAAATGTGGTCACACAAGAATTATATAAGCTTAAAGATTGGTTTGAAAAAAAAAAATTATCATTAAATTTAAGTAAAAACAAGAGGCGAGTACACGCAAAATTGCACATTCGCGCATTCGCGTCTGAGGCTACTTAGCTGCTAGCTTTGAGATTCTGCCATCACCAGAGTAAAAGTATCACCATTGCAGAGTAAACTAGTTTGACAATGAGACTCACTCACCTGGAGACAGGATGACTGGGAGCTCTTCAGCTGAATTGGGATTTCAGAGTTATGTACTCAAGGACTCCTGCCACGGATGTGCTAAATAAGGCTAGCAAGCTAGCAACGGAAACACCCATCATCTTGTGATGTTTCGGAGGAAGGAACAACTTTTTCAGGTGAGCCTTCCACTGGATAATGTAAACCTAAGCATGACGTTATTTTGGGAATTTCCACAGCAGGTTGAACACAGCTGCAGAAGTTATAAAAAGCAACTTCACCTGTCTGCATCTCACTCAGAAGGGGAATTCATGTCGTTCGTGTATTTATATTGAGTTATAATGTAATTGTGCTGCACAAAAAATTCGCCCGTTCGTGTTTGGTATGAATGCACCTTAAGTCACCCTATGTTCCTCTCTCTTCTTGAAATATGTGTTCACCACAGCCATTTCCATCCTTTTGTCACATCTGAGCATGAGGGGGATTCCACCGTGCTCCCTTCTTTCTTTATTTGTATAATGTTGTACTTTATAGTCCTAATTCTTGTTATTTTGTCTGTGATTGCTTTTCACATATTCTGCATCATCTGTTGTTTGGTTTATTTTTCTGTTTATATTCACTGTAGTTTTATTACTCACATGTTTGGGGATTATTTGTCATGTATTTGTACTTCGCCGTTTCCTTTTTTCCTTTCTCTCGGGGTTGACAGCTGTCAATGACCTCATGAGTTTCACTCTGCGGAGCGTGGCCTGTCAGCTGTCAGCTTACTCATCCCCTCCAGCTGACCTAATTATCTCTTCCCTTCTCTGTTGCTCGCTCAGATTGTCCACACCTGTGAATCATTGTGTAATGGGTTTCCATCCTTATTTAAGGGAAACTGTGGGATATTTTCATTGTTGTGGCCACGTCTGACTAGGCTGATTCCCAGCCTCTCTCTTCCACGTCAGAGCCCCGTATCTGCTCTGGCATTCTCTCCGTTTAAGTTTGCCCTTCTTTGTCACTTGGTTATTTTGAGTATCTTGTTGGAACTTTACGTTTGTTGTTTTGGTAATAAACTTCATAAGCTCACAGTTCAGTGCCTGGGTTTGTTCTCTCTGCCCCGAAGGGGCGAACATGACAGCTGGCCAGTGAAAACAGGCAAGTGTTAACAGGGAAAATAGGCAAGTGTTATTTCATTCTACTTCAATTTATGATAATGTGCCTTGCCTGATTCTCGGTAGCAAGGCTCAGGAAAAGCAGTCCCCTGAGCTCTCCCCACCTGCTGTTATTACTAATTGTTCACCAGCCCTCTCTGTGTCCTCTCCTATGGCCCCTGAGTGTGTGCCAACCTTGGGATTGGGCCACCAGATGCAGGAGGAGCCCGTGGCCCTGGAGGACCCAGTTTCAGCGCCAGCGGTGAACCAACCCTCAGCTGCCACACCAGATGAGCCACCAGCATGGGCCACTTCACCTGGGGAAACCTGGACTGCTACCTGGTCACCGCAGCAGAGGTCAAGGCCAAGCTGGACCTCCAGAGGACCGAGCCCGAGGAAACACCATCGCCCAGATCGTCAGAGTCCTAGACGGCGGTGGAGCTCGAGCTCAGGCAAATGCTCTCTCCTTTGTTTTCCTATTGTCTGTTTTAAAGCAATCTTGCCTGGCTCTTGGTGAGGAGGGCCAGGTGCAGCCACCTGCTGCACCTGAGCTCGCCTCGCCAGGCTCTGCCACTGCCGCCACTGTCACCGGACACAAACCAACACTGCCTGAGGTCTCCGAAGGTCCAGGCTCGCCACTGGAGGTTGCTCAGGGTCCAGCTTCTCCTGTTGAGGTCGTCACGGGTGTCCTGTCCCAGCTTGGGACCTCCGTGGGTGCTCCGCCCCCTCCTGCTGTGGCCGTCGTGGGTGCTCCTCCTTCTCCAGTTGAGGTCATCACGCGTGCTCCATTCCAGCCCAAAGCCTCTGAGGGTGCAACGTTGGCCCAGTCTGGGTCCATTGAGGGTGCAGCATTGGCCCAGTCTGGGTCCTCTGTGGGTGCTGCTCCCCCTCCTCCTGCGGCCGTCGTGGGTGCTGCTCCTTCTCCAGTTGAGGTCGTCGCAGGCGCTCCATTCCAGTCCGGAGCCTCCGAGGGTGCAGCATTGGCCCAGTCCGGGTCCACCGCGAGTGCTGCAGAGCTCCAGCCCGGTTTTGGTAATAAATTTCACAAGCTCACAGTTCAACGTCTGGGTTTGTTCTCTCTGCCCCCAAGTAGCGAGCATGACACCTTTTAGCAAAATCCACAACCATTTGTCCTTCCACATTTCTCTCCTTAAGACCATACCTACCCAGGACCTCCTCATCACTTCTGTTCCCTTCACCTAGATGTCCATTAAAGTCTGGTCCAATCAACACTCTCTTCCCCCTGGGAACACTCTCTACCACTTCATCCAACTCACTCCAGAATTCCTTTCTCTTCTACCCGACATCCAACTTATGGGACATATGCAATAACAACATTCAACATCACACCTTTGACTTCTAGCTTCAAATTCATGATTCTGTCTGACTCCCTCTTTACCTCCTGAACACTCTTCACATACTCTTCCTTCAAGATTCCTCCTGCTCCATTTCTCTTCCCATCTACACCATGGGAGAAAAGTTTAAATCCACCTCCAATGCTCCTAGCCTTGCTTCCCTTCCATCTGGTTTCTTGAACACACAGTATATCTACCTTTCTTCTCTCCACCATATCAGCCAACTCTCTGTTTTTAGCAGTCATAGTCCCTACATTTAACACCCCTACTCTCACCTCCACATGTCTACCTATCCCTTTCTCTCTCTCCTTCCTAACATGCCTTCCCCCTCTCCTTCTCCTCGATCTTCAAGATCTTCTGTCTGTTAACAGCACCAGTGGCGGTCGTTGTTAACCCAGGCCTCAACCGTGAAAGTCTCACTTGTCATGATCCACATATTTGATCTGGCAAAGGTTTTACCTTGGATGCCCTTCCTGACACAACCCTCCCCATTTACCCAGGCTTGGGACTGGCAATAGGAGTACACTGGTTTGTGCAACCCCTGTGGTTGGGTTCAAAGATTTCAACAAGTATAGGAATAATAAATAAAACCAGGTACATTCAGTGCTAAAAAACCTTACGAACATTATATCGTGCTCCAATTCTACCATATCTTACTTAATGTGTTGTTTTGTTCGATCAGCTCGGAAAAGCCTGTGCATATCTGTTTGTGGTGTTAAACTCTGGAACAGTCTGGACATGACAGTGAAAACAATTAATCATAATATTATAATACTTAATATACTGTATATATTTAATATAACAAAGAAATCATGTTACTGAAATAATATTATGATTATAGTTTGGATAGCCTGATTGTCTGTACTGCTTATAGTTATTATTATTGCTGTTGTTCCATATCAGGTCAGGCATTGGTTTGCTTGCTACCGGATAACCATGAAAACTGGTACTACCTGTCTCATGGGTCGGGCCGTCAGCGACTCAACTGGCAACCCTGCCCTTCCGAGGGCGTGGAGGGTGAAACTGGGCATCCTGGCAGAACTAAAAACAATATCTGTCACAGGTCTGTGGTGGACCAATCCCAGTTACACAGGGTGAGACTGGACATCCTAGCAGATAAGCACATCTGTCGCAAGGTCTGTGGTGGACTTTTGCCAGTCGGTGCATCGTGACATGCACTACACAAAGAGCAGAGATAAACAAACCTATCATCTTGTCAGTCACTGCAACAGATACTGGAGTCAGTTTGTCTTGGCCTGTCCTTGCCACTGATAATACCTCTATCTGCCAACAATGTGCTGCTAGTCCAGCAAAAGCTAGCGGTACTCAAATATTTTGCAAGCAGTTTCATGAAATGGTCAGTCAGAAAGCAACTCATACTGGCTCTGACGTCGCCCGGATTAACAAGGTCAGGAGTTCCTGGCGGCGGAAGGCAAAGGATAGAGCTGCGTGGAGGAATCTGATCAGACCTAAATGAAACTGTCATTGTCGCCCCCCAACAGACTGCTATGATGATGATAATTGCTGTTGTTATTGTTATTATTGTTGTACCGTGTTGTCAGTTTAGTGATGGGTGTGTCACCACGGGTTGAGATGCCGTCTCGGCACTCAGCCCATGTTTTCCCTTATCCCTGCTTCCCATTGAGCAGCGTCTCAGCTGGCCCCCAGCTGGCAGCATTATGGACGGCTGGGGCCAATTAGTCTTCATCAGCTGGGGCGCTGCCAATGAGGATAAATAGGAGCAGCCTCGATGACTCGGGGCTGCGACATAAACACATTGCTAAGCTGAAGCCCCTTCGTCTGGTGTCAGCTTATACTTCTCTTGCAGCATTACTGTGTTTGTATCCCGCTGTGAGTATGTACGTCTTGTTACCCCCACGTCCGGTACGAGCTGCTTACCTCTGCGCTGTGCAACCTGTGAGTGTACGTCTGCATGAGTATCTGTGCTCTCATCCCTTCCCCTTTACCCTGAATAAAATATCACGACTCACTGGCTTGCCCCTGGCTCTGATTGCCCGGCTCCCTAGAGCCGGATATGACAGTATGTGGCAGCCAGAAGAGTTACCGGCGGCCGTGAGTCGCCGTGGAAATGTACCTTTCTGTCCGGGTGTCAGCGCTGCTAGCATGCCGTTTCCCAGGAGTCACTTCCGGCGCCAGGGCGACGAGCTGAGGTCCATCTCGGAGGCTGTCGACGGGACGTTCTTCACCCTGCACGACGCCTCCAACGCGAGACGCTGGCATCCGGGCCGTGCTGAGGAACTCCTGGACTGTCACCCTCACTCTCTGTACCATCTGGAGGACAGTGCCAGGATAGACGCTGCAGGTACACAGCGAGAGAAGCTCCACGGGGTGGATGGAAATCCCGGCAGGGAGTCGAAGTGGGCGACGTCTTTCCCCGCTTCGGAGTCCCGTTCCTGCTGCCATTCCAGTCCGGGAGTTTGCGCCAACCAGAGGACTTCCCCCGACCTGCGCCACGTCACTCGGGATTCCCTTCAAGGAGCCGCAGCTGACAGCAGTTATGTCCGGGGTCGAGTGGCTGTCGCGAGCTCTACTGTGTTTCCTGTCACCACCTTCAGGCATGTGGCGGCGGCAGTGAGATTGATGGTGAGGACTTCAGGGCTACGAAGCTTTCCCGTGCTCGACGCCTTCCTCGTCTCGATCTCCGATCTGGAGCGGCGAATCCTCGGTTTCCCCCTCGCTTCGTCCCCTGGGAGTAGTCGTCATCACATCGCCGAGTCACCTCTGCACGAACCTCGTCCGGATCCAGTTCTGGGTCATCGTCAGGACCGTTCCTCCCACGCAGCTGTCATCCCTTCGCCTCGTCAGTGTGGAGATTCTACAGCCTCGTCCCCTGAGCCTCGTTTCCCCGCTGTCATTCCTGGACATTCGGGCTGGCTCACCCCGGCTGTTTCCCCCTCCTCCTCGACGCGCTTCCTGACCGCTGTGTGTGCCTGGAATCCCGGCCTGGTGAGCTCTCTGCTGGAGACAACGCGAGCGACCCTCAGACGAATTCCCGGGGGGGTCCTCCGTTATCGCCGGGCGGGGAGAGGAAGAAGCAGATTCCACTACAGCAGGCTATACTCAACCTCCAGGGGGCAGGCAAGTCACTGTTTTTTCACACCTGCTTAATGATTTGCTCTGTCACATCCCTGGAGGAGAAGTTCAGGGTTCGCAGCTCCCTGAACTCTCCCCACCTGCTGTAACTTGTATTCCTAATCCCGCATCCTCTGTGTCTCTCTCCGCCGAGCGGTCCCCGGCTCCGGGTCAACGTGGTGGGATATGGAGAGGGCCTGTGGTTCCGCAGCTACATTGCGGACGGAGGAGGGGGACTGACTGCTGCGTGGAGTCTACGCCGACGACTGAGCGTCCCCGGGTCTCCACGGAGGAGCGGTTCGGTCCGGCGGGACGAGATTCTTCTGGCTTCACGCCGAGTGGATCGTCGGCGGGGTTACCTGAGCTGGAGGGATCTCAAGCTGCGCTGACCATCGTGCTGGCTGCGGGGCCCGACGCGGCTAGATGGGAGCCTGACAACGACCTCCTGACGACGGATCCTGGATCTTCGCAGTCCTGGACGGCGTCAGAACCCGAGATCAGGCGAGTGCTCTCCTTTCTTTTCTCTCTTTTTATCCCCGAGCACTTCAGCCTATCTCCAGGGGAGACGAGCCGGGTGCAGCCGTCCGCTGCGTCTGAGCTCGTCTCGCCGGGTTCTGGCGCTGCCGGTGATCCTGATCCCGGTTCTGTTTTCTCTTCTGAGCCTTCTTCCAGGGTCACCGGCAAGGACTTGCTGTTCCTCGTGGTGCTGGAGGGTCCGGGTTCAACGTTGGAGGTCGGTTCTGGTGCAGTATTCAACGTGGGTTCGCCCGAGACCCAGTCGGGGTCCAACGTGGGTTCGCCTGAGGCCCGATCGGGGTCCGACGTGGGTGCTGCCCCAGTATTGTCCAGGTCCGGTGAGGAGGTGGCCGTTTTCCTGCGGCCTGACGCCCGCCGCCCTCGTCATCGGCTCTCCCCTGAGCCTCTTCCACCGGGATCCGCTCTGATCCTTCGCCCGTCTCAACGGTCCTGGTGGTTGAGTGATGCGGGTCGACGACCCGACCCACAGAACTTTCGGTTCGGTGATCTGGTTCCCCCCACTGGTCTGTGTTTCCCTCTGGGCAGCCTGGTTCGGATGCCGGTGGACTGGATTCCTGGGATCTGGGTCCAGAGTTCGCCGTCCGAACACTTCTCTTCCCCTGATTCGCCAGCTGGACAATGGGCGGGGAGATCTCCGGAGCCATCTCGGCCATTTTTGGACTCTGCCTGCCATTCACCTCGGGTGTCACTTTTTCTTTTGTTATTAAGGTCACTCGGGTGTAATGTTTTGTCCTGTTGGTGGATTCGTTTTTATAGTGCTGTGTTTTCCATCGCTCATGCTCAGCATTTTACTTTTTGTGCCATGTTTTTAGCCTCGTTTTTTGTATTGTAGAGTTATGTTTTGTTTTCCGTAACACCATGCTCTGCAGTTATCCATTTATTCCAGTCACTTTCATTTCTTTAGGTGACTGGGTATTTATATATTTGTGTGTGGGGGTTTTTCTTTGCCTGCACTCAGTATTTCTTTTTTGTCCTGTTGGTTCATTATAGAGTCATGTGCCTTGTTTTCTGTAACACCATGCTCTATAATTGTCATTTGTTCCAGTCACCCTCACTTTTCTTGGTGACTGTGTGTGTATGTACTTAAATTAGCGCTGTGTATAGGTTCCCCTTTATTTAACCGTACTCAGCATTTTTTGCCCTGTACCTTTTTGGTGGTTCTTTTTTCCTTGCTCTGGGTCACGCATGGTTGGTACTCTCTGGGTAGTATGTAACCGGCGTGCTGACCCAGTTCTTCTCCCCATCTGTACCTGGGTTAATTATTCTGTTTTGTCAGTATTGTATTTGGGTTTTTCTTTCCCGCTACCCTACATTGCCCCATTGGTGTGGTCCTTCCCTTGGCTTCTTCCCCTCCGGTCCACCTCCCTTCCTCCCACCCTGGGGGGGGGGGGGGGGGGGGCTGGGATGTTCCTGGTCGTTCAGGAGCCCGACCTTGAGGGGGGGGGCTCTGTCACCACGGGTTGAGATGCCGTCTCGGCACTCAGCCCATGTTTTCCCTTATCCCTGCTTCCCATTGAGCAGCGTCTCAGCTGGCCCCCAGCTGGCAGCATTATGCCGTGCGGCTGCACGGTGGCGCAGTGGTTAGCACTGCGGCAGCACAGTTTACCCTTGGCCGGGGGATTGTGGGGATCGTGGGTTCGATCCCAGCCCCCGACCAACAGTGATCTGTGTGGAGTTTGTATGTTCTCCCCGTGTTGCGTGGGTTTACTCCGGGATTTCTCCGGTTTCCTCCCACATGCCAAAAACATGCATGTTAGGTTAATTGGCTGTTCTAAATTGTCCCTAGATATCTGTTTCCTATAGGCCCTTAGAATAGAGGGTTAGTATTAATGAAAGCGCTTTGAGTGGTCTTTGTGACTAGAAAAGCGCTATATAAGTGCAGGTTAGTTAGTTAGTTAATTATGGACGGCTGGGGCCAATTAGTCTTCATCAGCTGGGGCGCTGCCAATGAGGATAAATAGGAGCAGCCTCGATGACTCGGGGCTGCGACATAAACACATTGCTAAGCTGAAGCCCCTTCGTCTGGTGTCAGCTTATACTCCTCTTGCAGCATTCCTGTGTTTGTATCCCGCTGTGAGTATGTACATCTTGTTACCCCCACGTCCGGTACGAGCTGCTTACCTCTGCGCTGTGCAACCTGTGAGTGTACGTCTGCATGAGTATCTGTGCTCTCATCCCTTCCCCTTTACCCTGAATAAAATATCACGACTCACTGGCTTGCCCCTGGCTCTGATTGCCCGGCTCCCTAGAGCCGGATATGACAGGGTGTAGATGTATGGGATATCTTACATAGTGTATACACTATATAAGATATGTATCTGATGTGGAATGGAATGAGGATGCTTTTTTTTCCTCCTTTCTTTTTTGTGCTGCAACAACCTTGAGTGGAAGGAAGGGGCAAACTCGATTAGCATTGCTTCATTCTGTCCCTTCTTCAACATTGTACTTTTTTGTAAACTCCATGTATTTAATGTTTTGCTGTGTTGTTCGAAATAAATAAATAAATAAAACTTTCTCCTCACAAATTTTCAACTTCTTTCTTGTAAATTTTCAGCTTTTTCCCATCATAAATTTTCAACACTTCCTTGTAATTTTGCAGCTTTTTTTCATAAATCAGCAAATTGTATTCTAATAAATTTGCACATTTTATCTTGCAAAATTGCAACATTCATATGGATGCTGGTTAAAAAAAAATTTTTCTGTGTAATCCTTTAATTTTTGTCTGTTTTGTTTTAAAGGGATAGATTTTTTTTTCTACATTTCAAAGGGTTTGAACACTTCAAACACGATCTTGTATAGAAGGCCCCAAAAAAGATAGAAACAGCCGTGACTGAAATACAAAAGCAAAACTTGACAGAACAAAAGAACTTTAATGTGAAAAATGAAATTACACTCAAGCAGAAGGAATTAAAACTTCCCTTTTCAGGCTTCTGGATTTATAGCTTTTCCTTCTCAAAACCGACCATTAGTAGAAGTGTGTGCACATATTAGTACTGCATATACAGCTCTGCAAAAATTAAGATATAAACTGTGATTTCAATTAAATACAATTAGAAATTCACCAAAACGACTAAAGAAGGACTCGTCTCTGGAGAGAAAAAGTCATTACAGTATAAACTGGGTTTAATACACAGTGCTGTAATTTAAGAACCAAAACTGCATACTAGACAGTGTTGTGTAGTGTATTGTGAGCCTTAATAATACAGCACAATACGTAATTGAGGCTCATAGTTTCAGTCCTCAGCTCAGACAGTTATTATTTCCACATCAGCACAGTTTAACTGGAAACAACAACTGAAACTCATGAAGCATTTTCACTTCTAACATTTACCAGCTGTTTGCATGTCTACAGTTACTACTACTGCACTTTAACATTTGTTTCTTTATATAATCCAAGGGGCTTTTTTTTCAGGAATCAGACCACCACCATTGAAGTATTTTGGTAAAGAGTCAGCTTAAAAAAACGTAGAATTATTTTTAGTTGATTGCAAACAGGTGCGATAAAGCCAGGGCTAAATGTATGCCATTTGCCCTGATTGTACATGTACCGTTAAAGCAACACAAATGTAAGATTTCCACCAAAAAATAATGTTTGAAAATTATTTTGATGGTACAGCAATTGCTCCACAGCCCGAGTGGATCCACACTGCCTGCAACAGCTCCGAGCTTAGTAGGAAAACTGAAAAAACTATGGCGGCAATGATCCAAGTGGCCCAAAACGTTGCTCTCAATGAAAGTTATTATGGGAGCTTCTCAGTGTGTGGATCTTCCTTGGTTTTTCGGATATGACCTCAGTCTCAAAAGCCAACTTTTTTCTCATTAATTAAAAAATTTTTTGTGTGTGAATTTTAACTTTTTTCTCATAGATGTGCAACTTTTTTTTCTCAAAAATTTACAATTTTTTTCTCATAAATTTGCAAATTTTTTCATAAATTTGCAAATTTTTTCATAAATTTCTAACTTTTGCCCTGTAAATTTGCAACTTCTTTCTCAAAAATTTGCAACTTTTTTCTTAAATTTTAGCTTTTGTCCTGTAAATTCCCAACTTTTCTAATAAATTTGCACTTTTTTCCTGTAAATTTACAACTTTTTCTCATAAATTTGTGATTTTCTCATAAATTTGTTTTGGGTTTTTTTTTGCATATTTTCAACTTTTTCCTTGTAAATTTGCAACACTCATCTGGTTGCTGGTTAAATTTTAAGTGTATATAATTACATTGTAATTTGAAACTTTTTGAATTTTTAAATTGACATCATATTTTTGCAAATTCATTCTCGTTAATTTGTACCTAATTTACATTTATCCATTTGTACCTTATGCTAAATTTGCACCCCCCCCCCATCACCCACTGCTGTGACTGAGGTCATAGTCCTCTTTTTAGTAGCCATGTTTACATGCGCAAAATTCCTTCAATCTGATTACAGTTCAGATCAGAACTTTACTGTTTACACGGACCCTGAAACAGTTGATCCGATTATGACGTGCGTTTCCATGTGTCACACGTTTGAATGGACTAAATCATTTTCACATGCGCTGAATTGTCTGACATTCTGGAAATAGCAGAAGAAGCAGCAACTTCTGATGTAAACAAACCCTGTTTCGTGGCTTTGTCTTTTTTAACTGTTCCTGTATTGCGTTATTCAGACTGTACTTTTGCTTCTGCTGGTCTCTGTAATGAAGCTACAAGCCCAGCAGTACATACTTCTGCATATGACGAACAGAGACAGACAGCAGGACGATAGAGACCAGTTCTGTTTTACTCCCGCCATGTCTTCCGCTAGCTGCTGTAAAGGTGGAAATACATTACATCGACGTGTGGCTGATGTACAGACATGCACAGAAAAAATATTTTCTACCCAAACTTTGGAATAAGTGTTTACGTGCACACCAATTGGATTAACAACTGGCATAACCCACCTGTCTCAATCGGAAAGAAATTGTGATCCAAAGGAGTTTGATTGGGTCAGAATCTTCAGATTGGCGTGTTTACATGAAGCATTTTTATTCCGATCAGGCTTTTAATCCAGTTACTTTTGTCCATGTAAACATGGCTAGTGTTCCTACGTGAAACAAGAAAGTTACATAGTGCTGCTTTAAAGTAAACGACAAATGAAAGTAATAACTAGGGCTGTACATTTGAGAAAAATGATGGATTATGATCATGGGCCCAAATACTGCAATTTGCGATGCGATTTAAATTCTTCATATACATTTTCTTTATTAAACAGACGGTTTCATGAGTCTACTTTGTCGTCAAGGAAAATGTAAAGTGATCATTCTGTAATGCTTATTTCTCAACTCAAATATCACGTTTTTATAGTACGGTTTACAAAATAACATTTATACAATTTAAACTTTAATAACGGCAGTATAAATAGTGTTCACTTATATAGCGCTTTTCTTCTCATCTAGGATGACCAAAGCAATTTACAGATCCTGCAATCCACCCATTCACACACACAGGTGCTAACCAGGCCACCAGGAGCAACTGGGGGTTCAACGTCTCGCTCAAGGGCACTTCCACAAGCAGACAGCAGACAGAGTGGGAATTGAACCCATGACCCTCTGATCAGTAGTCGGTCACACTACAGCTGTGCCACCGCCGCATAATAACCCAACTTTCATTTCCTGTGTACCTCCACCAAGAAGATATTGTTTTCATGTTGCTTTTTTCTGTCTGTTAGCAGGATTATGCAAAAAGTGCCAGATAGCTTTGGATTTCCACCAGAGGTGGCCCTTGGGCTACGGATGAACCCCATTAGATTTCTGGAGGTGATCCAGGTCAGGATGTGGATTCTGGATCACTTTTTTTTTTTTTTTTTTAACTTTCTTTAACGTTGCAAGATAGGGCCTTGGCAGAGGTATGTGTTCTCTGAGTGCCCTCTACCTTTAGTTTTGTTTTCGGTTAGGGGAAAAAAACAGAAAACCATCGACAAAGAGAAGGAAACCTTACTAATTTACAAGAAAACATCACGAATTCAAGTAAAAGGAGAGGGCACCCAGAAAGCACATACCTCCACCAAGGCCCGATCTAGCAATGTTAAAATAAAGAACTGATCCAGAATCCGCATCCTGACCCAGATCCCCTCCAAGTCTGATGGCTTCATCTGGAGCCCAAGAGCCACGTCTGGTGAAAATTTCATCTAAATCCATCCAGCAGGTTTTTTTGGGGGGTAATGCTGCTAACACACACACACACACACACACACACACGCACACGCACACGCACGCACACGCACGCACACGCACGGACGGACGAAAACATTACCTCCTCGGTGGAAATTTGTTTTTAAGTGTCACATTTAGTTTAAAAATCAAGCTAATTTAAGAGAAAACCCTTACAAATTTGCAAGAAAGCAATAGCTAATTTATAGAAAAAAAATAAGTAAAAACTTTCAAATCTAAAAGAACAGCTGCAAATTTAAGACAAAAGTTTCATAACCAAGACTTTTTAAATTGGCCTTTACCTCGAGTCTTTCTTTTTTTTTGCGTTTGTGCCTTAAATAGCTAAAAAGTTACAGATCTTTGCTTTAAAATAAACAGCTTTGTACTTTAGAAAAGAAACCTGAAATAAACCACATTTTCATTTCCTGTGAGTGACACTTAAATTTTGCCATAACTACGTAACTAAAACTTCAACCTTTAAATAAAGCCTTGGTACAAACAGCATTAACACCGCTTTGAAAAAAAAATGTAAATAAAAAACACCATGTTTCGCGTATTTTCTTTAATCCTTACCTCAGTTTGGTTCCCCACCACACGGACGCCACAGATGAAGCGAAGGTAACCGAGAGAAGAAGGAAAAAAGGGTGGACTGGACGACTTTATAGCCGCTCACATCTCGCGATAATACAGCCCAGAACGTGAACTTCATTCATTCCGATCTTTTGCTACACAGCATGACTTTGCATTTATCTTTTTTTTTCATGGTTTTCTGAAACTGTACAAATCAAACAGTAAGAAGGAGGAAGAAGGAGGGAAAAGGGAGCTCCGGGAAATATTTCTGACAATCATAGTTAGGTTCCAATTTTAAAGTTTGTTAAACTTTTTATGCTAGATCTGAGGTCAGAGTCATTTCTAGTTGTTTGAGGACCATGTTACTCAGATCAAGACTTTAAAGGGGTCATTGACAGCACTTTTTCCACATTTTAACAGCTCACACATCTTAATGAAATGTATATGACAAATTATGCTCAAATTTCTTTAATTATTGCAGCATGGTTTGTGAATCATCTTTTGCAGCCTTTCTTAGAACGCCTGGTTTCAGTCTTCTTTTGGCTGCTCCTTTACAGCAATCCCTAAAAGGGTGAAAATGCTTCCATCTCACCCTATCCCTTGCATCTTCCCTCTGATGTACTCATTTATAATCCTTTCGCTCCAAATCAACCCCTGCCTCCTGTGGTCTATATTAATCATATATGCCATAACCTACATATGTATAAGCATGTGAGAATGTTTGGTGATTACATATGTAAAGCGACTTCACACCTCAGAACAGGACAAAGAGGTCTCAACCGTCAGCGGAGATCAAAGAGCATCCGAGGCGCTGCGGTGAAGACCAGATCGATCGCCCTGACCTCCCAGGGCCAGGTGGAGGGATACGAGGACAAAGGAGGGGGATTAAGATAATGCGGGATGTCAGCTTGGATATGCATGTCTTTTGTTATGTGTAGGTATAAGTATGTAGAGCTGAATGTGTTCTTCCTCTATTCTACTTCTGCTTCTGTACTGAGATGAGACTTGTTAGAGCGAAGCTGATAATAAACTTTGGTTTATAAGTCACATCGCCTCGTTATTCCAAGCTCCTCTACACCTCCTGTCTTTTTGTCAGTAACACTGTCTCCAAAGCCTTTACTGCCATCTTATAAATCTTCCTTTTCACTCTAGCTGCTGTCCTTCTATCTGTCACAAATCACCCCTGATACTTGTCTTCACCCACTCCACCCTGTCTGCATGCTCTTTTTTTTACCTTTCTTGGTGCATTTTCCATTGCTTTGGATGGTTGACCCCAAATATTTAAACTCATTTACCTTCACTACCTCTACTCCTTGCATCTTCACCATTACCCTCTAATTCACACACATGTATTCTGACTTTCATTCATCTTCTCTCCAGACCATACCTCCACCTCTCCAGGTTCTCTTCCACCTGTTCTCTACTCTTCACTACAGATCACAATGTTGGCTTGATTTTCTTATAAATTTGTGACATTTTTCTTGCACATTTGCAATTGTAAATTTGCCCTCAAACACACAGGGTTCCCAAAAGCCTAAAAACAGCCTTGTAACTAGCAGACAATCATTATGTAACAAGAGTCAGCACAAAATGACATCATTCATTAAATCTTTTTTATTTTTTAGCAGACTCTATTATTGATTTTATTAAATGCCTACGTGAAATGTGTAGGAAGCCTGGGATCACACCGCCAAGGTCTCTGCCTTCGACTACCACCTGATCCACATAGCACCGGACCCCCATGGTCCCTCCTGCAGGTGGTGAGCCCACGGGAGGGCGAACCCACGTAACTCCTTCGGGCTGAGCCCGGCCGGGTCCCATTGGCAGAAACCCGGCCACCAGGCGCTGGCCATTGAGCCCCTCCCCCAGGCCTGGCTCCAGGGTGGGACGCCGGTAACTCCATTCCGGGCGGGGTACACTGAATCCTTGTTCTGACATTCATTGTGAGAGACTGTTGGATCGTTCTTAGTCTGGCCCTTCACCCAGGACCAGTTTATCTTGGGTGACCCTACCAGAGGCAAAATGCCCCAGACAATATAGCTCCTGAGATCACTAGGGCACGCAAACCCCACACCACGATAAGGTGATGATCCATGAGATGTTTCAGGCACGTCCCACTGGGAGGAGACCCTGGGGCAGACCCAGGACTCGCTGGAGAAACTACGTCTCCCAGCTGGTCTGGGAACGCCTTGGTATCCTCTCTGAAGAGCTGGAGCAGGTGGCTGCGGAGAGGGAAGTCTGGGCTTAGCTGCTTGCTGCCTCCGTGACCCGGACCTCCAGAAAAGCGGTAGAAGATGGATGGATGGATGTGCCTATGTGAAATGAAGAAAATAATGCCTAGTGTGCTTTTTTCTTTGCGGCCTTATGTCCCACCTGGGATGAAGAGGACTTTTTTGTTAGTTAACCATTAGGTAAATATAGGAGTGTCTACTGAGGAGGAAATGAGGAAGAAAAAATCCTTCACCAGCCTTCTGGAAAACTACAGGATGTTGCAACAAAATGTTTAAGGAAATGACACAAACACACCTTAATCATTTATGACAGCAGTTGGCAAACTCTGCTGTGGAAAGAATCATTTTGAGCAATTTTTCCTTTTTTTTTTTTTTCCTTTTTGTCTTTTGAAAAAAAGACAAAAACAGAATGTCATATGGACATTCTGTTATGTGGACATATGACATATTCTGTTATTCTGTCATATGGACTGCCATGGAAAACATGGCAGAAACATTTTGAGCAATGTTTCTGCCATGAAAAAAAAAATCTGCATTGAGCCACAAAACATATTTGACCCTAAGAATAAAACTGGCCAGTCAACGTTACTAATATAATACTATAACATATAATACTATAACATTACTAATTTGACTGGTTCTTGTAAACTCATATGCTACTCATACATTTGAAACTATTCTTGTAAATTTGCATCTTTTTTCTTGCCAAATTGTTTTGGGTTTTTGTTTTTTTTTTGAATTTCTGTCTTTTTTCCCCACAAATGTGTTGCTTTTTACTTGTAAATGTGTAACTCTTTGCTCACACATTACCGAGCAGCATGTCCATGTGGGCCCCACCCCACCCTTAGATGCATAACCAACCAATTCCTACACTCTTCCATGAGTGGGGTCAAAAATGACCCCAATTAGAATGAGTGCGTTTTATGCTGTAAACTTACGAAACTTCTTTCATTTTGGTTAAAGATGATTATTTTTATTGTATTTTTGGTTATTATTATATTTTGGTCAACAAAAGAATTATTTCATGTTTGACATGTTCGTTTATCACTTTTTATTAACATTTTATCACAGAAAGGTAAAAAAGGTAAACAATGTATTGTAAAAAGGTAAACATCCAAAACATCCAAAAATACAACACTGTATTGGTGTGTCGTAATTCCGGTTCATGGGCAGGATCATGAAAATAGATCTGAGCAAAAAGTGGCTTTCGACCCTGTTCAGGAAGGCCCGTGCCTGCCCATAGAAACCGAGAAACCTGAGCACCCGGAGAAAATCAGCACTTTGCTTGGCATTTTACACATTTGTAGAGTAGACTGGCATCCTTCAAGGTTACACATTTTTACTGTGTCAGCACCTCTTTAAAAATGACATTGCTGAGAAAGTGACGCTTTTGCTTAGTTTCTTCATCTTGAGCAACAATACGAAGACTGACTGATCTGGCATCTCTGCTCGCGGCAACGTAGAATCGGCCATGGCTGCAGAAATCTGTTGTGCAGAAAACACGAACGCACTGTAAAGACCGGCCCTGTGACTTATTCACCTTGCCAATTTTGAGCCATATGACATCATAAAGACACATTAGTCTAGGCATCATGAGTGATGGCCTATATGACATCATAAAGACACATTTGTCTATGAGCCATATGACATCATAAAGACACATTAGTCTAGGCATCATGAGTGATGGTCTATATGACATCATAAAGACACATTTGTCCATGTGCCGTCATATAGACATCATATCTTTATGACGGCATCGCGAGTCCTATGATGCCTGAGTTCATAGGTCGTCTTATGATGTCCTATAAACGTGACAGACACACACAGCTAACTAGTGTTAGCTTAGTTAGCTACTGTAGCTAACTACAAAGTAGTAATTTGATGATGATAACATAACACTATCACACAAAATTCATGGACGTGGAAAATAAGTTCATAATTTATAACAGCACATATATTATGAGGTATAAAAATGATAATACATGTATGTTGCTGTGTAAAAATAACCTTCAGGGTGGTGAGTAGATGTGTCCTTCCGTGCTGAGTCTTCGAAGCGTGTGTCGAGTAACCCGGGAAGATTTTTGTGATGCACGTATCAAGGCTTGTGTTGCTGATGAACGTGGTGACATTCAAAGGGGACAGCGAAGCGCAATGTCCCTCACATTTTGTGGACTTGGGACTTTATTTGCAATCTATTCCAGCTTCTTCTTTTTTTTTTTTTTTTGCGATGGAACCAGCAAGAAAGAGATTTGCTTCATGAAGCTTCATCTCGCCATCACTAGCGGTGAGACTGTTGGCATTAGATGTGTGGATCGACAGTAAATGTATATCTGACAGTCACAGTTGATAAAAATCAAAGGTTCCTAGGGTTAACCTTGGGGTAATTTTTGACCCCACATATGGAAAAGTGTGATGCTGATACAAAAAATGCAATTACTTAAAAAATATAACAATTAGATACAAATCCAAATGGCCTCATGTCAAAGACAACCCATTTGAGGAATACATGGAAGATTAAATGATAAAAAAAAATAAAATTACAAAGATATTGCTAAAAAACAACTGCTGGGGTCATTTTTGACCCCACTTATGCATGTAAGGGGCTGTCTTATGGGTCCAGTGGGTTTGTCCATGGATTCCACGTTGGCCCCATCTGTGACTGCCCACATGGACTTTACCTATTTTCTCATAAATTTGCTATTTTGTAAATTTGTGACTTTTTTCCCCCTAATTTTTCTAGCTGCAATACCCCTGTACTGTGTATATATCTGTGTACATATGTATATTCATTCATTTACGGCTTTGGTCCTGCCCCAAATGGAGGAGTTTAAGGCTGCATTCACACCAGGATAGTTCGGGGGTCTCGGATTGACTTGGTGAGGAATGGCGAGAATTTTCACACCTTCGTTTGGTTCGGTTTGCATTCACACAGCACGTCACTTAAGCGGACCAAACTTTTTGGACAACATCACGCAGTTACAACAGATGCTCGTTTGTGGCGCTGTAGCCGTAACCACCACTGACCAGGAAGAAAAAATGTCGGCGAAGAAGAGAAATCCAGCTCATCGATTGACCAGGACCGAAAAGGGAAATCCGGTGTTATGCCGAGAATTGCTCGCTTGCCAAGAATTGCATCCCATCCACCAAAAGGGGATGGGAAGAGGGGAGTGTTGTGTCTCTAATTAATGAAGAGGCGAGGTGACGTTTTATAGTTTTATTTGAACAAGAACACAGGAACACACTAGACTCTTAACGCAAGCACAGGAGCCACAGCGAAGAGACAAGATGTCTCCTGCAGTTGGCTTATATACCCCAGGTGACACCACCTCCCAGAGGTGGGGCGTCACCCCTCTTCAGCCCAGGGCACCGCCATAATAATATATATATATAATACACGATCCTACATCCCCCCCCCCCCCGAAAAAATCACAAGCACACCAATTGACCCACCTTTAAAATTTACACCCGGCTCACGCACTAATACAGAAATATTTACATGCCTAACCACTCACACACCACACTGGCCCAGCGGAGCATTCCGCTGTGTAAACAGTCATTGAACTTAAAAGGGCCACACACCAAAATAAATTAATCCCAAAATAAATATACACACATTACAGTTATAAAGTATTGTAACGTCGGGGCCATTTTAAGGGGGGCCAGGGATTTCCCAGCATGCTTTGCCAGTTTGAAACGTTACTGTGTGTGTGTTAAATGTGTTATTTCTGAGTTATACTGCTGTGTCATTATAACTGCATTATAATGACCCAGCAGTGTTTAGCAGGATTAGGGCAAGATGTATCATGTGTGTGTAACCATGATTGAAACGGAGGTCTGGGAGAATGACCTCCACTCCTGTCTGTGCTCAGAAGTAGGTTGGGGGTCGGGGTGTGTGAAAAATAAATCAGGTTGATCACAGCCATCTGCTCCATTTTCTTTGTGTGAACCTTGCAAACGTCACACTGGTGTCAGGAGTGGGATATGGAGCAAGATGAGGATCCAGGCGGAGGTCCAGCGGCCCGAGCGGTTCATCGCTCAGCCGGGAACGGAGTGTAGAGCTGAGACGCCGGCCCCTGAAGAGCTTCGCCGCGATGGACGGAGCAGAGCAAACCAGCCCCGTTTCCCGCCCTTTTCAGGGCAGGACGGGCTGGCGATTCCAGAGCGATTAGGAGCAGCAATCGACCGGGAGATGACAGTCTCATCCATCCAGCAGCGGGCCAAGATTCCCCGCTACAACTGCGAGAACCTGTTGGATGACCGCCTGGCCCAGGTCGAGTTGGCTGCCGCGCTGATCATCGGAGGAAACCACCGTGCTGAGAGCGAGTGGAGGAGGAGCTACGGCAGATCACAGCAGCGCGTGCACGAAGGAGACAGCCGTGGCGACGCGAGGAAGGACAGCTTCCGCTGCACAGTGCCAGGGTACATGGCATGGTACTGCCCCGCACACAGCGCACGACAAACTGGCCCCTCGCCGACGTTAAATTAGAGCGAGGTGGCATGGACGGGGAAAAAGCCGCCTCCTGCAGATGCTTCCCCCGGCAGGTGACGTCACAGAGGCCTTTGGAGCGCAGCAGCAGTGGAGTGAGCAGGACAGATCCGGTCTTTTCCCGGGCTCGGCAGGGGCTGGACGCCGGGACGCGGGCCAGCGGCCGCCTGGGAGGTCCTGGCAGCGGTGGGAGTCATGGGACTCCTGCTGCCAGAGGAGGGACTGTGCGTGTCCGACCGCCACCCGATGCTTTTCCTTTCGGTGACGTCACGGAGGCCCTCGGCGCAGGAGCGACGCAGCGGAGCGAGTAGGACGAAGATGCGGCCATTTTCCAGGCGCAGCAAGGGCTGGACGCATGGACGCGGGCCAGCGGCCGCCTGGGAGACCTGGCAGCGGTGGGAGTCGGCCGGAGCGGGCTTGGGACTCCTGCTGCCAGAGAAGGGACTGTGCGTGGTCCTACAGAGGCTGTCAGATGTGTCCATCCACCCGCTGATGGCCAAACCGGAACCCTACCCCAACCAGATACTCTGACCGAGACTCAGATGGCCCGTGCATGCCGCCCCGGCACCGGGCTGACTCGCGTTGGATTTCTGAAAGTGGACTTTGAATTTTCTGGGGACAGAAACCAGTCCAGGGGGGGGCAGTGTAACGTCGGGGCCATTTTAAGGGGGGCCAGGGATTTCCCAGCATGCTTTGCCAGTTTGAAACGTTACTGTGTGTGTGTTAAATGTGTTATTTCTGAGTTATACTGCTGTGTCATTATAACTGCATTATAATGACCCAGCAGTGTTTAGCAGGATTAGGGCAAGATGTATCGTGTGTGTAACCATGATTGAAACGGAGGTCTGGGAGAATGACCTCCACTCCTGTCTGTGCTCAGAAGTAGGTTGGGGGTCGGGGTGTGTGAAAAATAAATCAGGTTGATCACAGCCATCTGCTCCATTTTCTTTGTGTGAACCTTGCAAACGTCACAGTATACACAAATAAGAACAATGGCGGTACCCGACTCCTAACCCGCATTTCATCCCATAAAATGTACACAGAGACTCCCGATGAAACAGCAAAACACACAACATAGGGCAAATCAGGTCACATACACACTCCCTACTACTTTTCACACACAGGTGTTACTGCACCTTACACACACACACACACACACACACACACACACACACACACACAGAGCATCCTCAAGGCTACATGACATTCACAGCACACAACGGTGGTCACAATGAAATTACATTACTTTGCATTTTCTTTTAATTTCACATTTCTCTTTTTTTAACATTAACCTTAATGAACCCACTGCAAAATATACTATAGCTGGACACACCGTAAGCCCCAATAAAGTCCTAACCCGGGTCTCCCGTAGGCCCCCCTCTGGAGTGTCTGCCCCGCGGCCCACTCCCAGAGTGCTTCCATTTCTTCGTTACCGGAGACAGGCTGCACCGGCGTTCCTTTCTTCCCGATCGCCACAGCTCGTTCGGGTGCCGTCTCGACCCATCTGTGAGTTCCAGGTAACCGTCGTTTTCAGCCCAAACCACCCGCAGATCACCCTGTCCACCTTGCTGCTCCCTTGACCTGCGAGCACGTTCCAGCCGAGGCTCAACCCTAGGGCGTACATCATCACCCACACCCAGGGGAGCGCTCACTGGCTTTCTTCTTCTTCTTCGGCGTTGTGAACTGGTACCCCTATGGCCCTTCAGCGTCCCGCTAAGCTTGCTCGAGCCTTGTCCCTTGTTTTCATTCTGGGCACGTCTAGGGTTTGTGCCATCTGGTCTCACCCCGATCACTTTCATTTGCTGCGTCGGAGCGGCACTGGCAGTGCCCAGCTCAACAGTAGTACTCGGCCAGCCACCGGAGCCTTGCTGCGCTCGCTCTCTGCAACCATCCGCCTCCAGGGGGGCTAAACCATGCCGTTTGGGTCCCACACTCACAGGACCGCAAACACTGTCACGGAGTACCCATCGTGTAGTCGTACTCTAGTGCTGGTGGCGTCCCTCTTTACCCGGAATGGGCCACCCTAAGTCCCACACTTCTTCATCACTTCCCGAATAAAATAGCTGGTCCCACAGTCCACCACCTGACCACTTCTCCACAGGCGATGGTGAACCCAAGCCCATAAAACAAATCACAGCCCATCAAGTTGTTACCACTCTGGGATACCATGAACTCGACTGCACACATAGAGACTTTTCTATACCTCACCGACAGCCACCCCTAGCCCACAATGTCAAAAGGGTTTTCACCATACCCGTAACAGGCTATGTCTGTTTTACTCACGGTGTAATAGGGGAAGAACTTCTCTACCGTTGCCAAATTCAGAATGGAGGCCGCTGACTCCGTGTCCACCATCATCTGTATTGGCGTCCCGCCAACAGTATCTTGCACATGATACGACCATCCATGGTTGGAGAGACAGTGTGGACCACTGTAGACATCTTCTTAGTTGGCGTACCTTTTCCAGATCATCGTTCCGCCTTCTCAAAATTCTGGCAAACCCTGGCGAAGTGGTGGAATAAACCACACCGGCCACAACGCTTGCCCTTCGCTGCGCACTCCCCCGCTCTATAGCGGTGCCTACTGGATCCACAGCCATAGCATCTCGGCATCCCCGGGGTGGACCTAATCTTTACAATGGCCGCATATTCATCTTCTCTGCCATCGTCCAAATCCAAGGCCAGTGCCTACCACTGTTTATCATTCCTATGCAGGGCCTCCGTATCACCGAGATACTTTGCTAGCCTTTCTGCTGCCTCGTGTTGTTGTGCTAGCTCCATGGCTGCTAGCAGTGTTAGCTCACCAGTGTGGTTTAGCAGGTGGATTCTCGCTGAGGAATAGACCATGTGTTCCACTAACTGGTCGTGGACCATCTCCTTCTCCAAAGTCCCAAACCTGCACTCACCCGCCAGCTGCCGAAGGTCCGCCACAAACTGTTGAACCGACTCTCCTGGTCGCTGGCACTGCTGCCTGAACTGTATGCGCCGCATTATGATGCTTTCAGGAGCGCGGAAGTAGCCCACCATGAGTCTCATTACATCGCCGAATGAGTCACCTCCTCCAAGTGTGCTCAGGATCCTCTGGCCTTCCATACCGAGGTTATGGACAACAACAGCTCTCGCATGCAATTTGTCAAGGTTGCCAAGGTCTAACGCTGCAAGATAATTTCCGAAGGCTGCATACCATCTGGCCCATGGGACCAACAGCTCACCCAGAGCTTCCAAAAATGGACGAAATGCGGTAGCAGCCCTCTCCATCTCCATATATCCTTGTCGCCAAATGTTGTGTCTCTAATTAATGAAGAGGCGAGGTGATGTTTTATAGTTTTATTTGAACGAGAACACAGGAACACAGGAGATTCTAACGCACGCGCAGGAGCCATAGCGAAGAGACAAGATGTCTCCCGCAGTTGGCTTATATACCCCAGGTGATGCCACCTCCCAGAGACAAGGTGTCACCCCTCTCCAGCCCAGGGCACCACCATAATAATATATATAATACATGATCCTAATGGAGCGCGAGATTGACAGATGGATCGGAGCAGCCTCTGCAGTGATGCGGACATTGTACCGGTCTGTTGTGGTGAAGAGGGAGCTGAGCTCTAAAGCAAAGCTGTCGATTTACCGGTCAATCTATGTTCCTACCCTCACCTATGGTCATGAGGTTTGGGTAATGACCGAAAGAATGAGATTGCGGATACAAGTGGCTGAAATGAGTTTTCTCCGTAGGATTGCTAGACTCACCCTTAGAGATAGGGTGAGAAGCTCAGTCATCTGGGAGAGGCTCAGAGTAGAACCGCTGCTCCTCCACATCGAAAGGAACCACTTGAGGAGGTTTGGGCATCTGATACAGGATGCCTCCTGGATGCCTCCCACTTGAGGCGTTTCAGGCACGTCCAATGGGGAGGAGGGTCTGGGGCAGATCCGGGACATGCTGGAAAGACTATGTCTCTCTCCCAGGTGGCCTGGGAACATTTTGGTATCTTCTCTGAAGAGGTGGAGCAGGTGGCCGTGGAGAGGGAAGTTTGGGCTTCTCTGCTTGAGCTGCTGCCTCTGCATCCCGGACCTCAGGAAAAGTGGTAGAAAATGAATGGATGGATTAAGCGTCCTTTGTGCTCCCCCAGTCGTGTTGTCATTGTATGTAGTCTTGTGCTCATCCCCTGCTGTTGTTTGCGATTGTCTTTGGTAATTTGTGTCATGGTTCGGTGGTGGATTGGACCCAAATGCAGTATTCAAAGTTTGGCTGTGGGGGACCCATGCTGTAGTTTTCCTCTCAGACTGAGAGAGCATGGAGATCAAAGGGCTGGGGAGTAAGGGGAATTGTCTGTGGAGAGTGAATGGTGAATGCAGGACCTCAGGTAGCAGGGAGGTGTGAGTTTGGGGATATAAAAGAGAGAATCCCTGCTTCACGTGTTTAATGTTCTGATTCTGGAAGATGTGAGAGTGAAATAAAGTTTGGTTGCTCGGAAAGTTCGGTCTGGTTATTTCATCTCCACACTGGTGACCCTTGACGCAGAATCGAACACGAGGCGAACACCCCGGAGACGACCTGGAGGGGAAACCCCAGCAATGCGTGCACCGTTTCGGTCAAACTACCGGACTTTTGGCTGCACGACCCGAAGTCTTGGTTCCTCTACACCGAGGCCCAGTTCGCGCTCCGGGGAATAACGGCAGATGACATCAGGTATTACTACGTGGTCGCAGCGCTGGACGCTCGCACGACTCAGCAAGTAGCGACCTTGCTCCAACAGCCCCCAGCCCACAACAAATACTCAGCTCTCAAAGCCGTGCTGACCCGGCACTACACGCTCTCGGACTGCGAGAGAGTGGAGAGGCTCCTGATGTGCTCCGAGTTGGGAGATGGGTCGGTGGTGCAGCACGGTGGTGCAGTGGTTAGCACTGTTGCCTTACAGCTAGAAGGTTCCTGGTTTGAATCCCCAGGCTGGCAGGGGTTGGAACCTTTCTGTGTGGAGTTTGCATGTTCTCCCTGTGCTGCGTGGGTTTACTCCGGGGGCTCCGGTTTCCTCCCACAATCCAAAGATAGTTAGTCGAACGGATGGAGAAGATGTTGGCGTTGATGGGCAGGGGCGACGGGCATTTTCTATTTGCTCACCTTTTCCTCCGGAACCTCCCAACGGCGGCCAAAGCGGTCCTTGCCAACTTGCCATTGCTGGCCGCGCGTGACTACCGTGCGCTAGCCCAGGAGGCAGATCAGATCATCCTCACCACCAGAGCCCTCACAATGAGCGCAGCAGCGTCGGAACCCAGCGAGATGACCAGCGGAAGCGAGGAGCCAGCGATGGTTGCGGCAGCGGGGGCCAGGAAGCACCAGAGAGACACACTCTGCTCCTACCACCGCCGTTTTGGACAGGACACACGCTGATGCGTGCCACCGTGCCAATTCAAGCATTTGGGAAACGCCAGGACCGGCAGTCGATAGCAGCTGCGACTGCCGGTGAAGAAAACAAGCTGCTCTACGTGACAGACTCACGCTCTGGGAGACAATTCCTCGTGGACTCCGGCTCACAAAAGAGCCTCATCCTGCCATCCTACGCCAACCGGCTAGTGAGAACTAGCGGCCCCGAGCTGACGGCTGCAAACGGCTCAGACATTAAGACTTTTGGTGAGAGGACACTGACTGTATCCCTGCACAGCCGTACGTACGAGTAGACATTCGTCATAGCGGCATGCAGTTTCCCAATCTTAGGCGCTGATTTTTTGTGTGCATACAGGCTATTAGTCGATGTTACTAACAGACGCCTGATTAATGGAATGTCTTTTGATTCTCTCCCCTGTACAGCTTGAGGAGCCGGGCCAATAACACTATCCAACGTCACAGCTCCGGATGGTAAGTTCCACGCACTGCTCACCCAGTTCCCAGCACTCATAGTCTCGACGTTTTCGGCGGCCATCACTAAACACGGGGTGGAGTTTTTGCACGACCTCGGCACCTGGACACAGCTAAACTGGCCATAGCGCGCGAGGAGTTTGCCAACTTGGAAATGCTGGACATCATCAGACGATCAAACAGCCCATGGGCATCCCCACTACATATGGTCCCTAAGGCCGAGGGATCGTGGCGACCTTGCGGAGATTTCCGCAGATTAAACAACGCCACAGCGCACGACCGCTACCCGTCGTCGTCGGGAAGCAGGATTTTTCCATTCACCTTGCCTGGACACGTATTTTTTCTAAGATAGACCTGGTCCATGGTTACCACCAGGTCCCAGTGCACGCGGAGGACATACCTAAAATGGCAGTAATAACCCCGTTTGGTCTGTTTGAGTTTTTACGCATGCCTTTCGGGTTTAAAGGCGTGGCACAGACATTCCAACGCATGATGGATGCGGTGTTGAGCGATCTGCCGTTTGTGTTTGTCTACCTGGATGACATCCTGGTGGCCAGCATGTCCGAGGACGAACACGTAACCCACCTCAGGACGGTTTTCCGGAGGTTGGAGGCGCATGGGTTAATAATCAACCCAGCGAAATGCCAGTTCAACGTGACGGGGATTGACTTTTCGGGACACCGCATCTCACCGCAGGGAGCGATACCCTTGCCAGACAAGGTGCGCGCAGTGGCAAATTTTCCCTGGCCTCAGACGGTCAGGGTGCTGCAGGAGTTTTTGGGGATGGTGAACTTCTACAATCGTTTCCTCCCCCGCACAGCCCAGTTCATGCAGCCGTTGTATGCCGCGCTTAAGAAACGGAAGCCGGTGGACAGAGTTGACTGGACTCCTGAGCAGGAGCAAGCGTTTTCCGAGGTTAAAACAGCTCTGGCGAACGCTGCACTGCTGGCACACCCAGACCCAGTGGCTCAGATTGCGCTCACTACAGACGCATCAGACGTGGCCATAGGGGCCGTCGTGGAGCAGTGTGTCGCCGGTTCTTGGCAGCCGCTCGCCTTTTTTAGCAGGTCTTTGCGTGAAAATGAGCGTAAACGCAACACGTTTGACAGGGAGTTGCTGGCTCTCCACCTGGCCATATGCCGCTTCCAGTTCTGGCTGGAAGGACGCACCTTCACTGCGTTCGTGGACCACAAGCCGCTAATGTACACGATGGCCAAGGTTTCAGAACCATGGTCGAGCCGGCAGCAGAGACAGCTGGCTGCGATCTCGGAGTTTATGACCAACATTCGCCATGTGGCCGGTAAACTCAACGTGGTGGCTGACTGTCTCTCGCACGCCTTAGTGGCCCCGGTCTACGTGGGGATAGATTACATGGCTATGGCCGCAGAGCAGATCGGCGATGCCGACTTTTGCGCGCTCCAGTCTGGACCAACAGGGTTAAGGCTGGAGAGCAGAATTATGCAAGACGGGGGGCCCCCCCAATCTGTGACGTCTCCACGGGCCGCCCGCGCCCGGTGGTACCACGCACTTGGCGAAGCCGCGTTTTTGAGTCGGTTCACTCCCTGGCGCACCCAGGCGTATGCGCGTCATTCAAAATGGTGGCAGCAAAGTTTGTCTGGCCGAGCCTGCGCAAACAGGTGAAAGAGCGGGCTGCAGCCTGTGTAGCGTGCCAACGAGCCAAAGTGCACAGGCACACAAAGGCCCCCCTTGAGCTGTTCCATATCCCGGCTAAGAGGTTCGACCACGTTTACGTGGACCTCGTCGGCCCCCTCCCGCCATCGCAGGGGTTCACGCACCTCCTGACAGTGTTGGACCGTACCACGCAATGGCCCGAAGCAGTCCCACTAGCTTCCACCGCGTCCACAGACATGGCACGCGTCTTTTTAACAACATGGGTGGCACGTTTTGGCACCCCTTTGGACATCACTTCCGATTGGGGCCCGCAGTTTGTTTCCGATCTCTGGTCCACGATGGCCCGGAGCCTGGGCGTCTCAATTCATCACATGACCACGTACAACCCACAGGCCAATGGGTTATGCGAGCGTTTCCATAGGCCACTGAAAGCAGCACTCAGGGCTTCGCTTACGGATGCAAATTGGGTAGACCGGTTGCCGTGGGTTCTATTAGGGTTGCGTTCCGCACCAAAGGAGGATTTAGCAGCTTCCCCAGCAGAACTGGTTTTTACCCCTGCGGCTCCCCGGGGAGTTTTTACCAGATAACCCCACGCCGAACACCCATCTGTCCCCGCGTTCGCAGCGTAGTGCAGACGCACAGACGCTCCCTGACCCGGCCCACCACTGTTTTCCCCGCGCGTTTGTGCCAAAAACCTTGAAGGACTCAGCGTTCATGTTTGTCAGGCACGATGCCCACTGGACCCCATTGTGCCCACCCTATGATGGCCCATTCAGAGTGCTGGAAACCAGGGACAAACATTTTGTGTTAGACCTGGGGGGTCGCCGGGAAAGAATCTGTATAGACAGGCTTAAGCCCGCCTTTGTTGTGGCAGATGAGCAGCTGGCGTTGGCTCGAGCTCCTCGGTGAGGAAGACCCCCACTGAGAGCTCCTCAGGTAAATGATTCATCACAGCAGTCACACAAGCATGCTGAATGTTTCTCCCCCCCTCCATTGTCCCCCCACAGACGGACACACCCCCAGGAACCCCCCACAGGCACAGCAGCGTTGCGGAGCCAAAGACCCCCCGTTACAGCAGCTGTGGGCGGAGGTTGAAGCTGCGAGGAAGGGAGAGTTAACACCCGGTCTGAGACTCTGGGGGGGCAGTGTGGGGGACCCATGCTGTAGTTTTCCTCTCAGACTGAGAGAGCATGGAGATCAAAGGGCTGGGGGGTAAGGGGAATTGTCTGTGGAGAGTGAATGGTGAATGCAGGACCTTGGGTAGCAGGGAGGTGTGAGTTTGGGGATATAAAAGAGAGAGTCCCTGCTTCACATGTTTAATGTTCTGATTCTGGAAGATGTGAGAGTGAAATAAAGTTTGTCTGCTCGGAAAGTTCAGTCTGGCTATTTCATCTCCACATGGCATAGATTTATTAATGAGCTAGCCAGATGAGCGTACCTCAAAAACACAAAAACTGACAGTCATCTCTAATAGATAAAATTTTAAGATTGAAAAAGTTCAAAAAGTCCTGACTAGAAAACTCAGGGGGGATGTGAGGATTGACTGAGTCCTGGCTTTTTGTAAGCCTGGCTATAGTGTTGAAGAGAAACATGGGGTTATTCTTGTTCGCTTCTATTAATGCAGAATAATAGCTTGATCTAGCTTTTCTAAGAGATTTTTTTATAGATTAAGAAATGATTTCTCCACGCTAACTAGAATTCATCTGAATTAGTTGAACGCCATTTCCTTTCCAATTGACGAGTTTTCTGTTTTAAGCCAAAAGTTTCTGAGTTAATCCAAGGGGTTAGAAATCTCTGGTTAGACTTTTTCTTTTTTAAAGGGGCTACCAAATCTAGAGTCCGATGCAGAGAGGCTGTAACACTATCAACCATGCTATCAATCACGAATGGAGCAGACTCTCCATCTTTTATTTCTGTTGTTTCTGTTGTGCTGACCCATGGCGTAGAGGAGACAATCTGCAAAAACTTGGCAACAACGTCATCAGAAAGACATCTGTTGTAGTAGTATTTTTCTTTAGGAAATAAGTGATCAGAGATAATGAAATCAAAAATTAACAGACAATGGTCAGACAGTACAGGATTATGAGGAGACACTACTAGATTTTCGATCTCTATGCCATAAGTCAAAACAAGGTCCAATGTATGGTGGAAATGATGGGTAGAATTTTTAACTTTCTGGGAAAACCCCAATGAGTCTAAAATTGAATTGAATGCCTTATTAAGACAGTCACTCTCTACATCAACATGTATATTAAAGTCCCCTACAATAATTATTCTATCAGATTTCAGCATTAAATCAGCTAAAAATTTGGCAAATTCAGATAGAAACTCTGAATAGGCCGAGGGAGGACGATAAACTATGGCAAAAAAGAGAATTGGGTTCAAGCCAAGATTCCCAACAAGCCCCACACTGAGGACCAAACCTTCAAAGGAATTAAAACATAATTTTTGCTTAACATTAAACTAGTAATTTAGAATGGAAAATTGCCACCACTCCACCAATGTCATGTTTCTTGTGCATCTCCTATCTATGATTGTCTGTGTCGTCCCGCCTGTCCTGTTCTCCTCACCTGTAGCCTCTTCTGTGCTGCCCCCTATTGTTCACCCAGCTGTCTCACGTTTGTAATTATCAGTTTCCCTATTTGTGTCAGTTTGTGCTTGTGCTCTGCCTGGCTTTGTCGTCGTTGCTTCCCTGTGGTTCATTCCCGTGTTTTCTGATGCTCATGTCATTCTCAAGTTTGTTCCTGTGTGTTTATTTTGTCCCGTGATCTCCGGTGTTGGTTTCAGCCCCCATGTTGCCATTTGTTTCTATCTGAGTGTTTTGTTAATTAAACCATTATTACACCACTACTCCTGCCTGTGCCATGAGTCCTGGCTCCAAACCCTCATCTGCCTGGAGGGCAGATTACGACAGTACAAAGCCAGCAAACAAGGACTCATGCTACGGGTCCACTGGTTCCCTTGTTTTTCCGCTTCCCATTCATTGTATATTTGAAACACAACAGAAAGCATTTGGGTCTGGACCATTGAAAACCGGACTGTGGTGTGCTGAGTCGTCCGTGGGTTCCCCTACAGCCCATTTGCAAAAACATTACAATCGGTCATGATTTTTTCCGTACGGTCATGAACTGGAGGCAGCACGCTCGTCCTGAGCTTTTAAACCAGTGGTTTTTGATCTCAAATAACAACAGATTCATTAACTGAACTTACTATTTCTTGCACAAAATGATGTTAGAAACACTTTTCGCTGGTTGGTTTTAAAGATATGGAGACTGAGGACGCCATATTGTCCGGTAGCAGCTGAGAGCTGAAGACCACCAAGGGACAGACTGGTCGACCAATCCAGTGAACCAGCCAGCTGGAGGAGAAGATGAGAGGGGAGGGGTGGGGGGTTGAAGAAGCAGATCTGTACATTACCTGTTGTTGTGAAGACATGAAGAAAAAATTAATAACCGTTGTTTCAGGCAACCTAATACCATATGACCAGTCTTTGCCGTCATATAGAAACAACATACAAAGGAATGAAGCATGGAGAGCAGTGGAACATGGGCTCATCCAGCCAAAGCTCATGAACCAGGCGATCAAATTCCCCATGTATTGTGTGGGGTCTGTAGGATTGAGTGAACCCAAAATCGGCGACGACGATGACAAAGTCGCCTTTTGTAGCACAAATATACCAGCACTAATGAAAACAGACTTATCAATCTGCTCATGGTTAATAATGACTATTCCAGTATTTTCTCCCACATTGCTCTGACTCCACCTATCCGACAACTTTACCGGCCCCATGCCCACGCCCCTTTCCCGCACGTCACCAGTTCTGGTGACCAATTTCTTTCTGAAAAATCCAGACCAGTGGACATGTAGCATCAGCAGGCAGGCCGGCAGCCCCAATGCAAGTGAACGTTGGGCGGTACGGACATTCCAGTCCTTATTCTCAAAGGCACACACCTCCCGCACATCAGAGGAGGCTCTTACTCGCCTGGAGGTTGCGATGAAGGTTGGGGAAAGGTTCCGCAGCCTGCAGGGCTGCAGTGAGGTGAGGGAGCTGCTCAATTCCGCCTGCAGTCACATCCGCCAGATGTTTTCGGAGCTGGCCCCACACCCTATAGCCACAGATCTCTCACTAGCCCTGCAGCCACCACATGGGATGGAGGAGAGTTCACCGCCTGCGCTGCAGCCTGTGCCGACAAGGAAGCATCCCCTGGCTCCGGCGTCTCTCTCACTGCATCTCTCCCCATTTCCACAGACACTCCATGGGCTGGAGGAGCGCTCACCACCTCGCCACTCTTCAGCATCCGCTCCAGCGCTGCAGAGCTTATCAGCCTCAGAGCACTCCCTACCACCAACTCCCACGGCAGCTGTCACGCCCTTCCCCACGACAGCTGCAACACCGAGTCCCACAGCAGCTGCAGTGCCAGCCCCCAAGACAGTTGTTAAGCCAGCTCCCACGGCAACTGCAGTGCCAGCTCCCACATTTTCCACGCTGGTGCCCTTATCCGCTGCAACACCTCAGACTGCCTCATCTGCTGCCTCACCAGCAGCCATGGCCTCTATTCCTTGTCTATCTCTGTCAGCAACAGCAGAGCAGTGGAACAGACAAGTACATACTCATTTCTCATTACCACCTAATGAGATGTCTTGCCTTGTTTTGGGTGAGGGGTCTCAGCAGTAGCCCCTTTTTGCTTCTGAGCCCCCACCTCCTGTTCCTGCTGTCACCCCTGTGTAAATGCTGTCACCATCCCTGGTCTCTCTGTTTGTCCCTGAGGTGCACACCACAGTTCCAGCTGTCTCCGAAGTGCATGCCACAGCTCTGGCTGTCTCCGAGGTGCATGCCACAGCTCCGGCTCTCTCAGAGGTGCACGCAGCAGTTCCAGCTGTCTCTGTGGCGCACGCCACAGCTCCAGCTGTGTCCGAGGTGCACGCCACAGCTTCACCTGTCTCTGAGGTGCCTGTCACAGTTCTAGCTCCCCCCAAGGAGCATGCCCCTGCTTCAGTTCTCCACGAGGTGCATGCAGCAGCTACAGCTGTCCCCGAGGTGCACATCCCAGCTTCAGTCCTCCCTGAGGTGCACACAGCAGCTCTGGCAGTGTCCAAGGTGCACGAGCCTGCTCCAGCTTTCCCTGAGGCTGTCACTCCAGCAGCAGAGGATCAGGAGCTAAGGCAAGTTCTTTTCATTTCATTTTTAACATCAACATTAGAAAAGACTTGCCTAGCTCCTGGTGATAATGGTGTCGCTTCACTTGCTCCCTGCCTGTCTCCCTTGTCTGAGGTGGCTGCATCGGAGGGGGAATTCCAGGCATCTGGGCTGGACGCTCTTCAGGCCCAGCCGTCACCAGCTTCAGAGGCCGGCGCACCTCCACTCATCGCTCCAGAGGTCAGGGGACCACCACCTGTCACTCCAGAGATCAGGGGCTTCCACCTGTATTCTGGTCTGGGGGTCCATGGATTGGGGTTGGCCCTCTGATTCACCTTGGTCTCTGATTCAATGGTGCTGGGACTTTTATGACATGGACAGTTTTTTGGGGGGGGTTTTGTGTGTAAGGTTTCTGCATTTTGTGTTTTCCCACCGTGCCTTGTCCCCCTCCTCCCGCCCGTCTTGGTGTTCCCATGTTTTATTTTAGGGGTATCTGGAATTCACCCCTTAAAGGGGGGATTATGTCAGAATCTTGGCATGGTCTGGGGACTGTGCCCACACATTTTGTTCATTTTGTTTCTCTGTGGTTATTATTATTATTATTATTAAGTTCCTTTGCACTCCCTAGGTCGTGGTGTCATTAAATGTAGTCTCGTGCGCATCCCCTGTTATTATTTGTGATTGTCTTTGGTAATTTGGTTATTATTTACATTATTTGTCTCCTGTGTTGTCATGATTGCGGGAAGGAAAAGCTCACGTGCAGGGTGCCAACACCACAGAATGCACACGACACAGAGGGGCAATGTTGAAAACAACTTTATTGAAAATAACACTCAATTGTAGAGAAAAGAGACACTCACCAGAGGAGCACACAGCCTGTAAAGAGAGGGAGACGAGAGTGGATTAGAAATGAGGAGGGAGGCTGCGAGCAATGGATAAACAAGGGTAGAGCTTACTGTAGGTGAGCAGAGAGCCCGGCAGAGGAACCCAGCGGAGGCGGATGAACCAGCAGGGCAGAGCTGGTGGGAAGTGGGAGAGGAGTGAGCTGGGAGGAGAGTCTGACCAGGTGGAGAAGGCAGTCTGGAGCAGAGGTGATGATGGGGCAGGTGAGAGCACAGCAACCCCAGAGACGCACCGCAGAGATGGCAGCAACTTGAGGAGAGAGGAGGAAACAGAGTGTCAGGCTGAGTTCCCAAAAATGCATTCAATTCTAGTTCTTGTTTAAGGCAGCTATACCCAACGAGCCAGCACCGGAGCGTTCACAAACAGGTCCTTGTAAGCGCTGGCAGAGAAGAGGCAGCAGGTGCGTCCACTCACGCAGGTGCGCTGATGACCTACGGAGCCGGGAGCTTGATGGAGAACCTCCCACAGAAAGGGAGGGGGAGCGCACCCACCTGATCATAACAGTGCCCCCAGGTGCCTCCTGGTGACCCACCAGGCTTGCTGGGGTGAGCTCGGTGAAAGGCATGGACCATCCCCCTGTCATGGAAATAGGAGCCGGAGATCCATGACCTCTCTTCTGGCCCGTAGCGCTTCCAATGGACCAGGTATTGCAACCCCAGGCCCCGACGGCAAAAGTTCAGAATCCTCTGAATGGTGTAGGTGGTCTGGCCACCGAGGAGCCAAGGAGGAGGAGGCAGCTTCAGAGGGGGACAGAGAGGACTGGCGGAGATGAGCTTGATCTTGGAAACGTGTAAAGAAGGGTGGATGCGGAGTGTTGGCGGCAGCTCCAGGTGGACCGTCACGTCATTAATGATCCTAGAGATGGTAAAAGGAGCAAGGAAGCGAGGTGACAGTTTCCTGGACTCCGTCTTCAGAGGCACCTGGTCCGCCGACAGCCTCACACTTTGACTGACTGCATATTTGGGTGCCGGACCCGCCTGCGATCCGCGTACTGGCGATTTCGCTCTGCTGAACAGAGAAGAGCAGTCCAGGTGGTCCTCCAAAGGCGGCGGCAGCAGCGAGCATGGGCCCCCACGGATGGCATGGCCACTTCCCTCTCCACCATAGGCAGCAGGAGGGGGGGGTATACCCCATGGATGCTTCAAAGGGCATCAACCCGGTGGATGAGGAGACGGTGGAGTTGTGAGCATACTCCACCCAGGTCAGATGAGATGAGATGAGATTCAACTTTATTGTCATTACACATGTATAATACAAGGTAACGAAACGTGACTTGGCATTTGGGCACGCTCTGCAGAGCGCATCCAAGGCCGGGGCAGCCGCTAGGCGCCAGTCAGTCCAGGTGGATGGGTTGCAGGAAGCCACGCATCTGAGGGCGGCCTCCAGGGACTGATTCACACGCTCAGCCTTCCCATTACTCTGCGGGTGGTATCCGGAGGTGAGTCTGACCGTGGTGCCCAGGGAGCGGCAGAAAGACTTCCAAACTTGGGAGGTGAATTGTGGACCCTGGTCAGCCACAATGTCCATGGGGACGCCATGAAGGCGGATTACATGGGAGGTCAAAAGGTTGACGGTCTCGGAGGTGGAGGGCAACTTGTAGAGGGGCACCAAATGGATGGCCTTTGAGAAGTGGTTGATGATGGTGAGAATGACTGTATTGCCCTGTGAGGGGGGAAGACTTATGACAAAGTCCAGTGCAACGTGCAACCAAGGGCGACTGGGAACTGGCAGGGGATGCAGGAGGCTGGCAGTGGGTGAAGAGTCTGATTTGTTCCTGACACACACTTGACAGGCCTTGACGTAGTCCTGGATGTCTGTCTGCAGCGTGGGCCACCAGAACGCTCGCTGGACCAGGTTGATAGTCCCACCGAATGACATCACTGTGGAGGCCGGCCGGGACAAACAGGCGATTGTCGGGACCCCCCTTGGGTTTGGGATCAGTAGACTGGGCCTGCCGGACCCTCTGCTCGATCTCCCAGGACAGAGCACCAAGAATACAGGAGGGTGGCATTACGGGGAGTGAAGAGGAGGCTGATTGGTCGGGAGTGAACTGGCAGGAGAGAACATTGAAGCTCTTTGCGGGACTGTGGGGTAGGCCATTCGAGCACAGCCTTCACCTTGGCCGGGTCGTTCCTCAGTTCCCCTTCAGCAACAATAAATCCCAGGAAGGAAATGGAGCGGGTGGAAAACTTACACTTCTCAGCCTTCACAAAGAGCTGGTTCTCCAGGAGCCGCTGTAACATGGCCTGGATGTGTACTGCATGCTCCTCTGGCATATGGAAAAAAATCAAAATGTCATTGAGATAGACAAAAACGAATTGGTTGACGTTGAATGTGAAGTTTGACTTTATATTTTTTGTGAAAGTTCTGATTTTGTAACTCTTTTGTAACCTTTATCCTCATCGAGAGTATGTTGTATTTTGTTCAATTAAATTAAAAAAAACTGCTCATGACACGTTCGCTTTATATTGCACAAATTAATGTTGAGTGGGCAGTGCCGAGCGTAACATCACTACCCCTATGAGTTTGGACACCCCTTCATGGCTGCACATGGCCAAAGTGGCTGTAGAGTGTAGTTGTCTTATCGGCCACTGCTGAAATTCACCAGCCATTGGCCGGTGTTAATATCAAGCCCTGCATACTCTCCCACTCTCTCTATATATATCTCAGAGGTTTCGTTCACTGAAAATTGCCCTTCCCCAGAATTTTTCCAGCAATGACTACAAATTCTGAAAGCTGTCTATCATTTGACAGATTATTTGGAGGGTGATATAATTAAAGTCAATTAAAATGATAGATAACTGACAGAATTTTTATAAGCCTGTCTGAGAAAATGACATAACAAAAAGTGAGCAACCTGTGATATAGAGTATTGCCCTTTTTCAGATTTTCAACTCAAATGCAGTTCTGACAGTCAGTCAACAGATGGCAGTCTTTATTAGATGTTTCATAACACGGTATCATTCCTGAAGCAATTGTCTCAAAGTTGCTCATTGTTTCATGAGACCTTGGTTTTAACATTACTAGAGAGGAGTGGAGCTGAGAGGAGAGTCTGACCGGGTGGAGAAGGCAGTCTGGAGCGGAGGTGATGATGGGGCAGGCGAGCGCGCCTTCTGAAATGTTTCACCATTCCTATACATGTAATTTTTTTCATATTGCAACGTTTTTTTATTTTATTTATTTATTTTTACACTGTTATTTTACAAACTTAATTAGTGCTTACTTTGTTTATTTTTCAAATTTTATGCTGCTTGGTATTGCAGTATATCAAATATTGTCATGGTCTGAGTGCTGATCTCATCCGCGCTCGGGTCATGCAGTATTTTCTTCCCATTCTTTATTAATTCCTTGAGGCTCTCTGAGCTCTTATTTTGACAGCGTCTCTGCGGGGCTTCTGGCTGTCAGAGCCGAGCTCAGCAGTGACAGCTGGCGTTGATTTGATTCAGCTGATGATGCCTCATCAGCTGATTAATTATCGTGCCCTATTTAAGGGAGCAGCTTCTGTCACTCGGGGCTGCGACTTCGCCTTATCCAGTCTAGTTTCCCTACGTCCAAAGCCAGTTCCTTTCAACGTTAGGTTCCGCCCTCGCTATTCGCATGTAAGTGTTGTATCCTTGTCTCCTGTCAGTCTTCCTAGTTCTCAGTTTATCATTGGTGTGTTCTAGTCATAGTCTTTATTTGTGTTTTGCCCCACGTGGCTCATTATTTTGTATCCTTGTCTTTCTTTAATAAAAATGCAAACTCCTACGGCTGCCTATAACGTCTTATTAGTGGTCCGCGAGGACCGCACAATGACAAATATGGTAGTGGGTGTACCTGGGGTGTACTGGGGGTGGCGGCGCTGCCCTTCTGATTCCGCTGCCACCCTGGGGTATAAAAGGCATAGACAGAAGGGACACGGTCTCTTTCACCGTTTACCCTTTGCCTATACGGAGCACCTGTGTTATTGTGGTTCATCATAATAAAGTTATGTTCAACTGCACCTCCATCCCGATTCTTGTGGGAGTAAGTTATGGACATATCATTTGGCGAAGAGGAAAAAGGTATGGAGAGGGCTGTTTCTGCTATTTGGCTGTTTTTAGAGGTCCCGGGCGAGCCACTGGTCCCCTGGGCAAGATGGTATTTTTTTTTTTTTTTGTTACTTATTTGTACCCGTAGGTAGATTTGGTTTGCAGTCTGGTGACAAGCCACCGGCTGCTGGTCGCTGCGTGCGCGAGCGCCCTAAACCTACATGTTTTTGGTATGCGGGAGGAAACCGGAGAAATCCCGGAGTAAACCCACGCAACACGGGGAGAACATGCAAACTCCACACAGCTCACTGTTGGTCGGGGGCTGGGATCGAACCCACGATCTCATGATCCCCGCGATCCCCCGGCCGAGGGTAAACTGTGCTGCCGCAGTGCTAAACCACTGCGCCACCGTGCAGCCCACATTCAAAATTATTTGGTGGCCCTGAACCTCGGAGAGCTAGAGAAACTGCGTGCGAAAGCTATTTTGGTCCATAATTTTGGCATGGAGGGTCAACAGATCCTCACCACATTGGGAGAGTGTGATAGTTTTGATGACATGGTCGGGTTAATGGCACGCTATTTTCAAACTCCAGAAAATGTCATGGTCTGGTTGGATCAGGTTTTGGCAGAGCCGTCAGCCGACTGGAGAGTTGGTGCAGAGTTACATTGCAGACCTGGATCAGCTGGCAGGGGAGTGCCAGTTTGGAGCCTTTGAAGAAGAGATGGTCCGTGATCAACTGGTGGAGCACACACTTTGTTCTGCGGCACGGTTGAGGCTCCTGACCTACCTGGGTGAACTGACATTAGCCACGGCAGTTGAGATAGCGCAACAATTTGAAGCAGCTGAAAAACTGTTGGAGGACCTCGGTGAGAGAACCATGTTGGGGCACACTGAACCATGTTTGAAGGCGCTGGCTGTGGACCCGGATAGGGAAGACAGTGTGGATGAAGAGGAATACGCTGCCGCTATAAAAATTAGGTCTGCCCCGGGTACGCCAAGATGTTATGGCCGTGGGTCCACCAGGCATTGGTATAAGGCAAGAGAGTGTCCGGCGAAAGGCAAACGCTGTGGCAAGTGTGGTCTTCTGCATCATTTTGCCAGGGCCTGCAAAAATTTTGAGCAAGAGGACCGAAGACATAGGGCGGATTCCCCGCAGTGACTCCTATGGTTATTCATACCATCTCACCGAGCACAGATGTGTGAATTTATTGCAACGTTTTGCTGGACGGCATTGAAGTACCGTTGTTGGTGGACACAGGATCAGAGATTTCCGTGTTGAGCTGGCCCACTGTGAGGAGTCTGTTCCCGCACTACCATGTGAAAGGACTGTCAATGTCTTGCTTTGGTTATGGAGGAAACAATTTGGCTGTCGTGAGTTCGCTGGAGTTGACGGCGAGGTACAAGTCGGCAATGATGTCCAACGTCCAGTTTGTGGTGATCGTCAGTGGGTCAAACGTAATGGGATGCGATATGTTCTACGACTTGGGGTTCACGATCACCAGCGGTGTCGGAGAAGAGTGGTCAGGCTGCGGTCTGTGGGACTGACCTGGTCCATGTGTGGAAGATGGTGCGGTATGGGACAGTGACTGGCCTAGTATTCTGGGAGATGAACAGGACCAGTGTCGTAAAGGGCCATCGCGGGAGGGTTCCGATGCCGGTGTCCAAGTTACCCTGGACGTGAGAACTGGACGGCACAGCGGAGCACCCGGGACGGCTGATGGAGCCAATACACTAGCCCCCTCTGCTTCCGGAGTTCGGCCTGGTGGTACCGGAAGGCAAGGAGCTTCAGTGGCTTTGCCTGCATTTAAAATGAAAGGGAGCAGGGCAGGACCAGCTGGCGCGGTAGCACAACGCACCAACTAGCAACACTGGAGGCCAAGGAGGGCTTTGGATCAGGTCGGTGGAAGGGTTCGACCCAGGAAGGAAGCCCGGTTACGACATGGTGGACATTTGAAGCCGAGTCGGGCTCCACTACAGGTCAATGATGAGGTTCGGCCCAGGGGGGAGGCACAGCTGAGGGGGGTCCACGAGAAGAGAAAACGATGGGATGACCAGGGGAGGCTACGGGTGGTGGCTGCCCGGGAGGACAGCTATCTCAGGCTGTCGGATGGCTCGTGGAGACACCCCAATGAACTTTGGCGCATGGATGAGAAGAAACACCGACGTGGCTCATCCCCAGAGGCAAAGAGGCGAAGATGCTCTGGGAGGGATCCGCCAGACAGAAATCCAAGGGGTGGGTCTTCCATCGAGACTGTAAGGTGACTGTGGGGTCACTGTTAACATGGTTTGGTTAAAGTGTTGATATGTTTTATTGCCCAAAGTCACATAGTCAATATGTTTTACATGTACTCACTGTTTTGTTGCCCTGTTTTGAACAATACTCCACACTGTTTGTCTAATTGCATCTAAGTGAATGTGATTCTGTGAAATGCCCGCATTATGGGGGGGCGGCTGTTGGGGTGGGGGCTAACAACGGGATGTAAATGCACATATTAGCTGTCGTTTTGTTGTAGTGGATACTGAAAGTTTGGTTGTGTTTAAACTATTGTTCTGGGATTATTTTAATTATTAGGAACACGGCTGTTTTGTTTTATGGACTTTGCAGGATCACAGACAGCAGAATAATTCAATATAATAATAATAAAAAAAAATCACTATAATAGACACACACAACCAATCAGCATGCACCTTCATACACCGCTACAACATCCCCAACTATACCACTCCAACCCGGGAAAACCCCACAGTAATACACACCCCCTAAATATGGTGACACACACATTACATGAGTATTTTTTTTCACATGGGTACTTGTTATAGCAGTCCACTACGAGAAACATGTCAGCTACATAGCCCGGGCAATTCATATTTAACTCAATTCATCACCCCTTGCTACCGTACAGTCTCGATGGAGAAGCCACCTCCCGTGGGACTCGTCTGGCGGGTCCTGCCCAGAGCTCCTTTGTTTCTTTGTCCCTAGAGATGAGCCACGTCGGGGCCCCGACACCTCCTTCTCATTGATAACGCGCCACAGCTCATTGGGGCATCTCCATGAGTCATGGGCAGATACCTTCGACAGCCGAAGGTATCTGTCCTCCCGAACAGCCACCACCTTCAACTGCCCCTGGTCGTCACGTTGCTTCCTCTTTCCATGGGCACCTCTCAGTTGAGCCTCCTCTCTGGGTCGAACCACGTCACCAACTCTTAAAGGAACTCGTCTCGATTTCCCATGTCCACGATGTCTCCACCAGGCTTTCTCACCGGGCAGCGCTATACCAGCGGCCCTCCGTGAAGCCCAACTTGGCCTGCAGTGTTCCTGTGTGGCACATCTGTTTCCCGTGCCAGCTGGTTCTGCCCCGCTCTCTTTCATTTTAAACGTTGGCATAGCCGTAACAGCCCCATGCTTCTTGATATCTCCAGGCCGAACCCAGGAAGCAGAGGGGGTCGTCTCCACAGCCTCACCCGCCATTACGAGCGTTCCACCGTGCTGCCTGGTTCCCTCACCTAGGGTAACATGGTCCCTGGCACCAGAACCCTGCCCTGATGGCCCTTGGTGGAAATTGTCCTGTCGTCCCAAACTGCGTCGTCGACCACTCGTGGAACCAGCCGGTCCCACAGACCACAGCCCGACCATTCCCAGGGATGGCAACAGGAAATTCTGATTTCAGCTGAAATCTAATTTGGTCGATTGACTTATGGGGGGGGGGGGGGCGCAGCCCCCCTGAAGCTGGGAGGTTTTCAGTAAAACAGAAGTAATTTAGACTGAAAAAAATGATTTAAAAAAATGAAATACTAGACTTAGATAAATCATTAAATTTAATGAAAAGTTAACTTACTTTTTCTTCAATGTTGTCTCACTGTCTTTAGTCCAACATATTTAACAGTTCTATAAGAGTTTATTACACTATTTACACTGGTCACCAAGTCACTTCTTATGTGAAACTTTCTTCCTTTTGGTAGCAAACTGTGTCAGTCTCTGAACTTTGAACTTCATCTCCTTTTCTGGTTTCTTCAGAAATTGTCCGAGTGTTTCTGTTACCTCGTCGAACTTTGAGCCAATTTTCACCTTTACCGTCACTTTTCTCTCAAGCCAATTCCATCGGAACTTATTTTTGACACTTTTGTCTATTTCTAGCACTGATGACTCCTGATCCTTCGATAAAAATCTCATAATTCCGCTGAAAACAATACCGAAAGCTCAGAATTCCAACACGAACCAGGGATGTGATTTGGGGTTGGGGAAATTATCTGAAAATTCAGCAGGGGGTCTGGGGGACACAGTCCCCCAGCGGTGTCTGGGGCAGAGCCCCGGTGGGGTGGGGGGGGCAAGGGGGCCTTTGCCCCCCGAAGCTCCTGGGTTTTTATGATTTTTAAGTACCAGAACTGTGCTTAAATGACATAAAACAAACAGCTGAATGCCACTTATTACTGTATAATATTGACTTATGTTCCAAGAAGATAGCATTCCTAAAATATTCCAACAAGCATTATCCATCACATGCTTTAACACTTGATCAAATCAAAATCAGTTAATTTTATCTATTCTATTATAGAAATAAAATTCCAACATACCATTACTTTTTATAATTTCAGCATTCATTTCAGATCACCAGTTTCAATCTCCATTGAGACTTGAGCAGTTCATTTTGCACAATCACTGATGCAGCCAAGTCTTAGAAATATTCAAAAGTTATGAGTCAATGTCCACTGTGCACTGTCAATTTCAAACTGTTTGGAAACATAAAAGGGGATGGTTAACTTTTATTATCGTTTCCTCCCCCGTGCAGCCCAGCTCATACAGCCGTTGTACGCTGCCAGTAACAGAGAGTTAATGGCTCTCCACCTGGCCATACGCCACTTCCAGTCCTGCCTGAAAGGGCGCACCTTCACTGTGTTCGTGGACCACAAGCCGCTAACGTACTTAATGTACTTTATCTTCCTGGAAGATAAAATAAAGCGGAATTTGGCGAATTAGCAGAAAATCACATCCCTGAGAACACGCTGCCATGAATTTTTGAAAAAGCATACAACGAGCCATTTGATTGGTCCAATCGTTTGCAACTATCAAATCGCAGGGCTGTCAAGCTACTGCAATACAGCAGTAGTTTGAACACAACACATCCGGGTTATCGCAGGAGACGACTTCTGGGGAAGCGCCGAGCGCTTATGTAATCGTGTTGATTTTCGCTAAAATAGGTAACAATAAGGTACCTTACCCCCCCTAAAATTTTCTCAACGGATTTAGACAATTCACAGAAATGATCAATTTGAAAATAAATCGGCGGAAATCCGCGGATCGGCGGAAAATTGCCATCCCTGCATTCCTCTCTGCTGCTGCTGGTGATTGAGAAGCCCAGTCCATAAAACAGATCGCAGCCCATCACATTTGACTTACTCTCGGTCACCACAAACTATATATTGGACACCACCGCTGTCTTGTACCTCACCGTCAGCTCCAGCGAACCCACAATGGACAGCCTATTACCGCCATACCCACAAAACGGCGTCGTCAGGTCTCTCACACGATGGTAGGGGAAATACCTCTTCACAGTACACCAGTTCAACACAGAACTCACTGCGCCCGTGTCCACCAACAACGGCATGTCCTCGCCATCCAACGTAACTGTCAAATATGTACGGCCATCTGTGCTTGGGGATATGGTGTGAATAACCGTAGGAGTCATGGCGGGGGAATCCACTTCACGTCGTTGCTCCCCTCGCTCAAATCTTTTACAGGCCCTGGTGAAATGATGTAGGAGCCCACACTTGCCACAGTGTTTACATTTTGCTGGACACTCTCTCGCCTTGTACCGATACTTGGTAGACTCGCAGCCAAAACACCTTGGTGGCCCCGTGGTGGACCTAATTTTTATAGCGGTAGCGTATTCTTCTTTGTCTTCCACGCTGTCATCACTATCCGGGTCTACAGCCTGCACCACTGATTGTGAGTCAGGTTGCCCCAGCGCTGTTCTCTCACCATGGTCCCGTGACAGTTTATCTGCTGCCTCAAACTGCTGGGCTATCTCTACAGCTTTGGCCAATGTCAGCTCACCGGAATGGGTAAGGAGTCTTGACCGTGCTGCTGCACACAACGTGTGCTCCGCCAACTGATAGTGGACCATTTCTTCCTCCAAGGTCCCAAACTGGCAACCCCCAGCCAGTTGGCGCAGGTCAGCAACATACTGCTGCACCGACTCTCCAGCCCGTTGGCGGCGCTGTCAGAACTGGATCCTCCGGACTATGACGTTTTCCAGGGCGCGAAAGTAGCTCGCCATTAGCCCAACCACGTCCTTAAAACTGTTGCTCACTCTCAGTGTGCTAAGAATGCGTTGTTCCTCCATGCCAAGATTATGGAGCAGTATTGCTCACACACGCAATTTCTCCAACTCACCGAGGTTCAATGCCACCAGATAATTCTCAAAAACCACCTCTCTTATGGCACCGGCGGCTCACCAGGAAGCTCCAGAAATGGCTGAATGCCCGAAATACCTTTATCCATACTTTTATCCTCATCGCCAAATGTTATGTCTATAATCTGTAATCTAATGACAAGGCTGGAGGTGCAATAGAACTCAACTTTATTGTGTGACTCACAGACACCAGGCGCTACCCTACATGCAGAGGCAAAGGTCAAAAGAGACCGTGCCTCTTCCACATTGGCCTTTTATACTCAGGGTGGTGGCAGAACCGGAAAGGTGGAGCCACCACCCTCATCACACAATAACACATCATATTCATATATGACACCATCCTTAGAAGCTTTTCTCTATTTAGCTTGTTTCTATGCCCCACGTAGGAGATTATGCAACCCCTTAGATATGCCTTAAGAGTCTCCCACAGTAAGCATGGGGAGGTCTCTGGGGTGTCATTGGCTTCAAAAAATATCTTCACTTGTGTGAGACGATAATCACAGAATTTAGGGTCGTTAACAAGATGAGGGTCCATCTTCCATAAAGGCCGAGAGGTTTGCAGGCCATTTAAATTGAGCTTAAATGTAAGCGGGCTGTGATCTGAAATCAAGATATCACCGTAATGGGGGTTATCAATACAAGCCATCAATTTAGAGTCTATGAGAAAGTAGTCAATACGAGTATAGACATTATGTACATGTGAGTGAAATGAATAGTCTCGTTCAGAGGTGTGGAAAAATCTCCAAACATCAGATAGAGTCGAATTGTTAATATATGCATTTAAAAAGTCCCTTGTATTGGAGAGTGATAGCTGTTTTTTGGAGGAAGTATCCATATAAGGGTCTAGCATACAGTTGAAGTCTCCTCCAATTATAAGATTGTGATACATCTGTTATTAGGGAGAACACTTTCCTAAAGAAAGCTGGATGATCAAAATTCGGACCGTAAACATTCACCAAAGTAACTGGGATAGAGTGAATTTCCCCAGAAACAATAAGGTAATGCCCCTCTACATCTGTTATTATTAAACGATGTTTAAATGCCAGACCCTTACAAATTAAAATAGCTACACCCCTTGCTTTGGTAAAAAAAGAAGAGTGATACATTTGTCCAATCCATCTGCTTTTTAGCCTGGCTTGGGAGCTGTTCTTTAAGTGTGTTTCTTGGGATTTAAGATGGGCTAGTACTTTACCCCTTTTAACTGGATGGTTCAGCCCTTTTACATTCCAGGTGACACAAGTAAGGCCTCCTCATCTATTACCATGATCTAGATCTGTGTCCTGCATTAGAGAAATAACACCTGACAAAAAACACAGTGCGACTCCATAAGGGAGATTAAAAAACAGAGTAACAATAACAGTAACGCAAAACAAATAATGTGAAGAAACAAACATCCAAACTCCCTATAACCTATGCATTGACCTAGTGTCAACCTTCCAGTAAATAAAGTGTAAAGTAGCTCTACAGCCATTTAAGGTTTACAGAAACAAAGTGAACAGGCCTGCATCAATTTAGAACAGTAAAGCAAAATGACCTTAGAGCATAAAGTTTGAGCTCTGAGCAATATATGGTTGAGCAAAATAGAAAGGAAAGGGGACAGGTCTATTTTCGAGGCGAGGCAACGAGCTGAACGACACAAGACTTTATTCTCTCTCCAACAACATAACAGCAAAGCAGCCAGCCCAGGTCTCTGTGCATTCCCCTTTTATATCTTTAATTCCATGCATCGAGACCCGGAACTTCCGACCATCATACATTGTTGTTTAACAAAGGAATGTGTGGCACATTAACATAACATACACCAGCGCCGCTTTCACACCTTTCTTCTCTCCGCGGCTCCAGTAATTCTTCCTCTCCCCGGGGGGTGCATAGACCTAGCTGTCCCATCTGATACCCCCCGATGACACCTCCTCCTTCAGTCCATCGTTCTCCCCTTCCCCTAGCCTTCTCTGAGTGGAGAAAACCCTCACATCATGCCCCCACACAGCCCCCCCCAAACACCGAGAAGGGGCACTAACCCCCCATCCTTTGGGCTAGAGCCAGCGCCCATAGCAGCTGTAGCGGGGGGGTTGCCAATTCAGTAGAACCGTCCTGCTGGTGAGGTGTACCGGAGGGCATGTCAGTCTGTGCGGAAGGAGGGGAAATGCATCAGCTTCACGAGCACAGGTCCCTGCCAAGGGATCACCGACTTGCGAAGCCACGAATGGTGGACATTCGCGCCAGGGTCCGGTGCGCCTCATGCCTGCCGAAAACAAAACCGGCCTTCTGCAAGCTTCTTGGGACGAATGTGCAAGGAAAACAATGGTGGGCTGGGCCAGGTCACTCCCAGCCTCTGTCTGTGTAAAAATGCGCGGGCGGATCAGCCTCGGGTGTGGGGTTTTCTGGTAGAAACTCTCCGGGGATCAGCGGCGGCTGAGAAAAAAACGAGTTCTGCTGGGGAGGCTGCCAAATCCTCCTTAGGTGCGGAGCGCAGCCCTAAAAGAACCCAGGGCCTGTGGTCGACCCAATTTGCGTCCGTGAGCATACCGTCCGTGTCCGCTCACCAAATGTCCTGATGGTGGATCCGTTGGCAGCTGTAAGCTTGGGACCACTGCTCCCTGCCCCCCTGTCTGCGTTGACTGGCAGGATGAGGCTCTTCTGGGAGTCAGAGTCCACCAGAGACCATCTCCCTGAATGTGTGTCTGTGACATACAGCAGCTTGTTTCTGTCTCCAGCAGTCGCAGCTGCTACTGACTGCTGGCCGTGCCATTTCCCAACTTCTTGCATTGGCATGGCAGCATGCATTGCTGGGCGTTTGAGCCAAAATGGCGATGATAGAAGCAGATTGCCCCATTCCTGCGTCTCCTAACATCTGCTCCGGCTACCACCAACGGCTCCCCGAGCTCGCTGGAATCCCTCCTGGATGCCGGCGGCTCCTGGAGCAGGCTTGTCGTCTGTTGCGTGGCACGTGTGTCTGGCGCCGCAACCACGTAGTAGTATTTTGTGCCATCCTTTGTTATCCTGCAGAGTACGAACTGGGCTTCTATGTGCAAAAACCGCTGTTGGGTCATGAAGCCAGAAAACCGGGAGCTAGACTGAAGCAACGCATGCAGCACTGGTGCTCTTCCTCCATGTAGTCTCCGGGGTGGTGCTCAGCTCGCTCTCCATGGCACATCTTAGGGTCACCAGTGTGGAGAAAGGAATAGGCGAGGCAACGAGCTGAACGACACAAAACTTTATTCTCTCTCCAACAACATAACAGCAAAGCAGCCAGCCCCGGTCTCTGTGCATTCCCCTTTTAAATCTTTAATTCCATGCATCGAGACCCGGAACTTTCGACCATCAAACATTGTTGTTTAACAAAGGAATGTGTGGCACATTAACATAACATACACCGGCGCCGCTTTCACACCTTTCTTCTTTCCACGGCTCTGGTAATTCCTCCTCTCCCTGGGGGGTGCATAGACCTAACTGTCCCATCTGATACCCCCCGGTGATACCTCCTCTTTTGGTCCATTGTTCTCCCCTTCCCCTTGCCTCCTCTGGGTGGAGAAAACCCCAACACCATGCCCCCACTGTTATGCATGGAAATGTTGGTATTAGTAAGATAGTGGCCGGGTTGGACAGGGAATAGGCAGAGGTGGCGAACTACCGGTTTCCGGTGGTGTCACCACCCAGGGTATAAAGGATGAGGGCGGAAGAGGCTAGTCCTCTTTCGTCGTTGAACACCTGGCTTGCTGGAAAGTGCTGATCATCTGTGGGTATTTGTCACCGTGGTTACTATAATAAAGCTCCATTAATAGTGACTACGCTCTGCTCATTATTGCCTGAATATGGACACAACATTTGGTGACGAGGTGAAAGCGGTTATGGAGAGGTCAGTTGCTAACTTTTGGCCTTTTCTGGAAACCCTGGGTGAGCCGCCTGTGCCTTGGCCTAGGTGGTTTGCTGCATTTACAAATTATCTGGTGGCTTTGAACCTCGGCAAACTCGAGAAGCTTCGTGCGAGGGCTGTCCTGGCTCATAATTTGGGCATGGAGGGGCAGAGGATTTTGGAAACGTTAGGAGGAGCCGATAGCTTTGATGAAGTAGTAGAGCTAATGGCGCACTATTTTCGCACCCCGGAAAATGTCACTGTTCAACGCATTCAGTTCCAACAGGGCCGCCAGCGGTTGGGAAAACCGGTGAGAAGATTCATCGCAGACCCCCGTGAGCTGGCGAGGGAATGCAATTTTGGAAACCTGGAAGATGAGATGATACGGGACCAGCTTGCAGAGCATGTTCGCTGCCCTGCCACCCGGTCCAGACTTCTGACCCACTCAGGTCAGCTGATGTTGACCGTCGCTATCGAGCTCGCTCAGCAAGTCAAGGCAGCTGAGGCAATACCAAGGGGCCTTAGTGCAGGAGCCAAACCGACCCAGGATGAGCCTCGTTTTAAGGCGCTGTCATTGGACCCTGGTGACGAAGATAGCGGAGAGGACGGGTATGCCTCCATGGTGAAGATAAGGTCCGCCCCAGGAACGCCGCGTTGTTATGGCTGTGGGTCCCCAAAACACCATTATAAGACCAGAGAATGTCCGGCGAAGGGCAAGCGTTGTGGGAAGTGTGGGCTGTTGAACCACTTTGCCAGAGCATGCATTAACTTTGAGCATAGGGGCCGACAGCGTGAGGCGGGTCCCTCGCAGAAGGCTCCCACGATCGTCCGTGTGGTTTCCCTGGAAACTACGGGATGGATCGGCTGTGAAGTGTTGCTAGATGGCGTCGAGGTTCCTCTGTTGGTGGATACGGGAGCTGTGATCTCCGTGCTGAACCTGACGACCATGAAGAATTTATTTCCCCACCATCAGATCCAGGAACAGCAAAGCCCCTATTATGGATATGGCATGAACAATTTGGCCATCCTAGGATTTGGCCATCCTAGGATCATGTTCTTTGACTTCTCCAGTGCTTTCAACACCATCCAACCAATGATCCTGAAGGACAAGCTGCTGCGCGCAGGGGTGGACCAGCACCTGTCATCATGGATCCAGGACTACCTCACGAACCGGCCTCAGTTTGTGAGAACCCGGGACTGTGTTTCCGACACGATCATCAGTAGCACGGGGGCCCCCCAGGGAACGGTGCTGGCTCCCTTCCTGTTCACTCTTTATACTGCGGACTTCTCACACAACACAACACATTGCCATCTACAGAAGTTCTCTGATGACTCTGCGATCGTTGGTCTCATCTCCAGCGGAGATGAAGCTGAGTACAGAGGGCTTATCCAGGACTTTGTGGACTGGTGCCATCGGAACTGCCTCCAGATCAACGCAAGGAAAACTAAGGAGCTGGTGGTGGACTGCCGCAGGCATGGGCAGCCCCTCACAGCACCAGTAAATATACAGGGAACAGACATCGAGATGGTGACATCCTACAAGTACCTGGGTATTCATCTGAACAATAAACTAGACTGGTCACACAATACTGACGCACTCTACAAGAAGGGACAGCGCAGGCTGTTCCTGCTGAGGAGACTCAGGTCTTTTGGTGTACAAGGGGCGCTGCTGAAGTCATTCTATGACACGGTGGTGGCATCAGCCATCACTTTTGGAGTGGTCTGCTGGGGCAGTGGCATCACTGCAGCCGATAGGAAGAGACTGAACAAACTGATTAAGAAAGCTAGCTCTGTCCTGGGGCAACGCCTTGATCCAATGGAGGAGATAGGAGAGAGAAGGACGGTGGCTAAACTGTCATCTCTGCTGGAGTCCGAGTTCCACCCTATGCAGGACATACTGGATGCACTGAGGAGCTCATTTAGCAGCAGACTACATCATCCCAGGTGCACAACCGAGAGGTTTCGTAGGTCCTTCCTACCAACGGCTGTCAGACTGTACAACCTAAGCAGGGCTGCTCGCAGAGATAGCAAAAAGACGTAACAAACTAATAGTTTTTTTTGAATGCAAAAGATGCAATAGACTTACACAATGGTCCTCTCCGGCATACAACTAGGAACATACCGGTCGCTATGGAGGGTGAGAATATGTATGGGCACATAATCATACCATGTAGGATAACTAAATAGACGGTTATGCTGTTTCATCCCACCTAGCAACAATGCTCTGCACTGTGTGTGTTTATATATTTACATATTTATTCCATCTAGCTACAATGCTCAGCACTGGGTGTGTTTATATTTATATATCTATATATTTATTCCATCTAGCTACAATGCTCAGCACTGGGTGTGTTTATATTTATATATCTATATATTTATTCCATCTAGCTACATTGCTCCGCACTGTGTGTGTTTATATACTTGCATATTTATTCCACCTAGCTGCAATGCTCCGTACTGTGGGTGTTTATATATTTACATATTTATTCCATCTAGCTACAATGCTCTGCACTGTGTTCATATATTCATATATTTATTCCATCCAGCTACAATGCTCTGCACTGTGTGTCTGTGTGTGTGTGTGTGTATATATATATTTTATAGTAATATGTACATATGTATATTAGCTGCTCTTGCTTGCTTGTTTTTTTTTTTTTTGTTTTGTTTTTTTTTTTTCTTGCCTTCTGATTGTTGCTCTGAGTGTTGCTATCCCTGTGCTGTTGCAATCCTGGAATTTCCCCGTTGTGGGACTAATAAAGGCTTATCTTATCTTATCTTATTTGTGGAGATGGAAGCGAGACATAGAACTGTAGTGGTGCCGATGGCCTGCATCTACATCACTGCTGAGGGAGCCAACATAATGGAGCGTAACTTATTCTATGGACTGGGTTTCTCCATCGCAAATGTCACCAGTGAGGAGTGGTCGGGCTGTGGGTTATAGGGCCGATCCGCTCCAGTGGTGGAGAATAGGGAGGTGTGGGACCCGGACTGGCTGGATACCACAGGTGGAGTGCATGCTTGGCGCCACCCAACGCCGCCCCAGGATGGACCCGATGCCAGTGTCCATGTTACCCTTGATATGGGAACTAGATGGCACGCCGGGACCCCCAGGGTGGCCAATAAGGATGAGGTGTCTGTGCTGAGAACTGAGGGGGCAAGACCAGAGAGCGCAGTGCTGAAGCGCTCCAAATGACGGCCTGCCAAGAGAACTTCGAACCGGACCCGCAAGCCGACCAGTTTCATGAAGGAGGCCTGTCTATACCGGAGTGACCCCAAGAAAAGAGAAACGGCTTCCCTGCAAGTTGGAGACATTGTCCAGCCCAAGGTCGAGGCCCGGATGAGAGGGGATCACGGGTCATGAGTGGCGTGATGATCAGAGGTGGTTCCAGGTGGAGGCTGCCCAGAGCAATGGGTGCTTAGGCCTATCGGACAAGACATGGAGGCACCTGAACGAGCTGCGCTGCGTGGTGGAGAAGAGGAGACAGCGCAGCCCGACCCCAGAGGGCAAGAGATGGAGGCACTCAGGGAGGGAGACATCGAAAGACTGAAGGTGTATTATACATGGGTGTTTTAGTTCCAGCCCAGGTCATGTTGTACATAGTTGACGCTATTGTGTTTGTGCCCCGAATATTATATCTGTTTAAGTAATATGATGGTTTTATGAGACAAGTTTTGTAGCACAAGTAAGAGATTTTATAGTATAATTTGGTAAATTGGATGTGTTGTATGCATTTTAAAGGGGCTCATATACTAAGTGGTTTGAGATTTACACAAAAAGATATATATAAAAAAAGAAAGGAAAAGAAAGTAGAGGAAGAGAAAATTTTGTTGATTTCATAGTAAAATGTGATCACTGAGATGATCGTTTGGCAAATGTATAAGGGAGAAAGATTTGGTCTTATGATGTGAAGCAAAGGAAAAGTAATTGTGTTTCATATTGCCCAACATGCTGCATTGTTTTATGCTGCCCAGATGTGTGGGTGGTTGTGTTGGGGAGAGGGCCACCAATGGTATTGTTGCTGTTAGTTTTACTTGTATTAACTATTGTTTGTTGTGTATGTTGTGGAGCTTTTGGGGGTATTGATTTAATTAGAAACTTTCTTTATTTTGGACTATTCTAGGATGTGGCGGCAGAATAACCCACCTAGCTGTGCAGGGGGCACTGGTAGTCTACCCAGCCCCCCGGCCTTGGTTGTGTGAATGGATAGGTTTGTTTATTTTGTACATAAAGTTTTATATGTTAGTGTGTGACTCGGGTTACAAATTGGGGTTGGTCAATCTGTGTGCATGATTTTTTTTGAAGGGGGGGGAGTGTTATGTATGGGAATGTTGGTATTAGTAAGATGGCAGCCAAGTTAGATGGGGACTAGGCAGAGGTGGCAAACTACTGGTTTCCGGTGGTGACGTCACCCAGGGTATAAAGGATGGGAGCGGAAGAGGCTAGTCCTCTTTTGTCGTTGAACACCTGGCTTGCTGGAGAGTGCTGATCTTTTGTGGGTATTGTCACTGTGGTTACTATAATAAAGCTCCGTTAATAGTGACTATGCTCTGCTCATCATTGCCTGAATATGGACACAACACCCACAGCACCACCTTTTGCAAGAGGTGGCGGTGACAAGATGGATGTGTCAGTATAAACAAACTAAAAGACTAAATTGCCATTACATATTCTGTAATGGGCTACAATGTGTCATTTTGTAACATTTTTGGTTGGTGGTGTGCCGTGAGATTTTTTTCAATGTAAAAAATGTGCAGTGGCTCAAAAAAGATTGAAATACACTGAAGTAGATGAATGGGGGAAAAAATTAAACCATTACGAAGAATAAAAATTTAAGTAGCATCCATAGGAACAAAGCAAATTTACAACAAAAAATAAATCAAAAACTCCTGACAAAAAAGTTGCAAAATTAAGACAGAAACAGAAACAAATTTATGAGGAAAAAAGTTGCAAATTTACAAAAAAGGTCAAAAATTGTACGATACAAAAGTTCCAGATTTGAGAAAAAAAATTATGTTTTTAATTCCGCCTCTCAAAAAATGTTGACGTGAACTTGTAGCATGGAGCCCCCTAGTGGATGAGGGGGGCCGCTGCATTTGCATACGCTGATTTATAGCCAGAAACAGCTCTGATTTATCTTAAGAAACAGTTTTACTATTTTTCAGGTAACATCAATTCACCTCAGACCAACCTGCTCATACAAGACCCTTATTGGCCCCCTGAAGTGCCGTCTGTCTCTGCTGTCACTGAGTGATGTCTCTTGGGAGCTGTTGCCACAGCGACGGATGAAGGACCAGATAAGAGCGGCTGCACACAATGACCTCCTATTTGAAGCAGCACAGCGCGGGCTACCGATCAAACAGCATCCCCTGTTCATCTCCTGTCTCACAATATGCACTTAATTAGAAAGAGCGTCTGCATCAGTGCCAAACCAGCTGCACGTTTGAAGGCCACTTGGGGATCTATCACCCCGCAGAACAACAAAAACGGCTTCTGTAGCACATATGAAAATAAAATGACACATTTGAAAATGGTGGCCCTTTGGATCAAATACTAGTTAATATATGAGACTAGAATCCACTCATGGGTGGGCAGTAATTAATTACCAGGCCCATTTCTAGCTTTTTGGGTGCCCTATGTTTGGGGGGCCTTAAGCCTTGTTCATGCTACACCTCTGGTGTGCTGAGATGCGGATAAGGCTGGTGTATATGTGGTTGTGTATATATTTAATTTTTTTTTGTCTTCTAGGCCAATCGTTTGACGCATAAGCATTACCGTCATTTGTAGTTTCACCCCAGCCCTATGGGCAGCGCAAATATACTAACATGGCAGTTTGTTCACCGGCTATATAAAACTGAAGGAACTCAAGAGTGACACATCTTTTCTAAAAACAACAACGGCATTGTTTCGAGAAAGAGGAGGAATTATTATTATTTTCAACATTCAGCTCTGCTCAGGTTGCTGCTGCTGCAAAATGATTCATATATGTTTATTCTCCTCTTCCTCTTTATCTTCTTCAGCTATACTTTGACTCTGTATGCAGTAGCACGACCTCTTGAATGGGAGGTTCAATCTTGCACATGCATAGTCAACGCACTCAGGCAACGCGGTCACAAGATTTGGGCTGCACACGGTTAGATGCGGAGGGGCTCCGTGGATCTTAGTGGACTGGAGACAATGACGTAATCTCCGGTGACACAAGCCTCACAATCGAGTGGACATGGACACTAAAGATGCAGCATGAACCCAACTTTATTTTTGGAATGTGAAAGATTTCAAACCCCTTTCTGAACAAAAATGTTAAGAAAATAAACAGGTCATTGCTAGATTAAAAAAAAAAAAACAAAGCAAAACATAGAATAAAAATCCAACCAACGTCCAAGTGAAAGTTGCAAAAAAGTAGCATCCATCATCCATCTTCTACCGCTTTTCTGGAGGTCCGGGTTGTGGCGGTGAAAGTTCAAGCAGAGAAGCCCAGACTTCCCTCTCCCCAGCCACCTGCTCCAGCTCTTCAGACAGGATACCAAGGCGTTCCCAGACCAACTGGGAGACGTAATCTCTCCAGCGAGTCCTGGGTCTGCCCCGGGGTCTCCTCCCAGTGGGACGTGCCCGAAACACCTCAAGTGGGAGGCGTCCAGGATACATCCTGATCAGATGCCCAAACCACCTCAACTGGCTCCTTTCAATGTGGAGGAACAGTCGTTCTACTCTGGGCCTCTCCTGGACGACTGAGCTCCTCATCCTATCTCTAAGGATGAGTCAAGCAATCCTATGAAGAAAGCTCATTTCAGCTGCTTGTATCTCATTCTTTCAGTCATTACCCAAAACTCGTGACCATAGGTGAGGGTGGGAACGTAGATTGACCAGGAAATTGACAGCTTTGCCTTAGAGCTTAACTCCCTCTTCACCACAACGGACCGGTACAACGTCCATATCACTGCAGATGCTGTTCCAATCCATCTGCCAATCTCTCGCTCCATTCTCCCCTCACTCGTGAATAAAACCCCATGATACTTAAACTCCTCCACTTGGGGCAGGAGCTTGTCTCCAACCCGAACAGGACAATCCACCTTTTTCCGGCTGAAGACCATGGACTTGGACTTGGAGGTGTTGATTCTCATCCCAGCCACTTCACACTCAGCGGCAAACCATCCCAGTAAGGCCTGTAGGTAATTGCTGGATGAAGCCAACAGAACAACATCATCTGCAAACAACAGAGATGAGATCCTGTGGTCACCACGTATGACACCCTCCGTTCCCTGGCTGTGCCTAGAAATCCTGTCCATAAAAATTATGAACATGATCGCTGACGCTTGGTGGGTAGCTCAAGCTACCCACCAAGATGTTAGTGCAGTTCTACACAGCCATCATCGAGTCCATCCTCACCACCTCCATAACCGTGTGGTACGCAGGAGCCACTGCCAGGGACAGACTAAGGCTGCAGCGCGTCGTGCGCACTGCTGAGAAGGTGATCGGCTGCAAGCTCCCATCTCTCCAGGATCTGTACATCTCCAGGACCCGGAGGCGTGCTGGCCGGATCATAGCCGATCCCTCACACCCTGGTCACGTACTGTTTGCCCCCCTCCCCTCTGGTAGAAGACTTCGGTCCATCCAGACTAAATCCTCCTGTCACATGAACAGCTTCTTCCCCTCTGCCATCAGACTGCTGAACACTGAGTGACTTATTGACTCTCGTGCACTATGTACAGCAGCTCAACCAGACTCATGTCAATCATCACTGTTTTCTTCCTGCATTACCGACTGCACTATATAGTTCTCCACAGTATCTGCTGCTCGCTAATATATTTTAACTGCTGATCAGTATCACTTACTCTTATTCTACACTTTATTGCATGTATAGTTTATTTCTTTTATCTTATCATGTTTAATGTTGCAGCATTGCACCGAGACAAATTCCTAGTTTGTGTACTACATGAACAATGGCAATAAACCTGATTCTGATTCTGATTCTGATTCTGACAAAGGGCAGCCCTGGCCGAGTCCAACTCTCACTGGGAATGAGTCCGACCGAGTGTTGGCAATACGGACCAAACTCTCACAACGGCCAGATAGCTCGTAACAACAAGCCCGATACCCCATACTCCTGAAACACCCCCCACAAAAAACCACAAGGGACGTGGTCGAATGCCTTCTCCAAGTCCACAAAACACATGTAAACTGGTTGGGCAAACTCCCACGAACCTTCGAGGATTCTTGAGAGGGTAAAGAGTTGGTCCGATGTGCCACGGCGAGGACAAAAACCACATTGCTCCTCCTGAATCCGAGGTTCAACCATCGACCGGACTCTCCTCTCCAGTACCTTGGCATGTACCTTCCCAGGGAGGCTGAGGAGTGTGATCCCTTTAAAGTTGAAGCACACCCTCCGGTCCCCTTTCTTGAAGAGAGGAACCACTACCCCGGTTTGCCATGCCAAAGGCACTGTCCCCAACCTCCACGCAATGTTGCAGAGGCGTATCAACCATGACAGCCCTACAACATCCAGGGTCTTGACGTACTCAGGGCGAAGCTCATCCACCCCTGGGGCCCAGCCACCAAGGAGCTTTTTAACCACCTTGGCGACCTCAGCCCCTGTGATGGGCAAGTCGTCCCCCTCGTCCACAAGCCCCGCTTCCTCTGTGGAAAGCATGTCAGTGGGATTGAGGAGATCCTTGAAGTATTCCTTCCACTGCCCGATGATAATCCCAGTTGAAGTCAGCAGCACCCCCATCCGCACCATACACAGTGTGGACAGGTAGCTTCTTCCCCTCCTGAGCTGCCAGACAGTTTGCCAGAATGTCTTCGAGGCCGACTGAAAGTCTTGTTCCATGGCCTCACCGAACTCCTCCCACACCCGAGTTTTTGCTTCAGCAACCACCCGAGCTGCACTCCACTTGGCCTGCTGGTACACCTCAGCTGCTTTGGGAGTCCCACAAGCCAACCAAGCTCGATAGGAGTCCTTCTTCAGCTTAATGGCCCCCCTCACCACTGGCGTCCACCACTTGGTTCGAGGGTTGTCACCACAAGATACATTGACGACCTTGCGGCCACAGCTCTGGGCAGCTGCTTCAACAATGGAGGTGGAGAACATGGCCCTTTCAGACTCCATGTCTCCAGACTCCCTCAGAATGTGGTCGAAGTTCTTCCGGAGGTGGGAGTTGAAGACCTCCTGGACAGAGGCCTCAGCCAGACTACCATGTCTGAATGGCATCCTCTCCTGCCATCGGATCCAACTCACCACCAGGTAGTGATCAGTTGACAGCTCTGCACCTCTCATTACCCAAGTGTCCAAGACATACGGTTGCAGGTCTGATGACACAATAACAAAATCAATTATCGACCTGTGACCTAGGGTGTCCTGGTGCAAGGTGCACATATGGACACCCTTATGCTTGAACATGGTGTTTGTTATGGACAAACTGTGGTTAGCACAAAAGTCCAATAACTGAATACCACTCGGGTTCAGATCGGGCAGGCCGTTCCTCCCAATAACCCCCCTCCAGGTTTCACTGTCGCTGCCCACATGTGCACTGAAGTCCTCCAGTAGGACAATGGAGTCTCCAAGAGGGCCACCCTCCAGCACCCCAGTCAGAGACTCCAAAAAGTGTGGGTACTCGGAACCATTATTTGGTGCATAAGCACAAATGATGTTCAGGACCCATTTCCCAATCTGAAGGTGCAGGGAAACAACCTGTCACGAACTGAGCCCGTGTTTCCTGTGGGTTCAGTTCTGATCGTTCTTAGTGGCTCAGGCATTGGGTTTATCATGTGTTGTTATGTTTTGATTTCTTGTTGTTTTCATGTTTGTGTATTGTTTCTTTCTATGCCTGTAGCTGCTGCTCTGGCCAGCGACTGTTGGGCAGCTGTTTGACCCACTTTCTGGTGGGTGCTGTCTAACATTCGCCGGTCCGACCACACCCCCCCTCTCTCTGACAGTCAGCTGTGCGCCCTGGTAATCATCTTTCCCGCACTTCGCCCAGGTGTTGCCAATTTGTCACGCCAGCGGTGTTTGTGCTTAGGCAGCTCTTTGCCAGTCAAACATCGCTGGACCATTGTACGGGTTCACACGGTCATTTTCCACTGTGTAACCATCACGTCGGTGAAGGACTGCTTGTATGTGCTCACTAGGACACTTGGATTACTCAGACTGCTCCGGTGCTGTGAGTAATACTGTTAGCGTTTCTGTGTGCAGTTGTGCTGCTACGCTTTATTGGTAGCATTTCCTTGTGCGGCACAACTGCTACACTTTGGCACAGCTGCCCAGTTTATTCTCCCCGCCCTGTCGAGAGTCCTGGAAGACTCTAAGTTTACCCAAGCTGTCTTGTCATTTTGTATTGTCTATTTTTGTATCAATAGATGTGTGTTTGGTGTAACCCTGCACTTAAGTCCATTCTTCCTTCTCCGTGCGCTTTTCCACAGTGTACAGGGAGTTTATGACACAACCCTTTCATCCACCGGGGAAAACTCCAATATAGAGGCAGCAAGGTGGGGGGATACAAGAATACCCACACCTGCTCATCGCCTCTCGCCTGGGGAAACTCCAGAGTAGGCCAAGTTCCAGCCCCTCTCCAGGAGACTGGTTCCAGAACCAGAGCTGTGTGTTGAGGTGAGGCCGACTATATCTAACCAGTATCTCTCAACCTCATGCACCAGCTCAGGCTTCTTCCCCACCAGAGAGGTGACATTCCATGTCCCAAAAGCCAGTTTAGGAAGCCTGGGATCAGACCGCCAAGGTCTCTGCCTTCGACCGCCACCTGATCCACATTGCAGCGGATCCCCATGGTCCCTCCTGCAGGTGGTGAGCCCACTGGAGGGGGGACCCATGTAACTCCTTCAGGCTGAGGCCGGCCGGGTCCCATGGGCAGAAACCCGGCCACCAGGCCCTAGCCATCGAGCCCCTCCCCCAGGCCTGGCTCCAGGATGGGACCTTGGTAACCCCATACTGGGCGGGGTACACTGAATCCTTGTTGTAACATTCATCATGAGAGTTTGTTGGATCATTCTTAGTCTGGCCCTTTACCCAGGGTCAGACTGCAGATGCTGCTCCAAGCCGTCTGTCAATCTCTTTTTAAATCAGGCCATACCTGATTTAAAATGTAGCAAATTTACAAAAAAAAGACAAATTTCTGAAGAAAAAAGAATATGAAAATTTACAAGAAAAAGTCACAAATTTGCAAAAAAAAAAAGTTGCATATTTACAAGATAAGATGGCAGATTTGTGAAAATCAGAAATTTATGAGAAAAAAATCAAATATTTATGAAAAAATAGCAAAATAATGAGGGGAAAGGTTGCAAATTCATGATAAAAATAAAATAAATTTAAATAAATGAACCCTAATTTTATTTCTTTCCCTGAAAATGTTGAAGTGGACTTGGATCTGGAGGACTCCCCTAGTGCCTGAGTGGATCTGTTGCATTTGCGTACTTGGCAGTATAGTATGAATTTCACTGGTGGTATATAACCATTAAAGCCATTTCTGTGGTGATAGCCTTGCAGTGGTGGTTACTATGATTTGTCTCTGCGTGAGGCAGATTGAGGTCCAGGTCCAGACTTGCTTTAAAGAGGCAGGAGCACAGTGGAGTCAGCAGGTGTTGCTCAGAGAGGAGCGTCTCCTCACAGCAGGACATGACAGCAGCAGCATGTACTGCTCTACAGGCACACAGAGAACAGAAACACGTTGACACTGCTGCCTATCAAGACATCAGAAATTTTATTTATTTATATATATGTATAATTTTTAAATAATCACTATTAAATAGATATAATAAACATAGTCCAAATTGACAATCAGCTGTTTCTATAGGCCACATTCACGTGACATCACCACTCATGTGACTTTGTTTATTTGCCATTTTAAGTATCACTCTACAGGAGTTCCCTGGCTGTGGTGTCCACTGTGTGCATAAAAAAATGCTCCAAACCTGTTTTCTTGGGCACTTCACAGGTGCTCTTAAAAATGTCTCGGTGCTGTATTCTAGCAACTACTTGACTTGTTACTCAAAGCTTGCCGTCAGGGTAGGGCTGTGCAATATGGCAAAAATTTCATATCACAATATAAGTCATCTTAAATCACGATAACGATATATATCATGATATACATTTTCTGTAAATTCTACAGTTTAGATAATCACATAAAAAGGACCATGTCTTTTTTTTAAACTTTTTTACAGTACATGTATTGTTTTCCCTCATAATTTTTCAGTGTTGTTATAAAATAGTTTTGTAATGTGCAGCTGAGACTTGATTCTTATAAATTTCAGGTTTTTCTTCTAAATCATATACAGTGGGGCAAAAAAGTATTTAGTCAGCCACCAATTGTGCAAGTTCTCCCACTTAAAAGATGAGAGAGGTCTCCAATTTTCATCATAGGTATACCTCAACTATGAGAGACAAAATGAGAAAAAAAAATCCAGAAAATCACATTGAAGGATTTTTTTTTTTTTATTTAAGTTTTTGTAAAGGGTATACAGGTCGTTACAGCAATGCATTGTTTACATTTTCATCACATGTTCCCTTATTTTCTGATATCTGACAACATTGGAAGAATAATTATTACAACACCCCCTTTTTTTTAAAGTGAAAGAAAAAGTGAAATTAAAGAGAATAAAATTAAACAAACAAACAAAACAGCAAAAAACAAACAAAAAGAAAAAATAAGTAAATAAAGGTAAAAGAGCATCTGAGTAGCGTTGGAACAAAGAGCGGAACCATTATTGAAATGGTATTTGTCAAAGATTAGATCTAATGGAAGACACATATGCGATCCAGGGTTGCCAAAAGTTCATGAACCCATCCATGTCCTGTCTCAGTGCAAATGTCAACTTTTCCATCGAGTAAATGTCTTGGATCACGTTAATCCAATCTTCAGGTGTAGGACAATCCTTCAACATCCATTTTTTAGTTAGAGCTTTTTTACTTGCCAATATTAAAACATTGAATAAGTATTTTTCTCCTCGTCTTTCCAATGAGTCCGGTAGTAGGCCCAAATACAAAGTTACAAAAGAAAAGGGAACTGTAATTTTAAATATTTTCCCCAATATTGTCTGTACATTGGTCCAATATTGGTGGATAACTGGGCATGACCAAAACACATGAAAATGATTTGCAGTCTTTTCACCACACAAGCGCCAAACAGTTCAATCCCTTATGGGTAAATTTGTTTTGTGCAGGTGTTCTGAAAAATCTTACCAAGTTTTTCCATCCAAATTCTCTCCATTGCAGGGATGAGGTACTTTTCCATTGCTGTTTATTTAGCTTTTCCCATATTTCCGGTTGTAAAGTGAAATTCCCCTCTTTTCCCCATCTCTCTTTTATATATGATGTGTTGTCTCCTTTTAAGTCTTGAAGACCTTGGTATATTTTAGAATTGTATCTGATCCCTGGGATCCCTTTATATGCCATTAAGAAGACCTTCAGAACACCTGACTGGGCCCTTTCCAAATCCTTCTTTTTAAGTATATTGTTTATGTGGCGTCTAAGCTGGAAGAACCTGTAAAGGTCTTGATTTATTAGACCTTGTTTTTTCAAATCTTCAAAACTTCTTAAAATTTTCCCTTTAAAAAAATCGTAATATTTTATCAGCCCTTTCTCCTTCCACTTTTTAAATCTGGTGTCTGTTTTATTAGGAGTAAAGTCTTGATCATAGGCAATCCATTGCAGAAGTCGATAGGGCTCTTTAGTTTGATTCTCTCTGACTATCTTAAACCAAATTTTTAGCGGGGTCTCTATCCACGGGTTATTCAAAAGTTTAGGTAAGGCATTGTTCCCTATTATCGCCTGTAGGGGGATGTCACTTGTTATTTGGCATTCCATCTCCTTCCATTGTGCAGTGTAGACTGGGTTACATATCTCTACTAAAGTTTTAATTTGTGCGGCTTTAAAGTAGTCCCTGATATTTGGCAGCACGAGCCCACCTTTGTCTTTGTTTAGCTGTAAGGTTCTATATCTGATTCTAGGTCTCTTGCCCTGCCATATGAATCTTGAGATCCTTCTGTCCAGCTCCTGCCATGTTTTTTTGGGAGGTTCTACCGGTATTGTTTGGAAAAGGTATAGAAGACGTGGAAGTATATTCATTTTGACTGCTTCAGTTCTTTGTGCAGTACCCAAGAATGGTATCATATTCCATCTTGCTAGGTCAGATTTTATTTTTGTCACCAGTGGATCATAGTTTAGTGATATAATTTTGTTGAGTTGTTTCGGGATATTGACCCCCAGATATTTCATAGATTCCGACTCCCAGTTAGTTTTGAGTTTGCTTAGTGAATAATGATTCGGGTCATAGTTGAATGTTAAAACTTGGGTTTTATGCATGTTTAATTTGTACCCCGATAAATCTCCATACTCTGAAAAAACTGAGGTTAGTTCTGGTAAAGAAGTGTCCGGCTGCCCTAGGTATATTAAAATGTCATCAGCAAAGAGTGCTATTTTATGTTCCTTCTGACCAAGTGTAATACCTTGAATTTTTTGATTTTGTCTTATCCATTGGCTCAGAGGTTCTATGAAGATTGCAAAGAGCAGTGGAGACAGGGGGCAGCCCTGACGACATCCTCTTTCCAGCTCAAAAGATGATGATAAATTACCGTTAATCCTTATTTTAGCTGTTGGTTTTTTATATAATGCCTGTATAGTTCTAATGAAGTTGTTATGAAAATTGAAACTGGATAAGATTCTATATAGAAAAGACCAGTCAACCGAATCGAATGCTTTTTCAGCATCTAATCCCAATATGACTGCATTTAAGTTATATTTTTTTATATGATGAATTATGTGTAAAGTGCGTCTAATGTTGTCTTGTGTCTGTCTTTGTCTTATAAAACCTGTTTGGTCTAAATGAATTAGGTCTGTCAGTATATTTTCTAACCTTTTGGCAAGGATAATGGTAAAAAGCTTATAGTCCTGATTTAATACACTGATTGGTCTGTAGTTGGAGCACTCTAGTTTATCCTTTTCAGGTTTAGGTATGACTGCAATGACCCCTTCTCTCCAGGAGGGGGGGATTTCCCCTGTGTGGAGGACATAATTAAATGTTTTCAGGAGGAGAGGAGATAGTTGCTGTTTAAAGGTTTTGTACCACTCTGCTGTATAGCCATCTGCTCCTGGGGATTTGTTAGCTTTAAGCTTCATAATTCCTTTTTCCAATTCTTTAGGTTGTATTTCTGACAGTAGTGTTTTATTTTGTGACTCCGTAAGTTGGGGGAGGTTTAATGTGTTAAGGAATGCCTCGGATGCGTTTTTATGTTTTTTGTGGGAGTATAAGTTCTTATAGTAATTCTCAAAGCTTTTAAGAATATCCTGAATTCTGAATTTTATTTCCTTTGATACTGGGTCTCTGATTTTGTAGATTGCTCTTTCTGTTTGTTGTTTCCTCAATTTATAGGCTAGCAATTTTGCTGATTTACTGCCTGCTTCATAGTATTTTTGTTTCAAAAATGTAAGTTTCTTCTGGATTTCTATTGTGTAGATCTCATTTATTTGGTTTTTAATTTCCTTAATCTTGAGCGAGTCAGTAGAATGAGTGTTGCCTTTGTGTTCTTTTTCTAGGTTCTTAAGTTCTGACTCTAATGTGGATAGTTTTTCTTGTCTTAGTTTCTTTTGGGTTGCCAGTTTTGCAATAATCTTTCCTCTTATTACAGCTTTGCATGCATCCCACAGTATTAAAGGGGATACTTCTCCATTATCGTTTTCTTCCAAATATCTGAGAATATCTGATTCCAATTCATCTTTCAATGGTCCTTTCAGGACATTTGAATTTAACCTCCAAGAAAATGTATTATTTGTGTATTTTTGGATATTTAAGTCCATGTAGATTGGACTGTGGTCAGAGAGATCCATCAGTCCTATTTTACATGTTTCTACTCTTCCAATGTCTCTATTAAACATAAAAAAATAGTCAATCCTTGAGTAAGATGAATGTGGAGTTGAGTAAAATGTATAGTCTTTTACACTGGGGTTGAGTTCCCTCCACACATCACAGATTCCCATTTCTTTTAGTAGCATCCGAGTCTTCCTGCTTTGGGTGTTATTTTGATGTGGAGAATTACCAGAAGCATCCCAGTATGGATTCAGTCTAAGAATGAAGTCCCCACCACATATCACTAAACCTTGAGCTTTAGTTATCATTAGGTCAAATACATTTTTATAAAATTTCCAGTTAGCCCCTGGGGGTGCATACACATTCAGCAGGGTGATATCTTCTCCCTCTAGCCGCCCAGTTACCAAACTGTATCTCCCTTCTTTATCTTTGTGTTCTGATTTTTTTTTCAAATGTAATTTTGGTAGATATCAATGTCGCTACTCCCCTCCTCCTCCCTGACTTATATGAAGATGAAGAGATCATTTTAAACCCTTGTCTACTGAGTTTAGTGTGCTCCACATCTGTTAGGTGGGTTTCTTGTAAAAATATTATTCCTGCTTTGTCTTTTTTCATTTTGCCTAGAATCTTGGATCTTTTAACTGGATTCAGGATTCCTTTTACATTATATGAAATTATTTTGGTTACACCCTGTTTCTCCATTGTGTTATTTTGTTTAGTATAACTGTGTGGTGGCCCTCTTTTGTGCTACTCAGAAACTGAAAGAACATTAAGAACAAGAAAAACATTAAGAACATAGTGTATAAAACTTTAAAATAAAAAACTGTCAAAAGAACTTCCTGAGCTGAGGTCTTTTTAAAGACCCTGTAAGAGCCTTGATGGAGTGAAGGCTCTGAGGGAAATTCCTCAAACTCTGTTACGTGTTGAGGGCCCTCTCTTACCCCTGTAAGTTGTCCCATGCTTTTAACGTGAGTTTCAGAACCCAATCCGAGCTTGTAATGATTTTTTTTTTCCCTTTATGCCTATACCCTGTGAAATTGTGTGCACCCTCCCACCCCCATCACAGCAAACATTCACGCAAAAACAGTATTTGTTAGTGTGGGGAGAACGTGGATTATTGTCACATTTCTATTTTAACAAGTTTTTTTTTTTTTATTAAAAAGACTTATTTGTTTCAAATATTATGACTGTTCCATGAAATGTTTTACCACATGCTGAATACGCATCTCCTTTAATGTTTGTTACCTTGTATGAGGGGGGTTGGATGTGCAGATTGATTCAAAAAAAAAATGGTCGCTATTCCAACCTGAAAACGGACAGTTTATCCGCAACGCTCTGGCGCTGGGTTTCCCGCTGCTGGCCCGTGGATTTTGAAGGTCTCTGTGTTGTCCATGTTTGAGCTTTGATCTTCTCACTCGGGTCTGCTGCTGGTTTAAATACCGTTACCGGGAGCCCTCTTCTCGCCATGTCAGCTGTTGCTTCTTCCGCTGAATTATAGAGACATGTTTCTTCGCCGTAGAAGACCCTTAACTTCGCAGGAAATGGCATCTGAAAGCGCAGTTTCTTCTCACGTAGTACCTTTTTGGCGTCATTGTATTCCCTGCGTTTTTTAAGGACCTCCGGGGCGTAATCGTGTTCCACGAAGACTTTTCTCTCCTGATGCATAAATCCTTTTTTCTGCCAAGCCAGTCTTACAACCTCTTGTTTTATTTTGAAATTGGAAAATCTTACCAACACCGAACGTGGGGGCGCTTCCGCCGCTGGCTTAGCGGCTAATGAACGATGTGCCTTTTCTATCTTCAAGTCGGTGGTTTGTGGAATATCCAATTTCTCTCTTAGTAAAGATTCCACGCATTCTGCCATTGAGTTAAAACCGTTTTCGGCTCCTTCTATCAGACCATGAATTCTTATATTGTCTCTTCTCTGTCTTCCTTCTTGGTCGGTTAGCTTAGCCTCTATAGATGCTTGTCTTTTGCGTAGGTCCAGCACAGAATCTTCGAGCACTTTTATTCCTTCCTCTGCTTCCAAGATTCGGTTCTCGGCCTGGTCCACTCTGCTGTTTGTCCTTTTTAATTCGTCTCTGAATTCACGAAATTCGGCCAAAACCTCTCGGCGAAATCGTCGTAGCTCTTCAAATAGCGATTTCAAGCTAAACTTTTTGTTAGCTACAACCAGTTCCTCGTCTTCTGAACGGAGATCTTCCAGTTCAGATTCTCCGGCCGATACGTGTCCTGGCCTGGAGAATTTCAGTTTCTTCTGTTTTCCTTTAGACATGATGATTTTGTCTTTTGATTTTCACTTCTCCAAAAATCCGTTAAGTTTGATTTTCAAGGTATTTTCTTGGATTGGGTCTGAGAGCTTCAGTGTTAAGCTGCAGTCGCCATGGCGTCCAGACCGGAAGTCCCATTGAAGGATTTTTAATGAATTAATTGGTAAATTCCTAGGTAAAATAAGTATTTGGTCACCTACAAACAAGCAAGATTTCTGGCTCTCACAGACCTGTAACTTCTTCTTTAAGAGGCTCCTCTGTCCTCCACTCGTTACCTGTATTAATGGCACCTGTTTGAACTCATTATCAGTATAAAAGACACCTGTCCACAACCTCAAACAGTCAGACTCCAAACTCCACTATGGCCAAGACCAAAGAGCTGTCAAAGGACACCAGAAACAAAATTGTAGACCTGCACCAGGCTGGGAAGACTGAATCTGCAATAGGTAAGCAGCTTGGTGTGAAGAAATCAACTGTGGGAGCAATTATTAGAAAATGGAAGACATACAAGACCACTGATAATCTCCCTCGATCTGGGGCTCCACGCAAGATCTCACCCCGTGGGGTCAAAATGATCACAAGAACGGTGAGCAAAAATCCCAGAACCACACGGGGGGACCTAGTGAATGACCTGCAGAGAGCTGGGACCAAAGTAACAAAGACTACCATCAGTAACACACTACGCCGCCAGGGACTCAAATCCTGCAGTGCCAGACGTGTCCCCCTGCTTAAGCCAGTACATGTCCAGGCCCATCTGAAGTTTGCTAGAGAGCATTTGGATGATCCAGAAGAGGATTGGGAGAATGTCATATGGTCAGATGAAACCAAAATAGAACTTTTTGGTAAAAACTCAACTTGTCATGTTTGGAGGAAAAAGAACACCGTACCTACTGTGAAGCATGGGGGTGAAAACATTATACTTTGGGGCTGTTTTTCTGCAAAGGGACCAGGACGACTGATCCGTGTAAAGGAAAGAATGAATGGGGCCATGTATCGTGAGATTTTGAGTGAAAACCTCCTTCCATCAGCAAGGGCATTGAAGATGAAACGTGGCTGGGTCTTTCAGCATGACAATGATCCCAAACACACCGCCCGGGCAACGAAGGAGTGGCTTCGTAAGAAGCATTTCAAGGTCCTGGAGTGGCCTAGCCAGTCTCCAGATCTCAACCGCATAGAAAATCTTTGGAGGGAGTTGAAAGTCCATGTTGCCCAGCGACAGCCCCAAAACATCACTGCTCTAGAGGAGATCTGCATGGAGGAATGGGCCAAAATACCAGCAACAGTGTGTGAAAACCTTGTGAAGACTTACAGAAAACGTTTGACCTGTCATTGCCAACAAAGGGTATATAACAAAGTATTGAGATGAACTTTTGTTATTGACCAAATACTTATTTTACCGAGGAATTTACCAATTAATTCATTAAAAATCCTTCAATGTGATTTTCTGGATTTTTTTTTTTTCTCATTTTGTCTCTCATAGTTGAGGTATACCTATGATGAAAATTGGAGACCTCTCTCATCTTTTAAGTGGGAGAACTTGCACAATTGGTGGCTGACTAAATACTTTTTTTCCCCCACTGTATGAATAAAAAGTAAACATCAATAAGTTAAATATTTCCTGAGCCAGAGAATAGCAAAAAACATAAAAACTGTCTGAAAATGAGAAAATTACCCGTCGCTGTCATCTAAAGATATAAATTAGCTGTTAGTTTAAATCAGTCATAATTTAAGCATAGAGTTACACCCCGAAGATGCCATACTGGCCTGATTTAACCTGTTTGCTTCTAAGTAAAAATATTTCAGATTGGTCATGATCTGAAAATCAATGACACAAAAGTTAATGTATTAAAATACATGTGATGACTAACTTTATTCATTATCACTACTTGACTAATTAAAATTATTAGAAATCAAATAAATTACATTAAGAGCCAACTTGTTCCTCCAACCCGTTTTAATTAATTTATTACTTATTTTGCGTGTGTGTGCCACCATCATGCACTTGTGCAGCTTTAATAATTTTTTTTTCAGACAAAACTAAGAAACTCAAAAGTAATTTAAACCAAAGAAACGATGGTTTGCTGCAGTTTCCAGTTAGCACAACTTAGCATCGTCATTTAGCATTTTATAATTAGACATGGTGTTAACGTTACTTACCTCCTATTAAAACGAGGTTAGCGAATTATCCTCTCTGACACAGCATGATGGAAAACAGTCCTGCAACCATGGCAAACAGAAGTAGCAGCTGACTGAACTGGTTGTTTGGAGTTAGCATTAGCAACCACCGGACTGAAGCCTAGCCACCCATCTATTCCGCTGCTGCAGTCGCACACTGCAGAGGAGAGACAGGGCACTGACAAGTAGTGGTGAGGAGCTTTACTGAATAAATGGGAGTATGTGCATTTTAAATCACGGTATAAACTCTATGAAAACCAGCATGGTGGCCTAGTTGGTAGAGCATCCGCCCCACAACCAGGAGGCTGGGGTTCAAATCCCAGCCAGGTCACACCAAAGACCATAAAAAAATGGTACTTTCCACCTTCTAGCTTGGTGCTCAGCATAATGAAATGGGGAAAGGAAAGTTAATACACAGAGTTATTAGAGGACTGATCCCCCACTGTAGCTTTCACTACTCACAGTAGCTGTGTGGCCTAGGGTCAGAGAAACAGAGATAGGCACCACCCCACACACCACAGTTGTGGAAGGAATTAAATTAATTCTATGAAACAATAGACGCTTTAATATCATCATGTCGCGCAGCCCTACATCGGGGTTTCACAGCTTGCCCTGAAGCTTTCCACCAACTGTGCTAAACTGCATCAAACAGGTAAGAAAACATGCATCCCTCCAACCTTTTGCTGTTAAATATTGATATGATATCCTCTCAGCCTGATTCTGATTGGCTGATTACAGAGGTGTGCTGCTGATGAGAGATGTAGTGCTCCAAAAGCTGAACCTTTTTCAACTTTCAGTGTCATGAGCACTGAGCGCAGTGACAAAAAACACTCACTGCTGACATATCAGAGTAGTTCAGAGTAGTCAGTCTGCCCCAGGGCAGCTGTGGCTGCAGAAGTAGCTTATCACTATCAATGTTTGTCTGGAGTGAATGAATAATGGACTCACTGTTAGCGCTTTGAGATGTCACTTGGCATGTAAAGTGCCATATAAATCTAATCTATTATTATTATTATTACTATTATTATTATGCCTCAGTGAACGGAGACATTGAGACCTGCCACCCTCTGCCCAGGAAAAACGGCGACAAACCGGCTGTGATCATGAGGTTTGTCAACAGAAAACACAAGACTGCGCTGTTGAAACAAGGTAGGAAACTGAAAGGAACGAACATTTACATAAACGAGCACCTCACAAAAGAAAACGCAGAAATAGCCAGAAAAGCAAGATACCTGAGAAAGCAGAAAAAGATTCAAAACACCTGGACATCAAACTGTAAAATATACATCAAATTAAATGGATCACCTGAAGAAGCCAAGGTCATTAACATCCGTAATATTATGGAACTGGACAGATATCAATGAATGTTATGAACTGGAGTCACAGCAACAACAGACAATTGTAGGACACTGAAGGATTATACTCATCTGCTACAAGACATTTAACAACATAAAACAAAAGATCAACAAACAGGAACAACAGGAACTGAAAGTTTTTGAATATACAGATCACAACCCACAGGACGTAGAATATGACATAGACCCTGATAATAATTTATTTAGCTCCATCAATAATGACTGTAGTTACTACACGGATGAACAGTTTAACACAATGGTCACATCTGATTTCAATATTTCTATGATCCACTTCAACAGTAGAAGTCTCTATGCCAACTTTAATAACATTAAAGATTATTTACATCAGTTTAAAGAGCCATTCAATATTGTGGCAATATCAGAGACGTGGCTCAGTGAAGAGAAAGGAGTGGATTTTACCATGGATGGCTATGAATTAAATTACATAAATAGAAAAGTGAAAAAAGGAGGAGGAGTTGCAATTTATGTTGACAAGAGCTTGAAATACAAGGTTGTTGAAAATCTGTCAGTAACTGTGGATGATTTATTTGAATGTATTACAATAGAAATGTGTCTGGACAATGTGAAGAATATAGTAGTGAGCTGTGTATATAGAACACCTGGATCAAACATTGACTTATTTAAGGACTGGATGGAAAAAATGTATTCAAAACTAACTCATAAAGTTATGTTCATCTGTGGGGATTTCAATATAGATCTGATGAACTCAAAACAACATAGTTTGACAGAAGAATTTATCAACACAATGTACAGTATGGGCTTACATCCAACAATTACCGGACCTAGCAGAATCACGTCACACAGTGCCGCACTAATAGATAACATATTCACAAACATTATGGAAAATAATATCAGGAGTGGGCTTTTATTGAATGATATCAGTGACCACCTGCCGATTTTTGTTGTCTATCAATGTGATTATAGGAAGAAAAAGTATACCAAAAATCTTAAATATAAAAGAATAAGAACCGAAGAATCTATGTATTTACTGACAAAGGAATTATTAATACAAGATTGGAAGATAGTTTATGTTGAAAATGATATAAATAAAGCATATGATAAATTTTTACAAATATTTCAATCATTGTACAACAAAAACTGTCCTATAAAACAATACAGTGACAGACAACAAAAGAAACATATTCCTTGGGTCACCAAGGGGTTAATAAATGCATGTAAAAAGAAGAATACATTATATAAACAATTCATTAAGTGCAGAATGGTGGAGGCTGAGATCAAATATAAAAGATATAAAAATAAGCTTACTAATATAATGAGGACCTGTAAGAAAGAATATTACAACAGAATATTAGAGGATAATAAAAATAACTTAAGAAGAATATGGCAAGTACTCAATGGGATTATTAGTAATCGATCTAAGAATGCTAATTATCCAGAATATTTTATTGAAAATGGCAATTTGATAAATAATATGGAGGATGTGGTCAGTGGTTTCAATAATTTTTTTGTAAACGTTGGTCCTGAATTAGCAAAATCAATAGTGACAACAGAAACAAACAACAGTGGTTCTGTAAATGAAATAGAGGATAGAAATCCAAACACAATCCTTTTGGGTGCAGTTACTGAAAAGGAAATTATCGAGACTGTGAGTAAATTTAAGAACAAAAAATCAACGGACTGGAATGAAATTGACATGACAATAGTGAAAAAAGGAATTGAAGGAATTGTTAAGCTACTCACCCACATCTGTAACCTGTCATTTCAAACTGGTAAATTTCCAAACAAAATGAAAATAGCAAAAGTAATACCTCTATACAAAACAGGAGACAGTCATTGTTTCACAAATTACAGGCCAGTCTCTTTACTCTCACAGTTCTCCAAAATACTTGAAAAAATCTTCACTAAGAGACTGGATGATTTCATTGAAAAACACAACCTCCTTACAGACAGCCAGTATGGTTTTAGAGCAGATAAATCTACATCTTTGGCACTGATCGAACTTATAGAAGAAATTACTAGTTGTATAGATAAAAAAAAGTTTGCTGTAGGAGTATTTATAGATTTAAAGAAAGCTTTTGACACCATTGACCACAGAATACTACTAAGGAAACTGGAAAGGTATGGGATAAGAGGGGTCGGACTGAGCTGGGTGGAAAGTTATTTAAGTAACAGACAACAATTTGCACAAATTGGTGAGCACAAATCACCCTTCATGGACATCACTTGTGGTGTGCCCCAGGGGTCAGTTTTGGGACCCAAACTCTTTATTTTGTATATAAATGACATATGCCAAGTATCAAAAATTCTGAAATTTATTTTGTTTGCGGATGACACAAATATCCTTTGCACTGGTGAGAACTTGCAGCAGGTTTTAGAGGTGGTCACAACTGAAATGAAAAAGTTAATGCAGTGGTTCAACAAAAATAAATGATCTCTAAATCTAAAAAAATCAAAGATTATGTTGTTTGGAAATTATAAAATAAATCATGAAATAATGGTAACGATAGATGATACCAGAATAGAAACAGTACAGGAAAATAAGTTTCTGGGGGTGACGCTAGACAATGAAATCTGCTGAAAACCTCGCATCAGTCACATCCGGGCCAAGTTGGCAAAATGTATAGGCATACTGGGGAAGACAAGACACATATTGGACTATAAATCATTGGTCTTACTGTACAATTCACTGTTTCTACCTTATCTTAACTACTGTGTAGAAGTCTGGGGAAGCACTTACAAGACCAACCTACAGTCAATATGCACATTACAAAAAAGAGCTATAAGGATAATAAATAATGTAGGATATAGAGACCATACCAATTCGTTGTTTTTAAAGTCACATGTCATAAAGTTCACTGATTTAGTTAAATTTAAGACAGCACAAGTCATGTACAGGGCAATTAATAATCAACTCCCAACTAATATACAAAAAATATTTTAAAAAAAAGAGACAATGATCATAATTTGAGAGGAGACTTAAACTTTACAAAACCCAAGATACAAACAACCAAGAAAAGTATGTGCATATCTGTCTGTGGGGTGGATTTGTGGAACAGTCTGGAGCCGGAACTGAAACTATGTACAAACAGAAATCAATTCAAAAAGAGGTACAAACATTATTTGCTGAAAGGATATATAGGGCCTTTTCCACTAGCACGCTTTAGCGCGACACGGGACGGCTCAGCACGCTTTGTATGCTTTTCCACAAGCCCCAACACGGTTTAACAGCCGCAATTCTCAGCCCCGCTGAAGGGCAGGGTACAGCAGTGCTGAGCTGTGCCGTGTTGTGACGTTAACAGACTGGTCGCCGCTGATTGGTCAGGTCGTAACCGGCGCTGATTGGTCAGGTTGTAACCGCCCCTCTCCTCCTCCTCATCTACCAAATCTTCACGACCTTCTCAATAAAGTTTTTGAAAAAAAAAAAGAATCTTCACGACCGCCTTTACTCAGCACGCAACCACTGTTGGCGGTTCCTTTTCAGTGTATTGCTGTGCTATTTTCATTTATTCTCTATCAAAAATGGCTTCGTGTAATAAGGGTGTTCCATGGACCAGTAAGGAGCTGCAGTGTCTGTTCACTGCATTGTCAGACGAACGTATGCAGCGCGAGTTACACGGAGCCGCCCGGAATTAAAAAACATACCGGGAGGTCTCGACATCGGAGTCCTTTAACGGTGAGTTTTAATTTTTTTTTATTGTGCGTTTTTTCGCAAATATATTCGGTAAGACGCTCAGTTTATTTATGCAATAAAAAAGCTGTTCATTTGTGGATGGATCGCTGCTTTATTGCAGCACAATGCGGACTAAAGCTTTTATTTTAATTATTCATGTGAACAATACGCTGAAATAAGCTTATGTATTCTTGTTAAAAACTATTGTCTTTTCTGTATATCTTGCACTTACGTGCTGTATTTTATTGTGTGCATTTTCCTTGTAGAATCATCCCACGCGTCCACCGCGACAGCCCGTCTGGATTATTCAACCGAGCCTTCCTGACCCACAGCTGGCAGAGACGCCTTCATTCATCCGAGTCGTGACCCAGTTTGGGAAGCTGGTGTAGAGGCACTCAGTGGTCGGCGTGTATAAAATGTCGATTAACCTTCATGTTGTGTTGCAAAGTTTTTTTTTTCTTTTAATATTTTGTATATAATAAAATGGAATTGTTTTGGAAAGTGTGGTTTGTCTGTTATAACACTGAATTATAAAACAGTATAATTACATAGAAATTCCATTGCCTAGTCTGATCAAAATGATACTGATCTTCCTGTCAGGGTCAACCATTGTAAAGGTAATGTAATTTTTAACTAGACCAAAAAAGAAATCTTTTTGTAAGCTTTCTGTTCTTTTTATTGAAATATCATAAAAAATTAGCCCCACATGATCCAGTTCTAAACTTTGGGTACATTTTTTATGTTAACTTATAAGAAGTTGCACAGTTGGACTTTAAAATGCAGCAGGAGAGACTGATCAAGCTTACAAGTCAAAGTATGTAAAAAAGTAAGTATATGTAAATTGAATGTTCTATCGGCATTCCAAATTCAGAGATTTACAATACTTTAGAAGGAGTGTAGCATCATCTAAACGGAAAATAATAATACTGTTGTTCCAAACGTTGACCTGAAGGTGAAAAACATGAATTTTTTTAATTCAGTACATCCAAAATGCCCTAGGATGTAAAAAAATAATAATTTGGTGTAGGCCAGTGTGCCACCGTCTCATTATTTAATACGAATAAAAACAAGTTTCAGCTCATTATTTCTAGGTCATTTGGCAGCTAATTCAAAACAAAAGTGACTTGTGTTGTTGCAGCTTAATTATGAGATAAAATTAATTGTGAGATAAATCCACAGAGCGAGCAAGGCAATAATCCTTGGATCCTTTTTTGTCTCGTGTAAATAAGGACTCAGTCGGGTGCGTAACGTCACGGGAGTGTGGCCCCGCCTCGCTAAGAATCTGCTGCTGCCCCACTTCTAAAACATCCTAAAAAAAAAAAAAACAGCACAAGCACAACACCGTGCCAATGGAGACAGAAGCATTCCGAGCCGTACTGAAGTGAATCGAGCCGTACCTGTTGTGTTCGTGTTCGTTGAGGAGAGAAGAGACTTGCAGTTGAACCAACGTAACTTTATTTTTTAGCGGCAGCTCACACAGACACTTTCACATCGGCTCCCATGTTGGCCGTTTCTTGTTCTACTGAGTGCATCATTCCAACAAGCGGTAACAAGGTAGCAGCGACGCCTAGTGGTAAACACTGATCATTACATCCCCCTTTCTTTGAGGTGAATAAACATTAATAAACATTGATGCAAAACAGTGTATATGTATTCAGTATGAATGGACTAATACAAAACACAAATTTCAGTTCTCCCTGAATCAACATGCCCAAAGAAATTAACATCTGTTACATTTTTCTAATTCTTTTCTTTTTGCTTTTTTTTTTTTTTTTTTTTTTTAACACTTTACTTTAATTCTTATAAGTCCAACCTATCTGGTTTCTTTATTTCTCGTTTTGATCTTCTCGGTTCATCTTTGTCAGGTGGAACATTTGCTTCACAGTTCATAAGAGGTGTGGTTGTGGGAGATTCTGGGTGAGCATTATTGGGCCCACCAGGTGCTTGTGGAGTCTTGAGGAGACTGCGGCGATTGCGCCTGAGCACCTGTCCATCCTCGGTTCTCACTGTGAATGATCTTGGAGCAACTTCCTGTAATACAACTCCTTTAGTGTTCCAGCCAGATGCATCCTCGATCCTAACTGGGTCGTTGTTGGCCAGTGGAGAGAGTGGTTTGGCTGAAGTGTCATAGAATGTCTTTTGTTTCAGTTTCTGCTTCTCAAGCTTGTTTCTGAGTTTTGTATCTTTCCTTTGTGAAGTAGCATTTGGGTAGCTGGGAAGCGTTGTACGCAGCTTTCTGTTCATTAGTAGCTCAGCAGGTGACAGTCCGCACTGAAGTGGAGAGGCGCGGTAACTGAGTAGAGCCAAGTATGGATCCGAGTTGCTGTCTGCAGCTTTCTTAAGCAGTTGCTTCAGAATGTGGACGCCTTTTTCTGCTTGTCCATTTGATTGTGCATAGTGTGGGCTTGACGTCACATGCCGAAATTCATACTGTTCTGCAAACTGCTGCCATTCCCTGCTACTGAAACATGGTCCATTATCTGTCACCACAAGGTGTGGGATGCCATGCCGAGCAAATGTGGATTTGGTATGAGTGATCACACAGGCTGATGTAGTGCTTGAGAGTAGTGCCATTTCTGGAAAGTTGGAAAAGTAGTCCATGACTACTAAGTAGTCTTTGCCTTTAAGGTGAAACAGGTCTATCCCTACTTTGTGCCAAGGGGATGCAGGACTTTTAGATATCACCATTGGCTCTTTGCTTTGTTTACTTCGGTGTTTCTGGCACGTTTCACAACTACTCACAAGCGTCTCGATGTCTTTGTTTAGTCCAGGCCAGTACACTGACTCCCTTGCTCTCCTTTTACATTTTTCAATCCCAAGGTGTCCTTCATGTATCCTGTTTAACAAATCTGGTCTTAGAGCCTCAGGGATGACTATTCTTCCTTTCTTCAGTAATAGTCCATCAACAAAACTGAGATCTCCTCTGACATGGTAATAGCGAGGGCAAGATCCTGCAGGCCATCCCTCGTCCATGTTCTGAATGACACGCTGTAGCTCGGTGTCCTGTGATGTCACCTCAGCTATTTGTTTCGACTTTGTGTCAGATACTGGCAGAGCACACAACACCATGTTGATGTGATTTTCAATATCCTCATCTGTGGAACTCAGACACTTTTCAGCAGGTGCTCTGGACAAGGCATCTGCGAGTATCAGGTGCTTTCCCGGTGTATAAACCAGTTCAAAATCGTACCTTTGCATTTTCATCATTAGGCGTTGGATCCGTGGGGACATTTCGTTAAGATTCTTCTTGATAATGGAGACGAGTGGGCGGTGGTCAGTTTCCACAGTAAAAGACGGCAGTCCATAGACATAACTGTGAAACCGCTCCAGCCCGTAGGAAACGCCTAAACACTCCTTTTCAATCTGGGCATATTTGCATTCAGACTTTGTCATAGCCCTTGACGCATAGGCTACTGGTTTCCAGTACTCTCCTTCTGCCTGTAGGAGCACTGCTCCGATGCCATCTTTGGACGCGTCAGTTGACACTTTGAGCTTTTTCCGGTGGTCATAGTAGGCTAATGCTGGTGCTCTGGTAAGAGTTTGCTTAAGTCTTTGCCACTCTTGCTCATGTTTTTCGGCCCATTTAAAGTCACAGTCGTTGTGTAAGAGCTCTCGGATGCATGACGTCTTTGCTGTGAGGTTGGGAATAAATTTGCCTATGAAATTTACCATTCCCATGATGCGTAACACGCCCGTTTTGTCTGTTGGTCTTGGCATGTTCAGTATTGCTTTCACTTTATCGCCATCTGGTTGTATGCCTTGAGCTGTGAGTTTGTCTCGGAGGAAGAGAATCTCTTGTACTGCAAACTCACACTTGGCTCTATTGAGTTTCAGCCCGTACTTCTGAATGCGCTCCATCACTTTGTTAAGTCTCTGGTTGTGCTCTTGGAGAGTCGAGCCCCATACAATAATGTCATCTATGTAAACTCTGACTCCCTCTAGGCCTTCAATGATCTGTTCCATCGCTCTGTGGAATATTTCTGGTGCAGATTTTATTCCAAATGGCAGCCTAAGAAAACAGTATCTACCGAAAGGTGTGTTAAAAGTACAGTACTTAGTGCTGCTCTCATCCAGTTTTAACTGCCAGAAACCCTGAGAAGCGTCGAGCTTTGTGAAGTAGTTAGCTCCTGCCATCTCACTGACTATTTCCTCACGTGTGGGGATTTGGTAGTACTCGCGCTTAATGTTCTCATTTAGATCTTTTGGGTCCATGCACATTCTCAACTCACCATTCTTTTTCTTTGTGACGACCATCGAGTTGACCCAGTCTGTGGGCTCCTGCACCTTTTTGATCACGCCCAAGTTGGTCATCCTGTCCAGTTCTCGTTTGAGGGCTTCATGCAGTGGAGCTGGGACCCTACGTGGTGCGTGCACAACTGGTTGGGCGCCTTCTTTTAGCTGGATTTTATATGTAAAGGGCAGTGTGCCAAAACCTTTGAACACATCAGAAAAGTTTTGCACAATAGCGTTAGTGTCACACTTGGAATCTGATTCAATGCAGTACACTCTTTTCACTAACCCTAGCTCTTCACAGCTTTTATCACCCAACAGTGATTCACATTTCTCATTCACAACAGAAAAGTTTACATTGTGCACTTTACCTTTAACAACAACATTCAGTTTACAGGTACCAAAACACTGTATGGGTTGCCCATTGTAATCTTTCAACCCTGATTTCTTTCTGTATATGTGTGGCTTAACCTGCATTTCCTTTACATCAGACATGCTAATGAGGTTAGCTTTTGCACCAGTGTCCAGTCTCATAGTGACGATAGTCCCGTTAACCAGCAGAGGAGTGATCCACTTGTCCTCATTGGTAATGCTGTTGACTTTTTCTTCTTCATTTTCACAGTCAACGATGCCCACAAAGAAAGTGTCACTTAAGTCTGTGTCTTCGACTACATTCACGTTTTTGCCTTTCTTTCCTTCCTTTCTTTTGGTGAAGCATTGCTTGGCAAAATGATTCTTTCCATGGCAGTTGGAGCATACTTTACCAAACGCTGGGCATTGCTTTGGCTTGTGCTGTAATCCGCAACGCTTGCAGAAGAACGTGGGATCCTCGGTCCGCTGTGCAGTCCCGGCCCGTGAGCGACGCCTCCCGCTCTGAGATGACACGGCGCCGACCGCTGCTCCTTCACTCGGAGGTGTGGCGCCTGGCATGCCGCAGAACGTTTTCATGTGCTTCTGGGACAGTTCGCTTGCCTGGCAGAGTTTAACAGCCATCTCCAGCGTCAACTCCGTCTCACGAAGCAGTCTCTCTCTTAACTTTTTGTCCTCAACACCAAAAACAATTTGATCTCTGATCATTGAGTCCTTCAATGTCCCAAAATTGCAGGATTGTGCTTTCAAACGGAGAGCGGTCAAAAAACTGTCAAAGGGCTCACTCTGTTGCTGCATACGAGATCTAAACATGTATCTTTCATATGTCTCGTTTTTCTTAGGAGTGCAGTGAGCATCAAACTTAGCGAGCACGACATCCAGCTTATTTGGGTCTTCACCCGTTCCGAACACGAACGTGTTGTACACTTCAATGGCCTGTGGCTCCGCTAAGTTCAGCAAAAGTGCTACCTTTCTCGAGTCCGGCTTCGTGTCCAGTCCCATGGCCGTGACATACAAGTTGAACTGCTGCTTGAATGCCCGCCATTTTTCATCCACGTTACCTGCCAATTTCAGGTTTTCCGGCGGCTTCAACTCCATGACGACTTCTCACGTGGTCGCTCAGTTCATGCAGTTTACTCCTGGTACCATGTTGTGTTCGTGTTCGTTGAGGAGAGAAGAGACTTGCAGTTGAACCAACGTAACTTTATTTTTTAGCGGCAGCTCACACAGACACTTTCACATCGGCTCCCATGTTGGCCGTTTCTTGTTCTACTGAGTGCATCATTCCAACAAGCGGTAACAAGGTAGCAGCGACGCCTAGTGGTAAACACTGATCATTACAGTACCGAGGTGTGCTGGGCTAGTGGAAAACAGGTAGAAGGGTAGTATTTATATGTACGATTCAATATGGGACACTATGGAATGGTGGGTGGGACAGCACTGTGTATATCTGTGTTGTTTGAGGCTGGTTTTGATGTATGGACATCAATGTATGCTAGGATGGATGGGTGTTAATGTTGATATGTACAAAATACAGTTAATTGTTTACTTGGGGTCTTAAATGTGGTAATTTGTATATAATTCACACGAGTGTATTTATGGAAAAGAGGAGATGGAATTAATAAGTATTCACTTCTTCCTTCTCCCTTTCGAATACTGTATACTGTTACTTTATTGCATTTGTCATTTGTTTTGTTTTTGTTATACTTCTTTGTTTGAAATAAAGTATCTATCTATCTATCTATCTATCTATGTATATGGTAATCACTCAATGCGTCTGTGTGTGTGGTTGTATCTGTCTGTCTTGTTATGTCTGTGAACAGGACGGTGGAGGCAGGTGTTGTACCGAGCTCGAACTTTATTACAAACACACTGTGAACACCACGTGTTACAGCAAGTAGTAAGCAAGCTAACTGTGTGCTAGTACAGGCTCTCACTGTCAGGGAGGTGAAGGGTTGCACGGTGGCGCAGTGGGTTAAGCACTGTGACAGCACAGTTTTACCCTCGGCCGGGGGACCGCGGGGATCGTGGGTTCGATCCCAGCCCCCGACCAACAGTGAGCTGTGTGGAGTTTGCATGTTCTCCCCGTGTTGTGCGGGTTTACTCCGGGATTTCTCCGGTTTCCTCCCGCATACCAAAAACATGTAGGTTTAGGGCGCTCGCGCATGCAGCGACCAGCAGCCGGTGGCTTGTCACCAAACTGCAAACCAAATCTACCTACGGGTACAAATAAGTAACAAAAAAAAAGGGCCAGGGAGACTGATTCCCGCTGTCAGTCCTCCTTTATACCCACGGCATTGTGATCCCATCTGTGTCTGCGTCCTCACATCCGTGGCGTCTGCTGTGGTATTTCCAAGATGCCACACGTATGTCTGGAGGAGGATTCAAGATGGTGGAGTGAGTCGTCTCAAACTTGCAGGCTCTGCTTAAATGTTTTTTTGGGGTTTTTTTGTCCTTTTCGTGCTACATATGTGACTTTTCTACACATCTTAACCCAGAATGAGTTGCAACTCTTTAATTCTGTCAAAAAATAACTTCAAATACCAGTTCATAGACTTGAAAACAACTTTGTGGCCCACCTTGAAACAACACAGTGGTTAGCGTGGATGACCACAACTATGATTTGAAAGCTCCGTGAGGCCTGTGATGATGCAGACTGTTCTGCCCTCAGTAGTGTGTGTTTTAGAAAGTTGAGAATAGTTCATAAGTTTATAATAGATATCATAATTCATTTGTAGTAATTCCTGTTAAAAATGGTTATTGTGCTAAAAGTAATTTCTGTGTAGTTAATAGCAATTTGTTTGTATTTTATATTGAAAGCGCAGCTAGTTGCCGCTATGGTTTATGGGTAGGAGAAGCGGACATTGTTGAGAGAAGAAAAAAAGGCAGACGAGCATTAACCTGCCCGTGAATTTCTGAAAACGTTCCTCCTGTGTGTTTAATCCCTTTCCTACACCTTCGAAAGCAATGGCTGTGAGTCTGATTAGTGTTTTGTTGATTTGTAAGTTTTGTTAAATGTGAATTTGGGATCGTTTTAAGAATGGGATGTTTCCAGTAATTAGTCATATCCCAGGGCCCGCTAGCTTGTTGAATGCATTGTGTTTATTTGTTTTCAGGAATTAGTCTTACCCCAGGGGCCCGCTAGCTTACTAAATGTATTTATTTTTCTGTCTTTATTTTTTAGTTTCACTCGGGCTTTTCAACGAGCTTCGAGCCACAGTTGTAAGGTACTGTAAGCTGTCTAAGGAGACTGAATAAAGGAGCAGGACACTCGGTTTCCTGGCTCGTGAAAAACGAGTTTGGCTTGCTGTTGATCTGCATTAACATACTCCTGAGTATATAACAAGTAGGGATAACAGTACAGTGAAAAGCCAAGTCAGCAGTTGGTGAAGATAAGGTCCACGACACAGCGAGGGACGACACTCAAGAGAAAAAAAAAAAAAGCCAAGTCAGCAGTTGGTGAAGTTAAGATTCACGACACAGCGATGGACGACTCTCAAGAGAAGAGGGCAGAAGAAAAGGCGAACTCTGAAGCCAAATCATCACACAACGCTAGCTCCAGCTCCAAACGTTCTAGCTCCAAGTTATCCTCAAAGTCCAGCGTAATGGAAGCAGCCATCATGGCGCGAGCCTCGGCTGAAGCTGCGAATGCTAGAGCCTTGTACAGTAAGAAACAATTAGAAATAAAACAACAAGCAAAGCTAGAACAAGCGGAGCAACAAGCGAAGCTAGAACAAGAACAAGCCAAACAACAAGCAAAGCTGGAGCTGGATCTGGGGATGCTGGAGATAGAAAAGGAAACAGCGGCCGCCACAGCAAAAGCAGAAGTTCTAGAAGCTGCTGCAGCTGCCGAGCTGGACGAAGGAGAGAGTGTAAGGAGCGCAATTCCATCACAAGTTGCCAGACAGAGAACTATGGAGTATGTGCACCACCAAATCCAGCTAAAGTCACAGGCGCGACCAGCTGAAGAAGAAACACCTCAAGTTGAACCTGCACAAAGGGTGCAGTCATTCACTCCGAGGAGACCCGAACAAACTCTCTGTCCACCAGCATTCAAGAAAATGTACATGAAAAATGAATCCATCGACATACCGAGAGACTATGTCAGGCCAAACAGCTACCATGCTTCCCACAATGGTGACCCACCTATGGCAGACTTTGCTAGGTTCCTCGCGCGCAGAGAGCTAATCACGACTGGACTCTTTAAGTTTGACAACACCCCCGAAAACTTTAGAGCATGGCAGTCGTCATTCATAAATGCAATTGAAGACGTTGGTCTCACATATAGCCAGGAGTTAGATCTCCTAGTCAAGTGGCTTGGTAAAGAGTCCTCAGAGCACGTTAAAAGGATCAGAGCTGCTCTCCAATTGTCATGGGACAGGTTAAAGGAGTGTTATGCTACGCCAGAAGTAGTAGAAAATGCCTTGTTTAAAAAACTAGATAACTTCCCTCGCCTTACAAACAGAGACAATGTAAAACTCAGGGAACTCGGAGATTTACTCTTAGAGCTGCGGGTCGCTAAAGATGAAGCTTATCTCCCAGGCCTCGCCTACCTCGACACACCCTGTGGGGTTAAGCCCATAGTTGAAAAGTTGCCTCCAAATTTACAAGATAAATGGCTGCACGCAGGCTCAAAATACAAACAAAAATATGATGTAACTTTCCCTCCCTTCTCATATTTTGTAAAGTTTGTCCAAGACGAGGCTAAAGCAAGAAATGACCCAAGTTTTGCGACATGCAGCAGCCAACCCTTCAGCAAAGGTGAGAGACCACCATTTAAACAAACTAGCTACAGAACACCTCTAACTGTAAACAAAACAGAGGTCGACACAACTGATCCCGCTAGTACTAAAGAGGACGATTTAACACGCTACTGTCCAGTCCATAAGAAAATGCATCCTCTAGCCAAATGTAGAGTTTTTCAGAATAAACCGCTACAAGAGAGGCGAAGCATACTCAAAGAACACAAACGATGTTTTCGCTGCTGCTCTCCCACGCACGCAATAAAGAACTGTGACATAAAACTCAAGTGCGAGGAGTGCCAAAGTGAAAGACATTGCTCTGCCATGCATCCCGATTCAAGTCAGCAACCCCAGCCAGGAAACACACCTGAACCAGAGCCTCAGCCCCGAGACAACACGCCACCTGAGGTAACGTCACGGTGCACTGAGATCTGCGGCGAAGGTAATCCTCCACGTTCTTGCTCAAAAGTATGTCTAGTTTGAGTTTTCCCTAAAGGCCAACCAGAACGCTCCGTTAAGATGTATGCAATCCTTGACGATCAGAGTAATAAATCGCTGGCCCGCCCTGAATTCTTCGAGCTGTTTGGGATCAAGGGTAGCCCTCTGACATACCTCATGAGAACATGTGCTGGTTTAACTGAAAAGCTTGGCAGGGAAGCAGTGAGGTTCCAAATCGAGCCAGTAGGCGGAGGCCCACGCTTAGACCTCCCTCCTCTCCTTGAATGTGACGAGATAATGTTCAGTAGGGATGAAATACCTACGCCCGAAGTCGCTCTTGCTCATGCCCACTTAAAACACCTCGCTCCTCTCATCCCCAAGTATGACCCAGATGCTCAGATGGCAATTTTACTGGGCAGAGACATCCTACGAGTCCACAAGGTAAGACAACAAGTCAACGGACCCCACAATGCTCCCTTTGCTCAACGCCTGGACCTAGGCTGGGTAATTGTGGGAGAGGTGTGCCTTAACGCTCATAAGCCAACCATCAACGTTTATAAAACGTACATGCTCTCCAATGGACGCCCATCTCTCTTCACTCCTTGTCCTAACAGCATCAACATCAAAGAGAAACCATGCTACGGCGGGGAGCACAAGGATGGCCTCTCTAAACGCAGCTCAAAACCCAACGCAGTGGAAGAAAAGCTTGGGGACAAAGTTTTTGAGTGGACAGAGAACGATAACAAGTGTGCCGTGTCCTTTGAAGATGAGACCTTCCTAAAGATAATGGAGGAAGAAGTCCACCAGGATGGAGACAACAACTGGATTGCTCCTCTGCCATTCAAGTGTCCTCGCTTGCCGCTCCCAAATAACAGGGACCAAGCATTGTCTAGACTCGGCTCACTAAGACGCAACTTAACAAAAAACCCTCAAATGAAAGAACAGTTCTCAGAGTTTATGGACAAGCTGTTCGAGAACAATCACGCAGAGATCGCTCCACCCATCACCGATAACACTGAATTCTGGTACCTGCCCATTTTGGGGGTATATCATCCCCAGAAGCCCGATCAGATACGGGCTGTCTTCGATTCGAGTGCCGAGCAATTTGGTGTGTCACTCAACTCAGTACTGTTAACAGGTCCAGATCTTAATAATACCCTCCTCGGTGTGCTGATTCGGTTCAGGAAAGAGCTCATCGCAGTCACTGCCGATATCCAGCGAATGTTCTATGGGTTCCTAGTCAGACCAGACCATAGAGACTATTTGAGGTTCCTGTGGCACAAGGAAAACGACTTGTCAAAAGAGGTGCAGGAGTACCGCATGCGGGTGCACGTTTTTGGAAACAGCCCATCGCCAGCGGTAGCTATCTATTGCCTACACCGGGCTATCCAGAAAGGCGAGCCAAAGTTTGGAGCAGACACAAGACACTTTGTTGAGAGACACTTTTATGTAGATGACGGGCTGATTTCGCTCCCCACTGAATCTGCAGCCATAGACTTGCTCAAGCGCACATGCGCATCCTTGGCCGAATCCAATCTCAAGCTCCACAAAATCGCCTCGAATAGTGTCTCAGTCATGCAAGCCTTCAAGCCAGAAGACCTGGCCACCGGTATTAAAGACTTGAGTCTCGGCGATGACACTCTACCAGCTCAGAGAAGTCTAGGCCTGTGCTGGGACATAAACACTGAGTCTTTCACATTCAAGGTTGCCGTCAATGACAAACCCTACACCCGCTGCGGGGTTCTGTCAACAATTAACAGCATCTTCGACCCCTTGGGACTAGCGTCACCAGTGACAATCAAAGGCAGACTCTTGTTACGTGAACTGTCGAATGGTGTCCAAGGTTGGGATGCTCCTCTCCCTAAGGACAAAATGGACATATGGGAAACATGGAAAATGTCCCTCCAAGATCTTAGCAGTCTTAAAGTGCCACGCTGCTATGTACCAGCTTCCCTCTCTAAGTCCACTTACACCGAACTGTGTATCTTCTCCGACGCTTCAAGCTGGGCTATTGCGGCAGTAGCATACTTGAAGACAGTCAATGCAGAAGGACAATGCGAAGTCGGATTTGTGCTTGGGAAAGCAAAACTTTCACCACAACCAGAGCCCACGATACCTCGCCTCGAACTTTGTGGAGCAGTTCTAGCGGTTGAGATGGCAGAGCTCATTCTGGACGAACTTGATCACAAACCAAATGCTGTCAAATTCTACTGTGATAGCAAGGTGGTTCTTGGGTACATTTGCAATGATTCAAAGCGCTTCTATGTCTATGTGCATAACCGCGTTCATCGTATACGTCAGTCCACATCCCCTGAACAGTGGCACTACGTCACATCAGAGCAAAACCCAGCTGATCTAGCTACCAGGTCAATACCTGCATCACAGCTCATGGACACTATGTGGTTTAAGGGACCAGACTTCCTTTTACAAACTACCTGAAACCGGGACATCTGAATCCTTTGAGTTAATCGAGCCTGAAGTAGACTCTGAAATCAGAAAAGTCGCTACCTTTTCTACTCACATTCAGAAGAACGGGCCCTTACCAGCATGCTTCCAGCGCTTTTCAAGTTGGAACTCATTAGTACGTGCCATTGCATTCCTAATTCACCAAGCTCGTTCTCACTCATCAAGCAACCTGTCAGATCATTCATGCAGGGGCTGGCATCGATGTAGCAAGCCACGCACTCCAGAGGAGCTGGATGCTGCCAGTAACCTCATCCTCCAGTCTGTTCAAAAGGACGCTTTTCCCGACGAGTATGCTGCTCTCCATGCCAACCAAACCGTCCGCAGTTCAAGTCCCATCATAGCTCTTGATCCCTATATGAGTGAAAGCCTCATCAAGGTTGGAGGTCGCCTCAAACATGCTTCATTGAACACAGCATCTGAGAATCCAACCATTCTCCCAAACAAGCATCACGTAACTCAACTGCTTGTCCGTCACTATCATGCCAAAGTTGTGCACCAAGGAAGGCAGTTCACGGAAAGCGCAATTAGGCAAGCCGGACTGTGGATCGTAGGTTGCAAAAGACTGGTCTCGTCCATTATCCACCATTGTGTAACATGCAGGAGACTCAGGGGAAAACTAGAGACTCAGAAAATGGCAGATCTCCCACCTGAGAGACTCAAAACATGCCCTCCATTTTGATATGTCGGGTTGTAGTTAAGAAGGAGTAGTGGCATTAGTAATGCCAGGCGGGGAGTGTTCTGCCCTCAGTAGTGTGTGTTTTAGAAAGTTGAGAATAGTTCATAAGTTTATAATAGATATCATAATTCATTTGTAGTAATTCCTGTTAAAAATGGTTATTGTGCTAAAAGTAATTTCTGTGTAGTTAATAGCAATTTGTTTGTATTTTATATTGAAAGCGCAGCTAGTTGCCGCTATGGTTTATGGGTAGGAGAAGCGGACATTGTTGAGAGAAGAAAAAAAGGCAGACGAGCATTAACCTGCCCGCGAATTTCTGAAAACGTTCCTCCTGTGTGTTTAATCCCTTTCCTACACCTTCAAAAGCAATGGCTGTGAGTCTGATTAGTGTTTTGTTGATTTGTAAGTTTTGTTAAATGTGAATTTAGGATCGTTTTAAGAATGTGATGTTTCCAGTAATTAGTCATATTCCAGGGCCCCGCTAGCTTGTTGAATGCATTGTGTTTATTTGTTTTCAGGAATTAGTCTTACCCCAGGGGCCCGCTAGCTTACTAAATGTATTTATTTTTCTGTCTTTATTTTTTAGTTTCACTCGGGCTTTTCAACGAGCTTCGAGCCACAGTTGTAAGGTACTGTAAGCTGTCTAAGGAGACTGAATAAAGGAGCAGGACGCTCGGTTTCCTGGCTCGTGAAAAACGAGTTTGGCTTGCTGTTGATCTGCGTTAACATACCCCTGAGTATATAACACGTAGGGATAACAGTACACAGACGTTGAGGAAGTTGAAGTGGATGAAATTCTGGTTAAGGAAAAAAAAGATCAACTGGTCTGACAGAGCAATTAAAAATCCAAAACAGAAAAGAGTGAGAGCACTGAGTAGTGAATGGAATGAAGATACCAGAGCTGCTATCTCCATACCGTACAGATTCTGACGCAGAAAGTGGATGAACAGACCAAACTTCTCAAAAAATTTAAGCAACATATTGAAACTAATGCTGAAGGGATTAAAGAAAATAAGGAGGAAATAGTGGTGCTGAAGAAAACAGTTGATGAGCTCCAAAATGAAAACAGAATCCTAAAAAAATCCTAAAAAAGGAACATGATCGATACAAGAGAAAATGGAACATAAAGTTGATGGGTCTCCCTGAAAAAGATGGAGACAATACGAGAGAAGCTGTGATTGGCATCCTCACGAGAGTTATACCGCTGTCTGTGGCTCATCTGAAAGAAACAGTGGATGCATTCTGTAATACTCTTTTCTGTAAAAGTGTGTTCAAAATTGGACAGTTAGCACAAAACCATTATTTAAAGATTAATAATAACAAGAGATAGACTATTCCTCAACTTATCTTTTTATTGAAGCATGCAGAGAGTAACACAGCTGTGGGTCTTTGTCCCCAGCCCAAACTTGACAGGAAAAGACCCCGAATAAGTGTTTGCAGTTACATTTATCTTCTGGCTACTTGGGTGTTCCCATAATAGCCTCCTACAATGGCTGCCTTGTGCTGAGCCGGTCAAAACCAGCTTCTTCATCAGATGCTCGTTGAACTGGTCAAAACCAGTTTCTTCATAAGTTGCTCCTTTGTCCTGCAGTGGCTGGCTGCCTGCTGACAGATGTTTCCTGATGTTCTCAAACTGTCCCCTTTCACTTCCTATCACAACCCCATGATCAGCCCCATGACCCAGAGAAATTTTTCTATATGTATGCAGAAAGCATTCTTCACTGCAAAAGCAGTTGGTGTGTGTGTGTGTTAACTAAAACCATTTCCTGTTATGTAGGCAGATGTGCAGTGCAAAGATTTCATACAGCAATAAGCACTTTGTGTGACCCCTTTTATCTAATTAACACATTCTTAACTAAAACATTCATATCTAACTAAAATATTCTATCGCAAGTCCACCGTCTTAGAAGAAAGGGCACAGTGATGCCTCCAACAATTCCCCCCGAGCTATCATAATTCCATTTAGAATGAGAACTGTCTGGGACGAGGTATGGAGATGATCAAAAGATGCAAGAATTTGTAATGAGATGCATATGTGCTTCAAGGAGGATTTCTCCAAGGAGGACCGAGATGCACCTGTCAAGCTGTGGCCACTGGTCCAGGAAGCAAGGAAGAAAGGAAAGCGAGCATTCCTGAGAGGGGGATATGCATGGATCGACAGCCAAAGAATGGATCCCATTTAAAACACATGTTCTTATTGTTATGAACTGGTGGGCTGAAATAAGCAAGTAGAGTTGCACCTTCTTTTTCATTTGTTTGACGTGGGTTATTGTGAGTATGTTGTGAGGACTAAGACTTAATAATCCTTGCATGATACCAGCATTCCTTGGTTCTTTTTTCAAAGCCTTTCATTTTTGAACTGTTTTCTTTTATTTCCTTAAATACTAGGGGGTTGAAGGATAATGTTAAGTGTAAGGCGATTTTTCTTTTTTGTAAAGAACAAAGGGCTAATTGTTACTTTTTACAAGAGACTCACGCATCCTTATCGGATGCTAATTTCTGGAAAGTTCAATGGGGTGATACTGTCTTCTTTAGCCACTGAACTTCATACTCAGCGGGCGTGTAGGATGAATTTGTATAATAAAATATTTGTCATAAGGTACAGGAATTATTTATTTTATTTAATAGTGGGTGTGAAAGGGGGCGGAGTTAAACCTTCACTTCTACACCCGCTAAATTAAATAAAAGCACTCGTAAAAGGGGGCACCAGTGTCACAACGGCCCTCACGGACCGTCACAAGACGCCTCAGTCACCAGTGAGTTTGCAGTGGTAATTTATTGTGGAAAAGGATAAACACACACAGAACACATACAGCGGCTGAGTGAAGTCTGAGCCGGGGAACACCCGATGCGCCAGACGACAACGTTAATGATGAGCTAGGCAAACAGGCACATACCTGAGCATAAAGGAGCACCATCAAAACGTAGCAGGATATAACCGATGATCGTAACCGATGATCATAACAGGAGAACATAACAGGATATAACAGAGACTGCCGCGCTGGAGGACATTTCGCACCCGCTTATATCTCTGGCGGCTAATGACCCCAACGCGGCACAACTGCTGCTAATGACAGCAGAGCAGCAGCTGACTTTGACAGCAGGGAGCTCCCCCGGGCGCCTTCACAATAAGAGCCCGAGGAGCTGGAAGGAACCCTCAGCTGTCAAAGCCAGGGAACAAAAAGATATGAGACCCGAGTGTGGCCAGAACCGACACTCGGGTTATGACAGTACCTCCCCCTCAAGGCCGAGCTCTGAGCGGCCAGAGTAACACCCCAGCCCCCCCCACCCCCCTAGGGTGGGTGGATGGGGTGCTGGCAGGAGGGAGAGAGACAAACAACCAACAAGGCTATAGAAAAAAAAAAAAAACCATAATCCCGGGTAACAAGAACAAAACCACAATAAGTACAAAATAGGCAACACACCCTTGGGCAAACAGAGTGACACAAAAACACAAAACAATCCCCCCACACACACACACACACCCCAACAGTCCCACAGACGAGATCAGGAACCCGGAAAGGGCGCAGTCCAGGCCAGGAGGGATGGGGCAAAAGGTTCGGGGGGGTCGTCCGGCAACAAGAGGCCACAGAACAGGGAGGGGAAAAGAGGACAGTTCGGGCGGCCTACCCCAGTCCCATGCTCGGGGGAAGAGAGTTTCAGGCGGCCGGAGCAGGTCGCCGCACAGGAAGATAAACCGGTCGGGGGGCCGGCCCAGAGAACCAAACCAACGAGACAGCCCTTCAGGCGGCCGCCTCGCAACACCAGCCCACCAGAACCGTTGGGAGGAAGCAGCCGGTGATCCCGCAGAAAAGGGGGGAGATGAGGGGAAACCGGACGGGGCGTTCGGGACCCCAACGGCCCCAGGTGGAGATGGGTAGTGCTCCTCAGGGAGACGAGGAGGATGACTGTGGAGATGAGGGTGATGAAGAAAACGAGCCTGTCCAGCATCCGGTGGCTGGGGATCTGCAGCTCCCTCACCGAACCTAGGACCTGCTGGTGCAGCACCCACGGTGGACCCCGATTGGGCCTCCAGAACCGCACCCACGGTGGACCCCGGTTGGGCCTCCGGAACCGCACCCACGGTGGACCCCGATTGGGCCTCCGGAACCGCACCCACGGTGGACCCCGATTGGGTCGGCGTGGCACCAAACTCAACCTCCAACCCCGAAACCGGAACCTCTGGCACAGCAGGCGAAAGCAGCCCCTCGCCGGCGACCCTGGGAGAAGGCTCGAAAGAGAGAGAAAACCCGGGATCAGGATCACCGGCAGCGCCAGAACCCGGTGAGACAAGCTCGGACGCAGCGGGCGGCTGCACCCGGCTCATCTCCCCTTGAGACAGGCAAAAATGCTCTAAGAGGTGAAAAAGAAAGACAAAGTAGAGCACTTGCCTGAGCTCGGGTTCTGACGCCGTCCAGGACTGCGAAGATCCGGGCTCAGATGTCAGGAGGTCGTCATCAGGCTCCCACTCAGCTGCGTCGGGCTCCGCAGCTGGCATGATGGTGCGTGCAGCCAAAGAGTCCTCCGGCACCGATGTCCACGCCGGTGGCCCGCATGGCGTGGTGGCAGGAGAATCTCGCCCTGCTGGACCGGACCGCTCCTCCGTGGAACCCCGGGGACGCTTCCTCACCGGCGATGGCTCCATGCTGCAGTCCGCTCTCCTCCTCCGCCCATGGCGTGGCTGCGGAACCGGAACCAGGCTCTCCAGAACCGCAGGCCCCCTCCTCATCCAGCGACGTTGGCCTGACGTCGAGGACCGCTCAGCGGAGGGAGACACAGAGGAAGCAGGGTTAATACTTTCATCCACAGCGGGTGGAGGGAGCTCGGGGGGCTGCATACCCCGAACTCCACCCCTAGGAGTCAGACAAGGCACAACAATGTCAAGAGGAGAGAAATTATCATGCACTCGCCTTTCCCCTAAGGGTAAGATGGTCTCCGCTGTGGGGGACGTCATTCCTTCCTTTCCCCACTGGATGGCGACAGAGGGCCCTCTGGGAAGACGAGATGAGGCCACTCGAGGCGGATCCGGGATGAAGCTCGCCGAAACGGAGCTCTCGTGACTCACAGCAGCCAGGATAGGCGACGAGGAGGAGGGGGCGACAGCCGGGGTCAGTCGGGCATGGGGCGCTGACGGGACAGCGGGCGAGGGCCCGGGAGAAGACGAGGCTGCGGGGATTCCCCTCTGACGAGGCGCAGAAGTGACAGCTGTGTGGGGGGTTGAGCCCTTGCGGCGACCCGGAGCAGCATCCAGACGGGGCTCTAGCCAAGGTTGGAAGCCGGAGTGACGACGGTTCCTTGTAGGGGGTGAGGCGAAGGTGAGGTCCGGAAATCGCCGTTCCTAAGCAGAAACGGCGGCAAGCAAGTCAGCAAACTCAGGAAACTCACACAGCGCTGGATTCCTCTCCACGAGTCTAACCGCCGCCACCACATGCTTCATACACGCTGGAGGATTCTCAGCGGAGCAAGCAGCTGCCACCCGGTCCCAGATCTTGTCTGCTGTCATCTGCAGCTTCTCTGGGGGAATCCCGAGTGACGACATGCCCGATGGGAAAAGACCTCCGGATGGTGCGAACTCCCGGGCCGGAACAGAGGCAGGAGCGGGATCCCGAAGCGAGGGGCGACGTCTCCTCCGCTTCAGCTTCCCGCCAGGATTTCCCTCCAGCCCTCGGAGAATCTCACGCTGGGCGGCAATGTCATCTCTCCTCACGCTTACCTCTGGATGATTAGTGAAGCGGGGGAGAGAATCCAGAATTTCCTCGGCTAGGTCCAGGTACCAGGGCACTTCGCTGTTGTATTCGAGGAGGGAGGCGGCGACAAGGACTCTGTCCACGCGCTAGAGGATGTCAGCGAGAACAGCGTCCTGCCTCCGAGCACGAGACCTCCACGATGGCATGCTTCAACACGGCACCCAGACAGGTAGGAACAAACAGTCCACTACTGCAAACTACACGGTGAATGGCGTCTCGATGCAACGCCTCCTCTCCGGGCGTTAGGCGGCAGTCTACTGTCACAACGGCCCTCACGGACCGTCACAAGACGCCTCAGTCACCAGTGAGTTTGCAGTGGTAATTTATTGTGGAAAAGGATAAACACACACAGAACACATACAGCGGCTGAGTGAAGTCTGAGCCGGGGAACACCCGATGCGCCAGACGACAACGTTAATGATGAGCTAGGCAAACAGGCACATACCTGAGCATAAAGGAGCACCATCAAAACGTAGCAGGATATAACCGATGATCGTAACCGATGATCATAACAGGAGAACATAACAGGATATAACAGAGACTGCCGCGCTGGAGGACATTTAGCACCCGCTTATATCTCTGGCGGCTAATGACCCCAACGCGGCACAGCTGCTGCTAATGACAGCAGAGCAGCAGCTGACTTTGACAGCAGGGAGCTCCCCCGGGCGCCTTCACAATAAGAGCCCGAGGAGCTGGAAGGAACCCTCAGCTGTCAAAGCCAGGGAACAAAAAGATATGAGACCCGAGTGTGGCCAGAACCGACACTCGGGTTATGACAACCAGTCCTAATGGACAATAATATTAACTTTAATTTTAATTAATTTTGTACCTTCAGTTACATAATGAATCAGTCTCAAAGTTTCAGTGAGTTCTTGTCCTGTCGTGATTAGGAAACATATATATGCGAAAGGAAAACGCTTCAACTTCTCTCATTCACCCTTTTATTAAACTCATTCAGGTTACATGGCATGGCATTCAAATAATGGATAAACAGATTCAAATGATAACAGTGTACGATATCACATCAACTGATATTGGATTCCTGAACATAAAATCCAGTGTTACACCTCTGTAGAACCAAGGAGGAACGAGACTTATGTTTCAACGGTAAATGAGGCTGAAATGTTTTAACAAAACAACGCAATTTTATGGGGGAAATTCATAAGCTAATTATCTAAAAATGACTTCTGAATTAATCTACTGTGGCGCAGATATTGAGTTCATATCTCCCCACAAATGTATGACTGTATGTGTATTGGGGACTCCACGTCTGGTGGGACAAAAGAGGTCTGGACCTGCAGAGATCTACAGGAGATGACGAGTAGGTGTGAGTTTTGACCTTTGTCTCGGAGAGGACGTCCCAGGAAGATTCCCGGACCATCGAGGGATAAGAGACAATAGTGAGACATGAAAGAGTGCATTGTGACTGAGACTATGTGCCATGTAATTATATGTTTGCTTAAGTAACATGTGACCGAGGGTTGTGGCTCCAGCAGAGTATAAGAACGTGGTATTTGATTGCTCAGTCTCTTTTCCTGCCTAGAGATTGATAGAGCATGTGTTCACTCAATAAAGTTGACTCTGAGAAATAAACTCAGCCTCATTCTTGAACGCATTCTCTACACTGGTGACCCTACGACTAAGTATGGACGAACTTCATACAGCAGACTCATCAGGAGCCAACCAGGCTAGCGCAGCTACCGCAGTCCAGCTGCCCGAATTCTGGCAGCACAGCCCACGTGCCTGGTTCAACACGGTCGAGGCGCAGTTTCACCTCCGGAGAATTTCAGCAGATGCAACGAAATTCTACCATGTGGTAGCAAAGCTGGACAGCCTCACAGCACAGTGGATGGAGAGCCTGACTAACCATCCACCAGAGGTCGACAAGTACGGCGCATTGAAAGCCGCGCTCATCCGTGCTTTCACCCCCTCGCTGGGAGAGCGGGCAGAGAAGCTCCTGATGTTGACCGAAGGCGAAGCAGACAGGCCCACTGACCTGATGGCGAGGATGCTGAGTCTGAGAGGCGAGGACGATCACGGCTTTATCTTCGCCCACCTTTTCCTCAGGACACTACCGTCAGCGGTGAGAGTCACCCTGGCCAGCTCGCAGCTGCTGACCAACCGAGATCACCACGAGCTGGGCCAGGAGGCACAGCGACTCGTCGACGCCCATAGACGGCACACGGCCACGACGGCGGCAGCAGAGCTGAGCGCAACGCCTGGAGACGGCAGGGGGCCAGAGGCTACAACACCAGATGCACTGACGTCGGCAGCGGCGGAGACCAGGAGACGCGGGGCGCGCAACGCCCCCTGCTTTTATCATCGACGCTTCGCCGAGAGGGCACGCAAATGCATTCCCCCGTGCCAGTTCAAGCGCTCGGGAAAACGCCAGGCCTGAGAGTCGGTAGCAGCTGCTGCTCTCGGCGTGAAGAATAAGCTGCTCTACCTCACGGACGGGAAATCAGGGAGGCAGTTCCTGGTGCACACGGGCTCCCAGCAGAGTTTCATCACACCCCTCCACGCTGATCGGTTGGCGCCTTCCAGCGGACCCCTGGTGTTGGCGGCGAACGGTTCGACGATCAAGACCTTCAGGGAGAAGACCCTCCCCCTGTCTTTTCACGGTCGGACATTTGAGTGGACCTTCGTCGTGGCAGCAGTCAGTCATAACATGTTAGGTGCTGATTTTTTGTGCTCGAATGGTTTATTGGTTGATCTTGCTAATAGACGTCTAGTTAATGTCTGATTAATGTCTGGTTAATGTCTTTCCACAGCATTTCCTGTACAGCCCGGGTGGTCCCGCCCACTGCACAGCCCAACCTCACAGCTGCGGGTGGTAAGTTTCAAACACTACTCACTCAGTTTCCAGCACTCACAGTCCCAACGTTTTCTGCGTCAGTGGCTAAACATGGGGTGGAGCATTTTATAACTACTACCGGTCCCCCCGTTTTTGCAAAAGCTCGGCGCTTGGACCCAGCTAAGCTCGCCATAGCGCGCGAGGAATTCGCCAACCTGGAAAAACTGGACATCATTAGACGCTCTAACAGCCCCTGGGCATTAACACTACATATGGTCCCCAAGGCTGATGGCTTGTGGCGGCCTTGCAGTGATTTCCGCAGGTTGAATAACGCTTCAGCTCACGACCGCTACCTGATTCCGCACATCCAGGATTTTTCGGTACATTTAGCGGGGGCGTGTATTTTTTCTAAAATAGATTTGGTGCGCGGGTACCATCAAGTCCCAGTCCGCGCTCAGGACATACCCAAAACAGCGGTAATAACTCCTTTTGGGCTTTTCGAGTTTTTGCATATGCCGTTTGGACTCAAGGGGGCTGCGCAGACGTCCCAGCACATGATGGATGCAGTTCTACGCGACCTCCCTTTCGTGTTCGTCTACTTGGATGATATTTTAGTAGCCAGCACGTCCGAAGACGAACATGAAAGCCACCTCACAGCGGTTTTTCGGAGGCTGGCAGAGCACGGGTTAATAATTAATCCATCGAAGTGCCAGTTTGGGGTTGCGCAAATCGATTTTTTGGGGCATCGTGTTTCACCAGAAGGAGCGGTCCCTCTGCCCGATAAAGTACGCGCAATAACGGATTTCCCCAAACCTCAGACGGTCAAAGCATTGCAGGAATTTTTGGGAATGGTTAATTTTTATAACCGCTTCCTCCCAGGCGCAGCGCAGCTCATGCAACCATTGTACGCAGCACTTAAAAAGCAAAAACCTACGAATAAGATCGAGTGGTCCCCGGAGCGGGAGCGCGCATTCTCCCAGGTCAAATCAGCCCTGGCGAACGCCGTTTTGTTGGTACACCCGGTGCCAACAGCACGTATGGCGCTCACCACGGACGCTTCTGATTTAGCGGTGGGGGCGGTCGTTGAACGGTTCGTGGCGGGGAGCTGGCAACCCCTCGCGTTTTTCAGCAAAACCTTGCGTGATAACGAGCGGAAGTACAGCGCGTTCGACAGGGAGCTTTTGGCCCTGCATTTGGCCACCCGCCATTTCCAGTTCTGGCTCGAGGGGCGCTGTTTTACCGCGTTCGTGGACCATAAGCCGTTAACGTTTGCGATGGCCAAGATTTCAGAGCCTTGGTCAGGCCGGCAACAAAGACAGCTGGCCGCGATATCAGAGTTCACCACCGATATTCAGCATGTCGCGAGCAAACATAATATGGTGGCAGACTGTCTTTCGCGTACAGTAGCAGCGCCAAGCCCCGTGGGGGCAGGCTCGGCAGCCGTGGCCGCGGGCCAAGTCTGTGGCGCAGAAGCACTCGCAGCCCCGGTCCACGTTGGTTTAGATCACGCAGCCATGGCCGCGGAGCAGGCTGACGACGCGGATGTGCGCGCGCTCCAGTCTGGACCAACAGGGTTAAGGCTGAAGCACAGGGTGCTGCAAATAGGTATGCCCCCTCTAATCTGCGATGTCTCCACCGGGCGGCCTCGCCCCGTAGTTCCGGCTACATGGCGCCGCCGCGTTTTCGACTCAATCCACTCTCTGGCACACCCGGGGGTGCGCGCATCGATTAAAATGGTGGGAGAGAAATTTGTTTGGCCGGGGTTGCGTAAACAGGTCAAAGAATGGGCAGCGGCCTGCGTAGCGTGTCAACGAGCCAAAATACACAAACACACTAGGGCTCCTTTGGAACCTTTTCACATCCCGGCTAAACGTTTTGATCATGTGCATGTCGACTTGGTGGGCCCCCTTCCATTGTCGCAGGGGTGCACACACCTTTTGACGATGGTAGATCGCACCACGCGTTGGCCGGAAGTGGTCCCTCTAGCGTCAACTATGGCAGCAGACGTTGCATGCGCGTTTTTAACGGCTTGGGTCGCGCGTTTTGGAGTCCCGTCGGACATAACGTCCGACAGAGGTCCCCAATTTGTTTCTGAACTCTGGTCATCCATGGCCCACAGCCTGGGGGTGAAGATCCACTGCACTACCGCGTATAACCCTCAGGCTAACGGTTTGTGCGAACGCTTTCATAGGTCATTGAAAGCAGCCCTCAGAGCATCTCTCACGGATACAAATTGGGTGGATAAACTTCCATGGGTTTTATTGGGGTTGCGTTCTGTACCTAAGGAGGATTTGCAAGCCTCCCCGGCTGAATTAGTTTTTGCTCAACCCCTCCGTTTGCCGGGGGAATTCCTCCCTGACAACCCCGCACCAAATTGCCCCCCCGCTCAACTGTTGCAGAGCGGCACAGGATCAAACACCCTCCCTGGCCCAGTGCATCACAGTTTTCCACGCGTTTTTGTGCCAAGGGCTTTAAAGAATGCAGAGTTTGTTTTTGTTAGACATGATGCTCAAAGACCAGGTTTGCGACCCCCTTACGACGGGCCTTTCAGAGTGTTGGAAACAAGAGAGAAACAATTTTTGCTTGATTTGGGAGACAGAAAAGAGTTGATTTGCATTAACAGACTCAAACCCGCCTTTGTTCTGGCTGATGAACACGTGCAGTTGGCCAGGGCCCCCCGCCGTGGCAGGCCGCCGAAAAGGCATTGTTTGTTGCCACCACAGAGAGGTGCTAACAAGTCTGATTCACAGATGCAGGGAGCCACTGCAGAAGGAACAAAGCCGGCTTACAGCAGATTTGGCAGGAGGTTTAAACCCAAGCAATTGGTGGATTGATTTGTGTTATGTTGTGATGTTTCTGCCATACAGCTCTGATTAGATTTTGTCCCTGAAAAGACGTTTGGGGGGGGGTTATGTGGCGCAGATATTGAGTTCATATCTCCCCACAAATGTATGACTGTATGTGTATTGGGGACTCCACGTCTGGTGGGACAAAAGAGGTCTGGACCTGCAGAGATCTACAGGAGATGACGAGTAGGTGTGAGTTTTGACCTTTGTCTCGGAGAGGACGTCCCAGGAAGATTCCCGGACCATCGAGGGATAAGAGACAATAGTGAGACATGAAAGAGTGCATTGTGACTGAGACTATGTGCCATGTAATTATATGTTTGCTTAAGTAACATGTGACCGAGGGTTGTGGCTCCAGCAGAGTATAAGAACGTGGTATTTGATTGCTCAGTCTCTTTTCCTGCCTAGAGATTGATAGAGCATGTGTTCACTCAATAAAGTTGACTCTGAGAAATAAACTCAGCCTCATTCTTGAACGCATTCTCTACACTACAAAAATTAAGGGCAGTTACTTAAAAATGACTAAGAGTTTTCCTTCAGTTTACAGCTTTACCCTGTGGCTGAGACTAATTGAGCCCTGAAACACGGGCCATATTTAATTGTAATTTAATTGTTAGGACATCACGTTTTGAACCCAGCAGATAGGAGAAGTAGGAGTTTCACTTACGAAAACAGCTGTAGGTCCACGTTTCAGCGGGTCGATACCGGCCGAGTTGGGAGTTAGGACGTCGGAGGAAACGGCTGCTGTTACTTCCTCACAGCCGTGGAAGTGATAACTCGGCTGGGGGCCCTTCAAGGAGACAGTGGCAGCCGTGGATGGTTTGTCTCAGGGCGGCGTGAAAATCCTTGGAACAAGTCCAGCCGAATCGGTGGAAGTCTCTTAGGAGCGGGATAGACCCAAAAACTGAAGGAGCCACTTCTCAGTCAGGCAGGTATGAGGCCGGAAAGAGAGTCCAAAAAAACAGTCTCTGTTCACTTTAAATTAGGAAAATTAAAGGTCCACTTTAACGGCATGAATAGTCATGAAAAAAATGAGAAAAACATTTACTAGGATAAGAATGGCTTCTGAGGTGAAGGAAAAAGTTTGAGAATTTGATTCTCTGAAAAAGCGAGCTCTCAAGAAAGAGTGGTTTCTTCTCAGTAACCAGAAACTAACGAAAGACTTGACAAACTTCACAAAGAACAGTTTAGATAGAATAAAACTACACAGGACCTTGAAAAGGTGGAATAAAATCTTCTTCTGAGATCTAGATTACTATTCTGCTTCTTTAATCTTAATTTAGTTCCTAATCTTTCTCAAATTCTCTTTCTTTCTTCTTTCTGTGTTTCTAATTCTTAATCCTGTGTTTTTTCCTGAATCGCTCTCACATAGCTGCAACTTAACTTACTTTCTTTTCTACTCTTTACTTTTCTCTTACTTCTCTTCTTCTTCTACTAATCTAAATCTCTCACTGTTCTCTTTTTCTGCTGTTCTAACTTCTAATCTCAAATCTAACTTCTCTTTTTAAAGTTACCTCGCCGGGTCGTAAAACTGGTGATGTCGATCGCAAGACTGACCAATCGACTTTATCAAAAGCAGTTTGAAATGGCTGCCATCCAATGTGAGAACATTTCTTTGTTTGAGAGCAGCCAATCAAACGAAGACACCATCCCATGAAATTGCAGAGAAAAATCAACACTCAGCCAGTTCTTATGAAATTAGGTGCTCAATATAAAATCTAACTAAATTAAATGACTTGGCTAATATTTGGTGATCATGCATTTATACCATTACTCCAATATTACATTTGTTTCAATAACACTCATGAATATAACATTCCTTATACATAATTATAATACATGCATTCATATTTAGATCAAAGCTTAATGTAGTACAGCAAACCATGGTTGGTGATAAAAGAGGGATGATTTTCAGTGTCCTTAGGATCCAGAGGGGAAGAGGATAAGCGGATAGAAACTTAATGTTTAGAACAAATTAAAAGTCATCCTACATACTGAAACACATTCCGTAGGTATCCGCTAGGAGGTACTGTTGAGCTGTAGATGATTTCTTTTAGGTCCATGGTATCTGGGAGGAAATCTGGCCGGCGTCGTGGGGTTATAAACCCGTCTGATTAAGCCGTTTATGACCCTTTAAAGAGCATTGGTTTCCTGAAAGGGCACGTTATCCAAATGCAGTGTTCACGTTGGAGGTCTGGTCTCCCGAGTTTATGTTCCTTTGAGCCTTTAAAAGCAAATTCTGATCCTTACAATCTCTGCAAGAGGCAACTGTTTACATTGGGGTCCTGGGAAAACAAACATCTTTGGTCAGGCCTGGAAGAGGCCTGGATGAGTCGACATGAAAGCCAGTGATATTCCTGTAAAATGCAGAAAAGTGGTATTCCTGTATAAGGAATAAAGTGAAATTCCTGTAAAATGGAGAGAAGTGATCTTCTGTCTTGGTTTGAGGAGACGATGATGCTACAGGTGTGATGATTATGTTGAACAGGTTTCCAGGTACAGTAATTGAGGATAAGAATGGCTCAAATGGTCATTGGATAATGGTGGTAACTGAAATCAGTGGTGTCAACTGTGGCTCATGTATTCATGCCTACATATGTATAAGCACAAGGGGTTGTTTAAGATTGCATATGTGGACTGACCTCACGTCTTAGAGGAGGACAATAGGTCTGAACCACCTGAGGAGAACAGCAGGGAGACGGAGACACGGCGGTAAGGATCTGAAAGGACTTCCTGACCCCCTGGGGCCAGGTGGAGGACTGAAGGACATTGAGGGGGAGTTATGGTCAATAAGGGGATTTGACAAGGATGTGTGATTTGGCTTTTGATGTTGTATGTATAAATAAGGGGGTTCTGACTGAGTTCAGCCTCTTCTGTTTCTGAGAGATATGTTGGGGATGTGACTACAACATTAAAACCTGAATTATGAAACGATTCAGCTTCTTCATTTCACGCTCCCCACATCAACCTCATTTTGATATGTGTTTATGGATGTGTTTATGGATACAATAGGAGAGCTCAAAACAAAGAACTTTTTTTATTGATGTCTAAGATGTTAAAGGAATGGAAAATATTCTATAAGACCAATAAAGTTATAATGGGTGGAGACTTCAATTTAGTTCCAGATCCATGGTTGGACAGACGCCCACCTAGGAGTCACTGCCATAATTTTAATACCATTCTAACTGAGTTGGTGACTGAAACAAAACTGACTGATTTTTGGAGAATGAAAAACCCCTTTTCGGGCAGCGCGGTGGCGCAGTGGTTAGCACTGCGGCAGCACAGCAACTCACCCTTGGCCATGAGATCCCTGGTTCGATCCCAGCCCTTGACCAACAGTGATCTGTGTGGAGTTTGCATGTTCTCCCCGTGTCTGCGTGGGTTTACTCTGGGATTTCTCCGGTTTCCTCCCACATGCCAAAAACATGCAAGTTAGGTTAATTGTGACATGATTCTTGATCCAGGAGACAGACAACAGACACGAGTAGGACAGTTTACAATAATTTATTAACTCAATGAGTGGTGTGGGTGTGTGAATGTGAGGGTGAGTGTGATGCTGGGGTAGTGCTGGAGCTGAGTGAGTCCCGCTGCGACCTGGCAATCCTAGGAACACACAAAGCACAGGTGTTAATACTGTTCACAGCTGAGAGGTGTGATGATGACTGCTGCTTACTTGCAGGTATCGCCAGGAGACTCTTGCTGGCTCCGGGAGCGAGTGCTGGGAGGTGAGCGGGGAGCTTGGCGTCGTGGCAAGGTGGAGAGGTTCCGAGGAGGAGGAGGTAAAGCCCCGCTGTTTTGGGGAGTTGGTCCACCGCCAGGGAGGTCCACCTGTGCACAGGGGAGAATACTTTGGCAAGGTAAGGATGAACGTGGCTTACGTGACAAGGCTTGATGCGCTGGAGCTCTGGTACGAGGTCGAGAGCCTGGAGCGTTGCGCTGTGATGATGTCAGACAACTCCGTGCTGAGCTGTCAGTGGATCTGGCTTTTATGGCCTGCTGAGGATTGGAAGCAGGTGTGTGCGCAGCCGGGGCTGATGACAGCCCAGCGGCTGCCATGACAGTACTCCCCCCTCTAGGGGTGCCTCCAGGCACCTGTCCCATCCTACCTGGATGCGCCCGATGGAAGTCGCGGATGAGCTGTTTGTCGAGGATCAACGCTGGGCGAATCCAGGAACAGTGTTCAGGACCGAATCCCTCCCAGTCCACCAGGTATTGAAGACCCCGGCCCCACCTGCAGACATCCAAGATGGCGGTAACCCCCCAAGCCAGGTGGTCGTCGATCAACCTCGGAGGAGGAGACGCCACGGGGGGCGGGCACAGAAGGTCAGAGATGTAAGGCTTCACCTGGAAGACATGAAAAGTGGGACAAATGCGCATGGAAGGGGGGAGAGCTAGGAGCACAGCCACAGGGTTAACAATGCGAGAGATGACAAAGGGACCGATAAAGCGCTTAGTTAATTTGCGCTTCTCGGCTGGTACATTAATATTCTTTGTAGAAAGCCAGACCCGTTGACCCACCTTATAATCCGGGGCCGGTTTCCTGTGATGGTTGGCTACCTGGATGTTACGTTCTGTGGTTCGGAGAAGGACTCTGCGGGTGATGGTCCAAATTCGGCGACAACGCCTGCTGTGAGCCTGAACCAAGGGAACAGCCACCTCCTTCTCCTCCTCCGGGAACAGCGGTGGATCATACCCCAACGATGACTTGAAGGGAGATATCCCAGTTGCTGAAGACACCGTGGAGTTATGTGCATACTCAATCCAAGGCAGGAACGTACTCCAGGAAGAGGAGTATGAAGATATGACGCAGCGGAGCGCAGCCTCCAGCTCCTGATTGGCTCGTTCACACTGGCCGTTGCTCTGTGGGTGGTATCCTGAGGAGAGGCTTGCCGTTGCCCCCAACACCGAGCAGAACACCTTCCAGACCTGGGAGACGAACTGGGGGCCCCGATCCGACACGATATCCAATGGGATGCCATGAAGGTGGACCACATGCTGCACCAGGAGATCAGCCGTCTCCCGAGCCAAAGGCAACCCGCGGAGGGGCACAAAATGGGCTGCCTTGGAAAAGCGGTCCACTATGGTCAGGATCGAGGTGAAGTGGTCAGAAGGAGGCAGGCCCGTCACAAAGTCCAAAGCCACATGAGACCAGGGGCAGGAAGGGACCGGAAGGGGATGGAGAAGACCCGCCGGGGGAGAAGATGAAGATTTCCCAGTGGCGCACTGAGCGCAGGCCCAGACATAGCTGGTGACATCCTCCCTCAAATCTGGCCACCAAAAGGCTCTCTGGAGCAAGGCAATGGTACGGGTAATCCCAGGATGGCACGCCAGCTTAGAGGCATGGGCCCACTGGATAACCTCACTCCTGGCAGAGGTGGGAACAAACAACCCCCCCCCCCCCCCCGGGTCGGGCTCACCCTCCTGAGCCCTCCTGACTCTATCCCAGATCTCCCACACGAGGGCGCCCACAACACAGGATGAAGGCAGGATGGTTTCCTCCTGATCCTTAGACGTCTCCGCCTCGAACTGCCAAGAGAGGGCGTCCGGCTTCACGTTCTTACTCCCAGGTCAATAGGTGATTATAAAATCGAAACGTCCAAAAAAGAGGGACCAGCGAGCCTGGCGGGAGTTAAGCCGCTTAGCCGTCCGGAGATATTCTAAGTTCTTATGGTCCGTCCAGACAACAAACGGCTGAGCAGCCCCCTCTAGCCAGTGTCTCCACTCCTCTAGGGCGAGCTTGACCGCCAACAACTCCCTGTCGCCAATGCTGTAATTACTCTCGGTGGGATGCAGGCGGCGAGAGAAAAAGGCACATGGGCGAATCACCCCATCCACAGGAGAGCGCTGTGACAGGACCGCCCCGACTCCAGAATCCGAGGCGTCCACTTCCACTAAGCACTGAAGGTCCGGGTCCACCTGGGTCAAGACGCGGGACGAGGCGAACTCCTCCTTCAATTTTTCGAATGCCGCAGCAGCCTCCTCACTCCAACAGAAGGGGGTCTTGGGAGATGTGAGGCTGGTCAGGGGGTGGGCAATAATCCCAAAATTGGGCACAAAACGACAGTAGAAGTTGGCAAAACCCAAAAACCCCTGCAACTGCTTCCTGGAAGTGGGGGTGGGCCAGTCCACTACCGCCTTAACCTTGGCCGGGTCAGAGAGCACCTGATTGTGTGCTATCACAAATCCCAAGAACGACGTTGACCTAGTATGAAATTCACACTTCTCGGCCTTGACAAATAACTGATTCTCTAGGAGGCGTTGAAGGACCCGTCTGACGTGCATCTGGTGTTCTTCCAATGTCCGCGAGAAGATAAGGATGTCATCCAGGTATACAAACACGAAGGAATTCAGGAAATCTCGGAGGACGTCGTTAATTAAGCGCTGGAAAACGGCCGGCGCATTGGTTAACCCAAACGGCATCACTAGGTATTCAAAGTGGCCGCTTGGGGTCCGGAAGCCCGTCTTCCACTCGTTGCCCTCCTTGATTCGCACCAGATGATAGGCATTTCGAAGGTCCAGTTTTGTAAACCAAGACGCCCCCCGGAGAGAGTCGAAGGCTGAGTTCATCAGGGGCAGCATGTACTTGTCCTTGACGGTTATATCGTTGAGCCCCCGGAAATCGATGCAGGGACGAAGAGAGCCATCCTTCTTCCCCATGAAGAAGAATCCAGCCCCCACCGCAGAGGAAGATGGCCGAATAATTCCGGACCTGAGGGACTCCTTTATATAAGTGTCCATGGCTTCATGCTCAGGGGCTGAGAGACTGTATAGGCGGCTTGCTGGAAGCGGGGCTCCAGCCCGGAGACTGATTGCGCAGTCATAAGGGCGGTGGGGGGGAAGGGACAGCGCCCGTGATTTGCTGAATACTGCTCCCAGATCGTGGTAGATCTCTGGTACCTTGGACAGATCTGGGGGTGGTGACGTGGGAGGAGTTATTGGCACCGAGGGAGCACACGCTGCAGACTGGAGGCAGGCGCTGAGGCAGAAGGAGCTCCAAGCAGTGATATTTCCCGCTTGCCAGTCAAAAGTGGGATTATGTAGCTGTAGCCATGGGTACCCCAGGATAACAAGAGAGGTGGAGGTGGGCAGCACCAAAAACCGGATGTCCTCCCGATGATTTCCAGAAACAATCACTGACACGGGGGCCGTCTGGTGGGAGACAGCGGTTAGCGGGGCTTTTGACAGTGTGATGAGATTGACAGGAGGACGAAGGGGTTGACAGCTGAGGCCCAGGCGGGTTGCCAGGTCTCCTGAAATGAAGCTTTGCTCAGCTCCAGAGTCAATGAGGGCATGTGTGGTATGTGCTCTGTGATTATAAATAAGACTGATGGGAACAAGGCAACTGGTGAGGGGCTTTGACTGATCTATGTCCGTGAGTCCCCCTACTGTGACCCACGGACCTCCCCTTTCTACCCGATTAGTACACTCAGCTACCTCGTGCGACTCACTGCCACAGTAAAAACACAGCCCTAAATCCCTCCGGTGCTGTCTCTCAACCGCCGAAACTCCTGATCACCCAATAATCATCTCCTCCTGCCCCGGTAGTTCCTCTGACAGGGGCAGAGCCAACAAGGGAGAACGAGAGGAGAGGGGGCGTGGCTTGCCCGAGCGGCCAGCAGCCCTTCGCTCGGCTGCCCGCTCCTTCAGTCTGTTGTCTAAATTAATGGTGAGTGAGATTAATTCACTTAAACAATCAGGCTTATCCCGTGTCGCTAGCTCATCTCTTAACTCTGAGCTGAGGCTACGGACAAAAATGCTACAGAGTGAATGATCCTCCCACCCCACCTCTGCAGCTAACACCCGGAAGTCCACAGCGTAATCGGCGGCAGATCTACTGCCCTGCTGAAGGTTTAACAAACGGTCATTTGACACTGCATCCCTATCGGTGTGATCAAACACTTCAGCAAAATCGGCTACAAATTGTTAGTAGGTTAAGGCGGCGTAGCTGGGCTTAGCTATAACCGCATAAGCCCAAGCTAGCACTCTACCCTCAAGTAGGTTGGAAATATACCCGATCTTGCTGTGGTCTGAGGGAAAATCTCCCAGGACACAGTGAAAGACCGTCTCGCACTGGAGCAGAAAACCCCGTGCCTCCCCGAGTTTTCTGCTGAAGCGAGCTGGGGTAGGCACGGGGGTGAGGCGAGGTAAGGGAGGTTGATGTACCTGGCTAGCAGGTGGATTAGCGGGAGCAGGAGATGCCCCGGCGACCGGGGGGAACACCTGGTTTCCTTCCAAGCGATCCAGCCGGCTATAAATCAGAGTTAATTGATTAAGTATAACTGTCTGTTGGTGAGCAAATCGGTCTACTCGAGCGCAAAGGGTGTTAAGACGGCATGTCAGTACTCTGTCTGCTGGGTCGTCTTGACGGAGTCGTACTGACATGATTCTTGACCCAGGAGACAGACAACAGACACGAGTAGGACAGTTAACAATAATTTATTAACTCAGTGAGTGGTGTAGATGTGTGAATGTGAGGGTGAGTGTGATGCTGGGGCAGTGCTGGAGCTGAGCGAGTCCTGCTGCGACCTGGCAACCCTAGGAACACACAAAGCACAGGTGTTAATACTGTTCACAGCTGAGAGGTGTGATGATGACTGCTGCTTACTTGCAGGTATCGCCAGGAGACTCTTGCTGGCTCCGGGAGCGAATGCTGGAAGGTGAGCGGGGAGCTTGGCGTTGTGGCGAGGTGGAGAGGTTCCGAGGAGGAGGAGGTAAAGCCCCACTGCTTTGGGGAGTTGGTCCGCCGCCAGGGAGGTCCACTTGTGCACGGGGAGAATACTTTGGCAAGGTAAGGATAAACGTGGTTTACGTGACAAGGCTTGATGCGTTGGAGCTCTGGTATGAGGTCGAGAGCCTGGAGCGTTGCGCTGTGATGATGACAGACGACTCCATGCTGAGCTGTCAGTGGATCTGGCTTTTATGGCCTGCTGAGGATTGGAAGCAGGTGTGTGCGCAGCCGGGGCTGATGATGGCCCAGCGGCCGCCATGACAAATTGGCCTCAAACTGGGGATTCTAAATTGTCCTTAGGTATGACTGTGAGAGTGAATGGTTGTCTGTCTCTCTGTGTTGGCCCTGTGATGGACTGGCGATCTGTCCAGGGTGTACCCTGCTTCTCGTCCAAAGATGCTGGGATAGGCTCCAGCACCCCCGCGACCCAAAAAAAAAAGGATATAAGCGGAAGAAGATGAATGAATGAATGAACCCCTTTTCTACTCAGTACACTTGGTTTCACACATCTAATAATGACATAAGCTCAAGGTTAGATTTCTGGCTAATTACTGACAATTTAACTGACAGAGTCTCTAGCTGTGATATTTCTGCATCCCCCTTAACTGGTCATTGTATTATTTCCCTGGACCTGTTCTTGACTCATGTTATGATTATTCATAACTCAGTCTGAAAATTTAATAACCATCTCTTGGAAAAATACTGAGTTTTGCAACAAGATCAAGAACAAGAACAAGAACAAGAACAACTGTAGAAGAACAAGAACAACTGTACAACTGCTGTACAACTGCTTACAACTCAGCATAAAAACCTGACCTGATTGAGAGAAATGGATGTCATTTTCGGATTCGGCAGTGCAAAATTGTCTTAAATCAGTTGAAAAAAACGCAACTTACAAAAAAAATTATTTTTGATATGTTGTGTAATTTATGCTCCAAGTCTGAGCTATCTCTGGATGAACAGGTTTCAATAAATAATCTGCAAACCTAACTGGACGGTTTATACATGGAAAAAGCAAAGGGGGTTTCATTCGCTGCAGAGCTCGTTGGATTGAGGATGGGGGAAAAAAGTTCATCTTATTTTTTTTTAACTTGGAGAAACAAAGACAAACAAAAAAGAAGATTTAAAGTTACAGGTTAATGCAAAATTATTGAAGCCCAAGATACAGTACATGAGGAAATTAGAAACTTTTATAGTAATTTATACAGATCTAATTTTTCTAAAGGCAATTGTTATTTGTTTTTTAATAATATTACGTCAAACAGGTTCATTTTGTCTTCTTTTAATTATTTATCCTTTTTTTTTTTTCCTTTGAAAGACAAAAGTAAAATAGAAAGATGTCTTTACCTTCTTTACATGTTTCAACTGCACTGCAGCCTTCATCAGAAGAGTCAGCTGATTGCTGCCAGGTGACATTTAGGTGACATTTATCAGCTGATTACCCGACAGAAGAAAAGAAAAAAATGCTCAAAGCCCTTCTAAAACCTCTATTAGAAAGCAATAAAATCACAAAGGACGCATATGATCACCTGATCCCCACAGCCAGCATCACCCCTCGGATTTATGGAACACCGAAAATACATAAAAAGGATATCCCACTGCTGCCAATAATAGACAGCATTGGATCAGTCACATACAACTTATCAAAAGCCCTAGCTGAAATCATCAAACTCCTCCTTGGACTATCAGACTTTCACTGTAAAAATTCAAAAGAGCTGGCACAAGAACTCAAAGACATAAAAATAGAATCAGACGAGATCCTCATCTCACATGACGTCATCTCTTTATTCACAAAGACTCCTATTGACGTCACACTACATATAGTGCAAGAACGCCTCAACAAGGACAGTACCCTAAAAAGACGCACCAACCTCACAGTCCATGACATATCCAAATTACTACAGTTTGTTGCAAAATCCACTTATTTTCAATTCAGAGGAAAAATCTACAAACAAAAAGAAGGATTTGCAATGGGAGACCCACTATCAGCCATCATGAGCAGTTTTTTTATGGAGGATCTGGAAAATAAAGCCATCAACACAGCACCCACAATATGCAAACCCACCCTTTGGAAGAGATACGTAGATGACATTCTGGAAAAAATAAGGAAAGGACATACACAAGAACTCACTGACCATCTGAACAGTACAGACAGTACGGGGAACATAAAATTCACACACGAAGAGGAGGAAAATGGCACCATAGCCTTTCTGGACATGAAAATCCACCACAACGAGGACGGCAGCATAAAAATCACAGTCTACAGGAAACCAACCCACACAGATCAATACCTACTTTGGACATCGGAACACCCCACAGCACACAAGCTATCAGTCGTCAGGACATTATATGAACGAGCCACCATCATCACGGAACAAGAAGACAGACAGGAAGAGGAAAACCACATAAAACATGCACTTATACGCTGCCAATATCCAGTATGGGCCATAAACAAAGGGAAACAGCAAGTCAAAAACAAAGAAAATAAACAGGACACAAGACATAGAACAAAAGCTGAAATCAAAAACAAGGACACCATAACTATACCATACATACGAGGGATCACGGAACCAATTCAAAGGATCATGAAAAAATACAAAATAAACACAGCAGTCAAACCACACAAAAAATTAAGACAGTTATTAGTACACCCCAAGGACAGAATAGAACAAGACAATAAATGCAATGTATTATATGAAATATCATGCAGATCATGCAACAAAACCTACATTGGAGAAACCGGAAGATTATTCACCACAAGAAAAAAAGAACACCAAAAGGAATGTGAGAAGGAAACGCAAGGACGACTCACAAGATCACAAAATGAAAAAGCAGAACAAGAAACATTAAAATCAGCTATATCGGACCACTGCAAAAGAAATAATCACATCATGGACTGGGACAACACAAAAATTATTGGATCGGAGAGCAACAGACACAAACGTTGGATCAAGGAGGCAATAGAGATCAGAAAGCGGGGAAAAGACACCATGAACCGAGATGAGGGGGCCTTTATGCTTTCTCACACCTGGGACCACATTCTCCAGAGACCATCTGACGGCGGGAGGCGGGGCCGGCTCGGTGGATCTGACAGATCTGCTGAGCTGGCCCCGCCTACGAAAATCAGCTGATAAATGTCACCTGGCAGCAATCTGCTGACTCTTCTGATGAAGGCTGCAGTGCAGTTGAAACATGTAAAGAAGGTAAAGACATCTTTCTATTTTACTTTTGTCTTTCAAAGGAAAAAAAAAAGAAAAAAAAAAAAAAGGATTAATAATATTGCTAAATTTCGTCCGATGGTAAATGAGGAATTCAAACATTATATGGATGAAGAGATTACAAGTGAAGAACTAGATGAAGCAATTAAACAAATGTCCAATGGGAAATCTCCCGGGCTTGATGGTTTAACTGTTGAGTTTTTCAAATGTTTTTGGTCCGATGTCAGAAAATTATTATATGATGCCTTCTTAGAATGTATTTCTATGAAAAGTCTTTCTCCAACTATGAAACAGGGTCTTATCACGTTAACCCCAAAATCCAACAAAGACAAATTGCTACTTGACAGCTGGAGGCCTATCACCCTATTATGCAACGATTACAAATTACTCGCCCATGTCTTTACAAACAGACTTAACCGCGGTTTGTCACATATTGACGAATGCCAGTCTGCTTTTATTAAGGGCAGGAATATTCACAGCCATATCAGACTGATACTTGACATGCTTGACTGTAGTGAACTTATAGAAGATGATGGGTTTGTGTTGTTCCTTGATTTCTACAAGGCTTTTGACACTGTGGAACATTTCTTTTTAACTGAAACACTACACTTCTTAGGTTTTGGAGAAAACTTTTTAATATAATTAAGATGTTCTGTATGAATATTTATAGTTCTGTGTCGTTAAATCCTGGCATGACACCCAAATTTAAAATATTACGTGGTATACGACAAGGTTGCCCCATCTCTCCTAAACTGTTTATTTTGACAACACAGCTACTCACATTGCTTATCAATAATTCCCCAGAACTTCAAGGTATTACTTTTTTGAAAAAGAATTTAAAATACGCCAGTTTGCAGATGACACATCTATCTTTTTAAAGAATAAATCCATGGTTCGTAAAGCCCTCGACAAAATCTCAGTATTTTCCAAGGCATCTGGTTTGTCCCAACATCAAAAAATGTGAACTACTTCCTATCCATACCTGCATTGACTCCAATTGTTAGAAAAGCTCATACCAGTTTAGTAATTTTCTGTATTTGTGTTATCCCTTTGGTGTTTATTTGATAATTTGTCAGTGTCACCTGATTTATTCAGGAACATAATGTTTTGGGACACATGCACCACCTATAGGACAGAGTGATCACTAACTTTTTCAGGAACACTTGTCACATGAGGCTCATTAGGCGTGTAGCTGCTGGCTGTAACAGTCTGGTTGTGCTGGTGTGCGTTTCTGACACTTTGTTAGTAGTTTATTGTATATATGTCCTGTGAGTGTTCATTCATGTATCATTCATTCATTCATCTTCTTCCGCTTAATCCTTTTTGGGTCGCGGGGGGGCTGGAGCCTATCCCAGCATCTTTGGGCGGGAGGCAGGGTACACCCTGGGCAGATCACCAGTCCATCACAGGGCCAACACAGAAAGACAGACAAATCAAATCAATCAAATCAAATCAAACTTTATTGTCATATTGCTGTACATACAACTGTAGTGCAGGCAAGATGAAATTGCGTTTCTCTCGGCATCCATATAAATAGAAGCAGCATGATTTAAGACACACTCCCACATAGCTTCACCCCCCCACCCCCACCCCCCCATCCATTCACACATCCCTGAGACATACTTGGGGAAAAAAACTAACTAACTATTATATACAAATAATATACAAAATGTCCGTAGGTGCAGTAGTGTGTATGAGAGATTCCGGGTCAACTGTTCAGCATCCTGACAGCTTGTGGAAGGAAGCTGTTGATCAGTCTGGTGGTTCTGCCTCTGATGCTCCGGAATCGTTTACCAGATGGAAGAAGTTCAAAGTGTTTATGCAGAGGGTGAGAACGGTCCTTGACAATGTTCAGTGCCCTGCTCCTACAACGGTTCTGAAAAAGTTCTTGGACAGAGGGGAGGGAGACTCCAATTACCCTCTCAGCCCCCTTGACTATCTTCTGCAGGGCATTTTTGTCTGACATACTGCAGCTGGAGTACCATGTAGCAATGCAGTACATCAGAACACTCTCCACAACACCTCTGTAGAAGGTCCTGAGGATGCAGATGGGGAGAGAGGCCTGTTTGAGTTTCCTCAAGAAGTGCAGTCTCTGCTGAGCCCGCTTCCTGATCCCCAAGGAATTCTTGCTCCAGGTCAGGTCCTGCGAGATCTGCACTCCGAGGAACTTGATGTTCTCCACTCTCTCCACTAAACGGCCGCCGATGCTGAGGGGGACGTGCTCAGGCTGTGACCGCCGGAAGTCAATAATCATCTCCTTCGTTTTGTCCACGTTGAGCACCAGATTGTTCTCTCTGCACCAGCCCTCCAGGTCTCTCACTTCTTCCCTGTACATTGATTCCTCATCCCTCTGAATAAGTCCCACCACCGTGGTGTCGTCTGCAAACTTAATAATCTGGTTCCCCTCGTGTCTGGATACACAGTCATGTGTTAGAAGTGTAAACAACAGTGGACTGAGTACACAGCCTTGAGGGGATCCGGTGCTCAGCGTGACAGAGTTGGAGATGTTCTTTCCAACCCGGACAGACTGAGGTCTCTCAGTCAGGAAATCCAGGATCCAGAGACATGTGGCGGTGTTCAGACCGAGAAGGAGTAATTTCTCCATCAGTCTCTGGGGAATAATGGTGTTGAATGCTGAACTGAAATCAATGTACAGGAGTCTGGCGTAGGTGTCTTTCTGGTCCAGGTGGGTGATGACAGAGTGTAGGGTGGTGACTATAGCATCCTCCGTGGAGCGGTTTGAACGATATGCAAACTGGAGCGGGTCGTGTGATGCAGGGAGGCAGGCTGTAATGTGTGGTTTGACAAGCCGTTCAAAACACTTCATCACAAATGGTGTCAGTGCAACAGGACGATAGTTATGTCATTCACCATTCAACCATTCACACCTAAGGACAATTTAGAACCCCCAGTGTGATGCCAATTTACCTAACTTGCATGTTTTTGGCATGTGGGAGGAAACCGGAGAAATCCCTGAGTAAACCCATGCAGACACGGGGAGAACATGCAAACTCCACACAGATCACTGTTGGTCGGGGGCTGGGATCAAACCCAGGATCCCCCGGCCAAGGGTGGGTTGCTGTGCTGCCACAGTGCTAACCACTCCGCCAGGAACTGCCTCAACCACTGCCCCATTGATTAATGTTTCTTTACTTATAACTGGGCTAGGAGGCGGTAACAAGATAATTAGTAAGCATGCAGTGATTATGTTTGAGCTTTCCTTTGTTCTTTTTAGATATATAGTCCCAGTTGGTGGAATGTTGGAAACTTATAAGTCTGTTCTGAATTGTATTGGATGGTTTGTTAGCTGTTAAGAGCATTTAAGTCCTAATTAGTTTGTACAATGAAACACTGTTAATTGGTGCTTAAGCAGGGTGTGGTTACGCTCACCCTATTAATCTCCACCGCCAGGGGGCACCCTTTCCCTACCTGTTGTTTAGTCTTTTATGTTAAAGTGGATTTATTCAGTCTGTTTAGGTAACTATGTTTATTCAGTTGTGTCTTATTTCTCAGCCCATTTATTGGCTGGTTTATATAATGTTTTGTCTGCTTAATGCTTATAGGTTGTTCCTGGGTATATTTCAACAGTAACTTGACATGTATATGTTTATGTTTATTCTATAGGACCACACCTACCCAAATCTGCCCAATACCTACCCATACCTGCTCAGAGATATCTTGTCAACTGACCCTGCAATAAAGAACCCTATACTGAATTCAGGAGTTTGCATCTTGTGTCCTGACCGACACTCAGGGGTGAAAGTCAACTCACTACCAGTGTAGATACAAAGGGTGAATCCTCACCTACAATTTTGATCCTTTGAGCCGGAGAGGACACTTACCTCTGAAGCAGCATGTAGACCAGAGAAGAATATGCTATTAAGCCAAAGTGGCAGATCCGCCCCCTGTTCATTTGGAGGACTATGAGACAAGTCATGCCAGTCGGCGTAGTGGAGCTTCATTCCACCCAAGGGGAGCACACCACATTGAATGTGAAGAGGACTGGTATTCTGACATGGAGGGTGCTGCCCAGATGACATCCCTCACCCCTTCACAGAGTGGTCCAAAGGCACCTTGGTATGTGACATTAGACGAGTGGGTTTATTCTTGGGAGGAGAATACAAGCCATCCTACACAGCCACTCTCAGCTACACAGATGCATCCAGAGCCCCATTCCAGCCAAGTAGACCACTCCACACCATATGTCTACTATAGAGAGCCTCCAAGGGCCCCTTGGCCATTTTCTACTGAACTGCAGGATCTCCGTAGGGAGAGAACAGCACTCTAGCAATCACGGCAAGCATTACAAGAGGAACTGACTGAGCTTAGAGAGTTTATGCAGGAGATGAAAAGGATGATGGAACCCACCTACCAAACAACACAACGTCTTCCATCATTATCTAGAGCAGAGCCCCCAATATATTCACCACCCCCTCCACCTGCAGAGCTGGAGGATGACGACGATGATGATGATTGGCCTGACCCACCTCCATGGCCAGGAACAGAAGAAGTTACTGGGCATCCTTCAAACACAGAGGCAGTGTTGGGCATGTTAGACAAATTGATGGCTGATCTTCAGGTCAGAATCAGAATCAGAATCAGAATCAGAATCAGATTTATTGCCATTGTTCATGTAGTACACAAACTAGGAATTTGTCTTGGTGCCATGCTGCAACATTAAAAAACATGATGAGATAAAGAGATAAACTAAAAAACTAAAGGACTAAAAACGTGCAATAAGTGTAGAAAAATAAGTAATAATAATAATAATAATAATAATAGTAATAATGAGTAGTACTAGTCAAGGCAGTTTTAAAAAAATTAGCAAGTAGCAGATAATATGGGGTACCACAGTACAGCTGATAATGCAACAGAAAAAAACTGATGAATGACATGAGTCTGGTTGAGCTGCTGTACATAGTGCACGAGAGTCAATAAGTCACTTAATGTTCAGCAGTCTGATGGCAGAGGGGAAAAAGCTGTTCATGTGCCGGGAGGTTTTAGTCCGAATGGACCGAAGTCTTCTACCTGAGGGGAGGGGGGCAAACAGTACGTGACCAGGGTGTGAAGGATCGGCTATGATCCGGCCAGCACGCCTCCGGGTCCTGGAGATGTACAGGTCCTGGAGAGATGGGAGCTTGCAGCCGATCACCTTCTCAGCAGTGCGCACGACGCGCTGCAGCCTTAGTCTGTCCCTGGCAGTGGCTCCTGCATACCACACAGTTATGGAGGAGGTGAGGATGGACTCGATGATAGCCGTGTAGAACTGCACTAGCATCTTGGTGGGTAGCTTGAGCTTCCTCAGCTGCCGCAGAAAGAACATCCTCTGCTGGGCCTTTTTGATGAGGGAGCTGATGGTTGGCTCCCATTTGAGGTCCCGGGTGATGGTGGTGCCCAAGAAGCGGAAGGAATCTGCAGTGGTGATGGGAGAGCCTGTGATGGTGAGGGGGGGCAGGGGGTTGTGACTTTCCTGAAGTCCACAGTCATCTCCGCTGTCTTCAGAGCGTTCAGCTGCAGGTTGTTATGGCTGCACCAGGACACCAGCTGGGCCACCTCTTTCCTGTAGACGGACTCGTCGCCGTTGGAGATGAGCCCGATGAGGGTGGTGTCGTCCGCAAACTTAATCAGCTTAACAGACTGGTGGGAGGAGGTACAGGAGTTGGTATAAAAGGAGAAGAGTAGGGGGGAAAGTACACAGCCCTGGGGTGATCCAATGCTGATGCTAACAGAGTCCGAGACAGACTTCCCCAGCCGCACATGCTGCCTCCGGTCCGTCAGGAAGTCGGTGATCCACCTGCAGAGGGAGTCAGGCACGTTGAGCAGGGACAGCTTGTCCTGGAGCAGATCGGGGTGGATGGTGTTGAATGCGGAGCTGAAGTCTACAAACAGAATCCTAGCGTAGGTTCCCGGGGAGTCCAGGTGCTGCAGGATGGAGTGGAGGGCCAGGTTGACTGCGTCGTCCACAGACCTGTTAGCACGGTAGGCAAACTGCAGCGGGTCTAGGAGGGGTGTGGTGATGGACTTGAGGTGAGACAGGACCAGGCGCTCAAAGGACTTCATGACTACAGAGGTGAGCGCTACAGGTCTGTAGTCGTTAAGTCCAGTAATCCGTGGCTTCTTGGGGACAGGGATGATGGTGAAGGATTTGAGGCAGGTCGGCACGTGACATTGCTTAAGGGAGGTGTTAAAAATGTCTGTGAAGACAGGAGCCAGCTCTTTCGCACAGTGTCTCAGGGTGGAGGGAGACACACCGTCCGGCCCGGGGGCCTTGCGCGGGTTCAGTCTGGAGAACTGTCTGTGCACGTCCTGCTCACTGATGACAAGGGCAGGGGGGGAGGAGGAGGAGGAGGAGGAGGAGGGGGGGACCGCTTTTGATGAATTAGGGGCTGAGGAGGCAGTGGAGCTGGGTGGAGTGGGTGAGTTGGACACAGCTGACGAGGTGTCAAAACGGGCGTAATGTTGGGACAGTTTTTGCTAAAGGGCTTTGTCATCCTGACCTTTAGAAGCCTGAGGCCGATAGTTGGTGATTTGCCTCAGTCCTCTCCACACAGAAGCCGAGTCATTAGCAGTGAACTGCTGCTGGAGTCTTTCAGAATACACAGATTTAGCTCTCCTCAGCTCTCTGTTAAACCGATATTTGACCTCTCTGTAGCAGTCCCTGTCTCCACTTTTCAACGCTGCTTCCTTCTCATTCCTGATCTGTCTGAGCTTGGCCGTGAACCAGGGCTTATCATTAGAGTATCTCACCCTGGTGCGCGATGGAAGAATGTGCTCCTCACAGAAGTTGATATATGAGTTCACAGTGCCTGTGTACTCATTAAGATCATGTGTGGCTCCTTTAAACATGCCCCAGTCAGTTATTTCCAGGTCATTAAGGACCAAGCCAGTGGCCACAGGAGCCCATTTTCACCTACATCCACATCCGCTCTTACATACAGTATTGTAGCGAACTCAATATGAGCACCCTACTTGGCTTGCCAAGTGGGTTGACCCTATTGGCGACACAGGTAGGGTGCGGGACTCTGGAGCGGGAGGCGTGAGTTCGAATCTCCCGGTGGGACGTCGCCATGTCGAGCAGCACGTTACATTGGTGTCAGGAGTGGGATCTCCTGTCCAAAGCAGTAATGGGGCACTGACATCGGGACGATGTCGAGAACCAGAGGGGAGTAGTGTAGCGAACTCAATATGAGCACCCTACTTGGCTTGCCAAGTGGGTTGACCCTATTGGCAACACAGGTAGGGTGCGGGACTCCGGAGCGGGAGGCATGAGTTCGAATCTCCCGGTGGGACGTCGCCATGTCGAGCAGCACGTTACAGTATGGTAATCCTCCATCACTGTATCACCTGCATAAGAAGGTGAGGCATCCTGATAATGGCCAGCAGACCCAGTCATCACATACTAAGACTGAGCCAGCATCATGGAGCCACGCTTGGCGCTATAACCCATCCACTTCCTCACTTCCTAACCAACATTTAGTAGAGGTTAACTGGGCAGACCCATTACAAGTGACACCCCCACATGCTACTGTGGTCTCTGAGTCAGCATACAGAGGCCCAAGGCCAAGTATCCCCTACTTCAGCCATTGGAACCCAAGTGATTTTGCTTGACTAAAGATAGCGCAGACTAACCTGTTACGCTCAGATGCCACAGAGCTTTTCAAATATCAGATTTTAGTGGACCACCTTAAGCTGGAAGAGGCCAGGCTCATCACTGACTCTAACCTTAACTCTGTGACCCCTTACTCTGACACGATGAAGGCTCTTAATGAGAAGTTTGGTCAGCCTCATCAAATTGCTCTGAATAGGATTGCCAGTTTATTGGACTTGCCAGACGTATATCAAGGAGACAGTGCAGCATTTGAGAGGTTTGCCCTCCAAGTGCAGTCTTTGATAGGCATGCTACAAACATTGGGACCAGAAGGTGAGGCTGAACTAAAGTGTTGGTCCCATGTAGCCCGGCTGCTGAATAAGCTTCCACCAGAACAGAGGGCAGATTTTAGACAATTCATGCTTCCTGACCCAAATATAGTCTGCAGCCTGGTGGGATTCTCAGAATGGTTACAGTATGAAACCTGGTCTCATGACTTTGACAACCATTCCCACAATACAGGAGTTAAGGATAAGACAGGGCACCAGAAGAGGTGAGCCACCACGATCCTGCATGGCTCCATAGGAGCCACAGGTTCTCATCAGAATAAGAAGTCCAGTAAAGCGAAACCTTACTGCCCTGATTGTGATGGTACTTGGCACTATCTCAGTCAATGTTTGGCTATTCAGGAGCTCACAAAGGATCAACTGTCACAACAGATAAAGACTCACAACAGATGCTGACACTGTGCTATATCCCACCAAGCAGCCCACTGTGATCTCCGGAAACCCTGTGGAATTTGTCAGGGCAAACATCTCCAGGTGTTTCATGAAGTAAATGTCAGAGAGAGCAAAGGGACTGCTAAAGAAGAAAGCTGCCTTGTCAGTCACACTACTGACATGTTGTATCACGACCACCCACCTGACTGCCATCGAGTCTTGCTGAAAGTAGTTCAAGTGACTTTGCACCATAGAAATAAGAGCCTGAACACTTATGCTCTATTAGATGATGGCTCTGAACGTACTATGCTTCCGCCAATTGCTGCACAGAAACTTGGACTGCAAGGAACACCTGAGGCTTTAGATCTGCGGACCATTAGGCAAGATGTTCAGACCCTGAATGGTGCCTCAGTGTCCTTCCACATCTCTCCCATTACCAACAGTCTGACCTGCTGTGCGATTAATGGTGCTTTCACTGCTGATCGCCCGGAACTTGCAAAATACTCCTATCCTGTTGACAGCTTACAGAAGCAGTACAGACACCTGCTGAACCTTCCTCTGCATTTGTTCAAGAATGCACAGCCTTTGCTGCTCATAGGCACTGACCACCTTCATCTCATCACGCCCACTGAGCCAATACGCCTAGGTCCTCCTGGTGGACCAGCTGCAGTGCAAACCAGATTAGGCTGGACTCTACAAGGTCCTGTGAGAAAGGGAGGACAACGTCTTCAGCCACAGCAGTGTCTGTTCACAGGCTGTACCCCTCAGAACACTGAGCTGTTTAAAAATGTGGAGAAGCTATGGCGGGTTGACATACTCCCATACAAGAATGAAAGGACAGTAACTCATTCCAAACAAGACAAAGAGGCACTTGACCTTCTAGAGGAAAGGATTACATTTAAATGTTTGACCACCAGAGCTGTACATCTTGATGTCTTGACTCACACTGATGTTGACTCCTATCTCATGGCTCTATGGAGATTCATTGCCCGCTGGGGAACACCTGCAGACATTATTTCAGACTGAGGCACTAACTTTTGTGGAGGAGAAATGGAGCTACGGGAAGCTACACCAACATGTCACACAACCTGCAGCAGATCCTTGCAAAACAGAAGATCACCTTTAAGTTCAACCCACAAGGTGCCCCACACGTTGGTGGCATGTGGGAAAGAGAAATACAATCTGTTAAGTCAACCCTCTACACCACCATGGGTGCCCAATCAGTGCCAGAAGAAGTTATCAGGACTGTCCTTATTGAAGTGGAGGCTATCCTAAACTCTAAACCACTAGGTTATATGTCCTCCAGTGTTGCTGACCGTAATCCTGTGACACCTAACTACTTACTGATGGGGCGGCCAGATGGATCACTCCCTCAAGTTGTGTACCCTGAGGCCAAACTCCTAAGTCGACACAGTTGACTTAGGACTCTTAAGTCCTAGCAGATCGTTTTTGGTCCAGGTTCATTTGAGAGTACCTCCCCAGTCTTCAAGTTCAACAAAAATGGCATGCCACTCAGGCTGACCTGACTGAAGGTGCTATAGTTATGCTGATGGATCCATAGCTTCCGAGAGCTCTCTGGCCAATCGGATGTGTGACTCAAGTACATCAGAGTGGTGATGGTCACATCAGAGCCACTGATGTTCTGATCAAGGACAAGGTGTATACCAGACCAGTGGCAAGAATGATCATCCTTCTAGCTTTGCCTGAAGGAACAGGGGATCCTACATCACCTCAAGACAGTGTAATTTATTTATTTATTTGGCTGCACGGTGGCGCAGTGGTTTAGCACTGTGGCAGCACAGTTTTACCCTCGGCCGGGGGATCGCGGGGATCATGAGATCGTGGGTTCGATCCCAGCCCCCGACCAACGGTGAGCTGTGTGGAGTTTGCATGTTCTCCCCGTGTTGCGTGGGTTTACTCCGGGATTTCTCCGGTTTCCTCCCGCACACCAAAAAAAAAAACAAAAAAACATGTAGGTTTAGGGCGCTCGCGCACGCAGCGACCAGCAGCCGGTGGCTTGTCACCAGACTGCAAACCAAGTCTACCTACGGGTACAAATAAGTAACAAAAAAAAAAACAAAAAAAAAAAAGACAGTGTAATTTAGGAGCCTTTCAATGAGGCAAATGTACTTTGTACATTTGGGGGCGGCTGTTAGAAAGGCTTATACCAGTTTAGTAATTTTCTGTATTTGTTTTATCCCTTTGGTGTTTATTTGATAATTTGTCAGTGTCACCTGATTTATTCAGAAACATAATGTTGTGGGACATGTGCGCCACCTACAGGACAGAGTGATCACTAACTTTTTCAGGAACACTGTCACATGAGGCTCATTAGTGTACGTGTAGCTGCTGGATGGAATAGTCTGGTCATGTTGGTGTGCGTTTCTGACACTTTGTAAGTAGTTTATTGTATAAATGTCCTGTGAGTGTTCATTCATGTATCCTGTAGATTAATGTTTCTTTACTTAGGTGAGGAGGTGGTAACAAGTTAATTAGTAAGCATGCAGTGACTATGTTTGATCTTTCCTTTGTTCTTTTTAGATATGAATTTATTTATTTCGGATAGTACATTACAGGTTAAAAGAAACTGTATAATATAACAACAAGGTCAAATTAGACAAAGACTCCTTCTACTATACAATTCCACGTGAGTTATCCGAAATGGGTGATGGCTGAAGCCGCAGCTTATAGATATATTGGATATATATAAGATATATTGTCAAGTGGCCCTCACTCTTGTGAGGTTTGACCAGCAGTTTCCCCCACTTGAACGGGATGCTTGCTTCGGAAGATAGAACTGGAAATCACTCAGTGACCAAGACTCAGCTTTTCCTTTTCTTTCCTTTTATTTTTGTAAAGTCATCAAGGCCAAGCACAGGCACAGGTGAAAAACCGGCTCCTTCTTCCTTGCTTGAAACAAGCTTTAGTCCTGCAGTCTTTTCCAAAGTCCAAAGTCTCCAACCATTTCTCTCACACACTGCTTACTCTCCACTGCCCTGTGCATAACTACCTCTTAACTCCCTTAATCACCAGATCATTCCCACCTGGTGCAATCAACCAACTGCCCTCAGGCTGGGAAGCACAGCCAGATCTAAAGCACTCCGGTAGAGAGGGTGTGGCCTGCAGCTCAGCTCAACATATATAGTCCCAGTTGGTGGAATGCTGTGAACTTATAAATCTGTTCTGAATTGTATTGGATGGTTTGCTAGTTGTTAAGAGCATTTAAGTCCTAATTAGTTTGTACAATGAAACACTGTTAATTGGTGCTTAAGCAGGGTGTGGTTACGCTCACCCTATTAATCTCCACCGCCAGGGGGCACCCTTTCCCTACCTGTTGTTTAGTCTTTTATGTTAGGGTGGATTTATTCAATCTGTTTAGGTAACTATTGTGACGTTTGCAGGGGTTCACACAAAAAGACAATGGAGCAGATGGCTGTGATCAACCAATTCAATTCAATTCAATTCAATTCAATTCAATTCAATTCAAACCAGATTTATTTTACACACACCCCGACCCCCAACCTGCAACTTAGTACCCAGAGCAGTGGAGGTCATTCCCACAGACCTCTGTTTACATCACGGTTACACACACATGATACATCTTGCCCTAATCCTGCTAAACACTGCTGGGCCATTATAATGCAGTTATAATGACACAGCAGTATGCAGTAACTCAGAAGTAACACATTTAACACACACAGTAACGTTTCAAACTGGCAAAGCATGCTGGGAAATCCCTGGCTCCCTTAAAATGGCCCCGACGTTACACTGCCCCCCCCTGGACTGGTTTCTGTCCCCAGAAAATTCAAAGTCCACTTTCAGAAATCCAACGCGAGTCAGCCCGGTGCCAGGGCGGCATGCACGGGCCATCTGAGTCTCGGTCAGAGCATCTGGTTGGGGTAGGGTTCCGGTTTGGCCATCAGCGGGCGGATGAACACATCTGACAGCCTCTGTAGGACCACGCACAGTCCCTTCCCTGGCAGCGGGAGTCCCAGGCCCGCTCCGGCCGACTCCCACCGCTGCCAGTTCTACCATGCGTCCAGCCTTTGCCGCGCCTGGAAAGTGGCCGCATCTTCGTCCTGCTCGCTCCGCTGCGTCGCTCCTGCGCCTCTGTGACGTCATCTGCCGGGGGAAGCATCTGCAGGAGGCGGCTTTTTTTCCCGTCCATGCCACCTCGCTCTAATTTAGCGTCGGCGAGGGGCCAGTTTGTCGTGCGCTGTGTGCGGGGCAGTACCATGCCATGTACCCTGGCTCTGTGCAGCGGAAGCCGTCCTTCCTCGCGTCGCCACGGCTGTCTCCTTCGTGCACGCGCTGCTGTGATGTGCCGTAGCTCCTCCTCCACTCGCTCTCAGCACGGTGGTTTCCTCTGATGATCAGCGCGGCAGCCAGCTCGACCTGGGCCAGGCGGTCATCCAACAGGTTCTCGCCGTTGTAGCGGGGAATCTTGGCCCGCTGCTGGATGGATGACACTGTCATCTCCCGGTCGATTGCCGCTCCTAGTCGCTCTGGAATCGCCAGCCCGTCCTGCCCTGATAAGGGCGGGAAGCGGGGCTGGTTTGCTCTGCTCCGTCCATCGCGGCGAAGCTCTCCAGGGGCCGGCGTCTCAGCTCTACACTCCGTTCCCGGCTGAGCGATGAATCGCTCCGGCCGCTGTACCTCCGCCTGGATCCTCATCTCGCTCCATATCCCACTTCTGACACCAGTGTGACGTTTGCAGGGGTTCACACAAAAAGACAATGGAGCAGATGGCTGTGATCAACCAGATTTATTTTACACACACCCCGACCCCCAACCTGCAACTTAGTACCCAGAGCAGTGGAGGTCATTCCCACAGACCTCTGTTTACATCACGGTTACACACACATGATACATCTTGCCCTAATCCTGCTAAACACTGCTGGGCCATTATAATGCAGTTATAATGACACAGCAGTATACAGTAACTCAGAAGTAACACATTTAACACACACAGTAACGTTTCAAACTGGCAAAGCATGCTGGGAAATCCCTGGCTCCCTTAAAATGGCCCCGACGTTACACTGCCCACCAATGTAACGTGCTGCTCGACATGGCGACGTCCCACCGGGAGATTCGAACTCACGCCTCCCGCTCCGGAGTCCCGCACCCTACCTGTGTCGCCAATAGGGTCAACCCACTTGGCAAGCCAAGTAGGGTGCTCATATTGAGTTCGCTACACTACTCCCCTCTGGTTCTCGACATCGTCCCGATGTCAGCGCCCCATTACTGCTTTGGACAGGAGATCCCACTTCTGACACCAATGTAACGTGCTGCTCGACATGGCGACGTCCCACCGGGAGATTCGAACTCACGCCTCCCGCTCCGGAGTCCCGCACCCTACCTGTGTCGCCAATAGGGTCAACCCACTTGGCAAGCCAAGTAGGGTGCTCATATTGAGTTCGCTACACTATGTTTATTCAGTTGTGTCTTATTTCTCAGCCCATTTATTGGATGGTTTATATAACATTTTGTCTGCTTAATGCTTATAGGTTGTTCCTGGGTATATTTCAACAGTAACTTGACATGTATATGTTTATGTTTATTCTATAGGACCACGTCTACCCAAATCTACCGAATACCTGCCCATACCTGCTCAGAGATATCTTGTCAGATAATCCTGCAATAAAGAATGCTATACTGACTTCAGGAGTCTGAATCTTGTGTCCTGACCGACACTCAGGGGCAAACGTCAACTAACTACCAGTGTAGATAGAAAGGGTGAATGCTCACCTACACCAACATTGAATCTATTAGAGTAGAACCTGAAATGAAATACCTGGGAATAACACTTTCTAAAAATCACATCAGAAGAGAAGCTGTTAATATAGCCAGTCGTATTGTGGGGGCATGGTGTGGGACTTCTCCACCCAGAGAAGAAGGCAACTGGGGAAGGGGGAACAATGGACCGAAAGAGGAGGTGTCACCAGGGGGTATCAGTTGAGACAGTAAGGACTATGCGCCCCCGAGGAGAGGAGTAAATGCCGGAGCCACTGATCAGAAATTGTATTTTTTAGTTGGTCTGAGCTAAAATATTTACAGTGGTGTTTTATACTGTTGAAAAAGTGATTTTCAGGATCAGTTTCATGTTCAACACTGTGTGGCTTATGCTCAGTATATTCGTACCCTTTAAAAATGAGGTTGTTTCCTATAAAAGTTTGCATTTTAATTATTCCAGTCAATGGAAACAAATGCACAGTTTATATCTCTAAGTTGATAATGAAATGTCAATCATTTCTGGTTGATTTTTGGCTCCATTGATTTTGGTGTACTGTTAAGGGGGTTGCCTTGGGTGAATGAGTCTGTCATACCTTAAGTAGGCTATGTCCCCCCGTGCTCTTGTAGCTTTCAGCTCTGGCATTAATTCTTTTCTCTTCCTTCTTACCAAATCAGTGAAGTCCTCATTGATGAAGATTTTTGTTCCTTTGAGGGACTTGGCTCTTTGAAGAATGGTCATCCTGTCCTTGCGCCGCAGGAACTTGACCACAATGGGCCTCGGTCTTTCTCCTCCAGGTTTCCCGGTGTAGTGGGCAATCTCCATCTCAATCCCTGGTGTTAACTGTAGTTTCTCCATGAGAATATTTTGAATCTTCTCCTCCGTGTCGGCCAAGGTCTCTCCTGGTGCCTCCACAACACCATCAAAGACTAGATTATTTCTCCGGGATTGTTCTTCCAGATATTCAAATTTGTCGGTGATAGTCAACAGACTGTCACACACTTTAGAAACATCTGATTGCAGCACATTGTTGCAGTCTGCTTGTTTAGACAAATCGGCTTTTATGTCATCTACTGTGGCTTATATTATTCATATATCCATACCTACATATGTATAGACATAAGTGGAATGTTTAGCGATTGCATATGTGGAATGACCTCACGTCTCAGAGCAGGACAAGAGGTCTCGACCACCGGCGAAGATCAAGGAGCAGACGGAGTCGCAGCGGTGGAGACCTGATCGAACTTCCTGACCCTCCAGGGTCAGGTGGAGGAGAGAGAGGACAATGGAGAGGGATTACGCTAATGCGGGATGTCAGCTTTGATATGCAGTGTCTTTTGTTGAGTGTGGGTATAAGTATGAAGGTCTGACTGCGCTCAGCCTCTTCATTCTGCTTCTGCATCGAGATGAGACATGTTAGGGAGTGGAAGCTGATAATAAAACTTGTGTTATGACCCAAGCGCCGGTTCTGATCGCGCTCAGGCTAAATTATGTCTCGCTGCCGGCCTTGACAGCTGCGGGCTGTATTCTGGCCTCACCGGGCTCTTATTGTGAAAGTGCTTGGTGGGGTTTCCGCCTGTCAACGGTCGGCCAGCTGAGTGTCATTACCGTCGTTAGTGTTTCGCCATTTAAGCCCAGCACTGGCGACGGTATGACGCAGCAGTGTCAGTCGTTATACGTCTGAGCTACGGATGACTTGGACTATCATCTACCTTGTCTGCTTGTGGTTGACCGTCACTTCTCCGGCACCAGTAAGTGAGCTATTAGCCTTACCCCTCCCGGTGAAGGTAGACCTTTGTGTGTCTTTGCTTCAGCAGCCTGTGTAGCCAATTACTTAAACAACCTTTGCCTGTGTATGACCGTCTCCTCCTATGGACTCATAAGAGAGCTGTCTAGCCTTACGCCTCCGGAAGTGTGTAGACTTATGTGTCATTGCCCCTGCATCTTGTGTTGTTACTTCTCACCGTAATAAACTCACTAAAAACTCACTGGTGACTCTGTGCGTCTTATGCTGGCTCGTGAGGGCCAGCGCATGACAGTACACTGCTGCCAAAACAGCGTTTACGGTGACGCCAACCCGAGACGCTATTCACCAGTGGGTTTGAGTTTTTTGGACATTTGCTTTTTCCTGTCTGGGTACCGTGTATGTGAAGAATGCCGTCGCGGAGGAACCGCGTGTGGAGTCCGAGCGACGAGCTGTCTGATGTGCTGGAAGTGGTGGATGAGCTGCTCATCTCCGCTTCTCTGCTAGATTATGACCACGGCATATACTGGTACCTGGACGCCGCCGAGGATATACTTTGTCATCTCTCTCCCCGCTACGCTGACCACCCGGAAGTCGACGCGAGGAGGGAGGACATCGCTGTGCAACGCGAAATCTACCTGATGATGGAGGAGGAACGCGGCATGAAGCAGGAGAAGAGGCACTCCTGCTCTTTGCTCATGGATCCCGATCCCGTCCTCGATCCATTCCGGGAGTTTGCACCGTCTGGGGGCCGGCGAAGGCGTCGGCGCCGCGGCCGGGCGCATCCTCGGCAAGCTCCTGCTCCGGATCCAGTTCCGGGCCGCCGGGATGACCCCCTCAACCAGCCGGCTGCTGTGAGTGAGCTGAGTCCTGTGCCGGTGGGCTCCATCCATGGGTCCGTTTCTACCATCCAGCGAGCGAGGGAAGGAGCAATGTCCACTACAGCTGATACCATCCTCCCCCCGGGAGACAGGCAAGTTCAAGTTCACTTTCCTATCGATCATAGTGATCTGTCTTGTCTGACTCCTGGGGGTGAAGCTCGGGGTTCGCAGCTCCCCGAGCTCCTTTCCCCAGCTGTAGCCATTTATATTAAACCTGCTGCCTCTGTGTCTCCTCCTGCGGAGCGGTCCTCGGCGTCAGTCCCACGCCATCGAACGAGGGGGAGGCCTGCAGCTCTGGGAAATATCCTGGCCCTGCAGCCTAGCTTTGGACAGAGAAGAACGGACTGCAGTGAGGAGCCAGAGCCGATGAGAGAGCGTCCCCAGGGTTCCTCAGGGATGCAGCCCAAGTCAGCAGGTCCAGGGTCCTCTGCCCCCACGCCATTCGGGTTATTGGCGTGGACGCCTGCGCATGAGGATCCAGCTGCAGAGACCATCAGGCCGGCTGTGGAACCCGACGCAGCCGAGTGGGAGCCCGACGACGAGCTGCTTCTTGAACCTGGATCGGCGAAGTTCAATTCAATTCAATTCAATTCAATTCAATTCAATTCAATTCAACTTTATTTATATAGCGCCATTTCACAACAACAGTCATCTCATAGCACTATCAACTGTAGTGCTGAAGTCCTGGACGGCTCCAGAGCCCGAGTGCAGCGTTACCGGTCCGGAGCCAGTCAAGGTCACGGGACTGGGGGTTCCAGGTTCGGAGATGGAGGTCGTCGCCGGAGCAGTCCTGACCCAGTCGGGGTCCGACGCGTGGGCCGAGGTGACCCAGTCGGGGTCCAACGTGGGTGCAGCGGTGACCCAATCGGGGCCTGTCCTGACCCAGTCGGGGTCCGACGCATGGGCTGAGGTGACCCAGTCAGGGTCCAACGTGGGTGCAGCGGTGACCCAATCGGGGCCCGTCCTGACCCAGTCGGGGTCCGACGCATGGGCTGAGGTGACCCAGTCGGGGTCCAACGTGGGTGCAGTGATTACCCAATCGGGGTCTGACGAGGTTCAGTCGGGGTCCGACTCAGGTGTGGATGTGACCCAATCGGGGTCCAACAAGGTCCAGTGGGGGTCCAGCGCAAGTGCAGCTGTGACCCAGTCAGGATTCGAGGGGGTCCAAGTTTTTGGTTGTCCCCCTCTCAGGAGCCACCAGCTGGGGGCCGTGAGAGGGCTTTGTTTGACGGTCTGGCGCTCCCCTGTCTTGTCGTGTTCAGGTGAGCGGCTGCATGCAATCCCTCCACGGTCCTGGTGGTTGTGGGATGCGGGTCGGCCACCTGAGGAACTGCTTGGAGCGTTCGGCGTCTTGGGTTGGCCACCCAATAAACTGTGTGTGTTACAGGGTGACCTGGTTCGGCCACCAGAGGACTTGTTTCTGGGGGCCTGGGACTGGGGCAGACCACCTGATTATCATGTACTGTGGGACTATCTGTGGGCCCATACGGGGCCTGGTCATGTTAAGTACGTCTAGAGATTTTTGTTGTTTCTCGAAGTCATAGTCTTAGTCAAGTCTGAGCAATTTTTAGATTGCCTCTTGTTTTCTTGTAAGCCGAAGTCATAGTCATAGTCAAGTCTGAGCAATTTTAGATTGCCTCTTGTTTCTTTTTTCTTGTGAGCCACAGTCATAGTCTTAGTCAAGTCTGAGCAATTTTTTGATTGCCTCTTGTTCTTTTCTTTGTAAGCCACAGTCATAGTCACAGTCAAGTCAGAGCAATTTTTAGATTGCCTCATGTTCTTTTTTTTGTTTGGAAAACCATAGTCATAGTCATAGCCAAGGCTAAGCAATTTTAGATTGCCCCCTGTGTGTTGGTGTGTATTTCTTGTTTTGTTCGTGTTTTGATTGCCTCATGTTTCTTTTTTGGAGAACCATAGTTTAGTTATAGTCTAGTCATTGTCAAGTCAGAGTATGTTTTCAGTTTGCCTCATGTTTTTTTGAAAGCCACAGTCTTGCCATGGTCAGGTTATGTCATTGCAGTTTAGTTTTGTCAGGTAAAGCAATTTATATTGCCTTTTGTGTTTTGCATCCATAGTTTGGTTTTGTTTGCTAATTGTTTTTCCTCCCCTCTTTTTTTTTTTTGAGGGGCTATGGTCAAGTCTTGTCTGTGTTTTTGTTCTCCCCTCTTTCCTTGAGGGGCTATGGTATGGGGATTTTGTTCTTGTTTCCAGGTATTTACATGTATTTTTTTTGGTTTCGTGTGTTTTTGTTTTTTCATGGTCACCGTGTTTAGCACGTATTTTTTTTTTTCCATAGTTACAGTCATGTATGCCTTTTTTCCAGAGTCATGTGTTTGTATTTGTCTCCTTTGTTTCCATAGTTTTCGTATGTTTTTTTTGGTCTGGTCATGGTCTTGTTCAGGGGTTGGTTTCTCTCCCTCCGCACCCATCCCCCACCTCCCACCCTGGGGGGGCGGGGGGGCAGGGTGGTTCCTTGGGGCGTTCAGAGTCCGCCCGTGGAGGGAGGGTACTGTTAAGATAAGCCTTTATTAGTCCCACAATGGGGAAATTCCAGGATTGCAACAGCACAGGGATAGCAACACTCAGAGCAACAATCAGAAGGCAAGAAAAAACAACATCTAGTAAACATATGTCCATATTACTATAAATGTATATATATATATAGACACACAGTGCAGAGCATTATGGTTGGTTGGTGAATGTGCAGCAGAAAGTTTAAGCTCCCTCTCCGCGGATGCGGCGGGCCAGCTGGAAGTCTTTGGACATGATGGTGACCCCCTTAGCGAAGAAGAGACCACCAGGTGGGCCTCGCTGGTCTCCTGCAGAGCCATGACGGCGAAGCTCAGGAAACGCAGGACGGTCTTGAAGTCCTGAGCGATCTCCCTCACCAGGCGCTGGACGGGCAGCTTACGGATGAGCAGCTCCGTGGATTTCTGGTAGCGACGGATCTCTCTCAGAGCCACAGGCCTGTGACGGCGAGGCCTCTTCACTCTGCCGGTGGCCGGAGCGCCTCTCCGAGCAGCCCTGGTGGCTAGCTGTCTCCTGGGGGGCTTCTTCCTCCAGTAGATTTTACGGGCGGTCTGCTTGGTTCTTGCCATCGCTCTTTATTATTCTGTCTTATATTTCTTGCACGCCGCCTAAACTCCAGCCCGGCACCCACGTCGTTTTCGCTACAGCTCCCGGTATGTTGAGTTTCCCATTAGCACCGGGCGGCGGCCAAGTGCTAGCTAGCACTAGCTCCTCCCCGCTGTAACGTCTCCCGCTGCAAACCGTGGCTCCGTCCGCCGACCCGGGAGACCCCTGGGGCGATCCGTGCGTCCGTGATATATATACAGAGTGAAAGGTGCAGAAAGAAGAAGGAAGATAAAAAAAGGCTGTTGCAACGGGCAGCCTACTCGTGTGGCGCCACCGGTCCAGCGGAACCGGAACTGGAAAACTGTTGTGACCTGAGCGCCGGTTCTGATCGCGCTCGGGCTAAATTATGTCTCGCTGCCGGCCTTGACAGCTGCAGGCTGTATTCTGGCCTCACCGGGCTCTTACTGTGAAAGTGCTCGGTGGGGTTTCCGCCTGTCAATGGTCGGCCAGCTGAGTGTCATTACCGTCGTTAGTGTTTCGCCATTTAAGCCCAGCACTGGCGACAGTATGACGCAGCAGTGTCAGTCGTTATTCATCTGAGCTACGGATGACTTGGACTATCATCTACCTTGTCTGCTTGTGGTTGACCGTCACTTCTCCGGCACCAGTAAGTGAGCTATTAGCCTTACCCCTCCCGGTGAAGGTAGACCTTTGTGTGTCTTTGCTTCAGCAGCCTGTGTAGCCAATTACTTAAACAACCTTTGCCTGTGTATGACCGTCTCCTCCTATGGACTCGTAAGAGAGCTGTCTAGCCTTACGCCTCTGGAAGTGTGTAGACTTATGTGTCATTGCCCCTGCATCTTGTGTTGTTACTTCTCACCGTAATAAACTCACTAAAAACTCACTGGTGACTCTGTGCGTCTTATGCTGGCTCGTGAGGGCCAGCGCATGACAACTTGATTTATAAAATCACATCGCTTCTTCATTTCAAGCTCCCTACATCTACGTCTTTTTGAGTGAACTGTAGACTGGTTTTAATGTCCTGCAACTCTCTTGTCATCGTGTCCACTCTTGCATTAGCTGAGTCCATGATCACTTTGATGAGGCTTTTGAAAGTTTCCTGTTGCTGGTTTAACAATGCAGAAAACAGTTCTTTTTGCTGTTGCAGTAAGTCATTTACCTGTGCAAGGGACACATATTCCTCCTCGGATTTGGCCTCTGCTTTTGGCTTAGGTGGCATTTTTGCTGCAGTTTTGCAATAATTTGCAATGGACAAGGAGACAAGAGTCTGTTTCCAAGACTATTTCAGTGCTGATGAAAAATTCAAGCAGCAATAACAACAGGAATGCGTGTAAGGCCTAGGGCCAGGCCTGAAGCCTGATGGAGGTGGCTGCAGGGCCTGATGGTGGTAACTGCCTGTGAAGCCTGGTGGTGGCGGCTGCCTGTGGAGCCTGATGGTCATGGCTGCTGGCCTGGTGATGGTGGCTGCCTGTGGAGCCTGTTGTTGGTGGCTGCCTGTGAGGCCTCGTAGTAATGGCTGCCTGTCTGCTTCTAAGGCAGAAAGGCCCAATTCTAAATCCACCAGAATCTTCCCCCAAGCCACCAATCCACTGCCAAGTGTCAACCAAATCACCTCCAAAAGTCCAGAACTAGCCACAGGTGAAGAATTGAAGTTCTATTACCTCTTGAACAGGTAGTATTACCTGTTAGTAATACCTGTTAGTAATACCTGTTAGTATTACCTGTTAGTTACCTGTTAGTATACAGTAGTATTTTTTTCATTTGGACTGGAAGGATTAAGGCGGCAGAATAATCCGCCTGGCCGTGTGGGGGTGAGCCAGCAGTCCACCTGGCCCCTCTAGGTTGGTTATTTTGTGTGCATGGATAGGATTGTATATATTGTATATTCTGTGTTTTAGCACGTGAGTGGGGTTACAAATCTGGGAGGGCCTAATTGGTGTGCTTGGAATTTTCTACTGGAGAGGTAGTGTAGTAAGATGGTGGCTGGGGCACCCTGGGTGTAGTGGGAGGTGACGGCCCACCTTTTCGGTGGTGGCGTCACCCGGGGTATAAAGGGCTAGGGCGGAAGGAACATAGTCTCTTTCACCGTCGACCCACTGGCCTGTACGGAGCGTCTGTTATATTGTTGGTTCCTATAATAAAGCTACGTTCATCTGCACCCCCTGCCTGCTCATTGATAGTGTAAGTTATGGACATAACATACAGTATATCTCAATGTCTGACAGACTTACATTTTCTATAATGGAAAAGGCTTATTCTTTTCTTTTTTTTTATTTAAGTTTTTGTAAAGGGTATACATGTCATTACAGCATTGCATTGTTTACATTTTCATCACATGAAGCGGCATGATAAAATAAAGGCAGCGATGGAGTTTTTAGTTGGTTTATTGAATCATACCGCCGTCACGAGCTCTGCTCCCAGCGCCGTGCATGTGTGCCGGGAGCGAGCCCAGTGGCTCTCAGAGAAGAGGGACACAAAGTCTGTGTCCAGCAGCAGCAGTTGCAGAATCAGAATGAGAGAGCGTGAGCATGGATTACAATGCAGTATATATACCCAACTACAACAATACATCAAAGAGCATTCCCCAGCAGTTGGTATGATTAAAGAGATTGCAGAACAGGCATGAGACATTTGCATTTGAGAGACATACATCACAATAGGCAGATTTGCTAGACTCTGCTTCAGCTGCAGAACAAAGAGGTTACAAGGCACATCTACATATTGCTCTCAGTCTCTAGGTTACAGTAAGGACAGGACGCATGAACACAATTTTAGATTAGATTAGATTAGATTCAACTTTATTGTCATTACACATGTATGAATACAAGGTAACGAAACACAGTACAAACAATGCATGAAAGGCAACATTAACATCACAGTAAAGAGCCAGAAGAAGCGGGGCTGCCTGTAGACATTAATACACACATTTCACTGTTCTGTTAATTGCTCTAGCCGAGCGCTGTGTCTGTCCAGTCTGTTTGTGGGGTTTACACCAAACCGCCACACACATGTTCCCTTTTTTTGTTTTTTGACAACATTGGAAAAATAATTATTACAACACCCTTTTTTAAGTGAAAGAAAAAGAGAAATTAAAGAAAGAACAAAAAAACAAACAAAAAAACAAAACAAGAAATAAAAAAAACAGAAGAGAAAAAAAAATGAGAGTATCTGAGTAGCGTTGGAACAAAGAGAGGTGCCATTATTGAAATGGTATTTGTCAAAGATTAGATCTAATGGAAGACACATATGCGTTCCAGGGTTGCCAAGAGTTCAAGAACCCATCCATGTCCTGTCTTAGTGCGAATGTCAACTTTTCCATCGAATAAATGTCTTGAATCACGTTAATCCAATCTTCAGGTGTAGGACAATCCTTCAACATCCATTTTTTTGTTAGAGCTTTTTTACTTGCCAATATTAAAACAGTGAATTGTGGAGTGTGTAAATGAAGAGGCAGATTCATTTCAGATGATTTATTACACACTCACATCTCACAAGCAAAGAACAGACTGGACATTTCAGCAGACACTCTCCTCTTAAGTTTCATGGCATTTCTCCACACACAACATGACATTTGCATCACACTGCATTCAACCCCCTTCGTCCTTGACTCCTTCCTGCTATCTCGCCAGGAACCTCCTGAGTATTGTTCTCCCATGTTTATCCACTGTCTCTTGTCTGAGATGCTAAATAATCTGGCTCCCCCAAGGTGCTAACCCCCCCCCCCCCGCCCCCAGCATCTTAGATAGAACAATAGAATATCAGTCCACATGCTGTTTGGGCTTCCGTCTCCTCCCTTATCTGCTGTAACTGGGGTTTACCGCCTCCGTGGCGCTGCTGTGCCGGTGGGGGGCTGCTGGGAGTGTGTCTGACAGCGGGTGGGCTGTGACTGGGGGGGGGGGGGGCACTTCGGTCTGTCCGTGTGGCTGCTCTGGTGAATCGTTTCCCTGGGGAGCTCTCTGTGGGGGTCTTCCACTCCGAGGGGCCCTACCCAACAGCACTTGCTCGTCCGCCACAACGAAAGCGGGTTTGAGTCTGTCTATGCCAATCTTTTCCCGCCTACCCCCCAAGTCTAGCAAAAAATGCTTATCCTCTGTTTCCAACACTCTGAACGGTCCATCATAGGGTGGGCGTAATGGAGGGCAGTAGGCGTCGTGTCTGACAAACACAAACTCCGCGCTCTTCAAAGTTTTAGGCACGAAAACACGCGGAAAACTGTGGTGGGCAGGGCCCGGCAGTGTGCCTGTGTTTGCGCTACGCTGCAAAAGCTGAGACGGGCAGCTGCCCGGCGCGGGATTATCTGGTAGAAATTCCCCGGGCAGCCATAGGGGCTGCGCAAAAATGAGCTCTGCCGGGGAAGCTTCCAGATCCTCTTTCGGCGCGGAGCGCAACCCCAATAAAGCCCACGGCAGCCTGTCTACCCAATTTGCATCCGTCAATGAAGCATTGAGTGCTGCTTTCAGTGATCTATGAAAATGCTCGCATAACCCATTGGCCTGTGGGTTGTGCGCGGTTGTGCGGTGAATTGTAACACCTAGGCTGCGGGCCATCGTGGACCAGAGTTCGGAAACAAATTGAGGGCCCCTGTTGGACTTAATGTCCGACGGGACTCCAAAACGCACCACCCATGCTGTTAAAAAAGTGCGCGCTACATCTGCGGACGTGGTTGCCGCCAGCGGGACTGCTTCTGGCCAGCGCGTGGTGCGGTCCATTACTGTCAGGAGGTGCGTGCACCCCTGTGATGGCGGGAGGGGGCCCATGAGGTCCACGGGAACATGGTCGAACCTCTTAGCCGGAATACGAAACGGCTCCAAGGGAGCCTTCGTGTGTCTGTGTACCTTGGCTCGTTGGCACGCCACGCAGGCTGCAGCCCACTCTTTTACTTGTTTGCATAGGCTCGGCCACACAAACTTCTCTCCCACCATTTTGACCGACACGCGCACTTCTAGGTGCGCCAGAGTGTGAACCGACTCAAACACACGTCGGCGCCACGCAACCGGGACCGAGACATCGCAGATTAGGGGGGGGCCACCATCTTGCAGCACCCTGCTCTCCAGCCTTAACCCTGTTGGTCCAGACTGGAGCGCGCGCACGTCTGCATTGCTAATCTGCTCAGTGGCCATGGCTGCGTAATCTATCCCCACGCAGACCGGGGCCACCACGACGCGTGAGAGGCAGTCCGCCACCACATTCAGTTTACCCAACACATGCTGAATATCGGTAGTAAACTCTGAGATCGCGGCCAGCTGTCTCTGCTGCCGGCCCGATCACGGTTCTGAAACCTTGGCCATCGCGAATGTTAGCAGCTTGTGGTCCACGAACGCGGTGAAGCTGCGCCCTTCCAGCCAGAACTGGAAGTGGCGTATGGCCAGGTGGAGAGCCAGCAACTCTCTGTCGAACGCGCTGTATTTACATTCGCTGTCGCGCAAAGTTCTGCTGAAAAAGGCGAACGGCTGCCAAGTCCCGGCGACTCGCTGCTCCACGACAGCCCCTATGGCCACGTCTGAAGCGTTGGTGGTGAGCGCTATGCGGGCCACCGGGTCCGGATGCGCCAGCAGTGCGGCGTTTACCAGGGCTGCTTTAACTTCCAAGAACGCCCGCTCTCGCTCCGGGGTCCATTCGACCCTATCCGCAGGTTTCTGTTTCTTGAGCGCAGCGTACAATGGTTGCATGAGCTGCACCGCGCGGGGAAGGAAACGGTTATAAAAGTTCACCATCCCCAAAAATTCCTGCAGCGCCCTGACCGTCTGAGGCCGGGGAAAATCCGCAACGGCGCGCATTTTGTCGGGCAGCGGGATCGCTTCTTCTGGAGAGACGCGGTGCCCCAAAAAATCAATCAATCAATCAATCTCCGTCACGCCAAACTGGCATTTCACCGGGTTGATTATTAACCCGTGCTCCTCCAACCTCCGGAAAACCATCGTGAGGTGGGTTTCGTGTTCGTCTTCGGACGCACTGGCTACCAGGATATCGTCCAGGTAGACGAACACGAACGGGAGATCGCGCAGCACTGCATCCATCATGTGCTGGAACGTCTGTGCCGCTCCTTTTAACCCGAATGGCATGCGCAGGAACTCGAATCGACCGAACGGAGTTATTACCGCTGTTTTGGGTATGTCGTCAGCGTGCACTGGGACTTGGTGGTAACCGCGGACCAGGTCTATTTTGGAAAAAATGCGTGCTCCAGCAAGGTGAACGGAAAAATCCTGTATGTGGGGAATTGGGTAGCGGTCGTGCGCTGTGGCGTTGTTCAACCTGCGGAAATCTCCGCACGGTTGCCACAAGCCCTCAGCCTTAGGGACCATGTGTAGCGGGGATGCCCATGGGCTGTTGTGCCCCAACCTTTCCAGGTTGGCGAACTCCTCGTGCGCTATGGCCAGTTTAGCTGCGTCCAAGCGCCGAGGTCTTGCAAAAACGGGCAGCCCGGTGGTGGTGATAAAGTGCTCCACCCCGTGTTTAGAGATGGCCGCGGAAAACGTCGGGACCGTGAGTGCTGGGAACTGAGTGAGCAGTGTGTGGAACTTACCGCCTGGAGCTGTGACGTTGGCTTGTGCTGTTGGCTGGGTCACTCGAGCTATACAGGGGAGAGAGTCAAAGGACAGTGCATTAACCAGGCGCCTGTTAGCAACATCAACCAGTAAACCATGTGCACACAGAAAATCAGCCCCCAGGATATGGTAATTCAGTGCTACTACGACAAAAGTCCACTCATATGTACGGCCGTGTAAAGATAAGAGCAGAGTCCTCTCACCAAAGGTCTTAATATCCGAGCCGTTTGCTGCCAACATCTCGGGGCCGCTAGGTCCTGCCAGCCGGTCAGCGTAGGTTGGCAGGATGAAACTCTTCTGGGCTCCGGTGTCCACGAGGAAACGCCTCCCCGAGCGTGCATCCGTCAAGTAGAGTAGCTTGTTCTCTTCACCGAGGGTCGCAGCTGCTACCGACCCCCGGCCTTGGCGTTTCCCGAGCACTTGAATTGGCACGGGGGCGCACATCTGCGTGCCTTCTCTCCAAAGCGGCGGTGGTAAAAACAGAGCGTGTCTCTCTGACGCTCCTTGGCCCCTGCTGCTGCTACCGTCGGTGGCTCCTCGCCTCCTCTGGTCGTCTCGCTGGGCTCCGCCGCTGCCACGTTGACTGTGGTCGCCCTGGTGGTGAGGATGATCCGGTCTGCCTCCTGGGCTAGCGCATGGTAGTCGCTCACGGCCAGCAACGGCGAATTGGCCAGAACCGCTCTCGCCACTGTCGGAAGGTTCCGGAGGAAGAGGTGGGCAAACAGAAAGTGCCCGTCGTCCGTGCCCATTAACGCCAGCATCTTCTCAATCAGGTCTACGGCCGAACCATCTCCTAACTCGGTCCGCGTCAGGAGCCTCTCCGCTCTCTCACAGTCCGAGAACATGTAGCGCCGGATGAGCGCAGCCTTGAGCGCCTCATATTTGCTGCTGGCTGGTGGCTGATCGAGCAGGCTTGCTACCTGCTGAGCTGTGCGGGCGTCCAGCGCTGCGACCACATGGTAGAATCTGGTGTCGTCTGCCGTTACTCCCCGGAGGGCGAACTGGGCCTCGGTGAAGTGGAACCAAGAGCGCGGGTTGTGCTGCCAGAAATCCGGTAGCTTGACTGAAACCGCACACGCGTGGCTGGAGGTTCCAGTACGGGCTGTCTGTGGGATGGCTGCCGCCTCGCTGTAGCTTCCTGACCGGGCCGGCTCCGGGGATCTTGCCTCGTGTTCCATAATATGTCTTGGGTCACCAGTGTGGAGTGTGTAAATGAAGAGGCAGATTCATTTCAGACGATTTATTACACACTCACATCTCACAAGCAAAGAACAGACTGAACATTTCAGCAGGTACTCTCCTCTTAAGTTTCATGGCATTTCTCCACACACAACATGACATTTGCATCACACTGCATTCAACCCCCTTTGTCCTTGACTCCTTCCTGCTATCTCGCCAGGAACCTCCTGAGTATTGTTCTCCCATATTTATCCACTGTCTCTTGTCTGAGATGCTAAATAATCTGGCTCCCCCAAGGTGCTAAAGAATAAGTATTTTTCTCCTCGTCTTTCCAGTGATTCCGGTAGTAAACTCAAATACAAAGTTACAAAAGAAAAGGGAACTGTTATTTTGAATATTTTCCCCAGTATTGTCTGTACATTGGTCCAATATTGGTGGATAACTGGGCATGACCAAAACACATGAAAATGATTTGCAGTCTCTTCACCACACAAGCGCCAACAATTCAACCCCTTACAAGTATATTTGTTTTGTGCAGGTGTTCTGAAAAATCTTACCAAATTTTTCCATCCAAATTCTCTCCACTGCAGGGATGAGGTACTTTTCCATTGCTGTTTATTTAGCTTTTCCCATATTTCCAGTTGTAAAGTGAAATTCCCCTCTTTTTCCCATCTCTCTTTTATATATGTGTTGTCTCCTTTAAGTCTTGAAGACCTTGGTATATTTTAGAAATGTATCTGATCCCTGGGATTCCTTTATATGCCATTAAGAAGACCTTCAGAACACCTGACTGGGCCCTTTCCACATCCTCCTTTTTAAGTATTTTGTTTATGTGGTGTCTAAGCTGAAAGAACCTGTAAAGGTCTTAATTTATTAGACCTTGTTTTTTTTCAAATCTTCAAAACTTCTTAAAATTTGCCCTGTAAAAAAATCGTAATATTTTATCAGTCCGTTCTCTTTCCACTTTTTAAATCTAGTGTCTGTTTTATTAGGAGTAAAGTCGTGATCATAGGCAATCCATTGCAGTAATCGATAGGGTTCTTTAGTTTGATTCTCTCTGACTATCTTTTTTTTAATATATATTTTATTCAGTTTTTTTGAAAATAAGACAGAACAATAAACAATAAACACTGCCAGTGCTCAAGAAAATACACAAAGAAATAAGTGATCGTTACACAAAGCCCATATAACTGCAAAAGTGTAAGCAGTCCATGCTAAGCAAGTTTCATAATACAATCCTTTCATGTTACAGGCTGAGTCTTCTTTTTCTTAATGTGATCCATAAGTGGTCCCCAAATTTTAATTCAATTCAATTCAATTCAACTTTATTTATATAGCGCCATTTCACAACAACAGTCATCTCATAGCACTATCAACTGTAGGGGGGAACCCCCACAGTTGCAGAAAGACCCCAGCAATCAGGCGATCCCCTGTGAGCAAGCACTTGGCGACGGTGGAGAGGAAAAACTCCCTTTTAACAGGAAGAAACCTCCAGCAGAACCAGGCTCAGGGAGGGGCAGTCATCTGCTGCGACTGGCTGGGGGGTGAGGGGATAGAGAAAAAGAAAAGAACAGACATGTAGAGAGCAAACAGCACGATGGGGACTCAATCTATGGGAGAGAACAAACAAATGTTAATGACCAGCAAAAAATTATTTTAGTAAACATATCTTGAGTATTAGACAAATGATATCGAATCTCTTCAAGGTACAAGCAGGATGCCAAATCGTTAAGCCAGTTAATATAACTGGGCGGCGTATTGGCCTTCCATTCTTTCAGAATGACCCTCTTCGCAACAATCATGCCAAACCTAATAGCATGCTGAAGTGACTGTGAGCAGAACAAAGTTTGATCTGAACAACCAAGTATTACTGTTAAGACATCAGGTATTATGACTTTTTTATATATAACACTGTACAAATTAAAAATCTGAGACCAAAAATTTTTAAGCGAGGGGCAGGAGAAAAATAAATGACATAAAGTACCATCACTTATTTTACACTTGTCACATAGTGGTGAAATGGTCGGAAAAAGTCTATTAAGGCGAGTCTTAGAGTAATGTAATCGATGTATTACTTTAAATTGTATTAGCTGAAGTCTGGCATTTACTGAACATGAATGAATACCAACTAAGGCTCTTTCCCATAGATCATTTGAGATCTCTATACCTGCATCCCTCGCCCATGCCTCCTTGACATGGGTCAAAGACGTTGGCCTAGAGAAAAGATTAACGAATTCTGAAACTAAATGCTTGGAGGTTGGGTGTTTTCTCAAAACCTCATAGAAATCATGTTGTACAGGAAGTTTGACAAAATGGGTTAAAGACTGTTGTACAAAATGTCTAATCTGCAGGTACCTGAAAAAATGATCAGGTGGGAGATTGAACATCATTTGCAATTGTGTAAAAGTTGCAAAGTCTTTGTTGATATACAGGTCCTTTATTAAAAGAATACCTTTATTTGACCATTGCCTGAACACAGGATCTGATAAAGCTGGTTTGAAGGCAGGGTTTTGGCATATAGGTGCATATATAGAAAGGTCAGGAAGATGCAATATCTTCTTAATTTGTTTCAGAATTCTGAAGGAATTGTGCAGCACAAAGTCATGTCTGAACACATTCAGAGGGACGTCGACCTTGCTAAATAATAAAGCAGATAAAGATGTACCAATGAGGGATTGACAGTTATGAGATTCAAGTGCAGGCCAACACGGTATTTGATCCACATTATGATTATCTTGGGACCAGAAGACCAAGGCCCTAGCGTTGCAGGCCCAATAATAATGTCTCATAATAGGCAACCCAAGACCACCCTCGACCGAGGATTTTTGGAGATGTAATTTAGAGACACGGGGGGTTTTGCCAGCCCAAATAAAGGAGATGATAATGGAATCAACTAATTTAAAAAAAGATGCTGTAAGAAAAATTGGCAGATTCTGAAATAAATATATAAATTTAGGAAGTACAATCATTTTGACTATATTTACTCGTCCAATTAGAGAAATTGGTAGTGATTTCCATTTCTCAATCATGCCCCTAATCTTATTTAATAGTTCTGTAAAATTCAATTTGAAAATAAGTTTGGGATTCCTAGGGATGGTGATTCCTAAATATTCAAAGTGCTCATTTGATATTTTAAAAGGTAATGTGTTGAGAAATGTTTTATCTAGACCATCTGAAAGAGGCATGAGAACACTTTTCTCCCAGTTAATGGTAAAACCAGAGAACTGACCAAATTCCCTAATGATCTCGAGAAGAGGTGGAAGAGACTGTCTAATGTCAGACAGTGTCAAAATGACATCATCAGCGTACAAGCCAATAGTGCATTCAGATGCGCTATATCTAAACCCAACTATTTCAGGCTCCATCCTGATGGCAACAGCAAGTGGTTCAAGCGCCAGAGCAAAAAACATTGGCGATAGGCAACAGCCCTGCCTGGTCCCGCGATGTAATAAAAATGGGGCAGATTTATTGTTATTAGTAAGTACATATGATCTAGGATGTGCATAAAGCATTTTTGCGATAGCTATAAATCTGTCACCAAAGCCAAATCTTTTAAGAGTAATAAACATATACTCCCACTCAATTTGATCGAAGGCCTGCTGTGCATCCAAGGAGACAACAGCAGAATATGGTGGGTTGTTAGAATACATGACATTCAGAAGTCTACGAGTATTTGAAAATGCAAACCTTTTGGGGATAAACCCGGTTTGGTCACTATGAATTAAGGAACCAATGTGTTCGTTCAAGCGGTTTGCCAAAACTTTTGCAACAATTTTCTGGTCACTATTTAAAAGGCTGAGAGGGCGATAAGAAGCTAGATTTGTTTCATCTTTACCCTTCTTCAACAGTAGACAAATGTTCGCATCGTATAATGTCTCTGGGAATGATCCTTCCTTCACGGAAGAGTTTATCATACGAAGCAACAATGGAGCAAGTTTATCAATGTGAATTTTATAAAATTCAATGCCAAATCCGTCAGGGCCACAAGCCTTACCATTTGGAAATGAACAGATGGCAGCTTTGATCTCCTCTAGTGTGAAGTCAGCATCCAACTGTTGTTTGGCATTTTCACTCAATGTGGGCATATCCAATCTATTTAAGAACCCCCATATGTCTTCCTTTGATGACGATGATTTAGAGGTATATAAGTTTTTATAATATTCATAAAAAGTGTTATTTATCTGTAAAGGGTCAGTTATTAGTTCTCCATTAGATACAATTTTATAAATTGCCCGTTCAGCTTGAACACCTCTCAACTGCCTAGCGAGTACGCTGTGTGCTTTATCACCAAGCTCAAATTGCTTTTGTTTAAGCTTTCGTATATAATTACAAACATGCTCACCAAGAATGCGGTTGTATTCCAGTCTTGCAGATACAATATTCTTTAGTATTTCATCTGATTTTGAGATACAAAATGATTCCTCCAACAAAGGGAGTTGGGCCTGTATTTCAGACATACGCTTCTGTTTAACCTTTTTATTATAAGACTGGTACGAGATAATATCACCCCTAATAACGGATTTAAATGTTTCCCACAGTGTGGAATCAGATACCCCACCATTATCATTAAAGTGTAAGAAATCTGTAATTTTGTTTGAGATGCTTTCACAAAAAGCTTTATCTGAATTTAATGCCGGATTGTATTTCCAATTATATGAGTGCACAAGCATGTTGAAGTTTATTTTAACCGACACAGGGGCATGATCAGAAATTAAAATATTGTTATAATCTGAACTGACAACGTTGGTAATTAAATTGGAATCAACGAGAAAATAATCAATCCTAGTAAAACTGCCATGTACCTGGGAGAAAAAGGAGTACTGTCTGTCCAAGGGATGTTGATGCCTCCAAATATCCACTAAATTTAGCGATTTAATAAGATTATTTAGGACTGGCACAGATTTTAACATGGGAGCAGTTGTAATGGAAGATCTATCAAGATGAGGGTCTAGGAAACAATTAAAATCACCTCCTATAATGATGTTACAGTTATTCTGTTCCGCAACAAGACGAAAGATTTTACAGAAGAAATCCGGACTGTCAAAATTTGGAGCATATACATTTAAAAGGGCCAATGGCATAGAGTTTATGGTACCTGTTACAAGCACAAATCTCCCACCTGGATCGGTCACCATAGACTTGAATACAAAAGGTATAGTTCTGCGCACTAAGATGGCCACTCCTCTGGCCTTTGAGGAAAAGGTAGACTGATAGACCTGGGATATCCATAAGGCTCTCAACCGTCTCTGTTCTGTGGGGGGAATATGGGTTTCCTGTAAGAAGATTATATCAGAGGACAATGATTTCAGATGTGAAAATACTTTTACTCTTTTGAGAGCTTTCCCCAAACCCCTACAGTTCCATGATGTGAACGTGAGATGACTCACACCTGATCTAGAAGAACCAGCTTGCATTCAAAAATTAAATTTAAAAAATATATGGGCTTAGGCAGTAAATGGCTACACTGGCAGGCAAAACAAACCAAACAAAGAACAAATTAAAAAAGAAAAACATATTATAAAAACCCATTCCCTTAACGCTGCAAAAAACAGGAACAAAGCGGCAAAACCCACTAATACTTGGGAGACTGCTGGGTAACGGACACAGTTTTGCGTTTCAGCAAACCACCAATGGAGCCGCGCAGTCTTCTAATGTAAATCCATCCATCCATCCATCTTCTACCGCTTAATCTTTTCGGGTCGCGGGGGGGCTGGAGCCTATCCCAGCATCTTTGGGCGAGAGGCAGGGTACACCCTGGACAGATCGCCAGTCCATCACAGGGCCAACACAGAGAGACAGACAACCATTCACTCTCACATCCATACCTAAGGACAATTTAGAATCCCCAGTTTTGATGCCAATTAACCTAACTTGCATGTTTTTGGCATGTGGGAGGAAACCGGAGTGCCCGGAGTAAACCCACGCAGACACGGGGAGAACATGCAAACTCCACACAGAAGGGTCACCGATGGTCTGGAGGTGGGATCGAACCCACGATGGTCAAGGGTGGAATCGATCCCATGACCTTCTTGCTGTGCTGCCACTGTGCTAACCACTGCGCCAATGTAAATCAATTAACTGAAAAAAAAAAAAAAAGCTACACACAAAGACAATATAATTAACTTGGAATATGCCATCAAAAAAGGACGAGGCAGAATAAAGTGCAGTATTAGAGTGGTGTCAACAGCTGTATAATTTAAACAATGTGCACTTCGCCAGTTATACACTGTCAGTCAGGGAGTTGGCAAACCTCTCTGCATCCGCCAGAGTGTTAAACACTTTAACTTCTCTATTGTGGACGACCTGAAGTTTGGCTGGAAACCGTAGAGAACACTTGGCGCCGGCATCAGTCAGCTTCTTCTTGACGTTGTTAAAGGCTTGACGCAGTGATGCAACCTCCGCCGTGTAGTCCGGGAAGATGTACACTTTGTTGCCTTGATAACGGAGTGGACCCTGTTGTCTGCTGAGTTTAAAAATATTGGCCAAGTCGCGGTCATTGTGGACTTTGGCGATGATCATCCGTGGGCGCTCGTTGTCCGGAGGCTTAGGTTTGAGGCTGCGGTGGGCATGGTCAATTTTAACGGGCTTGGTCAGGTTATTCGGGCCAAGCAGCTCCGGTAGCAGTCGTGTCACAAACTCCGTGGGATTGCCCTTCTCTTCTCCTTCTTTGATCCCCACGATCCTGATGTTTAACCTCCGCGAGCGCCCCTCCAAGTCATTTAGCTTAGCCTTGAGCCGACCATTTTCCACCTGCAACTCACGGTAGCTAGCTTCCAGTGCCGTGATGCGAACATCTGCGTCGGAGAGTGCCACATCCATACTATCCAAGCGTTGTTCAGTCTGATTATGTTCATTCTGTAATGTGCCCAAATGCGTCTCCACTGTGCTTAAGCGACCCTCCACGGACTTTTTCAACTCTTCCATCTGCGCTGAAACTTTAGCTAGCTCAGCGCTATATTTGTTAACTGCAGCTAATATAGCTTCGTTGCTAGCGCTAGCCGAGGCTGAATTTGATGGTTTTACCTCGTCTCTCTTGGGTGGCATGATTGGAGGTTAGTTAGAAACAGCTCTGACGATAAGTAGGCAAAAAGTTGGTAAGTAGGTGTAGCAAAGATAAACAAAATTTAGAAGTCTGCGACGGAGCCTCGTGGAAACACGTCTACTCCATTACTGCGCACGAGCGCCCCCTCCTCTCTGACTATCTTAAACCAAATTTTTAGCGGGGTCTGTATCCACGGGTTAGTGTTATTCAAAAGTTTAGGTAAGGCATTGCTCCCTATTATCGTCTGTAGGGGGATGTCACTTGTTATTTGGCATTCCATCTCCTTCCATTGTGCAGTGTAGACTGGGTTACATATCTCTACTAAAGTTTTAATTTGTGCGGCTTTAAAATAGTCCCTGATATTTGGCAGTGCGAGCCCACCTTTGTCTTTGTTTAGCTGTAGGGTTCTATATCTGATTCTAGGTCTCTTGCCCTGCCATATGAATCTTGAGATCCTTCTGTCCAGTTCTTGCCATGTTTTTTTGGGAGGTTCTACCGGTATTGTTTGGAAAAGGTATAGAAGACATGGAAGTATATTCATTTTGACTGCTTCAATTCTTTGTGCAGTACCCAAGAATGGTATCATATTCCATCTTGCTAGATCAGATTTTATTTTTGCCATCAGTGGACCATAGTTTAGTGTTATAATTTTGTTGAGTTGTTTCGGGATATTGACCCCCACATATTTCATAGATTCCATCTCCCAGTTAGTTTTGAGTTTGCTTAGTAAATATTGATTTGGGTCATAGCTGAATGTTAAAACTTGGGTTTTATGCATGTTTAATTCGTACCCCAATAAATCTCCTTACTCTGAAAAAACTGACATTAGTTCTGGAAAAGAGGTGTCCGGCTGCCCCAGGTATATTAAAATGTCATCAGCAAAGAGTGCTATTTTATGTTCCTTCTGACCAAGTGTAATACCTTGAATTTTTTGATTCTGTCTTATCCATTGGCTCAGAGGTTCTATGAAGATTGCAAAGAGCAGTGGAGACAAGGGGCAGCCCTGACGACATCCTCTTTCCAGTTCAAAAGATGATGATAATTTACCGTTAATCCTTATTTTAGCTGTTGGTTTTTTATATAATGCCTGGATAGTTCTAATGAAGTTGTTATGAAAATTGAAACTGGATAAGATTCTATATAGGAAAGACCAGTCAACCGAATCAAATGCTTTTTCAGCATCTAATCCCAATATGGCTGCATTTAAATTATATTTTTTTATATGATGAATTATGTGTAAAGTGTGTCTAATGTTGTCTTGTGTCTGTCTTTGTCTTATAAAACCTGTTTGGTCTAAATGAATTAAGTCTGTCAGTATATTTTCTAACCTTTTGACAAGGATAGTGGTAAAAAGCTTATAGTGTGGAGAATGTGTTCAAGGATGAGGCTGAGTTTGTTCCTCAGATTCAGCTTTATTCACAGATCACATCTCCAACAATCTCAAAGCAAGTCAAGAGGAAGTTTTCATCTCACATCAGGGGTTTTATACCCCGGGCACGAAACAGCAGTCACATGGTGTTTAATCAAACATACAGTCGCATGGTACTTAATCTCAATCACAAAGTAACCCCTTTGATCTCACACCATTGTCCTCTAGTCTCTATGGTCCGGAAATCTTCCCCGGTCATCTCCCGGAAACAAAGGCCGAATCTCACACTCTTCTGCTGAATCCCAGAGTCTCAGTCCCTTTTGTTCCATGAGACGTGAAGCACACAATAAACATACAGCAACACATTTATGGAGGATATGTAACCAACATATGTGCCACATGACCCCCCCCAAACGTCTAAAATGGGACAAACATAACCAGAGACACATGACATAATAACATTACTACACATCAATCCACCAGTTGCTTAACTCTCAGTCTCCTGCCGTATCTGCTGAAAGCCGGCTTTGCTGCTTCCGCAGCGTCCCGCTGCACCTGTGAATTAGGACTGTTAGCCAGTCTCTGTGGGAGTCCTGTAAAATGCCCTCTAGGGGGTCTACCGCGACGGGGGGCTCTCGCCAACTGCACCTCTTCATCCGCCAAAACAAAAGCGGGTTTGAGTCTGTTTATACAAATCAATTCTTTTCTGTCTCCCAAATCTAGCAAAAAATGCTTCTCTCCTGTTTCCAGCACCTTGTACGGCCCATTGAAAGGCGGGCGCAGGCTGGGGCGACAAGCATCATGTCTCACAAAAACAAATTCCGCATTTTTTAAAGCCTTCGGCACAAAAACGCGTGGGAAACTGTGATGAACCGGGCCAGGAAGCGTGTTTGATCCTGTGCCGCTCTGCAACTGCTGAGCGGGGGGGGGGGGGCAATTTGGGGCAGGATTATCGGGGAGAAATTCCCCTGGCAGACGGAGAGGCTGTGCAAAAACTAATTCCGCTGGAGAGGCTTGCAAATCCTCCTTAGGTGCAGAACGCAACCCCAATAAGACCCATGGTAACTTGCCAACCCAATTTGTATCCGTAAGCGACGCTCTGAGGGCCGCTTTCAATGACCTATGAAAATGCTCGCATAAACCGTTAGCCTGGGGGTTGTACGCGGTGGTGCGGTGGATCTTTACCCCTAGGCTGCGGGCCATCGACGACCAGAGTTCGGAAACAAATTGAGGACCTCTGTCCAACGTTATGTCCGACGGAACTCCAAAACGCACTACCCAAGCTGTTAAAAACGTGCGCGCCACTTCCTCCGCTGTGGTTGATGCCAGAGGAACTGCTTCCAGCCAACGCGTGGTGCGGTCCACCATCGTCAAAAGGTGTGTGTACCCCTGTGACGATGGAAGGGGGCCTACCAAGTCGACATGCACATGATCAAAGCGCTTAGCAGGAATGTGAAAAGGCTCCAAAGGAGCTCTAGTGTGTTTGTGTACTTTGGCTCGCTGACACGCTACGCAGGCTGTCGCCCATTCCTTGACCTGCCTGCGCAACCCCGGCCATACAAATTTCTCCCCCACCATTTTGACTGATGTGCGCACCCCCAGGTGCGCCAGAGAATGGATCAAGTCAAAAACGTGGCGGCGCCACGCAGCTGGTACCACGGGGCGCGGCCGTCCCGTGGGGACATCGCAGATTAGGGGAGGCATACCCATTTGCAGCACTCTGTGCTCCAGCCTTAACCCTGTTGGTCCAGACTGGAGCGCGCGCACGTCCGCATCGCTAACCTGCTCCGCGGCCATGGCTGCATAATCTAAACCTACGCGGACCGGGGCCGCGAACGCTCCCGCGTCGCTACCCTGGCCCGCTGCCATGGCTGCAGAGTCTGCCCTCACGTGGTCTGGCGCCGGTACAGCACGCGAGAGGCAGTCTGCCACTACATTATGTTTACCTGCGACATGCTGGATATCAGTGGTGAACTCTGATATCGCGGCCAGCTGTCTTTGCTGCTGGCCCGACCAAGGTTCCGAAATCCTGGCCATCGCAAAAGTCAGCGGCTTGTGGTCCACGAACGCGGTGAAACGGCGCCCTTCCAGCCAGAACTGGAAATGGCAGATGGCCAAGTGTAGGGCCAACAACTCTCTGTCGAACGCGTTGTATTTTCGCTCGCTATCGCGCAAGGTTTTGCTAAAAAATGCGAGCGGTTGCCAGGTCTCCGCTACAAACTGTTCAATGACCGCCCCTACCGCTAAATCGGACGCGTCAGTGGTGAGGGCCATGCGGGCTGTTGGAACTGGATGTGCCAACAAAGCCGCGTTTGCCAGCGCTGTTTTGACTTGAGAGAATGCGCGCTCCCGCTCAGGAGACCATTTGATTTTATTTGTGGGTTTTTGTTTTTTTAGTGCCGCGTACAATGGTTGCATGAGCCACGCTGCGCTTGGGAGGAAACGGTTATAAAAATTAACCATTCCCAAAAACTCCTGTAACGCTTTGACCGTTTGAGGTTGGGGAAAATTTGTTATTGCGCGCACTTTATCGGGCAGAGGGACTGCTCCTTCTGGCGAAACGCGATACCCCAAAAAATCAATCTGCGCTACCCCAAACTGACACTTCGCTGGGTTAATTATTAACCCGTGCTCTGCCAGCCTCCGGAAAACTGCCGTGAGGTGGTTTTTGTGTTCGCCTTCGGACGTGCTGGCTACTAAAATGTCATCCAAGTAGACGAACACGAAAGGGAGGTCGCGCAGCACCGCGTCCATCATGCGCTGGAACGTCTGCGCGGCACCCTTGAGTCCAAAAGGCATGCACAAAAACTCAAAAAGCCCGAAAGGAGTTATTACCGCTGTTTTGGGTATGTCCTAGGCACGCACTGGAACCTGATGGTAGCCGCGCACTAAATCTATTTTAGAAAAAATGCGCGCCCCCACCAAATGAACCGAAAAATCTTGAATGTGTGGGATCGGGTAGCGGTCGTGTGCAGTGGTGTTATTCAACCTGCGGAAATCACCGCAAGGTCGCCACGAGCCATCAGTCTTTGGGACCATGTGCAATGGTGAAGCCCAGGGGCTTTTCGAACGTCTGATGATGCCCAGTTTTTCCAGGTTGGCAAACTCCTCGCGCGCTATGGTCAGTTTAGCTGAGTCCAGGTGCCGAGCTTTTGCAAAAACGGGCGGCCCGGTGGTAGTGATATAATGCTCCACCCCATGTTTGGCCACTGTCGCCGAAAACGTTGGGACTGTTAGTACTGGGAACTGAGTGAGGAGTGCGTGGAACTTACCACCTGCAGTTGTGATGTTGGCTTGTGCAGTTGGCGGTGCCACTCGTGCTGTGCAGGGAATAGAGTGAAAAGACGTCTATTAGCAAGATCAACCAATAAACCATGTGAGCACAAGAAATCAGCCCCTAACATGTTGAAACTGACTGCAGCTACAACAAAAGTCCACTCAAATGAACGACCCTGCAAAGACAGAAGCAGAGTCCTCTCACCGAAGGTCTTAATAGCTGAGCTGTTCGCTGCTGACACTGACACCCGGGGAACCTTGGACGGCATCAGCCGATCTGCGTAGGAAGGCATGATGAAGCTCATCTGGGAGCCTGTGTCCACGAGGAATTGTCTCCCCGAATGTGTATCCGTCAGGTAAAGCAGCTTGTTCTCGTCCCCGAGGGCCGCAGCCGCTACCGACCCTCGGTCTTGGCCTTTCCCGAACGCTTGAAGTGGCACGGTGGGAGGCACTTGTGTGCCCTCTCTGCAAAACGGCGATGATAGAAGCAAAGGACGTCGCCCGCTCCATGTGGCTTGGTGCTGACTGCTGCCATCATCGGCGCGTCTGGTGCTGCAACCACTGGCCCCATGCCGTCTCTGGGCGTCGCTCCTAGCTCCGCTGTTGCAGCCGAAACTGCGCTCCGCTTGTGGGCGTCGACGAGTCGCTGCGCCTCCTTGCTCAGCCCGTGGTAGTCTCGCTTGGCCAACCGGGGTGAATCTGCCAGGGTCACTCTCACCGCTGGCGGCAGAGGAAAAGGTGGGCGAAGATAAATTCGCAGTCCTCGGAGTCTTTCAGCCTCAGCATTTTGACCATCAGGTCTACGGGTCTGTCATTCTCCGACTCCGTCAACGCCAGGGGCCCCTCCGCTCGCTGTTGCACAGAGGGGCCCCTGTGCTATATAAATGTGCTATATAAATACACTTGCTTGCTTTGTAACAATTTTTGGAATAAAGTACACGATGGCTTACAAACTCCAGCTCTTTATTTCAAAGATGCAAAACTGTAACCATAACCATGACACAATACAAGAATATAAATTGACATGCATGATCGATATGTATCGTTGTTCACACAATGTTATAGCACATAACTGTCTCATGTTACAGCACTACTCTAATGTGCACATTGCAAAACCACGGCTGCTGTGGGGTTGGTGCTTCAGAGTCCCGCACATCCTAAATGGAACCACTGAATTTCACAGTTTTGGCTGCACAGGCAACCATGTCATCCAGCTCTTCTGGCTGCCTGCAAGTCCACCACACTTCTGCTGTGTTATGTGCCTGTCTTCTGGGATTGTGTGTGGGACCTGGCTGTAATGCAGTTAGACGTCGTCTTTTGGGCTTCTGGGTGGGTTTATCAGCTGCAGCTTTCCTCTTGTGTTGTGGGGTCAGAGTCAGTAAAGTGACGGGCAACAAGCTCAGGTAGGAAAACTTTATAAAAAAGTTCTGGGCCACTGGTAAAAGTGTTTGCTCCCACAGGTCAGAATCTGGTGTGACGCGTACAACAACACAACTTTTTGTGGTCCACACAACAAAGTCACAGAAATGTGAGCCTGTCACAAAAATTTGCATTTGTACCTGCTTGTAGTACTTGTGACTGCTTGAGTTCTAGTCTCCCATCAGAGAGTTCCAGGTAAAAATCCTTGTCTGCACAGGCCTACAGGATGTTGTTGTAGTGCTTATATGGGATTTTATTTCCATACAGCCTTTTTCACAACAGGTGCAGGACACAAGTGCATCAGGGGTTGCACCAACTTCAGGAAAGGAGGGGTTGATTATAAAATATTATAAGCACACTTTCACATGTATATTGGGTGCATAATTCAATTTATGGCATGCACTTATTTTATTTAGTAAATAAATACTTGTAATTGTCACCATGGGATGAGACGCCGGGTCGTCCGGCGCTCAGACCATATCCCTCCTTTTCCCTGTCTCTCATTGGACAGCATCTCAGCAGGCTCCCAGCTGTCAGTGTTACGGGATGGCTGGGGCCCAATTAATCCTCATCAGCTGAGGCGCTGCTAATGAGGATAAAAAGGAGCAGCTCCGATCATTCGGGGCTGTGACTTAAGCACTGTTAGGCTGGAACCCCTACATCCGGCACCAGCTTCCTACTCATCTAGCAGCATTGCTCGTGAGTGTTACCCTGCTTGAGTATTTGTGTTTTGGTACCCCTACGCACGGTGCCACCTCTCTGCTCGTCTGGCTGCATAACTTGTGAGTGTACCCTGCATGAGTATCTGTGTCTTGGCACCCCTACGCCTGGTGTCAGCTCCCTACTCGTCTGGCTGCATAATCTGTGAGCGACATCTTATGAGTATTTGTGCTTCTTGGCCTTCAAGGCCGTGTCCCTTATCCCCTGTCCTTTTTATAATAAAATATCACAACTCACTGGCTCACCCTCGGCTCTCACTGTGTGGCTCCCCAGAGCCACACGTAACAGTAAGTCGCAGCCAGACGAGTTGCCGGTGGCTGTGAGTTGTTGTGGACTTGTACCTTCTAGTCCGGGTGTCAGCGCTCTTAGCATGCCGTCTCCCAGGAGTCACGCTCGACGCTGGGGCGACAAGCGGATGTCCATCTTGGGGGGGTGTCGACGGGACGCTCTTCACCGCTACCCTGCATGACGCCTCCAACGCGAGATGCTGGCATCTGGACCGTGCTGAGAATCTCCTGGACAGTCACCTTCGCTATTCCTGCCATCCTGAGGTCTGTACCAGGAGAGACGCCATCGCTGCACAGCGAGAGGAGCTCCGCGGGTTGGAAGGAAATCCCGGCAGGAAGCCGAAGAGGAGGAGATGTCACCCCCCGCTTCGGAATCCCGTTCCTGTCTCCACTCCAGCCCGGGAGTTCGCACCACCCAGAGGGTTTCCCCCGTTCAGCACGACGTCACTCGGGACTCCCCCGGAAGATCTGCAGTTGACAGCTGTCAAGGTCTGGGACCGAGTGGCTGCTGCGAGCCCCGCTGTGCATCCGTCCACCATCTTGAGGCATGTGGCGGCGGCGGTTAGATTGGTGGAGAGGAGTCCAGGGCTACGAGACTACTCCGAGTTCAACGCCCTCCTTGCCATGGTCTTTGCCCAGGAGCTGCGATTTCTGGGTCTCTCCCCCGCTTCGCCCCTTGGGAATAGCCGTCGTCACATCGCCAAGTCGCCTCAGCACGAACCCCGTCCGGATCCAGTTCCGGGCTGTCGCAAGGTCCCTTCCTCCCGCGCAGCTGTCACCTCTTCGCCTCGTCAGAGAGGAGATTTCACAGCCTCGTCCCCTGAGCCTCTTCCCCCCACTGTCACGCCAGCACATTCGGGCCGGCTCATTTCGGCTGTCACCCCCTCCTCCTCGACGCGCTTCCCGACTGCTGTGTGCGCCTGGAATCCCGGCCTGGCGAGCCCTCTTCTGGAGACAACACGAGCGGCCCCCAGACGGCTTCCCAGGGGGTCCTCCGTTATCGCCCGGCGGGGAGAGGGAGAAGCAACGTCCACTGCAGCAGGCACCACCCAGCCTCCAGGAGACAGGCAAGTCCCAGTTTGTTCTCATCAACTTAGTGATTTGCTCTGTCATACTCCTGGAGGTGGAGTTCGGGGTCCGCAGCTCCCTGAACTCCCACCACCTGCTGTAACCTGTGTTATTAATCCTGCACCCTCTGTGTCTCCCTCCGCTAAGCGGTCCCCGCCGCCGGGTCAACGTCGTGGGATGAGGAGGGAGCCTGCGGTTCCGGTCCCGCAGCTACGTTGTGGACGGAGGAGGAAGACTGACTGCTATGTGGAGTCCATGCCAACGACCAAGCGTCCCCGGGTCTCCACGGAGAGGCGGTTCGGTCCAGCGGGACGAGGTTCTCCTGCCATCACGTCGTGTAGACCTTCGGCGTGGTTACCGGGACAGGAGGAATCCCAAGCTGCGCTGACCATCATGCCGGCTGCGGGTCCCGACGCAGCTGAGTGGGAGCCTGACAACGACCTTCTGACGACGGATCCTGGATCTTCGCAGTCCTGGACGGCATCAGAACCCGAGATCAGGAGAGTGCTTTACTTTCTCTTTTTCCTTTATATCTTTGAGCACTTTAGCCTGTCTCTAGGGGAGATGAGCCGGGTGCAGCCGTCCGCTGTGTCCGAGCTTGTCTCGCCGGGTTCTGGCACTGCCGGTGATCCTGATCCCGGTTCTGTTTTCTCTCCTGAGCCTTCTTCCAGGGTCGCTGGCGAGGAGTGGCCATCTCTCATGGTGCTGGAAGGTCCAGGTTCGACGTCGGAGGTTGGTTCTGGTGTGGTGCCGACCCAGTTGGGGTCCGTCGTGGGTGCTGCTCCAGCGGTGTCCGATGTGGGTTCGCCCGAGACCCAGTCGGGGTCCGACGTGGGTTCCGCTCCAGTGGTGTCCGATGTGGGTTCGCCCGAGACCCAATCGGGTTCCGACGTGGGTTCTGCACCAGTGTTGTCCAGGTCCGGTGAGGGGGTGGCTGGTCCCCTGCGGTTTAACGTTCGTCCACCTCGTCATCGGCTCTCCCCCGAGCCTCTTCCACCGGGGTCCGCTTTGACCTCTCGCCCGTCTCAGCGGTCCTGGTGGTTGAGCGATGCGGGTCGGCCGCCGGAGGGCCTACCATGCCCGTTCGGTTCGCTTGTGCGGCCGCCCGACCCGCGAGACTTTCGGTTCGGCGATCTGGTCCAGCCTCCCGATGAACTGTGTTTGCTTCTGGGTGGCCTAGTACGGCCACCGGAGGACTTGTTTCTTGGGACCTGGGTCTGGGGTAGGCCGCCCGAACATTCCTTTTTCCCCAGTTCACCAGCTGGACAATGGACGAGGAGACCACCGGAACAGTCCCGGCTTTATTGGACTCTGCCTGCCGTCTTCCTCGGGTGTCGCTTCCTTCTGTAAATATTAAGGTCACTCGGGTGCAGTTTTTGTCCTCTAGGTGAATCTAGGTATATAGCGCTTTGTATTGTGTTTTTTTAACCGTGCTCAGCATTTTCCTTATTCTTGTCCTGTTCCTAGCCTCGTTTGTGCATTATGGAGTAATGTGTTTTGTTTCCCTTTCAACCGTACTCTGTAATTGCCTCATTTGTTCCTCTCACTTTCATGGTGTTTTTTTTTTCTTCTCCCCTGCCCGATCTAGACATTATTTGTGAGACTGAGTTGTTTTAGTTCATTTTCTACTGAATCCAGAAGCTGCTTAAGATTTTCTCCACTATAAAAAACAGTTGTGTCATCTGCAAATAAAATACACTTGAGCAATTTAGACACAGAACATAAATCATTAATATACAAAATAAACAGCAATGGACCAAGCACAGAACCCTGTGGTACCCCACACGTCATCTTCAGCAACTCAGAGTCTGTATTATTCACATGAACATATTGATATCTGTCTTTTAAATAGCTGTGTTGTGGGACACATATGTATCACTTTAGGCCTCACATCTCAGATTAGAACAAAGAGATGAGTCTCCTTGGAGATAACAGGAGGATGTGAAAGTTTAGCCTTTGGTATGCAAGAGACGGCCTTGGGGGATTTCCGGGTGTGCCGAAGACTATGAAAAGGATGTTATAGGATCAAAGAGTAGATGCATTGTTACTTGTGATTGAAATGCAATGTGACTGTGAACTGGGAGGGTCCTGGTATATAAAGGACAAATGCTTCTGTGTTTTTTCTCTTTTTCTGCTTTGCTGATGTTGGAAGATGTGAATAAACCTGACTTGTGAGATAAACTCTGCCTCGTCATTTTCACATTTCCACACTGGTGACCCTAAGACGTAGCATGCAACATGTAGAGAATTCCCCGGAGCCAGACGCATCGGGAGCCCCCAGCCAAGCGTATGCCGCTACAGTCCAGCTACCGGACTTTTGGCAGGACAACCCGCGCTCCTGGTTCCACTTGGTCGAAGCACAGTTCGCTCTCCGGGGGATAACGGTAGATGACACCAAGTTCTACCATGTGATTGCAAAGCTCGACAACCGCACGGCTCGGCATGTGGAGAGCCTATTGGAGCGGCCACCGGCCAACGACAGATACGGCGGGTTGAAGGCTGCGCTCATCCAGCGCTTCACTCTCTCAGTCGAGGAGAGAGCGGAGAGGCTCCTGGCTCTGAACAACTTGGGAGATGGCACGCCCATTGACCTGATGGAGAACATGCTGAGGTTGAGGGGCTCAGACGACGACGACTTTATCCTCACCCACATTTTCCTCAGGACCCTACCGTCGGCCACGAGAGCGACCCTGGCCAGTTCGCCGTTGTTGGCCCAGCGAGACTTCCGCGCGCTGGCCCAGGAGGCGCATCGGATTCTCAACGCCAGCAAACAGCGCGCGGCCACCGCAGCAGCGACGGAGTTCGGCGCGGCGGCCAGAGATGGTGGGGAGCCAGAGACGGCGGTAGCAGAATCCCCGACGACGGCGGTGGCGGGGGCCAAGGATCGCGGAGGAGACACCCTCTGTTTCTACCATCGCCGCTTTGCAGAGAAGGCACGCAAATGTATACCACCGTGCCAATTCAAGCGCTCGGGAAATGCCAAGACCGGGGGTCGGTAGCAGCTGCGACCCTCGGGTAGGAGAACAAGCTGCTCTACTTGAAGGACGCACGCTCGGGGAGGCATTTCCTCGTGGACACAGGCTCCCAGTTGAGTTTCATCACACCTTCCTCCGCTGACCGGCTGGCAGTTTCCAGAGGTCCCGGGGTGGCAGCAGTGAACGGCTCTGAGATTAAGACCTTTGGTGAGAGGACTCTGCTTCTGTCTTTACACGGCCGTACATTCGAGTGGACTTTTGTCATAGCAGCAGTGAATTTCAATATGTTGGGGGCTGATTTTCTGTGCTCACATGGTTTGTTGGTTGATCTCGCTAACAGGTGCCTGGTTAATGCACTTTCTTTCTATTCTATTCCCTGTACAGCCCGAGTGGCCCTGCCAACAGCACAAGCCAACATCACAGCTGCAAGCGGTAAGTTCCACACATTGCTGACTCAGTTCCCAGCACTCACGGTCCCCACATTTTCAGCAGCCGTCGCTAAACACGGGGTGGAACATTTTATTACTACCACCGGCCCGCCCGTTTTTGCAAAAGCTCAGCGCTTGGATGCAGCTAAACTGACCATAGCGCGCGAGGAGTTCGCCAACCTGGAAAGGTTGGGCATCATCAGGCGTTCTAACAGCCCATGGGCTTCCCCGCTTCACATGGTCCCGAAAGCTGACGGCTCGTGGCGACCTTGCGGAGATTTCCGCAGGTTGAACAACGCCACAGCGCACGACCGCTACCCAATCCCCCATATCCAAGATTTTTCCGTTCATTTGGCGGGGGCGCGCGTTTTTTCTAAGATAGACTTGGTCCGCGGTTACCACCAAGTCCCAGTGCACGCTGAGGACATACCCAAAACAGCGGTAATAACTCCGTTTGGTCTATTCGAGTTTTTGCGCATGCCATTTGGGCCCCATTTGGGCATTTCTTTCTAATTTCGTCAATTAGAAAGAAAATGGCGCTCCACTAATTTAGATGAAATCTATTTAGCTTGGAGAAATCATCTTTTAATTTATAAAAAATCTCTTAGAAAAGCTAGAATGAGTTATTACTCTGCATTAATAGAAGAGAACAAGAATAATCCCAGGTTTCTTTTCAGTACTGTAGCCAGGTTGACAAAGAGTCAGGACTCTGTCAATCCTAGCATTCCCTTAGAGCTTACTAGTCAGGACTTTATGAACTTTTTCAATAATAAAATTTCATCCATCAGAGATAAAATCAATCAGATTCTTCCCACAGTTAACTTAAATACTGTAACTACTACAACTCCTTCTATTGATGTCTGTCTTGATGAGTTTACTCCAATCGACCTTTGTGAGTTAGACAAAATAGTTTCCTCATCCAAACCTTCAACTTGTCTTTTAGACCCTATTCCTACCAGGTTATTTAAAGAAGTCTTCCCACTTATTGGTAGCTTTATTCTTCATATAATCAATTCTTCATTAACTTTAGGCCATGTACCGCAGGCTTTTAAAACGGCTGTAATTAAACCCTTACTCAAAAAGCCAACGCTAGATCCAGGAGCTTTAGCTAACTATAGACCAATCTCTAATCTCCCTTTCATTTCAAAAATCTTAGAAAGAGTTGTTGCTACGCAATTATTCGACCACCTGCAGGGAAATGGTTTACTTGAAGAGTTTCAATCTGGGTTTAGAATCCATCATAGTACTGAAACAGCCTTAGCGAAGGTCACTAACGTCCTCCTCATCGCATCTGATAATGGACTGGTTTCTGTACTTTGTGGAGAATGTGGAAATGACGAGGCTGAGTTTATCTCACAAGTCAGGTTTATTCCATTCTCCAACATCATCAACAACAGAAAGAGAAAGAAACCCCCAGACATTCGTCCCTTTATACCCCAGGACATCAAAGCACACAGTCACATTGCATTTAATCCCAAGTCACAATGCGTCTTCTTCCAGGTCTTCTCACCTCCACCTAAAGTCACTGGTGGCCAGGAAATCCCTCAAGGCCATCTCTTTGCATACAAAAGGCCACCTTTCACATCCTCCTGTTATCTCCTAGGAGGCTCAGTCCTTTTGTTCATCTGAGATGTGAAGCATACAATAAGCATACAGTAATATACATGTGAAGCATATGAAACCCACATATGTGTCCCACAACTTGTCCTTTTAGACCTTAGTGCAGCTTTTGATACTATCGATCATAATATTCTACTTGATAGATTAGAACACTATGTTGGACTTAATGGAACTTCGTTGCAGTGGTTTAGATCTTATTTATCTGATAGGTTCCAGTTTGTTCATGTAAATAATGAGTTTTCTTTCATCTCAAAGCTTAGTCATGGAGTTCCACAGGGATCTGTGCTAGGCCCTACTCTTTTTAGTTTATATATGCTTCCATTAGGCAACATTATTAGAAAGCACTGTATACATTTTCATTGTTATGCAGATGACACACAATTATACCTGTCAATGAAGCCAGATGATAGTAATCAATTAGCCAAGTTAGAAGCCTGTCTTAAGGAAATCAAAGCTTGGATGACTTGTAATTTCCTGCTATTAAATTCAGATAAGACTGAAGTCATTCTTGTTGGTCCAAAAAACCTTAGAAATTCCTTTCCAATTCAAACTTTCAGTTTGGATGTGGTTACTCTTTCTCTTAATAGCTCTGTGAGGAACCTTGGAATTATTTTTGATCAGGATCTGTCCTTCAATTCACATATTAAATTTGTTTCTAAGACTGCCTTCTATCATTTGCGTAATATTGCCAAGATTAGGAGCATCTTGTCTCAGAGTGATGCTGAGAAACTGATCCACGCTTTTGTTAGCTCGAGATTAGATTATTGTAATTCTTTATTATCAGGCTGTCCTAAAACATCTTTAAAAAGTCTTCAGCTGATCCAAAATGCTGCAGCAAGAGTTTTAACAGGTACTAGAAAGAGAGATCATATCTCTCCGGTTCTGGCCTCCCTTCATTGGCTTCCCATAGAGTTTAGAATTAAGTTTAAAATCCTTCTTCTTACTTACAAAGCTCTAAACAGTCAGGCTCCTTTTTATTTAAAAGATCTGATACTACCGTATTATCCTAACACAGCACTACGCTCCCAAAATGCAGGATTACTTGTAATACCTGGAATCTCCAAAAGTACAATGGGAGGCAGAGTCTTCAGTTATCAAGCTCCTCTCCTGTGGAACCAGCTGCCAATCTGGATTCGGGAGTCAGACTCGATCTCTGTTTTTAAGAATAGGGCTAAAACCTACCTTTTTGATATAGCCTACAATTAGGGAGGGATCATGTGTTTCTGAACCCTCCCTTAGTTATGCTGCTAATAGGTTTAGTCAGCCGGGGGACCTCCAGTAATGCACTGGGCCTCACTCCTTTCCTCACTCTCAATGAAATATTTTTTTTGCTCGTCATTAACATTTGTTTGTTCTCTCCCATAGATTGAGTCCCCATCGTGCTGTTTGCTCTCTACAAGTCTGTTCTTTTCGTCTTCTCTATCCCCTCACCCCCCAGCTAGTCGCAGCAGATGACTGCCCCTCCCTGAGCCTGGTTCTGCTGGAGGTTTCTTCCTGTTAAAAGGGAGTTTTTCCTCTCCACCGTCGCCAAGAGCTTGCTCACAGGGGATCGCCTGATTGCTGGGGTCTTTCTGCAACTGTGGGGGTTCCCCCTACAGTTGATAGTGCTATGAGATGACTGTTGTTGTGAAATGGCGCTATATAAATAAAGTTGAATTGAATTGAATTGAATTAAAGGTGCTGCGCAGACGTTCCAACGCATGATGGACGCGGTGTTGCGCGATCTCCCTTTCGTATTCGTCTACCTGGACGACATCTTAGTAGCCAGTGTGTCCGAAGACGAACACGAAAACCACCTCACGGCAGTTTTCCAGAGTTTGGGAGAGCACGGTTTAATAATCAACCCAGCGAAGTGTCAGTTCGGGGTGGCGCAGATTGATTTTTTGGGGCATCGCGTCTCTCCAGAAGGAGCGGTTCCGGTTCCTGACAAAGTGTGCGCAGTAACGAATTTTCCCCAGCCACAAACGGTCAGGGCGTTACAGAAGTTTTTGGGAATGTTGAATTTTTATAATCGTTTCCTCCCCCGCGCAGCGCAGCTCATGCAACCACTGTACACCGCGCTCAAAAAACAAAAACCTGCGAATAAAATCGAATGGTCCCCGGAGCGAGAGCGAGCGTTCTCAGAAGTCAAGGCAGCGCTGGCCAATGCTGCGTTGTTGGCGCATCCGGACCCAACGGCCCACATAGCGCTCACTACTGACGCGTCAGATGTGGCTATAGGGGCGGTCGTGGAGCAGCATGTAGCCGGGGCTTGTCAGCCGCTTGCCTTTTTCAGCAGGACTTTGCACGATAGTGAACGTAAATACAGCGTGTTTGACAGGGAGTTGTTAGCTCTCCATTTGGCCATTCGTCACTTCCAGTTCTGGCTGGAAGGACGCCGTTTCACCGTGTTCGTTGACCACAAGCCGCTGACTTTCACGATGGCCAAGGTTTCAGAACCGTGGTCAGGCCGGCAGCAGAGACAGCTGACCGCGATCTCAGAGTTTACTACCGATATTCAGCATGTGGCGGGTAAACTTAATGTAGTGGCAGACTGCCTCTCGCGCACCGTGGCGGCCCCAGTCTGCGTAGGGATAGATTATGCAGCCATGGCCGCGGATCAGGCTAGCAACGCGGATGTGCGCGCGCTCCAGTCTGGACCAACAGGGTTAAGGCTGGAGAATAGGGTGCTGCAAGACGGTATGCCTCCCCTAATCTGCGACGTCTCCACTGGACGACCGCGTCCTGTGGTATGGGCCGCGTAGTGCCGCCACGTTTTTGACTCGATTCATTCTCTGGCTCACCCAGGAGTGTGCGCGTCGGTCAAAATGGTAGGAGAGAAATTTGTATGGCCGAGCCTGCGCAAACAAGTTAAGGAGTGGGCAGCAGCCTGCATGGCGTGTCAACGAGCCAAGGTACACAAACTCACGAGAGCTCCATTGGAGCCGTTTCACATCCCGGCTAAGAGGTTCGACCATGTTCACGTGGACCTCGTAGGCCCCCTCCCGCCATCACAGGGGTGCACACACCTTCTGACAATGGTGGACCGCACCACGCGCTGGCCGGAAGTGGTTCCACTGACGTCAACCACAGCCGAGGAGGTGGCGCGTGCGTTTTTAACTGCGTGGGTGGCGCGCTTTGGAGTCCCGTCGGACATTACGTCTGACAGAGGCCCTCAATTTGTTTCCGAACTTTGGTCAACAATGGCCCGCAGCCTGGGTGTCACAATTCACCGCACAACCGCGTACAATCCGCAGGCTAATGGGTTATGCGAGCGTTTTCATAGGTCATTGAAAGCGGCCCTCAGAGCGTCACTGACGGATGCAAATTGGGTTGACAAGCTACCGTGGGTTTTATTGAGGTTGCGTTCTGCACCTAAAGAGGACTTAGAAGCCTCCCCGGCTGAGCTAGTTTTTGAGCAGCCACTTCGGCTGCCCGGGGAGTTTCTCCCAGATAATCCTGCGCCAGATAGCTCCCCGTCTCAGCTGTTGCAGCATGGCACGGAATCGGGCACGCTGCCTGGCCCCGTTCACCACAGTTTTCCGCGCGTTTTTGTACCTAAGACTTTGAAAAACGCGGAGTTTGTTTTTGTCAGACACGATGCTCATCGCCCACCGCTGCGGCCACCTTATGATGGACCATTTAGAGTGCTGGAAACAGGGGACAAGCATTTTTTGCTAGATTTGGGGGGCAGGAAAGAAAAGATTGGCATTAACAGGCTCAAACCCGCCTTTGTTGTGGCGGACGAGGATGTGCTGTTGGCCAGGGCTCCTCGGCGCGGCAGACCCCCTCGGAAAAATTCCCCAGAACACCCACAGGGACTGACAAACAGTTTTCACCCCCCAGACAGCAGCCCCTCAGCATGATGGCGCCGCAGAAGTGGTGAAGCCCGCTTACAGCAGATACGGGAGGAGGCTGAGGCCCAAGCAGCACGTGGGTTGATGTGTAATGATTTTATCATGACATGCAGACTGTTATTCTGTTGTTCCATCTTAGATGTTTGGGGGGGTCATGTGGGACACATATGTATCACTTTAGGCCTCACATCTCAGATTAGAACAAAGAGATGAGTCTCCTTGGAGATAACAGGAGGATGTGAAAGTTTAGCCTTTGGTATGCAAGAGACGGCCTTGGGGGATTTCCGGGTGTGCCGAAGACTATGAAAAGGATGTTATAGGATCAAAGAGTAGATGCATTGTTACTTGTGATTGAAATGCAATGTGACTGTGAACTGGGAGGGTCCTGGTATATAAAGGACAAATGCTTCTGTGTTTTTTCTCTTTTTCTGCTTTGCTGATGTTGGAAGATGTGAATAAACCTGACTCGTGAGATAAACTCTGCCTCGTCATTTTCACATTTCCACAGTGTAACCAGTCAAAAGCAGTTCCTCTGATGCCATACTTATGTAATTTACTGAGGAGTAATTTATGGTCAACTGTATCAAATGCCTTTTGTAAGTCCAGAAATATTCCAACTGTGTATTCTTTTCTATCTGTTGCATCCGTAATCTGTTCAACAAAGTCCATGAGTGCCAGTGAGGTGGTCCTTTTCTTCCTGAATCCATACTTTTGTTCACAGAGTATATTGTGCTTAACATTGAAATCATTTAGTCTCTTAACAAATATTTTTTCCAGTATTTTGGAGAACTGCGGTAACAAGGAGATGGGTCTGTAGTTTGACAATGAGTGTTTGTCACCAGTCTTATACAGAGGAACGACTCTTGCTATTTTCATTTTCTTTGGAAATTTACCAGCAGTAAGTGACATGTTGCATATGAAAGTGAAGTGTTTAACAATACAATCAATAATACATTTAACCAAGAACATACTGAAATCATTACAATCAGTTGATTTTTTGTCTTTGAATTTGTTAACAATGTCAAGAATTTCTTTTTCATCTGTTTCTTTCATAAACATTGAGTAAGCGTTTATGTTGACGACATTGTCAGCGCCACTTGTGTTTGCTGATGATACAGGGGAACTGGCGATTTTTTTTCCTATATTAACAAAATATTCATTAAACGTGTTGGAGATCAAGCTATTTTCATTGATTATTCCATTATCTGAATTTAAATAAGAGATGTGGTTGGAATTTAGTTTTCCTCTCTTTGTTATGTTATTTAACACCTTCCATATATTACATGTATTAGTTTTGTTATTTTCCAATAATTTACTGTAATGTTTTTTTACTCGTTCTTTAAATACTAATGAGTTTATTTTTATAAATCTTGTATTTCTTTTCTGCTTCCACAGTTCTTAATTTCAGAAACTTTTTATATAACAAGTTTTTCTTTTTACAAGCATTTTGCAGGCCCTTGGACCAAGGGCCTTGGTGATCCAAGGCTCATCTCTGGATTTAACTTTAGTTTCCTTTACCACTAGAGGGGAGTGTTTATTATATAGTTGTGATAAAATAGAGACAAATTCTCCATATGCTGTATCAATGTCGTCAACATAAACACCGCTCCAGTCTTGTATTTCTAAGATTGCTGATTGCGGTTTCTGTTACAAGTCGTTTAAAAACCTTATCTATTTCAACATTATGTGTTCCACCAGTGTGTGAAGAAACAAAAACAGGCAGCTGGTCTGTCACATCATTGATAATAAGACCAGCAGTTACATTCCCCTCAGTGACATTTGTGAAAATGTTATCAATAAGCGTTGCTGAATGTGTTGTTATTCTAGTGGGGTACGTTATTAAAGGGTAGAAACCCATACAAAACATAGAATTTATGAATTCACTTATTTTGATATGGTCATTTGGATTTAATAAGTCAATATTGAAGTCTCCACAAATAAATACCAGCTTCGTATTACCTACTGCACTGAAAAGCTCAGACAATTTTTCTTTGAAAATGTCAATATCGGTACCCGATGCTCTATAAATGCAACTTATTATGATGTTTTTTGTAGTTGTAATTAATTCCAGTTACACACTCCATGATGTTTTCCATTTCAAAAGACATATTATCTACAACTTGGCTTTGGTAGCAGGACCTGATATATAAAGCAACACCACCACCCCTTTTTGTTGACCTGCTTGTGGTATATAAATTCAATTCAATTCAACTTTATTTATATAGCGCCATTTCACAACAACAGTCATCTCATAGCACTATAAATCATAGCCTCTCATTTGCACTGTATGAAGTTGGTGTGGGACCCTGGGGGGAGTCAGATTATTTAGCATCTCAGACAGAGACAGTGAATAAGCATGGGAGAACAATGCCCAGGGAGTTCCTGGGGATATAGTGGACAGGAGTCAGGGACATAGGGGGGTGAATGCAGTGTAATGTACATGTCATGCTGTGTGATGAGAAAAGGCCATGTAAACGTGTGAAGGGGGAGTTGGGTAAAAGAGGAGATCGTGCTGAAATGATTCAGTCTTTTCTGTGCTTGAGAGGTGTGAGTGTGTAATAAATCCGTCTGTCCATAAACCTGCCTCTTTATTCACACACTCCACACTGGTGACCCTAGACGAATTATGGAACACGAGGCAAGAACCCCGGAGCCAGCCCGGTCGGGAAGCCCCAGCGACACAGCAGCCATCCCACAGACAGCCTGGACTGGAACCCCCAGCAACGCGTGCGCGGTTTCAGTCAAGCTACCGGACTTTTGGCAGCACAACCCGCACTCTTGGTTCCACCACACCAAGGCCCAGTTCGCCCTCCGGGGAGTAACGGCAGACGACACCAAGTTCTACCATGTGGTAGCGGCGCTGGACGCTTGCATAGCCCAGCAGGTAGTGAGCCTGCTAGATCAGCCTCCAGCCCGTGACAAATACGAGGCGCTCAAGGCTGCACTTACCCGGCGCTACACGCTCTCGGAATGTGAGAGAACGGAGAGGCTCCTGAGGCGGACCGAGTTAGGAGATGGTTCGGCCGTCGACCTGATGGAGAAGATGCTGGCGTTAATGGGCACGGACGACGGGCACTTTCTGTTTGCCCACCTTTTCCTCCTGAACCTTCCAACAGAGGCGAGAGCAGTTCTGGCCAATTCGCCATTGCTGGCCGCGCGTGACTACTGTGCGCTAGCCCAGGAGGCAGACCGGATCATCCTCACCGCCAGGGCGATCACAGTCAATGCGGCAGCGGCGGAGCACAGCGAGACGACCAGAGGAGGCGAGGAGCCACCGACGGTAGCGGCAGCGGAGGCCAAGGAGCGCCAGAGAGACACGCTCTGCTTCTACCACTGCCGCTTTGGAGAGAACGCGCGCAGATGTGCGCCACCATGCCGGTTCAAGCGCTCGGGAAACGCCAAGGCCGGCAGTCGGTAGCAGCTGCAACCGCCAGTGAAGAGAACAAGCTGCTCTACGTGACGGACTCGCGCTCGGGGAGACGCTTCCTCGTCGACACCTGAGCCCAGAAGAGCGTCATCCTGCCGTCCTACGCTGGCCGGCTGGCAGGACCTAGCGGCCCCGGACTTGTGGCAGTAAACGGCTCGGAGATTAAGACATTCGGTGAGAGAACACTGGCCTTATCTCTACACGGCCACTCGTACGAGTGGACTTTTGTCATAGCAGCACTGAGTTTAACGATCCTAGGAGCTGATTTTCTGTGTGCGCATGGTTTACTTGTGGATGTTGCTAACAGGCGCCTGGTTAATGCACTACCCTTTGATTCTCTCCCCTGTATAGCTCGAGGGACCCGGCCAACAGCACAAGCCAACGTCACAGCTCCAGGCGGTAAGTTCCACGCACTGCTCACTCAGTTCCCAGCACTCACGGTCCCGATGTTTTCGGCGGCCATCGCTAAACACAGGGTGGGGCACTTTATCACCACCACCGGGCCGACGGTTTTCGCAAGACCTTGGCACTTGGGCGCAGCTAAACTGGCCATAGCGCGCGAGGAGTTCGCCAACCTGGAAAGGTTGGGCATCATCAGCCGATCAAACAGCCCATGGGCATCCCCGCTACACATGGTCCCTAAGGCTGAGGGATCGTGGCGACCGTGCGGTGATTTCCGCAGGTTGAACAACGCCACAGCACACAACCGCTACCCGATTCCCCACATACAGGATTTTTCCGTTCACCTCGCCGGAGCACGCATTTTTTCCAAAACAGACCTGGTTCGCAGTTACCACCAGGTCCCAGTGTGCGTGGAGGCCGTACCCAAAACAGCGGTAATAACTCCGTTCGGCTTATTCGAGTTTCTGCGCTTGCCATTCGGGTTAAAAGGAGCAGCACAGACGTTCCAGTGCATGATGGATGCAGTGCTGCATGATCTCCCGTTCGTGTTCGTCTACGTGGACGATATCCTGGTAGCCAGTACGTCCAAAGACGAATACGTAACCCACCTCAGGACGATTTTCCGGAGGTTGGAGGAGCACAGGTTAATAATCAACCCGGCGAAATGCCAGTTCGGCGTGACGGAGATTGATTTTTTGGGGCACTGCGTCTCTCCGGAAGGAGCGATCCCGTTGCCCGACAAAGTGCGCGCCGTGGCGAATTTTCCCCGGCCTCAGACGGTCAGGGCACTGCAGGAATTTTTGGGGATGGTTAACTTTTATAACCGTTTCCTTCCCCGCGCGGCGCAGCTCATGCAACCATTGTACGCCACGCTCAAGAGACAGAAGCCCGCGGATGGGGTCGAACGGACCCCGGAGAGAGAGCGGGCGTTCTCGGAGGTTAAAGCAGCCCTGGCAAACGCCGCACTGCTGGCGCATCCGGACCCTGCGGCCCGGATAGCGCTCACCACCGACGCTTCAGACGTCGCCATAGGGGCTGTCGTGGAGCAGCGTGTCACCGGGGCTTGGCAGCCGCTCGCCTTTTTCAGCAGAACTTTGCGCGACAGTGAACGTAAATACAGCACTTTCGACAGAGAGTTGCTGGCTCTCCACCTGGCCATACGCCACTTCCAGTTCTGGCTGGAAGGGCGCAGCTTCACCACGTTCGTGGACCACAAGCCACTAACGTTCACGATGGCCAAGGTTTCAGAACCGTGGTCGGGCCGGCAGCAGAGACAGCCGGCCGCGATCTCAGAGTTTACTACCGATATTCAGCATGTGTTGGGTAAACTGAATGTGGTGGCGGACTGCCTCTCGCGCGCCGTGGTGGCCCCAGTCTATGTGGGGATAGATTACGCGGCCATGGCCACGGAGCAGATTAGTGATGCAGACGTGCGCGCGCTCCAGTCTGGACCAACAGGGTTAAGGCTGGAGAGCAGGGTGCTGCAAAACGGCATGCCCCCCCTAATCTGCGATGTCTCCACGGGACGCTCGCGTCCGGTGGTCCCGGTCGCTTGGCACCGCCACGTGTTTGAGTTGGTTCACACTCTGGCACACCCAGGAGTACGCACATCAGTCAAAATGGTGGGAGAGAAGTTCGTGTGGCCGAGCCTACGCAAACAAGTAAAAGAGTGGGCTGCAGCCTGCGTGGCGTGCCAACGAGCCAAGGTACACAGACACACGAAGGCCCCCTTGGAGCCGTTTCGGGTACCTGCTAAGAGGTTCGACCATGTTGACGTGGACCTCGTGGTCCCCCTCCCACCATCACAGGGGTGCACACACCTCCTGACAGTGGTGGACCGCACCACGTGCTGGCCAGAAGCAGTCCCGCTGGCGGCAACCAAGTCCGCGGATGTGGCACGCGCTTTTTTAACAGCATGGGTGGCGCGTTTTGGAGTCCCGTCGGACATTAAGTCCGACAGGGGCCCTCAATTTGTTTCTGACCTCTGGTCTGCGATGGCCCGCAGCCTGGGTGTTGCAATTCATCGCACAACAGCGTACAACCCACAGGCCAATGGGTTATGCGAGCGTTTTCATAGATCACTGAAAGCAGCACTCAGGTCTTCACTGACAGATGCAAATTGGGTAGACAGGTTGCCGTGGGTTTTATTGGGGTTGCGCTCCGCACCAAAAAAGGATTTGGAAGCTTCCCCGGCAGAGCTTGTTTTTGCGCAGCCCCTACGGCTGCCCGGGGAATTTCTGCCAGATAATCCCGCGCCGGACAGCTGCCCGTCTCAGCTTTAGCAGCGTAGTGCAGACACAGGCACGCTCCCCGGCCTGGCCCACCACTGTTTTCTGCGTGCTTTCGTGCCTAAAACTTTGAAGAACATGGAGTTCGTGTTCGTCAGACACGATGCCCACCGCCCCCCATTGCGCCCACCTTATGATGGACCATTCAGAGTGCTGGAAACAGGGGATAAGCATTTTTTGCTAGACTTGGGGGGTCGGCGGGAGAGAATTTGCATAGACAGACTCAAACCCGCCTTTGAAGTGGCGGACGAGCAAGTGCTGTTGGCAAGGGCCTCTCGACGTGGAAGACCCCCACGGAGAGCTCCCCAGGGAAACGATTCACCAGGGCAGCCACATAGACAGACCGAAGTTCCCCCCCCCTCGCCGCGGCCCACCCGCAGTCAGACACACTCCCAGCAGCCCCCCACTGGCACAGCAGCACCACGGAGGCAGTAAACCCCAGTTATAGTTTGAGCTGGAGGGTTTCCACGCGATACGGGCAGACCAAACACCAGACAGTGGTAAAGCAAGGGGTGGTGGAGTGTTGATCTATGTTAATAACAACTGGTGCAGACCAGGACACATCACTGTTTAATAACAGCACTGCAGCAAAGACATCGAGTTGCTAGCTGTTAGCATGCGGCCTACATATCTCCCGAGGGAATACTCACACATGATCTGCGTTGTTATTTATGCAAAAACGACGGCGAACGCTGGGACAGCGCGTGACGTCATCCACTCAGTAACTGGCAGGCTGCAGACAGAACACCCAGATGCTCTTCTCCTCATCTCAGGCGATTTCAACCATGTTTCACTGTCTCCCATTCTACCCACTTTTACCCAGTATGTCACATGCCACACTAGAGACAATAAAACACTGGACTTATTCTACGCAAACACTAAGGAGGCGTACACCTCATCACAACTCCCCCCACTCGGGAGATCGGATCACAACTTGGTTCATCTCCGGCCGGTGTACAAACCCCTAGTGCACAGACAACCTCCGGCCATGCACACAGTGAAGTTATGGTCTGAGGAGGCAATGGACACTCTAAAGGGCTGTTTTGAAACCACCGCCTGGGAGCAGCTCTGCGATCCACATGGTGAGGACATCGATGGCCTCACTCACACCATCACGGACTACATCAGCTTCTGTGTGGACAACACCGTTTCCACCAAGACCATACGGTATTGCTCAAACAACAAACCCTGGATCAACCCTTGACAGGCGCCTTGTATGGCGACGCGTCATTGGATGCGCCTAACGTGCGCGTCTAATGTCAAGTCAAATTCCTTGTGTGTTTACTTGTAAATATACTTGGCAATAAAGCTGATTCTGATTCTGATTCTGATTCTGAACCCTGAGATAAAAACACTTCTGAGAGAGAAGAAGAGGATCTTCAGGTCGGGGAACAGGGAGATGCTGTAGTCCGTACAGAGGGAGCTGAGGAGGAAGATCAGAGAAGGCAAGGACAGCTTCAGGAAGAAGATGGAGGACAAGCTGCAACAGAGCGACATCAGCGGGGTCTGGAGAAACCTTAAAACCATCTCTGGGCTCCAGAATACCTCCCCCCCAGGCCACGGGGGGCAGGGAGTGGGCGAACAATCTGAATCTGTTTTTTAATAGGTTTGACCAACCGCCCTCCCCCCCGACTGCACAACAACCACTGCTGCCACTGAAGACATCAAGTCCTGCTGCCCACTCCCCACTCAACCATCACTCCCCCCACTCCCAACACACAGCCCCCCAACCTGACCCTCACTAAGACCCAGGTGAGGACGGAGCTGAGGAAGATCAAGGCGAGGAAGGCGTTGGGACCGGACGGCATCAGTGCAAATCTCCTCAAGTCCTGTGCAGACCAGCTGTGTGGGATTGTGGAGTACATCTTCAACCTGAGCCTGAAGCTGGGGAGGGTACCACAGTTGTGGAAAACATCTTGTGTGGTACCTGTACCAAAGACTTCCCACCCCAAAGATCTGAACGGCTACAGACCAGTGGTCCTGACGTCCCACATGATGAAGACCCTGGAGAGACTGCTCCTTGCTCACCTCCGCCCCCTGGTGGGACCAGCGATGGATCCACTCCAGTTCGCCTACCAGCATGGTATTGGGGTGGAGGATGCGGTCATCTTCCTCCTTCACCGTTCTCTGTTCCACCTGGAGAAGCCCAGGAATGCAGTGAGGATCATGTTCTTTGACTTCTCCAGTGCTTTCAACACCATCCAACCGATGATCCTGAAGGACAAGCTGCTGTGCGCAGGGGTGGACCAGCACCTGTCATCATGGATCCTGGACTACCTCACAAGCCGGCCACAGTTTGTGAGATCCTGGGACTGTGTGTCCGAAACGATCATCAGTAGCACGGGGGCCCCCCAGGGAACGGTTTTGGCTCCCTTTCTGTTCACCCTTTATACTGCGGACTTCTCACACAACACAACACACTGCCATCTACAGAAGTTCTCTGACGACTCTGCGATCGTTGGCCTCATCTCCAACAGAGATGAAGCTGAGAACAGAGGGCTTATCCAGGACTTTGTGGACTGGTGCCATCGGAACTGCCTCCAGAGCAATGCGAGGAAAACTAAGGAGCTGGTGGTGGACTGCCGCAGGCAAGGACAACCCCTCACAGTATCAGTAAACATCCAGGGAACAGACATTGAGATGGCGACATCCTACAAGTACCTGGGTGTTCATCTGAACAATAAACTAGACTGGTCACACAATACTGACGCACTCTACAAGAAGGGACAGCGCAGGCTGTTCCTACTGAGGAGACTCAGGTCTTTTGGTGTACAAGGGGCACTGCTGAAGACATTCTACGACACGGTGGTGGCATCAGCCATCACTTTTGGAGTGGTCTGCTGGGACAGTGGCATTACAGCAGCCGATAGGAAGAGACTGAACAAACTGATCAAGAAAAATAGCTCTGTCCTGGGGCAGCGCCTTGACCCAGTGGAGGAGATGGGAGAGAGAAGGATGGTGGCTAAATTGTCATCTCTGCTGGAGTCCGAGTTCCACCCTATGCAGGACACACTGAATGCACTAAGGAGCTCATTTAGCAACAGACTACATCATCCTAGGTGCACAACCGAGAGGTTTCGCAGGTCCTTCCTACCAACGGCTGTCAGACTGTATAACCTAAGCAGGGCTGCTCGCAGAGATAGCAAAAAGACGTGACGACCTAATAGTATTGAATGCAAAAGACGCAATAGACTTACACAACGGTCCCCTCCGGTATACAACTAGGAAAATACCAGTAGCTATGGAGGGTGACAATATGTATGGGTACATAATCATACCATGTATGGCTGTGTTGTTAGACATGTATATGTTGGACACTGCATATGTGATTTAACCTCACGATGAAGGAGAGCCACAGAGCTGCAGTCCCCTGCGGTGCGGAGCCGCAGAGCCTGGACCCCCTGCGGAGGACAGGGGACAGAAGACTTCCTGACCGCTGAGGCTCAAGAGGAGAGAAGGGGGAGTTATGTAATTAAAAGGTTAATGAATGTGAATAAAGGGATTTTGGTAGAGATGTGTGATTTCCCCTGCGAGGGAAATGGTTTGATGTGAGAATGTTTAAAAGGGAGAACTTTGGTGTGTTCACGCTTTTTGTTCGCTGCTCAGGAATGAGAGCAGACAGTGGGATGATTACTTGAAATAAACTGGAATTAAATGCAATTCGGTTTCGTTATTCAAGTCTCCCCACACCACGTAGGATAACTAAGTAGACGGTTATGCTGTTTCATTCCATCTAGCTACAATGCTCCGCACTGTGTGTGTTTATATATTTATATATTTATTCCATCTAGCGACAATGCTCCACACTGTGTGTTTATATCAGGGGTCACCAACGCGGTGCCCGCGGGCACCATGTCGCCCACAGGGACCACATGTGTCGCCCGCAGGCCTGTTCTAAAAATAGCACAACTCGCAAGTGAGCTGCAGATGTAATTTTTTCTGCCGCTATTTTTTATTTTATATTTTTTATATTTTTTAAAATCACACTTGCATTTATATAGATTTTAAAATGACAATGTCTTAAAAATAAAAAAAAATGAAAATATGTTTATTATATTTTATATTATATTTTATATTATATTATTTATATTATATATATTATATTTTATATTATATTTATATTTTATATTATATTTTATTATATTTATTATACGTAAAGTTAAGGTGAACTCTGACCTAGTTCAAAGGTCAGTATTGTGCGCATGACAAAACCTTCGCGCTTGTGGAGCGTAAGCTTAGCTAGCGGGCAGTTAAGATGGTGGGTGCAGTGCGGTTTCCAAGCCCAAAAACATGGCAAAAAAAAGACAGAAATTTTCAAAGTGAGCGGGAGGAAGAGTTCTTTTTTACTACCGTGAAAGGAAGCTGCGTGTATTTCATTTGCGGTGCGATGGCGAAGCGCCACTTCACTACCCACTCTTTTTTTTTTTTTTTGGACTTATCTTGTACCCGTAGGTAGATTTGTTCTGCAGTCCGGTAACAAGCCACCAGCCGCTGCGTGCGCAAGCGCCCCTTAACTCCCTAACCTGCATGTTTTTGCATGAAAAATGAGAACATGCACCACCAGAACATGCAAACTCCATACAGATCACTGTTGGCCGGGATCGAACCCACGATCCCCGCGCTTCCCCGGCTGAGGGTAAACTGCTGCCGTGGTGCTAACCACTGCGCCACCGTGCATATAAGCACTCTCAGTGCTTGTTGAAAGGACAGTGCTGGTTTCTCAAGCTTGCAGCAGATTTGTTCAGTTAAAAATGTGATAAGATTTATTTAGTATGAAAGTTGATTTTTCTTAAATGTTGCATAACTTTTTCAAACATGGTTCAGCATAGTTCATGAATTAAAAGAGTTTAGTTTTTTATGGTTAAAAGGGACTGGTGAAAACTGGACATTTTTTTATGAAATGTAGAAGGGATCATCTGAACAATTGCTGAGATTAATAAAAATAAAGTGTTGAATATTGATCTTGTCTGTTACCCACTCTAAGTTATTGATAATTATTTATTTATGTGTATATATATATATATATATACACACACACACACACAATTTGTTATTTTAGAGGAGTGTGTCAAGCTGGTGCCCTTCACATGACTCGATACCCATGAAGTAGCTCTTGGTTTCAAAAAGGTTGGTGACCCCTGGTTTATATATTTACATATTTATTCCATCTAGCTACAATGCTCCGCACTGTGTGCTTATATATTCATATATTTATTCCATCTAGCTACAACGCTCCACACTGTGTGTTTATATATTCACATATTTATTCCATCTAGCTACAATGCTCCGCACTGTGTGTGTTTATATATTCATATATTTATTCCATCTAGTTACAATGCTCTGCACTGTGTGTTTATATATCTATATATTTATTCCATCTAGCTGCAATGCTCCGCATCGTGTGTCTATATATTTATGTTTATATGTACATACAGTATGTATACTCGCTGCTCTTGTTTTTTTCTTGCCTTCTGATTGTTGCTCTGAGTGTTGCTATCCCTGTGCTGTTGCAATCCTGGAATTTCCCCATTGTGGGACTAATAAAGGCTTATCTTATCTTATCTTATCTTATCTTATCTTATCTTATCTTATCTTACAGCAGATATGGGAGGAGACTGAAGCCAAAAGAGCATGTGGACTGATGTTCTATCTAAGATGTGGGGGGCGGGGGGGGGCGGTGTGGGACCCTGGGGGGAGTCAGATTATTTAGCATCTGAGACAGAGACTGTGAATAAGCATGGGAGAACAATGCCCAGGGAGTTCCTGGGGATATAGCGGAAAGGAGTCAGGGACATAGGGGGGGTGAATGCAGTGTAATGTAAATTTCATGCTGTGTGATGAGAACGTGTGAAGGGGGAGTTGGGTAAAAGAGGAGATCGTGCTGAAATGATTCAGTCTTTTCTGTGCTTGAGAGATGTGAGTGTGTAATAAATCCGTCTGCCCATAAACCTGCCTCTTTATTCACACACTCCACATTGGTCATTTTTTAGCCAAGTCTCAGAAATTGCAACAGCAGAAAAAATTGTGTTATATTGCAACAAACTGTCCTGGATTTTGGAAAAATTCATGTTGAGACTTCTACTATTAAAGTGTACTATTTGTTATATTTATTGACAATGATTGGTCAGAAATTGTATTTTTTAGTTGGTCTGAGCTAAAGTATTTACACTGATATTTTATACTATTGAAAAAGTGATTTTCAGGATCAGTTTCATATTCATCACTGTGTGGCTTATGCTCAGTATATTCGTACCCTTTAAAAATGAGGTTGTTTCCTATAAAAGTTTGCATCTTAATTATTCCAGTCAATGGAAGCAAATGCACAGTTTATATCTCTAAGTTGATAATGAAATGTCAATCATTTCTGGCTGATTTTCGGCTCCATTGATCTTGGTGTACTGTTAAGGGGGTTGCCTTGGGTGAATAATGAGTCTGTCATACCTTAAGTAGGCTATGTCCCCCCGTGCTCTTGCAGCTTTCAGCTCTGGCATTAATTCTTTTCTCTTCCTTCTTACCAAATCAGTGAAGTCCTCACTGATGAAAATTTTTGTTTCTTTGAGGGACTTGGCTCTTTGAAGAATGGTCATCCTCTCTTTGTGCCGCAGGAACTTGACCACAATGGGCCTCGGTCTTTCTCCTCCAGGTTTCCCGGTGCAGTGGGCTCTCTCCATCTCAATCCCTGGTGGTAACTGTAGTTTCTCCATGAGAATATTTTTAATCTTCTCCATGTCGGCCAAGGTCTCTCCTGGTGCCTCCACAACACCATCAAAGACTAGATTATTTCTCCGGGATTGTCCTTCCAGATATTCAAATTTGTCGGTGATAGTCAACAGACTGTCACACACTTTAGAAACATCTGATTGCACCACATTGTTGCAGTCTGCTTCTTTAGACAAATCGGCTTTTATGTCATCTAAGTCTTTTTGAGTAAACTGTAGACTGGTTTTAATGTCCTGCAACTCTCTCGTCATCGTGTACACTCTTGCACTAGTTGAGTCCATGATCACTTTGATGAGGCTTTTGAAAGTTTCCTGTTGTTGGTTTAACAATGCAGAAAACAGTTCTTTTTGCTGTTGCAGTAAATCATTTACCTGTGCAAGGGACACATATTCCTCCTCGGATTTGGCCTCCGTTTTTGGCTTAGGTGGCATTTTGCTGCAGTTTTGCAATAATTTGCAGTGGACAAGGAGACAAGAGTCTGTTTCCAAGACTATTTCAGTGCTGATGAAAAATTCAAGCAGCAATAACAACAGGAATGTGTGTAAGGCCTAGTGCCAGGCCTGAAGCCTGATGGAGGTGGCTGCAGGGCCTGATGGTAGTAACTGCCTGTGAAGTCTGGTGGTGGCGGCTGCCTGTGGAGCCTGATGGTCGTGGCTGCTGGCCTGGCGATGGTGGCTGCCTGTGGAGCCTGTTGTTGGTGGCTGCCTGTGAGGCCTAGTAGTAATGGCTGCCTGTCTGCTTCTAAGGCAGAAAGGCCCAATTCTAAATCCACCCGAATCTTCCCCCAAGCCACCAATCCACTGCCAAGTGTCAACCAAATCACCTCCAAAAGTCCAGAACTAGCCACAGGTGAAGAATTGAAGTTCTATTACCTCTTGAACAGGTATAGCCCGTGTATTTGTGCCTACATATGTTTAAGCATAAAGTGGATGCTGAGATTACATATGGAGATTGACCTCAAGACCGAAGGGGACAATGGGTCTGGACCACCTGCGGGGAACAACAAGAGGACGGGGGTACTATGAAAGGACTTCCCGACCCCCGGGAGACAGGTGGGGGACTGAAGGTCTGGAAGAGGGAGAAATGTCAATAGAGGGTTTTGACGGGGATACGTGACTCTTCCTTTGTGTGAATCATCTGTGTGAAAAGCCTTTGTGTGAAATGTTATAAATGTGAAGCTTGGATGTAGCTCAGCCTCTTTGCTCGTTTGAGAGAGAAGGCTGGGGATGATGTGATGCTTGAATAAACCTGAATTAAAAAGCAATTCAGCTTCTTTATTCCACGCTCCCCACACAGGTAGTATTTTATCTTGCTGCTCAGTGCTGCTGCTTCCCCTTCCCCCGAGAGCAATTTTGAGTATATATATATACACTACCGTTCAAAAGTTTGGGGTCACTTAGAAATTTCATTATTTTTGAAAGAAAAGCACTTTTTTTCAATGAAGATAACTTTAAACTAATCAGAAATACACTCTATACATTGCTAATGTGGTAAATGACCATTATAGCTGCAAATGTCTGGTTTTTGGTGCAATATCTACATAGGTGTATAGAGGCCCATTTCCAGCAACTATTACTCCAGTGTTCTAATGGTACAATGTGTTTGCTCATTGCGGCAGAAGGCTAATGGATGATTAGAAAACCCTTGTGCAATCATGTTAGGTCTGCAATGCTGTAATTGCTGCAAATGGAGGATTCTTTGACGAAAGCAAAGTTTGAAGGAAAAAATTATTATTTCAAATACAAATCATTATTTCTAACCTTGTCAATGTCTTGACTATATTTTCTATTCATTTTACAACTCATGGTGGTAAATAAGTGTGACTTTTCATGGAAAACACAAAATAATTGTCTGGGTGACCCCAAACTTGTGTACGGTAGTGTATATATACAGTATATATATATATATATATACACACACACACACACACACACACACACACACATATATACAGTATATATATATATATATATATATATATATATATTGTGGAGCGTGTAAATAATGACGCTGATTTGTTTCAGGCGGTTTATTACACAACTCACACAAGGAGCATAGACAGAATGGCATACAAGTAGGAACTCTTCCCTTAAATAACATGACATCCTTCTAGACTCTTCTCACACACAAAAGATAATCCCTGTCTAGACTCTTCTCACACACAAAAGATAATCCCCCGTCCGACTGCAGTCAGTCCATTCATCCTTGACACCTCCCTGTTATCTTACTAGGGCATCTAGAAACTTCTCACACACAAAAGGTTAACTTTGCATCCTTTGTTCCTGTCTAAGGTGGTAAACCATTATGCACTCCCCAGGTTGCCACACCACCACCCCCAGCAACTTAGATAGGACAAGAGAGTAACAGTCCACATGCTGTGATAAAACGATTAACATCAGTCCACATGCTGTAGAACAATCAACATCAGTCCGCATGCTGCTTGGGCTTCAGTCTTCTGCCGTATCTGCTGTAGCCAGGATTCGCTGCCTCCGTGGCGCTGCCATGCTGGGGGGCTGATGTCTGGGGGTGAAAACTTTTTGACTGTCCGTGTGGGTGCTCTGGAGAATCTTTTCTCTGGGAAGCGCCCCGTGGGGGTCTCCCACGCCGAGGGGCCCTCGCCAACAGCACTTGCTTGTCAGCCACAACGAAAGCAGGTTTGAGTCTGTCTATGCCAATTTTCTCCCTCCTACCCCCCCAAATCTAGCAAAAAATGCTTATCCCCTGTTTCCAGCACACTAAACGGTCCATCATAAGGTGGGCGCAGTGGGGGACGGTGGGCGTCATGTCTGACAAACACTAACTCTGCGTTTTTCAAAGCTTTAGGCACAAAAACGCGCGGAAAACTGTGGTGGGCAGGACCCGGCAGCGTGCTTGAGTCTATGCAACGCTGCAGCAGCTGAGACGGGGAGCTGCCCGGTGCAGGATTATCTGGCAGAAACTCCCCAGGCAGCCGGAGTGGTTGTGCAAAAACGAGTTCTGCCGGGGAAGCTTCCAGATCCTCTTTAGGCACAGAACGTAACCCTAATAGAACCCATGGTAGCCTGTCTACCCAATTTGCATCCGTCAGTGAAGCCCTCAGAGCCGCTTTTAATGACCTATGAAAACATTCGCATAACCCATTAGCCTGCGGGTTGTACGCGGTTGTGCGGTGAATTGAGACACCTGGGCTGCGGGTCATGGTTGACCAGAGTTCAGAAACAAATTGAGAGCCTCTGTCGGACGTAATGTCCGACGGAACTCCAAAACGCGCCACACATGCTGTTAAAAACGCGTGCGCCACCTCCTCGGCTGTGGTTGCCACCAGTGGAACCGCTTCTGGCCAGCGCGTGGTGCGGTCCACCATTGTCAGAAGATGCGTGTACCCCTGTGATGGCGGAAGGGGGCTTACGAGGTCCACGTGGACATGGTCGAACCTCTTAGCCGGGATGCGAAACGGCTCCAAAGGAGCCTTCGTGTGTCTGTGAACCTTGGCTCGTTGGCACGCCACGCAGCCTGCCGCCCACTCTTTCACTTGTTTGCGACGGCCCGGCCACACATATTCCTCTCCTACCATTTTGACCGACGCGCGCACCCCTGGGTGTGCCAAAGAGTGAACCGACTCAAACATGCGGCGGCGCCACGCGGCCGGAACCACAAGCCGTGGGCGACCCATGGAGACGTCGCAGATTAAGGGGGGAATGCCGTTAAGCAGCGTCCTCTTCTCCACCCTTAACCCTGTTGGTCCAGACTGGAGCGCGCGCACATCCGCGTCACTAGCCTGCTCCGTGGCCATGGCTGCATAATCCAACCCTACACAGACCGGGGCCACAACGGCACGCGAGAGGCAGTCTGCCACTACATTCAGTTTGCCCGACACATGCTGAATATCGGTAGTAAACTCTGAGATCGCGGCCAGCTGCCTCTGCTGCCGGCCCGACCAAGGTTCTGAAACTTTGGCCATCGCGAATGTTAATGGCTTATGGTCAACAAATGCAGTAAAATTGCGCCCTTCCAGCCAGAACTGGAAATGGCGAATGGCCAGGTGGAGAGCCAGCAACTCTCTGTCGAACGCGCTGTATTTACGCTCATTGTCGCGCAAGGTTCTGCTGAAAAAGGCAAGCGGCTGCCAAGCCCCGGTGATGCGCTGCTCCACGACAGCCACTATGGCCACATCTGAGGCGTCAGTGGTGAGGGCTATGCGGGCCGTTGGGTCTGGATGTGCCAACAATGCGGCGTTTGCCAGGGCTGCTTTAACTTCCGAGAACACCTGCTCTCGTTCCGGGGTCCATTCGACCCTATTCGCGGGTTTCTGTTTTTTGAGCGCAGCGTACAATGGCTGCATGAGCTGCGCTGCGCGGGGAAGGAAACGGTTATAAAAGTTCACTATCCTCAAAAATTCTTGTAGGGCCCTGACCGTTTGTGGTCGGGGAAAATCTGTCACTGCACGCACTTTGTCAGGCAGCGGAACCGCTCCTTCGGGAGAGACGCGGTGCCCTAAAAAATCAATCCTCGTCACCCCGAACTGACATTTCGCTGGGTTGATTATTAAACCGTGCTCTTCCAACCTACGGAAAACCGTTGTGAGGTGGGTTTCGTGTTCGTCTTCGGACGCGCTGGCTACCAAGATATCGTCCAGGTAGACGAACACGAAAGGGAGATCGCGCAGCACTGCATCCATCATGCATTGGAATGTCTGTGCTGCCCCTTTAAGCCCAAATGGCATGCGCAAGAACTCAAATAAACCAAACAGAGTTATTACCGCTGTTTTGGGTATGTCCTCAGCGCGCACTGGGACTTGGTGGTAACCACGGACCAAAACTATCTTAGAAAAAATGTGCGCTCCTGCAAGGTGAGCGGAAAAATCCTGAATGTGGGGAATTGGGTAGCGGTCATGCGCTGTAGCGTTGTTTAACCTGCGGAAATCGCCGCAAGGTCGCCACGAACCTTCAGCTTTAGGGACCATGTGTAGCGGGGAAGCCCATGGGCTGGTTGAGCGCCTGATGATGCCTAACCTCTCTAGGTTAGCGAACTCCTCGCGCGCTATGGCCAGTTTAGCTGCGTCCAAACGCCGAGGTCTTGCAAAAACGGGCGCCCCGGTGGTGGTGATAAAATGCTCCACCCCATGTTTAGCGACAGCTGCTGAAAAAGTCGGGACTGTGAGTGCTGGGAACTGAGCGAGCAGTGTGTGGAACTTACCGCATGCTGCTGTGACGTTGGCTTGTGCTGTTAGCTGGGTCACTCGAGCTATACAGGGGAGAGAGTCAAAAGACAGTGCATTAACCAGGCGCCTGTTAGCGATATCTACCAACAACCCGTGGGCACATAGAAAATCAGCCTCCAGTATATGATAATCCAATGCTGCTACAACAAAAGTCCATTCATATGTACGACCGTGTAGAGACAAGAGCAGAGTCCTCTCACCAAAGGTCTTAATGTCTGAGCCGTTTGCTGCTGCCATCTCGGGGCCGCTGGTTCCTGCCAGCTGGTCAGAGTAGGTCGGCCGGATGAAACTCCTCTGTGCGTCGGTGTCCACGAAGAAATGCCTCCCCGAGCGTGCGTCCGTCAAATAGAGCAGCTTGTTCTCCTCCCCGAGGGTCGCGGCTGCTACCAACCCCCGGTCTTGGCGTTTCCCGAGCGCTTGAACCGGCACGGTGGTATACATTTGCGTGCCCTCTCTGCAAAGCGGCGATGGTAGAAGCAAAACGTGTCACCTCCATGTTTCTTGGCCCCCGCTGCTGCTGCCGTCGGTGGTTCTGCTGCTGCCGTCGGTGGCTCCTCGCCTCCTCGTGTCGACGTGCCGGGCTGCGTCGCTGCCGCAATGGTCACGAAAGCCTTGGTGGCGACGGTGATCCGGTCTGCCTCTCGGGCTAGTGCACGATAGTCCCGTTTGGCCAGCAACGACGAATTGGCCAGGGCTGCTCTCGCCACTGTCGGAAGGTTCCTGAGGAAAATGTGGGTGAAGATGAAGTGGTCGTCGTCCGTGCCCTTTAACCTCAGCATCTTCTCCATCATGTCCACGGCCGAACCGTCTCCCTACTCGGTCCGCGTCAGAAGCCTCTCTGCTCTCTCACCATCCGAGAGTGTGTAGTGCTGGATGAGGGCAGCCTTCAGCGCGTCATATTTGCCGTCAGCTGGTGGCTGATCGAGCAGGCTCTCGATGTGCTGAGCCGTGCTGGCATTGAGCGCTGCGACCACATAGTAGAATTTCGTATCATCCGCCGATATCCCTCGGAGGGCGAACTGCGCCTCGGTTAGGTGGAACCAGGAGCACGGGTTGTGCTGCCAAAAATCAGGTAGTTTGATCGCTACAGTGCACGCGAAGCTGGGGGTTCCAGTCGAGGTTGGCTCCGGGGATCTTCCGTCGTATTCCATGATTCGTCTTGGGTCACCAGTGTGGAGCGTGTAAATAATGAGGCTGATTTGGTTCAGGCGGTTTATTACACGACTCACACAAGGAGCATAGACAGAATGGCATACAAGTAGGAACTCTTCCCTTAAATAGCATGACATCCTTCTAGACTCTTCTCACACACAAAAGATAATCCCCGTCTAGACTCTTCTCACACACAAAAGATAATCCCCCGTCCGACTGCAGTCAGTCCATTCATCCTTGACACCTCCCTGTTATCTTACTAGGGCATCTAGAAACTTCTCACACACAAAAGGTTAACTTTGCATCCTTTGTTCCTGTCTAAGGTGGTAAACCATTATGCACTCCCCAGGTTGCCACACCATATATATATATATATATATATATATATATATATATATATATACACTGTATATAGATATAGATATAGATAGATAGATAGATAGATATAGATATAGATATAGATATAGATAGATAGATAGATAAGATAAGATAAGATAAGATAAGCCTTTATTAGTCCCACAATGGGGAAATTCCAGGATTGCAACAGCACAGGGATAGCAACACTCAGAGCAACAATCAGAAGGCAAGAAAAAACAAGAGCAGCTAGTATGCATATGTACATATTACTATAAATATACTGTATATACGGTGGGGTAAAAAAGTATTTAGTCAGCCACCAATTGTGCAAGTTCTCCCACTTGAGATGAGAGAGGGCTCCAATTTTCATCATAGGTATACCTCAACTATGAGAGACAAAATGAGAAAAAAAAATCCAGAAAATCACATTGTCTGATTTTTAAAGAATTTATTTGCAAATTATGGTGGACAATAAGTATTTGGTCAATAACAAAAGTTAATCTCAATACTTTGTTATATACCCTTTGTTGGCAATGACAGAGGTCAAACATTTTCTGTAAGTCTTCACAAGGTTTTCATACACTGCTGCTGGTATTTTGGTCCATTCCTCCATGCACATCTACTCTACAGCAGTGATGTTTTGGGGCTGTCGCTGGGCAACACGGACTTTCAACTCCCTCCAAAGATTTTCTATGGGGTTGAGATCTGGAGACTGGCTAGGCCACTCCAGGACCTTGAAATGCTTCTTACGAAGCCACTCCTTCGTTGCCCGGGTGGTGTGTTTGGGATCATTGTCATGCTGAAAGACCCAGCCACGTTTCATCTTCAATGCCCTTGCTGATGGAAGGAGGTTTTTCACTCAAAATCTCACGATACATGACCCCATTCATTCTTTCCTTTACACTGATCAGTCGTCCTGGTCCCTTTGCAGAAAAACAGCCACAAAGCATGATGTTTCCACCCCATGCTTCACAGTAGGTATGGTGTTCTTTCTCCTCCAAACACGACAAGTTGAGTTTTTACCAAAAAGTTCTATTTTGGTTTCATCTGACCATATGACATTCTCCCAGTCCTCTTCTGGATCATCCAAATGCTCTCTAGCAAACTTCAGATGGGCCTGGACATGTACTGGCTTAAGCAGGGGGACACGTGTGGCACTGCAGGATTTGAGTCCCTAACGGCGTAGTGTGTTACTGATGGTAGCCTTTGTTGCTTTGGTCCCAGCTCTCTGCAGGTCATTCACTAGGTCCCCCCATGTGGTTCTGGGATTTTTGCTCACCGTTCTCGTGATCATTTTGACCCCATGGGGTGAGATCTTGCATGGAGCCCCAGATCGAGGGAGATTATCAGTGGTCTTGTATGTCTTCCATTTTCTAATAATTGCTCCCACAGTTGATTTCTTCACACCAAGCTGCTTACCTATTGCAGATTCAGTCTTCCTAGCCTGGTGCAGGTCTACAATTTTGTTTCTGGTGTCCTTTGACAGCTCTTTGGTCTTGGCCATAGTGGAGTTTGGAGTCTGACTGTTTGAGGTTGTGGACAGGTGTCTTTTATACTGATAACGAGTTCAAACAGGTGCCATTAATACAGGTAACAAGTGGAAGACAGAGGAGCCTCTTAAAGAAGAAGTTACACGTCTGTGAGAGCCAGAAATCTTGCTTGTTTGTAGGTGACCAAATACTTATTTTCCACCATAATTTGCAAATAAATTCTTTAAAAATCAGACAATGTGATTTTCTGGATTTTTTTTTTTCTCATTTTGTCTCTCATAGTTGAGGTATACCTATGATGGAAATTGGAGACCTCTCTCATCTTTTAAGTGGTAGAACTTGCACAACTGGTGGCTGACTAAATACTTTTTTGCCCCACTGTATATATAGACACACAGTGCGGAGCATTGTGGTTGGTGGATGTGCAGCAGAAAGTCTAAGCTCTCTCTCCGCGGATGCGGCGGGCCAGCTGGATGTCTTTGGGCATGATGGTGACCCTCTTGGCGTGGATGGCGCACAGGTTGGTGTCCTCGAAGAGACCCACCAGGTAGGCCTCGCTGGTCTCCTGCAGAGCCATGACGGCGGAGCTCTGGAAGCGCAGGTTGGTCTTGAAGTCCTGAGCGATCTCCCTCACCAGGCGCTGGAAGGGCAGCTTATGGATGAGCAGCTCCGTGGATTTCTGGTAGCGACGGATCTCTCTCAGAGCCACGGTACCGGGCCTGTAACGGTGAGGCTTCTTCACTCCGCCGGTGGCCGGAGCGCTTTTCCGAGCAGCCTTGGTGGCCAGCTGCTTCCTGGGGGCTTTTCCTCCAGTAGATTTACGGGTGGTCTGCTTGGTTCTTGCCATTGCTCTTTATTATTCTGTGTTATATTTCTTACACGCCGCCTAAACTCCAGCCCGGCACCCGCGTCGTTTTCGCTTCAGTTCTCCCGGTATGTCGAGTTTCTCCGTTAGCATCGGGTGGCGGTTGAGTGCTAGCTAGCTCTTCCCTGCTGTATCATCTCCTGCTGTAAACAGAGGCTCCGTCCGCTGACTCGAGAGACCTTTGGGGCGATCTGTGTGTCCGTGATATATATAGAGTGAAAGGTGTGCCGGATCAGAAAGTTATCACCAGATCAGAACAAAGAAGGAAGATAAAAAGACTCAGAATTGAGCCGCTGCTGCAAAAGGCAGCCAACTCGTGTGGCGCCGGAACCGGAAGTGTGTGTGTCTATATACAGTATATATATATATATATATATATATATATATATATATATATATATATATACACTACCGTTCAAAAGTTTGGGTCACCTCAGACAATTTTGTGTTTTCCATGAAAAGTCACACTTTTATTTACCACCATGAGTTGTAAAATGAATAGAAAATATAGTCAAGACATTGACAAGGTTAGAAATAATGATTTGTATTTGAAATAATAATTTTTTCCTTCAAACTTTGCTTTCGTCAAAGAATCCTCCATTTGCAGCAATTACAGCATTGCAGACCTAACATGATTGCACAAGGGTTTTCTAATCATCCATTAGCCTTCTGACGCAATGAGCAAACACATTGTACCATTAGAACACTGGAGTGATAGTTGCTGGAAATGGGCCTCTATACACCTATGTAGATATTGCACCAAAAACCAGACATTTGCAGCTAGAATAGTCATTTACCACATTAGCAATGTATAGAGTGTATTTCTGATTAGTTTAAAGTTATCTTCATTGAAAAAAAGTGCTTTTCTTTCAAAAATAAGGAAATTTCTAAGTGACCCCAAACTTTTGAACAGTAGTGTATATATATATACTGTATATATATATACAGTGATCCCTCGCTACTTCGCGCCTCACCTTTCGCGCCCTCAGTGCATCGCGGATTTTTCAAAAATATTCATCAAAAATTCAAAATTGAGAAAAAAGTTGCCCGGGCGCTAGCAGAAGGCAGGGAGACTACACGGAGAGCCGGCACAACTCAAAATCCACCTTTCTGATTCGCTGGCCAGCATCCCCCCCCCCCCCCCCCCCCCCCACCAAGAGATTTTGTTCTCGTGTTGGCTCGGCTCGGGAATCTCGCAAGCTGATTGGCCGAGACGTCGCTGCTGCCTTTACGCCTTCCCGTCGAGAGAGAGAGTGAGAGAATGAACGTACGTATTATTTATATTATTTATACATTATTTTATGTATATTATTTATATTATTAATATTTTATTTACATGTTTCAAACTATTCTTTAATGTTCTAATGATAACATATGCATTTATAGGGTTAATATACTGTACATTTACTGATATTATATATACACAAAAAAAATGTATGTAAAAAATGGGGGGAGGGTGACGCCACTTCACGGTTTTTCACTTTTCGCGGTCGGTTCTGGACCCCATTAACCGTGATAAGTGAGGGATCACTGTATATATATATATATATATATATATATATATTTTAGATTTAGTATACTTTATTGATCCCCAGAGGGGAAATTGAGGGTCATCCACCACCTGGATGGATGAAGCAGCCACGATACGGCGCTATCCCTTAACCATTCACACACACATTCACACCTAGGGCCACTTTAGAGTCTCCAATTAACCTAACCTGCATGTTTTTGGCATGTGGAAGGAAACCGGAGAAATCCTGGGGTAAACCCACGCATACACGGGGAGAACATGCAAACTCCACACAGATCACTGTTGGTCGGGGGCTGGGATCGAACCCACGATCCCAGGATCCCCACGATCCCCCGGCCAAGGGTAAACTGTGCTGCCGCAGTGCTAACCACTGCGCCACCGTGCAGGCCATATATATATATATATATATATATACTGTATATATATATATATATATATGGTCTTTTTTAAAATTCAGCCCCCTAGTTGAGTGGTTTTTTTTGTGTTATTTTTTGTCCTAAAGTTGTTGTTTTTTCTGTCAGACACTACCTTTGATTACCCCTTGTGCAACCCACATGTGTGGTTCAGCACATCCGGTCAAAATTAAGTGCAACTAAAGGCTTGTATCCTTGTTTCGCCATATTTTCTCGACTTTTAATTTACCAGAATTTCCAGATAAGGCTTTGTTTTCAAAATATAGACCCCCCCACCACCACCATCAATGGAGCTGGGAAAAATGTATTTTAACTAGAAAAGCACTCGGAGAGCGCAGACCTCCGCCAAGCACCACAGTTCCCCCCATACAGTGTTTATTTTTTTTTCATCCTGTATTTTTTTTTTTCCCCAAGTGTTCTGATGATTTTTTGGGAGAGTTACATGCACCAAAAAAAAAAATATTGAAAAAATATTGAAACTGGCCCTATCTCGCAATAATGTTAAATTAAAAAAAAAAAAAGTATCCTTTAAACTAGAAAAGCACTCGGAGAGCGCAGACCTCCGCCAAGCGCCACAGTTCCCCCGGTGATCCGGATCACCACCAAAATGTAATCATCTGTAGGATACCCCATTTCTGACAATCTCTGAAAATTTCATGAAAATCCGTCCATAACTTTTTGAGTTATCTTGCTAACAAACAAACAAACAGACAAACCAACGCCGATGAAAACATAACCTCCTTGGCGGAGGTAATAATTATGCAGAGCCACTACAGGCGGCAGTGCAACTTTTTTACGGCACACGGATGACTTCCTGTCACAATTGATTAGAGCCTGGCCAAGCCAAGCCAATTCGGTATGTTGGTACATTTGGCCGCCCGCGATACATAAATCATTAGCTCACGGATACTCGAATATTTATCATGCTAAAATGAACTGCTGCTGCTGCAAGACATTTGTCTGCAGCTTAGCCGCTGACGTCTGAAAGCCGAAGCTTCTAGCTCAGCGAGGCTGCCCTTCCCCCCCCAACATGCTCAGACCACCTTAAGCACAGGAAACGGGGGGCGGGGAGTCAAACGAAGTTTCAAAATAAGAGCTCCTATCCGGTCTTGCAACCCTTCAACCCTTCAAAATAAGAGCGAGCGACACCAAATAACTGATGAAATGTAGACACATTAAAAAAAGCGATACATTTTATTTCCGTCACTTATTAGACCGCCAACTATGTGTGGTCAACTGAAACATTTTTACCCATGTGGATAAACTTCATTACATGATAACGTGAGTTCTGTTAAAGAAAGGGGGAAAAAAGACATTTTGCTCAGTTACATATTGCGGTGAAGAATTTTCTCTGACATAAGTTTTCATTTTATTATTCAGCTTGTTCATATTCAGGGAATTGAATATATACATAAATTTCTAATGAAAATGAAAGTAAAACAAAAATTTAAAGGACATTCAGTACACAAAATACATATGTATCATGTATCCCACTAGAAGTGGCAGTAAGACTTTTTTACAGCCCCCCCCCTTGCTACCACGGCACAGGCACCCAGGCATCAGCACCTTGGTGCTTTCATTATAGTTTAGTGTTGCTTACCACATAGGCAGCTTATAGCTTGATACCCATAGTGGCAGCAGCCATAACTTGACCTTTGACTGGGGCGTTGCTGGACATGGTCTATAAACCCAAGCATGCAATGCTATGGGATAGCTCAGCCACTCGGGGGCCCCCAAAATACAAGTTCATGCTTAATATTTTTTTTTAAAATTCCCTTAATTTTTAATTAATTTAATTTTTGTAAATTTGCCACTCTTTTCTTTGCAATTTGTGGCTTCTACCTTCTCAATTTGGGCTCTTTTTCCCCAGTAAATTTGTGACTTTTTTTCTTGTAAATTTGCTATTTTTTCCTCTTACATTTGTGCCTTTTTTCTGGTAACTTTGTACCTTTTTATTATTATAAAATTGAAGCTTTTTTCTTGAAAATTTATGACTTTTTCTTGTAAATTTGTAACTTTTTATTCTTATAAAATTGATTTTTTTCTTGAAAATTTGCTACTTTTTCATGTAAATTTGTAACTTTTTATTATTAAATTGAAACTTTTACTTGAAAATATTTGAGTTTTTTTTCATGTAAATTTGCTAGTTTATTCTCTTAAATTTGTGTCTTTTTTTTGGTAACTCTGCAACTTTTTATTCTTATAAAATTGAAACGTTTTCCTTGTAAATTTGCTACATCCATATGGATACTGGATAAATTTTATTGTGTAATAGTTTAATTATTTTTTCTATTTGTCTAGACAATGAACCAAGTCCTTTACAAAGCTTTTGTTAGAAGGAGAGTTATTTCTTCCATTTTAAAGGATTTGAACTCTTCCGCATGATAAAATATGCCCTGCCCCCAAACACAAGCACGCACATAGGGCGCCCAAAAAGCTAAAAACGGCCCTGTTACCCGCAGTTTTAAATGGTATTGCCCCTTTAAGAGAACTCCCGCGCTACTCCGCAGGGAGCAATAATATTTCGCGCCAATTTGAAACAACAAAGCAGTCCCTCAGAGCAGCGCGAGACTGGAAGAGGGAAGCACGCGGGTGGATAGTTCTCAGTCTTTTTGCCGCCGAATAGTCTCGTTAAGGTACTGTTTTTTAAACTTGATGAACAGTATAAAAACTCGAGCAAACACAGGGTTGATTTGTACGGCCTGAGCAAGTGTTTAACCGCGTTTCTGTCTCCCGTGTGTGATCCAGTGTGGTGAACATGGAGGAAGCCAACAAGCTAGTCGGAGATGGGAAGAAGCACTTGGTGATGGGGAAGGTGGTCGAGGCGGTGGCTGCCTTGCAGGAGGCCTCCGGGATGCTGTGAGTTAATTAGTGGACAATTAAAACCTTGTTTCTATGGTAACCTGCCTTGATTGCGAAGCAACTGTAGTTTCATTAGCTGTGATTAAACTAGCGAGGCACGCACATGTGGTTAAATTTGCCCCTCCCCCCTCCAGTAAAGGAGGAATGGAGAACGGAGGTAATGCGTTAATGTGTATAAAAGCAAAGTTATAATTGTTTCCCTTTTTTTGCTATTGTTTTATGGAAATGTGGCTTTATCACTCTCGCATAAAAGGCAGCAGGGCCGTTTCTAGCTTTTAGGGAGACCCGTTTCAGATTGTTTTTTTTGGGGGGGGTTTGCATGGAGGAAAGTTGCACTTCTATGGTGGAAAAGTTGGAAGATTGTTTAAAAAAAAATTCAGGATTAATCTATAGCTCTGTCACTTTATTTTTGTAAAATTTAAACCCCCCTTTTTTTGTTAAATTTTATTTTTTTCCTTGTAAATTTGTGGCTTTGGCTCAAATTTGTAACCTCTTTCGTAGTAAGTTTTCATCCTTTTGTCATAAGTTTGTAACCTTTTTTCTTGTAAAATTTATTTTTTTTGGTAAATTTGCAAAATCCAACTTGAAACTTTCTTTTTTGGGGGGTGGGGTGGGGGGGGGGAGGTGCATTTAATTTGTGTACAGCAACTTAAAACATTTAACCAGCATCATATGAAGGCTGGGAATTGCAGTCAGTTTTAAGAAATCTCTGCAAATATGAGAGAGAACTTATGAGAAATTTGAGTCTGTACTCCTGCTGGTGTGTTAACATATTTTAGTAAAAGTAAGTTTGTTTAATGAAGGAAACGCTGTTGTATCGTGTTCATTTCATATAAAGCTAAATGTTTTAACTCTTGAATAAAAGGCAAAAAAATTGGCTATAAAAGTAACCTGACAAAACGTTTTTTCTTAATTTCTGGTCCAGTAAACTGAACAACTTTTAATTTAGTCAAATAATTTGTATTTAACACACTTTCCCCCTCTTTTTCAGCGCTAAAAAGTTTGGCGACACCGCAGATGAGTGTGGTGAGGCCTTCTTCTGGTATGGCAAAGCACTGCTGGATTTGGCACGGTAAATCCATACTGACGTTATTAATTACCGCCGCCAACGAGGCTATGTTTATGGTGCCGTTTGTTAGCGTTACTACCAGGGTTCGACATTAACACCCGCCAGCCCGTCACTGGCAGCTTGATTCCACCGGTGGCGAGTAAGACAGCAACTCCCACTAGCCACTTTGGCAGGTGTAGTTTTCTCAAGCGACATCTAAATAATAAGCCTATTGCAGTGTGAGACTGCAAAACTACAACTCCCATAAGCACTATGTGTGCGCACACGCTGTATTCTGACTGGTCCACTGTCGGCAGCGGCAGCCCCGGTACACAGGAGAAGATGCTCAGTGTGCTGGGTACGGGTGAAGGTGTGGACGGTCTGCGCTGCGGTTTGGTTCATTTTATAGCCAGTCTGGAGAAATGAACTAACAGCAGCTGCTCTCAGCGATCAGATCATGGGATAACTGCCCCTGTTCTCTCGCTCAGTGGTGAGAAGAACCTCTGTTCTCTCCCCCCACATAAACTCCTTCCTCTGTGGGTAAATATGATTATTTTTAGAGCAAGAAGCTCCTGTTAGTTGTGAAAATTGAAGTTTTTGTATGACTGAGATAAAGTGACGAAACTTTGTGTTACTGTAAAGAGCAGATGAAGCTTCTTCTGAGGTGAGCTTTTGTTTGTGATTTTCAACTGTTTCATGGAAGTAAAACATCTAATTATGTATTTTTAATGTGCTGGGCCAGGGGTGTCAAACATGTGGCCCATGGGCCAAAGATGGCCCACCAGGGGGTTCAAGATTTTCTCTGAACTTACAGCTTTCTTTCTAGTAAGTTTGACCTTTTCTACCGAGTAGAATTGTTCATGTAAATTTGAGACATTTTTCTCCTTAAGATGAGACTTATGTTTTGTTTTTTTCCTGGTGAAAACAGGAAATGTAGATTTAGATTAAATCCATCAGCAATTGCTAATGACATCTTGCAGCCCTGAAGGGGTGTCCCAGTTCATAGGGATAATTTTCAACCCCGACCCCTTGGCCTTTGATTTCAAGGACCAAAGGGGTGGGGGGTAGGCAAAGGGGAAGAGTACAAATGAGAATTGGGGCGGACTCCAAATCTACCTGTTCTTCAATCTCATATTGCAAATATCTTTACTGTTTTGCAGTATTTACTGCTGTTAATAATTAAACAGTGTTTCTCTTGCTATTTTTTATGTACTGTATGTATAAGGGTCATTTACATTTAAAAAAGTTGTAAATTTAGTTCAAGTAAAATTTTGCATGTGATAGTCAAATTTGATCATATTAGACACAATTTTCCAACCACTAAACTGTAGCTAGTGAAAAGGCTGAGTTGCCAGTAACTTTGGAAAATCACTAGCCACAGTGGCCGGTGAACAAAAAAGTTAATGTCAAGCCCTGGTTCCCACACAGAACTGACTGTATTTCAATTAAATTTGGTTTGTGGGTGGAGCTTGGACCACAGGAGAACCAATTACACTTTGGTGGACCTGAGGAATTTCTGAGTTTCTAATAACTGACAGTGGGGTAGGTGTAACTGAGGTTGTGCTGTTGCTGTAGAATGGAGAACGCCGTCCTTGGTAACGCTTTGGAGGGAGTACCTTTGGAAGAGGAAGAGGAAGAGGAAGCGAAAGACAAACCCAAAGACTCCAACTTCGAGAGCACAGAGGACATTGATGGTGGGTAGATAGTAAAATTTTTAAAGGTGCATTCAGATCAAACGAAAATTCTAGGTTTTAGGGGGCAATATCCCAAATTTTGTAACGGGAAAGAATTCAAATCATGCCGTTTGTGGGGTGGGGCTCTGAAACTGTAAGTTAAAGTAAATAAGTGCCACTCAGCTGCAGACAGATGGACCAAAGCTCTGCAGCTGACACTATAGTTTGTGTCCACCCCATGTACTCCTGCTACCGACATGCTAACGGGGGTGAGTAGCTAGCACTGTAAAAACGGTTATCCAGGTGCAGTTTCTGGAGGAGGTCAGGGCTGGATTAAGGAGGTTGTTGGCCCCTGGGCTAAAGCAATTTTTGGGGCCCTCCCACATATTTATGGGAGTGTGATAGGCAAAATGGCCATGTTTACATGTATGGTAATAAACTGTTTATAATCTGATTTCTGGAGTTCAGATTTTTAGTCATGTAAAAACAGTCAGATAAAAGGCAGTTATGGTGTTACATAAAGTGAAGTTACATTTACATACATAGTTTATTGTCCAATAATCTTTTTATTGATGATCACTGAATGTTTACATGTTTACATGCACTGAATGGATAATTGATAATTACCATTATCCAGTCCCTCCAGGATTTCGTGATGTTGCGATTGCCTCAGTTCACACAAAATCAGCCAATCAGCGCCACTATTGCACGGCCTTGCAGCTTTGTCCAATCACCGCAACTTTCCTGCAATTTTGGCCAATCCTCATCAACTTCCGCCAGTTTCACCAATCAAATTTGTCTGGAGTGGTACTGAAACGCTCAGTCTAACCAGTCAAATGCATCGCTGCACCACGTTCATTTCCGTGTTTACGCTGAGTGTTAACACTTCAGCAAAAAACTGTGTGATTTATAAAAAAAAAAAAAAAAAAAAAAAGACACTCACCCGTGAGGTTTCCCCACACTGTCCCTTCCTCTGTCTCTCCCAGACAGCCGGTGGACATCTTGCTGCTCCACCGTGTGTACGAAGTGCTGGGTTTGTGTTGAAAAATATCCGCCTGCCCCAAAAGCACCCCATCGTGGGAGCACACATGAGGAGAGACTCCATAAAACCACAAACAAACGAGCAAATCGAACACTACAGCTAGTGTTTGTTCATTTTATACATCTTAGAGGTAAAATCATTACTGCATCTTGTCAATGAGCTTTAAAGCTGTGAATCTCCGGTCTGGACACGGACAAAGCCCCCCCTGCTGTAAATGAAAGATATGTGTGTGTGTGTGTGTGTGTGTGTGTGTGTGTGTGTGTGTCAAGACGTGCAGCAGACAGACTGGTAGGAGTTGGACACAGAGAGAATATTGTCTGTAATTTTTCTTTTTTTCAGAAAAACAGACTCCAATAGTCAATACAGAGCAACAGAATTTATTTATTTTTTTCCTCTCTGCTCGGTATCAAGTGGTTGGGGACTGTAGGGAGTTTTCAAATGAAGGCACTGCAAATAATTTCCAAATCTACAGTGGTGTGAAAGTGTTTGCCCCCTTGCGGAGTTCTCATTTTTTTTGTATGTTTGTCACACTTAAATGTTTCAGATCATCAAACAAATGTAATATTAGACAAAGATAACACAAGTAAGCACAAAATACAGTTTTTAAATGAATGTGTTTATTATTAAGGGTAAAAAAATCCAAACCTACATGGCCTTGTGTGAAAAAGTGATTGCCCTTCCACCCCTGTTAAAACATAACTGGTTTATCACATCTTTGGAAAGCTGAGTTCAATTTCTCTGGCCACACTCAGGCATGATTACTGCCACACCTGTTCTCAATCAAGAAATCACTTAAATAGGACGTGCCTGACAAAGTGAAGTAGATCAAAGGGTCTTCAAAAGCTAGGCATGCTGCGATCCAAAGAAATTTAGGAACAAAGGAGAAACGAAGTAATTGAGATCTGTCAGTCTGGAAAAGGTTATAAAGCCATTTATAAAGCTTTGGGACTCCAGCGAACCACAGTGGGAGCCATTATCCACAAATGGTGAAAACATGGAACAGTAGCGAACCTTCCCAGGAGTGGCCGGCTGACGAAAATTACCCCAAGAGCACAGCGACGACTCATCCAAGAGGTCACCAAAGATCCCACAACAACATCCAAAGAACTGCAGGCCTCACTCCAGACTCCACCATAAGAAAGAGACTGGGCAAAAATAGCCTGCATGGCGGAGTTCCAAGAGAAAAACCACTGCTGAGCACAAAGGCTCATCTCAGTTTTGTCAGAAAACATCTGCAGGGATGGCAATTTTCCGCGGATTTCCGCAGATTTATTTTCAAATTGATCATTTCTGTGAATTGTCTAAATCCGTTGAGTAAATTTTAGGGGGGGTAAGGTACCTTATTGTTACCGATTTTAGCGAAAATCAACACGATTACATAAGCGCTCGGCGCTTCCCCGGAAGTCGTCTCCTGCGATAACCCGGATGTGTTGTGTTCAAGCTGCTGCGGTATTGCAGTAGCTTGACAGCCCTGTGATTGGATAGTTGCAAACGATTGGACCAATCAAATGGCTCATTGTATGCTTTTTCAAAAATTCATGGCGGCGTGTTCATAGGGATGTGATTTTCTGCTAATTCGCCAAATTCCGCTTTATTTTATCTTCCAGGAAGATAAAGTACGTTAAGTACGTTAGCGGCTTGTGGTCCACGAACGCAGTGAAAGTGCGCCCTTTCACGCAGGACTGGAAGTGGCGTATGGCCAGATGGAGAGCCATTAACTCTCTGTTACTGGCGGCGTACAACGGCTGTATGAGCTGGGCTGCGCGGGGGAGGAAATGGTAATAAAAGTTAACCATCCCCTTTTATGATTCCAAACAGTTTGAAATTGACAGTGCACAGTGGACATTGGCTCATAACTTTTGAATATTTCTAAGACTTGGCTGTATCAGTGATTGTGCAAAATGAACTGCTCAAGTCTCAATGGAGATTGAAACTGGTGATCTGAAATGAATGCTGAAATTATAAAAAGTAATGGTATGTTGGAATTTTATTTCTTTTATGGAATAGATAAAATTAACTGATTTTGATTTGATCAAGTGTTAAAGCATGTGATGGATAATGCTTGTTGGAATATTTTAGGAATGCTATCTTCTTGGAACATAAGTCAATATTATACAGTAATAAGTGGCATTCAGCTGTTTGTTTTATGTCATTCAAGCACAGTTCTGGTACTTAAAAATCATAAAAACCCTGGAGCTTCGGGGGGCTTCACTCCCCTTGCCCCCCCACCGGGGCTCCGCCCCGGACCACACTGGGGGACTATGTCCCCCAGACCCCCTGCTAAATTTTCAGATAATTTCCCCAACCCCAAATCACATCACTGGTTCGTGTTGGAATTCTGAGCTTTCGGTATTGTTTTCAGCGGAATTATGAGATTTTTATCGAAGGATCAGGAGTCATCAGTGCTAGAAATAGACAAAAGTGTCAAAAATAAGTTCCAATGGAATTGGCTTGAGAGAAAAGTGACAGTAAAGGTGAAAATTGGCTCAAAGTTCGACGAGGTAACAGAAACACTCGGACAGTTTCTGAAGAAACCAGAAAAGGAGATAAAGTTCAGAGACTGACACAGCTTGCTGCCAAAAGGAAGAAAGTTTCACATTAGAAGTGACTTGGTGACCAGTGTAAATAGTGTAATAAACTCTTATAGAACTGTTAAATATGTTGGACTAAAGACAGTGAGACAACATTGAAGAAGAAGTAAGTTAACTTTTCATTAAATTTAATGATTTATCCAAGTCTAGTATTTCATTTTTTTTTTTAATCATTCTTTTCAGTCTAAGTTACTTCTGTTTCACTGAAAACCTCCCAGCTTCAGGGGGGCTCCGCCCACCCCATAAGTCAATCAACCAAATTAGATTTCAGCTGAAATCAGAATTTCCTTTTGCCATCCCTGAACTTTGATGACCTCGAGCTTCTGCCCACTGTGACTGACGGATCTTCAGACAGTGACTCTGCCAGTGTGTCCCATGCTAACAGTTTGACAAACATCTTATTGTGACTGTAAAGTGGACGCTGGCCGTCTGTATCGCAGCTTAAAGTCTTGTCAATTTAGGAGTCTCTTTTTTTTTTTTTAATTAAAAAAAAACAACTTCATGTTCCTGTTTTTCTTTGTTCTTTTTTCTCTTTTGGATACCGCTATTGTACATTCATTCATTCATCCATCCATCCACAGATTCACTACCAGCCCACGTCCAACCTTAATCAGGTCAAATGTCAACTTTTAACCAATTAAACTGAGCAGGCGGGACAGACGTACACCTCAACAAATGAAAAGTTGATACACCAAAACAAACCCTCCAATAAACGTTGGGCTTAACAGAATTGGCAAAAAAAAAGAAGTTTGTTTTGGGGCCCCAAACAAGCCAGGGCCCCTGGGCTCCTGCCCTGGTAAGCCCTCATGATAATCCAGGGCAGGAGGAGGCCATGACATTTTCCCAACTATGTTCCCCATCTTATAACAGGACAGCATCTTTAAGCTTTCCACAGCAGGTAGAAAGCGGCTGCAGAAGTCATGATGTAGCGCTGGGCGATGTGCTGCCCCTTTAAGATGTGTCGCATGACTCCACAACTCGGTAGCAGCAAAACATGGTGGAAAAAATAAAATGGCTTCTACTGAAAATGCTGTGTCCGTCCACATAGAGCGAGATGATTGACTATTTCACCTGGGAATGCTGGGAGAGCGTGAGCGGGATGTGCCTCTGCACATCACGCTCATGGACAGCAGTCCTGTTGGCCTCACTGCTGTCCATGCTATCAACAGTTTTGTAGCTGGGGGTGGATGAATGAAGCCGGTGTTTAGGACCCTGGTAGGAGTAGTTCCTGTTTGGTGATGTCATGATTGTAGCTGCTTGAATGACTTTCCTGGAGCAGCTTCCCCCAGCAGGAGTCATGTAGCCCACAGGCCCTCAGGAGCAGAGGCGATTCTAGAGCCTTGTGGGGGTGGGAGGCCCTTCTTACTAGTACATTATCCAAATTTCTTGCATATAAATTCTATAAACTAGCATTCTTGGCTTGACAGTTGAGCTTGGCTGCACACAGCTTTCATTTGGTAACGAAGGGCCATTTTACACAGCACGGAGATTGAGGTTCTTGTTTTGGACTAAGTCAAAACTTAGAGGTGACTGGAGATCATTGATGGGTCAAAAATTGACCAGCTCTCTCAATGATCTCCACCCCTGTCTAAAAGGGGTCTAAAGAAAAATTATAGTGCAAATTGGCCATTTTATTTTCAGCCTGCTAGCTGAGCAAACAAGATGAGTACTAGTGTCTTTGCCACAATACCCCTTTTGGCCTGGGGCTCCAAGCATTTGCCTGCCTTACCTGCCGGTGCGCAGCTCAATAGGTATGTGTAGACACTGACTTCTGCACCGGACAGTGTTTAGTTTGGTTGTGTGGAGTAACAATGATCCTATTCTTTATTATACAGCGGGGGTGTGCTATATCGTATTGTTCACAACAATACCGGTATAAATTTTGATACCAGTTTAAAAATGAACATCGCAATATTTGGGGTCTGTTACACGCTGCCATAGAAACGGCAAAACAAACATGGCACGGGAAGTGGCGCGCCATGCTGTCTAGTTGTGAGGAAGTAATTTAGTTTTAAGGCTGTTTCAAACTGCTGCCATCTTAAAAAAAAATAAATAAATAAAATAAATGTTGCAGCGATGCAAATAATCTGCCCCCACCCCCCACCCCCATGTCAACAATGCCACTTAGGGGAAAAGTTTTGCTTCACCCTGAAGTGGTATTGCTGATGCCCGAAGTGTCCAGAGGTTTATTTTCATTCTGTTGTGGCTGCTCCAGCATGATTTATTCAACCAACCAAAAGTGGGGGAAAAAAATCCATTAACAGCCCCAGGAATTGTCTGTGCAATGGAGATTTCTAACGTGGGTAAATTGAGAGAGCGAGAGAGACGGGAGGTCTGATGCAGTGGTCATTTTACCTGCAGAAGTGTCTTGTTTGGGGGAAACGGCAGACAGGTAGGGCAGCATATATTCAATATGATAAAAATGATGAAATGATAATTTTAAATAAGCCCACTCCCTCCCTGTTTCATTCAGACCCTCTTTCTGACCTGGTGAAATAACATACCAGACTAAATTAATATAATGCGTTAAAAGGAGCAAAACCCCCTCGTGCCCCAGAGCACAGAAATGAAATGAAGACAGAAGTAATGTGGTGAATGAATGTCTGTGGTTATATTATCCTGCTGTAGCTGCTTATAGTTTGGGGTTTACGTTTTTTAATGTAATAAATATGTTGCATTAACCATAGCTAAATTGCTCTTACATTCATAAGGCAATGTTTTCAGGACTATTCAGATGTTTTAAGAAAAAATCTGCAGAATTTTCAAAACTATAAGACTATATATGTGACCCGTACTGGCAAAATGAGTCGGAATGCATGCCGCGTCATTACGAGCTGCAGGCTCGAGAAGTCGTAAATCACGACTCTCTTTGTTTGCTAGCGGCAAGTCCTGGTAAAACCCACATGAGCGCCTGGTACCGTCAGAAAGCTTAGAAAAGCGTACTTTCTAAAAATACATATGTTTTTGTGGAAGACGTACCTCCCAACTGATTGAACGCGAGTTTTAAACCTAGCCAAAATATAAACAAATCGTCTTTTTCCGGGTCTGTTTTTGCGCACTTCCTACAAATTAAATATCATTTTGAAGGTTTTTCTAAGAGTACCTTTATGAAAAGATGCTTAAAAAAATGAGGAAAACTAAAACGTTTTTGGTGATAAATTTGTGACCTTTTTCAAGCAAAATTGTAACTTTTTACCTAAAGCCTCTTACCTTGTGTTTTTACTCTGAAAAGGTGAAGAAATCAGAAGCAGCACCACATTTAAATTAAGATTAGTCGATCAGTTATTTCATTAATCAATAGATCAGTTGACTATTACAATCCAAATTTATAATTTTCCTCCCAGCTGAAGGTTATAATTACATTTATAACTAATTTGATACCAGTTATTTTAAAATGTTGGCCTACTAAAACTGGTGGTTTCTGGTTTCCAACATCAGGGTGGCCGAGGATGAAGTCAGATTCCAGGTCTGAATTTTTGTCCCAGTCCACCCTCAGTTCTCTGTAACGCACAGAGATGCCAGAGGACTGACCTCCAACTGTAGTTTCACTACTTGCAGTAGCTGTGTGTCCTAAGGGTCAGAGAAACAGACATAGGCGGCGACTCTATACACTACATGGTGTCCCACGTGCTGTGGAAGGGAATTAACTTAACCCCTCAGTGCGCTTAAGATGTGGTGGTTTATAACATTTTCTGGTAATATTTGATACAGAATTAAAAAAAGTTTTAAACACATTCTAAACTGCTCTTTATAAACTGGAGAAATAAGAGTTTTTGTTTTTACTGAATATGTTGAACATAGTGCTGTGAAAAAGTATTTGTCCCCTTCCTGATTTCTTATATTTTTTGCATATTTGTCACACTTAAATGTTTCAGATCCATCCATCCATCTTCTTCCACTTAATCCTTTTTGGGTCGTGATCAAACAAATTTTAATATCAAAGATAACCTGAATAAATACAAAATGCAGTTTTCAAATGATGATTTCATTTATTAAAGGGGAAAAAAAAAACAACTATCCAAACCTGCCTGGCCCTATGTGGAAAAAGTAACGGCCCCTCTTGTTACATCATGAATTAACTGTGATAAACCATATTTTTTTTGGAAAGCTGAGCTCAGTTTCAGTAGCTACACCCAAGCCTGATTACTGCCAGATCTGATGAATCAAGAATTCACTTAAATAGAACCTGTCTGACAGCCTGAAGTAGGCTAAAAGATCTCAAAAACCAACACATCCCACTGTGATCTAAAGACTAGGGACGTGATTTTTCCCCTAATTTGCAGAATTCCGCTTTTTTTATCTTCCAAAAATTTTCAGACCAGATGGCGGCGCGTGCACAACGCGAGGCTCAGCGTCTCTTCAGATTTTGTGGATTAGCAGCGATATTTCTGCTCATTTCGGGTCTGTTTGTTCAGAACAGCTTCGCTTTTACATCCGACACCCGAAATGAACTTTTGGACATTGGATTACAAAACGACCTTTTTATCAGCAACCTACATTTCATCCCTGAGCTCTGGAGAACCCCCGACGCTAGGTAAGCTACCCGGCCAACCGGAAGTGCTCGCAGGCGGCGTAGAGACCATAAACAAAAGCGGGGGAAGCGCAGAGGGCTAAGAGCTAAGCTAAAGCTAACACCGCACTGGCTTTCTCTACCCAGCATTTTCCTCGCTAATGTACGGTCAGTGGCGAACAGAATGGATGAGCTGCGGCTTCGGATCACCAACAATAAGAAACTTATGAACTGCAATATCATGATTCTCACGGAAACATGGTTACATAGTGGAGTACTTGACGGTGCTGTCGAGCTGGCCGGACGGCACACTCTCGGGGCAGACAGAGCGGCTGATGACTCCGGTAAGACCAGAGGTGGGGGAGTATGCATTTATATTAACAAGGCTTGGTGCACGAACTCTTGTCACTGTTGGGAGACACTGCTCAGCTAACCTGGAGTTTCTCATGGTTAAATGTAGATCTTTATATCTGCCACAGGAGTTCACTTTTCACTTTTCTTCATCTTGCCTGCTGAAGATGTTTTGGACTTTATTTAAAAAATATTTTTAACGCCACACGTGATGGATAATGCTTGTTGGAATATTTTAGGAATGCTATCTTCTTGGAACATAAGTCAATATTATACAGTAATAAGTGACATTCAGCTGTTATATGTCATTTAAGCATAGTTCTGGTACTTAAAAATCATAAAAACCCAGGAGCTTCGGGGGGCTTTGCCCCCCTTGCCCCCCAATCGGGGCTCTGCCCCGGACCCCGCTGGGGGACTACATCCTCCAAACCCCCTGCTAAATTTTCAGATAATTTCCGTAACCCCAAATCACATCCCTAAAAGACATTCAAGAACAGATGAGAAAACAAAAACCCAGAACAAGATCTAAAGAACTGCAGGTCTTACTTGCCTCAGTTTGGACACTGGCCCACGATGAAACAGTAAGGCTACGGTCACACTGCAGATTTTTTTTATTTTTATTTTACTTATTATTTATTTATTTTTTTTGCACAAATGGGATCCATATCTGATCTTTTTTTTTTTTTTTTTAATATATATGACTGTCTGAATGGCACAGATCTGTTTTTTTTATTTTTTAATTTTTATTTTTTTTTTCTCTTCCCCTTTTCTTCTCCCCACACCAGACCCAGGCCGCTTTCATATATGGTCCTAATTCCGATACGCATCTGATATTTCCAAAGCGACCTCAGTTTGAACGGTCATGTCAGGTCATCTGACTTTTTCCTCATTGAAGTGAGACAGACACAACAATTCTCCTGTGGAAGATGCCACAGGCATGACAGCTGATTTGTGCTCTTTTTTTTTTTTTTAATCAATCTTCTTCCGTTTTTCACTGGATCATAATTTTGTCGGCTCCCACGGCACAACAACTTAAAAATTGCAGGGGGGAGGGGTTTGGGGCTGAAGCCATCAGACATTACAGACGCACAGTAACGGCACATTTTGGGTGGAAAAAAAGTGTTTGTCTGGCATGTAGAGGAATGAAGCTGGTCTCATATTTATTTTGTGCATAAACATTTCTGAATGTTAACATTTATTTTGCTGCGCTGCATCAAACGTGAAGAAGTTCTGTCCCCCTTAATCGTTTGGTGCTTAAATTTACTTCTGCAAACACAACGGTGTGTCTAACGTTACATTTTCTTCTGCGCATGCGGGTCACTTCATCGCTGTAGACCATTGATACTCCAGTCTGATGGGGGGGTTAATTTAAATTAAAATGGAAACGCCCACACACAAAAAATCGGATCTCAGCAAAACATTGGATTTGAGCATCAAGACCTGCAGTGTGACCATGGCCTACGAGATGGGGCAAAAATGGCATCCATGGGAGAGTTCCAAGACAAAAACCGCTGTTGGACAAAAAGAACACAAAGACTCATCTCACATTTGCCTGAAAACATCTTGATGATCCTCAAGACTTGTGGGAAAATATTCTGTGGACTGATGAGACAAAAGTTGAACTTTTTGGAAGATATGTGTCACATTTTTATCTGGCATAAAACTAGCAATTTCATAAAAAGAACATTGTATCAACAGTCAAACATGTTGGTGGTAGGTAGTGTCATGGTCTGGGGCTGTTTCAGGACTTGGACGACTTGCCCTAATTGACAGAACCATGAATACTGCTCTCTACTAGAAAATCCTGAAGGAGAATGTCCAGCCATCAGTTCATGAAGCCCTCCAGAATGTGACTGAATTTAAACAGTTCTACACCAAAGTGTGGGCCAAAATTCCTCAACAGCGATGTAAAAGACTCATTGCCAGTTGTTGCCACCAAAGGTGGCACAACCAGTTATTAGGTTTAGTAAGCAATTACTTTTTCACATAGAGCCAGGTAGGTTTGGATAACTTTTTTCCCTTAATAAATGAAACCATCATTTGAAAACTGCATTTTGTATTTACTCAGGTTATCTTTGTCTATCATTAAAATTTGTTTGATCTGAAACATTTAGGTGTGACAAATATGCAAAAATATAAGAAATCAGGAAGGGGGCAAATACTTTTTCACAGCATTGTAATTGATGCTGAAACATCCTTTGTAAATTTAAAAGAAACTATTCCGTGATATCGTGAAGAATATCGTTACCGTGAAAATTCACAGAAATATTGTGATATCAGTTATAGGCCATATTGCCCACCCCTATTATACAGGTGCATCTCAACAAATTAGAATGTCATCAAAAGTTGATTTATTTCAGTAATTCAAAAACTGAAACTTGTATTATGTAGATTCGGTGTGCCTATTACCTTGGCATTCATTTGGAGAGCAGAGTAAGAATTTCATTGCTCAGGAAATGTTGCATTTCTTAACTGTGTACATGACGATAAAGCCTTTGAATCTTGAGCTTGAATTTGGTGTTGTGATGAATATGGCTGCCATTGCCATAATCACTTCACTGATTATGGCTTATAGCTCATGAAAATTACACATTGTTTCTCAAAAAATTAGAATATTGCATCGAACTTTTAGATGGATTTTTAATAGAAATATTGGCCGACTGTAAAGTGTATCCATGTACACTCAATACCTCTCGGCGCCACACCAGTCAGCTGCCTTTTGCAACAGCGGCTCGATTCCGAGTTTTTTTTTCCCTTCCTCTCTCTTTTGATCACTTTTTTTTCTGCTCTTGCTTGCTTGTTTTTTTTCTTGCCTTCTGATTGTTGCTCTGAGTGTTGCTATCCCTGTGCTGTTGCAATCCTGGAATTTCCCCGTTGTGGGACTAATAAAGGCTTATCTTATCTTATCTTATCTTATCTTACTTGGTCAGGGCTCCTTTTGCATGAATTGCATATCAATGGGGCGTAGCATGGAGTTGATCAGCCTGTGGTACTACTACTGAGATGTGATGGAGGCCCAGGTTGCTTTGATAGTAGTCTTCAGGTCATCAGGAGTGATACCATGGTCATTAAACCAGGCTTTGGTACTTGTGGCAGTGTGGACAGGTGCCAAGTCCTACTGAAAAATGAAATCGGCATCTCCATAAAGCTTGTCAGCAGAAGGAAGCATGAAGTGCTCTAAAAAAAACTTCCTGGTAGACGACTGCGTGGACCCTGGACTTGATAACAGACAGTGGACCAATACCAGCAGATGACGTCTTTTCAGATGAAGGTAAATTTTGCATTTCATTTGGAAACCAAGGTCCCAGACTCTGGAGGAAGTGGAGAGGCACAGAAGTTGCTTGAGGTCCAGTGTAAAGTTTCCAGTCACTGATTTGTAGACCCATGTCATCTGCTGGTGTTGGTCCAAAGTCAGTGCAGTCGTCTACCAGGAAATTTTAGAGCACTTCATGCTTCTCTCTGCTGACGAGCTTCATGGAGATGCCGATTTCATTTTCCAGCAGGACTTGTCACCTGCCCACACTGCCCAAACCTGGTTTAATGACCATGGTATCACTGTGCTTGACTGGCCACCAAACTCTCCTGACCTAAACCCCATAGACAATCTATGGTGTATTGTCAAGAGGAAGATGAAACACCAGAGCCAACAATGCAGATGAGCTGAAGGCCGCTATCAAAGCAGCCTGGGCTTCCATAACACCTCAGCAGTACCACAGGCTGATCGCCTCCATGCCACACCGCACTGATGCAGTAATTCAGGCAAAATGGTGGCTGCACGGTGGCGCAGTGGTTTAGCACTGTGGCAGCACAGTTTTACCCTCGGCCGGGGGATCGCGGGGATCATGAGATCGTGGGTTCGATCCCAGCCCCCGACCAACAGTGAGCTGTGTGGAGTTTGCATGTTCTCCCCGTGTTGCGTGGGTTTACTCCGGGATTTCTCCGGTTTCCTCCCGCATACCAAAAAAAAACATGTAGGTTTAGGGCGCTCGCGCATGCAGCGACCAGCAGCCGGTGGCTTGTCACCAGACTGCAAACCAAATCTACCTACGGGTACAAATAAGTAACAAAAAAAAAAAAAAAAAAAAAAGCAGCCCTGACCAAGTATTGAGTGTACATGGACATACTTCTCAGTCGGCAAACATTTCTATTAAAAATCCATTTAAAAAAATTATGTAATATTCCAATTTTGTTTAAATGTTTGTGTATTGAATCTATACATTATAGGAGTTTAATTTTTTGAATTTAATTCCTGAATCACTGTAGTGATATACTCAGTGATGCCGTACTCCTGTGGCTTAAGCATAAGAACCTTGTCAGTGACCATGTTTATATGGACACAAGTAACTGGATTAAAAGCCTGATTGGCATGTTTACATTAAGCATTTTTATTCCAATCTGAATATTCTGACCCGATCACGCTCATTCGGATCAAAATTTCATTCCGATTGAGACGGGTGGGTTATGCCAATTGTTAATCTGAATGGTGCGCATGAAAACACTTATTCCGAAGGTTGGGCAGAAAATATGTTTACCGCGCATGTCTGTACGTCAGCCACACATTGACGTGACGTATTTCCGCCTTTACAGCAGCTAGCGGAAGACATAACGGGAGTAAAACTGGTCTGTATCGTCCTGCTGTCTCCCTCTGTTCATCATATGCTGAAGTATGTACTTGTAGCTTCATTACGGAGACCAGCAGAAGCAAAAGTACAGTCTGAATAACACAATACAGGTCCATTTCAAAAAGAGAAAGACATGAAGCGGGGCTTGCTAACGCCGGAAGTTGCTTCTTCTACCATTTTCGTAATGTCGATGTGCGCATGTCAAAATGATTTATTCCGTTCAAACGTGTGACACATGGAAACACACGTCCTAATCAGATCAGCTTTTTCAGGATCCATGTAAACAGTAAAGTTCTAATCTGAATTGTAATCAGATTGAAGAAATTTTGCCCATGTAACCGTGGCTGCTGAACTATAAGGAAGAAGGAGTGAGAAAACTGAATTAGGCTTGAAAGCCTCAAACAAAAGTGATGCTTAAGGTCATATTGGCCAGCTCTTATGTAGACACCGATTCAAATTCACGGGTTTACATTGATTTCATGTATAATCGCGCCACATGAAAAATTTGCATTTGGTCTAAACACACCTTAAGACTATCGCAATACCGGATTAATGTCTCCAAACATTTAAGAAAGATTCCACTAATGCTTTTTTCGGTCTGAACTTTAGACGTATGTTGCAAAAATCCTACAAAACCATTAAAGAAATTTAATAGGGCTCTTTTTAATACACTCAATTTTAAAATGTCTATAAACTATAGAAAAGTTACTGATACTTGACTGTCCTCTTAACACTGACAGAGAAGGCCCAGGACGAGCTGAGGGCTCAAGTCTATGATGCCATGGCGGAGAAGAGTGAGGACACTGAAAAGGCTGAGGCTGGAGACGACGAAAATAAGAAACCCAAAAAAGCGCAGGAGGGAGCTGAGGAAAAGGGCAACAAGGGTGATGCAAGTGAATCTGAGGAAACTAAAGGAGAGGAGAAGGAGCAGCAGCCAGGTGACACCACAGTGGAAGAGAAGGAGTCTGAGGAGGAACCAAAGGAGGACTCTGCTGCTAAAGAGATGGAGGCCGAGAAGGAACCATCTGAGGACTCTGCTTCTAAAGAAAATGAGGACTCTGCTGCTAAAGAAAATGAGGACTCTGCTGCTAAAGAAGAGATGGAGACTCAGGAGTCATCTGAGAACTCTGCTTCTAAAGAGATGGAGGCCAAGAAGGAACCATCTGAGGACTGTGCTGCTAAAGAAGAGATGGAGACTCAGGAGTCATCTGAGGACTCTGCTTCTAAAGATATGGAGGCTGACAAGGAATCATCTGAGGACTCTGCTTCTAAAGAGATGGAGGCTGACAAGGAATCATCTGAGGACTCTGCTTCTAAAGAGATGGAGGCTGACAAGGAATCATCTGAGGACTCCGCTTCTAAAGAAAATGAGGACTCTGCTGCTAAAGAAGAGAGGGGGACTCAGGAGTCATCTGAGGACTCTGCTTCTAAAGAGATGGAGGCTGACAAGGAATCATCTGAGGACTCCACTTCTAAAGAAAATGAGGACTCTGCTGCTAAAGAAAACAAGGACTCTGCTTCTAAAGAGATGGAGGCTGAGAAGGAATCATCTGAGGACTGTGCTGCTAAAGAAGAGAGGGAGACTCAGGAGTCATCTGAGAAATCTAGTTCTAAAGAGATGGAGGCCGAGAAGGAACCATCTGAGGACTCTGCTTCTAAAGAAAACGAGGACTCTGCTTCTAAAGAGACGGAGGCTGACAAGGAATCATCTGAGGACTCTGCTTCTAAAGAAAATGAGGACTCTGCTTCTAATGAGATGGAGGCTGAGAAGGAATCATCTGAGGAGTCTGCTGCTAAAGAGATGGAAGACGAGAAGGAATTGTCTGACAACACTGCTGCTGCTAAAGAAGAAAAAGAATCTGCTGCTGTGAAGGAAGTGGAGAAGGAGGAAGAAAAGGAGCAAGCTGATGCTGCTGAAGAGGAAAAGATGGAGGAATCGGCTACCAACGAGGAAGAGAAGGAATCTGCAGAAAACGAGGAAGCAGGTGACATTTCCTCTCTCCTGTTTTTGTACCTAATAAATCTGAAAGCAATGTTGAGCAAACTAAAAAACGGTGTGGTAATGGGGCAGGGTACTTTCCAACTTACAAACTAAGGTGTGCAGTTGCTGAAGTAGCTAGTCAACGTCCCCCTTAACAGTGTGGAGAGCAAAATTTGGCCTGACCTCTCAATGGTCCCCTAGTTAGAATCTTCTTTATTGGCAGAGTATGCATGTTGCACACAAAGAATTTGACCCCTGCTGTCTTAAAGCTCAAAGCAATTTCTGTGTAAATGTTTGGGAGATCCTTGTGTGACTAAAAATTTAATTTTTGGCAACTTTCATGGCGATCGATAGAGCTTTGGACAATCCTTAGGAAATCACGGAGAGATTGCTGTGGGATCATTGAGTGTTTCTTGGGTGGGGGGGTGGTTTAGAGGTGAAAAACTGGCCAGCTCTTTCAATGAGCATCCACTGATTATCAAGATCTCTTAATGATCTTCTCAGTTTTGACTGTTCAAAACAGCTTCTCGGTGATCACCAAAGGGAATTTCGCAACAGTCGGGTGGAAAAATTTTGTGAACATTGAGGGAGGGCAAGGTCATTGAGAGCTGGACTATCTCAAATGATCTTTGAACAGCAAATTATTCTACTCCAAAGGTAGTGAGGGATATCTGATCATTTGAAAGAGCAATAGAGTTCGCTGAAACACTGTAGCAGAGACACTGACAGATCATTGAGAGATCACGTCCCGTTGATCGTTTGGATTGTTTTGAACAGAGTCAAAACTTTTAACGAGATCATGGGGGATCATTTGAAAGATCTTGGCAATTGCTTGGTGCTTCTTGAAAGATTGAGAGGTCTGGCCGTTGTCATGGATTTTCTTTGTGAATAAATGCCTCTTGTAGGTCTGGTTAATAAGCAAGGTGCAGAGTCAAAGATGCCTTTTCTGGGTATGTATTGTTGATCAAGAGACATTTCATGCAGCAGTTAAGCAGAAATGTTCAGTCAAAATGGTGCGGGCAGATTTTATACCTTGGAACAAACAAAGAAAAGATGTTATGAGAGCGTTCTGTGGGAGTATGGAGCCTAGCTCTCTCCTGGGACTGACCTTGATTGGCCAGAGTCTCGGTGCCTAAGGAAGAAAAATGATATACTGTCTAGAAAGATGACAGGAACAGAGTGCAGGGTTTCCTCTGGTAACATTTCTCGGTGGTGGGCTGCCTCGCCAGAAATTTTACCGCCTCACCAAGGAAATATGAATTTATTAAGAAAAATATATGAATCAATGACTTTCTGCAAGCGCGCACACAAACAGTGCACATGGCCGTCATCTGTGCGGAGTTTAGAAGTACCCTGCCCACGCGAGTTTTCCAGTCCCGTCAGCAGGCAGTGTCTCGCTAAGCGTGACTGTCCGACAGAGACATGAGTTAATTAAAGTACTTTAAATGTGGAAAAAAAAATCATAAGAGGTATGTAAGCACTGGAGGCGTTTATCATGGTTTTAACCTGCTGGAAACGGGAGCAATAATGGAAGAGTCGCTTAACTAAGATGTGATTAAAATTCATATGCAGCCGGCTTCATATGAAGGGAAAGGCAAGGGGGACTGATGAATTGCTTAGGATATATTTCACCAGCCACTACAATATTAAGTTATGTTCTGTAGGAATTGCAGGAATGGAGAGACTAGCAATTTCTCCTTTTCTCGCACGAGCAAGCGTGCCGTTTTTATTCTCCAGCGGCAGTGACAAAAAGAAACCGCTAAAAACGCTAGCTCTGTTTTCACTCTGAGGTCCTTCAGCGGCTGCCTAGAGAGGTGCCTGATGAGAAAACCTGAGAGCACAACTATAATTGCCTAAGCAGATCATGCTGTACATGAACACATATTGTGGTGAATTATGTCTTTAGAGTCCGCTACAGTTCCCTATTATGTACCTGGCAGGTTAAGATGACCGAAATTCACCAAGTCAAATGACTTTAATCCGTCAGCAGCCTTCAGACAATCTAAATGTGTCAACATTTGATTTCAAAATAAGGGAGGTTTTTCTGCTGTCTGGGTGGTGAGATTTATTTAAAAAAACAAAACTATAAATATAAAGAAATATAACAGAAATAACAGCATCCTTGGTCATTTAAATTTATTTCATTAAATACAATTTTATTATTTTTTCTTTGTAATCAGAGTTAAATTATTGTTCTGTTGTGATTGCAAAATTATGGTCAAGAATGTAAATTGTTATAAGGTAAAAGTTTAAAAAAAAAAAATTACCACAGTCTGTTACAAATTTATCTAAAAAAACAGTAATTTTATTTTAAAAACAGACAAAAATTAGTCATAAAATAATCCACAAATTTATAATAAAGTTTCAAATGTACAACAAAAGTCAATTTTACAAGATGAAATTACAAATTTGAGGAACATGGTTTCAACTTTAGATCTACAGGCAAAAGTAGAAAACTATAAGAAAATTGTTATAAATTTATGAGAAAAACCTCAAACCTTCAAGACTGAAATCATTGCTCAAGTTTTTAAGTGGGTGCTCTTTGTACCCTTAACTCAAGTAGGAAATTTTTGGTTGTCTACTTTTAATTATCAATTTCAAAGCACTGCTTTTACATGAGTAGAATTTCTGGCTACTATACCCACCTGATCATATAATTTAAGTATGCATAAGTACATTACTATTAGGAATGTTTCTTTCCCTTCCCTACTCTCTCAATGGAAAAAAAGAAACACTAGAATGAAAATACAAAAAATACACATATTTCTGTCATTTATGTAAACCATGACAAAAAAAATCCTGCAAGACAAAACATGACACTTGATATTTTCTAACCTGTTTGTATACCACCATAGACAGAGAGAGAACCTGAATTAGACAGGGCTCACAGAGGGCAAGATGAGACAGAAGAGAGGAGCCAAGGAGAGGAAAGTGTTAAGGCAGAGGAAGGAGAGAAGGATGACACCACTAAAGTCTAAACACAGGATGTCTGGGTGGGACCCCAACTGGCCCAATATTGAAGCCTCGGTTGAACAATACTTCCAGGGATGGCAATTTTTCGCCGATCCGTGGATTTCCGCTGATTTATTTTCAAATTGATAATTTCTGTGAATCGTCTAAATCCGTTGAGAAAATTTTAGGGGGGTAAGGTACCTTATTGTCACCAATTTTAGCGAAAATCAACACGATTGCATAAGCGCTCGGCGCTTCCCCGGGTCAAGTCTCCCGCAGTAACCCAGATGTTTTGTATTCAAGCTACTGCTGTATTGTAAACGGCCCTGCGATTGGATAGTTACAAACGATTGGACCAATCAAATGGCTCGTTGTATGCTTAGTCAAAAATTCATGGCTGCGTGTTCGTGTTGGAATTCTGAGCTTTCGGTATCGTTTTCAGCGGAATTATGAGATTTTTATCGAAGGATCAGGAGTCATCAGTGCTAGAAATAGACAAAAGTGTCAAAAATAAGTTCCGATGGAATTGGCTTGAGAGAAAAGTGACGGTAAAGGTGAAAATTGGCTCAAAGTTCGACGAGGTAACAGAAACACTCGGACAATTTCTGAAGAAACCAGACGTGGCCGGAAAAGCTTTTTGTGTGTATTGTAAAGACTTGATTAACTATGGATTGCGTGGATGTGTGGCGCTGTCACACCACGCATCAAAAGTGAAGAATAAAATAATAAACTCTTATAGAACTGTTGAATATGTTGGACTAAAGACAGTGAGACAACACTGAAGAAAAAGTAAGTTAACTTTTCATTAAATTTAATGATTTATCTAAGTCTAGTATAACATTTTTTTCAGTCTAAATTACTTCTGTTTTACTGAAAACCTCTCAGCTTCAGGGGGGCTGTGCCCCCCTGGCCCCCCCATAAGTCAATCGACAAAAATTAGATTTCAGCTGAAATCAGAATTTCCTGTTGCCATTCCTGTACTTCAAATAGTAAGTTCCATATGCAGCGTTACTGTGTAAAATTTTAAAAAGAAATAAATAGTCTAAAATTAACGTATTCTGGTATTTTTACTGCTCCCCCCGCCCCGGGGAAAAATATGTTGCCACTGCGCCAAGGTCTTTAAGCCAGAGGAAATGCTGAGAGTGGAATATTAATTAATAAAATAAAGAAATCTTTCAGTTTTTAATCTCAACACACTACATTCCTGTGTGAAGTGGTATAACCAGAGATGCCAATCACTCCGATTTCCAGACATAAAATCCGCCCTCCGCTTTACCTGTGAAAAACTCCGCTTTTATTTTGTCAAAAATAAATAAATTTTGACGGTGGATAAAATAAGCCAACATCGACGTGCTAAGAGCATTTTGAATGTCCGCGTACGATAGGGCCTCGAGGGTATAAACTGTGCATCAGTGTGCCGAGGTTTATCGATGTTTTCCGAATGCATGAGAGAACCTGTATGTAAACGAAGAAAAATGGTGGAGGCTACCACGCCGCCGAAGAAGAAACAGAGTAAATGCACACAACCAAAGGTTCAAAGAGGAATATCGGAAGACGTATCCATGTTTTACTGCATCGAAAATCGGTGAAACTTATGCTTTTTGTCAAGTGTGCAGAAAGGACGTTCTAGTTTCTCCTGTAAGTAGTAACAAGAGTAACAAGAATTTGTGGATGTCATGGAACTTCTTGTGATCATTCTTTACATTCTTCACATGAACACACTAACTTCAAGCAGAAATATCTATGCTAGTGACATTGACTGACTGATGTAGTTGTGATTATTGAGAGCTGTAGATGCTCTCTTTATTTTGGGTTCTTAGTTTATATTTTGTTTTATATTGCTAAGATGAACCTAATTACTATTTGTGCATGTCTCTTATAATTGTTGTGACCAAAGACTTAATGAATTAGAATGTTAAACCAAATTATAGTAAATATTCCAACAAAAATGTTAATTTTGTGTTGTATCTGATCTTGTTAGATGTGCCCAGAAAGTGCAGGAAATGGCTTATTTTAATGGTAATTTTAAAAATTTTTCTGGGGGAGGCCCCCCAGACCCCCACCAGCAAGAGGGGGATACCCCCTCTCGTGCTTACCCCCGCCTCGCACCTATGGTGCTCGGGCCTGGCTTTCAGCCAGGCATTACTCCACTTTCCCAAGTCTGAGGGTTGGCATCTCTATATAACTAGCTGTCAAAATGGCGACCCTGGATGGTGTTCTTCTGCAACTTAAGAGAACTGCACATGCATACACATTTGTGCACAGATACTGAATCATGCATGGGTGGGTAGGGCAGTCAGAAATGTACTAGAGTAAAAAGTACTCATTACTCTACGACAAGTAAGAAGTCACCTAAAATTGCTTGAGCACAAAAGTATCTACTGAGCTGAGGTGGGTCTGGAGCTAGGCTGTGCTTAAAGTCAGCAATCAGGAGATCTGAGCATGCTTGGGATTTTGTGAAAGATTTCCTTATTTTATCAATTAATATTCCACCGTGTTTCTAGGGCTGCACAATTAATCGAATTTTGATTTGATTTTGGGGTATCGGGCTTGTTGTTGAGAGGTATTCGGTCTCTATACGACCATTGTGAGCGTTTGGTTCGTATTGCCAACACTCGGTCGGACTCATTCCCAGTGAGAGTTGGACTCCGCCAGGGCTGCCCTTTGTCACCGATCCTGTTCATAATTTTTATGGACAGGATTTCTAGGCGCAGCCAGGGAATGGAGGGTGTCATGCTTGGTGACCACAGGATCTCATCTCTGTTGTTTGCAGATGATGATGTCCTGTTGCCTTCATCCAGCAATGACCTATAACTCTTGCTGGGACAGTTTGCTGCTGAGTGTGAAGCGGCTGGGATGAGAATCAGCACCTCCAAGTCCGAGTCCATGGTCCTCAGCCGGAAAAAGGTGGATTGTCCTCTCTGGGTTGGGGACAGGCTCCTGCCCCAAGTGGAGGAGTTTAAGTATCTTGGGGTTTGATTCACAAGTGAGGGGAAAATGGAGCGAGAGGTTGACAGACGGATCGGAGCAGCATCTGCAGTGATGTGGACGTTGTATCGGTCTGTTGTGGTGAAGAGGGAGCTGAGCTCTAAGGCAAAGCTGTCGATTTACCAGTCACTCTACATTCCTACTCTCACGAGCTTTGGGTAATGACCGAAAGAACGAGATCGCGGATACAAGCGGCTGAGATGAGCTTTCTTTGTAGGATTGCTGGACTCACCCTCAGAGATGGGGTGAGGAGCTCAGTCATCCGGGAGAGGCTCAGAGTAGAACCGCTGCTCCTCCACATTGAAAGGAGTCAGTTGAGGTGGTATGGGCATCTGATTAGGATGCCTCCTGGATGCCTCCCACTTGAGGTGTTTCGGGCACGTCCCACTGGGAGGAGACCCCGGGGCAGACCCAGGACTCGGTGGAGAGACTGTCTCCCAGCTGGTCTGGGAATGCCTTGGTATCCTCTCTGAAGAGCTGGAGCAAATGGCTGGGGAGAGGGAAGTCTGGGCTTCTCTGCTTGAACTGCTGCCTCCGCGACCCGGACCGTCAGAAAAGCGGTAGAAGATGGATGGATGGTTAAATTAACGTGATTGTTGGCGATAGTGACAGTTAAAATGTGGGCTCTGCTGCATATTAAATCAAGCATTTTCTCAACAGCCAGCCGACCAGAACTCAGAACTCAGTAAACAACTGATAACATACGAGGGATTTGACTTGACACTGAAAACGACATGCATTTCCGGTGACGCGGCAGCGTCGAAAACGCGCCTGTGAGCAGACTAGGAACAGGAAGCATAGGGAAGAAAAGGATTGATTGTCAGAATACCGGTCATAAATGATCAATATTATGATTACAAGAAAAAAAGCCCTCAATGCACAATTAGCAGACAATAGTGTATACAAGGACACAAAGATAGCAGTGAATGAATGATCTTCTCATCAGTTTGAGTCAGTGTGAGTGTAGTGTTGAGTGAAGGTGTTTATATCAGTTAAGAACAACAAAGTCACCAAAAACATGTAGGTTTAGGGCGCACGCAGCGACCAGCAGCCGGTGGCTTGTCACCAGACTGCAAACCAAGTCTACCTACGGGTACAAATAAGTAACCAAAAAAAAAAAAAAAAAAAAAAAAAGTCTCTTCAGCAGGAGATGTTTTGTCTAGCGTTCTGGCACTTGTCCTTGAGCCAGGCAGCTGGCTGTCCATAGGAGTCAATGCAGCTCTAATGTTATGAAAACAAAAAACTGCAGATAATCTGGAGGACTTGATTGCAAGGGCAGGTCAGATAAGTCGAATAGTACTGTTCCGAGAGAAAAAAACTTTATATTCTCTTACAGATTCAGTACTTTAATACTTCAGTGCTGGACGTTGAATTCTTCATGGACGGCTCTCAGCGTGATCATGATGTAATCCATTTTCCTAGACAGTTCTCCATTAGCCGCTGTCAGAGTCCTGCCCAACTGTTCAATTTGATGGTTAAGCCTCGCCTGGCCAGCATTTTGATAGGCTACGTCCATCTTCAGCAATTTACGGTACACCAGAACAATCCCAGATCCAATCAGAAAGATCCCGATGACCATTGCTACGAAGATGTATAAATCTTCAACATCTTCGATGGAGAGATCACACAGGCACAAGAGTTTCCAATTACTTGTGTCCTTCAAATAGCCTGCAGCCGCAGTTCCTGCGGGGCAAACTACCTCCCCCAGGGCACTTTTCCTCTTTGAAAAAATAGTGTCAATTGCGTTCAAAGCCCAGCTTAATAAATCCATAATTTCGTTCGATAATCAGCAGTAGAGACACGCAGACAGACGATAGCAAGCTGGGATCCAGTCAGTTAGGGGAGGAGAGAGATAAAAAGTCAGAGCTGGAGAGAAGGAAAAAAGCGTCTGCTCTCTTTGGAGGGCGAAAGTAAAGAGACCACTGGGGGCGAACGCACATTAGGGCAACATTAAGCTGTAGAACTGACAAGCGAGTGCACCCTGGAGTGGCAGCTTTAAGTTTTCAATAGCAGACTGGTGTGATTGTGAAACACAAACCACATGTCGGGAGCAGAAGGTGACAGTACGGCAACACGTGGAGGCGAGGATCTAGTGCCTTGAAAGGATCATCATCTGTTGTCTGGACATGTTTTGGATTCAGGGCAAGTGATGCTGACTAAAAAGAAATTATATGTAAAGGGTGCCATAGAGCTGTGTCTGTGCTGCAGGGCAACACAACTAACTTATTCAACCACCTGAAAAAACACCACAAACACAAGTCGATAAATGCATGAAGGCTAAAGCGAATGCCACTTAACGAAATCCCGGTCTGTGTCTGGCACCGACCTAGGCAGCCATAGTATCAACCCTGCACAGAGCTTCACTGTATCCATTCGCCTCCCAAAGATACGCTGAAGTAACTGATGCAGTAGTGTTTTGTTTGGCCAAAGACATGTCCACTAAATACTGTATGAGCAATGAGGGCTTCAGAAACATGGTCACAACACTGGACAAGAAATACATGATCGCCACAGGATTCTCCAAAGTTGCATTATCTGCACTGTATGAAAAATACAGATGGATATCATAACTGTCGAGTACTTTGCGACTATGACTGACCTATGTTCAAGCAGAATAAGCGCCGTACCTGTCCCTGACAATTCACTAGAATGATGGAGGTTTTCCCACAAGACGATACAGGAAAAGCTATAGCCCATGGACTGAGGGAAGCGCAATCATCTTGGACCTGCAGGAGGAGGGACTAGTCTGCATAACAACAGACAGTGGATGTCGTCAAGGGAGCTTGTCTAAATAAATGGACGAGGCTCCAGTGCTTTGGCCACAGGCTTCATCTAGCAGTTGCTAAGTAGGATGAATAAAAAAAATTAAATTTTATGTAATCTGTGTTGTTCCTAAAGTTAATGAATAATCGTGATTTCAGTGTTGATCAAAATAATTGTGATCACAGGGATGGCAATTTTCCGCCGATCTGCGGATTTCCACCAATTTATTTTCAAATTGATCATTTCTGTGAATTGTCTAAATCCGTTGAGAAAATTTTAGGGGGGGTAAGGTACCTTATTGTTACCGATTTTAGCGAAAATCAACATGATTACATAAGCACTCGGCGCTTCCCCGGGTCAAGTCTCCCGCGATAACCCGGATGTTTTGTACTCAAGCTACTGCTGTGTTGTAAACAGCCCTGCGATTGGATAGTTGCAAACGATTGGACCAATCAAATGGCTTGTTGTATGCTTTGTCAAAAAATTCATGGCTGCGTGTTCTCAGGGATGTGATTTTTCCGCTAATGCGCCGAATTCCGCTTTATTTTATCTTCCAGGAAGATGAAGTACGTTAAGTACGTTAGCGGCTTGTGGTCCACGAACGCAGTGAAGGTGCGCCCTTTCATGCAGAACTGGAAGTGGTGTATGGCCAGGTGGAGAGCCAGTAACTCTGTCAAACACGCTGTATTTACGCTCACTGTCGTGCAAAGACCTGCTAAAAAAGTTGAGCGGCTGCCAAGAACCGGCAACGCATTGCTCCACGACTGCCGCTATGCCCATGTCCGAGGCGTCGGTAGTGAGTGCTATCCGAGCCACCGGGTCTGGGTGCACCAGTAGTGCAGCGTTTACCAGAGCTGTTTTAACCGCAGAGAACTCCTGCTCCCGCTCAGGAGTCCTGTCGACTCTGTCCGCCAGTTTCCATTTCTTGAGTGCGGCGTACAACGGCTGTATGAGCTGGGCTGCGCGGGGGAGGAAATGGTAATAAAAGTTAACCATCCCCAAAAACTCCTGTAGCGCCCTGACATTGATGTTGAGGAGAAAAAATGGCAAAACAATTTAGTTAATTACTTTTATGATTCCAAACAGTTTGAAATTGACAGTGCACAGTGGACATTGACTCATAACTTTTGAATATTTCTAAGACTTGGCTGCGTCAGTGATTGTGCAAAATGAACTGCTCAAGACTCAATGGAGATTGAAACTGGTGATCTGAAATGAATGCTGAAATTATAAAAAGTAATGGTATGAGTTTTATTTCTATTATGGAATAGATAAAATTAACTGATTTTGATTTGATCAAGTGTTAAAGCATGTGATGGATAATGCTTGTTGGAATATTTTAGGAATGCTATCTTCTTGGAACATAAGTCAATATTATACAGTAATAAGTGGCATTCAGCTGTTTGTTTTATGTCATTTAAGCACAGTTCTGGTACTTAAAAATCATTAAAAACCCAGGAGCTTCGGGGGGCTTCGCCCCCCTTGCCCCCCCACTGGGACTCTGCCCTGGACCACGCTGGGGGACTGTGTCCCCCAGACCCCCTGCTAAATTTTCAGATAATTTCCCCAACCCCAAATCACATCCCTGGGTAAAGAATGACAGACTGAGGCAGGCCAGAAAGTTACGGGGAACAGAAGTTTACCTAAAATGAACATTAACAAAAACTAATGCTGAAATGGCACGGATGCTGAAAAGACAAAATAAGATACAGGCAACATGGACAAGAAATTGCAGAGTTTGGATCAAACTAAATGGAACACCTGAGGAAGCAAAGAGTATAATAATCAGAGAGATTACTGACTTAAAAAAATAATAGATGAACACTGATTAAGAAAATTAAGAGACTATAATCCATATCCACACACATGGCAAGTCTTTTCATGAGGAATACTCCAAAGCATTTCCAGGAATTATTGCTGCGGACTGTGAGCGCATATTCAGCCATGTGAACAAGAACAAAACTGAGTTCAGGTCCAGTCTGTCATCTAAGTTCTGGGCAACCGCATGACCAGGAAAATGATGATGACAGCTTCGGGTAACAACTGCCACAGTGTGTTCCATTCAAAAGACCAACTGAAGAAAGCGAAGAGGTACACCATGGAAAACAACAATGTTTGAGCGTTACCATAGAGTTTGTCCTTGATCTTTTCCATCAGCATATCTGCATTGACAATTTAAGAAAAATAGAAACAGGATTGTTGAATATGAGGTTGTTAGCCACATTTTAACTTGATTTAATGCTAATATTTGTTTGCCGTCGGGGGGGCTTCGCCCCCCCTGAACCCCCCACAAGGACTTTGTCCTGGACCTACCGGGGCCTATGGCCCCTGGATCCCAGCTAGCTACTAGGCTTTTCAGGTTTTAAAAGTTGGCAGGTATGTAAATTTTCAGATAATTTCCCCAACCCCAAATCACATCCCTGGTTCATGTTGGAATTCTGAGCGTTCGGTATTGTTTTCAGCGGAATTATGAGATTTTTATCGAAGGATCAGGAGTCATCAGTGCTAGAAATAGACAAAAGTGTCAAAAATAAGTTCCGATGGAATTGGCTTGAGAGAAAAGTGACGGTAAAGGTGAAAATTGGCTCAAAGTTTGACGAGGTAACAAACACTCGGACAGTTTCTGAAGAAACCAGAAAAGGAGATGAAGTTCAAAGTTCAGAGACTGACACAGTTTGCTGCCAAAAGGAAGAAAGTTTCACATGAGAAGTGACTTGGTGACCAGTGTAAATAGTGTAATAAACTCTTATAGAACTGTTAAATTTGTTGGACTAAAGACAGTGAGACAACATTGAAGAAAAAGTAAGTTAACTTTTCATTAAATTTAATGATTTATCTAAGTCTGGTATTTAATTTTTTTTTAATCATTTTTTTTTTCCAGTCTAAATTACTTCTGTTTTACTGAAAACCTCCCAGCTTCAGGGGGGCTGCACCCCCCCCCCCCCCCGGCCCCCCCATAGGTCAATCGACCAAATCAGATTTCAGCTGAAATCAGAATTTCCTGTTGCCATCCCTGTGATCATCATTTTGGCCATAATCGTGCAGCCCTACTGTGTTCCTGTTATGCTCCTAGACACAGTCTATCAGGTTTCTTGTTAGACACGGAAACTCTGGCCTATCAAGGTCAGTCCCAGGAGACAACTAGGCTCCATACTCCCACAGAGCGTTCTCATAACATAGCTTTGTTCCAAGGTATAGTCTGCCCGCACACTTGGAACATTTCTGCCAAACTGCTGCATGAAATCTTCCTCTTGATCAAGAATGAATACCTAGAAAAGGCATCTTTATCCAACAGATCGAGAGATATAAATATAAAGAAACTCCACAACAGTTTTTAGTGGTTGGAATAAGCTGCTAGTGACTGTCTGGTTCTTTGCAAATTTGAAGAGTTTTTCATTTAAATTTCCAACTTTTTCCTAAAAATGTTTTTCCCTTGTAAATTTTGAACAATCTTCTTATATTTTTTTTTCATAAATTTCAGAGAATGTCTCAAATTTATAGCGTTTTCTTGTAAATTAGGTCTAAGGGGGTGTGGGGGAGTGCAGCTTATTTCGGACACATGTCAGGCTGGAGACAACTGACCTGTTGAAATAAGAAAAAATAGTTACGACATAAAATCAGTGGTGATTGACTAGTTTAACGTCGGTGCAAAAATGGAATGAAATCATGACTTTAAAATTGAAGATTAAGTCAAATTAACAATTTTGAAGACTTCTTTCAATTCCCAACTTTAATGGAAAAGAGCGATACATGTGTCCAGAGCCACAGGTTGCAGACCCCTCAGAAGACTCCTTCATAGAGTAATCTTAAGATATTTAAAATTGTGGTTGTTTTTAAGATGGTGGTGAGGAGGAAGGTGGTGACGATGTGGAAATGGAGGATGAGGCAGAAGAAGAAGGAGCTGCAAAGAAGGTACGTCATTGGCCCCTAAACCAGGGGTTGGCAAACACTGCTGTGGAAAGAGGCAAGTTAACCGCATGGAGCCACAAAACAAACTGGAGAAATTTTCTATAAAATTTGAGGGTTTTCTTATAAATTTACTATTTCTTTCATCATAAACTGGACATTTTTTAATAAATTTTTACACGTGTTTTTGCTCATTTTCCAACCTTCTTGAAAATTGAGTTTTTTCCTGATAAATTGGTCTTTTTTTTTTTTTGGTACATTTTCAACTATTTTCTTAAACCAATAATTCAAATTGAAAAGCTGGGAAGAAAATGGCAACCGTTGTGTTTTTCCAGGATGACGAGGATGAAGAGGTGGGAAACCTGCAGCTGGCCTGGGAGATGTTGGAGGTGGCCAAAGTCATTTATAAAAGGTACACACCACGCCCAGCCATGATGGCTGTGATCGGCGAGGTAGTTTCCCGAGTTCTGACGCCTCTTTTCTGCTTTAACAAGGAAAGACTCCAAGGAGGATCAGCTGATGGCCGCCCAGGTTCACCTCAAACTGGGCGAAGTTTCTGTGGAGTCGGGTATGGATCTGGATTACAAGAACGGGGAGAAATTAAACTATTGCATAGAAGGAAAACTAAACCAGCATCTGTATGAATGTTGCAAATTAGCAGCAGCTTTGCATTTTTTTAATAGATTTCTGCACCTTTTTAAAATGGATGTTTGTACACTTTTTTTTTTATACCCTCGTCAGTTTGCACACTTTTTTTTTTTTTTTTAAACTCTTGGTGGTTTGCACGCTGTTTTTCTTGTTTACCCTTGGTGCGCCCCCCCCCCCCCCCCCAGTAGATTTGCATCACTCATCTGGATGCTGGTTAAATTGTGTGTGTGTGTGTGTGTGTGTGTGTGTGTGTGTGTGTGTGTGTGTGTGTGTGTGTGTGTGTGTGTGTGTGTGCGTAATTAAACTGCAGTTTGCCACTTTTATTTAATGTTTAAATGGCCATCTTCTGTTAAATCGTTGCACCTTTTTATTCTTGCAAATTTGTATGTAATTTACATTTATACCTCATGCCAAATCATTGAATACTTCCCCCCCCCATCCCCCTTGTTAAAAATATGTGTTTTACTGGTCCTCAGGGAACTACACCCAGGCCTTGGAGGACTTTCAGGAGTGTCTGAAGCTGCAGATGAAGTATCTGGACCCAGACAGCCGCCTGCTGGCAGAGACCCACTACCAGCTAGGTCTGACCTACAACCTGAACCTGCAGTACAGCCAGGCCATTGAGGCGCTCCTCGCCTCCATCTCTGTGATAAAGAGCAGACTCGGTACAGGATGGAGACGTCGTCAGAGTAAACAGTGTTTCCACAGCAGCAAAGCTAACCGCCCCCCCCCCCTTTTTTTTTAAAAGATAAACTCCTGGAGAAGCTGGACAAGGCTGAGGGTCCGGAGGAGAGGAAGGAGGTGGAGGAGCTGAAAGCTCTGTTGTCAGAGATCCAGGAGAAGGTGGAGGATGCCACCGAGAGTCTGAAGACTGGAACAGCCGCCTCTGAGGCTGTGAAGGATGCACTGGTTCGTTCAGAAAAAAATGTCTTCTTTTTTTTAATTATGGAAAATTGTAAATGCCAAAACTGGAAATTTCACTTCAGGTAGCTCTAAATTTGTGAAGCAGCTGAAAGTTGCTGATCATACAAAATGCATCCCTGACAAAAGTGTGTGTGTATGGGGTGGGGGGGGGGGGCCTTCAAATATGGAGCTTTAACCTTGAATATGACAGAATTTGTCAAAGTGGCCAACTTGCGGGGTGAAAAAGAGGACTGTTGCAAGATTATGGGAGTAAAATGTTGGGGGGTGGGTAAAGAAATGGGAATGTTGCAAGGCTATGGGGGTTATTAAAAAAAATTAAAAAGTGCCCAGCTATGGGGTTATTAAAGTTGAATTATTTAAACAAGTGCTGGATTATGGGGATTAGATTAAAAATGTTGCCAGTTTAGGTTACCAGGTTATTTGTGTGTGTGTGGGGGGGTTATGATGAAATGTCAGTTTCATTCATCTTCTTCCGCTTAATCCTTTTCGGGTCACGGGGGGCTGGAGCCTATCCCAGCATCTTTGGGCGAGAGGCAGGGTCCACCCTGGACAGATCGCCAGTCCATCGCAGGGCCAACACAGAGAGACAGACAACCATTCACTCTCACAGTCATACCTAAGGACAATTTAGAATCCCCAGTTTGATGCCAATTAAAGGGTACCTCTGGTGGTCGTCTAAACGCATTCAACTTGAAAACATTAGGCAAATTATTCTTTATTTGGTTAAATAATTATTGCCAGCCAAATGCCACCAGACAAATATGCAAATACGACCGCAGGCATGGCCAGCCAATGAAAACTCTGAGCGCAGCCATGACACATGCGAATGTGACGTCACTTCGTTGATAACTCAACAGTCAATGCTCTGCCTGTATGAGAGAATAGGGTGCTTTTGTGAGTGTTTTTATTCAATTATGGCTGAATTGTCGGACTCTGGGGAAGAATTCGTCCAACATGGCTACAGGTTTGAGCCAGAAAGGTCTTCTGAGGGTTAAAGTGACGAAGTGGTCCTCACACACAACGCAATTTCGTCTGAAAGGATTTGTCTGTGCCCTGTTTCGAGATCACTTTTCCGCTCCGATCGTCTGACAAGGTGAGCTGGGTTTGGCTACACAAAAGAAGTGTTTATCTTTGTTTTTTCGCTTATTATTGAGACATCCAAAGGCTTTACATTCCGCCATGTTGCGATATCCATATCGCATTGTATGTTTTTGTTTTTACAAGAGCGCCGAGTGTCTGCTGCTCTGCTCTCTCTCTCTGCTGCTCCCGCGGCGAGGGAGGAGCCCAGCCTGTCTCGCAGCTGTTACGAGCTCAGATCAGAGGAGACAAGCCGCTGAATTTAAGCATTTATTTATTTATTTTCTACTCGTTTCAGTTCTGCATTTAATATGAACCCTGAGTTTGAAATAAACGTTTGAATTTGAATATCCCGTAAGCCACTGCACATCCGGGCACTGCAGGCTCAGCCAATACTGATCCAGATCACGGTGTCAACGAAATTACGTCACAGGAAGCGTCCTGGAAGGCCATGTAGCCGCTAGTATGGCTGCACTCATGTTTTGCTGACATAGCTGAACAAGCACATCAGCAATGAATTTATATCGCATTGCTTTGAACTTGAATTTCAACTTAAACTTGAACTAGAACGTGAGACAGGGGCTCAATATAATATCTTTTTTTTCACGACCACCACAGGTACGCTTCAACCTAACTTGCATGTTTTTGGCCTGTGGGAGGAAACCGGAGAAATCCCGGAGTAAACCCACGCAGACACAGGGAGAACATGCAAACTCCACACAGATCACTGTTGGTCGGGGGCTGGGATCGAACCCAGGATCCCCCGGCCAAGGGTGAGCTCTGTGCTGCCGCAGTGCTAACCACTCCTCCACCGCGCCGCCCCTGTTGTCAGTTTTTTTTTTTTTTTTTTTTTTAATTTAAATAAAAATGTTGCCAGGTTATGGGGAGGGGTTTGACCAGAGTACAAGGGGTTATTTTAAAATGTTGTCAGGTTTTTTTTTTTGTTTTTTTTTTAAATAAATGTTGCCAGTTTCTTTGCTTTAAATTTTAAAAATGTTGCCAGGTTATGGGGAGGGGTGGTTGTTGCCAAGTTATTTTTAAATTTAAAAAATGTTGCCAGGTTATTTAACCTCTTGCACTCCGGTGTACCGCGGGCGGGCATGTCTCTGCGTCCTAGAGCGCACTGAGAAAAAAAAAAAAAGCTGCATTTCCGTTCTTCCACTACAGACACAGCCGCGAACAGAAAGCCAAAGGAGTGCTTCGATTGGTTTAGAAGTGATTGACCTCTCATTCGACTAATAAGAGCCTTGAATTGGGTTTCTGAAACCTTGAAGAACCAATGACTGAAAACCTAGCAAGAAGGACCCGCCTACCAACGGCTGCGAATACAGCCAGCCAATTGAAGCACAGAAGTTTGAAAGCTGTTTTGTGTAAGGCTGGGTGACACACAGGCATTCGCCAGTCTTTTTTTCTTCACTACTGTTCTTATTTGTTTTGAAAAATCGTTCGCCAAAACCGCAATCATGGAAGCGCAAAACCACAATAATGGAATTATGGTTTGACCGGGTCGCGTGACCAGAACCACGAGTCCGTAACAAGCAGACCAGCTTCATGTTCGTCTGACAATGAGGAAGAGAAGTTCGCCAGCTATGCTGCTGTTGTGGACAGGTAAGTGTTATAAGCTAAATTATTCTTTATCCCTGAAAATTGTAATCCGAATGACTTTTGACCGATCGGTAAATTACAACTGTGCGTTATTGCAACATGACGGACCCGGACCGCTCCGGTCCGGATCCGTCATGTTGTGAGGCACCCCCCCCCCCCCGGCTACTCTTCTGTAGCGGATATGCAGATATATTGCAGATATTTTAGTCCAACTGTGCGTAGTAGACCGCGGCGCACCGTCACCGCTTTCCGTCATGTAGCGATGGGCGATGTCCGTCCGTCCGTCCTGGGGGGGGTTTATCTTCTACATTACAAATATTTTAGTATAATTTTTAGTGCACTGTAGGTTATTTTTTCTTGTAAAAAAAAAAAAAAGCCACATTTTTTACGTGGCATGCTTCTTTGTGTGTGGGGGCTTGTTTGTTCATTCATTCATTCATGAATGAATAAACAACCCCCCCCCCCCACACACACACACACACACACACACACAGCCCTTCACCTTTCATTAGAGCCCAAGATGAAGCTTCTATATTGAATCATTCAAAAGTTAGACGTTTTTCCAAACTGTGCCATTTAGCACAGTTCAAAAACGCCTGGACACAACCTAAGAAAAAAAGCTGTGTAATATATTCATTTTTTTGTGGTATTGTTACAAAATTTTAACCTCAGCTGGATAAGATAAGATAAGCCTTTATTAGTCCCACAATGGGGAAATTCCAGGATTGCAACAGCACAGGGACAGCAACACTCAGAGCAACAATCAGAAGGCAAGAAAAAACAACATCTAGCAAACATATGTCCATATTACTATAAATGTATATATATAGACACACAGTGCAGAGCATTATGGCTGGTGGATGTGCAGCAGAAAGTCTAAGCTCTCTCTCCGCGGATGCAGCGGGCCAGCTGGAAGTCTTTGGGCATGATGGTGACCCCCTTAGCGAAGAAGAGACCACCAGGTGGGTCTCGCTGGTCTCCTGCAGAGCCATGACGGCGAAACTCAGGAAACGCAGGACGGTCTTGAAGTCCTGAGCGATCTCCCTCACCAGGCGCTGGACGGGCAGCTTACGGATGAGCAGCTCCGTGGATTTCTGGTAGCGACGGATCTCTCTCAGAGCCACGGACCTGTGACGGCGAGGCCTCATCACTCTGCCGGTGGCCAGAGCGCCTCTCCGAGCAGCCCTGGTGGCTAGCTGTCTCCTGGGGGGCTTCTTCCTCCAGTAGATTTTACGGGCGGTCTGCTTGGTTCTTGCCATCGCTCTTTATTATTCTGTCTTATATTTCTTTCACGCCGCCTAAACTCCAGCCCGGCACCCGCTTCGTTTTCGCTACAGCTCCCGGTATGTCGAGTTTCCCATTAGCACCGGGCGGCGGCCAAGTGCTAGCTAGCACTAGCTCCTCCCCGCTGTAACGTCTCCCGCTGCAAACCGTGGCTCCGTCCGCCGACCCGGGAGATCCCCGGGGCGATCCGTGCGTCCGTGATATATATACAGAGTGAAAGGTGTAGAAAGAAGAAGGAAGGTAAAAAAAAAGGCTGTTGCAACAGGCAGCCGACTCGTGTGGCGCCGCCGGTCCGGCAGAGCCGGAACCGGAAAGGTTCGGCCACCCACCCGACCCGAAATAACACTTGGTTCTACATTTCTGTTGCATTTCCCAGGCAGTATCTGAAGCTGTGTGTTACTTGCAAGCATTTGTATCCAAAAAAACACCCAGGCAAAATTTATTTTCTTCAAGTTCAGTATGTTTAGATGACTGTTACTCAGTGGCCGGAGCACTTAGAGAGATTATGACTGTTTTGCCAAAAAAGTCAGTGTTTTTTTTTTTTTTTTTTTTTTTTTTTTTTTAAATTGGACCAACCCCATGAAGATGCTGCAAAGGGTTGAAGAATAGCTTTTGATGTACTTTGGGTACGTTTTTTTTTTTTTTTTTTTTTTTTTTTTGCGTTTTTAGGGAAATTGACCAGAGTACAAGGGGTTAAGTTAAAATGTTGTCAGGTTTTTTTTTGTTGTTTTTTTTTTTTAAATAAATGTTGCCAGTTTCTTTGCTTTAAATTTTAAAAATTTTGCCAGATTTTTTTTTTTTTAATGTTGCCAGTTTTTCTTTATAAATTAAAAAAGTTTCCAGGTTATTTGGGGTGTTGAATGGAGAAATGTTGCCAGGTTAGATGGATGGATAGATAGATGTACTCTATTGAACCTAAACTGGGAAATTACAGTGTAACAGCAGCATAACAGTAGACGACCAAAATCACAGAAACACACAGCATAAAAGAAATGGATTAACCCATGGAAAGTACAACTGCCTAAATAACTTACTGTACATACATTGTAGATGAATAGATGGTGACCCGTATAGATACATGAGTCATACTCACTGTACAATGCAGGTCTATCAAGCGCAAGGTGAAATGTGAGGTACCAATTTGACTGCAGGGTGCAGTATGGCAGCGTAGTTATGACCAAAATTCAACATTAGAGTGAGTTATTGTACATTGAAATGGCATGTGGCAGGAAAGATTTGCTATACGTAACCATTGGGCAGCGAAGTTGTAGCAGTCTGCTGGAGAAAGTGCTCCGCTGTCTGTCCAGTGTGTAATGTAGTTATAAGATGTATTACTGTGTGATGTGGGTGGTGGCTCGACTTTTCCTGTTACGCCGCCATCCTGGGTATAAAGGGCTGATGCAGAATAGGTATGGTCTCTTTTGACCTTCGCCTCTGCCTTGGAAATTGGACCAACCCCATGAAGATGCTGCAAAGGGTGGAAGAACAGCTTTTGATTTACTTTGGGTATGTTATTTTTAGGCGTTTTTAGGGAAATTGACCAGAGTGCAAGGGGTTAAGGGGGGAAAAAAATCCTACATGACCCAGTGTGGAAAAAGTGATTGCCCCCTAAACTTAATAACTGGTTGGGCCACCCTTAGCAGCAACAACTGTAATCAAGCATTTGTGATAACTGGCAATGACTTTTACAGCACTGTGGAAGAATTTTAGCCCACTCATCTTGCCAGAATTGTTTTAATTCAGCCACATTGGAGGGTTTTCGAGCATGAACCGCCTTTTTTAAGGTCATGCCGCAGCATCTCAGTCGGATTCAGGTCAGGACTTTGACTAGGCGACTCCAAAGTCTTCATTTTGTTTTTCTTAAGCCATTCAGAGGTGAACTTGCTGGTGTGTTTTGGATCATTGTCCTGCTGCAGAATCCAAGTGTGCTTCAGCTTGAGGTCACGGACAGATGGCTGAACACTCTTTCAGAATTTTTTGGTAGACAGCAGAATTCATGGTTCCATTTACCACAGCAAGTCTTCCAGGTCCTGAAGCAGCAAAACAGCCTCAGACCATCACACTACCACCACCATATTTTACTGTTGGTATGATGTTCCTTTTCTGAAATGCTGTTACTTTTATGCCAGATGTAATGGGACACACCTTCCAAAAAGTTCAACTTTTGTCTCGTCAGTCCACAGAATATTTTCCCAAAAGTCTTGGGGGCTCCTCAAGATGTTTTCTGGCAAAACTGAGACGAGCCTTTATGTTCTTCTTGCTCAGCAGTGGTTTTCATCTTGGAACTCTGCCATGCAGGCAATTTCTGCCCACTCGCTTTCTTATGGTGGAGTCATGAACACTGACCTTAACTGAGGCAAGTAAGGCCTGCAGTTCTTTGGATGATATGGGGTCTTGTGTGACCTCTTGGATGAGTCATCGCTGTGCTGTTGGGGCAGTTTTCGTCGGCCGGCCACTCCTAGGAAGGTTCACCACTGTCTTATGTTTTCGCCATTTGTAGATAATGGCTCTCACTGTGGTTCGCTGGAGTCCCAAAGCTTTAGAAAATACTTTATAACCTTTTCCAGACTGATAGATCTCGATTACTTTGTTTCTGAATTTCTTTGGATCACAGCATGATGTCTAGCTTTTGAGGATCTTTTGGTCTACTTCACTTTGTCAGGCAGGTCCTATTTAAGTGATTTCTTGATTGAGAACAGGTGTGGCAGTAATCAGGCCTGGGTGTAGCTTGAGAAATTGAGCTCAGCTTTCCAAAGATGTGATAAACCACAGTTAATTTATGTTTTAATGGGGGGATCACTTTTTCACACAGGGCCATGAATTTTTGGATTTATTTTTTTTTTTTTTTTTTACCCTTAATAATAAACACCTTCATTTAAAAACTGCATTTTGTTTACTTGTTTATCTTTGGCTATTATTTAAATTTGCTTGATGATCTGAAACGTTTAAAGGCGACGGACAGACGAAAATTCAATATCGCTAAATCATATCTCAAATTGTTGTCTGAGACGAGCTAATTTGAACCCCACATGTTTTGGTGTCAACGTATGTCGCATAAGGTGACAATGCGCTCTTGAAGTACGCTGTTGTGGAGAGCTGTCTGACCCAGCCAAGAGATCAGCGGCTAAAATGGCCACTGACTGTGTGATGTCATTTCGGTTAGGCACACGGTCAGTGGCCAAGTATTCCGATATTTCTCGGAATACTTGTGGATTACAAATAGATTATTTATTAACATTAGGATTTCAGGAATCGAATTAATTATGGTTTGTCGTTGTGTTGTCTACGGGTGCGACGTTATACCAGAGGAGCATGCTGTGAGTGTTTTTGAATTTCCCGTCCCTGGGAAAATCAGAACGGCATGGGTGAAATTCGTTCAGAAAATGCGAAAAAAAAATGGACTGATGTTGGTAAAACACCCAACGTGCAGCAGACATTTCGTTGACAGCGATTTCGAGAATAAGATGCAATTTGTGTCACGACTCGCCGCTCCTCAGCGGCTTCAGCTGCGCGCACACCTGCACCTCGTCAGCACATCCCCATACCGCATACATCCATTCACACACACCTGCTTGTTGAATAAAGCTGTTAAATCTATCCTGAGCCTGCGTGCGTGTTTCCTGGGCCAGACATTATGTCAATTTGAAATGAAATTTGCAAAAAGATTGCTGATAAAGAAAACGGCTATTCCAACTACACTACCGTTCAAAAGTTTGGGGTCACTTAGAAATTTCCTTTTTTTGAAAGAGAAGCACTGTTTTTTTCAATGAAGATAACTTTAAACTAATCAGAAATACACTCTAATATCTAATATACATTGCTAATGTGGTAAATGACTATTCTAGCTGCAAATGTCTGGTTTTTGGTGCAGTATCTACATAGGTGTATAGAGGCCCATTTCCAGCAACTATCACTCCAGTGTTCTAATGGTACAATGTGTTTGCTCATTGCGTCAGAAGGCTAATGGATGATTAGAAAACCCTTGTGCAATCATGTTAGCACAGCTGAAAACAGTTTAGCTGGTTAGAGAAACTATAAAACTGACCTTCCTTTGAGCAGGTTGAGTATCTGGAAAAAATTATTTCAAATACAAATCATTATTTCTAACCTTGTCGATGTCTTGACTATATTTTCTATTCATTTTACAACTCATGATGGTAAATAAGTGTGACTTTTCATGGAAAACACAAAATAATTGTCTGGGTGACCCCAAACTTTTGAACGGTAGTGTATATATGCCTCGATTTCCAAGTGTGACTCTGAGAAAGGGGTCAGTGACAGTGGCGTGAAAAGCACGGATGATCTACCGATGCGATCAACTGTCAGAACACGAGAAGTAAACAGGGTAATTTTTTTTTATTTTTAATATTCACTGCAAATGTTTACTAAACATCTTAAATGAATTCCAAGCCATGGTTTGCATTGCCTTACCAACTTATCAAATATTAGCATATTAGGGTGTTCATACTCATCAAATATGAAATATTCAGTGCTGTATAGGGAGGTGGTTGTGCCTGTTTGATCAATTTATATTTCTATGTATGTAATCCAATTTGAGACCTCTGGGATAAAATTATGATCTACTTTTTTTTGCAGATTTTATCAACTGTCACTCAACCTTAAAATAGTGTTGATGTTTCTGACCAAGCAGAGGAAGCTGATGAACAGGACTTTTATGTAAATCCAAATTTATACCATAAAATGGTAGAAAAATTATTAAAATGTATATGACATGCGACTTTGATGAATGCTGAACTATGAGAATTATAACATTGACATGAACATTAAGAAACTCAATATATGATTTTACAAAACTTTATTTAAATAACATTGTTCACAAATCTAATCTTGGTAGGCAAAATCCCTTGTAGTGATGAGATGGGAAGGTTTCTCTGAGGCTCACAGCACAGGCAGGCAACATAACCCTCACTTCTTCCCCCCAAAAAATCCCCAACACCAACGGACCAGTTGCCTGTAGGCTATGAATCTGTATCGCCTGAAAAATATCGAGTTGGCATTGATTATTCCGTTTGCACTGATTATTGAATGTATTGAATGATTTCTTCATAATTCATCTGGGAAATTAAATCAAACGAATAAATATTGTTTATAAACTCACTCGTGTGGACGACGTCATCTGTCTCATCAGCTCCAGCTGCGCACAGACCAGCAGGTGCTAATCAGCGGCTGTTAAAAGTATTGAGAAGATGATGATTAACAACATGTCATCAGGCAGCGAGTGACCAATGGGTAGTTTTAGTTTGAAAATTAAGTGTGACCATGCATGTCGCTAAAGAAAAATATTTCTAAGCGTAGTTTACCAAGATAAAACTTCAAGCCGATCCTGGTCAACGTGGTCTGTTCCCATCGCCGTTTCGTCTTCCTCCTCTCCCTCTGGCTCGAACAAATAAGGCTGAATACCCCTCTCAGCACCACCCAAAACTACATCATCAGATTCTTCGTTGTCAATGTCATCATTTATATTGTGGTCGTCAAAGTCGAGAAAGTAATCGCTGTCGGAATCACTTTGCTCTCGTTCAGACATTTTCTCGGCCAAACCGAAATGACGTCACGACTGCCCGCACCTATTGGGAGATGGCGGTACTGCAGCATCACTGAGTGAAAGATGGGCTATGACCAAATAATGCCATTTATGGAGGATGGTGACACATATTAAATCAGGGGAATGGGCAGAATGGAATATTTTCATACAATCATTTGATTGGTTCAATAAAAAAATGTCACTGTCCGTCACCTTTAAGTGTGACAAACGTGCAAAAAAATGAGAAATCAGGAAGAGGGAAAACACTTTTTCACACCACTGTATATGTATGTATATGCGTGTATATTTGTATATACAGTGCGTCCGTAAAGTATTCACAGGCTTCATTTTTTCCACATTATGTCACAGCCTTATTCCAAAAGGGATTAAATTCATTTTTTTCCTCAAAATTCTACACACAATACCCCATAATGACATGTTTTTTGTTTTTGTTTTTTGAGATTTTTGCAAATTTTATAAAAATAAAAAAAACAAAGAAATCACATGTACATAACTAGAACTGCACTCGGAGAGCGCAGACCTCCGCCAAGTGCCACAGTTCCTCTGTGGGCATGTTGTCCTGTATTTTAATTTTTTTTTTTTTTTTTGTCCAAGTGTTCTGACGATTTTTTGGCAGTTACATGCACAAAAAAAAAAAAATTGAAAAAATATTGAAAATGGCCCTATCTCGCAATGTTTAAAAAAAAAAAAAAAAACCAAAAAAAAACTCCTTTAAAAAATTCCTGGATCCAGACGGTGATCCGGATCACCACCAAAATCTAATCATCTGTAGGATACCCCATTTCTGACAATCTCTGAAAATTTCATGAAAATCCGTCCATAACTTTCTGAGTTATCTTGCTAACAAACAAACAAACAGACAGACAAACCAACGCCGATGAAAACATAACCTCCTTAGCGGAGGTAAATATTCAATACTTTGTGGATGCACCTTTGGCAGCAATTACAGCCTCAAGTCTTTTTGAATATGATGCCACAAGCTTGGCTCCCTTATCTTTGGGCAGTTTCACCCATTCCTCTTTGCAGCACCTCTCAAGCTCCATCAGGTTGGCTGGGAAGTGTCGATGCACAGCCATTTTCAGATCTCTCCAGAGATGTTCAATTGGATTCAAGGCTGGACTCTGGCTGAGCCACTCAAGGACATTCAGAGTTGTCCTGAAGCCACTCCTTTGATATCTTGGCTGTGTGCTTAAGGTCATTGTCCTGCTTAAAGATGAACCGTCACCCCAGTCTGAGGTCAAGAGCACTCTGGAGCAGGTTTTCATCCAGGATGTTTCTGTACTTTGCTGCATTCATCTTTCCATCTACCTGACTAGTCTCCCAGTTCCTGCCGCTGGAAAACATCCCCACAGCATGATGCGGCCACCGCAATTGGCGTGGTTATGAGTGGTGTCTGGCATTCATGCCAAAGAGTTCAGTCTCTCATCAGACCAGAGAATTTTGTTTCTCCTGGTCAGAGTCCTTCAGGTACCTTTTGACAAACTTCAGGTGGGCTGCCATGTGCCTTTACGAAGGAGTGACTTCTGTCTGGCCACTCTACCATACAGGCCTGATTGGTGGATTGCTGCAGAGATGGTTGTCCTTCTGGAAGGTTCTCCTCTCTCCAAAGAGGAATGCTCGAGCTCAGTCAGAGTGACCATCGGGTTCTTGGTCACCTCCCTGACTAAGGACCTTCTACCCCAATTGCTCAGTTTAGACGGCCGGCTAGCTCTAGGAAGAGTCCTGGTGGTTCCGAACTTCTTCCATTTACGGATGATTGAGGCCACTGTGCTCATTGGGACCTTCAAAGCAGCACAGGTTTTTCTGTACCCTTCCCCAGATTTGTGCCTCGAGACAATCCTGTCTCGGAGGTCTACAGACAATTCCTTTGACTTCATACTTGGTTTGTGCTCTGACATGCACTGTCAACTGTGGGACCTTATATAGACAGGTGTGTGTGCCTTTCCAAATCATGTCCAATCAACTGAATTTACCACAGGGGGACTCCAGTTAAGCTGTAGACACATCTCAAGGATGATCAGGGGAAACAGGATGCACCGGAGATTAATTTTTAGCTTCATAGCAAAGGCTGTGAATACTTGCGTACATGTGATTCCTTAATTTATTTTTAATAAATTTGCAAAAATCTCAAAACGTTTTTCACGTTGTCATTATGGGGTATTGTGTGTAGAATTTTGAGGGGAAAAAATGAATTTAATCCCTTTTGGAATAAGGCTGTAACATAAAATGTGGAATAAGTGAAGCTCTGTGAACACTTTCCAGATGCTGTGTGTATTTGTGTTTTAGTTTAGGAGCACAGCTGTGATTTTAGTTGATTGAAGGACTTTTTTGGTTATTTGGTGGCAGAATAATCCACCATGCAGTGCGGGCTGTGCAGCAGTCCACCCCCAGCCCTATTTTAGGTTGATTTGTGGGAGTGTGTTAGGCCAGTTTAATACATTAGTTTTCGTCATTTTAGTGTGTGTTTTGGGTCCTAAATTGGGGTGGTGGTGGGGGTTCTCAGTTACACAGGGTGAGACTGGACATCCTGGCAGATAAACACATCTGTTGCAAGGTCTGTGGTGGACTGTGCCAGTCGGTGCATTGTGACATGCACTACACAAAGAGCAGAGATAAACCTATCATCTGGTCAGTCACTGCAACAGATACTGGAGTCACTTTGTCTTGGCCTGTCCTTGCCACTGATAATGCCTTTATCTGCTAAGAATGTGCTGCTAGTCCAGCAAAAGCTTGCAGTACTCAAGTAGTTTCATGAAATGGGGGGGGGGGGGGTTCAATTGTGTGTGTGTGTGTGGTTTTGGACTTTTCCAAGGGGGGGAGGAAATGTATATGGAATTGTGGCACTTTATTGTGAAGTGCAATGTGGTGACATGGACTTCTTGTCACGTCACCACACTGCCGTATGTAGTGGGTGGACCACCATCTTACAGTGTCTTAACTGGTGCCTATGTCAGGTGCCTGCCATGTAACCGCTGTCCAAGTTCCATCAATAAAGCTGTGTTCGCTAACTTCATCTTGCGTCATTCATCACCCAGGTATTTCCATACATAACAGACTATTGTTGTTTTTAAATTAACCCCTTGCACTCCGGTCAATTTCCCTAAAAACGCCAAAAAATAACGTGCCCAAATTAAATCCAAAGCTGTTCTTCAACCCTTTGCAGCATCTTCATGGGGTTGGTCTCATTTAAAAGAAAACACTTTGAATTTTTTGGCAAAACAGTCATAATCTCTCTAAGTGCTCTGGCCACTAAGTTACAGTCATCTAAACATAGTGAACTTGAAGAAAATAAATTTGGCCTGGATGTTTTTTTTTTTTTGGATACAAATGCTTGCAAATAACACACAGCTTCAGATCTGGGCTGGAAAATGCAACAGAAATGTAGAACCAAGCGTTATCCAGCTGAGGTCCAAATTTTGTAACGATACCACAAAAAATGAATATATTGCACAGCTTTTTCCTCAGGTAGTTCCCAGGCGTTTTTGAACTGTGCCAAATGGCACAGTTTGGAAAAACGTCTGTAACTTTTGAATGATTCAATGTAGAAGCTTCATTTTGGGCTCTAATGAAAGGTCACACTCAGGGCTGTGTGTGTGTGCGTGTGCTACAGAGGAAAGACATCGCCCGTTGCGCCACAGTCCGTCATGCAGCGATGATTCACAGCTGTAATTTACCGATCGGTCAAAAGTCTTTTTTTTTTTAATTACAATTTTCAGGGATAAAGAATAATTTAGCTTAGAACACCTTACCTCTTCACAGCAGAAGTGGACCTGGCGAACTTCTTCCTCATTGTCAGACGAACGCGACGCTGGTCTTGCGACCCGATCAAAACATAATTCCAATATTGCGGTTTTGCGCTTCCATGATTGCGGTTTTTGGCGAACGATTTTTCAAAACAAATAACAGTAGTAATTAAAAAAACGACTGGCGAACGCGTGCGTGTCACTCGGCCTTCGTCGTCGGCCTCCGTCGGTCTATGATGACAATAGAAGACAATTCTAATGTCTATTCTGCTGGGACAAAAACAAAATAAGCACTGCCTGGCCAAACATGCCGATGCGCGAATGGCAGTCGCTGTCACACAGGTTCCACTTGTGGATGGTCTCCGTGCTGCTGGGTCTGTGGGGTTCTTCCTGCGGGTCCTTTTTTTTTTTTTTTATCTGCTGCAGGCAGCAGTCTGTCTTCACCCAGCCTTAAAAAAAACAGCTCCCGAACTTCTCTGCTTCAATTGGCTCACTGCATTCATAGCTTTGGTAGGCGGGCCCTTCTTGCTAGGTTTTCAGTCATTGGTTCTTCAAGGTTTCAGAAACCCAATTCAAGGCTCTCATTAGTCGAATGAGAGGTCAATCAGATGATCTAATCTGTTCGTGGCTGTCTGCAGTGGAAGAACTGATATGCAGCTCCCTCTCGTGTGCCCTCGTGCGCTCTGGGACGCAGAGACTTGCCCGCCCGCGGTACAACGGAGTGCAAGAGGTTAAATTAAAATTAAATCACCCTTTGTCATTCATGTACAGTAGAACAAAATTGTGTTTTTCCTATCTACAGTGTTAATCATACACACCCCGTATGTAGAATCAGAGGGCTGCTGCCATGCAAGGCGCTGCCACCGATTTCCCTCCTCCATTCCATTATTGCTGAGCACTACGCTGGACGGCAGGAAGTTCCACTTTTTTTTTATATGGTCTTCGGCATGACCCGGCTGGGATTTGAACCCCTGCCTCCCGGGTGTAGGGTGGATGCTCTACCAACTCCAGCTTTATTCCTTTTTAAATATTGTGCACACCACTGAAGAGAGAAACTGCATTTCAGTTCTCCTGTATGTTCTGTACATATAGTAGTATAGACAAATAAAATCCTCTAATCATGGGTTAAAGTCGGCAGTCAGGGCTAGCGTCCTTCTCAGTGGCAATAACTTGGACCTCAGATGTTCTATCGTACTTTATCCAGTCTTCTCCACACCGTTTTATAATTGTACTGCTATTTCTCTTTCACAATCAGGCTGAAGGAATAACAAACGGCACCAGTTCTACGGCTGGAAACTCCTCCGCAGCTCCCATCTCAGACATCTCCCACCTGGTCAGAAAGAAGGTGAGCCGACCTGAAGATGTGCTGAGATTGTCCGTACACCGTGGTGGTGTTTGTGGAACTTTAACTGTTGTGAATTTCAGAGGAAGCCTGATGAGAGTCCGGTGAAGGAGGATGTGAAAAAGGTGAAGCAGGACAGCAGTCAAGCGGACGACGTGAACGAGCCACTCGCTAACGGAGACGCTAAGACCATGGAAGTTGAAAAGTAAGATGGAGCGTTCAAGGTTGTTTTTTTTTTGTTTGTTTGTTTTTTTTTGTTTTGCAATTTCTTAAATATGATCTTTGAAATTACTCTTTCAACTTTTGACTAAAGTTGCATTAAAGAAAGGTCTGACCTCTTAAATTAGCTACATGGCAACTTCTTGGTCCACCTTCATACACTGGCAACTTATTGGTGAGCCCTGGCAATCCTCTAGTCCATTGTCAGTAACCTGCTGGTAAGCGCTCAGAAACTGGCAACATGGCAACTATTTGCTCTACTTTCATAAATTTACAACCAACAACTTTTTGGTCTGCCTTCACAAGTGTACCACGTTTTGGTCCACTCTTGTACACTTGCAGCATGGCAACTTCTTGGTGAGTTCTCATAAATGAGCATCATGGCAAATTTTTGGTCCAGCTTTTGTATACCTACAGCTTAGCAACTTTTTAATGAGCCCTCATAAATTTGGTCTGCCTTCATAACTTCGCAACTTTCTGACGAGTAAATTTACAGTTGCCATGTTGCTAATAATTCCTTGGCCTGCCTTTACAATTGGTCAACTTTTGGGTCTAGGTCATCCTTGGCACAACGTTTTTTTGTGAAACTGTCAAAGGACCACAGGTTGCAGACCCCTGATGTAGTGCATCACAGCCGTTCTGAACCATTTATGACTTCAAATCTTTCTGCAGTGGGTTTAAGTGGAAATGCCCATTGAGGTGTCTCGTGCCATTTCTCTTTCAGCCACTGAAGCCACATTGTTGCCAGTTTTTCTTCGTCTGAAGAAAGGATCCACCAGCACACCAGCACACTCTTGTTCTCTCAACCACAAACGGTGGCCATGACCTCAACAGAAAGGAGTTGTTCTGAGAAAGCCTGTTCGGATGTATTTTGTCCTCAGTGTCCCAGGTTGTTCCACTGAAACGGGAACTGTCATGATTGAGAAGTGCCTCACATGTTCCCCTTCGATACCTTAGAACTGTAAATACATCTTTTTGTGGCCGTTCTTGACATTTGTGTTCTGTAAAGTTCAATAAACGAGTTCCTGATTATTTTTTTTTAAAATCCCCTGTTTGTGTTTAGTTTTTAACCTGAACTTTGATGGGTAATTTATCACAGTTGCTACAATACATAACCTGTGAAAGTGAAACTTCACTCCTACGTAAGCTCATATGGTTGGCTAGGATTTAGGTTGCCAGACTCTTGCATGTTTACACGAACAGCTGGTGCTTCTCAGTGAATTAGAACTTCAGATATTCATTAGATACAGTGATACACCTAAAGCATTTATTTCTGCTTTGATAGCAGCCTTCAGTTCCTCTGTATTGTTGGGTCTGCTGTCTCATCTTCCTCTTGACAATACTTCATAGATTCTCTATGGGGCTTAGGTCAGGTGAGTTTGCTAGCCAATCAAGCACAGTGATACTGTGGTCATGAAACCAGGTATTGGTACTTTTGGCAGTGTGGGCAGGTGCCAAGTCCTGCTGGAAAAGGAAATGGGCATCTCCTTTAAACCTTGTCACTAGGGGGAATCATTAAGTGCTCTAAAATTTCCTGATAAATTGCCACACTGACTTTGGACTCGATAAAACACAGTGGACCAACACTGCAGATGGCACATGACTCCCCAAATGGGGTGCCAAGTCCCATCATTTGGAAATCAAGGTCAGAGTGGCTAGAGCAGGGGTGCCCAACCTGGGGCTCCTGGAGCATTCAGGTTTCTGTGGGAAATGTTCTAATTTCACTTAATTGGTCCAGAGATTGAATGTAAACCCCGGCCCTTGGGAAGTGAGGAAAAAATTTTGTGGCCCTCACTACCACCAAAGTTGCCCATCCCTGCTCTAGACTATCAAGGCATTCTGGGGTGAAATCCACTGCCCTGTCATTCACAGGTTATGGGTCCTCCAATGGGATAATGACCCAAAACACTGCTAAAAACACCCAAGAATGGCTAAGCACAAAACAGACTGAAGTGGCCTGAACCCCGACTTAAAATCCTGAATATCTGTGGAAGGAGATGAAACATGCACTCTGGAGAAACCACCATTCATAACTGAGACAGCTGGAGCAGTTTGCACACAAGGAGTGGGCCAAAATACCTGTGGACAGGTGCAAAAGTTGCTTGATTGCAACAAAATAAAGGGTGTCCTGATTTTTGCCAGGCCAGTTTCATTAGTTTTGATTTTGTTCAACCAAAATTCAAAAGCAGTGTCTGATTTTTCATTGGTTAATTTTGAGAACATTTTACTTGCAGTTTTGAGTTATTTCAGTAACCATTGTGGAATTTTCTTTAACATAAAGCTACCAACAAATTTGTCCACATCTGTAACAACATAACTGAATATTTGGGTACAGCCCTAGTAAAATTGAGACTGTACAAAAATATTTACATTTCCTATCATTTGAAAATTTGGTCTTTGGATATTCACATTTTTTTTTGGCTTGATTCAATAAGGTTACTGTTAGGAAAACTGTAAATACCAAATACATTTTCTCATTTTAACTGCACTGCAACAAGCACTCTGAGGCGAGTGCAATATTCCCCGCCTCCATTTTCTTCGACGATCCCAATACTTGATGACTGAGAGCAGTTTTCAACTTTTCAATATGGCAGAACTAAATTAAAAGTCCATCATCTACGAATATACAACAAAGTATACAACCCATAGCTGTAGGTCAGGATCCCAAGATGAACCCGTGTAGCAAGTTTGGTAACCCTAGAGAGCTTGACATATTCTATTGTAAGATCATAGGAACCAGTTACACTTCAGGGTCACAAGGTTAACCTGTGTACCAAGTTTAGTGGCTCTAGCTTTACTTGTATATTAATGAGACATAGGGAATGTTAACTTTGACCTGTGAACCCCAAACCCATAGTCAGAGGTCAGGACCCCAAGGTGAACCCCTTTACCAGGTTTGATGGCCATAACTTTACTTGTTTTATAGTAATAGTAAATGTGGCATTTACCATAGTGTAACTGTAATGTTACTTTGACCCCAAATCCATAGTTGGGTCGGGGTGTAAATCGTCCAAGACGTGTACTGGATACAACCCTTGTATCAATTTGAAAAGCCTACATTTCTTTCAGTAGTTAATGTGTTTAGAAGATTTGGGGGGAAAATCTGACCTTTGACCTCAAGGTCATCTGATGAGAGTGAAATGGCAATATGCACATCATCAGTACATCAAACTATGGTACCAAGTTTCAAAACAAGCTGACCAAAACTGTAGGAGTTGATTTCACAGAAATGGGACGGACAGACTGACCCATAACATCATCCCCCTTCGGCCAAAGACCGATGGGATAAAAACTGAAAGAATTAATGCATCTCAAGCTCAGAATTTTGCATCTTTTACCTGTAATCACCTTTTTCTTCCAGCGTGATTGACAGATTTATTAAAAAGGTTCCTGTAATTTGATGACAAATCCCCCAACACTCATCCCCACCCTGCCTGCACTCTTCACCTTTCTTGTGCATTTTCCATTACTTTGGATTGGTGACACCAAGTATTTAAACTCATCCATCTTCACCTTTCCACCCATCTCCCTCATTTACGCACATGTGTTTGTTTCAACTTTCACTCTTCTCCAGTGTGTACCGCTACCTCCCCCAGGTTGTCTTCCACCTGCTCCCTCCCATCATCCAAAAGCATAAAAGTCCATGGAGAATCACCGCAGCAAAAAAAATAAGGGGCTCAGAGCCAATCCCTTATGTAATCCATTGGTCAGTCCTACACGTCCTGTACCACCCTCGTATACTTCTCTACCACTCCCAACCTCATACAGTACCACAGTTCCTCTCTTGCCACCCCATCATATGCTTCATGGTGAAATAAAAGGACACAAGGACTCGACACACCACAGCACTCAGATTCATACTGAAACATACCAGCTTATCGGGAACCAATTTTTATTAATATCATTAATGTGTCATCAGCATCATCAATGAAATGAGTTAGTCTGTTTAAAGCAGAATCAAGTGTGCATTCATTGCCCTTCTTTTCTTGATGAACACTTCAGTTCCACAAAGCGAGGAAGAAAAAAAAAAAGGAAGAGGGGGGAGTTTGCAGTGAAGGAGGAAACGCAGGGAAAACGACGTCTGGCAGAGCAGGAATCTCCCCCTTCACTGGGATATGATTGTTTTTTTTTTCCCTTGTGTGCAAGAATGACAAAAAGAATCGAAAAGAAGAACTTCAAATGGTGCTCTAACAAAACAAAGACAAGAGGGCGGGGGGAGCGCTGCTTCGCTGGGATGTGGTGTTGGCTGTTTTTTTTTTGTTTGTTTTTCTTCTTTGTTCCATAAAGCCGCGTTAGGACTTGATGCAGTCGTCGTCGTCGGAGGTCTGGCTGCTGCTACTACTGGTTTCGGATTCGGAACCCTCCTCCATGTGCGGCTCCACTACACTCCTCCAGGGGGTGAAGTGGAGGGTCACGCCCCGTGTCCTCGGGAGAACCCCGTTCCTCTGCATGCCGTTCCTCTTCAGCTGGTCGGAGCAGATGGATGTTAGACGCAACAACGGCTTGGAGCACAAAATACCCTCTCCCCCCAAAAATCTTTTTTTAACACCTCACCTGTTCAGTTTTAGTTTGGAATTCTCTCAGCTCGTCCTCTGTCAGAGGCAGGAAGTTGTCGTCGTTTTCGGGGTGCTCCTGCCAGCCCATGGCCTTCAGCAACCTGGACGTGAACAAAGGCATTTTCTGATTAGACAACTTTGCGCCTTATATCCTGTAACACTATAACACTAAAAATAAAAATAACGCCTTATTCCCAGGAACAACAAGAGTTTAGACTTTTTTCTTCACTTCAAACTTAGCTGACACTGCAGTCATAAAATTCAAACCAGAGTTTGCAACAAAACGTATCAAAGCTCATCTAGTTCGTCCCTGAATCAGGAGCAGGACTTCAGAGTCAAATTAGCTGTTGCATTTTTGTGTCAACAACTATGATGGATGGATATGCAGATCGCAAAAGTCCTTTGACATTACATCGGCCTGTTTCCATTACAGGACCCAGTTTTAGGGGATGGGAACTTTATCTGACCCTCTGCCCCGTTGTGTCTCCATTATGGGCATAGGAACCATCAGTCTCTGGAGGATTTGTTTGCAACAGTGTGGTGGATTTTCTTTATATTAATAAATGTCCCTCGTTGATCTGGTGATTAAGATAAAGTGCAGAGTCAAAAATGCCTTTTCTGGGTATTTATTTACATCTTGGCCAAGAAAGAAAAAAATGTCATGCAGCGCCGCATGCAGGCAGAGCAGCAGAAAATGTTCAAAGTCTCAGAAGAGCAGGGAGTTCTAATACAGCAGACCAAACAGGTAAGTGTTGTTTTGCGACTGCAGAGTGAGCTACATCTAAATGTTTTGTTGCAAAGTTCAAGGCTGCATTGGATCCCTGCTGTCTCATGGGAAAAGTACCAAGTGTAATTTCATTCATGATTACAGGAGATTGAATGGGCAATTAAAAAAATGAATAATTTTGACGCAGCGCAGCAAAGTAAAATATATTTATAAAATACATTGGAATCATACAGAAATGATTATGCATGAAATTAATGTGGAGTGAAGGGGACCAACTAGCCACCATTGTTGTTCAATAAATGTGGAGAGAAACGGATCGATTACATGGCGTAGCCGCGTGACCAGCACCAGCCGAGATTCTGTCCCCAGCTCGCTGACTGTGTGTCCGCCCTTCGGCTACAAACAGCTTGAGTTGCCAGTCCTGTGCCCTGCCTGTCCACCATGTTCCTGCTACCCCAGTGCATGTGTGGCCACATATGATATATAATCGATCTGGAAGTTTCTCTCCACGACCATGGGAGGTAATGGAACATTTTGAACTATATACAGTATTTTAGGGAGACTGTTCATTTTTGTAATAATGATTCTTGCTATTAAAGATAAAGGTACAGACATCATCTATTAATTGATTTTGTTATTTCCTCCATTAAAGGGAGAGTTTTGGTCCAACTTGTATTCACAAGTATTTACATTTTTCTACCAGTTTAAAATGGCAGGTTACAGGAGGTGGCGTTTCCCTTTCTTTCTCATTACTAGTGCACGCCCGCAGAACGCAAGTATTCCTGTCTGAAACAGGTAGCCCAGTTAGGCTTTGCAGGCCCAAATGCAGGCTGTGTTTGAAAGTGGAATACAGAGGTGTGGCCTATATGTAGACAATCACACGTTAGACTGACATATATGAAAGGGACTGAACTGAGATTGATTGTGTGAATATTAATTACAGAATAATTGAAAATGAATGGGACATCCAATATTAGCCACTGTTTAAGAACCGCTTGTTTATTTTTTGTCAGATCGCTTACTTGTGATCTTTTATGAGTTATATTCATAAATGTATCTTGCACTGTGGGGAATGGGAGTTGTTCAGTCATCATTATAGTTTATATGTGTAGTTTATAGTCTATCGTCAATAATCTCATGCAGTACTATAACAGGACACGTTTACAAATATTTTGAGACCCATTGTAGTGCATCCTTTTATATTTTAGCAGTATAAGTACAAAAAACCAAACATTATTGTTATTATTACTATTTTGTATTTGTATTTTGTATACTTTATTGATCCCCAGAGGAAAATTCAGGGCATTTACATATGGCGCCGATCCCTTCACCAGTCACACGCGCGCGCGCGCGCGCACACACACACACACACACACACACACACACACACACACACACACACACACACACACACAGCAGAATGAGCTGTTTGGCTGCAACTTTTGCATCAGTGTTGCCCATTTGTCTGTAAATATTTAAATAAAAATGATTTATTTCGTTATTTGGATATTTTTGTGTCTTGTCATTTAGTCAAAGCATGCACATGTGTCCGCATGTAATGTGCAGCTGATGTGTCATTCTGCTCCACAATGATGCAGCAGTCGGGACTTTCGTCTACCTCTGACCGGGCAGGCTAAGCGTGCCTCCTGCCGAATGTTTGTGGAGCCTCAGCTGCTGCTTGACTTGTGTGCCAGTGATCTCATTTATGCCCCCCCCCCCACACACACCTCATGTTCTCTATGCCGAATATATCCATTAGACTTACACAATCACAGCAACTTTATGGTCTATATTTTTGACTGAGCGGCTCCATACTTGTGGATGCACACCTCAGCAGCAAAGCACTTCTAAAATCTTTGTTAAGCGTTATGGTGACTGACAGGTAGTGATGCTGTGTTATCCAATCAGCACGGTCGTGACGTCGCATATTGTCCAATCAGCATGGCTGTGATGTGGCGTGTTCTCCAATGAGCACAGAGTCAATCTGAAACCCAGTGAGACCATGAGAAACAAAATTCTCTGGTCTGATGAGACAAAGATTGAACTCTTTGCTGTGAATGCCAGGCATCATGTTTGGAAGAAACCAGGCACCACTCACAACCACGCCAATGGTGGTGGCAGCATCATGCTGTGGGGATGTTTTTCAGTGGCAGGAACTGTGAGACAGGTCAGGATAGAGGGAAAGATGAATGCAGCAATGTACAGAGACATCCTGGATGAAAACCTGGTTGTGAGCGCTCTTGACCTCAGACTGGGGTGATGGTTCATCTTTCAGCAGGACAACGACCCTAAGCACACAGCCAAGATATCAAAGGAGTGGCTTCAGGACAACTCTGTGAATGTCCTTGAGTGGCCCAGCCCAAGCCCAGACTTGAATCCAACTGAACATCTCTGGAGAGATCTGAAAATAGTTGTGCACCAACACTTTCCATCCAACCTGATGGAGCTTGAGAGGTGTTGCAAAGAGGAATGGGTGAAACTGCCCAAATGATAGGTGTGCCAAGCTTGTGCCATCATATTCAAGAAGACTTGAGGACTTAATTGCTGCCAAAGGTGCATCACCAAAGTACTGAGCACAGGCTGTGAATATTTGCATACATGTGATTTTTTAGTTTTTTATTTTTCATAAATTTGCAAAAATCTCCAAAAAATTTTTTTTCCACATAGTCATTATAGGGTATTGTGTGTATAATTTTGAGTAAAAAATTAATTTAATCCCTTTTGGAATAAGGGTGTAACATAAAATGTGGAAAGTGAAGTGCTAATACTCTCCGGATGCACTGTATGTACATGAAAGCCACAGCACCTGATGTGGCTAGACCAAAACACAGAATCACTGAAGACAGCAGGTAGGAATGGTTCTATTTGCCATCAGCAGTCAAAAATTCTGGGTATTTTTGACTGAAAGAGTGTGTTACTTGTGAGAAGAAAAACAATCCTGAATAGAAAAAGAGATGCATCGAGAACACAACATAACAAAAATAATTTTTTGTAAGTTCATTCATTCATCTTCTTCCGCTTAATCTTTTTTGGGTCGCGGGGGGGAGCTGGAGCCTATCCCAGCATCTTTGGACAAGAGGCAGGGCACACCCTGGACAGATCGCCAGTCCATCACAGGGCCAACACAGAGACAGACAACCATTCACTCTCACAGTCAGACCTAAGGACAATTTAGAATCCCCAGTTTTGATGCCAATTAACCTAACTTGCATGTTTTTGGCATGTGGGAGGACACCGGAGAAATTCCGGAGTAAACCCACGCAGACACGGGGAGAACATGCAAACTCCACACAGATCACTGTTGGTCGGGGGCTGGGATCGAACCCAGGATCCCCCAGCCAAGAGTGAGTTGCTGTGCTGCCGCAGTGCTAACCACTCCACCACCGCGCTGCCCTTTTTTTTTTTTTTGGCCCCATTTTTTGCAAGTTGTCTGTGTTTTTTTTTTTCAACTGATTTAAGACAATTTTGCACTGCTGAATCCAAAAATGACATCCGTTTCTCTCGATCAGGTCAGGTTTTTATGCTAAGTTGTAAGCAGTTGTACAGCAGTTGTGCAGTTGTACTGTAAATTGAATAGTAAGACACTGACAAAGGCAAGTACATGTAAATTGAATGTTATATCATCATTGTTCAAAATTCAGAGAATTTCAAGAAATAAGAATTTTGCATCATATAAAGCGAAAATACCCGAACATGTAAACAAAAACGTAAAAAGTGTGGCTATAGTTCGAAAAGTTGACCTGATTGAGCAAAACCAATGTGATTTTTGGATTCGGCACATCAAAATTGTCCTAAATCAGCTAAAAAAAAAACCAGACAATAAATTTGGTGTTGACCAGTGGAATCGATTCGGACTCGAATCAGCAGTCCCTCCAGGATTTTGCGGGATGTTTTTATGAATTCGTGGGAGCTTTTCTAAAAAGTTGCAATAAAAGTTGCAATGTTTTAAGAAGTTTTTTTGCACTAAAAGTTGTGGGAAGAATTACAAATTTTAAAGCAGATTTTTTTTCCTCATAGTTTACTGCAATGATATTCTATATAACACCACAAGAAACGATAGATACTTTTATTAATCCCCATAGGGAAATTCTGATATCTCATGGCTCCCAATACGTACAGTGGGGCAAAAAAGTATTTAGTCAGCCACCAATTGTGCAAGTTCTCCCACTTAAAAGATGAGAGAGGTCTCCAATTTTCATCATAGGTATACCTCAACTATGAGAAACAAAATGAGAAAAAAAAAATCCAGAAAATCACATTGAAGGATTTTTAATGAATTAATTGGTAAATTCCTGAGTAAAATAAGTATTTGGTCACCTACAAACAAGCAAGATTTCTGGCTCTCACAGACCTGTAACTTCTTCTTTAAGAGGCTCCTCTGTCCTCCACTCGTTACCTGTATTAATGGCACCTGTTTGAACTCGTTATCAGTATAAATGTATAAATGTATAAATATATGGCGTCCTGGTGCAGCAATAACAACCTGCAGCTGAACGCTCTGAAGACAGTGGAGATGATTGTAGACTTCAGGAAAGTCACTACTCCTCTGCCCCCCCTCACCCTCTCAGGCTCTCCCATCACCACTGCTGATTCCTTCCGCTTCCTAGGCACTACCATCACCAGGGACCTCAAATGGGAGCTGACCATCAGCTCACTCATCAAAAAAGCCCAGCAGAGGATGTTCTTCCTGCGGCAGCTGAGGAAGCTCAAGCTACCCACCAAGATGTTAGTGCAGTTCTACACAGCCATCATCGAGTCCATCCTCACCACCTCCATAACCGTGTGGTACGCAGGAGCCACTGCCAGGGACAGACTAAGGCTGCAGCGCGTCGTGCGCACTGCTGAGAAGGTGATCGGCTGCAAGCTCCCATCTCTCCAGGATCTGTACATCTCCAGGACCCGGAGGCGTGCTGGCCGGATCATAGCCGATCCCTCACACCCTGGTCATGTACTGTTTGCCCCCCTCCCCTCTGGTAGAAGACTTCGGTCCATCCAGACTAAAACCTCCCGTCACATGAACAGCTTCTTCCCCTCTGCCATTAGACTGCTGAACACTAAGTGACTCTCGTGCACCATGTACAGCAGCTCAACCAGACTCATGTCAATCATCACTGTTTTCTTCCTGCATTACCGACTGCACTATATAGTTCTCCACAGTATCTGCTGCTGGCTAATATATATTTTAACTGTTGACCAGTATCACTTAATCTTATCCTACACTTTATTACATGTATAGTTTATTTCTCTTATCTTATCATGTTTAATGTTGCAGCATTGTACCGAGACAAATTCCTAGTTTGTGTACTACATGAACAATGGCAATAAACCTGATTCTGATTCTGATTCTGATAAAAGACACCTGTCCACAACCTCAAACAGTCAGACTCCAAACTCCACTATGGCTAAGACCAAAGAGCTGTCAAAGGACACCAGAAACAAAATTGTAGACCTGCACCAGGCTGGGAAGACTGAATCTGCAATAGGTAAGCAGCTTGGTGTGAAGAAATCAACTGTGGGAGCAATTATTAGAAAATGGAAGACATACAAGACCACTGATAATCTCCCTCGATCTGGGGCTCCACACAAGATCTCACCCCGTGGGGTCAAAATGATCACGAGAACGGTGAGCAAAAATCCCAGAACCACATGGGGGGGACCTAGTGAATGACCTACAGAGTGCTACGATCAAAGTAACAAAGGCTACCATCAGTAACACACTACGCCGCCAGGAACTCAAATCCTGCAGTGCCAGACGTGTCCCCCTGCTTAAGCCAGTACATGTCCAGGCCCGTCTGAAGTTTGCTAGAGAGCATGTGGATGATCCAGAAGAGGATTGGGAGAATGTCATATGGTCAGATGAAACCAAAATAGAACTTTTTGGTAAAAACTCAACTTGTCGTGTTTGGAGGAGAAAGAATGCTGAGTTGCATCCAAAGAACACCATACCTACTGTGAAGTATGGGGGTGGAAACATCATGCTTTGGGGATGTTTTTCTGCAAAGGGACCAGGACGACTGATCCGTGTAAAGGAAAGAATGAATGGGGCCATGTATCGTGAGATTTTGAGTGAAAACCTCCTATCAGCAAGGGCATTGAAGATGAAACGTGGCTGGGTCTTTCAGCATGACAATGATCCCAAACACACCGCCCGGGCAATGAAGGAGTGGCTTCATAAGAAGCATTTCAAGGTCCTGGAGTGGCCTAGCCAGTCTCCAGATCTCAACCCCATAGAAAATCTTTGGAGGGAGTTGAAAGTCCGTGTTGCCCAGCGACAGCCCCAAAACATCACTGCTCTAGAGGAGATCTGCATGGAGGAATGGGCCAAAATACCAGCAACAGTGTGTGAAAACCTTGTGAAGACTTACAGAAAACGTTTGACCTCTGTCATTGCCAACAAAGGGTATATAACAAAGTATTGAGATGAACTTTTGTTATTGACCAAATACTTATTTTCCACCATAATTTGCAAAATAAATTCTTTAAAAATCAGACAATGTGATTTTCTGGATTTTTTTTTTTCTCATTTTGTCTCTCATAGTTGAGGTATACCTATGATGAAAATTGGAGACCTCTCTCATCTTTTAAGTGGGAGAACTTACACAGTTGGTGGCTGACTAAATACTTTTTTGCACCACTGTACAACAAAACACCATTAAAAATGTCACCTAAAATGTCTCAATAAATAAAATAAAATAATGCATAACAGCATATATTATATTTAGTCCATTCCACACAATCTGGCAGGCATTCTATATGCACGCACCGGATTGTCAAAAATTTTCTATTAAAAGGTGATTTGTCAATTAAGCAGAAACTTCTGCTAAACAGAAAAAAACTCTTGTGCAACAGCAAATACAGACTGTAACACAATATCCATTACAACAGCTAAATTGCACTGAATGCATGTTAATGAGGATAGATTTGGAAATTATTGGCAGCACCTTCATTTGAAAACTCCCTGACTGCAGTGGTTCCTAACCACTTGGTACCGAGCTCAGAGAAAAAAGAAATAATTTATTTTGTTGCTCTGTATTGTCTATCTGTCGAAGTCTGTGTTTTTCTGGGGAATATTGGAGAATATTTTCTCTTTCCTTGCCCGATTCCTGCCAGTCTGTCTATCTGCTGCATCTTGAAACACAGTCGTATCGGGAGGAGGGGTTCTACTTGGGGGCGCGCATTGGTCCGTGTCCAGACCGGAGATTCACAGCTTTACAGCACAATGACAAGATGTATTATTGATTTTACCTGTAAAGATGTATAAAATGTTCAAACAGTGGCTGTAGTGTTAGATTTGCTCGTTTGTTTGTGGTTTTACAGCGTCTGTCCTTACGTGCACTCCTGCGACAGGGTGACTGTCAGACAAGTGGACATTTTTCAACACAAACCCGGCACTTGGGACACGTGGTCAGGATGGAGACGTGGGGAGACGTTCACCAGAGAGCCGGGGGAGACGGAGGAAGGGACAGTGTGTGAAAACTCATGGGTGTTTTTTTTTTTTTTTAAATCACACACACTTTTTTTTGGTGATGTGTTCAGTTAACACTGTAAACACAGAAGTGAGCACAGTGCATCGACACATCTGATTGGTTAAATTGAGTGTTTGAGCGCTACTCAAAGACAAATTTGATTGTCAAAATTGGTGGACGTTGACGAGGATTGGCCAAAATTGTGGCAAAGTTGCAGTGATTGGACGAAGTTGCAAGGTCGCGCAAAAAAGACGCGATGATGGCTTGATCTCGCGTGAAATGGTGTGATCACAACATTGCGAAATCCAAGAGGGACTGCTAAAGATTCCCACCTCTAGCAAACTACTCTGCTATCTTGTTCTTATTTTTATAGATTTACCTAATGAGCTTTTATTGTGTTTCATTGCTTATTACTTTTCTTTTTTCCTCTGGTGGTGTAACTCCTGCTGTTTTTAAAAGTGCTATATAAATAAATGTGACATTGATATTCAAATCTGGTTGGAATTTTTTCTGAATGTTGATCCTGTGTTCTTGACCTTTGACCTTTAAACACATAATGAATATGTGTCTAGAACTTATTATGTATGCAGAAATGAATATATAAAGTGCAATTTCAGGATATTTTTTGACAGCCCCGGGGTACGCGTGTGCTTGCTAGCACCGTCCTACCTGTGCTCTGCCTCCAGGGAGCTGGACAGGTGTTCGGTGTCTGAGTCACTGAGAGAGTAGGAGAGACCGTTCTCATGACAGACCTCCTCGCTGTAGGCTTTGGGCTCCGGGGTGCTGCTTTCCCCCTAAAAATGAGCACACAGTCAAAAATAAAATTCTCACAGAAAATAAAAAGCTGAAGCGTCACAGCTCATTCTTTACACTCTCCGGTGGCTCTAAAACCACCTCAGAAACAAACGTGTATTGCTCAAAATAGTATATTGTGGCTTTTTACCCACAAAAAAACTTTCATTGCCTTAGAATTGATTGGACAGAGCTTTTACATTTTCCACCTACTTCAGTATGCACATATCTATGAATATTCTAATTGTCAAATCTAAAAGAAGAAGAAGAAGCAGCTCCACCCACACCCCCACCCACCAGTAGTGTATGCTGCAAGGCCAGCCCTCCCCTCTCCCCTCTGACCTGAGAACACCAAAGACTGCTTCGCTAAACAATGGCCAACTTGTCTCCCTCCAGGGGATTTAATGTCTCCTCCTCCGTCCCCTCTGGCGGGGACGGAATGGAGCACCCGGAAGGGGGAGGGGGGTGTTGTGTGCCCCCCCCCCCCCCCGAAAACCCCTTCACTGAACCAAGTCAAACGAATGCAAAACAGACGGGTGGCGGTCTTAGCGGCTTTATCCCCTGAGACCAGGCGTCTCTCTCTGGTTCGGCCTTCCAACCGTCTGCCTCCAGTCCTCTGGGACCCTGCACGTGCGGCGCTGCAGCCAGTGGACTCTAGTCTCTAAGCTGACCGTGCCCCATGTGTGCTATGGGGTTTTGGAATACGGCAGTCCATGGTGAAAAACTACGGGTGGCCGCGGTCAGTTTCGTACCGTCCCCAGGAAGGGACACTGTCTGTCAGTGTGGTCAGTGGTAGGTAGAGTGTGAGCCTCTGTCCGCGGACAAGCAGAGCCATGTCTGCTCCTCCCTCTTCCCCTGGGGAAGTAAACTCAGGTGTGTAGCCATGCCCAGTGCAGTTTCCTCTGGTAATATTTCTCGGTGGTGGGCCGCCTCACCAGAAATTTTACCGCCTCGCCAAGGCGATATGAACTCATTAAGAAAAATATATGAAGCAATGGCTTTCTGCAAATCCGCGGGGAGTTTTCCAGTCAGCAAACAGTGTCTCGCTAAGCGTGACTGTCCGACAGAAACACAAGTTTATTAAAGTACTTTAAATGCAGAAAAAATCATAAGAGGTATGTAAGCACTGGAGGAGTTTATCATGGTTTTAACCCGCTGTTAACGGGAGCAATAATGGAAGAGTCGTTTAGCTAAGAGATGTGGTTAGAATTCATATGCAGCCGGCTTCATATGAAGGGAAAGGCAAGGGGGACTGATGAATTGCTGAGGATATATTTCACCAGCTACTACAATATTAAGTTATGTTCTGTAGGAATTGCAGGAATGAAGAGACTGGCAATTTCTCACTTTTCTCGCACGAGCAGGTGTGCTGTTTTTATCCTCCAGCGGCAGTGACAAAAAGCAACAGCTAAAAACGCTAGCTCTCTTTTCACTCTAAACTGAGGTCCTTCAGCAGCTGCCTAGAGAGGTGCCTGATGAGAAAGCCTGAGAGCACAACTATAACTGCCTAAACAGATCATTCTGTACATGAACACATATTGTGGTGAATTATGTCTTTAGAGTCCGCTACAGTTCCCTATTATGTACCTGGCAGGTTAAGATGACCGAAATTCACGAAGTCAGTGACTTTAATCCGTCAGCAGCCTTCAGACAAACTAAACGTGTCAACATCTGATTTCAAAATAAGGGAGGTTTTTCCCTGCTGTCTGGGTGGTGAGGAGATTTTAAAAAAAACAACAAAAAAACAAAACAAAACTATAAACATAAAGAAATATTATAACAGAAATAACAGCATCCTTGGTCATTTAAGTTATTTCATTAAATACAATTGTATTAATATTTTTCTTTGTAATCAGAGTTAAATTATTGTTCTGTTCTAACTGCAAAGTTATGGTCAAAAATGTAAATTGTTACAAGGAAAAAGTAAAAAAAATTACCACAGTCTGTTTCAAATTTATCTAAAAACCCCCCAGTAATTTTATTTTAAAAAACAGACAAAAATTAGTCATAAAATAATTCACAAATTTATAATAAAGTTTCAAATGTACGAGAAAAGTCAATTTTACAAGAGGAAATAACAAATTTGAGGAACATGGTTTCAACTTTAGATTTACAGAGAAAAGTAGGAAACTACAAGAAAACAGTTATAAATTTTTGAGAAAAACCTCAAACCTTCAAGACTGAAGTCATTACTCAAGTTTTTAAGTGGGTGCTCTTTGTACCCTTAACTAGAAATTTTTGGTTGTCTACTTTTAATTATTAATTTCAAAGCACTGCTTTTACATGAGTAGAATTTCTGGTTATTATACCCACCTGATCATATAATTTAAGTATGCATGAGCACATTACTATTATGAATGTTTCTTTCCCTTCCCTACTCTCTGAATGAAAAAAAAGAAACACTGGAATAAAAATACAAAAAATACACATATTTTTGTCATTTATGTAAACCATGACAAAAAAATCCTTATTTTCTAACCTGTTTGTATACCACCATAGACAGACAGAGAACCTGAATTAGACAGAGCTCGGAGAGGGCAAGATGAGACAGAAGAGAGGAGCCAAGGAGAGGGAAGTGTTCAGGCAGAGGAAGGAGAGAAGGATGACACCACTAAAAAGTCTAAACACAGGATGTCTGGGTGGGACCCCACCTGGCCCAATATTCAAGCCTCAGTTGTACAATACTTCAAATGGTAAGTTCCATATACAACGTTACGGTGTAAAATTTTAAAAGGAAATAAAAAGTATAAAATTAACATATGGGGGGGAGGGGTAATGTTGCCACGGGCCAAGGTCTTTAAGTCAGAGGAAACACTGCAGTGCTTAGCCTGACTGGTTAATATTATAACCAATCAGGCTAAGCAGGAATGCTTATGTAGCTAGAGATGCTCTGTCCAAAGTTGCCCATTTGGGAGGGGGGGGCAGAATTTAACTGGAAATTCACAGCAGAAAAACACAGACTTGTAAGTAGGGTCTTATTTTGCTCTTGATCTGTCTTGTAAGTCACAAAAAAACATGTTACAGACATGTTAACAACAGAAAAACTTGGATTTTTGGCGGAGTGTCACTTTAACATAATCTGATACCGTTCCTTGGCGTGAAGCTACATTTTTGAAAATTTAGTTTAGTTTCACATCAACTACTCTAACAACTGCAGAAAAGCTCATTTGCTCATTTAAGTTTCTCACCTCTCCTGATGTTCCAGGGCTGCTGCTTGTCGTCAGTTCTCCAGTTCCCTCGTCCTTCAGCGCTCGAAGAAACTCACTCTTACGGTCCGGACCACGGCGCATCAGCTTTAGTCTTGATGGAGCAATATCTATGGGAGGAGTCGTGCTGGAAGGGTGCTGCAAGTACAAGTCGGACGATTAAACACGCTGACAAACACAAATCAACTAAATGTTTTTGTCTAACTGAAACAGTCTTGCAGCCATTTTCAGTTAAAGTGATCCAGGCTCAGCATCACTCAGACAAACTGTGCTTTTAGGTTAAGAAAATCCCATGTTTTTATTCTCCTCACCTCTTTTGTGGGATTGTGCTGCGGTGCGCTGACAGGGGTGCTGAGTTTGGCTGCAGAGACGGGGCTGGTGAAGACTGAATCTCGGCCTGGCATGAAGGGGCCAGACTTTGTAGTCTCTCTACCACCAGATTTCCACTGGGTGCTCTGAAAGAGAAGACGGCACGTCTGTTAAATTAAGAGTCCACTGTCATTGTACATTGCAGCTCGGTGGTGCAGTGGTTAGCACTGTGGCAGCACAGTAACAAAGTCACGGGATCGATCCCACCCCCTGACCATCAGTGACCCTTCTGTGTGGAGTTTGCATGTTCCCCCCATGTCTGCGTGGGTTTACACCGTGTACTCCAGTTTCCTCCCATAGGCCAAAAACCATGCAAGTTAGGTTAATTGGAGACTCTAAAGTGGCCCTAGGTGTGAATGTGTGTGTGAATGGTGAAGGGATTGGCACTGCATCGTGGCTGCCTCAACCATCAAGGTGGATGCCCTGAATTTCCCCATTGTGGGACTAATAAAGGATTATAAATAAAAACATGGCTGCAATTTAAAGAATCTCTATTATTCTCTCTTTTTACAGGTTCACATAGCTCCCAGAGGTGTTCCTGAAATGTCTGTGACACGCTTTTGCCAAAATACCTCAGGGTTTAATTACTGTAGTCCCATTTTACACACGGGGAAGGAGCTCTCCTCAAAATAGCACACTGCTTTAAATTTTAATGAGCCCCAGCACAACCCAACCTCCCTCTTTCCTCATTTTTCTGAGATGCTGTTTTAATGGCAATTCCATGTTGAAGCCCAACATTAGTCTGACAAAGCTATAAAGCTAAGTAACAAACTAAGAAATGCTGACTGAATGTTAGGAGTTAAAAAGCCCAATTAAAACATTATCACAGACAGGTGTGATTGAGTGAATGGCTAACTCTGCTACTGGCAGCTAACCACTGCTAATCAATGTGGTGTGTGGACCAGAGTATAATAGTCTACAATAAAATACACTAAAATCTTCTTTCGGCTGCTCCCTTCAGGGGTCTCCATAGTGGATCATCTGCCTCCATCTCACCATAGTCCCTTGCATTTCCATTTGTAACACCAACCCTCTCCATGTCCTCCTTCACTACATCCATGAATCTTCTCTGTGGTCTTCCTCTTTTCCTCCTGCCTGGCAGCTCCATCTTCAACATCCTTTGTCCAATATATCCACTATCCCTCCTCTGCACATGTCCAAACCATCTCAGCCTTGACTCTCTTACTTTGTCTCCAAACCGCTCAACCTGAGCTGTCCCTCCTAGTCACTCCCAATGAAAATATTAGCATCTTCAACTCTGCCACCTCCAGCTCCATCTCCTGTCTTTTTGTCAGTGCCACTATCTCCAAACCATACATCATACCAGGTCTCACTCCTGTCTTGTAAATTTTCCCTTTCACTCTAGCTGCTATCCTTCTGTCACAAATCACCCCTGACACTCGTCTCCACCCACTCCACCCTGCCTGCACTCTCTTCTTCACCACTCTTGTGCATTTTCCATTGCTTTGGATGGTTGACCCCAGGTATTTAAACTCCTCTACTTTTGCTACCTCTACTTCCAGCTTCACCTCTCATTTGGGCAGAGGTGGCCTAATGGTTAGGGATGTGGAATGGTGAGCAGAAGGCCGCGAGTTCAATCCCTGGACCAGCAGGATTAGAGCTGGGTTGGACAGATAACATAGCAGTGTTTGCCCCACCCTCCTTAACCCCACTGTGGTGCCCTTGAGTAAGGCCCTTAATCCCAACTGCTCCAGTGGAGCTGCTCAGTGGCCACAAGTTCAGTCTGTGGTTATACTGGGCAGCTTCCTGGTGTGAATGTGTAACTGTGTGAAGTGTGAACAGGGCGTCCTTGAAAAAGAGAGGCAGCCTCTCAATGGAACTACCCTGTATAAATAAAGGTTAAAAAAAAATGACACGTGTTCTGTCTTACTTCCACTGACTTTCATTCCTCTTCTCTCCAGAGCATACCTCCACCTCTCCAGGTTTTCTTCCTATCTGCTCCCTATTCTCACTACAGATCACAACGTGGTCTGCAAACATCATGGTCCATGGAGACTCCTGCCTGGCCTCATCCGTCAGCCTGTCCATCACCATGGCAAACAAGAAGGGGCTCAGGGTCGATCCCTGATGTAATCCCACCCCCACCTTGAATCCACCTGTCACTCCTACAGCGCACCTCACCACCGTCTCGTTGTCCTCACCACCATCTCTACCACTCCTGACTTCCTCATACAGTACCATACTTCCTCTCTTGGCACCCCATCACATGCTTTCTCTAAATCCACAAAGACACAGTGCAACTCCTTCTGACTTTATACTTTTTCATCAACACTCTTAAAGCAAACATTGCATCTGTAGTGCTCTTTCCTCTTTCTTGGCATGAAACCATACTGGTGCTCACTGATTGTCACCTCTCCTCTTAACCTTCTTCTTCTTTTAGATTTGACTGACAGTTGGCAACCAGCTTACAGGTGCATTACTGCCACGTACTTCACTCTAAAAATTCAAGAAATATAAGCTTATATAGCACTAAATGGGCTTAATCACTCTATATGTCTGTGTGTCTTCTTCTTCTTTTAGATTTCCTCCTCTTAACCTGGCTTCAACAACTCTTTCCCATATCTTCATAGTGTGGCTGATCAACTTTATGCCTCTGTAGTTACTACAGCTCTGAGCTTCTTCATCTTTGTTCTTGAAAATTGGTACCAAAACACTGCTTCTCCATTCCTCACACATCCTCTCAGTATCCAAGATTGTGTTAAACAATCTGGTTAAAAAGTCCAGTGCCATCTCTTCTAAACATCTCTATACATCCATAGGTACAGTGGGGTAAAAAAGTATTTAGTCAGCCACCAATTGTGCAAGTTCTCCCACTTAAAAGATGGGAGAGGTCTCCAATTTTCATCATAGGTATACCTCAACTATGAGAGACAAAATGAGAAAAAAAAAATCCAGAAAATCACGTTGTCTGATTTTTAAAGAATTTATTTGCAAATTATGGTGGAAAATAAGTATTTGGTCAGTAACAAAAGTTCATCTCAGTACTTTGTTATATACCCTTTGTTGGCAATGACAGGTCAAACATTTTCTGCAAGTCTTCACAAGGTTTTCACACACTGTTCAGAATCAGAATCAGAATCAGAATCAGGTTTATTGCCATTGTTCATGTAGTACACAAACTAGGAATTTGTCTCGGTACAATGCTGCAACATTAAACATGATAAGATAAGAGAAATAAACTATACATGTAATAAAGTGTAGGATAAGATTAAGTGATACTGGTCAACAGTTAAAATATATATTAGCCAGCAGCAGATACTGTGGAGAACTATATAGTGCAGTCGGTAATGCAGGAAGAAAACAGTGATGATTGACATGAGTCTGGTTGAGCTGCTGTACATGGTGCACGAGAGTCACTTAGTGTTCAGCAGTCTAATGGCAGAGGGGAAGAAGCTGTTCATGTGACGGGAGGTTTTAGTCTGGATGGACCGAAGTCTTCTACCAGAGGGGAGGGGGGCAAACAGTACGTGACCAGGGTGTGAGGGATCGGCTATGATCCGGCCAGCATGCCTCCGGGTCCTGGAGATGTACAGATCCTGGAGAGATGGGAGCTTGCAGCCGATCACCTTCTCAGCAGTGCGCACGACGCGCTGCAGCCTTAGTCTGTCCCTGGCAGTGGCTCCTGCGTACCACACGGTTATGGAGGTGGTGAGGATGGACTCGATGATGGCTGTGTAGAACTGCACTAACATCTTGGTGGGTAGCTTGAGCTTCCTCAGCTGCCGCAGGAAGAACATCCTCTGCTGGGCTTTTTTGATGAGTGAGCTGATGGTCAGCTCCCATTTGAGGTCCCTGGTGATGGTAGTGCCTAGGAAGCGGAAGGAATCAGCAGTGGTGATGGGAGAGCCTGAGAGGGTGAGGGGGGGCAGAGGAGTAGTGACTTTCCTGAAGTCTACAATCATCTCCACTGTCTTCAGAGCGTTCAGCTGCAGGTTGTTATTGCTGCACCAGGACGCCAGCTGGGCCACCTCTCTCCTGTAGGCGGACTCGTCGCCGTTGGAGATGAGCCCGATGAGGGTGGTGTCGTCCGCAAACTTGATCAACTTGACAGACTGGTGGCTGGAGGTGCAGGAGTTGGTGTAAAGGGAGAAGAGTAGGGGGGAAAGTACACAGCCCTGGGGTGATCCGGTGCTGATGCTAGTATAGTCTGAGACAGTCTTTCCCAGCCGCACATGCTGCCTCCGGTCCGTCAGGAAGTCGATGATCCACCTGCAGAGGGAGTCAGGCACGTTGAGCAGGGACAGCTTGTCCCGGAGCAGAGCGGGGCGGATGGTGTTGAATGCGGAGCTGAAGTCCACAAACAGGATCCTGGCGTAGGTTCCCGGGGAGTCCAGGTGCTGCAGGATGGAGTGGAGGGCCAGGTTGACTGCATCGTCTACAGACCTGTTGGCTCGGTAGGCAAACTGCAGCGGGTCCAGGAGAGGGGTGGTGATGGACTTGAGGTGGGACAGGACCAGGCGCTCAAAGGACTTCATGACTACAGAGGTGAGCGCTACAGGTCTGTAGTCATTAAGTCCAGTGATCCGTGGCTTCTTGGGGACAGGGATGATGGTGGAGGATTTGAGGCAGGATGGCACGTGGCATAACTTAAGGGAGGTGTTAAAAATGTCTGTGAATACAGGAGCCAGCTGTTTCGCACAGAGTCTCAGGGTGGAGGGAGACACGCCGTCTGGGCCGGGGGCCTTGCGCGGGTTCAGTCTGGAGAACTGTTTGAGCACATCCTGCTCACTGATGACAAGGGGAGGGGGGGAGGAGGGGGGGTGGTGCCTTAAATGAAGTAGGGAATGTGGAGGCTGTGGAGCTGGAGGGAGGGGGGGAGTTGGACACAGATGACGAGGTGTCAAAACGGGCATAGTGTTGGGACAGTCTCTGACAAAGGGCTTTGTCATCCTGACCTTTAGGAGCCTGAGGCCGATAGTTGGTGATCTGCCTCAGTCCTCTCCACACGGAAGCCGAATCATTAGCAGTGAACTGCTGCTGGAGTCTCTCTGAGTACACAGATTTAGCCCTCTTCAGCTCTCTGTTAAACCGGTATTTAACCTCCCTGTAGCAGTCCCTGTCTCCACTTTTCAGCGCTGCTTCCTTCTCCTTCCTGATCTGTCTGAGCTTAGCTGTGAACCAGGGTTTGTCATTAGAGTAACTCACCCTGGTGCGTGATGGAAGAATGTTCTCTTCACAAAAGTGGATATATGAGTTCACAGTGTCCGTGTACTCATCCAGATCATGCGTGGCTCCTTTAAGCATGCCCCAGTCAGATATTTCCATGCACGTTTCCAGCTTCTCCTCAGCATCACTGGTCCGTATCTTCGTAGTGCTCACAACAGGTTTAGTGAGCTTCAATCTCTGTCTGTATGTGGGAATGAGGTGAACCATCACGTGATCAGATAATCCCAGCGCAGCTCGAGGGACAGCGCGATATGCGTCTTTCACTGTGGTGTAACAGTGATCCAGTGTGTTTAATCCTCTGGTGGGGCATTTAATAAACTGTTTGTAGCGGGGGAGATCGTGGCTCAGATTGCACTGATTAAAGTCGCCAGCCACAATAATCAGCGAGTCTGGAAAACTCCGCTCTGTGTGTTGAATGTGATCCGCGAGCACGCGCTGAGCTTCGCGCGTGTCCGCGTCGGGAGGGGCGTACACAGCGATCATTATAAAAGAAGCAAACTCCCGCGGGGAATAAAAAGGCTTGCAATTGATAACAAGAAATTCCAAGGCAGGAGAACAGTGTTTGGAAATTACCGTTACATCAGAGCACCAGATGCAGTTGATGTAGAAGCAGACTCCGCCTCCTGTGGTCTTGCCACCACTGTTGCTGGTATTTTGGCCCATTCCTCCATGCAGATCTCCTCTAGAGCAGTGATGTTTTGGGGCTGTCGCTGGGCAACACGGACTTTCAACTCCCTCCAAACCTCCAAAGATTTTCTATGGGGTTGAGATCTGGAGACTGGCTAGGCCACTCCAGGACCATGAAATGCTTCTTACGAAGCCACTCCTTCGTTGCCCGGGCGGTGTGTTTGGGATCATTGTCATGCTGAAAGACCCAGCCACGTTTCATCTTCAATGCCCTTGCTGATGGAAGGAGGTTTTCACTCAAAATCTCACGATACATGGCCCCATTCATTCTGTCCTTTACACGGATCAGACGTCCTGGTCCCTTTGCAGAAAAACAGCCCCAAAGTATGATGTTTCCACCCCCATGCTTCACAGTAGGTATGGTGTTCTTTCTCCTCCAAACACGACAAGTTGAGTTTTTACCAAAAAGTTCTATTTTGGTTTCATCTGACCATATGACATTCTCCCAATCCTCTTCTGGATCATCCAAATGCTCTCTAGCAAACTTCAGACGGGCCTGGACATGTACTGGCTTAAGCAGGGGGACAAGTCTGGCACTGCAGGATTTGAGTCCCTGGCGGCGTAGTGCGTTACTGATGTAGCCTTTGTTACTTTGGTCCCAGCTCTCTGCAGGTCATTCACTCGGTCCCACACATCATTTTGACCCCACGGGGTGAGATCTTGCGTGGAGCCCCAGATAGAGGGAGATTATCAGTGGTTTTGTATGTCTTCCATTTTCTAATAATTGCTCCCACAGTTGATTTCTTCACACCAAGCTGCTTACCTATTGCAGATTCAGTCTTCCCAGCCTGGTGCAGGTCTACAATTTTGTTTCTGGTGTCCTTTGACAGCTCTTTAGTCTTGGCCATAGTGGAGTTTGGAGTCTGTTTGAGGTTGTGGACAGGTGTCTTTTATACTGATAACGAGTTCAAACAGGTGCCATTAATACAGGTAACGAGTGGAGGACAGAGGAGCCTCTTAAAGAAGAAGTTACAGGTCTGTGAGAGCCAGAAATCTTGCTTGTTTGTAGGTGACCAAATACTTATTTTCCACCATAATTTGCAAATAAATTCTTTAAAAATCAGACAATGTGATTTTCTGGATTTTTTTTTCTCATTTTGTCTCTCATAGTTGAGGTATACCTATGATGAAAATTGGAGACCTCCCTCATCTTTTAAGTGGGAGAACTTGCACAATTGGTGGCTGACTAAATACTTTTTTGCCCCACTGTATGTCATCTGGGCCAGCCGCCTTTCCATTCTTCATCCTCTTCAAAGCTGCCCTCACTTCTGCCTTGCTAATCCTCAGGACTTCCTTGTTCACCATCTTTCCTCCATCCATCCTCCTCTCTCTTTCATTTTCTTTATTCATCAGCTCTTCAAAGTACTCCTTCCACCTTCTCAACACACTCTCGTCATTTGTTAGTACATTACCATTTCTGTCCTTAATCAAACTAACCTGCTGTACATCCTTTCCAACTTCATCTCTCTGTCTAGCCAGCTGATATGTCTTTTTCTTCTTCCTCCGTAGTGTCCAGCCTCCCATACAACTCACTATACACCTTTTCCTTTGCCACCTCTCTGCCATGCGCCTAGATTCCAAATACTCCTGTCTACCTTCTTCATCTCCTTGACCATCCCACTTTTTCTTTGCTAACCTCTTCCATTGAATACTTTCCTGCACTGCCTCATTCCACCACCAAGTCGTCCTTCCTCTGTTCACTGGATACACCACATACCTTTCGACCCATTTCCCTCAATACTTTTGCTGTACTTTCCCAAGTCATCTGGTAATTTTCCCCTACCACCTAGGGCTGTGCGATATGATATACAGTATATTGGATAACAATATAAAAATGTCAGTCGCTTCATAGAATACTCTTATCATTTATATCGTTCTTTAAAATGCACATACTCCCGTTTATTCAGTAAAGCTCCTCACCACTACTTGTCAGTGCCCGATCTCTCCTCTGTAGTGCGCACAGCTTAACCTCTTGCACGCCGGGATACCGCGGGCGGTCACCGTCTCTGCGTCCTAGTGCACACTGTGCGTCTCAGTGCGCACTGAAAAAAAAAAGCTGCATTTCCATTCTTCCACTACAGACACAGCCGTGAACAGAAAGCCAAAGGAGTGCTTTGATTGGTTTAGATTTGATTGACCTCTCATTCGACTAATAAGAGCCTTGAATTGGGTTTCTAAAACCTTGAAGAACCAATGACTGAAAACCTAGCAAGAAGGACCCGCCTACCAATGACTGCGAATACAACGAGCCAATTGAAGCAGAGAACTTCGACGATTGAAAGCGTGCGTCCCGTGCGTAAAATGTGTTTTGTGTAAGCCGCTGTGTGTAACGGTAGCGTTCGCCAGTGTTTTTTTCTTACTACTGTTCTTATTTGTTTTGAAAAATCGTTCGCCAAAACCACAATCATGGAAGCGCAAAACCGCAATAATGGAATCATGGTTTGACCGGGTCGCGTGACCAGAACCATGAGTCGTAACAAGCGGACCAGCTTCATGTTCGTCTGACAATGAGGAACAGATGTTCGCCAGCGACACTGCTGTTGTGGACAGGTAAGTGTTATAAGCTAAATTATTCTTTATCACTGAAAATAGTAATAAAAATGACTTCTGACCGATCGGTAAATTACAACTGTGTGTCATCGCCACATGACGGACCGCGGTGCACAGACCGGACCGTGCGCCACGCTCCTCTGTAGCGGGGCAGGGGGGAGTTGTTATCCTCTACATTGCAGATATTTTAGTATAATTTTTATTGCACTGTAGGTTATTTTTTCTTGTAAAAATAATTTTTTCTTAAATTCCGGTTCCGCCGGACCGGCGGCGCCACACGAGTCGGCTGCCTGTTGCAACAGCCTTTTTTTAATCTTCCTTCTTCTTTCTACACCTTTCACTCTGTATATATATCACGGACGCACGGATCGCCCCGGGGGTCTCCCGGGTTGGCGGACGGAGCCACGGTTTGCAGCGGGAGACGTTACAGCGGGGAGGAGCTAGTGCTAGCTAGCACTTGGCCGCCGCCCGGTGCTAATGGGAAACTCGACATACCGGGAGCTGTAGCGAAAACGAAGCGGGTGCCGGGCTGGAGTTTAGGCGGCGTGAAAGAAATATAAGACAGAATAATAAAGAGCGATGGCAAGAACCAAGCAGACCGCCCGTAAAATCTACTGGAGGAAGAAGCCCCCCAGGAGACAGCTAGCCACAGGGCTGCTCGGAGAGGCGCTCTGGCCACCGGCAGAGTGAAGAGGCCTCGCCGTCACAGGTCCGTGGCTCTGAGAGAGATCCGTCGCTACCAGAAATCCACGGAGCTGCTCATCCGTAAGCTGCCCGTCCAGCGCCTGGTGAGGGAGATCGCTCAGGACTTCAAGACCGTCCTGCGTTTCCTGAGTTTCGCCGTCATGGCTCTGCAGGAGACCAGCGAGACCCACCTGGTGGTCTCTTCTTCGCTAAGGGGGTCACCATCATGCCCAAAGACTTCCAGCTGGCCCGCTGCATCCGCGGAGAGAGAAAGCTTAGACTTTCTGCTGCACATCCACCAGCCATAATGCTCTGCACTGTGTGTCTATATATATACATTTATAGTAATATGGACATATGTTTACTAGATGTTGTTTTTTCTTGCCTTCTGATTGTTGCTCTGAGTGTTGCTATCCCTATGCTGTTGCAATCCTGGAATTTCCCCATTGTGGGACTAATAAAGGCTTATCTTATCTTATCTTAAAAAAAAAACAACAACACATTTTTAAGTGGCATGCTTCTTTGTGTGTGGGGGGCTTGTTTGTTCATTCATTCATTCATTCATGAATAAATAAACAACCCCCCCCCCCCCCACACACACACACAGCCCTGAGTGTCACCTTTCATTAGAGCCCAAGATCAACCTTCTATATTGAATCATTCAAAAGTTATAGACGTTTTTCCAAACTGTGCCATTTGGCACAATTTGGCACGGTTCAAAAACGCCTGGGAACAACCTGACAAAAAAGCTGTGTAATATATTCATTTTTTGTGGTATTGTTACAAAATTTTGACCTCAGCTGGATAACACTTGGTTCTACATTTCTGTTGCATTTTCCAGCCCGTATCTGACAGCTGTGTGTTATTTGCAAGCATTTGTATCTAAAAAAAACACCCAGGCGAACTTTATTTTCTTCAAGTTCAGTATGTTTAGATGACTGTTACTCAGTGGCAGGAGCACTTAGAGAGATTATGACTGTTTTGTCAAAAAATTCAAAGTGTTTTCTTTTAAATGAAACCAACCCCATGAAGATGCTGCAAAGGGTTGAAGAACAGCTTTTGATTTACTTTGGGTACGTTATTTTTAGGCGTTTTTAGGGAAATTGACCAGAGTGCAAGGGGTTAACAGGTGTGTCGTAGGTGGCTAGGCTTCAGTCCGGTGGATGCTAATGCTTTTTCTTCTTTCAGATTTGATTGGTGGTTGGCAACCAGCTTACAGGTGCATTCTTCTTTTAGTTTTGATTGGCGGTTGGCAACCACCGCCACACACTTTATATATGTCGGTCTGTTTTTCCTCATAACTTTGTGACATTTTCCTTATAGCTTTGTGACGTTTTCCTCATACCTTTGTGACGTAACTCTAAACTACCGGTCCAGACTTTTTAGATTTGATTGGTGGTTGGCAACCAGTTTGCCAGGGAGTAGGACACTGTCCAAGGACGGATAATTTTTTCACACATAAGGAGTTGTTCAGAACATAAGAACTCCTTATACAAAGATATAGAGTGATGATAAGTCAGTGGCAGTAATACACCTGTAAGCTGGTTGCCAACTGCCAATCAAATCCAAAAGAAGAGATGTGTAGAGTGATGATAGAGTGAAGTGATGATATAGGGTTAAGTATGAGGAGACAAAGAAGAGTGATGTCTGAAGATAGAGTTGCGGTCCAATTGGACACAGCAATGATGATAGAAGGACTACAGCTCCTTCTTCTCAGATTTGATTGGCGGTTGGCAACCAGCTTACAGGTGCATTACCGCCACGTACATCACTATTTGGTCAGGAGCTGAAGTCCTTCTATCATCATTGCTGTGTCCAATCGAACCTCAACTCTAATCTTCAGACATCACTCTTCTTCGTCTCCTCATACTTCACTCTAAATCATCACTCTTATCTGGTCAGGAGCTGTAGTCCTTCTATCATTGCTGTGTCCAATCGAACCTCAACTTCAGACATCACTCTTCTTCGTCTCCTCATACTTCACTCTATATCATCACTCTACACATCTTGGCTGTGGCAACTGCCACGGCTCCGAGTACGTATCTTCACTCTATATCTTCTTCTTCTTTTAGATTTGATTGGCGGTTGGCAACCAGCTTAAAGGTGCATTACTGCCACGTACTTCACTCTAAATCATCACTCTATATCACATCATCCCTCTATATATACTGTATATCGACTACAGCTCCTGACCATAGTGATGATACAGAGTGAAGTATGAGGACACAGCAATGATGATAGAAGGACTACAGCTCCTGACCAGATAAGAGTGATGATAAATAGTGAAGTTCGTAGCGGTAATGCACCTGTAAGCTGGTTGCCAACCGCCAATCAAATCTAAAAGAAGAAGAAGATATAGAGTGAAGATACATACTCGGAGCCGTGGCAGTTGCCACAGCCAAGATGTGTAGAGTGATGATATAGAGTGAAGTACGAGGAGACGAAGAAGAGTGATGTCTGAATGCACCTGTAAGCTGGTTGCCAACCGCCAATCAAATCTAAAAGAAGAAGAAATCCAAAAGAAGAAGAAGAAGGGATGTGGTACTGCTTTTCATTGTGCTACGTCAGAGAAGATAGTTTGGTAACATCATTCTAAGTAACGTTAACACCATGTCTAATTATAAAATGTAAATGACGATACTAAGTTGTGCTAACTGGAATCTGCAGCAGACCATCGTTTTTTGTTTTTTTTGGTTTAAATTACTGCTGAGTTTCTTAATTTTGTCTGAAAAAAATTATTAAAGCTGCAAAAGTGCATGATGGTGGGACATACATGCAAAATAAATACATTAAAATGGGTCGGAGCAGCAAGTTGGCTCTTAATGTAATTTATTTGATCTCTAATCACTAGTGCATACCTGTGCATGCCTGTAGAAACCAGGTATAAGCCAGTATTTATGCATGCCCGTAGAATGCAGGTGTAAGCAAGCACGTCACCACTCATTCAGTAATGCCTGCCTTTGATCACTCTTCTTCTTCTTCTTCTTCTTCTCTTGGTCGTCGTCGTCTTCTTTTAGATTTGACTGGCGGTTGGCAACCAGCTTACAAGTGCATTACCACCACATACTTCACTTTCTGTGTGCCTGTTTTTCCTCGTAACTGATGTTTTAGGCGATTGTATCTTTTAGCGAGTCCTATGGTCTATATGATGTCATATAGACATCATGTAGACATCACAACATCCTATGATCTTTTAGCGAGTCCTATGGTCGATATGCCATATAGACATCATAGGAACATCATAGAACATCATGTAGACATCATAGGCGGTCCTATGATCTTTAAGCGAGTCCTATGATCATGCCACACAGATTTCTTGAATTATATATACTAGTGCATACCTGTGCATGCTGGTAGAAACCAAGTATAAGCAAGCATTTCTGCATGTCAGTAGAAAGCAGGTGTAAGCAAGTACATCAGCACTCATTGTGATGCCTGCCTTTGATCTTTGATGGTGTCATAGCGAGTCCAATGATCCTTGATGATGTCATAGTGAGTCCTATGCTTGTGAGTGATGACTGCCTTTGATCTTTGATGATGTCACAGTGAGTACTATGATCTTTGATGATGGCATAGTGAGTCCTACGATTGCGAGCAATGCCTGCATTTAATCTTTAATGTCATAGCCAGTCCTATTACTGTGAGTGATGCCTGCCTTTGATCTTTGATGTCCTATGATTGTGAGTGAGCATGAGTGATGCCTGCCTTTGATCCCACACACACACACACACACAGATTTTCTTGAATCACTCTATACTATGGTGTCTATATGACATCATATAGCCATCAAGTAGAGATCATAGGCGATCCTATGATCTTTTAGCAAGTCCTATGGTCGTGACAGACAGACACAGATCTCCTGAATTATACAGTATATACTAGTACTAGTACATACCCATGCATACCCCGTCCATGTCCGTAGAAACCAAGTATAAGCAAGTATTTCTGCATGCCTGTTGCTGAAGGGTCTCTTCCTGTCTCAGATGGCTGTGTTGTTCACAGTCATGCCTGCGGCGTACTGCTGGAACCTGAGGTGTTTCATGTTCATGGCATCTTTTCTGACATGCAGCAGTTCTCCTCATCCTGTTGCTCTCCATCTGGTGGGTCTTCTTCTTCGTTCAGACCACTGGGTTGAGGGATAGGTGCGTTGTAATTCTGGTTCATGGGCAGGATCATGAAAATAGATCTGAGCAAAAAGTGGCTTTCGACCCTGTTCAGGAAGGCCCGTGCATGCCCGTAGAAACCAAGAAACCGGAACACCCGGAGAAAATCATTGTCGCCCACAACAGACTGCTATGATGATGAGTGTAGACTGCCATTCTTCAAGGTTACACATTTTCACCGTGTCAGCACCTCTTTAAAAACCACATTGCTGAGAAAGCGACAATTTTGCTTAGTTTCTTCATCTTGAGCAACAATACAAAGACTGCTTGATCTGGCAATTCTGCTCGCGGCAACACAGAATTGGCCATGGCTGCAGAAATCTGTTGTGCAGAAAACACGAACGCGCTGTAAAGACTGGCCCTGTGACTTACTCACCTTGCCAATTTTGAGCCATATATCTTTATGACGGCATCGCGAGACCTCATTGGTGTCCTATGATGTCCTATCTTTATGACGGCATTGCGAGTCCTCATAGGGCATTGTATGATGTGCTATGTCTGTATCGTGCTCTATGTGCCGTCATATAGACATTATCTTTGTCACAGCATCGCGAGTCCTATGATGCCTGTCTATATCATGTGATCATATCTTTATGACGGCATCGCGAGTCCTATGATGTCCTATGATGCCTGAGATCATAGGATCATCATAGGACATGAGGCAGAAATCATAGGCCATCCTATGATGTCCTATAAACGTGACACACGCACACACATTTTTACTGATCGCGAGTCCTCATAGTGCCTTGTATGATGTGTTATGTCTATATCATGTGCTCTGTCTATATGCCGTCATATAGACATCATATCTTTATGACGGCATTGCGAGTCCTCATAGAGCGTTGTATGATGTGCTATGTCTACATCATGTGCTCTGTCTATGTGCCGTCATATAGACATCATATCTTTATGACGGCATCGCGAGTCCTATGATGCCTGTCTATATAATGTGCTCTGTCTATGTGCCGTCATATAGACATCGTATCTGTATGACGGCATTGCAAGTCCTATGATGTCCTCTGATGCCTGAGATCATAGGATCATCATAGGACATCCTATAAATGTGACACAGACACAGATTTCTTGAATTTATAGGATAGTGACTAGTGCATACCTGTGCATGCCCGCAGAAACCAAGTATAAGCATTTCTGCATGCCCATAGAAAGCAGGTGTAAGCAAGCACGTCAGCACTCGTTCAGTGATGCTCGTCTTTGATCTTTGATGATGTCATAGTGAGTCCTATGATCTTTGATGATGTCATAGTGAGTCCTATGATGCCTGCATTTGATCTTTGATGTCATAGCTAGTCCTATGATCTTTGATGCTGTCATAGTCAGTCCTATGATCGTCGACATCATAGGAACATCATAGGCGGCCCTATGATCTTTAAGCAAGTCCAATGATCGCTGACATCATAGGACATCATGTAGACATAGGATCATAGGCGGTCCTATGATCTTTCAGCGAGCCTTATGATTGTGACACACTGACACACAGATTTCTTGAATTATATATAGAGTGACTAGTGCATACCTGTGCATGCCCATAGGAAACAAGTTTTAGCATTTCTGCATGCCTGTAGAAAGCAGGTGCAAGCAGGTGTCCGCACTCGTTCAGTGATGCCTGCATTTGATCTTTGATGTCATAGCGAGTCCTATGATCGTGAGTGATGCCTGCGTTTGATCTTTAATATCATAGCAAGTCCTATGATCGTAAGTGATGCCTGCCTTTGATCTTTGATGTCCTATGATCGTGAGTGATGACTGTCTTTGATCTTTGATGTCCTATGATCGTGATGCCTGCCTTTGATCACACACAGATTTTCTTGAATTACTCTATACTATAGTGTGTATATGACATCATATAGACATCATGTAGAGATCATAGGCACGTCATAGGTGATCTTATAATCTTTTATCAAGTCCTATGGTCGTGACAGATTTCTTGAAATATAGTGTGATGTGAAAGTCCTATGATCTTTGATGATGTCACAGCAAGTCCTATGATCTGTGCTGATGCCACAGCAAGTCCTGTGATCGTGATGACTGTGTTTGATCTTTAATGTCATAGCGAGTCCTATGATCGTGAGTGATGGTTGCCTTTGATGTCCTATGATCATGAGTGAGCGTGAGTGATGCCTGTCTTTGACCTTTGATGATGTCATAGCGAGTCCTATGAACACGAGTGGGCGAGTGAGACTCGGCCGCACCTCGGACACAGTCCAAGGACGGACAATTTTTTCACGGTAATGCACCTGTAAGCTGGTTGCCAACCGCCAATCAAATCTGAAAGAAGAAGAGTGGATGCCTGCCTTTGATGATGTCATAGCGAGTCCTATGATCGTGAGTGATGCAGTCCATCCATCCATCCATCTTCTTCCACTTAATCCTTTTCGGGTCGCGGGGTGGCTGGAGACTATTCCCAGCATCTTTGGGTGAGAGCCATGACCGGATAATTTTTTCACACGTAAGGAGTTGCTATGCATATGAACATCCATAGTGAGTCCTATGAGCTTTGATGATGTCATAGTGACTCCTATGATGCCTGCATTTGATCTTTGATGATGTCATAGTGAGTCTGATGATCGTTGAGTGATTGCAGTCCAAGGACGGGTAATTTTTTTCACACATAAGGAGTCGTTCTTCCTTCTTTTGAGATTTGATGGCGGTTGGCAACCAGCTTAACGGTGCATTACCACCACTGTCTTGATTATCATCACTCTATACCTTTGTGTAAGGAGGTCCGAGCAACTCCTATGTGTGAAAACTACTTCTTCTTCATAGGAACATCATAGAACATTTCACACAAGGAGTACGTTATACATAGGAACATCATAAGACATCATACAGACATCATAGGAACATCATAGACGGTCCTATGATCTTCGGTCATGACAGACACACACAGATTTCTTGAATTTAGAGTGATAAGTTGTTCCATTACTCATTATACATAGGAACATCATAGGACATCATGTAGACATCATAGGAACATCACAGGCGGTCCTATGACCTTTTAGCGAATCCCATGATCGTGTCACACTGCCATTTCTTGAATTATACAGTATATAGTCACCACTCACGGTCATAGGACTCGCTATGACATCAAAGATCATAGGAGTCGCTATGACACAATCAAAGATCAAAGGCAGGCATCACTGAACGAGAGCTGACGTGCTTGCTTACACCTCCTTTCTACGGGCATGCATAAATACTTGATAAAATACTTGGTTTCTACGGGCATGTACGGGTATGTACTAGTATAGAATTTTAATAAGTCAAGCATTGATAATGAATAAAGTCATCGCATGTATTTTATTACATTACCTTTTGTGTCTTTGATTTTCAGATCATGACCAATCTGAAATATTTTTACTAAGAAGCAAACAGGTTAAATCAGGCCAGAATGGCAGGCTGCAGGTCTTCTTCTTCTTCTTTTAGATTTGATTGGCAGTTGGTGACCAGCTTACAGGTGCATTACCGCCACCTACTCTATCTTCCTTTATAGTTTCCTTCTTTCTTCTTCTTTCAGATTTGATCGGCAGTTGGCAATCAGCTTACAGGTGCATTACCGCCACATACTTCACTCTATATCATCACTATCTGGTCAAGAGCTGTAGTCCTTACCGCCACGTACTTCACTCAGTAAACATCTCTATGTACCAAAAGTCAGAATTCTTCTCGGTTGGCAACCTCTCCGTCGTCTTCTTCACTCCATATCTTCTTCTTCTTCTAGATTTGATTGGCGGTTGGCAACCAGCCTACTGGTGCATTACCGCCACACACTTTATATATGTCTGTCTTTCTGTGTGTCTTCTTCTTCTTCTTTTAGATTTAATTGGCGGTTGGCAATCAGCTTACAGATGCATTACTGCCATATACTACACTCTATATCATCACTCTATGGTGTGGAAACAACCACTGTCTGTTTTTCTTCATAACTTTGTGACGTGTTCCTCATAGCTTTGTGACGTTGTCCTCATAGCTTTGTGATGTTTTCCTCAGAGCTTTGTGACATTTTCCTCCTAGCTTTGTGACGTTTTCCTCCTAGCTTTGTGATGTTCTTCTTCTTTACTCTTGTATCTGTGTCTCTGTAGTCCGTATCTGCGGCTCATCTCATTATTCTTCTTTCTTCCTTTACACTTGATTGGTGGTTGATCCACCAGCCCATGATGTCTTTGAACTTAAAGATCCCCCACTTAAGTCCTCAACTGCTTCCCAATGTAGCCCATTAAAGCCAAGATATTTTTCTGCTGCTTTCACAATGATTGATTTTTTCTGTTTTCCTGGAAGTCTGCACAGTGCAGTTTATCACATCTACCACAAATAAGACAAAATTATTTTCCTTCAAAACCAGAGTATCTTCCTTAATTCTACTGCATGCACTGCAAGTCTGCACACTTTCCCTATTCGAGTCCACTCCCACTTTTTAGCTGGCACCTTTTTCGCAGCTAAAAAGGTGCCCTTTTGCTGGCTTCACAACCCCGATAAACAGAGCTATGTTCACCACGGCATTTACAGCACTTTAACGTGGCTCCTCTTTCACACTTGCCATATTCATGTTCACCGAAGCATCTGGCACATCACTGTCTACCTTTGCATATCGCTGCTACATGACCAAACGTTTGACATTTGAAACATCTGAGTGGAGGAGGAACGTAAAGTCTGACTTCATAGCTCATGTAGCCAATATACACCTTACTTGGCAGTCTTGTTTAGTCAAATTTTAACATTACTGACAGACCATCACATTTTTCGCGATTTCTATTAGCTTTCAATCTCCGTACCTCTGTCACTTTTGCTCCAGTTAAGTTCCTCATTATTTCATCAGTTGAGACAGCCGTTGAAATGCCCGATATCACTCCTGTCATTGCTTTATTTTTCTTCTTCTTTTAGATTTGATTGGCGGTTGGCAACCAGCTTACAGGTGCATTACCGCCACTGACTTGATTATCATCACTCTATATCTTTGTATAAGGAGTTATGAACAACTCCTTATGTGTGGAAAAAATTATCCATCCTTGGACTGTGTCCTCGGCGGTGTCAATAGCTGTGCCAGCCAGCCAGCCTTTCCTTCCAATACTGAACACTGCACATTTTTTCCCCTCCATCTGAGTGACTCTGATTGCTTCTTCTTGTTGAACACTATCTTTACATGTAACTAATAAGGAACCACTATGAAGAATAAAACTTCTCCAAGTAACTTATTAATTGCATTTGTGAGCTTAATTGGGTTTCACTCACAAAATGAAGCTCCTTCCTGAGTAAGTTTAAAGATTACTTTACACTCTTTGTTTATGCCGGGATTGTTCATCTTCTGATTCATTGGCACTTGAAAATGCTCTTGAATGATTTTCTTTGCGTCTACGTTTGCTTCTTTCAGACTCCACCAACCTCCAAACTTCCTCTTCCCCGCTTCCAAACGCCATTCCTCCTAGTTTAATTTGTGTCTCGGTCGAATCACCTTTTTCTTCAGTAGAGAGTTGCTGCCTTTTCATCACACTCTATATCTTTGCATAAGAAGATCTTATAAGGAGTTTTGAACAATCTTCTTCTTCTTCTTCTTCAGTGAGATTTTCATGTCTACATGATGTCTATAACACTCTATCTGGTCCCACTCTATAGTCTTCAGGTCATCACTCTATATAACACACTATCTCACTTTATATCACTCTTCTTCTAGATCTGATTGTCCACTCTATATCATCACTCTATGGTCTTTATAGTTTCCTTGTGGCATCATCACTCTATATCTTAAGTCATTACTCCAGGACAGGCTGCAGGTCTTCTTCTTCTTCTTTTAGATTTGATTGGCGGTTGGAAACCAGCCTACAGGTGCATTACCGCCACGTACTTCACTCTATATCATTACTCTATCTGGTCAGGAACTGTAGTCCTTCTATCATCACTGCTGTGCCCAATCAAACCTCAACTCTCACTTCAGACATCACTCTTCATCTCCTTGCACTTCACTCTATATCATCACTCTATTTGGTCTGGACCTGCAGCGAACTGATATAGAGTCTATATCATCATTGCTGTGTCCAGTCCAGGCTGCAGGTCTTCTTCTTCTTTAAGATTTGATTGGCAGCTGGCAACCAGCTTACAGGTGCATTACTGCCACTGACTTGATTATCATCACTTTATATCTTTGTATAAGAAGTTCTGAACAACTCCTTATGTGTGAAAAAATTATCCGTCCTTGGACTGTGTCCTCGGCATCGTCGTCAACCATTTATCACTCTATATATCTGCTACATACTCTATATATGTCTCATGTACGTCACTCTACTGTATATCATCACTCTATATATCTTTGTATAAGGAGTTCGAACAACTCCCCGTGTGTGAAAAAATTATCTGTCCTTGGACTATTTCCTCAGAGGCGTTCTGGTTCCTCATACACTTAGTCACGCTATATATCAGGGGTCCCCAAACTTTTTCCTGTGAGGGCCACATAACTTTTGCCTTCTCTGATGGGGGCCGGGGTCAGTTTGTAACAGAAAAAGTGTGACGATCGCAGGGGTGCCTAAAGGTAAACATTTATTGTTTTCCAGAAAGCCACACATAACCAAATATTAATAACCCTTTCCGGGATCTTCACAGGAAAAAAAGTCAGAAAATAAATAATAACACTATTTATGAAATAAATAATAACCAAATAACCCTCTCTGGGTTCTTCACAGAAAAAAAGTCCATGGAACATTAACTTTCTGTTGTGCCGTGCACAATCTTAACAGGTAAAAGTTCAGCTTAGTTGTCAGAGCAGAATCTCTCAGCAGGCTTGTAGACACCACTGTTGAACAGCCTTTTCTTTGCATTGAACAAAAAAATAATCGTTTGTCCACTGCAGGTTAAATACCCTGCATTCTGAATCAATTTTTCTCTTACCTAACCTTTTCGCCATTATTCCGTTTTATTTGACAGGGGTGAGTCTAGGATATTTTTTTTCGGGGGGGGGGGGGGTCCCAGATATGGGCACAGACTGCAGAAGGGTAGAATAGAATGTCACGTTCTATGCGTGTATTAGTCTCGATCGCGTGGCCAGACTGAAAAAAAAAAAATCATAACGCTTACCAGTGTGGAGGCAAAAAATAGTCCACAGCGCGGTAGAAGGGAGAGACAGTCCATTCACGTCAGGTCACCAGTGTGGAGGAAAAAATAAGTGCAGGAGGACACAGCAAGCCGAAGTTTAAAGGTGTTTTATTCCTCCATCACGAGGCTCACCCAGCGCTCTGGCTGCGCACTGTGAGTGAGCCCTGAGCAGTTGTCTAAGAGCGAATTCTAAGTGCGATAGTGAGGCATGTACAGTCAGCTCTTTTATACAGTGATGCACAGAATGCATGGCTGAGCACATGCTCAGCAGGGGAACGAGACGGCGCTCGGCCGGCTTTGGAAGCTCTGTGCGGGAGGAGGTGGAGGCGGTGGGGGTAAGCGTTTCTGGTATTGTTCAGGGGGCCGGGCCAAAAGTGGAGGCGGGCCGTATCCGGCCTGCGGGCCGTAGTTTGGGGACCACTGCTATATATAATTCAAGAAATCTCTGTCACGATGTGACGACGATGGATGTTACAATGTCACGATCATAGGACTCGCTAAAAGATCATAGGATTCGCTACTCATAGGACTCGCAAAAAGATCATAGGACTCGCTAAAAGACAGGTCACGATGTCATGATCATAGGACTCGCTATGAGATCATCCTCGCTAAAAGAAAGATCATGATGTCACGATAATAGGACTCGCTACAAGATCATAGGACTTGTATGACATCATCAAAGATCAAAGGCAAGCATCACAGATCAAAGGCAGACATCACTGAACGAGTGGTGACATCAAAGATCAAAGGAAGGTTTCACCATGGTTACTGTTGCACGATGTCACGATCATAGGATGCGCAAAAAGATCATAGGACTCGCTATGAGAGCAAATGCAGGCTTCACTCGCTATGACATTATCAAAGATCAAAGGCAGGCATCACTCATGATCATCGCACTTGCTATGACATCCAAGATCAACGGCAGGCATCACTCATGATCATAGCACTTGCTATGACATCATCTAAGATCTATTTTTTTTTTCCGGTTCCGCCGGACCGGCGGCGCCACACGAGTTGGCTGCCCGTTGCAACAGCTTTTTTTTTTTATCTTCCTTCTTCTTTCTACACCTTTCACTCTATATATATATCACGGACACACAGATTGCCCCAAAGGTCTCCCGAGTCGGCGGACGGAGCCACTGTTTACAGCAGGAGACCATACAGCAGGGAAGAGCTAGTGCTAGCTAGCACTCAACCGCCACCCGGTGCTAACGGAGAAACTCGACATACCAGGAACTGTAGCGAAAACGACGCGGGTGCCGGGCTGGAGTTTAGGCGGCGTGCAAGAAATATAAGACAGAATAATAAAGAGCGATGGCAAGAACCAAGCAGACCGCCCGTAAATCTACTGGAGAAAAAAGCCCCCCAGGAAGCAGCTAGCCACCAAGGCTGCTCGGAAAAGCGCTCCGGCCACCGGCGGAGTGAAGAAGCCTCACCGTTACAGGCCGTGGCTCTGAGAGAGATCCGTCGCTACCAGAAATTCACGGAGCTGCTCATCCGTAAGCTGCCCATCCAGCGCCTGGTGAGGGAGATCGCTCAGGACTTGAAGACCGACCTGCGCTTCCTGAGCTTTGCCGTCATGGCTCTGCAGGAGGCCAGCGAGGCCTACCTGGTGGGTCTCTTCTTTTCGTGGACACCAACCTGTGCGCCATCCACGCTAAGAGGGTCACCATCATGCCCAAAGACTTCCAGCTGGCCCACCGCATCCGCGGAGAGAGAGCTTAGACTTTCTGCTGCACATTCACCAACCACAATGCTCCGCACTGTGTGTCTATATATATATATATACTGTATATATATATTTATAGTAATATGTACATATGTATACTAGCTGTTCTTGTTTTTGTTTTTTTTCCTTGCCTTCTGATTGTTGCTCTGAGTGTTGCTATCCCTGTGCTTTTGCAATCCTGGAATTTCCCCATTGTGGGACTAATAAAGGCTTATCTTATCTTATCTTATCATAGGACTTGCTATGACATCATCAAAGATCAAAGGCAGGCATCACAGATAGGACTCACTATGAGATCAAAGGCAGGCATCACTCATGATCATAGGACTCGCTATGACATCATCAAAGATCAAAGATAAGATAAGCCTTTATTAGTCCCACAATGGGGAAATTCCAGGATTGCAACAGCACAGGGATAGCAACACTCAGAGCAATAATTAGGAAGATACGGAAGATATAAATGAGAGCAGTGGATATACATACATACATACACATCAATATATAAATATACTGTATATACAAAGTGCGGAGCATTGTAGCAAGTTGGAATAAACAGCATAACCGTCTACTTAGTTATCCTACATAGTATGAATATGTATCCATACCTATTGTCACCCTCCGTAGCTACTGATACTGTCCTAGTTGTATATACTGGAGGGGACCATTGTGTAAGTCTATTGCGTCTTTTGCATTCAGTACTATTAGGTCGTCACGTTTTTTTGCTATCTCTGCGAGCAGCCCTGCTTAGGTTATACAGTCTGACTGCCGTAGGTAGGAAGGACCTGCGAAACCTCTTGGTTGTGCACCTAGGATGATGTAGTCTGCTGCTAAATGAGCTCCTCAGTGCATTCAGTATGTCCTGCATAGGGTGGGACTCGGACTCCAGCAGAGATGACAGTTTAGCCACCATCCTTCTCTCTCCTATCTCCTCCACTGGGTCAGGGCGCTGCCCCAGGACAGAGCTAGCTTTCTTGATCAGTTTGTTCAGTCTCTTCCTATCGGCTGCTGTAATGCCACTGCCCCAGTAGACCACTTCAAAAGTGATGGCTAATGCCACCACCATGTCATAGAATGTCTTCAGCAGCGCCCCTTGTACACCAAAAGACCTGAGTCTCCTCAGTAGGAACAGCCTGCGCTGTCCCTTCTTGTAGAGTGCGTCGGTATTGTGTGACCAGTCTAGTTTATTGTTCAGATGAACACCCAGGTACTTGTAGGATGTCACCATCTCGATGTCTGTTCCCTGTATGTTTACTGGTGCTGTGAGGGGTTGTCCTTGCCTGCGGCAGTCCACCACCAGCTCCTTAGTTTTCCTCGCGTTGATCTGGAGGCAGTTCCTATGGCACCAGTCCACGAAGTCCTGGATAAGTCCTCTGTACTCAGCTTCATCTCCATTGGAGATGAGGCCGACGATTGCAGAGTCGTCAGAGAACTTCTGTAGATGGCAGTGTGTTGTGTTGTGTGAGAAGTCTGCAGTATAAAGGGTAAACAGGAAGGGAGCCAAAACCGTTCCCTGGGGGGCCCCCGTGCTACCGATGATCGTGTCGGACACACAGTCCCGGGTTCTCATAAACTGTGGCCGGTTAGTGAGGTAGTCCAGGATCCATGATGACAGGTGCTGGTCCACCCCTGCGCACAGCAGTTTGTCCTTCAGGATCATCGGTTGGATGGTGTTGAAAGCACCGGGGAAGTCAAAGAACATGATCCTCACTGCATTCCCGGGCTTCTCCAGGTGGGACAGAGAACGGTGACGGAGGAAGATCACTGCATCCTCCACCCCAATGCCATGCTGGTAGGCGAACTGGAGTGGATCCATTGCTGGTCCCACCAGGGGGCGGAGGTGAGCAAGGAGCAGTCTCTCCAGGGTCTTCATCATGTGGGACGTCAGGGCCACTGGTCTGTAGCTGTTCAGGTCTTTGGGGCGGGAGGTCTTTGGTACAGGTACCACACAAGATGTTTTCCACAACTGTGGTACCCTCCCCAGCTTCAGGCTCAGGTTGAAGATGAGCTCCACAATCCCACACAGCTGATCTGTACAGGACTTGAGGAGCAGGCCTCACTCACGATCATAGGACTCGCCATGACAACATCAAAGATCAGAAGCAGGCATCACTCATGATCATAGCACTCGCTATGACATCATCAAAGATCAAAGGCAGGCATCACAGATCAAAGGCAGGCATCACTGAATGAGTGGTGACGTCAAAGATAAAAGGCAGGTTTCACCATGGTTACTGTTGCCATGGTAACAGTAACTTTCTACGGGCATGCAGAAATGCTTCCTTACACTTGCTTTCTATGGGCATGCACAGGTATGCACTAGTTTTCACTGATTTAAACTAACAGCTAATTTATATCTGTAGGTGACAGCCATGGGTATTTTTCTCATTTTTAGACATTTTCTTTGTTTTTTTGCTTTTCTCCTCTGGCTCAGGAAATATTTACCCCATTCATATACAGTGGTGTGAAAAAGTGTTTGCTCCCTTCCTGATTTCTCATTATTTTTTGGATGTCTGTCACACTTAAATGTTTCAGATCATCAAACAAATTTAAATATTAGACACAGATAACATAAGTAAACACAAAATACAGTTTTTAAATGAAGGTGTTTATTATTAAGGGTATAAAAAAAATCCAAACCTACATGGCCCTTTGTGAAAAAGTGCCTGAAAGACAATAAGAACAACATACTCGGTATGCCTGCTTGCACCTTTATTGCCTACCACAAGGTCACCGGAGAACCCCAGAAAAAAAACATATCCGCTCCCCCACCTTCTGCTCGCTTTCACAATAAAAGCCCTGCGGATAACAGTACAACAGATAAATGACAGTTATATACAATATATTGTATCTGAAACTTAACAATCTCCCTGTCCTTTTTTTTTTAAATCAGTATATTCAAACCCATTAAGTTCAACATAAACATATACACATGTGCTCAAATAAACCCTGAGCTTGAAGACAGAACATAACTGTTAAACAAAGCTTAAATATGAATAGAACTGTATGTTCTCAAGTTTTCATTTTTTTAGTAATACTCTGACCCCCTATTAACCAACAGTCCATTGCCCTTCACTCAGCGCCTTGAGCAACTGGTGAGCTGATGCACCCCTTTTTGTGAGGCAGTCTGTGAGTTGTTCTTTTGTGCCCTGCCACAGTATTTGTTCAACTTTCTGCATCTGAATAAGCTCTTTGATGCTACTAATCTCCAAACGAAGTCTTTTCTCAGAAACTGACTTTGTGGATTTTAGTGCATCAGTGGATTTTAGTGCATCAGTTAGTGAATGGTTGTCTGTTACACAGATTATTGGAGGGGCATGTTCAGTGTCTCCTGCGGTCAACTCAGAAAACTGTGTAGCTAGAAAAAGTCCATTGTCAACTCCCTCAGACATAGCCAGGATTTCACCAGCTAGTGTACTTCTCACTACCCTTTTTACTCTCTTTGATTGCCAAGAAAGAGGTGAAAACTTTCCCTTTTCTCCCACGAGAACAATGAAATGTCCTCCTTGAGTGTCTTCATCAGACAGGTTTCCAAATGAGGCATCACTAAACACAGTTATTTTTAGTGCACTGTCTTGTCCCAAATGTGAAAAGTTTAACCCAACCTTCTTTGACTTTATCTTCCACACTATTCTGTTTGCTTCATGGATCGTGTGTACAGTTGCATCTTTCAGTGTTGATGCTAGGTTACTAGCATCAAACATCACATCTGGTCTACTCTGCCTGGCAACCCAGAGAATCTGACCAATCTTTGATCTGAGTTGATCTTTTTCCTCCTCACAGAGAGGCGAATCTTGCTGTGCTGCTCGCGATGGGTCAATGTGTATGGGCTGCATGTGCTGAACGTACTGAATTTCTCCTGGTGCATTTGTACCTTTCCATCAAGCGTCACAAAGTCTACTCCCACATAAGAAAAGTGTTTGTGTGCCTCACGCCCAACCTGAAAAATAGATTTCAGGTGAGGTATGACTGTTGTGGCGAATTTTTGTGTGCCTCCCCATATGAAATCATCTACATGACAGGCGAGCACCCCAGACACGGTGCAGTCTTGATCTAACCAATAGAAAACAGCCGGATCGACCTTTGACATTTGTCCACCTGCTTTCAGCACCATCTCTTTGACTCTGTTGTACCAGTATAATGATGCATCTGCTAAGCCATATACACACTTTTTGAACTTCCATAATATTCCATTACAGTTGGCTTCAGGAGGTGGTCTAATGTAAATGTAACCTGATATCTCCATTCCCTGAAGAAATGCTGATTTTATGTCTGTAGAATGAAGTGACCATTGTTTTTGACAAATAACTGCTGTCAGTAGTCATAAGGACTCTGAAGCACAGGTGGGTGAGTCCTTTTGCAGCTCAGACATCTCCATCTCCTCAAAACCTCTTGCCACCAGACGAGCTTTTGGCACTAATCCTGAGACCGTTTCTTTGAGAGTACACACCCACCTTGTTGAAATACACTTTTGTCCCTCATCCTTCATTTCTACAAACACACTGTTATCTCTCCAGCATTTTATTTCTTCTTGTTTGGCTTTATCAAATGATAAATCATTAGCCACAAACACATCTTCATTAGTGTTAACATCAGTGACAGCAGGTTCAATCTCAAGACTCTGTACCTGTGTTAGATCAACAGATTTTGTGTTACCATCTAGACAATCAGGCTCCATAAAAAGCAAGTTATACCAATTTTTATATTTCCCTGTTGCTTTACCTGCACGCCCCAAAACTTTGGCTGTGTGTTTAACCCCACTGTCTTTGTCTATGTATTTCAGGACCTGCCCTGTTTTCAAACAAACACCAGATGTTTCAACTGTGTTTGTTTCTCTGTTAGGCATTTCTGGCTGTGTTTCATGAATCCCTCTGTCACCATTCGTGGAAAGTGAAGTCTCACTCTGAACTCCAATAGCTTCTTCGGTGCGATGGGGCTGAAGCATGTTTTCTTGAACCTCCATTTCGTTTTCTGTGTTCTCCATGTTTTCAGCAGTTCCTGTCATTCCTTGTTTTTCACCAATGTCCGTTTTGTTTTCTGGATTTCCATTTGTTGTCTGATGTTCACCACTTTTAGGATTCACTTTTCTCAGTCTGAGATGATGCACTCTTATGCAGGTTCCTCCGTGTCGAACAAACACCACTGCACCATCCTGGCCAATAACAACTGCTGGCCCTTCCCACTCTGGACAGTCCACTCTTTTATAGTAGACTTTATCACCCACTTCATATGTTTCATCTGTGTGACGGATTTGTTTGCGTAGTGCTCTCCGTATTCTTTCAGAACATTCTGCTTCTGTGAAAGCTCTTCTTGCAGCGTGCAAAGCAGAGATGTGTTTTGCAACCCATTCACTCTTTGTAGTGCCCTCTAAGGCTGGGAGTTTATCGTTTAACACAGAGGGCAGGTTGGGATTCTGTCCAAACACCAGTTGATATGGGCTGTATCCATGAACATTGTGCATAGTGTTTTTTGCCATGAGTGCCCAGTCTAGAGCAGTGTTCCAGTCACAGCAGTTACTGGCTTTTGTTTTCATTATGATCTCTGTGAGTGTTTGATTATGTCTCTCTAGAAGTCCATTGCTCCACGGGCTGTAGGCAGCTGTTGTCTTAACTTCTATATTGAAATTCTCTGCAATATCTCTCACCTCATCATTACTGAACTCTCCTCCATTGTCACGAAACAGTTTCTGTGGTGGTCCATGTACACTTACCCACACATGAATGAAGTGCTTCACTATTTCTGAGGCCTTTTTTGTAGTGAGAATGCTGCCAATAATGTGAAGATACCACAGGCCTGGCTTCAGTTCATGTAGATCAACTGCTACAGTTTCATTATATTGAGATGCTAGTGGCAATCCAACTGCAGGCCTTGGTTTGGTCTTACTGTACCTTTGGCAAATGTCACATTCACTGATGATTTTTTGCAGGATCATGTTGCATTCTGTGTCTTTATTTCCAGAGCTATCGAGCAGCTTCTGCAATTTGTCAGCAGAAGCATGGCCAAACTGTTTGTGAAGTTTCACCAGGATTTTGTGTTTTTCAGCCACGTTCAAATTGTCCGTAACTGTCAGGATCTCCTCATCCCATTGCTCTCGATTCTCATCTCCATTTTCAAGTTTTGTGACATCATCAGTTGTCAAAATCCGATCATCACTCTGACTGTGTCTGTTGTTTCTGTCCATAATGTTCACACAGTAATGACCGGAGCTGGTAAAGTCAAGTTTCACTGGTCGCTGAAATATAATTGCACTGTCATTTTCCATGTCCAACACAGTTCCTGCTCTTTTCAAGGATGTTTTGCTCATAAGAAGTGGGATTTTTACAGGAACAACCTCAGTTTCAATACTACATCTTGTCTGTCCAATCTTTGCAGGTATTTTCAACCTTTTTGTGGAATGAATCACTTTTCCATCACCAAATTTAAATGGTTTGTTACTCTGCTTCTCCGTTTTTCTCATATTATTTATCTCACTCAGACCCAGCCTTGTCATATAGTTATCGAGCCATTCTTGTCCACACACAGTCCGAGTGCATGCGGTGTCGATTATTGCAGAATCAAAACATTCAGTCATAAAGATTTCAGCTTCATTGGGTGACTCTTTAGTAAAAAGGGTAAAGTTACACTCCTCTGTGTTACCTACTTCACCCGCTTCTATAAGTTTGACTTGTTCACTTCTATGTGGACAGTCTTTAGCCCAGTGAAATGTACTTTGGCAGATGGCACATCTTGATCTCCGGCCATATCTGTCCAGGGGGTTGGTGCCTCCTTGTGGTGTTTTTTGTTTACTATTCCAGGAGGAAGACTTTCTTGTTTGCCGGTTTTGTTCTGTGATATAGGCCATCTCCTGATTAATGCCCGTGGTTAAAACAGATGAATTTTCACCAAATATTCACTTGAGTGCTGATTTCATCGAGGCAAAAGTTAAGTCTGTACACGCAGTCAAGGCGAGCTGCTGATCTTTAACATCCAGGCATGCAGTGTCTAACAACTTAAATGCTAGCACAGCATCGGGAAGCTCCATCTTATATTTACGCATGCGGGAGTAGCGCTGCTCAAAGTCTATTATATAGTCTGCCATAGACACACCGCTGTCTTTCTTTATCCGGTCAAAATTGGAGTAGGCCTCATAAACTCGATCTTTTTCTTCTTTCAAGAATAAGTTATCAAGATTCAAAAGCAAAGTGTCCATACCAGTGTCTCCATTCAGATCATCTATTGGTATCTCCATCGCCACTTCCCGCGCTCTTCCCGATAGCGCCAAAGCCACAGCGAGTGCTTGCTTCTTTTTTTCCAGCTCCGTTACTTGGGTCCAAATCGTGACTTCATTTTTTCAACTTTCACAGGGCTTCCCCTCATCAAACGTTGGTGGGACTCTATAGTTGGTAACCATCCTCTGCTACCATTGAAAGACGATAAGAACAACACACTCGTTATGCCTGTTTGCACCTTATTGCCGACCACAAAGTCACCGGAGAACTCCTGAAAAAAAAAACATATCCGCTACCCCACCTTCTGCTCGCTTTCACAAGCCCTGCAGATAACAGTACAACAAACATTTGATAAATGAGAGTTATATACAATATATTGTATCTGAAATTTAACAGTGACCCCCCCCCCCCATTAAAACATAAATTAACTGTGATTTATCACATCTTTGGAAAGCTGAGTTCAATTTCTCTAGCCACACCCAGGCCTGATTACTGCCACCTGTTCTCAATCAAGAAATCACTTAAAGAGGACCTGCCTGACAAAGTGAAGTAGACAGGACTACAGCTCCTGACCAGATAAGAGTGATGATATGGAGTGAAGTACGTGGCGGTAATGCACCTGTAAGCTGGTTGCCAACCACCAATCAAATCTAAAAGAAGAAGAAGTGAAGTAGACCAAAAGATCCTCAAAAGCTAGAAATCATTAAATTAAATTAAAATCACCCTTTATTGCCATTCAATCCATACAGCCAATCATGTACAGTAGAATGAAATTGTGTTTCTCTTATCTACAGTGTTAATCACACACACACACACCCATATATAGAATCAGAGGGGTCACTACTATGCAAGGCGCCGCCACAGATTTCCCTCCTCCATTCCATTATTGCTGAGCACCAAGCTGGACGGCAGGAAGTTCCGCTTTTATATGGTCTTCGGCATGACCCGGCCGGGATTTGAACCCCTGCCTCCCAGGTGTGGGGCGGATGCTCTACCAACTGAGCCACCACTCCATTTTTTTTTTAAATTAGCCTTAACATTTTATTGAAATTACAACAATACTAATAAGTGACAGTAGGTTTAACAAATATCGTGCAAGTGTTGGTGGAAACTTGGCAAAAAAATCCACAGATAATAATGACATTGATTTTATAGAAAGAAATCTTAGTTCAATCTTTATTAAAACTTAAGAACAATAAAATAAAGAAATTGTTAATAAATGTTAAAACAAATCATGCTGCAATCCAAAGAAATTCTGGAATAAATGTGAAACAAAGTAACTATCAGTCTGGAAAAAAAATATAAAGCCATTTCTAAAGCTTTGGGACTCCAGCAAACCAGTGAGAGCCATCATCTACAAATGGCGAAAACATGGAACAGTGGTGAACCTTCCCAGGAGTGGCCGGCTGACCAAAATTACCCCAAAAGCGCAGCAACGACTCATCCAAGAAATCACAAAAGACCCCACAACAACATCCAAAGAACTGCAGGCCTCACTTGCCTCAGTTAAGGTCAGTGTTCATGACTCCACCATAAGAAAGAAACTGGGCAAAAATGGCCTGCAAGGCAGAGTTCCAAGATGAAAACCACTGCTGAGCAAAAACAACATAAAAGCTTCTCTCAGTTTTGTCAGAAAACATCTTGATGAGCCCCAAGACTTTTGGAAAAATACTCTGTGGACTGACGAGACAAAAGTTGAACTTTTTGGAAGGTGTGTCCCATTACATCTGGCGTAAAAGTAACACAGCATTTCAGAAAAGGAACATCATACCAACAGTAAAATATGGTGGTGGTAGTGTGACAGTCTGGGGCTGTTTTGCTGCTTCAGGACCTGGAAGACTTGCTGTGGTAAATGGAACCATGAATTCTGCTGTCTACCAAAAAATCCTGAAGGAGAATGTCCAGCCATCTGTTCATGACCTCAAGCTGAAGCGCACTTGGGTTCTGCAGCAGGACAATGATCCAAAACACATCAGCAAGTCCACCTCTGAATGGATTAAGAAAAAACAAAATGAAGACTTTGGAGAGGCCTAGTCAAAGTCCTGACCTGAATCCGATTGAGATGCTGTGGGATGACCTTAAAAAGGCAGTTCATGTTTGAAAACCCTCCAATGTGGCTGAATTACAACAATTCTGCAAAGGTGAGTGGGCCAAAATTCCTCCGCAGTGCTGTAAAAGACTCATTGCCAGTTATCGCAAACGCTTGATTGCAGTTGTTGCTGCTAAGGGTGGCCCAACCAGTTATTAGATTTAGGGGGGCAATCACTTTTTCACACAGGGCCATGTAGGTTTGGATTTTTTCCCCTTAATAATAAACACCTTCATTTAAAAACTGCATTTTGTGTTTACTTTTGTTATGTTTGTCTAATATTTAAATTTGTTGGATGATATGAAACATTTAAGTGTGACAAACATACAAAAAATGAGAAATCAGGAAGGGGGCAAACTTTTCCACACCACTGTATGACAGACGAAAAACCTGAAATTTATGAAAATCAAGTCTCAAATGCACATTAAAAAACTTTTATAACACCGCAAAATTATGAGGGAAAACGGTACATGTAAAAAAAAAAATAATAAAAAATTGTCCTTTTTATGTGATTAAACTGTAGAATTTAAAGAAAATGCATATCGTGATAAATATCATTATCATGATACAAGATGTCTTATATTGTAATATGATTTTTTTTGTCATATCACACAGCCCTACTTCCACCCAGAGCCTGTATCAACTCCTTCCTGAACTCTGTACAACATTCTTTCTTCTGTAACTTCCCCCACTTAATCTTTGGCTCTGCCTCAACTGTTTTCCTCTTCTTGCTGTCCAAAGTCATCCTACAGACTACCATCTGATGCTGTCTAGCTACATTCTCCCCTGCCACCACCTTGCAGTCTCTATCGCTTTCAGATTTCTCCTTTGTAGACCACCTGTGTGCATCTTCCTCCACTCTTGTAAGTCACCCTATGTTCCTCTCTCTTGAAGTATGTGTTCACCACAGCCATTTCCATCCTTTTAGCAAAATCCACAACCATCTGTCCTTCCACATTTCTCTCCTTAAGACCATACCCACCCAGGACCTCCTCGTCTCCTCTGTTCCCTTCACCTCCATGTCCATTAAAGTCTGCTCCAATCACCTCTCTCTCCCCCATGGGAACACTCTCGACCACTTCATCCAACTTACTCCAGAATTCCTCTTTCTCTTTAGTTAGTTAGTTAGTTAGATAGTTTATTTCGAACACAAAAAAATATAACAAAAAACAAGCAAATAGCAAATACAATAAAGTTACAGTATACACTGTTCGAAAGGGAGAAGGAAGAAGTGAACACTTATTAATTCCAACTCCTCTTTTCCATCGATACACCCATGTGAATTTTATACAAATTACTACCTTTAATACCCCAAGTAAACAATTTACTGTATTTTTTACAGATCAACATTAACACCTGTCCATTCTAACATACAATGAAGTCTATATTTCAAAACCAGTCTCAAACGACACAGATACACACAGTGCTGTCCCACCCACCATTCCATAGTGTCCCATAATGTCCCAGAGTGAACATAATGAATCGTACATATAAATTCTACCCTTCTAACATATATCCTTTCAACAAATGGTGCTTATACCTCTTTTTAAATTGATTTCTGTTTGTACATAGTTTCAGTTCCGGCTCCAGGCTGTTCCACAAATCCACCCCACAGACAGATATGCACATACTTTTCTTGGTTGTACGTATCTTGGGTTTTGTGAAGTTTAAGTCTCCTCTCAAATTATGATCATTGTCTCTTTTTTTAAAATATTTTTTGTATATTAGTTGGGAGTTGATTGTTAATTGCCCTGTACATTACTTGTGCTGTCTTAAATTTAACTAAATCGATGAACTTTATGACATGTGACTTCAAGAACAACGAATTGGTATGGTCTCTATATCCTGCATTGTTTATTATCCTTATAGCTCTTTTTTGTAATGTGCATATTGCTTGTAGGTTGGTCTTGTAGGTGTTTCCCCAGACTTCTACACAGTAGTTAAGATAAGGTAAAAACACTGAATTGTACAATAAGACCAATGATTTATAGTCCACGATGTGTCTTGTCTTCCCCAGTATGCCTATACATTTAGCTAATTTAGCCCTGTGACTGATGTGAGGTTTCCAGCAGATTTTACTGTCTAGCGTCACCCCCAGAAACTTATTTTCCTGTACTGTTTGTATTCTGGTATCATCTATCGTTATCATTATTTCATGATTTATTTTATAATTTCCAAACAACATAATCTTTGTTTTTTTTAGATTTAGAGATAATTTATTTTTGTTGAACCACCGCGTTAATTTTTCCATTTCAGTTGTGACCACCTCTAAAACCTGCTGCAAATTCTCACCAGTGCAAAGGATATTTGTGTCATCCGCAAACAAAATAAATTTCAGAATTTTTGATACTTGGCATATGTCATTTATATACAAGATAAAGAGTTTGGGTCCCAAAACTGACCCCTGGGGCACACCACAAGTGATGTCCACGCAGGGTGATTTGTGCTCTCCAATTTGTACAAATTGTTGTCTGTTACTTAAATAACTTTCCACCCAACTCAGTCCTACCCCTCTTATCCCATACCTTTCCAGTTTCCTTAGAAGTATTCTGTGGTCAATGGTGTCAAAAGCTTTCTTTAAGTCTATAAATACTCCTACAGCAACCTTTTTTTTGTCTATACAACTAGTAATTTCTTCTATAAGTTCGATCAGTGCCAAAGATGTAGATTTATCTGCTCTAAAACCATACTGGCTATCTGTAAGGAGGTTGTGTTTTTCAATGCAATCATCCAGTCTCTTAGTGAATATTTTTTTCAAGTATTTTGGAGAATTGTGAGAGTAAAGAGACTGGCCTGTAATTTGTGAAACAATGACTGTCTCCTGTTTTGTATAGAGGTATTACTTTTGCTATTTTCATTTTGTCTGGAAATGTACCAGTTTGAAATGACAGGTTACAGATGTGGGTGAGTGGCTTAACAATTCCCTCAATTACTTTTTTCACTATTGTCATGTCAATTTCATTCCAGTCCGTTGATTTTTTGTTCTTAAATTTACTCACAGTCTCGATAATTTCCTTTTCAGTAACTGCACCCAAAAAGATTGTGTTTGGGTTTCTATCCTCTATTTCATTCACAGACCCACTGTGGTTTGTTTCTGGAGTCACTATTGATTTTGCTAATTCAGGACCAACGTTTACAAAAAATTTATTGAAACCACTGACCACATCTTCCATATTATTAATCAAACTGTCGTTTTCGATAAAATATTCTGGATAATTTGCATACTTAGGACGATTACTAATAATCCCCTTGAGTACTTGCCATATTCCTCTTATGTTATTTTTGTTATCCTCTAGTATTCTGTTGTAATATTCTTTCTTACAGGTCCTCATTATAGTGGTAAGCTTATTTTTATATCTTTTATATTTGATCTCAGCTTCCACTGTTCTGCATTTAATGAATTGTTTATATAATGTATTCTTCTTTTTACATGCATTTATTAACCCCTTGGTGATCCAAGGAATATTTTTTTGTTGTTGTCTGTCACTGTATTGTTTTATAGGACAGTATTTATTGTACAATGATTGAAATATTTGTAAAAATTTATCATATGCTCCATTTATGTCATTTTCATCATAAACTATCTTCCAATCTTGTATTAATAATTCCTTTGTCAGTAAATACATTGATTCTTCGGTTCTTATTCTTTTATATTTAATATTTTTGGTATACTTTTTCTTCCTATAATCACATTGATAGACAACAAAAATCGGCAGGTGGTCGCTGATATCATTCAATAAAAGCCCACTCCTGATATTATTTTCCATAATGTTTGTGAATATGTTATCTATTAGTGTGGCACTGTGCGACGTGATTCTGCTAGGTCCTGTAATTGTTGGATGTAAGCCCATACTGTACATTGTGTTGATAAATTCTTCTGTCAAACTATGTTTTTTTTTTTTTTTTTTTTTTTTTTTTTTTTTTTTTTTTTTTCCTCATCTCAAACAATTTATTGAAACAAAAGCCAACAACAGTGGTGGGTATACCACAACAAAAAATGAATGTCAATAACTTGTCATGTGCCCTTGATCATCATTTACAGCTTGACGTCTCATGCTGTTCACAAGTTGACTTATTGTTTGCTGAAGCATGGCATTCCACTCTTCTTGAAGGGCGGCCCCCAGGTCATTGAGGCTGTGGGGTGCAAGGTTATGAGCCTCTACATGGTGACTCAGCTGATCCCATAGGTTTTCTATGGGATTCAAGTCTGGAGAAAGTGCAGGCTACGCCATCTGAGGTACCCCAGCCTCCAGCAGCCATTCTCTAATGATGCGACCTCGATGAGCTGGAGCATTGTCATTCATGAAGATGAAATTAGGCCTGTATTGTTCATGCAGGGGCACAATGACTGGATTAATGATGTTATTCAGGTAGTATCGGCTTATCACTGCACCATCCACAAGGTGTAGGGCAGTTCTCTATTAACTAGACACACCTGCCCAGACTAACACCACCACCGCCAAAGGCTCGTCTGGTGACAACAGTGGCTGATGCATAGCACACTCCTTGACATCTCCAACATCACTGACGGTCATCATTTCTGCTCAACATGAATTGACTTTCAGAGAACAGCACTGAGGCCCACTGGTCCCTTGTTCAGCATAAATGCTCGCTGGCCCATGCAAGACGATGGCATGTGCCTGGTGGTGTGGTCAGGTACCCTTGTACGTCGTCTAGCATGCAGACCACACTGATGTACAGTCATGTGAAAAAATTAGGACACCCCATTAAATATTCAGTGCTTTATCGCCCCTGACAGACTGCTATGATGATGATCAATAAATGTTTACATATCTATGTCTACCCTTGTTTTTGTTTTTATTTGCATTTTTTTTTTTTTTTATTTAAGTTTTTGTAAAGGGTATACAGGTCGTTACAGCAATGCAGTGTTTACATTTTCATCACATGTTCCCTTATTTTCTGATATCTGACAACATTGGAAGATTAATTCTTACAACACCCCTTATTTTTTTTTTTTTTTAAAGTGAAAGAAAAAGTGAAATTAAAGAGAAAAAAAAACAAAACAAAAAACAAAAAAAAACCAAACAAACCAGTAAAAAACAAACAAAAAGAAAAAGTAAGTAAATAAAGATAAAAGAGCATCTGAGTAGCATTGGAACAAAGAGCAGAACCATTATTGAAATGGTATTTGTCAAAGATTAGATCTAATGGAAGACACATATGCGGTCCAGGGATGCCAAAAGTTCATGAACCCATCCATGTCCTGTCTCAGTGCGAATGTCAACTTTTCCATCGAGTAAATGTCTTGGATCACGTTAGTCCAATCTTCAGGTGTAGGACAGTCCTTCAACATCCATTTTTTAGTTAGAGCTTTTTTGCTTGCCAATATTAAAACATTGAATAAGTATTTTTCTCCTCGTCTTTCCAGTGAGTCCGGTAGTAAACCCAAATACAAAGTTACAAAAGAAAAGGGAACTGTAATTTTGAATATTTTCCCCAATATTGTCTGTACATTGGTCCAATATTGGTGGATAACTGGGCATGACCAAAACACATGAAAATGATTTGCAGTCTTTTCACCACACAAGCGCCAACAGTTCAATCCCTTATGGGTAAATTTGATTTGTGCAGGTGTTCTGAAAAATCTTGCCAAGTTTTTCCATCCAAATTCTCTCCACTGCAGGGATGAGGTACTTTTCCATTGCTGTTTATTTAGCTTTTCCCATATTTCCAGATGTAAAGTGAAATTCCCCTCTTTTTCCCATCTCTCTTTTATATAAGATGTGTTGTCTCCTTTTAAGTCTTGAAGACCGTGGTATATTTTAGAAATGTATCTGATCCCTGGGATCCCTTTATATGCCATTAAGAAGACCTTCAGAACACCTGACTGGGCCCTTTCCAAAACCTCCTTTTTAAGTATATTGTTTATGTGGTGTCTAAGCTGGAAGAACCTGTAAAGGTCTTGATTTATTAGGCCTTGTTTTTTCAAATCTTCAAAACTTCTTAAGATTTGCCCTTTAAAAAAATCGTAATATTTTATCAGCCCCTTCTCCTTCCACTTTTTAAATCTGGTGTCTGTTTTATTAGGAGTAAAGTCCTGATCATAGGCGATCCATTGCAGAAGTCGATAGGGCTCTTTAGTTTGATTCTCTCTGACTATCTTAAACCAAATTTTTAGCGGGGTCTCTATCCACGGGTTAGTGTTATTCAAAAGCTTAGGTAAGACATTGTTCCCTATTATCGCCTGTAGGGGGATGTCACTTGTTATTTGGCATTCGATCTCCTTCCATTGTGCAGAGTAGACTGGGTTACATATCTCTACTAAAGTTTTAATTTGTGCGGCTTTAAAGTAGTCCCTGATATTTGGCAGCGCGAGCCCACCTTTGTCTTTGTTTAGCTGTAGGGTTCTATATCTGATTCTAGGTCTCTTGCCCTGCCATATGAATCTTGAGATCCTTCTGTCCAGCTCCTGCCATGTTTTTTTGGGAGGTTCTACCGGTATTGTTTGGAAAAGGTATAGAAGACGTGGAAGTATATTCATTTTGACTGCTTCAATTCTTTGTGCAATACCCAAGAATGGTATCATATTCCATCTTGCTAGGTCAGATTTTATTTTTGTCACCAGTGGATCATAGTTTAGTGATATAATTTTGTTGAGTTGTTTCGGGATATTGACCCCCAGATATTTCATAGATTCCGACTCCCAGTTAGTTTTGAGTTTGCTTAGTGAATAATGATTTGGGTCATAGTTGAATGTTAAAACTTGGGTTTTATGCATATTTAATTTGTACCCCGATAAATCTCCATACTCTGAAAAAACTGAGGTTAGTTCTGGTAAAGAAGTGTCCGGCTGCCCTAGGTATATTAAAATGTCATCAGCAAAGAGTGCTATTTTATGTTCCTTCTGACCAAGTGTAATACCTTGAATTTTTTGGTTTTGTCTTATCCATTGGCTCAGAGGTTCTATGAAGATTGCAAAGAGCAGTGGAGACAGGGGGCAGCCCTGACGACATCCTCTTTCCAGTTCAAAAGATGATGATAAATTACCGTTAATCCTTATTTTAGCTGTTGGTTTTTTATATAATGCCTGTATAGTTCTAATGAAGTTGTTATGAAAATTGAAACTGGATAAGATTCTGTATAGAAAAGACCAGTCAACCGAATCGAATGCTTTTTCAGCATCTAATCCTAATATGACTGCATTTAAGTTATATTTTTTTATATGATGAATTATGTGTAAAGTGCGTCGAATGTTGTCTTGTGTCTGTCTTTGTCTTATAAAACCTGTTTGGTCTAAATGAATTAGGTCTGTCAGTATATTCTCTAACCTTTTGGCAAGGATAATGGTAAAAAGCTTATAGTCCTGATTTAGTACACTGATTGGTCTGTAGTTGGAGCACTCTAGTTTATCCTTTTCAGGTTTAGGTATAACTGCAATGACCCCTTCTCTCCAGGAGGGGGGGATTTCCCCTGTGTGGAGGACATAATTAAATGTTTTCAGGAGGAGAGGAGATAGTTGCTGTTTAAAGGTTTTGTACCACTCTGCTGTATAGCCATCAGCTCCTGGGGATTTGTTAGCTTTAAGTTTCATAATTGCTTTTTCCAATTCTTTAGAATGTATTTCTGACAGTAGTGTTTTATTTTGTGACTCCGTAAGTTGGGGAAGGTTTAATGTGTTTAGGAATGCCTCGGATGCGTTTTTATGTTTTTTGTGGGAGTATAAGTTCTTATAGTAATTCTCGAAGTTTTTAAGAATATCCTGAATTCTGAATTTTATTTCCTTTGATACTGGGTCTCTGATTTTGTAGATTGCTCTTTCTGTTTGATGTTTCCTCAATTTATAGGCTAGCAATTTTGCCGATTTACTGCCTGCTTCATAGTATTTTTGTTTCAGAAATGTAAGTTTCTTCTGGATTTCTATTGTGTAGATCTCATTTATTTGGTTTTTAATTTCCTTAATCTTGAGCGAGTCAGTAGAATGAGTGTTGCCTTTGTGTTCTTTTTCTAGGTTCCTAAGTTCTGACTCTAATGTGGATAGTTTTTCTTGTCTTAGTTTCTTTTGGGTTGCCAGTTTTGCAATAATCTTTCCTCTTATTACAGCTTTACATGCATCCCACAGTATTAAAGGGGATACTTCTCCATTATCGTTATCTTCCAAATATCTGAGAATATCTGACTCCAATTCATCTTTCAATGGTCCTTTCAGGACATTTGAATTTAACCTCCAAGAAAATGTATTATTTGTGTATTTTTGGATATTTAAGTCCATGTAGATCGGACTGTGGTCGGAGAGATCCATCAGTCCTATTTTACATGTTTTTACTCTACCAATGTCTCTATTAAACATAAAAAAATAGTCAATCCTTGAGTAAGATGAATGTGGAGTTGAGTAAAATGTATAGTCTTTTACACTGGGGTTGAGTTCCCTCCACACATCACAGATTCCCATTTCTTTTAGTAGCATCCGAGTCTTCCTGTTTTGGGTGTTATTTTGATGTGGGGAATTACCAGAAGCATCCCAGTATGGATTCAGTCTAAGATTGAAGTCCCCACCACATATCACTAAACCTTGAGCTTTAGTTATCATTAGGTCGAATACATTTTTATAAAATTTCCAGTTAGCCCCTGGGGGAGCATACACATTCAGCAGGGTGATATCTTCTCCCTCTAGCCGCCCAGTTACCAAACTGTATCTCCCTTCTTTATCTTTGTGTTCTGATTTTTTTTCAAATGTAATTTTGGTTGATATCAATGTCGCTACTCCCCTCCTCCTCCCTGATTTATATGAAGATGAAGAGATCATTTTAAACCCTTGTCTACTGAGTTTATTGTGTTCCACGTCTGTTAGGTGGGTTTCTTGTAAAAGTATTATTCCTGCTTTGTCTTTTTTCATTTTGCCTAGAATCTTGGATCTTTTAACTGGATTCAGGATCCCTTTTACATTATATGAAATTATTTTGGTTACACCCTGTTTCTCCATTGTGTTGTTTTGTTTAGTATAACTGTGTGGTGGCCCTCTTTTGTGCTACTCAGAAACTGAAAGAACATTAAAAACAAGAAAAACATTAAGAACATAGTGTAAAAAACTTTAAAACAAAAAACTGTCAAAAGAACTTCCTGAGCTGAGGTCTTTTTAAAGACCCTGTAAGAGCCTTGATGGAGTGAAGGCCCTGAGGGAAATTCCTCAAACTCTGTTACGTGTTGAGGGCCCTCTCGTACCACTGAAAGTAGTCCCATGCTTTTAACGTGAGTTTCAGAACCCAATCCAAACTTGTAATGATTTTTTTTTTTTTTTTTTCCTTTTATGCCTAAACCCTGTGAAATTGTGTGCACCCTCCCACCCCCATCACATCAAACATTCACGCAAAAACAGTATTTGTTAGTATGAGCAGAACATGTGGATTATTGTCACATTTCTATTTTAACAAGTTTTTTTTTTTTTTTATTACAAAGACTTATTTGTTTCAAATAATATGATTGTTCCATGAAATGTTTTACCACATGCTGAATATGCATCTCCTTTAATGTTTGTTACCTTGTATGAGGGGGGTTGGATGTGCGGATTGATTCAAGAGGAAGGGAAAAAAAAAAAAAAGGTCGCTATTCCAACCTGAAAACGGATAGTTTATCCGCGACGCTCTGGTGCTGGGTTTCCCGCTGCTGGTCCGTGGATTTTGAGGGTCTTTGTGTTGTCCATGTTTGCGCTTTGATCTTCTCACTCGGGTCTGCTGCGGGTTTAAACACCGTTACCGGGAGCCCTCTTCTCGCCATGTCAGCTGTTGCTTCTTCCGCCGAATTATAGAGACACGTTTCATCGCCATAGAAGACCCTTAACTTCGCAGGAAATGGTGTCTGAAAGCGCAATTTCTTCTCTCTTAACACCTTTTTCGCGTCATTGTATTCCCTGCGCTTTTTAAGGACCTCCGGGGCGTAATCGTGTTCCACGTAGACTTTTCTCTCCTGGTGCATAAATCCTTTTTTCTGCCAGGCCAGTCTTACAACCTCTTGTTTTATTTTGAAATTGGAAAATCTTACCAACACCGAACGTGGGGGCGCTTCCGCCGCCGGCCTAGCGGCTAATGAACGATGTGCCTTTTCTATCTTCAAGTCGGTGGTTTGTGGAATATCCAATTTCTCTCTTAGTAAGGATTCCACGCATTCTGCCATTGAGTTAAAACCATTTTCGGTTCCTTCTATCAGACCATGAATTCTTATGTTGTCTCTTCTTTGTTTTCCTTCTTGGTCGGTTAGCTTAGCCTCTATAGCTGCTTGTCTTTTGCGTAGGTCCAGCACAGAATCTTCGAGCACTTTTATTCGATCCTCTGTTTCCAAGATTCGGTTCTCGGCCTGGTCCACTCTGCTGTTTGTCCTTTTCAATTCTTCTCTGAATTCCCGAAATTCGGCCGTAACATCTCGGCGAAATCGTCGTAGTTCCTCAAATAGTGATTTCAGGCTAACCCTTTTGTTAGCTATCACCAGCTCCTCGTCTTCTGAACGGGGATCTTCCAGTTCAGATTCTCCGGCCGATACGTGTCCTAGCCTGGAGAATTTCAGTTTCTTCTGTTTTCCTTTAGACATGATGATTTTGTCTTTTGATTTTCACTCCTCCAAAAATCCGTTAAGTTTGATTTTCAAGGTGTTATCCTGGATTGAGTCTGAGAGCTTCAGTGTTAAGCTGCAGTCGCCATGGCGTCCAGACCGGAAGTCCAAACTATGTTGTTTTGAGTTCATCAGATCTATATTTAAATCACCACAGATGAACATAACTTTATGAGTTAGTTTTGCGTACATTTTTTCCATCCAGTCCTTAAATAAGTCAATGTTTGATCCAGGTGTTCTATATACACAGCTCACTACTACATTCTTCACATTGTCCAGACAGATTTCTATTGTAATACATTCAAATAAATCATCCACAGTTACTGACAGATTTTCAACAACCTTGTATTGCAAGCTCTTGTCAACATAAATTGCAACTCCTCCTCCTTTTTTCACTTTTCTATTTATATAAGTTAATTCTATTAAATTAGTAGTATTAGTATTAATAGTAGATTATACTCTTCTACCTGTCATCCAACTTGCGGGGCATACACACTGTCAACATTCAACATCCCACCTTTGACTTCTAGCTTCAAACTCATGAATATGTCTGACTCCCTCTTTACCTCCTGAACACTTTTCACATACTCTCCCTTCAGAATTCCTCCTGCTCCATTTCTCTTCCTATCTACACCATGGTAGAACAGTTTAAATCCCCCTCCAATGATCCTAGCCTTGCTTCCCTTCCATCTGGGTTCTTGAACACACAGTATATCCACCTTTCTTCTCTCCATCATATCAGTCAACTCTCTGCCTTTACCAGTCATAGTCCCTACATTTAACGACCCTACTCTCACCTCCACACTTCTACCTTTCCTTTTCTCTCTCTCCCTTCTAACATGCCTTCCCCCTCTCCTCCTCCTTGATCTTTGACCAACAGTAGCCCAATTTCTACCAGCACCCTGTTAGTTAACAGCATCTGTGGCGGTCGTTGTTAACCCGGGCCTCGACCGATCCAGTATGAGTCTCATTTGTCATGAAAACACATGTTTGATTTGGCAAAGGTTTTACGTCGGATGCCCTTCCTGACACAACCTTCCCCATTTACCCAGACTTGGGACTGGCATTAGGGGTACACTGGATTGTGCACCCCCTGTGTAATACACAATACAGCAAATATACTAAAATAACATCTAAGAATGAAATATATGGTCAGGGGTTAGTAGATAATGTGGGTGGAGAAAATGAGTGTCTAGAAGCAATGGATAGAATATAAAGAAAACAGACATCAAGTGCCTCCTCTCTCAGTTTGGACTCTGCAGGTCAAACTCAAAGTCTGTCAGAAATCCTGGTTGTGACTGCTCAGACCAGTTAACGCTAGCAACCAAATCTACTAGGCTATTACAATTGAAATAAACCAGAATAACGCAAGATATATAATCGACCGTGGATGAATAAACAAGCTGGTCTTGTACAGTTACTACAGCTTGCAGAAAAAGAGCCATAAAATCCCTGGCTGTGCTGATTCATGTTGCTCAGCTAGCCATGCTAACAGTTCCAGTATCTGTGTCACGTCAGGGAATAAAAAAATAGACCACAGACTGACATGATATACAGACTAGACTAGAATTCAGAGAGAAAAGCTTTAAAAACCACGGTTGGTCCGCTAGCTAAGGTAGCTGCACTGTAGTTATAACCCCTTTCACACTGTCGGGATTTTTTTTTTTTTTTCAGGAACTAGGCCATTTATTCACGCATTCAGACAGCATAGAGACCACAGTTCCTATAACTATTTTCGTTCCTAAACCGAGGCGGGGTCTTTAGGCGGTTCCACAGAAACTCATATGATGTACATGTGTGGTGATTGGTAGTACTCACAAACTACACCCATTGCTAGATTTCTGCTTCTTGCAGCGGTGCCATTTTTAAAAAGAAGTGACTGCTGTGCCTTCAGAACACATTGAATAAATCTTGATATACTAGAATTTTATTTTAAAAAATTATATGCAGGTAGATTTGCTTGTACATGGTTGTAAAAAAAATCACATAAAATTCTCATGTTGAAACTTTGCTGACTGCTATACTGCAGCCCCGTCAACCGCACAAAGCAACAACTGTGCGTCACTGCCGGTGCTGAAACTGGCCATGGAGGAAGCAAGATGTCCCTGACCATGACTGACTGAGAGAGCAGGGACTTGAAACTCGTATTTGAGAAGGAATCCTGACCAAAATTACTGGACGGAACCACAAGTATCATATTTGATCCTTTGAAATAGCTTCTGATTAAAATTCACTACACGTACCCTGTAAGGAGAGTGGGGCAAACACTGCTATGTTATCTGTCCCATTCAGATCTGATCCTGCCGGTCCAGAGATTGAACCGGCAACCTTCCACTCACCAGGCCACATCCCTAACCATTAGGCCACCACTGCCCTTGTGTCACACCGGTCTCTATCATGGTCCAATGCAAAATGAAAAAGTTCCCCTGGGGGAGGGCAGTTCCTAGAACGAAATTCAAGGTGGACAGTTCTTAGAACTTCTCTGTCTGGGAGTGGCTTATGTGAGAGCCGAGGCTCAGTGGGAAATGTCCTCTTCTCCTCTGATGAGAGGGTGTACCAGACTGTCCAGGGGCAGGACTGTATCAGGCCTGTTAAAATGACGTGATGACCTAGCAGAAGAGAACAGCCAATCCAAATGAGGCATTTCAGTCAGAGTTGCAGTCCCAGTTTCTGTGGGAGAGGGGAACTCAAGTGCAGGAGGACTTTGGGCTGTTTTGACTTTACAGACCATATAATGTCAGAGAAATCTTACATAACCCACAAAAATAAAGGAGAAACATAAAAAAGAACAATAGAGGCTTTTTAATTACAGGCTTACTTTAGTGGGGGCCACAGCAGGCTTTGGGACCAGGTTTTTGTAGACGCTGGAGCCTGTGATGGGAGCCTTGCTGCCGTTGGTGGGCAGAGTGCTGGCAGTGGCAAAGCCTGCAGAGAAAGCTGTGCTGGGATCCTCCTTGGAGACCTTCTTGATAACCAACATTTTGGACACCATCTGCTTGCCACTTGGCGGATTTTCTGAAACATATATGGCAAAAAATCCAAAATGAAACCCCTAAAGAAATCTGGAGAAGAGCAGAGCTTAGATTCTTCAGTTCGGTTTGTTTTCTGAAGAGCTGAAATCCAGTCTGAACTGGGAGCTCTTACCCCAAACTCCAGCATGAGGAGCGACAGCTCGTATCTGAGTCCCAGGCTTTCCAGTTGTTTCGGGGTTGAGGGAAGGCTAAAATGACAAACATCAGGGCATCACATCATACTGTAAATCCACACACCATCAAACTCACTGATTTATCAGCTCAGAGTCTGAGAAAATTATATTGTGAAGGTTAATTTAAAAACGCTTTGAATCAAGATGTCTCACTTTTCCATCTATTTTCCAAGTAGATTAAATGTTAATTAGAAATATGTATCAGATTTATTATTCCAGCAAAGAGTTCATCTACTCACAAAGTCCTCCTCCACAAACTTCAGCTTGTCCTCCTTGTTGTCCTTGCGCTCCTCATTGGGGAACTTGTCCTGGTACGGGGCGCCCTTGCGGGGATGGAAGTTGCCGTTGCGCTGCCGGTGCCCCCCCTGCCTGTCCCTGTCGCCTCCTCCCCGTTTGGGGTGACGTCCCTGGTGGTGGTGGTGGCTGTCCGGGGCGCCCCGCGGGGCTCCGTGCCAGGTGGGTGTTTCCTTCCAGCACGAGGCCCCCGCCAGCCCGCCGTGCCCTCCTTTGGCCACCCCAGAGTCCACAGAGTCGTGCCTCAGTAGCAGGGAGGGCTGCTGCCATCCATCACCTCCAGAAAAGAACACAGAAAGATTCAATGTACATATTAAGACATAATTTTGGTTGCAAATTATCAGTGAATATTATCTTCTGCAACAACAGAAATCTGTTTGAAGGCACCCAAGGCAACATTTTATGGTGCAGCGCGATGGCATTTCAAGTGGTACTGAAGTTTGTGTGTTTATTTTTCTCACTGTCCAGCACAGATCTGTTGCTGTGTGCCAGGTGTGGATCTCTTGCACAATGTAGCCAACTCACATTACATTGGTCTCTCAGCATTAAATCAATTTATCCACTTTTACTTATTGTGTGAATATACACTACTCACAAAAAGTCAGGGATATTCAGCTTTCAGGTGAAATCTCAGGATGTACCTAAAATGCACTATAACCTTTACAGGTGAACTTAATTTGACCTTCTCTAACCTTTTGAATGCACATGTCCAACTGTTCAATGTTTCAGTACTTTTTGCATAATTTACTGTTCTCTAACAAGGTGCTTAACAGCAAAATTCACAACAGGTGTTTGATCCACGGATCGACCAATAAATTTTCTGGTTAATTAGAATTGGTATTTAAACAGTCCTCTTCATCATGCTGTTCACATTTTGACATCATGAGACCAAGATGACACCTAACAATTGATCAACAGTACCTCGCCATTGCAAGGCTTCAAACAGGATGTTTTCAGAGCGAAGTGGCCACTGAGCTCAGAGTGTCACAGTGTGTCATCAGCAGGTTGCAACAGAGATACAGAGCCTAGAAGAGTCACAGAAAGGCATAGAAGTGGACGTCCTTTGGCCACATCCCACGCTGATGACCACTTCATTGTGAACAGTGCCCTGCGGAACCGGAAGATGAATGCTACTTAACTCCAGGAACATTTAAGGGAGGTGAGAGGCACTCAAGTGTCATGTCAGACCATTTGAAACTGTTTACATCAGCGTGGTCTGCGTGCTAGACGACCTGCAAGGGTACCACACCATCAGGTACAGGCGTCATCGTCTTGCATGGGCCAGAGAGCATTTATGCTGGACAAGACACCAGTGGGCCTTGGTGCTGTTCTCTGATGAAGGTCAGAGAACAGCACAGAACAGAACAGCGCGCGCGCGCGCACACACACACACACAGTAAACAGTATTGATGCTTCATTTTTAAAAAATATATAGTTTATGTTTCATATTTTGTTTGTTTTTTTGTTTGTTTGTTTGTTATTTTGTTTGTTTTCATGCCTGTAATGCCCGTTATTGGTTGTTAGCCTGGTTAGCTTAGTGTAGCAGTGTGTTATTTATATTTCTTAATCCTTTTAAATAATACTGCATGGTCTCGTAAGTAGGGCTGTGCAATATGATGATATATAATAGAAGACGATATAAAAATGTCTATCGTTTCATAGAATTCTCTATCGTTTATATCGTGATTTAAAATACACATACTCCCATTACTTGTCAACCCCCCGACTCTTCCCTGCAGTGCGCACTGCGGAACAGGTGTGTGGTGGGTGGCTAGGCTCTCTGGTGGTTGCTAACTCCAAACTATCGGTTTGGTCAAATAGCTCCTACTCCTGTTTGCCAGGGATGTGGGACTGTTTCCCATCGTACTGCGTCAGAGAGGATAATCCGCTAATCTCATTTTAATAGGAGGTAAGTAACATTAACACTATGTCTAATTATAATTAAAATCACAAATGATCTGTTAATGTCAGCAGACTCTGGGCTCCTCTCCATCCTCATCCTTCTTGACCTGACTGCAGCCTTTGATACCATTTCTCACCCCATCCTTCTCCATAGACTGGCATCTCTTGGTTTTTCTGGTACTGTTTTAAACTGGTTCACATCCTACCTTTCTGATCGCTCCCAATTTATCCAGTTAAAATCATACACATCCCAGCCATCGTCCATCTCTTCTGGTGTCCCCCAAGGTTCAGTCCTTGGTCCAATTTTTCCTGTTGCCTGGGTGGTGAGGAGAGTTCTAAAAAAAAAACCCTGTAAAAATATAACTCTCTAACAATGTTTGTTTTTGTTTATTTTGGCTAGCTAGCATCACCACTAACTATAGAAATACAGCCGTGGACAAAATTGTTGGTACCCCTCTGTTAATGAAAGAAAAACCCACATTGTCGGCCGCCGTCGGTCTATGATGACCATGGAAGAGAATCCTAAACGTCTACTCTGCTGGAACAGCACCGCCTGTGGCTGAACAGGCCGATGCGCGAATGGCAGTCCCTGTCACACAGGTCGCACTTGTGGGTGGTCTCCGTGCTGCTGGGTCTGTGGCGGTTCTTCCTGCGGGTACTTTTTTCATCTGCTGCAGCAGTCAGTCTCTCTTCACCCGCCTTGAGCTGTCTGGTCAGGGTGCCTCTCCATTTGGAGCGGTCCGTTGCAAGGTCCTCCCAGCGCTCTGTGTTGATCTCCAGAGCCTTCATGTCTCTCTTGCAGACGTCTCTAAAGCGCAGCTGTGGGCGGCCAACGTCTCTCCTGCCAGTCGCCAGTTCTCCATAGAGGACGTCTTTGGGGATTCTGCCATCCTCCATACGGTGAACGTGGCCTAGCCAGCGGAGCCTGCGCTGCCTGAGTAGAGTGAACATGGAGGGAAGGCCGGCGCGGGACAGAACTTCTGTGTTGGGCACTTTGTCCTGCCAGGATATGTCCAGGATGTGGCGAATGCAGCGCAAGTGGAAGGAGTTCAGTCTCTTTTCCTGCCGGGCGTATGCTGTCCACGTCTCACTCCCATAGAGCAGTGTGCTGATGACCCAGGCGTTGTACACTGCCATCTTCGTCTTGACAGAGAGTTTGGGATTCTCCCACACTCGTGTGGTGAGGCGAGCGAGTGTGAAGGCTGATTTTCCAATCCTCTTGTCGATCTCTGCATCAAGGGAGAGGTTGTTGCTGATCGTGGACCCCAGGTACGAGAACTGATTCACGACCTCCAGCTCGTAGTCGTCGATGGTGATGGTTGGTGGTGCTTCCGTGCCTTGCGCCAAGACGTTAGTCTTCTTCAGGCTGATGGTAAGCCCGAAGTCCTTGCATGCCTGGGAGAAGCGGTCCATCAGGGTCTGAAGCTCCTGCTGTGTGTGGGTTGCAACTGCAGCGTTGTCTGCGAACAGCATGTCTCTGATTAGAGCCTCGTGTACCTTGGTTCTGGCTTTCAGGCGGGCGAGGTTGAAAAGCCTGCCGTCAGATCTTGTGTGCAGGTAGATTCCCTCTGTTGCTGTGCTGAAGGCATGCCTCAGGAGCATAGCAAAGAAAATCCCAAAGAGGGTTGGCGCAAGTACACAGCCCTGTTTCACTCCGCTGCGTATGTTGAATGGCTCTGAGACGTTGCTGTCGTGCTGCACTATCCCGTGCATGTTGGTGTGAAACGATTCGATGAGGCTTTGCAACTTTGGTGGGCATCCTATCTTTGGCAGGATCTTGAAAAGGCCCTCTCTGCTGACCAGATCGAACGCTTTGGTGAGGTCGATGAAGGCGACGTACAGGGGCATGTTCTGTTCTCTGCATTTCTCCTGGAGTTGGCGGATGGAGAATATCATGTCTACCGCTGATCGCTCAGCGCGGAAGCCACACTGAGACTCGAGGTAGACACGTTCGGTAAGCTTCTGTAGACGAACGAGAACAACTCGTGCGTAGACTTTGCCAACAACACTGAGGAGGGAGATGCCCCTGTAGTTGTTGCAGTCGCTTCTCTCCCCTTTGTTTTTGTAGAGGGTGATGATCTTGGCATCCCTCATGTCCTGTGGTACGGCACCTTCCTTCCAGCACTGGCAGAGGACGTCATGCAATGGCAGCAGTAGGGCGGTCTTGCAGTGCTTGATCAAGTCGGGGGGTATGCTGTCGTTGCCGGATGCCTTGCCAGCGGCCAAGCTATCAATGGCCTTGCTGAGTTCGTCGATGGTTGGCTTGGCGTCAAGTTTGTCCATGGATGGCAGGCAGTCGATGGCATCAAGGGCTGACGGTGTCACGGTGTTCTGTCTGGAGTAGAGGTCGGAGTAGTGTTCCACCCATCTCGCCATCTGCTTGTTCTTTTCTGTGATCATCACCCCAGTGGAGGATTTGAGGGGGGCCGTCTTGCTCTGAGCCAGACCAAGTGCTTTCTTGATGCCATCGTACATACCACGGATGTTCCCTGTTATGGCAGCGGTTTGAATGGTCACAGAAATAACTTGAATCTGACAAAAGTGGTAATAAATAAAAAAAATCAATGAAAATTAACCAATGAAAATCAGACAATGCTTTTGAATTGTGGTTCAACAGAATTATTTTAAAAAACAAACTCATGAAACAGGCCTGGACAAAAATGATGGCACCCCTAGAAAAGATTGAAAATAATGTCACCATAGGGTCATGTTCAACCAAGATGTGTCCTCTAATTAACATCACAGGTGTCTACAAACTTGTAATCAGTCAGTCGGCCTATTTAAAGGGTGACATGGTGTGTACCACACTAAAGATGGACCAGAGGAAGCAAAGGAGAGAGTTGTCTCAGGAGATTAGAAAGAAAATTATAGACAAGCATGTTAAAGGTAAAGGCTATAAGACCATCTCCAAGCAGCTTGATGTTCCTGTGACTACAGTTGCACATATTATTCAGAAATTTAAGATCCACGGGACTGTAGCCAACCTCCCTGGACGTGGCCGCAGGAGGAAACTTGATGAAAAATGGAAGAGATGGATAATACGAATGGTAACAAAAGAACCCAGAACAACCTCTAAACACATTCATGGTGAACTCCAAGGTCAAGGTACATCAGTGTCAGATCACACCATCCGCCGTTGTTTGAGCCAAAGTGGACTTCATGGGAGACGACCAAGGAGGACACCACTGTTGAAAACAAATCATAAAAAAGCCAGACTGGAATTTGCCAAACTGCATGTTAACAAGCCACAAAGCTTCTGGGAGAATGTCCTATGGACAGACGAGACAAAATTGGAACTTTCTGGCAAGGCACATCAGCGCTATGTTCACAGACGCAAAAATAAAGCATACCAAGAAAAGAACACTGTCCCTACTGTGAAACATGGAGGAGGTTCTATTATGTTCTGGGGCTGCTTTGCTGCATCTGGCACAGGGTGTCTTGAATCTGTGCAGGGTACAATGAAATCTCAAGATTATCAAGGTATTCTAGAGAGAAATGTGCTGCCCAGTGTCAGACAGCTTGGTCTCAGTCACAGGTCATGGGTCTTGCAACAGAATAATGACCCAAAACACACAGCTAAAAACACCCAAGAATGGCTAAGAGCAAAACATTGGACTATTCTAAAGTGGCCTTCTATGAGCCCTGATCTAAATCCTACTGAATATCTGCTGAAGGAGCTGAAACATGCCGTCTGGAGAAGGCACCCTTCAAACCTGAGACAACTGGAGCAGTTTGCTCATGAGGAGTGGAACAAAATACCTGCTGAGAGGTGCAGAAGTCTCATTGACAGTTACAGAAATCGTTTGATTGCAGTGATTGCCTCAAAAGGTTGTGCAACAAAATATTAAGTTAAGGGTACCATCATCTTTGTCCCGACCTGTTTCATGAGTTTGTTTTTTTAAAATAATTCTGTTGAACCACAATTCAAAAGCATCGTCTGATTTTCATTGGTTGATTTTCATATAATTTTTATTTATTACCACTTTTGTCAGATTCAAGTTATTTCTGTGACCATTGTGGATTTTTCTTTCATTAACAGAGGTGTACCAACAATTTTGTCCACGTGTGTAGTTATGCATCAAGACCACTCAGACACGACAGGCAGGAAGAAAATATCCCGCAAATTTTCAAAATAAAGCACTTCGATACAGAGGATATATCAATACAGAGGAAGAGAATAAATTGTTTTTCCTCTGTGGCTCTTTTTTTAACCTAATCATTAAAAAAAGACAAAATAATGCTTGGCTTTGACCAAATGTGAAATGACTTACACTGTGGAAAGCCAAAGTACATCATGCTACACTGTGCATGAGGTCCATTCTTAAATCCGAATTAGGAGGTCGGAATGTCATCTTTTCAGTGTTGACAGCATTCCAGAAAACACGGCCACAAAAATCCCAACTCTTGTTAGCTAGAGAAGCAAAACAGTGGTAATTTGCATGTAAAAAACTGACATAATCCACTTTTCTGGAACGCAGGTAACACTGACGTGACATCCTAGCCTAACTGTTCATACACCTAATATCCCTGAAATGCTTCGTGTAACATGTACTAGACACATAACACAGCCGCCGCCTTCTTCATGTTTGTTGAGGGAAATTCTGACATACTTAACAAGATTCTAATGAAAGAATCAGTAAATACCGAGAAATATGTTATTGCATCAGATTGCAGTGTGAGAAATTTATGAGGTGAAAGGAACCATATGAATGCTGATTTTGTCACTTCACCTGAAAAAAGATTCAAAATTGCTACATAGGCTTCAGTAGATCAGCTTGGATCCATATTGTGCCTTTAAGGCCCTTAATAACCTTTGGGAACAGAACATGAATGCCAATGAATCCTGCCGTCAGTGTTCCTCAGTGACATCAGTGCTACGGATGACTCATGCAGGCGGTTTACTTTCTGTAACATGGGGAACACAGGGATGACAGAAAGGGCGCCTCAGCCGAGAGAAACCATATTCTGAGAGGACGCACACCCAATAAAACAGCCAGAATCTGTGCATTTAGACAGGACGTGAGGAGGCAAACTTTGTTTGCATTTTATCATCAGGCTTAAGTAAACGTTGTTGTATTTTCTGGAAGGTAAGCATCAGATACACAGGAAGAGGGTCTGTCTCCATGATATTGGCCATTATGGACCACCAAAATGTCTTTACAAGCTTTTATGTTTTAGTTCATATAAGAAGTTGCCACCTACTTTCCATTTTGTGACAGTCGCCTGGTTGGAAACTGTTTTATTCCCCTCAAGCATGTGTCATCAATACCTGAGGATTATACCATATACTTGAGGACAGAATTATGAGAGTTCCTATGAAAATGTCATTTTTTAATAAAAATGATTTGAAGTGCTGTTAAACTTCGTTTTACTTTGCTCACAGAAACAAAATAGTTTCACAAAAACCAACACGGTCAGAATTATGAGCACAGTCATTTGTGTATCCTTTTTGCTGGATAATAGCCTGACGTCTCATACACATCTCCTGAGCAACCCCAGACCATTTTTCTTTGGTGAATCTTTCGAGCTCCTCCAGATTTGATGGTCTTTTGGTGTGGATCTTGGTCTTCAGTTCACCCCGCAGATTTTCAATTGGATTAGTCGAGACTTTGCGCAGGCCGGTCAATAACATTCATGTTGGTCTTCTCGAGGTAGATCTTCACCAGGAGAAACGTGCGTTTTTGGGCTGTTGACGTGTTGAAAGACAAAGCGACGATCCAGACCCAGTTTTGCTGCTGACTGCTTGAAGTTTTCTTTCAGAATCTTCGCATATCCTCATTTCTTCCTGTTTACTTCCACCTTAATGAGATTCCCAGTTCCAGACACACAGAAGCATCCCCACAGCATAATACTCCCACCACCATGTTTGACAAAACCATCTCACCAGGAGACTACGGTCCAACTCCAACCCTGATCAAATGCACTGATCAAATTAAAGAGTGGATGTGCCAGAATTTTCTTCAGTTCAACAAAGACAAAATTGAAATAATAGTTTTTGGAGCCAAAGAAGAAAGACTCAAAGTCAGCACTAGGCTTCAATCAGTGATGCTAAAAACTAGGGATGGGACAAAAGATCCAGTTCAGTGATGGATCACGATACTTAACATTAACGACAATGCACCGATCCCTCAACGCCTGGCTTGATCTTTTAATTATATATATTCATGTAAACATTGCATACTCTTTTGGGGATTCAACCAATTCATTTTCAGACCACTATATGGTGCAAAGCACGCACTAGGTTAAGTGAAGTCATAGCTTGTCTTACGAAATTTGCAGCCAGCTTTGAAAGTTAGCAAGCAGTTAGCTCAAATGTCGGGCCTTTTTTGGATTTTATAACAAATATGGAAGGAAAGACCTTGAAATGACACACAACCCACAAGAAGCGCTGCACGAAAAAAAACCCCGCATGGGCCAGCACATGTCTCGCAGCAGCGTTAGCAATGGTTAAGCTAAAAACACACCGGCATGGAGCTTGTGAGCAATGCTGGAGAAAAAGTAAGTAATGTTTATTTATGAAGTGCTTTTCAGAGACATATAGTCACAAAGTGCTGTACAATAAAACAGAATAAAAGGAATTTGACAGATAAAAATAATTTAAACCAGAGGGCACTCAGAGCACATACCTCCACCAAGGCTCCATCCCTCCCTCCCTTTGTTCTCCCCTCCATCCCTTTGGGGTATCGCCATCCATCTGTACATTGCAAGATAGGGCCTTGGCGGAGGAATGCATTCACGGATCACCTCCAACATCTAATGGGTTCATCTTTGGGCCAAGGGCCACCTCTGGTGAAAATTTCATCCAAATCAATCCAGCAGTTTTGGAGTATTGCTGCTAACACTCTGTGAGAAGATAAGCGTCTTGGTGGAGGTATGCATTTTGAGATCATCACCAAAAACTAATCATCTGTTCAGTGTGCCATTATACACCTTTCCTGAAAATCTGAATGAAAGGCACTATAAAAAATGCATCCATCCATCTTCTACTGCTTTTCCAGAGGTCCAGGTCACGGAGGCAGCAGTTCCAGCAAAGAAGCCCAGACTTCCCTCTCCCCAGCCAACTGCTCCAGCTCTTTAGAGAGGATACCAAGGCATTCCCAGACCAGCTGGGAGACATAGTCTCTCCAGCGAGTCCTGGGTCTGCCCCGGGGTCTCCTCCCACTGGGACATGCCCGAAACACTTCAAGTGGGAGGCGTCCAGGAGGCATCCTGATCAGATGCCCATACCACCACAACTGGCTCCTTTCAATGTGGAGGAGCAGCGGTTCTACTCTGAGCCTCTCCCGGATGACTGAGCTCCTCACCCTATCTCTGAGGGTGAGTCCAGCAATCCCACGAAAAAAGCTCATTTCAGCTGCTTGTATCCACAATCTCGTTTTTTCGGTCATTACCCAAAGCTCGTGACCATAGGTGAGGGTAGGAACGTAGACTGACTGGCAAATCGACAGCTTTGCCTTAGAGCTTAGCTCCCTCTTCACCACAACAGACTGGTACAATGTCCGTATCACTGCAGATACTGCTCCGATCAGTCTGTCAATCTCTCGCTCCATTCTCCCCTTACTTGTGAATAAGACCCCAAGATACTTAAACTCCTCCACTTAGGGCAGGAGCCTGTCCCCAACCCGGAGAGGACAATCCACCTTTTTCCGGCTGAGGACCATGGACTCGGACTTGGAGGTACTGATTCTTATCCCAGCCGCTTCACACTCAGCAGCAAACCGTCCCAGTAAGACCTACACATGTAAACTGGTTGGGCAAACTCCCACGAACCCTCGAGGATTCTCGAGAGGGTAAAGAGCTGGTCCGATGTGCCACGGTCAGGACGAAAACCAAGGTTCGACCAATGGCCAGACTCTCTTCTCCATTGCCTTGGCATAGACATTCCCAGGGAAGTTCGAGCACACCCTCCAGTCCCTTTTTTGAAGAGAGGAACCACCACCCCCGGTTTGCCATGCCAAAGGCGCTGCCCCCAACCTCCAAGCAATGTTGCAGAAGCATGTCAACCATGACAGCCCTACAACATCCAGGGCCTTGAGGTACTCAGGGCAAATCTTGTCCACCCCTGGGGCCCGGCCACCAAAGAGATTTTTAACCACCTTGGCGACCTCAGCCTCTGTGATAGGCGAGTCGTCCCCCTTGTCCACAAGCCCTGCTTCCTCTGTGGAAGGCGTGTCAGTGGGATTGAGGAGATCCTCGAAGTACTCCTTCCACCGCCCGACATATCCCCAGTCGAAGTCAGCAGTGCCCCATCTGCACCATACACAGTGTGGACAGGGAGCTGCTTCCTGCTCCTGAGCCACCGGACAGTTTGCCAGAATCTCTTCAAGGCCGACCGAAAGTCTTGTTCCATGGCCTCACCGAACACCTCCCATACCCGAATTTTTGCTTCAGCAACCACCCGAGCTGCACTCCACTTGGCCTGCCGGTACACCACAGCTGCTTCAGGAGTCCCACAGCCGCTTCAACAATGGAGGTCGAGAACATGGCCCATTCAGGCTCCATGTTTCCAGACTCCCTCGGAATGTAGCTGAAGTTCTTCCGGAGGTGGGAGTTGAAGACCTCCTGGACAGGGGCCTCAGCCAGACGTTCTCAGCACACCCTCACTATACGTTTGGGTCTACCAGGTCTGAATGGCATCCTCCCCTGCCATCGGATCCAACTCACCATCAGGTGGTGATTAGTTGACAGCTCTGCACCTCTCTTTACCCAAGTGTTCAAGACATACGGTCGCAGGTCTGATGATATGATAACAAAATCAATCATTGACCTGCGACCTAGGGTGTCCTGGTGCCAGGTGTACATATGGACACCCTTATGCTGTTTGTTATGGACAAACTGTGGTTAGCACAGAAGTTCAATAACTGAATACCACACTGGTTCAGATCGGGCAGGCCGTTCCTCCCAATCACCCCCCTCCAGGTTTCACTGTCGCTGCCCACGTGTGCAGTGAAGTCCCCCAGTAGGACAATGGAGTCTCCAAGAGGAGCACTCTCCAGCACCCCAGTCAGAGACTCCAAAAAGGGTGGGTACTCTGAAACATCATTTGGTGCATCGGCACAAATGATGGTCAGGACCCATTTCCCAACCCGAAGGCACAGGGAAACAACCCTTTCATCCACCGGAGAAAACTCCAATATAGAGGCAGCAAATGCAATCCATTATTATTATTAACAGACAGAGAAATGACAGCAAAAACAATATGACTACATAATAATCATCATCACTCTATAAAAGCAAGAAATCTGTGTGTGTGTGTGTGTCTTGTCTGTCTGTCACGTTCATAGGACATCATAGGACCTGGGCATCATAGGACACATAGACAAATGTGTCTTTATGATGTCATATAGACCATGTGTCTTTGAACTCAGGCATCATAGGACAGACAAATGTGTCTTTATGATGTCATATACATCAAGCCTGCCTTCATGTCTTTATGATGTCATATAGAGTGACAGACATCAGGCAACATGTCTTTATGATGTCATATACATCAAGGCTGCCTTCGTGTCTTTATGATGTCATATACAGTGAGTCCATGCCGGAAAGCCTCTTTTTGCTCAGATATATTTTCATGATCCTGTCCATGAACTGGAATTACGACACGCCTATCCCTCAACCAGTGGTCTCAACAAACAAGAAGAAGACCCACCAGATGGAGAGCAATAGAATGACAACAACTGCTGCGCGTCAGAAAAGATGCTATCAAGATGAAACACCTGAGGTTCCAGCAGTACATCGCACCCGTCTGAGACAGGAGGACACCCTTCACCAGCATAGGGTATGACAGACTTTAAAGCACGTTTCTAGGACATCATAGGACGGCCTATGATCTCTGCCTCATCACCATAGCATGTCCTATGAATGCAGGCATCATAAGATGACTCGCCATGCCTACATGATGGCAAATGTGTAACCTTGATAAATGCTAGTCTACACTACAAATGTGTAAAATGCCAAGCAAAGCGCTGATTTTCTCCAGGTGCTCCAGTTTTTTGGTTTCTACAGGCATGCACGGGACTTCCTGAACAGGGTCGAAAGCCACTTTTTCAGGATCGTGCCCATGAACTGGAATTACGACGCAGCTATCGCTCAACCAGTGGTCTGAACGAAGAAGACCCACCAGATGGAGAGCAATAGAATGAGAACTGCTGCACGTCAGAAAGGATGCCGTGAACATGAAACACCTCAGGTTCCACCAATACGCAGCAGGCATGACTGTGAACAACACAGCCGTTTGAGACAGGAGGAGGAGACCCTTCAGTGGTCTGAACAAAGAAGACGACCCACCAGATGATGTCTATAAGACGGCACATAGACAAAGCACACGACTCCCTACAAGACATACTGTATATAGACACAGTTCAGCAACATAACACAGAACAGTGACAGGCAGGAGAAAAAGGAACAAGCAGGGGCAAACAGCCCCAGATGGCAGGGCATATTTTGTGTGATTTTTATGTTTTGCTGCATACAAAAGCCATCACATGCGATTGCCACTTAGTGCTGTGTTGCTATACCAACTGTCCTGTAACTGGCAAGAATTCTGTTCCAATGCATCCCCTGTACGGGCATGCATGGGTATGCACTAGTAATAATAATAATATTGTGGGACACATATGTGGGTTTCATATGCACAAACGTATATCACCTTACGCTTCATATGTATATCACTGTATGCTTACTGTATGCTTCACGTCTCAGATGAACAAAGGACTGAGCCTCCTCGGAGATAACAGGAGGATGTGAAATGTGGTCTTTGGTATGCAAAGAGATGGCCGTGGAGGATTTCCTGGCTGCCAGTGACTTTGGGTGGGGGTGATAAGATCTGAAAGGGATGCATTGTTACTTGGGATTAAATGCATTGCAACTGGAGCTTTGAAGCTCCTGGGGTATAAAAGGAGATGAATGTCTGGTTTCTTTCTCTTTTTCTGTATTGCTGATGATGGAGAATGTGAATAAACCTGACTCGTGAGATAAACTCTGCCTCGTCCTTTCACATTCCCACACTGGTGACCCTAAGACGACGAGTGAAAGAAATTCCCCCGAACCAGCCGGGTCAGGAGCTCCCAGCCAGGCGTATGCCGCTACCGTCCAGCTACCGGATTTTTGGCGAGACAACCCGTGCTCCTGGTTCCTCTTGGTCGAAGCACAGTTCGCCCTCCGGGGGATAACGGTAGATGAGACGAAATTCTACCATGTAATCGCCAAGCTCGACAACCGCATGGCTCGGCATGTGCAGAACCTTTTGGTGAAGCCACTGGCCGACGACAAATACGGCGCGTTGAAGGCTGCGCTCATCCAACGCTTTACTCTCTCAGTCCAGGAGAGAGTGGAAAGACTCCTGGCCCTGAACGACTTGGGAGATGGCACGCCCGTTGACCTGATGGAGGACATGCTGAGGTTGAGGGGCTCAGACGGCGACGACTTCCTCTTCACCCACATTTTCCAAAGAACCCTACCGTCGGCCACGAGAGCGACCCTGGCCGGTTCGCCGTTGTTGGCCCAGCGGGACTTCCGCGCGCTGGCCCAGGAAGCGCACCGGATTCTCAACGCCAGCAAACAGCGCGCGGCCACCGCAGCAGTGACGGAGCGCGGCGCGACGGCCGGAGACGGCGAGGGGCCAGAGACGGCGGTAGCAGACCCACTGACGACGGCGGCGGCGGGGGCCAAAGATCGCGGAGGAGACACTCTCTGTTTCTACCATCGCCGCTTTGCAGAGAAGGCACGCAAACGTATACCACTGTGCCATTTCAAGCGCTCGGGAAACGCCAAGACCGGGGGTCGGTAGCAGCTGCAGCCCTCGGGGAGGAGAACAAGCTGCTCTACTTGAAGGATGCGCACTCGGGGAGGCATTTCCTCATGGACACAGGCTCCCAGTTGAGTTTCATCACACCTTCCTCCGCTGACCGGCTGGCGCCTTCCAGTGGTCCCGGGGTGTCAGCAGCGAACGGCTCGGTGATTAAGACCTTTGGTGAGAGGACTCTGCTTCTGTCCCTACACGGCTGTACATTTGAGTGGACTTTTGTTATAGCTGCAGTGAATTTCAATATGTTAGGGGCTGATTTTCTGTGCTCACATGGTTTGTTGGTTGATCTTGCTAACAGGTGCCTGGTTAATGCACTCTCTTTTTATTCTATTCCCTGTACAGCTCGAGTGGCCCCGACAACAGCACAAGCCAACGTCACGGCTGCAGGTGGTAAGTTCCACACACTGCTCACTCAGTTCCCAGCACTCACGGTCCCAACATTTTCGGCGGCCGTGGCTAAACACGGGGTGGAACATTTTATTACTACCACCGGACCGCCCGTTTTTGCAAAAGCCCGGCGCTTGGATTCAGCTAAACTGACCACAGCGCGCGAGGAGTTCGCCAACCTGGAAAAGTTGGGCATCATCAGGTGTTCGAAAAGCCCATGGGCTTCACATGGTCCCGAAAGCTGATGGCTCGTGGCGACCTTGCGGAGATTTCCGCAGGTTGAACAACGCTACAGCGCACGACCGCTACCCAATCCCGTATATCCAAGATTTTTCAGTTCATTTGGCGGGGGCGTGCATTTTTTCTAAGATAGACTTGGTACGCGGTTACCACCAGGTCCCAGTACGCGCTGAGGACATACCCAAAACAGCGGTAGTAACTCCGTTCGGTCTATTCGAGTTTTTGTGCATGCCGTTTGGTCTTAAAGGCGCGGCGCAGACGTTCCAACGCATGATGGACGCGGTGTTGCGCGATCTCCCCTTCGTGTTCGTCTACCTGGACGATATTTTGGTAGCCAGCGCGTCTGAAGACGAACACGAAAACCACCTCACGGCAGTTTTCCGGAGGTTGGGAGAGCATGGGTTAATAATCAACCCAGCGAAGTGTCAGTTCGGGGTGACGCAGATTGATTTTTTGGGGCATCGCGTGTCTCCAGAAGGAGTGGTTCCTCTGTCTGACAAAGCGCGCGCGGTAACAAATTTTCCCCAGCCACAAACGGTCAAAGCGTTACAGGAGTTTTTGGGAATGGTGAATTTTTATAACCATTTCCTCCCCTGCGCTGCGCAGCTCATGCAACCATTTTATGCCGCACTAAAAAAACAAAAACCCACAAATAAAATCGAATGGTCTCCGGAGCGAGAGCGAGCATTCTCGGAAGTCAAAACAGCCCTGGCAAACGCTGCGTTGTTAGCACATCCAGACCCAACGGCCCGCATAGTGCTCACTACTGACGCGTCAGATGTGGCCATAGGGGCGGTCATGGAGCAGCATGTAGCCAGGGCTTGGCAACCACTCGCCTTTTTCAGCAGGACCTTGCGTGATAGTGAACGAAAATACAGCGCATTCGACAGGGAGTTGTTAGCTCTCCACTTGGCCATCCGCCACCTCCAGTTCTGGCTGGAGGGACGCCGTTTCACCGCGTTCGTTGATCACAAGCCGCTGACTTTCGCGATGGCCAAGGTTTCAGAACCGTGGTCAGGCCTGCAGCAGAGACAGCTGGCCGCGATCTCAGAGTTTACTACCGATATCCAGCATGTGGCGGGTAAACTTAATGTAGTGGCAGACTGCCTCTCGCGCGCTGTGGCGGCTCCAGTCCGCGTGGGGGTAGATTATGCAGCCATGGCCGCGGATCAGGTTAGCGACGCGGACGTGCGCGCGCTCCAGTCTGGACCAACAGGGTTAAGGCTGGAGAACAGGGTACTGCAAGACGGTATGTCCCCCCTAATCTGCGACGTCTTCACTGGGCGACCGCGTCCGGTGGTACCCGCCGCGTGGCGCCGCCGCGTTTTTGACTCGATTCATTCTCTGGCGCACCCGGAAGTGCGCGCGTCAGTCAAAATGGTGGGAGAGAAATTTGTATGGCCGAGCCTGCGCAAACAAGTTAGGGAGTGGGCAGCAGCCTGCATGGCCTGTCAACGAGCCAAGGTACACAGACACACGAGAGCTCCCTTGGAGCCGTTTCACATCCCGGCTAAGAGGTTCGATCATCTTCACGTGGACCTCGTAGGCCCCCTTCCGCCGTCACAGGGGTGCACACACCTTCTAACAATGGCGGACCGCACCACGCGCTGGCTGGAAGTCGTCCCACTGGCATCAACCACAGCCGAGGAGGTGGCGCGCGCGTTTTTAACAGCATGGGTAGCGTGCTTTGGAGTCCCGTCGGACGTTACGTCCGACAGAGGCCCTCAATTTGTTTCCGAACTTTGGTCAGCAATGGCCCGCAGCCTGGGGGTAACGATCCACCGCACAACCGCGTATAATCCGCAGGCTAACGGGTTATGCGAACGTTTTCACAGGTCATTGAAAGCGGCTCAGAGCGTCGCTTATGGATGCAAATTGGGTGGACAGGCTACCAGGGGTTTTATTGGGGTTGCATTCTGCACCTAAAGAGGATGTAGAAGCCTCCCCGGCTGAGCTAGTTTTTGCGCAACCACTTCGGCTGCCTGGGGAGTTCCTCCCAGATAACCCTGCGCCAGAATGTTCCCCGGCTCAGCGGTTACAGCGTGGCACGGAATCGGGCGCGCTGCCTGGCCCCGTTCACCACAGTTTTCCGCGCGTTTTTGTACCTAAGGCTTTAAAAAACGCGGAGTTTGTTTTTGTCAGACATGATGCCCATCGGCCGCCACTACGACCACTTTATGATGAACCATTTAGAGTGCTGGAAACAGGGGATAAGCATTTTTTGCTAGATTTGGGGGGCAGGAAGGAGAAGATTGGCATTAACAGGCTCAAACCCGCCTTTGTGGTGGCGGAGGAGGATGTGCAGTTGGCCAGGGCTCCTCGGCGCGGCAGACCCTCTAGAGAACATTCTCCAGAACACCCACAGAGATTGACTAACAATTCTCACCCTCAGACAGCAGCCCCCCAGCAGGATGGCGCCACGGAAGTGTTGAAGCCTGCTTACAGCAGATATGGGAGGAGACTGAGGCCCAAGCAGCACGTGGGCTGATGTGTAATGATTTTATCATGACAGGCTGACTGTTATTCCGTTGTTACATCGTAGACGTTTGGGGGGGGGGGGGGGTCATGTGGGACACATTTGTGGGTTTCATATGCACAAACGTATATCACCTTTTGCTTCATATGTATATCACTGTATGCTTACTGTATGCTTCACGTCTCAGATGAACAAAGGACTGAGCCTCCTCGGAGATAACAGGAGGATGTGAAATGTGGTCTTTGGTATGCAAAGAGATGGCCGTGGGGGATTTCCTGGCTGCCAGTAACTTTGGGTGGGGGTGATAAGATCTGAAAGGGATGCATTGTTACTTGGGATTAAATGCATTGCGACTGGAGCTTTGAAGCTCCTGGGGTATAAAAGGAGATGAATGTCTGGTTTCTTTCTCTTTTTCTGTATTGCTGATGATGGAGAATGTGAATAAACCTGACTCGTGAGATAAACTCTGCCTCGTCCTTTCACATTCCCACAATATTAACAAAACTGTCAATTGTATTGACCATACATTGGGGCTGGCCAATTCCACCTTAAATCAACATCATGGTTTATTTAATCTTTCAGGTCGGTTTTCGTTTTTTTTCCCTTCTCTGTTCTCCATTACAGTTGACTGACAAGGTTCAAAATTATTAAACAGTATTACACAACAGTGTGGTATCATACCATTTTTTTGCAGTTATCAACTACAAATTCACATAGTATCCATATTACAAATACATATTACAAACACTCACCTGGCACGCCGACAGATATAGACATGTTCCTCCAAGCGTTTGCTTTCAAATTTTGATCACGATATCCTTTTTGTGTCAGATCAAAGAGTACCGGGTTGTTTGATGCAGCAAAGTTCAGTCTCCACCGTCCGTCGCCTCTCGTTCTCGTCTTCCTGTACCGGCATCCTATGTCCCGCCCTTCCTTAATTCTGACTGGCTGCTTAAAAAGGGCCAACATTGACGAGCGTAGCTGTACAGTAGTCTGACAAATTGGACTTATTTCAGCCCTGAGCACCATGACAAAAAGCAGCCACCGCTCAAAGCATTCCAGCGCCGAGGGCGCTCAGCACTGTAAACGCTGGACTACATCGAGAATTAATAGAAAATAGTCACCCACAGCAGGAAAAATGAGTTTGGTGGACACGCCCCCTCATACTTTTTCTGCAGTTTTTGGCTTCTGGGTTACAGAGGTGCATGGCCCTATGGCGTGACCACGCACGTAACTGAGTGGACATGTCTTAAAGGGGCAGTACATGAAAAGTGCCAGACTTTTTGAGTTATGTTGGTAACAGACAAACCAACCAACCAATCAACCAACAAACAAACAGACAAACCAACGCTAGGTTGGTAAAAATACAATAAGTTAAAACAAAAGACAAATTTAAAAATATCAGACTTACCATTAACCTGTTGGAACTCTGTTCAACTTCTCTAAAAACGCCTAAAAATAACATGCCCAAAGTAAAACAAAAGCTGTTCTTCAACCCTTTGCAGCATCTTCATGGGGTTAGTCTCATTTAAAAGAAAACACTCTGAATTTTTTTGGCAAAACAGTCATAATCTCTCTAAGTGCTCCTGCCACTGAGTAACAAGAAAGTTCGCCTGGGTGTTTTTTTTAGATACAAATGCTTGCAAATAACATACAGCTGTCAGATACTGGCTGGAAAACACAACAGAAATGTAGAACCAAGTGTTTTCAAACTCAGGTCAAAATTTTGTCAAAATACCACAAAAAATGAATATATTACACAGCGTTTTTTCTCAGGTTGTAACAAGGCTGTGTCTGTACTGGAAGACCAGAAATACAGCTTTTTTTTTCAGTGCACACTGAGACGCACTAAGATGCAGAGATGTGACCGCCCGCGGAATTCACAGAGTTCAACAGGTAAAAAGCAGTTGAACTGAAACTCAATGGAAAACCTCCTTAAACAAAAACGTTTTCAGCTGTTTTTTAAAGGCCAAATGTCACGTAAATTTTTTTTCAAAATGATAACGAATTTAGATAAAATACACATAGCTTAAACCAAATATTCATACCGGAGACCATATCACCCACCTGTATTTACATAATTGCACAAAATACACCAGGTGAAGGCCCCACCTTGCTTGCTGGCTTGTGACAGCCAGTCCAGACCACGCCCATGTTTTTGACATGACATCACCAGTTGTACCCTGGCTGCCCTGCCTATCCACATTCACACTTATCAACATTGGACAATCATGACGGAAAGTGACAGCGATTGTGAACAAATTAGTTTAGTTTTGTCTTTTTTTTTTTGTCTTTTTTTTTGTCAGTGGTTCAGACAGTGACAGAGGCATTGAACCTTACAGGTTCGAGCCGTCCGAGACGGAATCAGATGCTTTGTCTGATGACAACAGTTCCAACGATGACCAGAGAGCAGAACCAGTGGAAAATGTCATTGAACTGGACATTAATCGCCTCCAGAATTGCGAAGCCAAAGGGGGTCTGTCGAGGGCGCCCCATAAATATTGATTTTTCGGAAGCCATTATTATTACAGTGGAGGAGAGCCGCTGCTGTCAAGAAATTGACCAGATCAATATGAAAATGGAGGCGCATACCTGTCAAGTGAGACGTTTTCGCCGTATTTTGGTGCCAAGCGCGGCTGTGGGAGACGGCGGAGTGGTGGGGGACACTTTTCTGGGAAATGTTTTAAATGTAGTTCGTGTTGTTATTGTCAAATATTTTAAGGAAAATACGGGGAAAATGCAATTTTAGCAAAAACGGGCGTATTGCCATTTCTGTATGCCCAAAAGAAAAATATACGGGAAAAAAAAAAAATTGAGTGTGTTGCGGAGCACGTCCTGTGTGTGATCCCCCACAGCTGGTGCTGGCAGATGGCTCAGCCTGAGCTATTATCACTACAATGAGTGTGGAGTCAATCATTAGTCAGATTGTCGGGGCGGGCTGATCGCTCAGCGTGAGCTATTCTCACTACAATGAGAAGTCATTAGGACAATGGTTTAACACGTTCAGCTGTGCAGCGGTTGCGGAACAGAGAGAGATCGCCTTACAAATACAGAATTCTGCTTTTTTTTTTTTTTATTTTGCGCCGGACGCTGAGTTGTGTTGTTATTGTCAAATATCCATGAATCCTTAAAATATTTGACAATAACAACACGAGGTGCATTTGGGGCATTTCCCAGAGAGGTGTCCCTTGTTGCTCCGCCGTCCCTTATAGCCGCTTTTTACGGTGTTGAAGTACGGCGAAAACGTCTCACTTGACAGGTATGAAAACATTTCCCAGAGAAGTGTCCCTTATTACCCAGCTGTCCCTGATAGTCCCGTTTTAAGGTATGGGTGAAATATCCAATTTTTTCTTTCTTGTTGCTCACTTCAACCTTCCAGTCTCCATATAAACAATCAATTGAAATACCCCAAGCATCAAACTAGGGTACAATCGATTTCGTCACTTTCGCCTTCTTCCCCAGGCGATTCCAGGGGCCGTGTCAGGCCAAGTGCGGCAGTTTTAAATTAACGAATATTCCGTTGTTACTGAAGCATATGCACCAAGACCCGAACGGATCGGTTCCCTTTTATATCTAGTTTCAAGATATTTAAAGTACCCTGTTACGTGACATTTGGCCTTTAAATAGTCCACAGAGTCAGATAAACATAGTGGGAGTGGGAGTCTATTCCAAACAAACACCATTCACCGCCCTCTGCGTGTGCAAAGACATGTCTCCGTGGAAAAATGAATCCCTGAGAATATTATATGAAAGAGATGTCAACAGTTTTACTCTGGGACATGATTTGAGGTTGAATAAGGTGAAAAAAATTTGAAATTTATGGGACAGCAATATTCAACATCGCTATATTGCGATTATCGTTGAATCATGATAGGATTGTACTGTGACCCAAGTATCGCAATCTGAATCAAATCGCGATTCCCACCCTTACTAAAAACCAACAGCCAAGCCAGAAATCTGGGTGTGATTCTGGACTCAGACCTGAATTTTAACATCTACAGTAAGACAACAGTGAAGTCAGCCTATTATTACTTAAAGAACATAGCGAGGATTAAAGGTCTGATGTCTCAGCAGGATCTAGAAAAACTTGTCCATGCCTTTATCTTCAGTAAACTTGACTACTGTAATGCTGTCCTCACAGGTCTCCCTAAAAAGTCCATCAGACAGCTGCATTTGGTTCAGAACGCTGCAGCTCAAGTCCTCACTAAGACCAAGAAAGTAGATCATATAACTCCAGATCTCAGATCTTTACACTGGCTTCTCGTCTGTCAAAGAATACATTTAAAAATACTACTTTTGGTTTATAAAGATTTGAATGGTTAAGGGAGAAAACACATTTCAGATCTTCTGGTCCATTATGAACCACCCAGAGCCCTCAGGTCATCAGAATCAGAATCAGAATCAGAAAAGATTTATTGCCAAGTACATTAACAGATCACTGATAACATACGAGAGAATTTGACTTGACACAGAAAATGAACCTGCATTTCCAGTGACACGGCTGCATCGGGGACGCGCCTGCCAACAGGATAGAGGGTACAGGCAGCATAAGAATAAGAATAATACGAGGAACAATAGGAAGGAGCAAAAAAATCATTGATTCAGAATACTGGTTGCATAATCAATCAATATTATGATTACAAGGGAAAAAAAAGCTCTCGATACACATACGCAAGACAGGATTCACAAGACACAAGACACAAGAGAGCAGTGTGTGTATCTTTATTCAGTTCATGGATCAATGTGTGTGCGCTGTTGAAGCAATGTTGATGATAATAAGAGAACAACAAGGGCACTTGGCAGGAGATGTTTTGTCTGGCTGCCGCCGATCGTCCTTGCGAATATCTGGGCAGGCTGTCCAGATGGCTGTCCAAGGCCTTGTGCTCGATGATTTTGAAAACACAGACTGCAGACAGCCAGGAGGAATTTTCATGGGGAAATTGAGCCAAATCGGACTGATCACAGAGAAGGCTTTTTATTTCTTCTGTAGATTCAGTACTTAATCCTTCATTGCGGGGCTTTAAATCCATCGTGGAAAGACCTAAGCGAGACCATGATGTAATCCACCTTCCGAGACAGTTCTCCATTTGTCGCTATCAGGGTCTTCTCCAATTTTTCAATTTGACAGATGCACCTCGCCTGGCCAGCATTTTGATAGGTTGTATCCGTCTTCAGCAATTTGCGGTACACCAGGACAATCCCAGTTCCAATCAGAAAGATCCCGATCACCATTATCACGAAGACATACAAATCTTCAATATCTTCGATAGAGAGATTAGTGAGACACAAGATCTTCCAATTACTTGTGTCACGTAAATAGCCCGCTGGAGCCGTTCCTGCGGGGCAGACAGCTTCCCACGGAGCACTTTTCCTTGTTGAAAAAATAGTGTCAATTGTGTTCAAAGCCCAGCTTATTAACTCCATAATTTCTTTCTTTCGACGGTCGCAGTTAGACGCAGACAGACAACAGCAAGCTGGGATCCAGTAGTTGGGGAGGAAGAAAAAAAAAGTCAGAGCAAGAGAGAAGGAAAAAGCGTCTGCTCTCTTGGGAGGGCGGAAGTGAAAGGGTCAGGCCTACCATCTGTACCCAGAGTTAGAACCAAACATGGTGAGGCAGCGTTCAGGTTTGATGCTCCTCATATGTGGAACAAACTCCCAGAAAGTATCAGGGCTGCTGACACTCTCAGTTGCCTTAAATCAAGGTTAAAAACTTTCCTATTTGCAGCTGCCTTTCAGTAGAACAACAGTTAATCTCCCACAATGCACTGTAACTTTTATTTCTTTCATTTTATCTGTCTTATTCCATTTCAGCTAGTTTGTTTATTTTTATTTTTTTTAGTTTGCTTTATGCATTTCTTTTGCAACTTGGCTGTAATCCATTAATCTTTTATGTAAAGCACTTTACATAAAAGTTTCAAAGAAAAAGAAAAGTTTTTTTTTCTTTGAAATCTTTCACATCCTACCTCTGCCAAGCTTGTTCTGTGTTGTGTCGCTCTCTTTGAATTTCCTGATGATTCTTCTCACTCCAGTTCTTGACACTTGGACACTGTGATAACTTTGTATATCCTGGTTTGTGAGCATCAGCAATTCTTTTTTCTCAAGTCTAAACTGATTTCTTTTGTTTTTGGCATGATGGTTTCTCAAATGACAGCTCTAACCCTTGCTGAAGTTTTTATACTGTGTGTAAATTGGAAGACAATCCTCAGTTTTATCTTGATTTTACAGGCTTTGAGTGTTACAAAGTTAAAGCATATCATTGCACAGCAGTGGTTTGTGCTGTGGCTCAATGAAAAGGTCAGTTTTTCAGGGGCTTATGATTTTGACCCATGTAGTTTTTTGGTTTTTCTGAAGTAATTTTGTTTCTGTGTGAGAAGTAAAATAATGCAATAAAACCAAGATGTTTGGGAAAACTGTTTAAACAATTCTTTGCACTTGGGAAATACTTTTTTTAAAATGAAATTTTCATAGGGGGCTCAAGATTCTGTCTTCAACTAGATGTACATATACTTTTGTATGCTGGTGACATTGACATTAATGTAAATATCAGCCCTATGCAACAGTCATATAACAAGGGGATGACGTGTGCACTTTTGGCTATGTGGGCACAGAGCGGTCCTGGGCTTTGGAGAGGGAAAAATTCCTCAGGCGTTGTGTGGACCAACTGGCCCAAGAGTGAGTGGGCCCTCAAGCTAGCTTCACCATCCAAGCAAAAGGCCAATATTTATCCGCCGCCCCCTCTGCATAATCCGTTTAACAAGCTTAAATGTGAGCAAAAAAATTCTATCACAGCTGCACCAATTAAGTGTGCCAGTCATTTCAACCTAACACAGAATAAAGCTGCCTGATAAGCACTTTTACTTGAGCCAAGTCTGTGCTTGCACCTTTTTGCTTTGGGGTAACACGGGCTTATGGGTTTACCTGCTGGAGCGCGCAGGGAGCCGTTGTTGAAGAAGCCATCGGAGGAGTTGTGGCGGCGCCGGCTCACAGCAGCTCTGCCATCTCTGTGGTGGTGGGGCTCACCTTGTTTGTCAAGGTTGGCAGCAGGGGACTGGAGGAGGAAAATATTGGGAAGTAAATAAATACACAGAGAACACAGACATTTATGCTATGCATCTTCTGTTTTTCAATTGATTAGACACAATGCTATGAGACAGAATGTGCAATGTGTCAGTGATGCCGCCTTCTTGATAGGGGGTAGACAGACACTCCTGTAAATGCTTGAACGTCAGTTGGGGCGCCATGGTTTACCCAAAATTAAATCACAAAAGCTACAAGCTTTTTTTTTTTTTTTTTTTACTTCTTGGTTCGTTACAGATGTCAGACATGCATTTACGATTGGGTCATGAGTAAAATTAAAGCTAAAGCGTTTTATGTTAATACAGCCTACTTCATATCTGCTGCTGTCAGAATCCACATAACACTACTTCTTTGCACTAATAAGGAATGTTACTTTTCAAATCCCCTGTAATATCATTATTACTGAAGGCTGCAACAACACTGTACTCATTAAACAGTCCCTCCAGGTTTTCGCGATGTTGTGATTGCACCCATTCATGCAAATTCAGTCAATCCTGCAAATTTTGTGCAACCTTGTAACTTTGTCCAATCACTGCAACTTTCCCGCAATTTTAGCCAATCATCAACTTCCACCAATTTTACCAATCAAATTTGTCCCCAAGTAGTGCTCAAATGTGTACATCTTCAGTCTAACCAATCAAATGTGTTGCTCCACCGTGCTCACTTCTGTGTTTACAGTGCGTATAAACGGAACACATCAGCAAAAAACAGAGTGTGTTATTTAAAAAAAAACAAAAAAAACACACTCGCCCATGAGTTTTCCCCCACACCGTCCCTCCCTACGTCTCCCCGTGTCTCTGCGCTAACCGTGTGTACAAAGTGCTGGGTTTGTGTTGAAAACGGTATGCCTGCCTGAAACCACCCCCGTCATAGGAGCGCGAGTGAGGAGAGACGCCATAAAACCAAAAATAAATGAACAAATATAACACTACAGCCAGTGTTGTAACATTTTATACATCTTTAGAGGTAAAAGTCATTACAACAGCTTGTCAATGACTTTTAAAGCTGTGACTCTCCGGTCTGGACATGGACCAACACGCGCCCCCGGCAAACCCCCAGGAGAGTGCCACGACAATCACAAAAAAACATCCCCCGAAGTCCTGGAGGGACTGATTAAACAGTGAAATATACCGCTGAATAATACAATTGCATATTAGTACTGTAAATACTACTTTACTTATTTTATGGTCAGCACTCACGCCAAACTTGCTCAACTACTGGTTAAAAAAACCAAAAACTGATAACGCCATTAAAAACCGGACATAACGTCTCCTGTCAGCAGCGCAAAGGAAGGCTGTGGTGGTGTTCGAGAGAAAGGGAGAGGAGGAGTAGAGATGGAGCGAATGAAAAGGAGAAAAGCCCTTAGCACAGAAGCAGAAAAATGCAGTACAATCACTGAAATGTTTGGAACTAAAGAGCGAGTCAGTCAAGAAAGCAGACTATCATGTAGTTATTTCCCGTTTTCTAATCTTTATACTTGTGCTATGAATGCCATTTTCTTCTTTTATTTTTGCCTCTACGTAACTCATTAAAAAAGTCCTTATACTGGTTCTGGGCATTCAGTAATAATTCAAATTATTTTTACAAAATAAATCCATACATTATAAGTAAATATTACATTTTTTCCATCCAAGAAAATGGAAAAAAATGTAATATTTACTTATAATGTATGCTGAGTGTGAAGCGGCTGGGATGAGAATCAGCACCTCCAAGTCCGAGTCCATGGTCCTCAGCCGGAAAAAGGTGGATTGTCCTCTCCGGGTTGGGGACAGGCTCCTGCCCCAAGTGGAGGAGTTTAAGTATCTTGGGGTCTTGTTCACGAGTGAGGGGAAAATGGAGCGAGAGATCGACAGACGGATTGGAGCAGCATCTGCAGTGATGCGGACGTTGTACCGATCTGTTGTGGTGAAGAGGGAGCTTAGTTCTAAGGCAAAGCTGTTGATTTATCAGTCAATCTACGTTCCTACTCTCACCTATGGTCACGAGCTTTGGGTAATGACCGAAAGAACGAGATCGCGGATACAAGCGGCTGAAATGAGCTTTCTCCGTAGGATTGCTGGACTCACCCTCAGAGATAGGGTGAGGAGCTCAGTCATCCGGGAGAGGCTCAGAGTAGAACCGCTGCTCCTCCACACTGAAAGGAGTCAGTTGAGGTGGTATGGGCATCTGATTAGGATGCCTCCTGGACGCCTCCCACTTGAGGTGTTTCAGGTACGTCCCACTGGGAGGAGACCCCGGGGCAGACCCAGGACTCGGTGGAGAGACGATAGGCCCTTTTCCACTAGCCTCACTTGGCCCTACACCGCACCACTCAGCCCGCTTTAGGCGCTTTTCCATTAGCCCCAGCACCGGTTAGCAGGTACTTTTTTCGTACCTGATCCAGGGCAGGGTCTAACCGGGCTGAGTAGGGCTGAGTAGGGCTGTGATATGACTTTAAGAGACTGGTCGCCGCTGATTGGTCAGGTCGTAACGTCATGAAAGCGACTTTTTCTGCTGAATTTACTCCACGACCGCCATTTGTAATTGTTCAGCAGTGAACACAGTGCGCCCCTTTAATACGGTATATTATATTAATATACTGTATAATATACTTATATAATAATATACTCCTAATATTATATATTAGGAGGTGCGCAATTTTCTTTCTATATTAGGCGACGATCGCATCCAGCGCGAGTTGGACGGATCAACTCGAAATGCAAGTGTCCGAGCAGATGGCTTCCCAAGGGCACATCCGTACTGCCAAACAGTGTCGGGAGAAGCTGAAAAAGCTGAAAAGCGATTACCGAACAGTGAAGGACCACAATGCTCGAAGTTCAGCGGATGGAAGGAGTGGAAGTGGTTCGCTGAGAGACATTGGGCTCCACACGGTCACTGTCACGGTCACGGCCCTTGGAAACCGTGGATGGTGACTGTTTATTTGATATTACGCATCTGTTCGCCACTTGATCCTTTCTGTGCCAAACTCACTGTTTTTAAGAACTAGGAAGGTTGTTAGATTGTGGGTAATGGTTGTTACTGAGGCTCGCGTATTGTTTTGCAGCCAACTGCAGATTCACGCTTGCTTTGTGTTAAGTATTAGCGCGAACAAAACGCTGAATTACGCTTATTGTATTCCGGTTAAAAACTTGAGTGTTGTGTACATGTTGCACTTTGGTGTTAAGTTTTAAATTGCGTGCATTTTCTTTCTAGAATCGCATTTCATATCACAGGGGTCCACCTCAGCGGACATGATGGACACAGCGGACTCTCCTGGCGCTGCGTCTGCGTGTGCGTCTGGTTGAGCGCCAGCTGGATCAGCTCCACATCACCAGCTCCATCTGGATCACGTTCAAGTGCCGGTAAGGCACAATAACCACGATTTTTTTTTTTGGTTGAAAAAGGTCCAGCAGCGGAAACCAGGGTCGAAAATCCATCCATCCATCCATCCATCCATCCATCCATCCATCTTCTACCGCTTAATCCTTTACAGGTCGCGGGGGGGCTGGAGCCTAACAAGTTATGTACCAAAGTGATTAAGGCAATTTCCTGTAGCTGCATATTAATTAATTGAAAATGTCTTTTTAAATGTATCCACAACCATTTTTAGGTGTGGTGATTGGTGCTGTTGTAACTCCTGTTTTAGACAAAGTGCATGAACTGCCGTTGAAATCAACATGCTTCATTGAAATGCTTTGCGTCAGCTGACTGTATTAACCCATTCAGATTTCTGCGGCCACACTACAAGCAACTAGTTTAAACATTACCAATCCATCCATCCATATTCTTAATCTTAATCCTTTTTAGTTTTGCAGGGGGGCTGCAGCTGAAGACAGCACCCTGCGTGTTGCAAAATCTGCTCTACTGAGGGGCAGCAACATGACAGTTCCGCTTATATACAGCAATGAAGCATAATATAATAGTGACATTCCACCACAGACTTTCACCAGTGTAATTCCATAATATATGTAGTGATCCAGCTTTAACGACCATGCCTTTCTGTCTTTCCATCTAGGCAAGACGAAAACAGACAACTCCCATCGCGGACCTTACATTAGCGATGGTCAACATGCATGACGAAGAGATGCGGCTCTTGGAACGGCAACATGACCACTGGCAAGAATCAGGAGTACATGCAGCATTTGCGACAGGTGGCCGCAAATGTGCGGGCAGATGCGCATGAAGCCCTGGAACAGGACGCTGCGTTATGAAGGGAAGAGCTCGCAGAGATGTCATCGCCCAGTCTGTTTTTTTGTTTGTAAATTTTGCTTCGGGAATAAAATTGTATTGTTTGCATCAAAAGTCTGGTTTATCTGTTATGACACCGTATGAGAAAAGCCAATAATTACATACACATTCCATTCTCTGTTCACTCCACATGCTGCTGTTCATCAGGTCAGGTGTATAGCCTTCTAATGGTAATTTAATTTTTAACAACACAACGAAACGTAATGTCTTGGTAGGTTTTTTTTTTTTTATTTTAAAGAAATTTGCAATGCGGAATCCATTTCTCTTGAACGGGTACATTTTTTAGGTTATAAGCAGTTGTACAGGTGTGCTTGAACTTGTAGACACTGATAAGTACGTGTAAGTTGAATGTTGCATCACCAGTCAAAATTTAATAAATTAAGAAGGAATCTAGCAAAAATTTGGCACTAATAACAGTAGACAAATCGGACAAGGATACACAACTGTGTTTTTGTTGCACACAACTGTTGTTACCAACAAGTGCAAAATTTATATTCCCTTTTCCCAAAAATTAAAAATCAATTTGTAAGTAAAAGTGGGAGACCTTTACATGGGGAAATATGACATGTATCAGCACATGATTTATAGTTCAATTTGCATTTCCACCTAAGCAAAAGTGGCTTGTCGAGCTGGATTTTTGTGAAGATGGCCTGTGCGGTGTTTCTGCATGTAATTACATACCTGTCAAGTGATACGGTTTCGCCATACTTTAATACGGGGAAAATGCAATTTTAGCAAATACGGGCGTATTGCCATTTCTGTATGCCAAAGAGAAAAATATACGGGAAAAAAAATTGAGAGTGTGGGGAGGAACACGTCGTGTGTGACCCCCACAGCGTACGGGGCTGTCAGAGCGCTCAGTGTGAGCAATTATCACAACAGAAGTGTGGACTCATCATTAGGCTGATGGCTTCGCACCTTCTTAACAGATAAGTGTTATGAACAAGAGGACAGGTAGATGGACCATGCACAACATTTTATTTACAAAAAACATTTTTGAAATATGTATGCACATAAATGTGGATGAAATAGACAAGTATTGCATCACAGCATCTCGTATTATATTGTAACGTGCAGCTTGACATGGCGACGTTCCACCGGGAGGTTTGAACTCACGCCTCCTGCTCCGGAGTCCCGCACTCTACCTGTGTCACCAATAGGGTCAACCCACTTGTCAAGCCAAGTAGGGTGCTTATATTGAGTTCGCTACAATATCACCACCCTGCTCCTCTGCTCTCTGTGCCACTGCCACCACTGGTTCATCTACTGCATCATCCAATGTAGTGTCAAACGTCTCTCCATGACTCTCACACAGATTGTGCAGAGCACAACAAGTCAGCACCATAGATTTAACCAGTTTCATGTCACAGTCATTCCTCCTTCCTTCTCTCCTCGTCATCAGCCATGTTTGTTGTGGAGGATTCAGTCGCGTGTGTTTCACGTCACGAGGGTGTGGCGCCGCCTGCTGTTCAACAAATCCCACCCACAGCAGGTGTGCCAGCAGGTGCGCCAGCAGTAGTTGAAAAGCAACTGAGGCTGAACCGAACCGAAGTGAGTAGAGCCGGGTTTTCAAATCGGGGCTGAGTGGGGCTAGTGGAAAAGGGCCTTATGTCTCCCAGCTGGTCTGGGAACGCCTTGGTATCCCCTCTGAAGAGCTGGAGCAGGTGGCTGGGGAGAGGGAAGTCTGGGCTTCTCTGCTTGAACTGCTGCCTCCGCGACCCGGACCTCCGGAAAAGCGGTAGAAGATGGAAGATGGATTTTCCATCCAAGCTAAAGTCATATACTGCAGCTTATGCTCTGTCAACCCGTTTTTATATAGTGTTTTCAAATGCATGCAGATTTTCATTATTTAAGTATATTTCTCTATTTTCTTTAATCACTGCATTTCTTCTTGCTTTTCTGATGGACTAGTTGATAGAGCATCCACCCCACAACCGGGAGGTCATGGGTTCAAGCCCTGGCCAGGTCCTACCAAAAACCATATAAAAATGGTACTTCCCGTCTTCTAGCTTGGTACTCAGTACAATAGAATGGGGGAAGGAAAAGTTGTTTGTGGTGACACCTTGCATGGCAGTGGCCCCTCTGATTCTAGATATGATTAACATTGTAAATAGGAGAAACGTAATTTTGTCCTACTGTACATGTTTGGCTATATGGACTGAATGACAATTAAGTTGGTTTCTTCTTCTTCTGATGTGTAAATTTTCTGTGCAGGGAATTTTTAGGGGGTCTAAATCTTTAAACTGCTATTACTTAGAAAGGTAGCGAACTACTGTGTAATAAGATGGAGACTCACATATGCTAATGCATGCTATACAATATTAGATTGCTGTCATAATCACCATAATCATATACTGTACATGTACAGTATGATTATAACAGCCCCTGCCTCTGATTAGAGAGCATCTGTACCGAACAAATAGTTAAAGGAGACACATTTTTATATGCTTGGATGTTTGAATGACTGATTTGAGCTTGGAACCCCATACCAATATGGTGGCAGTATTGACATATGCTGGGAATCCGAACGCGAGAGCTAATCTTCATATCTATGAGGGTGTGTAATATGATGATATTACATTGTGAGGGACAAGAGTGTGTCCATGACAGTCACACAGTGATTGTTGCTTTGTGCCAGAATGAACATTCTCTCTGTTACAGTTCTACGCTCATACAACAATGCCTCCAAAGTCATTTTTCTCAGCCAAAGCACATGCTTTGTTTGTCCGTTTCATGTGAACTGAATGATTTTGCTGAGGATGTCTGCTAAATAAGTAATGGCAATGCTAGCTGTTATGTAGCAGGAGTGCACTTTACCTTGTGTGGTGGTGTTTACTTCTTGAAACAAACGGAAATTTATGAGTATAGAGAAACTGCACACAGACTTACAGTGGTGTGAAAAAGTGGTTGCCCCTTCCTGATTTCTCATTTTTTTGTATGTTTGTCACACTTAAATGTTTCAGATCATCAAACAAATTTAAACATTAGACAAATATAACACAAGTAAACACAAAATGCAGTTTTTAAATGAAGGTGTTTATTATTAAAGGTAAAAAAAATAAAAATAAATCCAAACCTACATGGTCCTGTGTGAAAAAGTGATTGCCCCTCTGTTAAAACATAAATTAACTGTGGTTTATCACATCTTTGGAAAGCTGAGTTCAATTTCTCAAGCCACACCCAGGCCTGATTACTGCCACACCTGTTCTCAATCAAGAAATCACTTAAATAGGACCTGCCTGACAAAGTGAAGTAAACCAAAAGATCCTCAAAAGCTAGACATCATGTGCCAATCCAAAGAAATTCAGGAATAAATGAGAAACAAAGTAACTGAGATCTATCAGTCTGGAAAAGGTTACAAAGCATTTTCTAAAGCTTTGGGACTCCAGCAAACCACAGTGAGAGCCATTACCCACAAATGGCGAAAACATGGAACAGTGGTGAACCTTCCCAGGAGTGGCTGGCCAACCATAATTACCCCAAGAGCGCAGCGTTGACTCATCCAAGGGGTCACAAAAGACCCCACAACAACATCCAAAGAACTGCAGGCCTCACTTGCCTCAGTTAAGGTCAGTGTTCATGACTCCGCCATAAGAAAGAAACTGGGCAAAAATGGCCTGCATGGCAGAGTTCCAAGATGAAAACCACTGCTGAGCAAAGAGAACATAAAGGCTCGTCTCAGTTTTGCCAGAAAACATCTTGAGGAGCCCCAAGACTTTTGGGAAAATACTCTGTGGACTGACGAGACAAAAGTTGACCTTTTTGGAAAGTGTGTGTCCCATTACATCTGGCGTAAAAGTAACACAGCATTTCAGAAAAGGAACATCATACCAACAGTAAAATATGGTGGTGGTAGTGTGATGGTCTGAGGCTGTTTTGTTGCTTCAGGACCTGGAAGACTTGCTGTGGTAAATTAAACCATGAATTCTGCTGTCTACCAAAAAATCCTGAAGGATAATGTCTGACCATCTGTTTGTGGTCTCAAGCTGAAGCGCACTTAGGTTCTGCAGCAGGACAATGATCCAAAACACACCAGCAAGTCCACCTCTGAATGGCTTAAGAAAAACAAAATGAAGACTTTGGAGTTGCCTAGTCAAAGTCCTGACCTGAATCCGATTGAGATGCTGTGGCATGACCTTAAAAAGGCAGTTCATGCTTGAAAACCCTCCAATATGGGTGAATTACAACAATTCTGCAGAGATGAGTGGGCCAAAATTCTTCCACAGCGCTGTCAAAGACTCATTGCCAGTTATCACAAATGCTTGATTGCAGTTATTGCTGCTAAGGGTGGCCCAACCAGCTATTCAGTTTAAGGGGCAATCACTTTTTCATACAGGGCCATGAAGGTTTGGATTTTTCCCCCTTAATAATAAACACCTTCATTTAAAAACTGCATTTTGTGTTTGCTTGTGCTATCTTAGTCTAATACTTAAATTTGTTTGACGATCTGAAACATTTAAGCATGACAAACATACAAAAAAAATGAGAAATCAGGAAGGGGGCAAACACTTTTTCACACCACTGTAAATATGTTGACCTTCAAGATGTCATAAATTTAGAAAAATGCACAATATAGGACCTTAAATGGTGCATTAATTTGCAGTTTTCATAGATGTGTCTGTGTACAGTTTGTCCCTGAGGAAAAGACGTGGCCAACTACCACATACACACTGACGATGCCCTCATCCTCAGGTGTATAAACACACTGGAATGTTTTTGTTTTCTGCACCAAGCATACACATTTCTGCACAATCCTACATGATGCAACACAAACCTTGGCGGGCTGGGGGGTGGAAAAGTTAAGCCAGGCAGGGACAAAGTCATGCTGCGCCATTTAGGTCCAGTGTTTCCGGTCAGTGGATCGAGGCATCAAACCTCATGGCCAGGATCTGACAACAGGAATAAAACGCATATTATTTACTCAGAATACTTGACATGCCATTAAATACAATTTATTATATCACCAATTTCCTGATATTTTGTCCAACATTTGAATTTAGAAATGGATGCAAGATTCATACTCTTGCCAAATTACAACAAAGCTCAATTTGCTGATATAGTGTCCCTGAAGTGGGTGAAAGCTTTATGAAATGGATGTATTGTTTGGTATGAAACATTTAGTATAAGATTTTGGCAGAAAAAAACATCCATTTTCTACCACTCTTCCAGAGGTCCAGGTCACAGAGGCAGCAGCTCAAGCAGAGAAGCCCAGACTTCTCTCTCCCCAGCCACCTGCTCCAGCTCTTCAGAGAGGATACCAAGACGTTCCCAGGCCAGCTGGGAGACGTAGTCTCTCCAGCAAGACCTGGGTCTGTCCTGGGGTCTCCTCCCAGTGGGACGTGCCCAAAACACCTCAAGTGGGAGGAATCCAGATCAGATGCCCAAACCACCTCAACTGACTCTTTTCAATGTGGAGGAGCAGCAGTTCTACTCTGAGCCTCTCCTGGATGATTGAGCTCCTTACCCCATCTCTAAGGGTGAGTCCAGCAATCCTACGAAGAAAGCTCAATTCAGCCGCTTGTATCTGCAATCTCATTCTTTCGGTCATTACCCAAAGCTCATGACCACAGGTGAGAGTAGGAACGTACACTGACTGGTAAATCAACAGCTTTGCCTGAGAGCTCAGCTCCTTCTTCACCACGACAGACTGATACAACATCCGCATCACTGCAGAGGCTGCTCCGATCCATCTGTCAATCTCTCGCTCCATTTGCCCCTCACTCGTGAATAAGAGCCCGATACTTAAAATCCTTCCCCTGGGGCAGGAGCTTGTCCCCAACCCGGAGAGGACAATCCACCCTTTTCCAGCTGAGGACCATGGACTCGGACTTGGAGGTGCTGATTCTCATCCCGTTCGCTTCACACTTGGTAGCAAACTGTCCCAGTAAGACCTGTAGGTCATTGCTTGATGAAGCCAACAGGACATCATCATCTGCAAACAGCAGAGATGAGATCATGTGGTCACTAAACATGACACCCTCCGTTCCTTGGTTATGCCTACAAGTCCTATCCATAAAAATTATGAACAAGACCGTGACAAAGGGCAGCCGTGACTCTCACTGGAAATGAGTTCGACTGGGTGTTGGCAATACAAACCAAACTCTTGCAACGGCCATATAGAGACGAGATAGCTCGTAACAACATGCCTGATACCCCATACTCCCGCAGCACCCCCCACAAGAGACCACGAGGGACACGGTCGAATGCTTTCTCCAAGTCCACAAAACACATGTGGACTGGTTGGGCAAACTCCCACGAACCCTCAAGGATTCTTCAGAGGGTAAAGAGTTGGTCTGATGTGCCATGGCCAGGACAAAAACCACATTGCTCCTCCTGAATCCGAGGTTTGACCAGCGGTCGGACTCTCCTCTCCAGTACCCTGGCATAGACCTTCCCAGGGAGGCTGAGAACTGTGATCGCCCTAAATGGAACACACTCTCCAGGCCCCTTCTTAAAAAGAGGAACCACCACACCAGTTTGCCATGCCAAAGGTACTGTCCCCGACTTCCATGATATTAGCTTGTAAAAAATATCTGTGTGCGTATTTTAAGTCCTTATATATGTGAAAGAGAAAAAAATGTGACCACATTACAAATTATTTTACCATAATACAGTATCTGGACCTAAACTGCTGAAAAATAAGGGCCCTACCTGCTTATTTGGCTATTTGAGCATTCACAATATCAGCAGTTTTAAGGAAGTTCAGATTAAGACTTTTTAATGACATTTAAGACCATTTGATTTAAATTTAAATCCAAATTTGAAAAAAAAAAAGTCACACACTAGTATTTTGTTGGACTTTAGCCTTTAGCTTGGATTACAACATTTTCTGCGCCACAGTTAAGATAAGATTATGCAGTGTCACAACATGCATAAACTCTGGGTGGACAACATTTATTTCCATTCAGAGTTTCATTAAATTTTCATTATGACAGATAACTGATGATGAAGATGATGATTCACCACCGTCCTTCCAGGTTTAAAGAGCCCTAGTTATGCTTTTTGGGAGTTCCTTTATTTTAGTGGGTTAATTAAAGATTTCTGTGACATTATCTGGTCTGTAAAGTCAAACAACCCAAAGTCCTCCTGCAAAGGAGTTCTCCTCTCCCACAGAAATTAGGACTACAACTAGTGTTGGCCAATAAACAGAAATAAAACTGAAACAGACGTTGTTGTAAAACTGATGTAATCTTGCTCATGTTGTTTTTTTCGGTTTTGCCCCTCTCCCTGTTGTGTGTACATGAGAACTTTCATGCCCTGTACTTTATTATTATATCACGCTCAATTACTCCCAACACCATACAATAAAATCTAAACAACAAATAAAAACATTGATTTAAAAACATTAAAAATGAGACAGAGTGCACTTTGATGCTGATTTAAGGTCAAACTGCCAAGCCCTACTACAACTCTGCCTGAAATGCCTTGCTTGGATTGGCTACTCTCTTCTGTGAGGTTATCACATCATTACTTAACAGACCAGGACAGTCTGGTACACCGTCTCCTTAGAGGAGAAGAGGAAGTTTCCCACTGAGCCTCAGGGCTTACATAACTACAGTGCTAACTAACTTAGCTAGCAGCCTGTCCAGAATTTTTAGAGCTCTTCTCTGTAAATTCTAGTCATACCACTAGACATTTGTGGTGTCATCTTATTAATTAATTTACAGTCAATACTACAGTCTATCTCACTAGGCCTGTAATGATAGGAAATTTTAATTGAAGATAAATTTTCCCCAAAATTATCGCGATAAACAATATTATCATTGGTGCCACGAAGACCACTGTATATCCAGGATATAATGATAACGGTCTATGTACAATTTTTCAAAGAGCTTTGAACTTTTTATTTATGGACAATATTAAACACTGGAATAGAAATGTGGAAAAAAATATTTAAAACATCCTAAATAAATAAACACTATTGCAACTTATTGTGAGCAGAAAACTTACTGAAGTATTTTTTTTCCTCACCGTACGATTAATCATGTTGGCAGTTATTGTTACAGGCCTATAACGCATATTATTCTGGCTTATTTGGTTAATTTTTGGCCAGCACAGCACAAGTATGAGGACTGTTAGTATGGCTAGCTTAGTGACGCGAATCAGTGACCAGGGATTTTATGGCTCTTTCATATGTAAATTGTAGTCATGGTACCAGACCAGCTCATTCATTAATCCACAGTTGATTACACATCTCGTGCCATTCTCACTTGTTTTGCAACATTTTGGCCATGCAACAGGACAGAGGTGCATTGCCCTGTACCCAATGCAGTTTGGCTTTAGAGCAAATTATTCAACAGAGACAGCCAAATGTTATTTTATTGAAAAAAAAAAAAATCAAGTCTCTCTTGGATAAAGGTGGTGTTGTTGGAGCTGTGTTTCTTGATTTAAAAAAAGCTTTTGGCACTGTGAATCACAGAATTCTTATGTCTAAATTATCTAGTTTCAGTTTTTCTTACAATACACTTAAATGGACAGAATCATATTTATCAAACCAATCTCAGCAGGTTCAAATACAAAATCATCAATCCTCTGCCCTTCACCTATCTACAGGTGTTCCACAAGGATCAATCATGAGTCCACTATTATCAGAGATGCCAACCTTCAGACTTGGGAAAGTGGAGTAATGCCTGGCTGAAAGCCAGGCCCGAGCACCATAGGTGCGAGGCGGGGGTAAGCGCGAGAGGGAGTATCCCCCTCTCACCAGTGGGGGGTCTGGGGGGCCTCCCCCAGAAAAATTTTTAAAATTACCATTAAAATAAGCCATTTCCTGCACTTTCTGGGCACATCTAACAAGATAAGATACAACACAAAATTAACATTTTTGTTGGAATATTTACTATAATTTGGTTTAACATTCTAATTCATTAAGTCTTTGGTCACAACATTTAATTAATTAAATCACCCTTACTGTCATTCAACTGTACAACCAATCATGTACAGTTGAACGAGACTGTGTTTTACCTATCTACTGTGTTAATCACACACACCCCAAGTGCAGAATCAGAGGGCCGCTGCCATGCAAGGCACCACCACAAATTTCCCTCCTCCATTCCATTATTGCTGAGCACCAAGCTGGATGGCAGGAAGTTCCACTTTTATATGGTCTTCGGCATGACCCGGCCGGAATTTGAACCCCTGCCTCCCGGGCGTGGGGCGGATGCTCTACCAACTGAGCCACCATAAGAGACATGCACAAATAGTAATTAGGTTCATCTTAGCAATATAAAACAAAATATATACTAAGAACCCAAAATAAAGAGAGCATCTCCAGCTCTCAATAATCACAACTACATCAGTCAATGTCACTAGTATAGATATTTCTGCTTGAAGTTAGTGTGTTCAAGTGAAGAATGTAAAGAATGATCACAAGAAGTTCCATGACATCCACAAATTATTGTTAGCTTCTAAAAATTGAAGGAAAAGAACACAATGTTGACAGCTACACCACATCAAACTTTTAACAGTCACTGCTATAACACAACCTTCACTTTCAAAACGAGTCCCTATGTGCACACTCAACAATTACAAACTACTACATTGCAATGTGCAGTCATTGTTCTAAGCTGCACAAACACTATGATGGTCCATCCATGTCAAATTATTTATTTAGCATGCTATGGGTTGCACTTTTCGCATTTTTCAGCAGCTGTTTAGGTAGTTCGGCGGAAAATGCTCTTTCACCACGGCTGAGCATTGCACACTTGACAAAAAGCATAAGTTTCACTGTTTCACCGATTTTCGATGCAGTAAAACACGCCATTTTGCTTTGTTTACATACGGGTTCTCTCATGCATTCGGAAAACATCGATAAACCTCGGCACACTGATGCACAGTTTATACCCCCGAGGCCCTATCATACACGGACATTCAAAATGCTCTTAGCACGTCGATGTCGGCTTATTTTATCCACGTCAAAATTTATTTATTTTTGACAAAATAAAAGCGGAGTTTTTCACAGGTAAAGCGGAGGGCGGATTTTATGTCTGGAAATCGGAGTAACTCCGCCAAAATCGGAGTGATTGGCATCTCTGTATTATTCACATTATACAGTGGGGCAAAAAAGTATTTAGTCAGCCACCAGTTGTGCAAGTTCTCCCATTTAAAAGATGAGAGAGGTCTCCAATATTCATCATTGGTATATCTCAACTATGAGAGACAAAATGAGAAAAAAAAAAATCCTGAAAATCACATTGTCTGATTTTTTTTTTTTTTTTTATTTAAGTTTTTGTAAAGGGTATACAGGTCGTTACAGCAATGCAGTGTTTACATTTTCATCACATGTTCCCTTATTTTCTGATATCAGACAACATTGGAAGATTAATTCTTACAACACCCCTTTTTTTTTTTTTTTAAAGTGAAAGAAAAAGTGAAATTAAAGAGAAAAAAAAAAAAAAAAAAAAAAAAAAAAAAAAACAAACCAGTAAAAAACAAACAAAAAGAAAAGGTAAGTAAATAAAGATAAAAGAGCATCTGAGTAGCTTTGGAACAAAGAGCGGAACCATTATTGAAATGGTATTTGTCAAAGATTAGATCTAATGGAAGACACATATGCGGTCCAGGGTTGCCAAAAGTTCATGAACACATCCATGTCCTGTCTCAGTGCGAATGTCAACTTTTCCATCGAGTAAATGTCTTGGATCACGTTAGTCCAATCTTCAGGTGTAGGACAGTCCTTCAACATCCATTTTTTAGTTAGAGCTTTTTTGCTTGCCAATATTAAAACATTGAATAAGTATTTTTCTCCTCGTCTTTCCAGTGAGTCCGGTAGTAAACCCAAATACAAAGTTACAAAAGAAAAGGGAACTGTAATTTTGAATATTTTCCCCAATATTGTCTGTACCTTGGTCCAATATTGGTGGATAACTGGGCATGACCAAAACACATGAAAATGATTTGCAGTCTTTTCACCACACAAGCGCCAACAGTTCAATCCCTTATGGGTAAATTTGTTTTGTGCAGGTGTTCTGAAAAATCTTGCCAAGTTTTTCCATCCAAATTCTCTCCACTGCAGGGATGAGGTACTTTTCCATTGCTGTTTATTTAGCTTTTCCCATATTTCCAGTTGTAAAGTGAAATTCCCCTCTTTTTCCCATCTCTCTTTTATATAAGATGTGTTGTCTCCTTTTAAGTCTTGAAGACCTTGGTATATTTTAGAAATGTATCTGATCCCTGGGATCCCTTTATATGCCATTAAGAAGACCTTCAGAACACCTGACTGGGCCCTTTCCAAAACCTCCTTTTTAAGTATATTGTTTATGTGGTGTCTAAGCTGGAAGAACCTGTAAAGGTCTTGATTTATTAGGCCTTGTTTTTTCAAATCTTCAAAACTTCTTAAGATTTGCCCTTTAAAAAAATCGTAATATTTTATCAGCCCTTTCTCCTTCCACTTTTTAAATCTGGTGTCTGTTTTATTAGGAGTAAAGTCCTGATCATAGGCGATCCATTGCAGAAGTCGATAGGGCTCTTTAGTTTGATTCTCTCTGACTATCTTAAACCAAATTTTTAGCGGGGTCTCTATCCACGGGTTAGTGTTATTCAAAAGCTTAGGTAAGACATTGTTCCCTATTATCGCCTGTAGGGGGATGTCACTTGTTATTTGGCATTCGATCTCCTTCCATTGTGCAGTGTAGACTGGGTTACATATCTCTACTAAAGTTTTAATTTGTGCGGCTTTAAAGTAGTCCCTGATATTTGGCAGCGCGAGCCCACCTTTGTCTTTGTTTAGCTGTAGGGTTCTATATCTGATTCTAGGTCTCTTGCCCTGCCATATGAATCTTGAGATCCTTCTGTCCAGCTCCTGCCATGTTTTTTTGGGAGGTTCTACCGGTATTGTTTGGAAAAGGTATAGAAGACGTGGAAGTATATTCATTTTGACTGCTTCAATTCTTTGTGCAGTACCCAAGAATGGTATCATATTCCATCTTGCTAGGTCAGATTTTATTTTTGTCACCAGTGGATCATAGTTTAGTGATATAATTTTGTTGAGTTGTTTCGGGATATTGACCCCCAGATATTTCATAGATTCCGACTCCCAGTTAGTTTTGAGTTTGCTTAGTGAATAATGATTTGGGTCATAGTTGAATGTTAAAACTTGGGTTTTATGCATATTTAATTTGTACCCTGATAAATCTCCATACTCTGAAAAAACTGAGGTTAGTTCTGGTAAAGAAGTGTCCGGCTGCCCTAGGTATATTAAAATGTCATCAGCAAAGAGTGCTATTTTATGTTCCTTCTGACCAAGTGTAATACCTTGAATTTTTTGATTTTGTCTTATCCATTGGCTCAGAGGTTCTATGAAGATTGCAAAGAGCAGTGGAGACAGGGGGCAGCCCTGACGACATCCTCTTTCCAGTTCAAAAGATGATGATAAATTACCGTTAATCCTTATTTTAGCTGTTGGTTTTTTATATAATGCCTGTATAGTTCTAATGAAGTTGTTATGAAAATTGAAACTGGATAAGATTCTATATAGAAAAGACCAGTCAACCGAATCGAATGCTTTTTCAGCATCTAATCCCAATATGACTGCATTTAAGTTATATTTTTTTATATGATGAATTATGTGTAAAGTGCGTCGAATGTTGTCTTGTGTCTGTCTTTGTCTTATAAAACCTGTTTGGTCTAAATGAATTAGGTCTGTCAGTATATTTTCTAACCTTTTGGCAAGGATAATGGTAAAAAGCTTATAGTCCTGATTTAGTACACTGATTGGTCTGTAGTTGGAGCACTCTAGTTTATCCTTTTCAGGTTTAGGTATAACTGCAATGACCCCTTCTCTCCAGGAGGGGGGGATTTCCCCTGTGTGGAGGACATAATTAAATGTTTTCAGGAGGAGAGGAGATAGTTGCTGTTTAAAGGTTTTGTACCACTCTGCTGTATAGCCATCAGCTCCTGGGGATTTGTTAGCTTTAAGTTTCATAATTGCTTTTTCCAATTCTTTAGGATGTATTTCTGACAGTAGTGTTTTATTTTGTGACTCCGTAAGTTGGGGAAGGTTTAATGTGTTTAGGAATGCCTCGGATGCGTTTTTATGTTTTTTGTGGGAGTATAAGTTCTTATAGTAATTCTCGAAGTTTTTAAGAATATCCTGAATTCTGAATTTTATTTCCTTTGATACTGGGTCTCTGATTTTGTAGATTGCTCTTTCTGTTTGATGTTTCCTCAATTTATAGGCTAGCAATTTTGCCGATTTACTGCCTGCTTCATAGTATTTTTGTTTCAGAAATGTAAGTTTCTTCTGGATTTCTATTGTGTAGATCTCATTTATTTGGTTTTTAATTTCCTTAATCTTGAGCGAGTCAGTAGAATGAGTGTTGCCTTTGTGTTCTTTTTCTAGGTTCCTAAGTTCTGACTCTAATGTGGATAGTTTTTCTTGTCTTAGTTTCTTTTGGGTTGCCAGTTTTGCAATAATCTTTCCTCTTATTACAGCTTTACATGCATCCCACAGTATTAAAGGGGATACTTCTCCATTATCGTTATCTTCCAAATATCTGAGAATATCTGATTCCAATTCATCTTTCAATGGTCCTTTCAGGACATTTGAATTTAACCTCCAAGAAAATGTATTATTTGTGTATTTTGGGATATTTAAGTCCATGTAGATCGGACTGTGGTCGGAGAGATCCATCAGTCCTATTTTACATGTTTTTACTCTTCCAATGTCTCTATTAAACATAAAAAAATAGTCAATCCTTGAGTAAGATGAATGTGGAGTTGAGTAAAATGTATAGTCTTTTACACTGGGGTTGAGTTCCCTCCACACGTCACAGATTCCCAATTCTTTTAGTAGCATCCGAGTCTTCCTGTTTTGGGTGTTATTTTGATGTGGGGAATTACCAGAAGCATCCCAGTATGGATTCAGTCTAAGATTGAAGTCCCCACCACATATCACTAAACCTTGAGCTTTAGTTATCATTAGGTCAAATACATTTTTATAAAATTTCCAGTTAGCCCCTGGGGGAGCATACACATTCAGCAGGGTGATATCTTCTCCCTCTAGCCGCCCAGTTACCAAACTGTATCTCCCTTCTTTATCTTTGTGTTCTGATTTTTTTTCAAATGTAATTTTGGTTGATATCAATGTCGCTACTCCCCTCCTCCTCCCTGATTTATATGAAGATGAAGAGATCATTTTAAACCCTTGTCTACTGAGTTTATTGTGTTCCACGTCTGTTAGGTGGGTTTCTTGTAAAAGTATTATTCCTGCTTTGTCTTTTTTCATTTTGCCTAGAATCTTGGATCTTTTAACTGGATTCAGGATTCCTTTTACATTATATGAAATTATTTTGGTTACACCCTGTTTCTCCATTGTGTTGTTTTGTTTAGTATAACTGTGTGGTGGCCCTCTTTTGTGCTACTCAGAAACTGAAAGAACATTAAAAACAAGAAAAACATTAAGAACGTAGTGTAAAAAACTTTAAAACAAAAAGCTGTCATAGGAACTTCCTGAGCTGAGGTCTTTTTAAAGACCCTGTAAGAGCCTTGATGGAGTGAAGGCTCTGAGGGGAATTCCTCAAACTCTGTTACGTGTTGAGGGCCCTCTCTTACCACTGAAAGTAGTCCCATGCTTTTAACGTGAGTTTCAGAACCCAATCCAAACTTGTAATGATTTTTTTTTTTTTTCCCTTTTATGCCTAAACCCTGTGAAATTGTGTGCACCCTCCCACCCCCATCACATCAAACATTCACGCAAAAACAGTATTTGTTAGTATGAGGAGAACATGTGGATTATTGTCACATTTCTATTTTAACGTTTTTTTTTTTTTTTTTTTTTATTACAAAGACTTATTTGTTTCAAATAATATGATTGTTCCATGAAATGTTTTACCACATGCTGAATATGCATCTCCTTTAATGTTTGTTACCTTGTATGAGAGGGGTTGGATGTGCGGATTGATTCAAGAGAAAAGAAAAAAAAAAAAAAAAAAAAAGGTCGCTATTCCAACCTGAAAATGGATAGTTTATCCGCGACGCTCTGGTGCTGGGTTTCCCGCTGCTGGTCCGTGGATTTTGAAGGTCTTTGTGTTGTCCATGTTTGCGCTTTGATCTTCTGACTCGGGTCTGCTGCGGGTTTAAATACCGTTACCGGGAGCCCTCTTTTCGCTATGTCAGCTGTTGCTTCTTCCGCCGAATTATAGAGACACGTTTCATCGCCATAGAAGACCCTTAACTTCGCAGGAAATGGTGTCTGAAAGCGCAATTTCTTCTCTCTTAACACCTTTTTCGCGTCATTGTATTCCCTGCGCTTTTTAAGGACCTCCGGGGCGTGATCGTGTTCCACGTAGACTTTTCTCTCCTGGTGCATAAATCCTTTTTTCTGCCAGGCCAGTCTTACAACCTCTTGTTTTATTTTGAAATTGGAAAATCTTACCAACACCGAACGTGGGGGCGCTTCCGCCGCCGGCCTAGCGGCTAATGAACGATGTGCCTTTTCTATCTTCAAGTCGGTGGTTTGTGGAATATCCAATTTCTCTCTTAGTAAGGATTCCACGCATTCTGCCATTGAGTTAAAACCATTTTCGGTTCCTTCTATCAGACCATGAATTCTTATGTTGTCTCTTCTTTGTTTTCCTTCTTGGTCGGTTAGCTTAGCCTCTATAGCTGCTTGTCTTTTGCGTAGGTCTAGCACAGAATCTTCGAGCACTTTTATTCGATCCTCTGTTTCCAAGATTCGGTTCTCGGCCTGGTCCACTCTGCTGTTTGTCCTTTTCAATTCTTCTCTGAATTCCCGAAATTCGGCCGTAACATCTCGGCGAAATCGTCGTAGCTCCTCAAATAGTGATTTCAGGCTAACCCTTTTGTTAGCTATCACCAGTTCCTCGTCTTCTGAACGGAGATCTTCCAGTTCGGATTCTCCGGCCGATACGTGTCCTGGCCTGGAGAATTTCAGTTTCTTCTGTTTTCCTTTAGACATGATGATTTTGTCTTTTGATTTTCACTCCTCCAAAAATCCGTTAAGTTTGATTTTCAAGGTGTTATCCTGGATTGGGTCTGAGAACTTCAGTGTTAAGCTGCAGTCGCCATGGCGTCCAGACCGGAAGTCCACATTGTCTGATTTTTAAAGAATTTATTTGCAAATTATGGTGAAAAATAAGTATTTGGTCACCTACAAACAAGCAAGATTTCTGGCTCTCACAGACCTGTAACTTCTTCTTTAAGAGGCTCCTCTGTCCTCCACTCGTTACCTGTATTAATGGCACCTGTTTGAACTCGTTATTAGTATAAAAGACACCTGTCCACAACCTCAAACAGTCAGACTCCAAACTCCACTATGGCCAAGACCAAAGAGCTGTCAAAGGACACCAGAAACCAAACTGTAGACCTGCACCAGGCTGGGAAGACTGAATCTGCAATAGGTAAGCAGCTTGGTGTGAAGAAATCAACTGTGGGAGCAATTATTAGAAAATGGAAGACATACAAGACCACTGATAATCTCCCTTGATCTGGGGCTCCACGCAAGATCTCACCCCGTGGGGTCAAAATGATCACGAGAACGGTGAGCAAAAATCCCAGAACCACACGGGGGGACCTAGTGAATGACCTGCAGAGAGCTGGGACCAAAGTAACAAAGGTTATCATCAGTAACACACTACGCCGCCAGGGACTCAAATCCTGCAGTGCCAGACGTGTCCCCCTGCTTAAGCCAGTACATGTCCAGGCCCATCTGAAGTTTGCTAGAGAGCATTTGGATGATCCAGAAGAGGATTGGGAGAATGTCATATGGTCAGATGAAACCAAAATAGAACTTTTTGGTAAAAACTCAACTTGTCGTGTTTGGAGGAGAAAGAATGCTGAGTTGCATCCAAAGAATACCATACCTACTGTGAAGCATGGGGTGGAAACATCATGCTTTGGGGCTGTTTTTCTGCAAAGGGACCAGAATGACTGATCCGTGTAAAGGAAAGAATGAATGGGGCCATGTATCGTGAGATTTTGAGTGAAAACCTCCTTCCATCAGCAAGGGCATTGAAGATGAAACGTGGCTGGGTCTTTCAGCATGACAATGATCCCAAACACACCGCCCGGGCAACAAAGGAGTGGCTTCGTAAGAAGCATTTCAAGGTCCTGGAGTGGCCTAGCCAGTCTCCAGATCTCAACCCCATAGAAAATCTTTGGAGGGAGTTGAAAGTCCGTGTTGCCCAGTGACAGCCCCAAAACATCACTGCTCTAGAGGAGATCTGCATGGAGGAATGGGCCAAAATACCAGCAACAGTGTGTGAAAACCTTGTGAAGACTTACAGAAAACGTTTGACCTCTGTCATTGCCAACAAAGGGTATATAACAAAGTATTGAGATGAACTTTTGTTATTGACCAAATACTTATTTTCCACCATAATTTGCAAATAAATTCTTTAAAAATCAGACAATGTGATTTTCTGGATTTTTTTTCTCATTTTGTCTCTCATAGTTGAGGTATACCTATGTTGAAAATTGGAGACCTCTCTCATCTTTTAAGTGGGAGAACTTGCACAATTGGTGGCTGACTAAATACTTTTTTGCCCCACTGTACATAAATGACCTTCCATCCATTTGTCCTAATGCTTACATCCAAATGTATGCAGATGACATTGTCATTTACATACATGGTAGCAGTATGAGACAGGTTGCTGATGAACTTACAAATACCTTGACTCATGTAACAACATGGTTAAATCAATCTTGTCTGCAGCTAAATGTCTCTAAAACAGTGTCCATGTTTTTTTTACCAAGTCCAAAACCATTAACAATTCAGAGCCAGATGTTTCTGTTTCAGGGGAGAGGCTACAGGCTGTGTCTGAATTTAAATATCTTGAAGTTGTCATAGACTTTCTTTCAAGACACAGGTGAAGGAGGTCTGTAACAGAGTCAAATTCAATCTATCAAATTTTAGATTTGCTCGAAATTGCATGTCAATTGAGGCAGCTAAGATGTGTATGTACTCTATGGTCCTTTCTCATATCACTTACTGTTGAACAACATGGTCACAGGCTGGCATCACTACTCTTAAACCATTTGAATCCTTATACAAAGAAAGTTCTTGACAATAAACGGGTACATTATCATCATTGTCCAACACTAAAAAAATTTAATCTGTTGAGCTGGGAAAATTTGATTAAATATGTAAATATTTGTCTTATGTAAAAGATCATCCATAACTTGACCTCTCCTCCATTTAGAGAGTTAGATAGATAGACAGATACATACTTTATTTCGAACAAAAAAGTAAAAAAACAAAACAAAACAAATGACAAGTGCAACAAAGTGACAGTATACAGTGCTCGAAAGGGAGAAGGAAGAAGTGAACACTTATTAACTCCAACTCCTCTTTTCCATAAATACAACCCATGTGAAATATATTCAATTTACCACACTTAAGACCCCAAGTAAACAATTAACTATATTTTGTACATATCAACATTGGCACCCATCCATCCCAACATACATACAGTCCATACATCAAAACCAGCCCCAAACAACACAGATATACACAGCACTGTCCCACCCACCATTCCATAGTGTCCCAGAGTGAGCATAGTGAATCGTACATATAAATACTACCCTTCTAACATATATTCTTTAAGCAAATAATGTTGATACCTATTTTTGAATTGATTTCTGTTTGTACATAGTTTCAGTTCCAGCTCCAGACTGTTCCACAAATCCACACCACAGACAGATATGCACATACTTTTCTTAGTTGTTCTTATCTTAGGTTTTGGAAAGTTTAAGTCTCCTCTCAAATTATAATCATTGTCTCTTTTTTGAATATTTTTTGTATATTAGTTGGGAGTTGATTATTAATTGCCCTGTACATGACTTGTGCTGTCTTAAATTTAACTAAATCAGTGAACTTTATGACATGTGACTTTAAAAACAACGAATTGGTATGGTCTCTATATCCTACATTATTTATTATCCTTATAGCTCTTTTTTGTAATGTGCATATTGGCTGTAGGTTGGTCTTGTAGGTGTTTCCCCAGACTTCTACACAGTAGTTAAGATAAGGAAGAAACAGTGAATTGTACACTAAGAACAATGATTTATAGTCTAAGATGTGTCTTGTCTTCCCCAGTATGCCTATACATTTTGCCAACTTGGCCCGGATGTGACTGATGTGAGGTTTCCAGCAGATTTTATTGTCTAGCGTCACCCCCAGAAACTTATTTTCCTGTACTGTTTCTATTCTGGTATCATCTATCGTTACCATTATTTCATGATTTATTTTATAATTTCCAAACAACACAATCTTTGTTTCTTTCAGATTTAGAGATAATTTATTTTTGTTGAACCACTGCATTAACCTTTTCATTTCAGTTGTGACCACCTCTAAAACCTGCTGCAAATTCTCACCAGTGCAAAGGATATTTGTGTCATCCGCAAACAAAATAAATTTCAGAATTTTTGATACTTGACATATGTCATTTATATACAAGATAAAGAGTTTGTGTCCCAAAACTGACCCCTGGGGCACACCACAAGTGATGTCCATGAAGGGTGATTTGTGCTCACCAATTTGTACAAATTGTTGTCTGTTACTTAAATAACTTTCCACCCAACTCAGTCCGACCCCTCTTATCCCATATCTTTCCAATTTCCTCAGTAGAATTCTGTGGTCAATGGTGTCAAAAGCTTTCTTTAAATCTATAAATACTCCTACAGCAAACTTTTTTTTTATCTATACAAATAGTAATTTCTTCTATAAGTTCAATCACTGCCAAAGATGCTGATTTATCTGCTCTAAAACCATACTGACTGTCTGTAAGGAGGTTATGTTTTTCAATGAAATCATCCAGTCTCTTAGTGAAGATTTTTTCAAGTATTTTGGAGAACTGTGAGAGTAAAGAGACAGGCCTGTAATTTGTGAAATAATGACTGTCTCCTGTTTTATATAATGGTATTACTTTTGCTATTTTAAGATAAGATAAGCCTTTATTAGTCCCACAGTGGGGAAATTCCAGGATTGCAACAGCACAGGGATAGCAACACTCAGAGCAATAATTAAGAAGATACGGAAGATATAAATAAGAGCAGTGGATATACATACACTACCGTTCAAAAGTTTGGGGTCACCCAGACAATTATTTTGTGTTTTCCATGAAAAGTCACACTTATTTACCACCATGAGTTGTAAAATGAATAGAAAATATAGTCAAGACATCGACAAGGTTAGAAATAATGATTTGTATTTGAAATCATTTTTTCCAGATACTCAACCTGCTCAAAGGAAGGTCAGTTTTATAGCTTCTCTAACCAGCTGAACTGTTTTCAGCTGTGCTAACATGATTGCACAAGGGTTTTCTAATCATCCATTAGCCTTCTGACGCAATGAGCAAACACAGTGTACCATTAGAACATTGGAGTGATAGTTGCTGGAAATGGGCCTCTATACACCTATGTAGATATTGCACCAAAAACCAGACATTTGCAGCTAGAATAGTCATTTACCACATTAGCAATGTATATTAGATATTAGAGCGTATTTCTGATTAGTTATCTTCATTGAAAAAAACAGTGCTTTTCTTTCAAAAACAAGGAAATTTCTAAGTGACCCCAAACTTTTGAACGGTAGTGTACATACACATAAATATATAAATATACTGTATATACAAAGTGCAGAGCATTGTAGCAAGATGGAATAAACAGCATAACCGTCTACTTAGTTATCCTACATAGTATGAATATGTACCCATACATATTGTCACCCTCCGTAGCAACCGATATTGTCCTAGTTGTATATACTGGAGGGGACCATTGTGTAAGTCTATTGTGTCTTTTAAGATAAGATAAGATAAGATAAGCCTTTATTAGTCCCACAATGGGGAAATTCCAGGATTGCAACAGCACAGGGATAGCAACACTCAGAGCAACAATCAGAAGGCAAGAAAAAACAAGAACATCTAGTAAATGTATGTACATATTACTATAAATATATATATATAGACACACAGTGCGGAGCATTATAGTTGGTGAATGTGCAGCAGAAAGTCTAAGCTCTCTCTCCACGGATGCAGCGGGCCAGCTGGAAGTCTTTGGGCATGATGGTGACCCTCTTGGCGAAGAAGAGACCCACCAGGTAGGTCTCGCTGGCCTCCTGCAGAGCCATGACGGTGGAGCTCAGGAAGCGCAGGTCAGTTTTGAAGTCCTGAGCGATCTCCCTCACCAGGCACTGGACGGGCAGCTTACCGATGAGCAGCTCCGTGGATTTCTGGTAGCGACGGATCTCTCTCAGAGCCACGGGCCTGTAACGGCGAGGCCTCTTCACTCCGCCGGTGGCCGGAGCGCCTCTCCGAGCAGCCCTGGTGGCTAGCTGCCTCCTGGGGGGCTTCTTCCTCCAGTAGATTTTAAGGGCGGTCTGCTTGGTTCTTGCCATCGCTCTTTATTATTCTGTCTTATATTTCTTGCACGCCGCCTAAACTCCAGCCCGGCACCTGCGTTGTTTTCGCTACAGCTCCCGGTACATCGAGTTTCCCATTAGTACCGGGCGGCGGCCAAGTGCTAGCTAGCACCAGCTCCTCCCCGCTGCAAACAGTGGCTCCGTCCGCCGACCTGGGAGACCCCCGGGGCGATCCGTGCATCCGTGATATATATACAGAGTGAAAGGTGTAGAAAGAAGAAGGAAGATAAAAAAAGGCTGTGAACCAGGGTTTGTCATTAGAGTAACTCACCCTGGTGCGTGATGGAAGAATGTTCTCTTCACAAAAGTGGATATATGAGTTCACAGTGTCCGTGTACTCATCCAGATCATGCGTGGCTCCTTTAAGCATGCCCCAGTCAGATATTTCCATGCACGTTTCCAGCTTCTCCTCAGCATCACTGGTCCGTATCTTCGTAGTGCTCACAACAGGTTTAGTGAGCTTCAATCTCTGTCTGTATGTGGGAATGAGGTGAACCATCACGTGATCAGATAATCCCAGCGCAGCTCGAGGGACAGCGCGATATGCGTCTTTCACTGTGGTGTAACAGTGATCCAGTGTGTTTAATCCTCTGGTGGGGCATTTAATAAACTGTTTGTAGCGGGGGAGATCGTGGCTCAGATTGCACTGATTAAAGTCGCCAGCCACAATAATCAGCGAGTCTGGAAAACTCCGCTCTGTGTGTTGAATGTGATCCGCGAGCACGCGCTGAGCTTCGCGCGTGTCCGCGTCGGGAGGGGCGTACACAGCGATCATTATGAAAGAAGCAAACTCCCGCGGGGAATAGAAGGGCTTGCAATTGATAACAAGAAATTCCAAGGCAGGAGAACAGTGTTTGGAAATTACCGTTACATCAGAGCACCAGCTACAGTTGATGTAGAAGCAGACACCGCCTCCTGTGGTCTTGCCGGAAAGCTCTGTGTCACGATCAGCACGGAAGAGCTGGAAGCCGTCGAGGCGCAGCGCGCTGTCCGGTATATTTTCCCGGAGCCAGGTCTCAGTAAAGCAGAGGACAGCTGAGGAGGCGAGGTCCTTAAAACGCATCAGCAGTCTCAGTTCATCCACCTTGTTAGAGAGAGAGTTGGTATTGGACAGAAATATGCCAGGCAGCGCCGTTCGCGAGCCTCTCCTGCGAAGTCGTACGAGAGCGCCCGCTCGTCTTCCTCTCTTCCGCCGTCTCACTTTCCGAGCCAAACAATAAACCAGATCGGCGGCAGGGGCTAGAAAAACTGGGAGGAGGTCCGTGGGGGTCAAAGTCCTGATATTTAAAAGTTCTTCACGGGTATAAGTGCAAGCAGACACACAATTGACAAACAAAAACAAACAAAGAGCGCAGCGAAGCACCATGTCGACCGCTGTGGGCGCCATCTTGGATCGAACAGAAAAGAAAAGGGAACTGTAATTTTGAATATTTTCCCCAATATTGTCTGTACCTTGGTCCAATATTGGTGGATAACTGGGCATGACCAAAACACATGAAAATGATTTGCAGTCTTTTCACCACACAAGCGCCAACAGTTCAATCCCTTATGGGTAAATTTGTTTTGTGCAGGTGTTCTGAAAAATCTTACCAAGTTTTTCCATCCAAATTCTCTCCACTGCAGGGATGAGGTACTTTTCCATTGCTGTTTATTTAGCTTTTCCCATATTTCCAGTTGTAAAGTGAAATTCCCCTCTTTTTCCCATCTCTCTTTTATATAAGATGTGTTGTCTCCTTTTAAGTCTTGAAGACCTTGGTATATTTTAGAAATGTATCTGATCCCTGGGATCCCTTTATATGCCATTAAGAAGACCTTCAGAACACCTGACTGGGCCCTTTCCAAAACCTCCTTTTTAAGTATATTGTTTATGTGGTGTCTAAGCTGGAAGAACCTGTAAAGGTCTTGATTTATTAGGCCTTGTTTTTTCAAATCTTCAAAACTTCTTAAGATTTGCCCTTTAAAAAAATCGTAATATTTTATCAGCCCTTTCTCCTTCCACTTTTTAAATCTGGTGTCTGTTTTATTAGGAGTAAAGTCCTGATCATAGGCGATCCATTGCAGAAGTCGATAGGGCTCTTTAGTTTGATTCTCTCTGACTATCTTAAACCAAATTTTCAGCGGGGTCTCTATCCACGGGTTAGTGTTATTCAAAAGCTTAGGTAAGACATTGTTCCCTATTATCGCCTGTAGGGGGATGTCACTTGTTATTTGGCATTCGATCTCCTTCCATTGTGCAGTGTAGACTGGGTTACATATCTCTACTAAAGTTTTAATTTGTGCGGCTTTAAAGTAGTCCCTGATATTTGGCAGTGCGAGCCCACCTTTGTCTTTGTTTAGCTGTAGGGTTCTATATCTGATTCTAGGTCTCTTGCCCTGCCATATGAATCTTGAGATCCTTCTGTCCAGCTCCTGCCATGTTTTTTTGGGAGGTTCTACCGGTATTGTTTGGAAAAGGTATAGAAGACGTGGAAGTATATTCATTTTGACTGCTTCAATTCTTTGTGCAGTACCCAAGAATGGTATCATATTCCATCTTGCTAGGTCAGATTTTATTTTTGTCACCAGTGGATCATAGTTTAGTGATATAATTTTGTTGAGTTGTTTCGGGATATTGACCCCCAGATATTTCATAGATTCCGACTCCCAGTTAGTTTTGAGTTTGCTTAGTGAATAATGATTTGGGTCATAGTTGAATGTTAAAACTTGGGTTTTATGCATATTTAATTTGTACCCCAATAAATCTCCATACTCTGAAAAAACTGAGGTTAGTTCTGGTAAAGAAGTGTCCGGCTGCCCTAGGTATATTAAAATGTCATCAGCAAAGAGTGCTATTTTATGTTCCTTCTGACCAAGTGTAATACCTTGAATTTTTTGGTTTTGTCTTATCCATTGGCTCAGAGGTTCTATGAAGATTGCAAAGAGCAGTGGAGACAGGGGGCAGCCCTGACGACATCCTCTTTCCAGTTCAAAAGATGATGATAAATTACCGTTAATCCTTATTTTAGCTGTTGGTTTTTTATATAATGCCTGTATAGTTCTAATGAAGTTGTTATGAAAATTGAAACTGGATAAGATTCTATATAGAAAAGACCAGTCAACCGAATCGAATGCTTTTTCAGCATCTAATCCCAATATGACTGCATTTAAGTTATATTTTTTTATATGATGAATTATGTGTAAAGTGCGTCGAATGTTGTCTTGTGTCTGTCTTTGTCTTATAAAACCTGTTTGGTCTAAATGAATTAGGTCTGTCAGTATATTTTCTAACCTTTTGGCAAGGATAATGGTAAAAAGCTTATAGTCCTGATTTAGTACACTGATTGGTCTGTAGTTGGAGCACTCTAGTTTATCCTTTTCAGGTTTAGGTATAACTGCAATGACCCCTTCTCTCCAGGAGGGGGGGATTTCCCCTGTGTGGAGGACATAATTAAATGTTTTCAGGAGGAGAGGAGATAGTTGCTGTTTAAAGGTTTTGTACCACTCTGCTGTATAGCCATCAGCTCCTGGGGATTTGTTAGCTTTAAGTTTCATAATTGCTTTTTCCAATTCTTTAGGATGTATTTCTGACAGTAGTGTTTTATTTTGTGACTCCGTAAGTTGGGGAAGGTTTAATGTGTTTAGGAATGCCTCGGATGCGTTTTTATGTTTTTTGTGGGAGTATAAGTTCTTATTGTAATTCTCGAAGTTTTTAAGAATATCCTGAATTCTGAATTTTATTTCCTTTGATACTGGGTCTCTGATTTTGTAGATTGCTCTTTCTGTTTGATGTTTCCTCAATTTATAGGCTAGCAATTTTGCCGATTTACTGCCTGCTTCATAGTATTTTTGTTTCAGAAATGTAAGTTTCTTCTGGATTTCTATTGTGTAGATCTCATTTATTTGGTTTTTAATTTCCTTAATCTTGAGCGAGTCAGTAGAATGAGTGTTGCCTTTGTGTTCTTTTTCTAGGTTCCTAAGTTCTGACTCTAATGTGGATAGTTTTTCTTGTCTTAGTTTCTTTTGGGTTGCCAGTTTTGCAATAATCTTTCCTCTTATTACAGCTTTACATGCATCCCACAGTATTAAAGGGGATACTTCTCCATTATCGTTATCTTCCAAATATCTGAGAATATCTGATTCCAATTCATCTTTCAATGGTCCTTTCAGGACATTTGAATTTAACCTCCAAGAAAATGTATTATTTGTGTATTTTGGGATATTTAAGTCCATGTAGATCGGACTGTGGTCGGAGAGATCCATCAGTCCTATTTTACATGTTTTTACTCTTCCAATGTCTCTATTAAACATAAAAAATAGTCAATCCTTGAGTAAGATGAATGTGGAGTTGAGTAAAATGTATAGTCTTTTACACTGGGGTTGAGTTCCCTCCACACGTCACAGATTCCCAATTCTTTTAGTAGCATCCGAGTCTTCCTGTTTTGGGTGTTATTTTGATGTGGGGAATTACCAGAAGCATCCCAGTATGGATTCAGTCTAAGACTGAAGTCCCCACCACATATCACTAAACCTTGAGCTTTAGTTATCATTAGGTCGAATACATTTTTATAAAATTTCCAGTTAGCCCCTGGGAGAGCATACACATTCAGCAGGGTGATATCTTCTCCCTCTAGCCGCCCAGTTACCAAACTGTATCTCCCTTCTTTATCTTTGTGTTCTGATTTTTTTTCAAATGTAATTTTGGTTGATATCAATGTCGCTACTCCCCTCCTCCTCCCTGATTTATATGAAGATGAAGAGATCATTTTAAACCCTTGTCTACTGAGTTTATTGTGTTCCACGTCTGTTAGGTGGGTTTCTTGTAAAAGTATTATTCCTGCTTTGTCTTTTTTCATTTTGCCTAGAATCTTGGATCTTTTAACTGGATTCAGGATTCCTTTTACATTATATGAAATTATTTTGGTTACACCCTGTTTCTCCATTGTGTTGTTTTGTTTAGTATAACTGTGTAGTGGCCCTCTTTTGTGCTACTCAGAAACTGAAAGAACATTAAAAACAAGAAAAACATTAAGAACATAGTGTAAAAAACTTTAAAACAAAAAGCTGTCATAAGAACTTCCTGAGCTGAGGTCTTTTTAAAGACCCTGTAAGAGCCTTGATGGAGAGAAGGCTCTGAGGGAAATTCCTCAAACTCTGTTACGTGTTGAGGGCCCTCTCTTACCACTGAAAGTAGTCCCATGCTTTTAACGTGAGTTTCAGAACCCAATCCAAACTTGTAATGATTTTTTTTTTTTTCCTTTTATGCCTAAACCCTGTGAAATTGTGTGCACCCTCCCACCCCCATCACATCAAACATTCACGCAAAAACAGTATTTGTTAGTATGAGGAGAACATGTGGATTATTGTCACATTTCTATTTTAACAAGTTTTTTTTTTTTTAATTTTTTTATTACAAAGACTTATTTGTTTCAAATAATATGATTGTTCCATGAAATGTTTTACCACATGCTGAATATGCATCTCCTTTAATGTTTGTTACCTTGTATGAGGGGGGTTGGATGTGCGGATTGATTCAAGAGAAAAGAGAAAAAAAAAAAAAAAAAAAAAAAAAAAAAAAAGGTCGCTATTCCAACCTGAAAACGGATAGTTTATCCGCGACGCTCTGGTGCTGGGTTTCCCGCTGCTGGTCCGTGGATTTTGAGGGTCTTTGTGTTGTCCATGTTTGCGCTTTGATCTTCTCACTCGGGTCTGCTGCGGGTTTAAATACCGTTACCGGGAGCCCTCTTTTCGCCATGTCAGCTGTTGCTTCTTCCGCCGAATTATAGAGACACGTTTCATCGCCATAGAAGACCCTTAACTTCGCAGGAAATGGTGTCTGAAAGCGCAATTTCTTCTCTCTTAACACCTTTTTCGCGTCATTGTATTCCCTGCGCTTTTTAAGGACCTCCGGGGCGTAATCGTGTTCCACGTAGACTTTTCTCTCCTGGTGCATAAATCCTTTTTTCTGCCAGGCCAGTCTTACAACCTCTTGTTTTATTTTGAAATTGGAAAATCTTACCAACACCGAACGTGGGGGCGCTTCCGCCGCCGGCCTAGCGGCTAATGAACGATGTGCCTTTTCTATCTTCAAGTCGGTGGTTTGTGGAATATCCAATTTCTCTCTTAGTAAGGATTCCACGCATTCTGCCATTGAGTTAAAACCATTTTCGGTTCCTTCTATCAGACCATGAATTCTTATGTTGTCTCTTCTTTGTTTTCCTTCTTGGTCGGTTAGCTTAGCCTCTATAGCTGCTTGTCTTTTGCGTAGGTCTAGCACAGAATCTTCGAGCACTTTTTTTTCGATCCTCTGTTTCCAAGATTCGGTTCTCGGCCTGGTCCACTCTGCTGTTTGTCCTTTTCAATTCTTCTCTGAATTCCCGAAATTCGGCCGTAACATCTCGGCGAAATCGTCGTAGCTCCTCAAATAGTGATTTCAGGCTAACCCTTTTGTTAGCTATCACCAGTTCCTCGTCTTCTGAACGGAGATCTTCCAGTTCAGATTCTCCGGCCGATACGTGTCCTGGCCTGGAGAATTTCAGTTTCTTCTGTTTTCCTTTAGACATGATGATTTTGTCTTTTGATTTTCACTCCTCCAAAAATCCGTTAAGTTTGATTTTCAAGGTGTTATCCTGGATTGGGTCTGAGAGCTTCAGTGTTAAGCTGCAGTCGCCATGGCGTCCAGACCGGAAGTCCCCATATATATATATTTTAATATGTACATATGTATACTAGCTGCTCTTGTTTTTTCTTGCCTTCTGATTGTTGCTCTGAGTGTTGCTCTGTCAAACTATGTTGTTTTGAATTCATAAGATCTATATTGAAATCCCCACAGATGAACATAACTTTATGAGTTAGTTTTGCGTACATTTTTTCCATCCAGTCCTTAAATAAGTCAATGTTTGATCCAGGTGTTCTATAAACACAGCTCACTACTACATTCTTCACATTGTCTAGACAGATTTCTATTGTAATACATTCAAATAAATCATCCACAGTTACTGACAGAATTTCAACAACCTTGTATTTCAAGCTCTTGTCAACATAAATTGCAACTCCTCCTCCTTTTTTCACTTTTCTATTTATATAATTTAATTCATAGCCATCCATGGTAAAATCCACTCCTTTCTCTTCACTGAGCCACGTCTCTGATATTGCCACAATATTGAATGGCTCTTTAAACTGATGTAAATATTGTTTAATGTTATTAAAGTTGGCATAGAGACTTCTGCTGTTGAAGTGGATCATAGAAATATTGAAATCAGATGTGACCATTGTGTTAAACTGTCCATCCGTGTAGTAACTACAGTTATTATTGATGGAGGTAAATAAATTATTATCAGGGTCTATGTTATATTCTACGTCCTGTGGGTTGTGATCCGTATATTCAAAAACTTTCAGTTCCTGTTTGTTGAGCTTTTGTTTCATGTAATTAAATGTCCTGATGCAGATGAGTGTGATCCTTCAGTGTCCTACAGTTGTCTCTTGTTGCTGTCGACTCCAGTTCATAATAGTCATTGATATTTGTCCAGTTCCATAATATTTTGGTCGTTAATGACCTTGGCTTCTTCAGGTGATCCATTTAATTTGATGTATATTTTACAGTTTGATGTCCAGGTGTTTTGAATCTTTTTCTACTTTCTCATGTATCGAGTTTGTTACCATAAGAACAATTGAATACCATGTCACAAGAGGGGACTGCATTATTCCACTCAGAAAAAAGCACTTTTAGTCTGAATTCTCTGTTTAAGTTGCATCAGAATGGAATTCTATCCCCAAATCTATCAGAGAATTGAATTCATATAAATTATTTAAAGCTTGTTCAAAGAAATGGCTAACTGACAATCAGCTCTGCCAGCACTAAAACTAAGTTGCATTTTTTTAATAGCCTCAGTGTTTCTGAGCTGAATTCCTCTTGTTGCTACCTGCTGCTGTCTTAGTTTGTCTTTATGTGCCTGCATGCATGGTTTTATTGTTGCTTTGTTTATGTTATGTACATATTACTGTTTGCTTCCATTTTGCATGTTTCTTTTGTGTCTAATAATTCTGTTTACTATATGTGGTTTTAACTTGGCTCAGATCTTAACACCAACATTTCTCATCTTATTGTTTTGCATGATTTGTACTGTTTGTTGCACGTTTTTAAATGCTAAATGCCCTAATCACGTTTTTGTGGTAATAGCCTATAACATAAGGATGTTCTAGTAAGTTTTCATATTAATGCAAATATCTCTGTTATTAGTTTTCTTCTATATTTCTTGTAATTTTATATTTGTTTTTATTTTCAGGGTGACTTGTAACATCTGTCCAGGGACTACAGATGAAAAATAGCCTTTTGGCTAATTCTGGCACATTTACAAAACTGTTCATTAATGTGCACTGTCCCTGCTAAATAAACCAATAAAATAAATAAAAATGTGGCTGTTAATGTTAGCTTGTCTGGGTGGCCACAACTGGGGGTGTCTGATGGACTGCTAGCCTATAGCATAGCTGCGACTTGAGGTCTGTTTTTGTCAGTTTTCTATACATTTCATCATTCACCACTCAATAGTTTTCCTCAGGTGGATCATCTGCCAACCTTTGACCAGTCCAGGTTTTTCTTCAAAAATGTCCTCAAGTAAGAATAAAAAATATCCTACTATAAAACTAAATATCAAAGTACAACTGTATGGAAAAGTTACTTGAATACCCACTTCTGATATTTTTTTCAAAATAATTCTTTTGAAATCAGAGTTGAAGTATTCAAGCAATTATTTTTAATTACTATTCAAATATCATGAGCTAACACTACCATCTCCCCTCTACCCACCTCTGGTGCCATCATAGTCACAGATGGGGAAACATCAAAAACTTACCCCAGAGTCTGTGGCTCTGAAGTCCTCTGCCTCTTCTCTCGGTCTGGCTGGGCTCGGTTCCTCAGGCCCGTTGGCGCCAATGACGGAGATGACTGTACGCCGACAGACAGGGAGCAGCGCGCTAATGGCGGCCCCCTCTCCGCCACTGCCAGGACAGTGCAGCCCCTTTCCCCAGAGGCCGATCCCCTCGTCCAGGGTGAAGCTCTTGAAGATGAGGTTGAACGATTGTGGGGAAAGATCTGGAATGGTGATCCAGAAGAAGACTGGCAACAAAAAAAATCCCCAAAACCAGGAAGCAGCCTTGGAAGCAGAAGTGTGGCAATCAGGGAAGCTCTTCGTCTCAATTTACACTCTGTTAACTGAAATGATCCAACAGGCAATTATTTGTTGCAAAGGTGTGGAAGAGCCGGGCTTGTTTTCTGCTAACTTTGATGAAGAGTCAGTTCATGAAACACAGGTGACAGTTCGTGGAGCAGTTCGACTTGACACCAGATGCAGAGAGAGACACGGGTTGTCTCGCCACACTGTGTGCCAGTATGTGCTTGGCGTTGTCTGGCGTTTCACCGAATCATCTTAAGGCCAAGTCGAGCACACGCAGAAAAAAAAAAAAGAAACCAATTCAGAGACAGTCTTTCAGTGGCAATGGAGGTCACCCAAAAACCTTCGGCTCACCTCATTAAACCTGGTGAAAAGACTGTCTGAGCTTGGAGGAAAATTACGCTTGGAGGTTCAAAGTCACATGACAACAATGGACACTGCAGGGCCCTATGTTACATCGCCATTTTTGTTTTTAGTGTTTGTTAGTGAAACAGAGAACCCGTAGACTGATGCATCATAAAGCTATTTCTAGCCTTTTTAGTTTCAATATCACATCTGAAAGATTTCCATTTATCAACGTCGAGTTCTGTTGCAGAAGCAGGTTTAGTCTGTGGCTCTGATTTCATAGATCCACCAGTCCAGAGGTTCTCCACGAGAGTCCGTTTACGTTTATCCAGGGAGGAATCAGAGAGCTCTATTAGCTTTTGAAAAAAATGAAGATTTAAACAAAAACAACAGCAGGCATCCAAAAACAAAAATCTGTCAGGTTGAGCTCTCCTTTCCTTCTTGAATACTTTTTTCTTTCCTGTTAAATCTCACACAGGAAGTCTCAGTGCCGCTTTTGGTTTTCTTGCTGATGGTAAACAGGTATCCATACAGGAACAGACCGGACCTGCAAGAAATGAAACGAGAAAAAATAAATAAATTATAAGACTTACTTCAAGAAATGCAACCATATTAAAACTCCATGTTTAAATAAATGGGCGGAATTACATGCCAGCACAAATTAACAGCAATGCAAACATAAAAGAAAAAAAATGTTGCATATTTACAAGTGAATGAAAAATACACAAAAATGCATTAAAAAGTTGGAAATTCAGGTGCAACAAAAAGTCAAATTTACAGGTAAAAAAAAAATGACAAAAAATGTAATTTATATGAAAAAGTTGAAAATGTCCAAAGAAAAACTCAAATTTATTTAAAAAACACATCCCAAATCTTTTACAAAAGAGGTGTACATTTAAAGTCATAAATCTACTAAAAAAGTCCCAATTTACAAGACAGAAGCTGAAAATCTATGCGGAAAAACTGCAAATAAATTCAAACCAGACTGTGAGTGAGTAGCTCATTCTGGCCTGATGAAATCCCCCCAGAGTGCTCAGACCTCCTGACCTTGACCACACCCTAGATGCAGACCCACCTGAGGATCACAGAGAGTGAGTTTGTTGACCATCGAAACAATTGCCAAGGAGTAGTAGTGATTTCAGTGAAATGTGGCCCGACAGGCAGATGAATGCTGCATCATTGCCTTTTGGCTTCACCGGAATTAGCTGAAAAGTCTCAAATTTAAAAGTGAAAAAAAATAAATAAATCATAAATTTACATAAAAATGTTTGAAATTTACAAGAAAAAAAAAACACAAAAATCTTTAAAAATTGGGGGGGGGAAATCACAAATTTTTGCTAATTTAGGAAAAAGCTGCAAATTTAAAGTCATAAATCTATAAGAAAAAAATCAAAATTTGCAAGAAACAAGCATCAAATTTATGAGAAAAGTTGCAAGTATACTTGGAAATAAGTAAAGAATTCTAAGAAAAAGTAATTTTTTGAGAATGGAGATAATTTTTTTTTGCAAGGCAAAAGAATTCATATTTACAGTGCTGTACAAAAAAGCATTTGCTACCTTCCAGATTTCTTATATTTTTGCCTATTTGTCAGATTTAAATGTTTCAGCTCATCAGACAAATTTAATATGAGACAAAGATATCCCGAGCAAATACAAAAAGCAGTTTTTAAATGACGATTTCATTTATTAAAGGAAAAAAGTTAGTCAAACCTACCTGGCCCTATGTGAAAAAATAATTGCCCCTAAACCTGATGACTGGTATTTCATTTCATTTCATTTATTTGAACATCAAGACAAAAAATTTAAACACAAGGAATCAACCCCCCCCCAAAAAAAAATAAACATAACAGAAAAAAATGCCTTGTTCACAAGGAGTGGGAAGAAGCCGATGGTTATATAGTCCCAACCCTTCTCCATAACCAATAAGTTATATCATTCTAGTCATTATCCATCCCATAATTACATTCATTATACAATACCATAATATATAATGCATCTTATAATTAAATTATGCAATACAAATAATACAACAATATACAACAATGATAGTTTATAGTGACAGTAATACCAACATCTAACAATAATTGTAATAATAATAAGTAAATACTTCTGGTATGTTTAATATAATTATAGACAATATTACCATCATCATAATCACCATATATACCTCCATATACCCCACATGGCTTACAATACCTAGGTGCAATAAATAACCATATAATAATAACCATAATAATAGGTAGTCATATATTAATTACAATAATACCACCTGGCCTATATAATACTTTAAATAATTCCATCCTAAACAACAATCATAATACTATAATACCGTTGTAATATTCTAGTAATAATTATATCAATAATAATAGTACTTGGCATACATATATTCAACAATAACAACCTTTCTTCATTGAAGATGCAAAATATTACTGTCCTTTATTTTTATATTGTTCAAAAATTATTTCTTTATATGTTGATTTAAATATATTAATGTCTGGACATTGCCTGTGCTTCTCCCTCAACCAATTCCACAATTTTATCCCACACACAGACACACAAAAACTTTTCCTAGTAGATCTTACTAGGTGCATTTAAAATTTTATATTCCCCCGTAAATTGTATTTCCCTTCTCTCTGACTAAAAAGATTTTATATATTATGTGGCAAAACGTTTTTACTGACTTTAAACATTAACTGTGCAGTATAATAATCAACCAGATCCTGTAATTTCAATAACTTTGAATGTAAAACAATAAATTAGTATGTTCAAGATACCAGACTTTATGTATAACACGGGCTGCCCTTTTTTGTAATATTAACAATGAATTAAGCATACTTTTATAATTGTTACCCCAGACCTCTATACAATAGGTCAAGTATGGAAGTACTAATGAACAATACAAGATATGAAGCGATTTGTACTCTAGGACTTGCTTAATTTTATTTATAATTGCAATATTTTTTGCGACTTTGTTTTGTATGTATCTGACATGTGATTTCCAACTCATTTTATCATCTAGTATTACACCCAAAAATTTGATTTCCTTAACATTTTCAATAATTACATTATCTATATGAATACGTATATCTTCTTTATTTTTACAATTATCAAATATTATTACCTTAGTTTTATCTATATTTAGTGATAATTTATTACTATCCATCCATTTTTTAAGCTTATTTAATTCATTATTTAGAGTCTGGATGAGTTCCTTATAATTATTTCTAGAATAAAATATATTAGTATCATCAGCAAATAATATTATTTTTAATAATTTAGAAACTTGGAATATATAATTTATTCATTCATTCATTCAGCTTCTTCCGCTTAATCCTTTTCGGGTCACGGGGGGGCTGGAGCCTATCCCATCATCTTTGGGCGACAGGCAGGGTACACTCTGGACAGATCGCCAGTCCATCGCAGGGCCAACACAGAGACAGAAAACCACTCACTCTCACAGTCATACCTAAGGACAATTTAGAATCCCCAGTTTTGATGCCAATTAACCTAACTTGCATGTTTTTGGCATGTGGGAGGAAACCGGAGAAATCCCGGAGTAAACCCACGCAGACACGGGGAGAACATGCAAACTCCACACAGATCACTGCTGGTCGGGGGCTGGGATTGAACCCAGGATCCACCGGCCAAGGGTGAGTTGCTGTGCTGCTGCAGTGCTAACCACTGCGCCACCGCACCACCCTATATCATATATCATTTATATATGTTAAATAATTTTGGGCCCAATACCGACCCTTGGGGGACCCCACAGGCAATTCCCATACACCCAGACAAATATTTTCCCATCTTCACAAACTGTTGTCTCTCAGATAAATAAACTTGTAACTCAACTCAGTGCCACTCCCCTAATACCATATAATTGCAGTTTATCAAGAAGTATTGAATGATTTATTGTATCAAATGCTTTTCTAAAATCTATAAATACACCAATTGCATATTTTCCTTGATCTAATGCATTTTTTTTTATTTCCTCTGTTGCTTCTATTATTGTTAATGATGTTGTACTCTTTGCTCTAAATCCATATTGATTCTGATTAAGCAGATCATGTTTATTTAAAAAGTTTTCTAACCCATTGTCAAAAGGTTTTTCCCAGGATCTTTGAAAATTGTGGGAGGAGCGATACTGGTCTGTAATTTGTGTAGTGGTGTTTATTTCTTTGCTTGAATAATGGTATCACTTTTGCTATTTTCATTTTCTGTGGAAATGAGCCAGTTTGAAATGACAGATTACAAATATATGTAAATGGTTTTAATATGCCATCAATAGTTCTTTTTACTAGTGCCATATCAGTACCATCACAATCAGTAGATAATTTATTTTTACACTTTCCAACAATAGATTTTACCTCTAGTTCATCCACCGCTGAGAGAAAGACTGACCGAGGGTTATTTCCAATCAATGTTTCACTCACAGTGTCTCTTCCTTGGTTTGGAATTTTTGCTGCCAACTCTGGTCCAACATTTACAAAAAATGTATTCATTCTATTTGCTACCATGTTCTTATCATAATTATCACCACATTTATCAGTAAAATACTGATCAATGTGAAAAAGGGTGGGTATTTCCACCCTTGGTGGCAACAACTGCAATCAAGCATTTGCAATAATTGGCAATGAGTCTTTTACACCGCTGTTGAGGAATTTTGGCCCACTCGTCTTTGCAGAATCGTTTTAACTTAGCCACATTGGAGGGATTCAGCTTGAGGTCATGAACTGATGGCTGGACATTCTCCTGCAGGATTTTCTGGGAGACAGCAGGATTCATGGTTCCATCTACAATTACCACTCCAATTACAGTCATCCAGTTTCTGAAGTGGCAAAGCAGCCTCAGACCATCACACTACCACCACCATGTTTGACTGTTGCTATGATGTTCTTTTTATAGTTTTACGCCACATGTAACGGGATGCAAGCCTTTCAAAAAGTTCAACTTTTGTCTCATCAGTCCACAGAATATTTTCTCCAAAGTCTTGGGGATCATCAAGATGCTTTTTTTTAACAAATGTGAGATGAGCCTTTGTGTTCTTTTTGGTCAGCAGTGGTTTTGGCCTTGGGACTCTCCCATGGAATGGTATGGACCAGTGTCCAAACTGAGATGTTCTTTAGATGTTCTTCTGGGTTTTGTTTCTCATCTGGTCTTGAATTCCTTTAGATCGCAGCATGATGCGTTGCTTTTTGAGATCTTTTGGCCTACTTCACTTTGTTAGACAGGTTCTATTTAAGTGATTTCTTAATTCACCAGGTTTGGCAGAAATCAGGTCTGTGTGTGGCTTGTGAAATTGAGCTCCGCTTTCCATAAAAATTTGGTTAATCACAGTTAATTCATGACATAGAGGATGGTAGGGATTACTTTTCCACATAGGGCCAGGTAGGTCTGAATAGCTTTTTTCCCTTATAAATGAAATCATCATTTAAAACCTACATTTTGTATTTACTCGGGTTATCTTTGTTAAATATCAACATTTGTTTGATGACCTGAAACATTTAAGTCTGACAAATATGCAAAAATATAAGAAATCCAGGAAGGGGGCAAATACCTTTCCTCAGCACCATATAAGAAAAATGTAGTACATTTACAAGAAAAACTGCAAAACCTTTTTTTTTTTTTTTTTTACAGAAACTAACAAATTTACATGAAAAAGTTCCAGATTTATGAGAAAGGTCACAAAACACTGACGCTGTTTAATGAGGATGAAGAAAGACTGTTCAGGATATTCAGACATTCATTCTGGATCATTTCCGAGCCCCAACATCAGACACCACCCCTACTTTGTTCAACAACATCACACACAACTGCCTCTAAATCTGACATGAAATGAAACCAACAGCTCTCTCAAATTTTATTTTAAAACCACTTTTCCTCTCACAGGAGTGTTACTGCACACAGCTGAAATGCATGTCCAATATTAAAAATGTATTTCTCGATTAAACCCCCAGAATAGCCTGAAATTCAAGAGACGCTTCAGCGCCTGAGAAGAAAACACCTTTCACACTTCAAGCACATTTTGAAAGACACGATTTAAAAAAAAAAAAAAAAAAAAAGCATGACTCTGTGAGCTAAGACCCATTTCAGAGTGAACACTGGCTTTTTTTTTTATTTTTTTGTAAAAAGCTGTCAGCTTTTGGAAGTGAAATATTTATACCGGGTGTAAAAATAACATGAAAACCATCGTTCTCAGCACTCAGACTGCTGTACATTTAACAGGCTCATGGCATGTCTGGGAACTTGTACTGCGATTACAAAAAAAACTTCATTAATTAGGAGTTTAAACACAAACTAGGGATGCACCCACCTGATCACATAATGAGCCAAAACTAAGGGTCTCCCTTAGTGTTCTCCCAATTCCCCTTTTCGCCCTATGGATGGGTAGGGTGAAGGGGAGAATTGGGATCATGTATTTATCGACCACAGGCTAGTACAGCAATTAAAGGAAGAGTCACCATGATTTATATCCACCACTGGATGTTGCACTAGAGCTTCACCTCAAACCAAAACAAAAAGATGTGGCTTGGCCACAACTCCAAATACCTTTTTGGTTGCTTTTCATCGATCAAGTGTTTCCCACCCAGCCAGTAAGTCTCCCGTGGCTACTTCTGTGACTTCTAACAGATAAAAGCACCCATCAGAAGAGCCTCGAAGAACGGGCTCGCTGTGGTGTAGTGATAAGAAGTAAACTACACACTAGCTGAACTGTGTGGCTACTCATTCCCGTAACCCTTTGTGGCATGATGGTGCTTGACATCATGTTGCCCAGCAACAGATGTGGGCCAAAGGTTTCAAGGAAGGGCCTATAAAAAGAATTTGTGAATCAAAAGCAATCCACTAGAGCGAGTCAGTTTACTACAGCACTCAGTCACTACTGAAGATTTCAGATGTTCATTACCTCTGCCAAGGAGGTAATGTTTTCATCTGTGTTGGTTTGTTTGTTTTTCAGCAGGATTACGCAAAAACTACTGGACAGATTTGGATTAAATTTTCACCAGAGGTGACCCTTGGCCTATGAATGAACCCATTAGATTTTGGTAATGATCTGAAAGTGCATACCCCACCAAGGGCCTTGTTTCTATTTGTGGAGCAGGATTACACAAACTACTGGATGCATTTGGATGAAATTTTCACCTAAGGTGGTCCTTGGGCTGGAGAGGAACCCATTACATTTTGCTAATGATCTGAGAGCGCACAAGGCTCTATCTTCTCACAATGTGATAGCAAGAATACTCCAATACTACTGGACAGAGCTTGATGAAATTTTCACCACAGGTGGCTCCTGGGCTACACACAAACCCATTACATTTTGGAGGTGATCCATGAAGAATGGAAGGAGCCTTGGCAGAGGTATGCACTCTCTGAATGTTTTTCTAGTTTATTTCAGGCATGGGCACAGAACTGTACCCATAGAATGCTTACTACAGATATGGCTCAAATCTGATTGGCCAGTACATTCTATTAATGCCGTATCTTAAAGGCAGCAGGCTACAGGTATGGAAATCTGAGACATTTATTTATTTATTTTTAAATTTATATCTATTTACTATCATTTTAACTTGATCCACTCCCAAATCCTAAGGCTAACCTCTAGTTTTAATTCTAAATTCCATCTCATGTCAAGTAAAATGGTGCGGGCATGGCAGCAAGAGCAGGACGTGAACCACCAACCCTGTGACAAAAACTCTTAGAACATTTATATTCCAAAACACTGCTTATATACAAAAGATCTATTTATGTACAGGTGCAAAGTACAGGTGCATGAAAGTGGAAAAGCAAAATCTAACTTACTGCACCATTACTCCAAGTCTGACGAAAGTGATATTGGTGCATAACTAAGAAATGCTGAGCCTGATGTTTAAAAACAACAACAACAACAATGGGATAGACACTTACAGGTCAATTTGCTTCCTCATAAATTTGTGTTTGCTTGTAAATTAGCAACTTTTTTCTTATAAATTTGAAACCCTTTTCCTATTTTTTGCATGTACATTTGCGAAGTTCTTTGCGTTTGTCTAATCTGGACAATGAGCCGTCCCTAGTCATTTTTTTTTAAACATTTTTTCCATGTCAAAGGGTTTGAACTCTCCCCCATCAAAAAATGCAGGCAACCCAAAGCACAATCTTGCATATGGCCCCCAAAACAGCAAGAAATGGCTCTAACTACGTAGAAACCAAAACAGAAAACGCTAGATCGGTGCATCCCTGTCAGGAACTCAGACAGGCTTACGTATTCTCCCTGAACTATTACATAACAACCCCATGTCAATGAGTCTACTGCAGATACCAGCCAGTGTACACCAACATTTAATTTCACCGAAATGAAACACCGGGGCGCTGAAAACCTGCACCTCATCTCAAGAGGCGAACACCTTACACCCACATGTCCACAATGAAAAAACTTAGCAGACCAGCTTTAACGCTTCACAGACACGCTTCACCGTGCTAACTAGTAGCTGCACAACAGCATTCATTTACGTTTAATTCATTGAAATATAAATACAAAGGTTAAGCTCTAAAACACAGCCGCGATGAGCGCATATTAATCCCAGCCTTTACAGCGCTGTCAGATCAGTCCGCCGTCAGCTTGACTCAGGTTAGCCGCTGTTAGCGTAGCTTAAAAGAACTACTAACATATTCAGCTTAATTGGCAGAGTGTGTGGGGCTGAGCCTCATGAAAACGCAGCTAAAACACCACACGGCGCATGTAAACGAGGATTTAAGCAGGTGTAACGCAGATAAAACAGAGGTAAACAGACCTGACTTCGTTGGAACAACACAGTTTCAAAATGGCTGCTCTAGCAGCGGCAGCACACATTCATTAGCATGCTAACGGCTAGCCAGCTAACTGGCAGTGTATGCTAACGTTATCCTCTCATCAGAAATACGGTCTCAGATAGAGAATGGCTACAACAGTGTGTAAGCGTTATAAACACTGCAGATACGCTGTGTTTTCAGCCGATATAAGCGTGTTAAAAGGCAGGGTTGGCGGTGTTTGTTTGTGTTTTCGCTTCACTTACCGCTAGCGCTGCTACAGCCTCAGTGTGCTGCGTTCACTGACCGTACGGATTAGGTATCAAACCTGAGGCCACAATACACGAGATTTTTTTTTTTTTTTGGTGGGGGGGGGGGGAGAGGAAAGTAGAAATTTAAGAAAAAAAATGTAAATTCATCAACAAGTTGCAACTTTATAAATTTATATGAAAAAGTTGACAGATGAGATCAGGCTGGAGTCTCCATGGACTGTGGTGTTCACAGACATTGTAATCTGTAGTGAGAGTCAGGAGCAGGTGGAAGAGAGCCTGGAGAGGTGAAGATCTGCACTGGAGATGCAAATTTGCTCATGAGAAACTGTACTTCAATGAAAGTAGCATCGCCTCATGATGTTAATTACTCAAGTACAAGTAAGAGTGGTCCCTAGAAAAATTACTTTGAGTAAGAGTTAAGAAATTATCTACTAAAAAGTTAGTTGAGTAGCCACAACTTTACAGTTTCTCTTAAATTTGTGACAACTTTCTTTTAAATTCAAGACACTTTTTCTCTCAAAATTGCATTTGTTTGTTCATGTAAATTTGCAACTTTTTACTAAGTTTTTTTCTTGTAAATTTGCTATATTTTGTGAGAATTATTTTTTCTTGTTCATGTGTAGTTTTTTAATTGTATATTTGTAAGATTTTATTGTAAAATTTGTAATTGTGCAATTTGTGCGGTTTTCATCCTGGATGTGTTAAAATAAACACATGCACTAATAGAACACAAATTATATAGACAGTAATGAATCAAATATTTACTGAGGCAACAGAAACGTGAAGGTCAACCAACTGCTTCATAAGATTGTTTTGTAATTCCTTTCTGACGTAATTTTCTTCATATATTTTAGTTTTTTCTTGTAAATCGTAATTTCTTCTTAAAAATTGGCATTTTTCTCATAGATTTGCATTTTTACTTTGTAATCACAGCCGTTTCTACAAAGCTGAGTATGCCGTTACAACAAGCTCCCAAGTTATAAATTCATCCTCAACATTTTGGGGGGAGAATTATAATAACCCTTCACTTTTTTTCTCTTAAACTTGTGACTTTTTACTCATAAATTTGTTACATTTATCTTGTAAATTTGCAACTTTTTCCTAGAATTGAAAAAAATTCTTCTCATATACTTGACTTTTGTTCTTGTGAATTGCAAGTTTCTTCCTATAAAAAAATTTATTACTTTTTTCCTCACAAATTTTCAACTTTTTTCATGTAAATGTTCAATTCAATCATATGAATGTTTTATGTCGTTGTTGGGAGGGGAAAGACTTTTTCCATTTAAGGATTAGAACTGTTCTCCATTATAAAAATAGATGTTCCCAAATGCAATCTTGCATAAGGCCCCCCCCCCCCCAAAAAAAAAGCTAGAAACGGCCCTGATTCCAGGGTTTGTTTTTTTGGTTTTTTTTTTGTCACTTTGAACGCATCATAATACCTCCCCGCCAACGAAAGCCAAACCAATCGATATCAGAGTGTCATTCTTCGGAGTTGGAGGCAGCCAGGTATTTAATCGAGCACAGATAGGATGGTTGCGTGCGTACGACCTTTAATTGAGCTAAACATTAACTTCGACACTCTTAACGGCCGCTAATGTTTGAGAGGGATTTAGAGAAAAAGCTTCGAATGAAAAAATCCTTTAAAGACACCATTTAGGTCAAGGTAACATCAGTGTTTTATAAATCATTGATTACTCTTGAAGAGGGTTGGATTGCATCAGTTTGAAAGCTAACGTCAATGCTTCATGCTATTAGTAACTGATAAAGTGTCTCCTTTTATAGGTTGAAATGATTGCATCTGGAAGGCTGAAAATGTCTGGGGTAAGAGGAGGAAAAAGTTTTCTTATAAATATGGGTGGCTAAGCCATACAGTGGTAGCTACAGCATTTAATCATGATTCACTGTGTACATAATAACACTGAATAGGCACTGAAAATGCCTTTACTGAAGACAAAGTTTTAGGTTATAAAATAGCAAAATACATCGACAATGACCAGGGCCATTTGAAGCTTTTTTGGTGGCCCTATGCAAGATTGTTGGGGGGGTTGCAATTTCTATAAGAAAGTTGCAAATTTGCGATGTGTAATGATTTTGTGTGTTATCCTGGTCTCAGGTTCCAGTCTGGAGATGTCTTCAGCAGATGATCAGAGCACCGCTTTATCCTGCGGCAGTGCCATCGTCGTTTCACTGTCGAGCCTTTGCTGCACACACCCCCTCCACTGTTGGATCGTTTTTGAAGCTCGGGCCTGTGAGCTGGCCCACCTCGCGCCAGTGCCACGGAGGTTCACAGCGGCCCTCGAAAAGAGCTGACGCCAAAGAGGATTTCAGCATGAGGGCCCTCAGCGAAGCTCCAAAACCGGCTCTGTACCTTGGTATCTCCGGGCTTGTCCCTTTCCTTTCCGCGCCACTCCTCATGGCCATGACGCAGACCTTCTACCCTGAAGTTGCGTATGCTCAGATGGTGTACGGGGCCTCCATAGTGTCCTTCCTCGGAGGTGCCCGCTGGGGGTTTGCCATCCCCTCCGGCAGTCCTGCTGCGCCGGACTGGATGAACCTGGGCAACAGCGTGGTTCCGTCACTCCTGGCCTGGGTGGCGCTGCTCTGCAAGGACAACATAACTGAAGGAGCCCTGGTGGTTCTGATGGGACTGGGCCTGTCCCTGCACTACGACCTGAACCTGCTGCATGGGTACCCCGCCTGGTTCAAAGCCATGAGGACCGTCCTCACTGTGGTGGCAACTTTCTCACTTGTGGCAACTCTGGTGATTAAGAAGTTCTGTCCAGAGAAGAAGATCGGAGAAACTCAGAAGTGATTTCAGCCTCAGGCTTCATGGACATAAAGAGACGTCATGGAGGAATCCTGCAGACGATGGCTCACTAATTTATCATGTAAATGTTACATTTATAGTCTTTACTCAAAATAAATAAATCCAGTTGTTTCCTAAATTGCAGAGTGGAAACTGATTTTTTTTATACCATCAGAGGTTGGTAGAGTATCCAGATATTGGACTCAAGCAAAAGTAGGTGTTACTTTGTGATATTTACTCAAGTATGAGTATGAGCAGAGCCGTTTCTGGCCATATAACAGAGTATTAAAATGCTCTGGGGCCCCATGCTACAAGTTTGGCCTCAATATTTTTTTAGGGGAGAGAATTAAAATTACCTTCAACTTTCTTTTTATGGTAATTTGACCCCCCCCCCCCAAAAAAAAAAGTGATTTTCTCATAAATTTGCAACTTTTTTCCTAATACACTTGTGACTTTTTTTTGTAACTTTTTCTTGTAAATTTGTCAAAGTCAAATTTATTGTCAGTTCTGCCATACCTATGTAGAGCACATAGCTGTACAGAGAATAAGACGGCATGTAGCGAGTAAAGGCACATATCAGGGCACTGTGGCACGTAGTGCAAAGAGAGCAGTCCATTGCTGCATAAGTGACTGGTGCAGCCCTGAGATCAGTGCGTGTGTGGGAGTGAACAGTACCTGGGGATGGCAAAACTCTATTGTTGGGGGGAAGGGGGGTTATCAGAGTCTAGGATTCATATGTGTAGGGGGCAGAGCAGGGAGATGGTTGAGCTTCCTGACAGCCTGGTGGATGAAGCTGTCCTTGAATCTACTGGTCCTGAGACTCCACAGTCTCCTCCCTGATGGCAGCAGACTGAAGAAGCTGTGTGATGGTTGGGTAGTAGTAGATTAGTTTATTTGACAGGGACAGTGCAATAAACATAGACAATTAATCAAAGACAATCAATCTGATGTGTTGCACATAGAGTGTATAGCTATTAGCTAATTTGCAACTCTTGTCCCTGGATGGGCTTTAGAAAAAAGAATCAAGATAAAAAATATACACAATAACCACATACATCAATGCAGAAAAATTATAAATACACAATTATAAATATTATAAATATTATAAATACACAAATATAACAGCCTGACTCACATTTAACATAAATATTATAAATATTATAAATACACAAATATAACAGCCTGACTCACATTTAACACATATAACATAACTCACATTTGCCTATTTCAGGCCTTCCTCCCTCCGTCACTCACTATAAACAAACACATTTATTCCTTCCCTTCATTCACTCTCACTTTGCAGACAATTAATTCATACATGAGTACATTCTTGTTTATTTTTCAGCCAGTTTTTAACATTTTTAGTGAATGTTTTAAAGTCCGTTATTATTTTAATTTCATTTGGCATTGTGTTCCAGATGTGACTGCCCTTTATAGAGAAAGCTGTTTGTCCAAATGTGGTTCTGCGGTGGAATATTTTACAGTTATTGTTAACAGAACTCCTGGTGGCTCTGCTGCTGTCCTGTCTTTGGACAAAACCAGCAAGTGGCTCGGGTGCTGATTTATGGAAACATTTGAACGTTAATTTCAGAAGACAGAGGTCAATGAAGCTCTCAAAACTCAATAGGTTGTATTTTTTTAAAACATTACAGTGATGCCACCTAATGGGCTTTTTGTCCAAGATTTTTAGGGTTTGATTATATAATGAACCTATATGTCTTATTGTGGAAGGGGCTGCTTGAGCCCAGACTGTCAAACAGTATGATATATGAGAAAAAACCATAGAATGCATATACAGTGCAGCTGCTTCGTAAGGTATGTAATATCTAATTAATTTAAAGCAGTTCAGATTTTTTTTTACTGTTTTTGAAATTTTCTTTATATGAAGATTAAATTTGAGTTGAGGATCTAGTACAATGCCAAGGTATTTGAATTCTGTAACTAAACTGATGTCATGATCATGTATATTAACTTTAAAATGTTGCAGGTTACATTTTTTGATTGAAAAGCACATTGAGACTGTTTTCTGAAGGTTCAGCAATAGATGGTTCTTGAGGAGCCACTCTTGGACATCAACCATACTTGTAGACAGTACATCTGCAGCCTGTGCTGGAGTCTTGGCAGCTGTGTAAATAACTGCATCATCTGCATAAAGTTGGCATGTTGCAGCTGAGCAGTGTAACGGCAGGTCATTAATAAAAATGCTGAAAAGTAAAGGACCAAGAATGGACCCTTGTGGGATACCCATGCGGTTGTTTAAAAATGAGGATTTATCCTGGTGAACTTTTACACACTGTTCTCTATTCTGGAGATAAGATGCAAACCATTCTAATGTATTTGGGGAGAAGTTAAAAGATACCATTTTGGATAAAAGCAAACTGTGGTTTACAGTATCGAAAGCCTTTTTGAGATCTAGAAAAACAGCTCCTACCACATTACCCCTGTCCAAGGACTGTTTGACGTTTTCAATAAGGCAACAATTTGCTGTTTCTGTTGAGTATCCTGGTCTAAAACCAAATTGATGTGGATGAAGAAGTTGATTGTCTTGTAAGTAGTCTATCAGCTGTGTAGCTACAACTTTTTCAAGAACCTTAGATAGGACTGGTAAGATAGAGATTGGGCGGTAATTGCATATATCGTCTTTACTGCCTGATTTATGAACTGGTATGACGACAGCTTTTTTCCAGCCAGATGGAAATGTACTAGACCTAATGGAGAGATTAATGAGATGAGTCAGTGGTTTGATTAATATTTTGCTGTGCATTTTGAGAAAGGAGGTGCTCATATTGTAGATATCATTAGTTTTTGAGTTTGACAGTGTTTTAACAATACCAGCAATTAACTTCTCATTTACCTCATCGATGTGAAAAGTATCTGTTGGAAGTATGGAATTTGTGTTGTTGAGCACATTTGGCAGCACAAAAATTTTTGTTAAGTCTTCCACAGAGCCCACAAAGTGTGAATTAAATTCATTTGCCAAAGTAGCCTTGTCACTGACGGTCTTGCCATTGATTCTAAGTTCCTTTACCCCCTTCTGATCGTTTTTTTTATTAGTTAAGTTATTTAAATGCCTCCATAGGGAACTGTTGTTACCCTTTGCATGATCTATCAGTTTATTGTAATAAGATATTTTTGATTTTCGCAGCTCATGTACCACTTTATTTCTTAAACTTTTGTACACAAGGTGATCATTTTGTAGTTTGGAGGTTAGTGATGTTTTCAGTGCATAGTCTCGCCTCTTCATAAGTTTTCTTATTTCATTATTTAACCATGGTAGGCTAATCTTCTGTTGTCTACTTTTAATTTGCTTTGAAAATTTTTCTATAGACTTTGTGATTGTTGCAGTTATAAAATTACAACAATCATCTACTTCACATGTTGACATGAGCTGCTCCCAATTTTGATTCTCTAAGTAATGTTCAAACTCCTCATTTTTTGATTTGGGGATAATAAAATTTGATTTGTCAATATCGACTCCCCCAAAATACTGTAGTCGCTTTTTAGTAAGTTTCCTGACAGCAAGAACCATGTTATGATCTGAGAGACCAGTTACAAGATTATAGGTTCTGGTTATTCGTTCTGGTTTATTAGTAAATACCATGTCAATAAGTGTTCTGGATTGTTTGGTTATCCTGGTGGGTCCTTTGATGATTTGCTGGTAATTAAATTTAGTCATGAGGCTTTTCAGTTTTTGTTTGTCTTTTTTATCAGACCAGTTGATATTAAAGTCACCATGAATTATTGTTTCTCTGTTCTTCTCAAGTTGTTTAACCAGATCACTTAATTCATTATAAAAGGAAGAGTTGTGTGACTGTGGGTTGTACACTACTGCAATGTTGAAATTCATTACCGGAGAGAGACATACATTAACAGCTAAACATTCAAGTGAAGTATTCAAATCAACCAGTTGACATTTATATTTCTCTTTGATGTAAATTAAAACACCTCCTCCCCTCCCTACCTGCCTGTCTTTTCTAAAACACTGGTAGCCCACAATATCGATCATATTAGTGTCTATGTTACTGTGTAGCCAGCTTTCTGAGAGACAAAGGTAGTCCAGATTTGAGTCCAACAGCAACACCGAAATCTCATCTCTTTTGGGGATTATGCTCCGTATGTTTAAATGACCGCCGAGGATCCCCTTTGGTTTAGCCTTGGTGTCCCAAAGAACTCGTGCATGATTAACAGTTTGGAAAAATAAATGTTGTTTTTCCTTTTGTACAGCTCGGTTTTGTGCTAACCCAGTGGTCTGCTGTTTAATAGTGGCAGGTCCAGGGTTAAGGTGAATATCTCCTGCCAGAAGTAGCAGAACTAACAGAACTTTAATTGTATATCCTCTGCCATATTGTGATTTTTGCTTAACAGCCATGTTTGCCTTAATTTGGAAGTTTTTGCTCAGGGCTTTTAAAGACCACATAGAGTGTAGGGTGAGATGTCCAAGCCCAAATCCATACAGATAAAACTTTTTAACTTCACCTTTGGTTGAGTTTGTCGGAAAATCCTTCTTGTTGCAGGTCCAGACACACAAAGACAAAACGAAGAGGAAGTAGAGAAGTAGAGAAGGCTTATTAGTGGTGCCCATCAGCCCACTTTTTAATCCGGTGGCCGCCATCTTCAGTCTTTCTTGGAAAGAAGGAAAAAGAAAATCTGTGGATAGTAAAATAAATTCTGCTTATATCGCCAGAATCTGATCCGATCGTCCTCGAATCCAGCTGGGCCTCAGCTAGCCAACTAGCCCCTTCCGTTGCTGGTCTCGTTGCTCATAGTCGCCGTAACTGGTCTCCCGTCCCGCTCCTCCAACCGAGTCTCGTCACACACCGCCGCTGCCACCGAGCTCCGCTGAGGTCACGGTAAGTCCTCCGCTAGGCACCGCCACCTACCGTTGTCTGCCTGGGTGAAATCTCTGCTGAGCCCCGTCAACAAATAGCCGCTTGCCTGGTAGTATCTCCGCTGGGCCTCGCAGCTGGGCTTCGATTCAGGCTGGTGTAAGGTGGAATGACTGGCGCCAGCATTAAGCTAACTAGCGTTAGCTTAGCAATCGCTTCGGGTAGTCTCGTCGCACACCGCCGCTGCAGTCACGGTAAGTCCTCCGCTGGGTGGGATCACCTGCAATGCAGAGGGCTTTGTGGGTGAGGCCGGTGCTGTAGATGGCCTCAAGGGAGGGGAGAGAGGCACTAACGATCTTCTCAGCCATTCTTGCTATGCGTTGAAGGGTCTTGTGGCAGGATGCGGTGCAGGCACCGTACCACATGGTGATGCAGCTGGTCAGGATTCTCTCGATGATGCCTCTGTAGAAGGTACACATGATGGGGGCCGGGGCTTTGGCTCTTCTCTGTTTGCGGAGGAAGTAGAGACACTGCCGAGCTTTCTTGGCCAGTGATGCAGTGTTGGTGGTCCAGGAGAGGTCCTCTGTGATGTGCACACCCAGAAACTTGGTGCTGCTCACCCTCTCACCATTGATGGTCAGGGGAGCATGCTGGGTGTGTGCTCTTCTGAAGTCCACAACAATCTCCATCTCCACGTTCACAGAGAGATTGTTGTGTCCGCACCACATGACCAGGCGGCTCACCACGCTGCTGTAGTTTGTCTCGTCTCGGTTGTTGAGACCCACCACAGTTGTGTCGTCCACAACTGACTTTACTCATAAATTTTTAAATATTTTTTTCATAAAGTTGTGACCGTTTCTTGTAAATTTGATGCTTTTTTCCTCATTGTAAATTTGCAACTTTTCTCTTGATTCTCTTAAACTTAGAACTTTTTTCTCAAATTTGCAGCTTTTTTCTTCTAAATGTGTAACTTCTTGTAAATTTGCTGCTTCTTTTCATGGTAAATCTTTTTGTTGTAAATTTGCAACTTTTTAAAATTTTAAATCTACAAGTATTTCCTTGTAAATTTCCTTATTTTTTTTCTTGTATATCTGCAATTTTTTCTATTTGCAGTATTTCCCCTTTATTTCCACAACCTTTTTCTTTTTAATTTGCAATTTTTACTCATATACACTACCGTTCGAAAGTTTGGGGTCACTTAGAAATTTCCTTATTTTTGAAAGAAAAGCACTGTTTTTTTTCAATGAAGATAACTTTAAACTAATCAGAAATACACTCTAATATCTAATATACATTGCTAATGTGGTAAATGACTATTCTAGCTGCAAATGTCTGGTTTTTGGTGCAATATCTACATAGGTGTATAGAGGCCCATTTCCAGCAACTATCACTCCAGTGTTCTAATGGTACAATGTGTTTGCTCATTGTGTCAGAAGGCTAATGGATGATTAGAAAACCCTTGTGCAATCATGTTAGCACAGCTGAAAACAGTTTAGCTGGTTAGAGAAGCTATAAAACTGACCTTCCTTTGAGCAGGTTGAGTATCTGGAAAAAATTATTTCAAATACAAATCATTATTTCTAACCTTGTCAATGTCTTGACTATATTTTCTATTCATTTTACAACTCATGGTGGTAAATAAGTGTGACTTTTCATGGAAAATACAAAATAATTCTCTGGGTGACCCCAAACTTTTGAACGGTAGTGTCAACTTTTTTCTTAAGAATTTGCAGTTTTTATTGTAAATTTGCAACTTTTTTCTCATAAATTTGCAGTTTTTTTACTTGTAAATTAGCAGTTTTTTTCTTTTAAACTGGCAACTTTTATCTTGTAAATTTGTAACTTTATTTTAAATCTGCAACTATATTCTTGTAAATTTCCTTTTTTTCTTGTATATCTGAACATTTCTCTAATAAATTTGTAACTTTTTTCTCATACATTTACAACTTTTTTCATAAAATTTGCTGCATTTTTATTGTAAATTTGCAACTTTTTCTCACAAATTTGCAACTTTTTTCTCATAAATTTGCAGCTGTTTATTGTCCGCCCCGCCCCTAACAGTGACATGACATATTTCCCCATGTCATACACAGCTGAGTTGATAATACCAATGTCTGATGAAAATTTCATTTGAAATGTACTGGAAAGAATACTGACATCTTCAACACGTATTTCTCCCACTGTATGTCAGTGAGAATGGTAGAACTTCAAATCAGTCCTTTTAAATGGCTCTACAGCGGTTGTTGCTGCCTTCTGATCAGACTCGAGAGGCTTTAGCTTCCTTTCTCTGCCTTTAAAGCAACTTGTTTCGTTCGGACGCTCCTTCTAAACACAAGTTTTGAAGAGCAGGTGTGCAGGTGCGTGTCTGAGGACAGATCAGGGATATCCGCCATCACCGACATGAATGACATCAAAGGGAGGCACAAGTTCTGTCAGGAAGTGAGAGATCAGAGCAGAGAAGACCGAGCTTTGGAATATGACAGTAAATAAGACAAAGGACAACAAATCCTCGTCAGCACTATTATTTTGGCAGAGTTTAATCAATTTCAAAATCAACCAATATAAAGCAATGCTCTGGTGCAATATTTACACTGCTGTGTGCAAAGAGCCACAGTACACATTTAAAAAACACCACAGTACTGCTAGAAATGTGACAGTAAAGGTAAACATTTGTAAACAGGTGCACCGTCGCTGAAACATGAGTTTGGGTCCGCCGGCATCCAGGTGTGGACACGTGAAATGAAAGACCAGTTTTACTAGCTTGGATTTAAGCATAAATAGTGACTAAGAGGCACTGTTATTTACAGAAATGTATACACAACTTTTCCAGTGTAAACCCCTCAGGGTTTTCTTTCAAGTCTGCAGAAATCACAAAACTGAAAGGAGCCAGAAGTTTCTTTTAGCTCCACTGTCCACGTGGTTCCGAGTTAACTCCTTAGCATTCCAGCCAGTTTTCCTAAAAATGCCTGTTTAGCACACACAAACAAAATCAAGTTCTTTTTTCCACTGAGTGGCAGTAGAAAACATGCAACGTCTCGCCAGCGGAACACTGGAATTTTAAGGTTAAGTCCCAAATTTGCATGAAAAAAGACCCAAAGTTTCATGAAAACCTTCACAAAACTGAAAAAAGCTCCAAATTTACACACAAAAAAATTAAAATTAAGTTAAGAGTCCCAAATTTACATGAAAATCGAAATATTTTACCCCTTAGCATTCCAACCATTTTCCCAAAAATGCCTAAATTTAGCATACATAAAGAAAATCAAATTCTTTCTTTGCTGAAGGCAGTAGAAAATTTGAAACGTCCCACCGGCAGAACGCTGGAATTTTAAGAGGTTAAGAGAGCACGTTCCAGAGGTTTTCGGTGGGATTTTTCCCAAACACCTTAAGCTGCCAAATATCACACCACATGAAGTCCAAATAATGTAAATTTAATGAAATAAGACATCACTGGTGGACAGGGGGTGTGTGGTTTCAGTGCTCGCTCGGATATTCCCAGTTCTGTAGTACACAATAAACACAAACATCTGCGAATGAGTGAGTGGTGGGCCAAGGCGGCTAGCCACTAAAAATGACGTCTAAAAGCAACATATATGGTCAAATGTTGGTAGCGGAAATCTATAAAGAAAATAACAATATAAACCACGCTAGATAAACTAACTCCCTAGTAGCACTGTAAGCTCTGAAGCTAATGCCCTAGGCTCCCCGCTCAACTACATGTTTGCATAATAGCGCAGCGGGCGGGTCATCAAGGCTGGGCTTTCCTGTTTGTGACGTACCGGAGCAAACATGGAAGGGTTACACCGACTCCTCAGAGACAGAAACACTGTGTGTTTTTAAGAGAAGTGAGCTTTTTGATAATCACGTGACAAAGAGATGTATTTCATAAAAAACATAATTTTTCAGCCAATGGGACCTTTAAAGGCTAATGAGCCCCAGGTCACTCCGCCCTCCCTCTTTCATCACTTCTGAGATCTGTAGTTGAGACTAATGCTAGCTGTTAGCTCCACTGTTGAACGGATTAAAGGTCGGCTAAAAGCCCAAATAAAGCATCATAGAGGACAGGGGTGTGCGGTTTTAGTGGTCAGGATGACAGGACCGGTCCCTTGGATGTAATAAGCACAGAAACAACCCTGATTGAGTGAACGGCTAACTCTGCTAACTGCTAATAGTTGAGGAGTCGTCATGGACAGAGTATAATAAATAAGATAAGTTCACATCAAGGAATGAGATATAAGGTAAAAGTAATGGTACATGATCCGACCGGGATCTCTGATAGTTATGTTGATTGGAATCAGTGCTAGGTAAGCTAGGCTATCTTCTGGTGAGATCAGAGGGCCATTATGGGCCAAATGTTTTTTAAAAAGCAGAACGACACAAGAAATGCAATCATCCATCCATCCATCTTCTTCTGCTAAATCCTTTTCGGGTCGCGGGAAGGGGGGGGGGGGCTGGAGCCTATCCCAGCATCTTTGGGCAAGAGGCAGGGTACAGCCAGTCCATCACAGGGCCAACACAGAAACTGTAGATTAATGAACCAGCTAGGAACATGGCTATTTAGCGGGGTGATTAGAATGAATATAAATATATATATAAAATAGCCATAAAACTTTAGTTGCTCTGCTAAGCTAACTCGCTAGCAGCACTGTAGGTGGGTGAGTTCGAATGCTCACTGGGAAACACTATTAAATGCGTGAAGATAAATGGAGCATTCCTAAACCTCAGAGCGACGGAAATCAGGGCGTGCCCAAAAACCACTTGTGAGCCATTAAATGAGATTTTTTTTGCTCCCACACTAGAGCAAACCTCTTGTAACCTGAGATCACAATGTGGCATTTCCTAAAGTCAAAGTCCCGCCGCCCTTGGTTCAAACAGATTGTCTAACACAGTCAATATGTAAAAGAATTGTTCCTCCAGCACTTTATTTCTTCTACCAGATTTTTAAAGATTTTTCCATCTATACGCTAGTATTCTGCAACCGCTAGTACTAGAGCTAGCTAGTAGCTAGCTTTTCAGAGGGCATCCATCTTAGTTTCAGGACTTCATTTTTGGGAGTTTAAAAACTGACAGGAGGTCTGTGACGTCAGCTGGCAGTGGACCAGGGAAAGAGCAGGAATACATACAAAAGATGGAGGAGTGGTATCATTCCATTTAGCTCCGATTCTCATGTCAGAAACTGAGGCTAATTGAATGAACGGATTGTGTTTTTTTTCCAGAGATTGTCCACTGGTAGCCACTCTAGATGAAGAAATTCATGTGCACAAGTACTGAAAAAAGTGAAGCATCATCAGATGTCCACTTTAACCCCACCAGCGCACGTACATCAGCACAACGTACAAAGTTTACATCGGGAATACATCTTATAACGGTCGTTCGCTCATTGGCAAGACATTGGCTAGATGTCGGCGTGTAAACTTGCCGACATTGGCCCGACGTATGTGGGTTGTTGAGGTGAGGATTCAACATTACTGTGCCCAGCATCAACGGCAATTGGAAGCTTAAAGTGACACTCTGCCAAAAATCAAGTTTTTGTTCTTGTTAACATGTCTCTAACATGTTTTTTATGACTTACAAGACATATCAAGAGTGAACTCACTCAAATGTCTCATGTCTAGGTTTTTTTTTTTGCTTTAAAGTTTCACTTAAGCCCCACCCCCTGAAAAAGGCAAGTTTTGAAGAAGTGTTTTTGGTGACATAGCTACATACACCACTGTCACGTGAGTAGTTTTGAGCCAATCAGGACTCTCTGGCCTAATTGAAGCTAGCCTCCAGTTAGCAGTTAGCATTTTTGGGCTAGCTGCTTTAAAAACTCAACCCAAATTAAGATGGGTTTTACCATTTAACTGCTTTTAAGGACTGATGCGGTTTCAGTCATTTGTGGCGGTTTGATTTAACCCCCACAACAGGCTAAAGACAATCACCTCACATTCTGGTTGTTTCTGCTACAATCTGCCGGTTATGCATGTCACTGCTTTGAGTTAATGTATCATCCATGTGTTATCCATGCATTGTGCTCATGCATCCTGTCTGTTCCTTTGATATGCAAATGCCAGATTGACTGCTGTGAAGGTCCTTTGATCTATAGTTTGAGTTGGGTATAAATGCTGTGCCAAGTTGTGATTCTGCCTCTCACTCTGACTACTGCATCTTGATTTCTGTACTGTGGAGACACACACGTGTCTCCTCTTGGAGAGCTGGAGGAATGAAGCTACAGCCTGCTCAAGCCATGGGCTGCAGCCGAGTTCTGATGAAGGCGGGTGATAATAAAGCTATTTAAAAATCCAACGCTGCCTTTATTCCATCATTCTCTTCACTGGTGACCCCGTGGATGCACACGTTTTGTGCAAATGCAACCTTCTGATCTGAACAGCCACGCTGGCGACCCGAGACTGAAGGAAACGAGCGGCCAGCGAACGCAGCACCCGGGCATGAATGCTCCGTCGCAGCGGCCTGACTGGTCTGCCCTCCCTGCTGCCTCAGGGAGGCCTCGACGCAGAGCCCACGGTGGGCGAGCTGCTCTCAGGACATCAACCAAGACCGGGTAAGCGGCAGAGAACGTCATGGCGCGCCCTCGCCGAGATCGGCACATCCACGCGGGACCGGCCGCGCAGCTCCTCCACATGAGAGCACATGCGGGCGACTCCCATGGCCGACGGAGCACACGTGGACCTGAACGCACCATGACTAATCTGCAGCCACGGCTCGTCAGAGATGTTTTTCGGCGCAGACTGCGCCGATCTCCACCAAGTTTCCGACCCTGATTTCCTCTCCAGCGGGCCCACCCACGCACGGAGCCCCAGCACGCGCACCGGGGGTGACGAGGACGGCGCACCACGCACAGGACAAATACGGCTTTTCTGACCGCCTTCCTTCTGCTGCACACTGGCCCTTCAGGCTTGCTTGTACACCTGAGGCCCGCAGCTTGCTCACTGGATTTTATGGTCTTAGCCATGGCACACAAGGGGAATTCAGCTGTCTGCGGTTCCCGAGGCTTTAGGGTTGCGCCTGCCCTAAAGTCAACACGCCAGTCGCTCTGCTTTTATTTTTTTCTTACCGCCACTCCTGCTTTTCTTCATGGCCACGAGAGGAGTCAGAGACTAATTTTTTTCTTCTTCTGATCTCCGCATGTTCAGACGGGACATCGCGGAGCAGCAAACACTTTTGGCGCGACTCGAACGATTTTCCCGCGCCCGGTCAGCATTTGCTACCCCCCCCGCCTCCTGCACAAAGCTTTTCCCTGCTCGCTGCCCAAACTGCAACATCGAGGTCATGGTCCCCTACCGTGCCCTCTGGGGGGGAGCAGTGTGGCGGTTTGATTTAACCCCCGCAACAGGCTAAAGACAATCACCTCACATTCTGGTTGTTTCTGCTACAGTCTGCCGGTTATGCATGTCACTGCTTTGAGTTAATGTATCATCCATGTGTTATCCATGCATTGTGCTCATGCATCCTGTCTGTTCCTTTGATATGCAAATGCCAGATTGACTGCTGTGAAGGTCCTTTGATCTATTGTTTGAGTTGGGTATAAATGCTGTGCCAAGTTGTGATTCTGCCTCTCACTCTGACTACTGCATCTTGATTTCTGTACTGTGGAGACACACACGTGTCTCCTCTTGGAGAGCTGGAGGAATGAAGCTACAGCCTGCTCAAGCCATGGGCTGCAGCCGAGTTCTGATGAAGGCGGGTGATAATAAAGCTATTTAAAAATCCAACGCTGCCTTTATTCCATCATCCTCTTCACATTATCCTGGGCCACCGTGCATACAACTGGGCATGTTCTTCAACCAGTAAGTCTTTTTACCACGATGTAGCACTGCCACATATTTAATTGCATCACCCCTTTTGTGTAGAAAATGGTACCGCATAAAAGGACAGCTTAGGCATCTTAATTGATATGATGCATGCCTCCTGAGCCTCCTTAGCTCGCTGCTCCTGAGCACAGAGTTATGTAGGCAATTCCTTGCAGGGCGGGTCCAAGACTGCTCCCCTGGGGCAGTACACCTGGGAGGCGGTAACTGCGATGAAAAGGCCTCCTGTCGGTCGCAGGCTACGTTTCTGCAAGGGCCCGAGTTTCCAGCGGTATATCTGGTAGGGGAGGAGATGGAGCCCCCTGGAGGTGCACTGTGCTAGGCCCACCAGCGCGTGGACAAGTCCCGACAGCCACCAACTCCGCCCCACTGCCCTGTGGATAAGCCTCTCTAGGCAAAGCTAAGGGAGTAAACACTGACAGAAAATCATGCTTTGGGAAGGACAGTCTCAGGAGCCTTGGATGGCATCTGCCCTAGGACCTTGGCCTACAACCAGGAACATGGTACGCCACCACGCTGAGGCAGTCCCCAACCAATGACCTGGGCTCTGGCATGGCGTTGCAGCTCGTCGATGTTGCCAGTCGTCTTGGATCTCTCCTTGCTACTGGGCTTCAGTGCCGGCGGGTCAAGATGGTGGTGTTGGTGGATTGCGCAGCCCCCTCGTCACCTTAATCCTTTCACCGCGCAGGATCCCTCTCTCCATTCGGTGAGAGGGATCCTGCCAGCATAGGTGCAAGTGTCAGGAGTGTCAACCTACCCCTCCCGGTGACAGCATCCCTTGCCCCACTTGTGGACGAAGGTGTGCCTCCAAATTCGGCCTTTGCTCCCATCTGCAAAGTCATAGACGGTGCAACACCACTTCATAGTTTTTATCTTTACCCTAGGAGAGATGGATGTCATCAATGGACTTCCATAAGCAGCAAGTAAGATATGATGCAATACTTATAATGCTCCATTTCATGTTTGTGCCTCGTGTTAATTATGTTCTACTTGGGCTGCGGTGGAACAGCAGGTTGGCAATGATGGTGAAAGGGAGGAGGAGTTAAAACATCAGGTGGTAGCCCTAACCCAGCAGTTAAATCTGTTTGAAGCTAAGGTAAGGGACTTTATTAACAGCACAGTTAATAGAGAGACCCAGATCCAGCAGTACGTTGACCGTAGCTTTGAGAAATTCAATGAGAGAGTGGCTACTTTAGAAAAAATCTAGTAAACTGCCTGCTGCGCAGGGATGAGAAATGGAAAGGGCAGCTTAGCCAGTTACGGCTCGCTAGCATTCCTAAAGCGCAGAAAACTGTGACAATTTCTACAGCTAGCCATATAGTTGCTTCCCCTCTCTCGTTGGATTGGCCTGGTGTACCCGCCTATTGCTCCAAACCTCCCGGTCACCCGGAAGTTCCTACAGCTGGCACCGCCGGTGATGCCGCCAAGGTCCACCACTCCCATGATGCAAGTGAGGGGGGTACAGCAGCCACATGCACCAACAATCGGGACGCCTGCCTTTATTACGCCTTGCCGGTAGGGGACACCATACCGTATTGGACTTCAGTCGCAAGTGAGGCTCCATCACCTTCTATCGACACCGACTGCCCTGGGCGACCTCCACCAATTGTCCAGGAGTGGCCTACATCCTTGGCAGAGACTGGGGCGAAACAGGAGAAAGACCAGGTGGTTCAGGACCTGAAACGGCACCAGGTGAACAACTCACGAGCTTATCGTATCAGGTTTGTTGTACATCAGGGGGTGTTGTACCGCCGAGTCTGCTGCACGGTGGCGCAGTGGTTAGCACTGCGGCAGCACAGTTTACCCTTGGCCGGGGGATTGTGGGGATCGTGGGATCGTGGGTTCGATCCCAGCCCCCGACCAACAGTGATCTGTGTGGAGTTTGCATGTTCTCCCCGTGTTGCGTGGGTTTACTCCGGGATTTCTCCGGTTTCCTCCCACATGCCAAAAACATGCATGTTAGGTTAATTGGCTGTTCTAAATTGTCCCTAGATATCTGTTTCCTATAGGCCCTTAGAATAGAGGGTTAGTATTAATGAAAGCGCTTTGAGTGGTCTTTGTGACTAGAAAAGCGCTATATAAGTGCAGGTTAGTTAGTAGTTAGTTAGTAAACAACCAAAGAGCAAGGCTTCAGCTGGTGGTTCCACAGTCCCTCATCCCGGAGGTCATCCACCACTACCATGTGAAGCCCCAGGGGGGACATCAGGGGGCCTTTGAGGACCTTGCTGAGTGTGCTTGAGGTAGCCTGGTGGCCCAGCGTTCGGACGGATGTCTGGGGCTATACTAAGACCTGCAGCGACAGCCGACGACCTAAGGGAGACCGCTGGAAAACCGGGAGAGAAAGGCAGCAGTTACTAGCGAGCATCCACCAGCTTACTCAGCTCCCTGTTTGCCGTAACAGGATAGCAAAAGCCAGAAGAGCCTCGTCCATGGGACAGATCCACGACCGCAGGGCCCAGAGGATCATTCGCCAACCACTCGCAGATGACCGGGGGCTACATATATCTGGAAAGCAGGACAGCCGAAGAGGGCCGGGAGGGTTAAGGGGAGAGTGGGGGTGCATCAGGCTGGACCAGCTAAGTTAGGTAATTACTGCTTGAAGGAGGCACACTTTCAGGGGGAAGACTTAGTCCAGGCCAGAACCCATCCACACTCCAAAGCCAATAATAACTGCTTGGCCAAGCTAGCGCCTACGGGGATAGGACCAGCCTAATTTATAAACGAGGGAAGGACTAAGTGAGACAAAGTAGAGTGGAGTTCCCCACCTGATATACAAGAAGAGTGTGGTTAATCACAAGAGAGAGAAGGGCATTTACATAGCAGCCTCCAGATGGAGGGGGGGACTATGTAGCACTGCCACATATTTAATTGCATCACCCCTTTTATGTAGAAAATGGTACAGCATAAAAGGAGAGCTTAGGTATCTTAATTGATACGATGCAATATTTATAATGCTCCATTTCATGTTTGTGCCTCGTGTTAATTATGTTCTACTTTCTGTATGTATACATGAGACAACATAATTTACCTGTCATTAACATCAGCTGGTCATGGAGGGCCCCGCTGATTTCCAGCAGCTGTGGGTGGCATTAAAAGAAAGGCGGAAGTCACCGTGAAGACACTTTTTTTCATTCACTGACAGACCGACTGGCCCACTGTCATCAGGAGGGCCGTCCCATGGTCAATTAAAATAAAGGCCTTTAAAGAGACTGTTGAAGCAACCAGGAGGAGCGTCATACTGCTAGGAATCTACGTGGGACTGGCGGCTGACAGCGCATTCATTGCTGGGAAACGGCAGGTTGGTTGACCCGGGAGGAGGACGCTGGACCAGGGATTTCGCTGGCTAACCGACGAGAAGGGCAGCGGACCCAAAGCCGGTGAGGTTGTTCCTCTTGTCTCTTCCTCATCTAATTTCTCCTCATAATTACTGTGACTGAGCTCAGGGGTTTTGGATAGCCATACAGGAACCTCCTGGTTGGTTTGGGTGACTGTATGGGGACACGTTATTTTTCACTTTTTTTATTTTTTTGCCGGCGAAGATGGAAACATTAACGGACAACTGAACACTATATTGAATTATGTTTGGGTGAATATCAATTATGTAAATACATTGTGGGTGTGTAAATAAGGGATGAGAGATATATTGTTGTTTGATCATTTACTTGGTGCACTTTTGAACTGTAATAATAACCCACAAAACCATACAAGCCTGTCTAGAGTGAAGTCATTTCATCCCGTGTTTTTAGTAATATTCTCTACAATAGAAGAGTGTTACAACAGTATTCATGCTGTTCAAATATTAGCTGTGTGGTAGTGGGTTGGGCCTAGTCACCGATTCTGGCATTTGAACGAGGAAGAGTGAAAAGATTTTGACACGAAACTGTAAGACAATGAAAGGATTTGTTTGTAGAAAAAAGGCATAAGATGCCATTTAAGACAATGTAGATTTGTTTTTATAGGGGATTTATAGTCACCGGCGTACGTTTTTAAGTAAAGTCCACTATTTATTAGCATTCCTGCTAGAAAGAGCACAGTAGCAGCTTTCATTGAGGCTTCCATTTTGGATTTCCAACTTTGTGAAAATGTTGTTTTGGAACATGTCCGTGGTCAGAAATCTGACTTCAGGGGGTGTGGCATTCAAAACTTCTGGAGCGTGACTGGGAAAATCCGACCTCGGAGGACTCCTGGAACGCACAGTAACGTATCCTCAAACATTTCTCAGGAAAACTGACACACACACACACACACACACACACACACACACACACACGAATGAAAACCAGCCATTTCACATCATCATCATCATCATCATCATCATCATCATCATCATCATCATCATCATCATCATCATCATCATCATCTTTGCCTGGCTCAGGCAGGAACTCTCATAAAAATAGAACTGCTCTTCGGTGAAAAATAGTTCTCATCGTTACAGCCTTGCCCTCCAGTATAAGCAGAGAAGGAAGATAAGCGCCACCCTGATGTTCTTCAAAAATTATTTAGGGAATAAAAAAAGAAACGCTGAGTCATGTAACAGAGCGCATGGAGGTGGTTTTGGCAGGTTCCAGCATGCCGTGTGCTTCCATATTCACAAACAAAAGTTCTGGATAAATGAAAAGAAGACAGAGTGATTTATAACGTGACAAAGTGAGAAAACACTTTTATATACTTTCCTCTGTCTTCGTTAAGGTGCAGATTTTCTTCGGTTTTTAATGCAGTCTGGGACGATCCAACATTCATCGCTCGACTGTCTGGGGCTGTCAGAGCACGGCCAGGCCGCCGTCGCAGCGGCTGGTGATCATGTTGCCCACCTCGGTCCAGGTGTCCAGGTGGGGGTCGTAGATCTCCACTGAGTCCACGGTCACGGGTGCAGAGAAGTCCCGGCTGGCCGCCCTCCCTCCGACTGCATACAGGAACCCGTTCACCGCCGACACCGACACACCTGCGCGCGCTGTCGACATCGGGGCCACTTCTAGCCACTTCTCCTGCGAGGGGAGGAATGACTCAGTCAGAGCTTCAAATAACACCCCCCCGCCCCCTCAGCACAAAACCACAAATCATATATAGTGCAGAAAATAAGTATTTAACACGTCAACATTTTTCTCATTAAACATATTTCTGATGGAGCCATTGACCTGAGATTTTCACCAGAAATCATTAACAACCCAAGTAATCCATACATACAAAGAAATCAAGGAAATTGTGTTCAAAAAACAAGTTGTATTTAATAATGTGGGATGACACAGGGAATAAGTATTGAACACATGAAGAAAAACAGGTGCAAAAAGGCATAGAAAGCCAAAAAAACAGCTGAAATCCATCAGAATTTAAGAAGTCATCCCATCCCCCATCAGTGCAAATTAATTAAGCCTTTAAAAAGGTCTGTGAATATCAGATTGTCACACCCAGGGTTTCCTCTGGTAACATTTCCCGGTGGCGGCCCACCACACCTGTAAATTTCCCGCCACTCCTATGAGGAAATATAAATTTAAGGAAAAAATATAAAGGAATTACGGTCCACAAGCGCGTGTGACCGTCATCTGCGTGGAGTTCAGAAGCACCGCACCTGCGGGACCGCTTCAGTTGCCAGGCAGAGTGTCTCACTCACGTCACTGTCCGAGAGAAACATGAGCTTATTAAAGTACTTTAAACAGAGGAAAAAATCAGAAGAGGTATACAAGATGGTGACATCCTTCAAGTACCTGGGTGTTCATCTGAACAATAAACTAGACAGGCCACACAATACCGACGCACTCTACAAGAAGGGACAGCGCAGGCTGTTCCTACTGAGGAGACTCAGGTCTTTTGGTGTACAAGGGGCGCTGCTGAAGACATTCTACGACACAGTGGTGGCATCAGCCATCACTTTTGGAGTGGTCTGCTGGGGCAGTGGCATTACAGCAGCCGATAGGAAGAGACTGAACAAACTGATCAAGAAAGCTAGCTCTGTCCTGGGGCAACGCCTTGACCCAGTGGAGGAGATAGGAGAGAGAAGGGTGGTGGCTAAACTGTCATCTCTGCTGGAGTCCGAGTCCGAGTCCCACCCTATGCAGGACACACTGAACGCACTGAGGAGCTCATTTAGCAGCACACTACATCATCCTAGGAGTGCAACTGAGAGGTTTCGCAGGTCCTTCCTACCTACGGCTGTCAGACTGTATAACCTAAGCAGGGCTGCTTGCAGAGATAGCAAAAAAACGTGATGACCTAATAGTAGTAAATGCAAAAGACGCAATAGACTTACACAATGGTCCCCTCCAGTATACAACTAGGGCAATATCGGTCGCTACGGAGGGTGACAATATGTATGGGTACATATTCATACTATGTAGGATAACTAAGCTGACGGTTATGCTGTTTATTCCATCTAGCTACAATGCTCCGCGCTGTGTGTATATATATTTATTCCATCCAGCTATAATGCTCCGCACTGTGTGTTTATATATTTATATGTACATATGTATATTCGCTGCTCTTGTTTTTCTTGTCTTCTTGATTGTTGCTCTGAGTGTTGCTATCCCTGTGCTGTTGCAATCCTGGAATTTCCCCATTGTGGGACTAATAAAGGCTTATCTTATCTTATCTTATAAGCGCTAGAGGTGTTTATCATGGTTTTAACCTGCTGGTAACGGCAGCAATAATGGAAGAGTCGCTTAGCTAACAGGTGTGGTTAAGAGCTCGAGTTGGTTAATTTTGTCTTCTTCTTATTCATTATTTTTTTTATTTTTCTTATTTCAGACATGAATGAAAAGTTTTTACCTTTACCTGTTTTTATCTTTACCTTAGTTAATATTAATTAACTAATTTATGTTCCCTATTATGTACCTGACAAGTTAAAATGACCGAAATTCATGAAGTCAATGACTTTAATCTGCCAGCAGCCTTCAAACAAACTTAAAAGTGCCAATATTTGAATTTCAAAATAAGGGAGGTTTTTCCTGCTGTCTGGGTGGTGGTGAGATTTCTAAAAAAACAAAAAAAAAAAAAACTATAAATATATAGAAATATTATAACAGAAATAACTGCATCTTTGGTAATTTCAGTTAATTTATTTCATTAAATACAATTTTATAAATATTTTTTCTTTGTAATCAGAGTTTAATTATTGTTCTGTTTTGGCTCTGCAAAATTATGGTCAAAAATGTAAATTGTTATAAGGAAAAAGTTAAAAAATTACCACAGTCTGTTTCAAATTTATTAAAAAAACAGTAATTTTATTTTAAAAAATAGACAAAAACTAGCCATAAAATAATCCACAAACTTATAATAAAGTCTCAAATGTACAAGAAAAGCCAATTGTACAAGAGAAAATTACAAATTTGAGGAAAATGGTTTCAAATTTAAATAAATTTACAGAGAAAAGTAGAAAACTATAAAAAAAACTGTTATAAATTTCGGAGAAAAACCTCAAACCTTCAAGACTGAAGTCATTACTCAAGTTTTTAAATGGGTGCTCTTTGTACCCTTAACTCAACTAGAAATTTTTGGTTGTCTACTTTTAATGATTAATTTCATAGCACTGCTTTTACATGAGTAGAATTTCTGGCTACTATACTCACCTCTGATCATATAATTTAAGTATGCATGAGTAAATTACTATTATGAATGTTTTTTCCCTTCCCTACTCTCTCAATGGGGAAAAAAAGAAACACTAGAATAAAAATACAAAAAATACACATATTTTTGTCATTTATGTAAACCATGACAAAAAAAATCCTGCAGGACAAAACATGACACTTGATATTTTCTAACCTGTTTGTATACCACCATAGACAGAGAGAGAACCTGAATTAGACAGAGCTCAATGAGGGCAAGATGAGACAGAAGAGAGGAGCCAAAGAGAGCAAAGTGTTGAGGCAGAGGGTCCAGGAGAGGTGAGAGCAGAGGAAGGAGAGAAGGATGACACCAGTAAAAAGTCTAAATACAGGACATCTGGGTGGGACCCCAACTGGCCCGGTATTCCAACATTCAAGCCTCAGTTGTACAATACTTCAAATGGTAAGTTCCATATGCAAAGTTACTGTGCAAAATTTAAAAACAAAGAAATAAATAGTATAAAATTAACATATTCCGGTTACAATAGTGTCATGTGTTTTCTGCCCCCCCCCCCTCGGAAAAATATGTTGCCACTGCGCCAAGGTCTGTGAGCCAGAGGAAACACTGTACACCACAAATAACTCATGATAATAGAAGCAAAGGACTCTCTCTAGACCAGGGGTGGGCAATCATGTGCCATGGAGGGCCATTCTACTGCAGGTTTTCTGTTCCACCCAGTCTCTTCAGCAGGTGTTTTCAATGATTAGCAATCCTTGAAGCTGGTCAGAGCACACACCTGCTGAAGAGACTGGGTGGAACAGAAAACCTGCAGTAGAATGGCCCTCACTGCCCACCCCTGCTCTAGACCTTCGCAACCTTATTGTTGCAAAACATAATGATGGCATTGATTACAGGCGCATTTCTAAACTGCTGAATGTTCCATTGAGCACTGTTGGAGAGAACGTCTCCAGAACGTCAAGAACATCATTTTACCATAAACCGGCCACGACCAGGAGCTCCTCAAAATTTCTGACAGAAGAGTCAGAAAATTATCAGAAGAGTTATCCAAGAGCAAAAGACCACTCATGGAGAGCTCCAGAAAGACCTTGAGTTAGCAGGTACTGCTGTTTCAAAGAAAACAATAAGTAATGTACTCAACCGACATGGGCTCTATGCCTGCTAACCTCGCAAGACTCCATTGCTGAAGAAAAAGCATGTTGACAATCATTTAAAGTTTGCTGCACAACATTTGTGCAAGCCAGTAAAATACTGGGAGAATATAGTCTGGTCAGATGAGACCAAAATTGAACTTTTTAGATACCGCAACACACAGCATGTATGGAGTTAAAATGGCACTGCACATCAGCCCCAAAACACCATAGGTCAAGGTGTGGGGGTATTTTTCAGCACAAGGTACAGGCAGACTTCATATAATCGAATGAAAGATGAATGGACAAATGTACAGCGACATCCCTGATAAGAACCTGTTGCCATCTGCCAAGATGCTGAAGATGAAACGAGGGTGGACATTTCAGCAAGACAATGATCCCAAACCAAAAGCCAGTTTAGAAAGCCTGGGATCAGTCCACCAAGGTCTCCACCTTTGACCGCCACCTAATCCACATAGCACCGGACCCCCATGATCCCTCCTGCAGGTGGTGAGCCCACTGGAGGGTGGACCCATGTAACTCCTTCGGGCTGAGCCCGGCCAGGTCCCATGGGTGGAAACCCGGCCACCAGACGCTAGCCATCGAGCCCTTCCCCCAGCCCTGGCTCCAGGGTGGGGCCCTGGTAACCCCATACCGGGCGGGGTACACTGAATCCTTGATATAGAATTTATCATGAGAGTCTGTTGGGTCGTTCTTAGTCTGGCCCTTCACCCAGGACCAGTTTGTCTTGGGAGACCCTATCAGAGGCAAATTGCCCCGGACAACATAGCTCCAGGTATCACTGGGGCACGCAAACCCCCCCACCACAATAAGGTGACGATCCATGAGGGGATCCCCACGATTTCTGGTGGGGAAGGACCCTGAACTGGTGTACGAGGTTGAGAGATACCGGCTAGTTATAGTCGGCCTCACCTCAACACACAGCTCTGGTTCCGGAACCAGTCTCCTGGAGAGGGGCTGGAGCTTGGCCTTTTCTGGAGTTGCCCCGGGTGAGAGGCGATGAGCAGGGGTGGGTATTCTTGTATCTCCCCACCTTGTTGCCTCTATATTGGAGTTTTCCCCGGTGGACGAAAGGGTTGCTTCCCTGCACCTTCGGGTTGGGAAATGGGTCCTGACCATCATTTGTGCCTATGCACCAAATGATGTTTCAGAGTACCCATCCTTTTTGGAGTCTCTGACTGGGGTGCTGGAGGGTGCTCCTCTTGGAGACTCCATTGTCCTGCTGGGGAACTTCAATGCGCACGTGGGCAACGACAGTGAAACCTGGAAGGGGGTGATTGGGAGGAACGGCCTGCCCGATCTGAACCTAAGTGGTGTTCAGTTATTGGACTTCTGTGCTTATCACAGTTTGTCCATAATGAACACCATGTTCAAGCATAAGGGTGTCCATATGTGCACCTGGCACCAGGACACCCTAGGTCGCAGGTCGATGATCGATTTTGTTATCGTGTCATCAGACCTGCAACCATATGTCTTGGACACTCGGGTAAAGAGAGGTGCAGAGCTGTCAACTGATCACCACCTGGTGGTGAGTTGGATCCGATGGCAGGGGAGGATGCCATTCAGACCTGGCAGACCCAAACGTATAGTGAGGGTGTGCTGGGAACGTCTGGCTGAGGCCCCTGTCTGGGAGGTCTTCAACTCCCACCTCCGGAAGAACTTCAACCACATTCTGAGGGAGTCTGGAGACATGGAGTCTGAATGGGCCATGTTCTCCACCTCTATTGTTGAAGCGGCGGCCCAGAGCTGCAGCCGCAAAGTGGTCGGTGCATCTCGTGGTGGCAACCCCCGAATCAAGTGGTGGACACCAGTGGTGAGGGGGGCCATTAAGCTGAAGAAGGAGTCCTATCAAGCTTGGTTGGCTTGTGGGACTCTCGAAGCAGCTGAGGTGTACCGGCAGGCCAAGTGGAGTGCAGCTCGGGTGGTTGCTGAAGCTAAAACCCGGGTATGGGAGGAGTTCAGTGAGGCCATGGAACAAGACTTTTGGTCGGCCTCAAAGAGATTCTGGCAAACTGTCCGGCAGCTCAGGAGGGGGAAGCAGCTCCCTGTCCACACTGTGTATGGTGCGGATGGGGTGCTGCTGACTTCGACTGGGGATACTGTCGGGTGGTGGAAGGAATACTTAGAGGATTTAAGTATCTTGGGTCTTATTCACGAGTGAGGGGAGAATAGAGCGAGAGACTGACAGACGGATCGGAGCAGCATCTGCAGTGATGCGGACGTTGTACCAGTCCGTTGTGGTGAAGAGGGAGCTGAGTTCTAAGGCAAAGCTGTTGATTTACCAGTCAATCTACGTTCCTACTCTCACCTATGGTCACAAGCTTTGGGTAATGACCGAAAGAATGAGATCACGGATACAAGTGGCTGAAATGAGCTTTCGCCGTAGGATTGCTGAACTCACCCTCAGAGATAGGGTGAGGAGCTCAGTCATCTGGGAGGGGCTCAGAGTAGAACCGCTGCTCCTCCACATTGAAAGGAGTCAGTTGAGGTGGTATGGGCCTCTGATCATGATGCCTCCTGGACGCCTCCCACTTGAGGTGTTTCGGGCACGTCCCACTGGGAGGAGACCCCGAGGCAGACCCAGGACTTGGTGGAGAGACTATGTCTCCCAGCTGGTCTGGGAACGCCTTGGTATCCTCTCTTAAGAGCTGGAGCAGGTGGCTGGGGAGAGGGAAGTCTGGGCTTCTCTGCTTGAACTGCTGCCTCCGCGACCCGTACCTCCGGAAAAGCGGTAGAAGATGGATGGAATGATCCCAAACACAGCCAAGGAAACTCTAAGCTGGCTCCATAGAAGGAAATTAAAGCTCTTAGAATGGCCCAGTCAGTCACCTGATCTGAATCCAATTGAAAATCTATGGACCGAACTGAAGATCAGATTTCATAGAAGACACCCACGGAACCTTCAAGATGTGAAGACAGTTTGTGCGAAAGAATGGGCTAAAATCACTCCTGAGCAATGCCTGCGCCTAGTTTCTCCATACAGGAGGCGTCTGGAAACTGTTGTTACTAACAAAGGCTTTTCTACTAAATATTAAATTTCACTAAGCGTGTTCAATACTTATTCCCTGTGTCATTCCACTTTATTAAATATAACTTGTTTTGTGAACACAGTTGCCTTGATTTCTTTGTATGTATGGATTATACATACAAATATGTATATCCTGATATATCCAAATATGGATTATCCTGATAAAAGGAGTTGGAGGCTCTTTAAAGGGACTGACAAAACCTAAGGCTATTTGGATCAGTCAAAACATTGTCTGTGTTGTTTTTTTTTCACATATAAAAGTAAAGGAAAGGAGGTTCGAGGCTTTCGAATGTGTAGATTCCTTTTGCAACTTGCTGTAATGCTTTAATGTTTTTATGTAAAGCACTTTGAATTGTCTTGTACACGAAACGTGCTATACAAATAAACCTGCCTTGCCCTGCCTTACAACACTGATCACAGGATGCTGCACACATAGGTTAATAAAATAAGCTATATAACAAGTGGGACTACTGGTGCGTCCCAATTCACAGCTTAGCCGTACCCCTCTGTTGTGCATTATGCGCAAAACAATTCTAAGCAGAAATTTTAAAAAATCATAAATTTTCAACGTTTTCACAAAAAATTGTGACTTTTTTCCTCATCCTCTGGAATTTCCCTTGTGGGACTAATAAAAGCTTATCTTATCTTAAATTTGCAAATTGTTTCTTGTAAATTAGCAACATTTTTCCTGTAAATTTTTATATTTTTTCTCATAAATATGCAACTTTTCTCTCATAAATTTGTGACTTTTTTCCTACAAAATTTGTAACCTTTTTCTCACAATTTTGGGACTTTTTCCTCAAAAATTGCAACTTTCTCCTCAAACATTTGCGACTTCTTTCTCAGAAATTTGCAACTTTTTTCTAAAAACATTTTTGGTATTTTTTTTTCTTGTTGTTTCAACTTTTTTCTCATAAATTTGCAACTTTTTTCCTCAGAAATGTGCAACTTTTTTTTCTCAAAAATTTGTGACTATTTCCTCATAAAATTGCAGCTTTTTTCCATGTATTTATGACTTTTTCTCATAAATTTTCAGCTTTTTCTCATAAATTTGTGACTTTTTTCCTGTAAATTTTCAACCTTTTCCTCATAAATTTGCAACACTCATCTGGACGCTGGATAAATTCTCACTCCGTGCAAGTCAATTGTAATTTGCAACTTTCTTTGGCACCATTTATCATATCATTGCACCTTTATTTTTGCAAATTTATACCTAATTTACATTTATACCTTATGTTAAATTGGTGAATACCCCTTAGCCCTATGCACAAAACAGAAGGGTAGGGCTCAGGGGTGAGCTGGGACGCACCCCAAGACATGAGCAGAATGGTTAATGCCACCAAAGACATTAATTTTAGACTATAATGTTATTAGTCAGTTACTATGTAAAAAGTGTGATGACACCGTTGTTGTGAACACTCAGCACCTCTTCAGGAGAGTACTTCTCTACCGTCTCCAGAGCACCCAGTCCCTCGTTCCACCCTCCCACGGCGTAAATGCAGTTATTGAGGCAGGCCACGCCCACATAGGCCCGCCGTGTCACCATGACGGGCAGGGCGCTCCATCGCCGGGAGATGGGGTCGTAAACCTCCGCCGAGCGCAGCTCCGTCCCTTCGTCGCTGATCCCTCCGATCACGTAGATGAATCCTGGAAGTGAAACGATAATGTTGAGGTCAGAGCTGTTGAACTGGGGATTGGAGTGTTTAATAAACAGATTGCTCATGAGTCCACAGCTGATAACACGTCACGCCGTTCTGGCCTATTTTATTATTTTTTCAGGCATGACACTGGTACTGGGGCTGTTAGCACTGCTAACTTTGCAACAGGAATCGGTGTGAGCAGGGATTTTATGGCTCTTTTTTGTAATCTGTAGTCGTCATACGAGAACTGCTCACACAGTAATCCACAGTCGATTATACGTATCTTGTGCCATTCTGGTTTGTTATGTTTTGGTCATAATAGCCTGGTATATTTGGCTGCTAACTAGTAGTGCCACTTTAATTGTGACTAATCAAGATTAAAACGACCCTGGCAGTACTTTAATTGCGATAAATAATGATTAATTGCATCAAGGTGAGGTAATCACGTTAAATGCATGAAGTATCCGGCATCATGTGATTAATGCACCTTGATGCGATTAATTGTGCTCAACTGCTATTATTCGCGATTAAAGTGACACCACTACTGCTAACATTAGTTGGTCTGAGTGGCCACAGCCAGAACTTCTGACTGACTTCGAGCTCAAACTGGGTACAATCTGAGGAGTCCGTTAGCCTTCACCTTAGCTGTGGCGCGAAGTCCATTTATTAGGGGTAGGAATCACGATTCAATTCGGATCGCGATTCTTGGGTCACGATTCGATCCTATCACGATTCAGCGATTATCACAATATCATGACAATTGAGTACTGCAATCCCATATATCTCAAATTTTTTCACCTTATTCAACCTCAAATCATGTCCCAAAGTAAAACTGTTGACATCGCTTTGATATAATAAAGTCTTCTCAGGGCTTCATTTTCTGCGGAGACACGTCTCTGCACACACGGAGGGTGGTGGATGGTGTTTGGAACTGACTCCCACTCCAGATACGTCTAGTTGACTCTATGGACTCTTAAAAAGCAGCTGAAAACTTTTTTGTTTAACGAGGCTTTCCGTTGAGTTTCAACTGCTTTTTAATAGTAAGTCTGATATTTTTAAATTGTTTTAATCTTGTGTTTTAACTTGTTTTTGTATTTTTAAAATAATTTTTATCTATCGACTTCCTTTTATTCCATTTTATTGTGCAGCGCTCTGTGACTAAATGTCTCTGAAAAGCGTTTCATAAATAAACTTTACTTACTTGACGCTTGGAGAAAAGTTCCATGCCGGTGTCTCTTTAGCTTAGCCATTGCTAATGCTGCTCCGAGACATGCGTGGCCCGCCATATTCCGAGTATTTTTTTCTTTTTTTCGTGCAGCACTTCTTGCGGGTTGTGTGTCATGTCAAGGTCTTTCCTTCCATCTTTACTAAAAAATCCAAAAAAGGCCGACATTTGAGCTCACTGAGCTAACTGCTTCCTCACCTTCTAAGCTGGCTGCAAACCACCAAGACAAGCTATGACTTCACTTGACTGGGTGTTTGCTTTGCGCCATCTAGTGGACTGAAAACGCCACTGATTAACTGATAACCCAAAAGTGTGTGTGTGTGCATTTAAAAAAAAAAAAAATAAAAGATCAATCCGTGCGTTTATGGATCAATGTATTGTCGCCACTGCCAAGTGTCACGATCCATCACTGAATCGATCTTGTTTCCCACCCCTACCAATTGTGTCTATTTTCTGTATATTTTATTTATTCCCATTAGCAATGGTTAGCTGCCGTTAGCAGAGTTAGTCATTCATGGTTGCGAAAGCTAACGTTAGCCTCAAATATGACATCTCCATTAAAACAAAGATGTCAGAGAAATGAGGGAAGAGAGAGAGAGTGGAGTGAACTAGGGATAATTAGCAATTAAAACAATATGCTATATAAAAAAAAAGCCTGTCTTGGGGTGAGTTCCTTCCCCATGTGTAAAATGGTACTACAACAATTAAACCCTGACGTGTTCCGACCAAAACATGTCAGAGACATTTGCTAACACCTCTAGGAACGGTTCCAACAGGGAGGAAAAAAGCATCACAGGGGCTCTTTAATGTTTAAAGAATTACAATGAAGTTTAGCAATAGCTGCGTTAGCATTTTTTTTGTTGAAATGACCGGAATAATCAGGTGAATTTGGGAACCGTGAACTTTGTTATGATTCTCTGTGAGTGCTACCTTCTTCCCTCTGGGTATTCAACACTGAATCGAATCTCTATTATTTGTGTAATCCTGCTAACATACAAACAAACATGGAGGACGGCACCTTGTAGCTCACAGCAGCCAAAGTAATAGCGGGGCACTGCCATGCTGCCGATGACCTCCCACTTGTTCTCCTCTGGGTCGTACCGTTCCATCGTCTTCCCGATCTCACAGCCAATCCAGCCTCCTGCAGGAGAACACGATGCAAACACTCAGCTGTCGTTAACCCAGGACACCAGCTTTGGTTTGATTATTCAACTATTCCAGTCACCTACTACACAATAAGGCTCGTCTGCAGCTGTGGCCAAGTCATTCTGAATCTACCTGAATCTACACTTTTAGGCTTTTTAAAATAGTTGAAATACCTGTACCCAGTAGGGGCTTGGGGGGGGGTGGAGAGGCTAGCCCCCTTGTTAGTAAGATGACCACAACTCCTCCCCCTTGCTAACCTGCCATCCCCCATCCCCATTCATAGGTACAAATCAAGGAGGGTACAGGAGGGACATTGCCCCTTCATAAACCTTTCCATATCAGGTTACAGAACTGAATGATGTGACTTCCATGATCAGTTCTAAGCAGAAATGCCCCCCCACCATCTCATAAATTTGCAACTTTTTCCTCAAAAAATTGTGAATTTTTTCTCATATATTTGGATATTTTTTTTTTTTGTAAATTTTCATCTTTTTTCTCATAAATCTGTAAGTTTTTTCTCATAAATTTGACTTTTTCAAAAAAAAAATAAATTGTGACTTTTTTTCTCAAAAATTTGCACTTTTTCTCTCAAAAATTTTGTGACCATTTCCTCATAAATTTGCAACTTTTTTCATAAATTTGTGACTTTTCTCATAAATCCGCCACTTTTTCCTCTAAATTTTCAACTTTTTTCCTCATAAATTTGAAACTTTTTTTGTAAACGTGCAATTTTTTTCCCTGTAACTTTTCAAATTTTTCTCATAAATTTGCAACGCTCATCTGGATGCTTGTTACATTTTTATTCTGTGCAATTCAATTGTAGTTTGCAACTTTCTTTAATTTTAAAAAAATTGGCATCATTTATCACATCATTGCACCTTTATTCTTGCAAATTTATACCTACAGTAATTTACATTTACTAGTGCATACCCGTGCACGCCTGTAGAAACCAGGTACAAGCAAGTATTTCTGCATACCCCTAGAAAGTTACTGTTACCATGGCAACAGTAACCATGGTGAAACCTGCCTTTGATCTTTGACCTCACCACTAGTTCAGTGATGCCTGCCTTTAATCTTTGATGATGTGTCTGTCTGGCAGCAGCAACCATGGCAACATCCGTGCGTCTACGATGTCATAGCTATGAACGCCCACCGCTCCCCTATGGACATTCAGTAAAGATTTCACCTCCTAAACTTCCGCATATCCGGGGAGGCTGAAATTTGGGGATGCACACCCTCGTAACCTCAGCACAGCACATATCAAATCTGAGGCCAGTCTGACGAACAGTCCGAGAGATACGTGCGGAACAGACAGACAGACATGGATTCCTTAAATTATAATATGATAATACATTTATACCTTATGTTAGATTGGTAAACACCCCCATCACCCTTGCAAAAAAAAAATAAATAAATTGCCTTCTGATTCATCTTCAACCTCCAGAAAAGCGTCAGAAAATGGATGGATGCCTTCCGACTGTACCAACAAATACAAGGGCCAGTATCCTCTGCAACAGAAAGATCCATTTTGTGCACATTTTGCCGTTTAAAAAAAATCTGCATGGAGACATAAACATAAGTGAGCCTTAAAATTAAGATAAAACAGGGAAGTTAGAAGAAAAAACTGACCTGTCAACTGGGCTGTTTCTAGCTTTAGACTGTATTTAGGGGGCCCTATTTTTGGAATGGGGGGGAGTTGTGCATTTATGAGACAAAAGTTGAAAATTTAGAAGAAAGAAAGTTACAAATTGATTAGAAAAAAAGTAGCAAATTTACAGAAAAAAAGTTGAAAATTTACTCTACCCACCTCTGTTGCGGAGCCCTGGTGGCGTAAAACTGTGGTCCTTACCGAGAGCGTACAGAGCTCCATGGCAGGGGCAGACACCAACGCCACAGCGAGGGAAGTTCAGGGACGCCACGGAGGCCCACTGCTTAGTCACCGGATCGTATCGCTCTGTGCAGTCGAAGATCATCGAGTCTTTCTCCCCTGGAAAAAGAATAGGAAGATATTAGCAGAGACGCTGCAACCTATAAAGCAGAGTGTGAAAATGCCACGAGCCCAAGTTACAAGTTCACCTTCAACTTTCTTTGGAGGGAGAATTATAATTATGGTCAACTCCTTTTTTTTCTTGTAACTGTGCAACTGTTTTCTCGTAAAGTAAAAAGGTGTTACTGATATGGTTGTCACGTGACCCAGTCAAAACACCTCCGGGTTTAATTATTGCAGCACCATTTTACTCACGGCAAAGGAGCTCTCCTCACAAAGGCCGGTTTATAGCGTATCGCTTTAAACACCAGTGAGCCCCAGTTCACCTCACCCTCCCTCTTTCATCATTTCTCTGAGATCTGTGTTTTGATGGTGACGCCATGTTTGAGCCTAACGTTAGCTTGTAGCTTTGGTTGACTGACTCAGTAACACACTAACAAATATTGGCTAAGTGTTAGATTTTAAAAGTCCAAATAAATTAATAAAGCCCAAATAATTCCTCCGGTGAGGAGAACAGATATAAACAGAGGTCTAGCGGCTAGGCGAGCAGACTCTTCTCTCAGTCTTCACTATAAAGGTGCAGTGTGTAATAATTAGCGCAATATAGCCGTCAGATTTAAAAATGCAAATATTTTCCATCATATTGGTCATTACTTCCTTCCAAAGCCTTTAGGATAACCTACCGAAGTCAACTGTGTAATTACAGATATACTTTCAAACTTGGAAAAGCATTACAATAGTCCAAAACGGCTGCTAACATGGAAGTGGACCCTCATCCTGTGCAAAAAACACCCAAAACAAATCTCGTTATACAGAAAATATACCAGATTTTAGTTAAGAACAATTACACACCAATTAAAACAACACTACTAACTGATGCTGCAATAAGTTACAGAACTGAGATTGCCCCCAATGTTACACGCTGCACCTTTAAAAGAAATCCTGGCTGTGGCCACTCAGACCAGCCAACACCAGCAGTCAAATCCGTTCTCACGGCCAACGTATAACAAGACAAGCCAGAACGGTGCGAAATAGACAATCAAAAACAGACTACTGAACGAGACGGTTTAATACGGTGACAACAATTTACAAAAATCCCTGGTTGCGCTTATTTGTGTTGCTAGCCTAGCCGTGCTAATGGTTCCAGTACCCGAGTCACGGCAGGAAAAGAATAACAAAACATGCCAAAAGGACGTCAGACATCATCGACTGCGGATTCATTAATGAACTGGGACCATGGCTGTCTAGCGGCGTGACTCAGATTCACAGAGAAGAGCTCTAAAAACTACAGTCGGGCTGCTGGTTAGCTCGCTAGCTAAGCTACGTGCACAAAAAGCCTACATAATGCACTAATATAAAAGGTTAAACTCCCAAAAAGCGTAATAGCTGAACTTTAAGGTTCAAGTGTATTTCGTGGTGCAATCCATTTTTTTTATACAAACAAAAATTGGTCTCTGCGCAGCACGTCACCCGCATGGTGGACAGATTTACCTCCAACCACATAGATCATGCCCTCCAGGACGGCCACTCCCAGCCCGCAGCGGGCCTGATGGAGGGACGACACCGTGGTCCAGTACTGGTTGAAGGTGTCGAAGCGCTCCACGCAGCTCAGCGCCCGGCTGTCGCTCCAGCGGCCGCCCTGCAGCCGCGTGTATCCTCCTGAGAGGAAGAAATAAGAGGAAGACGAGGTCTGCCGTCGGTCTCCATGCGGTCTGGCTGATTGATGTCAGAGTTCAACTGTTTTAAAACCATCAGAGGAGGAGAGGGCAGCCAGAAATTATACTCAAGTGAAAGCAGCAGAGTTGATTCAGGCTATAAAGCAGAGTACGCAAATGCAGCGGCTCCCAAGTTGCAAGTTCACCCTCAGCAATTGTTCTGGAGGAGAACTAAAATTACCTGCAATTCTTTTTTCATAAATTTGCAACTTTTTCCTCTTAAATTTGTGACTTTTTTTCTTGTGAATTTGCAGCACTCATATGGATACTGGTTGCATTGTTTTGTTCTATGTAATGGTTAAATTTTCTACATTCACCTACATAATGGTGCAAATTTATGGGAAAAAGTTGCCAATTTGAGAGAGAAAAAAATGCAAGTGCATAAGAAAAAAAGTTACAAATTTCCAAGAAAAAAAACTGCAAATTTCTGAGAAAAAAAATTCAAATGTATGAGAAAAAAAAATGCAAGTTCATGAGAAAAAGTTACAAATTTACAAAAAAAGACCCATCACAAATTTATTAGAAAAAAATTTCAAAGTTACGAGAAAAAAAAAAATGCAAGTTTGTGAGGGAAAAGTTACAAATTTATGAGAAAGCAGCAGCTAATTACCAAGAAAGGAAAAAAATGTGTGAGAATAATTTCAAAATTATGAAAAAAATGCTGCAAATTTATGAGAAATGTCACAAATATGAGAAAAAAGTAGCAAATTTATAACAAATACTGTATGTAGCAAATTTATGAAAAAAAATGTTCCTCAAGGTTGAGGTGCACCTATAGCTTAGGGGCCCCCTAGGGGGTGAGGTAACTTGTAGGATTTGTGTACTCTGCTTTATAGCCAGCGACTCTAGTGAGAGTAGGGAGCAGGTGGAAGAGAACCTCGAGAGGTGGAGGTATGCTCTGTAGAGAAGAGGAATGAAAGTCAGTAGAAGCAAAACAGAATACATGAGTGTGAATGAGAAGGAGGCAGGTGTAACTGTGAAGAAGCAAGGAGTAGTGGTGGTAAAGGCAGATGAGTTTAAATACCTGGGGTCAACCATCCAAAGCAACGGAAAATGCACAAGAAAGGTGAAGAAGAGAGTGCAGGCAGGGTGGAGTGGGTGGAGACAAGTGTCAGGGGTGATCTGTGATAGAAGGATGGCAGCTAGAGGGAAAGGGAAGATTTACAAGACAGTAGTAAGACCTGCTACGATGTATGGTTTGGAGACGGTGGCACTGACAAAAAGACAGGAGGCGAAGCTGGAGGTGGCAGAGTTGAAGATGCTAAGATTCTCATTGGTAGTGACTAGGAGGGACAGGATTAGAATTGAGTATATCAGATGATCTGCTGTGGAGACCCCTAAAGGGAGCAGCCAGAAGAAGAAGAAGAAGAAAAAGAAGAAGAAAAAAAAGAAGCTTTATAGACTCTGTTTATAAAACATTGTTTAGAGTGTGAATAAAAGAAGAACCTATAGCGTAGAGGTATTTTCTGGCCTTTCTCCTGGGCCTCATCTTGGCCAGCTGTAGCTGACTGTAACTCTTATTTTCTTTGGGAGACTTGGTCACTTCGGTGTACTCCTTCAGTAGAGTCTGCAGCGCCACCCGCAGGTTGAAGTCAGTAATACCTGTGATGAAAGAACACAACAGTTCAGTAAATAAATGGTGGTCTGGATGTGAGACTATACAGCATATCAAGGGCAGATATTTTATGTCACTGGTTTGGTTTTTTTTTTGGGGGGGGGGGGACTATAAACACAACATTTTCTCCAGAGTAAAGATTCGGGGGGACACTATAGGAAGTCGGGGCCCGATGCAAGGCCCCTATTTTTGTAATGGGGAAGAGTTCAAACCCTTTAAACAAAAACTTTATAAAAACAAACAGGAGTTGTTGTGTAGATGAGGAGAGTAAATTTAAGGTGTTACACAGAATAAAAACTTAACCAGCATTCATGATTGCTGCAATTTTAAAAGAAAAAAGTCACAAATTCAAAACAAAAAAGTAGCAAATTTATAAGAAAAAAGTAGTGAATTTATAAGAAAAAACAGCAAATTCATGAGGAATAAAAGTTGCATGTTCACAAGAAAAAATGAAAAGTTGCAAATTTATGAGGATAAAGTAGCAAATTTATGTGGAAAAGTTGCAGATGTAAAAGAAAAAAAATGCAAATTTATGAGAAAAAAGTTGCAAATTTATGAGAAAAAAGTTGCATACTTAAAAGAAAAAAGTTGCAAATTTACAAGAAAAAAAAATTGCAGATTTAAGAGAAAAAAGTTGCAGATTTAAGAAAAAAGTTGCAGATTTAAAAGAAAAAAGTTGCAAATTTACAAGAAAAAAATTTCAGATTTAAGAGAAAAAAGTTGCAAATTTACAAGAAAAAAATTGCAGATTTAAGAGAAAAAAGTTGCAGATTTAAGAAAAAAGTTGCAGATTTAAAAGAAAAAAGTTGCAAATTTATGAGAAAAAAGTTGCACATTTATGAGAAAAAAGTTGCAGATTTAAAAGAAAAAAATGCAAATTTATGAGAAAAGTTGCAAATTTACAAGAAAAAAGTTGCAGATTTTAAAAAAAAAATTGCAAACTTACTTAACAGAATGGGGGAAGGAAAAATTGTAACCCACGGACAACAGATGGACATTAGCCACTGGCTACAATCTGGCAAGTTTACATTGATTGATATCAACCTTCATCAACTTGCACTGTCCTTAAAAACAGCAATTTACAATTTACAAGAAATGTTCAAAATTTCCATTTTTTAAATTTTTTTTTTTGCATGTAGCAATGGTGCTTCAAAATCTTATGTCATCATCATAACAGTCTGTCGGGGGCAACAATGACTTTTAGGTCTGATCAGACTCCTCTACGCAGCTCTGCTCCCCGCCCTCTGCTAGCGGGAACTCCCGACCCTGCAAACCTGGGCAACGTCCGAGCCAGTATGAGTTGCTTTCTGACTGACCATTTCATGAAACTGCTTGCAAAGTATTTGAGTACCGCTAGCTTTTGCTGGACTAGCGGTACATAAGATAAGATAAGATAAGCCTTTATTAGTCCCACAACGGGGAAATTCCAGGATTGCAACAGCACAGGGATAGCAACACTCAGAGCAACAATCAGAAGGCAAGAAAAAAACAAGCAAGCAAGAGCAGCTAATATACATATGTACGTATTACTATAAAATATATATATATACACACACACACAGACACACAGTGCAGAGCATTGTAGCTGGATGGAATAAATATATGAATATATGAACACACAGTGCAGAGCATTGTAGCTAGATGGAATAAATATGCAAGTATATAAACACACACAGTGCGGAGCAATGTAGCTAGATGGAATAATATGTAGATATATAAATATATAAACACACACAGTGCAGAGCATTGTTGCTAGATGGAATGAAACAGCATAACCGTCTACTTAGTTATCCTACATGGTATGATTATGTGCCCATACATATTCTCACCCTCCATAGCGACCGGTATGTTCCTAGTTGTATGCCGGAGGGGACCATTGTGTAAGTCTATTGCATCTTTTGCATTCAAAAACCTATTAGTTTGTTACGTCTTTTTGCTATCTCTGCGAGCAGCCCTGCTTAGGTTGTACAGTCTGACAGCCGTTGGTAGGAAGGACCTACGAAACCTCTCGGTTGTGCACCTGGGATGATGTAGTCTGCTGCTAAATGAGCTCCTCAGTGCATTCAGTATGTCCTGCATAGGGTGGAACTCGGACTCCAGCAGAGATGACAGTTTAGCCACCGTCCTTCTCTCTCCTATCTCCTCCATCGGATCAAGGCGTTGCCCCAGGACAGAGCTAGCTTTCTTAATCAGTTTGTTCAGTCTCTTCCTATCGGCTGCAGTAATGCCACTGCCCCAGCAGACCACTCCAAAAGTGATGGCTGATGCCACCACCGTGTCATAGAATGACTTCAGCAGCGCCCCTTGTACACCAAAAGACCTGAGTCTCCTCAGCAGGAACAGCCTGCGCTGTCCCTTCTTGTAGAGTGCATCAGTATTGTGTGACCAGTCTAGTTTATTGTTCAGATGAATACCCAGGTACTTATAGGATGTCACCATCTCGATGTCTGTTCCCTGTATATTTACTGGTACTGTGAGGGGCTGCCCATGCCTGCGGCAGTCCACCACCAGCTCCTTAGTTTTCCTCGCGTTGATCTGGAGGCAGTTCCGATGGCACCAGTCCACGAAGTCCTGGATAAGCCCTCTGTACTCAGCTTCATCTCCATTGGAGATGAGGCCAACGATCGCAGAGTCATCAGAGAACTTCTGTAGATGGCAGTGTGTTGTGTTGTGTGAGAAGTCCGCAGTATAAAGGGTGAACAGGAAGGGAGCCAGCACCGTTCCCTGGGGGGCCCCCGTGCTACTGATGATCGTGTCTGACACACAGTCCCGGGTTCTCACAAACTGAGGCCGGTTCGTGAGGTAGTCCAGGATCCATGATGACAGGTGCTGGTCCACCCCTGCGCGCAGCAGCTTGTCCTTCAGGATCATCGGTTGGATGGTGTTGAAAGCACTGGAGAAGTCAAAGAACATGATCCTCACCACATTCCCGGGCTTCTCCAGGTGGGACAGAGAACGGTGAAGGAGGAAGATCACCGCATCCTCCACCCCAATGCCATGCTGGTAGGCGAACTGGAGTGGATCCATCGCTGGTTCCACCAGCGATGGATCCACATTCTTGGCAGATAGAGGTATTATCAGCGGCAAGGACAGGCCAAGACAAACTGACTCCAGTATCTGTTGCAGTGACTGACCAGATGATAGGTTTGTTTATCTCTGCTCTTTGTGTAGTGCACAGGACAAAAAAAAAAAAAAATCCATTTTCACATACTCTTCCATGCCTACCTTGGGATGTGAAGAAAAGGGGCGGGACCAAGTAGGCAGAAACCGATTGTTGCTGTGACTCTTCCAAACACCATGATGAAAAACTAAATTTTAAATAAAGCTGCAAGCAGCGTTGAAGGCCCTCACATGTCTGTGCCGCTCCGGGGCTTTGACCACGTTCACGTTGCTATATTTGTGTCTGGTTTCTTCCCCAACATCACTTGAAGGATGTACAGCTTGCTTCCACTCCAGATAATGTGCCGCCATAAATCCACCTTCTAATGGCAAGTCACATTGCTCAGCAGAGATCATATGTCTTCTGTTTCGGCCTCCCTTCCTTGGCTAGACTCAAACTGACCTCAGTAAAAATGCATTTTCACCAAACGGGCTATACCCGTGGTACTTTCACCCAAACAGACTCAGACCAACAGTACCTTATCTCAGCTTTTACGCGTAATTATGTGACATGACATTAAAGGATTATGATGATATAGGGGGGCAATTCTCTGTTTTTTTCAGATTTTTTTTTCAGGGGACAAGTCTTTCCCCCTTGATTTATGCCTATGCTGCATATAAGCAGTTATCACAGTTTTTTTTTTTTTATTACAATAGGAGGCACCAAAATGGGAAAAAGCTGACTAAAAATATACGCGCAAAAGAGACTGAGTTAATGCATAGGAGAGACTAAAATGGCACGAGTCATTCATAATATGTAATTCTGTTTTCACAGAAAGAGTTGCTTGATTGTCACGTGTAATCTGGCAACACTGGACAGGCCCCTTGGCTGTCTGCGGGTCTGTCAGCGTGTTTGGTGTTCCGTCTTGTTCACGTTTCGGCTAACACTTTTATCATCGTGGGCCAAGCTTTGGAGGAAAAACTGCACTGGTACTCCCTCACGGTTGCCAGTTCTGCTTCTTTCCTACAACTTTGGGCTTTTTCCCCCCTCTTTTTTTTCCCCTCAGAAAGTGTCCAATAAATATGAGCAGTTCTTATGGTGTTTATTTGGGCTTCTTATCTCATAAAGGTCATCTACCCCGACCCTGACCTTGAGCACAACCCCCACCCTCCTTTCACCCCTTTCCCCTGTGAATGGAGAGTGACACGGAAAGGATAAAGTGGCATGTGAAGGGAGCGTGTCGGTCGCCAACCTTCTATGTACTTGAAGAGTCTCTGTGGGGACAGCAGGGGGAAGCGGACTGGCTCCAGGACCTCCACCACGTGCTTCTTCCTCTTGGCCATGTCCTGGAGGACCCACTCCATGGCCGCCGTGAACACCTGGTACTCGTCCTCGATCCTCAGCTCCTCGCTCCGCAGCAGCCGCACCAGCTGATCCTTGGGCAGGCCCCTGAACTCGTCCGTGACGCACACCTGGAGGGATGAGACACTGTAAAGTTTTGTGTTTTTAAAAGTAAATTCTCTGCTTTTTTTTTCATGTAAACCTGAGTTATTCTTTCCACATCATTCTGAGTATTCCTTCAGTAAATTTGAGGATCATTTTAAGGTAAATTTTAGGCTTTTTCATATAGTTTTGTTGCATTTTTCAGGTAAATAAGAGGCCTATTTTCATGGAAATTTGCGAAGGTTTTTTTTTAAATATTTTTGTGGCTTTTTTCTCCACATACTTTTGAATATCTTTTTAGTAAATTTGTGGTTTTTCCACATATTTTTAATCATTTTTCAAGTAAATTTAAGCTGTAATTCTATGTAAATCTGAGTTGTTTTTCCACATAATTTTGAGCATTTTTGAAATAAAACTGAAGCTTTTTTCAGATAATTTGGAAGGTTTTTCAAGTAACTTTGAGGCTTACTTTCAAGTAAATTTGATTCTTTTTTCAATCTAATATTGATACCTATTTTCAAGTAAATCCAGGGCATTTTTTGTGAAAATCCGAAGCTTTTTTCATCTAATTTGGACTTTCTTCTACATAATTTTGACACTTTTTTCAAGTAAATTTGTGCGTTATATTCATTTACATTTTAAGCATTTTTCCACATAATTTTAAAGCTTTTTCCAAGTAAACCTGACACTTACCTCCATGTAAATGTGAAACCTTTTTCATATGAAATTAAAGCTTTTTTCAAGTAAAATTTGATATTTTTTTTTTTTTAATTTGGTCCACGTAAATTATCTTTGCCTTAATCGAATGTGAGGTGTGCCAACCTCCAGGAAGTGAACGTGGATGTAGTTCTCTGTGAACTCCAGCATGTCCATGCAGGCGATCTGCTCCAGGAACTGGAAGATGCCCACGCAGTTGGACGGGTCCATGTGGCCCTTCAGGAATTCCCCGCAGACGGACACCACCTCGTTGAGCTGCAGCATGTCGGCGGCCACCATCAGCTCCTGGACGTTCTCCACGGTCACGCTGATCAGGCCTGACGGGGAAACGTGACATACTTCCATCCAGAACATGTGGGAAAAGTGACGATGTGATGACAGCAAATAAAGCTTTAATTAAAAAAAATCCTAACCGTGTGAAAATGCGTCTCACTCACGCCATCAATTCTGTTGTGGGGTTTTTTTTGACAAGGCATTTCACCCAAGTTTTTTTGAGAGCTTACTGTGAAAAATATCTAGGATGCCTGAATATCAGTTCCAAATCCTGGATATTGACCTTTCCAGGTTATCAACCCTGAAAAACGCACATCTGTCTATCCCTAACAATGGGAACATTTAGATGGATGCAAACCTGTGTAAATGAAGTCAAGCAAAACTTCAAAGACGTCAGTGTCCACGCCGAGGATCTGCACTTCCTCTTTATCCGCCTCCTTCATCCCACCCGCAAACAACGCGGCGAAGTACGGGCTGCTGGCGGCAAGCACGAGCCGGTGGACCCTGAAGACTCGGCCACCGACCTTCAGCCCCACGTCACAGAAGTCTGAGCGGAGTCGCATCTTGTTCATCTGGGCTAGGATGAGTCTGGCGTAGTGGTCTGAGACCAGCACGGCCTGCTCGGAGCTCTGGGTTGCCATGGCAGCAGCAGCAGCACTAAAACCAGTGGACGCTGACACGGAGAAGAAGGACATGGCGGCTAAGGCGGGTTTGCCCTACAACGGAGGCCGGGCTCCTCCTCACGACACAGTCCCAGAGCTGGAAGACACATGCACACCAAATCAGAAAAAGACAAAACGTTATCAGTAGATAAAAGGAGGATAAACATGTCAGAGCTGTTCTTTGTCATTATTCTGAAACATTAAAGGTATTTATTTTCTTCAGCTTCAAGTTCACCCTGAATAATTTTTGAAGGGGCCTTAATGAGGAGCTTTTAATCACCCTCAACATTTTTCTTGCAAATTTCCACCTTTGTTAGCAACCTTTATTAGCAACCTTTTCCTCACAATTTAGTGACTTTTTTCTCAAAAATCTGCAACCTTATTAACATGAATTTCCAACTTTTTTCTTGTGAATTAGTGCCTTTATTTCATGTAAATCTGCAGCGTTCATATGGACACTGGTTAAACAGATGACTGGATGATGGAGACACGACGATGGTGATGTGGATGATTATATTTTGAAGGGTTTGATCCCCCCCCCCCCCCCAATTACAAAAACAGGGGCCGCCAAACACAATCTCGCACGGGTCCTCCGGAAGCAACAAACGTCCCCGGTTGTGTTATATAAACAAACTTGCTAGCTTGGGTGGATGAAGTCATCACGGCTTTCAACGGTAAAACAGGACAGCAAAATTAAGACAGATTCACTGCTCGACCCGGTCATCAATTATGCAGTCAACAGAGCAAATTGCCAACATGGGCACACACAATGTGGCGTTCATCGTTTAAATTTGCATCTCTTACCCTTCAGCCTACAGCTGGATGCAGGAACTTCCGGACAGCCTGGTTTCGCTGCATCAACTGCTCCGGTCTGAAGGTCCAGTCAAAACCAATACATTATCGATAACAATATATTTTCTATTATTTTACTTTATTAACATTCTGGGAGACATTAAAGTATTTTTAAATAAACGCCTGCACCTTAATTACCTCTGTATAGTGTATTTTACTTATTTTCTGTCGTCGTTCAAATACTGGCTTCCGTTTATGATTGTAGAGGCCACCAGGTGGCACCGTTGCCTTCCTCTAGTATTCTACTAGGAAGAGGCCATTCACTACACTTTTTTGCCACGTTAGCAGCTCACACAGGTCTTAACGAAATGCTTGTGACATATTTTGGTCATTTAAAAAATTTATTGCAGCATTATTGTGAATCATCTTTTGCAGCCTCACTCAGAACGGTTTGTTTCAGTGCATGTCTCTTTAAATGGCCAGGAGTGGAGCTGTGGTGAACTCCACCTTCCCTCTTACACCAGTATTACTAATCTTAGCTGGCTAACTCCATCTTGGATAGGGAGCCTGAGCCAACTAATGTAAATTTGTCTTAAAGAATGAATGAAATAAAGCATCACTGGTGGACAGGAGCTAGCTAGCTAGATAGATAGATCACTTTATTGTCTGTCCCAGTCGGTGACAGAAATTCTTCTTTGACCCGGCTACAACAATATAACACATTCAACACTCTCAAAGACATGTTCAAACTCAAGATAAAAACAGTTTTAAAAAGTAAACATGGTTAAAAGGAAACAGCAACTACAATCATGTGGTAGAAAATATTAATAACTATTAAAAATTAATACTGGTTAATAGATAAATGCTGATAACTAATATTGATAGCTAATAGAAGTATGATAACTATTTGATTTTATTCAGGATTGTTCCTGCAGAAGGAATAAATGATTTCTTGTAAATGTTTTATGGGCCAATGGAACTTTATATCGTCTGCCTGATGGCAGTAACTGAAAAGAGTGATGAAAAGGGTGAGATGGGTCCTCTGTGATCGGGGTGGCTTTCCTGATCACAGAGCGCTGATACAGTTCAGACAGTGGTGTCTGTGGTGAGCCAATGATTTTGCTAGCCTGATTAACTATACGGGAAAGCTTTGTTTTGTGCTTGAAGCGGGAGCTGTACCAGGATGAAATGTTAAAAGTGAGAATGGATTCAGTTAATGAAGTGTAAACCAGAGTTAAAATGTGTCTGCTGACATTAAAAGTCCTCAGTTTCCTCAACAGGTGGAGGCGTTGTTGTATAGAGGGTGTGGTTTCAGTGGTCGATATATGACCGGTCCCTGGAGCACAATAAGCACAGAAACATTTGTGAATGAGTGACTAAACTGCTAGTTTCAGCTAGCTGCCTTGGGTATTGGTTAGAGAAAATATACTACTGTATAACTGTGCTAATATAACATCTACAGGTACATTTAGACCAAATGTGAAAGCGCAAATTTTTTGCATGGTGCGATTACATGTTAACTCAATGTAAACATGCGAATAGACATGAATTCCCCATCTGAGCAAGTTGCAGACGGGTGAAGTTCAATTCAATTCAATTCAATTCAATTCAACTTTATTTATATAGCGCCATTTCACAACAACAGTCATCTCATAGCACTATCAGCTGTAGGGGGAACCCCCACAGTTGCAGAAAGACCCCAGCAATCAGGCGATCCCCTGTGAGCAAGCACTTGGCGACGGTGGAGAGGAAAAACTCCTACAGTTGCCTTCATAACTTCTGCAGCTGCGTTCTACCTGCTGTGGAAACCCCCCAAACACCATCATGTTTAGGTTTACATTATCCGACGGGACTCTCACCTGGAAAAATTGTCCCTGCCTCCAAAACTTCACCTAGATGATGGTTGTTTACACTGCTAGCCCTCGTGAGCACATCCGTGGCAGGAGTCCATGGATGGATAACTCCAACACTCTGATTCAGCTGCAGGGCTCCGGTCCATCTGTCTGCAGGTGAGTGGCAGTCTCATTTTCAAACTAGCTTGCTTCCCAGTTTTAACACTTCAACTCCAGTGATGACAGAATCTCAAGGCTGATTACTAGCTAGTGCTACCAAATCCCTAGGACTCGCAAATGCCCAAATTCACGTTTTCCGCATATTTACATTAACTTCACATGTATTTGTGTCACACTTTCTTATTTGGTCTGAACGCACTGTAAGAACATATACTGTCAAGTATTGCTAGGTGAACAAGGATTTCAGTAGGGGTGATTAGAATTTATAGAAAATAGCAATCAAAACCAGTCGGACCTCAACAGTTAAGTTAATGCCAGGAGGCCTGTGTGTCAGCCTCTCCCCGCGGAAGCAAGGTCTAATGCATTAGACTGACTGACTCTGACCATCTATCCAAGCAAATGCTTTGGATAGACAGTTTAATGTAGCATTGTGGGGGCACGTGGGGGTTTCTCCACTCAGAGAGGGCAGGGGGAAGTAGGAACAATGGACCAAAGGAGGAGGTGTCACCGGGGGGTATCAGACAGGACTGTTGGGTCTATGTGCCCCCCCGGGGAGAGTGAGAGTGGCTGGAGCTGCTGAGGGTAGAAGGGTGTAAGTGCAGCCCCGGCGTAATGTCATGTTAATGTGCCACACATTCCTTTGTTCAAACAACAATGTGTTATGGTCGGAAGTTCCGGGTCTCGATGCATGGAAATAAACAGATAAAAGTGGAATGCGCAGAGACCCAGGATCGCTGTTTGCTGTACTTCGTGTTGGAGAAAGAATAAAGTTTCTTTGTCGTTCAGCTCGTTGCCTCACCTGCCTCCTTTCTCCACATTGGTGACCCTAAGACGTGCCATGGAAAGCAAGCCAAGCGTTGCCCCGGAGCCTACCTGGAGGGAGAGCACCGGTGCTGTGTGCGCCGGCGCAGTCATGCTCCCAGACTTCTGGCTTCACAACCTGACTACATGGTTTCTGCACATAGAAGCCCAGTTCGCATTCCGTGGGATAACAACAGACAACACAAGATATTATTACGTGGTCGTTGCGCTGGATGCACACGCCACACAACAGGTGAGGAGCTTGCTACAGGAGCTGCTGGCCCAAGGAAAATAGGAAGCACTCAAGAGGATGCTTCTCCAGTGTTACACCCTTTCTGACAGTGAGAGGGCAGAGAAACTCCTAACGTGTTCGGAGTTAGGGGACAGATCAGCAGTGGAGCTCATGGAGAGTATGCTGGCACTGAGGGGGAAAGACGATGCATCTTTCCTGTTCGCCCACTTGTTCCTCAAGAACCTACCGGCTACAGCGAGGGCGATCTTGGCCAACTCGCCGCGGCTGGTTGCTAAGGACTACCATGGCCTGGCGCAGGAAGCGGACCGCATCATTTCGGCGACCAGAACTTTCAGCACGCAGACAGTGGCACCAGCATCCGTGAGGGACTCCAGCGAGGTCGAGGAGCCGTGGGTGGTAGACGGGATGGACACCAGGAGACGAAGGAACGGGGCAATCTGTTATTATCATCGCTGTTTCAGCTCGAATGCCCAACGCTGCCTAGCGCCATGCCAATTCAAGTTGCCGGGAAAATGGCATGTTCGTAATTCGGTTGCAGCTGTGACCAGTGGCGACAGGAACAGACTGCTTTATGTCACAGACACACATTTGGGGAGATGGTTTTTGGTGGACTCCGGCTCCCAGAAGAGCCTCATCCTACCGGTCAATATAGACAGGGTGGCAGGAGGCAGCGGTCCCAAGCTCACGGCTGCTAACGGATCCACCATCAGGACATTTGGCGAGCAGACACTGACGATATGCTTACATGGACGCAACTTTCAGTGGGACTTTGTGATCGCTGCATGTTCTGCCTCCATTCTAGGCACAGATTTTTTATGTGCGTATGGGTTGTTAGTCAATGTTGCTAGTAAGAGATTAGTGGATGCTGTCTCTTTCACCTCACTGCCCTGTACAGCTCGGGGAGCTGAGTCAACAACACTGACTAATGTTATAGCTCCAGGGGGTAAGTACCAACAGTTGCTCACACAGTTCCTGGCACTCATGGTCCCGATTTTTTCGGCTACGGTAACGAAACACGGGGTCGAACACTTCATAACGACAAAAGGCCCACTGGTGTTCGCACAACCTCGGCACTTGGATGCAGCTAAACTGGCCAGCGTGCGAGAGGAGTTTGCCAACTTAGAGCAGTTGGGCATCGTCAGGCGCTCCAACAGCTCGTGGGTATCCCCGCTACACATGGTGCCTAAAGCTGACGGGTTGTGGCGACCGTGCAGCAATTTTCAGCGCTTGAATAATGCCATGGAACACGATCGTTATCCCATTCCAGACATCCAGGATTTTTCTGTGCACCTGGCCAGGGCGCACGTTTTTTCGAAAGTGGATCTGGTCCACGGATATCATCAGGTCCCGGTGCTCGGCACAGAATTTCCAGAGGATGATGGACGTGGTGCTTCGTGGCTTGTTCTTCATTTTTGTCTACTTAGACAACATTTTGGTAGCCAGCGCATCCGAGGAGGAGCACATCGCCCATCTCAAGACGGTTTTCCAGAGGTTGGAAGCGCACGGGCTGATAGTTAACCTGGCGAAGTGATTGATTTTTTGGGCCACTGCATTTCTCCGGAGGGCGCGATTCCATTACCGGATAAAGTGCGTGCTGTGTCGGACTTTCCGCATCCACAGACCGTAAGAGCACTACAGGAGTTTTTGGGAATGGTTAATTTTTATAACCGTTTCCTTCCCCGGGCAGCCCAGCTGATGTAGCTGTTGTATGCCGCGCTTAAAAAAAAAGAAGCCTGTGGAAACCATCGACTGGACAAACGAGTGAGTCCAGGCTTTTACAAATGCCAAAACAGCGCTGGCAGATGCCGCGTTGCTAGCCCACCCGGATCCGTCTGCACGGATAGCGCTCACTACGAACACGTCTGATGTTGCCATAGGGACAATGGTGGAGCAATACATCTCAGGTTCGTGGCAACCGCTCACATTTTTCAGTCAAATTTTGCGTAACAATGAACGCAAATACAGCATGTTTGATAGAGAATTGCTGGCTCTCCACCTGGCGATGCGCCATTTCCAGTTTTGGCTGGAGGGGCACGAGTTCACCGCATTCGGGGACCATAAGCCGCTGACGTACACGATGTCCAAGGTCTCGGAACCGTGGTCGTCCCGGCAGCAATGGCGTTTGGCCGCGATTTCGGAGTTTACTACCGACATTCAACACGTTGCCTGTAAGCTTAACATCGTGGCTGATTGCCTGTCGTGCACGTTAGTCGCCCCGGTCTACATGGGAATAGATTTCCCTGTGATGGCCACGAAGCAAGCGGACATTTGCGCACTCCAGTCTGCGCCTACTGGGTTAAGGCTGGAGAGCAGGGTGGTGCAAAAAGGGTGCCCTAGCTTGCTCTGCAGCATCTCCACCTGCCGCCCGCGCCTGGTGTGTCCGAGCTCTTGGCGCCGTAGTGTTTTTGAGTCGGTCCACTCCCTTTCACATCTGGGAGTGCATGCTTCGGTGAAGCTAGTGGGGGTGAAATTTGTCTGGCTATACTTGCGCAAGGACATGAAAGAGTGGGCTGCAGCTTGCGTCGCATGCCAGCGGGCCAAATGCACAAGTACACGAGAGCCCCCCTCGAGCCATTCTAAATCCTGGCCAGGAGGTTTGACCACGTCCATGTAGATTTGGTGGGACCCCTCCCATCGTCGCAAGGTTTCACACACCTTTTAACAATAGTAGACCGCACCACGCGCTGGCCTGAAGTTGGTCCCGCTGGCCTCTACCACACCCGCAGAAGTGGCCCGTGCTTTTTTGTCAGCTTGTTTTGCAAGGTTTGGATCCCCGTCAGACATCACCTCCAACAGGGGTCTACAATTCCTTTCAGAACTCTGGTCCGTGATGGCCCAGAGCCTGGGGGTCAAAATTCACCGCACTATCTGCCAAGAATGTGCTGCTAGTCCAGCAAAAGCTAGCAGTACTCAAATACTTTGCAAGCAGTTTCATGAAATGGTCAGTCAGAGAGCAACTCATACCGGCTCAGACATCGCCGGGGTTAACAAGGTCAGGAGTTCCTGGCAGCGGAAGGCAAAGGACAGAGCTGCGTGGAGGAATCTGATCAGACCTAAATGAAACAGTCATTGTCGCCCCCGACAGACTGCTATGATGATGATGATGATGATGACTGCGTACAACCCCCAAGCTAACGGATTATGCGAGCATTTTCGTAGATCGCTTAAAGCAGCGCTCAGAGCTTTGCTCATGGACACAAATTGGGTTGACTGCCTGCCCTGGGTTCTTTTAGGGTTGCGCTCCACACCTAAGGAGGATTTGGCAGCCTCCCCAGCAGAGCTCATTTTTTCTCAGCCGCTGTGGATCCCTGGAGAGTTTTTACCGGAAAACCCCGCTCCTGAGGCTGATCCGCCTGCGCAATTTTTGCACAGTACGGAGACTTTTAATGTAACGGGCCTGGCCCACCATTGTTTTCCCCGCACTTTCATCCCCAAGAGTTTACAGAACACCAGCTTTGTTTTCGTCAGGCACGATGCACCACACCGCACACGATGCCCCGCTGCGCCCACCATACGACAGACCATTCAGGGTGTTGGAACCTGGGGTGAAACATTTTGTGTTAGACTTGGGGGGAGGGGGGGCGTAGGGAGACCGTCTGCATTGGCAGGCTTAAGCCCGCTTTTGTTTTGGCAGACAAGCAGGCGGTGTTGGCCCAAGCGCCCCGGCGTGGACGTCCACCGTTAGTGGCTCTGCAAGTTGGTGTTCCCTCGGTAGGGACCTGCGCACATTAACGACTTCCGGCACCACACGAGTAGGCTGCCCTTTGCAACAGCGGATCAATTTCTGCCTATTTCTGTTACTATCTGGCTCTCTTGCCAATCTTTATGATCCAGCGTCACCTTTATTCCATCCGAACACGTAGATCACCCAAATGTCTCCTTATTCAGAGGATGGAGCCACTGTTTCTGGCAGGAGGCAGTATAACAGGGACCAGATGCTAGCACTTAACCGGCCCATGATGCTAACGCGAAAACTCGACATACCGGGAGAATTAAGACGAAAACAATGTGGGTGTCGTGCTGGAGTAAGATGGCGGGCAAGGAATATAAGGTACAGACCCGCCCTCCCATCTGTCATTATGGGGAATGTACGATCGATACTCGGAAAGACAGATGAACTAGCGGCTACCTCCCGCTATGATAGCATATACCGGGAGTGTAGCCTGTTCCTATTCTCAGAGACGTGGCTAGCAGGACTAGCAGCAGATGCTAACATTGAACTGGAGGGTTTCCACACAATACGGGCAGACCGAACACCAGACAGTGGGAAGGCACGGGGAGGTGGGGTGATGATGTACGTCAATAACAACTGGTGCAGACCGGGACATATCACGGTTAACCCCTTGCACTCCGGTCAATTTCCCTAAAAACACCAAAAAATAACGTGCCCAAAGTAAATCGAAAGCTGTTCTTCAACCCTTTGCAGCATCTTCATGGGGTTGGTCTCATTTAAAAGAAAACACTTTGAGTTTTTTGGTAAAACAGTCATAATCTCTCTAAGTGCTCCGGCCACTGAGTTACAGTCATCTAAACATACTGAACTTGAAGAAAATAAATTTGGCCTGGGTGTTTTTTTGGATACAAATGCTTGCAAATAACACAAAGCTTCAGATCCGGGCTGGAAAATGCAACAGAAATGTAGAACCAAGTGTTATCCAGCTGAGGTCAAAATTTTGTAACAATACCACAAAAACTGAATATATTACACAACTTTTTCCTCAGGTAGTTCCCAGGCGTTTTGGAACTGTGCCAAATTGTGCCAAATGGCACAGTTTGGAAAAACATCTGTAATGTTTGAATGATTCAATATAGAAGCTTCATCTTGGGCTCTAATGAAAGGTGACACTCAGGGCTGTGTGTGTGTGTGTGGGGGGGGGGGTTCCCCCCCCCCCCCCCGCTACAGAGGACGGACATCGGCCATCGCTACATGACGGAATAGTCATGTGGCGACAGCGGCGCAGTCACCGCGGCTCCCCCCCCCCGCTACAGAAGAGTAGAGGGGGGGTGGGGGCGTTGACGGTCTGGAAGTGGCGCACGACCCGTGTACCGTGGCATACGAACTTCGGACTTCATGTGCCGCACAGTTGTAATTTACCGATCGGTCAAAAGTCATTTTTGATTACAATTTTCAGGGATAAAGAATAATTTAGCTTATAACACCTTACCTCTTCACAGCAGCAGTGTCCTGGCGAACTTCTCTTCCTCATTGTCAGACGAACGCGACGCTGGTCCGCTCATGGTTCTGGTCTCGCGACCCGGTCAAAACATAATTCCATGATTGCGGTTTTGGTGAATGATTTACGACCTTCGTCGTCGGCCTCCGTCGGTCTATGATGACCATGGAAGAGAATCCTAAACGTCTATGCTGCTCGAATAAAAAAAAAAAAAAAAAAGCACCGCCTGTGACTGAAGAGGTCGATGCGTGAATGGCTGTCCCTGTCACACAGGTAGCACTTGTGGGTGGTCTCCGTGCTGCTGGGTCTGTGACGGTTCTTCCTGCGGGTCCTTTTTTTATCTGCTGCAGCAGTCTGTCTTCACCCAGCCTTACAAAAAACAGCTCGCGAACTTCTCTGCTTCAGTTGGCTCGCTGCATTCACAACTTTGGTAGGCGGGTCCTTCTTGCTAGGTTTTCAGTCATTGGTTCTTCAAGGTTTCAGAAACCCAATTCAAGGCTCTTATTAGTCGAATGAGAGGTCAATCAGATGAACTAATCTGTTCGCGGCTGTGTCTGTAGTGGAAGAACTTTTTTTTTTTCAGTGCGCGCTTGGAGGCAGCGCCCTCGTGCGCTCTGGGATGCAGAGACTTGCCCGCCCGCGGTACAACGGAGTGCAAGAGGTTAAGGAACAGCACTGCAGCAAAGACATTGAGTTGCTAGCTGTTAGCATGTGGCCTACCTATCTCCTGAGGGAATACTCACACGTGATCTGCATTGTTATTTATGCGAATCAGACGGCGAATGCTGGGACAGTGCGTGACGTCATCCACTCAGTAGCTGGCAGGCTGCAGACAGAACACCCAGATGCTCTTCTCCTCATCTCAGGTGATTTTAACCATATTTCACTGTCTCCCATTCTACCCACATTTACCCAGTATGTCACATGCCACACTAGAGACAATAAAACACTGGATTTATTCTATGCAAACACTAAGGAGGCGTACACCTCATCACAACTCCCCCCACTCGGGAGATTGGATCACAACCAATTTTTTTTTTTTTTTTTCTTGCCTTCTGATTGTTGCTCTGAGTGTTGCTATCCCTGTGCTGTTGCAATCCTGGAATTTCCCCGTTGTGGGACTAATAAAGGCTTATCTTATCTTATCTTATCTTATCAACTTGGTTCATCTCCTGCCGGTGTACAAAACCCTAGTGCACAGATAACCTCCGGTCATGCGCACAGCGAAGTTATTGTCTGAGGAGGCAACGGACGCTCTAAAGCACTGCTTTGAAACCACTCCCTGGGAGCAGCTCTGTGATCCACATGGTGAGGACATCGATGGCCTCACTCACACCATCACGGATTACATCAGCTTCTGTGTGGACAACATCGTACCCACCAAGACCATACGGTGTTGCTTGAACAACAAACCCTGGATCAACCCTGAGATAAAAACACTTCTGAGAGAGAAGAAGAGGATCTTCAGGTCGGGGAACAGGGAGATGCTGAAGTCCGTACAGAGGGAGCTGAGGAGGAAGATCAGAGAAGGCAAGGACAGCTTCAGGAAGAAGGAGGACAAGCTGCAACAGAGCGACATCGGTGGGGTCTGGAGAAACCTTAAAACCATCTCTGGGCTCCAGAATACCTCCTCCCAGGCCATGGGGGGCAGGGAGTGGGCGAACAATCTGAACCTGTTTTTTAATAGGTTTGACCAACCGCCCTCCCCCCCGACTGCACAACAACCACTGCTGCCTCTAAAGACATCGAATCCTGCTGCCCACACCCCACTCCACCAACACCCCCCCACTCCCAACACACAGCCCCCCAACATGACCCTCACTAAGACCCAGGTGAGGACGGAGCTGAGAAAGATCAAGGCGAGGAAGGCATCAGGACCGGACGGCATCAGCGCAAAGCTCCTCAAGTCCTGTGCAGATCAGCTGTGTGGGATTGTGGAGCTCATCTTCAGCCTGAGCCTGAAGCTGGGGAGGGTACCACAGTTGTGGAAAACATCTTGTGTGGTACCTGTACCAAAGACCTCCCGCCCCAAAGACCTGAACAGCTACAGACCAGTGGCCCTGACGTCCCACATGATGAAGACCCTGGAGAGACTGCTCCTTGCTCACCTCCGCCTCCTGGTGGGACCAGCGATGGATCCACTCCAGTTCGCCTACCAGCATGGCATTGGGGTGGAGGATGCAGTGATCTTCCTCCTTCACCGTTCTCTGTCCCACCTGGAGAAGCCCGGGAATGCAGTGAGGATCATGTTCTTTGACTTCTCCAGTGCTTTCAACACCATCCAACCGATGATCCTGAAGGACAAGCTGCTGTGCGCAGGGGTGGACCAGCACCTGTCATCATGGATCCTGGACTACCTCACTAACTGGCCACAGTTTGTGAGAACCCGGGACTGTGTGTCCGACACAATCATCAGTAGCACGGGGGCCCCCCAGGGAACGGTTTTGGCTCCCTTCCTGTTTACCCTTTATACTGCGGACTTCTCACACAACACACTGCCATCTACAGAAGTTCTCTGACGACTCTGCAATCGTCAGCCTCATCTCCAACGCAGATGAAGCTGAGTACAGAGGACTTATCCAGGACTTCGTGGACTGGTGCCATAGGAACTGCCTCCAGATCAACGCGAGGAAAACTAAGGAGCTGGTGGTGGACTGCCGCAGGCAAGGACAACGCCTCACAGCACCAGTAAACATACAGGGAACAGACATCGAGATGGTGACATCCTACAAGTACCTGGGTGTTCATCTGAACAATAAACGAGACTGGTCACACAATACCGACGCACTCTACAAGAAGGGACAGCGCAGACTGTTCCTACTGAGGAGACTCAGGTCTTTTGGTGTACAAGGGGCGCTGCTGAAGACATTCTACGACACGGTGGTGGCATCAGCCATCACTTTTGGAGTGGTCTGCCGTGGCAGTGGCATTACAGCAGCCGATAGGAAGAGACTGAACAAACTGATCAAGAAAGCTAGCTCTGTCCTGGGGCAACGCCTTGACCCAGTGGAGGAGATAGGAGAGAGAAGGATGGTGGCTAAACTGTCATCTCTGCTGGAGTCTGAGTCCCACCCTATGCAGGATATACTGAACGCACTGAGGAGCTCATTTAGCAGCAGACTACATCATCCTAGGTGCGCAACCGAGAGGTTTTGCAGGTCCTTCCTACCTATGGGAGTCAGACTGTATAACCTAAGCAGGGCTGCTCGCAGAGATAGCAAAAAAAAAAACGTGACGACCTAATAGTACTGAATGCAAAAGATGCAATAGATTTACACAATGGGCCCCTCCAGTATATACAACTAGGACAGTATCGGTCACTACGGAGGGTGACAATATGTATGGGTACATATTCATACTATGTAGGATAACTAAGTAGACGGTTATGCTGTTTATTCCATCTTGCTACAATGCTCCACACTTTGTATATATATTTATATATTGATGTGTATGTATGTATGTATATTCACTGCTCTTATTTATATCTTCCGTATCTTCTTAATTATTGCTCTGAGTGTTGCTATTCCTGTGCTGTTGCAATCCTGGAATTTCCCCATTGTGGGACTAATAAAGGCTTATCTTATCCTATCTTATCTTACATGAAGCTGATGTGTCCCCCCCCCCTCACTTTTTCCCTTCACAGACTGTCGTGCCCTCCTGTACACCTCGCCAGCAAGGTGATCCGACTGGATCAGCGACCCTCCCCCTGCTACAGCCGCTATGGGCGTCGGCTCAAGCCCAATGGACGGTGGGGGGGGGGGGGGGGGGGGGTTAGTGACCTTTCTGGGTGTTTGGGGGGGGGGCGTGTGGCGGCACAGGTGGGGGATTCTCCACCCAGAGAAGGCAGCTGGGATAACAGGGAACAATGGACCGGAGGAAAAAGGCCACCAGGGGGTCTCAAACGGGACAGTTTGGACTATACACCCCCCGGGGAGAGGAGGTACCTCCAGAGCTGCTGGAAGAGAGAAGAGTGTGAGCAGCGGCGCCGGCGTTATGATGTTAATGTGCCACACAGGGCTTTGTGCCAAACAGTGTATTATGGTCGGAAGTAGCGGGTCTCAATGCATGGGATTAAAGGTAAATAAAAAGAGGAATGCACAGAGACCCAGGAGCTCTTTTACTGTACTGTATGTTAGAGAGAATGAAGTTCACGTGTCGTCCAGCTTGTTGCCTTGCCTGCTTCCTTTCTCCACATTACTACCCATTTACACCAGAGTGGATAAACCTCTGTACACTGAAGTATCTGAATGCAAATCTTAACATTCAGTAAGATTATCAGTTAGACACCTGAAATACAAGTCCTGTAACATCTGTCACTTGACTTGTATTTCCAGCAATTTCAACAGACTGTGGGGCACAGCAGGAGAATATGTGCTGGCAGAAGGGTATGCCTATTCATGCTGAAAACAAGCAATCATGTGCCAATCTGGACAGCCTTTTTTAGAAACACCCTTGGCTGGGTTAGGGTTAAATTTCCAGTATGACCTGCTTGCATAGAAAAGCCTGCATCATCAAAGGCCATTAAATCAGTTTAACAATTAGCTTATTGGATATGACTTAAAAGGACAATTGTTTAAGCCAATTGGGTAAAGCTTAAACTTTTAACCTGAAGGAGATTTGAAAGCAAACAACTGGCTTCTGTCACTGTAGTTTTCTGTCTTCTGAAAACACATGTCTTGGATTGGATTTACAGATTGAAAAAATATGTGAGAACTGGGACGTGTGTGCAATTGTGCTCCGTTTCATGCTAATAGGTCCTGGTTAGCTGTGTCATTTTACTTTTAAAATGATTTACCTTAAAGTTTAGATTAAAGCCTCACAATACAGTATAATGGACATTTCTGACTCTTTACATCATCTGAAGGTGCCTTTAAGAAAATGGAAAGAAGAATGTAAAAAAATCGGAGATAGTAATGAATGCTAGCTAGCTAGAAGGCTACTTGATTATGGTGAGCAGACCAGTTTGTAGCAAATTTTGTTGAACATACAGTATGTGTAAAATGCCATTATGTAACAGTTAGATCTGACAGAGCAATTACATTCTAGGAGTGACTATATTCCTTTTAAATTATAGAAACTGTGGATGGCTTCTTACAATATGTGAGAACTGTAATGCTGTGTTGTGTACCGTAGTTTCCACTGTGGGGTGCTGTTTGAAAAGAGACGGTTCTAAAAATCCAGACTGCCACATCCTGGATGTGCCAGCACCCATTGAAGTATCCAGGTGAAAAAAGCTGGCATGTCAGCTCCGTATTTCCAAATTTCGTATCTGTTTCCAACAAAATAGATGAGCTAAAGTTGGATTTATTATCTCAATTAACCAGTTGTAATACCTCTGTGGTGATAGACTCTTTATTTCATCTGATGATGCCAAGAAGAAGAGGGTGAAATGTGCGGAAACTAATATGAAAATGGGCTGAAACTCAATTGTTATTAGCCTCTATCCTCTATCCACTAACAGTGGATGGGCTGATGGCAAAAAGGCCGAGCTGAAGTTGGATTTACCATTCTGATCAGAGACTCAGAAAACCTATATGGTGATAACATAATTGTTGCTTCATCCAGGATTCCCTCAATGTAGCTATTAACCTAACTAGCAAATGGTGTTGACGTGAGTCACATGACCAACAAAACTGGCTCAAGAGGAGGACAGTGTTATGTCCATAACCAACACTCCAATAATGAGGCCGGAGGTGCAGTAGAACGTGACTTTATTATATAACTCACAGTACCACTAAGGTGCTCCCGTCCAGGCAGAGGTGAGGTCAAAAGAGACCGTGCCTCTTCCGCATCAGCCTTTTATACTGCGGGTGGCGGCGGAACCGGAAAGGTGGAGCCACCACCCATAACCACAATAATATATTAACATCATGAAACAACATCACAGTTTGCCCCCCCTTCAAAAAAAAAGTCCAAAACGCATACACACCAATTTGACCCTTGCAAATTTAGTGCCTGAATTACACACTAACAATAAACAAGATAATAAGGCCTATCCATGCACACAAACAACTAAAACTAGAGGGGGACAGGTGGACTACTGTCCCATCCCCACACGGCCAGATTATTATTCTGCCGCCTCTGTTAATATATGTAGTCCATGAAATAAAAAAACTGCCGTGTTCCTAATATGCTAAATAAAACAATCCAACAAACATATATACAAACAGGATAAAACCTCAAATTACTAAACAAGCCAGACAGTATGTGCATTCACACCATGTTATAGAACACCCCCCAACACAATCACTCGTTAACCCGGGCAAACAACGCATCAATCATATATTAAACATGCTGATACAACCACTGTTTGTTTTCCTTTTTTTTTAAGACATGGGCAATTTACATAACAACTACGTGTGAATCATATTAACTACGTAGCCTGAGCAATTCACATCATAACATTAGCATAACCCATCACCCCCTACTACCGTACAGTCCTGACGGAGAAACTGCCCTCCGGAGACCCGTCCGGCGGGTTCCATCCAGCGCTTCTTCGTTGCTTCGCCCCTGGAGAAGAGCCATGTCAGCGCCCTGACACCTCGTTTTCCTCGTTGGCTCGCCTAAGCTCATTGGGGTCTCCATGATTCATCGGACAGCTGAAGGTATCCATCCTCCCAAACAGCCACGACCTGCAGCTGCCCCTGGTCCTCCCATCGTTTCCACTTGCCATGGATCCCTCTCAGCTGAGCCTCCTCTCTGGGTTGAACTATGTCAGCGACTCCCAAAGGAGCCCGACTCGGCTTCCACTATCCACGACATCTCAGCTGGGCCTCCTCACTGGGTCACGTCACACCAGCGACCCCCCATGAAGCCCGACTCAGCCTCCAGTGTTCCTGTGTGGCATGTCTTTTCACTGTGCCAGCCGGTCCTGCCCGCTCACTTTCATTTTCAACGCCAGCGAAGTCATTGTAGCCCCCTGCCTCTCTGCACCTCCCGGCTGAACTCCGAAAGCAGTAGAAACTATCCCATCGGTTCCACCCGCCGTCACGGGCGTCCCACCGTGCCGCCCAGTTCCCTCACCTAGGGTAACCTGGGCCCTGGCACCGGAACCCTCCCACGATGGCCCTGGATGGAATTGGTCCTGTTCATCTTCCAGAATACTAGGCCAAGAATCGTCCCAAACCGCATCATCCACCACTCACGGAACAGGCCAGTCCCACAAATCATGGCCCGACCACTCCTCTCCGACGCCACTGGTGATCGAGAAGCCCAGTCCATAGAAGAGGTCGCACCCCATCACATTCTACCCACTGGCAGTCACCACGAACTGCAGGCTGGACACCTCCACTGACTTGTACCTTGCTGTCAACTCCAGCGAACCCACGATGGACAGTCTATTACCACCATATCCACAAAATGGCATTGACAGACCTCTCACATGGTGATATGGAAAAAAACTCCTCACTGTAGGCCAATTCAACACGGACCTCATTGCGCCCGTGTCCACCAGTAACGGCACCTCCACGCCATCTAATTCCACCATTACGGTGTGAATAACCATAGGATTCATGGCGGGGGAGTTCACTTTGAGTTGTCATTCCCTTCGCTCAAATTTTTTACAGGCCCTGGCAAAATGATGTAGGAGTCCACACTTGCCACAGCGCTTGCCCCTTGCCAGACACGCTCTTGCCTTGTACCGGTACTTGGTGGACCTGCACCCCAAACATCTGGGCGATCCTGGGGCGGACTTTACTTTAATAGCAGCAGCGTATTCTTCTTTGTCTTCCATGCTATCATTGCTACCCGGGTCTACAGCCTGTGCTGCTGACTGTGATTCAGGTTGCCTCAACATCGTTCTTCCACCGAGGTCCCATGATAGTTTATCTGCTGCTTCGTACTGCTGAGCTATCTCCACAGCCTTGGCCAATGTCAGTTCACCAAAGTGTGTAAGGAGTCTTGACCATGCCACTGAACAAAGCATGTGCTCCGCCAACTGATGGCGGACCATTTCTTCCTCTAAAGTCCCAAACTGGCAGTTTCCAGCCAGCTGACGCAGATCTGCAACATACCGCTGCACCGACTCTCCAGTCCGCTGGCAGCGCTGTTGGAACTGGATCCTCCAGACAATGACGTTCTCAGGAGTGAAAAAGTAGCGCGCCATTAGCTCAACCATGTCTTCAAAACTATCGCTCTCACCCAGCGTGCTGAGAATTTGTTGTCCCTCCATGCCGAGATTATGGACCAGTATTGCTTGTGCATGCAGTTTCTCCAATTCACCGAGGTTCAATGCCACCAAATAATTTTCGAATGCAGCAAACCACCTCACCCAGGGAACCGGCAGCTCGCCAGGAAGCTCCAAAAACGGCCAAATACTAGAAACTCCTGTATCCATACTTTTATCCTCATTGCCAAATGTTATGTCCATAACCAACACTCCAATAATGAGGCCGGAGGTGCAGTAGAACGTGACTTTATTATATAACTCACAGTACCACAAAGGCACTCCCGTCCAGGCAGAGGTGAGGTCAAAAGAGACTGTGCCTCTTCCGCATCAGCCTTTTATACTGCGGGTGGCGGCGGAACCGGAAAGGTGGAGTCACCACCCATAACCACAATAATATATTATATCAACATCATGAAATGACATCACAGACAGGTGTACAGTATATATAAACAATTTCTGAAGTACACAATATTTAATTTTGTTGTACATATCATACATTTGCCTCTCTGAGCAGAGAAACGAGACCCACGCGCTGAACTGCTGTTAGTGGAATTTATTACAAAAACAACAAATATAAAGTAAAACAAGATGCTCAAAACACAAAGTACAACGAGAGAGAAAAACTTACGAGTATTACGCACCAGTGGGAGGCAGGGATCTGGCAGAGACAAGGAGAATATCCATGACAGCGGCAAAGACAGAATGAAAATAAAGCCCTTAAATAGGGATCAGAACCCATTAACATAATTAACAACAGGTGTGGGTACCTGAACGGGCAGGAGAAAGCGATGATACATAATTGGGATCAGCTGAGGCAGTGAGAGGGAGACAACCAACACTGACAGCTGACAGGGCATGCCCACATGAAGCTTCACGCCCCGACAGCTGTCAACAGTAAAAAGGACCATACTAAGGATATAAAGAATAAAATAACATACCAAAGTATAATTATAAATAAGTACAAAAATAAAAATATGACACTAACACAAACGGAAAGATGGCAAGCAGAACATTAAAACATAACCCCAAAAAGGCATAAATTGCAACAGTTAAGTAAATAAGCAGAAAAAGCCATGAGACCAAGTCTGGCGGAGATCTCCAGCACTTGGCTTATGACAGAGCCCCCCCTCTCAAGGTGTGGATCCCAGACACCCCAGGGTAACACCAAAAGAAAAAGAAAGAGCACAGCAGACCACAATGACCCACCCAGGGTGGGTGGGGGGGGGAACAGACTAGGAGGGAACAAAACAAAACCCCACTCAGGGCCCACACCCGTCAAAATTAATGATTAGGCCCCCTCGGATCAAAGAACTAGAAAGTTCGGGAGGGCGACCAAAGTCCCAGGCCTGGCGGATGGCGAGGTGGTATGAGTCCAGTGGCCTGTCGGAGAATATGGGGCACCCAACCCAACAACACAGAGTGTCAGGCGGCTGACCAGAGTTATTTAGCCACCTGGATAGAAGGGGTGGCCCAGGAGGTGGCTCCCCCATGGGGAGGCCCAGTGATGGGAAGGAGAGCCGAGGAGGGGGAACAATGACAGCGTCCGGCACTGGAAGGGGAACCATGATGGAGTCTGGCACTGGAGAGGGGACCACGACGGTGTCTGGAGAAGGAGGGGGGAACACGACGCCCTTGGTCTGGCCAGCAGCACCCTCGGTGGTCCCAGATTGGGACGAAGTTGCACCCACGGCGGCTCCAGGCTGGAGCAATACAGCACCTGTGGTGGCTCTGGGCTGGAGCAATGCAGCACCCGTAGTGGCTCTGGGCAGGAGCAGAGCTGCACTTGTGGTGGCTCCGACAGGAGCGGAGCTGCACCCTCTGTGGCTCCAGGCAGGAGTGGAGCTGCACCCTCAGTGGGTCTGGACTGGGCCAAGGCTGCACCCACAGTGGACCCGGACTGGGCCATGGCTATTCCCACGGTGGACCCAGACTGGGCCATAGGAGCACCCATGGTGGCCCATGGGCTGGAGCATAATGCCCATGGAGGGCCAACATTGGGACGCAGCACCCAAGTTGGTCTCAAGGTGGGGTGCAACACCCACGACGGTCCCCGACTGGGACACAACACCCACAGCAACCTGGACTGCGGAGGAGCTGCACCCATGAAGGTCCTGGGCTGGGACAGAGCACCCGCGACGATCTCAGCGGGGGGAGCTGGACCCATGACGATCTCAGGCAGCGAGCCTGGACCCACGGAGACATCTGGCACAGGTGGATTTTCCTCGGCGACCCTGGGAGAAGGCTCAGAGAAAATAGGCAGAAGAACAGGGTCAGGTTCACCGGCAGTGGTGGAGCCCGGCGAGGTGAGTTCAGATGCAGCTGATGGCTGCACCCAGCACTCCTCACCAAGAGCCAGACAAGATCTCTCCAAAACAGATACAAGAAAAATGAAGAAGAGTGCTTGCCTGAGCTCAAGCTCCACCACTGTCCAGGACTCTGTCGAACCAGGTGATGGTACTCTGGGCTCAGTCCTCTGGAGGTCCAGCTCCAACTCTGCTGCAGTGGTTCCTGCCGCAGACATGGTGGTTGGTGCAGTCTTAAGGCTCCCAGGCGAAGTGACCCACACAGGAGGCTCGTCCAGCGTAACGGCTGGGGGTTGGCTCACCGCTGGCGCTGGACTCCGTGTAGTCGAAGCCCGGGGACTCTCCTTAGTCGGCTCAGGCATTGGCTTGGGTTCAGCGCCTTTCCTCTGTCCACACTGTGGCTACAGGACTGGAACCAGGTCTTCTAGAGCTGCAGCCTCCTCCATCGTCCGGCGGTTGAGTTCTGGGGCCGGCAGACACTCAGGGGCGAGAGGAGGAGACACAGAGAGAGCAGGTAAAGGGTCTGTTGCTGCAGCAGACAGTGAGGACTCAGGAGACAGTACAGCCTGATCCTCACCTCTGGGAATCAGACAAGGTAATTCATGTTGAAGTGATAGAGAATGAAAAAGCACTTGCCTGTTTTCCTGGGGCATGATGTTTTCTGCTGCAACTGGTTTGCAGTCACCCCTATCTGTGGCTACAGTGGATGAGGGCCCCTCAAGGGATCGTGGAGGAGCCGCCCCTGCAGGCATGAAGACAGGCGGAGCTGGGGACGGAACGGCCAAACTTTCAACAGCAGGAAAAAATGCCGAGGAGAAGGGAGAGGCAGCAGCTGCGGAAAAAGTAGGTGCTGGCGAGGCAGCCTGAGGGGAAAATAGCACAAGAGGCACTGCTGCAGAGGTCTTCTCCCCGGGAGGCGGAGACATTCTTCGGGTGGCCCAGAACTGGGTGATGGCATTTCTGAGTTGACTGGATTGGAGCAGGAACAGGTGTCAGAGACTGGTGAGGAGCCAAAACAACAGGGACCCAGGAGCGCCTCTCCTTCGGCGCGGGCCCAGACGTCCCCGGGGAATTCCTGACCTTCCCGCTGTTCTCGCGTTGTAGCGTCGCCACCAGATAAATTCTCTCCACTCCCTCAGCGTGCTCAAAAAGCTGAGGGCACCAGTGAGCAGCTTCCTCCACGAGGTCCAGACACCACAATGCGCCCTTTGGGGTGGAAACTATGCGTGCCGTGGAGATTAGCCCATCAATCTCCATGAGGGCTCGGCAGCACTCCCACCTCAGGCGCATTGGGTAGCCACGTCCACCTGCAGAGTCCGTGTGGGCCGAAGACATGGTGAGCTCCACAGAACAGTTGAGTGACGCACAAAAAGACAGGGAAAAAAAAAGGCAAAATCCACTAACAACAGCAGCTGGGTCTCAACTGGCCACTGTCTTCTGCCATATGTTTGCCTCTCTGGGCAGAAAAACGAGACCTGCGTGCTGAACTGCTGTTAGTGAAATTTATTACAAAAACAACAAATATAAAGTAAAACAAGATGCTCAAAACACAAAGTACAATGAGGGAGAAAAACTTACGAGTATTACGCGCCAGAGCGAGGCAGGGCTCTGGCGGACACAAGGATATTCAAGACAGCGGCAAAGACGGAATGAAAATAAAACCCTTAAATAGGGATCAGAACCCATTAACAAAGTTAACAACAGGTGTGGGTACCTGAACGGGCAGGAGAAAGTGATGATACATAATTGGGATCAGCTGAGGCAGTGAGAGGGAGGCAACCAACACTGACAGCTGACAGGGCACGCCCACACGAAGCTTCACGCCCCTGACAGCTGTCAACAGTAAAAAGGACCATACTAAGGATATAAAGAATAAAATAACATACCAAAGTATAATTATAAATAAGTACAAAAATAAAAATATGACACTAACACAAACAGAAAGATGGCAAGCAGAACATTAAAACATAACCCCAAAAAGGCATAAATTGCAACAGTTAAGTAAATAAGCAGAAAAGCCATGAGACCAAGTCTGGCGGAGATCTCCAGCACTCGGCTTATGACAGTACATGTGTACGAAATAACAATAAGCCCATTTTATTCTATATTATGCTCATTGTGGTGTTAAGTAACAGCTAACATTGTATATTCAGGAGGGACTATTTTTCTTTAACGAGCATATAACTGATTAAACAAACAGAAAATCATTGTGTCTGACCTATTACCAAATCATTGTGGTGATATACTCATTGATTACATTTTGTTATTTGTGTTAGTAACCAGTGTTACCAACTCCACAGTAAAGAAAGTAGCTATTGGCTGTTCTAAAAGTCGCTAAATGACGTCCTCAACTAATTTGCATAATTGGCCCTGTACATGTAATTGTACTGGAAGCTGTAGGCGAGAGGAATAACGTTGCTGGGAAGATAAAAAGTGAGAAAATAAAAAGTAATAAAAAACCCACCCTAAATATGTTACTATACGTATGTTAAATACAAATGAACTTTCTTCTGTTGATTCTTGTTTTTTTTTTAATGTCACAATTCCAACTCTCCTCCTTTATCCTGACTTGGGACTGGCAAAAGTGACCCAAAAGAGACACTCTGGTGGAGTTACTTTACATTTTCAGCAGTTTCGGGCATACATAATTCATTTACCGTCTGGATATGGAGGCATATCTCAATGGGTGAACATCTCCTACTCTGACTGCAGCTGGTGTGGTGTATGTGAAATGGTGAATGGTAGCACGCATGCACATGTGACATCAGGGCACCTCAGGGTATATTAGGCGACTGCCCAGCACCAGTTGGCCTCTTTCTGCATTTATCTGCTTCCACTCACACGCTGTTCTGTACACTGAAGTTCAATAAAGCTAACTTCTAAACGTGTTCGTGTCTGCCCTTATTTACAGACATAACATTGGCAATGAGGATGACCCATGCAACATCGAGGATAATGGAGACTCGAATGGCACTAATACCACCTCCGGCGCCTCTCCTCGCTCAGCCTGGTGAACCGCTAATCCTTTGGTCCCGCTGGTATGAATCATTTGAAACATACGTTATCGCTACTGACCTAGAGGAAGCTAGGCTATGTGCTATGCTAAGTCACAGCCTTGGCAGCGAGGGACAGCGTATCTTGCAAGCGCCTGCGGACACCTGCGACGAGTGTGTGACTTTGTTGACCATACATTTCGCTGATGGTCCGATGGGCCAACAAATTAAGTCGTCAACTCCAGCTGCCTCCGGCCATGGCAGCTTAGCTCCACTGCCACCACTACCTCCAAAGTTCCTCAGTGAGCCTGGTGAGCTACCTATCCCCTGGTCCAACTGGTATGAATCATTTGAAACCTTTGTGTCCTCCTCTAACCTAGCTAACATTAGCAAGGCTAGGCGAAGGGCATTCCTACTTCATAGCCTTGGCTTCGAGGGACAGCGCATCTTTCGGTCACTTGGGCCTGTGGACACCTACAAGGAGTGTGTAGCTTTGTTGACTGGCCATTTCACTGCTCCACAGAGTGTAATGGTCCAATGATCTATGTTTTACCAGCACCGACAGCGACCAGACGAGTCAGTCCCTCAGTACGTAGCTGCCCTCTGCTGTTTGACTAGCACGTGCAAGTTTGGGCACTTGGAAGACGGGTTGGTGAGAGGACAGTTGGAGACGTACACCTTGAATTCGGAGATACGGGTGGTGGTGCGGATGGCACCGGATGACCTGCCACTGGCAGACACGCTGGAAATGCTATGGGAGGCACTGCGGATGTCGCTGGGCAACCTGCCATTGGCAGATGCAGTGGATAGTGTCCCAGCTAGAGGAAATGGCCCAGTTAGCATTGTGGCTAGTGGGCTCTGACCTACGCTCCCTATATTCAGCTTCGCTGGTACAAGCTGTTGGCCTGGCTGCTCAGCCCTTTGACCCCACATCCCCTTGCGACAGCTCCATGTCTCTTCACGATGGCCCTAAGGTGTCATGTTCGCTGTGTAGTGGTGCGGCGAACATATGAATTGATACAAGCCCAACGTGCAGTAATGTAACATGTTTATTAACAGAAGGGAAAATATACAAAATGCCCATATAACAGTCACTGACAGATGATGAGACAACCAGCTACAAGCTTTGTTGGCAGGGAAGAAAAACCAAGCCAACCAACCAACCACTTCAAGCTGAACAGGAGCGGAGAGGAAGGCAATAATAAAAGAGGACATACATACGCGTTGGAGTGAAAAGGCTCTGGGGTAACAACACTGTTCAGTCCAAGGAAAGGAGCCAACAGTCCATGAGCCAGGAAGTCCAAAGTTGACTAAGCTGCCACACTGACTGATCACACTGCCTCCCATAAGTACCCAAATCACTAATGAAGGCAAGTGGACACAGCAGTGTGGCAAGCAAGTGCATGACTGATTGGAATGTGTGCCCCGATGGGATCACCACCTTATCGTGGTGGGGCACTTTGAGCGTCTCCATGACCCCTAGAGCTATGTCGGCTGGAGTCTCGTACTCCTGGCAGGGTCACCCAAGCCGAACAGGTCGAAGGGTAGAGGCCAGACTAAGAAAAATGAAGAAGAGTGCTTGCCTGAGCTCAAGCTCCACCACTGTCCAGGACTCTGTCGAACCAGGTGATGGTACTCTGGGCTCAGTCCTCTGGAGGTCCAGCTCCAACTCTGCTGCAGTGGTTCCTGCCGCAGACATGGTGGTTGGTGCAGTCTTAAGGCTCCCAGGCGAAGTGACCCACACAGGAGGCTCGTCCGGCGTAACGGCTGGGGGTTGGCTCACCGCTGGCGCTGGACTCCGTGTAGTCGAAGCCCGGGGACTCTCCTTAGTCGGCTCAGGCATTGGCTTGGGTTCAGCGCCTTTCCTCTGTCCACACTGTGGCTACAGGACTGGAACCAGGTCTTCTAGAGCTGCAGCCTCCTCCATCGTCCGGCGGTTGAGTTCTGGGGCCGGCAGACACTCAGGGGCGAGAGGAGGAGACACAGAGAGAGCAGGTAAAGGGTCTGTTGCTGCAGCAGACAGTGAGGACTCAGGAGACAGTACAGCCTGATCCTCACCTCTGGGAATCAGACAAGGTAATTCATGTTGAAGTGATAGAGAATGAAAAAGCACTTGCCTGTTTTCCTGGGGCATGATGTTTTCTGCTGCAACTGGTTTGCAGTCACCCCTATCTGTGGCTACAGTGGATGAGGGCCCCTCAAGGGATCGTGGAGGAGCCGCCCCTGCAGGCATGAAGACAGGCGGAGCTGGGGACGGAACGGCCAAACTCTCAACAGCAGGAAAAAATGCCGAGGAGAAGGGAGAGGCAGCAGCTGCGGAAAAAGTAGGTGCTGGCGAGGCAGCCTGAGGGGAAAATAGCACAAGAGGCACTGCTGCAGAGGTCTTCTCCCCGGGAGGCGGAGACGTTCTTCGGGTGGCCCAGAACTGGGTGATGGCATTTCTGAGTTGACTGGATTGGAGCAGGAACAGGTGTCAGAGACTGGTGAGGAGCCAAAACAACAGGGACCCAGGAGCGCCTCTCCTTCGGCGCGGGCCCAGACGTCCCCGGGGAATTCCTGACCTTCCCGCTGTTCTCGCGTTGTAGCGTCGCCACCAGATAAATTCTCTCCACTCCCTCAGCGTGCTCAAAAAGCTGAGGGCACCAGTGAGCAGCTTCCTCCACGAGGTCCAGACACCACAATGCGCCCTTTGGGGTGGAAACTATGCGTGCCGTGGAGATTAGCCCATCAATCTCCATGAGGGCTCGGCAGCACTCCCACCTCAGGCGCATTGGGTAGCCACGTCCACCTGCAGAGTCCGTGTGGGCCGAAGACATGGTGAGCTCCACAGAACAGTTGAGTGACGCACAAAAAGACAGGGAAAAAAAAAGGCAAAATCCACTAACAACAGCAGCTGGGTCTCAACTGGCCACTGTCTTCTGCCATATGTTTGCCTCTCTGGGCAGAAAAACGAGACCTGCGTGCTGAACTGCTGTTAGTGAAATTTATTACAAAAACAACAAATATAAAGTAAAACAAGATGCTCAAAACACAAAGTACAATGAGGGAGAAAAACTTACGAGTATTACGCGCCAGAGCGAGGCAGGGCTCTGGCGGACACAAGGATATTCAAGACAGCGGCAAAGACGGAATGAAAATAAAACCCTTAAATAGGGATCAGAACCCATTAACAAAGTTAACAACAGGTGTGGGTACCTGAACGGGCAGGAGAAAGTGATGATACATAATTGGGATCAGCTGAGGCAGTGAGAGGGAGGCAACCAACACTGACAGCTGACAGGGCACGCCCACACGAAGCTTCACGCCCCTGACAGCTGTCAACAGTAAAAAGGACCATACTAAGGATATAAAGAATAAAATAACATACCAAAGTATAATTATAAATAAGTACAAAAATAAAAATATGACACTAACACAAACAGAAAGATGGCAAGCAGAACATTAAAACATAACCCCAAAAAGGCATAAATTGCAACAGTTAAGTAAATAAGCAGAAAAGCCATGAGACCAAGTCTGGCGGAGATCTCCAGCACTCGGCTTATGACAGTACATGTGTACGAAATAACAATAATCCCATTTTATTCTATATTATGCTCATTGTGGTGTTAAGTAACAGCTAACATTGTATATTCAGGAGGGACTATTTTTCTTTAACGAGCATATAACTGATTAAACAAACAGAAAATCATTGTGTCTGACCTATTACCAAATCATTGTGGTGATATACTCATTGATTACATTTTGTTATTTGTGTTAGTAACCAGTGTTACCAACTCCACAGTAAAGAAAGTAGCTATTGGCTGTTCTAAAAGTCGCTAAATGACGTCCTCAACTAATTTGCATAATTGGCCCTGTACATGTAATTGTACTGGAAGCTGTAGGCGAGAGGAATAACGTTGCTGGGAAGATAAAAAGTGAGAAAATAAAAAGTAATAAAAAACCCACCCTAAATATGTTACTATACGTATGTTAAATACAAATGAACTTTCTTCTGTTGATTCTTGTTTTTTTTTTAATGTCACAATTCCAACTCTCCTCCTTTATCCTGACTTGGGACTGGCAAAAGTGACCCAAAAGAGACACTCTGGTGGAGTTACTTTACATTTTCAGCAGTTTCGGGCATACATAATTCATTTACCGTCTGGATATGGAGGCATATCTCAATGGGTGAACATCTCCTACTCTGACTGCAGCTGGTGTGGTGTATGTGAAATGGTGAATGGTAGCACGCATGCACATGTGACATCAGGGCACCTCAGGGTATATTAGGCGACTGCCCAGCACCAGTTGGCCTCTTTCTGCATTTATCTGCTTCCACTCACACGCTGTTCTGTACACTGAAGTTCAATAAAGCTAACTTCTAAACGTGTTCGTGTCTGCCCTTATTTACAGACATAACATTGGCAATGAGGATGACCCATGCAACATCGAGGATAATGGAGACTCGAATGGCACTAATACCACCTCCGGCGCCTCTCCTCGCTCAGCCTGGTGAACCGCTAATCCTTTGGTCCCGCTGGTATGAATCATTTGAAACATACGTTATCGCTACTGACCTAGAGGAAGCTAGGCTATGTGCTATGCTAAGTCACAGCCTTGGCAGCGAGGGACAGCGTATCTTGCAAGCGCCTGCGGACACCTGCGACGAGTGTGTGACTTTGTTGACCATACATTTCGCTGATGGTCCGATGGGCCAACAAATTAAGTCGTCAACTCCAGCTGCCTCCGGCCATGGCAGCTTAGCTCCACTGCCACCACTACCTCCAAAGTTCCTCAGTGAGCCTGGTGAGCTACCTATCCCCTGGTCCAACTGGTATGAATCATTTGAAACCTTTGTGTCCTCCTCTAACCTAGCTAACATTAGCAAGGCTAGGCGAAGGGCATTCCTACTTCATAGCCTTGGCTTCGAGGGACAGCGCATCTTTCGGTCACTTGGGCCTGTGGACACCTACAAGGAGTGTGTAGCTTTGTTGACTGGCCATTTCACTGCTCCACAGAGTGTAATGGTCCAATGATCTATGTTTTACCAGCACCGACAGCGACCAGACGAGTCAGTCCCTCAGTACGTAGCTGCCCTCTGCTGTTTGACTAGCACGTGCAAGTTTGGGCACTTGGAAGACGGGTTGGTGAGAGGACAGTTGGAGACGTACACCTTGAATTCGGAGATACGGGTGGTGGTGCGGATGGCACCGGATGACCTGCCACTGGCAGACACGCTGGAAATGCTATGGGAGGCACTGCGGATGTCGCTGGGCAACCTGCCATTGGCAGATGCAGTGGATAGTGTCCCAGCTAGAGGAAATGGCCCAGTTAGCATTGTGGCTAGTGGGCTCTGACCTACGCTCCCTATATTCAGCTTCGCTGGTACAAGCTGTTGGCCTGGCTGCTCAGCCCTTTGACCCCACATCCCCTTGCGACAGCTCCATGTCTCTTCACGATGGCCCTAAGGTGTCATGTTCGCTGTGTAGTGGTGCGGCGAACATATGAATTGATACAAGCCCAACGTGCAGTAATGTAACATGTTTATTAACAGAAGGGAAAATATACAAAATGCCCATATAACAGTCACTGACAGATGATGAGACAACCAGCTACAAGCTTTGTTGGCAGGGAAGAAAAACCAAGCCAACCAACCAACCACTTCAAGCTGAACAGGAGCGGAGAGGAAGGCAATAATAAAAGAGGACATACATACGCGTTGGAGTGAAAAGGCTCTGGGGTAACAACACTGTTCAGTCCAAGGAAAGGAGCCAACAGTCCATGAGCCAGGAAGTCCAAAGTTGACTAAGCTGCCACACTGACTGATCACACTGCCTCCCATAAGTACCCAAATCACTAATGAAGGCAAGTGGACACAGCAGTGTGGCAAGCAAGTGCATGACTGATTGGAATGTGTGCCCCGATGGGATCACCACCTTATCGTGGTGGGGCACTTTGAGCGTCTCCATGACCCCTAGAGCTATGTCGGCTGGAGTCTCGTACTCCTGGCAGGGTCACCCAAGCCGAACAGGTCGAAGGGTAGAGGCCAGACTAAGAGTGATCCCGAAGATGAAGACCTCAACGGTAGAGCAGGCAGAAGCTGGTAGTAACAATAAACACCACAATGGCTGGAAAAGCGGATGAAGGCTAAGGGAGCACACCCTGACAAAAAGCAAGCTGGTGGTAGCACGCTTTGAGGCGGTTTCCCAAAAATCTGGATTCCGGCAGCCTCCTGCAGTTGTGAGAAGATGCCGGTCATCTAGGGTCTCCCTTGCCACTGGAACTATCTTCTCTACAATCAAGGTAGTGGCATCGGGAAAAGCGCACCCCCCATGCCACTCTAAAAACCATCACTGCGCAGGTATCTTCTTTACCTGAGTCTCCGACCTCTAAAGTCTGGCAGTGATGGAGCATCCAGTAACGGGGGCAGGTTTGAATGAGCTGGAAGCTCCTAGCTGGAACTCTGCATGTCAGCGGCACAGGACAACGGTCGTTAGCAGTTGGGATTGAGTGGCAGCTGCTTCCAGCAGACTCCTGTGCATCTGAGCAGCCCTATTTAGGGACCGCACTGCTCACCCCAACTGGGGAAAGGCCTAGAAAAGGTGGCCTAAACATTGCCCACTCAGCACAGCACCCGGATAGGAAACCGCACCTGTCGGGACATTCCACTATGCGGTCGAAAAATAAAAACAATACCATTTAGAATTGCAGCATGGAACATAAGGACACTCCTGGATGCCAGTCCGGACAGACCACAGCGCAGAACAGCACTCGTTGCCAGCGAACTGAAGCGTTACAATGTGGATGTGGCAGCACTCAGTGAGACCCGACTCCTCGAGGAAGGCTCACTCAATGAAGTAGAAGAGGGTTATACATTCTTTTGGAAAGGATACCCCATTGGCGGTCAACTCCTTCATGGAGTTGGTTTTGCAATCAAGAACAGCCTCCTGCACAAGCTCACAGAATCACCAGTGGGTGTCAGTGAAAGGCTCATGACTCTTCGCATCCCCCTTGCAAAATGCAGGTATGTCACTTTGGTAAGTGCCTGTGCACCAACTCTGCCATCGAACGCTGAAGAGAAGGACCACTTCTACCAGGCACTCAATGACATCCTAAGTCACATCCCGAAGGGTGACAAAATCATGCTGCTTGGTGATTTCAATGCAAGAGTCGGAAAGAACTTGCAAAACTGGAATGGTGTGATCGGTGCCCATGGCATTGGAAAAGTCAACCCCAATGGCATGAGACTTCTTAGTCTCTGTGCGGAACATGATCTTACCATCACTAACACAATCTTCCAGCAAAAGAACAAATATAAGGCATCCTGGATGCATCCCAGGTCCAAACATTGGCACCTGATCGACTATGTGATCGTGAGGAGGGCTGACCTCAAGGACGTGCTCATCACAAGAGCTATGCGAGGGGCAGACTGCTGGACCGACCACCGCATGATTCTGTCAAAGGTCAGAATGCATGTTCGGCCCCTAGCTCGCCACGGTGGCCCAAAGAGGAAAACACTCCACTGTGCCAGACTCTCCAGCAGTGACATCTGTGACAACTTCCGTCGCTCCCTAGCTGAGAGGCTGGCAGGTATTGAACACCTGATCATCTCAGAGTCTGGGATGGATGAGAAGTGGACTGCTCTATTTACCATCCTCTTTGACACTGCAGCCCAAGCCATTGGTTTCAAAACCAAGAAACATCAGGACTGGTTTGACCAGAATGCTGGAAAGATCTCCACCCTCCTGGACAGAATGCACAGGGCACACAGAGCCACCTTGAACAACCCACAATCCCAATTCCATAAGAAGCAATGGCAATCCCTTCGTTCCGAAGTCCAAACAACTCTCAGAAAACTGCAAGATGAGTGGTGGATCGCAAAGGCCAACGAAATCCAGACTCATGCTGATAGAAACGATATGCACAGTTTCTATGATGCAGTCAAAACCATCTACGGCCCCAGAAACTGCTCCCTGGCACCTGTGAGATCTGTTGATGGATCTTCTTTAATCAAGGATCAGGCCATGATAGTGGAGCGGTGGGCTGAACATTTTAACACCGTGCTTAACCAGCCCACCTCAGTGGACCCAACTGTCCTTGCAGAGCTCCCTGAACATCCTACCTTGCCAGATCTCGACCTCTCCCCAACCTTCAAAGAAATCCTGCATGCAGTAAAAATCCTGAAAAACAATAAATCCCCTGGACCTGACGGCATCCCAGCTGAACTTCTCAAGGAAGGAGGCTACCTCTGTACTCGGACACTGTATCTCTATATCTCAGAGGTGTGGAGACGAGAGTGTGTCCCACAACAGTGGAAAGACAGCAACATTGTGACCATCTACAAGAACAAAGGAGACAAATCCATCTGCTCCAATAGTAGGGGTATCTCTCTGTTGGCCACTGCTGGAAAGGTCCTTGCCAAGGTCATGCGCCGCAGACTCATCTCTGCAATATCAGAGCGGGTCACCCCAGAGTCACAGTGTGGTTTTCGGAAGGACAGGGGGACAGTTGACATGATCTTTGTGACGCGTCAGCTCCAAGAGAAATGCCGGGAGCAGCATAAGGACCTGTTCATTGCCTTTGTCGACCTGTCAAAGGCATTTGACACAGTGAACAGGGAACTACTGTGGCAAGTCCTGAAGAGATTTGGGTGTCCACCCAAGTTTCTCACCATCCTTGCGCAGTTCCATTCTGGGATGATGGCCCGAGTGGTAGTGGGAAGGCACAGCTCAGAACCTTTTGGAGTGCAAACCGGAGTGAGGCAAGGCTGTGTGCTGGCTCCAGTTCTCTTCAACATCTTCCTTGTCTGTGTAACAACTCTGCTACGTAGGAGGGTGGAGAAGCAAGCTGGAGTTACCATTGACTTCAGGCTTGATGGTAACCTGTTCAACATCAGGAGGCTACAGGCAACTTCCAAGCTGACATCAGAGACCATCATTGAGCTACAATACGCCGATGACTGTGCCCTGGTTGCCCATACACCAGACGCTCTACAAAATATCCTCTCGGCAGCTGTAACTGCATACACCAGAATGGGACTGACAATCAACACCCAGAAGACAGAGGTACTCTTTCAGTCCAGTACTGACCCCCCACAAAACCCAATAACCCTCACAGCAGCAGGGCAACAGCTGCTCACAGTGCCCACATTCAAATACCTGGGGAGCATAATGTCTGACACCCGCTCAATGGATGACGAGATCCAGAATCGCCTCAAGCAAGCATCAGCATCTTTTGGTCGTCTAAGGAGAAGGGTTCTTCAGAACAGCAACCTCAAACTCCACACCAAAGTGCTGGTCTACAGAGCTGTATGTATCACCACCTTACTGTATGGATGTGAGGCATAGACTATTTACAGCCGCCATCTGAGAAGCTTGGAGACCTTCCATGTAAGATGTCTCCAGAAGATCCTTGGCATCACTTGGAAGGACAGAGTGCCGCACACAGAAGTGCTGGAGAGAGCTGGCAGCTGCAGCGTGGAGTCCATCATGGCCCAGCATCAACTCAGGTGGTTGGGGCATGTCATCCGGATGCCCAGCCACAGACTCCCACGCAGAATCCTGTATGGTCAGTTACACCGTGGCCAACGCAGTGCTGGTGGGCAGAAGAAGCGCTTCAAAGACCAAATGAAGTCCATCCTGAAGAGATGTCGGATCAACCTCTCTTCATTGGAGGAACTCGCTTCCTGCTGAGACATCTGGCGCTTCCACTCCTCACAGGGAGTGGATTATATGGAGTAACAGCGCACACAACACCGGACAGCAAAGCGTACAAAGAGGCATGCTTGCCAAGTCCCCCCTGCTCCCCCCAGTACCTCCTTCACGTGCCCGATCTGTAACCGAATCTGCAGATCCAGGATCGGACTATTCAAACACCGGCAGACTCACAAATAAAGAAGATGGTCATCATTGAATCGATGGACTACCAGAGATATGTGTGCATATGGTGATGAGATACAGCCAGTGAATGTCTGGCGAGAGGAGGAGGCGTGGCCATAGGACTGGTAGAGAGTAGCGCTCAAATAATCTGCCAGCTGGAATTAATAAGCAATAATCAAAGACCTACAGCCACAGATCATGGATGGGGTTGAAAACAACCCCGAACATGACACGAGGTAGACGTTGCAGGACAGCAAGGCATCACAGCACGCCAACGCAGTGGTAAGCTCAGTTTGATCGATGACGGCCCGAGTCCACTGCACTCAGATGTGGATGCAGCCACTCCCTGCTTTGCACTGCACTCCAAGCAGAACCCTGTAGAACCGAAGCCACCACAGGAACTCCAGACCGCATCCACACAGGACCCAAGGCCAAAACAGGAGCTCTAGACTGCATCCACATAGGACCCGGAGCTGGTCTTCATTCAGCACTAGCGTCCTCGAGCTGCCGCCTCATCGCAGGGGCTCTGGTCCACAGTCACGCAAGACAGAGAAGAAGGTAGGGCCTACCCTGTCAGTGGTAAGACCGGCCTGCCTCCACATCTTCCCCCGCTCATGTCCTCCACCAGACGACGCTCCAGTAATGGCGCCTTTGTCCGGCAGTGGGACGGAAGAGCAATGATAGAAGCGCCTTGTGCAGCACGAGCTGCTGCAGCACTGCAGGAGTTGCAAGCCATGGCTGAACAGGACCGGTCACGTCCTCCATCAGATGACACTCCAGCGGTGGCGCTCTTCCCTAACAAAAGGGTGGCAGAGCGACAACAGTACGTCATGAAAAAGGAATGCCGAGCAGAGCGCCCTTCACTCACAGTGCTCTACATGGTCCATGTACCTTGACCCAGTTGCTCGTACAAGCTGCAGTCACTCCAGCCAGCACTGACACGGATCACCGCTCAGGTAGGACCAGCCGCCTTCCATCCAACTGATGGGTCACAATGGCATGCCAGCTGCCACAGAAGGATGACACCATCTCCCGCTTCTTATCAAGAGACCGTGACCAAGGCGGCCCGTCCAGACTGGGACGTCGCTGATGAATGGTCCGCAGCTCCAGCGGGGCACCCTCTGGAACCACCTGAGCCAGCACAGCCTGAGCCCTGCTTAGGCTGGACGGTGCACGCAGTGGTTAGCACTGCGGCAGCACAGTTTACCCTTGGCCGTGGGATTGTGGGGATCGTGGGTTCGATCCCAGCCCCCGACCAACAGTGATCTGTGTGGAGTTTGCATGTTCTCCCCGTGTTGCGTGGGTTTACTCCGGGATTTCTCCGGTTTCCTCCCACATGCCAAAAAAAACATGCATGTTAGGTTAATTGGCTGTTCTAAATTGTCCCTAGATATTTGTTTCCTATAGGCCCTTAGAATAGAGGGTTAGTTATATTAATGAAAGCGCTTTGAGTGGTCTTTGTGACTAGAAAAGCGCTATATAAGTGCAGGTTAGTTAGTTAGTTAGTTAGTTAGCACAAGTCCGATGGAGGCCTCTTCATCTTGAGGATGATGTTACTGACTTTAAATACATTGGCAGTCATCACATGGTCTGTTCAGTGGCAGAATAACCCACATGACCATGCGAGCACACCGGCAGTCTACCCGGTTTCCCATTTAGTACTGGTATGGTTGAAATGTACTTTATACCGGCCTGTTCAGTCCAGTCATAGGTGAGTGTGTTCCTATACCAGACGTTCTTGCTAAGCTAATCCACATATGTGTTTGTGTTCAATTTTACATTAGCCAGTATGCTAATAAGTTTTTTTGATGCCAGCACGTTTCAGCTAAACTAGCTAAGTGAGCTAAAGTTCTGAGCTTCTCAGGGGAGGAGTAAATGTGGTTTATGTGAAATGGCGTGACGCACTATCATGCAGTACGCACGCATGTGTGACATCAGGGTGCCTCAGGGTATATTACGCTACTGCCCAGCGTCAGTCAGCCTCTTCCTGCATTTACCTCCTTCCAGCCACACGCTGTTCTGTACGCTAAAGTTCAATAAAGCTAACCTCAACACATGGTCGTGTCCGCCCTTATTTCCAGACATAACAGCTGGGAGGGATGGCTTGTCACCAGACTGCAAAACAAATCTACCTACGGGTACAAAATAAGTAATAAAAAAAATAAATAAATAACAGCTGGGAGGGACTGCTACTTGAGGACTGGGCCGACTGTGGATGCTTTGGGACAGGGTAAGGAACCATGGCAACACTTGCTGCTTGTTGAGAAGAATAAGAATGATACATCCTTTCACATTTCCAAAAGTCTCCAATAACACCAGAAAAAGTTGATAGATTGTCACTTTTTTGAAAATGGGTCACTCGAGGGGTCTGAATGCTCACTAAATGTAGTGACAAAGTCGCTAAGTTGGCAACACTGTTAGCAAGATCGAAGACTAGCCGTTGGGGACTACCTGTTTTCATGTAGTGACACTAGTGTTGGCAGAATAACATAACATTAAATAAACAAATCAAGATCTGTTTGTTTTGTCTGTAAATACATTGTACGATGATGAGGCCAGGGGAACGTTTGAATTCAGCTTTATTGAAGCACTGGACACAGAACAGCCACCAGGCAGGGGCACCGGTCAAGAGACTGTGTAATTAATTAAATTAAATTAATTAATGGATTAATTAATTGATGCCCTCTGCTATTTAGGGGCAGTGTAGTGGCAGAACAGGGAGTGGCCGCCACTACACCGCACTTCACAATAAGGGCATAAGATCCCAACACTACAATTCCTCCCCCCTTTAGAAAGTCCCAAACCACTCACTCACAATTAAAACCCTCCCCAATTTAATTTAACAAAATGGAAACTGATATCACTAAATGGCCTACCACATTCACCCAACAGAACCTAAAATAGGGAGGATTGATGGACTTCCGTCCTGCCCCACACGGCAAGGTGGATTATTCTGCCACCTGTTAGTCTAAACTCAAAGTCCATTGATAACTTAAAAGTATTGCCGTGTTCCTAAACTAACAAAATACCCAGAACAATTATATATATATACACCCACATATATATACTGCTCAAAAAAATAAAGGGAACACTTTGAAAACGCATCGGATTTTAATGGAAAAAAATAAGCTGGGTATCGAAATTGTGGCAGGCTAGTCCAGAGTAAGATGGACTAGCCTGCCATAATTTCGATATCCAGCTTATTTTTTCCCATTAAAATCTGATGTGTTTTCAAAGTGTTCCCTTTATTTTTTTGAGCAGTATATATACACTACTGTTCAAAAGTTTGGGGTCACCTCAGACAATTTTGTGTTTTCCATGAAAAGTCACACTTTTATTTACCACCATGAGTTGTAAAATGAATAGAAAATATAGTCAAGACATTGACAAGGTTAGAAATAATGATTTGTATTTGAAATAATAATTTTTTCCTTCAAACTTTGCTTTCGTCAAAGAATCCTCCATTTGCAGCAATTACAGCATTGCAGACCTAACATGATTGCACAAGGGTTTTCTAATCATCCATTAGCCTTCTGACGCAATGAGCAAACACATTGTACCATTAGAACACTGGAGTGATAGTTGCTGGAAGTGGGCCTCTATACACCTATGTAGATATTGCACCAAAAACCAGACATTTGCAGCTAGAACAGTCATTTACCACATTAGCAATGTATAGAGTGTATTTCTGATTAGTTTAAAGTTATCTTCATTGAAAAAAAAGTGCTTTTCTTCCAAAAATAAGGAAATTTCTAAGTGACCCCAAACTTTTGAACGGTAGTATATATATGTATATATATATATATATATATATATATATACAGTGATCCCTCACTTATCGCGGTTAATGGGTTCCAGAACCGACCGCGAAAAGTGAAAAACCGCGAAGTAGCGTCACCCCTAATGACGTCATCCATAAATAATACGTACGTTCATTCTGTCACTCTCTCTCTCTCATATGATACGTGTGTGTGTGTGTGTACGTGTACATACATACGTAGATGTAAATAAAGTGTACATAAATATGTTTTTAGAACTCTTATTCTTATAACAAGATACGTAACTCAAGATGAAAATGATTTACTGCACAGGTTAATGAGAGCTTTACTGCTCCTCAGGTGACGCCTCATTGTGAGGTGCTGGAGGCTCAGGATCATCGAGGGCAGCTTCCGATAGAGCTGAAGCTGCAGGAGGCGGCGTAGTGGCTCGACGGGAAGACTATTTCGCACAAAATGGCACAAGAGAACAGCAAAAAGTTCCACGCGGCGAGACTAAAAGTAACACGAGCGATAAAGAGCAATGAATGCGGTCTTCCTTCCTTCATGGGCGCTCGGCAGGGAGAGGAGGTGGGTGAAACGTCTCGGCCAATCAGCTTGCGGGGTGAAACGTCTCGGCCAATCAGTTTGCGAGATTTCCGAGCCGAGCGAACAGAGAGGTGGATTTTTTGAGCTGTGCGGCTCTCCGTGTTGATACCTGATGGTCTAATGTAGTCTCCCTGCCTTCTGCTAGTGCCCGCCCATTATTTCTCAATTTTGAATTTTTGATGAATATTTTTGAAAAATCCGCGATGCACTGAGGGCGCGAAAGGTGAAGCACGAAGTAGCGAGGGATCACTGTATAACGGTAGTGTATATATATATATATATATATATAGTATATATATATATATATTTGCGTGCACAAACATATGAACATTAAAACTAGTTAACACAATTTACATTACTGTCCCATGGGCAGGAAAGGGTAGGATCAACTTGGGAGGTTGCAGGGCAGCCCTTCAGCAGACCTGTCCCTGGAAGCAGCAGGCCCCCAGAATAATGGCTGACCTCATGGATGAAAGCGCTTCTCCTCATTGTCAACAACCATCGCTCTCGTCCAATCCCGCCACCAGAAGCCTCTTCCCGGACACGCCGCAGCTCGTTGGCATGTCTCGCCGAGCCGTCCGACAGCTGGAAGTAAGCTGCGCCCAGCTTAGTCACAATGTGCAGATGCTCCCGTTGTTTCATAGGTTGTCGTCTGGCCCGTAATCACCATGTACATTCCTCTCCTCAAACCCAGACTAAGTCCATAACCCCAAGAGGGGCTCTGCTTGGCCTGAAATTGTGTTGCTTGGCATGCGGTTTCACCGTGCCAGTCAGTCTGGCCCCAACCTCTTCTAAAGCCGTTGCAGCAGTCACCATCGTAGCTGCAGATCCTCCAGCCCTCTGTGGCCAAGCTCTTGAGGAATCTGGGGCTAGCACATTGGCATCACTCGCTGATGCAGGTGCCTCACCGCCACGCTTGGCACCCCCACCTACCATTCCCCAAGCGCCGGCACTGAGACCCTCCTGTGTTGAACTTGAGTGAGGTTGGTCCTGCCTGACTGCCGTGGTGTCTGTTAGTTTTTCGTCCCACACAACGTCCTCCTCCACCACCGGAACTGGAAGGTTCCACTGGCCACAACCAGGCCATTCTTACCCAGCGTTGTTTTTGATGGCGAAACCCAGTCCTTAAAACAAGTCAAAGCCCATGATGTTGTCGCCTCGGGCTGTCACGTGAACGTGAAGTCAGCCATTGTTGCAGACTTGTACCGAACCGTTAACTCCACTGTTCCAGTCATGCACAACCTACGACCTCCATAACCATAAAGTGGTGCTGGGTTACCTCTTATGCTGTAGTGGGGAAAAAACTCCTTTACCATGGCCCAATTCAGCAATGACCCCTCCGCCCCCGTGTCGAGCAGTAGCAGCACCTCCATGCCGTCCAGTGCCACTGCGCAGAACATGTACCCGTTGATACTCGGGGACACCGTGTGGATAGCTGTCGGGGTGGGCAGAATGATCTCTTTCGTGGGCTCTCCAGCTCAGATACATGGCACACTCTAGCATAATGGTTCAAGCACCCACTCTTGCTACAACGCTTCTAGCTGGGCAGTCCTTAGCCTTATTTTGGTGTTTCACAGACCCACAACCCATGCAATGGGGTTTTCCCAGGTCAGACCTTCAGCTGGTAGCGTTGGCTTCTGCAGTGTTGTCGTCAGAGCTATCCTCACTATCTGGGTCCGCTACTAATGCTGTGGTGGAAGGCTCCAGCTGCTGTTGTGACTGGCGGCAATTTAGCTCCGAGGCTAGCTTGTCTGTGGTCTTCATTTGGAGAGCTAGCTCGACAGCCCTGGCTAACGTTAAGTCACTTGGCGCCGTGAGTAGCCTAGCTCCTAAAGCAGCGCTGTTCATGTGCTCTGCCAGCTGGTCATGTACCATTTCTTCCTCCAGTGGCCCAAAACGACACTTGCTAGCTAGCTGCCTCAAGTCGGCGACAAACTGGTGGACAGGCTCACCTGCACATTGATGTTACTGCCGGAACCGAATCCTCCGGACAGTCACACTATCCGGGGTATGAAAACGACTTGCTACCAACTCGACAACGTCCTCAAATGAGTCCGAAGCCCCGAGTGTGTGCAGGATACACTGGCCCTCAATCTCTAAATTATGTACAAGGAGCACATGTACTCTTAACTTATTTAGCTCACCCAGGTCGAGCACGACAATGCAATTTTGGAAAGCAGCAAACCATCTTGGCCAGGGCACAGGCGGCTCACCCGGGAGCTCCAAGAAGGGGCAAAGTGCTGCAATACATGCCTCCATTAGTTAATCCTCGATCGCCAATTGTTATGTCTGTAAATACTTTGTACAATACCTTGTACAATGATGAGGCCAGGTGAACATGCAAACTCAGCTTTATTCAAGTACTGGACACAGAACAGTCACCAGGCAGGGGCACTGGTCATGAGACCTAATGGATGCTCTCTGCTATTTAGGGGCGGTGCAGTGACGGCACAGGAAGTGGCCGCTACTACATCGCACTTCACAATAAGGGCATAAGATCCCAACACTACACTGTTGTCACTTAGTACTGTTAACTCATAAGTTGCATTTAAATACAATACACAAGCATAAACCAGCCTGTCAGCCTAAGCAACTTGTCTCATATTATCTGTTATTTATTCTCGTAAATTTTTTTCTCATAAATTTGCACTCCTTTTTTTATAGATTTGTGAGATTATAAGCATAAAGACCCGCTGGTTATGGGCTACTTTATGGGCTAAGGCTCGTGTCTTATTAAATCAACCCTTAGAGAAAAATCTGCATATTCTTTGTCTTCCACTGAGCTTTTCATCAACAGTGACATGTTTGCTGCCGGTTTTCACACAGACTCTGTATTAGTCACATTTACTGTGTTTAATTATAGCAGTGGTGAGGTGGTCGGCCCGGTTTTGTAATTCAAGAGCCTCATTACTGTTTCGAGCGTGACGAAGCCCACCATCTTCAATCAGCAGATGATACATGTTACATACATTATAAAAACAAGTAGAGAACGATAAGTCATCAGATAATAGACACTTCAGTTGTCAGAAAATGTTGTCTTCATTCCTGACTGAAAACAGAAAAAAACCTCTCTGATCTAATGAAGTGAACCTGAACATCTGTTGTCCTTTATGAGTTTTTTCTTCAGTTTCTTTGTCTTTTTGTCCTTTTTGGCTCAGTTTTGGGAGGTGTACTTTATAAAACAGATTTTAGTGTTAGGTGATTGAATGATTATAGTGACTTATTTTGGTGAACTTTACTCCGTTACACCATTACAGACCCATTATCATTGCGTTCCCCTAATAGGAAAAAATATGAGTAGAAGATATTGGAGGTGATTCACTTTATATCTGACTGCTTCTTTTCCCCCCAGGAAAGGAATCCGCAATTGGATGAAACGGGCAGATTAGGGATTTGTAAGGAAGTGGGTAAAGGTCCAGATTTTGCTGATTGGATTTAAAGATTACCAGATTCCACAAAACTAGTGATTCCGCTAAGGTGAGAGTATCTCTAATACCACCTTAACTTACAACCCTGTTGAATGTGTATTATGTGTTAATAATGGGGCCATTCTTCAAAAAAGGCACAATTTCAAAATCCCATTTTTCTTTTTTTCTATGACACTGTCTAACATGAAAAACCCCCACACAGAACACCTTGAAAGTCCCATTCACTCAAACATTGTGTTTGTGGGTTTAACATGAAGGCGGCGGTGTGATGACGCCGCCTTCCTGTCACGTCATCACACCGCCCTATATTAAGGGGCATCCTCCATGAGGGCTTCCTCTTGGCCTGGATGACTCTGCCATGATGTGTCGTGTGCTGTGTGCTCTCACAATATAATAAAGCAGTGTTCAGTGCTACATCTCTGTCAGCCTCCTTTATCACCAGGTTTGTAGACATAACATTTGGCGACTGAGGATTAACGGATGGAGGCATGCGTTACACCACTCTGGCCCTCCTAGAGCTTCCTGGCCAGCCGCCGGTGCCATGGCCTCGCTGGTTAGAGGCTTTCCAGACATACGTCGTGGTGCTGGACCTCGGGGAAGCTTGATAAGGTGAGGTTCTTGTGCGTTCCTTGTCCACAACCTGGGTATTGAAGGCCAGAGGATTCTTTGGATGCTTGGCGCATCGGACTGGTATGAGGACGTCGTGGAGCTGCTGGCTAACCATTTCACCACTCCGGACAGCATGACGGTATGGAGAATTCACTTTCGCCAGAGGCGCCAGAGGGTCGTGAGCCAATTCATCAGTACGTCGCTGACCTTAGGCAGTTAGCTAGCGAGTACCATTTTGGGCCACTGGAAGACGACATGGTGCGAGACCAATTGGCTGAGCACATGTGCAATGCTGGGCTACATGCTAGGCTATTAACGGTGCCTAATGACTTGACGTTAGCTAGGGCTGTTGAGCTAACTCTCCAGTTGGAGGCCACCAATAAGCTAGCTTCAGAGCTAAACTGGTGCCAGTCACAGAAGCCGTTGGAGCTGCCCATGTCAGCGAATGTGATGGACCCAGAGGACGAAGATAGCATGGATGAAGATTATGAGGCTTATGTAATGAGCCGAAGGCCTGCCCCAAGAGACCCCGTTTGTGGGGGTTGTGGGTCCTCGACACACCGTTTCAAAGTGAGAGTGTGCCCGGCAAGAGGGGAACAATGCAGCAAGTGTGGGCACTTGAATCATTTTGCTAGGGTGTGCCGTTTACCTGATCCGTGGAGCCCGCCAAAGAAAAATCCCTGTCCGCCTGCAACAGCCATCCACTCGGTGAGTCCCAACGGGTATTCATAATGTACAGTGGAATTGGACGGTGTTGATGTACCATTGCTGCTTGACATGGCAGCGGTGCGGTCGATGCTGAATTGGGCCACGGTGAAGAAGTTTTTCCCATACCGCAGGATTAGGAGTAACCCAGCGCTGTTGTACGGCTACAGCAGTAACAAACTATGCAATGTCAGGACTGTGGAGTTGACTGTTCGCTACCAGTCTGAAGCAATGCACAACTTCTCATTCCAAGTGGCGGCACACGTCGATAACATCATGGGGTGTGACCTGTTTTATGGACTGGGTTTCGTCATCTGAGACAGCGCTGGGAACGAATGCTCTGGTTGTGGTCGCTGGTGCTTGCAGGCTTCGGTGATTGACGATGTTGTGGTTTGGGATGAAGGACTGACGAGCAGCCCTGCCATCATGTCGCCCAGTCCCAGCTCAGTGTTGGAGCGGGACAGCTTCAGTGCCCGTGCTTGGCGGGAGGTAGAAAAGGGGGCCAAGCGTGAGGGTGGAGTGCCTGTTCCGACGAGCCACACCAGGGGGGCACCGGACACCTTCAGTTCTCAGCCACAGTTGGGTGAGGGGTCCGCTGCAAGGACGGTGACCGCTGCATTGCTAGTGGAAGACAACGAGGCAAGACCACATGGGAGTATGGTGTTAATGCATGCTCAGCAGCACATCAGACCGAGTAAGGTCCCACTCCAGGTCATGGACTGGGTTCTGGTTGATGTAAGTGTGATGGTGGAGTTTATTGTGAAGTGCGGTGTGATGACGCTACCTTCTGGGTACGCCACCACACCGCCCTATAAATAGGGGCATCCACTATTTTGTGCTTCCTCTTGCCCGGACGACCCCACACTGTGAAGCACCTTCTGTTCTGCAACCAGTATATTAATAAAGTACCATTCCAGTGCAACCTCTCGTCTGTTCCCCTTTGTGACAGGTTTACGGGCATAACATTTAGCGACTGAGGATTAACGCCCGGAGGCGTGCATGGAGCCATCACAACCATTTCTAGAGAAGCCTGGTGAGCCGCTAGTCCCGTGGGTGCGCTGATTTGGTGCTCTCACCGCCTACTTGTCAGCGTTTCGCCTGGACGAGATGGAAGAGGTATGGAAGTCAGCTCTACTGCATTGCTATCTGGGCGTGGAGGGCGTTCTTTGTACGGTGCAATAAGACCACCAGTCCTGTGTGCGGAGGTGGCCGGGCTGCTAACTAACCCCTGCGCTTCACCCTGCGACAACTACAACTTGTTAGTGGGTCTGCTAGCCAAACATTTTGACGTCTTAGAGTATGCAATGGCCTGGAGGTCCATGTTCTTCCAGCGCAGACAGTGTAAGGAGAAGTCATTTATATGGCATGTGGACGCCCTTCGCCATCTGGGCACATAGAGGACCGAATGATATTGCTACAGTTGAAGTGGTTCACAGCAAATTCAGAGATACGAGCCATACCGGAAGATGGGCTGGACGAATGGATTGTGGCAGAGATGGTGAGGGCACTATGGGAAAACCTGCCGTTGGCGGTGCGCTTCTCGTTGAGGTTGGAGGCGCTGGAATTGGCGTTTCAGCTGGAGGTACCGGCCCAGATAGCGCCACAACTGGAGGGACAACAGAACACCGGAGAGCTAATTTGTGACACGCTAGCCGAAGACCACAGTGTGGACGGTGAACGTAACGCAGAGAGTGGATATGGCACGGATGGTGAAGACGAATGGAAAAAGGGCAGAGACCAGGCTCGCCTCCGTCCCTCGCACAGCCAGAACTGAAGCTGGAGGAGAGGGAGCCTGGGTTTGATGGGACCAGTTCCGACGGGATATTTATGGACGGCACCAACATCGAAGCGTCCACTCCACGCTCTCAGGGAGAGAGCTGCCCGGAGGGGGGCTTGAGCATGCAGGGGGCCACGATGCTTAGTGACAGCAGGTGGACATGGATGCAGCGCATGGCGCGGCACAGCAAAGCACTTCAGACTGTTCAGTGGAGAAACCAGATGGCTTCAGTGCACGTGCTCGGCCGGCTGCAGTGGGATCAACCGAATTAGCGGGTGGAAGGTCTGTTCTGACAAGCGACACCAGGGAAGCACCGGACACTTTCAGTGCTCAGGTTGTGTTTCAACTGGAGACAGGTGAGGGGTCCGCTGCAACAACAGTGACTGCTGAACGGCCACAGAGTAACGAGGGTGCCAGACCGGAGGAGAACACAGAGCTGGCGAACACACAGCGGCACGTCAAACCAAGTAAAATGCCGCTTCAAGTCATGGACTGGGTCTGGGTTTGTGCCAGTGGGAGGCCGGGATGGCAACCGACCACACCACGGCCAACGAGACAGCGGGCACTGCTGAGGATTGTGGCGAAGCTGGGAGCAGCGTATGTTCGGCTGATGGACGATTCAGTGTGGCACGTGGAAAAACTGTGGTTCGTCTGGGCGGCAGCTCCAGATAGAGGGACTCCACGAAAGTCGGCTGCCACAGTGTGGGTCCCAGGACCCAGCGGCATGAAGATTGGTCCTGGGGGTCTGAAAGCTCCTGGGAGGAGGCCACCATGAGCTTGTTTTTTTCCCCTTTTTTTTTTTCAAACCATGAGCTCCTTTTAAAACTCCAGGGGGGGGGGGGGCGGGGGGACTGCCGTGGGCCTGCTTCAGGGCTCCAGGGAGGAGGCCGCCATGGGGCCACCTCAAAGCCCGTCTGACTGAACTGTCTTCCCCCATGCCAGTTCCACCTCTTTTACCCAAGTGACTGTGCTGTGACAATTTTATTGTTTGTAGTTTTGTGTTTTGGTGTGTTTAGCTTTGGAGCATGGCAGTTTTTAGTGTCAATAAAGGACTTTTAATTAAATTCAGTGGCAGAATAATCCACTGTGCTATGCGGGCTGTGTGGTAGTCCACCCACTGGCCCTATTTTAGGTTGTTTTGTGTGAATGTGTTAGGCCTTTTACTACTTTAGTTTACGTTGATTAGAATGTGTTTCAGGTTCAAATTAGGATGGGTTCGATTTGAGTGAGTGGTTTTGGACCTTATTTGAGGGGGGGGGCTGATGATGGAGTTTATTGTGAAGTGCGGTGTGATGACGCCACCTTCCGGGTGCGCCACCACACCACCCTATAAATAGGGGTGTCCACCATTTTGGGCTTCCTCTTACCCGGACGACCCCACACTGTGAAGCACCTTCTGTTCTGCAACCAGTATATTAATAAAGTACCATTCCAATGCAACCTCCCATCCGTTCCCCTCTGTGACAGGTTTACGGACATAACAGAAAGACTCAGGTGATGCTGGGCCGGACGGCAGTCGGCGAAACATCGGGTACCGCTGAGGATTGTGGCGAAGTTAGAAGCGGTGTGCTTCCAGCTGTCGGACGGTTCGATGAGGAATGCTAACCAGCTGCGGCATGTCCAGAGGGATGCTCCGGGTGCCGGGTGGTGAGGCTGGGCAGGAGTTGGAGAAGGTGGTTTGACATCCGGGCTCCTGTGTCTCGACGATCGGTCTTTGCCCCGGGGGTCTGCCACCTCCAGGGGCGCGTCTGCTGCGGGGCTGCCGCAGGGTCCCCCATCTGACTCACTATTTGCATGGAGGACTGTGCATAAGAGGCTCAAAGTTTAATAGTTGTTGGTTCTGTGTTAGTTAGGAGCACGGCTGTTTTTGGTTTGTTTTTTTAAAAAAAGAAGAGAAAAGTGGCAGAATAACCCACTGCGCCATGCGGGCCGTGTGGCACTCGACCCACCGGTCCTATTTTAGTTTTTAGTGTTTTGTCTTTGTGACTAGAAAAAGCGCTATATAAGTGCAGGTTAGTTAGTTAGTTAGTTAGTTATGTGTTCATTTTCTTTTCAACAGTTTTATTTTGTGTGCATTTTGGTTATGTTTCCAAATTATGGTGGGTTTAATTCAGTGTGTGTTTTTGTACTTTGTAAAGGGGGGGGGATTCTTGAGTGGGGTTTTATTGTGAAGTGCGGTGTGATGACGCCGCCTTCCTGTTGTGTCATCACACTGCCCTATATTAAGGGGTATCCATGAGGGCTTCCTCTTGCCCTGGATGACTCTACCACGGTGTGTCATGTGCTGTGTGTTCTCACAGTATAATAAAGCAGTGCTCAGTGCTACATCTCTGTCAGCCTCCTTTATCACCAGGTTTGTGGATATAACAATATTGTGGCGGTTCGGTTAACCCCCACAACAGATTAAGGACACTCAGCTCTCTTCTCTTGGTTTTTTCTGCTGCACTACTGATATGTAGATGTGCTTTGGTGTAACCCCCACAAACAGACTGGTCAAACACAGCGCTCGGCTAGAGCAAATAACAGAACAGTGAAATGTGTATTAATGTCTACAGGCAGACTCGTTTCGCCTGGCTCACTTCTGTGATGTTAATGTTGCCTTTCATGCATTGTGCTCATGCGTCCTGTCCTCACTGTGACCTAGGGACTGAGATCAATATGTCTCTCAAATGCAAATGTCTTATGCCTGTTCTGTTATCTCTTTGATCATACCAACTGCTGGGGTATGCCCTTGATGTATTGTTGTAGTCGAGTATATATGCTGCAACTCTGTAACGCAAACCCTCTCATTCTCTCATTCTGGTTCTGCATCTGCTGCGAGACACACACACTGTCTCCTCTTTGAGAGCCTGAGGAATTCGGCTTCAGCCTGCTCACACTATGGGCTGGAGCCGAGTTCTGATGAAGGCGGGTGATAATAAAGCTACTTAAAAATCCAACGCTGCCTTTATTTTATCATCCTCTTCAAATATACATATTTATTTACTGCTTTGGCTAACCTATTCTTATCTTATCTTATTTATTATTGCTCTGAGTGCTGCTATCCCTTTGCTGCTGCAATCCTGGAATTTCCCCATTGTGGGGGGAATAAAGGCTTATCTTATCTTATCTTATCTTATCTTCCACCTGGTTCACGAATCCCCAGCTGGATTAATGAACCAGCATCATTCTGGCTTATTTTGTTGTATTTGGTATGGTACATTGAACCATTAGCATTAGCTTGGCTAGGTGGTCACAGCTGGTCTGTCTAACTGCATTACTGCTCGCCTCAGTGGGGAAAGGCTGACAGACAGTCCACCTGGCATTAGCTTAACAGTCAATCCGGCCAGCTTAAAGACATGTTTAAAATAATAATAATAACAATAATAATAATAATATGAAAAAGTCCAGACAATATACATCATTCTTAGACGTTATTGTAGCTTAGTTACCTCTGCCAAGGGAGGAGGTAATGTTTTTGGTAGGTTTGGTTGGCTGGTTGGCCTGTTACCAACATAACTCAAACAGCTATGAACAGATTTTGATGGAATTTTCAGGAAAGGTGTGTAATGGCATAGGGAACAGATCAGATTTGGTGATTGATCTGAGAGTCCATACCTCCACCAAGGGCATTGTTTGTATTTGTGCAGCAGGATTACACAAAAACTACTGAATGGATTTGGATGAAATTTTTACCAGAAGTGGTTCTTGGGCTACAGAGGAATCCATAGCATTTTAGTGATGATCTGACAATGCATACCTCCACCAAGGCTCTTATCTTCTCACAGAGTGTTACCAACAATACTCCAAAATTACTGGATGGATTTGGATGAAATTTTCACCAGAGGTGGTTCTGGGGCTAGAGAGGAACCCGTTACATTTTGGTGAGGATCCGAGAATGCATACCTCCGCCAAGGCTCTTATCTTCTCACACAGTTTTAGAACAGTACTCCAAAACTACTGAATGGATTTGGATGAAATTTTTTTTACCAGAAGTGGTTCTTGGCCTACAGACGAACCCATTACATTTTGGTGATGATCTGAGAATGGATACTGTTATGCATGGTAAAATACCTGGGTGAAGGCTGAGGCAAGATGACTGGATGAACACAGCTTTATTGAATGGTGTTGAACAGCAGTTACACAACAGGCACCTGGCAGAGGGCACCAGTCAAAGAGGCCGCAATATGGATACCCTCTGCTGTATACGTATAGGGCGGTGCAGTGACGTGAAGGTAAGTGCACGTCACCACACCGCACTTCACAATAATGTGCCAAAACACTATATCACATTCAACCCCCCTTTAGAAAAGTCCAAAACCATACACACAATTGAACCCCCCCCCCCCAATTTGGGACCCGAATCACACACTAACATAACAAAAAACAATGTACTAAAATGGCCTAACACATTCACACAACATAACCTAAAATAGGGCTGATGGGTGGACTACCGTGCAGCCTGCCACCTCCATAACCATACAACGGCGCCGGGTTACCTCTAATCCTATAGTGGGGGGGGGGAAGACTTCCTCACCGTGGCCCAATTCAGCAACGACCCCTCTGCTCCCGTGTCGAGCAGCAGTGGCACCTCCACGCCATCCAATTCCACTGTGCAAAATGTGTACCCGTTTGTGCTGGGGGACACAGGTATTGATGGTCGTCGGAGGTGGGCGGAGTGATTTCTTCTGTGGGCTCTCCGGTTCAGATACACCTCACACTCTAGCATTATGGTTCAAGAGTCCACATCTTCTACAACGTGCTCCCTAGCTGGACAGTCCTTAGCCTTATTACGGTGTGTTCTGGACCCACAACCCTTGCACAGAAGTTTTCCCGGGGCAGACCTTCGGCTGGCAGCACTGGCTTCCGTAGTGTCGTCATCCAAGCTATTCTTGCTATCCGAGTCCACAACATTTGCTATGGCAGGATGCTCCGCTGTGACTGGCGCCAGGTTAGCTCCGAAGCTAGCTTGTCTGTGGTCTCCAGCTGGACAGCTAGTTCAACAGCTCTGGCTAATGTTAAGTCACTGGGTGCCGTGAGTAGCCTAGCCTGCAATGTGGCACTGCATGTGTGCTCCGTGAGCTGGTCACATACCATTTCATCTTCCAATGGCCCAAAGCAACACTCGCTCGCTAACTGCCTCAAGTCAGTGACAAACTGATGAATAGGCTCACCTACCCGCTGATGTCGCTGCCGAAAATGAATCCTCCGGAGAAGTCACACTATCCGGGGTGTGAAAATGGTTGGCTAGCAGCTCCACAACATCTTCAAAGGAGTCTGAAGCTCTGCGTATGCGCAGGACTCGCTGGTCCTCAATACCCAGGTTGTGAACAAGTAGCGCACATGCTCTTAGCTTGTCGAGCTTACTGAGGTCCAGTGCGGTGATGTACATCTGGAAAGCCTCAAACCACATAGGCCAAGGCACCGGCAGTTTACCTGGGAGCTCGAGAAAGGGGCAAAGTGATGTAATACACGTCTCTACGAGTTAATCCTCGATTGCCAAATGTTATGTATAGTAAAATACCTGGGTGAAGGATGAGGCAAGATGACTGGACGAACACAGCTTTATTGAATGGTGTTGAACAACGGTTACACAGCAGGCACCTGGCAGAGGGTACCAGTCAAAGAGGCCGCAATATGGATGCCCTCTGCTATATATAGGGCGGTGCAGTGATGTGACAGGAAGTGCACGTCACCACAATAATGTGCCAAAACACTATATTATGGTGACCCACCACAACCTACGGGACAGGCAGAGCGCTCAGCTTGAGCAATTAACAGAACAATGAGATGTATGGACTGATATCAATATGTAGATGTGCCTTGCGGCCTCCTTTGTGCTACAGCTCCGGAGCAGAGAGGAATTCCGGCGCCAGTAATCCTGCTATTGATATGTGTGACTCTCATGTAAATGTCCCATGCATTCATGCTGTACTGTGATGCTAATATGCCATGCATGCATTGTCTGTGGCTGAGTATATAAGCTGACTGTATATGCCTCACTAGAGCTCTCTCACTTGCTTGTTGCTGACTTAGAGATCCAGGGCTCACTCCAGCGCGCTGCCACAGCGCTGAGTGAGCCTCGTGATGGAGGATGAACAAAGCACCCTTTTAACCTTCAGTTCGCCGTGTCCGCCTGCACTTATTTGATCCTTGCCTCCACACTGGTAACCCTTATTCGTATCCTCCACACTGGTGACCCCGAAGAAAAGAACACACTGACGACGAACGATCGCAGCCCCCGACGGTGACTCCAACGACGAATGAACGCAGCTGCCTGACGTGAATGGACTGCCCTCCCTTCTGCCACACGGGAGACCTCGACGCAGAACCAACACCAGGCGAACTCCCCGGAGATCATCCACGACCGGGAAAGCTGCAGAAAGCGTCATGGTGTGACCCTCGCCTGAGATCTGGGACCTCCACGCTGGGACCTGCCGAGGGACAAAGAACGTCTGCTCCCTCTCACCGCGCTGTGGATTACAGAGACAGAGGATCGCTCACATCCTCCGCATCCACACTAGCGCGCACGCACCTTGTCCTCTCTCCATGACGGCGACCTCCAGGGCCGGACGGAGAACGCAGCGCATGGACCAGAACGCACCATGACCCGGTACGAGCGAACGACAGCAACAGCCTGAACAGCGAAGACCATCGGCGCCGACAACGCTGATTTCCAGCAAGCTCCCTGTCCCTGACTCACCTCTCGACAGCGGACCACCCACGCACCGAACCCCCGCACACACACCGTGGGGTTACGAGGACAGCGCAACTTTCAGCTATGTGGTCACTGCGCCAGGCGCACACCACGCACGAGACAGTACCGGCTCCACAGACTGCCATCGTCCTCCGCCGCTGCACATGCCCGAGAACACGGCCGATCGCCACCCTCGGAACCTTCAGGGCTGCTCACGCACCTGAAGCAGACACGCAGCCCGCACACAGGACTTTGCATGGGTCTCATCCACGGCGCACATGGGAATTCAGCTGTCTGCTGTCCCCGAGGGCTTTAGGGCTGCGCCCGCACCTAAAGCCAACACGCCAAGTCACTCACACAGCTCCAGGTTTTATTTTTTCTCACAGCCGCTACGCATCCTCGCAGGACTGAGCCGCGAGAGGAGTCAGAGACAATTTTTTTCTTCTCACAGCTGCTGTGGATCTCCGCCACATTTAAAGGGAAAGCCCCTCAACATCGTGGATCCACATGCAATTTTTGCGCGGCCCGGACAACTTCGCCGTCCTGGGCCGGCACTTGCTACCCCCACCCCCCTCCACCTTCTCCTGCACAGAGCTTTTCCCGCAGCTCGCTTCCAAAGCCGGCCGATCGATGCCTCGGCCCCCTGCTGAGCCATCTGAGGGGAGCGGTATGGTGACCCACCACAACCTACGGGACAGGCAGAGTGCTCAGCATGAGCAATTAACAGAACAATGAGATGTATGGACTGATATCAATATGTAGATGTGCCTTGCAGCCTCCTTTGTCCTACAGCTCCGGAGCAGAGAGGAATTCCGGCTCCAGTAATCCTGCTATTGATATGTGTGACTCTCATGTAAATGTCCCATGCATTCATGCTGTACTGTGATGCTAATATGCCATGCATGCATTGTCTGTGGTTGAGTATATAAGCTGACTGTATATGCCTCTCTAGAGCTCTCTCATTTGCTTGTTGCTGACTTAGAGACGCAGGGCTCACTCCAGCGCGCTGCCACAGTTCTGAGTGAGCCTCGTGACGGAGGATGAATAAAGCACCCTTTTAACCTTCAGTTCGCCGTGTCCGCCTGCACTTATTTGATCCTTGCCTCCACACTGGTAACCCTTATTCGTATCCTCCACAATATCACACATACCTCTGCCAAGGTTCTTATATTTTCACACAGTGTTAGCAACAATACTCCAAAATTACTGGATGGATTTGCCTGAAATTTTCAAGAGGTGGTTCTTGGGCAACAGATGAACCCATTACATTTTGGTGACAATCTGAGAATGCATACGTCAGCCAAGGCTCTTATGTTCTCACAGTGTGTTAGCAACAATACTCCAAAACTAATAGTCTTTGGTGCGATTTTCACCAGAAGTGGTTCTAGGTCTACACACAAACCCATTACATTTTGTAGGTGATCCATGACAGACAGAAGGAGCCTTGGTGGGGGTATGCGCTCTCTGAGTGCTTTTCTAGTTTACTTTAGTTTTATCTTCTCAAACCGAAACCCAAGGTGGCTAGCTGATGCTAGCATCGGGCCACCATTCACTCATTTGCAAATGTTTCTGTGCTTATTGTACTTCAGGGACCGATCATATCATATCGACCATTGAAACCACACACTCCTTTTCACAAGCAATGCTTTATTTAATTCATTATTAAAGATAAATTTACATTAGTTGAATCAAGCTCACTACCTAAGCTTGGAACTAGCCAGCTAACAAGAGTGACGTAAGAGGGAGGGTGGAGTTAACTGCAGCTCTTGGGCATTTAAAGAGACATGCACTGAAACAAGTCATTCTGAGGAAGACTGCCAAGGATGATTCACAATTATGCTGCAGTGATTAAATAATTAAAAGAGCAAAAGTGGTGGCCAAGTGGTAGAACCCCAACAACTGGGAAGTGGTGGGTTGAAATCCCGGCTGGGTCATACCAAAGACCATATTAAAAATTATACTTTCTGCCTTCTAGCTCTTTGTCACGTTTGGTATTGTAGATATAAAAAGTTCCACATACTAATGAAAAATATTATGTTTTCCTCATAATTGTATTGAGAACTCTTGAATTAATAGGTTCAACTTTGGAAACCCACTTTTACACTATTTTTCCCCTCATGCATTGATATGGACATAAATGGCACTGTTTTTTTTGTTTTTTGTTTTTAATAGAAAATACACCTTTCTTACTCTTCTGGTAGCATTGGGAATCAGGATCCACCACTCAGAATTTCCAAAGCCCAAAGGATGAATGGATAAGAAGAATGACAAATGTTTTGATAATCACTGGTAGGGGGTGCTAAAGTTAGCAGAACTGAAATGGTAGGAAATGCACTCCCTTGGTGGAGGCTTGTGCTCTCCAGTTCATCTAATAGTATAAAGTCTGCAGTTTTTTTCTGTCAGCTGGAACCAAAGTCTTTCAGTGTGGTGCCACATTAGTTTGCTGGCCATGTGCCTGCCGGTCCTTTTTTAATCTATTTGAGAGCTGAACTCCTGCAATGAGATTGTCCAGCGAGCTTTAGGGAATTGTGAGGCGCTTTGTTTAATGCAGCTGAAGTTACTGGTGAGGATGTCTTTGAGTTGGGTTAAAACTGGGCCAACTGTTGGTCCCACTGTGTTTTAAAAGATAATGTAATCTGCTATGTGCAAATCTGATTTGGTTGTGCACATATCTGCATTGGTCTGATTAGGTCAACAAACAGAATACTGGCTCAGTCATGGTATACATTCTCAAATTAAGGTCAGTGGAAGTAATTGAGTTAGCCATTTAAATAAACAATCAAAATAAAAAATATATTTTTATTTAGGGTGTTCATAATGTCGTAATCTTCATTTCCGGTATTTGAAATTGCATGGTTGTAAAACTAAAAAATGTTCTGATTACATTAGTGACAAAATGTCAAAGAGTGTATGAATGGTATATTATTAAAAAAAGAAAGAAAATGTTAATTTAAAGATCCAATTCACTCAAACATAGTGTGCTTGTGGGTTTTAACCTTCTAAAATGCTTTCTAGTGTCATATGACTTCAGTAAAAATGTTGAAATCTCTCTCTCTTTTTTTAGCAGGATTATATTTTGGTAGGATAGGCAGAAGCCAGGTTTGCTCTTGCGGATCTTTTTTCCCTACGTCACTGACAAATGCTTCGGGCTTCAGTTACCTTATTTTGTTATATTTTTGCTGTGATGGTACATCAAAATGTTTCAGTGGTATAAGGACAATAATCTCTTCCTGAATGTGGGAAAACCAAGGAGACTGTGGTCGACTTCAGGAAGGGACACACACAGCATCCCCCTCTGATCATCGATGGTGCAACTGTGGAGAGGGTGAGCAGCTCCAAGTTCCTGGGGGTGTACATCTCTGAGGACCTCTCCTGGTCTAACAACACCACATCACTGGCCAAGAAGGCTCAAACTCACCTCCATTTCCTCCGCAAACTGAGGAGAGCACAAGTCCCAACCCCCATCATATGCTTATTCTACCGGGGCACCATTGAGAGCATGCATCATGGTGTGGTATGGAAGCTACACTGTCTCCTGCCGAAAGACACTACAACACACAGTGAAAGCAGCCAGCAAGATCATCGGTGCCCCTTTGACCCCCCCTTTTCTCAGACACCTACCTCACCCGCCTCACCCGCAGAGCCATCAACTTGCAGGCGACACCTCCCACCCCTCACACTCCTTCTTCAGCCCCCTGCCCTCGGGGAAAAGGTACTGAAGCCTCTGGGCCCACTCCACAAGACTGCTAAACAGTTTTGTTCATTAGGCCATCAGGACCCTGAACTCTGTCCACCCCCCCCCCCCCCCCCCGACCATAATGCACTCACTCGCACAACAACTACCTCAGCTGTTGGCACAGAAAGACTGGCACACCAACAGTAATACAGTGATACAGTACATCTGCTGCTATATGTCTCTGCACTTTACTGCAACCATTTGCACTAATGCCATATCTGCTGCTGTCTGTTATTGCAATATTGATCATGTGCAGTCCTATCTGTCACTGTCTGCACCTACACTACCGCATCAAAGTTGCAACTACGAGTGTTACTGCTCTACTTTTCTGTATATAGGATTGCTGGGTTTCATTGTTTATCTTTATTTGCACTATGGGATGTCAGGGTCGATCTTTTGTCGCCACTTGCACTATGGGTAGCATTACTGTACATAGACTGCTGTTGTTGTTTTTCCAGCCTTATTCCTTTTTCTTATTTTTATATTGTGCACACTGTTATGTTTGTAATCAGAGCCTGGAGTCGTCTTATGCCAAGCAATGAACTGAACTTTATTGAGAATCACACCAACTTATTTTTTTTTTTTTTTTTTTTTTTTTTTTTTTTTTTTTCTCTCGGCGCCACACGAGTCGGCTGCCTTTTGCAACAGCGGCTCGATTCCGAGTCTTTTTTCCCTTCCTCTCTCTTTTGATCCGTCTTTTTTTTTTTTCACCCCACTTATATCACGGACACACAGATCGTCCTAAATGTCTCCTGAGCCGGTGGACGGAGCCACTGTCTATAGCAGGATACGATACAGCAGAGAACAGCTGCTAGCATTCAACCGCCACCCGGTCCCATTGGAAAAACTCGACATACCGAGTGAACTGAGGCGAAAACGCCGCGGCTGCCGGGCTGGAGTAAGGCGGAGGACAAAAAATATAAGGTACAGACCCTCCCTTCCATCTGTTGTCATGGGAAATGTACGGTCGATACTGGGAAAGTTAGATGAGCTAGCGGCTATCTCCCGTTATGATAGCACATACCGGGAGTGCTCTCTCCTTTTGTTTACTGAGACGTGGCTAACTGAACTAGCAGCAGATGCTAACATTGAGCTGGAGGGTTTTCACATGATACGAGCTGACCGAACACCAGACAGTGGCAAGGCTAGGGGCGGTGGAGTGATCATGTATGTTAACAACAACTGGTGCAGACCGGGACATATCACTGTTAAACAACGACACTGCAGCAAAGACATTGAGTTGCTAGCTGTTAGCATGAGGCCTACATATCTCCCGAGAGAACACTCACACGTGATCTGCATTGTTGTTTATGCAAATCCGACGGCGAACGCTGGGACAGCACGTGACGTCATCCATTCAGTAACCAGCAGGCTGCAGACAGAACACCCAGATGCTCTTCTCCTCATCTCAGGCGATTTCAACCATGTTTCACTGTCTCCCATTCTACCCACGTTCACCCAGTATGTCACATGCCACACTAGAGACAATAAAACACTGGATTTATTCTACGCAAACACTAAGGAGGCGTACACCTCATCACAACTACCCCCACTCGGGAGATCGGATCACAACTTGGTTCATCTCCGGCCGGTGTACAAACCCCTAGTGCACAGACAACCTCCGGCCATGCACACTGTGGAGTTATGGTCTGAGGAGACAATGGACACCCTAAAGGGCTGTTTTGAAGCCACCGCCTGGAAGCAGCTCTGCGATCCACATGGTGAGGACATCGATGGCCTCATTCACACCTTCACGGGCTACCTCAGCTTCTGTGTGGACAAATCCGTTCCCACCAAGACCATACGGCGTCACTCAAACAACAAACCCTGGATCAACCCTGAGATAAAAACACTTCTGAGAGAGAAGAAGAGGATCTTCAGGTCGGGGAACAGGGAGATGCTGAAGTCCGTACAGAGGGAGCTGAGGAGAAAGATCAGAGAAGGCAAGGACAGCTTCAGGAAGAAGATGGAGGACAAGCTGCAACAGAGCGACATCAGCGGGGTCTGGAGAAACCTCAAAACCATCTCGGGGCTCCAGAATACCTCCCCCCAGGCCACAGGGGGCAGGGAGTGGGCGAACAACCTGAATCTGTTTTTCAATAGATTTGACCAACCGCCCTCCCCCCTGACTGCACAACAACCACTGCTGCCTCTAAAGAAATCAAGTCCTGCTGCCCACTCCCCACTCTACCAACACCCCCCCCACTCCCAACACACAGCCCCCCATCCTGACCCTGACCAGGACCCAGGTGAGGACGGAGCTGAGGAAGATCAAGGCGAGGAAGGCGCCGGGACCGGACGGCATCAGCGCAAAGCTCCTCAAGTCCTGTGCAGACCAGCTGTGTGGGATTGTGACGTATATCTTCAACATGAGCCTGAAACTGGGGAGGGTACCACAGCTGTGGAAAACATCTTGTGTGGTACCTGTACCAAAAACTTCCCACCCCAAAGACCTGAACAGCTACAGACCGGTGGCCTTGACGTCCCACTTGATGAAGACCCTGGAGAGACTGCTCCTTGCTCACCTCCGCCCCCTGGTGGAACCAGCGATGGATCCACTCCAGTTCGCCTACCAGCATGGCATTGGGGTGGAGGATGCGGTGATCTTCCTCCTTCACCGTTCTCTGTCCCACCTGGAGAAGCCCGGGAATATGGTGAGGATCATGTTCTTTGACTTCTCCAGTGCTTTCAACACCATCCAACCGATGATCCTGAAGGACAAGCTGCTGCGCGCAGGGGTGGACCAGCACCTGTCATCATGGATCCTGGACTACCTCACGAACCGGCCTCAGTTTGTGAGAACCCGGGACTGTGTGTCCGACACGATCATCAGTAGCACGGGGGCCCCCCAGGGAACGGTGCTGGCTCCCTTCCTGTTCACTCTTTATACTGCGGACTTCTCACACAACACAACGCACTGCCATCTACAGAAGTTCTCTGATGACTCTGCGATCGTTGGCCTCATCTCCAATGGAGATGAAGCTGAGTACAGAGGGCTTATCCAGGACTTCGTGGACTGGTGCCATCGGAACTGCCTCCAGATCAACGCGAGGAAAACTAAGGAGCTGGTGGTGGACTGCCGCAGGCATGGGCAGCCCCTCACAGTACCAGTAAATATACAGGGAACAGACATCGAGATGGTGACATCCTATAAGTACCTGGGTATTCATCTGAACAATAAACTAGACTGGTCACACAATACTGATGCACTCTACAAGAAGGGACAGCGCAGGCTGTTCCTGCTGAGGAGACTCAGGTCTTTTGGTGTACAAGGGGCGCTGCTGAAGTCATTCTATGACACGGTGGTGGCATCAGCCATCACTTTTGGAGTGGTCTGCTGGGGCAGTGGCATTACTGCAGCCGATAGGAAGAGACTGAACAAACTGATTAAGAAAGCTAGCTCTGTCCTGGGGCAGCGCCTTGATCCGATGGAGGAGATAGGAGAGAGAAGGACGGTGGCTAAACTGTCATCTCTGCTGGAGTCCGAGTTCCACCCTATGCAGGACATACTGAATGCACTGAGGAGCTCATTTAGCAGCAGACTACATCATCCCAGGTGCACAACTGAGAGGTTTCGTAGGTCCTTCCTACCAACGGCTGTCAGACTGTACAACCTAAGCAGGGCTGCTCGCAGAGATAGCAAAAAGACGTAACAAACTAATAGTTTTTTGAATGCAAAAGATGCAATAGACTTACACAATGGTCCTCTCCGGCATACAACTAGGAACATACCGGTCGCTATGGAGGGTGAGAATATGTATGGGCACATAATCATACCATGTAGGATAACTAAGTAGACGGTTATGCTGTTTCATTCCATCTAGCAACAATGCTCTGCACTGTGTGTGTTTATATATTTGCATATTTATTCCATCTAGCTACAATGCTCCGTACTGTGGGTGTTTATATATTTATATATCTACATATTATTCCATCTAGCTACATTGCTCCGCACTGTGTGTGTTTATATACTTGCATATTTATTCCACCTAGCTGCAATGCTCCGTACTGTGGGTGTTTATATATTTACATATTTATTCCATCTAGCTACAATGCTCTGCACTGTGTGTTCATATATTCATATATTTATTCCATCCAGCTACAATGCTCTGCACTGTGTGTCTGTGTGTGTGTGTATATATATATATTTTATAGTAATACGTACATATGTTTATTAGCTGCTCTTGCTTGCTTGTTTTTTTTCTTGCCTTCTGATTGTTGCTCTGAGTGTTGCTATCCCTGTGCTGTTGCAATCCTGGAATTTCCCCGTTGTGGGACTAATAAAGGCTTATCTTATCTTATCTTATCTTATCTTATCTTATATACAGTAGCCACAGCCAGCCTGATGTAATTCCCCCAGACGGCTACGGCAAGCCCCTAGGGCCAAACTCACACACAACAGTCTCACCCCCCCCCCTTTAGAAAACACACAATTGAAAACCTCCCCAAATTTGGGACCCGAATCATGCACTAAGAAAATTAAACTGAAATCACTAAAGGGGCCTACCACATTCACACAACACACTAAAACTAGGGAGGACGGGTGGGCTGCCATCCTACCCCCATACAGCCAGGCGGATTATTCTGCCACCAATACTAAATAAAATAAAGTCCATTTATAAACTAAAATTACTGACGTGTTTCCTAACTAAATAAAACACATAAAACAATCCCATATCATCACATAAACATATGAACAATAGAACTATTTTCACGTTATACCATTGTCCTTGGGCAGCAAAGGGTAGAACTGGCTTGGAGGCCCAGGGGAGCCCCTCGGTAGGCGCGCACCTGGAACCAGCCTGCCCCCGGGGTTGAAGCTGACTTCACAGGCGAGAGTGTCTCTTCTCCTCATCATCGACCGCTTCTCACCTCCAGACCCGCCATCCGACACCTCCTCCTGGGGACACCACAGCCCGCTGGCATGCCTCCTTGAGCTGTCCGACAGCTGGAAACAAGCTGCACCTCGCCTCACCTGCATTCGCTATGGGCACCCTTCCCTATGAACCCGAACCCGGTCCGTAACTCTCAGGGGGGTCTTGCTCAACTTGCAATGTTGCTGCTTGGCACGTGGTTTCACTGTGCCTGTCGGTCTGTCCGCTTTCAAACCCGCTGTAGCTGTCGCCATTGCAGCCCCATATTCTCCGGCCCCCTGTGGCCGAGCTCCAGGGAAAACTGAAGCTCGCTCGTTGGGCTCACTCATTGGCCCAGACACCCTGCCGTTCCTCCCAGCACCCTTGTCCATGGCTTCTTGAGCTCCTCCCACGCCGACCCTGAGCGAGGTTGGTCCTGCTTGACCTCTGTGGTGCCTGGCAAATCTTCGGTCTGCTCGCTCTCTGTGCCCGTCTTCGACTGCATCTCATCTCGGGCACAAGGACAGTCCGGCTCCTCCTTTCCATCGTCCGAGGTGTTCCGCTGAGCTGCCTCTGCGCCCCGCTGTCGCTGCTGTTTCCCGGGGCTCTTAGCATGCTTGTGCCTCTCCTCCCGCTGCTCCGACTCTAGCTGTGGGGAAAACTGAGCCGAGTCTGGTCGCTGCTCTCCCCTGTGCCGTCTTCACTCACCATGCTGTCCTCACCACCAGCGCTATGGTCACTCACCGTGCTGAGCTTTTCGGCTGGCTTGCTGTCCTCAGTGGCTGCGGGCTCCCTCACTTGTGGCTCTGGTCCCACTGCAATATCCAGCTGGTAGCTTGTAGCTTGTGTTTGGCACCCACCTAGCACCATGGCTAACTTCGCCATTGCCACTAACTGGCCTGTTAGCTTCCCCGAGTTAGCTTGTCTAGCTTCTTTTGGCGCCAACAGCTTTTCCACCCACAGCTTCATCCTCCTTGTATGTTTGGCAAAATATTTAGCGAGCCGCCCGACAGCATCTGCATAAGACTCCATCTCCCCCAACGTGTGGAAAACTCTCTGACCTTCTACGCTGAGATGGTGGGCCAGAAGTGCTCGTCTTCGCATTCCGTCGAGTCTACTCAGGCCCAACGTCACGATGTACCCTTCAAACATGGCCAACCAGTTAGGCCACAGCATCACTGGCTCTCCTGGATGCTGTAGAAATGGTGGTAGAGGTGGCCCATACGCCTCCATACTTTATTCTCGTCGCCAAAATGTTATGTCTGTAATCAGAGATTGGAGTCGTCTTATGCCAAACAGTGAACTGAACTTTATTGAGAATCACACCAACTATATATACAGTGGCCGCAGCCCGCCTGACGTCATTCCCCCATACAGCTACGGCAAGCCCCTAGGGCCAAACTCACACACAACACACACCACTAAAGAGAGAGAGAACTGCTATTTCAATTCTCCTGTATGTCCTGTACCTATAGAAGTATTGACAAATAAAATCTTTGAATTTTTGAATCTTTGCATAATCATGTGACACTGCAGACCATCTCTAAAATATGCCTGGGGCTGGTTTTTCACTGGTTTTCACACATAAATTTAATGCCTAAAACTCTCAGAAGTGAAAACAAATTGCACATTTTGTATCAATAACACCATGCCAATAGCCACCCCACAGTCACCTCAGTCTCGATGGAAAACCCATCCCCTGGATTTCCGTCTGGCGGATCCCTCCCAGAGCGCCTTCGCCTCTTCATCTATGGGGATGAGCCACGCCAGTGTTTCTTCTCATCAACGTGCCGTAGCTCGTTGTGGTGTCTCCATGAGTCATCGGACAGTCTCAGATAGCCATCCTCCCAGGCAGCCACCACCCGCAGCCGCCCCTGGTTATCTCATCACTTTCTCTTTTCGTGGACCTCCCTCAGCCAAGTCCCCCCACTGGGCCAAACCTCATCATCGACCCATAGAGGAGCTCGACTCGGCTTCAAATGACCACTGTGTCGTAACCGGGCTTCCTTCCTGGGTCGAACCGTTCCACCGACCCAATCCGAAGCCCTCCTCGGCCACCAGTGTTGCTGGTTGGCATGTTGTGATACTGCGCCAGTCAGTCCTGCCCCGCTCTCTTTCATTTTAAACTCAGGCAAAGCCACTGTAGCTCCTTGCTTCTTGGTATCACCAGGCCAAACTCCGGAAGCAGAGGGGGCTAGCGTTTTGGCTCCAACAGCTGTTCCAGGTGTTCCGCTGTGCTGTCCAGTTCCCACATTCAGGGCAACTTGGACACTGGCATCGGAACCCTCCCTCAATGGCCCTTTACAGCACTGGTCCTGCTCATCTCCCAGAATACTAGGCCAGTCACTGGTCCAAACCGCATCATCCTCCACGTACGGAGCAGGTCGGTCCCACAGACCACAGCCCGACCACTCTTCTCCGACGCCGCTGGTGATCGTGAATCCCAGGCCGTAGAACATATCACATCTCAGTATGTTCAACCCACTGACGGTCACCATGAACTGGACTTTGGATATCATTGCCGACTTATATCTCGCCGTCAACTCACACTAACCCACGATAGCTAACTTGTTTCCTCTATAGTCAAAGCATGACGTCAACAGTCCTTTCACACAGTAATGTGGGAACAGACTCCTCACAGTGGGCTGGTTCAATACAGAAATTGCTGATCCCGTGTCCACCAACAATGGCACTTCTACGCCATCCAGCAAAACGTTGCAATAAATCTGTCCATCTGTGCTCGGGGAGACAGTAAGAACAACTGTAGGAGTCACTGTGGGGGAATCCGCCCTACGTCTTCGGTCCCCTTGCTCAAAATTTTTGCAGGCCCTGGTGAAATGATGCAGAAGACCACACTTGCCACAGCGTTTACCTTTCGCCGGACACTCTCTTGCCTTATACCGGTGCCTGGTGGACCAACAGCCATAACATCTTAGCATACCCGGGGTGGACCTAATTTTTATAGCTGCAGCATATTCCTCTTCATCCACGCTGTCTTCACTATCCAGGTCCACAGCCAGCGCCTTCAAATGTGGTTCGGTGTGCCACAACGTGCTTCTCTCACCAAGGTCTTTTGATAGTTTCTCCGCTGCTTCAAACTGCTGCACTATCTCAACTGCTGTGGCTAACATCAGTTCACCCGAAAACGTCAAGAGCCTCTACCGTGCCGCAGAACAAAGTGTGTGCTCCGCCAACTGATCACGGATCATTTTTTCTAGGGCTCCTAATTGGCATTCCCCTGCCAGCTGACGCAGGTCTGCAATGTAATGCTGCACCAACTCTCCTGTCCGCTGGTGGTGCTGCCGAAACTGAATTCTTCAGACTATGACGTTTTCCGGAGCGCGAAAGTAGTGCGCCATTAGCCCAACCACGTCGTCAAAACTATCAGCCCCTCCTAAAGTGGCGAGAATTCATTGTCCCTCCATGCCAAGATTATGGACCAAAATAGCTCTCGCATGCAGTTTCTCTAGCTCACTGAGGTTTAGGGCCACCAGATAATTCTGGAAAGCCCCGTACCACCTCACCCAGGGGACAGGCGGCTCGCCCGGAACCTCCAAAAACGGCCGAAAAGCGGAAACAACTCTCTCCATACTTTTATCCTCATCACCAAGTGTTATGTCCATAACTCACTCTCATAAGAATCAGACTGGAGGTGCAGTGAATGTAACTTTATTATAATGAACCACAATAACACAGATGCTCCGTACAGGCCAAGGGGTCAACGGCGAAAGAGGAAGATCTCTTCTGCCTCAGCCCTTTATACCCCAGAGTGACGGCGGAACTGGAAAGGTGGGACCGTCACCCCCACTACACCCAGGCAACATATACAGTGGGGTAAAAAAGTATTTAGTCAGCCACCAATTGTGCAAATTCTCCCACTTAAAAGATGAGACAGGTCTCCAATTTTCATCATAGGTATACCTCAACTATGAGAGACAAAATGAGAAAAAAAAAAAAACAGAAAATCACATTGTCTGATTTTTAAAGAATCTATTTGCAAATTATGGTGGAAAATAAGTATTTGGTGAATAACAAAAGTTCATCTCAATACTTTGTTACATACCCTTTGTTGGCAATGACAGAGGTCAAACGTTTTCTGTAAGTCTTCATAAAGTTTTCACACACTGTTGCTGGTATTTTGGCCCATTCCTCCATGCAGATCTCCTTTAGAGCAGTGATGTTTTGGGGCTGTCACTGGGCGACACGGACTTTCAACTCCCTCCAAAGATTTTCTATGGGGTTGAGATCTGGAGACTGGCTAGGCCACTCCAGGACCTTGAAATGCTTCTTACAAAGCCACTCCTTTGTTGCCCGGGCGGTGTGTTTGGGATCATTGTCATGCTGAAAGATCCAGCCACGTTTCATCTTCAATGCCCTTGCTGATGGAAGGAGGTTTTCATTCAAAATCTCACGATACATGGCCCCATTCATTCTTTCCTTTACATGGATCAGTCATCCTGGTCCCTTTGCAGAAAAACAGCCCCAAAGCATGATGTTTCCACCCCCATGCTTCACAGTAGGTATGGTGCTCTTTCTCCTCCAAACACGACAAGTTGAGTTTTTACCAAAAAGTTCTATTTTGGTTTCATCTGACCATATGACATTCTCCCAATCCTCTTCTGGATCATCCAAATGCTCTCTAGCAAACTTCAGACGGGCCTGGACATGTACTGGCTTAAGTAGGGGGACACGTCTGGCACTGCAGGATTTGAGTCCCTAACGACATAGTGTGTTACTGATGGTAGCCTTTGTTACTTTGGTCCCAGCTCTCTGCAGGTCATTCACTCGGTCCCCCCCCCCCCCCCCCCCGTGTGGTTCTGGGATTTTTGCTCACCATTCTCGTGATCATTTTGACCCCACGGGGTGAGATCTTGCGTGGAGCCCCAGATCAAGGGAGATTATCAGTGGTCTTGTATGTCTTCCATTTTCTAATAATTGCTCCCACAGTTGATTTCTTCACACCAAGCTGCTTACCTATTGCAGATTCAGTCTTCCCAGCCTGGTGAAGGTCTACACTTTTGTTTCTGGTGTCCTTTGACAGCTCTTTGGTCTTGGCCATAGTGGAGTTTGGAGTCTGACTGTTTGAGGTTGTGGACAGGTGTCTTTTATACTGATAACCAGTTCAAACAGGAGCCATTAATACAGGTAACGAGTGGAGGACAGAGGAGCCTCTTAAAGAAGAAGTTACAGGTCTGTGAGAGCCAGAAATCTTGCTTGTTTGTAGGTGACTGTGATATCCTACCGTATAGCAATGATCACACTTGAGTTATTTCTTTGGCTAACTCTGCCGTTTATTCTGCAACACACATAATATGACTGAACATGGATTCTGCGCGGGGTTTTCACACTCTTATTCTGATGTGTCCCCTTCATAGTAGTGCTGAACAATACAGGTAGTTCCCCCTAGAGGCATGTGCCAGTAATGTTCTATTTTAGACTTGCAGTCTACCACATCCCTCCCCTCTAGATTAAACTACTCTTACTTACACTAGCCAATTACTAGACATCCTGGAACTCCCATTTAACCCTGAACTATCACAGTTACTTTTTAATTTCTTAAACACATGTGTCATACACATAATTTCTTTCTTTCTTTTTTTTTTTTTTTTTTTTTTTTTTTTTTTTTTCACATGTATAACACACATAACAGTCTAACTGGGGAATTGGTTTGACTACCGCATCCCAGTGAGGTTCCAGGACGCATTCTTGTCCTGTGGCTGGGGAACTCACTACTGACTAAGTATAGTCCTTCAAGTAGTCTGGAGCTCTCCTAGCTCGCTGAGATCTTCTCACGGCGGGTGAGCCAACTGCAGGTGAAGACTCAGACTGCTCCACTGTTTCGGCTGCTGCAGTGCTGCCCGTAGAATCTGCAGAGACGGTTACCTCAGGTTTCACCTGAAGTGGTGGTTCGTTGATGCTCTCCTCAGGATGGGTGTCAGACAACACCTCTGGTGCCATCGGCAGGGGAATGGAGCTCCTACCATGAACTTGGTCGATGTGTCGCCTCACCACTTGTCCATGACCTAATGTCACCTTGAATGACACAGGGCCTGTTTTTTCTGTTATTTCTCCTGGTACCCAGGCTGGTCCTGAGCCAAAGTTGCGGGTGTAGACCACGTCTCCTTCTCTCAGTATTCTCTCTCTAGCATGCATGTCATGATAACCTTTTTGTTTCTCTTGTTTATCATGCACTTTGTTTCTGAAGTCTGGATGTATTAAGTCAAATGTTGACCTCAACTTTCTTCCCATCCATGGACCTGCGTAGTCAATGTGAATTCTTCTCCATGGTTTATCTGGAACTTCCCAGGGATGTAGTGGGGCTGCTGGAGGACTGTTCCTGTTCTCCTGGCATGCCGCACATGACTTCACAAGCGCCTCCACCTCTGCATCCATGTTGGGCCACCACATGTAGCTCCTCGCCAACGCTTTCATGCGAGTGATGCCAGGGTGTGCTTGGTGTAGTTGTTGCAGTAAGGCATTCCTACCAGGTGGTGGAACAACCACGCGTCCTCCCCACAGGATACAACCTTCCTGGTTGCTGAGCTCATCCTGTCGTCGGGCATAGGGAATGAACTCAGGACTGTTCATCTTCGGCCATCCTCGCAAGATGTATTCTCGCACTCTTGCTAGAACAGGGTCTTTGTCTGTCCACTTCTTTATTTGTTGTGCGTTCACCAGGGGCACGCCGATATCTTCAAACAATAGCACTCTCTCCTCCTCCTCAGGCGTGCTGTCTCTTCCTCCATCCAAGGGTAGCCTACTCATCGCGTCAGCATTCGTATGGTCCCGTCCGGCTTTGTAAACGATGGTGTACTCATACGCTGCTAATGTAACGGCCCATCTCTGAATTCTCTGAGATGTCATCTGGGGTATGGCTCTCATTTCACTGAACAGTGAAATTAGTGGCTTGTGGTCAGTCACTATAACGAACTGTCTCCCGTACAGGTATTTGTGGAATTTTTTTACACCAAATACTACTGCAAGGCCCTCCTTGTCTAGCTGGGAGTAGTTTTTCTCAGCTGCACTAAGAGTTCTTGAGACGAACCCTATGGGTCTCTCTGAGCCATCCTCCATACGATGAGAGAGTACAGCACCCACACCGTAGGGTGATGCGTCACACGCCAGGATGAGTGGTTTGTTTGAATCATAGTGCACTAACACACTACAGGACTGAAGTAGCGCTTTGGACTCTTCAAACGCCTTCTGCTGCTTGACCCCCCATGACCATTTTTCTTCCTTCTTAAGTAAGGTATGTAGTGGTGCCAGCAGCGTGGAGAGCTTTGGGCGGAACCTATGGTAATAGTTCAACAAGCCCAGGTAGGCTTTTAACTCAGTAACATTTTGTGGCTCAGGCGCCTCCGCAATGGCTTCCACTTTGTCTGTTAGAGGGTGTAGACCACTGGCGTTGATCTTGTGGCCTAGGAACACCACCTCTTTTCCCATGAACTCACACTTGCTTCTTTTCAACCTCAGACCGCTTTTCTCCAACCGTTGAAGCACTTCCTCCAGCGTTTTCAGATGTTCTTGTTCATTTGGTCCTGTACAAAGGATGTCATCCAAATAAATGGCAACATTCGGAATTCCACCTAGGATGCCCTCCATAGTTCTCTGGAATATAGCAGGACTGGAAGCTACTCCAAATGGTAAGCGTGTGTAGGTATATAAGCCTTTGTGTGTATTGATGGTTACATACTTTCTTGATTCTTCTTCCAGGACTACTTGTTGGTAGGCGTGACTCATGTCTAATTTCGTGAAGTGTCGGCCGCCGTTCAGCTGTGCGAAGAGGTCCTCCACTTTAGGAATTGGATACTGATCCACCCGTGATGCTCGATTGACAGTGAGTTTGTAATCTCCACATATTCTAATGGAGCCATCCGGCTTTCTCACTGGGACTATGGGCGCCGCCCATTCTGCAACCTGCACTGGCTCAATGATCTTGTCATCCAGCAGCCTCTGTAGCTCGCTTTCGACCAGTGGCTTGACTGCATAGGGTACCGGTCGGGGTTTGCAGAATCGTGGTTGGGCCTCCTTGTCCACATTAATCTTTGCAGTGACACCTTTTAGCTGTCCTAAGCCTTCTTTGAACACCTCAGCGTGTCTTTCGAGGATCTCCTCCAGCTGCAATTTGGGCTGAGATTCCACTTTATTCACCAACTGATCAATCATGGCCAGTTCTTGTAGCCAACTTCGCCCTAGTAGATTTGGTCCTTCGCTCCCAACTACTACTACAGGTAAGTCCTTTTCTTTGTTTTCGTGCTGCACCTTCACTTGTGCCATGCCTAGCACGTCTAGCTTCTCTCCTGTGTATGTTTTTAATTTTAATGAACAGGGATTTAATTCTGCTGTGTCTGTTTTCTTCCACAGTTGTATATATTGCTGTTTACTTAATATGGTTACTCCACAGCCTGTATCAACTTCAAATGTTACTTTCATTCCATTAACATTCATGGTACGCGTGATGGGCGCTACCTTGGTCAGCTCCTCTGACGTGTTGTAAATTGTGTGAAAATCCATGTCTTCTGTATCACTTTCTCCCTCCCCTCTCAGTTGATTCGCTTGCTGTTCCTTTCCTGGGCCCTTGTTTTCATACTTTTGCCCATTAACTGTCGCTTTCAGCACCTGTGCGCTGTCCACCTTTATTCTACATGCTTTCTTAATGTGCCCTCGCTTGCCACAATTATGACACAGCTCAGTGGCAAATTTGCACTCGGCGGCATTGTGCTGGCCTTTGCAGCGATAACAACTGGGGAATTTGTGCTGAGTTTTGTCAGTCGACACTTTGTGGACACCTACTTGGGTCTTAGGCACACGAACATGCGTTGCTGTGTCCTCTGTTAGCTTCCCTTGCATCTCTCTCACATCTTTAGATGCTGTTTCCATCGCTTGGCATAATTCCAAAGCCTTTGCAAAAGTGAGTTTTGTTTCAGATAAAAGTCGCCGTTGCATTCGGTCATCATTCACTCCACACACAAGTCTGTCTCTTAACATTTCTTCCAATGAGTCTTTGTAATCACAGTGCAGTGTTAATTTCCTCAATTCTGCCACATACTCTGCTATGGACTCAGTGTTCCTCCTTATGCGTGAATTAAATTTGAATCGTTGCACGATTTCACTCGGTTTGGGGCTGAAGTGCTTCTGAAGCTCAGCAGTAAGCTGGTCGTACGTTTTATCTTTCGGTAATGCAGGGCTTATTAAATTTCTCAACAAGCTGTAAGTAGTTGCACCAACTCCACTCAACAGTACAGCCTTCCTTTTGTCTGGCTCCTCAATCTCATTAGCTTGGAAGAAAAAGTCCAACATTTCACTATATTCTTCCCATGACTGAGTCGAGTTATCAAAAGGGGTTACCGTTCCGATTACAGCCGCCATTGCTCGTCGTGGTGGGGAAACCTCGTTTTTCCTCCTCTGAACTTGCACTCGAACTACTGGAGTCACTTGAGTTCGCCACACTTGCAATGTTCTCTGTTTCTCGCCGCTAATTTTTTTTTTTAATCCTCGTCGCCAATTGTGTGATATCCTACCGTATAGCAATGATCACACTTGAGTTATTTCTTTGGCTAACTCTGCCGTTTATTCTGCAACACACATAATATGACTGAACATGGATTCTGCGCGGGGTTTTCACACTCTTATTCTGATGTGTCCCCTTCATAGTAGTGCTGAACAATACAGGTAGTTCCCCCTAGAGGCATGTGCCAGTAATGTTCTATTTTAGACTTGCAGTCTACCACAGTGACCAAATACTTATTTTCCACCATAATTTGCAAATAAATTCTTTAAAAATCCTTCAGTGTGATTTTCTGGATTTTTTTTCTCATTTTGTCTCTCATAGTTGAGGTATACCTATGATGAAAATTGAAGACCTCTCTCATCTTTTAAGTGGGACAACTTGCACAATTGATGGCTGACAATACTTTTTTGCCCCACTGTATATCATATTCTATACACTACATATTGTCTGTCAAAACAACTTTATTTCTCCTGATTAGGTTTAACTATTCATTGTGTAGTTTTCTTGTTTTGCTTTAATTTAGAGACAACGATCAGTATCAGGCCAAAGACCTCAGACAGTAATAAACTAGGTCACCCAAGGACATATGGCTCCATGATCTAATCCAAAATTTATATTTCATACTATGGCAAACACTCACTCTCTAACATTCATCCCTTTTTAGCCACTATATAAACTGACAGTAAGCTAACATTTTATTGGTCTTGGAGATATTTGCAAAGTGTAAAAATGAAATAAAAACATAAAGTTTCAATGGCTATTACACAATTTTCTTTTCCCAGTCTGTTAATTCTGAAACATACATCCAAATCCAAACAGATCCACAACATATGGACAATAAGCTTTATGTGTGTGTGTGTGTGCGCGCGGGGGGGGGGGGGTTATCCAGGGAAAAGTGTCTCTAGTGTGTTTAATGGTTCAGTCTGTAGCCTACATGCTTGTTGGCAGGCAACAGGATCCTTGCCTTCAGCCTATAAGCCAGCTATAATGTGAGCTAGTAAAAAAACCACTAAGAGGAGGAGGGGAAAAAAAATCCCTTTATCGATTCTGCCTCCAACATAGCAACTGCTCAGTGATTGGCTGATGCGCTGTTCCTTCTCGGGTTCTGATTGGTTGCTGGCGTAGCGTAGAGCAGCGTAGAGCCGTGGAACCGGACGGAGACAGAGGGGAGGAGAGACGTGATTGGCTGCCGCAAACTGAAAGCGAAAACCCCTTTTTTTGAAAGCCTGTAAGACAAGTTGTGTGTGTGTGTGTGTGTGTGTGTGTGTGTGTGTGTGTGTGTGTGTGTGTGTGCGCGCGCGCGTGTGTTTGGACGGGGGTGGGGGGTGGGGGTAGCAGAACGAATTACCTTTGGAGTCACGCCTAAAACACACACACACACCCACACACACGGGCAAACTCCAGTCAGGACTTATTTAAATAGAGACCTGAGGCAAAATGAGATGGATTTTTAGAGTTATATGACTGAAAGAAGTGCCTGGAAGAAAGGAGTAAGGGTCATAAAGTAAAGGGGATATCATGGGTTGCAGTAACAAAACTTGGGGCCATGCTTAAATCAGTGTTAGTGGGGCCTACACCATAATTTTCAGTGTGGGTCTTTAAAAAAAAAAAAATCTTGCTTTTTTTTAAACAAAGCAAATTTCTTGAATCCAGTGCCATCTCTTGCTTTTTTGTGGGCCCTATGCAAGATTGTTTTTGTTTTTTTGTTTTTTTTGTGGGGGGGTATATTTTTGTAGTAGTAGAAGAAAGTTACAAATTCACAAGAAAAAGTTGCAAATTTATGACAGAAAAGTTGCAAGTTTATGAGAAAAAGGCACAATTTTATGAGATAACTTGTGAATTTACAATTAAAAAAGTGTAAAATTTATGAGAAAAAAGTTCAGTTTTGAAGTACCACTTTTTATAAAACTTGGAGAAAGTATCTAAGCACCGATTAACATGGCAAACAGCTGGTTAGTAAAGGTCAAAAATTGGCTCTACAATTCACGAAAATGTACTATCACTTCTGGTTCATTTCCTTAATAGATCTGTTCGAAAGATGTGGACACTGAATTACACAGTTTTGAAAGTTGGCTGAACGGAGTGGGTGGGGTTCGTTCGCTGCCTATGCGGGTAATTCAGCTGGTGATCGCTGGCTTCCAGTACAGTTGCAGTAAGTAATTTAGTACAGTATACGTTCACCCATAAAAACTAGTACATTAGAATAAATTGTTGGTGAACGTTAGAGCACTACAATGCATAGTTGTCCCACCACAGGAATGTTCTGGGAACCAAGGACTATCCAACAGTGGCTCCTACTTTTTGCTCTTTTCCACTGAGAGACCTTGAGTTTTTGTCCCTGAAAATTCTTTCTCAGGAATTGTTTTAGCTTCCACTCAAGAACAGGGACTCTCAGAAACTACATGTACATAAATGTCTGATGACGTGTATTACATATGTGTCAGATTTCTCTCTACCACATCAAGTGCTGCTCAAGGTTGCTTGTTGAAAGTCAAGAGGAATATGGAAGAAAACAGAGATAAGTGTACTGCAAGTCCACACTAACCAATAACCTGATATAACATACTGTATATTGTCCTTCATCTTCCAAAGGGTAGCCAATCGTATTACTTCAGAGAGCTGGCATTTTTACTCGATGGGCGTGTGACACGAAATAAGGTCACCAAAACAGACAGTACTTGAAAGAATATATCAGCCAATAGTTCTATGAAAAAGATTCCAGTACTTTGCAATGGAAAAGTGTGTAGTATCAAGGTCAAAAGCCACTGATGGATTTTCTTGTCAAAATCATTTCTGACATCTTTAAAAATTAACTTTTTTACAAGCTGTTATCCAATTGAGAGGACTTCCTGAGATTTGTAAGCTGATTTCCCATTCACTCACCGGAAGTTATGACCAAACACCTTAAATTGGATTTCTGATGAAACAGGTTCCAGCACAACCTTTTTTTTTATCAAGGAGATTGATGCCTCGAAGAAAGCTGCTACTGTGCTCTCTCTGTCAGAAGTCCAAATAAATCGGACATTTTACAGCTTCCACTTACTGTCAGTTGTTGGGTGTAGTTATTTTGGTTCCTTAACTTGGGTTTTGTGCCAAGTGCCTGACAGTCAGAAATCTGACTTCCTACCTGGGAAAGTTCCTCGAAAGGGCTATCAGTTTGCTGCAAGCACTTCATCTCTGCACTGAAGAATTTGTTAACCAAATTTAAATTTACATTCCAAGCTTCAGATGGGCCCCCTCTTTATCAAGGGCCCTGGGTTTCACCATTGTCTCTATAGTGTGACTACTCCTCTATATCAACCTGGTAGTGTAAGCTGAAGTGCTGTAAAACAAGAGTGTACCCCAAGATACACGCAATCTGAGTCATAGACCTTTTTCTGCTCTGTGAAACATTTGGGATTAACGACCCACTATTTAAAGTCAGACAGGCTCTTTACAATTCTAAATAAAATAGTTGTTCAAATTGTTGCATTTGCTTGGGTTAGACTGTAGCAGTGGGGAGCATACAGAATATGAACATTCTGAAAGGGTTAACAATAAAAGAATTTTCTAAGCTCTCCTTTCTCTCCCTCCTCTTTTCCGGTCTGCCTGCCCCACATTTTTCCTCTTCCCACTCACTCTCTGTCTTTGGGACACTCACTGAATGACTCACTGACTCAGCGTCAGCACACTCTGTCCTATCCTTCTAGTTGCTCTGCATCTGGTCAGTCCCAGCTGGGCCTGCGTGCCGTGCTGACACAGGTAAGAGGTAGTAATCCGTGACCTGCTGGAACTGTGGTTCTGCCCCCCCACCCCCAGTACATCCTTGCCCTCTGCACCTCATTAATCCTCACCTAACACAGACCTTCTGTGATGGTTGGAGGAGGCCACCTGTTGCTGTGGGTCACACAGACCCAGCAGTGGGGTCCTCCTTGGTCTTTGTCGTTCTGTGCAGGCTTACAAAAAGAGAAATAAAAATAAAAACAAAAATGAAAGCCTATTTTAAAGGGAATAGATGAAAGAAAAACTTTACTTTACAAGAAAAAAAGCATGAAAATGATCTCAACTTTTTGAGAAAAGGCCGGAAAAATAAAAGTGTAAAAGTCAGGAATGTATTTTTCTTTTAGATTTTGACACAGTTATGGAACACTATACTTATTTTAGATCACTTTTTCTTTTTTTTTTCCAAACAGCCTTGGTAGAGGTATACACTTTCTGACTACTTTCCAGTTTTGTTTTAAAATGTGAAAATATTCTCAAAAAGATGTTATATAAGTATTATTAAAACGATGTGATAGTGATAATGGTGCTTAATGTAATGCAATAAACCTGACTACCAAAATGTTTTAATTTTCATTTTTAATTTGAAATAAATACATTTTAAGAGCCTCAGTTATGTTTTTTTTTCCACAATATTTTTTATTGAACCTTTTTTTACAAACATGGCACAAACAATCAAACACGAACACTAAAGTAATTTAACCTGTTGCACTTCTGTGTACTGCGGGCGGGCACGTCTCTGCGTCCTAGAGCGCACGAGGGCGCACGAGAGCGCTGCGTCCTAGAGCGCACTGAAAAAAAAGCTGCATTTCCGTTCTTCCACTACAGACACAGCCGCGAACAGATTAGATATGATTGACCTCTCATTCGACTAATAAGAGCCTTGAATTGGGTTTCTGAAACCTTGAAGAACCAATAACTGAAAACCTAGCAAGAAGGACCTGCCTACCAACGCTGCGAATGCAGCCAGCCAATTGAAGCACAGAAGTTCGAAAGCTGTTTTGTGTAAGGCTGGGTGAAGAGAGACTGACTGCTGCAGCAGATGAAAAAAGGACCCGCAGGAAGAACCGCCACAGACCCAGCAGCACGGAGACCACCCACAAGTGCGACCTGTGTGACAGGGACTGCCATTCGCGCATCGGCCTGTTCAGCCACAGGCGGTGCTTTTTTTTTTTTTATTCCAGTAGAATAGACGTTTAGGATTCTCTTCCATGGTCATCATAGACCGACGGAGGCCGACGACGATGGCTGGGTGACACACACGCGTTCGCCAGTCTTTTTTAATTACTACTGTTATTTGTTTTGAAAAATCGTTTGCCAAAACCGCAATCATGGAAGCGCAAAACCACAATAATGGAATTATGTTTTGACCGGGTCGCAAGACCAGAACCACAAGTCCGTAACAAGAGGACCAGGGTCGCATTCGTCTGACAATGAGGAAGAGAAGTTGGCCAGCTACGCTGCTGTTGTGAACAGGTAAGTGTTATAAGCTAAATTATTCTTTATCCCTGAAAATTGTAATCAAAAATGACTTTTGACCGATCGGTAAATTACAGCTGTGCGTTGTAGACCGTGGCGCAACGGGCGATGTCCGTCCTCTGTAACGGGGGGGGGGGGACAACCCCCCCCCCACACACACACACACAGCCCTGAGTGTCACCTTTCATTAGAGCCCAAGATGAAGCTTCTATATTGAATCATTCAAAAGTTACAGACGTTTTTCCAAACTGTGCCATTTGGCACAATTTGGCACAGTTCAAAAACGCCTGGGAACAACCTGAGAACAAAGCTGTGTAATACAGTATATTCATTTTTTGTGGTATTGTTACAAAATTTTTGCCTCAGCTGGATAACACTTGGTTCTACATTTCTGTTGCATTTTCCAGCCCGGATCTGAAGCTGTGTGTTATTTGCAAGCATTTGTATCCAAAAAAACACCCAGGTGTAGAGGAGCTTGAAATAACGAGGCGATGTGATTCATAAACCAAAGTTTATTATCAGCTCCTCTAACAAGTCTCATCTAGGTGCAGCAGCAGAAGAAGTAAGAGAGCAAACACCTTCGGCTCTACGAACTTATACTCGCACATAACAAAAGACATGCATATCAAAAGCTGACATCCCTCACTATCTTAATCCCTTCTTTTGTCTTCGTACTCCTCCACCTGGCCCTGGGGGGTCAGGGCAACCCATCCGGTCTCCACCGCAGCGCCTGGGATGCTCTTTGATCTTCACTGGCGGTTGAGACCCTTTGTCCTGTTCTGAGGTGTGAAGTCGCTTTACATATGTAATCACTAAACACTCTCACATGCTTAAACATATGTAGGTTATGGGATATATGATTAATATAGACCACACCAGGCGAAATTTATTTTCTTCAAGTTCATGTGTTTAGATGACTGTTACTCAGTGGCAGGAGCACTTAGAGAGATTATGACTGTTTTGCCAAAAAATTCAAAGTGTTTTCTTTTAAATGAGACCAACCCCATGAAGATGCTGCAAAGGGTTGAAGAACAGCTTTTGATTTACTTTGGGCACGTTATTTTTTGGCGTTTTTAGGGAAATTGACCAGAGTGTAAGGGGTTAAAAATAAAAAAAAAACCCAACAAAACAACAAAACACTAACTACAAAAAAAAAATGTACTAAAAACACCAACAACCATTAACAAAGGCAAGTCAACAACAATGCTCCTCTGTTTAGTCTAGGTAATCTATTACATAAGATTACATAATATACATTCACCAATTTGGAATTTGCAAGGTCCACACATTCACCTTCTTCTTCAGAAGTTATGTTTAATTTCTTTACATAATCAATGAAAGGTCTCCATATATTCTCAAACACATTTTCCTTTGATTTCAGTATGCATGTTATTCTTTCTAGTGGAAGGTTTGTTAACATCTGTCTTAACCACTGAGTCACATCTGGTCTATGAGTCTTTTTCCACAATAGTGCAATGCATTTTTTGGCATTAAGCAAACCGAGGTCTATGAATGCTCTTTCACTTTTATTAAAGTTATAAGTTAAAAAATAAAACATAAAAATAAAATAAGGTTATGTTTTTCTGGATACAGACCCAACAAAAACAGTTTAGGGTTCAATGTGAATTGTTTTGAAATTATTTTTTCAATTGTTACCCTCACCTCTTCCCAAAACATTCTGATTTTTCTACATTCCCATAAACAGTGAAATAGGGTTCCTTTACTTTCCATACATTTTGTGCATGTATCTGGTATGTTTTTGTTATATCTATTTAACTCCACTGGTGTAACATACATCCACATTAACCATTTAAAATGTATCAGTTTAAGACGTACATTTATTGATTTGGTTTGAGCTTCTGCACAAGCCATTTCCCATTGTTCCTCTGAAATTTCAATTTGCAGTTCTCCTTTCCAATAATTCAGTCTTTTCTGTGAGTTTTCACTTGAGAATAGTGTCAATGAGTTATAAAACTCTGAAATAGTACCCTTTCTCTTACTATCTTTCGTCAAAATTTTTTCCAAGGATGAATAAGTAGGTCGGGTGAGAGCATTATTTTGATTTGATCGAATAAAATTTCTAAGCTGAAGATATTTAAAAAAATGTGTTCTATTAAGATTGAATTTAATCCTCAGTTCTTCAAAAGACATTATGTTATCTGAGCGTGACAAATATAAGTCTTGAATCTTTTGAATCCCTTTTAAATTCCATACTTTAAATACAGCATCCGCTCTCCCTGGTGTAAAATATTGATTACCCCATACTTGACATAATGCACGGCCCAGGAGACACACACACAGGCTCAGGATAGATTTAACAGCTTTATTAGCAACAAGGAAGTGTATGGCTGCGTGTCTGTGGAATAAGAATGTATTGGTGGTGGCGTCTGCGTCAGGCATGGGGGCAGGAGGCCGTACAGCCGGACAACCCTGTGGGAAAGAGCAGAGGGAGAAGGGTAACGGGCACCACACCAATACAGGGAATAATGATGGTAGCTCGCTTACTTGGTTGTGACAGGTGGCTGGCGTCGACAAGGGCGGAGCCCGGGAGACAGCGACCTGCAGTACCTGTGGCAGCAGCGTAGAGCCAACGGCGAAGAGAAGAAGTCCGCCGCCGGGAATGTCCACCTGTGCACAGGGGAAGGCTAGAGGAGAGAGGTAAGGGGAGCTTACCCAGGATATCTTCACTAGTAGGTTTGAGGTCCGTAGTAGCGAAGGGGCCGAAGTAGAGAGACGGCTTCAGGCCGAAGCCCAGGGCAGAGTGGATTAAATACCTCGCCGCTGACGAGGAGCAGGTGTGCGCGCGGCTGGCGCCGCTGATGAGCAGCAAGTCATAACAGTACTCCCCCCTCTAGCAGCGCCTTCTGGCGATGGTTTTTCCGGGTGCGCTCGATGAAACTCAGAAATGAGTGACCGGTCCAACACCAGCGAGGAAGGCACCCACTGTCTCCACTCGGGTCCATAGCCCTCCCAATCCACCAGGTACTGCAATCCGCGACCCCAGCGTTGGGCGTCCAAGATGTCAGCGATGGTCCAGGCCGGATGGCCACCAATCATCCGGGGAGCGGGGTGCGCCGCAGGTGGAGGGCAGAGGGGGTCAGAGACCACTGGTTTAATTTTGGAGACGTGGAAGGTGGGATGGATGCGGAGGGATGAGGGAATAGCCACACGCACAGCCACCGAGTTGATGATTCTGGTTATGGGATAAGGGCTGATGAACCGTTGGGCCAGCTTTCTCCTCTCACCCTTTAGGTTTACATCCTGTGTGGATACCCAAACTTGCTGTCCCACCTGGTAGGCAGGTGCAGGTCTCCTATGTCGGTCCGCCGTAGACTTATTGCGCTTTGCCGTGCGTAAAAGCGCATTACGCGCCGTGGACCAAAGGGAACGGCACCGCCTCAGATGTGCCTGGACAGAGGGAACAGCCAACTCGCCCTCCTGCGCGGGGAACAGGGGTGGATCATAGCCCAAGGATGCTTTAAAGGGCGACATCCCGATGGCCGTAGAGCGAGAGGTGTTGTGGGCGTACTCCACCCAGGCGAGGTGAGAACTCCAGGACGTGGGTTTGGATGACGTAACGCAGCGGAGCGTAGCCTCCAGCTCCTGGTTAGTCCGTTCACACTGCCCGTTAGACTGGGGGTGATGGCTGGAGAGGCTTACCTTGGCTCCCAGGGCGTTGCAAAATGACCTCCAGACGTCCGAAGAAAACTGGGGGCCGTGGTCGGAAACCACGTCGACCGGGATTCCATGCAGTCTGACCACGTGTTGGATGAGGAGGTCCGCCGTCTCCAAGGCTGAGGGAAGTCCACGTAGGGGCACGAAGTGGGCGGCCTTGGAAAAACGGTCTACAATGGTCAGAACTGTGTCAAAGTTGTTGGAGACAGGGAGCCCGGTGACGAAGTCCAGAGTGATGTGCGACCAGGGCCTGCCAGGGACGGGCAGGGGCTGGAGCAGACCCGCAGGGGGAGCGTTACCTGACTTATTGGCAGCACAGACGGGACAGGCCCAGGCGTAACGGGCGGCATCCTTCCGCAGGCCTGGCCACCAAAAGGATCACTGGAGAAGGTCAATCATCCGCGAAGCTCCAGGATGGCAAGTGAGCTTGGAGGTATGGAGCCAGTGTATCACGTCCCCCCGGACGGCAGATGGCACGAAGAGCCTCCCCTCCGGTCCACCGCCAGGGTCCGGTTCCGACTCCTGCGCCCTCCGGATCTTGTCTTCTATGTCCCATGTAACAACCCCCACGACGCACGACCTAGGCAAAATGGTGTGAGCAACGTCTTCTGCGGCCTCCGGTGTCACGCCGCGCCATTCATCAGCGGCGCCACCTGCTCACGCACCTGACAATCATCAGCGGCGAGGGATAAAGGCCGTCTCGCCCGGAGGCTCGGCCTGAAGCCGTCAGACTTCGTCCCTCACCGTTGTGAGCATACTTCCCTTCAGCGTCACCATTTTGGTAAGAAGATCGCTTACCTCTTTTCTTCAGTCTTCTCCCCTGTGCACAGGTGGATTCCCCAGCGGCGGACATCTCCACTCCATCGCCCAATCCTCGCTGCTGTACAGAGCTCTCCAGGTGGCTGTCTTCCGGGCTTCGCCCCCTTGTTGTGCCAGCTGTCCTGACCCACCAAGTAAGTCCTTCTCTCGCCATAAATCCCTCCTGTGTTGGTGTATGCCCGTCACCCTCTCCCTGTGCTCTCTCCATAGGGTTGCTCGGCTGTACGGTCACCTGCCTCTGTGCCTGGAGCAGACACCATCACCAACACATTTACATCCCGCAGACACGCACTCATTCACTCCTGCTGTTAATAAACTCTTTGAACTACTCTAAGCCTGTGTGTGTGCGTCTCCTGAGCCGTGCGTTATGTCAGTACGGCTTCAGCAGAGCGGCTCGGCGGACGGCGGGCTCGCACACCGGTTTTCCACTCTCGAGGCTAGAGTGGATCAAATAGCTTATCAACAACAGGTGATCTTTAATCAATTATTGAATTTAACTAACCGGTTGGGCCGCTTGGATCCTCAACAGCCGTTCCCCCCGGCTCGTCAGGGTGGCGCGGCTCCTGCTGTTCCAGCGGCCGTCCAGCCGGCTCCGGTGGCACCGGTTCGGCTCACACCGATTCCGACCCCCGCCCGCTTTAGCGGTAAGCTCGGCGGAGCGCGGGGGTTCATTATGCAGTGTGAGTCCGTGTTCCACCGTGTGCCCGGAGATTTTCCCTCGGATCACAGCCGGATTGGTTACATAGGGAATCTTCTGGAGGGGCGTGCGTTAACTTGGACCTACGCCGTAATGGCGAGGCCCAGTTATGCCACCCTCACCTATGACCAGTTCGTGAGGCGCTTTCTGGAGGTCTTTGACCATTCTCAAACCGAGACGGTCCAGGTCGATCGGCTCCTCGCTCTCCAGCAGGGAGGCCGGTCGGCAGCGGACTACTCGGTCGACTTCCGGGTAGCGGCGGAGGAATTGGGCTGGGAGGAACGCTCCCTCTGTGGCCTGTTCCTCCGCAGCCTCAATAGTGATCTGAGGGATGAACTGGCTGGACGGGATATCCCTGGGACGCTAGCGGAGCTGACATCCTTAGCGATAAGTTTGGATAACAGGCTGCGCGAGCGCTCCTCGGGGCGGAAGTCTTCTTCTTCTCGCCCTCGTGGAGTCTCGCCGCACCTGTTCCAAGCTCGCCCCCTGGCGGCGCCGCCAGCATTGTGCCCCGAGGAGTCGGAGCCGATGGTGACGGGCTGGACCAAGCTTTCCCCTGCGGAGAAACAACGCCGCCGTGAGTTGGGCCTCTGCATGTATTGCGGAGGTGACCAACACACTGTGGAGCGTTGCCCGCGGAAAGCCAGTCGGCGGGGTCCGCGAATCGCTGTAGGGAGCCTCGCGGATCCCAACCGGTTAGACTCTCTCACTCAATTAAAGCTGCCCATCCGTTTTTGCCACAATCCCACTGGGCACCTCACCCACGCACTGGTGGATTCGGGCGCAGAGGGCAGCTTCATTTCACAAGGCCTGGCAACCCGATTGGGCATCCGCTGTCAGGCATTAAAACACCCCATCTCCCTGGTCCATCTCTCCCGTGCCTCCCTTGGGAGAGTTTCTCACCAAACCATGCCTGTCCCAGTCATCATCTCAGGGAACCACCGGGAGGAGATGGTATTTTACGTCCTGCCCAACTCTGTGTCGCCCGTCATCCTGGGGTATCCCTGGCTACGCCTCCACAACCCTGTCCTGGACTGGAGGTCCGCTGGGGTATCGGCATGGAGTACCTTCTGTATGGGCACCTGCCTTCAGTCCGCTGCCTGCTCCCCATCCGCGGCTCCCCCTGTGGCGGATACAGCACCTCCGGACCTGTCACTGGTGCCTCCAGAATTTCACGACCTGGGTATGGTATTTAGCAAATCGAAAGCTATGTCTCTTCCCCCGCATCGACCATATGACTGTGCCATCAACCTCCGCCAGGGGGCTCCCCTGCCATCTGGTCGGCTCTACAGCCTGTCGGCGCCGGAGAAGGAGACCATGAATACATACCTGAAGGAATCTCTGAGCGCTGGGATTATTCGCCCATCGTCGTCACCCGTGGGGGCAGGGTTTTTCTTTGTCGGGAAAAAGGACGGATCCCTCCGCCCCTGCATAGACTACCGAGCGCTGAATGACATCACTGAGAGGTGTCACGCCGCGCCATTCATCAGCGGCGCCACCTGCTCACGCACCTGCCAATCATCAGCGGCGAGGGATAAAGGCCGTCTCGCCCGGAGGCTCGGCCTGAAGCCGTCAGACTTCGTCCCTCACCGTTGTGAGCATACTTCCCTTCAGCGTAACCATTTTGGTAAGAAGATCGCTTACCTTTTCTCTTCAGTCTTCTCCCCTGTGCACAGGTGGATTTCCCAGCGGCGGACATCTCCTCTCCATCGCCCAATCCTCGCTGCTGCACGGAGTTCTCCAGGTGGCTGTCTTCCGGGCTTCACCCCCTTGTTGTGCCAGCTGTCCTGACCCACCAAGTAAGTCCTTCTCTCGCCATAAATTCCTCCTGTGTTGGTGTATGCCCGTCACCCTCTCCCTGTGCTCTCTCCATAGGGTTGCTCGGCTGTACGGTCACCTGCCTCTGTGCCTGGAGCAGACACCATCACCAACACATTTACATCCCGCAGACACGCACTCATTCACTCCTGTTGTTAATAAACTCTTTGAACTACTCTAAGCCTGTGTGTGTGCGTCTCCTGAGCCGTGCGTTATGTCAGTACGGCTTCAGCAGAGCGGCTCGGCGGACGGCGGGCTCGCACACCGGTTTTCCACTCTCGAGGCTAGAGTGGATCAAATAGCTTATCAACAACAGGTGATCTTTAATCAATTATTGAATTTAACTAACCGGTTGGGCCGCTTGGATCCTCAACAGCCGTTCCCCCCGGCTCGCCAGGGTGGCGCGGCTCCTGCTGTTCCAGCGGCCGTCCAGCCGGCTCCAGTGGCACCGGTTCGGCTCACACCGATTCCGACCCCCGCCCGCTTTAGCGGTAAGCTCGGCGGAGCGCGGGGGTTCATTATGCAGTGTGAGTCCGTGTTCCACCGTGTGCCCGGAGATTTTCCCTCGGATCACAGTCGGATTGGTTACATAGGGAATCTTCTGGAGGGGCGTGCGTTAACTTGGACCTACGCCGTAATGGCGAGGCCCAGTTATGCCACCCTCACCTATGACCAGTTCGTGAGGCGCTTCCTGGAGGTCTTTGACCATTCTCAAACCGAGACGGTCCAGGTCGATCGGCTCCTCGCTCTCCAGCAGGGAGGCCGGTCGGCAGCGGACTACTCGGTCGACTTCCGGGTAGCGGCGGAGGAATTGGGCTGGGAGGATCGCTCCCTCTGTGGCCTGTTCCTCCGCAGCCTCAATAGTGATCTGAGGGATGAACTGGCTGGACGGGATATCCCTGGGACGCTAGCGGAGCTGACATCCTTAGCGATAAGTTTGGATAACAGGCTGCGCGAGCGCTCCTCGGGGCGGAAGTCTTCTTCTTCTCGCCCTCGTGGAGTCTCGCCGCACCTGTTCCAAGCTCGCCCCCTGGCGGCGCCGCCAGCATTGTGCCCCGAGGAGTCGGAGCCGATGGTGACGGGCTGGACCAAGCTTTCCCCTGCGGAGAAACAACGCCGCCGTGAGTTGGGCCTCTGCATGTATTGCGGAGGTGACCAACACACTGTGGAGCGTTGCCCGCGGAAAGCCAGTCGGCGGGGTCCGCGAATCGCTGTAGGGAGCCTCACGGATCCCAACCGGTTAGACTCTCTCACCCAATTAAAGCTGCCCATCCGTTTTTGCCACAATCCCACTGGGCACCTCACCCACGCACTGGTGGATTCGGGCGCAGAGGGCAGCTTCATTTCACAAGGCCTGGCAACCCGATTGGGCATCCGCTGTCAGGCATTAAAACACCCCATCTCCCTGGTCCATCTCTCCCGTGCCTCCCTTGGGAGAGTTTCTCACCAGACCATGCCTGTCCCAGTCATCATCTCAGGGAACCACCGGGAGGAGATGGTATTTTACGTCCTGCCCAACTCTGTGTCGCCCGTCATCCTGGGGTATCCCTGGCTACGCCTCCACAACCCTGTCCTGGACTGGAGGTCCGCTGGGGTATCGGCATGGAGTACCTTCTGTATGGGCACCTGCCTTCAGTCCGCTGCCTGCTCCCCATCCGCGGCTCCCCCTGTGGCGGATACAGCACCTCCGGACCTGTCACTGGTGCCTCCAGAATTTCACGACCTGGGTATGGTATTTAGCAAATCGAAAGCTATGTCTCTTCCCCCGCATCGACCATATGACTGTGCCATCAACCTCCGCCAGGGGGCTCCCCTGCCATCTGGTCGGCTCTACAGCCTGTCGGCGCCGGAGAAGGAGACCATGAATACATACCTAAAGGAATCTCTGAGCGCTGGGATTATTCGCCCATCGTCGTCACCCGTGGGGGCAGGGTTTTTCTTTGTCGGGAAAAAGGACGGATCCCTCCGCCCCTGCATAGACTACCGAGCGCTGAATGACATCACTGAGAGGGACCGTTACACCCTGCCCCTCATGGACACTGCCTTTCACTCCCTCCAGGGGGCGACCTGGTTTACCAAGCTGGATTTACGCAGCGCTTACCACCTCGTCCGGATCCGGGAGGGAGATGAATGGAAGACAGCCTTCCGTACCCCGAACGGCCACTTTGAGTATCTCGTCATGCCGTTCGGGCTGACCAACGCTCCTGCCGTCTTTCAGCGCCTCATTAATGACGTCCTCCGGGATTTCATCGGCCTTTTTGTGTTCGTCTACCTGGATGACATCCTTATCTTCTCCAGGTCCAGGGACGAGCACCAGGTCCATGTGAGGCGGGTCCTCCAAAGACTGCTGGAGAATCGTCTGTACGTGAAGGCTGAGAAATGCGAATTCTACGCTAGGACCACATCCTTCCTGGGATTCATCATCGCTCAAGATCAGGTGCTCCCAGACCCAGAGAAGGTGAAGGCGGTGGTGGAGTGGCCTACTCCCGCATCCCGGAAGCAGGTGCAACAGTTTGTTGGCTTCGCCAATTTTTACCGCCGCTTTGTCCCAAATTTCAGCTCGATCGTCGGACCGCTGACCCGCCTCACGTCCCCGAAGGTCCCGTTCCGGTGGACTGAAGAGGTCGCTGCTGCCTTTAGGGCGCTGAAGGCGGAGTTCTCCTCCTCCCGGGTCCTTCGCCAGGTCGACCCCGCGCTGCAGTGCATTGTGGAGGTGGACGCATCGGACACGGGAGTGGGAGCAGTGTTATCCCAGCGGTCACCTGACGATGGCGCCAAGCGGCCGTGCGCCTTCTTCTCCCGGCGCCTGTCCCCGGCGGAGAGGAACTACGATGTGGGGGACAGAGAGCTCCTGGCCATTAAACTCGCCTTACAGGAGTGGCGCCACTGGCTAGAGGGGGCGGACCTGCCGTTTGTGGTCCTGACGGACCACAAGAACTTAGAGTATTTACGATCTGCCAAGCGCCTGAATGCCCGCCAGGCGCGCTGGTCTTTGTTCTTCGCCAGGTTCCGCTTCTCGATCACCTTCAGGCCGGGCTCCAAAAACGGCCTGCCTGACGCCCTCTCTAGGCAGTTCACCCCCGTGGAGGCTGAGGAGACGCCCCACACTATCCTGCCCAGGTCGTGCGTCCTCGGTGCCATCTCTTGGGACATTGAAGACAAGATCCGGAAGGCGCAGGAGGTGGAACCTGATCCTGGCGGCGGACCGGAGGGAAGACTGTTCGTCCCATCTGCGGTCCGAGGAGAGGTCATCCACTGGCTCCACACCTCCCGGCTCACCTGTCATCCCGGCACCTCTCGGATGATCAGCCTCCTCCAGCGGTCCTTTTGGTGGCCAGGCCTGCGGAGGGATGCAGCCCGCTACGCCCGGGCTTGCCCAATCTGTGCCACCAGCAAGTCGGGAAATGCCCCCCCAGCGGGTCTGCTCCAGCCTCTGCCCGTCCCCGGCAGGCCCTGGTCGCACATCGCACTGGACTTCGTCACCGGACTCCCCGTTTCCAACTCCTTTGACACCGTCCTGACCATTGTGGACCGTTTCTCCAAGGCGGCGCACTTCATTCCCCTGCGGGGTCTCCCTACTGCCCTGGAGACGGCGGGCCTCCTCGTCCAACACGTGGTCAGGCTGCACGGGATTCCGGTGGACGTGGTCTCGGACCGGGGCCCCCAATTTTCGTCCGAGGTTTGGAGATCCTTCTGTAACGCCATCGGAGCCAAGGTGAGCCTCTCCTCCGGCCATCACCCCCAGTCTAACGGGCAGTGTGAGAGGACCAATCAGGAGCTGGAGGCTGCGCTCCGCTGTGTTACCAGATCCAAGCCGACGTCCTGGAGCAACCATCTCGCCTGGGTGGAGTATGCCCACAACACCGCCCGCTCTTCTGCAACGGGGATGTCCCCCTTCAAGGCGTCCCTGGGTTACGACCCCCCGCTGTTTCCAGCGCAGGAGAACGAGGTGACTGTCCCCTCCGTTAGGGCGCACCTTAGGCAGTTCCGCTCCACCTGGGCTGCCGCGCGTCATGCGCTTTTACGCACAGCGGAGCGCAACAGGACCGTGGCGGACCGGCACAGAAGACCTGCCCCGGCGTACAGAGTTGGGCAACTCGTGTATGTGTCTACCCAGGACGTCGCATTAAAAGGCGAGAGGAGGAAGCTGGCACAGCGATTCATGGGTCCCTTTCCCGTCACCCGGATCATCAACCCGGTGGCTGTGCGCGTGGCTATCCCCCCCTCCCTCCGCATCCATCCCACTTTCCATGTGTCGAGGGTGAAACTGGCAGTCACTGACCCCCTTTGCCCTCCTCCTGCAGCGCAACCCGTGCCCCGGATGGTTGGTGGCCATCCGGCCTGGTCCGTCTCCTCCATCCTGGACTCCCGGCGCCGAGGCCGTGGGTTGCAATACCTGGTGGACTGGGAGGGCTATGGGCCCGAGCATCGGCAATGGGTGCCCCCGTCGTTTGTGTTGGACCCATCGCTCATCGCGGACTTCCACCGAGCGCACCCGGATAAGCCATCGCCAGGAGGCGCTGCTAGAGGGGGGAGTACTGTCACGCCGCGCCATTCATCAGCGGCGCCACCTGCTCACGCACCTGCCAATCATCAGCGGCGAGGGATAAAGGCCGTCTCGCCCGGAGGCTCGGCCTGAAGCCGTCAGACTTCGTCCCTCACCGTTGTGAGCATACTTCCCTTCAGCGTAACCATTTTGGTAAGAAGATCGCTTACCTTTTCTCTTCAGTCTTCTCCCCTGTGCACAGGTGGATTTCCCAGCGGCGGACATCTCCTCTCCATCGCCCAATCCTCGCTGCTGCACGGAGCTCTCCAGGTGGCTGTCTTCCGGGCTTCACCCCCTTGTTGTGCCAGCTGTCCTGACCCACCAAGTAAGTCCTTCTCTCGCCATAAATTCCTCCTGTGTTGGTGTATGCCCGTCACCCTCTCCCTGTGCTCTCTCCATAGGGTTGCTCGGCTGTACGGTCACCTGCCTCTGTGCCTGGAGCAGACACCATCACCAACACATTTACATCCCGCAGACACGCACTCATTCACTCCTGTTGTTAATAAACTCTTTGAACTACTCTAAGCCTGTGTGTGTGCGTCTCCTGAGCCGTGCGTTATGTCAAGAGGGACCGTTACACCCTGCCCCTCATGGACACTGCCTTTCACTCCCTCCAGGGGGCGACCTGGTTTACCAAGCTGGATTTACGCAGCGCTTACCACCTCGTCCGGATCCGGGAGGGAGATGAATGGAAGACAGCCTTCCGTACCCCGAACGGTCACTTTGAGTATCTCGTCATGCCGTTCGGGCTGACCAACGCTCCTGCCGTCTTTCAGCGCCTCATTAATGACGTCCTCCGGGATTTCATCGGCCTTTTTGTGTTCGTCTACCTGGATGACATCCTTATCTTCTCCAGGTCCAGGGACGAGCACCAGGTCCATGTGAGGCGGGTCCTCCAAAGACTGCTGGAGAATCGTCTGTACGTGAAGGCTGAGAAATGCGAATTCTACGCTAGGACCACATCCTTCCTGGGATTCATCATCGCTCAAGATCAGGTGCTCCCAGACCCAGAGAAGGTGAAGGCGGTGGTGGAGTGGCCTACTCCCGCATCCCGGAAGCAGGTGCAACAGTTTGTTGGCTTCGCCAATTTTTACCGCCGCTTTGTCCCAAATTTCAGCTCGATCGTCGGACCGCTGACCCGCCTCACGTCCCCGAAGGTCCCGTTCCGGTGGACTGAAGAGGTCGCTGCTGCCTTTAGGGCGCTGAAGGCGGAGTTCTCCTCCTCCCGGGTCCTTCGCCAGGTCGACCCCGCGCTGCAGTGCATTGTGGAGGTGGACGCATCGGACACGGGAGTGGGAGCAGTGTTATCCCAGCGGTCACCTGACGATGGCGCCAAACGGCCGTGCGCCTTCTTCTCCCGGCGCCTGTCCCCGGCGGAGAGGAACTACGATGTGGGGGACAGAGAGCTCCTGGCCATTAAACTCGCCTTACAGGAGTGGCGCCACTGGCTAGAGGGGGCGGACCTGCCGTTTGTGGTCCTGACGGACCACAAGAACTTAGAGTATTTACGATCTGCCAAGCGCCTGAATGCCCGCCAGGCGCGCTGGTCTTTGTTCTTCGCCAGGTTCCGCTTCTCGATCACCTTCAGGCCGGGCTCCAAAAACGGCCTGCCTGACGCCCTCTCTAGGCAGTTCACCCCCGTGGAGGCTGAGGAGACGCCCCACACTATCCTGCCCAGGTCGTGCGTCCTCGGTGCCATCTCTTGGGACATTGAAGACAAGATCCGGAAGGCGCAGGAGGTGGAACCTGATCCTGGCGGCGGACCGGAGGGAAGACTGTTCGTCCCATCTGCGGTCCGAGGAGAGGTCATCCACTGGCTCCACACCTCCCGGCTCACCTGTCATCCCGGCACCTCTCGGATGATCAGCCTCCTCCAACGGTCCTTTTGGTGGCCAGGCCTGCGGAGGGATGCAGCCCGCTACGCCCGGGCTTGCCCAATCTGTGCCACCAGCAAGTCGGGAAATGCCCCCCCAGCGGGTCTGCTCCAGCCTCTGCCCGTCCCCGGCAGGCCCTGGTCGCACATCGCACTGGACTTCGTCACCGGACTCCCCGTTTCCAACTCCTTTGACACCGTCCTGACCATTGTGGACCGTTTCTCCAAGGCTGCGCACTTCATTCCCCTGCGAGGTCTCCCTACTGCCCTGGAGACGGCGGGCCTCCTCGTCCAACACGTGGTCAGGCTGCACGGGATTCCGGTGGACGTGGTCTCGGACCGGGGTCCCCAATTTTCATCCGAGGTTTGGAGATCCTTTTGTAACGCCATCGGAGCCAAGGTGAGCCTCTCCTCCGGCCATCACCCCCAGTCTAACGGGCAGTGTGAGAGGACCAATCAGGAGCTGGAGGCTGCGCTCCGCTGTGTTACTAGATCCAAGCCGACGTCCTGGAGCAACCATCTCGCCTGGGTGGAGTATGCCCACAACACCGCCCGCTCTTCTGCAACGGGGATGTCCCCCTTCAAGGCGTCCCTGGGTTACGACCCCCCGCTGTTTCCAGCGCAGGAGAACGAGGTGACTGTCCCCTCTGTTAGGGCGCACCTTAGGCAGTTCCGCTCCACCTGGGCTGCCGCGCGTCATGCGCTTTTACGCACGGCGGAGCGCAACAGGACCGTGGCGGACCGGCACAGAAGACCTGCCCCGGCGTACAGAGTTGGGCAACTCGTGTATGTGTCTACCCAGGACGTCACATTAAAAGGCGAGAGGAGGAAGCTGGCACAGCGATTCATGGGTCCCTTTCCCATCACCCGGATCATCAACCCGGTGGCTGTGCGCGTGGCTATTCCCCCCTCCCTCCGCATCCATTCCACTTTCCATGTGTCGAAGGTGAAACTGGCAGTCACTGACCCCCTTTGCCCTCCTCCTGCAGCGCAACCCGCGCCCCGGATGATTGGTGGCCATCCGGCCTGGTCCGTCTCCTCCATCCTGGACTCCCGGCGCCGAGGTCGTGGGTTGCAATACCTGGTGGACTGGGAGGGCTATGGGCCCGAGCATCGACAATGGGTGCCCCCGTCGTTTGTGTTGGACCCATCGCTCATCGCGGACTTCCACCGAGCGCACCCGGATAAGCCATCGCCAGGAGGCGCTGCTAGAGGGGGGAGTACTGTCACGCCGCGCCATTCATCAGCGGCGCCACCTGCTCACGCACCTGACAATCATCAGCGGCGAGGGATAAAGGCCGTCTCGCCCGGAGGCTCGGCCTGAAGCCGTCAGACTTCGTCCCTCACCGTTGTGAGCATACTTCCCTTCAGCGTCACCATTTTGGTAAGAAGATCGCTTACCTCTTTTCTTCAGTCTTCTCCCCTGTGCACAGGTGGATTCCCCAGCGGCGGACATCTCCACTCCATCGCCCAATCCTCGCTGCTGTACAGAGCTCTCCAGGTGGCTGTCTTCCGGGCTTCGCCCCCTTGTTGTGCCAGCTGTCCTGACCCACCAAGTAAGTCCTTCTCTCGCCATAAATCCCTCCTGTGTTGGTGTATGCCCGTCACCCTCTCCCTGTGCTCTCTCCATAGGGTTGCTCGGCTGTACGGTCACCTGCCTCTGTGCCTGGAGCAGACACCATCACCAACACATTTACATCCCGCAGACACGCACTCATTCACTCCTGCTGTTAATAAACTCTTTGAACTACTCTAAGCCTGTGTGTGTGCGTCTCCTGAGCCGTGCGTTATGTCATCCGGGGCAAATTGCCTGGAGAGGGTGTCGGGCAGGCCGTTCTTGGAGCCAGGCCTATATGTGATGCTGAACTTAAACCTTGCAAAGAACAGGGACCAACGCGCCTGGCGGGCGTTCAGACGCTTGGCAGATCTCAGGTACTCCAGGTTCTTGTGGTCAGTAAGGACCACAAAAGGCAAGGCTGCCCCCTCCAGCCAGTGACGCCATTCTTGCAGGGCAAGCTTGATGGCAAGAAGCTCTCTGTCCCCCACGTCGTAATTTCGTTCCGCCGGGGACAGGTGCCGAGAGAAGAAGGCGCAGGGTTGCTTGACTCCATTGGCTGGGGACCGCTGGGACAACACCGCCCCCACCCCCGTGTCCGAAGCGTCCACCTCCACAATGCACTGCAGCGCGGGATCAACCTGGCTGAGGACCCGGGAGGAGGAGAATTCCGTCTTCAGCGCCTGGAAGGCTGAGGCGGCCTCTTCAGTCCACCGGAATGGGGTCTTAGGAGAGGTGAGGCGGGTCAGGGGCCCGACGATGGCTCCAAAGTTCGGGACAAAGCGGCGGTAGAAATTGGCGAACCCGATGAATTGCTGAACTTGCTTTCGAGAAGTTGGTGTGGGCCAATCCACCACTGCTTTGATCTTCGCTGGGTCCGGAAGCACCTGGTCATGGGAGATGACGAACCCCAGGAAGGAAGTTGTTTTGGCGTAGAATTCACATTTCTCCGCCTTGACGTACAGACGGTTCTCCAGCAGTCTCTGCAGGACCCGCCTCACGTGGACCCGGTGTTCATCCCTGGACCTGGAGAAGATGAGAATGTCGTCCAGGTAGATGAATACGAACAGGCCGATGAAGTCCCGGAGGACGTCATTGATGAGGCGCTGAAAGACGGCTGGAGCGTTGGTCAACCCAAACGGCATCACGAGATATTCAAAATGCCCGTTTGGGGTTCGGAAGGCGGTTTTCCACTCATCTCCCTCCTGGATCCGGACGAGGTGGTAAGCGCTGCAGAGATCCAGCTTAGTAAACCAGGTCGCCCCCTGGAGGGAGTGGAAGGCAGTGTCCATAAGGGGCAGGGTGTACCGGTCCTTCTCCGTGATATCGTTGAGAGCTCGATAGTCGATACAAGGACGAAGAGATCCGTCCTTCTTTCCAACGAAGAAGAACCCTGCACCTACTGGAGAGGAGGACGGTCGGATGATCCCAGCACTGAGCGACTCCTTCAGGTAGCTGTTCATTGCCTCCTTCTCCGGCGCTGACAGACTGTAGAGGCGTCCTGAGGGTAAGGGCGCCCCCTGGCGGATGTTAATGGCGCAGTCGTAGGGCCGGTGAGGAGGTACAGACATCGCCTTGGACTTACTGAAAACGGCACCCAGGTCGTGGAACTCTGAGGGCACTAGGGTGAGATCCGGGGGTGCGGTGTCCTGAGCTGTGGGAGGCGAGGACGGGACGCAGGCTGCGGATTGGAGGCAGGTACCCATGCAGAAAGTGCTCCACGCTGAAACCTTCCCAGTCTTCCAGTCTAAGGCGGGGTTGTGGAGGCGGAGCCAGGGATAACCGAGGATGACAGGTGTTACTGAGGTGGGCAGGACGTAAAAGGAGATATCCTCCCGATGGTTTCCAGAGATGATCACCGGGACAGGGGATGTTTGGTGAGTTACCTTTCCCAGGGAAACTCGGGAGAGATTAACCAGGGCGAGAGGAGTATCGAGGGGGTGACAGTGGATGCCCAGTCGGGTTGCCAGGCTTTGTGAAATAAAGCTACTCTCCGCGCCTGAATCCACCAGTGCATGTGTGAGATGCCCAGTGAGGTTGTGACAGAAACGGATGGGCAGCGTCAAATGTGTGAGGGGACTTAACCGATTAGCGTCCGCGAGGCCCCCTACAGTGACTCGCGGACCACCTCGTTTGGCTTCTCCGGACAATGCTCCACCGTGTGCTGGCTACCTCCGCAATACATGCAGAGGCCCAGGTCACGACGGCGCTATTTCTCCGCCAGGGGGAGCTTTGTCCGGCCCATCACCATTGGTTCCGACTCCTCAGAGACCTCTGGCGGCGGCAACGCCAGGGGGCGAGCTTGGGGCAGACGTGCAGAGGCGCCCCGTGAGCGAGAAGACTGCTTTCTCTCGGAGGCGCGTTCGCGCAGCCTGTTATCCAAACTGATGGTGAGAGAAATCAGCTCCGCCAGCGTCTCCGGGGTATCCCGTCCAGCCAGCTCATCCCTCAGACCGGAATTTAGACTGCGGAGGAAGATGCCGCAGAGCGCACGCTCTTCCCAGCCAACTTCCTCCGCGGTAACCCGGAAGTCGATCGCGTAGTCGGCCGCCGATCGGCTCCCCGGTTGGAGTCCGAGAAGGCGGTCGACCTGGACACTGTCCAAACGCGAATGATCGAACACTTCCAGAAATTGTCGCACGAACTGGCCATAGGTGAGAGTGGCGTAGCTGGGCTTCACCATAATGGCGTAAGCCCAGGTAAGCGCACGACCCTCAAGGAGATTACCTATATAGCCAATCCTGCTATGGTCTGAGGGAAAATCTCCGGGAACGCGAAGAAACACGGACTCACACTGCATAATAAAACCCCGAGCTCCACCCAGCTTACCGCTGAAGCGAGCAGGAGTGGGGATTGGTGTGAGCCGTGTTGGCACACCCGGAGCAGGCTGGATGGCCACCGGAGCCGCAGGAGCCACGCCACCTGGACGAGCCGAGGGGAACGGCTGCTGGGGGTCCAAGCGGTCTAATCGGTTAGTAATGATAATTAATTGATTCAATATCACCTGTTGCTGATGAGCTATTAAATCCACCCGAGCCTCGAGGGTGGAAAGACGGCGTGCGAGCCCGCTGTCTGCCGAGCCGCTCTGCTGAAGCCGTACTGACATAATGCACGGCCCAGGAGACATACACGCAGGCTCAGGATAGATTTAATAGCTTTATTAGCAACAAGGAAGTGTATGGCTGCGTGTCTGTGGAATAAGAATGTATTGGTGGTAGCGTCTGCGTCAGGCACGGGGGCAGGAGGCCGTACAGCCGGACAACCCTGTGGGAAAGAGCAGAGGGAGAAGGGTAACGGGCACCACACCAATACAGGGAATAATGATGGTAGCTCGCATACTTGGTTGTGACAGGTGGCTGGCGTCGACAAGGGCGGAGCCCGGGAGACAGCGACCTGCGGTACCTGTGGCAGCAGCGTAGAGCCAACGGCGAAGAGAAGAAGTCCGCCGCTGGGAATGTCCACCTGTGCACAGGGGAAGGCTAGAGGAGAGAGGTAAGGGGAGCTTACTCAGGATATCTTCACTAGTAGGTTTGAGGTCCGTAGTAGCGAAGGGGCCGAAGTAGAGAGACGGCTTCAGGCCGAAGCCCAGAGCAGAGTGGATTAAATACCTCGCCGCTGACGAGGAGCAGGTGTGCGCGCGGCTGGCGCCGCTGATGAGCGGCAAGTCATAACAATACTGGGCTAAATTGTGACAATAAGTGTGGTTCTTTTAAATATTTTTTGGTTTCACACCATATTTTGATCATGTGCTTTACAATTGGATTTTTAACTTGTTTCTGTAATTTTTTAGCCGAGTCTGAGTATATGAATAAGGGAAGAGGTAAAGGTAAATTGTATGATTCCATTTCAGTCCAGTGAGGAGGATCATTTGATGAAAAATAATATGTCATAGACCTCAGTTGTGCTGACCAGTAATACAACATAAAGTTTGGACATTTCAGACCTCCATGATCAAATGGTAAATATAGTAAGGACAAACGTAATCTAGCCTTCCTATTGTTCCATATAAATTCCACTAACTTTTTTTTTAATTCTTGAGAATAGATCTGAAGGTGGTGGTAAAGGTAAGATATTACTTTTAAGTATATTAATTCTCCCGATCATCAACATTGGTAGTGACATCCATCTCTGAAGTAACTCATTAATAGCTGTCATTAAGGCTTCATAGTTGGCACTGGCGACTGATTCTAGCTTAGGCAAAATTTGAATTCCTAAATATTCAAACTGATTTACAACATTGAATTGATTTACCTCAGGAGCTGGGTGATTTCTCTGGGTCTCATTTAGCATTAATATTGAAGATTTTGTTTTATTTATTTTATATCCTGATATTTCCCCAAAGTTCTTTATTAAATTTAACAAGGTCGGAATTTTTTAAAATTCGACATAAACAAAATTATGTCATTGGCATACAGGGAGATTTTATGTTCTGTTGGTCCTACTTTAATTCCATATATTTGTGGATGTAAACGTACTGCCTGTAGAGGAGCTGGAAATAATGAGGCGATTTTGTTTAAAAGCAGCGTTTTAATATTCAGCTCTCCTAACTTGTCTCATCTGGTGCAGAGCGTGGCAGAAGGTAAAAGAGGCAGAGTTCTGCCAGCTTGCTGGTTAAATACAGGCACACGTCAAAAGACAGGCATTACAAAGGCTGATACCCCTCGTTATCTTAATCCCCCCATTGTCCTGTTATCTCCTCTCCTCTTCTTGGGAGGTGATGGAAATTCCCCTCCTCGCCTTGGGGGGTGAGGGTGACTCCTCGGTGTCCGCCGTCGCGTCCTGGGACGTCTTTGTTCTTCACACGGCGGGTGAGATTCCTTTGTCCTTTCAGAGGTGTGAAGTTCCTTACATATGCAGTCACTAAGCATTTCACATGTTCAGACATATGTAGGTATGGAATATATGAGTAATATAGACCACAGGCCCCCCAAACAACTAGGAAAGGACAACAGAAAGATTCACAGTCTAGAACAGTTACTACGACATACTACGTGTTACAGCTATTGCCACAGAAGAACTTTCCGGCAGCCATGCTTCTAAGATAGTTCAGTGGTAATCATAACAGTATAGTAAAATCATAAGTCAGTCCTAAACTGTTGCAGCACAATTAGAGAGTAATTGTGGAGTGGTTGGTGTCAGTCCCTGTGCAGCTTGGGTTTAATTCTTCTCCCAAAACTGCTGTAGGTTGGTTTAGGCGTCCTGCTGGGACCTTCTTGTGAGGGATCTGCAGTGTGGGAAGGAGAGAGATTATTTGTTCCCTGCCTGGGGGCTGAAACTTTTCCCTTGGGTGGTCTACCTCGCCGAGGTGCTCTCGCCAACTGTGCAGGTTCATCTTTCAACAAGAAGGCAGGTTTAAGTCTGTCAATGCTGACTGTTTCTTTTCTGTCCCCATAATCAAGCACAAAGTGTTTGTCACCATGTTCCAGCACTCTGTAAGGGCCATCGAATACTGGGCGTAACGTTGGTTTTAGGGCTTCATGCTTAACAAAAACAAACTCAGCTTTTTTTAAAGTTTGAGGGACAAAAACCCTTGGAAAGGAGTGGTGAGCTGGACTGGGTAGGGAGTCCGGTCCGTTGCTGCCTAAAAACCTTGGGATTGGTTCTGGATTCTCTGGTAAAAATTCACCTGGGAGTCTGAGAGGTTGGGCAAAGACTAATTCTGCAGGAGAAGCGTCTAGATCCTCTTTAGGTGCAGCGCGCAACCCCAATAAAACCCAGGGAAGTTTATTTACCCAATTTGTGTCCGTTAGTGAGGCTCTGAGGGCAGCCTTTAAGGACCTGTGAAAACGCTTGCATAACCCATTAGCCTGAGGGTGATAAGCGGTGGTGCGATGAATTGTTGCTCCTAAGCTGTTGGACATGGCTGACCAGAGCTCTGAGACAAATTGAGGCCCCCTATCAGACGTGATGTCCGATGGAACGCCGAAACGTGCCACCCAGTTTGTCAGAAAAACGTGAGCGACTTCCTCCGCTGTAGTTGCCGCTAGAGGAACTGCCTCTGGCCAGCGCGTGGTGCGGTCTATCATTGTTAGTAGGTGTGTGAAACCTTGGGAGGAAGGCAGTGGCCCAACTAGGTCGACATGGATGTGGTCGAACCTTCTAGCAGGGATTGGAAAAGGCTCCAGAGGGGCTTTTGTGTGTCTGTGTATTTTGGCGCGTTGACAAGAAATGCACGTTTTTGCCCACTCTTTTACGTCTTTGCGCAGGCCTGGCCACACAAATTTTTCAGCAACCATTTTGACCGAGGCGCGCACACCTGGGTGTGCGAGGGAGTGAATTGCGTCAAAAATGCGGCGGCGCCAAGTGGCTGGCACTAATGGGCGAGGTCGGCCGGTTGAAATATCACATATTAGGGGGGGCACGCCGTCGCGTAACCCTTTTTTCTCCAGCCTTAACCCTGTTGGTCCAGACAAGAGTGCGCGCACGTCCGCGTCGCTGTTTTGTTCTTCTGTTATGGCTGCATAATCTATCCCTTCATGGATAGGTGCTGTGTATGTGTCTGTGTTAGTGAAGAGTTCCGCTGCTGAGGCAGTATAATCTGTCTCCTCGTGCTCTGGCGGTACCACAGCGCGAGAGAGACAGTCCACTACTACGTTAAGTTTGCCTGCTACGTGTCGAATGTCTGTGGTGAACTCTGAAATCGCAGCCAGCTGTCTTTGTTGTCTGCCCGACCATGGTTCTGAAATTTTAGCCATAGCAAAGGTGAGCGGCTTATGGTCTACAAAAGCCGTGAAACTCCGCCCTTCTAGCCAAAACTGGAAGTGGCGGATGGACAAATGAAGTGCCAACAGCTCTCTGTCAAAAGTGCTGTATTTGCGTTCAGTTGGGTTTAGCGATTTGCTAAAGAATGCTAAAGGTTGCCAGACCCCGCTGACAAGTTGTTCTACAACTGCCCCTATGGCCAGGTCCGAAGCATCTGTGGTTAGTGCGATGCGGGCCGCGGGATCTGGGTGAACTAACATTGTGGCGTTAGCTAGGGCGTTTTTAACCTCCTCGAAAGCGCGTTCGCGCTCCGGGGTCCATTCGACCGCGTTGGAAGCCTTCTTTTTTTTTGAGCGTGTCATATAGGGGCTGCATGAGCTGAGCTGCGTGGGGGAGGAAGCGGTTATAAAAATTAACCATCCCCAAAAATTCCTGTAGCGATTTGACCGTGTGGGGCCGTGGAAAACCTTCTATCGCACGAACTTTGTCTGGGAGCGGAACTGCCCCCTTCGGGGAGACTTTGTGTCCCAAAAAGTCAATTTGCGAAACGCCGAATTTGCATTTGGCTGGATTGATTATTAGCCCGTGCTCCTCCAGCCTCTGAAAAACGGTAGTGAGGTGCTGCTCGTGTTCCTCTTCTGACGAGCTGGCTACCAGCATGTCGTCAAGACAAAGGGGAGGTCGCGTAGGACCGCGTCCATCATGCGTTGAAAAGTTTGGGCCGCACCCTTGAGGCCGAAAGGCATTCGCAAGAATTCAAAAAGGCCGAAAGGGGTTATAACCGCCGTTTTAGGAACGTCTTCAGCTCGGACAGGGACCTGGTGATAACCGCGGACTAAGTCTATCTTTGAAAAAATGCGCGCACCCGCTAGGTGCAGTGAAAAGTCTTGAATGTGAGGGATTGGGTAGCGGTCATGCGCTGTAGCGTTGTTTAATCTGCGGTAATCTCCGCACGGTCGCCAAGAACCGTCGGATTTCGGAACCATGTGAAGTGGTGAAGCCCAGGGGCTCTTTGAGCGTCTAACAATGCCCAATTTTTCGAGAGTTGCAAACTCGTCACGTGCTATGTTGAGCTTGGCCGCGTCTAAGCGGCGAGCTTTGGCAAAAACGGGAGGTCCCGTTGTTGGAATGAAGTGTTTAACTCCGTGTTTAGCTACAGTGGCTGAAAATGTGGGGGTTGTGAGTGCTGGAAATTGGGTGAGGAGTTGCTCAAACTTACCTCCTGCCGTGGTGACGTTGGCCTGCACAGGTGGTGGAGAAACTCGAGCTGAGCATGGAATAGAAGCAAAAGATAGTGCATTAACCAGGCGCCTATTTGCCAGATCCACTAATAACCCGTGTGCACACAAAAAATCTGCGCCTAACAAGTTAAAACTCACCGCTGCTACAACAAATGTCCATCTGTAGCTGCGGCCGTGGATGAGGAGGTGCAGGCTCTTTTCGCCGAACGTGTCGATGTCAGAGCCGTTGGCTGCCACTGCTCCGTTGCCCCAGGTACCCATGGCTCGATCTGCGTGGGAGGGCATGACGAAACTCAGCTGAGCTCCTGTGTCGATGAGGAACTGCTTGCCTGTGTGTCCGTCCATCACGTACAACAGCTTATTTTTGTCGCCGAGAACCGCTGCTGTTAACGGCCCTCGGCTTTGGCGTTTCCCGACATCGTGAATTTGCAGGGGGGAACGCATTTGCGGGCTTTCTCAGCGAAGCGGTGATGGTAATAACAGATGTCGTTCTGTTTGTTACGTTTGGTCCGCGCCGCTGTCACCGTGGGCTGGGTCTGCTCCATGGGTTGTGGCTCTCCATGGCTCGGGGCGTCAGTTTTGAGGTCTGCGGATGCCGCTGTGGGTGTCAGCTCCTTGCAGGCGTTGACGAGCCGGTAAGCCTCGTTGGCCAGTGTGCGGAAGTCTTGGTGGTTGTTGCACTTCATGCTGGCGAGTGTCCCTCTCATGTGTGGCGGCAGCGTGCTGAGGAAAATAAACTGGAAGAGGAAATTGTCATTGTCCTCTTCCTTGAGCTGCAGCAAATCCTCCATGAGGGTCTTCGGATTGCCCCCTCTGTGGCCGTAGACCGCCAGGATCTTCTCGGCTCTTTCCTTCGCTGACGGGACGTAGTTCGCCACGATGGTCGCCTTGAGTGTCTCGTACTTGTCCCAGGTCGGTGGTCGCCGGATCAAGCTCCGCACACACTTCGAAGTGGCGGAGTCGAGTTTGGAGACGATGTGATAGAACTTCGTATCGCCTGCCGTGATGCCTGCCAGTATGAATTGTGCTTCAGCCTGCTGAAACCAAGAGGCGGGGTCTTCTCGCCAGAAGTCTGGCAGCTTGACAGCGACGGCGTTAGTGCACACCATCACTGTTGTGCCCGCCGGGTGAGGGTGCCTTGCTTCGGCTCTCACGGCGGTGCTGGAGCTCAGTTGAGCTCTCTCAATTCCTTCTGCCGGAGGGAACGGTTGTTCGTCCGCTCCCTTGTCTGCGTAGTTGCTGGCGTCTGCCTGAGTCGCCACGGATGAGTCGCTTGAAGAAGAACGCCTCCGGTCCATACTCGCGTCAAGGTCACCAGTGTAGAGGAGCTGGAAATAATGAGGCGATTTTGTTTAAAAGCAGCGTTTTAATATTCAGCTCTCCTAACTTGTCTCATCTGGTGCAGAGCGTGGCAGAAGGTAAAAGAGGCAGAGTTCTGCCAGCTCGCTGGTTAAATACAGGCACACATCAAAAGACAGGCATTACAAAGGCTGATACCCCTCGTTATCTTAATCCCCCCATTGTCCTGTTATCTCCTCTCCTCTTCTTGGGAGGTGATGGAAATTCCCCTCCTCGCCTTGGGGGGTGAGGGTGACTCCTCGGTGTCCGCCGTCGCGTCCTGGGACGTCTTTGTTCTTCACACGGCGGGTGAGATTCCTTTGTCCTTTCAGAGGTGTGAAGTTCCTTACATATGCAATCACTAAGCATTTCACATGTTCAGACATATGTAGGTATGGAATATATGAGTAATATAGACCACACTGCCATTAAATAGTCTTCTTACATTATGGAAGCCTTGTCTTCCCATTATAAAGCCATTCTGATCTCGGTTAATAATATTTGGTAGTATTTCTTATAGTCGTTTTGCTAAAATTTTACAGATTATCTTAAGATCAGCATTTAATAGGCTTATTGGTCTCATGTTTTCACATTTATTAGAGGGTTTACCTGGTTTTGGCAACAGTATAATTAAGGTATTATTCATGTATGGTGGTAAATTACCATTTTGAAATGCTTCTAAAATCATTTCCAAAAGTGGTTTTATTAATTTATTCTTAAATTTTTTATAGAGGTCAACTGGAAGACCATCTGGTCCTGCTCTTTTTCCTGATTTCATATTATCAATGGCTAGCCCAACTCCTTCTTGACTAATTTTAGACTCCAGTATCTCCTTATTTTCATTTGGAATACACGGTATAGATAATCCACCCAAAAACCCATTTAGTTTTGTTAAGTCAGTTTCATTTTTTGTATCATATAGTTTTTCATAATAATCTCTAAAGGCACTATTAATTTCTAGAGGATCTATAACCACCTGTCCGTTTCTTATAATACTGGTAATTGGTGTTTTAAATTCTAATTGCTTAATCTGCCATGCCAGTAATTTTCCTGATTTTTCACCTTGTTCATAAAAAGTTTGCTTCAATCTTAGAAGACTCGAGGCAGCTCTATTCGCTGATTTTTTGTCATATTCAGCTCTCAGAATCAGTAATTCGTTCTCTAACTGTGGGTTACTTCCTGCATACACCTTTTCTTGAAGAATTTTTATTTTACATTCCAATTAGACTCTCTCCTCTCGAGTCTTCTTAGATTTTGAACCTGTATAACTAATAATATGCTCCCTAATAAAAGCTTTGAAAGCCTCCCACTTTATACATGCCGTTGTTTGTGTAGTATTAATATCAAAGAACTCATCTATCACTTCCGGTTATGGCTGCCACGTAGGACGGACGTGTCTCGCTCTGCTCTGCTCCTGGAAAAAAAAAAATCGGCAAATAACTCTCTCATTTGGGACAGAACGTATCCCAGCATTTGGGCGAGGATATGTCGGCGAAGCCTAAGGCTGGAAAACCAGGAAAAGGAAAAAGCGAGCCGCCGAAACAGTCCAAATTAACGGACTTTCAGGTCTGTGACGCAGCAAACAAAACTCCATATATGGCGGAGGAGGCTGGCAACGGTGCGATATTTGCGGGGAATGGCGCAGATGCGCTGATGGCTGCCATGAGTTCAATGAGAGCGGACTTTTCCTCTAGATTTGATGGGATTATGACAGCGTTGGAAGGAATAAGAAAGGAATTGGGTGACTGTGTAGAACGAACGGCGCAGATGGAGCTCCGTCTCGCTAGTGCTGAAGATGACGTCACCCGTCTTCAATTAAAGGTGCGCACTTTGGAAAAAAAAAATAAATCTCTGGAAGATAATATTTTGGATTTGGAATCTCGGTCGAGACAGAATAATTTGAGGCTGGTGGGTCTTCCAGAGGAATCAGAAGGTCGGGACGTATGTTCCTTTCTGGAAAAGTGGATTCCGGAGGTGCTGGGCAGCGAGGAGTTGCAATCAGCAGTGATTCTGGAAAAAGCACATCGTATTGGCCCACGGAGAGATAAGGGACCGCCGAGGACCTTAATTATGAAGTTTCTTAGCAACAGAGACAGGATGAAGATCTTCAACGCTGCACGAGCTAAAAAAGGAGAGATTAAACACCAGGACCAGCAGGTGCGGTTCTACCCAGATTTGGCCACAGGAATCCAGCAATTGAGGAAGCAGTTTGATCCCATACGTAAGGAGCTGCGCAACCTTGGGATTCGTCATGGTGTAATCTATCCTGCGAGACTGCTGACCACGTATGAGGGCAGAACCCACATCTTCAAGACCCCAGAGGAGGCGCAGGAGTTCATCAAGAAGATCAAAGAAGAAGAAGAGACTGGTGGGAGCTAAGCATGAACAAAATATAAGGTAGAATAATTAAGCATTTGCACAGGCATCTGACTGACTTGAAGTAAATAGTAAGTTTACAAAATATAGATTGTATTATATATTAAAAAAACAAAACAAAAACAAAACAAAAAAAAAAAAACTATGATGTACAAAGTTGTTAAAAATTTTGGAGTTAAGTTGGAAAACTACAGAGGAGAGTTAATGTTACGTCATTAAAAGCAGTAGAGTTAGGGTGATTGGGAGGATGAAGAAGGAATGGCTTAGGCTGTTCCCCGTGGGTGTGGAACGGTCGATGGCTATATCGGGAGACAGAATTTTTCTTTTGATTTTGGGGGGTTTGCCACAAGTGTGGGAAGGGGAAATTTGTTTGTGTGTAGTTTGTAGGATGAATGTTCAACCACTCATGTTTTTGCTTCTCTGTATGAGCATGTTTACACTGCAAGGTAATCCCAAACTCTCTATTGATCATGGACCAAAGTGTTAATCTTAATTTAACTTCATGGAATTGCAGAGGTCTACAAAATTTAAAAAAACTTAAACAAGTTATGAATAAAATAAAGGACATGGGTTCAAGAATTGTGTTTTTACAAGAAACTCATCTGATAGAGGAGGATGTTAAAAGAATTAGGAGTAGATGGCAGGGAAGTGTATTCACCTCTTCATTTTCATCCCGAGCCAGGGGAGTTATGACTCTCATACATAAATCAGTTCCTTTTCAAATGAAAAATGTAATTGGAGACAAATTTGGAAGATATGTAATCATTCAAGGTTCTTTGCTATTAGAAAATATAAATCTTGTGAACTTATATGGTCCCAATATAGATGATCAGAAGTTCTTTGCTAATTTATTTCTCATCTTATCATCACTTACAGGGCAACATATAATAGCAGGGGATTTTAATTGTACATTGAATCCAGGTGTGGATAGATCAACAGGACTGGATTGTACGCACATTGGATGTAGGATGACTATTAATCATTTTATGAAAGAATTGAGATTGTTAGATATATGGAGAGAAATGAAACCACAAGTTAAAGCCTATTCTTGTTATTCCAATACCTACAAGACATTCTCACGTATTGATTATTTTTTGATTTCCACAGAATTAAGGTCCAAGATTCAAAACTGCTTTTATGATAACATCGTGATCTCTGATCATGCACCCTGTTGTCTAATATATGTAGATAAAAAATTGACAAAGGAATCAGGTAGATGGCAATTTCAGCATAAATGGCTTCAGGATGAGGAATTTGTCAAGTATATAGAAAAACAGATAGACGAGTTCTTTGACATCAATACTACACAAACATCAGCATGTGTAAAGTGGGAGGCTTTCAAAGCTTTTATTAGGGGACATATTATTTTTTTTTTCCACAATATCTTTATTGAACCCTTTTTTTTTTTAACAAACATGATACAAGCAATCAAACACTAAAGTACTACTACAAAAAAAAAAAAAAAAATGCACTAAAAACACCAACAACCACCAACAAAATCAAATCTTCAACAATGCTCCTCTGTTTAGTCTAGACAATCCAATACATAAGTATACATATTATGTTCACCAGTTTGGAATTTACAAGGTCCACACACATCATTCACCTTCTTCTTCAAGAGTTATGTTTAAATTTTTTACATAATCAATAAAAGGTCTCCATATATTCTCAAACACAATTTCCTTTGATTTCAGTATATATGTTATTCTTTCTAATGGAAGGTTTGTTAACATCTGTCTTAACCACTGAGTCACATCTGGTCTATGAGTCTTTTTCCATAATAGTGCAATACATTTTTTGGCATTAAGCAAACTGAGGTCTATGAATGTTCTTTCACTTTTATTAAAATTATGCTTTTCTGGGTACAGACCCAACAAAAACAGTTTAGGATTCAATATGATTTGTTTTGAGATTATTTTTTCAATTGTTACCCTCACCTCTTCCCAAAACATTCTTATTAATCTACATTCCCATAAACAATGAAATAGGGTTCCTTTACTTTCCATGCATTTTGTGCATGTATCTGGTATATTTTTGTTATATCTATTTAACTCCTCCGGTGTAACATACATCCGCATTAACCATTTGAAATGTATCAATTTAAGGTGTGCATTTATTGATTTGGTTTGAGCTTCTGTACAAGCCAATTCCCATTGTTCCTCTGAAATTTCAATTTGCAGATCTTCTTTCCAGTAGTTTAATCTTTTCAGTGAATTTTCACTTGAAGATAGTGTCAATGAGTTATAAAACTCTGAAATAATACCCTTTCTTTTACTATCTTTCATCATCATTTTTTCCAAGGATGAATAAATAGGTCGAGTGAGAGCTTTATTTTGATTTGATCGAATAAAGTTTCTAAGTTGAAGATATTTAAAAAAATGTGTTCTATTGAGATTAAATTTGATCCTCAGCTCTTCAAAAGACATTATGTTGTCTGCACATGGCAAATATAAATCCTGAATCTTTTGTATCCCTTTTAAATTCCATACTTTAAATACAGCGTCCGCTCTCCCTGGTTTAAAATATTGATTACCCCATATTGGACTAAATTGTGACAATAACTGTGGTTCTTTTAAATAGTTTTTAGCTTCACACCATATTTTGATCATATGCTTTACAAATGGATTTTTAACTTGTTTTTGTAATTTTTTTGCCGAATCTGAGTATATGAATATGGGAAGAGGTAAAGGTAAATTGTATGATTCCATTTCAGTCCAGTGAGGGAGATCATTTGATGAAAAATAATATGTCATAGACCTCAGTTGTGCCGACCAATAATACAACATAAAATTTGGACATTTCAGACCTCCACGATCAAATGGTAAATATAATAAAGACAAACGTAATCTAGCCCTCCTGTTGTTCCATATAAATTCCACTAACTTTTTTTTTATTCTTGAGAATAGATCTAAAGGTGGTGATAAGGGAATGTATTGAAATAAATAAAGTATTTTAGGTAAAATATTACTTTTAAGTATATTGATTCTCCCGATCATCGACATTGGTAGTGACATCCATCTCTGAAGTAACTCATTGATATCTGACATTAAGGCTTCATAGTTGACACTGGCGACTGATTCTAGCTTAGGCATAATTTGGATTCCTAAATATTTAAACTGATTTACAACATTGAATTGATTTACCTCAGGGGCTGGGTAATTTCTCTGGGTCTCATTTAGCATTAATATTGAAGATTTAGTTTTATTTATTTTATATCCTGATATTTCCCCAAAATTCTTTATTAAATTCAACAAGGTTGGAATTGATTTTTTTAGATTCGACATAAACAAAATTATATCATCGGCGTACAGGGAGATTTTATGTTCTGTTGGTCCAACTTTAATTCCATATATTTGTGAATGTAAACGTATCGCTATCGCTAAAGGTTCAATTGCCATAGTAAACAGTAAAGGTGAAAGTGGACAGCCTTGTCGACATCCTCTATTGATTTTTATTGGTTTTGAAATATTGTTATTTGTTAGGATTTCTGCTATAGCATTATTGTATATTATTTGAACCCATTTTATGAAATTATTTCCAAGTCCAAACCTTTGTAGGACTTCAAAAAGAAAGGGCCATTCAACTCTATCAAAGGCCTTTTCGGCGTCCAATGATAGGAGAGCTGTATCCGGTGCTTCTTTATTAAAATAAATAATATTAAATAGTCTTCTTACATTATGGAAGCCTTGTCTACCCTTTATAAAGCCATTCTGATCTCGATTAATAATATTTGGTAAAATTTCTTGTATTCGTCTTGCTAAAATTTTACAGATTATCTTAAGGTCGGCGTTTAATAGGCTTATTGGTCTCATATTTTCACATTTATTAGAGGGCTTACCTGGTTTTGGCAGCAGTATAATTAAGGCATTATTTATGTATGATGGTAAATTATTATTTTGAAATGCTTCTAAAACCATTTCCAAAAAAGGTTTTATTAATTTATTCTTAAATTTTTTATAAAGGTCAACTGGAAGACCATCTGGTCCTGCACTTTTTCCTGATTTCATATTATCAATGGCTAGCCCAACTTCTTCTTGACTAAATTTAGACTCCAATATCTCCCTGTTTTCATTTGGAATACACGGTATAGATAGTTCGTTCAAAAACCCATTTAGTTTTGTTAAATCAGGTTCATTTTTGGTATCATATAATTTTTCATAGTAATCTCTAAAGGCTCTATTAATTTCTAAAGGATCTATAACTACCTGTCCTTTACTTATAATACTGGTAATTGGTGTTTTAATTTCCAATTGTTTAATCTGCCATGCTAATAATTTTCCTGATTTTTCACCTTGTTCATAAAAAGATTGTTTCAATCTTAGAAGACTCGAGGCAGCTCTATTCGCTGATTTTTTGTCGTATTCAGCTCTCAAAATCAGTAATTCATTCTCCAACCTTGGGTCACTTCCTGCATACACTTTTTCCTGAAGATTTTTTATTTTATGTTCCAATTTAGCTCTCTCCTCTCGAGTCTTCTTAGATTTTGATCCTGTATAACTAATAATATGTCCCCTAATAAAAGCTTTGAAAGCCTCCCACTTTACACATGCTGATGTTTGTGTAGTATTGATGTCAAAGAACTCGTCTATCTGTTTTTCTATATACTTGACAAATTCCTCATCCTGAAGCCATTTATGCTGAAATTGCCATCTACCTGATTCCTTTGTCAATTTTTTATCTACATATATTAGACAACAGGGTGCATGATCAGAGATCACGATGTTATCATAAAAGCAGTTCTGAATCTTGGACCTTAATTCTGTGGAAATCAAAAAATAATCAATACGTGAGAATGTCTTGTAGGTACTGGAATAACAAGAATAGGCTTTAACTTGTGGTTTCATTTCTCTCCATATATCTAACAATCTCAATTCTTTCATAAAATGATTAATAGTCATCCTACATCCAATGTGCGTACAATCCAGTCCTGTTGATCTATCCACACCTGGATTCAATGTACAATTAAAATCCCCTGCTATTATATGTTGCCCTGTAAGTGATGATAAGATGAGAAATAAATTAGCAAAGAACTTCTGATCATCTATATTGGGACCATATAAGTTCACAAGATTTATATTTTCTAATAGCAAAGAACCTTGAATGATTACATATCTTCCAAATTTGTCTCCAATTACATTTTTCACTTGAAAAGGAACTGATTTATGTATGAGAGTCATAACTCCCCTGGCTCGGGATGAAAATGAAGAGGTGAATACACTTCCCTGCCATCTACTCCTAATTCTTTTAACATCCTCCTCTATCAGATGAGTTTCTTGTAAAAACACAATTCTTGAACCCATGTCCTTTATTTTATTCATAACTTGTTTAAGTTTTTTTAAATTTTGTAGACCTCTGCAATTCCATGAAGTTAAATTAAGATTAACACTTTGGTCCATGATCAATAGAGAGTTTGGGATTACCTTGCAGTGTAAACATGCTCATACAGAGAAGCAAAAACATGAGTGGTTGAACATTCATCCTACAAACTACACACAAACAAATTTCCCCTTCCCACACTTGTGGCAAACCCCCCAAAATCAAAAGAAAAATTCTGTCTCCCGATATAGCCATCGACCGTTCCACACCCACGGGGAACAGCCTAAGCCACTCCTTCTTCATCCTCCCAATCACCCTAACTCTACTGCTTTTAATGACGTAACATTAACTCTCCTCTGTAGTTTTCCAACTTAACTCCAAAATTTTTAACAACTTTGTACATCATAGTTTTTTTTTTTTGTTTGTTTGTTTTGTTTTTGTTTTGTTTTTTTAATATATAATACAATCTATATTTTGTAAACTTACTATTTACTTCAAGTCAGTCAGATGCCTGTGCAAATGCTTAATTATTCTACCTTATATTTTGTTCATGCTTAGCTCCCACCAGTCTCTTCTTCTTCTTTGATCTTCTTGATGAACTCCTGCGCCTCCTCTGGGGTCTTGAAGATGTGGGTTCTGCCCTCATACGTGGTCAGCAGTCTCGCAGGATAGATTACACCATGACGAATCCCAAGGTTGCGCAGCTCCTTACGTACGGGATCAAACTGCTTCCTCAATTGCTGGATTCCTGTGGCCAAATCTGGGTAGAACCGCACCTGCTGGTCCTGGTGTTTAATCTCTCCTTTTTTAGCTCGTGCAGCGTTGAAGATCTTCATCCTGTCTCTGTTGCTAAGAAACTTCATAATTAAGGTCCTCGGCGGTCCCTTATCTCTCCGTGGGCCAATACGATGTGCTTTTTCCAGAACCACTGCTGATTGCAACTCCTCGCTGCCCAGCACCTCCGGAATCCACTTTTCCAGAAAGGAACATACGTCCCGACCTTCTGATTCCTCTGGAAGACCCACCAGCCTCAAATTATTCTGTCTCGACCGAGATTCCAAATCCAAAATATTATCTTCCAGAGATTTATTTTTTTTTTCCAAAGTGCGCACCTTTAATTGAAGACGGGTGACGTCATCTTCAGCACTAGCGAGACGGAGCTCCATCTGCGCCGTTCGTTCTACACAGTCACCCAATTCCTTTCTTATTCCTTCCAACGCTGTCATAATCCCATCAAATCTAGAGGAAAAGTCCGCTCTCATTGAGCTCATGGCTGCCATCAGCGCATCTGCGCCATTCCCCGCAGAAATCGCAGCGTTGCCAGCCTCCTCCGCCATATATGGAGTTTTGTTCGCTGCGTCACAGACCTGAAAGTCCGTTAATTTGGACTGTTTCGGCGGCTCGCTTTTTCCTTTTCCTGGTTTTCCAGCCTTAGGCTTCGCCGACATATCCTCGCCCAAATGCTGGGATACGTTCTGTCCCAAATGAGAGAGTTATTTGCCGATTTTTTTTTTCCAGGAGCAGAGCAGAGCGAGACACGTCCGTCCTACGTGGCAGCCATAACCGGAAGTCAGGGGACATATTATTAGTTATACAGGATCAAAATCTAAGAAGACTCGAGAGGAGAGAGCTAAATTGGAACATAAAATAAAAAGTCTTCAGGAAAAAGTGTATGCAGGAAGTGACCCAAGGTTGGAGAATGAATTACTGATTTTGAGAGCTGAATACGACAAAAAATCAGCGAATAGAGCTGCCTCGAGTCTTCTAAGATTGAAACAATCTTTTTATGAACAAGGTGAAAAATCAGGAAAATTATTAGCATGGCAGATTAAACAATTGGAAATTAAAACACCAATTACCAGTATTATAAGTAACGGACAGGTAGTTATAGATCCTTTAGAAATTAATAGAGCCTTTAGAGATTACTATGAAAAATTATATGATACCAAAAATGAACCTGATTTAACAAAACTAAATGGGTTTTTGAACGAACTATCTATACCGTGTATTCCAAATGAAAACAGGGAGATATTGGAGTCTAAAATTAGTCAAGAAGAAGTTGGGCTAGCCATTGATAATATGAAATCAGGAAAAAGTGCAGGACCAGATGGTCTTCCAGTTGACCTTTATAAAAAATTTAAGAATAAATTAATAAAACCTTTTTTGGAAATGGTTTTAGAAGCATTTCAAAATAATAATTTACCATCATACATAAATAATGCCTTAATTATACTGCTGCCAAAACCAGGTAAGCCCTCTAATAAATGTGAAAATATGAGACCAATAAGCCTATTAAACGCCGACCTTAAGATAATCTGTAAAATTTTAGCAAGACGAATACAAGAAATTTTACCAAATATTATTAATCGAGATCAGAATGGCTTTATAAAGGGTAGACAAGGCTTCCATAATGTAAGAAGACTATTTAATATTATTTATTTTAATAAAGAAGCACCGGATACAGCTCTCCTATCATTGGACGCCGAAAAGGCCTTTGATAGAGTTGAATGGCCCTTTCTTTTTGAAGTCCTACAAAGGTTTGGACTTGGAAATAATTTCATAAAATGGGTTCAAATAATATACAATAATGCTACAGCAGAAATCCTAACAAATAACAATATTTCAAAACCAATAAAAATCAATAGAGGATGTCGACAAGGCTGTCCACTTTCACCTTTACTGTTTACTATGGCAATTGAACCTTTAGCGATAGCGATACGTTTACATTCACAAATATATGGAATTAAAGTTGGACCAACAGAACATAAAATCTCCCTGTACGCCGATGATATAATTTTGTTTATGTCGAATCTAAAAAAATCAATTCCAACCTTGTTGAATTTAATAAAGAATTTTGGGGAAATATCAGGATATAAAATAAATAAAACTAAATCTTCAATATTAATGCTAAATGAGACCCAGAGAAATTACCCAGCCCCTGAGGTAAATCAATTCAATGTTGTAAATCAGTTTAAATATTTAGGAATCCAAATTATGCCTAAGCTAGAATCAGTCGCCAGCGTCAACTATGAAGCCTTAATGTCAGATATCAATGAGTTAACTCAGAGATGGATGTCACTACCAATGTCGATGATCGGGAGAATCAATATACTTAAAAGTAATATTTTACCTAAAATACTTTATTTATTTCAATACATTCCCTTATCACCACCTTTAGATCTATTCTCAAGAATAAAAAAAAAGTTAGTGGAATTTATATGGAACAACAGGAGGGCTAGATTACGTTTGTCTTTATTATATTTACCATTTGATCGTGGAGGTCTGAAATGTCCAAATTTTATGTTGTATTATTGGTCGGCACAACTGAGGTCTATGACATATTATTTTTCATCAAATGATCTCCCTCACTGGACTGAAATGGAATCATACAATTTACCTTTACCTCTTCCCATATTCATATACTCAGATTCGGCAAAAAAATTACAAAAACAAGTTAAAAATCCATTTGTAAAGCATATGATCAAAATATGGTGTGAAGCTAAAAACTATTTAAAAGAACCACAGTTATTGTCACAATTTAGTCCAATATGGGGTAATCAATAGTTTAAACCAGGGAGAGCGGACGCTGTATTTAAAGTATGGAATTTAAAAGGGATACAAAAGATTCAGGATTTATATTTGCCATGTGCAGACAACATAATGTCTTTTGAAGAGCCGAGGATCAAATTTAATCTCAATAGAACACATTTTTTTAAATATCTTCAACTTAGAAACTTTATTCGATCAAATCAAAATAAAGCTCTCACTCGACCTATTTATTCATCCTTGGAAAAAATGATGATGAAAGATAGTAAAAGAAAGGGTATTATTTCAGAGTTTTATAACTCATTGACACTATCTTCAAGTGAAAATTCACTGAAAAGATTAAACTACTGGAAAGAAGATCTGCAAATTGAAATTTCAGAGGAACAATGGGAATTGGCTTGTACAGAAGCTCAAACCAAATCAATAAATGCACGCCTTAAATTGATACATTTCAAATGGTTAATGCGGATGTATGTTACACCGGAGGAGTTAAATAGATATAACAAAAATATACCAGATACATGCACAAAATGCATGGAAAGTAAAGGAACCCTATTTCATTGTTTATGGGAATGTAGATTAATAAGAATGTTTTGGGAAGAGGTGAGGGTAACAATTGAAAAAATAATCTCAAAACAAATCATACTGAATCCTAAACTGTTTTTGTTGGGTCTGTACCCAGAAAAGCATAATTTTAATAAAAGTGAAAGAACATTCATAGACCTCAGTTTGCTTAATGCCAAAAAATGTATTGCACTATTATGGAAAAAGACTCATAGACCAGATGTGACTCAGTGGTTAAGATAGATGTTAACAAACCTTCCATTAGAAAGAATAACATATATACTGAAATCAAAGGAAATTGTGTTTGAGAATATATGGAGACCTTTTATTGATTATGTAAAAAATTTAAACATAACTCTTGAAGAAGAAGGTGAATGATGTGTGTGGACCTTGTAAATTCCAAACTGGTGAACATAATATGTATACTTATGTATTGGATTGTCTAGACTAAACAGAGGAGCATTGTTGAAGACTTGATTTTGTTGGTGGTTGTTGGTGTTTTTAGTGCATTTTTTTTTTTTTGTAGTACTTTAGTGTTAGTGTTTGATTGTTTGTATCATGTTTGTTAAAAAAAAAAAAGGTTCAATAAAGATATTGTGGAAAAAAAAAGAACTCATCTATCTGTTTTTCTATGTACTTAACAAATTCCTCATCCTGAAGCCATTTATGCTGAAAATGCCACCTACCTGGATCCTTTGTCAATTTCTTATCTACATATATTAGACAGCAGGGTGCATGATCAGAGATCACAATGTTATCATAGAAACAGTTTTGAATCTTGGACCTTAATTCTGTAGAGATCAAAAAGTAGTCAATACGTGGGAATGTCTTATAGGTATTAGAATAACAAGAATAGGCTTTGACTTGTGGTTTCATTTCTCTCCATATATCTAGCAATCTCAATTCTTTCATAAAATGATTAATGGTCATCCTGCATCCATTGTGCGTACAGTCCAGTCCTGTTGATCTGTCGTCTATACTGGGATTCAATGTACAATTAAAATCCCCTGCTATTATATGTTGCCCTGTAAGTGATGATAAAATAAGGAATAAATTAACAAAGAAGTTTTGATCATCAGATTTATATTTTCTAATAACAAAGATCCTTGTATGATTAGATATCTCCCAAATTTGTCTCCAATTACATTTTTCACTTGAAATGGGACTGTTTTATGTATGAGAGTCATAACTCCCCTGGCTCGGGATGAAAATGATGAGGTGAACACATTTCCCTGCCATCTTCTCCTAATTCTTTTTACATCCTCCTCTATTAGATGAGTTTCTTGTAAAAATACAATTTTTGAATCTATGTCTTTTATTTTATTCATAACTTGTTTAAGTTTTTTTTAGATTTTGTAGACCTCTGCAATTCCATGAAGTTAAATTAAGATTAACGCTTTGATCTATGATCAATAAGGAGTTTGAGATTACCTTGCAATATGAACATGCTCATACAGAGAAGCAAAAACATGGATGGTTGAACATTCATCCTACAAACTACACAAAAACAAATTCCCTTTCCCCACATTCGTGGTAATCCCCCCAAAATCAAAAAAATTCCATCTCCCGTTATAGCTAGTGACTGTTCCACACCTGTGAGGATCAGTCAAACCACTCTCTCTTTCTCCTCTCAATCACCCTGACTCTACTACTATTTTTAATGACATTAACTCTCTCCTGTAGTTTTTTCAACATAACTTCAAAGTTTTATAGCAACTTTGTACATCATAGCTTTTTTTTTGTAATACAGTGTGTATTTTGTACACATGTTATATGTTTCAGATCAATCAGATGCCTGTACAAATGCTTAAATGTTCTACCTTTATCATGTTCACGCTTAGCTCCCACCAGTCTCCCCTTGGATCTGCTTAATGAGCTCCTGCGCCTCTTGAGGGGTCTTGAAGATATCGGTTCTGCCCCTCAGTTATGTTTTTATTTTTTTTCCCACATGTTGACACAGCTCCCAGAGGTGTTAATGAAATGTCCATGACGGGATTTAGTCAAAAGGCCTCAGGGTTTAAATATTGCAAGACCATTTTACACATGGGGAATGAGCTCTCCTCAAAATGGACTGTTTTAGAGTATATTGCTCTAAATGCTCATAAGCCTCAGCTTACCCCATTCTCACTCTTAATTTTTCTGAGATCTCTGTTTAGATGGCAAGGCCATGTTTGAAGTTAACGTTAAATTTTGGCTTCAGTTGCCAGACTAAAGGTGCGTTCAGACCAAACACATGAATGTTTAGCTGCTGTGGAAATCCCCAAAACACCATCATGTTTAGCTTTACATTATCTGATGGGGCTCTCACTTGGAAAAATTGTCCCTACCTCCAAAACTTCACCTGGATGACGGTTATTTACACTGCTAACCTGCTAGCCCTCATTAGCACATCCATGGCAAGAGCTTGTAGGTGGATAACTCTGACACTCTGATTCAGCTGCAGAGCTCCTGGTCCATCTTTCTGTAGGTGAGTGGCAGCCTCATTTTCAAACTAGCTTACTCTCCAGTTTTGACACTTTAACTCTGGTGATGGCAGAATCTCAAGGCTGATTACTAGCTAGCACTACCAAATCCCTCAGATGCGCGAATGCCAAAATTTGCATGTTTTCTGAATGTTTACATTAACTTTGCATGTATTTGCATCACACTTTCATGTTTGGTCTGAATGCCCCTTTAGTAACATACTTTGGTTTCTGCCTACTTGGTCCCGCCCCTTTTCTTCACATCCTAAGGTAGGCATGGAAGAGTATGTGAAAACTGATTTTTTTTTTGTCCTGTCTAGTGACATGCACTACACAAAGAGCAAAGATAAACAAACCTATCATCTGGTCAGTCACTGCAACAGATACTGGAGTCAGTTTGTCTTGGCCTGTCCTTGCCACTGATAATGCCTCTATCTGCCAAGAATGTGCCGCTAGTCCAGCAAAAGCTAGCGGTACTCAAATACTTTGCAAGCAGTTTCATGAAATAGTCAGTCAGAAAGCAACTCATTCTGGCTCGGACATTGCCCGGGTTTGCAGGGTCGGGAGTTCCCGGCAGCAGAGGGTGGGGGACAGAGCTGCATGGAAGAATCTGATCAGACCTAAATGAAGCAGTCATTGTTGCCCCCGACAGACTGCTATGATGATGATGATGATGACAGTTACTGGCTAAATGTTGTTTAAAAGGCCAAATGAAGCCTTATCAGAGACAGGGGTGTGTGGTTTGATTAGTCGATAGTATATGACTGGACTCTGGGGTGTAATAAGCACAGAACCCATCCTGAATAAATAAATGGCTAACTGTGCTAATGACAGCTAACTGCTGATAATTGAGGGGGTGTCCAAAGTATAATAAACTATATCAAAATAAGGTAGAAAACATCTATGAATGAAATATATGATAAAGGGTTGGCAAATGGTCCATCATCGGTGATGATGGACCCAGCTTTGAAAAAATCTGTCTTGAATATAGACAAACAGACATGTAGTGGCAATGCTAGCAAACTCCTCTCTCGTTTTGTACCACTCAGGCTGACCTCAAAATCAGTCAGAAATCCAAGCTGTGGCTGCTCAGATCAGCTAACATTAGCAGCTAATCTACCCGGCTATCTAGAGTTGCCAACTGTCTCGTTTTAGCCAGGACGTTCCATTTATTGGGCTAAATATGTTTGTCCCAAGTTGGATGTGCGTTGTCCCATATATTCAAGGCCGCCTTAATGAACGGGCTAGATTGGGCTGAAGCCCAGGGGCCTACGAAGATCAGGGCCTATCATGAGCCAATGAAGAAGATCACATTGTTGTTAATTGGTAAAATTCTATGTCCATCACTTGATATTCATGTATGACTGCTGATTGGTCTAATTTACAAGTGCCCCATGTAGGTACCACGTAACAATAGCCTATCAGAGGAATTGTTTTAACATGTGACTATACAAGTGCCAGTGAGATGTAAGTAATTGGCTCTGTCAAAATGTCCGGAAAAAAATTTGAAAGTGGTGCTCATAAAATTATTGAGAGGAAAAGAGCTTAGGGAAAACGAATTGCTCAAAAAATCCCCAAGCGTAAAGGATTTTTCTAAGCTGGAGCATCAAGTGGAGGAGGCTGCTAATTACTGCGGAGGAGACAAGTGGGCCATTAAAGCACTCACTTGGAGGAGATGGGAGAAGGGAGAAGAAAGGCCATGATTGCTTACATCAGACGACTGTGCGTGGGACAGTGGATTCCGAACTTGGTAAAAATAGACTGGATCAAACATGCTCCCATAGAGTATGATGATATTCATGAGCTGGACTTAAAGGACATAATGAAGGATTTTTCTTTAAAGAAGGTGAGAAGAAAGAACTTCTAAAAATGTAAGACATGCTATCTGCAGTGCTTTCCAGTCACTTGTGCAGGTTTTTCGTTGCTGCTGTTGTTTTAGTCAAGAATACTTCTGTTAACCGTTCCTGCTTCTCGTCTCCTAACCGTGGTTGGGGGACGCAGGGGAGATCTGTCTTCTCCAGGGCCGGAGGCGCTTTTCCTCCTCCGGGGTCAACTCCCGAGTAAAACCTCACTCTTGTTAAGCAGGAGATATGGTGGTACACAGAGACACAGGCCGTTTCGCTGAAGCGTTGGGGCTTTATTCACAGACTGCAATATTATTAGCAACCATTTCTAAATGCTCCGGTCGCCTCGCTCTCTGTCTCTCATCCGCCCAAAATCACACACACCGTTCACTCGTCGGGGCCGTTCCACGCACACCTGGGGCGCGCCTCGGCTGCGCGCACGCACTCACTCACGTTCACGCACTGAGCTGTCCTTTCTAAACACCTGCATTAGGCACATCTTACAACACTTCACTGATGTAATTTTATGTCGAAAGCTGTATCTATCACACTGTAAAAAGGGAAGTCTCAGTAAAATAAAATATCCTAAATCAAGGCTTTATGCTTGTTTTTCTCTCACAAGATAATTTTGACAAGACATTTCTTTTTGTTGTGCAGTTTTCTGTAAGATTTTACTTGCTTTACATAAGTTTTTACTTGTTTTAAGTAATTTAATCTTACTTTCTTGGCAGATATTTTTTTCTAATTGTGATATCCTACCGTGTAGCAATGATCACACTTGAGTTATTTCTTTGGCTAACTCTGCCGTTTATTCTGCAACACACATAATATGACTGAACATGGATTCTGCGCGGGGTTTTTCACACTCTTGTTCTAATGTGTCCCCTTCATAGTAGTGCTGAACAATACAGGTAGTTCCCCCTAGAGGCATGTGCCAGTAATGTTCTATTTTAGACTTGCAGTCTACCACATCCCTCCCCTCTAGATTAAACTACTCTTAATTACACTAGCCAATTACTAGACATCCTGGAACTCCAATTTAACCCTGAACTATCACAGTTACTTTTTAATTTCTTAAACACATGTGTCATACACATAATTTCTCTCTTTTTTTTTTTTTTTTCACATGTATAACACACATAACAGTCTAACTGGGGATTTGGTTTGACTACCGCATCCCAGTGAGGTTCCAGGACGCATTCTTGTCCTGTGGCTGGGGAACTCACTACTGACTAAGTATAGTCCTTCAAGTAGTCTGGAGCTCTCCTAGCTCGCTGAGATCTTCTCACGGCTGGTGAGCCAACTGCAGGTGAAGACTCAGACTGCTCCACTGTTTCGGCTGCTGCAGTGCTGCCCGTAGAATCTGCAGAGACGGTTACCTCAGGTTTCACCTGAAGTGGTGGTTCGTTGATGCTCTCCTCAGGATGGGTGTCAGACAACACCTCTGGTGCCATCGGCAGGGGAATGGAGCTCCTACCATGAACTTGGTCGATGTGTCGCCTCACCACTTGTCCATGACCTAATGTCACCTTGAATGACACAGGGCCTGTCTTTTCTGTTATTTCTCCTGGTACCCAGGCTGGTCCTGAGCCAAAGTTGCGGGTGTAGACCACGTCTCCTTCTCTCAGTATTCTCTCTCTAGCATGCATGTCATGATAACCTTTTTGTTTCTCTTGTTTATCATGCACTTTGTTTCTGAAGTCTGGATGTATTAAGTCAAATGTTGACCTCAACTTTCTTCCCATCCATGGACCTGCGTAGTCAATGTGAATTCTTCTCCATGGTTTATCTGGAACTTCCCAAGGATGTAGTGGGGCTGCTGGAGGACTGTTCCTGTTCTCCTGGCATGCCGCACATGACTTCACAAGCGCCTCCACCTCTGCATCCATGTTGGGCCACCACATGTAACTCCTCGCCAACGCTTTCATGCGAGTGATGCCAGGGTGTGCTTGGTGTAGTTGTTGCAGTAAGGCATTCCTACCAGGTGGTGGAACAACCACGCGTCCTCCCCACAGGATACAACCTTCCTGGGTGCTGAGCTCATCCTGTCGTCGGGCATAGGGAATGAACTCAGGACTGTTCATCTTCGGCCATCCTCGCAAGATGTATTCTCGCACTCTTGCTAGAACAGGGTCTTTGTCTGTCCATTTCTTTATTTGTTGCGCGTTCACCAGGGGCACGCCGATATCTTCAAACAATAGCACTCTCTCCTCCTCCTCAGGCGTGCTGTCTCTTCCTCCATCCAAGGGTAGCCTACTCATCGCGTCAGCATTCGTATGGTCCCGTCCGGCTTTGTAAATGATGGTGTACTCATACGCTGCTAATGTAACGGCCCATCTCTGAATTCTCTGAGATGTCATCTGGGGTATGGCTCTCATTTCACTGAACAGTGAAATTAGTGGCTTGTGGTCAGTCACTATAGCGAACTGTCTCCCGTACAGGTATTTGTGGAATTTTTTTACACCAAATACTACTGCAAGGCCCTCCTTGTCTAGCTGGGAGTAGTTTTTCTCAGCTGCACTAAGAGTTCTTGAGACGAACCCTATGGGTCTCTCTGAGCCATCCTCCATACGATGAGAGAGTACAGCACCCACACCGTAGGGTGATGCGTCACACACCAGGATGAGTGGTTTGTTTGAATCATAATGCACTAACACACTACAGGACTGAAGTAGCACTTTGGACTCTTCAAACGCCTTCTGCTGCTTGACCCCCCATGACCATTTTTCTTCCTTCTTAAGTAAGGTATGTAGTGGTGCCAGCAGCGTGGAGAGCTTTGGGAGGAACCTATGGTAATAGTTCAACAAGCCCAGGTAGGCTTTTAACTCAGTAACATTTTGTGGCTCAGGCGCCTCCGCAATGGCTTCCACTTTGTCTGTTAGAGGGTGTAGACCACTGGCGTTGATCTTGTGGCCTAGGAACACCACCTCTTTTCCCATGAACTCACACTTGCTTCTTTTCAACCTCAGACCGCTTTTCTCCAACCGTTGAAGCACTTCCTCCAGCGTTTTCAGATGTTCTTGTTCATTTGGTCCTGTACAAAGGATGTCATCCAAATAAATGGCAACATTCGGAATTCCACCTAGGATGCCCTCCATAGTTCTCTGGAATATAGCAGGACTGGAAGCTACTCCAAATGGTAAGCGTGTGTAGGTATATAAGCCTTTGTGTGTATTGATGGTTACATACTTTCTTGATTCTTCTTCCAGGACTACTTGTTGGTAGGCGTGACTCATGTCTAATTTCGTGAAGTGTCGGCCGCCATTCAGCTGTGCAAAGAGGTCCTCCACTTTAGGAATTGGATACTGATCCACCCGTGATGCTCGATTGACAGTGAGTTTGTAATCTCCACATATTCTAATGGAGCCATCCGGCTTTCTCACTGGGACTATGGGCGCCGCCCATTCTGCAACCTGCACTGGCTCAATGATCTTGTCATCCAGCAGCCTCTGTAGCTCGCTTTCAACCAGTGGCTTGACTGCATAGGGTACCGGTCGGGGTTTGCAGAATCGTGGTTGGGCCTCCTTGTCCACATTAATCTTTGCAGTGACACCTTTTAGCTGTCCTACGCCTTCTTTGAACACCTCAGCGTGTCTTTCGAGGATCTCCTCCAGCTGCAATTTGGGCTGAGATTCCACTTTATTCACCAACTGATCAATCATGGCCAGTTCTTGTAGCCAACTTCGCCCTAGTAGATTTGGTCCTTCGCTCCCAACTACTACTACAGGTAAGTCCTTTTCTTTGTTTTCGTGTTGCACCTTCACTTGTGCCATGCCTAGCACGTCTAGCTTCTCTCCTGTGTATGTTTTTAATTTTAATGAACAGGGATTTAATTCTGCTGTGTCTGTTTTCTTCCACAGTTGTGTATATTGCTGTTTACTTAATATGGTTACTCCACAGCCTGTATCAACTTCAAATGTTACTTTCATTCCATTAACATTCATGGTACGCGTGATGGGCGCTACCTTGGTCAGCTCCTCTGACGTGTTGTAAATTGTGTGAAAATCCATGTCTTCTGTATCACTTTCTCCCTCCCCTCTCAGTTGATTCGCTTGCTGTTCCTTTCCTGGGCCCTTGTTTTCATACTTTTGCCCATTAACTGTCGCTTTCAGCACCTGTGCGCTGTCCACCTTTATTCTACATGCTTTCTTAATGTGCCCTCGCTTGCCACAATTATGACACAGCTCAGTGGCAAATTTGCACTCGGCGGCATTGTGCTGGCCTTTGCAGCGATAACAACTGGGGAATTTGTGCTGAGTTTTGTCAGTCAACACTTTGTGGACACCTACTTGGGTCTTAGGCACACGAACATGCGTTGCTGTGTCCTCTGTTAGCTTCCCTTGCATCTCTCTCACATCTTTAGATGCTGTTTCCATCGCTTGGCATAATTCCAAAGCCTTTGCAAAAGTGAGTTTTGTTTCAGATAAAAGTCGCCGTTGCATTCGGTCATCATTCACTCCACACACAAGTCTGTCTCTTAACATTTCTTCCAATGAGACTTTGTAATCACAGTGCAGTGTTAATTTCCTCAATTCTGCCACATACTCTGCTATGGACTCAGTGTTCCTCCTTATGCGTGAATTAAATTTGAATCGTTGTACGATTTCACTCGGTTTGGGGCTGAAGTGCTTCTGAAGCTCAGCAGTAAGCTGGTCGTACGTTTTATCTTTCGGTAATGCAGGGCTTATTAAATTTCTCAACAAGCTGTAAGTAGTTGCACCAACTCCACTCAACAGTACAGCCTTCCTTTTGTCTGGCTCCTCAATCTCATTAGCTTCGAAGAAAAAGTCCAACATTTCACTATATTCTTCCCATGACTGAGTCGAGTTATCAAAAGGGGTTACCGTTCCGATTACAGCCGCCATTGCTCGTCGTGGTGGGGAAACCTCGTTTTTCCTCCTCTGAACTTGCACTCGAACTACTGGAGTCACTTGAGTTCGCCACACTTGCAATGTTCTCTGTTTCTCGCCGCTGATTTTTTTCTTTTAATCCTCGTCGCCAATTGTGTGATATCCTACCGTGTAGCAATGATCACACTTGAGTTATTTCTTTGGCTAACTCTGCCGTTTATTCTGCAACACACATAATATGACTGAACATGGATTCTGCGCGGGGTTTTTCACACTCTTGTTCTAATGTGTCCCCTTCATAGTAGTGCTGAACAATACAGGTAGTTCCCCCTAGAGGCATGTGCCAGTAATGTTCTATTTTAGACTTGCAGTCTACCACACTAATTTTAACTAGAATCATTTATTGCCAGAATTGTTTTTGTTTAAGTAAAATTATCTGCCAACAGAGCAAGAAAATTTGACTTATCAAATTGTGTAAAACAAGTTAAAACTATTGGAAAGCATGTAAAATTGTCTTGCACGTAAACTGCACAGCAAGAATAAATATATTGTCAGACAAAAAAACAAGCATAAACAGCCTTAATTTATTTCATTTTACTTATATTTGACTTTTTGCAGTGTAGTTGTGTTTTCTAGCTCAAAGTTGCATTATTTCTCAAAGACAAACAAAAATAAGGCTGTAGTGGCTCAGGAGGTAGAGCAGGTCACCCAATAACCAGAGGGCTGGCAGTTCGTATCCCACTCCCCCCGCCTTGCTGTTGTGTCCTTGGGCAAGACACTTTACCCACCTTGCCTCCAGTGTGTTCATGGTTCATGACACTGATGTATGAATGTGAATAAATGTTGAATGGTGGTCAGAGAGGTTGTTGGCATGGATTGACAGCCATGTTTCCATCAGTCTGCCCCAGGGAAGCTGTGGCTACAGAGGTAGCTTACCACTATCATTGTCTGCGGAGTGAATGAACATTGGACTCATTGTAAAGAGTCTTTGGGTGTCATGAAAAGTGCTATATAAATGCAATCCATTTTTAAAAACATAGCTATTACACATTTTTAAACTGAGATTCTGTATTCTGTAAAATCTGAAATTTCTAAGTATACAGTGTGGCATTTTTTTTCCTTGTAGTATTAAACATGACATTGAATACCAGTATTTTTTAAGGCATTATCAAGGTAAAAAAAATATCCCAGTATTATGACAACACTAATGTCCACAACATCGTGGCACCAAGCAATAGTTAAAATCCTCTGTCCCTTATTTGGCTGTGAGAAAGCTGGCAACCCTACGGCTATCACAGCCAAAATCTAACAAAATAACCCAGAATAGTGTGACTGTGTAATCAATCGTGGATCATTGAACAAGCTGGTCTGTTACGGTGTTACAGTTTACAGAAAAGAACAATAAAATCCCTGGTTGGACTGATTCATGTTGCGAAGTTAGCAATGCTCATGGAACTTGAAAGATGTGAGATATAGACTGTGGATTAATGAATGAGCTGGGACCACATCTTTGTGAGGTTACTTTACAGAGAAGAGCTCTAGAAACCACAATCAAGTTGCTACTTAAGCTAGCTGCACTGTAGGTTGCTCATAATCAATGGGCTCCTGATACTTTGACACAAAAAAACCCAAGTCACATATTTACTTTTTCCCCCAAATTTGCATCAAAGCAACCAGAAAATGTATAAGAAAAAGTTTTAAATGTAAAAGAATAAAGTTCCAAATATATTTGATGTAAATGTTTAAGAATGAATTTGCAAATTCATAGACTTTGTACAGCAAAAAAAAAAAAAAAAAAAAAAAAAAAAAAAGTTGTGTCAAAATCGTTCTAGTGAAGCAGTCTGACATTTTTTGGGAGTGACTCAGCGGAGCCCAGGCTGATTTAGGAATGAGCCTGTGTACATCCTGCTATTGTCTTTATGGTTTCCTTTCTTGTCCATCTGTCCACAGCATGTCCTGTAGTGCCCCCACTTTCTTCCACCTCTGCTGACACAAGGATACGGACCACAATTGCTGGGATTCCATCCAACTTACTCACATTGTTCTGGGCGTCTGCTGATCCCTAAAAAGCCTTTAGAATTCTTACATTAGTTTATCCAGTGTTATTAAGGACCTTAACACCATCACATTCATAAGACAAGAGCACTCTGAGGTGAGTGCAATATCCCCCGCCTCCGTTTTCTTTGAAGATCCAAATACTTACTGACAGAGAGCAATTTTCAACTTTTCAATATAATTACTGTGGCAGAATCAAATTATGATAAGCCCATCATCCACAAATATACAACAGAGTATACAACTCATAGTTGTATGTCAAGATCCCTAGGTGAACCCATGTAGCAAGTATGGTGACCCTAGACAGCTTTGCACGTTCTATAGTAAGAGATCATAGGGAGTGCCAACCTTGACCTTTAACCTTTTGACCCCAAACCTGTAGTCAGAGGTTATAGTCTCAGCGTAAACCTGTGTACCAGGTTTGGTGATCCAAGCTTTCTTTGTTGTTGAGATATACTTTATTAGGCAATTTGATGTTGACCTTTGACCTTGCGATCCCAAAACCACAATCACACTTCAGGGTCACAGGGTGAACCTGTGTACCAAGTTTAGTGGCCCTAGCTTTACTCATTGTACAGTAATAAGGCATAAGGAATGTTAACCTTGACTTTTGGACCCCAAACCCATAGCCAGAGGTCAGGATTCCAAAGCAAACCTGTATACCAGGTTTGGTGGCCCTAGCTTTATGCCTTATACAGTAATGACGCATAAGGAATGTTAACCTTGACCTTTTGACCCCAAACCCATAGTCAGAGATCAGGATCCCAAGGTGAACCTGTTTACCAGGTTTGGTGGCCCTAGCTTTACTCGTTTTATAGTAACAGTAAATGTAGCATTTATCATAGTGCAACTGCAATGTTAACTTTGAACTTTGACCTTTGACCCCTTGACCCCAAACCCATAGTTAAGAGAGGGTGTAAACTGTCCAAGATGTGTATTAGATATAACTACTGTATCAATTTGAAAAGCCTACATCATTTCTTTCAGTAGTTATTGTGTTTAGAAAATTTAGGGAAAAATCTGACCTCTAACCTTTGAAGGTCAATTCATTCATATTCAAGGCCATATTCAAGGTCATCCGATGAGAGTGAAATTGTAATATTTGCATCATCAGAGTATATCAAACTATGGTACCAAGTTTCAAAACAATTGGAACAAAAGTGTAGGAGGAGTTGATTTCACAAGACAGTTACTGTCTATGAAGTTGACATGATTTAGTGATAGACCCAGAAGCAGACTACAGACTCGGTTATAATTGCAATGATTTTATTGAGAACAGGTGTGTGTGAGTGTGTGTGTGTGTGTGTGTGTGTGTGCAGAGCGGGAGGAGTCTGGGCGTGGAGCAGCTGGGATGAAACAAACTGTGGCCCATGTCCTCTCCAGATTGCTGTGGTCCCGCGAAGGTGAAGAGGGTGCTGGTGCAGGTATATACAGTGCTCTGTGCAGGAAGGAATTCCTCAGCTGAGGGGAGAAGGGAAAAAGTCCAGTTTGATAATGATGTGCACTTACAGGATGATGGCGGGAATGAGGGGACTCCGGCTCTGGGGAGGGGTCCAGGTCCGCCATGAAGAGGGGTGTCGGTCCGCCAGGGAGAAGGTCCACCTGTGCACAGGTTAGTCCAAGACAAGCAGAGGTGAAATGCAGAGGGGTAAGGTTCAGACAGAGAGGTAGCTTACTGAGTGCCAAGTCTGAGATGGGGTTTGTAGCTGGAGATGAGGAGGGCAGCATACAACGTTGAGGAGCTCTCTGAACTGCATGCAAGAGTAGATGTCTCCGTGCAGGAGTGGAGGACCCCACTCCATTTAAAGGCTGCTAATTAGGGAGCTCAGGTGTGGGTGAACCCGCAGCTGTGGAAAATAAGCAATGAGAGGAGAGAGAAAAAACAGCACACAGCCTGGATCACCACAGTGCCCCCTCAAGGGACGCCTTCCGGCAGCCGACTCAACCTCCCCGGGTGGGACGCCCCCTGCATCGCACGTCCAGAATGCAGCTGACCTTATACACAAGACCACAGTCGATCATCACCGGAGGCAGAGGCGGCTTGGATGGAGGACACAGAGGGCTGGTGGAAAATGGCTTCACCTGAGAGACATAAAAGGTGGGACAAATGCGGAGAGCACTGGGAAGAGACAGGCGAACAGCAGCTGGATGATGATCTGGGAGATGGGATAAGGATCAATAAAGCGGGGAGAGAGCTTTCTGGAATCAGTTTTGAGGTTAATGTGTTTTGTGGATAACCATACTTCCTGCCCAACCCGGTAGGGGGGGCCGGGGTCCTCCGACGGTTAGTGATCTCAGAGTTGTGGTGTGTGGTGCGGTGGAGAGCAGCCCTGGTGGACCTCCAGATGTGGGACTGCACAGATGGTACAGCAATCTTCACTTCCGCATCAGGGAATGGGCGGGGGGGGGGGTGTACCCCAAAGATGCCTCAAAGGGGGAGAGACCCGTAGCCACAGAGGTGGCGGAGTTGTGAGCATACTCAATCCATGGTAGGTAAGTACTCCAAGATGCAGGATTAGTAGCCGTGACACACCTCAGGGCTGCCTCCAGCTCCTGGTTGGCTTACTCGCACTGGCCGTTACTCTGGGGGTGATACCCAGAGGACAAGCTGACAGTCGCCCCGATGGCCTTACAAAAAGATCGCCAAACCTGGGAGACAAACTGGGGACCCCGGTCCGAGACCACATGGCTCCCTGGAAAGGGCTGCCAAATTTAATGGAGTTTCCAGGTCCTGACATGGGAGCTTCAGCCGGGTTGCCAGACTCTTCGAAATGAAGCTTTGTTCAGCACCTGAGTCAATGAGAGCAGTGGTGCAGAAATCAGTGTGAAAGTGATCAAAACGAGCGATTGGCAAGGCAGCGCTCGTTGGATCGTTCCTTTAGGCGATTATCTAGATTGATGGCCAGGGAGATTAGCTTGTGTAAGGAGGAGGGTTTGTCTAACTGTGCCAGCTCATCTCGAAGGCTAGGGCTGAGACTGCACGTGAAAATGCTACAAAGAGACGTATCCTCCCATCCCACCTCCGCCACGACAACCTGGAAATCCACCGAGTAGTCGGCCATGGACCTGGCCCCCGGAGATTGAGAAGGCGGGTGGTGAGAATATTATCCCAGTCAGAATGGTCAAACACCTGGGTGAACTCAGACACAAATTGGTCATAAGTGTAGTTTTGGTAACTGGGGCGATCCATAATAGCATAAGCCCAAGTTAAGGCCCACCTCTCCAGCAGGTTCACCACATAGCTGATCTGACTATGATTAGTAGGAAAATCCTCCGGCACTTGCTGAAAAATTAAACTGCACTAAAGGAGGAACCCCTGGGACTCGCCCAGCCTACCGCTGAAGCGGGTCGGTGTGGGAACTGGTGTTAAGCGAGGAGGGTGCACCGATGGGGAAGAAGGAGGTGGCGGGGAAGCTGATGCCCCGGAACCGGCCTGGGGGGGACAAAGCAGCAGTAAGTAATTACTACTTCCGGCGCCACACGAGTAGGCTGCCTTTTTGCAACAGCGAATCAATTTCTTCCTATTTCTATTTACTATCTCGCTTCTCTTGCTAATCTTTCTGATCCGGCACACCTTATACATCAGCCAGACACACGGATCGCTCAAATGTCTCCTGAGCCGGCAGACGGAGCCACTGTTTTTAGCAGGATACGTTACAGCAGAGACCAGCTGCTAGCACTTAACTGGACCAAGATGCTAGCGCAAGACCTCGACATACTGGGTGAAATAAGACAGAAACGATGTGGATGCCCTGCTGAAGCAAGACGGCAGGCGAGAAATATAAGGTACAGACCCGTCCTTCCATCTGTTATTATGGGGAACGTTCGATCGCTGCTCAATAAGACCGACGAGCTAGCGGCCATCTCCCGCTACGAGAGCATCTTCAGAGAGAGTAGCTTGATGTTGTTTACTGAGATGTGGCTAACAGAACTAGCAACAGATGCTAACATCGAACTGGAGGGTTTCCACGCAGACCGGACACCAGACAGTGGAAAGGCAAGGGGCGGAGGAGTGATAATGTATGTCAATAACAGCTGGTGCAGACCGGGACATATCACGGTTAAACAACATCACTGCAGCAAAGACATTGAGTTGCTAGCTGTTAGCATGCGGCCTACCTAACTCCCGAGGGAATACTCACACGTGATCTGCATTGTTATTTATGCAAATCCGACGGCAAACGCGGGGACAGCGCATGATGTCATTCATTCAGTAACTGGCAGGCTGCTGACAGAACACCCAGATGCTCTTCTCCTCATCTCCGGTGATTTCAACCATATTCACCGCACCCCATTTTGCCCACATTCACCCAGTATGTCACATGCCACACTAGAGACAATAAAACACTGGACTTATTCTATGCAAACACTAAGGAGGCGTACACCTCATCACCACTCCACCCACTTGGGAGATCGGATCACAACTTGGTTCATCTCCTGCCGGTGTACAAACCCCTAGTACACAGACAACCTCCGGTCATGAGCACGGTGAAGATATGGTTGGAGGAGGCAATGGACGCTTTAAAGGACTGTCTTGAAACCACTGCCTGGGAGCAGCTCTGCGATCCACATGGTGAGGACATTGATGGCCTCACTCACACCATCACGGACTACATCAACTTCTGTGTGGACAACACCGTACCCACCAAGACAATACAGTGTTGCTCGAACAACAAACCTGGATCAACCCTGAGATAAAAACACTTCTGAGAGAGAAGAAGAGGATCTTCAGGTCGGGGAACAGGGAGATACATAGAGTCCGTACAGAGGTAGCTGAGGAGGAAGATCAGAGAAGGCAAGGACAGCTTCAGGAGGAAGATGGAGGACAAGCTGCAACAGAGCAACATCAGCGGGGTCTGGAGAAACCTCAAAACCATCTCTGGGCTCCAGAATACCTCCTCCCAGGCCACGGGGAGCATGGAGTGGGTGAACAATCTGAATCTGTTTTTTAATAGGTTTGACCAACCCCCCCCCCCCCCCACACACACACACACACCCCGACTGCACACCAACCACTGTTGCCTCTAAAGTCATCGAGACCTGCTGTCCACACTCCATTCCACCAACACCCCCCCCCCCCACTCCCAGCACACAGCCCCCCAACCTGACCCTCACTAAGACCCAGGTGAGGACGGAGCTGAGGAAGATCAAGGCGAGGAAGGCCTCGGGACTGGACGGCATCAACACAAAGCTCCTCAAGTCCTCCGCAGACCAGCTGTGTGGGATTGTGGAGCACATCTTCAACCTGAGCCTGAAGCTGGGGAGGGTACCACAGTTGTGGAAAGCATCTTGTGTGGTACCTGTACCAAAGACTTCCCACCCCAAAGACCTGAACAGCTTCAGACCAGTGACCCTGACACCTCACCTGATGAAGACCCTGGAGAGACTACTCCTTGCTCACCTCCACCCACTGGTGGGGCCAGCGATGGATCCACTCCAGTTCTCTTACCAGCATGGCATTGGGGTGGAGGATGCAGTGATCTTCCTCCTTCATCATTCCCTGTCCCACCTGGAGAAGCCCGGGAATGCAGTGAGGATCATGTTTTTTGACTTCTCCAGTGCTTTCAACACCATCCAACTGATGATCCTGAAGGACAAGCTGCTGTGCGCAGGGGTGGACCAGCACCTGTCATCATGGATCCTGGACTACCTCACTAACCGAGCACAGTTTGTGAGAACCCGGGATTGTGTGTCGGACACGATCATCAGCAGCACGGGGGCCCCCCAGGGAACGGTTTTGGCTCCCTTCCTGTTCACCCTTTATACTGTAGACTTCTCACACAACACACTGCCATATACAGAAGTTCTCTGACGACTCTGCGATCGTTGGCCTCATCTCCAACGGAGATGAAGCTGAGTACAGAGGACTTACCCAGGACTTCGTGGACTGGTGCCATTGGAACTGCCTCCAGATCAACGCGAGGAAAACTAAGGAGCTGGTGGTGGACTGCCGCAGGCAAGGACAACCCCTCACAGCACCAGTGAACATCCAGGGAACAGACATTGAGATGGTGACATCCTACAAGTACCTGGGTGTTCATCTGAACAATAAACTAGACTGGTCACATAATACCGACGCATTCTACAAGAAGGGACAGCGCAGGCTGTTCCTACTGAGGAGACTCAGGTCTTTTGTTGTACAAGTGGTGCTCTTGAAGACATTCTATGACACGGTGGTGGCATCAGCCATCACTTTTGGAGTGGTCTGCTGGGGCAACGGCATTACAGCAGCCGATAGGAAGAGACTGAACAAACTAATCAAGAAAGCTAGCTCTGTCCTGGGGCAGCGCCTTGACCCAGTGGAGGAGATAGGAGAGAGAAGGATGGTGGCTAAACTGTCATTTCTGCTGGAGTTCGAGTCCCACCCTATGCAGGACATACTGAACGCACTGAGGAGCTCATTTAGCAGTAGACTACATCATCCTAGATGCACGACCGAGAGGTTTCACAGGTCCTTCCTACCAACGGCTGTCAGACTGTATAACCTAAGCAGGGCTGTTCGCAGAGATAGCAAAAAAACGTGACGACCTAATAGTATTGAATGCAAAAGATGCAACAGACTTACACAAATGGTCCCCTCCAGTATACAACTAGGACAGTATCAGTCGCTATGGAGGGTGACAATATGTATGGGTACATATTCATACCATGTAGGGTAACTAAATAGACGGTTATGCTGTTTAGTCCATCTAGCTACAATGCTCCACACTGTGTATATACGTATATATATATATATATATATACAGTATATTTATATATTTATGTGTACATATGTATATTCACTGCTCTTATTTCCTTATCTTCTAAATTATTGCTCTGAGTGTTGCTATCCCTGTGCTGTTGCAATCCTGGAATTTCCCCATTGTGGGACTAATAAAGGCTTATCTTATTTTATCTTATCTTAAGCTGGTCAAGCTGCGCGTTTATTTGAGTGATTTGATCCAATATGACCTGTTGCTGATATGTAAGCTGGTTTAACCGAGCCTCCATGATGTCAAGTCTGTGTGCGGTAGCACTGTCTGCTGGGTCTGACTGACGGAGACAAACTGACATGATTTAGTGAAAAACCCAGAAGCAGACTACAGACTCGGTTATAATTGCAATGATTTTATTGAGAGCAGGTGTGCGCAGAGCGGGAGGAGTCTGGGCGTGGAGCAGCTGGGATGAAACAAACTGTGGCCCATGTCCTCTCCAGATTGCTGTGGTCCCGCGAAGGTGAAGAGGGTGTTGGTGCAGGTATATACAGTGCTCTGTGCAGGAAGGAATTCCTCGGCCAATGGGAGAAGGGAAAAAGTTCAGTCTGATAATGATGTGCACTTACAGGATGATGGCGGGAATGAGGGGACTCCGGCTCTAGGGAGGGGTCCAGGTCTGCCACGAAGAGGGGTGTTGGTCCGCCAGGGAGAAAGTCCACCTGTGCACAGGTTAGTCCAAGACAAGCAGAGGTACAAAAGGGGTACACAAATTAGCTTTTTTTTTTTTTTTTTTTTTTTTAGAAATTTATGGGAGAGGCAGCAAATTCAAGCAAGAGGGAAGAAAAAAATCTAATTTGTAAGAAAAAAGTTACATTTTAAAAAGTTGCAAATTTGGAAAAGATGTTGCATGTTTTCTGAAAAGTTGCACATTTATGTCAAGCCATTTTTAAAAAATTTGAAAACCAAAACTGAGGCCCTTTTCTTGTAAATTTGCAATTACTCAAAAACAAGGGTTATTGTTTGAGCATTTTCCCAAGATATTCAGAGCCTTAAACAAAGGTATTTATTATAGACAGCTTATGTCAAGTTAATTTATCCATAACTTTTTTTAGTCTGAAATGGTAAATGGTGTTCACTTATATAGCGCTTTTTCTCATCTCTGAATGACCAAAGCACTTTACAGATCCTGCTATCCACCTATTCACACACTTGATGGTGGCAGAGCGGCCATACACACACAGGCGCTAGCCTGGCTGCCAGGAGCAACTGGGGTTTCAGTGTCTTGCTCAAGGACACTTCAGAATCAGAATCAGGTTTATTGCCATTGTTCATGTAGTACACAAACTAGGAATTTGTCTCGGTACAATGCTGCAACATTAAACATGATAAGATAAGAGAAATAAACTATACATGTAATAAAGTGTAGGATAAGATTAAGTGATACTGGTCAACAGTTAAAATATATATTAGCCAGCAGCAGATACTGTGGAGAACTACGTATATAGTGCAGTCGGTAATGCAGGAAGAAAACAGTGATGATTGACATGAGTCTGGTTGAGCTGCTGTACATGGTGCACGAAGAGTCAATAAGTCACTTAGTGTTCAGCAGTCTAATGGCAGAGGGGAAGAAGCTGTTCATGTGACGGGAGGTTTTAGTCTGGATGGACCGAAGTCTTCTACCAGAGGGGAGGGGGGCAAACAGTACGTGACCAGGGTGTGAGGGATCGGCTATGATCCGGCCAGCACGCCTCCGGGTCCTGGAGATGTACAGATCCTGGAGAGATGGGAGCTTGCAGCCGATCACCTTCTCAGCAGTGCGCACGACGCGCTGCAGCCTTAGTCTGTCCCTGGCAGTGGCTCCTGCGTACCACACGGTTATGGAGGTGGTGAGGATGGACTCGATGATGGCTGTGTAGAACTGCACTAACATCTTGGTGGGTAGCTTGAGCTTCCTCAGCTGCCGCAGGAAGAACATCCTCTGCTGGGCTTTTTTGATGAGTGAGCTGATGGTCAGCTCCCATTTGAGGTCCCTGGTGATGGTAGTGCCTAGGAAGCGGAAGGAATCAGCAGTGGTGATGGGAGAGCCTGAGAGGGTGAGGGGGGGCAGAGGAGTAGTGACTTTCCTGAAGTCTACAATCATCTCCACTGTCTTCAGAGCGTTCAGCTGCAGGTTATTATTGCTGCACCAGGACGCCAGCTGGGCCACCTCTCTCCTGTAGGCGGACTCGTCGCCGTTGGAGATGAGCCCGATGAGGGTGGTGTCGTCCGCAAACTTGATCAACTTGACAGACTGGTGGCTGGAGGTGCAGGAGTTGGTGTAAAGGGAGAAGAGTAGGGGGGAAAGTACACAGCCCTGGGGTGATCCGGTGCTGATGCTAGTATAGTCTGAGACAGTCTTTCCCAGCCGCACATGCTGCCTCCGGTCCGTCAGGAAGTCGATGATCCACCTGCAGAGGGAGTCAGGCACGTTGAGCAGGGACAGCTTGTCCCGGAGCAGAGCGGGGCGGATGGTGTTGAATGCGGAGCTGAAGTCCACAAACAGGATCCTGGCGTAGGTTCCCGGGGAGTCCAGGTGCTGCAGGATGGAGTGGAGGGCCAGGTTGACTGCATCGTCTACAGACCTGTTGGCTCGGTAGGCAAACTGCAGCGGGTCCAGGAGAGGGGTGGTGATGGACTTGAGGTGGGACAGGACCAGGCGCTCAAAGGACTTCATGACTACAGAGGTGAGCGCTACAGGTCTGTAGTCATTAAGTCCAGTGATCCGTGGCTTCTTGGGGACAGGGATGATGGTGGAGGATTTGAGGCAGGACGGCACGTGGCATAACTTAAGGGAGGTGTTAAAAATGTCTGTGAATACAGGAGCCAGCTGTTTCGCACAGAGTCTCAGGGTGGAGGGAGACACGCCGTCTGGGCCGGGGGCCTTGCGCGGGTTCAGTCTGGAGAACTGTTTGAGCACATCCTGCTCACTGATGATAAGGGGAGGGGGGGGAGGAGGGGGGGTGCCTTAAATGAAGTAGGGAATGTGGAGGCTGTGGAGCTGGAGGGAGGGGGGGGAGTTGGACACAGATGACGAGGTGTCAAAACGGGCATAGTGTTGGGACAGTCTTTGACAAAGGGCTTTGTCATCCTGACCTTTAGGAGCCTTAGGTCGATAGTTGGTGATCTGCCTCAGTCCTCTCCACACGGAAGCCGAATCATTAGCAGTGAACTGCTGCTGGAGTCTCTCTGAGTACACAGATTTAGCCCTCTTCAGCTCTCTGTTAAACCGGTATTTAACCTCCCTGTAGCAGTCCCTGTCTCCACTTTTCAGCGCTGCTTCCTTCTCCTTCCTGATCTGTCTGAGCTTAGCTGTGAACCAGGGTTTGTCATTAGAGTAACTCACCCTGGTGCGTGATGGAAGAATGTTCTCTTCACAAAAGTGGATATATGAGTTCACAGTGTCCGTGTACTCATCCAGATCATGCGTGGCTCCTTTAAGCATGCCCCAGTCAGATATTTCCATGCACGTTTCCAGCTTCTCCTCAGCTTCACTGGTCCGTATCTTCGTAGTGCTCACAACAGGTTTAGTGAGCTTCAATCTCTGTCTGTATGTGGGAATGAGGTGAACCATCACGTGATCAGATAATCCCAGCGCAGCTCGAGGGACAGCGCGATATGCGTCTTTCACTGTGGTGTAACAGTGATCCAGTGTGTTTAATCCTCTGGTGGGGCATTTAATAAACTGTTTGTAGCGGGGGAGATCGTGGCTCAGATTGCACTGATTAAAGTCGCCAGCCACAATAATCAGCGAGTCTGGAAAACTCCGCTCTGTGTGTTGAATGTGATCCGCGAGCACGCGCTGAGCTTCGCGCGTGTCCGCGTCGGGAGGGGCGTACACAGCGATCATTATGAAAGAAGCAAACTCCCGCGGGGAATAGAAGGGCTTGCAATTGATAACAAGAAATTCCAAGGCAGGAGAACAGTGTTTGGAAATTACCGTTACATCAGAGCACCAGCTGCAGTTGATGTAGAAGCAGACTCCGCCTCCTGTGGTCTTGCCAGAAAGCTCTGTATCACGATCAGCACGGAAGAGCTGAAAGCCGTCGAGGCGCAGTGCGCTGTCCGGTATATTTTCCCGGAGCCAGGTCTCAGTAAAGCAGAGGACAGCTGAGGAGGCGAGGTCCTTAAAACGCATCAGCAGTCTCAGTTCATCTACCTTGTTAGAGAGAGAGTTGGTATTGGACAGAAATATGCCAGGCAGCGCCGTTCGCGAGCCTCTCCTGCGAAGTCGTACGAGAGCGCCCGCTCGTCTTCCTCTCTTCCGCCGTCTCACTTTCCGAGCCAAACAATAAACCAGATCGGCGGCAGGGGCTAGAAAAACTGGGAGGAGGTCCGTGGGGGTGGAAGTCCTGATATTTAGAAGTACTTCACGGGTATAAGTGCAAGCAGACACACAATTGACAAACAAAAACAAACAGAGCGCAGCGAAGCACCATGTCGACCGCTGTGGGCGCCATCTTGGTCAGATTTCCCACTCTGTCTGCAGTCTGCAGATTCGACATGCAGACTGCAGACAGAGTGGGAATCGAACCCATGACCCTGCGATCAGTAATCGGTCACACTACACCTGCGCCACAGTCCCCCCCCCAATGAAAAACTGAGGTAATTCCTTATATGCTGAAGTCAGGAGTGGCAGAGAAGTATGTGAGGGTGGTGCAGGGCAAACAGTAAGATGGTGGTGGTGTGCTGCAGGAGTGATGGATGGATTCAAGGCGGGGGTGGGATTACATCGGGGATCAGCTGAGCCCCTTCTTGTTGGCCTTTGGTGATGACAGGCTGTCAGACGAGTGCAGGCAGGAGTTTCCGTGGACCATGATGTTTGCAGATATCTTGATCAGTAGTGAGAGTAGTGAGCAGGTGGAAGAAAACCTGGAGAGGTGGAGGTACTGTATGCACTGGAGAGAAGAGGAATGAAGGTCAGTAGAAACAAGATAGAATACATGTGTGTGAATGAGACAGAGGCAGGTGTAATGGTGAAGCTGCAAGGAGTAGATGAGTTTAAATATCTGGGGTCAACCATCCGAAGCAATGGACAGTGCACAAGAGGGGTGAAAAAAACAGGCCATGCAGGGTGGAGACAAGTGTCGGGGTGATTTGTGATAGAAGGTTAGCAGCTAAGAGTGAAAGGGAAGATTTACAAGACAGTGGTGAAACCTGCTATAATGTATGGCTTGGAGACAGTGGCACTGACAAAAAGACAAGAGGCCGAGCTGGCAGAGTTGAAGATGGTAAGATTCTCATTGGAAGTGACTGTACTTGTTGAAAGAAAAAAAAAAAAAAAAGAAAAAAAAAAAGAACAGAGGCAGTGGAGTCGTTGACAAAACCCTCGTCAGTTTATTGTCATTCAGCAAGGAAAAAGGTCAGGATCTCACATTGCTCAGCTTCACCCGAGGAAGACATTCCTCAGTCCACCAGTAGACTTACATTTTTTATTTATTTATGTGTTTATTTTTTAAAAAAGAGGCTTAAGTTTAAACCTGCTTCCCCAAACCACCCTCACCCTGTACAGAGTATCTATTGTCCTCAAACTGGAAAAATGTGCCAAGTTCAAAATGGTTCCTTTCCTCTTAAGCTATGTAGGCTGAAAAAGAAAAATAACATTCATAGCTGGAGCAAATGCCACAGTTCAAGTAACGGAGGCAGGACACTTCCTCTGGCAGTTCACACAAACATCAGAGGAAAACATCACACCAGCAGCCAGGGTTTGACACTCTGCTTTGGGCCTCACCAGCCACCGTAGCCACTCCAACTAAAGAAAAATCTGCATCAAGCAGAACAATGGTAAAATTGTTCAAAATTTTGTTGCAAATATATTTATTACAACAAAATGGTCTCAGCATTAATAATGAGCAAATTTTCTTCTCATACTTGTTATATCAGTTTTTCATATAAATTTATAATTTTTGTTGGATTTGGGACATTTAATCATATGTAAATTTGCATTTAAAAAAAACAAATTTGTGAGATTTTCTCACACTGGCAATTTAAAAAAATTTTTTTTTGCAAAGCAGTCTTTTCTTCCCCGACATAAATTTGCATACTTTTAATTGTAAATTTGCTGCTGCATAAAATTGTCTCTTTTCTCAAAGTTGTAAACATTTCTTTCTAAAAAAAAAAAAAATATAAATCCTATAAATTTGTGATTTTTTTTCCTTTGCAAATCAGTCTTTTCTTCACCCACATCAATAATGCATGAGTTTATAATGCTTGTCTCTCGTGAATTTATAACTTTTCTACTGTAAATTTACAGTCCTCACTCCCTTTTTTTTGGGGGGGGGGGGAATTTGCGACTTCATTTCTACATCTTTCACCTCTTTTCCTAATAAACTGCTGAATTTCTCATACGTTTAAAGCGTGACTGAGCTGTCGGGCTGGTGGGTCAGTGCCAATGTCAAACCCTGGCAGCAGCACCACTAAACGGAGTGCATTTTTTTCTTTGTTTTTTTGGGGGGGCAAATGTCCTCTCACAACAGCGACACCTTCACCACCACCATCATCATCATCCTACATTGCAACAATAGAAATACTGCTGGATTGCACTTTCAAGCTTTCATCGTGTGGCGTGTTTATAGAAAATATATATATAGAATACAAAAAGCTTATAGTTCTTTGAGTAACAGAATATAACATACAGTACTTCAGATTATGGTTTTGATCAGCACATCAGCAGGTGGAATAGAAATCTTTGCCCAAATGCAGGGGTCAGCAACCTCCATTTGTTATTTTGGACAAAATTGAAAGTGAACAAGTTTGTAAGTCTGTAATAAATTTGCTGAATATTTTTCTTTTTAATTTGGCATTTTTTCCCCGATAATTTGAGATTTTTTTTTTATACAAACTGAAAACTTATCTCAAATGTGTGATTTTTTCCCCCTAAGTTTCTACTTGTAAATTTGCTACTATTCAGCTTTTTTTAAAATATAATTTTGCAGCATTTTCCTGCAAAACCCAAATTTAATTCACCATTTTATCTCGTATATTTGTGATTTTTTTTCTTTAAAAAATTGTGAGCTTATGTTTGTAAATTTTCCCTTCCAAAATTTGAGTCCCCTTAAATTTATGAGTTTCTCTTTTAAATTTGTGACCCCCCCACCCCCAATTTTTGGTCAAAGTCTCAGGGACGGTCACTGGTTGAAGGAGCCACAGGTTGCGGACCCCTGCCAGGTGAGTTTGCATGACTAAAACAGGGATGTAATTCTGCTCACTATTATTAAGTTTTGGTCAATTGGTATAACATTGAGTATTTACTATGGTAATCTACAGGATGTTAATGCTACATAATCTCCACCTTTTAACGAATGTTTGTTAATGGATGGGCTAATAGTTGAAAGACGCCCCACAATTTTTCACATATTCACACGTGGCATTTCACCCAGACGTTATTTGGCCCACCGAACCTGTATGATGGAGTAAGACTGTTCACAGCACCGCTCACCCCCAACAGATATATCTAACATGTCTAATCTTTTAAGCCGTTTTTCCACTGCAAAGTACTGGAAACTTTAGTAGAACTAGTAGAACATTTCAACTGAGATGAAGAGTTTGATGGCATAATTGTGAAATGATGGAGAGTGAAGCACCAAACCACAAATGTAGCCCTTTCAGACCTAAGGTTCTGTGCTGGTTCCGAACAGGAACATTTCAGGTTCTGAACTGTTGGTTGTCAGCTGGAAACCAAAAAAGCTCCATTCAGAAAAACATGGGAACTTATGTTGAATGTTTAAACGAGATTTTTTTTTTTTTTTTTTGAGAAACACTTTGCACTGGTTTGTTTTTAAGATATCATACAAAGTTTACCGCTGAGTCACCATATTTTCGGGGTTGGAAATCCTTTAAGAGTATTCCTGATTTACCAGAAAGTTCTGAGACTCTGAAAACCTTGCCGGTCTGAAATGGCTATCAAGGAGACAGTCACTTTCTTAACACGCAGCGATTGTTGTGGTTGTGACAGTCATTACCAGGGTACTACTGGTGAAGTATTAATGGCTGTTTATGAACTAGAGGGTTCAGAAAGCACCAGTGTTCTGAGACTCTGAAAACCTTGCCAGTCTGAAATGGCTAATGAGAAGACGGTCACTTTCTTAACATGCAGTGATTGTTGTGGTTGTGAGAGTCATCACCGGGGTACTGCTGGTGAAGTATTAATGGCTGTTTATGAACTAAAAGGTTCAGAAAGCACCAGTGTTCCAAGACTCTGAAAACCTTGCCAGTCTAAAATGGCTATCACGGAGACAGTCACTTTGTTAACACGCAGTGATTGTTGTGGTTGTTAAAGTCATCACCGGGGTACTACTGGTGAAGTATTAACAGCCGTTTATGAACTAGAAGGTTCAAAAAGCACCAGTGTTCCAAGACTCTGAAAACCTTGCCGGTCTGAAATGGCTATCAAGGAGACAGTCACTTTCTTAACATGCAGTGATTGTTGTGGTTGTGAGAGTCATCACCAGGGTACTACTGGTGAAGAATTAACGGCTGTTTATGAACTAGAAGGTTCAGAAAGCACCAGTGTTCTGAGACTCTGAAAACCTTGCCAGTCTTAAATGGCTAATGAGGAAACGGTCACTTTCTCAGCATACAGTGATTGTTGTGGTTGTGAGAGTCATCACCAGGGTACTGCTGGTGAAGCAGTAACGGTTACTTATGAACTAAAAGGTTCCAGAAAGCAACAACGTTCTTAGACTCTGAAAACCTTGCCAGTCTGAAATGGCTAACGAGGCGACGGTCATTCTATTAACAAGCAGTGATTGCTGTGGTTGTGAGAGTGTGACTGGGAGTGACTGGTGAAGCATTAACGGTGGCTTATGAACAAAAAAGCTTCCAAAACCATCGGGCAGTCCCTGCTCTCAAGTATAAACTAGGACAGGGTCCGACTGCACGCATTTGCTTTTGTGGCAAGCTAGCCAGCTTAAGAAATAATGGTATGCTGTAATCAAAAACTATTCAAAGTTTTCGATTGAACTTTGCATATGTCATATTTGTATGAAATGCATATATTTTTTAACCTCTTGCACTCCGTTGTACCGCGGGCGGGCAAGTCTCTGCGTCCCAGAGCGCACGAGGGCGCTCTCGTATGCCCTCGTGCGCTCTAGGACGCACGAGGGCGCTGCCTCCAAGCGTACACCGAAAAAAAAAAAAAAAAAAAAAGTTCTTCCACTACAGACACAGCCGCGAACAGATTAGTTCATCTGATTGACCTCTCATTCGACTAATAAGAGCCTTGAATTGGGTTTCTGAAACCTTGGAGAACAAATGACTGAAAACCTAGCAAGAAGGACCCGCCTACCAAAGCTGTGAATGCAGCGAGCCAATTGAAGCAGAGAAGTTCGCGAGCTGTTTTTTGTAAGGCTAGGTGAAGACAGACTGCTGCAGCAGATAAAAAAAGGACCCGCAGGAAGAACAGTCACAGACCCAGCAGCACGGAGATCACCCACAAGTGCTACCTGTGTGACAGGGACAGCCATTCGCGCATCGGCCTCTTTAGTCACAGGCGGTGCTTTTTTTTTTTTTTTTTTTTTTTAAATTCGAGCAGAATAGACGTTTAGGATTCTCTTCCATGGTCATCATAGACCGACGGAGGCCGACGACGAAGGTCGTAAATCATTCGCCAAAACCGCAATCATGGAATTATGTTTTGACCGGGTCGCGAGACCAGAACCACGAGCGGACCAATGTTGCGTTGGTCTGACAATGAGGAAGAGAAGTTCGCCAGGACACTGCTGCTGTGAAGAGGTAAGGTGTTATAAGCTAAATTATTCTTTATCCCTGAAAATTGTAATCAAAAATGACTTTTGACTGATCGGTAAATTACAACTGTGCGGCGCATGAAGTCCGAAGTTCGTGCGCCGCGGTACACGGGTCGTGTGCCGCGTCCAGACCATGAGCGCCCCCTCCCCCGCTACTCTTCTGTAGCGAGGGGGGGGAAGCCGCGGTGACTGCGCCGCGGTCGCCACATGACTATTCCGTCATGTAGCGATGGCCGATGTCCGTCCTCTGTAGCGAGGTGGGGGGGGGGGGACAGCCCTGAGTGTCACCTTTCATTAGAGCCCAAGATGAAGCTTCTATATTGAATCATTCAAAAGTTACAGATGTTTTTCCAAACTGTGCCATTTGGCACAATTTGGCACAGTTCCAAAACGCCTGGGAACTACCTGAGGAAAAAGCTGTATAATATATTCATTTTTTGTGGTATTGTTACAAAATTTGGACCTCAGCTGGATAACACTTGGTTCTACATTTCTGTTGCATTTTCCAGCCCGGATCTGAAGCTGTGTGTTATTTGCAAGCATTTGTATCCAAAAAAACACCCAGGCCAAATTTATTTTCTTCAAGTTCAGTATGTTTAGATGACTGTAACTCAGTGGCTGGAGCACTTAGAGAGATTATGACTGTTTTGCCAAAAAATTCAAAGTGTTTTCTTTTAAATGAGACCAACCCCATGAAGATGCTGCAAAGGGTTGAAGAACAGCTTTCGATTTACTTTGGGCACATTATTTTTTGGCGTTTTTAGGGAATCTGACCAGAGTGCAAGGGGTTAAATTAGGTCTACTATTTCTTCCCCTCACCCCCCCCCCCCCCCCAACCAGTCCCTCCCTGAGCCTGGCTATCAGAAGTTTCTTCCTATATGGAGTTTTCCCTTCCCACTGTCGCCTTGTGCTTGCTTATAGGGCATCACTTGATTGTTGGGGTTTTCTCTGAATTATTATGGGATTCATGCCTTATGTATCTAGCACCTTGAGATAACCTTTTGTTGTGCTTCTAAATAAAGCCGAACTGAATTCAAATGGTTGCTGAAAATGGATTTTCAGAACTTTAGAGGCATTTCACACTGGCAAGGCTCAATGTCAATTTTCCAAAACCCAAAATACATTGGTTCAGAATCTCAAAAGTTGATTTTTTAAATTTTTTTTAGCTGGAACTGAAAAACCGTCAGTTCTTTATGAACCATGAGGTCATCTTCTAGATTAAAGATGACAGGAAGTATGAGGGACAAAATGCCACAGGATGCATACAATAAATATTTTACTGTGATCTGCCAAGCAAATTTTGCTGCCGTTGAATTTTACCCCCGCCCACTTTTTTTTATTAAGCAACTAGTTCTGCTTAAACTAGTATGACCACAGGCTTTTTTGCCAAAAAGCACCAAAGTTCCAAGACCCCAGAATGGAATCAGAATCAGAACAGTGTCTGTCTGAAAGCAATGCCAAAGGGAATGCACAACTAGTAGGAACTACCACAGGACAGTCCTATGGTGGAAAAACAGCTTAAAAAACCAAAGACATCAGCTCTGGTTGAACTCTAATGAAACTGAACTCACAAAGGAGCAGTGAGCGAATTTCAGGTGGTCAACATCCCAACCAAGGATCCATTAAACAAACAGCCAATAGGAAGTACAAAAATTAGTCTGAAAGCTTAAACAGTCTCTTCGAAAAGAAAAGTTCAAGCTGACATTCAAGTTCTGTTCCCACTTTAATCTGTGAAATGCCTTTCACAAAAGAAGATGGAATCACTGTAGTGCAAAAAAATGTTTTGTTTTGTTTTTGTTTTTTGTTTGTTTTTTGTTTTTTTACACGATGCACCTTGATGCCGTCCATCCCGCAGGATAAAGTAAACATGTCCTCCTGCTGTCGCTCCCTCCTTTGGGTTTACATTTCTGGGGCGGCAGGTGGGAGTCCTGATGTGTGTTTCGGCGTCTGTAACAGTTTGCGTTCCTCTGGGCATTGGGAAGGTGCAGTAGCGGCTTTGGCGTGGACTGGGTGGGACAGCCGGACATCCAGGGCGTCATTGTGTTGGGCTAAAGAGTGCAGGCGGTAGTGCAGGACGAGGTCTTTCAGGGAGCAGTGCACATCGTAGGGCTCTGCGAAGCCGTATCCGTGAGGTGTACTGTAGATCATGCAATGCTTGACTTCTTCATTTACGCTGTAGTGGGGGGGGGGGGACAAACTAGATCAGGGAGTGCACACATTTAAAAGTTTAACTAGAATTTAAACTGAAAAAACCTACATGAAAAAAAGAACTGTAATCGAATGTACTTAATTTATTTTAAAATATAGGAGTACTTATAAACAATATATAGAAAATAGACATCAAGCGACTAGGCTAGCAGACTCCTCTCTTAGTTTGTACCCAGCAGCTCAACTTCAAAGTCAGAGTCCAAGCTCTGGCCGATCAGACCAGCTAACGTTAGCAGGTGAATGTACCCAGTCGTCACAACAAAAATACAACAAAATAAGCCACAATGAGATATACGGGCATTTTTTAGTTCTTTTGTCCTTTTGTCAGCCCAGAGGAGTTGTATTGACCCCTGTTTTAACCTGCCCTTTTTTAAAATCACCTGAATTAGTGAATGAGCTTGTCTAGTATGCTGACTACAAGATGGACATAGTCACTGGCATTCAGCTGAAGTTGATCCCATAGTTTTGCCAAAATCTTGCACTTACACAACAGAGCAGGCGTAGCATCCCTGTTTGCTGCTCTGGCGGATCAGGAACGTTCCCGGATTCCTCCCCTGGAGCATCTCCTCCGCCTGCGTCCGACTCAGCTCACCAACAAACCAGTTGGCCTCATCTTCGTGGGACAAATCCTTCTCATCTCCCTTCAACACGTATGTACTGACAAAAAAAAAAAAAAAAAAAAAAAAAAAAAAAAAAAAAAAAAGAGTGCAGTTGTAACACCTCTGCAGCAATTCTTCATTTTTTATCTTTTAACTTGTGTTCCTACAGTTTAACAAATTGAAATGAAGTGGAAACATACTCGTCGAGGCTGTCGTTGTGTATCCCCAGCCAGTCGTTGATGCGTTTCTGCCGTACGCCTTTGTGATTAAGCCAGCTGCAAGTGGAAACATACAGGATTTAAGAAATTCATTCAAATGACACATTACAGAACAGCTACAGTGAGACAAGGGTCCTGAAGGTATAAACAAGGTCAATTTAAAACTTTTAAAGACGTTTTTAAGGCCAGTAGATTAAATGAAAGACCTCATGAAAAATAACAGATTTGCCAAACTATGCAACTACGTTACAAGTTATTTTGTCCATATTGTTGCCATCAAAACTTTTTGGAAACTTTTTGGTTATCAATCCACCTCAGATTAAATTTACACTTTCCAATGATTAATGTCACATGTTACAAACGGATAATGAAGTTATTTCAGTAAAGCTACGATCACAAAGATTCTTACGAACGATGGGTTCATAAGAATTTCCCAGTTCCTACGAATTCTGGAGTTTGCAGACATTCATGGAGGGGGGTATAGTTTTTTACGGCTGCCGTTCAATTTGCAAGAGCAACTTGAGAAATTCTTGAGAAATGAGGTGCTTTTCTGTCATACGATGGCCCTAGAGTCCATATGTCCTTCACAAGGGTAGCTTGGGGTCCTCTTACAGCATACTTGCTGCCATTTTCTGAAAAACTTTGTGCAACTCACAGCACTCTCAAGTCGTTGGTAGGAAGATCTTACGGCTTTTGGCACATTTTGTCGGCACAAATATTGCACAAATGATGTACTTCCACCTTATGAGCCCCTCACTACCACCTTACACACGCTGTAACAATCTCTGTACAAACGGCAATTTGTACAGCATTTCCTAAGACTGCTGTAAGAGGCTCTCAAGAACAACTTAAGGTGTTGTTGAGGCATACTTACGGCCAACATCTTGCGTAGTTCTTACATTGTTCCTATGGCAATTGTACGGCCACCCTACGATTAGGGGCTTTTGTGGGGCGTTCATAAAAATCTTGGACAAGACCATCAGTCTAGCCATGAACTTACGAACAGTCTACGAATGCTGGATTCTCCTATGGCTGCCTTAAGAAGGCTGTATGAAATGGTCCAAAAATCACTTGTACTGTGTTTGCAGCCATTCATAAGGGTATCTGTGACCGTACCTTTACTGTTCTGTTGTGTTAAAAGTACTGCTGGCAAAGATTACCCAATAACCACATCGTCTGATGCCACTACTTTTCGGATGCAAGAGTAACACATGCGCAGATGCGTGTTTCTGACCTCGAGGGCTTGCCATACATAATTAAAAAACCCTCAGCCCAAACCTCCATGACACAAAAATGAAAAAAAAAAAAAAACAACAACAAAAAACCCCCTCATTCTGAATGATGAGTTCAGCTTTACATTATAGCAGCTAGAAAATCTGTGATTATGCAAGAGTTAATTATGGACATCATGTGATTAATTGTGATTGAAAGTTTTAAATCAACTGACAGCACTAAATACCAACACATCTTCAACATGTTAAAACTCAACATGTAGAAAATGGGTTGTTTCAGTGTAAATTTGCATTTTTTGACCCTAATGGTGTTCTGTACCAAATGGCCGGCATGCCCTTAAAACACACTATGGGCCCTATTTTGACGGTCATCCATGGACTTTTTTTTTTTTTTTTTAAACAGACTTTTTGCTGTGCGTCAATGTTTGTTATTTTCTGTCAGCACATTGTCTCTTTTTTTACACTTTGCATCATGCCATCAAATTACTAGTAGACAGTGCGTCTGCCATGCGCTCGGGGGAGGTGCCTCATTTCAAAGAGGTGTGTCGGCGCAGTCTAGTGCACATTACACTACTATAGTGCATTTCATCACAATCCGCTTTTGATCAGGAAAAAGGAGGTCTATCGTCAGAAGCACATTGTTTAATGATATTTCAGTGGCGTGTTTTGACATCACGCAGCTCTGGAGCTCAGGAAACGGCATGCGCTGGGACAGTCATGGGGCCGTATTACAATAACAGGGTCGGTTGATCAGTTGTCTGACACAGAATGCGTTTATGGGCATTTCCCAGTTCATTTCCTTATCACATCGGTGTAAAAACGCACCGGCGCATGACGCAAAGAGGCCAATCTAATCCTTCAGAGATGTGTTCTGATAATCCAGTCCAAAGTGCTCCTTTCCATCCCTTTAATGCAAAGAGGTGCATTATCTAAAGTGAATTGTGATCATGACGGTTTAAGATGGTTAAGCTGATGCCCTTCTAGTTATGTTAAAAAGAACAAACGAGTAAGAATAGGCTGAAAAAAATCTGCTGAATTGTTTAATGTGCGCATGGATGCAACACACACATGAAGAAAAGAGGATGATGCCTGTGCAAACTTTCATAAACTTTCATAAATGATGGCATGGAAGTCGCTCTTGGCTGTGGGGAGATGGAGTGCTCCCTCTCCTGTTGCTTTCGCCGACCGAGAGTCTCCCCCTATCCGTCCTGGGTAGGAGGGAAGGAGGATATCTGCCACCTCTGGTGTTATGCCGAGAATCGCTTGCTTGCCGAGAATTGCATCCCATCCGCCAAAACTATAAAATATAACACTACAGGCCAGACTTGTAACCATTTGTACATTTTTAGAAGTAAAAATTGTTACTACCTCTTGTAAATTATCTTTAAATTATGTTTATTCACCAGACGTTTTAGTGTTTCAAAGAGGATTAGAAATCATAGTGATCCAACTCCACATTTTACAATCTTCAAAGTCAAGATTTTGCATTTATGCATTGTCGGTAAAAAGAGTAATCACTTTTTCAAAGTATATACTTTAGTTGCATTGACTTTGACTGACACTAAACACCTGCTTGCGACGATGGGATGCAATTCTCGACACGCGAGCAATTCTTGGCATAACACCGGCCCCCGCCACGAAGCAAGCCCGCTCTCAGCAGCCTCTGCCGGGGGCTGACAGATGACTGTCGGGGAGCTTGCTGGGCTGGAAACCCAGGGCGCACGGCCGACGCAGATGTGGACACATCTCCTGTCTCTCTGGAGATTTAGTGAAAAGTAAAACGCTGCACACTCCTTGCTCATTCATTTACTCCCCTAAAAATAAACACATTAATGCCTAATAAGTCCGTAATGAAACTGACCCCCTCCCCCCTTCCCGTGCATCACATTGGAACACACTGGCACACATGCTCCATGTTCATTCATTCATTCATTCCCCTAAAAAAAATAAAATAAATCATACATTAATGCCTGATCTACTGTATAGACTCCACAATTAAAATGAGTGTGGCTAGAATAAAAAAAGAAACAAAAAAACTAGTGTGTGATCATCATATAATTAAAATGATGGGCGATTAATTGCCATTTCCTGAGCTCTGGAGCTGTGTGATGTCAAAACACGCCACTGAAATACTAAATGTGCTTCCGACGATAGACCTTCCTTTTCCTGATCAAAAGCAGATTCCCATGAAATGCACCATAATAGTAATGCGCGTTAAGATTACGCGCCGCCACACTTCTTTGAAATGAGGCACCTCCTCCAAGCACATGGCGGTAATTTGATGACGTGATGCAAAGCATAAAAAACAGACAAAGCGCTGACAGAAAATAAAAACACTGGTGCATGGTGTAAAGTCTGTCAGAAAAGTTGGCGGATGACTGTCCATGTGCACGCAGCGGATTTCTTCAGCCCATTCTTCTCCGTTTGTTCTTTTTAACATAACTAACTGGGCATCAACTGTGATTGATGTCTTCCTCATTACCAAGCAGCTTTACCATCGTGTGCATTTTGACCTCACACACACAGGTTTTGGTCAGCACAAAACCCGTACTTAAACAGTCATGATCTCAATTCACTTTAGATAATGCGCCTCTTTGCATTAAAGGGATGAGAAGGAGCTCTTGGGATTGGATCATCCAAAACACACCTGTGAATGATCAGACTGGCCTCTTTGCATCATGCGTCGGTGGAAGGTTTTTTACGCAGTTGTGATAGGAAATGAACTTGAGCAAGTCCATAAACGCATTCTGCATCAGTGACAACTGATCATCTGACCCAGTCATTGTAATATGGCCCAATAAGCGATTCTCAACAAATCTAAGACAGGAGGTTCCTGTTTTTTGGAATTAACACCCAAATTTCCTGCCTTTTATGCCTGCTTGACATCAATGCAATCTGTACACAGGAATATGATCCTGCTCAGGGTTTCTGCTGGTAACATTTCTGCGCGGCAGCCCGTTGTGCCTAAAACTCTGCCGCCATGCTAAGAAAATATATATAAGTATGTATGTATATGTGTGTATTATAATGAAGGAATGACACTCTGCAAATGTGCACGCGAACAACGCATGTGACAGTCACCCGTGCATTGGAGTTCTGGAGTGTGTCGCCTGACCATTTGAGTCGGCAGGCCGACCTAGCTTGTGTCGCTGTCCAAGAGGCAAACCTGATTCTGTGTCAGAGTAAAGCATGAGCTTATTTAAGTACTTTAAATGAGAAAAAAGCAGAAGAGGTATGTAAGCAGTGGAGGCATTTATCATGGTTTTAACCCACTGGTAACGGGAACAATAATGCGTCGCTTAGCAAACAGGTGTGGCTTGACTTCATATGCAGGCTAACTGAAGGAAAGGCAAGGATGACTGAACTGCTGACAGTTTAGTTCACCACCCACTACAATATTAATTTATGTTCATTATTATGTACCTGACAAGTTAAAATGACCTTAATTCACGAAGTCAGTGACTTAAATCCATTAACATCCTTCAGACAAACTAAACCTGCCAACATTTGGATTTCAAAATAAGGGAGGTTTTTCCTGTTGTCTGGGTGGTGAGGAGAGTTCTAAAAATACTGTGAAAATACAGAAATATTATAACAGAAATAACATCTTTGGTCATTTTAGTTAATTTATTTCATTAAATATAATGTTATTAATAATTATGTTTCTCAGAAATCAGACTTAAATTATTGTTCTGTTCTGGCTCTGTAAAATTATGGTCAAAAGTTTAAACTGTATGAGGAACAAAAGTCAAAATTTTACCACAATCTATTTCAAATTTCTAAAAAACCCACAAAAAAAAAAAACAACTAATTTTACTGAAAAAAAAAATAGACAAATATTAGCCATAAAATAATCCACAAATTTATAATAATGTCTCAAGTGTACAAGAAAAGTCATAATTTTACATGAGGAACTTACAAATTTGAGGAAAATGGTTTCAAATTGAGGTGAATTTACAGATAGAAGTAGAAAACTATCAGAAAACTGTTATAAATTTTGGAGAAAAACCTCAAACCTTCAAGACTGAAGTCATTAATCAAGTTTTTTAAGTGGATGCTTTTTGTATCCTTACTTAAGTCAACTAGCAATTTTTGGGTGTCTACTTTTAATTATTAATTTCATAAGATAACACTGCTTTTACATGAGTAGAATTTCTGGCTACTATACTCACCTCTGATCATATAATTTAAGTATGTGTGAGTAAATTACTATTATGAATGCTTTTTCCCCTTCTCTTTCCTACTCTCTCAATGGAAAAAAGAAACACTATAATAAAAATACAAAAAATGTACACATTTGTGTCATTTATGTAAATCGTGACCAAAACAATCAAGCAGGACAAAACGTGACACTTAATATTTTCTAACCTGTTTCTATACCACCATAGACAGAGAGAGAACCTGAATAAGACAGCACTCAGAGAGGGAAAGATGAGACAGAAGAGAGGAGCCAAGGACAGGAAAGTGTTCAGGCAGAGGGTGCAAGAGAGGAAGGAGAGAAGGATGACACCAGTAAAACAGGACATCTGGGTGGGACCCCAGCTGGCCCAGTATTCCAACATTCAAGCCTTGGTTGTACAATACTTCAAATGGTAAGTTCCATATGCAAAGTTACTGTGCAAAATTTAAAAACAAAGAAATAAATAGTATAAAATTAACATATTCTGGTGACAATAGTGTCGTGTTTTCTGCCCCCCCCCCGAAAATATGTTGCCACCGCACCAAGATTTTTAAGCCAGAGGAAACACTGCTGCTTACTTGAGGTACTGGTCTCTGATGCCACGCAGCTGGATCAGGTCTGGCCGCAGGCTGTTCATCTTCCTGTCTGTCTCCCTGTAGTCCTCCACCTGGGTCCTCAGGTCTTCCTCTAGATGGATTTTGCTGTCGTAGATCTCTCCAAGGCGGCACTTCAGCTTCTCGTAGTTTATCAGAAAGCTAAAGACCGAAAACAGAGCGTTACAGAGCTAATTCCAGCCACTTCAAACTGATTTGGGATGTTCATGTTTTGTGGTAACGTACTTCTCCAGATCTTTATCCACTCCCTCTGAATTACCATTCCTCTCAAACTCCTCTCCATATCGCTCTTGCTCACGACACTGCTCCTCAAAGATCAGCATAGTCTCATTGAAAGCCTCTATCGCCGTGCGCTTCATCTGGATCTCCTGCATCGGACAGAGCAGACACTGTCAGAACATACTCGGAATAGAAAAAAAAACTGATGTGAAAAGTTTTGTTTTAACCTGTGAGGTCTTGGTGAAAGCGTCGTAAAGACGATCAAACTCTTTTGATTTCTCCTGGTACTGACAGTGAACTGCTTTGAGCTTCCTACCAGCGACGTCCACGCTGTCTTCTCTCACCTTAAGTAAAAAAAGAAAAAAAAAAAAAAAAAAAATCAAATAATACACTAAATATGTTTTGCATTGACCCCCATAGGCTATGGAAAATATTGTAAACATCCATTCCTTCTTTTTAAGTTATCCATTAAAGTTGGAAAGATGATGGTTCCATGCATACTTCGTAAACTAAAAGATGACAGCCACTTAAAAAAAATGAAAGGTCTACACATTGTACATAAAAAAAACAAGCTTTTTAGGTGTTAAAAATACTGGTTTCACATATACAATAGTCTATCTATAAATGCAACAAATCTCTGTCTGTTTGTGTGTGTGCGTGTTCCTCAAGATATCTCAAACTGTTCATCAGACCTCAGATTTTGTAAGTGCTTTGCTGAGATTACAAGGGTGTGCATCCCCGAGTATGGAGTTGCTCAGTGAAAATATGTAATTTTTTTATCTATAAAAGTTTATTAAGTAGGAGACTTCAATAGACAATATAGGTGCTGCTTCCAAATCTCTACTCTTTACATGCGCGCAATGCAGTTTAGCTGTTGTAATGGATACTGTGTTAAAGTCTGTACTTGCTGTTGCACAAGAGTTTCTGTATAGCAGAAGTTTCTGCTTAATTTACAAATCACTGTTTAAGAATTTTTTGACAATCTTGTGCTTTTCTTGTGGTGTTATATAGAATATCATTGCAGTAAACTATGGAAAAAAAAAAACATCTGCTTTAAAATTTGCAATTCTTCCCACAACTTTCAGTGCCAAAAAACTCTCAAAAACATTGCAACTTTTTAAAAAAGCTCCCGCACACTCAGGCTTTTTGGGCCGCAACAATCATAAAAACATTCCACAAAATCCTGGAGGGACTGAAATAAAGGAACAACGAATGTAATCATGTACCGGAGTATTTTTGAAAATGATCAAGATTCACAAGAGATCTCCTCAGAAGGCTTCTCCACTATGTATTAAACAGATTTCCATTACCGTGCCCCAGTATTTTTACCCCCATTCCCTTCTGCTTTATTACACATAACTTAACTTATGCTGCCTCTACTGACCTGCTGTAAGCGAGACACGGGGTGGGTGAGCATCAGGTCCAGGGTGGCATTGTATTCCACTAGTGGATGGTGCTGGTAGTACCAAATGAGCTCCACCACCGACGTGAATGTAAGTGGCTCTGAAAATCCATACTTCCCATCGCGGTGGTAGATCTTGATCAACTTGTTGTGTCCGTCTTTCCTGGGGGTGAAACAGAAAATAATAAGTTTCATATAAATATAGAAATTAGAGACATTTTTAAAGAAATTTACAAGGACCGTAAAGTCTTAAATTTATTTGGAAGAATTTATAAAAGTCTCAAATTTAGGAGTAAAAAAAGAAACTTACAAGAAAGTGCTACATTTAGTCAACGTTTTACAAGAAAAGCAGTAATTTCAGGTGGGAAGACTGCATATTTAAGAGGATATGTGCATGCACTCATAACTCAATTCTAACCTGTAAGTCTTAAGAAAAGAGGAAAAAAATACAGAAATTGAAAGAAAAAGTCTTCCATTCAGGAGAAAAAGAAGAAAATGTACAAGACTGCAAGATAGATAGATCGACTTCATTGATCCCAAACTGGGAAATAACAGTGTAACAGCAGCATGACACAGTAGACGACCCAAATTAATGACAACCCCCCCCCCCCCACAAATTTAGAAGAAAAGTTTTACATTTATGAGGGAATACTTTTTAAATTTTAATACGACAAGTGTGTGTGTGAAGTTGCCAACCTCCTCCACGAACTCACCTCAGTGTCAGCGTAAAGTCTCCCTGCAGCTTTGTGGAGGCGTCGCGCACCAGGAAGGAGCCGTCAGGCGTGTCCCGGAGCTTCTCATTCACCTCATCCCTGAGGGGGAAAAAGAAAAATCCGTCAGCGGTTAATAAATTCCACAGTCATGGAAAAGCAACGGCTGTTTAGTTATGCTTTTATACATTTTTTTTTTTTTTCTTCACCTTGTTATGTCTCCCCAGTACCACTCGGCGTCCTGCAGGGAATACGCAGGTGGAGAAAGGCAGTTGTTGTTCATGGAGGAAGACGGTGGCTTTGCTGACCGGGGAGGAAGAGCTGCAAAAGGCAGAGAGAGAAGGGGAAAAATAAAGAATCAAATCCAGCACAGGTGTCAGTATGCCACTTCAGTATATCTTGTCTGGCTCCATAGGAAAGTTGTGACCCCCCCATCCCCAGTTTGCACTTTTTTTTTTTTTTTTTTTTTAAAAACTGTCTCAGAATTTTGCAACACCCCCCCTTCCCTGGGTAAGTTTACGCTTTCCATACAGTAACATTGTAAATTTTCAGTCTTGTAAATTTCTAAGTTTTATCCCCTTGTATATTTGTGACTCCCACCCAGAGGCTGCGCTACACTTTTTTTGTCATCCATCATGTTGACAGACAGGCTTGTAAAAATTCTGCCATAATCTGTTATCAGTCATTTTAATTGACTTTAATTAGATCACCCTCAGTTTAATCTGTCAAATAACAGATAGCTTTCAGAATTTTCAGTCATTGCTGAAAAAAAAAAAATCTGTCAATGAAGGCCAATTTTCCATTAAAGCAATCTCTGCTCCCACCATCCTTGTAAATTTGCATAATTTCCCCCCATTTTCGTGAATTTCATAAATTGTTGTAAACTTATAACTTTTTTTTGGAACCTCCCCCCATTTTGTAAATTTGTTGTCTCAAACGTGACATTTTTCTTGTAAATTTGCACCCATTTCCTGTTAAATTTCACAACTTTTTTCCCCTGATAAATTTACAACTTTTGAGCTTGTAAACTTGCTTATCCCCTCATAAAGTTATGATTTTTTTGTAAACTTAAACTTTATGATAAATTTCCATCTTTTTCATCATAAAAAAAAAGACTTTTCTAATCAATTTTTTTTTTCCTTATAAATTTCTAGCTTTTTTGTGATAATGGAATGGAATTTCCCCATTATGGGACTAATAAAGGCTTATCTTATAATTTGAACTTTGTCTTCTTGGTCCATTTTCAAGTATGTTCTTATAAAGTGATGACTAATCTCACAAATAACTAGAGGGCACTCAGAACGCCAAGGTCCTATCTCTCAATGTTAACAAAAATGAAAAAAAGTGATCCAGAATCTGCATCCTATCCCAGATCGCCTTCAAAATCCAAAGGGTTCATCCGTAGCCCGAGGACCACCTGTGGTGAAAATTTCATCAAAATCTGTCCAGTAGTTTATGCGTAATCCTGCTAACAAACAGGCAAATAAACCAACAGGAAAACTTAATTTCCTTGGTAGAGGTAATAATAAATTAAACAGCTAGAAATTGGTGAAATCAAAAGTAGCTCAAAGAATACGGCTCAATGTACTTAGATAAAAGTACAGGTAGGACTGGGCAATACACTGAATATACTCCATGTATTGTACATTTGCCCGCGCTCGATACATAAAATGCCTATATCACGCCTATCGAATATAATTTGTCACATAACCCAACAACGTGATTCAGGTAACCTCTCTCTCGCTGTTTCTTCTCAGTCTCCCGCTGTGGCTCCTGCAGCAGCTCTCACCTGGCCATTCCAGCCAGAAAAAAAGCTCAGCTTAAACTGCAGCTCAGCGAATGCTTTTCTTGAGAAAATTACTTTTGCACATTCACATGTTCCAAGTTTTTTTTAAAGTTAGAAGTGCTTTATGACACTGACTTGCGAGGCAGAGGTCACACTGTGCCCGAACTACTCAACTGTCTCGCTCCTGTTTGTATGGAAGGCCACCTGCTCAAAAATACATCATCCAATTTGTCCACTGAAAACAAAAATAAGCAACAAATTGTACTTCTGCTTATTATTATACCACCAAGTATTAGCAAAAGATGCTGGGATAGGCTCCACCCCCCCGTGACCCGAAAAGGATTAACCACTTGCACGCCGTTGTTCCGCGGGCGGGCAAGTCTCTGCGTCCTAAGACGCACGAGGGCGCACGAGAGCGCCCTCGTGCGCGCTTGGACGCATGATGGTGCTGGCCTCCAAGCGCCACTGAAAAAAAAAAATCTGCAAACACAGCCGCGAACAGATTAGTTCATCTGATTGACCTCTCATTTGACTAATAAGAGCCTTGAATTGGGTTTCTGAAACCTTGAAGAACCAATGAATGAAAACCTAGGAAGGAGGACCCGCCTCCCAACGCTTTGAATGCAGTGAGCCAATTGAAGCAGAGAAGTTCGTGAGCTGTTTTTTTTTTAAGGCTGGGTGAAGACTGGCTGCTGCAGCGGATCAAAAAAGGACACAGGAAGAGCTCCACAGACCCAGCAGCATGGAGACCATCCACAAATGCAACCTGTGTGACAGGGAGTGCCATTCGTGGATCGGCATGTTCGGCCACAGGCGGTGCTTATTTTGTATTTGTTCCAGCAGAGTAGACGTTATGATTTTCTTCCATGGTCATTATAGACCGACGGAGGCTGACGACGAAGGCTGAGTGACACACACGCCTTCGCCAGTCTTTTTTTAATTACTACTGTTATTTGTTTTGAAAAATTGTTTGCCAAAAACCGCAATCATGGAAGCACAAAAACGCAATAATGGAATTATGTTTTGATCAAGTCGCGAGACCAGAACCAGAGCGGACCAGCGTCGCGTTCGTCTGACAATGAGGAAGACAAGTTCGCCAAGACTCCGCTGTGAAGAGGTAAGGTGTTATAAGCTAAATTATTCTCTATCCCTGAAAATTGTAATCCAAAATGACTTTTGACCGATCAGTAAATTACAGCTGTGCGGTTCACGAAGTCTGAAGTTCGTGCGCCGCGGTACAAGGGGTTGCTCGCAGTGTACAGGCTGTGAACGCCCCCCCACCCCCGCTATTCTTCTGCAGCGGGGGGGGGGGAGCCGCGGTGACTGCACTGCTGTCCTACATCACCACATAAGGCTAATCCGTTGTGTAGCGATGGCTAAAGTCCATCCTCTGTAGTGAGCGGGGGGGGGGGACACCCCCCCCCCCCACACACACACAGCCCTGAGTGTGACCTTTCCTTTGAGCCTAAAATGAAGCTTCTACATTGAATCATTCAAAAGTTACAGACGTTTTTCCAAACTGTGCCATTTGGCACAGTTCCAAAACGCCTGGGAACAGCCTGAGAACAAAGCTGTGTAAAATATTCATTTTTTGTGGTATTGTTACCAAATTTGGATCTCAGCTGGATAACACTTGGTTCTACATTTCTGTTGCATTTTCCAGCCGGATCGGACAGCTGTGTGTTATTTACAAGCATTTGTATCCAAAAAAACACTGTCCAAATTTTTTTTCTTCAAGTTCAGTATGTTTAGATGACTGTAACTCAGTGGCCGGAGCACGTAGAGAGATTATGTTTTTTTTTGCCAAAAAATTCAAAGTGTTTTCTTTTAAATGAGACCAACCCCATGAAGATGCTGCAAAGGGTTTAATAACAGCTTTCGATTTACTTTGGGCACGTTATTTTTTGGCATTTTTAGGAAAATTGCCCGGAGTGCAAGTGGTTAAGCGGAAGAAGATGGATGGGTGGATGGTATTAGCTATGTGTGGTAAAGTGAAATAGTTCAACCTATATGGCTAAATTTCATTACTGATAATGTGAGTTTTGTTAAGAGAAAAGAAAGATGTACTATATGTACTATTCACATGTTGTGAAGAACTTTTTCTGAGGTGGGAATTTTAAAGGACATTCAGCACACAAAATATACTGTATATCACACTATGTATTGTGCATCACGATATAGAGAAATTATCTCACAGTACATTTTTTAAAGCTATACTGCCCAGCCCTAAGTACAGGTTTTCTTAAAAAAAAAAAGTACTTAAGTCAGAGTAAAAGTATCCTTCAATAAAATGACATCCTTTCCAAAATTCAGTTCAGTCTTCAGTGGACTAGGCTTTATCTGTCCCCTAAATTTCATTGAAAATGGGTTGCTAGTTTTTGCATAATCCTGCTGACAGACAAACCTAACCTCAGTAGTGGAGGTAAACAAATGCAAAGCGTTTCTTAGAAGACATTTCTTTGAAGGGAGCTAAGATCAGTCACAGGATCTGGTTTTGTTGGTACTCCAAACATGACCCCCCCCCCCCCCCCCAAAAAAAAACGACTTAAGCTACACTTTCTGATGGATCCTGTTAAAGAGACAAGCCCAGACATGTCCAAGACTGCCTCATTAGCACTCCGGTGCATAAAAATATGGATATAAATGTAGAGTCTTTTTGTGTGTGAACAACTGTAAAGATCTTTTTGTCTGCAGGTACAACGGACTTACATCTAATGCTTGTTGAGACAATGCATGTATAGTAGTATTGACAAATAAAATCTTTGAATATTGTTGTCTAATCTTGTTTTTATTTATCTCTGGAAAAGAAGGTGATTTGATTGCAGATAAAGAATAAAGATTAACCTCATTTTACTCTTTAAACAAGAGATGTCAACAAAAACGTGAATTCTGAAGAAAAAGTTAGGACACCCTACCGCCTAATAGGAAGTGTTACCCTTTGGCTGAAAAAACTTCAGTGAGACGCTTCGTGTAGCCATCTACCAGTCTCTGACATCGGTCTGGGGAAAGTTTGCCCCACTCCTCAATGCAGAATTCTTTCAGCTCTGAGATGTTTGAAGGGTTTCTTGCATGTACAGCCTGCTTCAAGTCACCCTACAGCATCTCAATAGGATTAAGATCTGGGCCTTGACTTGGCCATTTCAGGACTCTCCATTTCTTAGTTTTTAGCCAGTCCTTGGTGGATTTATTGGTATGTTTTGGGTCATTGTCATGTTGCAGGGTCTAGTACCACTTCAGTTTTAATTTTCTTACAGATGGTCTCACGTGGTCCTCAAGTACCCTCTGATACACGTTAGAATTCATGGTGGATTCTATGATGGTGAACTGGCCAGGTCCTGCTGCAGCAAAGCATCCCCAAACCATGACACTTCCACCTCCATGCTTCACAGTTGGTATGAGGTTCTTTTCCTGGAATGCTGTATTTGGTCTACGCAAAACATGTCCTCTGTTCTGATGTCTAAATAATTCAATTTTAGACTCATCTGTCCAAAGAACATCATTCCAGAAGTCCTGGTCTTTGTCTACATTCTCTCTGGTAAACTTCAGTCTGGCCTTCATGTTTCTCTTTAGAGGGCAAAGGTTTCCTCCTTGCACGCCTCCCATGCAAGTTAAACTTGTGCAGTCTCTTTCTGACTGTAGAGGCATGCACTTTCACATCAACAGTAGCAAGAGCCTGCTGTAGGTCCTGTGATCACAGTTTAGGGTTTTTGGAGACTTCTTTTAGCATCTTGCCGTCTGCTCTCGAAGTGAACTTGCTTGGACAGCCAGATCCGGGCATGTTGGCAGTTGTTTTGAATGTCCACTTGTAGACTATTTTCCGGACAGTGATTTCAAATTTTTCGGCTGATTTCAAATTCTATTGAGAGCTTTTCAAATCCCTTACCAGACTCATAAGCTGCTACAATCTTCTTTCTGAAGGCCTCAGACAGCTCTTTCGATCTCACCATGGTGTTCACTCTCACGTCAACAGTCAGGAGCACACCAAACTACATGTCTGAGGTTTAAATAGGACAAGCTTCCTTCAAAATGCTGAGTAACAATGTTCTAATCTTGTGCACCTGATGTGATAAACCTGTGTGTGATTTCAGCCATTTTAAACGGGAATAAATGTGGGGGTGTCCTAATTTATTCCTCACTAGAAATTGCATGTTTTTAGAATTACATTTTACAGAAAATTTTATAGAGTCTTTTCTTCAGTTTTAATTGTTTAGTCATATCACCTGAATCTCCCAGTGTTGTTAAAATTGATATTAAATATCCACATGTCCAAATATGTAAAAAAAAAATAAAAATCCCACACACACAGGCTTTCATGGGGTGTCCTAATTTTTTCACGACTGTAGGCAATCCCACATGTTAGACTTTGACAAATATAAAAGGGACTGAACACTAAGATTTATTAGATTGTATGAATATTAATTACAGAATTACTGAAAATGAATGGAACATCCAATATTAGCGACTGCTTCAGAACCCTTGTTTATTTGTTCGTTTTACGTGTGTGATCTTTTACGACTTATATTCATAAGTGTTGTATCTTGCACTTTGGGGAATAGGAGTTGTTCAGTCACCATTATAATTGTTTTAGTTTATATGTGTAGTTTTTAGTCTATCGTCAAACTCATGCAGTACTATAACAGGACATATTTACAAATAGTTGAAACCCACTGTAGTGCATCCTTTTACATATATTTTAGCAATATTATAAGTACAAAACACCCAACATTATTATACACAGCAGAACGATCCATTTGGCTGCAACTGTTGCATCAGTGTTACCCATTTGTCAGTAAATAAAAAATGATTTATTTCGTTATTTGGGCAGTTTCTGTCACGGTCGTTGTTTAGTCAAAGCACGCATATGTGTCTGCATATGATATGCAATTGATTTGGCCATTCCGCTCCACAATCATGGTGGTATTATTATTAACTTTTAATTTTTAGATAGCCGTGCACCGGGAGGAGCACCATGTTGAACCCACGGTGCCGCGAAGGACAGCAGTGGCATGGGTGAAACAGCAGCCGACACTCCGTCCCATTAACCAGGCAGGCTGGGCTTGGCTCCCTGCAAGGACTGTGATAAGCCGGTCTGGCTGCTCACCCCCCTCCCCAAGCACCCGCGCACCCCGTGTTCTCCACATATTGATGGCCGAAACGCAAAACCTCCCATCTGAAAAATGCACTTGTTTGAGAAAACAAAAACAAAAAAAAAAAATTTTCTTGCAGAATGCTATGCTATTTTTTTCTGTCAGAATAATTTTCTGTCACATTTAAGGGTGGGATTGTCTTGCAGACAGATATGAGCAGCCTTCCTTGTTCTCATCATTCAAAGTGAAACCTGCAAATCTGAAAATCCTGCAGATAGGAGGTTTTGCAAGTCAGCCATCGACATGCTGAATTATCCTTTAGAGCTACACAATCACAACAACATTATAGTATAATTTTTTTAAGCATTAAATCGTCACTATTCTCTTTTTCTGGTCAAATTTGTCACTTTTCACTTCCTTGTTTTGTTTACGGAGTGCTCTGGTGACTGGTCCTGATGCTACTTTTTATCCAATCAGTACTGTGTCAATTGGAAACCCCACCCACACTTCTAGAAGCCAGAGCAGGAAGAAATGGAGTGGAGGCTAAACTTTTATTGATAAAAATGACATATTTTGACTGAGCAACTCAATACTCGGGGATGCACACCCTTGTAACCTCAGCAACGCACTTATAAAACCTGATGCCAGTCTAATGAACGATTTGGGACACACACACAGACAGAGATTTGCTGCATTTATAGACAGATGTGTCACGCACATTAAGTTTTGAGTACTGTTCTACAGCTGCTTGGAATCCCATTCAATGGAACATTCATATTTTGAAAAAGTAAGCGCATGAGGCGAAACAGTGGTGTGGTGTAGTGGTTAAGGCAATTGCTTGGTACGCTGGACAGCAAGGTTCAAATCGTCCCATGGAAGTCTTCTGTACAACATGGCTGTCCTGTGCAATTTAAAACCTAATGTGTAGCACACCTTCAGTTTTAAATGCTGTTCCTAAACAATGCAAGACCTTGAAGTCTGGAACTGCTTGGAACCCGACGATCGCCACTTACAAAATTATTTTGTTGTGTTTCAGGTCAAAGCTCGAGTTGTTATAATAAAACAAATCTATTGGTCAAATCTGCTTTTTTTGGTCTTGAAAATGATTCATCAGTTGGGCTCTAATAAAGTGAAAATAACATATCAAAGTAGTCCCATTCATAGTAGTGAATGATTGCTTTTGGTTCTACTCGTTTTGAGATCCGTTTAAGCAAAAATGGGAGCGTAACTACAAATTCACACAATTAAATACAAAGATTTCACCATACAACTTATCAACTATTAATACCAGAGAAAAACAAACTTGAGGATTAATTTTCATTCTCACTGAAGCTTTCATTTTAGACTAAGACTTTCTAAGGATCAGCAGACTGCAGCAAATTCCAGTCCAACTTCTAAAGTTTTCTTTCTGGCTCGGTCTTCAATAGCATGACGGCCATTAAATAGGCTATAAATTATATTTGGAGCTGCCCGGGCCAGCTCTTACATATCATAAGTTTTCCATCAGCCTTAAAAGGGAAGAAAAAATGTGACTCTGGCTTAAAAAAAAAATTCAACAGGATGGGGAAACCGCATCAAGAGAGGGAAGGGCGATATATTTCAGTGCGGGACAAAAGTTTCTTTCATGAGGCGGCGAGTGGAGAATACAGGAGCACCTTCACTGAGGAGAAAATCTGATTTTTACCGCCGCTTTTTTTTCTCTTTCCTGACCTTAAAAATAAACAAAAGGCAGGTGCAAGAGCTCAGTGAAGTCTGCTTAAGTCTGCTGCATCCATCACCTCAACCATTTTTTTAGTGTAGAAAAAATATACACCAACTTCTAAAAGCCAAATGCTATAGGCCAGGGGTCTGCAACCTGCGGCTCCAGAGCTTTATGGCTTGGCTCTTTTGCCCAGAACCTGTTGGCTTTGAAAAAAGACTGATGAATAAATAAATAAATAAAAATAATCCAAAGCTTATGTTTGAGCAGTCTCTTGTAATTTTTTAAAGAAAAAAAAACACACAACAAATTTCCCAGAAAAACTACAACAGATTAACAAGGAAAAAAAGTGGGGACTTTATGAGAAAAACTGAACACTTAAGGAAAAAAATGGTGAGGAAAAAAGGTGAAATTTATGAGGAAAAAATGTGGTAAAAATATAAGAAAAAGGTGGTGATCATTTGTGAGGAAAAAAATGTGAAAATGTGAGATTTTTTTTTGAAAATTTGTGAAAGAAAAAAAAAAAAAAGAAAATTTGAGAGAAAAAAAATTGCCAGAAAAAAGGTGAAAATCTGTGAAAAAAGAAGAAATTTTGCAAGGCAAAAAGGTACAAATTTGAAAAAAAAAAAAAAAAAAAAATCTAAAAATTTGCAGAAAAAAAAACCCGTGAAAATCTGTAAGAATTTTTTTTGAGAATTGTGAACGTTGGTCAGAAACAAATGGTGCAAATTTGCGGGAAAAAAAAAGGTGAAAATTTGCTACAAAAAAAAAAAAAAAGTACAAATTTGCAAGCAAAATCTAAAAATTTGCCAGCAAAAACGTGAAAATTTGCAAGAAAAAAAAAAAAAAATTGTGAGAATTGTGAAAATCTGCCAGAAACAAATGGTGCAAACCTGCGAGAAAAAGGTGACCATTTGCAAGAAAAAAAGATGAATATATGAGAAGAAAAATTGTGAAAATTTGCAAGAACAAAGCAAAAAGGTTAAACTTAAAGAAAAAAAGTCAAATTTTAAAATTTGTAATTTCGTTCTTATAAATCTGTGACTTTTTTCTTGAAATTTTGTGACCTTTTGTAAATTTTCAGTATCCATATGGACACCAGTTAAATTTTTATTCTGTGCATGGTGTCTTTTTTCATCTAGACCCAATTTTGCTTTTTTAAATGTTTTTTCTATCAGCAGGAGATTTTTTTTTTCCTATTTTGAAACGATTCAAACCCTTCCCCAATACAAAAACACTGCCCCCCCCCCCAACACAGTCTTACATTGGGCCCTTATAATAATTCCTTAGCTTCCTTTAGGAAAATCTTCTGTTTATTGTCCCCTCAACAGCGATGCTAAATATGGAGAAATTCAAACCAGCAATATTTGCACACATTGCACACATATAAGAGGATGGATCTTCGGAAATGTCACAATACTTTTCCTAGCAGAGACAATTAAACCGAGCTATGACCATCTTAACCAGCCCATCAAGCAAAACTCAGTTACCATCACGCTGTAATAACGACAATATCAAACCCAGTATAAATATAGGAAAATCAAACATTTGGGGAGTTTTGGGCCCGAGTTCAGTCATGAGACAGGCTTTTTTTTTTTTTTTTAAGTTGTCAGAGGTTTGAGCACAAATTACGCACGACTGCGCTGCAGAGGGAGAACAAAGCATCCTTATCCATAACCCCTTCATTACAACGTCATTCTCCTTAAAAACAAAACATGTTTCATAGTTTGAGAGGAGATGAAAGGCCACTGTGCACAAGTTTTTGCTTTTTTAACCCCTTTTTCTCTTTTTCTTTTTGTTCGAGGCGCTGGGACAAAAGAAAAGAGGCGAGCCTCTCACTGCGCCTGCTTTTCCTCCTGAAGCTATTACGTAATCTGCAAGTGAACCGCAGCTCCGCATGCCTGGGCAACGCGCACCGGACACCGGGACCGACCGCTTCCATCCACCTGCACCACACTCACCGCACGACACATATTCACACGCGCGGACGTTTTTTTTTTTTACGATTTTTTCAACCAAATGACATCAAAAACTGGACAAAAAAAAAAGAAAAAAAAATGAGGCGTTTTCATATCTGGATCATAATGGCTGACTTTTTAACCCTAACTTACCTGGAGGCGCTTGATCCATTTCGATGTAAAATAAACCCTCGGGAGGATAAACCATTCCTGTGTCGCAGAAGTACTCCAGGTTGACCTCTTGCTGTCTCCAAAAAAACAAAAGAAAAGAAAATACAGGCTACGCACGTTCCTTTAAACCCTAATTTGGGTTTTCTTTTCCGCCGCGGACAGAGCAAACTCTAATGATTTTGCCCTCCTCAAAAGAAAAAAAATAATATGTCTTAGCTTTAAAAGTCTATGAACATTCCGGAGTCCTAATGTGCTCGCTCCCCCCACCAAGCAGCCAGCCTACAGCCGCACAGAAGAGCGCTGATGACGAGACTTGGCGTCCGACTGCGGGCTGGGAAATGGAGCGGCTTTAAACAGGCTCTCCGGAACGGTCCAACCTTCACGTACATAAAACAGGGGGAGGGCTGCATTATTGTGGGGTTATCAAACATGCAAAACACGGCTTTTCCGAGAGAAGATGTGCGCCGATTTGAACACAGTGCTACATGTAACGACATTTCAATTACGAAAACCATATTTTGTACATACAGTTGGCTGATACACGCTACTTTCCACGTCGTTAACCCCTAAACGGTAATGGTGCCTGCCAGACTGCCGCCCCCGCCTCCAGCGTGCCGTGGCTGATGAAAATGTCTTTGCAGGTCATGAATGGAAAAAAAGAAACTATTTTATGAAATGTTTTAACCTCTACTACACCAGAAATATGAAACCTTTACTATAAAGCTTTACTTTTATGAGCAATTTTTTGGTTAAAAAAAGGAAATAATGTCATCATAATAGGCATTTTTTTCATTAAATGTAAGTTTTTTACTTGTAAATGTGCAAGTTTTCTGCTTTTTATTTTGTTTTGATTTTTTTAAAACTTTTTCTTTTAAAAGGGACATATGATGGTCAAAATTAATTATCAGGCTTTAATTATTTTCAGCCCATTGACAAATTAGCCCAAGGCTTCGTCAGAACAACTGTTTAAGTGCTGATTGGTTGGGCGCAGGGAAGCAGGAAGCAGGGTTTGGGGACGAGGGGGATGACTCGCCTATCACAGGGGCTGAGGTCGCCAAGGTGGTTAAAAATCTCCTTGGTGGCCGGGCCCCGGGGGTGGACGAGATTCGCCCCGAGTACCTCAAGGCCCTGGATGTTGTTGGGTTGTCATGGTTGACACGCCTCTGCAACATTGCGTGGAGGTCGGGGGCAGTGCCTTTGGCATGGCAAACCGGGGTGGTGGTTCCTCTCTTCAAAAAAGGGGACCGGAGGGTGTGCTCCAACTTTAGAGGGATCACACTCCTCAGCCTCCCTGGGAAGGTCTATGCCAAGGTACTGGAGAGGAGAGTCCGGCCGTTGGTCGAACCTCGGATTCAGGAGGAGCAATGTGGTTTTCGTCCTGGCCGTGGCACATCGGACCAGCTCTTTACCCTCTCGAGAATTCTTGAGGGTTCGTGGGAGTTTGCCCAACCAGTTTACATGTGTTTTGTGGACTTGGAGAAGGCATTTGACCGCGTCCCTCGTGGATTTTTGTGGGGGGTGCTTCGGGAGTATGGGGTATCGGGCTTGTTGTTACGAGCTATTCGGTCTCTGTACGACCGTTGTGAGAGTTTAGTTCGCATTGCCAACACTCGGTCGGAGTCATTCCCAGTGAGAGTTGGACTCCGCCAGGGCTGCCCTTTGTCACCGGTCCTGTTCATAATTTTTATGGACAGGATTTCTAGGCGCAGCCAGGGAATGGAGGGTGTCATGCTTGGTGACCACAGGATCTCATCTCTGTTGTTTGCAGATGATGTTGTCCTGTTGGCTTCATCCAGCAATGACCTACAGCTCTTGCTGGGACGGTTTGCCGCTGAGTGTGAAGCGGCTGGGATGAGAATCAGCACCTCCAAGTCCGAGTCCATGGTCCTCAGCCGGAAAAAGGTGGATTGTCCTCTCCGGGTTGGGGACAGGCTCCTGCCCCAAGTGGAGGAGTTTAAGTATCTTGGGGTCTTGTTCACGAGTGAGGGGAAAATGGAGCGAGAGATCGACAGACGGATTGGAGCAGCATCTGCAGTGATGCGGACGTTGTACCGGTCTGTTGTGGTGAAGAGGGAGCTTAGTTCTAAGGCAAAGCTGTCGATTTACCAGTCAATCTACGTTCCTACTCTCACCTATGGTCACGAGCTTTGGGTAATGACCGAAAGAACGAGATCGCGGATACAAGCGGCTGAAATGAGCTTTCTCCGTAGGATTGCTGGACTCACCCTCAGAGATAGGGTGAGGAGCTCAGTCATCCGGGAGAGGCTCAGAGTAGAACCGCTGCTCCTCCACATTGAAAGGAGTCAGTTGAGGTGGTATGGGCATCTGATTAGGATGCCTCCTGGACGCCTCCCACTTGAGGTGTTTCAGGCACGTCCCACTGGGAAGAGACCCCGGGGCAGACCCAGGACTCGGTGGAGAGACTATGTCTCCCAGCTAGTCTGGGAACGCCTTGGTATCCCCTCTGAAGAGCTGGAGCAGGTGGCTGGGGAGAGGGAAGTCTGGGCTTCTCTGCTTGAACTGCTGCCTCCGCGACCCGGACCTCCGGAAAAGCGGTAGAAGATGGATGGATGGATGGATGGATGGTTGGGCGCCATTTTGAGGCTAATATTAGCTGGTTAGCTGTTAGCTCTGTATGCTGAAGACAGACTGAGCTAGCTAATGTAACTAATGCCTGAACATTATTGTATAAATTCCCAAATAAAGAATTGTTGACAGTTGTGTAAGTTGTGAGTGGTTGAAAGGATATGACCAGTCACTGGTTGTACAAAAATAAGTGAAACAACCCCAGTTGGGGTAATATAGCTCCTGCAGATAGTAGACAGTCTGACTGTGGCATATGGGAAGCTGCACTTTATTGTGAAGTGCAGTGTGGTGACGTGCACTTCCTGCCCTATATAAGGGATGGGCGCCATCTTACGGCCTTTTTGCCGGATGCCCACGCTGGTGCCTGCCATGTACTGCTTTGTACATAGTTCATTAATAAAGCTGAGTTCGACATAACCTTCATCTTGCCTCATTCATCACCCAGGTATTTCCATACATAACATTTGGCAACTGAGGATTAACGTATGGAGACTCAGTCATTGTCAGTCTCCTCCAGGATGGTGAGAGTGGCCACGGCCCAGTAGTTGATGATTTTGTTCACTGGTGTGAGGATTCCTACTTGCAGCTGAATACAACAAAAACGAAAGATATGATTATTGACTTTAGGAGGAAAACTCCCAGGCACAAAGTCACCATACTAAAAGGCCAGACCACCGAATGTGTACAATCGTACAAATATCTTGGGACGATTATTGATAGTGGATTGAACTTTGAGGTGAACTGTGAAAGGGTGTGCAAAAAGGGTCAGCAAAATTTGCATTGTTTGAGGAAACTTGCACGCTTCCAAATTGACCGAACCATAATGACTATGTTCTATCGGGCTTTTATTGAATCTGTTTTATCCTTTTCTTTAATGTCATGGTTTGGTCAGATAAAACTGAAACAGAGGAAATCCTTGGATCAGGTAGTCAGATGGTCCAGTCGTTTGCTTGGTGAGTCACAGCTGAGCCTGACATCCCTGTACACCAGACAAGTACAGAGGATGGCCGACTCGATTTTAAATGATGACTCCCACCCTTTGCACTGCAACTTTCAGCTTCTTCCCTCCAGACGGAGGTTTGCTGTCCCAAAAAGTAGAACCCAGCGCTACAAAAACAGCTTTGTCCCTGCTGCTGTCAAAGAGTTGAACAAGCTATAAAAATTATATTGTACATATTTTATATTTACCTATTTTGTAAGATGTGTGCCTGTGTTTGTGTCTATGTTGAATGTAATTAGTGGCTTGTAAATATGGATGTCACCAACTGCAAAACAAATCTACCTACGGGTACAAATAAAGTAACCTGAACCTGAACCTGAACCTGGAGGTGTGCCTTATACCACTCCGTCCCTTCCTCGAGCTCCCAGGCGAACCACCGGTTTCATGGCCACATTGTTTGGAGGCCTATCAAAAGTACATAATGGCGCTGGACCTCAGGAAGCTCGATAAGGTGAGGGTGTGGGCGCTTCTCGTTCACAACCTGGGTATTGAAGGCCGGAGGGTCCTACGGACGCTAGGCGCAGCGAACTTGTATGAGGAAGTTGTGGAGCTGCTAGCTAAACGTTTCTCCACCCCAGATAGCGTGACTGCTCAGAGAATTCGTTTTTGCCGTTGACGCTAGCGTGTAGGTGAGCCTATCCACCACTATGTCATTGACTTGAAGCAGTTAGCCAGCAAGTATCGTTTTGGACCGCTTGAAGACAAGATGGTACGCAACCAACTAGCAGAGCACACGTGCAACGCTGAGCTGTGTGCTAGGCTATTAGTGGCGCCTAATGACTTGACATTAGCTGAAGCAGTTGAGCTAACTCTCCGGTTGGAAGCCATTGATAAGCTAGCTGTGGAGCTAAGTTGGCGTCAACCACAGAAGACGGTGGAGCAGCCCGCCTCAGCTAATGTTTTGGACCCTGGTAACGAGGATAGCTTGGACGAAGATTATTGGGAAATCATTGCTGCCAGCCAAAGGTCTGCCCAGGAAACTCCCATTGCAGGGGTTGTGGGTCCACGACACACCGCCATAAGGCGAAGAAATGCCCAGCAAGAGGGAAACGGTGAAGTAGATGTGGACGCTTAAATCACTACGCCAGGATGTGCCGTTTGTCTTACCCGGGGATCCCAAGGTAGAAACCACCCCGCCCGCCCCCGACAGACACTGGGAGCGAATGGTTCAAAGAGCTAACGGACACCCTCGCTTTCAAGTCGACCTGTTCTCACCCAGTGTCGGTACCCGTGCCGATGAGTGACACCATGTTAGCCCCAGATGCCTCCGGTACTTGGCAGCAGTTGGGTGGGGGGTCTGCAGCCACAACGGTGAACACTACAATGTTTATAGAAGAGGACAGGGCCAGAACGACGAGCATGGAGTTACCGCATGCTCAGCAGCAGCACATCGGGCCGAGTAAAATTCCACTTTGGGTTATGGACTTGGTTTGGGTTCGGGGTGATGAACGTCCACGGTGAAGATGGGCCAAACGACAGCCAGCAAAACATCAAGCACGTTTTTGGATAGTGGCGAAGTTGGGAGCGGCGTGTTTGCAGTTGTCTCACGGCTTGATGAGGCATGCCAGCCAGCTGTGACGTGTCCAGGACGCTCCAGGTGGCGAGGCTGGACGGGAGTCGTGATGGCGGTGTAGGATCCAGGCTCGATCATCCAGAAGCTCAGCCATCGCTCCGGGGGTCTGCTGCCTCCATGGGCGCACCTGCTGAGTGGCTGCCCTGGCCACCCCCACCCCCATGCCGGTTCTATCTTTCCCACCCAACTGACTGTGTGGTGGCACTTTGTTTATAGTTTTGATGTTTGATCTTTGATAGTTTGTTTGATCCCGGTTCCGCCGGACCGGCGGCGCCACACGAGTCGGCTGCCTGTTGCAACAGCCTTTTTTTAATCTTCCTTCTTCTTTCTACATCTTTCACTCTGTATATATATCACGGACGCACGGATCACCCCGGGGGTCTCCCGGGTCGGCGGACGGAGCCACGGTTTGCAGCGGGAGACGTTACAGTGGGGAGGAGCTAGTGCTAGCTAGCACTTGGCCGCCGCCCGGTGCTAATGGGAAACTCGACATACCGGGAGCTGTAGCGAAAATGACGCGGGTACCGGGCTGGAGTTTAGGCGGCGTGAAAGAAATATAAGACAGAATAATAAAGAGCGATGACAAGAACCAAGCAGACCGTCCGTAAAATCTACTGGAGGAAGAAGCCCCCCCCCCCCCCCCCCCCCCCAGGAGACAGCTAGCCACCAGGGCTGCTCGGAGAGGCGCTCCGGCCACCGGCAAAGTGAAGAGGCCTCGCCGTCACAGGCCCGTGGCTCTGAGAGAGATCTGTCGCTGCCAGAAATCCACGGAGCTGCTCATCCGTAAGCTGCCCGTCCAGCGCCTGGTGAGGGAGATCGCTCAGGACTTCAAGACCGTCCTGCGTTTCCTGAGCTTCGCCGTCATGGCTCTGCAGGAGACCAGCGAGGCCCACCTGGTGGTCTCTTCTTCGCTAAGGGGGTCACCATCATGCCCAAAGACTTCCAGCTGGCCCGCTACATCCGCGGAGAGAGAGCTTAGACTTTCTGCTGCACATTCACCAGCCATAATGCTCTGCACTGTGTGTCTATATACAGTATATATACATTTATAGTAATATGGACATATGTTTACTAGATGTTGTTTTTTCTTGCCTTCTGATTGTTGCTCTGAGTGTTGCTATCCCTATGCTGTTGCAATCCTGGAATTTCCCCATTGTGGGACTAATAAAGGCTTATCTTATCTTATCTTATGTTGTTGTGTTTTATTATGTGTAGTTTAGGAGGACCGCAGATATTTTCAGTTTCAATAAAGGACATTTTTAGTTATTTGGTGGCAGAATAATCCACCATGCTGTGCGGGCTATGTGGCAGTCCACCCACCAGTCCTGTTTTAGGCTGTTTTGTGTCAATGTGTTAGGCCATTAATACATTAGTACATTAGTTTCCATTATTTTAAGGCGTGATTCAGGTTCCAAATCAGGGTGGGTTTCATTGTGTGTGTAGTTTTGGACTTTCTAAGGGGGGAGAGGAAATGTGGTATATAGGAAGAGGCACTTTATCGTGAAGTGCAGTGTGGTGACGTGCACTTCGTATCACGCTGCACTGCCCTGTATAAGGGATGGGTGCCATCTTACGGCCTCTTTGCCAGATGCCCACACTGGTGCCTGCAGTGTACTGCTTTGTACATAGTTCATTAATAAAGCTGAGTTCGACACAACCAGCATTTTGCCTCATTCATCACCCAGGTATTTCCATACATAACACTGACCTCGGCTAATTAGCTAAGGAGGTGGCACGGTGAGGCTCTGGCCTATTAAAGGTCCCATTCATTGCATTTTTCTAATATTTTGACAGCTCCCACATCTCTTAATGAAATATTTGTGACATATTTTGGTTAAATTAATTTAAAAATGTAATTATTGTAGCATGATTGTGAATCATCTTTTGCAGCCTTCCTCAGAATGGCCTCTTTAAATGCTCAAGAGCTGCAGTTAGCTCCTGCCCTCACTCTTACATCACCATTGCTAATGAATGAATGAATCTTTTATTTATTTTCAGATAGATTAAAAGTACAGATTAAAAGAAAGAATAATATAACAAAGGGGGAAAGAAAATCCAACAAGGTCAAATTAGACAATAACTCCTCTGATTATTGCTAATCTTAGCTGTCTAGCTCCTTCTTGGATAGGGAGCCTGAGCCAACTAACATAAATTTGTCTTAAAGAATGAATGAAATATCCTATCTCTGGTTGATAGGATATAACTGGACCTGGAGTTAAATAAGCACAGAAGCATTTGTGATTGAGTGGCTAAACTTGCTAGCTACCGCTAGCCGCGTTGGGCTGAGGCAAGCTCTAATAATGCTGTAAGACTGACTGACATTAACTGCTTAGTCAAGTTAATGCTAACAGATCAATGTAGCACCATGCTGAAAATATAATTAAAAAAAGACAGAATGACATGGGATATATTATCGTCTGTGAATTAATGAACCAGGTGAAAACAATGATGTTTTTTAGGGTCACAAAAATAGTAATAAAACTGCAGTTGTCAAGCTAACTTGACTGTCACCACGGAAAGACAGATCACCACATACCCAAATCAGAAGCCGTGGATGAACAGAGAAGTGTGGCTTCTGCTAAAGGCACGTAACAATGCCTTTAGATCTGGTGACGCACAGGCCTACAGTTCATCCAGGGCAGATCTGAAGAGGGGCATCAAGAAGGCCAAGCACAGCTACAAGCTGAAGGTGGAGGAACATTTTGGGGACTCTGACCCCCGACGCATGTGGCAGGGCATTCAAGCTATCTCTGACTATAAGCCCAGCAACTCCATACCTATAGCCATGACTGTGTCCTTTCTCAATGAGCTAAATGACTTCTATGCTTGTTTTGACAAGGACAATAACGAAAAGAACATCAATTTCCCACCCTCTGACGACCTTCACCACCTCACACTCACCCACACCGACGTCCGTAACGCACTGAGTCATGTCAACGTACGTAAGGCTGCTGGCCCTGATGGCATTCCTGGGCGTGTGCTGAGGGCATGCGCTGAGCAGCTGGCAGGGGTCTTCACAGACATCTTCAACCTGTCCCTGGCCCAGGCCGTGGTACCAGCGTGCTTCAAGACCACTTCTATAGTACCAGTGCCGAAACATTCAACACCATCGTGCCTAAATGACTATCGCCCTGTGGCACTGACGCCCATAGTCATGAAATGCTTTGAGCGACTGGTCTTGGCACAGCTCAAAAAATGCCTGCCCCCTACACTGGACCCTCACCAGTTTGCCTACCGGAGCAACAGGAGTACAGAAGATGCGGTTTCTATAGCGCTGCACTATGTACTCTCACACCTGGATGACAAGAACACCTACGCAAGAATGCTGTTTGTTGACTTCAGCTCAGCATTCAACACAGTTATCCCCTCCAAGTTGATCACTAAACTTGGGGACATGGGAATCAGTACCTCCACCTGCAACTGGATCATGGATTTTCTGACCAACAGACCCCAGCATGTTAGGTCAGGCCCCAACCGTTCTTCCGTCATCACACTCAACACTGGTGTACCACAGGGCTGTGTGTTCAGCCCATTCCTCTACTCCCTCTTCACCCATGACTGCAGGCCTATGTATGGATCCAGTTCCATCATAAAGTTCGCCGATGACACCACGGTGATTGGACTCATCAGGGACAACGATGAGTCAGATTACAGGGCAGAGGTTGAGCACTTGGCTACTTGGTGCGCTGACAATAACCTGCTCCTTAACACCAGCAAAACCAAGGAGCTCATAGTGGACTACAGGAAGGAGAGGGGAGAGACACATGACCCCATCCATATCAATGGCATAGCTGTTGAACGTGTCCCCAGCTTCAAATTCCTGGGGACCCACATCTCGAAGGACCTGTCCTGGTCAGTTAACACCACCAGCCTGATCAAGAAGGCCCATCAGCGCCTCTTCTTCTTGAGGACACTGAAGAAGAACCATCTGTCAACTGACATCCTGGGCAACTTCTACCGCTGCGTGATAGAGAGCACCCTGACCAACTGTGTCACAGTCTGGTATAGGAGCTGCTCTGTCGCTGACCGTAAGGCGCTGCAGCGGGTGGTGAAAACCGCCCAACGCATCACAGGGACTCCTCTTCCAGCTATAGAGGACGTCTACAGGAAAAGATGTCTGCGCCGGGCATGGAGCATTCTTAGGGACTCCAACCATCCTGCTCATGGACTGTTCCAGCTTCTCCCCTCCAGAAGGCATTTCAGAAGCCTTCGGACTAGAACCAGCAGGTTTAGAAACAGTTTCTTTCCAACAGCTGTCACGTTATTGAACTTAGTTCCCCGCTGACTCTCTTACTATCATCTCTTACCATCCTCACCTGTACATAACTGCCCATCTAACTTATTGTACATTATTTGCACATAACAGTACTCTTAACTTTCTGCACTGCTGCATATATTTGCATATATTTGCTTAAATTGCACATACTGTCAATTACTGCATATACTGCACTGCTGTCCTTTGCACATCTGATTGGATGCTAAACTGTGTTTCGTTACCTTGTATTCATACATGTGTAATGACAATAAAGTTGAATCTAATCTAATCTAATCTAACTTTGTAACAGGCTAGCAGCCATATTAGCACAGTGTCAGTGTAGGTTAGGATCTTCACATGGATCCTCCAATCATTGTTAAAATGAGCAGAGATGAAGCTGGGAGGGTGGCATCACCCACAATAAAATCAAAACCACTCGTTTAGAGAGAAGTACTGAGACAAAGGCTGACCCTAACAACGTGACAGGGTTGTGTTCCTTCAGAGTTAAGCTAATAGCTAATATGCAAATTCAGTCATTTCAGCTAAATATTTAGTGTCCACATTTAACATCTGGATTTATATTTAGCATTTAGACCATTTAAATTTAAAAGTCTTCCTCTAAAATCATAAATACTGCTGTAAGTCTGATAAAACGAATGACTGAAAAATGAACACCACATTTTTAATGCCGTGCAGCACTAAATGTGGCAAAAATGTTGCTGTAAAATTCAGCAGGTGCTACCTTTCAGCTGGTATCCCATACTATTCTACTAACTCTTACTCAGTAGGTGATTTATTTTTTTACAAAGGGGGACGGGGGTATTCACCAATTTAGAGTATCTACATTATTCCTCGGCCCCATGATGCCTTGCATGAATTATGGTCGCAACTTCCAGTACTAGTTTAGAATATATGGATGTCACTGAAACGGGACAGTTTTCCTTGTTCAAAAACAATGACTTCGGCAATAGAAATGCGGGAACACAGCCTCTTGCACCTCAAAACAGTAATATAATCATACCACTTCCCACGACGATCGAGAGATGGGAAGATGACCTTAAAAAGTGGCCTCATAGATAGTAGCTCCGTTAGTTAGTTAGTGCCACTGCTAAGATGCTAGCGCTGTAAACAAATGACTCGTGCTGGCAAAATGAGTCACTTTGAGGACATTTTCAAAAGTAATGTAACGTTATTTCCATATTCTGTATTGAAAGATCTTCAAAATGATATTTAATTTGTAGGAAGTACACGAAAACTGACCCAGAAAAAGTCGATCTGTTTATATTTTAGCTAGGTTGAAAACTCGCATTTGATTGGTCGGGAGTTACGTCTTCCGCAAAAACATAGGTATTTTTAGAAAGTACGATTTCTAAGCTTTCCAATGATACCAGGCACTCATGAGGTTTTCCGGGGACTTTGCCGCTACCAAACAAAGAAAGAGTCATGATATATGACTTCTCGTTGCCTGTACTCATAATGACGGGGTGCGCATTCAGACCAGCACGTCTCCATCGCAATAAAGTCAGCTGCATTTTGTTAAAACATGTTGGCTATAATCAAATTTACCTTAGACCAGACGTACACCACAACACCGTGCTTGGATGCCGTCTGTCACCGTGGGGTGAGAAGCCTCCATTTATCCAGTCTACTGGCACAACCACGAACACCAGCAAGTGCCAGAACTACGCCAAAACATTCAAAAAATACAAAAACTAGAAGAGCTGAAATTAGCTGCCACTTGAGTGCAAAACACGTACGTGAACTATACATTAAAATGAATTTGAAAAACTTTTAAAAACGCTATTTTAAATGCCCCAGCTACTCCACTCTTACTGACTGATTTAACACTAGGTCAGCTGAAACCGGAAGCTCCGCCCATAATCGCTCCTACAGCGACACCCCCAGGAATAAGGTGGATAAACATATAAATGTAAATTATGTACAGATTTACACGAATTAAGGTACAAACATATGATAAAAGATCCGAATCTAAAAATTAAAAATGTCACAAACTATAATTACATAGAATAAAAATTTAACCAGCATCCAGATGAGCGTTGTGAACTTACAAGACAAAAGTTGAAAATTTACATGAAAAAAATTTGCAAATTTATAAGAAAAAAAAGGGGAATTTATAAGAAAAAAAGATGAATATTTACAGGAAAAAAAGTTGAAAATTTCTTAGAAAAAAGCTGTAAATGTATAAGAAAAAAGCTGAAAATTTACAGGAAAAAACAGCAAATTTTGGGGAAAAAAGTTGTAAATTTCAAAGAAAAAATGGCAATTTATAAGAAAAAAGATGAATATTTACAAGAAAAAAGTCAAATTTTAAAAAAGTTGAAAATGTACACAAAAATTGCAGATTTGAGAAAAAAACTGCAAATTTACAAGAAGAAAATAGAAAATTTACACAAAATTTGCTAATTTTTCAGAAAAAAGTTGCAAATTTATAAGAAAAAAATGGAAATTTATAGAAAAAAGATGAATATGTACAAGAAAAGAGCTGCAATTTATTAAAAAAATGCAAATTTACAAGAAGAAAGTTGAAAGTTTACAGGAAAAAAACCAAACTTTTGAAGAAAAAAATTGCAAGTCGATCAGAAAAAATGGAAATTTATAAGCAAAAAGATGAATATTTACAGGAAAAAAGTTGCAAATTTACAAGAAAAAAGTTGCAAATTGATTAAAAAAGTTGGAAATTTATAAAAAAAAAAGGACAAATATTTAGAGAAAAAAGTGCAAATGTACGAGAAAAAAAGTAGAAAATTTAATAGAAAAAGCTGCAAATTTACGAGTAAAAAAGTGGAAAATTTAATAGAAAAAGTTGCAAATTTACAGGAAAAAGTTGTAAATTTGCAAGAATTTTTTTTAGAAAAAACTCACAAATTTATGAGAAAAAAGTTGCAGATTTATAAGAAAAAAATTAAAAATTTACAGGAAAAAAGTTGTAATTTTTTTAGTCACAAATTTATGAGAGAAAAAAATGCAAATTTTGGGGAGAAAAAAGTCACAAATTTATGAGAAAAAAATCGAAAATTTATGGAAAAAAGTTGCATTTTTTTTTTTACAAAAAAGTCATACATTTATGAGAGCAAAGTTGCAAATTTGTGAGAAAAAGTTGAAAATTTATGAGGAAACAAGAGCACTCTGAGGAAAATGCAATATCCCCCACCTCCATTTTCTTTGACGAGCCCAATGCTTACAGACGGAGAGCAGTTTTCAACTTTTCGATATAATTACTGTGGCAGAACCAAATTATGATAAGCCCATCATCCACAAATATACAACAAAGTATTCAACCCATAGCTGTAGGGCAGGATCCCAAGGTGAACCTGTGTAGCAAGTTTGGTAACCATAGAGAGCTTTACACGTTCTATAGTAAGAGAGCATAGGGAGGGGCAACCTTAATCTTTTGGTTCCAAACCTGTAGTGAGAGGTCATGGTTTCAGAGTGAACCTGTGTACCAGGTTTAGTGACTCTAGCATTCTTTGTTGTTGAGATATAGTTTATAAGCCATTTTGATGTTGACCTTTGACCTTACAATCCCAAAACCATAGTCATACTTCAGGGTCACAGGGTGAACCTGTCTACCAAGTTTGATGGCCCTAGCTATATTCATTGTACAGTAATAAGGCATAAGAAATGCTATCCTTGACCTTTGACCCTTTGGCCCCAAACCCATAGTCAGAGGTCATGATCCCAAGGTGAACCTGTGTACCAGGTTTGATGGCCCTACCTTTACTTGTTTTATGGTAATAGTAAATTTAGCATTTACCATAATGCAGCTGGAATGTTAACTTTTGCAGAAGAGCTTGAAATGACGAGGCGATTTGATATATAAACCAAAGTTTATTTATCAGCTCTCCTAACAAGTCTCATTCAGTGCAGAGGTGGTAGAAGGAAAAGAGACCGAATATCTCCGGCTCACTGACTTTATACTTGCACATAACAAAAGACATGCATAACAAAGGCTGACATCCCTCATTATCTTAATCCCCCCATTGTCTTGGTATTTCCTCTCCTCGCCCAGGGGGTGAGGGTAGCTCCTCCGGTCTCCACCGCAGTGTCTGGGAACGTCTTTGTTCTTCACTTGGCGGTTGAGAGCCTTTGTCCTTTCAGAGGTGTGAAGTTGCTTTACATATGTAATTACCAAACATTTCCACATGCTTCAACATATGTAGGTTATGGAATATATGATTAATATAGACCACAGGCCCCCCAAACAACTAAGAAAGGACAATAGAAAGGTTCACAGTCTAAGATAATTACTATGACATACTAAGTGTTACATCTCTTGCCACAGAAGAAACTTTCCAGCAGCCATGCTCCTAAGAGAGTTCAGTGGTAATCATAACAGCATAGTAAAATCATAAGTCAGTCCTAAACTGTTGCAGCACAATTAGTGAACAATTGTGGAGTGGTTTGCATCAGTCCCTGTGCTGTCAGGGTTTTAATCTTCTCCCAAAACTGCTGTGGGTTCGTTTAGGCGTCCTGCTGGGACCTTCTTGTGAGGAATCTGCAGTGTGGGAAGGAGAGTGGTTAACTGTTCCCTGCCGGGGGGCTGAGTCTTTTCTCTTGGGGGATCTACCCGCCGAGGTGCTCTCGCCAACTGTGCAGGCTCGTCTTTCAACAAGAAGGCAGGCTTAAGTCTGTCAATGCTGACTGTTTCTTTTCTATCCCCAAAATCAAGCACAAAGTGTTTATCACCATGTTCCAGCACTCTGAATGGCCCATCGTATGCTGGGCGGAAAGTTGGTTTTAAAGCTTCATGCCTAACAAAAACGAACTCAGCGTTTTTTAAAGCTTGAGGGACAAAAACCCGTGGGAAGGAGTGATGAGCTGGACCGGGGAGAGAGTCCGGTCCGTTGCTGCCTAAAAACCTTGGGACTGGAAGGTGCCCTGGCTCTGGGTTCTCTGGTAAAAATTCACCTGGGAGCCTGAGAGGTTGTGCAAAAACTAGTTCTGCAGGAGAGGCGTCTAGATCCTCTTTAGGCGCAGCACGCAACCCCAATAAAACCCAGGGAAGTTTATTTACCCAATTTGTATCTGTTAGTGAGGCTCTGAGGGCAGCCTTTAAAGACCTGTGAAAACGCTTGCATAACCCATTAGCCTGAGGGTGATAAGCGGTGGTGCGATGAATTGTTGCCCCTAAGCTGCTGGACATGGCTGACCAAAGCTCTGAGACAAATTGAGGCCCCCTATCTGACGTGATGTCCGATGGGACGCCGAACCGTGCTACCCAGTTTGTCAAAAAGACGCGAGCGACTTCCTCCGCTGTGGTTGCCGCTAGAGGGACTGCCTCTGGCCAGCGCGTGGTGTGGTCTATCATTGTTAACAGGTGTGTGAAACCCTGGGAGGAAGGTAGTGGTCCCACGAGGTCGACATGAACGTGGTCGAACCTTCTAGCAGGGATTGGAAAAGGCACCAGAGGGGCTTTTGTGTGTCTGTGTATTTTGGCGCGCTGACAAGAAATGCAAGTTTTTGCCCATTCTTTTACGTTTTTGCGCAGGCCAGGCCACACAAACTTTTCGGCGACCATTTTAACCGAGGCGCGCACACCTGGGTGCGCGAGGGAGTGAATTGCGTCGAAAATACGGCGGCGCCATGTAGCTGGTACTAATGGGCGAGGTCGGCCGGTTGAAACATCGCATATTAGGGGGGGCACGCCGTCGCGTAGACCCTTTTTCTCCAGCCTTAACCCTGTTGGTCCAGACAGGAGTGCGCGCACGTCCGCGTCACTGCTTTGTTCCTCTGTCATGGCTGCATAATCTATCCCTGCATGGATAGGTGCTGCATATGTGTCTGCGTTAGTGAAGAGTTCTGCTGCTGAGGCAGTATAATCTGTCTCCTCGCGCTCTGGTGATGTCACAGCGCGAGAGAGGCAGTCTGCTACCACGTTAAGTTTGCCTGCCACGTGTCAAATGTCTGTGGTGAACTCTGAAATCGCAGCCAGCTGTCTTTGTTGCCTGCCTGACCATGGTTCTGAAATTTTAGCCATAGCAAAGGTGAGCGGTTTATGGTCTACAAAAGCCGTGAAACTCCGCCCTTCTAACCAGAACTGGAAGTGGCGGATGGATAAATGAAGCGCTAGCAGCTCCCTGTCAAAAGTGCTGTATTTACGCTCAGTTTGGTTTAGCGATTTGCTAAAGAATGCTCAAGGTTGCCAGATCCCGCTGACATGCTGTTCTACAACTGCCCCTATAGCTAGGTCTGAAGCGTCTGTGGTTAGCGCGATGCGGGCCGAGGGATCTGGGTGAACTAACAATGTGGCGTTAGCTAGAGCGCTCTTTACTTCCGCGAAGGCGTGTTCGCGCTCCGGGGTCCATTCGACCGCGTTGGAAGCTTTCTTTTTTTTTGAGCGCGTCATATAGTGGCTGCATGAGCTGAGCTGCGTGGGGGAGGAAACGGTTGTAAAAATTAACCATTCCTAAAAATTCTTGTAGCGATTTGACCGTCTGTGGCCGTGAGAAACTTTTTATCGCGTGAAGTTTGTCTGGAAGTGGAACTGCCCCCTTCGGAGAGACTTTGTGTCCTAAAAAATCAATTTGTGACACGCCAAATTTGCATTTGGCTGGATTGATTATTAGCCCGTGCTCTTCTAGCCTCTGAAAAACCGTAGTGAGGTGCTGCTCGTGTTCTTCCTCAGACGAGCTGGCTACCAGCATGTCGTCGAGGTAGACGAAGACAAAAGGAAGGTCGCGTAATACTGCATCCATCATTCGTTGAAAAGTTTGAGCAGCGCCTTTGAGGCCAAAAGGCATTCGCAGAAATTCAAAAAGACCGAAAGGGGTTATTACAGCTGTTTTAGGAATGTCCTCCGCTCGGACTGGGACTTGATGATAACCACGGACTAAGTCTATTTTTGAAAAAATGCGCGCGCCCGCCAGATGTAGTGAAAAATCTTGAATGTGAGGAATTGGGTAGCGGTTATGCGCTGTAGCATTGTTTAATCTGCGGTAATCTCCGCACGGTCTCCAAGAACCGTCGGATTTCGGAACCATGTGAAGTGGCGAGGCCCAAGGGCTCTTCGAGCGTCTAACAATGCCCAATTTTTCAAGGGTCGTAAACTCGTCCCGTGCTATGTTGAGCTTGGCCGCGTCTAAGCGGCGAGCTTTGGCAAATACGGGTGGGCCCGTTGTGGGAATAAAGTGTTCAACCCCGTGTTTAGTCACAGTGGCTGAGAATTTGGGAATTGTGAGTGCTGGAAATTGGGTGAGGAGTTGCTCAAACTTACCTCCTGCTGTGGTGACGTTAGCCTGCACAGGTGGTGGAGAAACTCGAGCTGAGCATGGAATAGAAGCAAAGGACAGTGCATTAACCAAGCGCCTATTTGCTAGATCCACTAATAACCCATGTGCACACAAAAAATCTGCGCCTAACAAGTTAAACCTCACCGCAGCTACAACAAATGTCCATCTGTAGTTGCGGCCGTGGATGTGGAGGTGCAGGCTCTTTTCGCCGAAAGTGTCGATGTTAGAGCTGTTGGCTGCCACCGCTCCGTTGCCCCGGGTGCCCATGGCTCGATCTGCGTGGGAGAGCGTGACGAAACTCAGCTGAGCTCCTGTGTCGATGAGGAACTGCTTGCCGGTGTGTCCATCCGTCACATACAACAGCTTATTCTTCTCGCCGAGAACCGCTGCCGTTAACGGCTCTCGGCTTTGGCGTTTAAATTTGCAGGGGGGAACACATTTGTGAGCCTTCTTGGCGAAACGGTGGTGATAATAACAGACGTCGCTCTGTCTGTTAAGTTTTGGCCGTGTCGCTGTCACCGCGGGCTGGATCTGCTCAGTGGGTTGTGGCTCTTCATGGTTCTGGGCGTCAGCGTTGAGGTCTGCGGATGCTGCTGTGGGTGTCAGCTCCTTGCAGGTGTTGACGAGCCGTTGAGCTTCGTTGGCGAGCACGCGGAAGTCTTGCTGGGTGCTGCATCTCATGTTGGCGAGTGTCCCTCTCATGTGTGGCGGCAGCGTGCTGAGGAATATGAATTGGAGGAGGAAGTTGTCGTTGTTTTCTTCTTTAAGCTGCAGCAAATCCTCCATGAGGGCTTTAGGCTTGCACCCTCTGTGGCCGTAGACCGCCAGATCTTCTCGGCTCTCTCTTCAGCTGAGGGGACGTAATTTGCCATGATGGTTGCTTTCAGTATTTCATACTTGTCTTGGGCCGGCGGCCGCTGGATCATGCTCCGCACACACCTCGAAGTGGCGGCGTCGAGTTTGGAGACGATATGATAGAATTTCGTATCGTCAGCCGTGATGCCCGCCAGTGCAAACTGGGCTTCAGCTTGCTGAAACCACGAGGCGGGGTCTTCTTGCCAGAAGTCTGGCAGCTTGACAGCGACGGCATTCGTGTATACCATCACTGCTGTGTCCGCAGGGTGAGAATGCCTTGCTTCGGCTCTCACAGCGGTGCTGGTGCTCGGTTGAGCCCTCTCAATCCCTTCTGCCGGGGGGAAAAGACGTCCATCTGTTCCCCTGTCTGCGTGGGCGCTGGCGTCTGCCTGGGTCGCCACGGATGAGTCGATTGCGGGGGAACGCCTCAGGTCCATACTCGCGTCAGGGTCACCAGTGTAGAAGAGCTTGAAATGACGAGGCGATTTGATATATAAACCAAAGTTTATTTATCAGCTCTCCTAACAAGTCTCATTCAGTGCAGAGGTGGTAGAAGGAAAAGAGACCGAATATCTCCGGCTCACTGACTTTATACTTGCACATAACAAAAGACATGCATAACAAAGGCTGACATCCCTCATTATCTTAATCCCCCCATTGTCTTGGTATTTCCTCTCCTCGCCCAGGGGGTGAGGGTAGCTCCTCCGGTCTCCACCGCAGTGTCTGGGAACGTCTTTGTTCTTCACTTGGCGGTTGAGAGCCTTTGTCCTTTCAGAGGTGTGAAGTTGCTTTACATATGTAATTACCAAACATTTCCACATGCTTCAACATATGTAGGTTATGGAATATATGATTAATATAGACCACAACTTTGACCTTTTGACCCCAAACCCATCATCAGGTCAGGGTGGAAGTCATCCAAGATGTGTATTAGATACAACTACTGTATCGATTTGAAAAGCCTACATAATTTCTTTCAGTAGTTATTGTGTTTTGAAGATTTAGGGAAAATCTGACCTTTGATCTCAAGGTCTTCCGATGAGAGTCAAATTGCAACATGCACATCATCAGCGTATATCAAACCATTGTACCAAGTTTCAAAGCATTCGGGATAAAACTGTCGGCAGAGTTGATTCCACAAGACAGTTACTGTCTATGAAGTGAGGTGAAATAGGATGTTCAGGAGCTACAACTCCTGCAAAAATCATCCGATCAGAATCAAATTGCAATATGCACATCATCAGTGTATATCAAACCCTGGTACCAAGTTTCAGAACAATCAGAACAAAAGTGTAGGAGGAGTTGGTTTCACAAAAGTGGGATGGATGGACAGATGGACAGAAAGACGGCTGGATGGACGGACTGACCCATAACATAATCCCCCTTCGGTCTTCATCCAAAGGGTTCTTCGACCCCTTTGGGCTTCGACCGACAGGGGGAAAAAGCTGTAAATTTACAAGAAAAATTTAGCAAATTCATGAGAAAAAACATAACTTTTTCAGAAAAAAACTTGCAAATCGATGAGAAAAAAAGTGAACATTGATAAGGTTATATCCTCTCAAATCACCTACTGCTCTTACTCTAATTTTTTTTGGTGACAACTTTTAATCATACGTGACTACTTAGCATCATAATATTTTACTTGACTGCTGTAGCCACCTCTGCCAGAGCCTGACACAAATTCATTGGTTCAGGATTTGTCATTAAAAGTCTTAAACGGTAAACTTGTCCTCCGGGGTTAAACACTCCTTTCTGTCTGAGAGGAAGCAGTTTCCTCCATCTAGTTGGCAGGGTGGCGTTATATTCTCGTTGAGCTGGCCAGACACGTTTAGCAGCAATAAACGGCATCTCTGCTGACAGGGCTTATAATTACTGCCACTGTGAGATCATCCTGGTGAAAATAGCAGGTGTGTTAAGTTAACCACCTGTATGCATCAGCGATCGTGTGTGTGCCTGCAAGAGACGATTATTTCGCAGCAACACTACACTTTGGTTGCTCTTGCATCATTAGCTGAAAATGGAGAATCAGATTATTAACGGGACAATCTTCGCCTGTGTCCGTGCTGGATGAATGCACACATTGTGGTTTGCTGACGATGACACAGAATGACACTGTGCAGTAAATTTAGCTTTTTCTCATTCGCTTAATTACTTTTGTCCACACTGAGGTGACTGTTTTAAAACCAGGTTAACAACAACAAAACCTGCAACTAAAGCAAAAAATCACTTTGCTACAACACTAATAAAGATATTTAAAAAGTTTTGAAGTTATGGGAAAAAATGGGCACATTTGAGGAAAAAAAAATAATTTACAAGAAAAAGTTGCAATTTTACTCATATAAGAAAATGTTGCAAATTTATAAGAAAAAGTCGGAAATTTATGAGAAAAAAATGTTGAAAATTTGTAAGAAGTAAAACTGATGTTCTTCTATTAAGACAAGGCAAAGGGATGTCTCATAGCTTTGACATGTTTTGACTGCTGTCTGCAGTCTTCTACAGAAAGCGTCATCTGACATCCAAGCCGTGTCACCTCAGCTGTTTTATCCTTTCCGTAGGTGTGACCGTCCTGACATCATGGACTGGAACAACACAAAAATAACTGGATCAGAGGACAACAAACACAAACGCTGGATCAAAGAAGCAATTGAAATCATGAAGCGAGCCCACAACACCATGAACACAGATGATGGAGCCTTCATGCTTTCACACACATGGGACCCTCTCCTCCAGAGACCATCGCACGGCGGGGAATGTGACCGACTTGGCAGATCTGTCAAATCTGTCAGGACGGTCACACCTATGGAAAGGATAAAACAGCCGATTTGACACGTCATGGACGTCACATGACGCTTTCTGAAGAAGACTGTAGATGACAGTCAAAACATGTCAAAGGTATGAGACATCCCTTTGCCTTGTCTTAATAGAAGAACAATATCAGCTTTATTTCTTACAAATTTTCAATTTTTTTTCTCATAAATTTGGGACTTTTTATCAGTTTTATCATTAAGAAGACAAAATGAACCTGTTTGAGGTATTTATAAGAAATAACTTTAAAATCTACAAGAAAAAAAGTTGCAAATTTGAGAAAAAAGGCTGAATTTTAAAAGAAAAAGGTACAAATTTATGAGAAAAGAGTTTCAAATTTAGGGGAAAATGTGCACATTTATGAGGAAAAAAGTTGAAAATTTGTAATAAAGAAGTTTTGTGGCTCACGTATTTGAGATGCTTAAGCTGCATATGTATATTACTGCTACCTCACGTCTTAGAAGGAACAATAAGTCTGGACCTCCGGGGGTAACAGGAAGGTGTGAAATCTGTCTTTAGAAATGGTTCTGAGAAGACTTCCTGACCACCAGGCTTTTAGGTGGAGAAGAGAAGACCTGGGGGGTGATGTATTGTCTCGGGGGATTGAATGACAATGTGATTCTGTGCTTTGATGTCCCGGGTATAAAAAGGGGAGATGTGGGATATTCTGTCTCTTTTCTGATTGAGAGGATGTTGGAGATACGTGAATGATTAATAAACCTGAATTGAGAAATAAATTCAGCCTCTTCATTTCACGCTCTCTACAGTTTAAAATTTACAAGAAAAAAGTTGAAAATTTATGACAAAAAAGGTGAAAATTTATGAGGAAAAAAAATTGCAAATTCTTGAGAAAAAGCTACAAATTTACTCAACAATGTTGCAAATTTACTAGAAAAAAAATCTAATTTTTGAGAAAAAACGACAAATTTATGAGAAAAAGGCTTAAATTTACAAGAAAAAAGGTTGCAACTTTATGAAGAAAAGAAGTTGTGAATTTCTGAGAAAAAAGTTGCAAATTTTTGAGGAAAAAAGTTACAAATTTATGAGAAAAAGAAAAAGTTGCAACTTTATGAGGAAAAGAAGTTGTTTATTTATTTAGCGAATACAAAGTCCTCAAGCCAAGCAGTTGCTTCCTGGTTTGCTGTATGGAGGGTGTGTAATCCTCCTTCCAGTCTTTGGAGCGGGCAAGACTCTATGATGTGTTCCATTGTTTGCTCCTCTCCACATGCGCACAGTGGGCTAGGGCTACTGCCCCATCTGTGAAGGCTGGCCAAGCAGGGGCCATGTCCAGTCCTGAAGCGATTGAGTGTAGACCACTGTCTCCTTGGGAGGTTGGTGCCTGGGACCTGTTGGTTGGGGTTTGTAACCAGGTGTTTATTTGGGACCTCCTTGGTCTCCCATTCCTCTTGCCAAGCTGTCTGGATGGTGAAATCAGCTGGGGGAGGGTTTTTCCAAATCGGCCGTCTGGATGGAAGTCGGGCAGTGGGTGGGGTGTAGATATCTGCATGGATTGGTAAGTGAGGAGAGTCTTTGGCTTTTTGAAGCATCCTTTGAGTTAGTGCTGCTCGCCGGATGTGTGTGTGGGGGGTATGTTTGACAGTACAGGGAGCCAGGGGAGTGGTGTTGAGCGGATTGTCCTAGTTATGGTTCTCATGGTTGTGTTGAGCTGGGTGTCTACGTGGTGTGTGTAGGATGACCTGGACCAGACAGGGGCACAATATTCTGCTACAGAGTATGAAAGGGCCAGTGCTGAGGTGCACAGGGTGGAGACTGCCGCCCCCCATTTTGCACCAGCGAGCTTGCAGAGCAGGTTGTTTCGTGCCTTCACCTTAGCAGCCGTCCCCTTTAAATGTTCCTTGAAGGATAGGGTCCTGTCAAGGGTCACTCCAAGGTAGGTTGGATTCGAGGCATGCTTAAGCTTGAGTCCGCTCAGGTGGATGTTTAGTTCTCTGGCAGCTTTTACATTGTGGAGATGGAATACACTGGAGGCGGTTTTTGCTGGGCTTGGTTTTAGGTGCCAGGTTTTGCAGAACTGGTCCACTTTGGCAAGATCTTCCGTGAGCACCCGTTCCAGTGACTCAAAGTCTGGTGCTTGGAGTGCCAAACAGATGTCGTCTGCATAGATGAATTTGCGGGATTTTGTAGTGGGCAGGTCGTTTATGCAGAGGTTGAACAGGGTTGGAGCTAGAACTGAGCCTTGTGGGAGTCCGTTTTTCTCCGTTCTCCATGCACTTGTGTTCTGACTGAGGTGGACTCTGAACCTTCGGTTGGTCAGCAGGGTTTTTATAATTGCTGTTGCTCAGGCAGGGATCGCCTTTGTAAGTTTCAGGAGGAGGCCTTTGTGCCAGACCGTATCATAGGCGGCTGTAAGATCGAGAAACACATCCCCTGTCTTCAGTCTGCTCTCGAAGCCATTTTCGATGAAGGTGGTTAGGGCCAGTACTTGTTCTCCTGTGCTGCGGTCCTTGCGGAAACCTGCTTGATCCACACTTAGAATTTCCTCTATTCCTGGGGAAATACGTTGCAGTATTAGGCGCTCCATGATTTTATAAGGAACCCTGAGTAGGGAGATTGGGCGGTAGCTTGCTGGTAGTTTGTGGTCTTTGCCAGGTTTTGGTATGGCAATGACCTTTGCTATCCGCCATTTCTTTGGGATCGAGTTTGTTTTTATGATCCTTGTGTAGAGTTGTGTCAACCAGGTTAGGGCTCAGGGGCCAAGATTTTTCATGAATTCTGGGAAGATGTTGTCGTATCCTGCTGCCTTTCCACATTTCAGGCCCTGTAGGACTTTCTCCAGTTCAGCAGCCTCGAAGGGTTCAGGGTTTGTTTCCTCTACGGGCATGTTTTGGTGTTTTTTTAGCTCAGTTGTAACTGCTCTTCTGGTGTCTTTGTCTTGGGGTGCTTTGGCGATGGTCAGTAGGCGGGATGCAACTTGGTTGGGTGTGACAGATGCTCGGCTTTGGCTAGGGGGCTTCTGTGCAGCTCTTAGGCGACGGATGAGGCCCCAACATTTCCTGCCAGAGTGGATAAAGTTCCGGTCAGCAACTGTCTCTTCCCATTTCTTTTGCCGGGCTGTACTTAGCGATTCAATGAGATGGTCTGCTATCTCTGGGTCCCCTGATGTTTGATAGGATTGTAGGAGGGCAGCGCTTTCTCCGTCCAGGCATGGGACATAGAGGGGTCGGTAGCCTCGTGGGATTGCAGCGTGAGCAGCCTTGAAGATTGCGCTGCAGAAGCGGTTGTATGCTTCATCTACAGTGATGGTGTGGAGTGGGATGGTAACAGCACTCCGATCCAGGGTTTCACTGAATTTCTTCCAGTTGGCTTTGTGGAAGTTCCAGCGCATCTTCCTTGGGCTGTTTATGACTGGAAGTTGTAGGCCAATGTGTACAAGCAGGGGCCGGTGTTGGCTGTGTGGAAAATCGTCAAGAATGAGGATCTGTGTAGGATATGGCGTCCCATTCAAAGAGCTGACCCAGCACAGGTCAGGAGAATAGTCCTTCTTCCACCTAGCAGAGTGGAAGGTTCCTCTTTGTATGGGGTCGTGTATCACAGTGAGATCATTTCTAGATGCCCAGTCTGAAAGTACCTCCCCGTCACTATCCACTGCTGGGTACCCCCAGTCAGGGTGATGGCTGTTAAAATCCCCCACATAGATGGCAGGGTGGGGTGGGGTGGGTAAGACCTGCAGATCCCAGTTGGCACTAGGGGGCTTGTACACATTGACAATATGGAAGCCACCAATGGTTATGGTGTCTGAGAAATGTGTTGTTGTCAGGTGGTTTACTTCAGCTATGTCAGAACGCACATAGGTGGCACGTCCATGTTTGGCATGTGGAACATAGCACAGGAGGTCAAAGCCATTGATGGTGTAGTGGCCAGCTTCCTCTGTGCCAATATGAGTCTCTTGGAGGCAGATTACATCAATCTAGTGTTGGAAGGCGCGGACTTCAATAAGGCTTCGCTTGGCTGCAGATAGGCCTTCAACGTTTAGTTGTAGTATGCGAAGGGCAGGTCCTACTGCAAGGTGCTCTCGGGGCTGTTTGCTTTCGGCTTTGGGACTGTGACTAGGATTCTTCTTTGACTTGGCACTGAAGTGTTGTCTCTTCGAATTTAGTCTGCTGGTAGGATCATTAGCTTCCCTGGGCAAGCCCGGGTACTGGCGGAGGGCGCAACGAGAACGCTGATCCATTGCCCTCCAGAGGAAGTTGTGAATTTCTGAGAAAAAAGTTGCAAATTTATGAGGAAAAAAGTTGCAAATTTATCACAAAAATGCTTGAAATCTACACGAAAAAGCTGCAAATTTATGAGAAAAAAGGCAAAAAAATTAACAAGAAAAAAGTTGCAACCTTATGAGGAAAAGAAGTTGTGAATTTCTGAGAAAAAAGTTGCAAATTTTTGAGGAAAAAAGTTGCAAATTTATGAGAAAAAGGCTGAAATTTACAAGAAAAAAGCTGCAACTTTATGAGGAAAAGAAGTTGTGAATTTCTGAGAAAAAGTTGCAAATTTATGAGGAAAAAAGTTGCAAATTTATCACAAAAATGCTTGAAATCTACACGAAAAAGCTGCAAATTTATGAAAAAAAGGCTAAAATTAACAAGAAAAAAGTTGCAACTTTATGAGGAAAAGAAGCTGAGAATTTATGAGAAAAAAGTTGCAAATTTTTGAGGAAAAAAGTTGCAAATTTATCACAAAAATGCTTGAAATCTACAAGAAAAAGCTGCAAATTTATGAGAAAAAAGGCTAAAATTAACAAGAAAAAAGTTGCAACTTTATGAGGAAAAGAAGCTGTGAATTTATGAGAAAAAAGTTGCAAATTTATGAGGAAAAAAGTTGCAAATTTATGACAATTTTTTTTAAATCTACAAAAGTTGCAAATTTATGTGAAAAAGGCTAAAATTTACAAAAAAAGTTACACATTTATGAAAAAAGTTGCAAATTTATGAGAAAAGATTTTAAAATCTACAAAAAAGCTGCAAATTCAAGAGGAAAAAGGTACAAATTTATTAGAAATACTTAGAAATTTACAAAACAATATGCAAATCTAAATGAGAAATGTTGCAAAAAGAAAAAAAAAAATCAAAGTCAGGAGAAAAAAACTTAAAATTTATGAGTAAAACAGATTTTTTTTAACAAAAAGTTGCTTATTTATGGGTAAAAAGTCACTAATTAAGACTAAAAGTTGCAAATATAAAAAAAAATATTTCAAAGTCATCGATGAGGAATCTATGAGGAATCCCCTTCCATGGATCACCACCTTATGGTGGAGGGTGTTACACCTCGCTCTCGCCAGTCATCAGCGCCAGCGGCGCGCACACCTGCGCCTCATCAGCATCGGTCCATATAAACCCCTCTGCCTTCTGCTTCGGCCTGGAGTCGTCTGCTTGACAATGCTCTCAAATCTCCAGCGCCCGTCCGGTTCGTTACCGACCAGCACATCGCTCTCCAAACACGTAAGCTGCTCTGTTCATCTTACCTTCTCTCTAGCTTCTCCCCTGTGCACAGGTGGATCTCCAGGGCGGCAGAATTCCTCCTCCTCGCCTCTCCTCAGCCACTCTCTTGTCAGCTCGTGGAGAGCGCGCAGCCGCGTTGTCCTCCAGGCTACAGCTGCATCGCCAATGCCAGCCACCTTCTCGCCTGCACGGAAGCAGTACATAGTGATTATTTCCCACGGGATGTACGACTATAGCTAACTCCCTGTTCTGCTCTGTCCTCAGGGTTACCTGGCTGCACGGCGAGCTGTTCCGCCCTTGACGCACGCTGTTCACCCACACCACATCCACACTTGCATTCACGTACTCAAACACCTCCTGTTGTTGGTAATAAAAGTCTTAAATCTTCCCGAGCCTGTGTGTGTGTTCCCTGAGCCCATCATTATGTCAGTACGACTCCAGCAAAGTGGCTCAGCGGACAGCGGGTTCGCATGCCGACTTTCCACCCTCGAGGCTCAGGTGGATTTAATCGCTCATCAGCAACAGGTGATTTTCAATCAACTTACCCAAATTGTTCAACGATTGGATCGCTTGGATCCTCCAGAATCAGAATCAGAATCAGAATCAGCTTTATTGCCAAGTATATTTACAAGTAAACATACGAGGAATTTGACTTGACAGGTCTCCACAGGTCTTCCCTCCGGTATCTCTTGGTGGGCCAGCCTCGGTTCCCTCCCCGTCTAACTCTGCTAGCCCGGGACCGCCGACCCAACTCACTCCCATTCCAACCCCCGCACGCTTCAGCAGGAAACTAGGTGAGGCGCGTGGGTTTCTCCTGCGCTGTGAGTCGGTGTTTCAGCGTGTGCCCGGGGACTTTCCTTCAGATCATAGCCGAATTGGGTATGTGGCAAATTTTCTGGAAGGGCGAGCGCTAGCTTGGGCTTATGCCATCATGGCGAGGCCCAGCTACACGAACCTGACCTACGCCCAATTCGTGCATGATTTTAAGGAAGTGTTTGATCACTCGGACCGAGATAACGTCCTAGCCACCCGGCTGCTTAGCCTCCGCCAGGGTAGCCAGTCAGCCGCTAACTACGCTGTTGACTTCCGGGTGGTTGCGACGGAAGTCGGTTGGGGCAAAGCTGCGCTCTCCAGCATCTTTGTCCGCAGTCTAAATTCATCTTTACAGGACGAACTGGCCTCCCGGGATATGCCGGACCGGTTAACCGATCTAATTTCCCTTACCATTAATTTGGACAACAGACTGAGGGAACGGGCCACCGAGCGGAGAGCTTCAGGCCGCTCGAGCGGAACTTCCGCCAGGACCCCTCAGTCTCGCCCCCCGGCGTTACCCGCTCCGGGGTCCACCGACGACACTGAGGCAATGCTGGTCGGTCGGGCTAGACTGCCAACAGCAGAAAGACAGCGCCGCCGAGAGTTGGGCCTCTGCATGTACTGCGGGGGTGACCAGCACTCTGTGGAGGACTGCCCGATTCGGCCAAAAGGGGACGTCCGCGAGTCGCTGTAGGGGGCCTCGCGGACGCGTCCCATTCAAATCCCCTCACTAAGTGCCTTCTCCCAGTCAGATTCTGTCATAACTACACGGGTCATGTCACACACGCACTGGTGGACTCGGGGGTGGAACAGAGTTTTATTTCACAAAGCCTGGTAACCCGCTTGGGCATCCCCTGCCAAGCGCTGCCAGCTCCTATAAACTTGGTCACTCTCGCCCACACGCCTTTAGTGAAAGTCACCCACAGAACCAAACCGGTCCCAGTTATAATCTCTGGCAACCATAGGGAGGATCTCAGCCTGGTTGTTCTGCCCACCTTGGCTTCTCCGGTCATCCTGGGTTACCCCTGGCTGTGGCTCCATAACCCCACCTTCGACTGGCAGTCCGGCAGCGTCCTCTCCTGGAGTACCTTTTGCATGAGCTCCTGCCTTCAATCCGCTGCCTGTGCTCCGTCGTTGCCACTCCCAGCTCCTGACTCGCCGCCTCCGGACTTCTCTTTGGTACCCCCGGAGTTCCACGACCTGGGCTCAGTTTTCAGTAAGGCAAAAGCACTGTCGTTCCCCCCCCCCACTACCCCTACGACTGCGCCATTAACCTCCGCCCGGGGGCGTCATTACCATCTGGCCGTCTCTACGGCCTGTCTGCCCCGGAGCATGAGGTCATGGACGCTTATATTAAAGAGTCGCTCAGCGCAGGCATCATCCGGCCATCCTCGTCCCCGGTTGGAGCCGGGTTCTTCTTCGTGGGCAAGAAGGACGGGTCCCTGCGGCCGTGTATCGACTTCTGGGCGCTCAACGACATCACAATAAGGGACAAGTACACGCTGCCCCTGATGAACTCGGCCTTCAACTCCCTCCAAGGGGCCACCTGGTTCACCAAACTGGACCTGCGCAGTGCGTACCACCTCGTTCGGATCCAGGAGGGTGATGAATGGAAGACGGGGTTCCGGATGCCCGGCGGCCATTTTGAATATCTGGTTATGCCATTTGGGCTCACCAACGCTCCGGCCGTCTTCCAACGCCTTATCACCGACGTTCTTCGGGATTTCCTGGGGGTCTTCGTGTTTGTATATCTGAACGACATCTTGATCTTCTCCCGGACCAGAGAGGAGCATCAGGTCCATGTGAGGCGGGTCCTTCAGCACCTTCTGGAGAACAGGCTGTACGTTAAGGCAGAGAAGTGTGAGTTTTACACCGACCAGACCTCCTTTTTGGGTTTTGTCATTGCTCACAATCAAGTTCTCCCTGATCCAACCAAGGTCAAAGTGGTGGTGGAGTGGCCCACTCCTTCTTCCAGGAAGCAGGTGCAACAGTTTCTTGGCTTTGCCAACTTCTACCGCCGCTTTGTGCCGAAGTTCGGCGCCATCGCCGCTCCCCTGACCCGCCTCACCTCTCCTAAGGTGCCGTTCCAGTGGACCGAGGATGCTATGTCGGCCTTCAAGACCCTGAAGACAGAGTTCGCTTCCTTCCGGGTCCTCACCCAGGTGGACCCGGCACTCCAGTGCCTGGTCGAGGTGGACGCATCCGACATGGGGGTGGGGGCAGTGCTTTCCCAGCACTCACCTGGGGATGGGCAGGTGCGTCCTTGCGCTTTCTTCTCCCGACGTCTCTCTGAACGGAATTACGACATCGGGGATAGGGAGTTCCTAGCGGTGAAGCTAGCTCTTCAGTAATGGCGCCATTGACTGGAGGGGGCAGCCCTGCCGTTTGTGGTCTGGACGGACCACAAGAATTTGGAGTGCTTGAGGACGGCCAAGCGCCTGAATGCCCGCCAGGCGCGTTGGTCGTTGTTTTTCGGTCGCTTCAAGTTCACCATCACTTACCGCCCCGGGTCCAAGAATGGGAAGCCGGATGCGCTCTCCAGACAGTTTGAGCCTGAAGACCCAGAGGATCGAGAACACACCATCCTACCCCCCTCGTGTGCCGTGGGGGCCGTCTCATGGGGGATTAAGGCCAAGGTCCGGAAGGCACAAGAGGCTGAACCTGATCCTGGCGGCGGTCCGGTCGAGAGACTGTTTGTTCCATCGTCAGTCGGGGGCGACGTCATCCACTGGGCTCACACATCCAAGTTCGCCTGTCACCCTGGTATCTTCCGGCTGGTGGAGCTCCTCCAACGGTCCTTTTGGTGGCCTGGCCTCAGGAGCGACGTCACCAACTACGTCCGTGCCTGTCCCCAGTGCGCAACAGGTAAGACCTCCACGTCCCCCCCAGCGGGTCTCCTCCATCCACTACCAGTCCCAGGGAGGCCTTGGTCCCATGTGGCTCTGGACTTCGTTACCGGTCTCCCCAAGTCCAACTCTTATGACACCATCCTGACCATCGTCGTCCGGTTCTCCAAGGCGGCCCATTTCGTACCCTTTCCATGGGCTTCCTTCAGCACGAGAGACGGCCGAATTATTGATCCAACACTTCGTCAGGTTGCATGGGATCCCGGTAGACGTCGTCTCTGATCGGGGGCCTCAGTTTGTGTCCACGGTGTGGAAGTCCTTCTGCAACGCACTGGGGGCCACACTGAGTTTGTCCTCAGGTCACCACCCTCAAACTAACGGCCAGTGTGAGCGCACTAACCAGGAGTTGGAGGCAGCTCTGCGCTGTGTCACCGCTTCTAGCCCCTCTTCTTGGAGCACCTGCCTACCCTGGGTTGAGTACACCCATAATTCCACCTTATCCTCAGCCATCGGTATGTCCCCCTTCCGGGCATCCCTGGGGTATGATCCGCCTTTGTTCCCTGAGGAGGAGGGTGAGGTGGTGGTCCCATCTGTTCAGGCTCATGTGAGGCGCTGCCGGCGTATTTGGACCAAGACGCGCCAGGCTCTTTTACGCACGACGGAGAGCAATTCTCGAGTTGCCAATCGCCACAGGAGGGCCGCTCCCGAGTATCAGGTGGGTCAGCGTGTTTGGTTGTCCACTAAAGACATTAAACTGAAGGCTGAGAGAAAGAAGCTGGCGCAGCGCTTCATCGGGCCTTTTCCTATTACTAAGGTAATCAATCCGGTGGCTGTGCGATTGGCTCTCCCCCCCTCCCTCCGGGTCTTCCCGACGTTTCACGTCTCACATATTAAACCTGTGGTGTCTGACCCTCTTTGTCCTCCTCCCAGAACCCCGCCTCCTCCCAGGATGATCGACCGTGATCCGGCATGGGGTGTCACGGCCATCCTGGATGCCTGCCGCCGTGGCCGCAGTCTCCAGTACTTGGTGGATTGGGAAGGGTATGGCCCTGAGCACAGGTCCTGGGTGCCCCCGTCCTGGGTGCTGGATAAGAACCTCATCACGGAGTTCCACCGGGTGCACCTAGGTAAGCCAGCGCCGGGAGGCGCTGCTCGGCGGGGGGGAGTACTGTAACACCTCGCTCTCGCCAGTCATCAGCGCCAGCGGCGCGCACACCTGCGCCTCATCAGCATCGGCCCATATAAACCCCTCTGCCTTCTGCTTCGGCCTGGAGTCGTCTGCTTGACAACGCTCCCAAATCTCCAGCGCCCGTCCGGTTCGTTACCGACCAGCGCATTGCTCTCCAAACACGTAAGCTGCTCTGTTCATCTTACCTTCTCTCCAGCTTCTCCCCTGTGCACAGGTGGATCTCCAGGGCGGCGGAATTCCTCCTCCTCGCCTCTCCTCAGCCACTCTCTCGTCAGCTCGTCGAGAGCATGCAGCCACGCTGTCCTCCAGGCTACAGCTGCATCGCCAACGCCAGCCACCTTCTCGCCTGCACGTAAGCAGTACATAGTGGTTATTTCCCACGGGGCGTACAACTATAGCTAACTCCCTGTTCTGCTCTGTCCTCAGGGTTACCTGGCTGCATGGCAAGCTGTTCCGCCCTTGACGCACGCTGTTCACCCACACCACATCCACACTTGCATTCACGCACTCAAACAACTCCTGTTGTTGGTAATAAAAGCCTTAAATCTTCCCGAGCCTGTGTGTGTGTTCTCTGAGCCCATCATTATGTCAGAGGGGTTTGAGTGCCCGCATGATCCCAGGAGCTATGTTGTCGGGGGCAACTTGCCTCTGGTCGGGTCTCCCAAGGCAAACTGGTCTTGGGTGAAGGGTCAGACTAAAGCGGTCTAGTGGATCTCCATGAAGAACGTTACATCAAGGACCCAGTGTACATGGTTGGGTTTACCACCTGCAGGAGGGATCATGCAGATCATAGTGCTATGTGAACCGGACAGAAGTCTGGGCTACTCTGCTTGGTCTGAGGCCCCTGTGACCCGGTTCCCTGGAAAAGTGATAGAAGATGGATGGATGGATTTATGAGGAATAAAATGTGCCTGTTTCTCAGAAAAAGTCTCAAATGTTTTAAAGAAGTAAACTTGCAAATTTACAAGAACAAGCTGCAAATTTATGAGGAAAAAAGTTGCAAATTTATCAGAAAAAGTCCCAAATGTATTAGGAAATAAAGTTTACAGTAAAATAGTTACATATTTATGACAAAAAGTAATGAGAGTAAGAGGTTTAAAATTACAAGAAAAAAAAAATTTACATGAAAAATTTGCCAACTTACATGAAAAAAAGTCACAAATCTTGGGCAGCAGTGGCTCAGAAGGTAGAGTAGGTCATCTAATAACTGGAGGGTTGGCGGTTCGAATCCAACTCTCCCCAGACATCCTGCTGTTGTGTCCCTGGGCAAGACACCTTACCCACCTTGCCTTCAGTGTCCATGACACTGGGTATGAATGTGTATAAATGTTGGATAGTGGTCAGAGAGGCCGTTGGCGCAGATTGGCAGCCACGTCCCCGTCAGTCTGCCCCAGGGCAGCTGTGACTACAGTAGTAGCTTACCACTACCATTGTCTGTAGTTTGAATGAATAATGTATCCATTGTAAAGCGTCTTTGAGTGTCTATGAAAAGTGCTATATAAATCTGATGCATTATTTTTTTTTTTCCCTGTTTTTTTTTTTTTTTTTCCACAATATCTTTATTGAACCTTTTTTTTTTTTTTTTTAACAAACATGATACAAACAATCAAACACTAACACTAAAGTACTACAAAAAAAAAATGCACTAAAAACACCAACAACCACCAACAAAATCAAGTCTTCAACAATGCTCCTCTGTTTAGTCTAGACAATCCAATACATAAGTATACATATTATGTTCACCAGTTTGGAATTTACAAGGTCCACACACATCATTCACCTTCTTCTTCAAGAGTTATGTTTAAATTTTTTACATAATCAATAAAGGGTCTCCATATATTCTCAAACACAATTTCCTTTGATTTCAGTATATATGTTATTCTTTCTAATGGAAGGTTTGTTAACATCTGTCTTAACCACTGAGTCACATCTGGTCTATGAGTCTTTTTCCATAATAGTGCAATACATTTTTTGGCATTAAGCAAACTGAGGTCTATGAATGTTCTTTCACTTTTATTAAAATTATGCTTTTCTGGGTACAGACCCAACAAAAACAGTTTAGGATTCAATATGATTTGTTTTGAGATTATTTTTTCAATTGTTACCCTCACCTCTTCCCAAAACATTCTTATTAATCTACATTCCCATAAACAATGAAATAGGGTTCCTTTACTTTCCATGCATTTTGTGCATGTATCTGGTATATTTTTGTTATATCTATTTAACTCCTCCGGTGTAACATACATCCGCATTAACCATTTGAAATGTATCAATTTAAGGCGTGCATTTATTGATTTGGTTTGAGCTTCTGTACAAGCCAATTCCCATTGTTCCTCTGAAATTTCAGTTTGCAGATCTTCTTTCCAGTAGTTTAATCTTTTCAGTGAATTTTCACTTGAAGATAGTGTCAATGAGTTATAAAACTCTGAAATAATACCCTTTCTTTTACTATCTTTCATCATCATTTTTTCCAAGGATGAATAAATAGGTCGAGTGAGAGCTTTATTTTGATTTGATCGAATAAAGTTTCTAAGTTGAAGATATTTAAAAAAATGTGTTCTATTGAGATTAAATTTGATCCTCAGCTCTTCAAAAGACATTATGTTATCTGCACATGGCAAATATAAATCCTGAATCTTTTGTATCCCTTTTAAATTCCATACTTTAAATACAGCGTCCGCTCTCCCTGGTTTAAAATATTGATTACCCCATATTGGACTAAATTGTGACAATAACTGTGGTTCTTTTAAATAGTTTTTAGCTTCACACCATATTTTGATCATATGCTTTACAAATGGATTTTTAACTTGTTTTTGTAATTTTTTTGCCGAATCTGAGTATATGAATATGGGAAGAGGTAAAGGTAAATTGTATGATTCCATTTCAGTCCAGTGAGGGAGATCATTTGATGAAAAATAATATGTCATAGACCTCAGTTGTGCCGACCAATAATACAACATAAAATTTGGACATTTCAGACCTCCACGATCAAATGGTAAATATAATAAAGACAAACGTAATCTAGCCCTCCTGTTGTTCCATATAAATTCCACTAACTTTTTTTTTTATTCTTGAGAATAGATCTAAAGGTGGTGATAAGGGAATGTATTGAAATAAATAAAGTATTTTAGGGAAAATATTACTTTTAAGTATATTGATTCTCCCGATCATCGACATTGGTAGTGACATCCATCTCTGAGTTAACTCATTGATATCTGACATTAAGGCTTCATAGTTGACGCTGGCGACTGATTCTAGCTTAGGCACAATTTGGATTCCTAAATATTTAAACTGATTTACAACATTGAATTGATTTACCTCAGGGGCTGGGTAATTTCTCTGGGTCTCATTTAGCATTAATATTGAAGATTTAGTTTTATTTATTTTATATCCTGATATTTCCCCAAAATTCTTTATTAAATTCAACAAGGTTGGAATTGATTTTTTTAGATTCAACATAAACAAAATTATGTCATCGGCGTACAGGGAGATTTTATGTTCTGTTGGTCCAACTTTAATTCCATATATTTGTGAATGTAAACGTATCGCTATCACTAAAGGTTCAATTGCCATAGTAAACAGTAAAGGTGAAAGTGGACAGCCTTGTCGACATCCTCTATTGATTTTTATTGGTTTTGAAATATTGTTATTTGTTAGGATTTCTGCTGTAGCATTATTGTATATTATTTGAACCCATTTTATGAAATTATTTCCAAGTCCAGACCTTTGTAGGACTTCAAAAAGAAAGGGCCATTCAACTCTATCAAAGGCCTTTTCGGCGTCCAGTGATAGGAGAGCTGTATCCGGTGCTTCTTTATTAAAATAAATAATATTAAATAGTCTTCTTACATTATGGAAGCCTTGTCTACCCTTTATAAAGCCATTCTGATCTCGATTAATAATATTTGGTAAAATTTCTTGTATTCGTCTTGCTAAAATTTTACAGATTATCTTAAGGTTGGCGTTTAATAGGCTTATTGGTCTCATATTTTCACATTTATTAGAGGGCTTACCTGGTTTTGGCAGCAGTATAATTAAGGCATTATTTATGTATGATGGTAAATTATTTCTAAAGCCCATCCAGGGACAAGAGTTGCAAATTAGCTAATAGCTATACACTCTATGTGCAACACATCAGATTGATTGTCTTTGATTAATTGTCTATGTTTATTGCACTGTCCCTGTCAAATAAACTAATCTACTACTACTACTATTATTTTGAAATGCTTCTAAAACCATTTCCAAAAAAGGTTTTATTAATTTATTCTTACATTTTTTATAAAGGTCAACTGGAAGACCATCTGGTCCTGCACTTTTTCCTGATTTCATATTATCAATGGCTAGCCCAACTTCTTCTTGACTAATTTTAGACTCCAATATCTCCCTGTTTTCATTTGGAATACACGGTATAGATAGTTCGTTCAAAAACCCATTTAGTTTTGTTAAATCAGGTTCATTTTTGGTATCATATAATTTTTCATAGTAATCTCTAAAGGCTCTATTAATTTCTAAAGGATCTATAACTACCTGTCCATTACTTATAATACTGGTAATTGGTGTTTTAATTTCTAATTGTTTAATCTGCCATGCTAATAATTTTCCTGATTTTTCACCTTGTTCATAAAAAGATTGTTTCAATCTTAGAAGACTCGAGGCAGCTCTATTCGCTGATTTTTTGTCGTATTCAGCTCTCAAAATCAGTAATTCATTCTCCAACCTTGGGTCACTTCCTGCATACACTTTTTCCTGAAGACTTTTTATTTTATGTTCCAATTTAGCTCTCTCCTCTCGAGTCTTCTTAGATTTTGATCCTGTATAACTAATAATATGTCCCCTAATAAAAGCTTTGAAAGCCTCCCACTTTACACATGCTGATGTTTGTGTAGTATTGATGTCAAAGAACTCGTCTATCTGTTTTTCTATATACTTGACAAATTCCTCATCCTGAAGCCATTTATGCTGAAATTGCCATCTACCTGATTCCTTTGTCAATTTTTTATCTACATATATTAGACAACAGGGTGCATGATCAGAGATCACGATGTTATCATAAAAGCAGTTTTGAATCTTGGACCTTAATTCTGTGGAAATCAAAAAATAATCAATACGTGAGAATGTCTTGTAGGTACTGGAATAACAAGAATAGGCTTTAACTTGTGGTTTCATTTCTCTCCATATATCTAACAATCTCAATTCTTTCATAAAATGATTAATAGTCATCCTACATCCAATGTGCGTACAATCCAGTCCTGTTGATCTATCTATACCTGGATTCAATGTACAATTAAAATCCCCTGCTATTATATGTTGCCCTGTAAGTGATGATAAGATAAGAAATAAATTAGCAAAGAACTTCTGATCATCTATATTGGGACCATATAAGTTCACAAGATTTATATTTTCTAATAGCAAAGAACCTTGAATGATTACATATCTTCCAAATTTGTCTCCAATTACATTTTTCACTTGAAAAGGAACTGATTTATGTATGAGAGTCATAACTCCCCTGGCTCGGGATGAAAATGAAGAGGTGAATACACTTCCTTGCCATCTACTCCTAATTCTTTTAACATCCTCCTCTATTAGATGAGTTTCTTGTAAAAACACAATTTTTGAACCCATGTCTTTTATTTTATTCATAACTTGTTTAAGTTTTTTTAAATTTTGTAGACCTCTGCAATTCCATGAAGTTAAATTAAGATTAACACTTTGGTTTATGATCAATAGAGAGTTTAGGATTACCTTGCAGTGTAAACATGCTCATACAGAGAAGCAAAAACATGAGTGGTTGAACATTCATCCTACAAACTACACACAAACAAATTTCCCCTTCCCACACTTGTGGCAAACCCCCCAAAATCAAAAGAAAAATTCTGTCTCCCGATATAGCCATCGACCGTTCCACACCCACGGGGAACAGCCTAAGCCACTCCTTCTTCATCCTCCCAATCACCCTAACTCTACTGCTTTTAATGACGTAACATTAACTCTCCTCTGTAGTTTTCCAACTTAACTCCAAAATTTTTAACAACTTTGTACATCATAGTTTTTTTTTGTTTGTTTTGTTTTTGTTTTGTTTTTTTAATATATAATACAATCTATATTTTGTAAACTTACTATTTACTTCAAGTCAGTCAGATGCCTGTGCAAATGCTTAATTATTCTACCTTATATTTTGTTCATGCTTAGCTCCCACCAGTCTCTTCTTCTTCTTTGATCTTCTTGATGAACTCCTGCGCCTCCTCTGGGGTCTTGAAGATGTGGGTTCTGCCCTCATACGTGGTCAGCAGTCTCGCAGGATAGATTACACCATGACGAATCCCAAGGTTGCGCAGCTCCTTACGTATGGGATCAAACTGCTTCCTCAATTGCTGGATTCCTGTGGCCAAATCTGGGTAGAACCGCACCTGCTGGTCCTGGTGTTTAATCTCTCCTTTAGCTCGTGCAGCGTTGAAGATCTTCATCCTGTCTCTGTTGCTAAGAAACTTCATAATTAAGGTCCTCGGCGGTCCCTTATCTCTCCGTGGGCCAATACGATGTGCATTTTCCAGAACCACTGCTGATTGCAACTCCTCGCTGCCCAGCACCTCCGGAATCCACTTTTCCAGAAAGGAACATACGTCCCGACCTTCTGATTCCTCTGGAAGACCCACCAGCCTCAAGTTATTCTGTCTCGACCGAGATTCCAAATCCAAAATATTATTTTCCAGAGATTTATTTTTTTTTTCCAAGGTGCGCACCTTTAATTGAAGACGGGTGACGTCATCTTCAGCACTAGCGAGACGGAGCTCCATCTGCGCCGTTCGTTCTACACAGTCACCCAATTCCTTTCTTATTCCTTCCAACGCTGTCATAATCCCATCAAATCTAGAGGAAAAGTCCGCTCTCATTGAACTCATGGCAGCCATCAGCGCATCTGCGCCTCCCCCCGCAGACATCGCACCGTTGCCAGCCTCCTCCGCCATATATGGAGTTTTATTTGCTGCGTCACAGACCTGAAAGTCCGTTAATTTGGACTGTTTCGGCGGCTCGCTTTTTCCTTTACCTGGTTTTCCAGCCTTAGGCTTCGCCGACATATCCTCGCCCAAACGCTGGGATACGTTCTGTCCCAAATGAGAGAGTTATTTGCCGATTTTTTTTCTCCAAGAGCAGAGCAGAGTGAGACACGTCCGTCTTACGTGGCAGCCATAACCGGAAGTCAATCTGATGCATTATTATTATAATTGTATGAGATAAAAGTTGCAAAAGAAAAATGTTTCAAATTCAACAAAAAAATGAGCAAATTTAGGAGGAACAAAAGTTGCGTGTTTATCAGAAAAAGTCCCAAATGTTTTAGGAAATTAAATTTCAATTTTACAAGAAAAATTTGCAAATTTATGAGAAACATGATGAATTTATTAGAAAAACATTGCAAATTTCAAAGAAAAAGTTGCATATTTACCAGAAAAGAGTAGCAATTTTTTGACAAGTCAAACATTGTGAGCAAAAGTCACAAATTTATGAGGAAAAAAGTACAAATATATATTAAAAAAATCCAATTCATGAGAAAAAAAAATGATCAAATTTATAGGAAAACTATTAGATTTATAACAAAAAGTTGCATATTTATGGGAAAAAACTCACAAATTTATGACAAAAAGTTGCAAATATGAAAGAAAAATGTTTCAAATTCATGAGTGAAAAATAGCAAAGTTATTACGAAAAAAAGATGCTAATTTATCAGAAAAAGTCCCAGTAGCCCATAGCATTTGCATACTCTGCTTGATATCCAGAAACGGCTGTGGCGACAGGAATGAAAATGTGTCCTCACATGTGAGAGTTGAGACTTCTGCCGTGATGAGAAGGTGATGATGAAGATCAGATGGATCAGTTTCTTCCCACCAGCTGACATCAGAGAGAGTGAAGTGCGGCTCCTCTGGTCACACTTTGGTCTCGGCTGGTGTCCAGGCGTTTATGGTCACGTCCCCTTCTGACCTACAGAGCAGAGGGTCAGGGGACGTAATTGCCTCCAGCATTCCTCTATCTTCCCTCCATCAGTAAGCCTATTCTTTCCTCCACTGTGTCCCTGAGATGCCCTAAATTATACAACCATGACTTGGGGGTCTCCAACCTGTGGCCTCACACACATACGTGGCTCTTTTGACAGTAACTGCTGGATCACTGAGGCTTTGACAAGGAAAAATAAATAGATAAATAAATGCATTGGAAAAAGTTGAGTTTACAAGAGAACTTTTGCAAATTTATGAGGAAAAAAGTTCCCAGTGTAAAGAAAGAATATAAATTGATAGTAAAAATGTAAAAAAAAAAGTTGTATACTGTCAGACAAATTATAGGGGGCCCCAATCTAAAAAAAAAAGAAAGAATTGCCCCCCCCCCCCAATTTTCATAAACCTTTTTATATCAGGTAACAGAACTGAATAAAATGACTTTGAAACACTGATGCTAAGGAGAAATGCATGTTTTACTCATAAATTTGTAACTTTTTCACATAATTTTGCAACTTTTTTCTCATAAATTTATGACTTTTTCCTCATAATTTGTGACTCCTCATAAACTGACAAATTTTTCTTAAAATTTGAGTCTCATAAATTTATGATTTTTTTCTCATAAATTTGCAATTTTTTCCTCAGGAATTTGTGACTTTTCTCATAAATTTGCAATTTTTTCTCATGAATTTGTGAATCTTCATAAATTGACAAATTTTCTTAAAATTTGACATAAATTTGTGATTTTTTCCTCAAATTTGCAACTTTTTTCATAAATTTGTGACTTTTTTCTTAGAAATTTGCAATTTTTTTCCTCATGAATTTCTAACTTCTCATAAATTTGCAAACTTTTCTCATAAATCTGACTTTTTCATCAATTTGCAACCTTTATCTCATAAATCTGTGACTTTTTTCATGAATTTGTGACCTTTTTCTCATAAATTTATGTTTTCTCATAAATTTACAACTTTTCTCATAAATTTGTGACTTAATAAATTTGAAACTTTTTTCTCATAAATCTGAAACATTTTTCCCCATGAATTTGTGACTTTTGTCGCATAAATTTGATTTTTTCCCCATTAATTTGCAATCTTTTTGTCATAAATCTGTGACTTTTTGTCATGAATTGCCAGAGTGGCAGGGAGGAGAGACCCAGCCGCTGAACTGCAGTTTGTAATATTTATTGAAAACGAAAACACAAAGTCCAAACAGTGCACTAACAGAAAAAAACAAAAAAACAAAACAAACTGATCACAAAGGCAAACTTACAAGCTGAGCTCACCAGAACAGGAGCAGGGTTCTGGTGGAGACGGTTGGAGAGACTCCTGCAAAGTGAGAAGAAAATCGCAGCCCTTAAATAAGGCCAAAAACCAAATGATAACAAGTGACGGCAGGTGTGGATCACATGAGCAGGCAAGAGGTGACAATGATTATTACAGAGATCAGCTGGGAGTATTGAGAGGGAAAAGATGGGACTGACAGCTGACAGGCGCACCGCCCACAACAGAGCAAAAAACCTGGACGTGCCACTGACAGCTGCAGTCGAAAGAGGGAGAGAGAGAGAGAACACAACAGGAAATGCATATATGATGGCAAATAAAGACAAGTAAATCCAAATATGTAAATAACAAAACTACAATGAACGTAAACAGGAAAATAAATCTTACTAAGAAATGATACAGGACATGTGAAAATAAACCAAAGATAAAATAGCAGGGAAAAGAACTCAAAAACATATCACCAATACAAATATAGAAAAAAGGCAAACGAGAGGGCATGGCGGGATCCCCCCGTGCTCCGATCATGATAGAGCCCCCCCCTCAAGAGGGGGATACCAGACACCTCAGGCAACATCGAAAGAAAAGGACCCACCCACACAAAAAACCCACCCCACCAAAAACAAGAAAACAACCCCACCCTGGGTGGGAGGAAGGGGACCCAGGCACGGAGGGACCGAAACAAACCAGAGAAAATAAGAAACTCTCAGAACTCACACCCCAGCACAACCCAGACTAAGAGGAAGCAAAAGCAAAAACCCCGCTTAGGACCCACACCCACGCAGAACCAAGGCACTTAGATCCCCTGGACCAGAGGGCTAAACAGTTCAGGAGGCTGGCTAAAGTCCCAGATCTGGCAGATGGCATGATGTAAGAGTCGGGCAGCCTGCCAGAGAATGTGGGCCACCCAACCTAATGGCACAGTCTGTCAGGTGGTCTGCCAGAGTTCTTTAACCACCTGAACAGGAAAGGTGGTCCAGGGGGTGGCTGCCCAATGGGGACAACCAGCAATGAAGAGGAGGGAGGAGCAGAGGAACCCATGATGACGTCAGGTGGAGGAGGGGGAACCATGATGACCTCGGGCAAAGGAGAGGGGAGCATGACGGTCTTGGGCAGAAGAGAGGGAACCACAACGGTCTCGGGCAGAAGACAGGGAACCACGATGGCCTCGGCTGAAGAGGGGGAACCACGACGCCCTCGAACTGGCCAGTAGCATCCTCGATGGTCCCGGAGTGGTACAGCGCAGTACCCGTGGTGGCTCTGGGCTGGAGCAAGGCAGCACCTGTGGTGGCTCTGGGCTGGAGCAAGGCAGCACCCGCGGTGGCTCCGGGCTGGAGCAAGGTTCAGCTGGTGTGATTCCCAGCTCCTTCGAACATGCAGTGGTTGAACCAACTCTTAAGAAGCTGAGTTTGGATCCATCACAGCCAAATAATTATAGGCCAATCTCTAAACTCCCTTTCATATCAAAAATTCTGGAAAAGGTAGTGGCTGAGCAGCTTATGTCATTTTTGGCAAATTGTAATATCATGGATAAATTTCAGTCGGGCTTTCGGAAAAATCATTCTACCGAAACAGCTTTAGTCAGAGTCTCCAGTGACATTATGATGGCAGCTGGCACTGGTAAATACACAGTTCTGGTTTTATTGGATCTTTCTTCTGCCTTTGATACTGTTGATCACTGTATAATGATCAACAGACTCAGAGATAGGGCTGTCTGGTTCTGTTTTAAAATGGTTCTCATTATACCTCGCCGGAAGAACCTTTAACGTGTCCGTGAATCAGATCTTTTCTGAACTAGCACAGTATTCATGCGGGGTACCACAATGCTCAGTTTTAGGACCCATTTTATTTCTAATATACATTGTGCCACTAAGACAGATAATTAGTCAGTTCAAAGATATTTCTTGTCATCTTTATGCTGATGATATTCAGTTGTATTGCTCTTTTAAAGAGTCTGTTTCACATGCTGTCATCTTTAACTAACTGCTTGTCTAACATCAAACAGTGGTTAAGTGCAAACTTTTTACAGCTTAACTCAGACAAGACAGAGACTTTAATTATCGCTCATGAAAACAAGATTCCACTTATTAAGCATCACATGGGTACCCTAGGTTCCTCTGTCCAGGTGAGTCTTCGGAAACTTGGTGTTAGTTTTGACTCGGCTATGTCTCTTGAGCACCACATTACTCAATTAGAAATTGTTTCTTCCATCTGAAGAATATTTCTAAGTTGAGAACCCTGGTGTCAAAGGTGGAACTTGAGATGATTATACATGCTTTTATTTCTTCTTGCTTAGACTACTGTAATAGTCTTTTTACCTGTCAAAGCCAAAAGCATCTTCAACGCCTCCAGGTTGTTCAAAATTCAGCTGCTAGACTTTTAACTCACACTAAGAAAAGGGCTCACATTACACTGGTTTTAGCAGCACTTCACTGGCTCCCAGTTGGTTATAGGATTCAGTTTAAAATTTTAGTTTTTGTTTTTAGAGCTATTCATGACCAGGTCCCTAAATACATCACCGAGCTGCTTAAAGTGTACAACCCCTCACGGTCTCTGAGATCCTCGGATCAACTTTTACTGGTTGTTCCTCAAACCCATTTTAAAACTCGAGGTGACAGAGCCTTTCAGGCAGTGGCACCAAAATTGTGGAATGCTCTACCACTGTCTTTGCGCTCAGCAGACTCTATTGACGCTTTTAAAAAGCAGCTGAAGACACTTCTGTTTAAACAGGCTTTTTAGTTTGATTATGGATTATGGTTTTTATGTTTTTAATGTCTTTATACTTGTTTTTAATGCCTTTATTGTTGTATTTGTGATTGTGTGTTTTATTTTATTGTGAAGCACTTTGTGATTCTTTCTGTGAGAAGTGCTATATAAATAAATTTTACTTACTTACTTACTTACTTGAACCCGCGGTTGCTCCGGGCTGGAGCAAGGTTGAACCCACGGTGGCTCCGGGCTGGAATAAGGCTGCACCCACGGTGGCTCCGGGCTGGAGCAAAGCTGCACTCGCAGTGGACCCAGACTGAGGAAGAGCTGCACCCACGGAGGCCCCGGGCTGGGACCGAGCACCTGTGATGACCTCAGCTGATGGGGGAGCAGCACCCTCGGAGGCCCCAGGCTGGGATGGAGCACCCTCGATGACTTCAGCTGACGGGGGAGCAGCACCCTTGGAGGCCTGGGGCTGGGACGGAGCACCTGTGATGACCTCATCCGGAAGGGGAGCAACACCCACGGAGGTCCCAGCCCGGGACCTCGGCAGGAGGAGATGGACCCACCGTGATCTTGGGCGGTGAGGCTGGACCCATGGAGACCTCTGGCAGAGCTGGATGATCCTCGGTGACCCTGGGGCAAGGCTCAGAAAAGAGGGACAAAGAAGCAGGGTCAGGGTCACCGGTGGCAGTGGAGCCCAGCGAGGTGAGCTCAGGTGCAGCTGTTGACTGCACTTGGCTCTCCCCACCAAGAGCCAGACAAGATCTCTCCAACACTGAAACAACGAAGACAAAGGAGAGCACTTGCCTGAGCTGAAGCTCCACCGCCATCCGGGACTCCATTAATGCAAGCAGCCACATCTCGGGCCCGGCCCTCTGGAGGTCCAGCTCTGATGCTGCTGTGGTGGCCCCAACAGCAGGCATGGTGGTCAATGCAGCCCTGGGACCCCCCAGTGAAGTGACCCCGCAGGTGGCTCACCTGGCGTGGCAACAGGAGATCGATTCCCTGTTAGCGCTGGCTTCTGTACAGCTGGAGCCTGGGGACACCCAATTGTCTGTGTGGGCTCCGGATCACTGGCAGCACTCACTCTCTGTCCAGACCATGGCTGTGGGACTGGTATCAGGTCCTCCAGGGCCACAGGCTCCTCCAACATCTGGCGGCTTGATCCTGGGGCCCGCGAACACTCAGGGAGGGGGCAAAGGAGGAGACACAGAGAGAGCAGGTGAATGGTTTATAACTGCATCAGATGGTGAGGACTCAGAGGACTGCCTAATCTGAGCCTCACCGCCAAGAAATCAGGCGAGATAATTTATGTTTGATTGAATGAGAGTGAAAAAACACTTGCCTGATTTCCCGGGGTGCGATGTCTTCTGCTGAAGCAGGTTGAGAATCTGCCCCCTCTGTGAGTTTAGCGGGAGTGGGCCCCTCGGAGGAACGTGGAGGAGCTGCCCCTGCAGACACGGTGATGGGCGGAGCTGGGGAAGAAGCTGCCGGACCCTCAGCAGCAGGAGGACACGTCGAGGAAACTGGAGTTGCAGCAGCCAAGGGGAAGGAGAAGGCTGACGGAACAGCCGGCGAAGGAGCTGCTGCGGGGGTTGTCTGGCTCAATGCGGGAGAAACTGCTGCCTGAGAGGTGGAGTCATTCCTCCGGTGAGATTTTCCTCGATGACGACAGGGAGCAGGAGGCGCAAACATCGGCTTATGATGAGGTGGAAGAGGACCCGGTGAAACCTCCTCCAGCTCCTGGGTGAGATCTGGGTGGAGCCACGGCTTATATTCTAGAAGGAGCTCTGTCTCCGCTAATTGGACCTGCCTGCGCTCCTCCAGCTCTTTGGCCGATGGTGTGGGCCACTGTTCAGGAGGAGAAGGCGGGACTGCTGTGTCGGAGCCAGACAGTGTCAATTCAGGACCTCCAGGAGCTGTCTGATGGATAGGTGAAGATTTGGGTTCTGGACGGGACAAGCGGGTTTTTTGCCCCCGGGTGCACTTCTTCTTGAGCCCTGGTGGCATCACAGGGGGGTCCCTTGCCTGTCCACAGAGTTTGCGCTGTGCGTCAATCACTGAGGCGAGGAAAGCTGTAAGGCCTGGGTAGCTCCAAAGACTGGGATAAGCCTCGATCACCTGGCCCGCACCGTCCACAAACCTCCAAGCTTCCTCGGGAAAGTGGGAGGCTCCAGCTCCTGAGGCAAAACTGGCGATGAGCATAGCCGCTACACACGCTTCCTTGCTCAGTCCCAAAGTTGAAAAATCCAGGGTGGCCGACATGGCAAAACCCCAGGTGAAAAAAACAAAAAGAACCACAAACTGCAGCACCTGGGCCTCTAACTGGCCGGAGTCTTCTGTCATGAATTGCCCGAGCGGCAGGGAGGAGAGACCCAGATGCTGAACTGCAGTTTGTAGTATTTATTGAAAATGAAAACACAAAGTCCAAACAGTGCACTAACAGAAAAAAACCAAACTGATCACAAAGGCAAACTTACAAGCTGAGCTCACCAGAACAGGAGCAGGGTTCTGGTGGAGACGGCTGGAGAGACTCTGGTAAAGTGAGAAGAAAATCACAGTCCTTAAATAAGGCCAAAAACAAATGATAACAAGTGACGGCAGGTGTGGATCACATGAACAGGCAAGAGGTGAGTGACAGTGATTATAACAGAGATCATCTGGGAGTAGTGAGAGGGAGAAGACGGGACTGACAGCTGACAGGAGCACCGCCCACGACAGAGCAAAAAACCCCGATGTGCTACTGACAGCTGCAGTCTGAATAGGGAGAGAGAGAGAGAGAGAGAGAGAACACAATAGGAAACAAATATAATATGATGGCAAATAAAGACAAGTAAATCCAAATATGTAAATAACAAAACTACAATAAATGTAAACAGGAAAATAAATCATACTAAGAAACGATACAGGATGTGTGAAAATAAACCAAAGATAAAATAACAGGGATAAGAACTCAAAAACACAACACCATACAAATATAGAGTAAAGGCAAACGAGATCCCCCCGTGCTCCGATCGTGACACTTTTTTCTTATAAATGTACAACTTTTTCTCATAAATTTGCAACTTTTTTCTCAAAAATTTGTGACTTTTTTCTTATAAGTTTGAATTTTTTTTTCTCATAAATCTGTGACATTTTTACTCATGAATTTGAGATTTCTATCTCATGAATTTGCTACTTTTTTCTTGTAAATTTGTGACTTTTTTCTTATAAATTTCCAACTTTTTTCATTGTGCATTTGTGACAAAAACAGAGACTTCCAAACAGCTAGGAGCGGTCGTGGCTCTGTGTGTGTACGTGCAGTGGTCAGGGGGAGGGAGGGCCGTGTTGTGGGATAAACCTTTAGGCTCTGCAGCCTGGATCCAGGCAGTCCTGATGGGATCAGTGAAGGCTAATCGGTAGATTAACAGGATAGGCTGATACTGCAGGCCTGCCAGCTGCCTGTTAGCTGATGTGACTCATGCTGAGATACCCCCCACTGCAGTCCAGGCTGTGGGAGTGCTGGGAAACGCTACACTGGAATTCTGACAGTCAGGAAGTCTGTCACAGCCAAGATAATAATTAAAAGTTGTGCAGTTATGCAGAGCTGCTTCTACATTTTTTGGGGTCCTATGCAAGATTGTGTTTGGGGGCCCATATTTTTGGAACGGGGAAGACTACAAAGCCTTTGAGATGGAAAAGGGGGGGGAACTCTCTCCTATAAATGAAAACATAAAAAATAAACTTGGGTCATTGCCTAGAGATGAAAAAGAAAATCAAACCTTTGGTAAGAAAAAAGGGTGCAAATTTATGAGAAAAAATAGCAAATTTATGAGAAAAAAATTGCAAATTTATGAGAAAAAAGTTGCACATTTACAAGAAAGAAGGTGCAAATTTATGAGAAAAAAGTTGAAAACTTATGAGAAAAAAGATTAAAATCTACAAGAAAAAAGGTTCCACCTTTACGAGAAAAAAGGTTGAAATTTCCAAGAAAAAAGGTACAAGTTTATGAGAAAAGAGTTTCAAATTTAGGAGAAAATATGCACATTTATGAGGAAAAAAGTTGAAAATATGTAATGAAGAAGTTTAAAATCTACATGAAAAAAAGTTTCAAATTTATGAAGAAAAAATTACAAACTGATGAGAAAAAGTTTCAGATTTACAAGACAACATTGCAAATTTACTAGAAAAAGGTGCAAAATTATGAGAAAAAGCTAGAAAGTGTGAGTGTGAATGCGAGGGAGGCAGGTGTAATGGTGAAGATGCAAGAAGCAGAGGTAGTGATGAAAGATGAGCTTAAATACCTGGGGTCAACCATCCAAAGCAATGGAAAGTGAACAAGAGAGATAAAGAAGAGAACGCGGGCATTGTGGAGTGTCAGGGGTGATTTGTGACAGAAAGATAGCAGCTAGAATGAAAGGGAAGATTTACAAGACGGTAGTGAGACCTGCTACGATGTATGGTTTGGAGACGGTGGTGCTGACAAAAAGACAGGAGGTGGAGCTGGAAGTGGCAGAGTTGAAGATGCTAAGATTCCCATTCGGAGCGATGAGGAGGGACAGGTTTAGAAATGAGTATATCAGAGGGACAGCTCAAGTAAGAGAGGCAAGGCTGAGATGGTTTGGACATGTGCAGAGGAGGGATAGTGGATATATTGGACAAAGGATGTTCAAGGTGGAGCTGCCAGGCAGAAGGAAAAGAGGAAGACCACAGAGAAGATTCATGGATGTAGTAAAGGAGGACATGGAGAGGGTTGGTGTTACAGAGGAAGATGAAGGGATAGGGTGAGATGGAGGCAGATGATTCGCTGTGGAAACCCCTAAAGGGAGCAGCCAAAAGAAGAATAAGAATAAGAAGAAAGAATGAATGAACAGGGAGTATATGTGCATTCCGGTGTGGATGGGGGGCGGTGGTGTCAGTCTGAAGATTTTTATTCCATCCACTTTTTCATTTTCATCACGGACATATTAGGTATTAATGTGTTTATTTTTAGGGGAATAAAGGAATGGATGAACAGCGTTTTACATTTCACTGTCACTCCCCAGAGAGACAGGCAATGCGTCCACATCTGCCTGCAGCTGCAGTCCCCCAGGTTTTGTGACGAGTGTGGGTTCAGTGTTGTCAGCAAGGCAGTTTGCAGGTGCAAAGAAAAGACGGGAGGCCACACTGGTATTAACAGTTCCACAGTGCTTCTCGTTTATCAACTGCAAGCAAACAACCTTGGAATGCCCGGTTGTACGGCAATTATCATCTTCATACAGGAAAATAAATAATAGCCATACGTTACCCAAATCATCACAAGTGAGTTAAGAAGGTATTCTTGTAGAACTCAGCCATAAGTGTCCATACGCCGTGAATGCGTCCTTCCAACTGTGCAGCAGCAGTGCCAAGTGAGAAACGTAGTGACGCTTAAAGGTGAATTCCACAGTTTTTACTGTTACATATCCCCCCCCCCCCAGTTTGAAAAAGGTTGTCCCCAGCCATACACACTGAGGTTCAGTCCATATACTTAACATGCTTCCATACATGGTTAGACAGTTAAATTTCAAAATACACCAAGGTAACAGGCAGTCAATTGTAGTTCAACTGGCATACATGATAGTGAGTGGTGCACAAAATGAAATAATTTGTGGACCTTTAAAATGAAATGAAATCATAAATAACCACATCTTGATAAATGTTGCATTAAATTCTCTTATTTTGTAATATTCAGAGAACAAATAATTGTAAGATTTTAGCAAACTTTAGCAAAAAAGAAACCTCTCCGCTACAAACTTCATATTTAAACAGTAAAACTTTTACCTTTGGCGTGACATGTTATACCCAAACTTATAATTATATATGCAGAAACACTTCCCATTTATAATTGAACCATATAACCAGGAAAAACAGATTAAATCAGATTAAATCTGACCTACTTCAAGTCAATTCTGTCAGTGTGATAGGTATTTGTCCAGTTATGTCTGACCATCCAGAGGTGATTCCAGGGCCAAGTCTTGGTCTGAGACTGTAGTGATGGGTGACGGTCACAGGGGCAGAGTCGGTCTGAAGGGAGTCATGGGTTTCAGTATTATATGTAGTGTCATCAGTGTTTTGAACAGAGGCTCGAGTGGGGTCAGAGGGGTTAGAATCTGTTAGGTGGACAGTTTCGTCAGTCGTCACGTCAGCAGGGACATTGGCAGTTACAGAGTCAAATACATCTGACATGTCTGGTTCTGGGGCATCAAAGTCAGAAGTCAGGCTGCTCTCTCTGATGTCTGAGGTCTGATTCTTGGAAGGCCCATGGCTTGCTGGTCTAGTGCGCGAAGCTGTGGCCCAGGTGTGAAATGGTTGAAGGTTTGCTACATGAAAAACTCCAGCTTCTTCCCCTGTGTCAACTTTAGTGAGACTATAGTTCACATCAGACATTTTACGGGAAATGCAGTATGAGCCAGTGTATAGTGGGGCAAGCTTGGCTGTAAAGTTGGTTAGCACATCAGATTTTGGGTGAGATTTTACTCTGAATAGATCTCCAACTTTGTAGGACACAGAACAACGTTTCTGATCATAGTAGCACTTTTGGCGGAAGTGACTTTGAGTGAACACTGCTCGAGCATGGCCATGTGCCTCCTGGAGCGAAGCTCTTAAGGTTTCTAGATAGGGAACACCAGGATCATCCACTCCATCTGGTGTTGCCTGAGTGACGAGGTCAAGTGTAGTCTTTAGTTCGCGTCCATACAACATCATAGAAAGGGTGAGACCTGTGCTTTCATAGGGGTGTCATGCGGTGGCCCTCGCGAGCAACCATAAGACACCAAAAGTCACCGGTGAAGTTTGCACAGTTGTTTATTAACAAAAGAACACACAAAACAATGAGCCACAGTGGGCTAAAACATACAAAACTACACTCAGATGATCACAAGGCAATAACAAGGCACACTTACTGTCAAAACCCAGGAATGGTCGATACGTCAGGCCATGGAGGAATAATTGACATCTGAGCCAAGGAACGCTCGCTCAACGTCTGGCAAAGAATAATCGCTGACACTTCGTTGACGTTGACAAGACTGCCTCATTATTCCGCTCCCAGTGCCCACTTAAATACAGAGCTGCTGATGAGCTGAAAATGCAGCACAGCTGTCAGGCTTGACAGCAGGAAGCCCCTCCGAGCACTGTCACAATAAAGGCTCCGGGAGCCAGAGGGTAAACACTGCTGTCAAACCTGGTAAAGATGATGCATGGCTCGCACGCGGACAAGATCAGCGCATGAACTATGACAGTACCTCCCCCCCAAGGGCAAGCTCCGAACGCCCAATGATACCCAAGCCCCCCCCCCCAGGGTGGGCGGATGGGGGAGCAGGCCCGGAGGGACAGGACCAGCAACAGGAAAAAAAAACAAACCACCATGACGATGACCGGAAGCACAGTGATAATTACAGAATAACACTTCCCAGAAAAAACACAATACTCCCTAATGCACAAACCATAATTAACACAGGGCATAAATGAGGCAATACAGAGCACGATTAACAGAAAATAAAATACTCCATAATGCACAAAAACACCCAGGGCGAGCAAAGAAAGAAAAAAAACCCCACAAGTTAAACACAATACATCCCTCAGACAGAAGAGGGGGAAAAAAAAAACCCCAAAACACATGCTAACAAAGGCAAAAACACTGAGCAGAATTATCACACCAAATGACCTTTAACTTACACGACTCAAGAGAGTGATGACAGGCAGCGTCCAAAAACAACGGAGACAGTTCCGGTGGTCTCCCTGCGTCCAAAGGCCAACGGGTTATTACGGGGGACAGTACATGATCGGGCAGCCTATCCCAGTCCCAGGCCTGGAAAGTCAAATCCTCCGGCGGCCAAACCAGGTCGCCCAGTTGCAAACACAGTATGTCGGGTGGCCGACCCAGGGCGCCGAACTGGCGAAACAGTTCCTCGGGTGGCCGACCCGTATCCCTCAGCCACCAGAACCATGGGGAGACAGCCTGCGGCGGCCTCCCTGGCGGGGGGAAGATGTGGGAGAGCCGGGCAGAACGTAGAGCCCCCCCCCCCAACGGCTCTCGGCGATGATGAGCTGGGTTGGTGACTACCACGAGGGGAAGATGGTGACGACAAGCCCGCACAATTTCAGGTGGCAAAGGGTCTGCAGCTCCTCCACCGACCTTGACCCATACTGATGCTGCACTCGCGGCTGCACCTGCATTGGACCCCGATTGGGTCTCGGCTGCACCCGTGTTGGATCCTGATTGGGTCTCATTGGACCCCCACTGGGTCTCGGCTGCACCCGCGTCGGACCCCCACTGGGTCTTGGCTGCACCCGCGTCGGACCCCGACTGGGTCGGCGCAGCACCGGTGATGACCTCCGACCCCGAAACTGGAACCTCCAGCACAGCAACCGCGACTGGCTCCGCACCGGTGACTCTGGAAGAAGGCTCGGAAGACAAGAAAGAACCGGGATCAGAATCACCGGTAGCAACAGAGCCCAGCGAGATGAGCTCAGGTGCAGCAGGCAGCTGCCCCTGACTCGCCTCCCCGAGAGGCAGGCAGAAATGCTCCAAGAATGAATGAAGAAACACAAAGTAGAGCTTTTGCCTGCACTCGGGTTCTGTCGCCGTCCAGGACTTCGTCGATCCAGGCTCAGGACGGAGAAGTTCGTCATCAGGCTCCCACTTGGCCACAGAGGGTTCCGCAGCCTGCATGATGGTCTCTGCAGTCTGTGGATCCTCTGGCGCTGATGTCCATGCCGATAACCCGCACGGTGTGGTGGCAGGGGACCCTCGACCCGCTGGCTCGAACTGTTCCAACGTGGAGACCCGGGGACGCTTCTTCGTCGGCGCAGGCTCCAGGCTGCAGTCCGCTCTTCTCCTCTGCCCACGACGTGGCTGCGGGGCTGGAACCAGGTTCTCCAGAACCGCAGGCCCCCCCGTCCGGCGACGTAGGCCTAGCGTTGTGGACCGCTCAGCAGAGGGAGACACAGAGGCAGCAGGTTTAGTGAAAACAGCTACAGCAGGTGGTGGGAGCTTGGGGGACTGCGAACCCCGAGCTCCGCCCCCAGGAGTCAGACAAGGCAAATCACAACTATGATGGGAAGGATGAACTTGCACTTGCCTGTTTCCTGGAGGATGGATGGTGCCTGCTGTAGGGGACGTCGTTCCTCCCTTTCCCTGCTGGATGGTGACAGAGGGCCCCCTGGAAGAACGAGGAGGAGCCGCTCGCGAAGGTCCACTAACGGGCTTCACCGGAAGCGGATTCAGATGGGGATCTTGCTGAGGTTTACTTTGGGCGTGGCGCCGACGTCTTGGATGGCCCCCGGATGGCGCGAACTCCTGGACCGGATCGGGGACAGGAACGGGATCCCAAAGCGGGGAGCGAGGATACCTCCTCCTCAGCTTCCTGCCAGAGTCTCCCTCCAGCCCACGGAGTATGTCGCGTGTGCGGCGATGTCATCCCTCCTTGCAACCACCTCAATGTGGTCGGAGTAGCGAGGAAGGTGATTAAGGATATCCTCAGCGAGGTCCAGGTACCGGCGTACATCGCTGTGAAAGTCGAGGAGGGAGGCAGTGACGAGCGTTTCATCTACGTAGTCCAAAGCCTCCGCCAGCTCGTAGTCCCAACTCCGAGCGTGGCCCCTACACGACGGCATTCTCCCAGCACGCAGTTACCCAGACAGGGAAAAACAATCGTCCAATTAAGCAAAACTCACCGGGACTGGCGTCTCAGTCTGGCGGCAGTCTACTGTCATGCGGTGGCCCTCTTGAGCCACCATAAGGCGCCAAAAGTCACCGGTGAAGTTTGCACAGTCGTTTATTAACAAAAGAACACACAAAACAATGAGCCACGGTGGGCTAAAACATACAAAACTACACTCAGATGATCACAAGGCAATAACAAGGCACACTTACGGTCAAAACCCAGGAATGGTCGATACGTCAGGCCATGGAGGAATAATTGACGTCTGAGCCGAGGAACACTCGCTCAATGTCTGGCAAAGAATAATCGCTGACACTTCATTGACGTTGACAAGACTGCCTCATTATTCCGCTCCCAGCGCCCACTTAAATACAGAGCTGCTGATGAGCTGAAAATGCAGCACAGCTGTCAGGCTTGACAGCAGGAAGCCCCTCCGAGCGCTGTCACAATAAAGGCTTGGGGAGCCAGAGGGTAAACACTCCTGTCAAACCTGGTAAAGATGATGCATGGCTCGCACGCGGACGAGATCGGCGCACAAACCATGACAAGGTGTTGTACATAAGGCAAATCAGATTTGGGAACCATGCCATTTATTTATCCCATGATGTGTGCTTGTCTCCAACATATGTTCTGATTGCTGTTTTGAGGGTGTGGTTGACATGCTCAGTTGCATTTGTCTGTGGGTGATATGCGGTAGTGAGTCTATGTTCAGTACCAAGAGTAGATATGACATGTTCCAGGAGTTCACTGACAAATGGGGTACCTCTGTCAGAAATAGGATAATAGATAATAATAGTAGGATAATAGACGGTTGTGCTGTTTCATCCCATCTAGCAACAATGCTCTGCACTGTGTGTGTTTATATATTTACATATTTATTCCATCTAGCTACAATGCTCCGCACTGGGTGTGTTTATGTTTATATATCTATATATTTATTCCATCTAGCTACAATGCTCCGCACTGTGTGTTTATATATCTACATATTATTCCATCTAGCTACATTGCTCCGCACTGTGTGTGTTTATATATTTACATATTTATTCCATCTAGCTACAATGCTCCGCACTGTGTGTTTACATATTCATATATTTATTCCATCCAGCTACAATGCTCTGCACTGTGTGTCTGTGTGTGTATATATATATATTTTATAGTAATATGTACATATGTATATTAGCTGCTCTTGCTTGCTTGTTTTTTTTCTTGCCTTCTGATTGTTGTTCTGAGTGTTGCTATCCCTGTGCTGTTGCAATCCTGGAATTTCCCCATTGTGGGACTAATAAAGGCTTATCTTATCTTATCTTATCTTAAATAAGGTAGGACGGGGCACCATGTTGGACAAAAACGTCAGTGATGAACTTGGTGGCTGCAACTTGGGCTGTTGCCTCTCCCACTGCACTCACTTCCATCCATTTAGAGAAATAATCTACAAACACAAGAATGTAGGCATTTCCACTTTGAGTATGAGGGAGGGGTCCAATATAGTCCACAGTGGTGTACTCCCAGGGTCTTTGCGAGTGAATAGGCACCATGAGACCAGCCGGCTTTCTTTGGCTTGGCTTGGTGATTTGACACACTTTGCACGACACCACATACTTTTTGACATCGGAAGACAAGTTTGGCCAAAAAATTCTGAGTTGGAGGTGCGCTAGTGCTTTTGTCACACCCAAGTGTCCAGCTGTGGGATGGTCATGATAATACTTAAACAGACAACCACGCATGGCAGTGGGGGCGTAGAGCTTCATCTGCTTTAATAGGTGTAAACCACATTTTGATTTTGGGTCAAGAAAATAGAGAACTTCATCATGCACCACATAACAAGGGGGGTTTTGGCTAACAGTGTCAGTTTGGTTGGTGTTTTCTAGTTGGTGGAGCAGTTTGCCAGTCACTGAGTCGTCTAACTGCATCTGTCACACTTGGGGCTTATCTGTCAGCATGACTGGGGGCAAGGCATGTAGATCAAGACTTCCAATCACAGCACAAAAAGGTAAGAGATCAATTGGGGTGTCTGTGGCAAGAAGGGGTTGCATGATAGGGCATCAGGTACTTTATTGTGTTCGCCAAGTTTGTGAACGATACTGAAGTCAAAATCTTGTAGGTGAAGTGACCATCTGGCCAGTCTGCCAGAGGGGCTGGGGCAGGACATCAGCCATCTGAGGCTGCTGTGGTCTGAGAATATGGTCACATGGAGTCCTTCAATATATGGCCTGAAGTGTTCTAAAGCCCTTAACAGCGAGACACTCCTTTTCTGGTGTTGAGTAAGGTTTTTTTGATTTACGTAGAGCACGACTAGCATATGCCACTGCAAAAACTCTGCCTTCATCATCCTTCTGCGTGAGTGCAGCACCAAGACCAGCACTGCATGCATCAGCATGAATGAAGAAGGGGCATTTAAAGTTTGTGAAATGAAGTTCAGGCACTGATGTTAATGCGTCTTTCAGATGTTGCATGGCTGTTTGGTATTTATCGTCCCAGACAAATGGGGCATCATTTTTTGTAAGTGCAGAAAGTGGCTCTGCATGTTTGGCATAGTCTTTAACAAAGCAATGACAGTAGCCCATCAAGCCGAGGAACTGTCTCACTTGTCTTGTTGAAGATGGTACCTGAAATTCCATCACAGCCTTCACTTTAGCGGAGTCAGGATGAATGCCAGATGAGATCACACGGTAACCGAGGAATGCAAGTTCACTGAGGCAGAACTGACACTTACTCAGCTTCAGGGTAAGGCCAGTTGATTTCAACCTGTCCAGGACTTCCTTCAAGTCTGTCAGGTGCTGCTCAAAGGTTGGTGAAGCTATGACAATGTCATCGAGGTAGACTGCGCAAGACTTGTAAATAAGGCCAGCAAGAACTGTATTCATGAGCCTCCAAAAAGTTGCTGGTGCAATGCACAGGCCAAATGGGAGGACTCTTAATTGGAACAGGCCACAGTGTGTGACAAAGACGGTCTTTGGTTTGGACTCCTCAGCAGCTGCCACTTGCCAGTAACCTCATGTAAGGTCTAGGGTGGTGATAAATTTTCCTCTTGACAAAAAGTCGAGGGACTTGTCAACACGTGGCAGCGGATATGAGTCTTTTACAGTAAGTTGATTGAGACCTCGAAAGTCTACACAAAATCATGGCTCACATGGCGGTCTGTTTACAATGATCACGGATGCAGCTCAGGGCCCTGATGCAGGTTCAATGATTCCCTCCAATAACATTTTTTGCACTTGCTCCTCAGTTATTTGCTTTTTGGCTGGAGAGGTGTGATAAGGGGTGAGGTTGACAGGTTTTGAGTCTTCTGTGACAATGACATGCTCAGCCAAGGAGGTGTGGCCAAGGCGACCATCGAACAGTTCAGCGTAGGAGTTGAGCAAGTTTACAGCTCAGTTTTTTCTGTGCAATTAAGGTCTGCATTTTCCACCTCATCATGAAGAGTGGGGGGGGGCAGCATCTAGGAACATCATTGTTCCACCCTCGGAATCAGACACATCTAGGCTATTTTCACTTATTTCATCAAAGCAGGGTGGTTTGTCATCAGTGATAACAGTTCTGGTAGGTACATGAATGGTGAGTGAAGTACGAATTATGAAGTCCATTCCAAGACCATGGGGGAAGAGAGGTCAGGAATGACAACAAATCTCTGGTACCCACATTTGCCCCAAAATCCAATGGTTAGCCAAGTAATACTAACTGGGACACAAGCTGTGTTATTTGCAAATTGTACTGGTGGGGCTGACCATGGTTTGTTTAGGGGATGAGTTTGTGTTTTCTCAGGGACTAAATTTGCCCTCACTGCTGAGAGTGATGTACCAGTATCAAGGGTGGCGTCTAAGGCTGCACCCTTAAAGTTCACTTTTACCTTAAATGGGGTGCTCCAGCGTGACTGCGAATTCTTATCCTCAACAAGATTGAGTTCAAGTTGACTGACAGGTGTGGTTGAGGTAGAGGGAGGCACTATTAGTATTTGGGGGGGAGGGTTGCCTCTGTGAAATGTCCTCCTCCCCAGTAGTTCCCCTGCCTCTTGCCATTTGGTCGTGAATGTACCCCTGCATTTACATCAGCTGCTCGTACAGTATTCATGTCAGCACCAAGCTCAGATGGTGGCATTGTGGGAGATTGAAAGGGTGGCTTGGGGGGTCTTGGTGGTTCTCGGGGGCCTGGGGAGCAATTAGGACAGGTGCGGGATGTGACACTGGGCAAGAAAAATTTGAAGCAGTAGGGTCGGCGATCAGGTTTGGCTGTATTCCGTGTACGGCGTGGTTGTGAAGTGCTGGGGCCAAGAACGGAGTGGAGTTCATCTGCACGCATCATTAAATCAATTACTGAATGTACTGGTGAGCCGTAAAGTGCAACTCTGTACTTTTCGAGTGAGTGTTTTGAGATGAACTCAGTTTGTTCTTGCGCTGATGGTGGGTTTTTCAGTTTTTTAAATTCATTAAGCATATGAGCAACAAAAGTGGGCAGGGGCTCTTCAGGACTCTGGGTGCGGTCCAGGATGTCTCTCATAACACACTCCTCATTATTAGCAGGTATAAAAACCATTCTGAACAATTCACAAAATTCGGCTCAAGTGGCAACATGATTATTGAATACACTGAACCATTTTCTTGGTTCTTTGGCCAAAAAGTGTGGTAGCTCTCTGAGCAGTTGAGTGTCAGTCAGGTCAAGGGAGGATCTGTATTTATGGACTACAGCCATTCCTCTGGATGAACTGTACCATCGTCAGTAAAAACAGAGGGCTCTAGTTTAGCTTGATGCAACGCAACTGCGAGCACTTTCGTTGTATTGCTTAAGTCAAGGCTTTCTATCTGGAGGTGTGAGGGGGATGCAGTTGTGTGAGTGTATGTGGGCATTGTCATTTTAGCAAATTAAGGTCTCTTGGAGGAGAGGGCAGGTGTATAAGGGGTTGAAGTGGCTGCTGCAGCAAGTGTGAAAGGCTGAGTAGGTGGGGCTTTAATGTTTGGTCTTTCTTTTCCCAGCTCTCTAAAATATTTCTCTGCAGATCAAGGGATTCATGTAAACATCGTTGGAGCATTTCAACTTCAGCTTTAAGACTTTGTACTCATATTTCTAGGTCAGTGTTTGTCTGTCTAGGAGCAGTCAGTAAACTTGGAAGTGTCGCAAAGTCAAAGTTACCATCGGTGTCAAGTAAGTATGGATGAGTGGCCATTATGTTAACTTTTTGTCAGCTCAAAAATCAGTTAGCAGTATCACTTAAAAATAGCATAAAATTAGAGCACTGCTTCCACAAGTCACAAAATAATAACGCAAAACACTATCAAAATTGTGTAAACCCTTTTGAATACTCTGAGAAAATTAACTGTCAGTACCACCACTAAAAAGTAATGCAATATTATACTGGATTGACCCCCACCCCAAAAACCCCTACTACACTATGGACCAAAGATCTGAAATTTGGTCCGAAATTTGGTCTGACATAGTGGTCCGACATAGTTGCTATGTCTGGATTTGGAGCCAAGGAGGAGACCAGCAGTAGAGCTGAATATGAAATGTAATACACTACCGTTCAAAAGTTTGGGGTCACTTAGAAATTTCCTTATTTTTGAAAGAAAAGCAGTGTTTTTTTCAATGAAGATAACTTTAAACTAATCACAAATACACTCTATACATTGCTAATGTGGTAAATGACTATTCTAGCTGCAAATGTCTGGTTTTTGGTGCAATATCTACATAAGTGTATAGAGGCCCATTTCCAGCAACTATCACTCCAGTGTTCTAATGGTACAATGTGTTTGCTCATTGTGTCAGAATTCTCCAGATTACCTCAACAAATTAACAGCTAGAATGCCAAAGGTCTGCAATGCTGTAATTGCTGCAAATGGAGGATTCTTTGACGAAAGCAAAGTTTGAAGGAAAAAAATTATTATTTCAAATACAAATCATTATTTCTAACCTTGTCAATGTCTTGACTATATTTTCTATTCATTTTACAACTCATGGTGGTAAATAAAAGTGTGACTTTTCATGGAAAACACAAAATTGTCTGGGTGACCCCAAACTTTTGAACGGTAGTGTATATGAATTGCACTGCGGCAGCACAGCAACTCACCCTTGGCCGGAGGATCTTGGGTTCGATCCCAGCCCCTGACCAACAGTGATCTGTGTGGAGTTTGTATGTTCTCCCCGTGTCTGCGTGGGTTTACTCCAGGATTTCTCCAGTTTCCTCCCAAACGCCAAAAACATACAAGTTAGGTTAATTGGCATCAAACTGGTGATTTTTAAAAAAACTGTCCTTAGGTATGAATGTGAGAGTGAATGGTTGTCTGTCTCTCTGTGTTGGCCCTGCGATGGACTAGCGATCTGTCCAGGGTGTACCTTGCCTCTCGCCCAAAGATGCTGGGATAGGCTCCAGCCCCCCCACGAACCAAAAAGGATAAAGTGGAAGAAGATGGTTGGATGGATGGATGGATGGCTATATGAACGATAAATAACTACATTACATTTACACCTCCTCCCCCCGTAGAAAAATCCAAAACACACATACAATCAGTCCACCCCAATGTGGAACCCAAATCATCCGCAAAACAAAACTAAAATCACAAAAGGGGCCTATGGCATTCACACAATAACTAAAATTAGGGTAGACGGGTAGACTGCGTCCTACCCCCCACATGGCGAGGCAGGTTATTCTGCCGCCTACGATATGTAAAAGTCCAGTTATAAACTAAAAGAAAACTGCTACCATGTCTCCTAATTAACAGAACACAAAATAATCCCAGAACTATAACTACAGATTCAGAACGAATAACATGTATATACATGCACAGCTTGGGGAGAATGACCCTGTGGGCCCTCCAGACCATTCACCATTCAGTCCGCCCCTGGAGGTGGCTCGCCTCCTGGGCCACAGCTGGTCGCCTCAATCCCAGTGCGCCTTCTCCTCCACACCGCCGGACGCTCCAGTCGTCTGGGGCCACGTCTTGCTGCCTTCCCCGGGGCACGCAACTCGTTAGTGTGCCACCACGAGCCATCCGACAGCTGAAGATAACCATCTTGCCGCTCGTCCGTCACCTGCAGCAAGAGCTGGTACTTCTCCATCTTCCGCTTGGCTCACACCCGCTGTGACCTCACCTCCACCCGAGCCCTGTCCGTGACTCCAAGCGGGGCCCTGCTCGGCCTGCAGTATTTCCACCTGGCACTTGCCCTCTCAGTGCCACTCGGTCCTGCCCCGACTGCTTGTAGATCCACTGCGGACCCTGCTGATGTGGCCCCGTGTTCACTGGCCCATCACAGCCGAGCTCCGAGAACACCTGGGACCATCTCCTGGGCATTGCTCACCGCCGCAAATTCTCCCCTGTGCTGTCTGGTACCTTCGTCCAGGGCGACTCAGACACTGGCACTGGGACCCTCCTGCGGTGACCCTGAGCAAGACAAGGCTTGTCCACTTTCCGGAGTGCCCAGCAATCATTCATCCCACGCTGCATCATCCCGTACTCTCAGAACCGGTCGGTCCCACAGTCCGCAGCTTGACTACTCTTCCCCAGCGCCGCTCTTGATGGAAAACCCGAGGCCGTAGAAGAGGTTGCAGCCCATGATGTTCGTGCCGCAGGCTGTCACGACAAACTCCACATTGGACATCTCCACCGACTTGTACCGAGCCATCAGTCTGACGGTACCCACCGTGGCCAACCGTCCTCCTCCGTAACCGTAAAGTGGCACTGAGTCACCTTCAGTTCTGTAGTAGGGAAAACATTGCCTTACTGTAGCCCAGTTCAGCAGAGAACTCTCCACCCCCGTGCTGATCAGCATCGGTACTGGTACTCTGTCCAGCTCCACCGTGCAATACGTGCGCCCACTCGTACTCGGGAACACAGTATAAATCACCATCGGGGTGGGAGGAGTCAAACTTCTGGGCGGACTCTCTTGTTCTGCTGACTGGCATACTCTCGCATAGTGGTGAAGACAGCCACACTTGCCGCAGCGCTTCCCTACAAGGCCAGAGAGTGTGCCTGCGGTGTTTCGCGGACCCGCAGCCCATACTCCTGGGCTTCCCCGGGGCAGGCCTCATCCATACAGTGTTGGCACCCTTGGCGTCCTTCTCGACGCTCCCATTGCTGTCCGGGTCCATTACCTGTGTAGCCATGGGGTATTGTAACTCTCGCGGTGACAGACGCTCGCTCCACTCCCGAGTCAGCTTATCCGTTGCCTCCAGCTGAAGGGCCAACTCGATGGCCCTAGATAGCATCATTTCACCAGGAAATATGAGCAGACCGGACCGCAGCACAGTTGGTATGTTCCGCCAACTGGTCGCCAACCATTTCTTCCTCCAACAGTCCGAATTGACACTCAGCGGCCAGCTGCCTCAAGTCCGACACAAACCATTGAATGGGTTCGCCTACCTGTTAGCGGCGCTGTTGGAACTTAATCCTTCAGATGATGACGTTGTCCGGTGCCCTGAAATGGCACGCCATCAGCTTGACCACTTCTTCATAGCTGTCCACGTCACCAAGCATGCCCAAAATCCTTTGTGCTTCCTTTGCCAGGTTATGCACAAGCAACGCACGCACCCTCAACTTCTCCATCATTCCCAGGTCCAACGCCACCACATACGTTCTAAAGGCGTCGTACCACCGAGGCCACGGTACAGGCGGCTCACCTGGGAGCTCCAAAAATGGCCGAATTGGTGTCCCACACGCTTCCATGTCTTCGGTATTACCCGCTTTTATTCTCGTCACCAAAATGTTATGTCTGAATTTGGAACCAAGGAGGAGACCAGCAGTAGAGCTGAACACAAGTTTATTACACAAGGTGCTGTGCACCCAACTACACCTGCAGCCGCTGGCAGAGGTAAAGGCAGAAGAGTCCCTCCCCCTGCCTGCAGCCCTTCTTATACCCACGGGGTTGGCGGGACTGGAAGGCAAAGCCACCACTCCGTGCCACACAAATAAGAGCTCCATATGAAATGCAATATATGAATGATAAAAAACTACATTACATTAGTCCAACATGAACCGGAGTGGTGGCCTAGTTGATAGAGCATCCACAACTGGGAGGTTGGAGGTTCAAGTCCTGGCTGGATCATACCAAAGACCATATAGGAATGGTACTTCCCGCCTTCTAGCTTGGTGCTCAGCGAAATAGAATGGGGAAAGGAGAAGTTGCTTGTGGCGGCGCCTCGCATGGCAGCGACCCCTCTGATTCGAGATGTGATTAACATTGTAGATAGGAGAAATGCAATTTCGTTCTACTGTACATGACTGGCTGTATGGATTGAATGACAATAAAGCTGGCTTCTTCTTCATATTACTGATGGTCTCCAGAAGTGGTAGTAAAGGAGTCTGAGTGGCCTCATTTATATCTTCATTTACATGTAAAACACATATTACAGCTTGAAGTTTATTGACTGATATTGTGTATGAACAAAATGGACAAAAAAGAGAAGAGTCAAAGTAAACTATATTTGTGGTATTTCATGCTATGATCACATTTCTTTTTATAATGACATACACAGAGAATTATGGGCTGAAAACAATGTTATAACCTAACATGAGCGCATTAGATTTATTTGGTGTCAGTGATTATCAGGTCAGAGTGATTCATGTGTGAATTCTCCTAAAGTAGGGAATGAGCCTTAATCCCCATATTTAAGGGACTTAAATTCGTCCATGATAGTCCTCCTGCTGTTGTTCATTTAGCCACAATAACAACCAATATTTGACTCAGTGGAACAATGTCCTGCCTGTTTTTTAATGAGTTATACTTGTCAAATCAAAATGTGAAACACAAACTTTATAAAGAAAAAAATGATCTGCCTTTACACTGTTTCCATTATGTACAATGATAAGTGAAAGTGATAAAACTGACCTCTTGCACAATGTAGAGTAACGTACATCCGCTTTCCAGTCCTCCCACTAGGGCATGGCGATATGAAAAAATTCAAGTCACAAGAAATTTTTCCATATTGATCGTCTTAAAGCAAACAAACGTTCTCGCACAGAGTCTACTATTCAGTGGCAAGTGTGCAGTTTTGTTGACCGTTGATGCTGACTCTTACCTGGAGAGTTAATGTTATCGTAGTATCGGCCGACGGCCTGTATAGGCCCGGTAAGATGGTACTCTGAATCCCTGCCTCTTGGTCACTTATCTAACATAGCTTGCATTTATGGAGACAGACCTGCTATAACCCATTGTCAGATAGTTTGGTGTTTCCCTGCTTACCTCCTCTAAGTTGTTTTTTTTTTTTACCTCTACATGTTTACTGGCTGAGTCCTGGAGTAAGGGAAGAAGAAGGCTAGCTGGCTATCGGCTAACTTGGGCCCTCCCTTCTTAATAAACGAAAGGGCATACCTGGCTGAAGAACCATCCTAGTCTGTACTCGAGCCTGCTGGGGTGCCCATTTGGTGTGGAATTAGTGTTTTTTTGTTGTTTTTTGTGTGGGGCAAGGAGTAGGTTTAGCGCTTTGTTTAACTGTTAGTCTCCTTGTCCTTTCAAGTCGAGCCTGGAAACAACAACTTTGCTAGGAACCTAAGACGTCTGAGTGGGTTAAAAAAATATATGACTTCTTTTAGATTTGATTGGCGGTTGGCAACCAGCTTACAGGTGCATTACCACCACGTACTTCACTCTATAACATTACTCTATCTGGTCAGGAGCTGTAGTCCTATCATCATTGCTGTGTCCAATCAAACCTCAACTCTATCTTCAGACATCACTCTTCTTCGTCTCCTCTACTTTACTCTATATCATCACTTTACTCTATATCATCACTCTACACACGGCCAAGATGTCGCCCACCCAGGCCGGTCTATCTCTCACCTCAAGGTAAGAAGAAAACTTGTGAAACTAAAAAAAAGACTATGCCCAGTAAAAAAAAGTAGAGCATCAGTGAGAGTCAAGACAGGAAACCCTATAAAAGGTGTAATGCAAAATGAGGAGTTTTGGTTATACTGTGGAGAAAAGAGGCAGTTGAGGCAACAAGTTGGACGACACAGAAACTTTATTCCATCTCCAACATACAGTACAGTAAAAGAGCTCCCGGGTCTCTGTGCATTCCTCTTTTATATCTTTAATACCATGCATTGAGACCCGGAACTTTCGACCATCATAAATTGTGTTTAGAACAAAGCCTGTGTGGCACATTAACATGATATAACGCCGGCGCCGCTATCACACCCTTCTTCTTCCAGCGGCTCCGGCATTTACTCCTCTCCCCGGGGGGGGGGGGCACATAGTTCTTACTGTCCCGTCTGATACGCCCCGGAGACACCTCCTCTTTCGGTCCATTGTTCCCCCCTTCCCCAGTTGCCTTCTTCTCTGGGTGGAGAAGTCCCACACTATGCCCCCACAATGCCAAGTTTGTCAAAGAACTTTTGAAGATGACAATGACCGATTACTTGAGTGTAATGTGTGTAAGTTACACTATTGTTGTGATTGCACTGCCATGGAAGAGAACATTTGCATGGCTGTGCAATGCCCCGACATCTACTGGTTTTGTCCTTTGTGTGCCCCGCAGATACCAACTTACTGTGAGGGCTTGTTTCAGAGTAACCACTATGGCCAACAAGAGGTCAGCACAGCAATGAAGAATATGGAAGAGTGATTGATAAAACTGGAGAAGATGGTTGACCAAAAAATAACCGGCCTGTACAAAATGGAAAGACATATGAATAAATTTGCTGAGAACATTACTGAAAAGCTGAATAGCTGGGCTGACATTGTTAAAGAACGTGCAACTGAAAGTACAAATAATGGAGAGACCAACAACTGCCGAGACTCAACAACAGCCCAGTCTCAGAAATGGTTAAAAAAAAAAGAAGCTATGATTGAATACAAGCATGACGAGAAAGAACGAGAAAGTAGAGAATCAAATATAATTATCTACAGAGTGCCAGAGAGTGAGGATGTCAACCCGTCCAACAGACAAAGACAACTTTTGCGCAAAATATGTTTGCACAAGCACTGGAACTTGGGAAAATAGAAGTAAAATCCATAACTAGACTGGGAAAGAAAAATCATGAAAAAGGAAACCAACCAATGAAAGTGACTCTGAAGAACGATGAAGATAGACAAAAAATAATGGCTGGATTAAAGCTAACTGTCAAATGCAGAAGACTGATTTAGAAATATAAGTGTAACACATGATTTGTGTAGAGAAGATAAGGAAGCCATCAAAGAAAAGGTGAAAGAAGCAAAACAGGAGGAAAAAAAAAAACAAGATGAGGGACGGCTTTATACTTACAGAGTAAAAGGACCCCCTCGGGATTTAAAGATTGTCCGGCTTAAAGCAAAAAATGGAAACAATCTACAATCCAGCACGGCCAGCAGCTAGAAGTTTTTACAACACTCAACCAGGTCAGCCGCCCCCCCCCCCCAAAAAAAAAGGGACAAAAAAGAAAAGAAAATGTAAATAAAGAGCAGGTTTTGAGTAGTTTGCATTGAAAATGTTAAGAAATCTGTGGTTGACAGGGGGCAGAAGATAAAGCTTTGCCCCGGGCGTTCAGAATGGTGGTGGTGGTTGGGGTTCAGCACCCCCCTTCACAAATTCCTGGCTATACCACTGCGCAACCTCCCAGATGATTGTGCTTCTGGTGAAGTGGAACGAACTCTGGTGTACCAGCCGTCAGATAGTAATGACAATAATTTTGGAAATAAGAACGAAAGCAACAACAAACATAAAGCTAGTGGTGGGATTAGATTTAAGAAATCCCTAGAGGTTTTTTACACCAACACTGACTGTATAACCAATGAGAAAGTTGAATTTTCGTGTGAGATCAATAATTTAAAGCCTGATATTACTACTGTATTACCACAGAAACAAATCCAAAAAACACACTTTTTGATAAGATAAGATAAGCCTTTATTAGTCCCACAATAGGGAAATTCCAGGATTGCAACAGCACAGGGATAACAACACTCAGAGCAACAATCAGAAGGCAAGAAAAAATAAGAGCAGCGAGTATACATATGTACATATAAATATAAAAGAGCTGGAGCAGGTGGCTGGGGAGAGGGAAGTCTGGGCTTCTCTGCTTGAACTGCTGCCTCCGCGACCCGGACCTCCGGAAAAGCGGTAGAAGATGGATGGATGGATGGATGGATGTGCGGAGCATTGTAGCTAGATGGAATAATATGTAGATATATAAACACAGTGCGGAGCATTGTAGCTAGATGGAATAAATATGTAGATATATCAACACACACAGTGTGGAGCATTTTAGCTAGATGGAATAAATATGTAAATATATAAACACACACAGTGTGGAGTATTGTTGCTAGATGGAATAAATTAAATATATATATAAACACACACAGTGTGGAGCATTTTAGCTAGATGGAATAAATATGTAAATATATAAACACACACAGTGCGGAGCATTGTAGCTAGATGGAACTAGAAAAGCACTCAGAGAGCGCAGACCTCCGCCAAGCGCCACAGTTCCCCCCATACAGTGTTTAACATCATAAATATTAATCTTACATTACACGGCGAACTGAAGTTTAAAAGGGTGCTTTATTCATCCTCCACGAGGCTCGCTCAGCGCTGTGGCAGCGTGCTGGAGCGAGCCATGTGTCTCAAAGTCAGCAACAAACAATGCGAGTGATCAAAAAGAGAGAGAGCAAGAGATATGCAGTCAACTTATATACCCAGCTCAGACAATGCATGCATGGCACATTAGCATCACAGTATACAGCAGGAAAGCATGGACATTTGCATTAGAGTCACACATATCAGGACTACTGGCCGAAAGAGGGAGGGAGGCACATCTGCATAATGATCAGTCCATACCTCTCACTGTTCTGATAATTGCTCACGCTGAGCGCTCTGCCAGTCCCGTACGCTGTGGGGGTCACACACGAGGTGTTCCTCCACACTGTCAATAAATTTTTTTTCCCGTATATATATATATATATATTTTTTTTTTTCTTTTTGGCATACAGAAATGGCAATACGCCTGTGTTTGCTAAAATTGGCTGGGTGTTACAATTCACCGCACAACTGCGTACAACCCACAGGCCAATGGGTTATGCGAGCGTTTTCATAGATCACTGAAAGCAGCACTCAGGGCTTCATTGACGGATGCAAACTGGGTAGACAGGCTGCCGTAGGTTTTATATTGGGGTTGCGCTCCACGCTGAAAGAGGATCTGGAAACTTCCCCGGCAGAGCTGGTTTTTGCGCAGCCACTACGGCTGCGCAATAGAACCTGAAAAAAAAAAAAAAAAGAATCCTTTAAAAAATTTCTGGATCCAGACGGTGATCCGGATCACCACCAAAATCTAATCATCTGTAGGATACCCCATTTCTGACAATCTGTGAAAATTTCATGAAAATACATCCATAACTTTTTGAGTTATGTTGCGAACAAACAGACAAACAAACCAACGCTGATGATCACATAACCTCCTCCTCTTGGCGGAGGTAATAAATATGTAAATATATAAACACACACAGTGCGGAGCATTGTAGCTAGATGGAATAAATATGTAAATATATAAACACACACAGTGCGGAGCATTGTAGCTAGATGGAATGAAACAGCACAACCGTCTACTTAGTTATCCTACATGATATGATTATGTACCCATACATATTCTCACCCTCCATAGCGACCGGTATTTTCCTAGTTGTGTACCGGAGGGGACCATTGTGTAAGTCTATTGCGTCTTTTGCATTCAGTACTATTAGGTTGTCACGTCTTTTTGCTATCTCTGCGAGCACCCCTGCTTAGGTTGTACAGTCTGACAGCCGTAGGTAGGAAGGACCTGCGAAACCTCTCGGTTGTGCATCTAGGATGATGTAGTCTGCTGCTAAATGAGCTCCTCAGTGCATTCAGTATGTCCTGCATAGGGTGGAACTCGGACTCCAGCAGAGATGACAGTTTAGCCACCATCCTTCTCTCTCCCATCTCCTCCACTGGGTCAAGGCGCTGCCCCAGGACAGAGCTAGCTTTCTTGATCAGTTTGTTCAGTCTCTTCCTATCGGCTGCTGTAATGCCACTGCCCCAGCAGACCACTCCAAAAGTGATGGCTGATGCCACCACCGTGTCATAGAATGTCTTCAGCAGCGCCCCTTGTACACCAAAAGACCTGAGTCTCCTCAGTAGGAACAGCCTGCGCTGTCCCTTCTTGTAGAGTGCGTCAGTATTGTGTGACCAGTCTAGTTTATTGTTCAGATGAACACCCAGGTACTTGTAGGATGTCACCGTCTCAATGTCTGTTCCCTGTATATTTACTGGTGCTGTGAGAGGTTGTCCTTGCCTGCGGCAGTCCACCACCAGCTCTTTAGTTTTCCTCGCGTTGATCTGGAGGCAGTTCCGATGGCACCAGTCCACAAAGTCCTGGATAAGCCCTCTGTACTCCGCTTCATCTCCGTTGGAGATGAGGCCAACGATCACAGAGTCGTCAGAGAACTTCTGTAGATGGCAGTGTGTTGTGTTGTGTGAGAAGTCCGCAGTATAAAGGGTGAACAGGAAGGGAGCCAAAACCGTTCCCTGGGGGGCCCCCGTGCTACCAATGATCGTGTCGGGCACACAGTCCCGGGTTCTCACAAACTGAGGCCGGTTTGTGAGGTAGTCCAGGATCCATGATGACAGGTGCTGGTCCACCCCTGTGCACAGCAGCTTGTCCTTCAGGATCATCGGCTGGATGGTGTTGAAAGCACTGGAGAAGTCAAAGAACATGATCCTCATCGCATTCCCGGGCTTCTCCAGGTGGGACAGAGAACGGTGAAGGAGGAAGATCACCGCATCCTCCACCCCAATGCCATGCTGGTTTGCAAACTGGAGTGGATCCATCGCTGGTCCCACCAGGGGGCGGAGGTGAGCAAAGAGCAGTCTCTCCAGGGCCTTCATCATGTGGGACGTCAAGGCCACTGGTCTGTAGCTGTTCAGATCTTTGGGGTGGGAAGTCTTTGGTACAGGTACCACACAAGATGTTTTCCACAGCTGTGGTACCCTCCCCAGCTTCAGGCTCAGATTGAAGATGTACTCCACAATCCCACACAGCTGGTCTGCACAGGACTTGAGGAGCTTTGCGCTGATGCCGTCCTGTCCCGACGCCTTCCTCGCCTTGATCTTCCTCAGCTCCGTCCTCACCTGGGTCTTAGTGAGGGTCAGGTTGGGGGACTGTGTGTTGGGAGTGGGGGGGTGTTGGTGGAGTGGGGAGTGGGCAGCAGGACTTGATGTCTTTAGAGGCAGCAGTGGTTGTTGTGCAGTCAGGGGGGAGGGCGGTTGGTCAAACCTATTGTAAAACAGATTCAGATTGTTTGCCCACTCCCTGCCCCCCGTGGCCTGGGGGGAGGTATTCTGGAGCCCAGAGATGGTTTTAAGGTTTCTCCAGACCCCGCTGACGTCACTCTGTTGCAGCTTGTCCTCCATCTTCTTCCTGAAGCTGTCTTTGCCTTCTCTGATCTTTCTCCTCAGCTCCCTCTGTACGGACTTCAGCATCTAGATGAATGCAATAAACAGTGGTTCTGTCCACCAGCTCGGGAGACAATTTTTCAGTATCATAAGGCTAATTATGCACAAATGAAAAATGACCTTACATTAGATTGGGAAAGACTTCCTGAGAAGACTAATGTTGATAATAGTTGGGAACTGTTCACTGATAAATTATATCTATCTATGGACAAAAATATTCCAGTAAAAGTAGTCTTGGGTCAAGTAGATAGGTTAAGATGGAAAGATAAAGAAACAATTTGCAAATTAAGGAAGAAGAAAAAGTTATGGAAGAAATATACCATATTGAAAAGTCAAGAAGATCACATGAAGTACAATCAGATACGTAATCAGGCCTGCTGGGCAGTATGAAAAGCCCAGAAGAAATTTGAGAAGCATTTAGCTAAGAAAATAAAGTCCAATCCTAAATGGTTTTGGAAGTATGGTAAATCAAAATTAAAAACAAGAGAGTACATTCCAGATTTAATTATAAGTAAGTCTAGGATGGCTACATCAGACTTGGAGAAGGCAGAAACCCTGAATGATTTCTTCGTTAGTACCTTTACCAATGAGGACATCTATAACATTCCTGATGTAAGAAGACAACATTTCACCCAAGAGCTCAATGATTTAAAAATTAGTGAGGAGGATGTACATAACAGATTAAAGAGTTTGAATCCTAATAAATCAATGGGACCTGACAGTATTCACTTGAGAATTCTTAAAGAATTGGCAGATGTCATTAGGTCTCTGTTGTATATAATATTTGAAAAATCTATGAGTGAAGGAAAACTCCAAGGAATTTAGAAAAAAGGATATATTACACCAATATTTAAGAAAGGGGCTAAAAATCTCCTTAGTAATTATAGACCAATTTGCCTTACATCAGTAGTCTAAAATGTTGGAGGGTGTGGCTCATACATTTTTGCCTACATATGTATAAGCACAAGGAGATGCTTAGAACTGCATGTGTTGATTGACCTCACGTCTTGGATGGGACAATACGTCTGGACCACCTGTGGATGATGGCAGGAGAAAGGAGGTGCCGGGATAAGACTCTGAAAGGACTTCCTGACCTCCTGGGGCCAGACGGAGGACTAAGACACTCGGGGGGAGAGTTATTGTCAAATGGGGGTTTTGACAGCAATGTGTGATTCTGCCTTTTGATGTGTCATGTATAAATGTGGGAGTTTTGATGCAGCTCACTCTCTTACTTGTCTTGAGAGATAGCTGGGGATGTGAATCTGCAATAAACCTGAATTGAGAAATAATTCAATCTTGTTATTTCACTCTCCCCACATTGGTGACCAATGACGTGAAAATGCCGAGAAGCGATTCCCCCGACTCGTCAGAGACCGCCCGAATGAGCACCGTCTCAATCAAGCTACCAGAGTTCTGGCAGGACAACCTGGACTCGTGGTTCCTTCAGGCTGAAGCGCAGTTCGCGCTCGGGGGAATAACGGCTGATGACACAAAGTTTTATCATGTCATTGTCACGCCGCGCCATTCATCAGCGGCGCCACCTGCTCACGCACCTGCTACTCGTCAGCGGCGAAGGATAAAAGCCGCCTCGCCCTGAGCGTCGGCCTGAAGCCGTAGACTTCATTTCCTTTGTATGGACTTCTACCACATTCTCTTCAGCATCCTCATCTCCGGTAAGAAGTTCACTTACCTCATCTCTCCAGTCTGCTCCCCTGTGCACAGGTGGATTCCTCGGCGGCGGACAATCCCGTCCCTCGTCTCTCCTCGCTGCTGCACCGAGCCCTGCAGGTGGCTGTCTCCCGGGCTTCCATCCTTGAAGCGCCAGTCATCTGCCCAAACAAGTAAGTTTCTCTCCCTCGCCTATTCTCCTCCCGTGTTGGTGTGTGCTCATCACCCTGTGTCTGGTTTCTCCCATAGGGTTGCCGGCTGAACGGTCTCCTGCCTCTGGGTCCGAAGCAGACGCCACCACCAACACATTAACATTCCGCAGACACGCACCCAAACATCCCTGTTGTTAATAAACAGTTTGAACTACTCTGAGCCTGTGTGTGTGCGTCTCCTGAGCCGAACGTTATGTCAGTACGGCTTCAGCAGAGCGGCTCGGCGGACGGCGGGCTCGCACACCGGTTTACCATCCTCGAGGCTCGGGTGGATCAGATTGTTTATCAGCAACAGGTGGTTCTTCATCAATTATTAGAACTGACTAACCGATTGAACCGCTTGGACCCCCAACAGCCGTTCCTCCCGACTCACCAGGGTGGCGCGGCTCCTGCTGTTCCAGCGGCCGTCCAGCCGGCTCCAGTGGCACCGGTTCGGCTCACGCCGATTCCGACCCCCGCCCGCTTTAGCGGTAAGCTCGGCGGAGCGCGGGGGTTTATTATGCAGTGTGAGTCCGTGTTCCACCGTGTGCCCGGAGATTTTCCCTCGGATCACAGCCGAATTGGTTACATAGGGAATCTTCTGGAGGGGCGTGCGTTAACCTGGACCTACGCCGTAATGGCGAGGCCCAGTTATGCCACCCTCACCTATGACCAATTCGTGAGGCGCTTTCTGGAGGTCTTTGACCACTCACAAACCGAAACGGTCCAGGTCGATCGGCTTCTCGCTCTCCAGCAGGGAAGCCGGTCGGCAGCGGACCACTCGGTCGACTTCCGGGTAGCGGCGGAGGAATTGGGCTGGGAGGAACGCTCCCTCTGTGGCCTGTTCCTCCGCAGCCTCAATAGTGATCTGAGGGATGAACTGGCTGGTCGGGATATCCCTGGGACGCTAGCGGAGCTGACATCCTTAGCGATAAGTTTGGATAACAGGCTGCGCGAGCGCTCCTCGGGGCGGAGGTCTTCTTCTTCTCGCCCTCGTGGAGCCTCGCCGCACCTGTTCCAAGCTCGCCCCCTGGCGGCGCCGCCAGCATCGCGCCCCGAGGAGTCGGAGCCGATGGTGACGGGCTGGACTAAACTTTCCCCTGTGGAGAAACAACGCCGCCGTGAGTTGGGCCTCTGCATGTATTGCGGAGGCGACCAACACACCGTGGAGCGTTGTCCACGGAAAGCCAGTCGGTGGGGTCCGCGAGTCACTGTTGGAAGCCTCGCGGATGTCAATCGGTTAGGATCACTTACTCAATTGAAGCTGCCCATCCGTTTCTGCCATAACCCTACTGGGCACCTCACCCACGCACTGGTGGATTCGGGCGCAGAAGGCAGCTTCATTTCACAAAGCCTGGCAACCCGATTGGGCATCCGCTGCCAGGCACTCAACACTCCCATCTCCCTAATCCACCTCTCCCGTGCCACCCTCGGGAGAGTGACACATCAAACTGTTCCCCTACCGGTCATCATCTCGGGAAACCACCGGGAGGAAATGACCTTTTACGTCCTTCCCAACTCTGTGTCGCCCGTCATCCTGGGGTATCCCTGGCTCCGCCTTCACAATCCGGTCCTGGATTGGAAATCAGCTGGGATCTCGGCATGGAGTACGTTCTGTATGGGCACCTGCCTTCAGTCCGCTGCCTGCTCTCCGTCCGCTCCTCCCCCTGCTACGGACGCTGCACCCCCGGACCTGTCTCTGGTGCCCCCAGAATTTCACGACCTGGGTATAGTGTTCAGCAAAGCGAAAGCTATGTCTCTTCCCCCTCATCGGCCCTATGACTGCGCCATCAACCTCCGCCAGGGGGCTCCCTTACCTTCTGGTCGCCTTTACAGCCTGTCTGCGCCGGAGAAGGAGACGATGAACGCCTACCTGAAGGAATCATTAAGTGCTGGGATTATCCGCCCATCATCGTCACCCGTGGGGGCAGGGTTCTTCTTCGTGGGGAAAAAGGATGGGTCCCTCCGCCCTTGTATCGACTACCGGGCCCTCAACAATATCACGGAGAAGGACCGTTACACCCTGCCTCTCATGGACACTGCTTTCCACTCCCTCCAGGGGGCGACCTGGTTCACCAAGCTGGACCTACGCAGCGCTTACCACCTCGTCCGGATCCGGGAGGGAGATGAGTGGAAAACGGCCTTCCGTACCCCGAACGGCCACTTTGAATATCTGGTGATGCCGTTCGGGTTGACCAACGCTCCTGCAGTCTTCCAGCGCCTCATTAATGACGTCCTCCGGGACTTCATTGGCCTTTTCGTGTTCGTCTACCTGGACGATATTCTCATCTTCTCCAAGTCCAGGGATGAGCACCAGGTCCACGTGAGGCGGGTCCTCCAAAGGCTGCTGGAGAATCGTCTGTACGTTAAGGCGGAAAAGTGTGAATTTTACGCCAGGAGTACATCCTTCCTGGGGTTCATCATCGCCCACGACAAGGTGCTCCCCGACCCAGAGAAGGTAAAGGCGGTGGTGGAATGGCCCACACCTGCATCTCGGAAACAGGTGCAGCAATTTGTTGGCTTCGCCAATTTCTACCGCCGCTTTGTCCCCAACTTCAGTGCCATCGTGGGACCACTGACCCGCCTCACGTCCCCGAAGGTCCCGTTCCAGTGGACCGAAGAGGTCGCTGCCGCCTTTGAGGCGCTGAAGGCGGAATTCTCCTCCTCCCGGGTCCTTCGCCAGGTCGACCCCGCGCTGCAGTGCATTGTAGAGGTAGACGCCTCGGACACGGGAGTGGGAGCAGTGCTGTCCCAGCGGTCACCGGACGATGGCGCCAAGCGACCGTGCGCCTTCTTCTCCCGGCGCTTGTCCCCGGCGGAGAGAAACTACGATGTGGGGGACAGAGAGCTCTTGGCCATCAAGCTCGCCCTGCAGGAGTGGCGCCACTGGTTGGAGGGGGCAAGCCTGCCGTTTGTGGTCCTCACGGACCACAAGAACCTGGAATACTTACGGTCTGCCAAGCGCCTGAACGCCCGCCAGGCGCGCTGGTCCCTGTTCTTCGCCAGGTTCCAATTTTCCATCACCTTCAGGCCTGGCTCTAAGAACGTCCTGCCTGACGCCCTCTCCAGGCAGTTCGCCCCCGTGGAGTCGGAGGAGGCGCCCCACTCCATCCTGCCCAGGTCGTGCGTCGTGGGAGCCATCTCGTGGGACATTGAGAGCAAGATCCGGAAGGCACAGGAGGTGGAACCTGACCCTGGCGGCGGACCGGAGGGGAGGCTGTTCGTGCCATCCGCGGTCCGAGGAGAGGTCATCCACTGGCTCCACACCTCCAAGCTCACCTGTCACCCTGGCACCTCCCGGATGATAGATCTCCTCCAACGGTCCTTTTGGTGGCCAGGCCTGCGGAGGGATGCAGCCCGCTACGCCCGGGCTTGCCCAATCTGTGCCACCTGCAAGTCGGGAAATGCCCCTCCAGCGGGTCTGCTCCAGCCCCTGCCCGTCCCTGGCAGGCCCTGGTCGCACATCGCTCTGGATTTCGTCACCGGGCTCCCCATCTCCAACTCCTATGACACCATCCTGACCATCGTGGACCGCTTCTCCAAGGCCGTGCACTTCGTCCCCCTGCGAGGCCTCCCTACTGCCCTGGAGACGGCGGACCTCCTCGTCCAACACGTGGTCAGGCTGCATGGGATTCCGGTGGACGTGGTCTCGGACCGGGGCCCCCAGTTTTCATCTGAGGTTTGGAGGTCTTTCTGCAACGCCATCGGAGCCAAGGTGAGCCTCTCCTCTGGCCATCACCCCCAATCCAACGGGCAGTGTGAGAGGACCAACCAGGAGCTGGAGGCTGCGCTCCGCTGTGTGTCCAGATCCAAACCCGCGTCCTGGAGCAACCATCTTGCCTGGGTTGAATATGCCCACAACACCGCTCGCTCTTCTGCTACAGGGATGTCCCCCTTCAAAGCGTCCCTGGGTTACGACCCCCCGCTGTTTCCGGAGCAGGAGAGTGAGGTAACTGTCCCGTCAGTTAGGGCCCATCTCAGGCAGTTCCGCTCCACCTGGGCTGCCGCGCGCCATGCGCTATTGCGCACAGCGGAGCGCAACAGGACTGTGGCGGACCGGCGTAGGAGACCTGCCCCGGCGTACAGAGTTGGGCAGCTTGTTTACATTTCCACCCAGGACGTCACTCTAAAAGGCGAGAGGAGAAAGCTGGCACAGCGCTTCATGGGTCCCTACCCCATCACCCGGATCATCAACCCGGTGGCTGTGCGCGTGGCTATTCCCCCCTCCCTCCGCATTCATCCTACTTTCCACGTGTCGAAGGTGAAACTGGCGGTTACTGACCCCCTTTGCCCTCCTCCTGCAGCGCAACCCGCGCCCCGGATGATTGGTGGCCATCCGGCCTGGTCCGCCTCCTCCATCCTGGACTCCCGGCGCCGGGGTCGTGGGTTGCAATACTTGGTGGACTGGGAGGGCTATGGGCCCGAGCATCGACAGTGGGTGCCCCCGTCGTTTGTGTTGGACCCATCGCTCATCGCGGACTTCCACCGAGCGCCCCCGGATAAGCCATCGCCAGGAGGCGCTGCTAGAGGGGGGAGTACTGTCACGCCGCGCCATTCATCAGCGGCGCCACCTGCTCACGCACCTGCTACTCATCAGCGGCGAAGGATAAAAGCCGCCTCGCCCTGAGCGTCGGCCTGAAGCCGTAGACTTCATTTCCTTTGTATGGACTTCTACCACATTCTCTTCAGCATCCTCATCTCCGGTAAGAAGTTCACTTACCTCATCTCTCCAGTCTGCTCCCCTGTGCACAGGTGGATTCCTCGGCGGCGGACAATCCCGTCCCTCGTCTCTCCTCGCTGCTGCACCGAGCCCTGCAGGTGGCTGTCTCCCGGGCTTCCATCCTTGAAGCGCCAGTCATCTGCCCAAACAAGTAAGCTTCTCTCCCTCGCCTATTCTCCTCCCGTGTTGGTGTGTGCTCATCACCCTGTGTCTGGTTTCTCCCATAGGGTTGCCGGCTGAACGGTCTCCTGCCTCTGGGTCCGAAGCAGACGCCACCACCAACACATTAACATTCCGCAGACACGCACCCAAACATCCCTGTTGTTAATAAACAGTTTGAACTACTCTGAGCCTGTGTGTGTGCGTCTCCTGAGCCGAACGTTATGTCAGTCATCGCCAAGCTCGACAACCGCACAGCTCGATGCGTGCGGAGCCTGGTACAGCAGCCGCCCGCTGACGACAAATACGGCAAACTGAAGGCTGCCCTCATCCAGTGCTATACGCCCTCGGCCGAAGAGAGGGCTAGGAGACTCCTGGCTATGCACGACTGGGGTGGACGCAGGCCAGTCGACCTGATGGAGGATATGCTGCAACTGAGGGACACGGACAACGACGATTTCCTACTTAAGCATATCTTCCTGAGAAACCTCCCGATGCAGATAAGAGGGACCCTGTCCAGCATGCGTTGTGTTACCCAGCGGGACTTCCGCACGCTGGCCCAAGAAGCACAGCGGCTCCTCGACTCCTGCGGTGAGCAGACGGCCACCGCGGCATCAGCAGACCTCGGGACGGCGACCGGGAGCAGCGAACAGCCAGAAACAGCGGAACTAGTCCCACCAACAATGGCAGCGACGCGGTTCCGACATAGCGGAGGAGATGGCCTCTGCTTTTATCATCAGCGTTTCGCAGAGAAGGCGCACAGATGTGTGCCGCCATGCAACTTCAAGAGCTCGGGAAACTCCAGGACCGAGAGTCGTTAGCAGCCTCGGCTCTCGGCGAACTAAACAAGCTGCTCTACATCACAGATGCGAGCTCCAGGCGACACTTCCTCGTGGACACCGGGGCACAAGTGAGTTTCATCACCCCGACCTATGCTGACTGGCTGGCAGGCCCCCGGGGTAACGGGGCGATGGCGGTGAACGGCTCGAGCATCGACACCTTCGGAGAGAGGACTCTGTTCCTGTCCTTACACGGCCGCACTTATGAATGGACTTTTATTATAGCGGCGGTGAGTTTCAACATGTTAGGCGCTGATTTTCTGTGCTCACATGGTTTGTTAGTTGATCTTGCCAATAGGTGCCTCGTTAATGCACTCTCTTTTTATTCAATTCCTTGTGCAGCTCGAGTGTCCCCACCACCAGTGCAGGCCAGCGTCGCCACAGCAGGCGGTAAGTTCTACACACTCCTCAGCCAGTTTCCAGCGCTCACAATTCCCACGTTTTCGGCAACAGTTGCGATGCACGGGGTGGAGCATTTTATCACTACAGCTGGCCTTCCCGTCTTCGCGAAAGCTCGGCGCTTGGATGCAGCTAAACTCTCCATAGCGCGCGAGGAGTTCGCCAGCCTGGAAAGGTTGGGCATCATTCGCCGTTCGAACAGCCCATGGGCCTCACAGCTGCATATGGTCCCGAAAGCTGACGGCTCGTGGAGACCTTGTGGCGATTACTGCAGGTTAAACAATGCCACAGCACATGACCGCTACCCAATCCCATACATCCAGGATTTTTCGGTGCATCTGGCTGGGGCGTGCATTTTTTCTAAAATAGACCTGGTCCGCGGCTATCATCAGGTCCCGGTCCGAACCGAGGACATTCCAAAAACAGCGGTAATAACCCCGTTCGGACTTTTCGAGTTTTTACGCATGCCGTTTGGCCTTAAAGGCGCTGCGCAAACCTTCCAACGCATGATGGATACCCGTGTTACGCGATCTCCCTTTTGTGTTTGTCTACCTCGATGACATTTTAGTCGCCAGCACTTCCGAGGAGGAACACGAAAAACACCTCACAGCAGTTTTTCAGAGGTTGGGAGAGCACGGGTTAATAATTAATCTGGCCAAGTGCCAGTTCGGCGTGGCGCAAATTGATTTTTTGGGACACCGCGTTTCCCCAGAGGGGGCAGTCCTGCTACCGGACAGGGTGCGTGCAGTGGCAGAGTTTCCCCGGCCACAAACGGTCAAAGCATTGCAAGAGTTTTTAGGAATGGTAAATTTTTATAACCGTTTCCTACCCCACGCAGCGCAGCTCATGCAACCATTATATGCCGTGCTTAAAAAACAAAAACCCTCCAATCCGATCGAGTGGTCCCCGGAGCGGGAGCGCGCATTCACAGAGGTAAAAAAAGCCCTTGCAGACGCGGCACTGCTCGCTCACCCAGACCCAATGGCCCGCATAGCGCTCACCACTGACGCGTCAGATTTGGCCATGGGGCGGTTGTGGAACAGCAGGTTGCCGGGGTTTGGCAGCCGCTGGCATTTTTCAGCAGATCCTTGCGCCAAGCCGAGCGGAAATACAGCGTGTCATGTATAAATGTGGGGGTTTTGATGCAGCTCACTCTCTTACTTGTCTTGAGAGATAGCTGGGGATGTGAATCTGCAATAAACCTGAACTGAGAAATAATTCAGTCTCGTTATTTCACTCTCCCCACAGAGGGTATTATTTGTGATGAAATGGTCAAACATATGAAGATAAATCATTTGTTTTCTAAGCATCAGCATGATTTCCTGCCAGGGCACTCCACAGTTACATAGATGCTAGAATGTGTTGAACAATGGATGGACTGGTTGGATCTTGGCATACCAGTGGATCCTATTTATCTTTATTTTAAAAAGGCCTTTGATTCAGTACCAATCAGACGTCTTTTACAAAAAGTAGAGAGCTATGGTATCTCTGGCAATCTATTAAAATGGATTAATTCCTTCCTCACAGGATGACAGCATATGGTTTGTGTGAATGGATCCCTGTCACAGTGGACTGACGTCACAAGTAATGTTCCACAGGGCAGTGTCCCTGGGCCGGTGTTGTTCACATTATTTGTTAACGATATGCCTGAAGTTGCTGGGGCTAACCTGAAGCTTTTTGCTGATGATACAAAAATCTACATGCCTATAAGATCACCAACAGACTATAAGAGGCTACAGCAGGATTTACTGAGTCTCCAGGAATGGGCTGTGAAGTGGCAATTATGCTTTCATTCTGACAAATGCACAGTGATATGAATAGGGGCAGGTCATCCAGAATTTATATATGAAATGACTGATCAGAGAAAGAGTGGTCCCCTCCAATTCACAGACCATAAACGGGACCTTGGAGTGATTGTTGATCAAGAGCCGTCCTTTGAAAAACACAGACAATGGTAAAGAAAGCCACCCAGATAACAAGTGTCATGTGGAGAACCTTTTAATGCATAATGAAGTCTTCAGGTTCCTGTGTAAGACAATGATACGGCCTCATGTTGAATTCGTGGCCCCTGTGTGATCACCCCATTTGTGGAAGCTTGCAGACGTGATTGAACGAGTGCAGAGGAGAGCCAACAAACGAGTGCCTGGGCTAAGCAACCTGTCGTATGAAGAGCACCTGAGGCACCTCAATATTCACACGCTAGTGTATAGACATTTACGAGGAGACCTAATCAATACCTTTAAGTACATCCATAAGAAATATGATGCAGATCTGTGTCTACCAGACCTACTGACAGATACAAGGACCCAAGGTCATAATTTGCGGCTTCAAAAGAACAGTGTTAGGTCGAACCGTAGGTTGTTTTTCTTTAGCAGTAGAGTGGTTTCATGGTGGAATAATCTACCAGAGGACCTGGTGAATGCCCCGAGTGTGGATGCTTTTAAGGCCAGATTTGATAAGCACTTTGAGGATCATCCAGTCCTCTATAATTATAGAGCACTGGACAACCCATTGTTGCCCGTGATGACTGTGAAATAGTTACACTAAGGTAGCGGCTTAAATTGGAATGAATATTCCTACCGAGCCGATATTTTTCTATTCTTTTCCGTTCAATATCAATATATATTGCGATATGAATCGAATTACTATTTCTGTCAAGCTTCAATTCCTTTTTACTCCTAAGTGAGATGTGAATCTATAACAAGATTAATTTTAAATATTTATTTTCTGTCAGAAGTTGAACTTGACAAATGTAGTGTAGAACATTATACAACTGCATTTCAAATAATTATAACATGAAATTTCAAATAATTATAAACCATAAAATATAAATATTTTATAATATTCTGCTCATCAGCTTACTGATAGTTGAATGAAGTACTGTGCTCCAGTCACTGCAGCCTTTGTCCCACTGTCTGTTGTGATGCAGACTTGTTTGTCTTCACTCAGTCTCCAAGATGCAAGTGCTTCAGTCAGTCCAAAAGCAATGACTTCACCTGTATGGTATTCAGGAAAGTTTGAAGACATTTGCTTTTCAAATTCCAATCTTGATCATGAAGTGTGTTATGCATAGACATAGGGGTATTAGTAAGATGGCGGCCGGGTTGGACGGGGAATGAGCAGGGGTGGCCAACTACCAGTGGTGACGCCACTCCGGGTATAAAGGATGTGGGCGGAAGAGGCTAGTCCTCTTTCGTCGTGGAACACCTGTCTTGCTGGAGGGTGCTGAACACCTGAGGGTATTGTTGATAGTTACTTTAATAAAGCTCCATAACAGTAACTATACTCTGCTCATTATTGCCCTATTATGGATCCAACATTTGACGACAAGGTGAAAGCGGTTATGAAGAGGTCTGTTGCCAGTTTTTGGACATTTTTGGAAACCCCGGGCCAGCTGCCTGTGCCTTGGCCTCGGTGGTTTGCCGCATTTACACATTATCTGGTAGTTTTGAACCTCGGCGAACTTGAGAAGCTTCGCACGAGGGCTGTCCTGGTTCATAATTTGGGCATGGCAGGGCAGAGGATTTTGGAAACTCTAGGAGGAGCCGATAATTTTGATGAGGTGGTGGAGCTGATGGCGCGCTACTTTCGCGCCCCGGAAAACGTCACTGTCCGGCGCATTCAGTTCCGCCAGGGCCGCCAGCGGATGGGGGAACCTGTGAAGAGATTCATTGCAGACCTCCAGGAGCTGGCAAGTGAATGCGATTTTGGAAACCTGGAAGATGAGATGATATGGGACCAGTTGGCGGAACACATTCGCTGCCCTGCAGCCCAGTCCAGACTTCTGACCCACCCAGGTGAGCTGACGTTGACCGCCGCTATGGAGCTCACTCAGCAATTCGAGGCAGCTGAGACAATAGCGAGGGGCCTAAGTGAGGGAGCTGCTCCGACCCAAGGCAAGCCTCGTTTTAAGGCACTGTCATTGGACCCTGAGGATGAAGACAGCGGAAAGGATGAATATGCCTCTGTGGTGAAAATTAGGTCCGCCCCAGGAACGCCACGTTGTTATGGCTGTGGGTCCCCAAATCACCACTATAAGTCCAGATTGTGTCCAGCAAAGGGCAAGCGTTGTGGCAAGTGTGGACTGTTGAACCACTTTGCCAGAGCTTGCGTTAACTTTGAGCATAGGGGCCGACAGCATGAGGCGGGTCTCATGCAGAAGGCTCCCATGATCGTCCATACAGTTTCCCCGGAGACCATGGGACGGATCGGCTGTGAGGTAGCACTGGATGGCATCGAGGTTCCTCTTTTGGTGGATACAAGAGCTGTGATCTCTGTATTGATCCTGGCGACCATGAGGAGTCTGGCCATTTTGGGATTTGTGGAGATGGAAGCACGGTACAAGCCTGTGGTGGTGCCCAATGCCCGCATTTATAGTATGTCACTGCTGCGGGAACAAACATAATGGGGTGTAATCTATTTTATGATCTGGGGTTCTCCATCACAAATATCACGGGTGAGGAGTGGTCGGGTTGTGGACTGTGTGGCTGATCCGTTCCGGTGGTGGAGAGCGAGGAGGTGTGGGACTTACACTGGCTGGATACCACAGGTGGAGTGCACGCTTGGTGCCACCCGATGCTGCCCTGGGACAGACCTGATGCCAGTAACCAGGTTACCCTTGGTGTGGGAACTGGACGGCACGCCAGGACCCTTGGGGTGGCCTATAAGGACGAGGTGCCTGCGCTGAGGACTGAGGGGGTGATACCTGAAAGCGCAGTTTTGAAGTGCTCACAACGACGGCCTGCCAAGAGGACTGCGAACTGGACCCGCAAGCTGACCGGTTCCATGAAGGAGGCCAGTCAACACCGGAGTAATCCCAAGAAGAAAGAAAGGGCTTCCCTGCGTGTTGGAGACGAGGTTTGGCCCAGGGTTGAGGCCCGGATGAGAGGGGATTACGGGTCACGCGAGCGGCGTGATGACCAGAGGCGGTTCCAGGTGGAGGCTGCCCGGAGTGATGGGTATTTGGGCCTGTCAGACAAGACCTGGAGGCATCCGAATGAGCTGCGCTGTGTGGTGGGGAAGAGGAGACAGCGCAGCCCGAGCCTGGAGGTCAAGAGATGGAGGCGCTCTGAGAGAGACTCATCGAAGGACTGAGGGTGTGTTTTACAGGTGTGTTTTAGTTTAAACCCAGGTCCTGTAGCATATAGTTAAATACTATTGTGTCTGTGCCTCGAGTATTGTCTCTGTTTTAGTTTAAGGGTGAAATTTTATGGGATAAATTTTATAACATATACATTTAAAAAAAAAAAGATGAAAATTTTCATAGCTTAACTTTGTTTATAATGTAGAGTAACGTTGTTTTATATTGTGATTTGAAAAGAAAGGAACATTTTGGTTGGTGTAGAACCATTTTCACTAAGTTGATAGTCTAAAAAAGTATGATGGAATAATAGTAGTTGTGTTTATTTTTACCCAACATTTTACAAAATATTTGTGTGATGCCCGGATGTGGGGTGGGTGTGTTGGGTGAGGGGCTGCCAATAGTGTTGTAACTATATGTTGTATTTTGTCACGCCGCGCCGTTCATCAGCGGCGCCACCTGCTCACACACCTGATCCTCATCAGCGGCGAAGGAGAAAAGCCGCCTCGCCCGGAGGCTCGGCCTGAAGCCGTCAGACTTCGTTCCTCACCGTTGTGAGTCATCTACTATCTTCAGCGCAATTATTTGGGTAAGAAGCCTTACCTTCTCTCTCCAGTCTGCTCCCCTGTGCACAGGTGGATTTCCCGGCGGCGGCGGACGTCTTCTCTCCAACGCCCATTCCTCGCTGTTGCACCGAGCTCTCCAGGTGGCTGTCTCCCGGGTTTCGTCCCTTGCTGTGCCAGCTGACCTGTCATCCAAGTAAGTCCTTCTCTTGCCATCATCCCTCCTGTGTTGGTGTATGCCTGTCACCCTCTCCCTGTGTCTTCTCCATAGGGTTGCCCGGCTGTACGGTCACCTGCCTCTGTGTCTGAAGCGGACACCGCCACCAACACATTTACACCCCGCAGACACGCACTCATTCACGCCCGTTGTTAATAAACTATTTGAACTACTCTGAGCCTGTGTGTGTGCGTCTCCTGAGCCGTGCGTTATGTCAGTACGGCTTCAGCAGAGCGGCTCGGCAGACGGCGGGCTCGCACACCGTCTTACCACTCTCGAGGTTCGAGTAGATCAGATCGCTTATCAACAACAGGTGATCCTGAACCAATTAGTAGCTATAACAAACCGATTGGACCGTCTGGACCCCCAGCAGCCGTTCCCCCCGGCTCCCCAGGGTGGCGCAGCTCCTGCTGTTCCTGCGGCCGTTCAGCCAGCTCCAGTGGCACCGGCCCGTCTCACACCAATTCCGACCCCCGCTCGCTTTAGCGGAAAGCTCGGCGGAGCGCGGGGGTTTGTGATGCAGTGTGAGTCCGTGTTCGACCGTGTGCCCGGGGACTTTCCCTCAGATCACAGCCGAATCGGCTACATAGGTAACCTTCTGGAGGGGCGCGCTTTAACCTGGGCCTACGCTATAATGGCGAGACCCAGTTATGCCACCCTCACCTATGCCGAGTTCGTGAGGCGCTTCCTGGAGGTGTTCGACCATTCTCGCACCGAGACGGTCCAGGTCGATCGGCTTCTCGCTCTCCAGCAGGGAAGCCGGTCAGCCGCGGACTATGCTATCGACTACCGGGTAGCAGCGGAGGAATTGGGCTGGGACGAACGTTCCCTCTGTGGCCTGTTCCTCCGCAGCCTCAATGACGATCTGAGGGATGAACTGGCTGGACGGGATGTCCCCGGAACGCTAGCGGAGCTAACCTCACTAGCCATTAGCTTGGACAACAGGCTGCGCGAGCGCTCCTCAGGACGGAAGTCGTCTACTTCTCGCCCTCGGGGAGCCTCGCTGCGCCTGCCCCAAGTTCGCCCCCTGGCGACGCCGCCACCATCGCGCCCCGAGGAGTCGGAGCCGATGGTGACGGGCTGGACAAAGCTCTCCCCGGCAGAGAGACAACGCCGCCGTGAGTTGGGTCTCTGCATGTATTGCGGAGACAATCAGCACACGGTGGAGCTTTGTCCGCTGAAGCCAAACGGCGGGGTCCGCGAGTCACTGTAGGGGGCCTCACGGACGTCAATCGGCCAAATCCCCTCACCCAATTGAAGCTGCCCATCCGTTTCTGCCACAACCCCACTGGGCATCTCACCCACGCACTGGTGGATTCGGGCGCAGAAGGCAGCTTCATTTCACAAGGCCTGGCGACCCGATTGGGCATCCGCTGTCAGGCACTGAGAAACCCCATCTCCCTGGTCAATCTCTCTCGTGCCTCCCTTGGGAGAGTCTCACATCAGACCGTCCCCGTCCCGGTCATCATCTCAGGGAACCACCGGGAGGAGATGGTTTTCTACGTCCTGCCCAACTCTGTGTCGCCCGTCATCCTGGGGTATCCCTGGCTACGCCTCCACAACCCTGTCCTGGACTGGAAGTCAGCTGGGGTAGCGGCATGGAGCACGTTTTGTATGGGCACCTGCCTTCAGTCCGCTGCCTGCTCCCCGTCCGCTTCCCCCCCTGTGGCGGACGCAGCACCCCCGGACCTGTCTCTGGTGCCTCCGGAATTTCACGACCTGGGTATGGTGTTCAGCAAGGCGAAAGCTATGTCTCTTCCCCCTCATCGGCCCTATGACTGTGCCATCAACCTCCGCCAGGGGGCCCCCTTACCTTCTGGTCGGCTCTACAGCCTGTCTGCGCCAGAGAAGGAGACAATGAACACCTACCTGAGGGAATCACTGAGCGCTGGGATAATTCGCCCATCGTCGTCACCCGTGGGGGCAGGGTTCTTCTTCGTCGGGAAAAAGGACGGGTCCCTCCGCCCCTGCATAGACTACCGTGCGCTCAACGACATCACTGAGAGGGACCGTTACACCCTGCCCCTCATGGACACTGCCTTCCACTCCCTCCAGGGGGCGACCTGGTTTACCAAGCTGGATCTACGCAGCGCTTACCACCTCGTCAGGATCCGGGAGGGAGATGAATGGAAGACAGCCTTCCGTACCCCGAACGGCCACTTTGAATACCTAGTCATGCCGTTCGGGTTAACCAACGCTCCTGCCGTCTTTCAGCGCCTCATCAACGATGTCCTCCGGGATTTCATCGGCCTCTTCGTGTTCGTCTACCTGGACGACATCCTTATCTTCTCCAGGTCCAGGGACGAGCACCAGGTCCATGTGAGGCGGGTCCTCCAAAGACTGCTGGAGAATCGGCTCTACGTGAAGGCTGAGAAGTGCGAATTCTACGCTAGGACCACATCCTTCCTGGGATTTATCATCTCTCAAGACCAGGTGCTTCCAGACCCAGAGAAGGTGAAGGCGGTGGTGGAGTGGCCTACTCCCGCATCCCGGAAGCAGGTGCAACAATTTGTTGGCTTCGCCAATTTCTACCGCCGCTTTGTGCCCAACTTCAGCTCGATCGTCGGACCACTGACCCGCCTCACGTCCCCGAAGGTCCCTTTCCGGTGGACAGAGGAGGTCGCTGCTGCCTTTAAGGCGCTGAAGGCGGAATTCTCCTCCTCCCGGGTTCTTCGCCAGGTCGACCCCGCGCTGCAGTGCATAGTGGAGGTGGATGCCTCGGACACGGGAGTGGGAGCAGTTCTATCCCAGCGGTCACCGGACGATGGCGCCAAACGACCCTGTGCCTTCTTCTCCCAGCGCTTGTCCCCGGCGGAGAGGAACTACGATGTGGGGGACAGAGAGCTCCTGGCCATCAAACTCGCCTTACAGGAGTGGCGCCACTGGCTAGAGGGGGCGGACCTGCCGTTCGTGGTCCTGACGGACCACAAGAACTTAGAATATTTACGATCTGCCAAGCGCCTGAACGCCCGCCAGGCGCGCTGGTCTTTGTTCTTCGCCAGGTTCCATTTTACCATCACCTTCAGGCCAGGCTCCAAGAACGGCCTGCCTGATGCCCTCTCTAGGCAGTTTACCCCCGTGGGGGCTGAGGAGACGCCCCACACCATCCTGCCCAGGTCGTGCGTCGTGGGTGCCATCTCTTGGGACATCAAGAGCAAGATCCGGAAGGCGCAGGAGGTGGAACCTGATCCTGGCGGCGGACCGGAGGGAAGACTGTTCGTGCCATCTGCGGTCCGAGGAGAGGTCATCCACTGGCTCCACACCTCCCGGCTCACCTGTCATCCCGGCACCTCCCGGATGATCAACCTCCTCCAACGGTCCTTTTGGTGACCAGGCCTGCGGAGGGATGCAGCCCGCTACGCCCGGGCTTGCCCTATCTGTGCCACCTGCAAGTCGGGAAACGCCCCTCCAGCGGGTCTGCTCCAGCCCCTGCCCATTCCTGGCAGGCCCTGGTCGCACATCGCGTTGGATTTCGTCACCGGTCTCCCCGTTTCCAACTCCTTTGACTCCATCCTGACCATCGTGGACCGTTTCTCCAAGGCGGCGCACTTCGTCCCCCTGCGAGGTCTCCCTACTGCCCTGGAGACGGCGGATCTCCTTGTCCAACACGTGGTCAGGCTGCACGGGATTCCGGTGGACGTGGTCTCGGACCGGGGTCCCCAATTTTTGTCCGAGGTTTGGAGGTCGTTCTGTAACGCCATCGGAGCCAAGGTGAGCCTCTCCTCCGGCCATCACCCCCAGTCTAACGGGCAGTGTGAGCGGACCAACCAGGAGCTGGAGGCTGCGCTCCGCTGTGTGGCCTCATCTAACCCAACGTCCTGGAGCAACCATCTCGCCTGGGTCGAGTATGCTCATAATACCGCTCGCTCTTCTGCTACGGGGATGTCTCCATTCAAGGCGTCCCTGGGTTACGACCCCCCGCTGTTTCCAGAGCAGGAGAGTGAGGTGACCGTCCCCTCGGTTAGAGCACGTCTCAGGCAGTTCCGCTCCATCTGGGCTGCCACGCGCAAGGCGCTTTTACGCACAGCGGAGCGCAACAGGACTGTGGCGGACCGGCATAGAAGACCTGCCCCGGCGTACAGAGTTGGGCAACGTGTTTACGTTTCCACCCAGGACGTCACCCTAAAAGGTGAGAGGAGAAAGCTGGCACAGCGCTTCATGGGTCCCTATCCCATCACCCGGATCATCAACCCGGTGGCTGTGCGCGTGGCTATTCCCCCCTCCCTCCGCGTCCATCCCACCTTCCACGTGTCAAAGGTGAAGCTGGCAGTCACCGACCCCCTTTGCCCCCCTCCTGCTGCGCAACCCGCACCCCGGATGATTGATGGCCATCCGGCCTGGTCTGTCGCTTCCATCCTGGACTCTCGACGCCGGGGTCGTGGGTTGCAGTACTTGGTGGACTGGGAGGGCTATGGGCCCGAGCATCGACAGTGGGTACCCTCGTCGTTTGTGTTGGACCCATCGCTCATCGCGGACTTCCACCGAGCGCACCCGGATAAGCCATCGCCAGGAGGCGCTGCTAGAGGGGGGAGTACTGTCACGCCGCGCCGTTCATCAGCGGCGCCACCTGCTCACACACCTGATCCTCATCAGCGGCGAAGGAGAAAAGCCGCCTCGCCCGGAGGCTCGGCCTGAAGCCGTCAGACTTCGTTCCTCACCGTTGTGAGTCATCTACTATCTTCAGCGCAATTATTTGGGTAAGAAGCCTTACCTTCTCTCTCCAGTCTGCTCCCCTGTGCACAGGTGGATTTCCCGGCGGCGGCGGACGTCTTCTCTCCAACGCCCATTCCTCGCTGTTGCACCGAGCTCTCCAGGTGGCTGTCTCCCGGGTTTCGTCCCTTGCTGTGCCAGCTGACCTGTCATCCAAGTAAGTCCTTCTCTTGCCATAATCCCTCCTGTGTTGGTGTATGCCTGTCACCCTCTCCCTGTGTCTTCTCCATAGGGTTGCCCGGCTGTACGGTCACCTGCCTCTGTGTCTGAAGCGGACACCGCCACCAACACATTTACACCCCGCAGACACGCACTCATTCACGCCCGTTGTTAATAAACTATTTGAACTACTCTGAGCCTGTGTGTGTGCGTCTCCTGAGCCGTGCGTTATGTCATATTTATGCTAATTGTTATTCTTTATAATATCTGGAGCTGTTTGAGGGGATTATTGTGATTAGAAACACGGCTTTCTTTATGCTGGACTGTTTTAGATATGGCGGCAGAATAACCCGTCTAGCCATGTAGGGGGCGCTGGCAGTCTACCCAGCCCCCCCAGCTTTAGTTGTATGAGTGGATTGGCACTTTGTTTCTTTTTGTCTTTATGCTTAGAGTATGAATCGGGTGACAAATTTGGGTGGGTTTTCTGTGCGCATGGCTTTTTTTTTTTTGAAGGAGGGGGGATCGTTATGTATGGAAATAGGGGTATTAGTAAGATGGCGGCCGGGTTGGACGGGGAATGAGCACGGATGGCCAACTACCAGTTTCCGGTGGTGACGCCACTCCGGGTATAAAGGATGTGGGCGGAAGAGGTTAGTCCTCTTTCATCGTGGAACACCTGGCTTGCTAGAGCTTGCTGAATGCCTGAGGGTGTTGTTGATAGTTACTTTAATAAAGCTCCATTAACAGTAACTATACTCTGCTCGTTATTGCCCTATTATGGATCCAACAAAGTGGGCAATGAGGCTCATATATGGTTCACATGTGCAACTTTACCACAAATCTGACGTATTAGTGAAGTGTGGCAGACTTTGCAGCTCCTTTTCAACAATTTCTCCACATTCTGTGTACAGCTGGGAAAGTGCCATCTGGGAGAAATATTTACGACCAGGGAGTTGGTAATGAGGGTCAATTACTTTATTTATCAGTCGCTTAAATCCAACATTCTCTCCACACTACTGAATTCCTTGGACCCCTCTTTTCAACAATCTCCTCATCTATTGAGCATTGGGCGGTGTCTGTTTCAGTGTCTTCTTTGGTAATACTGTCACTGGACTTTTCATTAATGTTTTCTGTCATTTTCTTTTTAACCGCTTAGCACACATTAGCAGGTGTGCTAAGCCTTGGCTATTGGTCCTACGTGCCTACGCACGCTGTTGTGTGCGTCAATCCAACGTGACTTCCAGCCACATGATTGGTTCGGTGTGGTGTATTCTCATTTTCATTGGCTTTTCATGCTGTCTGTCAAAACACAGAAGGAATGACTTCTATCAACGTTCTATCGAAAATGTATTATGTCTCTATCGAGGAAAAGTTATTTTGTGATAATTATTGTTATTGTTTTATCACCTAGCCCAACCTCCCACATTTCCAGTTCCACTTCCGTTATATTTTCCCATTCCCTAGTGCTTTCTTGTTAATAAATCAATTTTATCACTTTCACTTATCATTGCACAGTCTGGAAAAAGTGTGTGGGCAGATCGTTTCTTTCTATATAAAAGTTCCTGTTTCACATTTCGATCGTTTTTGTAACCATACTGAGCCATTTAATAGTTCCCCAGTTAGCTTTGCGGCTAGCAGCTATCGTATGGTGCTGGCAAATACAATGGGATTTGGCTGTGACCGGAAGTGAGTTGTGGGCCAGTAGTCCGGAATGCGGAAGTACGTCACTCTACATTGTGCAAGATGTCCATTGACAAGAATGCACCAGGGAATGGACAAATATAATAGAAAGGGAACTGGAGACGCTCTGGGTTTGGAATGCAGAAACACATCATTGTGCAAGAGGCTCATTAATACCATTGTTAAAACTGAATGTTTTTTATTTTCCTTAAATTTTCTACCATGATCAGGCATTGTACGTGATGAGTGCCATTTATTTCAGATAATATTCAACTTAAGCCAAAATGAAGAAAATCCAGTACATGCCTGTGTAGCATGATGACTCGTTTGTGTTTCTTATCAGCACCAATATGGCGTCCATGCTTGGCCACCTAAAACTAGCATGGTGGCTAGCAATAAGCACTAGCCTATTATATTTGTGTGATTTTACCTTTTACATTAACACAGTAGGTTAGCTTTATACTATTTCAGGTTTTAAGCCAATAATGTTATTCAGCTTTGAGCTATTTGTGGTATAAGGAACCACAGGTTTGGATGGCATTGGCATGATGACGCAGCTGTTTGGTGACGTCATCACACCGAGCTCATATAATGTGAAGGTCGGCCATCTTTCGGCCTCTTGCCTCTTTCTCTGTTGGCTAAGCCTCCCCACCAGAGTCTGTAACCATAACAGTGTTTGTTGTAATAAAGTTTGTGTTCCAAAGCAACACCACTCTCTGCTGGTCATTCCGAGTTTCCAGACATAATATTTGGTGACAAGAGTAAATCATGGAAGTATGCCTGAGGCCACCACAGCCATTTCTGGAAAACCCCGGTGAGCCACCCGTACCGTGGCTGTGCTGGTTTGATGCTTTCACCACCTACATTGGCGCTGGGCCTGGACAAGACAGACGAGGTACAGAAACAAGCTCTACTGGTTCACTATCATGACACAGAAGGCCAACGTATTTTCTACATGCTAGGACCAATAGAAACGTTTGCTGAGTCAGTTGTATTGCTAGCTAGCCACTTCAACAAATGTGATAGTGTGTTGGTGTGACATATTACCATTCGCCAATGGTGACAGAGGCCCAGAGATGACATCAACATTGTGGGCACCGAGAACTGGTCAGGACTGCAGTGTGCAGTGAAGCTGGACAGTGTCAACGTATCAATGATAATGGCCACCGCTGCCTTACGGTCCCTGGTAACCAAGGCCAAGGTAAGAAGGCTCACTCCCTGGCGACCTGAAGCGGTGGAACTATCGGATGACTGATGCGCCACGACCAGCAGAAACATCACCTTCACAGTGCAATATGGTAACAGAACAATCCCAGAGTTCTGGTTTCAGGTGACACGCCAAAGCGATAACGTTATGGGGTGGGATTTGTTCTGTGAACTGACCGGGAGCCAGTCCCCGGGCAGCACGAGCGTTCTTGAACTGCAGCCTCATCACAGGAGGGAGAGTGTGACTTCGCGGACGTAAGTACAGCCGGAGAATACAGCACAGAGAACGAACACAACAGTGAGAGAGAGAGAGCAATGACCGGACTCACCTCCGATCCTTGCCCGGCATGAGCTTCAGACAGCCGCCGTGGAGCTGCAGGAGAGGGAATTCATGAAGAAAGGGGACCCCAGTGACCGAAGATGGCCTGGCGCGCGTCCTGTCACAGATGACAGTGACACATCACCCCAACCTCAACCAGCACCAGGTGAAGGAGAGAAGAAACCAGACTGCTTCCAAATCCACACCCGGCACCAGCTTCCAGGAGCTGCCGCTGAGCTGCAGGATGAAGAGTCCGCGACCGAACAGAATGCAATAGAACCACTGGACATCTTCCGAATCCACGACCGGCATAATCCTCCTGGAGCCACCGCTGAGATGCGGGATGAAGAGTCCGTGACTGAACAGGACACAGCAGAACCACTACAACCTGGTAGATGCCCCACAGTAGACGTGGGAGTCATAACATCAAACCATGAAGCTGAACATGGCCGAACAGAGCGACACCCACAGTGATGAGCTGGGTTCGGGCCCGTAGAACCAAACAACTGGACCCGCAGTGGGCCTTAACAGCGTCACCAGCACTGACACCCATGAAGATAGCCGTACAGCTGAGACCAACCGCCGTTCAGATGGTGGACGGCTCGGGATGGCAAGCCACCGGTCTATGGAGGTTAAGAGCAGCTGCCGCAGATCAAGATGCAGTGTTGGAGCTGACCCAGCTGGTGTGGGATCCTGGATGGGACATTGTTGACGAGTGTGCTGTGGCTCCAGCGGGATGGCGGCTGGGCCTACTGCAGCTGTCACCTCCAGGGATGCGTCCACCACGAGCTCGGCCCCTCCAATTGAACTACCTTCCTCAATGAAAAAAAGGGCTGTGTTTAGCTAGGGGCACGGCTGCCAACATAGTGGCAAAATAAACCACTCAGCCACGTTGGGCTGGGTAGTCTACCTGTTAGCCCTAGCTAGTTTTGGGGGGGTTATATGTACCAAATTGGGGAGGGTTAATTTGAATATACTGTATGCTGATCTGTTTTTCCAAGTGGGGGAGGGGTTAATGTGGTATAAGGAACCACAGGTTTGGATGGCATTGGCGTGATGACGCAGCCATTTGGTGATGTCATCACGCCAAGCTCATAATGGGACGATCGGCCATCTTACGGCCTCTTGCCTCTTTCGCTGTTGGCTCAGCCTCACCACCAGAGTCTGTAATCGTAACAGTGTTTGTTGTAATAAAGTTTGTATTTAAAACAACACCACTCTCCGCTGGTCATTCTGGGTTTCCAGACATAACATTATTCTACTTTTTACACTAATGTAGAGTAGGTTAGCTTTGTGCTATTTTGGGTTTTAAGCTAATATAATTCAGCTTTGAGTTATTATACCTTTTACACTACAGTAAGTTAGCTTTATTCTATTTGATTTGATTTTTGTTAAGCTAATTATTGAGCTTTAAGCTACTTTGCGTTTAAGCTAAACTTTTCGCTTTAAAGTGTTCTGGCTTTTAATAGATAGAAAGAAATAAAATCTTTCCTTCTTAATTTATTTTAGGAAAGCATTTTCAGCTTACAGCATTCACAATGCATTTTCTACCGGAAATGCCAATTTTCTAGTCTGGTCTTGTTTCTGTTCACCAGAGAAATGCTCTCAGACACAGCATGGAGACAAACGTGTCATTTTGTAGTTCAGTTCACCAGCCTGAGTATCTGTGTCATGGTCTTGCATTGTAGCCTTGAGCGAACTGCTCGTCCCTCAGACCTTCTGTGCTGCACTGCGCTACTATTCATGGCCATTGAAGGGACGTATAATGGTCTTGGCAGGCCATCTGAAATTCACCATGGAGAAACTGTGGGGTTTCCCTGATCTGCGGCCAGAACCAGCAACACAAAAGCACGCAGCAATCCTGCCAGAGGCAACTCAACTGTGGGCAGAGTGCAGGGCGGCTCTGGTCTGGACCCCAGGACCCTGCCATTGAGGAAATGTAAGCGGGGACAGTGTCTGAACTGCATGAGCTGGAACAGAAAAAAGCTTGGATGACCAAAACTATGAGCTTCAAATAGCTGGGCCCTGGGAAACATAGCTTGTTCTTTAAAGGAGGTCAAACAGAAGCCAGAGAGAGAGAGAGGGAGAGAGAGAGGGGGAAAAAAAGGCAGAAAACCAATGTTTGATGGACGGAATGTTAAAGTGGAGGCTATACTGTTACTATAGACATCAGCAAAACGAACATGCCGTTCTTCCAAATGATCTGGCTTCCTCTCTGTCAGCTGGGTTTAGCCAGAGGTGGGGAGTGATAAGTTACACCCAGAGTCATTTCTAGATTTTTGGGGGCCCTATGTTGTTTTTGGAATGGGGAAGAGTTCAAATAATATATATATATATATATATATATATATATATATACTGTATATATAAACAGAGCTTTGCCAATGTCTGTCTGTCTGTGAGCACGACTATGCAAAAACTACTGGGTGGATTTTAATGAAACTTTCACCAGAAGTGGCCCATGGGGCACTGATGAATCAATGAGATTTCAGAGATGATCCAGGTCAGGATGTGGATTCTGGATCACTTTTCAGTTTCTTTAATATTGCAAGATAGGGCTTGGCAGAGGTGTGCACTCCCCGATCACTTCCAAAATCTAAATTCTATAGCCAGCAGATTATTTTTTAACAAGGGCAATTGGAGGGGGGGCGGGGTTCACAAGGTATAGATGCAAATTAGGTATCAGTTTGCAGGAATAAAAGTGCAAAGATATGATAAAAGATGCCAATTTAATAATTAATAATTAATAATTAAAAAATTCACAAATTTTTGAGGAGAGAAGTAACAAATTTATGAAAAAAGTTGCAAATATATGAGAAAATAGATGAAAATTGACAGGAAAAAGTCACAAATTCATGAGAAATTGAAACTTTACAGGAAAAAATTGCAAATTTGCCAGAAAAAAGATGCAAATTTTAGAAAAAGTTACAACTTTATGAGAAAAAAGAAAAAAGTAAAAAAATTACAGTAAAAAAGGCAGATTTACAAGAGATGCAAATTTATGAGAAAAAAGTCACAAATTTATGTGAACAAGTCAAAAATTTACAGGAAAAATTGCAATTTTATAAGAAAAAATGCATATTTATGAGAAAAAAATAGCAATTTAAGTCACAAATTCATGAGAAATTGAAACTTTACAGGAAAAAATTGCAAATTTGCCAGAAAAAAGATGCAAATTTTAGAAAAAGTTACAACTTTATGAGAAAAAAGAAAAAAGTAAAAAAATTACAGTAAAAAAGGCAGATTTACAAGAGATGCAAATTTATGAGAAAAAAGTCACAAATTTATGTGAACAAGTCAAAAATTTACAGGAAAAATTGCAATTTTATAAGAAAAAATGCATATTTATGAGAAAAAAATTGCATTTTTTTCAGAAAAATTTTGCAAATTTATGTGAAAAAAAGTTTCAAATTAAGCTAAGCCTTTATTAGTCCCACAATGGGGAAATTCCAGGATTGCAGCAGCACAGGGACAGCAGCACTTAGAGCAATAATAAATAAGATAATAAGAAAAGAATAGGTTAGCCAAAGCAGTAAATAAATGTGCTGGCAAAATGAGTCACTTTGAGGAAATTATCAAAACTGAGGTAACATTTTTTCCATATTCTGTACTGAAAGATCTTCAAAATGATATTTAATTTGTAGGAAGTGCGCAAAAAAAACAGACCTGGAAAAAGCCAATTTGTTTATATTTTGGCTAGGTTTAAAACTTGCATTCAGTCGGTCGGGAGTTACATCTTCCGCCAAAACATATACATTTTTAGAAAGTACGATTTCTAAGCTTTAGAATGATACCAGGCACTCACAGGGGTTTTCCCGGGGCTTGCTGATAGCAAACAAAGAAAGAGTCATAATTTATGACTTCTCCTGCCTGTAGCTCATAATGACGCGGTGCACATTCTGACTCATTATGCCAGCATGAGTCACAAATATACGTACATATGTACACAGTTACGTATATACACAGTGCAAGAGCATTGCAGCTAGATGGTTTCAACAGCATTACAGTTAAATTACAGGCAAAAAATAAGTATAGACCCGGACAGTATATTTCACATTGAAATTTACTAAAAAAGTAATACGTTTACAAGAAAAAAGTAGTAAATCTGTGAGAAAAAAAGATGCAAATTTCCAAGACATTTATACTGTCATAAAAAGAAATGATCTCTAGTCATTTCACTGAATTTTATATAAAAAAGACATTTAACTTTTAATACATAATTTATTTATAATTTGTATTCCAAATTTATATGTAAAAGCTGAAAATATATATGAAAAATGTCAGAGTTTTACCACAAATAGTTTCAGTTATTTAGAAAATAAGCATAAATTTAGGAGCAAAAAAAATAAAATAAAAAAAAAATCAACAACTTTTTGAGGAAAACTACCAATAATTTACAAGGAAAAGAATATCAGTGTTATGGCGCCCGTAGGGCCTACACCTGTTTCAGCTGTGCGCACACCTGTTGCTGATCATCAGCGGCCTTTAAAAGCCAACCTCGCCTGTGATTCAGCACGGAGATGTCTGCCACACTCAGGAAGGCACATCGCCCGTCCTCAGTCTCGTCCTGTACCTACAGCCATGGAAGAGAAACACGGCAACGCACGTAAGCACTCCTCACCTTTACCTTGTCAAGCTTGTCTTCCCTGTGCACATGTGGACCCCCCAGGCGGCAAACCCTCTCTCCCCAGCGACAGCTCAGTATCTCCCCGGCATCAGAGTCACCTCCCTGCTTCGCAACACCGAACAGGACGCTCGTTCCCTGGCAGCCGCCAATCAGGCAAGCAGAAGCTCTGCATCCCCTCCTGCAAAGTAAGCAGCAGTTCCTTGTTACATCTCTTTCACTGGTGCAGCGCTAATACTTCTGTTCTGTGTTCATAGGGTTGCCAGGCAAAGCTAAGACCTGCTCAGCTCCAGCACGAGTCCAGCACTACACCACACACTACACATTCACACACGCATACACCTTCCACTGGGCAATAAAAGGTTAATTATATCTCCTCGAGTCTGTCTTCTGTCCCCTGGGTCCAGCAAACATGCCAGTACGTCTCCGTCAAAATGACCCAGCGGACAGCGTGCTAGCACGCCGTCTTAACACCCTAGACGCTCGAGTGGAGCAAGTTATTTACCAGCAAAATGTTATCCTAGCCCAGTTATCTCAAATTAACAGCCGGTTGGATCGCCTGGAAGGGCAGCAGACTTTTCCACCGGCTTTCGGGGCTCCTCCAGGCCCCGCTAGCTCCTCACTTAGCCAAACGGGTCCAGCCCCGTCACCCCGTCTCACCTCGGTGCCTACGCCCGCTCACTTTAGTGGGAAGCGCGGGGAGGCCCGGGGGTTTATCCTTCAGTGCGAGACAGTTTTTCAGCAGGTCCCGGGGGACTTCCCCACAGACCACAGTAAAATTGGCTATATCGCTAGTCGTGTTGCTAGTCTATATCGTTGTGTAGCTAGGCTTCGCCATTATGGCGAAGCCTAGCTACACCACGCTATCTTACCAACAGTTCCTAGCTGATTTCATGGAGGTTTTTGACCACACTGACTGGGACACAGTATTAACTACCCGGCTGCTTAATCTTCACCAGGGCGGGAGGTCCGCTGCGGATTACGCAGTTGACTTTCACGTTATAGCCGCTGAGGTTGGGTGGGAAGATACTGCCTTATGTAGCATATTCCTCCGTAGCTTAAGCCCTACTCTGAGGGATGAGTTAGCCACACTGGATAAGCCTGAGAGGTTACATGAACTTATTTCACTCACCATCAGCTTAGACAACAGACTGAGGGAATGAGCCGCCGAGCGGAGGGTTTCCAGCTGCTCGGGCGTGCAGTCCTTTCGCGTCCCTCAGTCCTCGCAGCTGGCCCTGCCTCCCCCGGAGCAACTTCCGGGGCAAGAGGATTTGGTGACAGGGCGTTCAAAGATCCCTCCGGCTGAGAAACAGCGCCGCAAGGAGCTGGGATTATGCTATTACTGCAGTTGCAGCTCACATGAATTGGCTGATTGCACGAGTCGGTTAAAAGAGGAGGTCCGTGGGTCACAGTAGGGGGACTCGCGGACGCTTCTCAGTCAAAACCCCTAACTTGTTGTCTCGTGCCTATTCGCCTTATTTACAAGCACACTGAACATTCCACGCACGCACTGGTTGACTCGGGAGCTGAGCAGAGCTTCATATCAAGAGACTTGGCAACTCAGCTGGGGCTCCCGTGCCAAGCTTTCCAGCCCCCGCTCAAGCTCATTGCCTTATCCAAAGCCCCTCTGACTGCCATCTCCCAACAGACTGTGCCGGTGTCAGTGATCGTTTCTGGGAATCATTGGGAGGACCTGCGTTTCCTGGTGCTGCCTTCGTCCACTTCCCCGATCATCCTGGGTTACCCCTGGTTACGGCTGCACAACCCGTCTTTTGGTTGGCAGACAGGGAGCATTTCCTCGTGGAGTACGTTCTGTCTCAGTGCGTGTCTGCAGTCCGCAGCCTGCGCCCCATCTGTGTCTATGGCCCCGCCCACGTCCCCGCCCCCGGGTCTGTCCAAGGTACCAGTGGAGTATCATGACCTAGGGAGGGTTTTTAGTAAGTCACGGGCGCTGTCCCTTCCCCCCCACCGCCCCTACGACTGTGCAATTAATCTTCGGGCTGGTGCTCTGCTCCCGGTGAGCCGGTTGTATAGCCTGTCGGCCCCGTAGCGGGAAGTGATGGACACTTACATCAAGGAGTCACTCAGCTCGGGGATCATCCGTCCATCATCTTTGGCAGTGGGGGCGGGATTCTTCTTCGTGGGAAAGAAGGACGGCTCCCTGCGACCCTGCATCGACTTCAGGGGGCTTAATGACATTACTATTAAAGACAAGTATACCCTACCCCTTATGGATGCAGCCTTTGGCTCCCTCCAGGGGGCCTCGTGGTTCACCAAACTGGACCTTCGCAATGCATACCATCTCGTGCGGATCAGGGAGGGAGATGAATGGAAGATGGGCTTCGGGACCCCAAGCGGCCACTTTGAAAACCTGGTAATGCCATTTGGGCTGACCAACGCGCCGGCCGTCTTCCAGCGTCTTATCAATGACGTTCTCTGGGACTTCATGGGGGCCTTCGTCTTTGTGTATTTAGATGACATCCTCATCTTCTCCCGCTCGCTTGAGGAGCACCGGGTGCACGTGAGGCGAGTCCTCCAGTGGCTTCTGGAAAATCAACTATTCGTGAAGGCTGAAAAATGTGAATTTCATGCCCAGACGACGTCTTTCCTCAGGTTTGTGGTTGCTCACAACCAGATTCTCCCTGACCCAGCCAAGGTCAAGGCGGTGGTGGAGTGGCCCACCCCCTCATCCAGGAAGCAAGTGCAGCAATTCATAGGGTTTGCCAATTTCTACCGCCACTTCGTGCCTAAATACAGCTTGGTGGTCCGCCCGCTGACTGATCTCACGTCCCCGAAGACCCCTTTCTGCTGGACGGAGGAGGCTGCAGCGGCATTCTACACCCTCAAGAAGGAATTCGCGTCATCCTGCGTCCTGACGCAAGTGGATCCGGCTCTCCAATGTTTGGTCGAGGTGGACGCATCGGACTCCGGGGTGGGGGCAGTACTTTCCCAGCGCTCCCCAACGGACGGGGTGATCCGCCCCTGCGCCTTCTTTTCACGCTGCCTGTCCCCAGCTGAGAGGAATTATAGCATCGGTGACAGGGAGCTATTGGCGGTGAAACTTGCGCTGGAGGAGTGGCGCCATTGGCTGGAGGGTGCTGCCCAGCCATTCGTGGTTTGGACCGACCACAAGAACTTGGTATACTTGAGAACAGCGAAACGGTTGAATTCACGTCAGGCCCGCTGGTCTCTTTTCTTCGATCGGTTCAATTTTACCATCACCTACCGCCCCGGAGAGAAGAACATCAAACCGGACGCCCTCTCCAGGCAGTTCTCGGTGGAGACCTCCGAGGATCAGGAGCAGACAATCCTCCCCCCCATCCTGCGTCGTGGGCGCCCTCCGATGGGACATCCGGGAGAAAGAGGTGAAGGCGCAGGAGGCTGAGCCCGATCCAGGAGATGGCCCCCCAGGTCTGTTGTTCATCCCTACGTCGGTCCGGGGTGAGGTCATCTACTGGGCTCATGCCTCAAAGTTGGCATGCCACCCAGGGATTTTGCGCACTGTCGGGCTCCTCCAAAGGGCATTTTGGTGGCCGGGTCTGCGGAAGGACGTCGGTGATTACGTCCGGGCCTGTGCTCAGTGCGCCACCGGGAAGTCTTCCTCCTCTCCTCAGGCTGGACTGTTCCACCCCCTCCCGGTTCCGGGTCGTCCTTGGTTGCACATCGCGCTGGACTTTGTGACAGGCCTCCCACCGTCTAACCAGTGCACTACAATCCTAACCGTGGTCGATCGTTTCTCCAAGGCAGCCCATTTTGTCCCTCTCCGGGGGTTGCCGACGGCATGTGAGACAGCGGACTTGCTGGTCCAGCACGTCATTCGCCTCCATGGAATTCCTGCAGACATTGTCTCGGATCGGGGCCCACAGTTTGTCTCTCAGGTGTGGAGGGCATTCTGCCAGGCGTTAGGGACGACGGTGAGCCTATCTTCTGGTTACCACCCGCAAAGTAATGGGCAGTGCGAGCGGACAAACCAAGGGCTGGAAGCCACCCTGTGGTGCGTCATTTCATCCAGCCCTTCCTCATGGAGTAACCACCTGCCCTGGATTGAATATGCCCACAATTGCACGGTCTCATCGGCGATCAGAATGTCCCCCTTCAGGGCGTCTTTGGGGTATGACCCCCCCGTTCCCGGAAGAGGAGAGGGAGGTGGCGGTGCCTTCTGTCCTCGCTCATGTCAGGCGCTGCCACCGGCTCTGGACCATCACCCGCCGGGCCCTCCGCCGGGCCCTCCTCCGGACCACGGAGTGTAATATGAAGACTGCCAATCGTCATAGGAGACCGGCCCCCAGGTATGAGGTGGGTCAACAGGTATGGCTCTCTACCTGTAACATTAATCTGAAGGCTGAGAAGCGCAAACTGTCCAAGCACTTCATCGGGCCATATACCATTGACCGCATTATTAACCCTGCTGCTGTTCGCCTAGCTCTCCCCCCGTCCCTTCGCGTCTGTCCCACCTTTCATGTTTCCCAGGTCAAGCCCTTCGTCTCCAGTCCTCTCTGCCCGCCCCCTGTGGCTCCCCCCCCCCCAAGGATGATCAATGGTCACCCGGCGTGGGGAGTTACTGCCATCTTGGATGTCCATCGGCGGGGCCAGGGTCTACAGTACTTGGTGGATTGGGAGGGTTTCGGCCCTGAAGAGAGATCCTGGGCGCGTCCGTCGTTGATCTTGGATAAACAACTCATCTGCGACTTTCACCGGACACACCCAGGTAAGTTTGGACAGGTGCCAGGAGGCACCTCTGGCGGGGGGGGGGGGGGGTACTGTTGTGGCGCCCGTGGGGCCTACACCTGTTTCAGCTGTGCGCACACCTGTTGCTGATCATCAGCGGCCTTTAAAAGCCAACCTCGCCTGCGATTCAGCACGGAGACGTCTGCCACACTCAGGAAGGCACATCGCCCGTCCTCAGTCTCGTCCTGTACCTACAGCCATGGAAGAGCAACACGGCAATGCACGTAAGCGCTCCTCACCTTTACCTTGGCAAGCTTGTCTCCCCTGTGCAAGGTGGACCCCCCAGGCGGCAAACCCTCTCTCCCCGGAGGCAGCTCAGTATCTCCCCGGTGTCAGAGTCACCTCCCCGCTTCGCGACATCGAACAGGACGCTCGTTCCCTGGCAGCCGCCAGTCAGGCAAGCAGAAGCTCTGCATCCCCTCCCGCAAAGTAAGCAGCAGTTCCTTGTTACATCTCTCTCACTGGTGCAGTGCTAATACTTCTGCTCTGTGTTCATAGGGTTGCCAGGCAAAGCTAAGACCTGCTCAGCTCCAGCACGAGTCCAGCACTACACCACACACTACACATTCACACACACATACACCTTCCACTGGGCAATAAAAGGTTAATTATAACTCCTCGAGTCTGTCTTCTGTCCCCTGGGTCCAGCAAACATGTCAATCAGACAACCAATCCACTAGTCAGATTGAGAGTCTGGAGAACAGATGAAGGATACAGATACAGTATATACTGTATTAAAGACTCAAGATTCAAAGATTCAAAGATTTTTATTTGTTAATACTTCTATATGTACAGGATATACAGCAGAACTGAAATGCTGTTTCTCTCTCGCTTAGTGGTGTTTGCAATATATAAGACAAGAAGGAATAAGGATGGAAAATAACAACAATCTATGTACAGTAATGCTACCCATAGTGCAAATAATGGTAAAAACACAGCAATCTTATGTACAGTAAACCGTAATAGCGATAAATTGTGAGTCCAATGTTGTAACAGGGGTGCAGACAGTAGCCATGTTTACATGGACACAAGTAACTGGATTGAAAGCCTGATCAAATTAAAAATGCTTCATGTAAACATGCCAATCTGAAGATTCTGACCCGATCGCACTCCTTCGGATCAAAATTTCCTTCCGACTAGCCATGTTTACATGCGCAAAATTTCTTCAATCTGATTACAGTTCAGATCAGAACTTTACTGTTTACATGGACCCTGAAAAGGCTGATCCGATTCTGACACGCGCTTATGTGTGTCACACATTTGAAAGGTCTAAATCATTTTGACATGTGCAGAATTATCTGACATTCCGGAAACAGTAGAAGAAGAAGCAACTTCTGATTTAAACAAACCCCACTTTGTATCTTTCTCTTTTTGAAATGGACCTGTATTGTGTTATTCAGACTGTGCTTTTGCTTCTGCTGGTCTCTGTAATGAAGCTACAAGCCCAATAGTACATACTTCTGGATATGACGAACAGAGGGAGACAGCAGGACAATACAAACCAGTTCAGTTTTACTCCCGCCATGTCTTCCGCTAGCTGCTGTAAAGGCAGAAATACATTACATCGACATGTGGCTGACGTACAGCCATGCACAGTAAACATATTTTCTACCCAAACTTCGGAATAAGTGTTTATATGCACACCAATTGGGTTTACAACTGGCATAACACACCTGTCTCAATTGGAAGGAAATTTTGATCCAAGGGAGTGTGATCGGGTCAGAATCTTCAGATTGGTGTGCTTGGATGAAGCATTTTTGTTCCGATCAGGCTTTTAATCCAGTTGCTTGTCTCCATGTAAACATTATGCCAATTGTTAATCCGATTGGTGTGCATATAAACACTTATTCTGAAGTTTAAGTTAAGTTAATCCCTTATACACCATGTGGTGTATGGGGCGGCGACTAGCTCCATTTCACTGACCTAGGCCATACAGCTACTGTGAGTAGTGAAAGCTACAGTGGGGGGGAGAATCAGTCCTCTGGTAGCTCTGTGCATTAACTTTCCATTCCCCATTCTACTATGCTGAGCACCAAGCTAGAAGGCAGAAAGTACCGTTTTTTTTTTTTATATGGTCTTTGGTATGACCCGGCCAGGATTTGAACCCATGACCTCATGGATGTGGGGCGGATGCACTACCAACTAGGCCACCACTCCGGTTTATTTGTTATCATCACAATTTGAATAGACAAAAGTAGCAACTTTGACAAAAAAAGTATCAAATTTACAAGAAAAAAGCTACAAATTTATAAGGAAAAATTGTAAATCTATGAGATAAAAAAATGCAGATTTAAAGGAAAAAAGTTGTAAATTTATGAGAAAAAGTGTCATAATTGCTTTTCAGGGCAGAGAAAAAGGCTCCACGCACAGGCTGTGAGTTTGCAAATTTATTGGAAAAGACGCTGAGTTACAAAAAACTTGTGAAATACAGGTAAGCAAAATAGCTAAAGCTAAGGTGAGTGATATCACCGGCTAAACCAAGTAGACTGAGCTAAAACAACTCGTGAACAGACAAGAAAAATAGCAGAAGCTAAGGCGAGGGGAATCGCTGGCTAAACCTGGAGACAAACTTAGGAACACATGTAGCAAAACAAAGAACTTATGTGTATGAGTAGCGAACTGAAAGTAGGGTGCTGCGCCGGACAAAAATGTGCAGCCCCTTAAATACGGCTAAACACAAAGTAAAGTTGTCATGAACCCTCCGTGTGCTCTACCATTGCGCACGGATGAGAGAAGGAAAAATGAGGATTTAAATGCAAGGGTTATCACACACACATTTATTGAACATCCATGAAGAAACCATACAAAATGGCGGAGCAGCTTGGGCTAACAAAAGAGTCCTCCTGAGATGCTAGGCTGCACGGGGGAAAGCGTAGCAGTTGTACCGCGCAAGGAAACGTTACCAGCGTAGCGAAACAACCACACAGAGAAATGCTAAAGAACGCACAGCCTAAGCAATCCAGGTTCTCCAGTAGTACGGTGAGCATAATCCTTCACAGACTGATGGTCACATGGCGAAGCACAACAGTGTGACTCATACAATGATCCAGCGGTGTTTGTCCAGCAAAGGGCCGCTTTTATACAAACACCGCTGGTCTCACAAATAGGCATCACCTGGGCGAGGCGTGGGGAGGATAATTACCGGGACTGGGAACAGCTGATGGAAAAGTGAAGGAGAGCGAGGGGGCGTGGTTGTACCGACAGACTGTCAGCAGCGTGGGAGAAAGTAGATTGCTGATGCTGGCTAACAGCTGCCAGTCAGGCAGTGGCTATGGTTACAAAAATACACAAAGTGCACATACACAAGAAAACCAACCCACAGAGAGATCAGGACGGAGCCGGGGAAAGCCAAGCCGACTTGGCCCATGACAAAAGTAAGTGATAACAGGTGTGGTAAACCTGAGCGGCTAGGAGAAAGCAAAGAAACAATTTAAACCAGCTGAAAATGATAAGAGAGGCGGGAGTAATCGGAGTTGACAGCTGACAGGGCCACGCCCATGCAGAGCGAAACCCCAGAAAACCACTGACAGATGTCAATCCTGAGAGAGACAGCACAACAGAAAATAAACAAAGATATGGCAGAAATAGGGACAGACAACCTCAAAAACACGAAAAAACTAACTATAACAAATGTAAACAGGAGAATAAATCGTGCTGACAGCTCAAAATGACAACACAGTACAAAATATGAAAAGAAAAGCAGACAACCTGAGGCCGATGGGGTCCCGCCGCGCTCAAAACGTGACAGAGCTCCCTCTTCAAGGGGTGGATACCAGACACCCCGGGGCAACATCAAAAGAAAAGAACCCCAAAACACTGAAATCCCACCCCAACAAGAAAACAACCCCACCCTGGGTGGGAGGAGGGGGACCCAGGCACAGAGGGACTGAACCAAACCAGAAGGAACAAGAAATAACCCTTAGGACAGCTTCCCAGCAAGGTTCATGCTGAGGGAAAACAAAACAAAACCCGCTCAGGACCCACACAGAACTGGGCACCTGGGCCCCCCTAAACCAAAGAACCAAGCAGTTCAGGTGGTCGGCCGAAGCCCCAGGCCTGACAGACAGTAAGGTGGTATGAGTCAGGTGGTCTGTAGGAGAATGAAAACCACCCAACCCAATGGCAATGCCTGTCAGGTGGTCGGCTGGATTTTTAGCCACCACCACAGAGATTGTGGTCCAGGGTGCAGCTGCCCAACTGGGATAATCCACGATGAGGAAGGATGAAGAGTAGATGGGGCCTCAATGACGTCAGGCGGAGGACGAGGCACTACAATGATGACTGGTAAAGGATGGGGGACCACGATGGCATCCGGCAGAGGAGGAGGAACCACGATGGTGCCAGGCAGAGGATGGGTGACCATGACGCCCGCGGACTGTCCAGCAGCACCCTCGGAGGACCCGGACTGGGAAGTAGTTGCACCCGCGGTAGCTCTGGGCAGGAGTGGAGCTGCACCTGCGGTGGCTCCGGAAAGGAGCAGAGCTGGACCAGTGGTGGCTCTGGGCTGGAACAACGCTGCACCCGCGGTGGGCCCGGACTGAGCCAAGGCTGCTCCCATGGTGGGCCCAGACTGAGCCAAGGCTGCACCCGTGGTGGGCCCAGATGAAGGCGTCGCACCCCCTGTGGCCTGAGGCAGACATGCAGGGCCCGCGGAGACCTCAGAAGAGTCAGAGAAAGAATAGGCACAGACCAGATTAGAGTCACCGGCAGCAGTGGAGCCCAGTGGTGAAAACTCAAGTGTGGCTGACGGCTGCACCTGTTCCCCCAACCGAGCACCAGACAAGACCTCTCTAAGGTAAATGAGGAAACTTGCCTGAGCTCGAGCTCCACCGCCGTTCAGGACTCCAGCGACTCCACTGTGGCAGCCCAGGCAGCAAGCATGGTGGGTGAAGAAACTGGCGACCCTCCAGGCGTGACGGCTGATACTGGCGGGTCTCTGGATGAGGCAACGGGCGCTGGTGGACCTCCAGGCATGGTGGTTAATGTTGGAGAACCCAGGACTCGCCTCACCGATGGCAGCTGGTCCCACGACGCCGAAATCAGGGGACTCCTTGTAGGTTCAGTTTGTGGCCCTCGGGGGCGCTCCTCTCCCTTCTGGGGTATGGCTTCACAGTTGTCACCGGATCCTCCGGAACCACTCACCTCTTCTTTGCCTGATGGCTCCCTCCCAAGACCAATGGACAAACAGGGAGAACATGAGAGGACACAGGAGAGGAAGGTGAAGAGGAGGAGATGGCTGCAGCAGCAGGCAGGGAAGACTCAGCCAAAATGGGTGATTGCAGCTGAGCCCCCCCACCAGAACAAGGCAAGACAATTCTTTTTTGGATGTAAAAGAATGAAAAGGTACTTGCCTGCGCTCCTTTGGTGTAGTGGTGGCTGCTGCAGATGGCCCAGAATATTCCTCACTGCTGGCCGTGGGGATCGGGAGCACCAGTGCATGAACTGGTTGATCCAGCCCTGCAGGCATGCTGATGGGTGGAGCTGGACATCCTCCCTCTGCTTGGTCCGTGAGTTCAGGGAGGAGCCATGGTTTATACTGCAAGAGCAGTTCCACCTCTGCCACCAAAACCCGCTGGCGTTCCTCCAGCTCCTCTGCCGAAGGTTCGGGCCACAGTTTGGGGGGAGAAGGCGGGGCTGCTGCTGCTGGAGAGCAACAAGAGGCTCAGGGCTTTCGTGCCCGGGACCGCTTCTTTGTGGACACAGGGGGAGGTTTGGAGGGGTTTTCCCCCAACCTGTGGAGCATGGATGATGGGCCCGCTATGGAGAGGAGGTCTGCAAGCTCAGGATAGCTCCACAGGCTGGGGCATGCTTCCAGCACTTGTGCGGCTCCAACCCGGCACTCCTGGACTGCCACGGGAGTGCGGGAAACATGAGTCTCCGATAAGATGTTATGTATGACATTTAGAGTCCAACACCCTTCCTCACTGAACCCACACCGACTAAAATCTTGAAACGCTGCCATGCCAGCGGAAAAAACACAATACGGGAAAGAAAAAAAGGCAAAACTCACAGCTGCTGGTGCCTACACTGGTAACACCCTTCTGCCTTTCAGGGCAGAGAAAAAGGCTCCATGCGCAGGCTGTGAGTTTGCAAATTTATTGGAAAAGACACTGAGTTACAAAAAAACTCATGGACAGGAAGAAATACAGGTAAGCTAAATAGCTAAAGCTAAGGTGAGTGATATTGCCGGCTAAACCTGGTAGACAGCTAAAAACTCATGAACAGGCAAGAAAAATAGCAGAAGCTAAGGTGAGGGGAATCGCCAGCCAAACATGGTGACAAACTTAGGAACACACGTAGCAAAATAACAAAGAACTTATGTGTATGAGTAGCGAGCTGAAAGTAGGGTGCTGTGCCGGACAAAAGTCTGCAGCCCCTTAAATAAGGCTAAACACAAAGTAAAGTAAGTGATAACAGGTGTGGTAAACCTGAGCGGGTAGGAAAAAACAAAGAAACAATTTAGACCACCTGAAAATGATCAGAATCAGAATCAGAATCAGAAAAGCTTTATTGCCAAGCATGTTAAAAACATACGAGGAATTTGACTTGACATTGGCGCGCTCGATAAGCGCTTCCCAATGACACGGCAGCCATGCAAGGTGCCTCATCAAAACAGTAGGGGGTAAAGGGGGGAAGAGGGGAGGGGATGACACATTGGGCAGGGGAGAAAAAACATAGTTTATCAAAATAAAGCTCGTTGAATGAGCAAGATTGTGATTACATAGAAAAAAAACCCTCTAGTTGCACAATTAGCAGACAATACAGATCCACACAAAAACAAAGAAAAAGAGAGAGACCAGTGTGTGTATATCAGTCATGTGATATCAGTGTGAGTGCAGTGTGAATGTATCAGTTACTGGAGCACAACAAAAATCGTCTCCTTGGCAACGGCTAGATGTTATATTCATGTATTCTAAACATAGATAAGCATGTCCTCAGAGTTTATCTCTCTTCATGCCAGATGGTAAAATTCCATGTTAGTCCCATGACAACGCTGTCCTTGGAGAGTTCAGATTATTGTACAGCAGCAGTTGTTTGGGTTAAACTCTCTTCTGCCTTATCTTCTCTCTCCTGGAGGAATGAATGCAAGGGCGCCGAATCAAGGCCAAATGAGCAAAATGATGAGAGAGGAGGGAGTAATCGGAGTTGATAGGTGAGAGGGCCGTGCCCATGCAGAGCGAAACCCCAGAAAGCCACTGACAGCTGTCAACCCCGAGAGAGAGAGAGAGCACAACAGAAAACAAAACAAAGATATGGCAGAAATGGGGACTGACAACCTCAAAAACATGAAAAAAAAACTATAACAAATGTAAACAGGAGAATAAATCGTACTGACAACTCAAAATGACAACACAGTACAAAATATGGAAAGAAAAGCAGACAACCTGAACCTGGTGGGGTCCCGCCGCGCTCAGAATGTGACAAAAAGTTGCAGATTTAAAAGAAAAAAGCTGCAAATTTAAAAGAATAAAGTTTCAAATTTACATAAAAGTTGCCAATTTACAAGAAAAAAGTTGTGAATTTCTGAAAAAGTTGCAAGTTTACAAGAAAAACATATGTTTATGCATGTAAACACGGTTTTATGAATGAAAGTGAACCCGTAACCAAGTGACAACGATCCTCGGGGTAGGAGCATTATACCAAATTAACCACACCTGTGGATGCACACTCTTTATATATATATCCCCTGCATCCACTCACTCTTCCTCTTTCTGACGATTGGGAGGAGCCTGCCTCCACCAACGAAGGACAATGAATGGTTACAGGTTCACTTTCATTCATAAAACCACATTTACATGCTTAAATGTACGTTGTTTTTTTTTTTTTTTTCATTTCAGTGAACCTGTAACCAAGTGACGCCCATATACCAAATGAGTCCTGATGCAAAATGGGGAGGGCGTCACCCACAGGTAGAAGGAGCACAATGCATAACACAGTCAGATGAGTTTGGCTCCTTTATTATACTCATCTGAGTATGTACAAGTCAAGCCGGTTCCTAAACTGAAAAAAGCTGAAACAACCCTCTTTGAGCACATGGCACACATGCCGGCTCACATGAGGGAGACTAAGACGCAACTTAATAACCTCTTGCCCTCCGTTGTACCGCGGACGGGCAAGTCTCTGTGTCCTAGAGTGCACGAGGGCGCTCTCGTGCGCTCTAGGACGCATGATGGAGATTGTGATGTAGGTGGTGTATGGCGTCCAAGCGCGCACTGAAAATAAAAGCTGCAGACACAGCCGTGAACAGATTAGTTCATCTGATTGACCTCTCATTCGACTAATAAGAGCCTTGAATTGGGTTTCTGAAACCTTGAAGAACCAATGACTGAAAACCTAGCCAGAAGGACCCGCCTCCCAACGCTGTGAATGCAGTGAGCCAATTGAAGCAGAGAAGTTCGCAAGCTGTTTTTTTTAAGGCTGGGTGAAGACTGGCTGCTGCAGCGGATCAAAAAAGGACCCGCAGGAAGAACCCCACAAACCCAGCAGCACGGAGACCATCCACAAATGCAACCTGTGTGACAGGGAGTGCCATTCGCGCACTGGCATGTTCGGCCACAGGCGGTGCTTATTTTGTTTTGGTTCCAGCAGAGTAGACGTTATGATTTCTTCCATGGTCATCATAGACCGACGGAGGCTGACGACGAAGGTTGAGTGACACACACGCCTTCGCCAGTCTTTTTTTAATTACTACTGTTATTTGTTTTGAAAAATCGTTCGCCAAAAAACGCAATCATGGAAGCAGCGTCGCGTTCGTCTGACAGTGAGGAAGAGAAGTGCGCCAGGACTCTGCTGCTGTGAAGAGGTAAGGTGTTATAAGCTAAATTATTATTTATCCCTGAAAATTGTAATCCAAAATGACTTTTGACCGATCGGTAAATTACAACTGTGCGACCCCTTGTACCGCGGCGCACAAACTGCGCCGCGGTACAAGGGTTTTTTTCACCACGTCCAGACCGTGAACGCCCCCCCACCCCCGCTATTCTTCTGTAGCGAGGGGGGGGGAAGCCGTGGTGACTGCGCTGCTGTCCCACATCGCTACATGAGGCTAATCCGTTGTGTAGCGATGGCCGATGTCCATCCTCTGTAGCGAGGGGGGGGGGGACAACCCCCCCCCACACACACACAGACAGCCCTGAGTGTGACCTTTCATTAGAGCCCTAAATGAAGCTTCTACATTGAAGCATTCAAAAGTTACACACGTTTTTCCAAACTGTGCCATTTGGCACAATTTGGCACAGTTCCAAAACGCCTGGGAACTACCTGAGTAAAAAGCTGTGTAATATATTCATTTTTTGTGGTATTGTCACAAAATTTGGACCTCAGCTGGATAACACTTGGTTCTACATTTCTGTTGCATTTTCCAGCCCGGATCTGAAGCTGTGTGTTATTTACAAGCATTTGTATCCAAAAAAACACCCAGGCCAAATTTATTTTCTTCAATTTCACTATGTTTAGATGACTGTAACTCAGTGGCCGGAGCACTTAGAGAGATTATGACTGTTTTGCCAAAAAATTCAAAGTGTTTTCTTTTAAATGAGACCAACCCCATGAAGATGCTGCAAAGGGTTGAAGAACAGCTTTTGATTTAATTTGGGCACGTTAATTTTTGGCGTTTTTAGGGAAATTGACCGGAGTGCAAGGGGTTAAGAACTTGTTGCGATCCCCAGAACAGATGAGTTGATTCCTTTACCGTGCTCAACTGGATACCTACAAGTTAAGCTGGTTCCTACAGGTAACCGGAGCTGAAACAACCCTCTTCAAGCACAAGGCACACATGCCGAGTCACATGAGGGAGATTAAGATACAACTTAAGAATCTGCTGCAACCCCCAGACAGATGAGTTTGACTCCTTATTGCACCCAACTGGATACCTACAAGTCAAGCCGGTTCCTCCAGGCAACCGGAGCTAAACAAAAAAACATTCCAAGCACAAGGCACACCTGCCGGCTCAGCAAGGGAAAAACTAAGACGCAACTAAGAATCTTTTGCAACCCCTAGAACAGATGAGGGGATGACTGATGAGGCCAAATTGAGCCTATAGAAGTGGGTGAACATTGAGGAAGGGGCCAGCCAGCGGCTGTGCATACATCCTTTGGGGATGCACCCCTGAACAATGCCCATGTAGTGGCCATCCCTCGAGTCGAGTGAGCCGCCATCCTATCTGGTGGTCCCGTTCCAACCTGTATCTATGCGAAGCAATCGGGTCACTATCCAATGGGACAGGCGCTGCTCAGGAATATGCCTGCCCATCGTGTATTTCCCATAGGATACAAAAAGCCGGTCTGAAGAACGGACAGACCTTGTCCAGTCAACATAAAGTTTAAGGGCCCCACTGGGCACGACTATGAAGCCTCTCAGCCTCTGAAGAGGTGTGCAAGGCGGGTAGAAGGCCTCAAGCACAAGAAGGTGGCACCCATTAGCCAGCACCCTGGGCTGAAAGCTGGGTTGGGCCACAGGTGAACCACCTGATCACCATCAAACCTAAGCCATGCTGCATCCACAGAGAGCACATTCAGTTCACTGACCTTCTTGGCTGAGACAACTGCCAAGAGAAAAGCCATCTTCTAGAAGTGGCTCAAAAAGGGGTAAGCATAGAGCCCTAATGACTGGAGATCCCAAGTGGGCAGCAACGGATGCTGAGTTGGATGACTGCGTTCCATGCCCTTCAAAACCGCTTAGCCAAGGGAAGCAATCCATGAGATAAGCCATCACATTTCTCATGGACAGTTGACACTGCCGCCAGGTAGCCACCAATAGTTGACTCCGCCCAACCTAGGGTGAAGAAGTACTGGAGGTAAGACAAGACGACAGAGATGTGACATGACAAGGGATCCTTCCCCTTTGTCCAACACCAATTCAAACACTCTCCACTTCACATTGCATCACTGCTGGGTAGATGGGGCCTGTGAAGCCTGTGTGGTGTCTATAACCTCCTTCTCCAAGCCAAGTTTCCATAATTGCTCCTGTCCAGCGGCCATACATGAGACCTTAGGAGCTGGAAATTCAAATGCCAACTCTTGCTCTGTGCCTGCAAGAGTATACCCCGTCTATTTCCCAAGGACGGCTCCCCCTCCTCCCAACATCTCGTGGATCTCCACCATCCATGGTCTTGTGGCAAATTTGGGCTATCAAAATTACTTGAACAGACAGCAGTCTTAGCTCCACAAGGAAAGCTGGCAGGAGAGGCAGTAGTGGAAATGCAAACATTTCACTGGAGGCCAGGCAAGCTCAGAACAACTGTAGCTAGTGGACCTGGCAGGCTCGAAGCCGCACAAGCAGATAACATGCCCTTGCTTGGAGAGGGAAACCTCAGTTTGTCCCGCTGGTTGATGTACAACACTACAGCCGTGCCATCCATCTGTACCACAATTTTTCTGCCCTGAGTGACTGGAAGAAAAAGCCCCAGAGCCAAACGCACTGCTTCTATCTTGGGATGGTTCATATACCAAGACTGCTGTGCCAGTGTCCCCGAACAACCTGCCCTCCCAGGCTGCACCCCAGCCTGCTTGGGAGGCATTGGTTATGATGGCCACCCTGCGGCCCTCTTGGCCCAGGGGAATACCATCCGGACTGCTGACGAATGTCTCCATCACCTGAGAACCATGAGGCTCCTTTGGAAGAACTAGCCTCCTCCTTTGTCTCTGGGCAAAACCACCTTCTGAAGCGCAAACCACTACTGAAGGAGACGAGCATGTAAAAGACCCAGTGGCACCACTGGACAGCTGCAGTAAAGAGGCCTAAGATCCTCTGGTACTGCTACACTAAGACAGACCTCTGCGAGATGCAGCTCCTAATACATTCTCAGATAGTATGCCTTCTCTTTGGAGTCAGGGATGCCCTCATGACAACTGAATCCAAGGTAAGCCCTAAGTACTTGACCACCCTGGTTGGAACCAGGCAGCCTTCACTGCATTCAAATGCAACCCAAATGCCGCCAGGTGAGCCAATATGGTCTTCATATTGCTCCCGTTATGGCTTCTGATGGTGCATAAACCAGCCAATAGTCCAGATAATTGGACTCGGCCACCCTTCCACCGCAGTGGGCGAGTGCAGCGTCCATGCACTTGGTGAACGTCCGAGGACAGGGACAAGCCAAAAGACAGGACGTTGTAACCGAAGGCTGTCCTGAAGGAACCCTGAGGAACTTCCTGTGGCCGGATTAATGGGAATATGGAATCAGCATTGCGAAGGTCCATTGCTGTGAACTAATCGCCTGGCCCTATGGCCTGAGTAATGTCCTCAGCCTGAGCACCGGACAAGGGAGCACCTTGAGACACCTGCTCAACCGTCTCAGGTCCAAAAGCTGGACGGAGACCCCCAGTTTATTTAGTTAGTTAGTTAATTCCCTCCCACAGCATGTGGGACACCATACAGTGTATAGGACAGCACTTATCCCGTTCCTCTAGCCTTGGGCCACACAGCCAATGTAAGTAGTGAAACTGCAGTGGTGATGGGGGGTCAGTCCTCTGGTAGATCTGTGTGTCACGCACCAATCTGCTTGGGAACAAGGAATAGGCAGTGTAAAAGCCTTGCCTCTCTTCTCCTGGAGACAGAGACCGTATCACACCCTCTCCCAGCAGGGCAGAGACCTTGCTTCCCAGAACTGTGGAAGAGAGCCCTCCTTAGTTCTGCTTCCAACCCCTTGAAGCTGGGAAAAGAGATCTCAATTGTAGACGGTATCCACACACCAGTGTATCGATCACCCATGGACCTGAAGCACACCAACACCAACTCATGAGGTGTGCCGCAGAGAAAATTGACGTCAGGGGAAGCGTACCGTCAGGGATGCTGGCGGGGCTTGACAGAACCATGGCCTACACGCTCCTGAGAGTGCCGGTGCGAGTGCTGCTGAACCTGCATCTGCTGCCGAGAGGCCCTCTGCTTCAGGTGATCCGAGTTCTGCAAGAAACCTAGCTCTGTAAATTAAGCCATTGTGGGTTTTCACGCCTCTCAAGAGGTCTCCGGACACTTGACCTGGGTGGTTCTGGCCGAAGAAAGGACTGTGCACGCAGTCTCACCTTCTGCACCTCGTCTGACACTGCCTCTGCTGCGGGTCCTGTCTGCATCCGCCAATCCAGACTGGTTCAGTCACACATGCCACCAGCCATGGTCAGCTGGCCAAGGAATTCCCAAGAACTGTAGCTTGAAAGCTAGCTCCTTGAATCACAGCATCCACAATCTTTACCAAATCTGGTAGAAGGTTAGTTCCACTTTTGACTGTTGGTCCCTTATCAGACCTTCTAAATACACCAAAAAGAAGTGTATTAGCATTTGCCAGCCTCGAAACTATAGCCACAGGCTGATAGCCGCTAGTCACTAACCCATCAGTGGCATGACGCTTGTCGTTAGGGTGGCATATAGACTTGCTGCCTGTGGGGGGAGCTCCAGCCAGCAAAGGTAGGGCCCACCTTCAATGCACCATCCAAGCCCTGCTCCGCAGCACCACTCAGAACACTGAGGCCAGAGCGAGGAGCAGCAGCCCCCTTTGGACAAGCCCACAACTTCTGTAGACAACCCACAAAGTCAAGATAACTGGCAAGAAAACCTGCCTGCGGGCTGCAGGACCCCTGTCCAAAGCCGAAGCCCTAGGTGGAGAAGATGGAGGAGGAAGACCAGCAGCTGATGCTGATCTAGAGACCAGTGCCTTGAGGGATACATCATAGGGCTCCAGATGGTCCTTCCTGGCTGGAGGGTCACTGTCACCCTTATCCTCAGAGACATCCACTCACCCACTGGAGCCACAGCCGGAGCTGGTGGTCTTACCCAAGTTATCAGAGGCCACAAGGGACAAAGTATCAGGATGCGGTCCCGGGGCACATATGGGAGCCTGAGCGGCATACCCAAAGGCGATGTTGATCTGCTGCCATATGCCAATGCTCTTACGCACTGATTTCCCGCCACCTGTTCAATGGTCTTACGCATCTCCTCCAATTGCCTCTGCATGAAGTCCACCCGTGGGCTGTGCAGCTGACATTCTTCAATCCGCGTCCACCTCCTGCTGGCCTTCCCGGTTCCAGCTGGAGCAGCTAACACTGGAGGAATAGATCCCTTGGCTGGTGCATGCCAGTGTCAGGCCATTTCCTCCTCCTTCACTCCCACAGAAACTATTACTCCTCCAGGAGAACAATACCAGAGAAAACAAGACAGTTTTTCCTCATTATTATTATCATCATAAACAGGCCAAAGGGCTGTTCCATGAGGTACAAGCGTGCTAGTCATAAGACAACATAGAAATATCACATTTCAGTTCCCACCTGAATGCAGTACCACTCCCCCACAAAAGGTGGAGAGAGTGCACCAAGCACAGGAGTGCTCAGTTCCAAGACAAAGAAGAGGTCTCCTTTTTTTTAATTTTTTTTTTTTTTTTTTAAAGAAGAAGACTGTCAGTCGACAAAAGAAACAATACAGAATTAAGGGCAAATTATATCATGCCGTTAACTGTTAAGTAATTCCTCCTTGACGAAGGCACAGATATATCACATATCTCAAGCAGATAAACATATTGTGTGCTGTTAAATTGTAAAAACAGTTCTTCTGCCTAAAGAGAAGGCACAAAATACATCACAAACCTTAATCAGGTAAGGGTAGACATACCTCACGCTGCTAAACTTGTCAACAGTTCTGGCTGAGAAGATGGCAAATGTATATTACTCAGGCGGTCACAAACCGTGCAGGTCACAGTGTACAGCTGCTGCAAAACCTTCTCTCATTCAGCAGAAAACCACAACAATTTTATACACAGCAAAGGGTTTCCAGAGTAAAGGCAGCCCAAACAGACCCAGGACCCGGCTGGACCACGGCTGCACCCGCGATGGACCCCGGTTGGGCCTATGAAGCACCCTCAGTGGACCCCGGCTGGGTCAACGCTGCACCCGCGGTGGAACCCGGGCTGGAGCGTAGTGCCCATGACGGGTCCATGCCGAAGTGCATCACCCATGTTGGGCTAACACTGGGGCACAGCCCCCACAAGGGTCCCAGGCCTGGACCCCGCACCCACGGGGACTCAGCCAGTGGAGGAACCCACACGACAGCCTCGGGCAGAAGGGGAGCTGGATCCGGGACAACCTCAGCAGGGGAAGCTGGACCCACGACATTGTCTGCTGGCTGGACCGGACCCACGAAGACCCCCGGCAACGGTGGATCTTCTCCGGAGACCCTAGGTGAAGGCTCAGAAAGGACAGGAGAAAAGACGGGGTTAGGGTCGCCGGCAGCGGCGGAGCCTGGTGAAGTGAGTTCAGATACAGCTGAGGGCTGCATCTGACTCTCCTCACTAAGAGCCAGGCAAGATCTCTCCAAAACTGACATAAGAAACACAAGAGCGATCACTTGAATGAGCTCGAGCTCCACCGCCGTCCAGGACTCCGTTGAACTTGGCAATGGCATCTCGGGCTTGGCCTCTAGGAGGTCTAGTTCTGGCTCCCACTCCGCTGCGGTTACCTCTGCAGCTGGCATGATGGTGGTGGCAGTCCAGGTGCCCCCAGGCGAAGACTCCAATGCTGGTGACTGATCCAGCGAGGAAGCTGGGGGACCGCTCTGTGCTGGCTCTGGAGAGGGGTCCTCCTGGGCCACGGGCTCCTCCATCGCCTGGCAGCTAGGTTCTGGGGCCAGCGGACACTCAGGAAAAAATGGAGGCGACACGGAGAGGATAGGAAAAAGGTCAGCAGTTGCAGCTGGAGGAGAGGACCCAGCGGACTGCTGAAACTGGAACTCTCCCTCGGGAGACAGACAAGGTTTATCATGATTAACTTGAAAAGAATGAAAAAAACACTTGCCTGTCATCCTGGTCTCTGATGTTCTCAGCTGCAAGTGGTAGGCAGTCACCCCTCTCCATGCCAAGGTTGGATCTGGGCCCCCTTGAGGATCGTGAAGGAGCCGCCCCTCTGGCCACGGGAATGAGAGCTGCTGGTGAGGGAATCAAACGCCCCTTGACAGTCGAAGGATGCACCGAAGAAGGAGGCCGCTCAGCGGAGGTGGAAGAAGATTAAGCACGCGAAACTGCTGAAAAAGGAGTGAAGGACTGGGAGTATGCTACAGGAATAGCCGAGCTCGGTGTAGGGAGAGAGGCTGTCAAGGAGGTGGAATTGTTCCTCCGGAGATCCGGGACTCGATGCTGCCGCCGCTGCCGCCATTGACATTGTGACAGGAACTCTGGAGTGAGAGGCGAAGTGGAAGGAGAGATGGCCGCAGGCTGAGGAGACTGTCTCTGCTTCAACTCTGTGAAGAACGCCCTCCCCCTCAGGTCTGGAAATGCTTGCTGAAGTGCGCAGACAGAGGATAGCAGCTCCGTATACTGCGGATAACTCCAGAGTCCAGGGTGTGCCTCTAGAATTCCTGCGGCTGCATCCAGGCAACTCCACTTCACCTTTGGACCGTGGACTTTGAGAGCTTCATCCATGTAATCCTGGATGAATGTAGCTGCCCACTCCTCCGCCACGGTTGGATGCCCCGCCGCTCGTCCACTTCTACTGGTGTGGGAACGGTGCGCTGAAGACATTGTGAGCTCCAGACAGGTAGGTGAAAAACACACAAAAAATGAAAAAAATAATGCCTGGGTGTAACCCGCTGAATCCTTTTGGCTGGATTATTCTGTCATGTTTCGGCTCTAATGAGGCGAGGAGAGAGACAGACTCACGCACAGGGTTACACCACAGACAGATTTATTAAAGTCCCAAAAACAGTGTAGACACACAAAAAAATGCAAGAGAGGTTAGCTTACAGAGGAACACGGCGTAACGTGTTGTAGGAGAGACCACGACGAGATGTGGTGGAGAACACTACTGAGGAGTAAGCACGATGAGACGTGCCATGTGACAAACACAATAATCCAGCAGTGCATGAATGGTAATGAGCTGATTAATTACAAACGCAAATGACCGAGTGATAGGATGCACCTGAGAGAGGGAACAGGTCAGTAATCATAAAAAAGAGAGAACAGTTGAATGTCTAGAGAGGGGGGAGTGGTCTGGCTGACAGATTGACAGGCACCGCCCACACCAAGTGCAAAGTGCTACCTGACAACCTGTCATTCAGAGAACTAATACCACACAACAGACAGAACTAGGAATAGATACAAAATAAGATAAGCCATGACAAGGTAAACTAAACGGTAAACTGGAAGATCATATGCAAACTCAAAAGGCAAAACAATACACAAATAAATATGAAACGGAAAACCCAAGAGGCTGAGGCTGGGAGAACCCCGGCTCAGTACAAAATACACAATACATAGATAAATAAACACACAGAGGAAGGTCACGGAACCGAGCCTGAAGGACAAACTGGCTCGGTTCATGACAGAATATCATTGTAGTAAAGTATGGAAAAAGCATGTGCTTTAAAATTTGGAATTCTTCCCACAATTTTCTGTGCAAGAAAACCTCTCAAAACATCACAACTTTTTTTTAAAAAAGCTCCCGCAAATTCAGGCTTTTTGGGCTGCAACAATCATTAAAACATCCCACGAAATCCTGGAAGGACTGACTTACCCACATTTGCCAGCAGCGTCCTGTTCATGGTCTGCTGACTGGTCCATTTTGCAGAGGATCTATTGTGCTCCCTCCACTGTGCTACATAGACACAAGGTAGAATATACAGTGGTGTGAAAAAGTGTTTGCCTCTTCCTGATTTCTCATTTTTTTGTTTGTTTGTTACACTTAAATGTTTCAGATCATCAAACAAATTTAAATATTAGACAATGATAACACAAGTAAACACAAAATGCAGTTTTTAAATGAAGGTGTTTATTATTAAGGGTAAAAAAAATCCAAACCTACATGGCCCTGTGTGAAAAAGTGATTGCCCCCCTGTTAAAACATAAATTAACTGGGATTTATCACATCTTTGGAAAGCTGAGTTCAATTTCTCGAGCCACACCCAGGCCTGATTACTGCCACACCTGTTTTCAATCAAGAAATTATTTAAATAGGACCTGCCTGACAAAGTGAAGTACACCAAAAGATCCTCAAAAGCTAGACATCATGCCAAAGAAATTCAGGAACAAATGAGAAACAAAGTAATTGAGATCTATCAGTCTGGAAAAAATTATGAAGCCATTTCTAAAGCTTTGGGACTCCAGCGAACCACAGTGAGAGCCATTATCCACAAATGGCAAAAATATGAAACAGTGGTGAACCTTCTCAGGAGTGGCCGGCTGACCAAAATTACCCGTTTGCATACTGTCCTTTCCTTTTTCGTCACTTGTGACTTTTTCTTCCATTTTTTCTCCTCATCTTCACTAGTCTCTGTCCATCACTTCCTCTCCTTTGTCTTTATTTTTCCTCACTGTTCATTCTTCTCTTCTTCTCCCTTCTCTCTTTCTGTCCATTTTTATTCTCCTTTCCCCTTTTCAGTGCTTTTGTTATCATTTGGTCAAGTTTGTTTTACATCCTCTCACCAGTATCCAAACTATAGAGGGAAATTCAAAGACAGCATTGGGCCATTGCTCCAATAATGAACAGGACAAACAGAACAGTGGTTGAACTCTTTCATGGATACTCAAAATTACTATATTTAATCTCATGTAATATCATCTGTAGTGAGGCTTCAGATATCCTGTGCTTGGCTGGGGAACACAGTTGGTCATATTTAAATTTAACCTTGGGAGCCTTGGCTTCTGCAAATCTTGCAATTAGAAAAAAATAGTAAAAAATTTAGTCATTTACCTGTACTGTCAGCAGCAGGCATCGCCTCCTCTTTAACAACAGGTGCTCGTCATTAGCATCAGGTACATGTGTGTTCGTACAAGCAGCATTGCTCTCTATCTGCTCCTCAGGAGGGCAAGTCTCCTCACCGGTTTAAGTAAAAAAAGGTTGTTTTGTTAAAAAAAAAAAATTGTGCTGTTCCCCTTTTCTCCATTTCTCTGCACCGCTCGGAAAACTTTGTTTTATTTTGCTGTGATTCCACACACTGTACGGTCTGTTTACAATCGTAACCAATGATACATGCATGGCTCAGAGCCAACATGGAAGAGTCCAACAGTGTGAGGAGAAGGGGGAAGACATTTGTTTGTGAAAATGCCGAGGTATCTCGCAGTATTTAATAGCTGTTTGTTCATTAAAAATGATTTTAGGATCGTCCGTTATTTTCTGAGGTCTACTCCTCCACCACTGTGTCAGAGAAGATAAAAACTTTGACATAACATACAAACACTTCACAGAATTAAAATTCTTACGTATTATTAGAGCACAAAAATCCAGGTGGAGAGCCGGTACATCACGCTTCCTTGTTGTTATCACATGATCGCAATCGGTTATTTTTGATCTCGCTTGGGTCTTTCTTGCTTGTGTTATTTTATTTCATTCATTCATCTTCTTCCACTTAATCCTTTTCGGGTCACGGGGGTGGGGGGCTGGAGCCTATCCCAGCATCTTTGGGCAAGAGACAGGGTCCACCCTGGACAGATCGCCAGTCCATCGCAGGGCCAACACAGAGAGACAGACAACCATTCACTCTCACAGTCATACCTAAGGACAATTTAGAATCCCCAGTTTTGATGCCAATTAACTAACTTGCATTTTTTTGGCATGTGGGAGGAAACCGGAGAATCCCTGAGTAAACCCATGCAGACACCGGGAGAACATGCAAACTCCACACAGATCACTGTTGGTCAGGGGCTGGGATTGAACCCAGGATCCCCCGGCCAAGGGTGAGTTGCTGTGCTGCCGCAGTGCAAACCACTCTACCACCGCGCTGCCCTGTGTTATTTTATATTTTTATTTTATATAATTATTTAATAAAATAGTAAAAAGTGGCTTTTATAATTATTTCATTTATATAGTTATTGTGCAATCTTGTGTTTCGAACCTTGTTCTTATCTATGCTGCTTAAAAATACAAGAGATGGTCGGGATGGACGCAAGATTCTGTTCACACTGCATCCATAACGGACTGCACCCGGAGTCAGTGGAAGTCCAGAGTGGTCCAGTGGATCCACATTCAAAAGTTACAATAAGGATCCCCTCTACTCCGCTCAATACGGGATTATCATGGTCCTGCCCTTGAAGCCTGGTCAGGAGGAGGTGCTTCAGAGCGAGTGCCAGGTGACCAGGTTTCTACCCATAGGAGCTGGCAGGGCTCAGCCCAAATGAGTCACATGGGTCCACCCTCTATAATGGGCTCACCACCTGCAGGAAGGATCATGGGGATCATGGTGCTATGTGAACGGGGTTGATGTCCCTGCAAGATGTCTCCCAGATCAGTGGTGGAAAATGGATGGATAGATGGCGCCCCAGTTCACCCCACCCTTGCCAGAAGTTTGATTGAGGTGGGGAAGGCACTATTTTGAGTCTAATGTTTTCTGGCTAGCGGTTAGTTCTAGATGGTGAACATAGGCTAACTAACGGCTAAATGTAATGTTGTAAAAGTGCAAATAAAACATCACTGGGGACAGGGGTGTGGTGTGAATGGTCCAAAGGATATGACTGGTCCCAGGGGTACAATGAGTAGCAGAAACAACCCTGAATGAGTGAATGGCTAACTCTGCTAATACTAGCCAAGGTTCTATAGCAGGCAGATGTGGTGGCCGATTACGACCAAAACATTATTTAAACTATATTACACAAGAGGGAGTGTGGAATCAATAAATATAGTAATTGTGGGTGCTTTGCTCTGGGTCAAAGACATCACCGCAGTTATTATATTCATGATACTGCATGACTTTGCCTGGCTAACTGATGTCGTGATGTGGTGTATTATCCAATCAGTACTGAGTAAATGCAAAACCCCGCCCACATCTCTAGAAGCCAGAGCATGAGGAGAGAATGATGACTAAACTTTTATTGATAAAAATTACATACAGCTGTGGACAAAATTGTTGGGACCCCTCTGTTAATGAAAGAAAAACCCACAATGGTCACAGAAATAACTTGAATCTGACAAAAGTGGTAATAAATAAAAATTCTATGAAAATTAACCAATGAAAATCAGACAATGCTTTTGAATTGTGGTTCAACAGAATTATTTTAAAAAACAAACTCATGAAACAGGCCTGGACAAAAATGATGGTACCCTTAACTTAATATTTTGTTGCACAACGTTTTGAGGCAATCACTGCAATCAAACGATTTCTGTAACTGTCAATGAGACTTCTGCACCTCTCAGCAGGTATTTTGGCCCACTCCTCATGAGCAAACTGCTCCAGTTGTCTCAGGTTTGAAGGGTGCCTTCTCCAGATGGCATGTTTCTACTCCTTCCACAGATGTTCAATAGGATTTAGATCAGGGCTCATAGAAGGCCACTTTAGAATAGTCCAATGTTTCGCTCTTAGCCATTCTTGGGTGTTTTTAGCTATGTGTTTTGGGTCATTATCCTGATGCAAGACCCATGACCTGCGACTGAGACCAAGCTATCTGACACTGGGCAGCACATTTCTCTCTAGAACTCCTTGATAGTCTTGAGATTTCATTGTACCCTGCACAGATTCAAGACATCCTGTGCCAGATGCAGCAAAGCAGCCCCAAAACATAACAGAACCTCCTCCATGTTTCACAGTAGGGACAGTGTTCTTTTCTTGTATGCTTCATTTTTGCATCTGTGAACATAACGCTGATGTGCCTTGCCAAAAAGTTCCAGTTTTGTCTCGCCTGTCCATAGGACATTCTCCCAGAAGCTATGTGGCTTGTCAACATGCAGTTTGGCAAATTTTAGTCTGGCTTTTTTATGATTTGTTTTCAACAGTGGTGTCCTCCTTGGTCGTCTCCCATGAAGTCCACTTTGGCTCAAACAATGACAGATGGTGTGATCTGACACTGATGTACCTTGACCTTGGAGTTCACCATGAATGTGTTTAGAGGTTGTTCTGGGCTCTTTTGTTACCATTCGTATTGTCCGTCTCTTCCATTTTTCATCAAGTTTCCTCCTGCAGCCACGTCCAGGGAGGTTGGCTACAGTCCCATGGATCTTAAATTTCTGAATAATATGTGCAACTGTAGTCACAGGAACATCAAGCTGCTTGGAGATGGTCTTATAGCCTTTACCTTTAACATGCTTGTCTATGATTTTCTTTCTAATCTCCTGAGACAACTCTCTCCTTTGCTTCCTCTGGTCCATCTTTAGTGTGGTACACATCATGTCACAAAACAGCACAGTGACTACTTGTCACCCTTTTAATAGGCCGATGAACTGATTACAAGTTTGTAGACACCTGTGATGTTAATTAGAGGACACATCTTGGTTGAACATGTCCTTATGGTCACATTATTTTCAATCTTTTCTAGGGGTACCATCATTTTTGTCCAGGCCTGTTTCATGAGTTTGTTTTTTTTAAATAATTCTGTTGAACCACAATTCAAAAGCATTGTCTGATTTTCACTGGTTAATTTTCATAGAATTTTTGTTTATTACCACTTTTGTCAGATTCAAGTTATTTCTGTGACCATTGTGGGTTTTTCTTTCATTAACAGAGGGGTACCAACAATTTTGTCCACGGCTGTAATGTATTTTGACTGAACAACTTCATACTTGGGGATGCACACCCTCATAACCTCAGGAAAACACGTATAAAAATCCAGTGGCGGACCGTGTATTTTGCAACTAGGCCTTCAGTGGTGATCTACCCGATTTAAGTGCCATTCATACCAAGCACCATAAAAATAGCCTATAGGACACAAAGCGTGTTAAAAATAACTTTAACTATAAAATTATAGTTTTAAAATCTTTGCCTTTTCATTGTGGAGCTCCATTTCCCTGCGCACTTGTTCATTGAACTGCAGATCCTCTCTGATTTCCCCAAAGGTTTTACAGTACTGTTGCTTGTAAGTGTCCAGCTGGTGTCTTGCTGCTGCCTTGGTTAAGGCCCTGTCACACCTAGACGATTTAGGCAGCCAGAACGTATGAAAATTTTGGAGAATACGCTGGCATACATCAAATCAGTTATGGCTAAGTTTTGTCTAAGTTAAGAGCACACTGAAGAATGCTGAAGCACGTTATGGCATAGTTTGCTGAGCTCCTCTCACTTTCCATGATAAATCATACTTTCCTGTTGGCTGTGCCTCCCAGCAAAAGCAGACTCCATGCATAATCTTGTTTTTTTTTTTTTCATCCAACCATCCATCCATCTTCTTCCGCTTAATCCTTTTCGGGTCACGGGGGGGGGGGGGTGCTGGTGCCTATCCCAGCATCTTTGGGAAAGGCAGGGTATTGAAAATAAACTTTTTTTTTATGGCCATCTGTTCGCGTGCCTTTGAGCCAGGTTGTGACAACTGTTATCTGATGTTCCTGAGGTGTCACATCAGCTGTTTTAGGTGAGCTGACAGATTTGACAGCTCTACCAGGTCAGTCACGCCCCCACCATGGTCTCTGGAGGAGAGAATCATCTCGGTTGACCAGAGATGCTCTCTCCCACACCGAGGATTCATGGATTGGGAGGCAACGGCAGTTTGGCATGAATATGCTATGCAGAAGTTAGACTATTGTTGTGCAAAAGTTGTGAATGTCGGCAACACACTCAGCATTAGTTGGTTTAATTTACTTAGAAGTTATGGAAATATTCTATATACAGTAAGTTACTAATATGTTATGTACAGTGGTGTGAAAAAGTGTTTGCACCCTCCTGATTTCTCATTTTTTGTATGTTTGTCACACTTAAATATTTCAGATCATCAAACAAATTTAAATATTAGACAAAGATAACACAAGTAAACACAAAATGCAGTTTTTAATTGAAGGTGTTTATTATTAAGGGTAAAAAAAAATTCAAACCTACATGGCCCTGTGTAAAAAAGTGATTGCCCCCCTGTTAAAATATAAATTAACTGTGGTTTATCAGAGCTTCGAAAGCTGAATTCAATTTTCTAGCTATTTCTAAATCTTTGGGACTCCAGCAAACCACAGTGAGAGCCATTATCCACAAATGGTGAAAACATGGAACAGTGGTGAACCTTCCCAGGAGGGGTTGGTCAACCAAAATTATCCCAAGAGCTCAGTGACGACTCATCCAAGAGGTCACAAAAGACCCCACAACAACACCCAAAGAACTGCAGGCCTCACTTGCCTCAGTTAAGGTCAGTGTTCATGACTCCACCATAAGAAAGAGACTGGGCAAAAATGGCCTACATGGCAGAGTTCCAAGATGAAAACCACTGGTGAGCAAAAAGAACATAAAGGCTTGTCTCAGTTTTGCCAGAAAACATCTTGATGATCCCCAAGACTTTTGGGAAAATACTCTGTGGACTGACGAGACAAAAGTTGAACTTTTTAGAAGGTGTGTGCCCCATTACATCCGGCATAAAAGTAACACAGCATTTCAGAAAAGGAACATCATACCAACAGTAAAATATGGTGGTGGTAGTGTGATGGTCTGGGGCTGTTTTGCTGCTTCAGGACCTGGAAGACTTGCTGTGGTAAATGGAACCATGAATTCTGCTATCTACCAAAAAATCCTGAAGGAGAATGTCCGGCCATCTGCTCATGACCTCAAGCTGAAGCACACTTGGGTTCTGCAGCAGGACAATGATTGAAAACAAACAAGCAAGTCCATCTCTGAATGGCTTAAGAAAAAGAAAATGAAGACTTTGGAGTGGCCTAGTCAAAGTCCTGACCTGAATCTAATTGAGATGCTGTGGCATGACCTTAAAAAGGCAGTTCATGTTTGAAAACCCTCCAATGTGGCTGAATTACAACAATTCTGCATAAATGAGTGGGCCAGAATTCCTCCACAGCACTGTTAAAGACTCACTGCCAGTTATCACAAACGCTTGATTGCAGTTGTTGCTGCTCAGGGTGGCCCAGCCACTTATTAGGTTTAGGGGGCAATCAGTTTTTCACACAGGGCCATGTAGGTTTGGATTTTTTTCCCCTTAATCTCAAACGCCTTCATTTAAAAACTGCATTTTGTGTTTACTTGTGTTATCTTTGCCTAATATTTAAATTTGTTTGATGATCTGAAACATTTAAGTGTGACAAACATACAAAAAAATGAGAAATCAGGATGGGGGCAAACACTTTTTCATATTACTGTATATGTCCAAGTTGTTATGGACATGCAATGTATACAGCCAAAAGTGAAAATTTCAGCGTATCTCAGCATTTTAGACCAATTTTTATACGTTTGGCCAATGCTGCTTAAATCATCACGGTGTGACAGAAGACAGCTCAAGTTTGGAAACCCTGTCTGGTTCCAAGTACCTACTTGATCAGTTGCAAACAACAGGGATTCCCAGCAAGATAATTTGCAGTACTCCTCAGAGCCTGTAATCCATGGATACTGCTCGTTGCTAATATGGAAGTGATGGACAAATCCTTTCCCTGGCTGAGATAGGCCTGCTAGCTTTGGGGTTGGCCAACCTCTCTTCACAATGACCAGCTTTTCTTGAAAAGTCCATGTGGAAAATTGATTTTTTAAAAATGTCAGCAGCCAAATCATTTTCCTCTCCCCTATCAGCCACTGTGGGTGGAAAAACAGCTATTATATTTAAACGGATAAGATAAGATAAGATAAGATAAACTTTACTGTCCCTCAAGGGGAAATTTGTCTTGGGCTTGTCACCCGTGTTGCAACCACACAATCCACACATACACAATGGATGTAGTACATAATGAATGAAATAAAACTCAATAAATAATACAAGTACATACATACATAAATATATAACAGCAGTCATTAAGAACAGGAGTTATAAGTGTCCCTGACCTATTTATCTGAGTTTAAAAGTTTTACTGATGTCAGGATAAATGAGTTCTTGTATCTATTGAGCCTGCACTTGGGGACTCTGTATCTCCTCCCTGAGGGCAGCCGCACATATTCATTGTTTAGTACATGGCTTATGTCACTGATTATTTTTTGAGCTTGTCTACAGGCTGCCTGGTCGTGTAAGATCTGCATGGGTAAATACTCGTTAACTCCAATAATTTTCCATGCTGTATGAATTAAACGCAACACTCTGTTCTTTAGTTTCACAGAGAGGTTGCCAAACCAAGCTGTAATGCTGTATCTAATACAGCTCTCCAACACAGCCTGGTAAAATATCAGCATAATCCTTTTATCAACGCCATATATTCTTAATCTACGCAAGAAATGCAGCCGCTGTTGTAGTCTACTACAGAGGTAATCAATGTGTGTGCTCCAGGTTAATGAATTGTCAATAAATACTCCCAAATATTTATAGGATCTAACCTGTGTTATAGTGTGGTTGTGGATGACCACAGGCCTGTGGTCACCAACTCCCCAAGGGTCAAACACCATCTCCTTTGTTTTATCAGTATTCAAAATGAAATGACTGTCATCACACCAATTGACAAAACTCTGAATTTCTATAAAATAGCTTGACAGATCATGAGTCTTTTGAAGTAGTGATAAAATAGCAGTGTCATCAGAAAATTTAATAATTTGATTGCCTGGATAGACACTTCTGCACTCATCAGTGTACAAGGTGAACAAAAATGGTGAACTAACACAGCCTTGGGGAGCTCCTGTGCTGAGGGTTCTGGATTTAGATAAAGTTCCATTTACACTAACTTGCTGTTTACGATAAGTTAAAAATGAGTGGTACCATGTAATAATGACAGGGTGCACTTTAAAATCATTTAACCTCTTAATTAAAAGGTGTGGCTGCAGTGTGTTAAAAGCTGAACTAAAATCAACCAATAAAAGACATGCATATGAGGTTGTCTCCTCCAAATGTTTAAACACAGAATGAGTTAAGGTTAAAATGGCATCCTCTGTATTTCTGTTATTTTTATAAGCAAACTGCAGAGGATCCAAAAGTCCTCCAAAATCAGATACAGTATATTGTAGCATTCTGGCGTTTTGCTAGCTAGGATCCTCTGCATTGTGGGTGGAGGAGTCTAACCATCCAATCAAAAGAAGTGAAAATGCCAATGTTCTCGAATGCCTTCTATGCATACCCCTGAACGTACAGAAGACATCTGATTGGTTAAAGCAACAGGATAAGTTCAACAGTTAATTTAACCTACAGAGCCGCACTGTTAATTCCTGAAGGTCCAAGGCAGATTTGCTTGACCCTGGCAACACAGATGGCTGAAATATGATTGGACAAAAAAACTCTAACATGCATTATGTTATATAGCACTTTTACTGTGAAGTGCATGGTGGTGACACGCACCTCCGGTGACATCACTCCATCACCCTATATAAGGCCGGGGTTGGCCATCTTACGGCCTCTTTCTCGCCTGTGTCTTGGCTGGTGCCTTGTTTGTGTTCGCCAACTATCAGATTGTTCAATAAAGCTGTGTTCTACAAGTCACCTCACCTCATCTGTGAACTAGGGTAAAACCATACATAACATTGACAACATTGGATTTAACTCATGAAGGCGTGCGCAGCTCCAATTCACCCTTTTCTTAAGCTTCCCGGGGACCCGCCGGTGTCCTGGCCTAGGTGGTTCGAAGCCTTTGAGACGTATGTTGACACGCTGGGACTCTGTGAGCTCGATAAGCTAAGAGCCCAGGCGCTTCTGGTTCACAATTTGGGAATAGAGGGCCAGCGAGTCCTGCAAGTGCTCGGTGCTTCAGACACGTATGAAGAGGTAGCAGAGCTGCTAGCTAGCCATTTCCACACTCTAGATAACGTGACTGTCCGGAGGATCCGTTTTCTGCAGCGGTTATCGTAAGTGAACCCGTTCAGCAGTTTGTTGCCAACTTGAGGCAGCTAGCTAGCAAGTGTTGTTTTGGGATGCTGGAGGAGGAAATGATTTGTGACCAGCTGGCAAAACATACATGCAGAGCTGCATTGTGGGCTAGGCTACTTATGGCACCTAGTGACCTCACATTAGCCATCAAGCTAGCTCTCCAAATGGAAGCCACGGATGGGCTAGCTCTGGAGCCAACTGGGCGCCAGTCACAACAGGAGCCCCTCGTCGCGGAAATGTCAAGGATCCGGATAATGAAGATAGCTTGGGCGATGAAGATACGGAAGCCAATGCTACCAGCCGAAGGTCTGCCTTGGGAAAACCTCTTTGCATGGGTTGTGGGTCTGCGATGCACCGCAAAAAGGCTAAGGACTGTTCAGCAAGAGGAGCACATTGTAACAGATGTGGTCGCTTGAACCATTTTGCCAGGGTGTGCCGTGAATTTAACCCAGAGAGCCCACGAAGAAATTGCTCCACCTACCCCAGACAACCATCCACACAGTGTCCCCCGATACGAACAGGTACATGTTTTGCACAGTGGGGCTGGACAACATGGAGGTGCCGCTGCTGATTGACACGGGAATGGAGATGTTGTTGCTGAATTGGGCCATGGTGAAGAAGTTTTTCCCCCACCACAGGATAAGAGGTAGCCCAGCGCTGTTGTACGGTTATGGAGGTGGAAGGCTGGACATTGTCGGGACTATGGAGTTGACTGTTCGATACAAGTCTGCAACAGTGCTCAACTTCACGTTCCATGTGACAGCATGGACGATAACATCATGGGCTATAATTTATTTTACGGACTGGGTTTCGCCATCAAAGATGACGCTGGGGAAGAGTGGTCGGGCTGTGGCCAGTGGAACCCTCCGATTCTGGCGATCAATGAGGGCAATGGTGTGGGATGAAGAACTGACGGACGCCATGGCGGTCAATCAGGACCAATTTTGCTCAAGTTCGTGCAGGAGGGTCTCAGTGCCGGCGCTTGGGAAACGGTCGAGGGGAGTATCGAGTGTGACGGCAAAGCGCCTGCGCTGTCGAGTGGTGCTGATGTGTTGGCCCCAGATGCCTCCGGAGTTTGGCTGCAATGGGACGGGGGGTCTGCTGCTATGATGGTGCACGCTATGACAGCATTAGAAGAAGTTTGGGCAAGACCGAGGAGCACGGGGGATCAGTGTGCTTGACAACAACGTCTCTAGCCAAGCCGGGCCCCACTGAGGATCCTGGATTGGATTCGGATTCGAGGTGAGGAACGTTCGCGGTGAAGATGGGCCAGACGACAACTTCAGGAGCATCTGGAGTGTCTGCGCATAGTGGCCAAACTGGGCGCAGTGTACTTCAGGCTGTCTGATGGCTTGGTGTGGCATGCAAATCAGCTTCAGCATGTCTGGGAGAAGACTCCAGGAGATGTGGCTGAACGTGAGGCGAGGTCAATGGTGAGGAGGAGCGGTTTCGGCGTCTAAGAACCACAGTTGGAAAACACATTCCATAGTTTCATGCAATGAACAGATTAGTTTGCCATCATAAATCCCTGGAACTTCTTCACAACCAGACAGTTTTTTTGCTTTAACAACCAGTAGAGACATCCCAGATCCCTTGAGTGCATTCCACGGCCTCTAGGAATTATCCACAGCTCAACAATACCCCCTGGTGGAAAAATCCGGAATATGTTCACTTTTGCCTTTAAAAGCTGAACTAAGGTTAGTGAATGAAATGACTTCCTTTTTACAAGAACTCTCAATTCTCAGATTATTTTCTTTTTTAGGACACCCTGGAAAATCAAGCGGGACTCTGACATACCATTCTTGTTTGAAATGTTTCATTAATCATTGACTTTAAATGTGTTGCATGCTTGAAAATGCTTAAATGAACCTTATTTTAATGCATGTTAATTATAAAAGGACAAGTTTATAAAAGTGCATGCTCACTAAAGTTAGTCATAAATCACTAAAGTTAGCTTAGACTTTATACTTTATGCTTTCTGGTTCCAGCGCCACACGAGTTGGCTGCCTTTTGCAACAGCGGCTCAATTCTGAGTTTTTTTTTATCTTCCTTCTTCTTTCTGATCCGGTGATAACTTTCTGATCCGGCACACCTTTCACTCTATATATATCACGGACACACAGATCGCCCCAAAGGTCTCCCAAGTCGGTGGACGGAGCCTCTGTTTACAGCAGGAGACGATACAGCAGGGAAGAGCTAGCTAGTACTCAACCGCCACCCGGTGCTAACGGAGAAACTCGACATACCGGGGAACTGAAGCGAAAATGACGTGGGTGCCGGGCTGGAGTTTAGGCGGCGTGCAAGAAATATAAGACAGAATAATAAAGAGCGATGGCAAGAACCAAGCAGACCGCCCGTAAATCTACTGGAGGAAAAGCCCCCCAGGAAGCAGCTGGCCACCAAGGCTGCTCGAAAAAGCGTTTCGGCCACCGGCGGAGTGAAGAAGCCTCACCGTTACAGGCCCGATACCGTGGCTCTGAGAGAGATCCGTCGCTACCAGAAATCCACGGAGCTGCTCATCCGTAAGCTGCCCTTCCAGCGCCTGGTGAGGGAGATTGCTCAGGACTTCAAGACCGACCTGCACTTCCAGAGCTCCGCCGTCATGGCTCTGCAGGAGGCCAGCGAGGCCTACCTGGTGGGTCTCTTCGAGGACACCAACCTGTGCGCCATCCACGCCAAGAGGGTCACCATCATGCCCAAAGACATCCAGCTGGCCTGCCGCATCTGCGGAGAGAGAGCTTAGACTTTCTGCTGCACATCCACCAACCACAATGCTCCGCACTGTGTGTCTATGTATATATATATATATATTTTTTTTTTTTTTAAATTTTTTTTTTGTTACTTATTTGTACCCGTAGGTAGATTTGGTTTGCAGTCTGGTGACAAGCCACCGGCTGCTGGTCGCTGCGTGTGCGAGCGCCTTAAACCTACATGTTTTTGGTATGCGGGAGGAAACCGGAGAAATCCTGGAGTAAACCCACGCAACACGGGGAGAACATGCAAACTCCACACAGCTCAATGCTGGTAATATATATATATATATATATATATATATATATGTATATATATATAGTAATATGTACATATGTATACTAGCTGCTCTTGTTTTTTCTTGCCTTCTGATTGTTGCTCTGAGTGTTGCTGTCCCTGTGCTGTTGCAATCCTGGAATTTCCCCATTGTGGGACTAATAAAGGCTTATCTTATCTTATCTTATCCATAAGTATGTAATTTGAATTTCACAGTTAATATGTGTGCCTTGTAAAGCTTACTCAAGTCATCTGACTGGCTCAGCCAATCACCAGCCAGTTTCTGTTGGACAATACCCCCTTTCATTCTGTTGGTCAGTTACAGACAAAGAACGGTTTTCTTATTGGACCAGAGTTCATTCAAATTGGGAGACAATTGGGAGACAATTGGTTCCCTTTCATGTCAGTCAAGTTTTTCCCTGGGAAATTTACTCAGTTTTAAGGGAGAAATGCCCTAGTTGAGAGAGGGTTGTTCTGTGTGAAAGTCTGTGTGTTCTGCCTTAAATTCTTTTTCCTTTAAACGTCTGTGGAAATTACTTTTTCTTCTATCTCAAACTTTTCTTTTATATGGAGTGAAACTCCGTGTTCACAGACGTTTTTCTATTTTATTCTGCTAAAACTTTTCTATTGATTTTCTTTAAACTCACTGTGTTTTAAAGCGGACTGATGGTTTTTCTCACACTGGAAGCTGTTCTCACCAATTGCCACGACACCTGCAGGACTTGGATTTTGTGGTTTGAATTTTTTTTATTAATCTTGTCTCTCTAATTCTGTGACCTTGATCAGACTGTGAACTATATCCAATTTATTTGAACCCAAAGAAGCTAATGAAAAATTCTCGTGTTGTCTACATCAGCTTCATTATCAGCAGCTTCATTATCATCACCGGATCTCAGCTTCTGACTGCTTGTCCCTGGAAAGAAATATCTGCTGGCAGATATTCTCTGGTATAATCTTCAAATAAAGCTTCAGCTCCTGGATCCAGCTAGAAGCCAATGAAAACCAAAAGGTCACGTGAGCAAGATTCCTTTGTTTCATCTGCTGAGTAATGCGATGTCCATCGCCTTAAATATGCCATAATTTGTCTCAAGTTTAAAACTAGTTCATAACTCTGATCGGAGCTATAGAATTAAAGACAAATAATATTCCTCTTTTCATTAAATTCCATTTTTACTTTCTTAGAGTAACTCAGAATTTCTTTTCCATATAATTAGCTTTTATAATTTTCTTCATAAAATTTGTGTCCAATTTTCTTCATATTTTTGTTAGTTATTTCAGTCTCTATTTTCATCACAGTTACAAATTCATACTAAGGTTTCCTTGGTTCCACAAATGTGATTACACTCTGTTGCTCAATAATCAGTTTGAAGTTGAATGTGATGCTTGATACGTGATCATTTCACCTTACCAACAAATCCTTTGAATGTCATTTAATCTGAGTCTGACCATTAAAACTGTAAACGGTATATGGAAGTTTCTGTTGATTTCTTTTCCTGTGTTTATTTCTAAAGTCACCCAGTAGAATTCACGAATATTTGAGACTGACTGATTGAAGGTATAAAGATTAGTTATTAATAAATTGTCCAAGCTTTTGGACTGGTGCCCCAAAAACGAGTTTTTCCGGTGTGTGAGTGGACTTGAAGTAAACCTTAGGTTTCCACATACACCTCTAGGTATAAATTAGATAATCTTTGTACCTTATAATTAAATGTTGCTACACACCCAAAGAACTGAGTTGTAAATAGTATACAGTATATTAAAGTTCTGGTGTTAGTAGAAATGTTATATATGGGATTATGTTGTGTTTTTCTTTAGTTTAGGAGCACAGCGTACAATTTTAGTTTAACGATGGACTTTGCCTTACTTTAACAGGTGGCAGAATAATCCACCTTACCGTGTGGGCAGGACGGCAGTCCACCCATCCGCCATATTTTAGGTTTTGTCGTGTGTGTGTGTTAGGCCATTAAGAAATATCAGTTTTCGTTTTGTTAGTGCGTGATTCGTGTCCCAAATCGGGGAAGGTCTTAATCAAGTGAGTGGTTCTGGACTTTTAAGGGGGGGGGAGGGATGTTATATAGCACTTATACAGTGAAGTGTGTGATGGTGATGCGCACCTCCGGTGATGTCACCGCACCACCCTATATAAGGCCAGGGTTGGCCATCTTACGGCTTCCTTCTTGCCTGCGCCATGGCCGGTGCCTTGTCTGTGTTCGCCATCCATCAGAGTTTTCAATAAAACTGTGTTCTACAAGTCACCTTGCCTTATCTGTGAACCAGGGTAAAACCATGCATAACACATTACACTAATGGAAGGAGTGCAACCAAAAGAAAAGCTACACAATGAAGAAAATAGACTATTGGGAATAATTTAATTCATTCTCATGGAACAAATACAAGAATGCAGATTGTAAATGTAATTCTGATAGTATTAAGGCCAGCAGAGAAGGCTTTGCTGACCCTAAGGGTCCACCACTGATAAAATCTGGGGTCAGTCTTACGGACAGTTCAAGAGATATGCATGGAATAGACACACAGACACACAAACACATAGACATATAGACACACAAACACACTGACACACACACAGAGCCAGAGATTCTGTGCATTTATAGAGGGGTGGCTGTGGCACAGGTGTAGTGTGGCCGACTACTGATTGGAGGGTCAGGGGTTCAATTCCTGCTCTGTCTGCAGTCTGCATGTCAAAGTGTCCTTGAGCAAGACACTGAACTCCCAGTTGCTCCTGGTGGGTCAGGCCAGTGCTAGTGTATGGCAGCTCTGCCACCATCAGTGTGTGTGTGAATGGGTGAGTAGCAGGATCTGTAAAGCATTTTGGTCATCTAGAGATGAGAAAGTGCTATATAAGTGAAAGCCATTTACCATAGATACCAATCACCTCTTGGGTAGGTTTGTGGATCCCCGTGAGATTGTGCAGGTAGCTAGTTAGCATGCTAGCAATTTGGCTTCGGCACACATCGTTCACTTTTTCCTGACATTTTCAGATGAAATAAAGAGTCCATCACCACAAAGGACAATAAATCCAACTCTAGCTTGCCCATTTTTTTTAAAATAGAAGCAAAATATCTTGCGGGTGTTTACAAGGGTAGGACTTCAGGTCACAGAGATGATTTCTTTTCAAACAGCGGATCAATGGGGAAATTAAGTTATCCAACATAGTATTACAGTCCTCATCTATAAGAAGCCACTGATAGAGTTGACAGACTTGACAGTAAATAACGGTTAGTGGTTAACAGTTACTCGAACACCTTTGCAGTGGAGTGATACATATCAAGTGACGGAACTAACTGTTATATATTAAAAATACAAGCCAGAATGACACAAGATATATTATTCATGGTAGATTAGTGAACCAGGTGGGAACATGGATGTCTAACATGCATCATAAAAAGTGTACTATTAATGCCTGAGCTGGACCAATCTAATTTTTTGATGGTTTATTATTTGTTTTCTTAAATGCATAACAGAAAAGCATAAAATAAAAGGTCGGGTTTTTTTAACCATTTTTGGAGCCTAAATTGTCCTCCAATTCCAGAGTGACCCGTATAATTTCAAGATCTGACCACAATCCGGCAGCTAAACTCGTGCTGCATGAGTCATCCATCGGCTTCTCTGCGCTGAGGCCGACCATAGGTGGTAGACAGCTCGGCTTCAGCTAGGTAGGCAGGATGCTAGCTCTCAGATATGCCAGTTTATTACATTCAAAATATAATAAAATGAAAAATAAATTAGTGAGAATAGGCGTCCGACCACAATCTTGCATATGGCCCCCATGTTCATGTGTACAATAACACTTACAGCGTTTCTCTCAATATTTACTCTGGAGAAAATGTTCTGTTTATTGTCCCCCAACAGTGAAATGAAATATCCACCCATGGTTGTGGCTGGACTGATTGACCCTTAGAAAAGGTCAGTTAGGAGGCATGCGAGGAGAGGAGCTGCCTTAATGGCTCCTTTCTCTCCCTCGATTTCTCCTCCACCAGCCAGCCCAGAGAATCTGTATAGTTATTTATGAGCATGTGGGAGAGGGGAGGCTGAGAGAGCCACCAGTGGCTCTTTGTTGCTGGGGCTGGTCTGAGGTGCCCGCCGCTGCTTCCGTCACAGATATACATCCCCATGCAAGCGCTCACACACTATTAAGAACCCCTCCCAGAGCCGCAAGGACGGAGGAGAGGACACTGTTGCGAGGCAGATTTGGGAAACGAGGTGTTGCCTCGCACAATAGCTGTCAGCAGTTTGATGGATGCTCCTCGGTCATTTAAGCCTCCCAAAAACTTCAGGAGGCTGGAGGCCACTGATCTGAACCAAAGCTAGAACACATGTTTGGATCATATATCTTAATGAGGTACCATGTCAGATTTTGGTGATTTTGGTTGCACGTGTTCTTTATTAAGTCCTCCTTTGTATTACCGGGTAATAGTCCTGCAGAAGTTACAAAACCAGTTTTTTTCAGGAGTGTCCTGGCGAAACCAGCAGCAGGATTTTTCAGCTGCTTTTAAATATCATCAAGTACACAAAAGAGAGAATGAACTACAAAAACAGGTGTAAATTGGGGGGGGGGGGGCATGGGACGTGGCTACCCCCACCCTGGAAAAAAACAGAATTGTCCCCCAAGATAATATGAATAAAGTGAATTTTAAGCAACAATGCTAAGGATACATGCAAAATAAATATTTTGGGGAGGAAATATGCAACTTTTCTTATAGATTTGCAATTCTTTCCTTATAAGTTTGTGATTTTTTTTTCTCATAAATTTGCAACTTTTTTCATGTGAATGTATAACTTTTTTCTCATTAATTTGCAAATTTTTCTCATTAATGTCCAACTTCTTTCATGGAAATTTGCATATTTTTTTCTCATTAATTTACAGTTTTTTTTCTTGCTAATTTGCAACTTTTTTCTTGTAAATTTGCAACTTTTTCTCATTAATTTGCAACTTTTTTGTCATTAATCTGTCACTTTTTCATATAAATTTGCATTTTTTCTCATTAATTTGCAACCTTTTTCTCATTAATCTGCAACTTTTTCATGTAAATTTGTAACTTTTTTCTCATTAATCTCCAACTTTTTTCATGTAAATTTGCATCTTTATTCTCATTAATTTGCAACTTTTTTCTCATAAATCTGTGACTTTTTTCATGTAAATTTGCAACTTTTTTCTAATTAATTTCCAACTTTTTTCATGTGAATTTGCAGCTTTTTCTCTCATTAATTTGCAGCTTTTATCTCATTAATTTGCAACTTTTGTCCCCATTAATCTGTAAGTCTTTTCATGAAAATTTGCAACTTTCTTCTCATTAATCTGCAACTTTTTGTCATGATCTGAGCACGGGGGATCCCGCCTTGCTCAGTCTCTTTGCCTTTTTTCTATATTTGTATGGTGGTGTATTTTTGAGTTCTTATTCCTGTTTTTTTTTTTATCTTTGGTTAATTTTCACATATTCTATATGGTTTCTTAGTATGATTTATTTTCCTGTTTATGTTCTTTGTAGTTTTGTTATTTGCATATTTGGATTTACTTGTCTTTATTTGCCATTGTATTATATTCGTATCCTGCAGTGTTTTCTTGCTCTCTCTCTCTCCCTCTTCAGGGCTGCAGCTGTCAGTGGCACTTCTGGGTTTTTTGCTTATTTGTGGGCGTTGCTCCTGTCAGCTGTCAGTCCCGTTTTCTCCTTCTCATTTCTCCCAGTTGATTTTTGTTGCAATCATTGTCACCTCTTGCCCGCTCATGGTATCCACACCTGCCATCATTTGTGTTCAGTTGCTCCTAGCTCTATTTAAGGACTGTTATTTTTCTTCCTCATTGCCAGAGTTTATCTACTCACCTCCACCAGAACTCTTGCCCTGTTCTTGTGTGCTCTGTGTCGTCTTCTTATTCTACTGTTCGTAAGTTTACTTTGTGATTATTTTGGATTTTGTTGGTGCACTGTTTGAACTTTGTGTTTTTGTTTTCAATAAATACCACAAAGTGCAGTTCAGCGCCTGGGTCTCTCCTCTCTGCCGTTCGGGCAGTTCATGACAGAACACTGTTGTGTATGGAAATTGGCCTTTGGGGTTTGCCGTAGCTCTGCCAGGGCGGGGAACTGGATGATGTCAGGTGGGCTACGGCGGAGAGTATAAATAGTAATGTGCAACAAATAAAGTTCAGATGTATGTTCGCCCAGACACTCTCTGCCTGCTTTATTTAAGACATAACATTTGGCGACGAAGAAAATTATGGGCGCGTGTGTTGTGGAACTGCCTCCGTTCCTGTAGAACCAGGGTGCACCGGCTATCCCTTGGGCACCCTGGAAAAACCTGTTTCAGGTTTTTTTGACAGCAGCCGGCTTTGATGGGGATTCCGATGACAAGCGGAGGAACCTGTTGTTTCATCATCTGGATAAGATAAGATAAGATAAGATAAGATAAGCCTTTATTAGTCCCACAACGGGGAAATTCCAGGATTGCAACAGCACAGGGATAGCAACACTCAGAGCAACAATCAGAAGGCAAGAAAAAACAAGCAAGCAAGAGCAGCTAATATACATATGTACATATTACTATAAAATATATATATACACACACACACACACACACACAGACACACAGTGCAGAGCATTGTAGCTGGATGGAATAAATACTGTATATGAATATATGAACACACAGTGCAGAGCATTGTAGCTAGATGGAATAAATATGTAAATATATAAACACCCACAGTATGGAGCAATGTAGCTAGATGGAATAATATGTAGATATATAAAAACACAGTGCGGAGCATTGTAGCTAGATGGAATAAATATATAGATATATAAATATAAACACACCCAGTGCAGAGCATTGTAGCTAGATGGAATAAATATGTAAATATATAAACACACACAGTGCAGAGCATTGTTGCTAGGTGGGATGAAACAGCATAACCGTCTATTTAGTTATCCTACATGGTATGATTATGTGCCCATACATATTCTCACCCTCCATAGCGACCGGTATGTTCCTAGTTGTATGCCGGAGAGGACCATTGTGTAAGTCTATTGCATCTTTTGCATTCAAAAAAAAAAAAAAAAAAAAAGCAGAAGGACAATGCCTGTTCCTCACACTGTGTGGCGATGACTTGCTGGAGGAGCCGTTGTTGAAGTTGGATGACCTGTTCGGGGATGGTGCCATGGTCACTGAGAGAAGGTGCCGGTTTTTTAACTGTGTGCAACAAACCGGTGGGTCCATTCTGTCTTTTCTAATGGGACTGCGTGATTTGGCGGGAGAGTGCAAGTTTGGGCTGCTAATGGACGAGCTAGTCCGTGATAGATTGGCACATGACACGACTAGCGAGTGACTAGGAGCCACGCTGTGGGTGACTCGACATACTTTTTCACTGATTGAAGTGGTGAACTTGATTCAGCTAAGGGAGTCTGTGGCCCTGTGGGCCTGGGATCCTTCACGGGTGAGGCACCGGGGGACCGGGCATCAGCGACACTGGTGTCGGCTAATGTGCTAGCTAGGCCTTGGGGCCACTCGAAAAAGAAAAAGAAGAAGAAGTGAAGTTGAGAAAACAGCCTGTGGCGCGCCGTAAAACCCGTGTTAGGTTTGGGGACCAAGTTGGCGAGGACCTGCGTGATGCTGGCCACATGTGTGTGGCGCAAGGGGGAAGGGGGCACCTAAAATGGTACGTGGTGCAGCTGGATGGCGTCGAGGTGTCCCTCATGCTGGACTTGGGCACTGGCAGGTCTATTTTGAGCCTGGCAACGTTGAAGAGGTTATCCCCGGAAAAGGTCATTAATCCAGGAGCCATAAGAATGTTTGGTTATGGCCACGCCGAGATCGACATGGTTGACACAGTCGAGTTTGATGTGGTGTGCCGACAGCAGAGGGCGCCGAAGTTTGTTTTCCAGGTGGCATGGCACGGAACGGACCTGCTTGGAATTGACTTACTGGGACAGGTGGGGTTTTCCATTCAGGACCCTCAAGCCCCGATGGTGCTGACGGCGTTCTCAGACTGGCAACTCCGTTGGCCAGAGCTGTTCATTGGCCTCGGATGGATTGAGACCTTTTGCCACCGCCTGTTGGTAAATGAGTCAGTGACGCCCAGGATCCAACTGCTTCGGCGCTTACCGCTGGCGTTGCGTGATGGTGTATCCGCGGAGCTATCAAAGCTGTTGGATGCGGGGATCATTGAGAAGGTGGATGCGTTGCCTTGGATCTCAAACCTGGTGGTGGCGAAGAAGAAGGATGGAGAGATCAGGCCATGCATCGACCTGCACATGGTGAATAAGGTGATTTTTCCAGATTAATACCTCCTCCCGACCATGGAGTAGTTCACGGCGACGTTCAGCGGGTCAAGGGTGTTCACCAAGCTGGACCTTCGGCAGGGGTATCTGCAGGTACCACTACATCCAGATAGCAGGAACCTGATGGCATTCGTGACCCATACGGGGGTCTTTAAGTATACCCGAATGCCGTTCGGGTTGAGTTCTGTCCCCAGCTGTTTCCAAAAAGTGATGGCCACGATGCTGGTGGGGCTAAAAGGGGTTGTAGCTTACCTGGATAAATGGTAAATGGCGTTCACTTATATAGTGCTTTTCTTCTCATCTAGGATGACTAAAGCGCTTTACAGATCCTGCTATCCACCCATTCACACACACATTCACACACTGATGGCGGCAGAGCTGCCATACACACAGGTGCTAACCAGGCCACCAGGAGCAACTGGGGGTTCAATGTCTTGCTCAAGGACACTTCAATAAGCGGACAGCAGACAGAGCGGGAATCAAACCCGTGACCCTCCGATCAGTAGTCGGTCACACTACACCTGTGCCACTGCCGCCCCCAGTGCACCAGATGATATCGTGGTGCATGGTGCAATGAACAAGATTCATGATGAGAGACTGGAAAAGGTGTTGAGACAGATGCAGGAGCACTGGGTCACACTCAATGGTGATAAATGCCTCTTTGCAGCGGAGGCGATTGATTTTGTGGGATTCTGGCTGACGGGCGAGGGTCTACGACCACTACATTCCAACGTGGAGGTGGTGCTTTGCATCCCAGAGCCCACCACACCCACGCGGATTTCATCTTTCCTCAGTATGGTGAATTTCTATGGCCAGTTTATCCCACACTACTCGGAGACGATCAGGCCCCTGAAGGCCTTGCTGAAGCAGGATGCGCTGTGGGAGTGGACCCCGGCATGCTCGGTGGCTATTTCGAAGCTAAAACGGCAGCTCACCTGTCCATCGGTGCTGGCGCATTTTGACCCTGAGTTGGAGACGGTGGTGACCTGCGATGCGTCTGGGACCGCGTTAGGTGCAGTCATGTCTCAAATACAGGGTGGAGTGGGAAGGCTGGTGGCATTTGCTTCCAGATCCCTCTCGCCGGCGGAGCAGAAGTACGTGGTGGGTGAGAGGGAGGCGCTGGCTTGCATCTGGGCATGTGAGAGGTGGCACATATACCTCTACGGACGCCGCTTCACCCTGAGGACGGACCACCGAGCACTCACCATGCTGCTGGAGACGTCGGGATCAGGACATAGGCTGCTAAGGCTTCATAGGTGGTCTGAGCATCTAAGGGCTTATGACTTTTCCACTAAATTTACTCTGGGCAGAGAAAACATTGTGGCGGATCTTCTCTCACGAGCTACAGTGGACGTGTCGGAAGTGGTCGGGGATGACATTAGCGCTGATGAGGAGGAACTGGTGAATGCCCTGTGTGGTTCTCTTCAGGGTGTGGTCTCCCCGCAAGATCTTAAGGATGAGTCGGAATGAGACCCGGTTATGGTGCAGTGGAATGAGGTTTGCATGGCCTGGGGCCAGTGCCCCCTGATCCCTGCTGCACTGAGGGCGCGGGTCCTAGATATGCTGCATGATGGTCATTTGGGAGTAGTGCGGGTGAAGCAGCAGAGTAGGAGGTCGGTCTGGTGGCCTGGCATTGATGGTGATTGATAGGATATTTTCAGGTTTCATTGATTATTCTTATTATTTTAATGCTGTATTATTCTATTTTATATTATAATTGTATCTGGCACATATAATGAGCCAATGTCTGATTCACTGTGTTTTTCCATTGTCTCAGAGCTTGAAAAGAATGTCTGTTTCTCAGTGTAAGATTAGGTTGAGCAAGATTGTAAATAATGACGAAGATTTTATTGTTTTATCATACCAAGCTGTTCTGTACTGTATGCCTGAAGTTAGGATGACTTAGGATGACCAGGTCATGTAAAGATCATAGCAGAATGTTCAGTGCTGTCCATAGATTAGAAGCAGTCTCTTGGAATGATGGCTCCAGCCGTCTTTAGGTTTAGATAAGGTCAGGGACCCTGCCCAGGGTATAAGGAGCAACATCCTTCTGCTGCCTGCCGGTTTGGTGATGACGGAGGTGTCCATGGGATTCCTGTCCTCCTTATTTGCATGGTGGGGAAACCCGGACACCATCATGACGGACAATGGGCCCCAGTTTGTCTCAGGAGCTTTCAAGGACTTTTTAACCAGGAAAGGGGTGAAACACACTAGGACAGTGTTCTATCACCCCCAAGCCAACGGAGGGGTCGAGAGATTTAACAAGACCCTGAAGAATGGGCTGAGAGCTCATCTGGCTGATGGGTTCTTGTTCCCAAAGGCGCTCCAAAACACGCTGCTCCACTACAGGGCGTCAGTCCACGAGACGATGGGGTGTTCCCTGGTGCAGCTCATGTTGGGGTGGGAGCTGTCGCTGCCAGTTAATCGGTTGGAGCCGCCGAGGTCAGTGCCCCGGACGGGCGATGTGGCACTGAGGAGAAGAGTCACGGACCAGCAGCGGAGGATGAAGGGACGGTTCGATAGGAGGCATCGGGCGAGGAGCCATGGCCTGAAGGAGAGGGATCGGGTGTGGATTAGGCACCCTGTCAGGGCCCACAAACTTGAACCTTTGTGGACAGGACCGCAGGAGATTAGGAGTCGGCAGGGCCCTGATACATGTGAACTGGATGACAGATTCAAGTGGCACGCCAGCAGGTTGAGGCGTGCAACACCTGGCAGGGGTTTGGACGCTGTCAGAGATTTGGACAGGTCTTTAGACTCATTGGCCACGCCAGGTGTGGGCTCGCGGGCCATCCCGACGGTGCCTGAGGCAGAGTCCCCTGGGGGGGATGCCTGGCTAGAGTACGTCAGAGGCCTGCTTATTTGGAGGATTACATGGCAAGGACTGTTAGGGACAGTTTCAGTTGGGCATATTGGTAATGCACCTGTTCGCCCACTGATGGACTTGTATATATGTATATAGGACGATTTTGTTTTGTTGTGATGTTAAAAAGATAATAATTTTTTGTTGTTCACTGTGTTATAGTTCGACCTTGGGGGGAGGGTGTGTATGGAAATTGGCCTTTGGGGTTTACCGTAGCTCTGCCGGGGCAGGGAACAGGATGATGTCAGGCGGGCTACGGCGGGGAGTATAAACAGTAATGTGTGACAAATAAAGTTCAGGTGTATGTTCGCCCAGTCACTCTGCCTGCTTTATTTCAGACATAACAAACACTCCGGCCAGTTAGAGATCCAGCTGCTGCATTTTGTGGTTCTTTTGTTTCATTCACCTGTGGTTTGGCAGTGGACGTGGCCAAAAAGAGACCCAGGCAATTAAACACACAAGCAGCAGCGTGGGTTGCCCTTTTCCTACTCCCCCCACAGTTTTTGTTTTTTACCTGGGTTTTTTTTGTTTTTTTTGTTACTTATTTGTACCCGTAGGTAGATTTGGTTTGCAGTCTGGTGACAAGCCACCGGCTGCTGGTCGCTGCGTGCGCGAGCGCCCTAAACCTACATGTTTTTGGTATGCGGGAGGAAACCGGAGAAATCCCGGAGTAAACCCACGCAACACGGGGAGAACATGCAAACTCCACACAGCTCACTGTTGGTCGGAGGCTGGGATCGAACCCACGATCTCATGATCCCCGCGATCCCCCGGCCGAGGGTAAACTGTGCTGCCGCAGTGCTAAACCACTGCGCCACCGTGCAGCCCAGTTTTGCCATGTTTGCTACCCTAGATTTTTCAACTCTGGGACTGAGTGAGGAGGAGTGTGTGGCGGCGACGCTCATCGCCAGTTTTGCCTTGGGGGCTGGAACCTCCCGCTTTGCTGAGGAGGCTTGGAGGTTTGTGGATGGCGCGGCCCAGGTGATTGAGAACCATCCCAGTCTCTGGAGCTACCGCGCCTCACAGTTTTCCTTGTCTCGGTGGTCGATGCCCATCGTAAACTCTGTGGGCAGGCAGGGAACTCCTGTTTGGCACCACCAGAGTTCAAGAAGAAGCGCACCCGGGGGTGAAAGACTCGCTCGTCCTGTCCGGAACCCAAGCCTTCGCCCATCCACCAGATGACCCCTGGAGGTCCCAGCGGGATTCCGTCCGGCCCCGACACAGCATCCCCACCTTCTCCTCCTGAATAGTGGCCCACACCATCGGCCGAGGAGGTGGAGAAGTGCAAGCGGGTCCAATTTGCAGAGACAGAGCTCCTACTAGAATATAAGCCATGGCTCCTCCCGGAGTTTGTCCAGGAGTTGGAGGAGGTTTTACTGGGGGGCCTGGAGTTTGAGCTGATTGTGATGTAGTGAGTGTGGTGTGTGCGTGCCACCATACCCGCCTCTGGTGTGACGTCAGGCGGGCACGGCCCTTGTGTATAAATTGTCCAGTTCTCTATAATAAAGAGCTGACTTGCTGCATGACAGACAAGACTCCTGTCCCTCATTTTACATATATAACATTTGGCGACGAAGATAAAAATTATGGGAGCGTACGGGCTACCTACACCACTAGCACCGTTTCTAGAGTACATGGGAGAGCTGGAGAACCTGTGGCTGCAGTGGAGGGCCATGTTCGAGGATTACATCAGGGCGCTGGGCTTAAGTAGGATCAACAGGAGATGATGGCAAGCACTCCTGGCTCACAATCTTGGCGCGGAGGGCTGAAGAATTCTCAGTACGTTGGGTGAAACGGAGTACTATGAGGATGCTGTTGAGTGGCTGGCTGAGTACTTCGATGAGCAGACGAGGACCATGAAGCTGTGGGTAATGGAGCTGTTGGTGCCAGAAACGGCTAAGCTAGTTAGCTGGGGAAGCTAACGACCAGTTCTGTGCCTATGGACAGGTTTGCTGCTAAACTAACTTCGTGCCAAAAACAAGCTACCAGCTAGACTTTGAGGTAGGACCGGGGCCACGAATGGAGGAGTTCCCAGTCACTGAAGACAACGGGCTGGTCAAGGAGCTCAGCACGGTACAGGACCATAGTGCTGATGAGTTGGACGGCGTGGTGTGCAGTGACAGTGGAGAGGGAGAGCAGCAGGAGTCATCCCCGCAGCTGGAGGCTAGGCAGCGAGTGAGTGGGACCATGGAAGCTGAGAGCCCCGGGGAAGAACAGCGACAACCGGGCACGGTGATGATGCAGCGGAGCGCCTGGAACGAGGGTACCGAGAGCAGCGACGAAACGCCAAGGTCGGAGAGTGACGCCAACGAGAGTGACGCTAACGAGAATGACGCTGAGAGCCCCGAGGGAGAGCAACAGCAACCTGACATTGAGGCAGCACAGCGAAGCACCTGGAACAAGGGTGATGGGAGCAGCGGCGAGGTGCCGGGTCAGGAAACGATGCTGTCGAAAGCGATGCCGTGAGCCCTGGGAGTGAGCAACAGCAACCGTGTGCCACGGAGGTCGGGCAGTGTCTCAGTGCCGGAGCTCATCCCACCCTGGACAAAGGTGCCAGGCATTATGCCGAGGTGCCTGAGGCAGCGAATGGCACTGACGAGCAGGCTTCGGGTCTCCCCAGAGTTTGGCCACGGGGGACGAGAGTGTTTGGGCCAACGATGGCAGCTGCGGCAGTGTTGAAAGCGGTCAGGAGCAGAACGACAAGCACGGAGAGACAGTGTGCTGGACAGCAGCATGGCGGGTCCCGAGGAATGAGGCAGTCGGTGGTGAAGAGTGACATTTTTGCAGGAGAGGTTGGTTTTGATCCCGGAGGCAGACAGTGGCCAGGGGCGTTCATGCCATGGGGCTGCCCGGGATCTCCGAGCCGGTCTTATCTACATCGGTCAGGGGTGTGAATGATTTGGGGCCGCCCTTGTCCCCCGGGCCGGTGTTACCTCTGGCTGCCGGTGGACATAGGTGTGACTTAAATATCATTGATGTAAATATGTAAGCATATACTATGCTGGTGTGCATGTGAGTATGTATATTATTTGATTATTTTACTTAATTTTAGAGACATGGTCTACTTTAGTTATTTTTGTGTATATTTTTGAAAAAAAAAAGCCTGCTGGTTTTAGTTGTTCTGTGTGAATGTGATAGGTCATTCTCCTACAGCTCATGACTCCTTGTTCCCTTAGTGCACAAGGAACAAGGAAGTGTCTCGATTGTGTGTGTGTGGTTTTGCATTTTTGCAAGGAGGAGGGGAAGTGTGATGTAGTGAGTGTGGCGTGTGTGTGCTGCTGTACCTGCCTCTGGTGTGACGTCAGGCAGGCACGGCACTTGTGTATAAATAGTCCAGTTCTCTATAATAAAGAGTTGACTTGCTGCATGACAAACGAGACTCCTGTCCCTCATTTTACATATATAACACCGATGAGTAAGTGTTCCCTGACTCTGGGTCCTCTCCCACCTCGCCGTGAGCCGACGTCTCCGCCTCTGCCTCCTGCTTCCCGCCATCATCCAGGTAGATCCCGCCGGAGGAACGCCTCCAGCTCTCAGGCAGCAGTTCCCCCTGTGTTGAGTCAGACAATCTTCACAGCAGCTTCCTCGCCAGCTGTCCCGTCAGCCTTCTCCTCCTCTTTGGCTGCTGCGACTCCTGTCTCCTCGACGTGTCCTCCTGCTGTTGAGGGTCTGGCAGCTTCTTCCCTGGCTCCGCCTGTTGCCATGTCTGCAGGGGCGGCTCCTCCATGTTCTTCTGAGGTGCCCACTACCCCTGAAGTCACAGAGAGGGCTGATTCCCAACCAGCTGCAGCAGAAGACATCACACCCCGGGAGTTCAGGCAAGTGGTTTTTCACTCTCATTCAAATAAGCATAAATTATTTTGCCTGATTCCTGGTGGTGAGGCTCAGATTATGCAGTCCTTTGAGTCCTCACCCTCTGCTGCAGCTATAGACTGTTCACCTGCTCTCTCCGTGTCTCCTCCTTTTCTCCTTGAGTGTCCACCGGCCCCAGGACTGAGCTGTCAGACGACGGAGGAGCCTGCGGCCATGGAGGAACTGGTTCCAGGCCCGCAGCCATGGTCTGGATCAGAATCAGAATCAGAATCAGAATCAGAATGAGCTTTATTGCCAAGCATGTTAAAAACATACGAGGAATTTGACTTGACATTAGGTGCGCTCGATAAGCGCTTCCTAATGACACGGCAGCCATGTAAGGCGCCTCATCAAAACAGAGGGGGGTAAAGAGGGGGAGAGGGGGAGGGGGGATGACACAATGGGCAGAGAGAAAAAACATAGTTTATCAAAATAAAGCTCGAATGAGCAAGATTGTGATCACATAGAAAAAAACCCTCTAATGCACGATTAGCAGACAATACAGATCACATATTAACAAAGCACGAGCAAGTTGAGAGAGACAGTGTATGTATGTGAGTCAGTATATGTGTATCAGTCATGTAAAGTTGTATGCAGAGTGTGTATCAGTTACTGGTGAACAGCAAAAATCCTCCCTCAGCAACGTTTAGATGTTATGTCTTTAGTGTCTTAAACATAGATAGCATGTCCACATGAGTTCAAACTCTCAGTGCATGTCCGATGGTAAATTCCATGTCAGTCACATGACGCTGTCCTTGAGAGTTCAGATTACTGCACACCAGTTGTTTATGTTAGGGAGAAGCCAAGCCAAAACTCTCTTCTGCCTTATCTTCCTCCAGGAGGAATGAAATCTTCAGGGCGCCGAATCAAGGTCAAATAAGCACAGTTCACTCAGAGCATAGAATTTTCATCTCTCATGCGATTCTGTGCTTCATAATTTCCATACAGGCTTTAAAATCATTCCCTGGAGAGCATTCAGCGACTCCAAGATGTAATCCACCTACCGAGTTAGTCATTTGCCACTATCAGTGCTCTCCCCAGCTGGTCGAATTTGTTGAGGGAGCTACGCAGGGTCCGCATTTTGATTAGCTCATCCAACATCTATAATTTTCAATACACCAGGAAAACTTCAGAGCCAAACACAGAAATCCTGTGATCATGCCAAAACAGGTAGATGTCTTCCACATCTTCAGTCGAATCACGCAGACACATGAGTTCCAATTGTTCCATGAGTCTCTCCACAGTTGGGCTCCCCCGGGCCCGATTTCCTATTTGAGAAGACGGTGTCAATTGTATTTAAAGCCCAGCTTACCAAATCCATAATTTTCCGTTTGGATCAAGATTCAGCCAGAAGAAGAGCGACACAGACAGGACACAGCAAGCTGGGATCAGTCAGTGGAGGAGGATGATGAGAGGGGAGGGGGAGAAATGCGTCTGCTCTCTCTGAAAGCCGGAAGAAGAATGGATGGATCAAGAGCACTGTAACCAAGAGCACTGTAACCAAGCTGAAGCCTGTGCCTATGCATCCTCTGGCCTCAGCAGAGCAGGATCCAGTTCCAGCGGGGAACCGACCTCCTGTATCCATGCTGGATGAGCCACCTGCATGGGTCACTTCGCTGGGGGGTCCCAGGACTGCACTTACCACCATGCCTGCTGCAGGGTCTACCGCAGCAGAGTTGAAGGTGGACCTCCAGAGGGCCGAGCCGGAGATGTTGTCACCTGGATCGATGGAGTCCTGGATGCCGGTGGAGCTTGAGCCCAGGCAAGTGCACTTCTTTGTTTCCTCTGTCCCCATTTTGGAAAAATCTTGCCTGGCTCTTGCTGGGGAGAGTCAAGTGCAGTCATCAGCTGCACCTGAGCTCACCTCGCCGGGCTCCACTGCCGCCGGTGACCCTGACCCAGTTTCTCTGCCTCTCCTGTCTGAACCTTTCCCCAGGGTTACTGAGGTTTGTCTGACTGCGCTGGAGGTCTCCATGGGTTCAGCCTCGCCACCTGAAATCTCTGTGGGTCCAGCTCCCTCTGTTGAGGTCATCGCGGGTGCTCCGCTCCAGCCCAGGGCCTCCGTGGGTGCTGCTCACCCTCGGGATGAGGTCTTCACAGGTGCTCCCTTCCAGCCTGGGGCCTCTGAGGGTGCTGCTTCCCTGCCAGCTGAGATCATCACGAGTGCTCCATCCCAGCCTCGGGCCTCCGCAGGTGCAGCGCTTCCTCCGGTTGAGGTCTTCATGGGTGCTCTGTTCCAGCCCGGGCCTCCGAGGGTGATGCTTCCCCATCAGTTGAGGTCATTGTGGATGCTCCATCCCAGCCCAGGGCCTCCGTGGGTGCTGCTCTTCCTCAGTCCGGGTCCACCGTGGGTGCAGCTTTGGCCCAGTCTGAGTCCACCGCGGGTGCAGCCTTGCTCCAGTCTAGAGTCTCTGCGGGTGCAGCCTTGCTCAATCCCGGAGCCTCTGTGGGTGCAGCCTTGCTCCAACCCGGAGCCACCGTGGGTGCTGTTTTTCTCCAGCCCAGAGGTTACATGGGTACTGCTTTGTTCCAGCCCGGAGCTGCCGCCGGTGCTGCTTTGCTCCAGCCCGGAACCACCATGGGTGCTGCTTTGCTCCGGCCCAGAGCTGCCGCAGGTGCTGCTTTGATCCAGCCTGGAGCCACTGTGGGTGCTGCGATTTCCCAGTCCAGGACCACTGAGGGTGCTACAGGCCTGTACGAAGGCGTCGGGGTCCCTTCTCCTCTGCCAGACACCATCGTGGTCCCCTCTCCTCTGCCTGAGGCCGTCGTGGTTTCCTCAGTTCAGCCATCCCTCGTTGGTCCTCCCCATGAAGCAGCCACCTCCTGGGCCACACCTTCTATTTAGGTGGCTAAAAAACTCTAGCTGACTGCCTGACAGGCTGCGCCACTGGGTTGGGTGGCCCACATTCTCTGGCAGGCCACCCAACTCTTACCACCACGCCATCTGTCAGGTCTGGGACATTTTATCTGGCCACCTGAACTGTCTAGTTCTTTGATCCAGGGGGCCTAGGTGCCCGGTTCTGTGTGGGTGTTGGTCCTGAGTGGGTTTTTTTTGTTTTTTGTTTGTTAGTCTGGGTTTTGCTGGGATGTGAGTTATGTGAGTTTTTCTTATTTTCTCTGGTTTGTTTCTGTTTCTGTCCCTCCATACCTGGGTCCTCCTCCTCCCACACGAGGTGGGATTGTTTTCTTGTTTTTGATGGGGTGGGTTTTTTGTGTGGGTGGGTCCTTTTCTTTTGATGTTGCCCGAGGTGTCTGGTATCCACCCCTTGAGGAGGGGCTCTTTCACGATCTGAGCATGGGAGGATCCCACCGTGCTCTGTCTTTTTGCCTTTTTTCTATATTTGTATGGTGCTGTATTTTTGAGTTTTTATTCCTGTTTTTTTTTTTATCTTTGGTTAATTTTCACATATTCTGTATGGTCTCTTAGTATGATTTATTTTCCTGTTTATATTCTTTGTAGTTTTGTTATTTACATACACTACCGTTCAAAAGTTTGGGGTCACTTAGAAATTTCCTTATTTTTGAAGGAAAAGCACTGTTTTTTTCAATGAAGATAATTTTAAACTAATCAGAAATACACTCCAATATCTAATATACATTGCTAATGTGGTAAATGACTATTCTAGCTGCAGATGTCTGGTTTTTGGTGCAATATCTACATAGGTGTATAGAGGCCCATTTCCAGCAACTATCACTCCAGTGTTCTAATGGTACAATGTGTTTGCTCATTGCGTCAGAAGGCTAATGACATAACGCACGGCTCAGGAGACGCACACACACAGGCTTAGAGTAGTTCAAAGAGTTTATTAACAGCAGGAGTGAATGAGTGCGTGTCTGCGGGATGTAAATGTGTTGGTGATGGTGTCTGCTCCAGGCACAGAGGCAGGTGACCGTACAGCCGAGCAACCCTATGGAGAGAGCACAGGGAGAGGGTGACGGGCATACACCAACACAGGAGGAATTTATGGCGAGAGAAGGACTTACTTGGTGGGTCAGGACAGCTGGCACAACAAGGGGGCGAAGCCCGGAAGACAGCCACCTGGAGAGCTCCGTACAGCAGCGAGGATTGGGCGATGGAGTGGAGATGTCCGCCGCTGGGGAATCCACCTGTGCACAGGGGAGAAGACTGAAGAAAAGAGGTAAGCGATCTTCTTACCAAAATGGTGACGCTGAAGGGAAGTATGCTCACAACGGTGAGGGACAAAGTCTGACGGCTTCAGGCCGAGCCTCCGGGCGAGACGGCCTTTATCCCTCGCCGCTGATGATTGTCAGGTGCGTGAGCAGGTGGCGCCGTTGATGAATGGCGCGGCGTGACAGTACTCCCCCCTCTAGCAGCGCCTCCTGGCGATGGCTTATCCGGGTGCGCTCGGTGGAAGTCCGCGATGAGCGATGGGTCCAACACAAACGACGGGGGCACCCATTGTCGATGCTCGGGCCCATAGCCCTCCCAGTCCACCAAGTATTGCAACCCACGACCTCGGCGCCGGGAGTCCAGGATGGAGGAGACGGACCAGGCCGGATGGCCACCAATCATCCGGGGCGCGGGTTGCGCTGCAGGAGGAGGGCAAAGGGGGTCAGTGACTGCCAGTTTCACCTTCGACACATGAAAAGTGGAATGGATGCGGAGGGAGGGGGGAATAGCCACGCGCACAGCCACCGGGTTGATGATCCGGGTGATGGGAAAGGGACCCATGAAACGCTGTGCCAGCTTCCTCCTCTCGCCTTTTAATGTGACGTCCTGGGTAGACACATACACGAGTTGCCCAACTCTGTACGCCGGGGCAGGTCTTCTGTGCCGGTCCGCCACGGTCCTGTTGCGCTCCGCTGTGCGTAAAAGCGCATGACGCGCGGCAGCCCAGGTGGAGCGGAACTGCCTAAGGTGCGCCCTAACGGAGGGGACAGTCACCTCGTGCTCCTGCGCTGGAAACAGCGGGGGGTCGTAACCCAGGGACGCCTTGAAGGGGGACATCCCCGTTGCAGAAGAGCGGGCGGTGTTGTGGGCATACTCCACCCAGGCGAGATGGTTGCTCCAGGACGTCGGCTTGGATCTAGTAACACAGCGGAGCGCAGCCTCCAGCTCCTGATTGGTCCTCTCACACTGCCCGTTAGACTGGGGGTGATGGCCGGAGGAGAGGCTCACCTTGGCTCCGATGGCGTTACAAAAGGATCTCCAAACCTCGGATGAAAATTGGGGGCCCCGGTCCGAGACCACGTCCACCGGAATCCCGTGCAGCCTGACCACGTGTTGGACGAGGAGGCCCGCCGTCTCCAGGGCAGTAGGGAGACCTCGCAGGGGAACGAAGTGCGCCGCCTTGGAGAAACGGTCCACAATGGTCAGGACGGTGTCAAAGGAGTTGGAAACGGGGAGTCCGGTGACGAAGTCCAGTGCGATGTGCGACCAGGGCCTGCCGGGGACGGGCAGAGGCTGGAGCAGACCCGCTGGGGGGGCATTTCCCGACTTGCTGGTGGCACAGATTGGGCAAGCCCGGGCGTAGCGGGCTGCATCCCTCCGCAGGCCTGGCCACCAAAAGGACCGCTGGAGGAGGCTGATCATCCGAGAGGTGCCGGGATGACAGGTGAGCCGGGAGGTGTGGAGCCAGTGGATGACCTCTCCTCGGACCGCAGATGGGACGAACAGTCTTCCCTCCGGTCCGCCGCCAGGATCAGGTTCCACCTCCTGCGCCTTCCGGATCTTGTCTTCAATGTCCCAAGAGATGGCACCGAGGACGCACGACCTGGGCAGGATAGTGTGGGGCGTCTCCTCAGCCTCCACGGGGGTGAACTGCCTAGAGAGGGCGTCAGGCAGGCCGTTTTTGGAGCCCGGCCTGAAGGTGATCGAGAAGCGGAACCTGGCGAAGAACAAAGACCAGCGCGCCTGGCGGGCATTCAGGCGCTTGGCAGATCGTAAATACTCTAAGTTCTTGTGGTCCGTCAGGACCACAAACGGCAGGTCCGCCCCCTCTAGCCAGTGGCGCCACTCCTGTAAGGCGAGTTTAATGGCCAGGAGCTCTCTGTCCCCCACATCGTAGTTCCTCTCCGCCGGGGACAGGCGCCGGGAGAAGAAGGCGCACGGCCGTTTGGCGCCATCGTCAGGTGACCGCTGGGATAACACTGCTCCCACTCCCGTGTCCAATGCGTCCACCTCCACAATGCACTGCAGCGCGGGGTCGACCTGGCGAAGGACCCGGGAGGAGGAGAACTCCGCCTTCAGCGCCCTAAAGGCAGCAGCGACCTCTTCAGTCCACCGGAACGGGACCTTCGGGGACGTGAGGCGGGTCAGCGGTCCGACGATCGAGCTGAAATTTGGGACAAAGCGGCGGTAAAAATTGGCGAAGCCAACAAACTGTTGCACCTGCTTCCGGGATGCGGGAGTAGGCCACTCCACCACCGCCTTCACCTTCTCTGGGTCTGGGAGCACCTGATCTTGAGCGATGATGAATCCCAGGAAGGATGTGGTCCTAGCGTAGAATTCGCATTTCTCAGCCTTCACGTACAGACGATTCTCCAGCAGTCTTTGGAGGACCCGCCTCACATGGACCTGGTGCTCGTCCCTGGACCTGGAGAAGATAAGGATGTCATCCAGGTAGACGAACACAAAAAGGCCGATGAAATCCCGGAGGACGTCATTAATGAGGCGCTGAAAGACGGCAGGAGCGTTGGTCAGCCCGAACGGCATGACGAGATACTCAAAGTGGCCGTTCGGGGTACGGAAGGCTGTCTTCCATTCATCTCCCTCCCGGATCCGGACGAGGTGGTAAGCGCTGCGTAAATCCAGCTTGGTAAACCAGGTCGCCCCCTGGAGGGAGTGAAAGGCAGTGTCCATGAGGGGCAGGGTGTAACGGTCCCTCTCAGTGATGTCATTCAGCGCTCGGTAGTCTATGCAGGGGCGGAGGGATCCGTCCTTCTTCCCGACAAAGAAAAACCCTGCCCCCACGGGTGACGACGATGGGCGAATAATCCCAGCGCTCAGAGATTCCTTCAGGTATGTATTCATGGTCTCCTTCTCCGGTGCCGACAGGCTGTAGAGCCGACCAGATGGCAGGGGAGCCCCCTGGCGGAGGTTGATGGCACAGTCATATGGTCGATGCGGGGGAAGAGACATAGCTTTAGATTTGCTAAATACCATACCCAGGTCGTGAAATTCTGGAGGCACCAGTGACAGGTCCGGAGGTGCTGTATCCGCCACAGGGGGAGCCGCGGACGGGGAGCAGGCAGCGGACTGAAGGCAGGTGCCCATACAGAAGGTACTCCATGCCGATACCCCAGCGGACCTCCAGTCCAGGACAGGGTTGTGGAGGCGTAGCCAGGGATACCCCAGGATGACGGGCGACACAGAGTTGGGCAGGACGTAAAATACCATCTCCTCCCGGTGGTTCCCTGAGATGATGACTGGGACAGGCATGGTTTGGTGAGAAACTCTCCCAAGGGAGGCACGGGAGAGATGGACCAGGGAGATGGGGTGTTTTAATGCCTGACAGCGGATGCCCAATCGGGTTGCCAGGCCTTGTGAAATGAAGCTGCCCTCTGCGCCCGAATCCACCAGTGCGTGGGTGAGGTGCCCAGTGGGATTGTGGCAAAAACGGATGGGCAGCTTTAATTGAGTGAGAGAGTCTAACCGGTTGGGACCCGCGAGGCTCCCTACAGCGATTCGCGGACCCCGCCGACTGGCTTTCCGCGGGCAACGCTCCACAGTGTGTTGGTCACCTCCGCAATACATGCAGAGGCCCAACTCACGGCGGCGTTGTTTCTCCGCAGGGGAAAGCTTGGTCCAGCCCGTCACCATCGGCTCCGACTCCTCGGGGCACAATGCTGGCGGCGCCGCCAGGGGGCGAGCTTGGAACAGGTGCGGCGAGACTCCACGAGGGCGAGAAGAAGAAGACTTCCGCCCCGAGGAGCGCTCGCGCAGCCTGTTATCCAAACTTATCGCTAAGGATGTCAGCTCCGCTAGCGTCCCAGGGATATCCCGTCCAGCCAGTTCATCCCTCAGATCACTATTGAGGCTGCGGAGGAACAGGCCACAGAGGGAGCGTTCCTCCCAGCCCAATTCCTCCGCCGCTACCCGGAAGTCGACCGAGTAGTCCGCTGCCGACCGGCCTCCCTGCTGGAGAGCGAGGAGCCGATCGACCTGGACCGTCTCGGTTTGAGAATGGTCAAAGACCTCCAGAAAGCGCCTCACGAACTGGTCATAGGTGAGGGTGGCATAACTGGGCCTCGCCATTACGGCGTAGGTCCAAGTTAACGCACGCCCCTCCAGAAGATTCCCTATGTAACCAATCCGACTGTGATCCGAGGGAAAATCTCCGGGCACACGGTGGAACACGGACTCACACTGCATAATGAACCCCCGCGCTCCGCCGAGCTTACCGCTAAAGCGGGCGGGGGTCGGAATTGGTGTGAGCCGAACCGGTGCCACTGGAGCCGGCTGGACGGCCGCTGGAACAGCAGGAGCCGCGCCACCCTGACGAGCCGGGGGGAACGGCTGTTGAGGATCCAAGCGGCCCAACCGGTTAGTTAAATTCAATAATTGATTAAAGATCACCTGTTGTTGATAAGCTATTTGATCCACTCTAGCCTCGAGAGTGGAAAACCGGTGTGCGAGCCCGCCGTCCGCCGAGCCGCTCTGCTGAAGCCGTACTGACATAACGCACGGCTCAGGAGACGCACACACACAGGCTTAGAGTAGTTCAAAGAGTTTATTAACAGCAGGAGTGAATGAGTGCGTGTCTGCGGGATGTAAATGTGTTGGTGATGGTGTCTGCTCCAGGCACAGAGGCAGGTGACCGTACAGCCGAGCAACCCTATGGAGAGAGCACAGGGAGAGGGTGACGGGCATACACCAACACAGGAGGAATTTATGGCGAGAGAAGGACTTACTTGGTGGGTCAGGACAGCTGGCACAACAAGGGGGCGAAGCCCGGAAGACAGCCACCTGGAGAGCTCCGTACAGCAGCGAGGATTGGGCGATGGAGTGGAGATGTCCGCCGCTGGGGAATCCACCTGTGCACAGGGGAGAAGACTGAAGAAAAGAGGTAAGCGATCTTCTTACCAAAATGGTGACGCTGAAGGGAAGTATGCTCACAACGGTGAGGGACGAAGTCTGACGGCTTCAGGCCGAGCCTCCGGGCGAGACGGCCTTTATCCCTCGCCGCTGATGATTGTCAGGTGCGTGAGCAGGTGGCGCCGTTGATGAATGGCGCGGCGTGACAGCTAATGGATGATTAGAAAACCCTTGTGCAATCATGTTAGCACAGCTGAAAACAGTTTAGCTGGTTAGAGAAGCTATAAAACTGACCTTCCTTTGAGCAGGTTGAGTATCTGGAAAAAAATATTATTTCAAATACAAATCATTATTTCTAACCTTGTCAATGTCTTGACTATATTTTCTATTCATTTTACAACTCATGGTGGTAAATAAGTGTGACTTTTCATGGAAAACACAAAATAATTGTCTGGGTGACCCCAAACTTTTGAACGGTAGTGTATTTGGATTTACTTGCCTTTATTTTCCATTGTATTATATTTGTATCCTGCAATGTTTTCTCTCTCTCCCTCTTCGGGGCTGCAGCTGTCAGTGGCACTTCAAGGTTTTTTGCTCTGTTGTGGGCGGTGCTCCTGTCAGCTGTCAGTCCTGTCTTCTCCTTCTCACTACTCCCAGGTGATTTCTGTTGTAATCATCGTCAGCTTTTGCCCGCTCATGGTATCCACACCTGTCATCATTTGTGTTCATTTGCTCCTAGCTCTATTTAAGGACTGTTATTTTCTTCCTCATTGCCAGAGTTTATCTACCCACCTCCACCAGAACTCTTGCCCTGTTCTGGTGTGCTCTGTATCGTCTTCTTATTCTACCGTTCATAAGTTTACTTTGTGATTAGTTTGGATTTTGTTGGTGCACTGTTTGAACTTTGTGCTTTTGTTTTCAATAAATACCACAAACTGCAGTTCAGCACCTGGGTCTCTCCTCTCTGCTGTTTGGGCAATTCATGACACTTTTTCCATATAAATTTGCAACTTTTTTTCTCATTAATCTGCAACTTTTTTCATGTAAATTTGCATTCTTTTTTCTCATTAATTTGCAGCTTTTTCTCGTTAATTTGCAACTTTTTCTCATTAATTTGAAACTTTTTTCATGTAAATTAACAACTCTTCTCATTAAGTTGCAGTTTTTTTTCATTAATTTGCAACATTTTTCATGTAAATTTGTAACTTTTTTCTCATTAATATCCAACTTTTTCATGTAAATTTGCTACTTTTTTCTCATTAATTTGCAGCAATTTTCTCTTAATTTGCAACTTTTTCTCATTAATCTTCAATTTTTTTCCACATAAATTTGCCTTTTTTCCTATTAATTTGCATCTTTTCTCTCATTAATTTGCAACTTTTTTCTTATTAATCTGTAACTTTTTTGTGTAAATTTACAAGTTTTTTCTCACAAATTTGCAACATTTCTCATAAATTTTCAAGTTTCTTGTAAAGTTGTAGCTTTTTCTAATCAAACTGTTTTTTTTTCTTGTAAATTTGAACCTTTTTTCTCATTAAGTTACAGCTTTTTCCTCATTAATTTACAACTTTTTCATGTAAATTTGCAACTTTTTCTCATTAATCTCCAGTGTTTTTCATGTAAATTTACAACTTTTTCCTCATTAATCTGTAACCTTTTTCTTGTGAATTTGCAGCTTTTTTCTCTCATTAATTTGCAGCTTTTTTCCTCATTAATCTGTAACTCTTCATGTAAATTTGCAACTTTCTTCTTATTAATCTGCAACTTTTTTCATGTAAATTTGCAACTCTTTTCTCATTAAGTTGCAGCTTCTTCTCATTAATTTGCAACATTTTTCATGTAAATGTGTAACTTTGTTCTCATTAATCTCCAACTTTTTTCCATGTAAATTTGCATTCTTTTTTCTCATTAATTTGCAGCTTTTTCTTGTTAATTTGCAACTTTTTTCTTGTAAATTTGCAACTTTTTCTCATTAATTTGAAATTTTTTTCATGTAAACCGACAACTCTTCTCATTAAGTTGCCACTTTTTCTCATTACTTTGCAACATTTTTCATGTAAATTTGTAACTTTTTTCTCTTTAATCTCCAACTTTTTTCATGTAAATTTGCATTCTTTTTTCTCATTAATTTGCAGCTTTTTTCTCATTAATTTGCAACTTTTTTCTTGTAAATTTGCATATTTTTTTCTTATTAATTTGCATCTTTTTTTCTCATTAATTTGCAACTTTATTCTTATTAATTTGTAACTTTTTTCATATAAGTTTACAAGTTTTTTTCTCATAAATTTGCAACTTTTCTCATACATTTTGGAGTTTCTTGTAAAGTAACTTTCTTCTAATCATATTGTGACTTTTTTCTTGTAAATTTGCTACTTTTTTCTCATTAATTTCCAACTTTTTTCATGTAAATTTGCAACCTTTTCTCAATCTGTAAACTTTTTTCATGTAAATTTGCAACTTTTTCTCATTAATTTGCATGTTTTTCTTGTTAATTTGCATCTTTTTTTGTAAATTTGCAACTTTTTCTCATTAATTGGAAACTTTTTCATGTAAACATGCAACTTTTTTCTCATTTATCGCTAAATTTTATGTGAATTTGCATATTTTTTCTCATTAATTACAGCTTTTTTCTCATTAATTTGCAACATTTTCTCATTAGTTTGCAACTTTCTTTCTCATTAATCTAACTTTTTCATGTAAACTTGTAACTTTTTCCTCACAAATCTGCAAGCTTTTCTCAAAAATTTGCAACTTTTTTCAAAAATTTGCAGCTTTTTTGTCATAATTTTCTACTTTATTGTTGTAAAGTTGCAACTTTTTTCTTATGAAATTGTATCTCAACTTTTTTCACATAAATTTGCAACTTTTTCTTTTAAATCTGCAGCAATTTTTGTTGTAAAGTTACAACTTCTTTTAATCGAATTGTGACTTTTTTTTTTACTTCTTTTTGTAAATTTGCAACTTTTTTCCTTTTCAATTTGCAACATCTTCTGTTTACTACCCCCCCCCCCCAAACAGTGACATGAAATATTCGCCCATGCACACACTGCTAACGAGTTTGATACTGAGAAAGAAGAAGCTCTTCTGTCAGTGCCCCCCCTTCCTTCCCGGACAAAGTTAAATTAAGCTTGACTTTCACGCTGAAGTCAAATGGTCATGATGTCATGATTTGAGGACAGAATGACTCGGTTTGTCTGTTGACTGAGAAGGCCTATTCTTGCATGTTTGGGTGGGAGCGTATAGCACATAATTGCACAGCGGGATAGCGGGAGGGGATGGGGGAGGGAGCGAGTTAGCACGCAACATGAGTTCTGGCCCACAGTTGCCGGTGTGGGTGCCAGACTTGTCCAGAGGGCTGCTGTGTGTATATATCCGTGTGTGTGTGTGTGAGGCCCGAGCGGGTTCCTTCTCTTGCCTTCGAGGCTCACACCGTTCCAACACACATCTTTCATTTGCACACACTGAATAGCTTAGGGGAGCGCGAAGCAGTTTGGACTGGGGGAGGGGGGAGATCTGGCTTTAAGGGTAAATTGGGCAAATGCCTGGCTGTGTGAGAGAGTCCAACATTTTTCTGCACCAGCGGAAAAAAAAAAAAATCACGCAAGTGTCGATTTTCAGAGCCGCTGCATTGTTTAGCTGTCAAGTTAGTTGTTAGGGAGAACCCAAACCACTGTACACGTGCTGCAGCCATTTGAGGATTACACTGATCCAAAAAATCTGACAGTAAAAAAAGGAGAATGGAAAGCTTTGTCGGCTTTTTCATATCCTCTCTGTGGGAGGTAGAAAGCCAAGACCTCCCGATGTGGGCTAAAGCTCTAGTGGGTGTTAATTGGGGGGGGGGGGGTCTCTCTCAACTGCCAACCAGATGGACAACCAAGCCTGTTATGTCCATAATCCTTAACCCAATGACAAGGCTGGAGGTGCAAAAGAATTTAACTTTATTACAGAACTCACAGGCACAAAGCGCTCCCGTACAGGCAGAGATGAAGGTCAAAAGAGACCGTGCCTCTTCTGCCTTGGCCTTTTATACTCAAGGTGGTGGTGGAACCAGAAAGGTGGAGCCACCACCCTCATCACACAATAACACAATATTTTAATATATCACAAAGCCCTGTGCATTTAGGGAGATCATGTGGGATAACCTTGCAGAGACAGACTGACATTTTGCTGACAAAACAAAACCACCCCGTGCGGCATGTAAATTGCCCCCCCCCCTTTTTGCCAACGCATTCATGCACAACACTCGGGGACGGGCACGCGAATAGCTTAAGTGGTATCTGCTTGTATAAGTCTTAAGGAAGTTCATCCATCCATCCATCTTCTACCGCTTAATCCTTTTGGGTCGCGGGGGGGCTGGAGCCTATCCCAGCATCTTTGGGCAAGAGGCAGGGTACACCCTGGACAGATCGCCAGTCCATCACAGGGCCAACACAAAGAGACAGACAACCATTCACTCTCACATCCATACCTAAGGACAATTTAGAATCCCCAGTTTTGATGCCAATTAACCTAACTTGCATGTTTTTTGGCATGTGGGAGGAAACCGGAGTCCCCGGAGTAAACCCACGCAGACACGGGGAGAACATGCAAACTCCACACAGAAGGGTCATCGATGGTCTGGGGGTGGGATCGAACCCACGATGGTCAAGGGTGGAATCGATCCCATGACCTTCTTGCTGTGCTGCCACTGTGCTAACCACTGCACCACCCTGCTGCCCGTCTTAAGGAAGTTATTTTAGCATAACAATAAGAGGATATAGTTCTGAGCTCTGTGGGCAGCACGGTGGCGGAGTGGTTAGCACTGCGGCAGCACAGCAACTCCCCCTTGGCCGGGTGATCCTGGGTTCGATCACAGCCCCCGACCAACAGTGATCTGTGTGGAGTTTGCATGTTCTCCCCGTGTCTGCGTGGGTTTACTCCGGGATTTCTCCGGTTTCCTCCCACATGCCAAAAACATACAAGTTAGGTTAATTGGCATTAAACTGGGGATTCTAAGTTGTCCTTAGGTATGACTGTGAGAGTGAATGGTTGTCTGTCTCTCTGTGTTGGCCCTGCGATGGACTGGTGATCTGTCCAGGGTGTACCCTGCCTCTCGCCCAAAGATGCTGGGATAGGCTCCAGCACCCCCGTGACCCGAAAAGGATTAAGCGGAAGAAGATGGATGGATGGATGGAATAAGAGGATAGGACAGAAGAATCTACAACTACACAGCTCCTGCATGGACAACAGGAGCCGCGGAAAAGCCATGTTAGGATGTACAGGGTTATGTTATGTATGAGGAATGAGGGACTGGAGTCTCTTCTGTCATGCAGTGAACTCCCCTTTATTAACAGAGCTCAGAACTATATACAAGTGACCATGCCCGCCTGATGCCACACTGTGGGCGGGTACAGCAGCACACACACTCCACACAACATTCCCCCTCCCCCTTACAAAAGTATAAGACCACACACACAATCGAGACCCTCCCAAATTTAGGACCCGGAAATAATAATAAGGAAATAATGGGAAACAGTGAACTAGAATAACCTAACACACTCATCCAAAAAACAACTAAAACTGGATAACGTCTCTGAAAATATACATACTCACATGCACACCAGCAGAGTATATGCATATTTACATCAACACTATTTAAGTAACACCTATGTCCACCAGCAGCCAGAGGTAAAACCGGCCCAGGGGCCCAGGGTACCCCAAAGCATGCACACCCCTGGCCGCTGAGATAAGACTGGCTTGGAGGCCCCGGGCAGCCCCATGACATGTACGCCCCGACCACCGTCCGCCTCCAGGATCAAAACCGACCTCTCCTGTGAAAATGTCTCTCTTCACCACCAACTGCCTCACTCCTCGGGACCCGCAGTGCTGCTGTCCGGCATGCCGTCCCTCTGTGCTCATCAGTCCATTCCCGACTGCTTTCCACACCACTGCAGCTGCCATCATTGCCCTGAACACTCCGGCCCCTTGTGACTGCACTCCGGGGAAAACTGAAGCTTGCTCATCAGTGCCACTCGCTGCCTCGGGCGCCTCACCGTAACGCCCGGCACCCTCGTCCTGGATGCGTTGAGCTCCGGCACTGAGGCCCTGCCCGACCTCTGTGGCGCCCAGCTATTGCTGCTCTCTCCTGGGGCTCCCAGTGTCACTCCCGCTGGCATCATTCACTGACCCAGGCACCTCGCTGATGCTCCCAGCACCCTTGTTCCAGGCGCTCTGTTGCGCTGTTTCTGTGCCCAGCTGTCACTGCTCTCTCCAGGGGCTCTGTGCATCACTCTCGTCGGCGTCGCTCTCATCGGCGTCACTCTCTGACCCAGGTGCTTCGTTGCTGCTACCAGCACCCTCATCCAAGGTGCTCCACTGCACCATCTCCATGCCTGGCTGTAGCTGCTCTTCCCCAGGACTCTCAGCATCATTCCTGTCGGCGTCACTGTCCAACCCAGGCGCTTTGTTGCTGCTCCCAGCACCCTCGTCCAAGGTGCTCCACTGCGCCATCTCCATGCCTGGCTGTAGCTGCTCTCCCCTGAGGCTCTCAGCGTCACTCCCGTCGGCATCACTCTCTGACCCAGGAGCTTCATCGCTGCTCTCAGCACCCTCGTCCCAGGCACTCCGCTGTGTCGTCTCCACGCCCGGCTGTCGCTGCTCTCTCCTGGGGCTCTCAGCTTGCATGCTCCCGCTCTTTCGCTGCCCAGGCTCCAGCTGTGGGGAAGACTTCTGTCACTGCTCTCCCTCACCGCTGTCGTTGCTCACCGCGCTGTCAACTTCACCAGTGCTACAGTCCCGTACTGTGCTGAGCTCCTGGGCTGGCCCATCATCCACCGTGACCAGGGACTCCTCCACTCGTGGCCCCTGTCTCACCTCGAAGTCTTGCTGGTAGCCAGTAGCTTGCTTTTGGCACCAAGCTAGCTTCGTGGCTAACTTTCCCACTGAAACAGGCTGAGCCGTTAGGTCCTCCCGTCTAACTAGCCTAGCTCCATTTGGTGCCAACACTCTTGCTACCCACAGCTTCATGGTCCTCGTCTGCTCGGTGAAACACTCGTCCAGCCGTTTGACAACATCCACATAGCACTCTGTTTTACCCAACGTACCGAGAATTCTTCGGCCTTCCACGCCAAGATAGTGGGCCAGAAGTGCTCGTCTTCACCTCCCGTCGAGTCTACTTAAGGCCACTCAAGGACATTCACAGAGTTGTCCTGAAGCCACTCCTTTGATATCTTGGCTGTGTGCTTAGGGTCGTTGTTCTGCTGAAAGCTGATCCGTCGCCCCAGTCTGAGGTCAAGAGCACTCTGGAGCAGGTTTTTATCCAGGATGGCTCTGTACATTGCTGCATTCATCTTTCCCTCTATCCTGACTAGTCTCCCAGTTCCTGCCGCTGAAAAACATCCCCACAGCATGATGCTGCCACCACCATTGGTGTGGTTATGAGCGCTGCCTGGTTTCCTCCAAACATGACGCCTGGCATTCACACCAAAGAGTTCAATTTTTGTCTCATCCGACCAGAGAATTTTGTTTCTCATGGTCTGAGAGTCCTTCAGGTACCTTTTAGCAAACTCCAGGTGGGCTGGTTTGTGCCTTTTACTCAAGAGTGGTTTCCATCTGGCCACTCTACTATACAGGCTGGAAACTGGCAGGAATGATAAGGGGTTAAGGTGGTTACAGAAAACTTATTTTAAAGTGACGCTCCATCAAAAATCTTTTTTTTTTTATTAACATGTCTGTAAAATGTTTTTGTATGACTTACAAGACATATCAAGAGCGAAATCAGTCAAATGTCTCGTGTCTGTTTTTGTTTTTTGTTTTTTTGCTGTAAAGTTTCACTTAAGCCCCACCCCTTCATAAAAGGCTAATTTAGACAAAGCGTTTTCTGCGTTTTCCGATGGCCTTGGGCCAGTTAGCATTTTTGGGCTAGCTGCTTTGAACACTTGATCTAAACTGGAGGGCACTCAGAGAGTACATACCTCTGCCAAGGCTCCGTCCCTCCCTCCCTTTGTCCTCCCCTTCATCCCTTTTCTGTCCAAATCACCATCCATATGTACATTGCGAGATAGGGCCTTGGCAGAGGTATGTGTTGTGTAGTTAGTTACAATATAATGTTCCAGTTTTAGGCTTTTATTTGTAAAGCACGGGTGGTGGCTCTGCCTTTCGGTTCCACCACCATCAGTGGCTATAAGAGGGCAGCGGGCAGGAGGGGCGGTCTCTTTGCCATCTCTTCTGCCTGACGGCTATGAGTGTGCTGTGTGGTGTTGCACCTGTGCCTTATTGATAAACGTATGTTCTGTTTGACAACTGGCCTTGTCCTTGGCTCCCATTCCAGACATAACATTTTGGCAACGAGGATAAAAGCAGGTATGGAAGTGTGTGTTACTCCCATTTGGCTGTTTTTGGAGCTCTCCGTCGAGCCACCTGTTCCCTGGCTGAGGTGGTATGCTGCCTTCCGGATGTACATGGTGGCAGTGAACCTTGGGAAGTTGGAGAAGTTCAGGGCATGTGCGTTGTTGGTACACAATCTTGGAATGGAGGGACAGCGAATTCTGAGCACGCTGGGTGACTGTGATAGTTTTGACGAAGTGGTTGAGCTAATGGCGCGCCATTTTCGTGCCCCGGACAATGTGATAGTTCGCAGGATTCAGTTTCGACAGTACCGCCAATGGGTGGGCGAGTCTATTCAGCGGTTTGTGGCAGACTTAAGGCTGCTGGCCAGCAAGTGCCGGTTCGGACCATTGGAAGAGGAGATGGTTTGTGACCAGTTGGCGGAGCATACCAACTGCGCTGCGATTAAGTCGAAGCTGCTTACTTTTTCTGGCAAACTGATGCTGTCCACCGCCATCAAGTTAGCTCAACAGCTGGAAGCTGCAGATAAACTGTCACGGGAGCTGAGTGAGAGCTTGTTACACCGACAGCTGGGATCACCTCCGACCGCACATGTAGTGGACCCGGACAGCGATGGAAGCATGGAGGATGATGTGGACAACGCCAACGCTGTATATGTAAGGTCTGTCCCGGGGAAGCCCAAGTGCATGGGTTGTGGGTCCATGAAGCACTGTTTCAAGGCCAGAGAGTGTCCGGAGAGAGGGAAGCACTGCGGCAAGTGTGGCCATTTGCATCATTTCGCCAGGGCATGCCGCATGTTCGAGCGAGGAAGTCCGCGGCACAAAGAGGACTCTCCCGCCCCGACGGTTGTCCATGCGGTGTCCTTGAGCACCAACGGATGCATGTATTGTATGGTGGAGTTGGACGGGGTAGAGGTGCCATTATTGATTGACACGGGGGTGGTGGGCTCCTTGTTGAATTGCACGACCGTGAGATGGTTTTTCCCACATTACAGGATTGAGGGTGACCCGGCACCGCTTTGTGGTTATGGAGGAGGATGGTTGGCCACTGTGGGAATGCTGAGACTGATGGCTCAGTACAAATCGGCTGAGATGTGTGACCTGGAATTCACCGTGACGGCCCTTGGCAAAAACATAATAGGCTGCGACCTGTTCTATGGTCTAGGCTTCGCCATTACAAGCGGTGCTGGGGAGGAGTGGTCGGGCTGTGGATTGTGGGACCGACCGATCCCAAAAGTGGTAGATGGTGCAGTGTGGGATGAGGAACTGTCTGGCACCCTGGAGACTGAACAATATTTCCTCCGCTCAGAAGGAAATAACACGCTTTGTGCCCTTTCAGTGCTCAGTGTCACTGCTGTATTTAGCAATTCATTCAAACGCTTTCCCCACCAACTGCCTGCTGGAGTCCGTCTAGAGAGTGCCCCACATGGTGATAGGAGCGGCAGCTCCCAGTGGTGTGGAAGGTTCCCTAGTATCAGCATGCTGTTGGCAATAAAAAAATACACTTAATATTTAACAATGTATTTAATAATCAATTGGGGCACATAAGTGAACGAGATTTAGCCACACACAAAAAATGTGAACACTGCATGTATGGATCCCTGTAATATGTGATGGCAATGGTCTTGACTGTTGGTGAAGTTTACAGTTTTATTTTCTTATTTTAGCACAGTACACATTCAGTAAAACACATTAATTATGACCACTGTAAGAGCTTCATTACAGGTCCATAAACCTATTAATGTTAGCGCTTGTAACTCGACTGCCTCTGCTAACATATCCACTGTAGCCTTACTGGCAATTCCACAGGCAGGCACAGGAAGCAAAAACAAAACCACCATTATCAAAATAAAAGCCTGCTTTTTTACTTCAGTGCATAAAATAATCAGTCCCTCCAGGATTTCGTGGGATGTTTTTATGATTGTTGCAGCCTAAAAAGCCTGAATTCATGGGAGCTTTTTGAAAAAGTTGCGATAAAAGTTGCAATGTTTTGAGAGGTTTTTTTTGCACTAAAAGTTGTGGGAAGAATTACAAATTTTAAAGCAGATTTTTTTTCAGTTTACTGCAGTGATATTCTATATGACAATACAAGAAAAGCACAGGATTGTGAAAAATTTCCCATTATGGTGATTTGTAAATTAGGCAGAAACTTCTGCTATACAGAAAAACTCTTTTGTGCAACAGCAAATTAACACAATATCCATCACAACAGCTAAACTGTATTGAATGCATGTTAAAGAGTCACATCGTCGGCCTCCTTCGGTCTATGATGAAGAGTATAGATTAGGAAATTATTGGCAACACCTTCATTTGAAAACTCCCTACGGTCCCCAACCACTCGGTACCGAGCGGAGAAGGAAAAATAAATAATTTATTCTGTTGCTCTGTATTGTCTATTGGAGTCTGTGTTTTTCTGAAAAAAAAAAAATGCAGATAATATTCTCTCTCTTTCCGTGCCTAACTCCTACCTGTCTATCGGCTGCACGTCTTGACACACACACTTGTCTCTTAAGACACACATCTTTTATTTACGGCAGGGGTAGGGGCGTTTGCCTGTGTCCAGACCAGAGATTCACAGTTTTAAAGCTCATTGACAAGATGTAGTATTGATTTTACCTCTAAAGATGTATAAAATGTTCAAACAAGGGGCAGCACGGTAGCGCAGTGGTTAGCACTATGGCAGCACAGCAAGAAGGTCACGGGATTGATTCCACCCCGAGACCATCAGTGACCCTTCAGTATGGAGTTTGCATGTTTTCCCCGTGTCTTTGTGGGTTTACTCCGAGTACTCCAGTTTCCTCCCACAGGCCAAAGACATGCAGGTTAGGTTAATTGGCATCAACTAGGGATTCTAAATTGTCCTTAGGTATGAACGTGAGAGTGAATGGTTGTCTGTCTCTCTGTGTTGGCCCTGTGATGGACTGGCGATCTGTCCAGGGTGTACCCTGCCTCTCGTCCAAAGATGCTGGGATAGGCTCCAGCCCCCCTGCGACCCAAAAAGGATTAAGCGGTAGAAGATGGATGGAAAATGTTCAAACACTGGCTGTAGTGTTGCATTTGCTCATTTTGTTTGTGGTTTTATAGCATCTGTCGTCACGCATGCTCCCGCGATGGGGTGCTTTTGGGGCAGGCGGACGCTTTGTCATGAATTGCCCCTCGGGGCAGAGAGGAAGACCCATGTGCTGAACTGTGAGTTTGTGAGATTTATTGAAAAACAATGAAACACAAAGTCCAAAACAGTGCTCGAACACAAAATTCAAACAAACAATCAAACTTACAGATTAAGCGCACCAGAACGAGGGCTGCGTTCTGGTGGAGACAAGGAAAGGAGAAACTGAAGACTGCCACATGGGAAATGAAAATAACTGGCCTTAAATAGGATCAAAAACAAATCACATAAGTAATGACAAGTGTAGGTCACATGAGCAGGCAGAAGGAAACAATGATTCGTAATTGGACCAGCTGGGAGCAATGAGAGGGGAGCAACCGGAGCTGATAGCTGACAGGGGCGACTCTCACATGGAGCACAAACCAGGAAATGCCACTGACAGCTGTCAACCCAGAGGGAGAACAGAACAGTAAGGATATAAAGAATAAAATATCAACAAATGCAGACTGAGATCTAAATACAAATTAATACAAAATAAGAGCATAACAAAACTAAGACATAAACAGGAAAATGGAAAACAGTACGAGAATAACAGAAACCAAAAAGCACAAAATACAACAAATATATAAAGATAGAGAAAAAGCCATGAGACTAACCGTGGCGGAAACCTCCAGTGCTCAGCTCATGACAGAGCCCCCCTCTCAGGGGGTTGATACCAGACACCCCAGGGTAACAGCAAAAGAAGAAGAAAGACCCCCCCCCCCCCAATAGGAGCACAACAATAACCCACCCTGGGTGGGTGGTGGGAGGAAAAGGATAGGAGGAAACAAAACAAAACCCCGCTCAGGACCCACACCAGGCAAAACCCCAACCATCTAAGCCCCCTGGACCGAAGAGCTGGACAGTTCAGGTGGGTGGCCAAAGTCCCAGGCCTGGCAGATCGCATGATGGAAAGAGTTGGGTGGCCTACCAGAGAACGTGGGCCACCCAACCCTGCAGCACAGTCTGTTGGGTGGTCTGCTAGAGTTTTTTAGTCACCTGAACAGAAAGGGTGTTCCAGGAGGTGGCTACCCAACGGGAAGAACTAATGGCGGGCAAGATAGGGGAGTCGGAGAAACCATGACGATGTCAGGGTGAGAAGAGGGAACCACGACGGTGTCTGGCAGAGGAGGGGGAACTGCAACGGTGTCTGGCAGAGGAGTGGGAACCACAACGGTGTCTGGCAGAGGAGGGGGAACCACGACGGCGCCAGGCAGAAGAGAGGGGACCACGATGGTTTCGGACTGCTCTGCAGCACCCTCGGTGGTCCCTGACTGGGACATCGCACCACCCACGGTAGCTCTGGGCTGGAGTGGAATTGCACCTGTGGCGGTTCCAGACTGGGACATAGCTGCACCCTCAGTGGGCCCAGACTGGGCCAGAGCTGCACCCACGGTGGCCCCCGGGCTGGAGCATAACACCCATGGCAGGCCCACACTGGAGCACAGCACCCAAGTAGGTTTCAGGCTGGGGTGCAGCACCCACGACGGTCCCTGACTGGGACACAGCACCCATGGAGACCCAGACTGAGGAAGAGCTGCACCCACGGAGGTCCCGGGCTGGGATGGAGCACCCGCGAAGACCTCATCCAGAGGGGGAGCGGCACCCATGGAGGTCCCAGGCTGGGATGGAGCACCCGCGATGACCTGGGCAGGGGGACCTGGACCCACGGAGATTTCAGGCAGCAAGGCTGGACCCACGGTGATCTCTAATGAAGCTGGACGATCCTTAGTGACCCTGGGGAAAAGCTCAGGCAAGAGAGGCAGAGAAACGGTCAGGGTCACCGGCGGCAGTGGACCCTGGTGAGGTGAGCTCAGGTGCAGCTGATGGCTGCACTTGGCTCTCCCCACCAAGAGCCCGACAAGGTCTCTCTAAAACTGAACCAATGAAAACAAAGGAAAGTACTTTACTGAGCTCAAGCTCCACCACCGTCCAGGACTCCGTCAATCCAGGTGACAACGTCTTGGGTCCGGCCCTATGGAGATCCAGCTCCGGCTCTGCTGCGGCGGCCCCTGCAGCAGGCATGGTGGTTGGTGCAGTCCCAGGACCCCAGCAAGGTGACCCACGCAGGTGGCTCGTCTGGCGTGGATTCAGGAGGTCGATCTTCTGCTGGCACTGGATCCTGTTCTGCTGAGGCCAGGGGACGCTCCATCATTGGCACAGGCTTCAGCTTGGTCGCAGTGCTTTCCCTCCATCCAGACTGTGGCTCTGGGACTGGGACCAGGTCCTCCAGAGCCACAGGCTCCTCCATCATCCAGCGGCTCAATTCTGAGGCCAGGGGACACTCAGGGGGGAAAGGAGGAGGAATGGAGAGAGCAGGTGAAAAGTCTTTAGCTGCAGCAGGCGGTGAGAGCTCACAGGACTGTGGGGGCTAAGCTTCACCACCGAGAATCAGGCAAGATAATTTTTGTATTGGTAATAGAGAATGAAAAGACACTTGCCTGTGTTCCCGGGGCATGATGTTTTCTGCTGAAGCAGGTGTAGAATCCGCGCTCTCCGTGGCTTCAGCGGTTGTGGGCCCCTCAGTGGAACGTGGAGGAACTGCCCATGCAGACACGGTGATGGGCGGAGCCAGAAAGGAAACAGCTGACCTCTCAGCAGCGGGAGGAATCGCAGAGGAGGAGCAGGAAACAGCAGCTGTGGAGAGGGAAGAAGTTGATGAAACAGCCAGAGAGGAAAAACACTGAGCGGGCACTGCTGCAGGAGTCTTCTGCCTTGGCAAAGGGGGAGCTGCTGCCTGAGAGGCAGGAGTAGTCCTCTGGTGGTCCGGAGCTGAATGACAGCGTCGTGGAGTGGATGTAGCCGGAGCAGGAATGGACGAATTGTGAGGTGGAGCAGGGTGTCTGCTGCGGCGCATGCTTCCGCATTGGCTTTGGGCTCGCTGGAGGCAGCCCCCACCTTAGCCCGGAGACAGACTCCTGCAGGACGGACAGCATAGCCAGCAGCTCCGCGAACTGGGGGAACCTCCACAACCCAGGGTGTGCCTCTACTATAGTGGCTGCCAAATCCACCTTCTCACAGATTTTCTTTGGGCTGCGGGAGGCGAGGGCTTCATCCACAAAGAAAGGAAAGGATGAAGGAATTCATCCTTCACAAAGGATGAATTCGGCGGCCCATTCCTCCTTCACACTCAGGGATCCCGCTGCCGATCTCCCTCTGATTGTTGGAGGTCGGCATGCTGGGGACATGATGAGCTCCACAAACAGGTCAGTGAAACAAAAAAACCCCCAAACCCACAACTCACAGCAACTGGGTCTTTTACTGGCCGCAGTCTACTGTCATGAATTGCCTCTCGGGGCAGAGAGGAAAACCCACGTGCTGAACTGTGAGTTTGTGAGATTTATTGAAAAACAATGAAACACAAAATCCAAAACAGTGCTCTAACACAAAATTCAAACAAGCAATCAAACTTACAGATTAAGCACACCAGAGCGAGGGCTGCATTCTGGTGGAGATGAAGAAAGGAGAAACTCAAGACTGCCCCACGGGAAATGAAAATAACTGGCCTTAAATAGGATCAAAAACAAATCACATAAGTAATGGCAGGTGTAGGTCACATGAGCGGGCAGAAGGAAACAATGGTTCATAATTGGACCAGCTGGGAGCAATGAGAGGGGAGTGACCGGAGCTGACAGTTGACAGGGGTGATGCCCACACTGAGCACAAACCAGGAAACACCACTGACAGCTGTCAACCCAGAGGGAGAACAGAACAGTAAGGATATAAAAAATAAAACATCAACAAATGCAGACTGAGATCTAAATACAAATAAATACAAAATAAGAGCGTAACAAAACTAAGACATAAACAGGAAAATGGAAAACAGTGCGAGAATAAAAATGGCATTCACTTATATAGCGCTTTTATTCTTATCTCTAGATAACCAAAGCGCTTTACAGATCCTGCTATCCACCCATTCACACACACGTTCATACACTGATGGTGGCAACAGAAAACAAAAAGCACAAAATACAGAAACCAAAAAATACACAAAAAAGCACAAAATACAGAAAAAATACAGAAACCAAATAACAGAAACCAAAAAGCACAAAATACAACAAATATATAAATACAAAAAAAAAAAAACCATGAGACTGAGCATGGCAGAAACCTCCAGTGCTCAGCTCATGACTTGTTTTTCAACACAAACCCAGCACTTTGTATACGTGATCAGGACGGAGACGTGGCGAGACGTCCACCGGCATGCTGGGGGAGATGGAGACAGGGACAGTGTTGGAAACCTTGTGGGTGAGTTTTTGTTTTTTTGTAAATCACACACTCTATTTTTGCTGATGTGTTCCATTAATACTCACTGTAAACCCAGAAGTGAACGCGGTGCAGCAACGCATTTGATTGGTTAGACTGAGTGTTTGAGCACCAGTCAGAGACAAATTTGATTGGTGAAACTGGCGGAAGTTGAGGAGGATTGGCCAAAATTGCAGGAAAGTTGCAGTGATTCGACAAAGTTGCAAGGTCGTGCAATAGTCACGCTGATTGGCTGATTTCGTGTGAATTGATGCGATTGCAACATCACAAAATCCTGGAAGGACTGAATAATAAACCTTCAAGGGGGTTGTTGTGGTTGCTTGTTATCCTCCATGGTAGGCTTGTCCTTAGGGCGGTACTACATACTGTATTTGCGGTTATCCGACAGCCCTACTTTCACGTTACTTTTAAGTACATACTTAAATCATCTTGAAAACATAGCAATATAATTTAATTAATGGATTACTTTATGGGCTTATTAATGTCAGGCTGAAAACAGACTGTTTCAGATGGAGCTTTTAGAACATGTTCAGTCTGCTTCATCCTGCCTTGAGAGCTCTTATTGTGGGAAAAATCTGAAGAAAATCAACATAAAATTGCCAGTAATTGCCATGAGGCTGAGCGCGGTGTTTCATCGGGCTCAGGCTCTTAATTTATTTCTGAATATTTTCTGGATTTTTTCCACTCTGGGCCACCTCTCCTATTCAGGTGGCTGGAGAACTCTGGTCGGCTGCCTGACGGACTGTGCCATTGGGTTGGGTGACCCTTATTCTTCGGTAGGCCACCTGACTCGCACCACCTCGCCGTCTGTCAGGTCTGGGACTTTAGCTGGCTGCCTGAACTGTTTAGTTCTGTGGCCCAGGGGTCTGGTATTATGTGGGTGCAGGTCATGAGTGGAGTTTGTGTTTTTTGTTCCCTCCTAGCCTGTTCCCCCCACCTCCCACCCGGGGTGGTTTATTGTTATACTTTTTTTTGGGGGGGGGGGGGTTCTTTTTTGGGTGATACCTTGGGGTGTCTGGAATCCACCCCTTAAGGCGGGGCTCTGTCATGAAATTATTTCTGAATATTTTCTGTATTTTTCCAACTTTGTGTTGTTTTCCTGTGTATTGAGTTAAGATGTCTCCTTGGTGGTTTATTGTTCTGTTAGTTATTTATGTCTTTAGTATTAGTATTATTTTGTCAGTTCCTGTAGTTTAGGATTTATATTTTTGTTTCTGTGTGACATAACTGCCTTACTTCCTCTTCCAGACACTCCCACCCTGTCATCTGCTCACTAGTCATCTCAGCTGTGAGTAGTTACTTAATCAGGTCACCTGCTTGCTCATGCTCCCCACACCTGCTACCTATTGTTCCCCTGCTATTTAAAGACTGTCATGTTGTTTCCTCATGGCAGCAGTCTTGTTTTACTCTCTTCCTCCACCAGAGCCCAATTCCTGCTCTGGTGAGTTTATCTGGAATTATCTTCGCCTGTAAGTTTTGCCTCAGTGTCTGATTTTGGAGTTTGTTTTTGTGCACTTCTTAGGACTTGTGTTGTTGTCTTTGCATGTGTAATAAATTCCACTAACTGCAGTTCAGCGCATGGGTCTCATCTTCCTGCCCTGAAGAGCATTCATGACAGAAGACTGCCGCCAGTTGAGACCCAGCTGCTGTAGTTAGTGGTTTTGCCTTTTTTGTTTGACTCACCTGGAGCTCATTATGTCCCCGGCGTGCTGGCCTCTGCCAATTAAAGGGAGATTAGCAGCGGGGGCCCTAGCCTGGAGAAGGAGTGGGCTGCCGACTTCATCCAGAGTTTTGTGGATGAAGCTCTCGCTGCCTGCAGACCAAAGAAGACCTGGGAGAGTGTGAATGGAGTGGTGGTGATCCTGGAAGCGCACCCCGGCATATGGAAATACCCCCAATATGCAGAACTGCTGTCCACGGTCTTCTCGCTTCAGTGGTCATTCCCCGAGCTGACGATGGGGCCGCCTCCAACGGGACCGAAGCCAGTGGCGAGACGCTCTCCACGGCAAACGTCCTTCTCCCCTCCCTTTTTGCCAGCTCTGGCTCCAGCTCCTGCATCACCAGCTATGAGACGCTATCATCCAGCTCCGGGCCACAGGAAGAACGCCTCCACGAAACGCCTCCACGAAACGGGGAACAAGTCCCCGGGCTTCAGCTAAGTAGGAGGCAGCACCAGCAGGGAGCCGACCTCCTGTCACCATGCAGGGTGAGCCACCTGCATGGGCCACATTGCTGAGGGGTCCCAGGACTGCATCGACCACCATGTCTGCTGCAGGGGCCACCGCAGCAGAGTTGGAGCTATATCTCCAGAGGGCTGGGCCCGAGGCACTATCGCTTAGATTGATGGAGTCCTGGACGGCGGTGGAGCTCGAGCTCAGGCAAGTGCTCTCCTTTGTTTTTCTTGCATCCGTTTTGGAGAGAGCTTGCCTGGCTCTTGGTGAGGAGAGCCAGGTGCAGCCATCAGCTGCACCTGAACTAATCTCACCGGGCTCCACTGCTGCCGATGACCCTGACCCTGTCTCTCTGCCTGTTCTGTTCGAGTTTCCCCCAGGGTCACCGGGGAAATTCCACCCTTGCCAGATGTCTCTGTGGGTCCAGGCATGCTGCCCGAGATTGCTGTGGGTCCAACTCCCCCCGCTGAGGTCGTCGAGGATGCTCCGTCACAGCCCGGGACCTCCATCCGTGGGTGCAGCTTTGGCACAGTCCGGGTCCTCCATGGGTGCTGCTCCCCCTCCAGTTGAGGTCATCGCAGGTGCTCCGTCCCAGCCCGGGACCTCCGTGGGTGATGCTCTCCCTCTGGTTGAGGTTGCCGTGGGCACTCTGTCGCAGTCCAGGGCCTCCATGGGCGCAGCTCCACCTCAGTCCGGGTCTCCGTGGGTGTTGTGTCCCAGTTGAGGACCGTCGTGGGTGCTGCACCCCAGCCTAAGACCAACTTGGGTGCTGCATTCCAGTGTGGGCCCATCATGGGTGTTACTCTCCAGCCCAGGGGCCACCGTGGGTGCAGTTTTGGTCCAGTCCGGACCCACCAAGGGTGCAGCCTTGGTCCAGACTGGACCCACCGAGGGTACAGCTTTGGTCCAGTCTGGACCCAACGAGAGTGCAGCCTTGGTCCAGTTCGGACCCACCTAGGGTGCAGCTGTGTCCTAGTCTGGAGCCACCGTGGGTGCTGCTTTACTCCAGCCCCGAGCCTCCGCGGGTGCTACTATGTCCCAATCCGGGACCACCGAGGGTGCTGCTGGCCAGTCCGAGGGCGCTGTGGTTCCTCTTCCTTTGTCAAACACCGTCAGGGTCCCCCCTCTTCTGCCAGATGCCGTTGTGGTTCTCCCTCCTGTGCCAGATGCCGTTGTGGTTCTCCCTTCTGTGCCAGACACCATCGTGATTCCCCCTCCTGTTCCGGATGCTGTCGTGTTTCCCCTTCCTGTGCCAGACGCTGTTGTGGTTCCCCCTCCTGTGCCAGACACCACCGTGGTTCCCCCCTCTTGTGCCGGACACTGTCGTGGTTCTCCCTCCTGTGCCAGACACCGTTGTGGTTCCCTCTCCTGTGCCTGATGTCGTCGTGGTTCCCCCTCCTCAGCTCTCCGTCCTTTCGCTGGGCCTCCCCGTATGGGAGCCGCCTCCTGGGCCACCTCTTCTATTCAGGTGGATGAAGAACTCTGGTCAGCTGCCTGACGGACTGTGCTGTTGGGTTGGGTGGCCCTTATTCTTCGGTAGGCCACCCGACTCGCACCACCTTGCCGTCTGTCAGGTCTGGGACTTCAGCCAGCCGCCCAAACTGTTTAGTTCTGTGGCCTAGGGGGCCCAGGGATCTGGTATTACGTGGGAGCAGGTCATGAGTGGAGTTTGTGTTTTTTGCTCCCTCTTAGTCTGTTCCCCCCACTTCCCACCCGGGGTGGTTTATTGTTATACTTTTTTTTGGGGGGGGGGGGGGTTCTTTTTTGGGTTTCTGGAATCCACCCCTTAAGGTGGGGCTCTGTCATGAGGCTGAGCATGGTGTTTCACCAGGCTCAGGCTCTTAAATTATTTCTGAATATTTTCTGTATTTTTCCAGCTTTGTGTTGTTTTCCTGTGTATTGAATTATGATGTCTCCTTGGTGGTCTATTGTTCTGTTAGTTATTTATGTCTTTAGTATTAGTATTATTTTGTCAGTTCCTGTAGTTTAGGATGTATATTTTTGTTTCTGTGTGATATGACTGCCTTACCTCCCCTTCCACACACTCCCACACTATCTGCTCACTAGTCGTCTCAGTTGTGAGTAGTTGCTTAATCATGTCACCTGCTCGCCCATGCTCTCCGCACCTGCTGCCTATTGTTCCCCTGCTATTTAAAGACTGTCATGTTGTTTCCTCACGGTGGCAGTCTTGCTTTACTCTCTTCCTCATCACCACTAGAGCCCAATTCCCGCTCTGGTGAGTTTATCTGGAATTATCTTCGCCTGTAAGTTTTTCCTCAGTGTCTGATTTTGGACTTTGTTTTTGTGCACTTCTTAGGACTTGTGTTGTTTTCTTTGCATGTGTAATAAATTCCACTAACTGCAGTTGATGGATGAAGATGGGTCTCATCTTCCTGCCCTGAAGGGCATTCATGACAGTAATTTCCTCCTTTTGGAGTGAGAAATCGGGTTTGTGGAGTGAGAGAGAGGGAAAAAGAGTGAGAATCACGCCAAATGAGTGAGTTGGCAGCACTGCATAAAGCTGGAAATGTTTATCTTACCATTATATTATGGATTTAATTCAATGTGCAGTGATCCAAAGAAAATGTCCATTTTCCACAGTTCAAATGTTTGTTGCGACAGAGAAATGATCCAGTCCCTGAAATTCCTTTTGGAGATCAAAATCCATTTTTGAATAATCTTTATCCAGGTAGCACGTAAATGTGTTTTAATTTCAGTGGCTCACAGTCTTAGATGTCTGATGGGAAGTCATGGTTTATATCAGATCTTCATTCTGTAACAATCTGGCAATCAGGTTTAATTCTTGCTGGATTACAAACTGTCCAGAAGCATACCTGTGCTTAAAATCCAGCCATGGCTGTTCAGAATGCAGTAGATCCACTTCACGGTGTTGTTAGCATAGCTCACTATTACTTAGCACTAGCTTTGTCAGAGCTTGTTGCTGTTTTCAAGCACTTCTGAAGATTACAATAGGTCTCAACTGGCACTTTAGCTTGCAACCACCAATATGCTTTTGTCCTTAGCCGAGACAATGGAAAAATAATCTATTTCCACAAAAATAAAGTAGGTTCATCTTTTCCTCCGCTCAGTAGTGAAGAGGCTCTTTGCAAAAGGTCACGTTGACTGATGGCTGCATCAGCTACATCAGGTCATTTTGTATTTATTTCGGCTAAAAATATCTATCCATATAAATAAAACGAGTAACAAGTAACACATATGATCAAATTTCAGTAACTTTAATGCATTACTGAATTTTCTAAACAGTAATCTCATTACACAGCACGTTACTGCAAAAGTAGTGGTGTTACAATAACACTGGTACTAACCCTCTATTCTAAGCGCCTATAGGAGACAGACACCTAGGGACAATTTAGAATGACCAGTTAACCTCACATGCATGCCTTTGGATTGTGGGAGGAAACTGGAGCTCCTGGGGTAAACCCACACAGCACAGGGAAGAACATGCAAACTGCATACAGAAAGGTTCCTACCCCTGCCAACCTGGGGATTCGAACTTGGAACCTTCTAGTTGTTAGGCAAAAGTGCTAACCACTGACCACTGTGCTGGCCATGGGTTGATGCCATTTCAGTCATTATCCTGGGCCACTGTTCATACAACTGGGCATATCCTTCAACAATTTGCAGTTGCTTTGAGCATTTGCGGCAGATTTCTCTATCTGCTGTTCTTTTCTGCACTTGCAGCACATTTCTCTATTTGCAGTTGTTGTGAGTATTTGCAGCACCTACACTACCGTTCAAAAGTTTGGGGTCACTTAGAAATTTCCTTATTTTTGAAAGAAAAGTACTGTTTTTTTCAATGAAGGTAACTTTAAACTAATCAGAAATACACTCTAATATCTAATATACATTGCTAATGTGGTAAATGACTATTCTAGCTGCAAATGTCTGTTTTTTTGTGCAATATCTACATAGGTGTATAGAGGCCCATTTCCAGCAACTATCACTCCAGTGTTCTAATGGTACAATGTGTTTGCTCATTGCGTCAGAAGGCTAATGGATGATTAGAAAACCCTTGTGCAATCATGTTAGCACAGCTGAAACAGTTTAGCTGGTTAGAGAAGCAATAAAACTGACCTTCTTTTGAGCAGGTTGAGTATCTGGAAAAAATTATTTCAAATACAAATCATTATTTCTAACCTTGTCAATGTCTTGACTATATTTTCTATTCATTTTACAACTCATGGTGGTAAATAAGTGTGACTTTTCATGGAAAACACAAAATAATTGTCTGGGTGACCCCAATCTTTTGAACGGTAGTGTATGTGTTGCCATTTTGATGCAGATGCTCTGAGTTTGGTTTTGTTTTGTCTATTGGCAGTTGCTTTCTTAACTTGCAGCACATTTGAGCTCTCAGGGTCACCGTAAACCTACTAATAGACCGTCAATAATCCAGCAAGTTCTGAAAGTTCTCAAAAGCACCAATATGCCTTGCCTTGAGGGCCATATTGACCAAAGCCCAGATCTGCTGGGTGGGGAAAAACCTCACAAACTGGCCAAAGTAAATTGCTACAAAGTACTCATGTAACTCTTTTAGTCAGTACTTTCATACGTTCATTAGTCTTACTTGAGAAAATTTACAAGAAAAAAAGTCACACTGACAAGAAAAAAGTTACCAATTTATGATAAAAAAGTTGTACATTTTTTGAGAAAAAAGGGCAAATTTAGGAGAAAAAAAATCACAAGAGGAAAAAGTCACAAATTTATGAGAGTTGCACATTTAAAAAGGTTGCAAATTTAAAAGAAAAGAATCCCAAATTTGAGAAAAAGTTGCAAATTTACAAGAAAAATACTGCTAATTTATAAATAAAAAGGTGTTTACTTGCATGAAAAATGTCACAAATTTATCAAAAAGTTGCAAATTCATCACAAGATTTTAAGAGAAAAGTTTAGAAAAAACCAGCAAAATCCTAAATTTATTGGAAGAAAGGTTGTAATGCACAAAAACTGTTGCAAATTATGAAAAAGCCTCGCAGATTTTTGAGAAAAATCACAAATTTATGGAGAAGTCAAGTCAAAGTCAACGTTGTCAATTCTGTACAGCACATACAGAAAATTGAAATTACGTTATTCTGAGACCCACAGTGCAACAAGGGAAACACTAAGTAGGAAATATGACTATAAAATATAACATCTAACACCAAACATTAAACATCAAACACCAGCGCAAAGAAAACCAACCCACCAACCAGAAACTAACTAAAAATACTAAGAGTGTGCAAAATAACTAAATACGATAAAAATTAAGACAGCATTTAGTAACCTAAGGCACATATCAGGGCACATAGTGGCATGTAGTTAAAGTGGCATGTAGAGGAAGGAGAGCAGTGCATTGCTGCATAAAGTGACTGGTGCAGGCCTGAGATCAGTGTGTGTGTGTGTGTGTGTGTGTGTGTGTGTGTGTGTGTGTGTGTGTGTGTGTGTTGGAGTGAAGAGTTCCTGGATGACAGAGTTCAGTTTGAAGCTCCTGAAATCGTGCATGTGTGGGAGTGAGCAGTACCTGAGGATGGCAGAGTTCAGTTGTTGGTGTGTGTGTGTGTGTGTGTGGAGGGGGGTGTCAGCATCCAGGATTCATGTGTGTGTGGGGGGGGGGGCAAAAGGGGGAGAGGGGGCAGAGCAGGGAGAAAGTTGAGCTTCCTGACAGCCTGGTGGATGAAGCTGTCCTTGAGTCTGCTGGTTCTGACCCGGAGACTCCGCAGTCTCCTTCCTGATGGCAGCAGACTGAAGAAGCTGTGTGATGGGTGGGTGGGATCACCTACAATGCAGAGGGCTTTGCGGGTGAGGCAGGTGCTGTAGATGGCCTCCAGGGATGGGAGGGAGGCACCGGCGATCTTCTCAGCTGTTCTCACTATGCGCTGGAGGGTGTTGCGACAGGATGCGGTGCAGGCGCCGTACCACACTGTGATGCAGCTGGTCAGAGTGCACGCAATGATGCCTCTGTAGAAGGTACACATGATGGGGGCTGGGGCTTTGGCTCTTCTCAGTTTGTGGAAGAAGCAGAGATCCTGACAAGCCTACTTGTCCAGTGATGCAGTGATGGTGGTCCAGGAGAAGTCCTCTGTGATGTGCATACCCAGGAACCTGGTGCTGCTCACCCTCTCCACAGCAGCACCATTGATGGTCAGGGGAGCATGCCAGGTGTGTGCTCTTCTGAAGTCCACAACAATCTCCTTCATGCTCTCCATGTTCAGAGAGAGACTGTCTCCACACTACATGGCCAGGCGGCTCACCTCGCTCCTGTAGTTTGTCTCGTCTCTGTTGTTGATGAGACCCACCACAGTTGTGTCGTCCACAAACTTGATGAAGAGGTTTGAGCTGTGTGTCAGTGTACAGTCATGGGTCAGCAGAGTGAAAAGGAGGGGGCTCAGCACACATCTTTGGGGTGCCCCTGTGTTCAGAGTGATGGTGCTGTATGTGTTACTGCCAACCCGTACTGCCTGCTGTCTTCCTGTCAGGAAGTCCAACAGCCAGTTACACAGTGAAATATTGAGCCCCAGCTGGTCCAGTTTGTGAATGAGCTGTTGGGGGATGATTTTGTTGAGTGCTGAACTAAAGTCTATGTGTGATGACTCGCTCTGTGCCATTATCACCCACAGCTGCGCGCACACCGGCTCTCCATCACGCTCGGGCTATATAACCCACTCTGCCTTCAGACCAGCACGGAGCTGTCTGTTTCCCTGGCTGCATGAAGCTCTACGCTCGACTTCCCAGCCTATCATCCTGCCTTTGTCATCCCTGCCGCTTCAGCGTCATCTTTTGGAAGGACTTTCCTCGTCATCAAGTAAGCCCTTTTTCTACTCACCTGTTCTGCGTTTATCCCCTGTGCACAGGCGGAATTCCCAGGCAGCGGAATCATTCCTCCTGGCGGTGGTCTCTGGCTCTCTCTCCTCCGCTAGCCATTCTTCTCCAGCGGCATTGTGTTAGCAGGTGCTGTCTTCCTGGCTTTAGCCTTTGGGCCAACCTGAGTTCACCACCTCTCCTGAAACAGTAAGCCTCAGTCATTCCCCGAGTACACTCCTGCTAACACTGTGCCTCTGCTCTGTCCATAGGGTTGCCAGATCGAACGGCGCTCTGCTCACTCCCAGCTATGACGAGTCTACAGACCCACGCACTCACATACATATACACTACACATACACGCACCCATGTACTTTCACTATTACAAATAAAGATCATTGAATCCACTCTTGAGCCTGTGTCTGTTCCCTGGGTCTGCCAATTATGTCAGTACGGCTCCGTCAGAACGACCCAGTGAACAGCAAGTTAGCGCACCAGGTTAACAACTTAGAGGCTCAAGTGGATCAGATAGCTTACCAGCAACAGGTCATCTTAAGCTAGCTGGTCCAAATCAATAGTTTGTTTGATTGTCTGGCAGGGCAGCAGCAGGCGTTTCCTCTGGCTTCAAGTAGCGCTCTGGCTCCCGTTAGCTCACCTCCTAGCCAGGCTAATCAGGTCCCCTTGGCCCAACTCACACCAGTTCCCACGCCCTCTCGTTTCAGCGGTAAACTAGGGGAGGCTCGTGGGTTCCTACTCCAATGTGAGATAGTCTTCCAGCGGGTTCCCGGGGATTTTCCGACTGATCACAGCTGCATTGGTTATGTTGCTAACTTACTGGGAGGGCGAGCTCTAGCTGGGCCTATGCAGTAATGGCTAGGGTGAGTTACGCTAACCTAACCTACAGCCAGTTTGTTAGCGAGTTCAGCGAGGTATTTGACCACTCCGACCGAGATAATGTGCTCACCACCCGGCTGTTAAATCTTCGACAGGGGGGCAGGTCCATGGCGGACTATGCTGTCGATTTCTGGGTGGTGGCGGCGGAGGTGGGGTGGGAGGACGCCTCGTTGTGCAGCATCTTTACTAGGAGTCTGAGCCCTAGCCTGCGGGATGAGTTGGCCTGCTTAGAGAAGCCAGAGAAGCTAATAGAGCTAATTTCCCTAGCTATCAATTTAGACAACAGGCTGAGGGAGCGGGCAGCCGAGCGGAAAGCTTTCGGACACTCGGACGCCCAGTTTCGCTGCTCCTCTCAGTCTCCTTTACTGGCCTTGCCATCTCTAGAGTCTCCAGACGCGCTGGAGCCTATGGTAGTGGGACAAACTAAGCTACCTTTGGCTGAAAAGCAATGTCGCAGGGAGCTTGGCCTATGTATGTATTGTGGTAGTGAAGAGCATGAGGTAGTGTCCTTCCCCCTTCGGCCAAAAGAGGGAGTCCGTGCGTCACAGTAAGGGGACTCACGGACTCACCTCAGCCAAATCCCCTCTCCAAGTGCCTTCTACCCATCAGATTCATTCACAGTCAGATTGAATATTGCACACACGCCTTGGTTGACTCGGGAGCTGAGCAGAGCTTCATCTTGGGGGAACTGGCAACCCGATTGGGGCTTCCCTGCCGCTCTCTGGAGACTCCCCTGAGGCTCATTGCCCTGTCCAAAGCCCCATTGGCAGTGGTGTCTAAACAGACTGCCCCGGTTTCAGTCATCATCTCGGAACCATCGGGAGGACCTGAGCCTGTTCGTCCTGCCGGTTGCAACCTCCCCAGTCATCCTGGGCTACCCCTGGCTCCGGCTCCACAACCCCTCTTTTGACTGGCGCACAGGAGGTGTGGTTTCCTGGAGCTCCTTTTGCCTCAGTACATGTCTGCAGTCTGCCGCATGCTCACCATCCATGCCTTTGGTTGCTCACGTCACTCCTCCTCCCGATCTGTCCGGGATCCCTCCTGAGTATCATGACCTGGGGGCGGTATTCAGTAAGTCCCAGGCGTTGTCTCCCCCCCCCCCCCCCACACCGGCCCTATGACTGTGCCATCAATCTCCAGGCTGGAGCCCCGCTGCCATCGAGCCATCTCTACAGCCTGTCTGCTCCGGAGCGGGAAGCGATGGAGTAATATATCAAGGAGTCCCTCAGCTCGGGCATCATCCGCCCTTCATCTTTGGTGGTGGGGATGGGGTTTTTCTTCGTTGGGAAGGATGGCTCGCTGAGGCCGTGCATCGATGTCTGTGCCCTCATTGACATCACAATCAAAGATAAATACACTCTTCCTCTGATGGACATGGCCTTTGATTCCCTCCAGAGAGCCTCTTTCTTCACAAAATTGGACCTCTCTAACGTGCCCCATCTGGTGCGGATCAGGGGGGGGATGAATAGAAGACTGGTTTCCGGACCCCAAGCGGACACTTTGAGTACTTGGTGATGCCATTTGGGTTAACCAACGCTCCAGCCGTCTTCCAACGATTGATCAACGATGTGCTTCATGACGTCCTGGGGTCGTTCGTCTTCGTTTACCTTGATGACATCCTGATCTTCTCCCTATTGCTGGATGAACATCGAGTGCATGTGAGGCGGGTCTTACAACGGCTCTTGGAGAACAAACTCTATGCGAAGGCAGAGAAATGTGAGTTCCACGCCCCTAAGACATCGTTTCTCGGCTTCATCATCTCTCACAACCAAATCATCCTGGACCCTGGCAAGGTGAAGGCGGTAGTGGATTGCTCCCCCCCCCCCCCCTTAGGAAGCAGCTCCAACAATTCCTGGGGTTCGCCAACTTCTACTGCCGCTTTATTAACAAGTACAGCATCATTGCTCTCCCCCTGACCCCCTTCACCTCCCCCAAGGTGGCTTTCCGGTGGACGGAGGAGGCTGCAGCTGCGTTCGCTGAACTCAAGGATCGGTTTTCCTCCTCCCCCATCCTGACGCAGGTGGACCCCGCTCTTCAGTGCCTGGTTGAGGTGGACGCCTTGGACTCGGGGATGGGAGCCGTGCTGTTCCAGCGCTCTCCGGTGGATGCGGAGGTCCGGCCTTGTGCGTTTTTTTCCCACTGATTGTCCCCGGCGGAGAAGAACTATTACATCAGTGACAGGGAGCTCCTGGCAGTTAAATTCGCGCTGGAGGAGTGGTGTCACTGGTTGGAGGGGGCCACCCAGCCCTTCATTGTCTGGACGGACCATAAGAACTTGGAATACCTGAAGACGGCCAAATGCCTGAACGCCCGCCAGGCCCGCTGGTCCCTGTTCTTTGGACGCTTCAACTTCACCATCACCTACCGCCCCGGGGCCAAGAACACTAAGCCGGACACCCTTTCCAGGCAGTTCGCCCCGGATGTGACGGAGGCGCCCGTTCTTCCCATCCTTCCGTCGTCGTGCATCGTGGGTGCCCTCTCGTAGGACATCAAGGAGAGGGTCTTGAGGGCGCAGGAGGCTGAACCGGACCCGGGCGGGTAGACTGTTCATTCCTTCTTCTGTTCGGGGCGAGGTGATCCACTGGGCCCACTCCTCCAGACTTGCTTGCCACCCGGGAGGGTCCCGCACGATCAGGATTCTCCAGAGGACGTTCTGGTGGCCATTGCTCTGGAGGGATGTCGTCGACTATGTCCGCACCTGTCCTCAGTGCGCCACCGGCAAGACACCATCCTGCGGGGCTGCTCCACCCTCTTCCTACTCCTGGCAGACCTTGGTCTCACATTGCTCTGGATTTCGTCACCGGTCTTCCCCCATCTAATCAGCACATCGTCGTCCTCACGATTGTGGACCGCTTCTCCAAGGCCGCAGACTTCATCCCTGTACAGGGGCTGCCTACGGTGAGAGATACAGCGGATGTACTTGTGCAACACGTCGTGAGGCTACATGAGGTACCCGTGGACATCGTCTCCGATCAGGGTCCCCAATTCGTGTCCCGGGTGTGGAAGTCTTTCTGTAATGCTCTGAGGGCATGGTGAGCCTGTCCTCCGGCTACCACCCACAGAGCAATAGACAGTGTGAGAGAGCTAACCAGGAGCTGGAGGCTGCGCTGTGCTGCATCATCTCCTCCAACCCTGCGTCCCGTGGATCAAGTACGCTCACAATTCCACGGGGTCTTCAGCTATTGGCATGTCTCCCTTCGAGGCTTCCTTGGGTTACAACCCCCTGCTTTTCCCCTAGGAGGATGGGGACATCGCTGTACCATCTGTCCGGGCCCATCTGAAACGCTGTCAGCGGATATGGAAGACGGTCCGAACGGTGCTTCAACGCATGGCGGAGCGCAACTCCAGGGTCGCTAATCGCCGCAGGAGACCGGCTCCACCCTACCGGGTGGGTCAACAGGTTTGGCTTTCCACACAGCACATTAACCTCAAGGCAGAAAAGAGGAAGTTGTCTCAGCGCTTCATCGGTCCATTCCCCATCGTGCGGATTATTACTCCCATGGCTGTGCGCCTGGCTGTCCCCCCCTCCCTCTGCATCTGTCCCACATTTCATGTGTCTCAGAATAAACCATTCTTTTCCAGCCCTCTCTGCCCTCCCCCCCCCCCCAGGTCTCCACCTCCACCAGTAGTGATCGACGGTGACCTGGCGTGGAGGGTCAATTCCATCCTGGACGTCCGCTGCTGGGGTCGCGGCTTGCAGTATCTGGTGGACTGGGAGGCGTATGGTCCTGAGTGGCGGTCCTGGGTGCGTCCATCCTTCGTGTTGGATAAACAACTCATCAGGGACTTCCACCGGATGCACCCAGGTAGGCTGGATCAGGTGCCAGGAGGCACCTCTGGGGGGGGGGGGGGTACTGTGATGACTCGCTCTGTGCCATTATCACCCACAGCTGCGCGCACAATGGCTCTCCATCATGCTTGGGTTATATAACCCACTCTGCCCTCAGACCGGCACGGAGCCATCTGTCTCCCTGGCTGCATCCAGGGTTGCCAGATCGAACGGCGCTCAGCTCACTCCCAGCTACGACGAGTCTACAGACCCACGCACTCACATCCACATACACTACACACACACACACGCACCCACGCACTTTCACTATTACAAATAAAGATTATTGAATCCACTCTTGAGCCTGTGTCTGTTCCCTGGGTCTGCCAATTATGTCACTATGAATGGCATTCTGATGTAGGAGTCTTTTGTGTCCAGATGTGTGAGGGCTGAGTGGAGGGCAGTAAAGGTGGCATCATCGGTTGAGTGACTGGACCGGTATGCAAACTGGAACAGGTCCAGGGAGGGTGCAGGGCAGACTTGATGTGCTGCATGACCACCCGCTCGAAGTCCTTCATGATGATGGGAGTGAGTGCAACCAAACGGTAGTCATTGTAGCAGGAGGGAGATGACTTGTTGGGGATTGGGATGATGGTGGTGGCTTTGAAAACAATCTTGTGAGAAAACAGTTACAATTTTAGAGAAAAACCTCACAAATTGGCCAATATAAAATCATTACTTAGTGCTTGCTCATAGGGGATCATTTGATCATTGGGGCTTTTCTCTGAACTATTTATGGTTTGTGCTTATGTATCTGGTGCCTTGAGATGACTTTTGTTGAGACTAGGTGCTATAAAAATAAAGTGGAATTGAAATGAATATTCAAGTAACTTTTTTGGGGAGTATGCTTACTTATCATCATAAGGTAAGAAAAAGTAAGCCCAAGTGTATTGTTCATGTTGACCCACACAATTCCTTCACCCCCCACCTCCCGAGTGAAAACAAACATGAGTTTGAGTAAATGGCTCTAATCCTGTTTGGCCATCTAACAAGGATAGTGCACACTGCTTGAAGGTCAGAGGCCTCTTAAGCTGCTGTGACCACTCTGACCATTAGGCCTGTCACAGAGGGTTAGCTTTTATCAACAATGGGAATGTTGAAAGGTAAACAGGTCACCAGCAGACGCAGCAGTGGTGTAGGAGCCAGTTAAGCCCAATTGTATAAATGGGAACCAGTCATTGTCTGGGCAGGTGTTCCACCCAAAAGGAAAAACAGTTTTTGAACGCTGAGGCGGTGAGACGTAAGTTTGTGTCAAGAGGAACTTTAATTGTTGATTGCTATGGACTTTTAATGGAAAATTGGAATAAAATTTGTGTTTTTAATGTAATGGACATCTTGGACACTAATTTTGTTACGTCAAGTTTTATTCAGCATGTCAATTAAATTATCCAAGTCGCAGTATTTCAGGGGCTCCAAGCATTGGCTTGGCCTCTACGCTAAAGTTAAAAACTGTTTCAATCAAGAAGACTAGTTTAAAAACTTTGTTTGGATGTTAAACTATTAAGACGAGGAGTACCTGACAGTGCGGTGATTGACAAGCCTCTGCAACTGCATCTCATCTGCATCAGCTCACCTGGAGAGGAGACCGGGAGGGTGCGTGGAGGTGGCTGAAGTCGCGGAGAGGATCACAACTTTCCAATGGCATCTGTTCAGCTGATGAGAACTGTGGAGGTGGCAGGAAGATGCAGCCAGTTAACGGCCTTTTGCTCATCTGTGCAGGGCGCTAGGGAGGAGCGGCGTGGAGGTGTCCTGGGCAGCAAGACAAGCAGTGTGGGAGCCAAGGACGCCGGAGAGCCAGCAGCGCTTCGGTAGCAAGAGAGGGACGTGGCTGTGGCATCTGCTCACCTGAACGAGTTGCTGGAGAGGCATGGGAGTGACACCTGGGCAGTGGTCAAGCACTGGAGGAGCTGCACCTGTGTGGGTCGCCGGAGAGGAGTGGTGATTTTGGAGAACTGAAGCCGACTGTCTGCATCGGGTGGCGGCGCTGGACACCAGTGAGCTGCCAAGCTTCGCCGATTGCAGTGCGGAGCAGTTTTCACCTTGAAAAGATATGAGTGGCGCTACCACCATATACTGTACAGTGGTGTGAAAAAGTGTGTCCCCCTTTCTGATTTCTCATTTTTTTGTTTGTCACACTTAAATGTTTCAGATCATGAAACAAATTTAAATATTAGACAAAGAAAACAAGTAAACACAAAATGCAGTTTTTAAATGAAGGTGTTTATTATTAACACGGCAGTGGCTCAGGAGGTAGCGCATGTCGTCCAATAACTGCATGGTTGGAGGTTCAAATCCTGCTCTCCCCAGATATCATGCTGTTGTGTCCCTGGGCATGACACTTCACCCCCAATTGCTCCTGGTGGGTCTGGAAGCACCATGTTAGGCAGCATGCCACCATCCGTGTGTGAATGGGTGGATAGCAGGATCTGTAAAGCGCTTTGGTCATCAAGAGATGAGAATAAAAAAGTGCTATATAAGTGAATGCCGTTTACCATTTACCATTATTAAGGGTAAAAAAAAAAAAATCCAAACCTAAATGGCCCTTTGTGAAAAAGTGATTCCCCGACCCCTATTAAAACATAAATTAACTGTGGTTTATCAGATCTTTGGAAAGCTGACTTCAATTTCTCGAGCCACACTCAGGTGTGATTACTGCCACACCTGTTCTCAAACAAGAAATCACTTAAATAGGACCTGCCTGACAAAGTGAATTAGACAAAAAGATCCTCAAAAACTAGACATCATGCTGCAATCCAAAGAAATTCAGGAACAAATGAGAAGCAAAGCAATTGAGATCTATCAGTCTGAAAAAGGTTAGAAAGCCATTTCTAAAGCTTTGGGACTCCAGCAAACCACAGTGACAGCCATTATTCACAAATGGCGATAACATGGAACAATGGTGAATCTTTCCAGGAGTGGCTGGCTGACCAAAATTACCCCAAGAGCACAGTGACGACTCATCCAAGAGGTCACAAAAGACCCCACAACATCCAAAGAACTGCAGGCCTCACTTGCCTCAGTTAAGGTCAGTGTTCATGACTCCACCATAAGAAAGATACAGAACAAAAATGGCCTGCATGGCAGAGTTCCAAGACAAAAACCACTGCTGAGCAAAAAGAACAAAGGCTCATCTCAGTTTTGCCAGAACACATCTTGATGATCCCCAAGACTTGGGGGAAAATACTCTAGACTGATGAGACAAAAGTTGAACTTTCTGGAAGGTGTGTGCCCCATTACATCCGGCATAAAAGTAACAGTATTTCAGAAAAGGAACATCATACCAACAGTAAAATATGGTGGTGGTAGTGTGATGGTCTGGGGCTGTTTTGCTGCTTCAGGACCTGGAAGATTTGCTGTGGTAAATGGAGCCATGAATTCTGCCGTCTACAAAAAGTCCTGAAGGAGAATGTCTGGTCATCTGTTCGTGATCTCAAGCTGAAGCACACTTGGGTTCTGCAACAGGACAATGATCCAAAACACACCAACAAGTCCACCTCTGAGTGGCTTAAGAAAAACAAAATGAAGACTTTGGAGTGGCCTAATCAAAGTTCTGACCTGAATCTGATTGAGATGTTTAGGCATGACCTTAAAAAGGCGGTTCATGCTTGAAACCTTCCAATGTGGCTTAATTACAACAATTTTGCAAAGACAAATGCCAAAATTCCTCCACAGTGCTGTAAAATACTCATTGACAGTTATCACAAATGCTTGATCGCAGTTGTTGCTGCTGAGGGTGGTCCAACCAGTTATTAGGTTTAGGGGGCAATCACTTTTTCACAGAGGGCCATGTAGGTTTGGATTTTTTCGATTAATAATAAACACCTTCATTTAAAAACTGCATTTTGTGTTTACTTGTGTTATAATTGTCTAATATTTAAATTTGTTTGATGATCTGAAACATTTAAGTGTGACAAACATGCAAAAAAAGAGAGAGAAATCAAGAGGGGGGCAAACACTTTTTCACACCACTGTAGATGGCCATCTAAATTTGTGTGCACACCGAAAGCGTAAAATTCAATGCATTGGTTAAACTGTCTGCTAAAGCATTTGCTGCAAAGTTGGACAGATTGCAGAACAGCAGAAAAACGAAGCTGAATAAAGCTGCTAATGTAAAGAAAATGATACGTTTAATGTAAAAAAGTAAAACTTTAGAGATACAAAAGGGTCTTGATGATTTCATTGAATGGTGTGATGAAATAACTTGTGCATGATTCTAATTTTGGTTTATTGCCACTAGAAGAAAAGGAAACATGAAACATGGTTTAAAGCAAAAATGATGTTTAATGATGAATTTATTGGTGAAACAAAAGAGTGGGTGTTTAAAAAAGAAGAAAATCCTGAGTCTCACAGTGTGGGTAATGGTAAACCTGTTACAGATGGTGTTGATCAAGATGATGTTAATCCAGATGACAGTGTTTCAAATGTGGGTAAATGTTCAAATGTAAGTGATGGGGTAAGCACTACATCCTCTGCAAAAATTGAAGCAGCAGCACAAAGGGCTGCACTTGTTGCTTGCATGAAGGCGTTGGAGGAGAAGCATGTTTTGGAGGAACAGGAGCAACAAACAATGAGGAAAAAGGAGGAGTTGGAGCTGGAAACTGAGCTAGCACCTTCAAATGCCAAGCTGGCAGTTTTACAGGCTTTTGATGGAAAAAGTCAAACTCATTCAAGTTCAGATGCCATGAATTCATACTTTGAGAAGGAAAAAAGAAAACTGGCAACAAGCTTTACCTTTAACCCTTCAGCAAAGAACTATGAGCCCACAGAATGGACAATAACACCAAATGGAGAACTTAAATGTAGAAAAAGGCAGCCATACCATCTCCAATGACCAACAGTGCTTGGAAACATCACAAAATTTGCAACTTGGAACAGCAGCAACAACTTTGTTAAATCAAGCTCACAGTTCCACTGTTGGGCACCAAATAAATCCTAATCCATCTGGACAAGTACTAAATTTTATGAACAAGCGAAATGAAATCACAGCTGCTTTGTTGAATTCGCAACATCTGTTGTCTTTGCCAACATGTGACATCCCTGTGTTTGAAGGTGATCTATTTCAATATAAGCCGTTCATAAAAGCATTTGAACAAGGAGTGGAGGTCAAAGCCAGCAAAGCTGATTGTACTACTTGGAACAATTTACAAGAGATCAGCCCAGAGAACTGGTCAGTAGCTGCCAGCACATGTCTTCTGAGTGTGGCTACATGATAGCAAAAGGTCTTTTGGAGGAACATTTTGGTAATGCAGGTACATCTCAAAAAATTAGAATATCATGAAAAAGTTCAATATTTTTTGTCACTCATTTCAGAAAGTGAAACCCATATATTATATAGATTCATTACACAGAGACTGATATATTTCAAGTTGTAGAAGAGCTGGAAATAACGAGGCGGTTTTGTATCACAAAAGTAGAGTCTTTAATGAACAAACTCTTCTATCTTGTCTCATCTGGTGCAGAGCTTGGCAGAAGGCAAAGAGAGAGAATTCTGCCCAGCTCGCTGGTTAAATACAGGCACACATCAAAGACATGCAAAACATAAGCTGAAATCCCCCGTTATCTAAATCTCCTATTAGTCCTGTTAACTCCTCCCTTCGCCTTGGGAGGTGATGGGAAAACTTCTCCTCCCTCAGGGGTGAAGGTGTCGAGTCTGTTGCCATGGCGTCCTGTGACGTCATGAGTCTTCACACGGCGGTGAGATTCCTTTGTTCTTTCAGAGGTGTGAAGTTCCTTAGTATATTCTGTCCCAAACATTTCCACATGCTCTAACAAATGTAGGTATGGAATATCTGAGTGATATATACCACAGGCCCCCCAAACAACTATGAAGGAACACAGAAAGATTCACAGTCTAGGGTAATTACTAAGACATACTACGTGTTACAGCCGTTGCCACAGAAGAAACTTTCATGCAGCCATGCTCCTAAGAGAGTTCAGTGAAAACATAACAGCATAGTATAATCATAAATCAGTCCTAAACTGTTGCGGCACAATTAGCGAAAATTTGCAGAGTGGTGTAATCAGTCCCTGTGTAGTCTGGGTTTCAATCTTCTCCCAAAGCTGCTGTAGGTCGGTTTAGGCGTCCTGCTGGGACCTTGTTGTGAGGAATCTGCAGTGTGGGAAGGAGAGAGATTATCTGTTCCCTGCCTGGGGGCTGAAACTTTTTCCTTGGGGGGTCTACCTCGCCGAGGTGCTCGAGCCAGCTGTGCGGGTTCGTCTCTCAACAAGAAGGCAGGTTTGAGTCTGTCAATGCTGACCGTTTCATTTCTATCCCCATAATCAAGCACAAAGTGTTTGTCACCATTTTCCAGCACTCTATACGGGCCATCGTATACTGGGCGTAACGTTGGTTTTAGAGCTTCATGCTTAACAAAAACAAACTCAGCGTTTTTTAAAGTTTGAGGAACAAAAACTCGTGGAAAGGAGTGATGAGCTGGACCGTGGAGAAAGTCTGGACTGTTACTGCCTAAAAACCTTGGGACTGGGAGGTGCCCTGGTTCCGGGTTTTCTGGTAAAAATTCACCTGGGAGTCTGATAGGCTGAGCAAAGACTAATTCTGCAGGGGAAGCGTCTAAATCCTCTTTAGGTGCCGCACGCAACCCCAATAAAACCCAGGGAAGTTTATTTACCCAATTTGTATCCGTTAATGAGGCCCTGAGGGCGGCCTTTAAGGACCTGTGAAAACGCTCGCATAACCCATTAGCCTGAGGGTGATAAGCGGTGGTACGGTGAATTGTTGCCCCTAAACTGTTGGACATGGCTGACCAGAGCTCTGAGACAAATTGAGGCCCCCTATCTGACGTGATGTCTGATGGGACGCCGAAACGTGCCACCCAATTTGTTAGAAAAACACGAGCGACTTCCTCCGCTGTAGTTGCCGCTAGATGGACTGCCTCTGGCCAGTGCGTGGTGCGGTCTATCATTGTTAGCAGGTGTGTGAAACCCTGGGAGGAAGGCAGCGGCCCCACGAGGTCGACATGAGTGTGGTCGAACCTTCTAGCAGGGATTGGAAAAGGCTCCAGAGGGGCTTTTGTGTGTTTGTGTACTTTGGCGCGCTGACAAGGAATGCAAGTTTTTGCCCATTCTTTTACGTTTTTGCGTAGGCCTGGCCACACAAACTTTTCGGCAACCATTTTGACCGAGGCGCGCACACCTGGGTGCGCGAGGGAGTGAATTGCGTCGAAAATGCGGTGGCGCCAAGCAGCTGGTACTAACGGGCGAGGTCGGCCGGTTGAACCATCGCATATTAGGGGGGGCACGCCGTCGCGCAACCCTTTTTCCTCCAGCCTTAACCCTGTTGGTCCAGACAGGAGCGCGCGCACGTCCGCATCACTACCTTGTTCTTCCGCCATGGCTGCATAATCTATCCCTTCATGGATAGGTGCTGCATATGTGTTTGCGTTAGAGAAAAGCTCAGCTGCTGAAGCAGTGTAATCTTGTCTCCTCGTGCTCTGGCGGTGCCACAGCGCGAGAGAGACAGTCCGCTACTACGTTAAGTTTGCCCGCTACATGTCGAATGTCTGTGGTGAACTCTGAAATCGCAGCTAGCTGTCTTTGTTGTCTGCCCGACCAAGGTTCTGAAATTTTAGCCATAGCAAAAGTGAGCGGTTTATGGTCCACAAAAGCCGTGAAACTCCGCCCTTCTAACCAAAACTGGAAGTGGCGGATGGATAAATGGAGCGCCAGCAGCTCCCTGTCAAAAGTGCTGTATTTGCGTTCCGTCGGGTTTAGCGATTTGCTAAAAAATGCTAAAGGTTGCCAGACCCCCTTGACAAGTTGTTCTACAACTGCCCCTATGGCCAGGTCTGAAGCATCTGTGGTTAGAGCAATGCGGGCCGAGGGATCTGGATGGACTAACATTGTGGCGTTAGCCAGGGCGTTTTTAGCTTCCGCAAAAGCGCGTTCGCGTTCCGGGGTCCATTCGACCGCGTTGGAAGCTTTCTTTTTTTTAAGCGCGTCATACAGGGGCTGCATGAGCTGAGCTGCATGAGGGAGGAAACGGTTGTAAAAATTAACCATCCCCAAAAATTCCTGTAGCGATTTGACCGTTTGGGGCCGTGGAAAACCTTCTATCGCATGAATTTTGTCTGGAAGCGGAGCTGCCCCTTTCGGGGAGACTCTGTGTCCCAAAAAATCAATTTGCGATACGCCGAATTTGCATTTGGCTGGATTAATTATTAATCCGCGCTCTTCTAGCCTCTGAAAAACGGTAGTGAGATGCTGCTCGTGCTCTTCCTCCGATGAGCTGGCTACCAGCATGTCGTCGAGGTAGACGAAAACAAAGGGGAGGTCGCGTAAGACTGCGTCCATCATACGTTGAAAAGTCTGAGCAGCACCTTTGAGGCCGAAAGGCATTCGCAGGAATTCAAAAAGGCCGAAAGGGGTTATAACCGCTGTTTTAGGATTGTCTTCAGCTCGGACTGGAACTTGGTGATAACCGCGGACTAAGTCTATCTTTGAAAAAATGCGCGCGCCCGCTAAATGCAGTGAAAAATCCTGTATATGAGGGATGGGGTAGCGGTCATGCGCTGTAGCATTGTTTAATCTGCGGTAATCTCCGCACGGTCTCCAAGAACCGTCGGATTTCGGAACCATGTGAAGTGGTGAAGCCCAAGGGCTCTTTGAACGTCGGCAAATGCCTAATTTTTCAAGAGCTGCAAATTCGTCCCTTGCTATGTTGAGCTTGGCCGTGTCTAAACGGCGAGCTTTGGCAAAAACAGGAGGTCCCGTTGTTGGAATGAAGTGTTTAACCCCGTGTTTGGCTACAGTGGCTGAAAATTTGGGGGTTGTGAGTGCTGGAAATTGGGTGAGGAGTTGCTCAAACTTACCTCCTGCCGTGGTGACGTTGGCCTGCACAGGTGGGGGAGAGACTCAAGCTGAGCATGGAATAGAAGCAAAAGATAGTGCATTAACCAGGCGCCTATTTGCTAGATCAACTAATAACCCATGTGCACATAGAAAATCAACGCCTAACAAGTTAAAACTCACCGCCGCTACAACAAATGTCCATCTGTAGCTGCGGCCGTGAATGAGGAGGTGCAGGCTCTTTTCACCGAACGTGTCGATGTCAGAACCGTTGGCTGCCACTGCTCCATTGCCCCGGGTGCCCATGGCTCGATCTGCGTGGGAGGGCATGATGAAACTCAGCTGAGCTCCCGTGTCGATGAGGAACTGCTTGCCTGTGTGTCCATCCGTCACGTATAACAGCTTGTTTTTCTCGCCGAGAACCGCTGCCGTTAACGGCCCTCGGCATGGGCGTTTTCCCGACATCGTGAACTTGCAGGGGGGAACGCATTTGTGGGCTTTCTCGGCGAAGTGTTGGTGATAATAACAGACGTCGATCTGTTTGTTACGCTTGGGCCGCACCGCTGTCACCGTGGGTTGTGGCTCTCCATGGCTCGGGGCGTCAGTTTTGAGGTCCGCGGATGCCGCTGTAGGTGTCCGCTCCTTGCAGGCGTTGACGAGCCGATAAGCCTCGCTGGCCAGTGTGCGGAAGTCTTGGTGGGTGTCGCACTTCATATTGGTGAGTGTCCCTCTCATGTGTGGTGGAAGCGTGCTGAGGAAAATAAACTGGAAAAGGAAATTGTCGTTGTCCTCCTCCTTAAGCTGCAGCAAATCCTCCATGAGGGCCTTCGGATTGCCCCCTTTGTGGCCGTAGATTGCCAGGATCCTCTCGGCTCTTTCCTCCACTGGTGGGACATAGTTCGCCACGATGGTCGCCTTGAGCGTCTCATACTTGTCCCGGGCCGGTGGTCGCCGGATCAAGCTCCGCACACACCTCGAAGTGGCGGAGTCGAGCTTGGAGACGATATGGTAGAATTTTGTATCGTCTGCTGTGATGCCCGCCAGTATGAACTGGGCTTCAGCCTGTAGAAACCAAGAGGCGGGGTCTTCTTGCCAGAAGTCTGGCAGCTGGACAGCGACGGCGTTCGTGCACACCATCACTGTTGTGCCCGCCGGGTGAGAGTGCCTTGCCTCGGCTCTCACGGCGGTGCTGGAGCTCGGTTGAGCTCTCTCGGTACCTTCTGCCGGGGGGAACAGCTGTCTGCTTGTTCCCTCGTCTGCGTTGTCGCTGGCGTAAGTCAGATTCGCCGCGGATGAGTCGCTTGAAGAACGCCTCAGGTCCATACTCGCGTCAAGGTCACCAGTGTAGAAGAGCTGGAAATAACGAGGCGGTTTTGTATCACAAAAGTAGAGTCTTTAATGAACAAACTCTTCTATCTTGTCTCATCTGGTGCAGAGCTTGGCAGAAGGCAAAGAGAGAGAATTCTGCCCAGCTCGCTGGTTAAATACAGGCACACATCAAAGACATGCAAAACACAAGCTGAAATCCCCCGTTATCTAAATCTCCTATTAGTCCTGCTAACTCCTCCCTTCACCTTGGGAGGTGATGGGAAAACTTCTCCTCCCTCAGGGGTGAAGGTGTCAAGTCTGTTGCCATGGCGTCCTATGACGTCATGAGTCTTCACACGGCGGTGAGATTCCTTTGTTCTTTCAGAGGTGTGAAGTTCCTTAGTATATTCTGTCCCAAACATTTCCACATGCTCTAACAAATGTAGGTATGGAATATATGAGTGATATATACCACAAAGTGTTTATTTATTTTAATTTTGACGATTATGGCTTACAGACCATGAAAACCCCAAATTCAGTTTCTCAAAAAATTAGAATATTACATAAAGACTGCCTTCTATCATTAGACTGCCTTCTATCATTTGCGTAATATTGCCAAGATTAGGAGCATCTTGTCTCAGAGTGATGCTGAGAAGCTGATCCACGCTTTTGTTAGCTCGAGATTAGATTATTGTAATTCTTTATTATCAGGTTGTCCTAAAACATCTTTAAAAAGTCTTCAGCTGATCCAAAATGCTGCAGCAAGAGTTTTAACAGGTACTAGAAAGAGAGATCATATCTCTCCGGTTCTGGCCTCCCTTCATTGGCTTCCCATAGAGTTTAGAATTAAGTTTAAAATCCTTCTTCTTACTTACAAAGCTCTAAACAATCAGGCTCCTTTTTATTTAAAAGATCTGATACTACCGTATCATCCTAACAGAGCACTACGCTCCCAAAATGCAGGTTTACTTGTAATACCTAGAATCTCCAAAAGTACAATGGGAGGCAGAGCCTTCAGTTATCAAGCTCCTCTCCTGTGGAATCAGCTGCCAATCTGGATTCGGGAGTCAGACTCGATCTCTGTTTTTAAGAATAGGGCTAAAACCTACCTTTTTGATATAGCCTACAATTAGGGAGGGATCATGTGTTTTCTGAACCCTCCCTTAGTTATGCTGCTAATAGGTTTAGTCAGCCGGGGGACCTCCAGTAATGCACTGGGCCTCACTCCTTTCCTCACTCTCTATGAAATATTTTTTTTTTGCTGGTCATTAACATTTGTTTGTTCTCTCCCATAGATTGAGTCCCCATCGTGCTGTTTGCTCTCTACATGTCTGTTCTTTTCTTCTTCTCTATCCCCTCACCCCCCAGCCAGTCGCAGCAGATGACTGCCCCTCCCTGAGCCTGGTTCTGCTGGAGGTTTCTTCCTGTTAAAAGGGAGTTTTTCCTCTCCACCGTCGCCAAGTGCTTGCTCACAGGGGATCGCCTGATTGCTGGGGTCTTTCTGCAACTGTGGGGGTCCTCCCTACAGTTGATAGTGCTATGAGATGACTGTTGTTGTGAAATGGCGCTATATAAATAAAGTTGAATTGAATTGAATTGAATTGAATTGAATAAAATTAATTTTAAAAAATAGTTTTTTAATACAAATGTGGACCGACTGAAAAGTATGTCCATGTACACACTCAATACTTGGTCGGGGCTGAGAGATGAGAAACACCAGAACCAACAATGCAGACGAGCTGAAGGTCACTCTCAAAGCAACCTGGGCCTTCATAACACCTCAGCAGTGCCACAGGCTGATCACCTCCATGCTATGCCACACTGATACAGTAATTAATCCAAAAGGAGCCCTCAACCAGTGGTCTCAATGAAAAAGAAGAAGAAGAAGAAGAAGAAGACCCTCCAGATGGAGAGCAATAGAATGACGACAACTGCTGCACGTCAGAAAAGATGCCATGAAGATGCCATGGGCTGCACGGTGGCGCAGTGGTTTAGCACTGTGGCAGCACAGTTTTACCCTCGGCCGGGGGATCGCGGGGATCATGAGATCGTGGGTTCAATCCCAGCCCCCGACCAACAGTGAGCTGTGTGGAGTTTGCATGTTCTCCCCGTGTTGCGCGGGTTTACTCCGGGATTTCTCCGGTTTCCTCCCGCACACCAAAAACATGTAGGTTTAGGGCGCTCGCGCACGCAGCGACCAGCAGCCGGTGGCTTGTCACCAGACTGCAAACCAAGTCTACCTACGGGTACAAATAAGTAACAAAAAAAAAAAAAAAAAAAAAAAAAATGAAGATGAAACACCTGAGATTCCAGCAGTACATCGCACCCATCTGAGACAGGAGGACACCCTTCACCAACATAGGGTACGACAGACTTAAAACCACGTTTCTAGGACATCATAGGATGGCCTATGATCTCTGCCTCATCATCATAGCGTGTCCTATGACCTCAGGCATCATAGGACGACTCGCCATGCCTACATGATGGCAAATGTGCAACCTTGACGAATGCCAGTCTATACTACAAATGTGTAAAATGCCAAGCAAAGGGCTGATTTTCTCTGGGTGCTCCAGTTTCTTGGTTTCTACGGGCATGCATGGGCCTTCCTGAATAGGGTTGAAAGCCACCCTTCACCAGCATAGGGTATGACAGACTTTACAGCACATTTCTAGGACATCATAGAATGGCCGATGATCTCTGCCTCATCATCATAGCGCGTCCTATGAACTCAGGCATCATAGGATGACTCGCCATGCCTACACGACGGCAAATGCATAACCTTGACGAATGCCAGTCTACACTACAAATGTGTAAAATGTCAAGCAAAGTGCTCCGGTTTCTTGGTTTCTACGGGCATGCAAGGGCCTCCCTGAACAGGGTCGAAAGCTACTTTTTCAGGATCGTGCCCATGAACTGGAATTACGATGCACCTATCCCTCAACCAGTGGCCTGAACGAAGAAGAAGAAGACCCACCAGATGGAGAGCAATAGAATGAGGAGAACTGCTGCACGTCGGAAAGGATGCCGTGAACATGAAACACCTCAGGTTCCAGCAGTATGCCGCAGGCATGACTGTCAACAACACAGTTGTCTGAGACAGGAGACCGTTCAGTGGTCTGAATGAAGAAGAAGACCCACAAGATGATGTCTATATGACGGCACATAGACAGAGCATATGACTCCCTACAAGACATACACTAGCTATATATAGACACAGTTAAGCAACATAACACAGAACAGTGACAGGCAGGAGAAGAAGTAACAAGCAGGGGCAAATAGCCCCAGATGGCAGGGCATATTTTGTGTGATTTTTATGTTTTGCTGCATACAAAAGCCATCACATGTGATTTCCACTTAGTGCTGTATTGCTATACCAACTGTCCTGTAACTGGCAAGAATTCTGTTCCAATGCATCCCCTCTACGGGCATGCACAAGTTTCTATGGGCATGCACGGGTATGCACTAGTACTCTCTAAAGAGCAATACATTTCCACACTTCTTCTCAATCATTTTCATCATTCATTGGGTCACAGTGGTCAAAATCATACATTGTCTGCATTGAGGAGAAAGTATTGGATCACCAATGCTACCTCTGCTGTGAGGAAGATTATATCTGAATGCAGTTTCTGCAGGTGTTATAATGGAAGAGGAATAGAGCAAAAAATGGTTGATTTCCCAAAAGAGAGAATTACTTCAGACCTTCCACCATTTTTTAATGCCGGAGTCAATTACTTTGGACCTGTTGAAATAAAGAAAGGTTGAAAATTCTGCAAGCGATATGGCGTGGTATTTACCTGCTTGGCAAGCAGATCTGTACATCTGGAGGTCGCAAATTCATTGACCACTGATGCATGTATAAATATTCTATGTTGCTTTATAAGCAGAAGAGGTCAAGTGGTCCAAAAAAGTCCGATAATGGGACCAACTTCTCTTTCTGGTGCAGAAAGAGAACTTAGGGAGGCTGGTGGTGTATGGGAGCGCATGATTTGCATGGTTTAGCGTATTCTCACTTCTGTGTTACACCAGCAGCGGTTGGATGAGGATGAACTCCAAACCGTGATGTGTGAAATTGAGGCCATACTGAATGATCGTCCAATAACAAAGCTTTCAGATGATCCAAATGATCTAGAACCCCTTACACAAATCATCTGCTTTTATTAAAAGCAAAACCAGCTCTGGTTCCAGGACTTTTTGAACCATCTGATCTGACATGTATGTGAAACGTCACTGGAGACAAGTTCAATACATTGCTGATTTGTTCTGGAAAAGATGGGTCCGAGAGTATCTGCCATTACTCCAGGAGAGACAGAAGTGGAACCAGAGGAAGAAGAGTAGTTGTTGGCAAGGTTGCCCTCATCATGGACCCTTATCACCACGTGGTTCCTGGCCTCGTGGAAAGGTGTGGAGGTGTTTTCAGATAAAAGGGATTTGGTATGCTATGTTAAACTACAGACTAAAACTAACACTGAAAGATCAATGGTTATGCTCTGGTTAATGTCTGAAGTGTAAATTTATTGAATTATGTGTACATGTAATGAATGATAATTGGCTCCTTTATTACCTCCGCCAAGGGAGGGGGTAATGTTTTTAGTGGCGTTGGTTGGTGTGTTGATTTGTCTGCCTATTAGCAACATAACTCAAAAAGTTATGGATGGATTTTGATGAAATTTTCAGGAAAGGTGTGTAATGGCATGGGGAACAGATGATTAGATTTTGGTGATGGCCTGAGTGCGCATACCTCCACCAAGGGCTTTGTTTGTATTTGTGCAGCAGGATTATGCTGCGTGTCCACCAAACGCGTTTTTTTTCCGCTCTGGGCGATGGTTTTCTCTTCATTCTCTATGTAGTCCAGCATTTACAGCGCTGAGCGCCCTTGGCGCTGAAACGCTTTGAGTGGTGGCCATTTTTTGTCGCGGTGCTCAGGGCACTCAGCATTGAAAAAAGTTCAACTTTTCAGACTGCAGCTGAGCTCGTCAGTCAGACCTTTCTAAGCAGCCAACCAAAATAAGGAAGAGTGGGACACAGGACACCGGTACTAGTCTCTACTTAGACTCCTGTTTTCCGTGTCATCATATTTTACATCCAGAGCTGCTAGAATACGTTTCCTGTCCATTGTTATTCAGAGACTACTATTAAAAAATCAGTAGAAAGTCTGACCATAGGAAAAGCGGAATTGCTGCTGAGAGTGACAAGCTGTTGCTGGGATACAGGGCACAAACTTTTTCCTCCAGAGCACAGTGCACAAACGCTGAAAAAAAAAAAATGCTCAGGGTGGTTGGGCGACAAAAAACGCATTTGGTGGACACGCAGCCTTACGCAAAAACTACTGGATGGATTTGGATGAAATTTTCACCAGAGGTGGTTCTTGAGCAACAGAGGAATCCATTACATTTTGGTGATGATCTGAGAATGCATAACTCCGCCAAGGCTCTTTTCTTCTCACAGTGTGTTTGTTACCTCCGCCAAGGAAGGAGGTAATGTTTTTAGTGGTGTTGGTTGGTCTGTTTGTTTGTCTGTCTGTTAACATAACTCAAAAAGTTATGAACGGATTTTGATGAAATTTCAGGATAGGTGTGTAATGGCACAGGGAACAGATGATTAGATTTTGGTGATGATCTGAGAGTGCATACCTCCACCAAGGGCTTTGTTTGTATTTGTGCAGCAGGATTACACAAAAACTACTGGATGGATTTGGATGAAATTTTCACCAGAAGTGGTTCTTGGGTTACAGAGGAACCCAGTACATTTTGGTGATGATCAGAGAATGCATGCCTCCGGCAAGGCTCTTATCTTCTCACAGAGTGTTAGCAACAATACTCCAAAATTACTGGATGGATTTGGATGAAATTTTCACCAAAGGTAATTCTTGGGCTACAGAGGATGCCATTACATTTTGATGATGAGCTGAGAATGGATAACTCAGCTAAGGCTGTGATCGTCTCACAGTGTGTCAGCAACAATACTCCAAAGCTAATGGACAGATTTTGATGCAGTTTTCACGAGAAGTGGCTCTAGGCCTACACATAAACCCATTACATTTTGGAGATGATCCATGAGGGACAGAAGGAGCCTTGCTGGAGGTATGCGGTCTGAGTGCTTTTCTAGTTTATTTATTTATTTATATTCCATTAGTCTTATTCTTTTGTATTCTTCCAATTTTGGGCTAGTAGGGCATCTTTAACAAACCCAGTTTCTAACTGAGATCAATATACAGCAATGTGCACAGACATTTTGGGGGGCAGGTGGTCAACCAAAAAAAAATGCACTCCTAAATAATGAAAAACTAGAAAAGCACTCAGAGAGCTTATACAGTCTACACACTCATAGACATATTTAATACCCCATAGATTTTTGCAAAATTATCAAGTAACACAGAGAGGATGGTTTTCATCATTAATTATGTAAAAGTCAAAGACAAAAAATGGGCAGCTTTCATTAAAAAATTAATTTGTTCAAAATACAAAAAATCTTTGCAAAAATATGAAAAAGATTGTTTTTCAATAAATAAATTATTAAACCTCCATTCAAATAAATAAATATTTGCAAAAAAACAAACAAACAAAAAAACCTTCTATTCCCCTTGTCAGCAGAACAAGCAAAAATCCTCCCCTCTGTTGACCGACCCCCTCCATCCCAATAAAGACTGTAAGGATAGTTTATATGGGGAAACTTAGTTTATCAGTGAGAAGAGAGGAGCAAATGGACAAGAAAAATAATGAAAATTCAACAACAAAGTTGCAAATTTTATAGAAAAACTTTATAGGAAAGGTAACATACTTACAATGCATCTGGAAAGTATTCACAGCGCTTCACTTTTTCCACGTTACAGCCTTATTCCAAAAGGGATTAAATTCATTTTTTTTCCCTCAAAATTCTACACACAATACCCCATAATGACAATATGAATTTTTTTTTTTTAGATTTTTGTAAATTTATTAAAAATAAAAAACTAAGAAATCACACATACATAAGTATTCACAGCCTTTGCCATGAAGCTCAAAATTGAGCTCAGGTGCATCCTGTTTCCACTGATCATCCTTGAGATGCTTCTACAGCTTAACTGGAGTCCACCTGTGGTCAATTCAGTTGATTGGACATGATCTGGAAAGGTACACGCCCGTCTATATAAGGTCCCACAGTTGACAGTGATGTCAGAACACAAACCAAGCATGAAGTCAAAGGAATTGTCTGTAGACATCTGAGACAGGATTGTCTCAAGGCACAAATCTGGGGAAGGGTACAGAAAAATTTCTGCTGCTTTGAAGGTCCCATTGAGCACAGTGGCCTTCATCATCCGTAAATGGAAGAAGTTCGGAACCACCAGGACTTGTTCTAGAACTGGCCGGCCATCTAAACTGAGTGATCGGGGGAGAAGGGCCTTTGTCAGGGAGGTGACCAAGAACCCAATGGTCACTCTGTCAGAGCTCCAGTGTTCCTCTGTGGAAAGAGAAGAACCTTCTACAAGGACAACCATCTCTACAGCAATCCACCAGTCAGGCCTGTATGGTAGAGTGGCCAGATGGAAGCCAATCCTTAGTAAAAGGCACATGGCAGCCCACCTGGAGTTTGTCAAAAGGCGCCTGAAGGACTCTCAGACCATGAGAAACAAAATTCTCTGGTCTGATGAGACAAAGACTGAACTCTTTGGCGTGAATGCCAGGCATTATGTTTGGAGGAAACCAGGCATCGCTCATAACCACGCCAATGGTGGTGGCAGCATCATGCTGTGGGGATGTTTTTCAGCAGCAGGAACTGGGACACTCATCAGATAGATAGATAGAAAAATAGATACTTTATTTCGAACAAAAAAGCAACAAAACAAAACAAATGACAAGTGCAATAAAGTGACAGTTTACAGTGCTTGAAAGGGAGAAGGAAGAAGTTAACACTAATTTACTCCAACTCCTCTTTTTCCTAAATACAACCCATGTGAAATATATACCTGTTACGTACCTCAGTTAAGACCCCAAGTAGACAATTAAATATATTTTGTACATATCAACATTGACACCCATCCATCCCAACATACATACAGTCCATACATCTATACCCAGCCCCAAACAACACAGATATACACAGATATGCACAGTACTGTCCCACCTACCACACCATAGTGTCCCAGAGTGAGCATAGTGAATCGTACATATTAATACTACCCCTCTAGCATATATCCTTTCAGCAAATAATGTTGATACCTATTTTTGAATTGGTTTCTGTTTGTACATAGTTTCAGTTCCAGCTCCAGACTATTCCACCAATCCACCCCACAGACAGATATGCACATACTTTTCTTAGTTGTTCGTACCTTAGGTTTTGTAAAGTTTAAGTCTCCTCTCAAATTACAATCATTGTCTCTTTTTTTGAATAATTTTTGTATATTAGTTGGGAGTTGATTAATTGCCCTGTACATTACTTGTGCTGTATTATATATATATATATATATATATACACTACCGTTCAAAAGTTTGGGGTCACTTAGAAATTTCCTTATTTTTGAAAGAAAAGCACTTTTTTTCAATGAAGATAACTTTAAACTAATCAGAAATACACTCTATACATTGCTAATGTGGTAAATGACTATTATAGTTGCAAATGTCTGGTTTTTGGTGCAATATCTACATAGGTGTATAGAGGCCCATTTCCAGCAACTATCACTCCAGTGTTCTAATGGTACAATGTGTTTGCTCATTGCGTCAGAAGGCTAATGGATGATTAGAAAACCCTTGTGCAATCATGTTAGGTCTGCAATGCTGTAATTGCTGCAAATGGAGGATTCTTTGACGAAAGCAAAGTTTGAAGGAAAAAATTATTTCAAATACAAATCATTATTTCTAACCTTGTCAATGTCTTGACTATATTTTCTATTCATTTTACAACTCATGGTGGTAAATAAGTGTGACTTTTCATGGAAAACACAAAATAATTGTCTGGGTGACCCCAAACTTTTGAACGGTAGTGTGTATATATATATATATATATATATATATATACACACTATCTAGTTGTAAATCTAGTTTTACTAGTTGTAAAATGAATAGAAAATATAGTCAAGACATTGACAAGGTTAGAAATAATGATTTGTATTTGAAATAATTTTTTCCAGATACTCAACCTGCTCAAAGGAAGGTCCGTTTTATAGCTTCTCTAACCAGCTAAACTGTTTTCAGCTGTGCTAACATGATTGCACAAGGGTTTTCTAATCATCCATTAGCCTTCTGACGCAATGAGCAAACACATTGTACCATTAGAACACTGGAGTGATAGTTGGTGGAAATGGGCCTCTATACACCTAAGTAGATATTGCACAAAAAAACAGACATTTGCAGCTAGAATAGTCATTGACCACATTAACAATGTGTATTAGATATTAGAGTGTATTTCTGATTAGTTTAAAGTTATCTTCATTGAAAAAAACAGTGCTTTTCTTTCAAAAATAAGGAAATTTCTAAGTGACCCCAAACTTTTGAACGGTAGTGTATATTTTTAATTTAAGTTTTTATTAAGTTTTCTTTGGAAGGCCCTGTACATGATGCATAAAAAAAAAGGATAATACCAGACAGCTTGTCATACATATGGTGACTATACAAGCACTAATACATAAAATAGGACATGGTTATCTCCTGGCAAACCACTAAAATCTATCCTAAACCATCAGTCAAAGGCAGTCTCCATGTATATCCAAAGACGATCTCACGCTGAGGCCTCATCCCCCATCCCTCCACCCAGTCCATTGAGCATCCGTTCATATGATGCTGCCTCCACCATCGCATCTGTCCATTCTCTCACCGTCGGAACCTCCATCGTTCTCCAGTGTCTCAATATAATCCTTGATGCCGTGATTAAACCGACCATGACAACTGAAAAGCCCAATTTTGAAATATTTAACATTTGTGATCTGTCCCCCAGCAAACAAAGAGCAGGAGTCATAGGAATTCTTGAACCATACCATCCAGACATAATTGATAGTATTCTAACCCATAATGGCCTTATCCGAGAACAATCCCAAAGACAGTGCAAAAATGTTCCCACTGTCGTCTGACATTTCAAACATAAATTATTTTTTGCCAATTTCATTCTGTACAATCTCAGTGGGGTATGGTAATACCTATACAATATTTTATACTAAGTAAACTTCCCTTTAGCTTCTTTCACAAATTTTCCACATTCTTCCACAATTCTACACCATCTGTCATCATTAATTTCCTCTCCTAAATCTTTCTGCCAAAGCCTTTTCATATTTATACAATCATTACTTATAAAGTTATTAGTGATTTTGTAGAACTATGAAGCTGTGTGGCATTTCAGTGGCAGGTCAAAAAAGGAGATAAGATAAGATAAGATAAGCCTTTATTAGTCCCACAACGGGGAAATTCCAGGATTGCAACAGCACAGGGATAGCAACACTCAGAGCAACAATCAGAAGGCAAGAAAAAAAACAAGCAAGCAAGAGCAGCTAATATACATATGTACATATTACTATAAAATATATATATACACACACACACACAGACACACAGATAAAGCTGTTATCAACCTTTTATATTTAGCTAAATCCATGAACTTTATGGCAAGTAACTTTAAGAACAACGAGTTGGTATGGTCTCTATATCCTACATTATTTATTATCCTTATAGCTTTTTTTTGTAATGTGCATATTGGCTGTAGGTTGGTCTTGTAGGTGTTTCCCCAGACCTCTACACAGTAGTTAAGATATGGTAGAAACAGTGAATTGTACAGTAAGAACAATGATTTATAGTCCAAGATGTGTCTTGTCTTCCCAAGAAAAATGTATACAACAAAAACTTAAGTTAAGTTGATCCCATTCCACAACATGTGGTGTTTGGTGCGGCGGCTATCTCTGTTTCACTTACCGTAGGCCACACAGCTACTGTAAGTAGTGAAGGCTACAGGGTGGAGGGGGGCGGTGTCAGTCCTTCTGGTAGCTCTGTGCGTTAACACAAATCTCACTACATATACAGCAGGGAAAGTAAGTACTGAACTCGTCAACATTTTTCTCATTAAAAGTATTTCTGATGGAGCCACTGACCTGACATTTTCACCAGATATTAGTAACAACCCAAGTAATCCACACATACAAAGAAATCAAGGCAAATGTGTTCACAAAACAAGTTATATTAAATAAAGTGGAATGACACAGGCAATAAGTATTGAACACGCTTGGTGAAATTCATTCAATATTTAGTAGAAAAGCCTTTGTTGGTAACAACAGCTTCCAGATGCCTCCTGTATAGAGAAAGTATAGGTGCAGACATTGCTCAGGAGTAATTTTAGCCCATTCTTCCACACAAACTGTCTTCACATCTTGAAAGTTCCGTGGGTGTCTTCTATGCACTCTGATCTTCAGTTCGGTCCATAGATTTTCAATTGGATTCAGGTCAGGTGACTGACTGGGCCATTCTAGCAGTTTGATTTTCCTTCTCTGGAGCCAGTTGAGAGTTTCCTTGGCTGTGTGTTTGGGATCACTGTCTTGCTGAAATGTCCACCCGCGTTTCATCTTCAGCATCGTGGCAGATGGCAACAGGTTCTTATCAAGGATGTCTCTGTACATTTGTCAGTTCAATTATATAAAGTCTGCCTGTACCATGTGCTGAAAAATACCTCTACATCATGGTGGGATGTGCGGTGCCATTTCTCCTCTAAATATGCTGTGTGTTGTGGCATCCATAAAGTTCAATTTTGGTCTCATCTGACCAGACTATATTCTCCCAGTATTTTCCTGGCTTGCTCAAATGTTGTGCAGCAAACTTTAAATGAGCTACAACATGCTTTTTCTTCAACAATGGAGTCTTGCGAGGTGAGCAGGCATAGAACCCATCTCGGTTAAGTGCATTACTTATCGTTTTCTTTGAAACAGCAGGACCTGCTAACTCCAGGTTTTTGTGGAGCTCTCCATGAGTGGTCTTTGGCGCTTGGATCACTGTTCTGATAATTATTTTGACTCCTCTGTCAGAAATCTTGCGAGGAGCTCCTGGTTGTGGCCTGTTTATGGTAAAATGATACTCTTTCCACTTCTGAATGATGGCTCCAACAGTGCTCACTGGAACATTCAGCAGTTTAGAAATATGCCTGTAACCAATGCCATCATTATGTTTTTCAACAATAAGGTTGCCAAGGTCTAGACCTTGGCAACCTTATTGTTGAAAAACATAATAGAAGGTAGGTAGAAGCAAAGAGCTCCCTCTAGACTCTAGAGGGAGCTCTTTGCTTCTACCCATCATGAGTTCTTTGCAGTGTGAAAATCTGATATTCACAGACCTTTTTAAAGGCCATCAGTCAGGACTTAACCAGATGAAATTAATTTGCAGTGATGGGGGATGGGATGGCTTCCTAAATTCTGATGGATTTCAGCTGGTTTCTTGGCTTTCTATGGCTTTTTGCACCTCTTTTTCTTCATGTGTTCAGTACTTATCACCTGTGTCATTCCACTTTATTAAATATAACTTGTTTTGTGAACACAGTTGCCTTGATTTCTTTGTATGTATGGATTACTTGAGTTGTTACTGATATCTGGTGAGAATCTCAGGTCAATGGCTCCATCAGAAATATGTTTAATGAGAAAAATGTTGACGTGTTCAATACCTATTTTCCCCACTCTGTGTGTGTGTGTGTGTGTGTGTGTGTGTATATATATATATAGTATATATATATATAAGAAATTTTCCATTTTTTTCTTGTAAATGTGCAGCTTTTTTCCTCATGAATTTGCTGTTTTTTCTTCATAAATTCACTTATTTTTTGCCATACATCTGCAATTTTTTTCTTGTAAACTTGAGACTTTACAACATTCATATGGATACTGGTTTAATTTTTATTCTGTGTAACTGATTGTCTTTGTTCATCTTGACAGTGGCCCAAGTTTTTATGTTTTTGCTTTTAAGGGTTGGAACTCTTCTCTGTTACAAATATAGGAGCCCCTAACTAAACACAATCTTGCATGGTTGTGACAAAAGGAATACTCTCGATCACATGGTTGTGGAGACGGCTTATGTTGCGTGTCTAAGTTTGATTACACTCATCATGCTCAAATTCATGTTGCCCACAGGGATTCTTCACTGTGCTATTTTTGTGAGGGCTGTTGCTCGGGCTCGTCTGACGATTCTCTCCATCCATCCAGGCAGGCTTTTCTCCCTCCCCATTCTGTTCCAGCCACAGTGCCACACTCTTGTTTTCCATGGCCCTCTCATGCCCGGGGTGGCTCCGTGAACTAAACTAAACAACACAATCCGGAAATAGTGTCCCAGCCGGAGATGGTGGGAAAGGAAAATCCCTTGACTGGCAGCTGCAAAGACACTGAAACAGTCAGGGAAATAGTGGTACGGGCTATTCACATTTCACACAGAGCTCGTTTCTTTCGTTAAGTGTTATGAATCGATGTTTGTTGCTGTGAGACAAAACTTGCAGCTTGGTTTGCCGTTTGCAGAAACTGCACATAGAAATAGAACCAGAAAACCTTTGTTGTCATTGTGGTGTGCAGAAACAATGCAACTAAATTGGGAGTGCTCCTGTCAAAACATGCTCTAGCACAGCTAAATCTAAAGAAGCGTACAAAAGGATGTAAAAGTGCCATACAGGCAGAGGCTGAAATACATGGTGAAAGTTACTGGACTGAAGGTACATTGAAAGAATGTACATATACAATAAGGGAAATGAGTATTGAACACGTTGTGGAAGATGAAAGCAGACAAGGCAGCGAGCTAGATGACACACAAACTTCATTCACCTTCCAACATCAAGTACAGAAAATACTCTATCTGGGTCTCTGGGCGCCTCCTTTTTATACTCTTTATTTCTGCCCCATGAGAGCCAAGGAGCCAAAAACAATACACTCAGTACACAAAGACATGCGTGGCACATTAACATCATATAACATCAGCCCTGCTTCTCATACCCTTTCTTCTTCTAGCGAACTCCGGTGTCTCCTGAACTCCCCGGGGGGCGGATAGTCCTTTCTGTTTCGTCTGAGACCCCCGGTGCCACTTCCTCCATCAGTCCTTTGTTCCATCCCCCCCCCGGCTTCCAACTCTGGATGGAGAACCCCACACACAGTGCCACCACACAGCCCCCCCAAACACCCAGAAAAGGAACTAACCCCTCGTCCTTTGGGCTTGAGCCGACGCCCATAGTGGCTGTAGCGGGGGTCACCAATCCGGTCGAAGCACCCTGCTGGCAAGGTGTGCAGGCGGGCACATTAGTCTGTGGAGGGAAAAAGGGTGGGGGGGGAAAACATGCTAGCTTTGCAAGCGCAAGTCTGTACCGAGGAAACACCAACTTGCGGAGCCACCGATGGTGGGTGTCTGCGACGGGGAGCTTGGGCCAACATCACCTGCTCATCTGCCAACACAAAAGCGGGCTTCAGCCCGTCGATGCAGACGGTCTCCCTATGCCTCCCCAAGTCTAACACAAAATGCTTTGCCCCAGTTTCCAGCACCCTGAATGGTCCATTGTACGGTGGGTGCAGCGGGGTCTGGTGTGCATCGTGCTTGACAAAAACAAACCTGGCACTCTAAGTTTTTTGGGACGAAGGTGCAGGGAAAACAATGGTGGGCCGGGCTCGGCACGTTAACAGCCTCTGTACTGTACAAAAATTGCGTGGGCAGGTCGGCCCTGGGTGTGGGGTTTTCTGGTAAAAAATCCCCGGGGATCCGCAGTGGCTGAGAAAAAACGAGTTCTGCCGGGGAGGCTGTCAGATCCTCCTTAGGCGTGGAGCGCAACCCTAAAAGAATCCAGTGCAGGCGGTTGACCCAATTTGCATTCGTGAGTGAAACTCTGAGCGCTGCCTTAAGTGACCTATGAAAACATTTGCATAACCCATTAGCTCGGGTGTTGTATGCGGTAGTGTGGTGGATTTTGACCCCCAGGCTCTGGGCCATTGCAGACTAGAGTTCCGAAACAAACTGCGGACCCCTGTCAGAAGTGATGTCCGATTGGGATCCGAATCATGCAACCCAAACTGACAAAAAAGCGCAAGCCACTTCCGCGGATGTGGTGGAAACCAGCGGGACCACTTCAGGCCAATGCGTGGTGCGGTCTACGATTGTCAAAAGGTGCATGAAACCTTGCGACGGCGGGAGGGGTCCCACCAAATCCATATGGACTTGGTCGAACCTCCTGGCCGGGATTTGGAATGGCTCGAGGAGGGCTCTGGTGTGCTTGTGCACTTTGGCCCACTGGCACGCGACGCACGCTGCAACCCACTCTTTCACGTCCTTGCGCAAGTGCAGCCAAACAAATTTCGCCCCCACCAGTTTAACTGAGGCGCACATGCTGGGATGCGAAAGGGAGTGGACTGACTCAAAAATGCGGCGGTGCCAAGAGCTCGAAACCACTGGACACGGACGACCGGTGGAGATGTCGCAGAGCAAGGGAGGGCACCCTTCTTGCACCAGCTTTAACCCGGTAGGTGTGGACTGGACTGGACCGGTTTGCTCCGCAGCCATGGCAGGGAAATCTATTCCCATGTAGATCGGTGAGACTAACACACGTGACAGGCAATCGACCACGACATTGCGCTTACCGGCAACGTGTTGATTGTTGTTTATGAACTCTGAGATCATGGCCAAATGCTGTTGCTGCCGGGCCGACCACGGTTCCGAGACCTTGGACATCGCGTACATTAGAGGTTTATGATCCACGAACGCAGTGAACTCACGCCCTTCTAGTCAAAACTGGAAATGGCTGTCAAACGCACTGTATTTGCATTCATTGTTGTGCAAAGTACGACTGAAAAATGTGAGCGGCTGCCACGAACTGGAGAGGTACTGCTCCACCACTGCCCCTATGGCAATGTCAGATGCATCCGTGGTGAGCGCTATCTGTGCCGACGGGGCAGGGTGGGATAGCAAAGCAGCGTCAGCAAGCACTGTTGTGGCATCTGCGAAAGCCTGGACTCGCTCAGTGGTCCAGTCGATGTTTTCCGCAGGCTTCTTTTCCTTAAGCGCAATGTACAACGACTGCAGCAGCTGGGCTGCCTGGAGGAGGAAACGGTTATAAAAGTTGACCATGTTCAAAAATTCCTGTAAGGCCCTCACGGTCTGCGGACACGGAAAGTCCGACATGGCACACACCTTATCAGGTAGCGGAACTGTGCCCTCCGGCAAAATGTGGTGACCCAAAAATCAATCACTGGCACACCGATCTGGCACTTCGCTGGGTTGACTATGAGCCTGTGCGCTTCCAACCTCTGGAAAACCATTTTGAGATGGGTGAGATGCTCCTCCTCAGATGCGCTAGTCACCAGAATGTCTTCTAAGTAGACAAAAATGAAAGGTAGGTCATGGAGCACCGCATCCATCATTCTCTGGAAGGTTAGCATGGCACCCTTTATCCTGAATGGCATGCGTAAAAACTCCAAAAGGCCAAAAGGAGTTATTACCACTGTTTTGGGAACGTCCTCCGCGCACACTGGGACCTGGCGGTAACCATGGACCAGATCCACTTTCGAAAAAACATGCGTCTCGGCCAGGTGCACAGAAAAATCCTGGATGTGCGGGATGGGATACCAATCGTGTTCTGTGACATTGTTCAAGCGCCGGAAATCACCGCACAGTTGCCACGACCCATCAACCTTAGGCACCATGTGTAGCAGGGATGCCCATGGGCTGTTGGAGCGCCTGACGATGCCCAGCTGCTCCAAGTTGGCAAACTCCTTGCATGCGCTGGCCGTGTCCAGGCACTGAGGTTGCGTGAACACCGGTGGACCTTTTGTGGTTATAAAATATTCAACCCCGTGTTTGGTTACCGTAGCCAAAAAAGGGACCGTGAGTGCTTGGAACTGTGAAAGTAAATGCTGGTACTTACCCCTTGGAGCTACAACGCTAGCCAGTGTTGTTGGCCCAGCTCCCTGAGCTGGGCAGGGAGGTGAAAGAGACAGCGTCCACTAAACGTCTGTTGGCAACATCGACTAACAACCCATAAGCACATAAAAAATCTGCACCTAAAATGGGGCAGAACATGCAGCTACCACAAAATCCCACTGGTAATTGCATCCGTGTAGGCATACTGTCAGCGTCCATTCGCCAAATGTCCTGATGGTAGATCTGTTGGCGGCCATGAGCTTGGGACCGCTGCCTTCTGCCGACCTGTCTGCGCTGACCGGCAAGATGAGGCTTTTCTGGGAGACAGAGTCCACCAAGAAATGTGTCCCCAAATGTGTGTCTATAATAAAAAGCAGCTTGTTCCTGTCACCAGCGGTCGCAGCTGCTACTGACTGCCGGCCGTGCTGTTTCACAGCTTCCTGAATTGGTATGGCGGCAGGCAGCGTTGGGCAATCTATCTGAAGCAGCGATGATAGAAACAGAGCACCCCGTTCCAGCATCTCTTGGGGTCCGTCCTGGCTACCACCAACGGCTCCTCGACCTCGCTGGAGTCCCTCATGGATACCAGTGCCGCTGCATGCACGCTGAGAGCTCTGGTTGCTAAAATGATGCAGTCTGCTCCCTGCGCCAGGGCGCGGTAGTCCTTGGTCACCAGCAGCGGCGAGTTGGCCAGGATCACCCTTGCTGTAGCAGGTAGGTTCCTGAGGAACAGGTGGGCGAACAGGAAAGATTCGTCGTTCTTCCCCCTCAGCGCTAACATGCTTTCCATGAGCTCCACGGCTGATCTGTCACCTAACTCTGAATGTGTTAGGAGTCTCTCTGCCCTCTCACTGTCAGACAGAGTATAACACTGGAGTAGCATCCGCTTAAGCGCTTCATATTTCCCCTGGGCTGGTGGTTCCTGGAGCGGGCTCGTTACCTGTTGCGTGGTGACCACATGGTAATATTTCATGTCATCCGTTGTGATCCCACAGATTACGAACTGGGCTTCTATATGCAAAACCATGCGGTTGGATTGTGAAGCCAGAAGTCTGGGAGCTTGACTGTGACAGTGCATGCGGCACTGGTGTTCTCCCTCTGGGTCGTCTCCAGGGCGGTGCTCGGCTCGTTCTCCATGGCACGTCTTGGGGTCACCAATGTGGAAGAGGAAAGCAGACGAGGCAGTGAGCTGAATGACACATGAACTTTATTCCTCTTCCAACGTCAAGTACAGAAAATACTCTATCTGGGTCTTTGGGAGCCTCCTTTGTACAACCTTTATTTCCGTTCCATGAGACCCAGGGAGCCAAAAACAATACACTCAGTGGACAAAGACATGCGTGGAACATTAACATCATATAACACCAGTCCCGCTTCTCACACCCTCTCTTCCTCCAGTGGCTCTGGCATCTCCTGAACTCCCCGGAGGGCAGATAGTCCTGTTACATCTGAGAACTCCCGGTGCTACTTCTTCCTTCAGCCCTTTGTTCCATCTTCCCCCTGGCATCCGACTCTGGGTGAAGAACCCCCCACACAGTGCCACCCACCACAATATAGCACTTTTCATACAAAAATGTATAGCACAAAGTGCTTTACAAATTAAAAAGATAACACAATTACACCCCCCCACACACCCACATGCACACACATCAATGTAAGACATGGCCAAGTGCTGAGGATCCAGGCGTAGAAGCACCATCTTAGGGAGCCGTCAACACGAGGGAAGCGCCAATTCCACAGCTACAGGGACACCACCTCTGCCACTGCCCAAGACCAGTCATTGGGTGGGCCAGGGCAGTCACAGTCGAAAGTTTGGGTCTTGCTTTTTAAGCTACTCTTCTACATGTTTATCTTTCTGCTTCGCTGTGCTCCTCTTCTTCACTGGAAATTGTTCATGCATGCTGGACAACAGAAGTGCTACTCCCCACAGCAGTTCCAGTCATGCATTGCAGTTACAACTTAGCATTTCCGCGGCATGTCCACAACCTTTAAAATTAAATGACACGCCGCCAATAAAATTTTGCATTGACCAATTTTTATGATCGATGTTGTCGACAACGTTGACTAACCGTTGCAGCGCCAGTTGATGGTAGAGTGATGTTCCTTCCACTTTTAGATAATGGCCCCAGTGGTGTTTACTGGATGATTCTGTCATGATTCCCCCGTGCGCCATTACGCGGTGCACGAGGGAGGGAATAAAACCCCAATTGCGAGAGTAGAACGTGCCGTTTATTAACTTAAACCACAACAAAATAACAAGTCCAGTAAGACCACACTACACAGTTGATTGGAATGAAGAATTTAGGCCACCAGACATACAGGGATGTTACCCAGATGTTCTACAGCTGGGGAGGGGGAATGCCTAGTGCCACCGTAATGCTGTGCACAAAGAGAAAGGCAAACATTAACTTACAGCTGGAACAATCCGTGGCTGTCCACGTAGTCTGGTGGATGAGGAAGTGAGGCAGGGTCAGTTGCTAACATAAATGGAATCACCGTCTTGAAATGTCAGGCTGAATTACATGCAGGTAGTGGAACACATACGTAGAGGACCATGCTGCCACGTATGAGGGTGAATGCTCCGACGATCTCTTCCCACTAACACAGCGTATTTGCAACCATAATACTAACGAGGGAAGAGATTGCCGGTGTGAGGAAGCGTGGGCTGAACATAATTAATTCCTGGTGTGCACGAGTGAGTGTCAGAGCGTGTGAATAGGAATGAATGGAGTGTGTGTGTGTGTGTGTGTGTGTGTGTGTGTGTGTGTGTGTGTGTGTGAAAACACCCATAATGTGAAACAGCTGATGGCACTGACAAGAGGAGGAGGCATGCCCAAGCTGTCAGGGAGCGAAGGACCCAAAGAGCTCCCTGACGCGCCTGAAGGAAAGTAAGGTAAACGAACCAAAAGTCAGAACTGGGTTTGGAACCACCAAACTCAGGTTCATGACAGATTCAGAAATTTTGATACAAGTCTGTAACCAACTCTATCAACGTGCTTTACAACAATCAGGTTGTGAAGGTCTTTTGCGAGCCCTTGGCTTTTACCCAACATGAGATGCTACTTTTATGACACCTTGGTAACAAAAAACCTTTTTATACCCACTTATGAAGTACCTTATTAAATAATTTCCATAAATAAGAGGTAGAACTACTTTCTAATGACATGGATTTCAGCTGATTCCTTGCCTTACAATGCCTCGGTGTTCAGTACTTTTTTCCTGTGTCATTCCACTTTATTTACACATAACTTTATTATAGTTTCATCTTATATAGCGCCTTTCAAAAAACCCAAGGTCACTTTCCAAACAAACAAACAAACAAACAAATAAAAGACACAGACAAACGTAAAACAAGTTAGCCAGGAAAAGCTTGCAGGAACAAGTGTCTTTTCAGCCTGGATTTAAAAGACTCCAAGGTTGGTACCTGGCGAACTGTCAGAGGAAGCGAGTTCCACAGGGTAGGAGCTGCCACACTGAAGGCCCTATTCCCAAAGATTCTCCTGCAAGTATGGGGAATGGAGAGGAGACCTAGGTCAGCAGACTGAAGGTTCCAAGAGGGGTGGTGAACATGGAGATTGGATAGGTACTCTGGAGCAAGTGCATGAAGGGGTTTGTAGGTGAGGAGGAGCAGTTTGAAAATGATCCGGAATTTAACGGGAAGCCAATGAAATTGTTTCAGAGTAGGGGTGATATGCTGCCATGGTTTGGTCCAAGTGAGAACCCTGGCAGCTGAGTTTTGTACATGTTGCATGCAGTCTGTCCAGAGTTTTATTGGTGACCCCGCGGAGGATGGCGTTACAATAGTCCAGGCGTGATGTTACGAAGGCATGTATTAGTTTCTGCAACAGAATCAGGGAGTGATAGTTGGAGTCTGGAGATATTTTTCAGGTGGAAGAAGGCAGCTTTGGTGACAGATTTAATGTGTATGTGTTGAAAGACAGAGTGGAGTCCATAATGACACCTAGATTGTGAACCTCGACAGACAGTGAGGTGGAGAAGCCATCAACATTGAGGACAAGATCCCCGATCTTGTGGAGGACAGTTTTTGGAGCAACAACAATAAGCTCAGTTTTCCAACTGTTGAGTTGGAGCAGGTTGGTGGTCATCCAGATTTTGATGTCATGGAAACAATTTGTAAGAGATTGTGGAGGGAGCTGGGTAGGTGGTGAAGTGCTGAGATAGAGCTGGGTATCGTCAGCATAGCAATGAAAATTTAAACCATGGCGGTGGATGATCTGGCCGAGCGGGAGCATGTATATTGTGAAGAGGAGGGAACCAAGGACAGAACCTTGTGGCACACTGTGGTTAACTGGGGCAAGATGAAAGCTGGATCCATTTATGGAGACAAACTGTTTCCTGTCAGAAAGGTAGGAGTGTAACCAGGACAGAGCAGCACCAGTGAGACCAAGGTGGGTGGAAAGGTGATTGAGAAGAATGGGGCGGGAAATGGTGTCAAAGGCTACAGTGAGCTCAAGCAGAACCAGGATACTAATCCAACCAGAGTCAGCGGCCATCAGAAGATCATTTGTGATCTAACCAGGGCAGTTTCAGTGCTGCGGTGGACCCTGTAGGCAGATTGAAATGTTTCACAGAGCTTATTGGTAGACAGGTGGGGATGGAACTGGGCAGCAACTACTCTTTCGAGGATCTTGCTAATAAAAGGGTGGTTGGAGACAGGCTGATAGTTGTTGAAGTTGGCAGGGTCCAGACCAACCTTTTTTAGGATGGGAGTGACAGAGGCAGTTTTCAGGCTGATGGGTACAGAGCCAGACTGAAGTGATGCATTAACAATGTTTAAAATGCATAAACTGACAGAAGGAAGGCAGGCCTTTATGAATGTAAATGTTTTGATTTTGTTTTATGTGTGGATTTTTTGGGTTAATACCCAATACTGGTGAAAATTTCATGTCAGTAGCCTTAGTAGAAATGCATGTTACTAGAAAAAAATGCTGATGCGTTCACTACTTATTTCCCCCATTGTACATGCTTACACACACATACTGTACATGATAAAGAATGAAGGCCCAAGTGCACTAATTAAGAACACTATAGTAGAAGAAGCTAACTTATCTTTAGCCCAAGAGGTCAGAGGTCAATATTGCCAAGGGCAGATGTCTCCGAGGAGGAGTGGAGCAGACGGCGCTGGGTCATCATCAGCTGGAGTTTGACACACAGGTGGCGACGGGAGGAGTAAATGCAGGACAGAGGTGGAGTTCAGCTCTGTAACTCGGCCTCTTCCCTCTCCACAGCTGCCACTCACAATCAGGCCACAGTGGGACGAGCGGTGACAGCAGGGTTACTAAGGACTGAGGGCCGTACATGCCCAGGAAATGTGCTGTCTCTGTTTTGCAGTGACCTCTTGGTTGGTCTGGTAAAATGTTCCACCTTCATATGCCGGAGGATGTGGTCAGGTCTGAGGGTGCATTTATGAAGCAGCCGTGAAACCTCCCTTCTGTTGGGTTAGAGCACCATGTTCAATACTGGTTTGAAAATTGAATGTGCTTTTATGAGGAGAACGATCTCCAAAGGCTGTGCAGCGGGTTTTTAACCGTGTTTAACTTGCAGCCCGTGAAACGGCCAACAAATGCCTGGATGGATTTTTACAAGGGGACAGAGGCATAAATCAAGGGGCGGTGAGGGGACATGTCCTCCACAGCCTGGAAAAAAGAATTGTCACCGCAATATTATCATAAACCTTTCTACTATATAAAATTAGATAAATGAATGAAATGCATTTGAAAGACCAGTATTAAGCATAAATGCTAAAAAAAAATCTTAAAATTGGAATGTTTTTCTCATTAATTTGTAACTTTTCCTCATAATTTGCTAAAATGTTTCTAATAAATTTGCAACTTTTTCAGAAATTTGCAACATTTTTGTCATCATAAATTTGCAACATTTTTCTCATGTCACTTTTTCTCATGAATTTGCCACTTTCTTCTCATAAATTTGTCACTTTTTTCTCATAAATTTGCAACTTTTTTCTCATAAATTTGTCATTTTTCGCTCATAAATTTGTCACTTTTCTTGTAAATTTGTCACATTTTTCTCATAAATTTGCAACTTTTTTCTCATAAATTTGTAGTTTTTCTTGTAAATTTGTCACTTTTTTTTCTCGTAAATTTGTCACCTCACAAATTTGTCGTTTTTCTCATAAATTTGCAACTTTCTCATAAATTTGTCACTTTTTTCTCATAAATTTGTGACTTGTTTCCCATAAATTTGTAACATTCTTTCTCAAAAATTTCCAACATTTTTCTCATAAATTTGCAACTTTTTGTGAATGTGTGCCTTTTTATTCATGAATTTGCTATTTTTTTTCATGTAAATTTGTTTAAGTTTGAAACTTTCTCATAAATTTGTGACTTTTTTCTCATAAATTTGCTACATTTTTCTCATAAATTTGTCACTTTTTTCCTCAGAAATTTGCAACATTTTTGTCATCATAAATTTGCAACATTTTTCTCATAAATGCCACTTTTTCTCATAAATTTGTCACTTTTTTCATAAATTTGCAACTTTTTTCTCATAAATTTGTCATTTTTCGCTCATAAATTTGTCACTTGTAAATTTGTCACATTTTTCTCATAAATTTTCAACTTTTTTCCCATAAATTTGTCACTTTTTTCTCGTAAATTTGTCACTTTTTTTCTCATAAATTTGTCACTTATCTCACAAATTTGTCGTTTTTCTCATAAATTTGCAACTTTCTCATAAATTTGTCACTTTTTTCTCATAAATTTGTGACTTGTTTCACATAAATTTGTAACATTCTTTCTCAAAAATTTCCAACATTTTTCTCATAAATTTGCAACTTTTTGTGAATGTGTGCCTTTTTATTCATGAATTTGCTAATTTTTTTCATGTAAATTTGTCTAAGTTTGAAACTCTCTCATAAATTTGTGACTTTTTTCTCATAAATTTGCTACATTTTTTTCATAAATTTGTCACTTTTTTCCTCAGAAATTTGCAACATTTTTGTCATCATAAATTTGCAACATTTTTCTCATAAATGTCACTTTTTCTCATGAATTTGCCACTTTTTTCTCTCATAAATTTGCAACTTTTTTCTCATAAATATGTCATTTTTGCTCATAAATTTGTCACTTTTCTTGTAAATGTCACATTTTTCTCATGAATTTGCAACTTTTTTCCTCATAAATTTGTCGTTTTTCTCATAAATTTGTCACTTTTTTCTCGTAAATTTGTCACTTATCTCACAAATTAGTCGTTTTTCTCATAAATTTGCAACTTTCTCATAAATTTGTCACTTTTTTCTCATAAATTTGTGACTTTTTTGCCATAAATTTGTAACATTCTTTCTCAAAAATTTCCAACATTTTGCTCATAAATTTGCAACTTTTTGTGAATGTGTGCCTTTTTATTCATGAAATAATATTTTTTTTCATGTAAATTTGTCTAAGTTTGAAACTTTCTCATAAATTTGTGACTTTTTTCTCATAAATTTGCTACATTTTTCTCATAAATTTGTCACTTTTTTCCTCAGAAATTTGCAACATTTTTGTCATCATAAATTTGCAACATTTTTCTCATAAATGTCACTTTTTCTCATGAATTTGCCACTTTTTTCTCATAAATTTGCAACTTTTTTCTCATAAATATGTCATTTTTGCTCATAAATTTGTCACTTTTCTTGTAAATGTCACATTTTTCTCATGAATTTGCAACTTTTTTCCTCATAAATTTGTCGTTTTTCTTGTAAATTTGTCACTTTTTTCTCGTAAATTTGTCACTTATCTCACAAATTTGTCGTTTTTCTCATAAATTTGCAACTTTCTCATAAATTTGTTACTTTTTTGTCATAAATTTGTGACTTGTTTCCCATAATTTTGTAACATTCTTTCTCAAAAATTTCCAACATTTTTCTCATAAATTTGCAACTTTTTGTGAATGTGTGCCTTTTTATTCATGAATTTGCTATTTTTTTTCATGTAAATTTGTCTAAGTTTGAAACTTTCTCATAAATTTGTAACTTTTTCCCATAAATTTGCAACATTCAGATGCTGGTTAAATGTTTATTCTATGTGATGGTTTATTTTTGTCATATTTCTAGCCAATGACCCAAGTTTACTTTTTGGTGTTTTTGTAGGGTGGGGGAGTTTTTTTGTTTTCTTCATTTTAAAGGTTTTGACATCTTCCCTGTTCTAAAATCCTGGGCCCCCAAACACAATCTTGTATAGGCCCCCCAAAATTGAGAAACAGCCCAGACTACAATAACACTGATAGTGTCCAACTCACCATTTACTGGTGTGGTTATTGCCCCCCCCAAGAAAAAAGGTACCATGAAATATCAGCCCATGGTGTGTGTGGAGGATGGCCTGCGTGAGTACGTCTGACTGTAACAGTCAGTAACATGAGACGGGGAACCACACAACCGCTAAATCAGTAAAATGGGAACCCGGAGTGGGTGTAATTTGGGAGAGAGCTGGTAAACCACTCCTCATAATGGATGGTGTCAGTGTTTAGCTGAAGGCGTTGGAGCTGAGGTCATGTGCAAACAGAGCAGATCCTGGAGCCTCAGCATTTCTCTGTGTTTGATCAGGTTCATTAAATACTGTGTTCTTAAACCTGCGACACAGCACTGCATTGTTGTTGAACTGGTATTTTTAAACAGGGCCGTTTCTAGCTTTTTGGGTGGCCCATGAAGGGTTGTGTTTTGAGGGCCTTGTTTTTATAATGGAGAAAAGTTTAACTCCTTTAAAATGAGGGGAAAAAATCCCAAGGAAAATGTTAAAAAATAAACTTGGGTAATTGTCGAGACTATTAGAAAAAGAAAATATGTCATTACACGGATTAAGAAAAAAATAACCAACATCCATGTTTATGAAGGTCACAAATATACAAGAAAAAAGCTGCAAATATATGAGAAAAAAGGTGGAAAATTTATGAAAAGAAGTTCAACATCAGAAGTTCAACTGCCGCCATCAGTGCGTGAATGTGCGTGTGAATGGGTAGACAGCAGGATCTGAAAAGTGCTTTGGTCATCCAGAGATGAGTGAAAAGCGCTATATAAGTGAAAGCCGTTTAACATTTACAAAAAATGTTGCAAATTTTCAAGAAAAAAAGTCAAAAATCTACAAGAAAAAAGTTTAAAATTTATAAGAAAAAGTTGCAAATTTATGAGAAAATGTTGCAAATTATTGAGAAAAAAGTTGCAAATGTACAAGAAAAAAGTTACAATTTTATGAGAAAAAGTTGCAATTGAGAAAAAATTGCAAATTTAAGATAAGATAAGATAAGATAAACCTTTATTAGTCCTACAATGGGGAAATTACAGGATTGCATCAGTAAAGGGACAGCAGCACTCAGAGCAATAAGAAATAAGATAAGAAGATAAGAAATTGGATGGCAAAAGATAAATGTACATATATAAACAGTATACAGTATATACACAGTGCAAGAGCACTGCAGATATATGGTGTTTACAGCATTACAGTTAAATTAACCAGCTGTATATAAACATAAGTCCAGATAGTATATTTCACAGTTGAATGAACAGTGTTGTTGCCACCTTCAAATAACAAAAAAGGTGGAAATTTTATTCTGAAGAAGTTCAAAATTTACAAATAAAAGTTTGTAAATTTACAAGAAAAAAGTTGAAAATCTACAAAATTTGAAAATTGATAAGAAAAAGTTGCAAATTTATGAAAAAATGTTGCAAATGTATGAGAAAAAAGTTGCAAATTTATGAGAAAATGTTGCAAATTTGAGAAAAAAAGTTGCAAATTTACAAGAAAAAGTTGCAAATGTATGAGAAAACAGTAGTAAATTATTGAGGAAAAAGTTGCAAATTCATGAGAAAAGCGTTGCAAATTTAGGAGAAAAAAGATGCAAAATAATGCAAAAAACATTGCAAATTCATAAGATTTTTTGGGGGGAGGGGGGCATTTCTGCTTAGAATTGGTGCATTGGTAACAATGCACCAATTGGCAACTGGCAACAATTCTCTGTTGTTTCCAAGTTGGGGGAAAATGCCCCCCCATACACACACCTTTGATGTCTGCCTATGAATTGGGATTGGAGGATGGCATGTTAATAATGGGGATGATTTCGACTGATTTTGCTAACAAGGGGGGTGGCAGCCATTACTCACAACTCACAAGCAGCTTTTTCAGATGATCCTTTATTACTATTGTAATAAAGGATACTATTGTACTATTGTAATTTTTTTGTGACTACTTTTTCTAATACTTGAATATTTAAAATAATGTGATAATGTTACTTTTACTAGTGTAAATTTCTGTCTTTTGTCTAATAAACCAGTGTCTTTACTATAATCATTTTCCCCTACAAGATAAAAGGCTTTATTAATTCACTTGTGTATATACGTATATTTGCAGCGGGGAAACATAAGTATTGAACTCGTCAACATTTTTCTCATTAAACATATTTCTGATGGAGCCACTGACCTGAGATTTTCGCCAGATATCGGTAACAACCCAAGTAATCCATACATGCAAACAAATCAACGCAACTGTGTTCACAAAAAAGTTATATTTAATAAAGTGGAATGATACAGGGAATAAGTATTGAACACGCTTGGTGAAATTCATTTTATATTTAGTAGAAAAGCCTTTGTTGGTCATAACAGCTTCCAGATGCCTCCTGTATGGAGAAACTAGGTGCAGGCATTGCTCAGGAGTGATTTTAGCCCATTCTTCCATACAAACTGTCTTCAAATCTTGAAGGTTCCGTGGGTGTCTTCTATGAAATCTGATCTTCAGTTCGTTCCATAGATTTTCAATTGGATTCAGGTCAGGTGACTGACTGGGCCATTCTAGCAGCTTGATTTTCCTTCTCTGGAGCCAGTTGAGTTTCCTTGGCTGTGTGTTTGGGATCACTGTCTTGGTGAAATGTTCACTCTCGTTTCATCTTCAAGATTCAAAGATTTTATTTGTCAATACTACTATACGTACAGGACATACAGGAGAACTGAAATACTGTTTCTCCCCCTCTTCAGTGGTGTGCACAAAATAAAAAAGCAATAAGGCTGAAAAAACAACAGCAGTCTATGTACAGTAATGCTACCCATAGTGCAAATAGCGACAAAGATAAAACCCAGACATCCCAAAGTGCAAATAAAGATAAAAAAAAATAAAACCCAGCAATCTTATATAAAGAAGAAGTAAAGCAGTAATACTTGTCGTTGTGAGTTCCATGCGGTAGTGTAGGTGCAGACAGTGACAGATTGGATGGCACATGATCAATATTGCAATAACAGACAGCAGCAGGTATGGTATTTATGCAAATGGTTGCAGTAAGGTGCAGAGACATACTGCTGGAGATGTATAACTGTTGGTGTGCCAATCTTTCTGTGCCAACAGCTGAGGTAGTTATTGTGCGGGTGAGTGTGTTACGGGCCGGGGGTGGGGTGGGTGGACAGCGTTCAGGATCCTGATGGTCTGGTGAACAAAGCTGTTTAGCAGTCTTGTGGAGTGGGCCTGGGGGCTCCGGTACCTTTTCCCAGAGGGCAGGGGGCTGAAGAGGGAGTGTGAGAGGTGGAAGGCATTGCCTGCAATGCTGATGGTTCTGCAGGTGAGGCAGGTGTGGTAGATGTTCAAGAGGGGGGCAGAGGGGCAACAATAATCTTGCTGGTAGCTTTCACTGTGTGTTGTAGTGTCTTTGGGCAGGAGGTGGTGCAGCTTCTGTACCACACTGTGATGCAGCTGGTGAGGATTCTCTCAATGGTGCCTCGGTAGAATGAGCACATGATCGGGGGTGGGACTTGTTCTCTCCTCAGTTTGCAGAGGAAATGGAGGCGAGTTTGTGCTTTCTTGGCCAGTGATGTGGTGTTGTTGGACCAGGAGAGGTCCGCAGAAATGTGCACCCCCAGGAACTTGGTGCTGCTCACCCTCTCCACAGCTGCTCCATCGATGATCAGAGGGAGATGTGTGTGTCCCCTCCTGAAGTTGACCACAATCTCCTTGGTTTTTCTCACGTTCAGGAAGAGATTGTCTTTACACCACTGGACCAGTTGGCTCACCTCATTTCTGTAGTTGGCCTCCTCATTGTTGGTGATGAGGCCTACCACCATTGTGTCATCCGCAAACTTGATGATGTGGTTGGTGCTGTAGGCTGGTACACAGTCATGGGTCAGCAGGGTGAAGAGCAGCAGGCTGAGCACGCACCCTTGTGGGGCCTCTGTGCTCAGCATGATGGTCTTGGAGGTGTTGCTGCCAACCCGCACGTTCTGTGGCTTCCCTATGAGAAAGTCCAGCACCCAGTTACAGAGAGAGGTTTTGAGTTCCAAGTGTCTGAGTTTTTGTGTTAGGTGCTGGGGGATGATTGTGCTGAATGCTGAACTGAAGTCCAAGAACAGCATTCACATGTAGGAGTTCTTTGAGTCCAGGTGGGTGAGGGCTGGATGGAGAGCAGCAGAGAGATCTTCTGTGGACCTGTTTGACCTGTATACAAACTGAGATGGGTTGTGGGAGGGAGAGAGGGTGGACTTGATGTTCTGCATGACCAGCTGCTCAAAGCACTTCATTATGATGGGGGTCAGTGCTATGGGCCGGTAATCGTTGTAGCTGGATGGGATGGGTTTCTTTGGGACTGGTATTATGGTAGCAGTTTTGAAGCACATGGGGACAACAGTTTGACTCGGAGAGATGTTGAAAATGTTGGCCAGGACATTCTTGAGCTCCTCCGCACAGTCCTTCAGAATGCAACCTGGTATGGTGTCTGGTCCAGCTGCCTTGCATGAGTTGATCCTGGAGAGGGTCCTCTTTATGGTGGCCGGATCCAGACTTATGGCCTGCTCGTCTAGGGGAGGAGTGGTCTTCTGTGCTGATGTGCTGTTTTGTGTTTCAAGGTGGCCAAAGAAGTCATTTAGGTTGTTAAGCAGTGTGATGTCACTTGCACAGGTCTGAGATGGAGGTTTGTAGTTAGTGAGGGTCTGTATGCCACGCCAGAGGGAACGTGCATCTCTGGTGTTGCTGAAGTGTCTGGATATTTTCTTGCTGTAATGTCATTTTGCCTTCTTGATACCACGGGACAGGCTGGACATAGTTGCCGGCCCTGAAGGCTGTGTCTTAAGCCCTCAGGAGCCAGGTTCTTATCAAAAATGTATCTTTACATTTGTCCATTCATTTTTCCTTCACTTATATGAAGTCTGCCTGTACCATGTGCTGAGAAACACCCCCACACCATGATGCTCCCACTTTCAAACTTCACTGATGGCATTCACTTCTGAGCTAATATGCAGTACCATTTCTCCTCCAAACATGCAGTGTGTTGTGGCATCCAAACAGTTCAATTTTGGTCTGATCTGACCAGACTATATTCTCCCAGTATTTTTCTGGCTTGCCCAAATGTTGTGCAGCAAACTTTAAACAAGCATCAACGTGCTTTTTCTTCAGCAATGGAACCTTGTGAGGTGAGTGGGCATAGAGCCCATGTTGGTTGAGTGCATTACTTATTGTTTTCTTTGAAACAGCAGTGCCTGCTAACTCCAGGTCTTTGTGGAGGTCTCCACAAGTGGTCTTTGGCTCTTGGATAACCCTTCTGATAATTCTTTTGACTGCTCTGTCAGAAATCTTGTGAGAAGCTCCTGGTTGTGGCACGTTTATGGTAAGATGAAATTCTTTCCACTTCTGAATGATGGCTCCAACAGTGCTCGCTGGAATATTCAGCAGTTTAGAAATGCGCCTGTAACTAGTGCCGTCGTTATGTTTTACAACAATAAGGTTGTGAAGGGCTAGAGAGAGCTCTTTGCTTCTACCCATCATGAGTTCTCTGTGGCGTGAGAATCTGATCCTACTGAGTGGGGTCCGATCGGACCCCACACATATGTTGTTATGCACAACACGGACATATTATCGATCACAGCTATCATGCTTTATGACTTTGTTTGTCATCATCTGTGAATCACAAAAAATAAATCTGATTTAAAATACAGTTTTCTTCTGTACTGTCAGTTCAGATTTTTCACTGGGGTCTGATTGGACCCCAGGGAAAAATATGATGTTAATGATATTAAATGTATGAATTTTGTGTTATATTTCAGTGAATGATGGCTCAACAAGGTAGACGTGCAAGCTATACAGCTGCTCAGGCCCTGCGAATTATTTTGCAGTCAGATGATGACTCAGGCCAGGAGGACTCTGATGTATCAGATGATGCCAAAGACACCTTTCCGAACCATCGGATTACAGTGACACAGAGTCCATTCAGCCTGCTCCAGATGGTAACAATGGTGTCAACAATCTTCCTGCAGACCAAAATCCACCTGAACCTGTTAGAGGCAGAGGACGTGCACGAGTTCGTGCCCGAGGCCGTGGTCGAGGTAGAGGCCGTGGTCAAGTGGACAGACAGAACCATGATGAAGATCAGGGTGATGAGGATCCTGCAGCTCAGCATGAGATACAAGACGTGCTAGTTGGACGAAATGGCACTGTGTGGCAGAAAAACCCACCAAATGTAGGTAGACGTCAGCCTCAAGATATCATCAGACAGGCGCCTGGCATAACCAATGCCGTGAACTGTACTTCACCTGTTGAAGCCTTTGGTCTCTTTATTACCCCGACAATGATAGATCTTGTAGTTCTGGAAACCAATTGAGAAGCTCGCCGACAAGTCACAGCATGGAATGAAACAAATCCAGACAATCCTAAAACTTGGTTGGCTCTTGATAGTAATGAAATGAAGGCATTCATAGGATTATGCATCTTGGCTGGTGTCTACAAGTCTAACCATGAGCCAGTAGCATCACTTTGGTCAGAGAAAGAAGGAAGACCTATCTTTAGTGCCACCATGTCGCGAACTAGGTTCACCACCATTCTGAAGTACCTTAGATTTGACAACCGGGCTACTCGTGCTGAAAGGCAGGCAACCGACAAACTAGCCCCATTCCGGGATTTTTGGATCATGTTTCAAGCACAACTACCGAAATTTTATATCCCAGGAACGGATCTATGTGTGGATGAGCAATTAGTGCCATTTCGTGATAGAGTTGGTTTTCGGCAGTATATCCCATCAAAGCCTGCTAAGTATGGTATGAAAATATGGTGGTGCTGTGATGCTGATACCAGTTATCCATTGAAGGGTGATGTGTACCTTGGTAGGCAGCCTGGTGAAGAACGCGACATCGGTCAGGGAGCTCGAGTGGTCAAGGAACTTGTTGCACCATGGCGACGAAGTGGTCGGAATGTCACTGCTGATAACTTTTTTACATCTGTTCCACTGGCTGAAGACCTACTGACTGATGGGCTCACATATGTTGGTACAATCCGTTCAAATAAGCCTCATATTCCTGATGTCATGAGAGCTGCAAACAACCGAGACGTTCACAGTTCATTGTTTGGATTCAGGAATCAAGTCACTATTGTTTCTCATGTACCAAAGGCCAACAAAGCTGTTTTAGCACTGTCCACGATGCACCACGATTCACAAACTGAAGGTGATGATCACAAGCCACAGATCATACTGCATTACACTGCCACTAAGAGTGGAGTGGATAACCTTGACCATCTGGTGACGATGTATTCTTGTAGGCGAAAGGTGAACCGATGGCCTGTGGTTCTGTTTGGCACCTGTATAGATGTTGGAGCTGTTGCTGCATTTGTGTGCTGGGTTGCAAAGTTCCCTGAGTGGAAATCTTCTGAAAGGAAACGAAGACGACGCATGTTTCTCTTGGACGTCGGTGAGAACCTTGTCTTACCTCACATTCATGTCAGGTCCGCTAATCCAACATTGCAGTGCCATATTCGTATGGCCATGAAGATGGTTGGGGTGGAACTTCCAAATCCGGAACAACCTGATAGAGGAGGCTCTGATGGGAAGAGAAAGAGATGCTACCTTTGTCCTCGTCAAGTCGACAAGAAAGTTTGTCTTAGTTGCAATTCATGTAGACAGCCTGTGTGTCCCACTCATAGTGTTCAACAAACTGTCTGTGAGCAGTGTCTGTAATGTGGTATTTCTTTACTAAATATTGCTCACAAATGACTATTTTGTTTACTGAAGGTATTATTATCCACCCTCTGATTTGTTGATATCAAAGTTGATATTTGACGTTTGTGCTATGTTTGTTCCAAAGAAAAACCATAAATGTGCGTGCAAATGATAAAATTGTCATTTTCTTTCCTATTAAGATATCTTTGTAGCCTAAATGTAAGTTGGTTATAGAATTTTGAGATGAATGTTCTTTGTTTTAACCAAATAAAACATTTTAAGTGAAAAAAATACTTTGGTATTGCTTAATAATACAATTAACAGTTACATTTTGTGTGGGGTCCAAACGGACCTCAGTTGGTACTATTTGTATGTAAAATATGTTGGTAGGATGAAGGTTAAAGGCTATCAGTCAGGACTTAACCAGCTGAAATTAATTTGCAGTGATGGGGGATGGGATGACTTCCTAAATTCTGATTAATTTCAGCTGCTTTCTTGGCTTTGTATGCATTTTGCACCTCTTTCTTCATGTGTTCAATATTTATTCCGTGTCTCATTCCACTTTATTAAACATAACTTGTTTTCTGAACACTGTTGCCTTGATTTCTTTGTATGTATGGAATTCTTGAGTTGTTACTGATATCTGGTAAAAATCTAAGGTCAAAGAAATAAATAGAAATAGGTTTAATTAGAAAAATGCTGGCATGTTCAAAACTTATTTTCCCCACGGTATATATAAAACCGAATTGGTCACGATAATATCACATATATAATAATCTTGTGGAGCTGTTATGGTCACCTCTGAGACGTTCATGCCTCTACTGACTTTTTTTTTTTTTTTTATAAATGTCCCTTTAAATGATTACATCATCCTCTTCCCTTCTCTTTTGCTCCTTCATCCTTCCTCTGTCCTTAGCCCTTTCTGCCCAGAGACACAACCGTGGGTTCACTCAGTGGTGGGTAACACTGCCATCTCCTGATCCACAGGACCACCACGTCTGCACCAACACCCTTCAACAGCATGTTCGGTCTGTCGGAACGACGCTACTTTTTACTAGAATGCTGTTTCTGGCTGCCCTACCCACCTCGAATTCACTGGCAGCAGACTGGGCTCTGTGTGCGTGCTGTGCGTTCACTGGTCTGCTCCTCCATCTAGAGGCAGAAATAAAGAAGACGCATGAAAGACAAAAAAAAAAAAAAAAAAAAAAAAAATGCTGGACAACAGTTGCAGTGATCCCTGATTTTGGGACTCTTAAGGGGTCATTCACTGCACTTTTCCAATTTGTTGACCGTTCCCACATGGCCAAACCTTACATAATATTAGCAAAAAAACAAAATTACCTAACACTGAAGAAAGTTAGGTTAATGCTAGCTTAAAAACCTAAATGGGGTGTGTTCCAATCGCCCAGTAGTGTACTCCGAAGTGGACTGCACAGGGTATTCCACCATATTAAGTGAGATTCCAAACCGAAGGGAGTGAACTGTGTTCAGTTCAAAGGGAACTGAGAACTGAGCAGGGAAGAAGTGAACAACCGTACATCACTTCACCGGACATCGACAAGAAGAGTACTCATAAGCCATTGCACCTCAAATACGAGTAAAACTATTGTTGCTAATGTTATTAACAAGCTAAACTGATGTTGGTTATTGTTTATAGCAACTGATAGTAATAAAAATATATTTGTATTGATACTTTATAGGTATAGGACGTATATAGATACTTATATAAGTCCGAGTCCATGGTCCTCAGCCGGAAAAAGGTGGATTGTCCTCTCTGGGTTGGGGACAGGATGCTGCCCCAAGTGGAGGAGTTTAAGTATCTTGGGGTCTTATTCACGAGTGAGGGGAAAATGGAGCGAGAGATTGACAGACGGATCGGAGCAGCATCTGCAGTGATGCGGACGTTGTACTAGTTTGTTGTGGTGAAAAGGGAGCTTAGTTCTAAGACAAAGCTGTCGATTTACCAGTCAATCTACATTCCTACTCTCACCTATGGTCATGAGCTTTGGGTAATGATCGAAAGAATGAGATCACGGATACAAGCGGCTGAAATGAGCTTTCTCCGTAGGATTGCTGGACTCACCCTCAGAGATAGGGTGAGGAGCTCAGTCATCCGGAAGAGGCTCAGAGTAGAACTGCTGCTCCTCCACATTGAAAGGAGTCAGTTGAGGTGGTATGGGCATCTGATTAGGATGCCTCCTGGACGCCTCCCACTTGAGGTGTTTCAGGCACGTCCCACTGGGAGGAGACCCCGGGGCAGACCCAGGACTTGGTGGAGAGACTATGTCTCCCAGCTGGTCTAGGAACGCCTTGGTATCCTCTCTGAAAAGCTGGAGCAGGTGGCGGGGGAGAGGGAAATCTGGGCTTCTCTGCTTGAACTGCTGCCTCCGCAACCCGGACCTCGGGAATAGTGGTAGAAGATGGATGGATGATACTTTATATAAATTATCCACCGTCGTATCAGTACGTGTCCATGGTTACCGTGGTAATGCACGGAGGCGAGGGGCAATGATTACAGGGTGTTTCACATGGAGGAATTTTGTGAAGGGCAGTTAACGGATATTCCCTGAGAACGGAGCAGGGAGTAGGGAATACAGTTGAAGTACACTGTGGATCGGAATGCAGCTATGGATAAACCTTTCGCAATGTTAGCATAAAAATAAAATAGCATAAAGTTGAAGAAAATTATCTTAAAATGCTAAATAGAACCTTAAAGACTTAAAATATTAGCTTAAAAGATGAATAATGTCTTAAAATGTCCAAAATTAATCTCTCCCAAGGGAGACCAGTAAAGGTACTTTGACATTGACTTTAAAGGCTGTAAATTATAGTTATGTGAAAGATGCACTCCAGTGGCCATAAATTCCCTATAAAAACAAATCTACATTGTCTAAAAATCCTATTGTCATGACTGAAAGTGATAAGCTCACGTGCAAGGCAGCTAACACTAGAGAAGACACTCAAATGCGCAGCTGAAACGTTAAACACAACTTTACTGAAAAAAAAATACACAACTGGAAAGAAAGTGGTGCATGCTGAGGGAACACACAGCCTGTGGGAGAAGGGGAAATGAGAGCTGGTTAGGAATGAGGAGTGAAACTGAGGATAATGGATAAGAGCAGGAGTAATCTTATTACAGGTGAGCAGAGAGCCCGGCAGAGGAACCCAGCGAGGAGGAGGAACCAGCAGGGCAGAGCTGGCAGAGGACGTAGAGTGCAGAGGAGCTGGTGTGAGTCTGACCGGGTGGAGAAGATAGTCCAGGGTGAAGATGATGAGGGGACAGACGAGCGCACCACAATCCTGGAGACACACCGCTGAGATGGCAACAACCTGGGGAGAGAAGAAGAAAAGGAAAATTAGGCTGACTTCCCTAACGGTACAGTTCTTAACCTTATTTTCAGGCAGCAGTACCCAATGAGCCAGTGCCGAAGTGTTCACAAACAGGTCCCTTTAAGTGCTGGCAGTGAAGAGACAGCAGGTGCGTCCACTCACACAGGTGTGCTGATGACCTGCAGAGTCGGGAACCGGTGGAGAACTTCCCACAGAAAGGGAGGGGGAGCGCCCTCGCCCGATCATCACACTTTTGCCCTTTTTCTACAAACAAAATCTATCGTTGTTTTACAGTTTCGTGTCAAAATCTTTTCACTCCCCCTTTCAAACACCAGAATTGGTGACTAGGCCCAACTCACATACCACCACAAGACTAAAAGTGGATAGCATTTCATTAAACAGAATAAATCCTGTGATAAAAAGACTTAATGGCTGAAGGCTATGCCCATTTTTATGCATGGTGGCCCAGGATAATGACTGAAAGCAGTTTAATGGTAAAACCCATCTTAACTTGGGTCAAGTTTTCAAAGCAGCTCGCCCAAAAATGCTAACTTGCTGGAGGCTAACTTCAGTTAGGCCAAACAGTCCTGATTGGCTCAACAGCACTCACATGCCAGCGGCTGTACATATCTACATCACGAAAAATGCTCCGTTTAAACTCGCCTTTTTTCAGAGTGTGGGACTTAAGTGAAACTTGAAAGCAAAAAACAGACGCATGAGATATTTGAGTGATTTCGCTCTTGATATGTCTTGTAAGTCATAAAAGACATGTTACAGACATGTTAAAAAAAAAAAAAACCTTGATTTTTGGCAGCATGTCTGTGGTGTATGTAAAACGGCATTACACACTGCGCTGCAGGAGCATGATGGTCCTTGTCTCCAGATCTCTGGAAACTTAATAATTAATTCTTTGGTTTTTCCAGAGTTGAGGGACAGGTTATCTGCAGAACTCCATCTCACCAAGTTCTGCACCTCTGCTCTATTGGCTGACCCATCACCATGAGAGATCAGCCCAATCACGGTTGTGTTATCTGCAAATGTTATTATGGTGTTTGAATTTTGTGCAGTGACACTGTGATATCCTACCGTGTAGCAATGATCACGCTTGAGTTATTTCTTTGGCTAACTCTGCCATTTATTCTGTAACACACACAATAAGACTGAACATGGATTCTGCGCGGGGTTTTTCACACTCTTGCTCTAATGTGTCCCCTTCATAGTAGTGCTGAACAATACAGGTAGTTCCCCCTAGAGGCATGTGCCAGTAATGTTTTAAATTAGACTTGCAGTCTACCACATCCCTCCCCTCTAGATTAAACTACTTTTAATTACATTAGCCAATTATGCTAGACATCCTGGAACTCCCATTTAATCCTAAACAATCACAGTTACTTTTAACTTCTTAAACACATGTGCCATACATATAATTTCTTTTCTTTTTTTTTTTTTTTTCACATGTATAACACACATAACAGTCTAACTGGGGATTTGGTTTGACTACCGCATCCCAGTGAGGTTCCAGGACGCATTCTTGTCCTGTGGCTGGGGAACTCACTACTGACTAAGTATAGTCCTTCAAGTAGTCTGGAGCTCTCCTAGCTCGCTGAGATCTTCTCACGGCGGGTGAGCCAACTGCAGGTGAAGGCTCAGACTGCTCCACTGTTTCGGCTGCTGCAGTGCTGCCCGTAGAATCTGCAGAGACGGTTACCTCAGGTTTCACCTGAAGTGGTGGTTCGTTGATGCTCTCCTCAGGATGGGTGTCAGACAACACCTCTGGTGCCATCGGCAGGGGAATGGAGCTCCTACCACGAACTTGGTCGATGTGTCGCCTCACCACTTGTCCATGACCTAATGTCACCTTGAATGACACAGGGCCTGTCTTTTCTGTTATTTCTCCTGGTACCCAGGCTGGTCCTGAGCCAAAGTTGCGGGTGTAGACCACGTCTCCTTCTCTCAGTATTCTCTCTCTAGCATGCATGTCATGATAACCTTTTTGTTTCTCTTGTTTATCATGCACTTTGTTTCTGAAGTCTGGATGTATTAAGTCAAATGTTGACCTCAACTTTCTTCCACACAACAGCTCAGCTGGTGACTTGCCAGTTGTAGATTGGGGTGTTATTCGATAGCTGAACAGAGCTCTCGACATTCGGGTTTCAATAGAGTCTCCTGTCATCTTTTTCATGAGTGACTTGAACGTCTGCACGGCCCTCTCGGCTAAGCCGTTAGAAGAAGGATGGTATGGCGCAGTCGTGATGTGACGTATGCCATTCTTTTCAGAAAACTCTTGGAACTGTTCACTCGTAAAACATGTACCGTTATCTGATACTATGATTTCAGGTAGCCCATGTTGGCTGAAACTCTTTCTAAGACATTCAATGGTAACAGTAGAAGTAGAGCTACTCACAGAATATGCATCGATCCACTTTGAGTATGCGTCAACTATGATCAGGAACATTCTTCCCATCCATGGACCTGCGTAGTCAATGTGAATTCTTCTCCATGGTTTATCTGGAACTTCCCAGGGATGTAATGGGGCTGCTGGAGGACTGTTCCTGTTCTCCTGGCATGCCGCACATGACTTCACAAGCGCCTCCACCTCTGCATCCATGTTGGGCCACCACATGTAGCTCCTCGCCAACGCTTTCATGCGAGTGATGCCAGGGTGTGCTTGGTGTAGTTGTTGCAGTAAGGCATTCCTACCAGGTGGTGGAACAACCACGCGTCCTCCCCACAGGATACAACCTTCCTGGGTGCTGAGCTCATCCTGTCGTCGGGCATAGGGAATGAACTCAGGACTGTTCATCTTCGGCCATCCTCGCAAGATGTATTCTCGCACTCTTGCTAGAACAGGGTCTTTGTCTGTCCACTTCTTTATTTGTTGTGCGTTCACCAGGGGCACGCCGATATCTTCAAACAATAGCACTCTCTCCTCCTCCTCAGGCGTGCTGTCTCTTCCTCCATCCAAGGGTAGCCTACTCATCGCGTCAGCATTCGTATGGTCCCGTCCGGCTTTGTAAACGATGGTGTACTCATACGCTGCTAATGTAACGGCCCATCTCTGAATTCTCTGAGATGTCATCTGGGGTATGGCTCTCATTTCACTGAACAGTGAAATTAGTGGCTTGTGGTCAGTCACTATAGCGAACTGTCTCCCATACAGGTATTTGTGGAACTTTTTTACACCAAATACTACTGCAAGGCCCTCCTTGTCTAGCTGGGAGTAGTTTTTCTCAGCTGCACTAAGAGTTCTTGAGACGAACCCTATGGGTCTCTCTGAGCCATCCTCCATACGATGAGAGAGTACAGCACCCACACCGTAGGGTGATGCGTCACACGCCAGGATGAGTGGTTTGTTTGAATCATAGTGCACTAACACACTACAGGACTGAAGTAGCGCTTTGGACTCTTCAAACGCCTTCTGCTGCTTGACCCCCCATGACCATTTTTCTTCCTTCTTAAGTAAGGTATGTAGTGGTGCCAGCAGCGTGGACAGCTTTGGGAGGAACCTATGGTAATAGTTCAACAAGCCCAGGTAGGCTTTTAACTCAGTAACATTTTGTGGCTCAGGCGCCTCCGCAATGGCTTACACTTTGTCTGTTAGAGGGTGTAGACCACTGGCGTTGATCTTGTGGCCTAGGAACACCACCTCTTTTCCCATGAACTCACACTTGCTTCTTTTCAACCTCAGACCACTTTTCTCCAACCGATGAAGCACTTCCTCCAGCGTTTTCAGATGTTCTTGTTCATTTGGTCCTGTACAAAGGATGTCATCCAAATAAATGGCAACATTCGGAATTCCACCTAGGATGCCCTCCATAGTTCTCTGGAATATAGCAGGACTGGAAGCTACTCCAAATGGTAAGCGTGTGTAGGTATATAAGCCTTTGTGTGTATTGATGGTTACATACTTTCTTGATTCTTCTTCCAGGACTACTTGTTGGTAGGCGTGACTCATGTCTAATTTCGTGAAGTGTCGGCCGCCATTCAGCTGTGCGAAGAGGTCCTCCACTTTAGGAATTGGATACTGATCCACCCGTGATGCTCGATTGACAGTGAGTTTGTAATCTCCACATATTCTAATGGAGCCATCCGGCTTTCTCACTGGGACTATGGGCGCCGCCCATTCTGCAACCTGCACTGGCTCAACGATCTTGTCATCCAGCAGCCTCTGTAGCTCGCTTTCAACCAGTGGCTTGACTGCATAGGGTAGCGGTCGGGGTTTGCAGAATCGTGGTTGGGCCTCCTTGTCCACATTAATCTTTGCAGTGACACCTTTTAGCTGTCCTAAGCCTTCTTTGAACACCTCAGCGTGTCTTTCGAGGATCTCCTCCAGCTGCAATTTGGGCTGAGATTCCACTTTATTCACCAACTGATCCATCATGGCCAGTTCTTGTAGCCAACTTCGCCCTAGTAGATTTGGTCCTTCGCTCCCAACTACTACTACAGGTAAGTCCTTTTCTTTGTTTTTGTGTTGCACCTTCACTTGTGCCATGCCTAGCACGTCTAGCTTCTCTCCTGTGTATGTTTTTAATTTTAATGAACAGGGGTTTAATTCTGCTGTGTCTGTTTTCTTCCACAGTTGTGTATATTGCTGTTTACTTAATATGGTTACTCCACAGCCTGTATCAACTTCAAATGTTACTTTCATTCCATTAACATTCATGGTACGCGTGATGGGCGCTACCTTGGTCAGCTCCTCTGACGTGTTGTAAATTGTGTGAAAACCCATGTCTTCTGTATCACTTTCTCCCTCCCCTCTCAGTTGATTCGCTCGCTGTTCCTTTCCTGGGCCCTTGTTTTCATACTTTTGCCCATTAACTGTTGCTTTCAGCACCTGTGCGCTGTCCACCTTTATTCTACATGCTTTCTTAATGTGCCCTCGCTTGCCACAATTATGACACAGCTCAGTGGCAAATTTGCACTCGGCGGCATTGTGCTGGCCTTTGCAGCGATAACAACTGGGGAATTTGTGCTGAGTTTTGTCAGTCGACACTTTGTGGACACCTACTTGGGTCTTAGGCACACGAACATGCGTTGCTGTGTCCTCTGTTAGCTTCCCTTGCATCTCTCTCACATCTTTAGCTGCTGTTTCCATCGCTTGGCATAATTCCAAAGCCTTCACAAAAGTGAGTTTTGTTTCAGATAAAAGTCGCCGTTGCATTCGGTCATCATTCACTCCACACACAAGTCTGTCTCTTAACATTTCTTCCAATGAGTCTTTGTAATCACAGTGCAGTGTTAATTTCTTCAATTCTGCCACATACTCTGCTATGGACTCAGTGTTCCTCCTTATGCGTGAATTAAATTTGAATCGTTGCACTATTTCACTCGGTTTGGGGCTGAAGTGCTTCTGAAGCTCCGCAGTAATCTGGTCGTACGTTTTATCTTTCGGTAATGCAGGGCTTATTAAATTTCTCAACAAGCTGTAAGTAGTTGCACCAACTCCACTCAACAGTACAGCCTTCCTTTTGTCTGGCTCCTCAATCTCATTAGCTTGGAAGAAAAAGTCCAACATTTCACTATATTCTTCCCATGACTGAGTCGAGTTATCAAAAGGGGTTACCGTTCCGATTACAGCCGCCATTGCTCGTCGTGGTGGGGAAACCTCGTTTTTCCTCCTCTGAACTTGCACTCGAACTACTGAAGTCACTTGAGTTCGCCACACTTGCAATGTTCTCTGTTTCTCGCCGCTGATTTTTTTCTTTTAATCCTCGTCGCCAATTGTGTGATATCCTACCGTGTAGCAATGATCACGCTTGAGTTATTTCTTTGGCTAACTCTGCCATTTATTCTGTAACACACACAATAAGACTGAACATGGATTCTGCGCGGGGTTTTTCACACTCTTGCTCTAATGTGTCCCCTTCATAGTAGTGCTGAACAATACAGGTAGTTCCCCCTAGAGGCATGTGCCAGTAATGTTTTAAATTAGACTTGCAGTCTACCACAGACACAGTCATGGGTGAGCAGTGAGTACAGAATCAGTGAGAGTACACAGCCTTGTGGGGTACTGTGATGTGCGATTTGGGAGGGGTGGGCTCTGGGGCTTGCCGTAGCCGGTGTGATGCGTCATGACGTCAGGTGGACTGCGGTCTTCTGTATTTTAGACCCATCTCAGAATCAGAATCAGAATCAGAATCAGGTTTATTGCCATTGTTCATGTAGTACACAAACTAGGAATTTGTCTCGGTACAGTGCTGCAACATTAAACATGATAAGATAAGAGAAATAAACTATACATGTAATAAAGTGTAGGATAAGATTAAGTGATACTGGTCAACAGTTAAAATATATATTAGCCAGCAGCAGATACTGTGGAGAACTATATAGTGCAGTCGGTAATGCAGGAAGAAAACAGTGATGATTAACATGAGTCTGGTTGAGCTGCTGTACATGGTGCACGAGAGTCACTTAGTGTTCAGCAGTCAGTTCAGTTTCGGCATAAGATGGCTCACTGCTCGCTTATTTCATACATAACAGGTACCAATGTTCAGGGTTATGAAAGCTGAAAAATATAACAAAATAAGGCAGAATGATGCGGGATATGCATATTATTGACTGGATTAGTGAACCATGTGAAAACAAGGATGTTTATTAGGGTGACTGAAATCTAAAGAAAAGAACAATATAAACCATGCTTGGTAAGCTTACTGCCTGTTATGTCTGTAAAGAGGACCAGCGGACAGCATGAATGTGTGCTGAACAGTGGCTTTGTTAAGGGGGCTTGCAACACGTGGAACACTACAAATAAGCTAGTAATGCAGGGGTACAGGCTAGTGTAGCAGGCTAGAGGCGGTGCACCAAAGACCCGGGCTCCCGCCGTCGGTCTGGATTACGCCCTCTCTCTTCTGGTGCTGGTTGTGGTTGCGGAGGCGTGTTGCTCTCGCCGGCGACAGGATGTGCTCCAGGTTGTCATCATTCACCAGGGTCCTGCTTGGCCATGAGCTCTCTCTCCTACAGCTGTACGGCGGCTCCCTGAGGCTTATGCTGGGGAAGGATCAGAGACAAGTCTGGTTTATGCCCTCTCTCCGTGTTCTGTTCTCGGTGTGGTGTCAAGCTTGGAGCTACTGTACCCATGTCCAGGTGCAATACACTCTGGTCATCAGTGGTCAAACAAAGTACTTCGTTGTTGTGTATGGTGAAACCCAATTTGTAAAAAAGGTCACCCCCCCAGGATGTTGTCTCTGTGCGTCACTACTTGGAAGGTGAATGCCGGGAGGACTTTTGACCTATAGCAAACCATCAGCATTATGGTTCCTATGAGGCTGATTCGAGTGTGACCATAACCATAAAGTTCTGCTGTGTTCTTCCCAATTGGATGCCAAGGGAAGAATCTCTTCACTGTGACCCAGTTCATCATTGATCTCGTAGCGGCGGTGTCCAGTAGTAAAGGCAGGCTGACATCGTTGAGCCTCACTGTGCACCACTTGTAAGCTGCCCTGCGAGAGTCCACTGCATGGATGGTAGTTGTTAAAAGCAATTCAACTGAACAGGATGGCAAGCTTGTTATTGACCGTGTTGAGCGGCACACTTTGGCAAAATGGTTAAGCTTGCTGCAGCATTTGCATTGTTGCCCTCTGGCCGGGCAGGAGTGCGCTCACGTTCAGTGCATGGGGGAACCACAGTTACCACACATTTGGTGTCCCATGATGTTCCGCTCTCCTGTGATGTTCACCTTGGCATCCTCTGAGAAGGTCATGGTGTTAATGGGTTCTTCCGCCGGGGTAACTGCCTGAGCTAGCGGGTTCCGTTGTTCTGGGTCGCCTATCTGTGGTGTTAGCTTGGCGGCGACCTCCGGCTGGAACGCTAACTCCACCGCCTTCACCAGCGGCAGGTCACCCGGCACCATCAATAGCTTCACCCGCAGACGCGGGTTGTTGGTGTTCTCTGCTAGCTGGTCCTGCACCATCTCGTCCTCTAGCTGCCCAAACTTGCATGCATTTGCCAGACAGCGGAGGTCCACAACATACTACTGGGTCATCTCTCCCGCCCTCTGTTGGCAATGGCGGAACCTGATTCTCCTCGCCAGCACGCCCTCAGGTGTTGCAAAATGTCTGGCTAGCAGCGTGATACATTGCTCGTAAGTATCCACAGATCCCAACGTTCTAAACACACACTGTCCCTTGCTACCCAGGTTATGAATCAAGAAAGCATGCAGTCGCATCTTGCCAACCTTAGTCAGGTCCATAGCCGACATGTACATCCAGAAGGACTCAAACCAATGAGGCCATGGGATGGGCGGCTCACCTGGAGACACGAGGAACAGTGATAGGGGTGCCAAGCATGTTTCCATGTCAATGTTTTTTGTCCTCCTCGCCAAAATGCTATGTCTGTAAAGAAGACCAGCGGACACGATGATTGTGTGCTGAACAGTGGCTTTATTAAGGAGGCAAGCAACACGTGGAACACTACATATAAGCTAGTAATGCAGGGGTACAGGCTAGTGTAGCAGGCTAGAGGTGGAGCACCAAAGACCCGGGCTCCCGCTATCAGTCCCTTAATATAGGCATGATGTGGTGACATCATCCATGCCTGTGTCACCACGTCCGTGCCATGCATGGTGGTTCAACAATATGCCACACTGCCTACTAGCGCTGTTAGCTCTGAAGCTAACACCTTGGACTTCCCACTCATCTACATGACAGAGAGCTTGGCTGGCCAATAATAGAGCATCAGTTGGGTACTAAGACTGGACTTACCATGTTTACCATGTCAGGCTCTGCCTCACTCTAGCTCGAGCACCGGGAGGAGCGGCACCTAGGTTTTGACTGGTGGACTCTATAACTGCATTTAAGAATGCAGTTCCAAATACGTTCAAATGGGATATAAATAAATAAATGATTTTTTTTTCTCGAGCAAACATATGTCCTCCAAGGACTTTTGAAAAAAAATATTATTGTTAATCAAGAAAATTTACATTTAAATCTCAAAGACTCATATTACAAGCCAGGGACTCACACAGGCAACACAAAAATGGTAGCAGCATAAGAAAAGGAAAAATAAATAAAATGAAACACAAAAATGTTTCAAATAACATCTTGCAGTGGGAATCTTCTTCCCTAATTTATAAAGAAACAAGTAAGTAAACAACAATCTAAACATGTCAAATTCTTTCAAGATTTGACATGTTTTTATAACTTTCTGGTTGCTTGAACCAATAATAGATTTAATATAAGTTTTAAAATCTAGTGCAAACATTTTAAATAAAGATTTTTATTGCTAAATTTCCATTTATGAATAAAAAATTGACTATAAAAAAGGAGTAAATTCAGAAGAATAGAAAAAAATCTGTGTACCAATATTATCTGTAAAACCAAATAAGACATTTCCAAAACATAAATTGTAATCTAAACTAATTTTGTTGTCTATATATTGGCACAGATCTAACCAGAAAGCTTTGACATAAACACATTTCCAAAACAAATGGCATAAGTCTTCTGGATATAGCCCACAAAATGAACACATAATAAACATCAGAATTTAATTGTGTTAAATATACTTTGGTCGGGTAATATCTATGAATTGTTTTAAATGACATTTCTTTAACTTTATTTCTTAAAATAAATGTATTAAATAAACCCCAGATTTGTGTCCACCTTAAACCACTGATGTGACTATTCCAGAAATAAACTGCAGTGGGATTAGATGTGACCTGCCTTTGAAATAAGACTTGTAATATTTTTATTTGTTTTTAAATTGGAAAGGAAAAACCTTTCCCACCACAGAATGAGAAGGGTCCAGACAGGGTTCTCTATTTGATAAATGTGATATAATGTTCGGACTAAGGAGCTTCTTGTATCAGACCATTTTTGTGTTCTTTTTAATTTATCAGTTAAATCAGTCTGTTACACTGGCAAGTGGGTAAAATGCTCTCATGTCATTGACCAGTTTTCAGCTGTGAAATTTTCTGCTGCCTTTGACAGCAGTGTGGTTTATTCTCTAATGACGACACTGAGAGCTTGGTCTGCTCTTTTAACTCACACTGTTCAAGCATCTTAGATGTAGTTGCTCCCTTTAAAACCAGGACCGTCCGTGCTGTTAATTCATCCCCCTGGTTAAATGATGATCTCTGTTGTTTTAGACGTAAATGTTGGAGGGTGGAAAGACTGTGGAAGTCCACTAAACTTGAGGTGCATCAATTGTACCTTAAGGAACTGTTAATTGAATTTAACAATATGATTAAAAATGGCAAGAACTTCTTATTTTTCCAATATCATCTCCTCCAATAGTAACAATCCAAAGATCCTCTTCAGTACAATAGACAGTATAGTTAATCCTGTTAGTTCTGCTCCCCCTGTTTATTCAATTAATGACTGTAACAAGTTTCTTTCCTTTTTTGTTGACAAGGTCACTGCTGTTAGGGCTGGTTTTACTCATTCCTTTCCCCTAATCCTTGATTGTCCTAACAGACAGGCCTCTTTGTCACAGCTCACTCACGCCTGCCATTCGCCCCAGCTGAGCACACACCTGCACCTCATCAGGCCACACCTATTTAGCCAGCTCTGCCCAGGGCTTCAGCCTGGAGTCGTCAACTCTCTTCCTCGTGAAGCTCTGCGTTCGCCTACGTCTACGGCCTGCGCTTCTCCTATGCACGTAAGATCATCCACTTACCTGCTTTCTCAGTCTTCCCCTGTGCACAGGTGGACCTCCTGGCGGCGGAACCCCCTCCTCATCACCGTGCCTCTTCACCTTCGTCCCGTGGAGCCGATCAGAGCGCTGTCTCCCAGGCGTGAGCCGGTCTTGCCAATGCCAGTCACCAAATCCCTGCAAGTAAGCCACTCTCATTACTCATCATTTCCCTGTGTTTGTTCATCTCACCCTTGTCCTCTGCTTGTCCTCAGGGTTGCCTGGCTGTACGGTGTTCTGGTCCACCCTTGGTGCTCCTGTCCCCAATACGACATCCACATTCCACATTCATGCATTCATACACCTGCTTTTCAATAAAGACTCTCAAATCCTACCCGAGCCTGCGTGTGTGTTCCCTGGGCTAGCCTTAACATGACAGTACGACTCCAGCATAGTAGCCCAGCAAACAGCGGGTTCGCACGCCGACTTTCCACCCTCGAGGCTCGGGTGGATTTGATTGTCCATCAGCAACAGGTGATTCTAAATCAATTAACCTCAATGACTCACCGTTTGGATCGCCTTGACCCTCCGCAGGGATCCCAGCTCGGTGGGTCAGCTCCTTCCGGACCTCCAGCCGGTCAGTTTGCCCCGGGGCTGCCGACCTGTCTCACCCCTGTTCCAACCCCCACGCGCTTCCACGAGAAGCTCGGGGAGGCGCGTGGACTTATTTTACAATGTGAGACGGTGTTTCAGCGCGTTCCCGGGGATTTCCCAACTAACCATAGCCGAATTGGGTACATCGTTAATCTGTTGGAAGGGCGAGCGGTAGCTTGGGCTTACGCCATTATGGCGAAGCCCAGCTACGCAAACCTAACCTATGCCCAATTCGTGCAATTTTTTTTTTTAAATTTTTGATCATTCTGATCGAGATAGCGTGTTGGCCAAGCCGCTACTCAGCCTTCGGCAGGGTAGCCGCTTAGCGGCCGACTACGCTGTCGACTACCGGGTGGCTGCGGAGGAGGTTGGTTGGAGCGACGCCTCCCTTTGTAGTTTGTTCCTCCGCAGTCTGAATTCTAATTTATGGGATGAGCTGGCCTGCTGGGACCTGCCGGATCAGTTGTCTGACCTAATTTCCCTAGCCATATCCTTAGACAACAGGCTGCGGGAGCGGGCCGCCGAGCGGAAGTCCCATAGCCCCTCGCTCGGAACCTTCTCCCGCACTCCTCAGTCTCGCCCCCTGGCGTTGCCTCCCCTGGAGGCCGTCGACAACCCTGACGCTATGGTAATCGGGCGGGCCAAACTTCCTTTAGCGGAGAAACAGCGCCGCCGAGAGTTGGGTCTCTGCATGTATTGCGGGGACGACCAACATCTCGTGGAGGTCTGCCCGGTGAAGCCAAAAAGGGGAGGTCCGCAAGTCGCTGTAGGGGGCCTCGCAGACGTTTCTCAGTCAGATTCCCTATCAAAGTGCCAAATTCCTATCAGACTGTGCCATAACTCCATAGGACATTTCACTCACGCACTGGTGGACTCGGGGGCGGAGCAGAACTTTATTTCTAAGAGTCTGGCAATCCGCCTGGGCATCCAGTGCCAAGCGTTACCCTCCTCTCTCCATCTGGTTGCCCTCACCCGGTTCCCCCTGGAAAAGGTCACCCACAAGACCCAACCCTTCCCCATCATCATCTCCGGTAACCACCGGGAAGACCTTAGTTTTTATGTCCTCCCCTCTTCCACGTCATCTGTCATCCTAGGCTACTTGTGGCTTCACCTCCATAACCCCATGTTTGATTGGCAGACCGGCCGCATCCGCTCCTGGAGCACTTTTTGCTTAGGAACCTGCCTTCAATCTGCTGCCTTTGCCCCGTCTGTGCCCCTCCCCCCACTGTGGACCCCACCCCACCGGACCTCTCCTCAGTTCCACTGGAGCTCCACGACCTGGGCACCGTATTTAGTAAGTCAAAGGCGCTTTCCCTCCCACCCCACCGTCCCTATGATTGTGCCATCGATCTTTGGGCAGGGGCGCCTCTCCCATCTGGCCGCCTCTACAGCCTCTCAGCCCCTGAATGAGAGGCTATGGACGCCTACCTCCGAGACTCCCTCTGTGCCGGCATCATTCGCCCATCCTCGTCTCCCCTGGGTGCTGGATTCTTCTTTGTTGCGAAGAAAGACGGGTCCCTACGGCTGTGCATTGATTTTAGGGCCCTTAACGACATTACCATCAAGGACCGCTACACTCTGCCCCTTATGGACTCGGCCTTTAGCTCCCTCCAGGGGGCGTCCTGGTTCACCAAATTGGACCTTCGCAGCGCTTACCACCTCGTCCGGATCCGGGAGGGTGATGAGTGGAAGACGGCTTTTCGGATGCCCAGCAGCCACTTTGAGTACCTTGTGATGCCCTTTGAGCTCACCAACGCCCCTGCCATCTTCCAACGTTTAATCAACGACGTTCTTCGTGATTTCTTGGGGGTCTTTGCTTTCGTCTATCTAGATGACATTTTAATCTTCTCTCGCTCTCGGGAGGAGCATCTACTCCACGTGAGGCGGGTCCTGCAACGTCTCTTGGAGAATCAACTTTACGTCAAGGCTGAAAAATGCGAGTTTTTCACTGACAAGACCTCCTTTCTAGGCTTTATTATCTCGCATAATCAGCTCATTCCTGACCCAGCCAAGATCAAAGCGGTGGTTGAATGGCCCACTCCCTCCTCCAGGAAGCAGGCCGAGCAATTCCTGGGGTTTGCTGGCTTTTACCGCCGCTTTGTTCCTGGTTACAGTTCCATCATCCCTCCTCTGACCCGTCTCACCTCCCCGAAAGTACGCTTTGAGTGGACGACGGAAGCAGCGGCCGCCTTCGAGACTCTCAAGAAGGAATTCTCATCCTCCTGGATCCTCACTCAGGTGAATCCAGCGTGGCAATGCCTGGTGGAGGTGGATACATCTGACACCGGGGTGGGGGCTGTTTTGTCACAGCGCAACCCGGTGGACGGGAAACTGCGCCCCTGTGCCTTCTTCTCCAAGCGCCTCTCTCCGGCTGAACGCAACTATGACATCGGTGACAGGGAGCTCCTCGCTATTAAACTCGCTTTGCAGGAGTGGCGCCATTGGCTGGAGGGGGCAGCTGAGCCTTTCGTGGTCTGGACCGACCATAAAAACCTGGAATACATCAGGACGGCCAAGCGCCTGTACGCCCGCCAGGCGCGTTGGTCATTGTTCTTCAGTAGGTTCAGGTTTACCATCTCCTATCGCCCAGCTTCCAAGAACACGAAACCAGACGCGTTGTCCAGGCAGTTTGCCCCAGAAGTCCCTGAGGAAGAAGTCCACACCATCCTGCCTGCATCGTGCGTTGTGGGGTCCATCTCCTGGGCAATCACTGACAAGGTCTGGAAGGCGCTAGATGTTGAACCCGATCCCGGCGGTGGCCCAGCAGGGAGATTATTTGTGCCCTCGTCGGTCCGGGGTGACGTTATTCATTGGGCACATACGGCCAAGTTCGCCTGCCACCCAGGGGTCGTCCGATCGGTGAAACTCATCCAGAGGTTCTTCTGGTGGCCTAGGCTTTGGACCGACGTTGCCGACTATGTACGTGCCTGCCCTCAGTGCGCCATGAACAAGTCGTCCAACTCACCACCTGCAGGGCTCCTCCATCCTCTGCTGGTTCCGGGTAGGCCCTAGTCTCACATCACCCTAGACTTTATCAATGGTCCCCCCCCCTCATGGAAATACGGTCATTCTGACCATTGTAGACCGGTTTTCAAAGGCCGCCCACTTTCTGCCACTCCTTAAGCTCCCCTCGGCACGTGAGACCGCTGATCTGTTTGTGCAGCACGTCGTCAGACTTCACGGCATCCCCGCTGACATTGTCTCCGACCGGGGGTCTCAATTTACATCCAGTGTCTGGAGGAGTTTTTGCAGTGCCCTGGGAGCCTCAGTCAGCCTGTCCTCAGGACACCACCCTCAGTCTAACGGGCAATGCGAGCGTACCAACCAGGAGCTGGAGGCCACCCTGCGCTGCGTCATCTCCTCCATCCCCTCCTCTTGGAGCACCCATCTCCCCTGGGTGGAGTACGCTCACAATGCCACCTTCTCCTCGGCCATCGGGATGTCCCCCTTCCAAGCATCCTTGGGGTACGAATCCCCGCTGTTCCCTGAGGAGGAAGGAGAGGTGGCTGTCCCATCCATCCAGGCTCACTTGAGATGGTGTCGGCGGCTGTGGACCAAAACCCGGCAGACCCTGTTATGCACTACGGCTCGCAACTCTTCCTCTGCGAATCGCCACAGGAGGCCCGCTCCACAATACCAGACGGGACAACAGGTGTGGCTCTCTACCCAACACATTAACCTGAAGGCTGAAAAAAAGTAGCTGTCTCAGCGCTATGTCGGCCCCCACCCTGTTGAGAAAGTGGTCAACCCAGTGGCGTTGCGCTTGGATCCCCCCCCCCCTTCGTGTCCATCGCACGTTTCATGTCTCTCAAATTAAACCTGTAGTGTCTAGCCCTCTCTGTCCCCTCCCCAGGGCGCCACCCCCTCCCAGGATGATTGGCGGCCACCCGGCTTGGACCATTACAGCCATTCTGGACTCTCGACGTCGGGGGATACAGTACCTGGTGGACTGGGAAGGTTATGGTCCAGAACATAGACGCTGGGTGCGCTCCACCTTCGTGTTAGATCAACAGCTTGTTGGGGAGTTCCACAGTGCGCACCCAGACAAGCCAGCGCCAGGAGGCGCTGCTCGGGGGGGGGGGGAGTACTGTCACAGCCCGCTCACGCCTGTCATCCGCCCCAGCTGAGCGCACACCTGCACCTCATCAGGCTGCGCCTATTTAGCCAGCTCTGCCCAGGGCTTCGGCCTGGAGTCGTCAACTCTCCTCCTCGTGAAGCTCTGCGTTTGCCTACGTCTATGGCCTGCGCTTCTCCTATGCACGTAAGATCATCCACTTACCTGCTTTCTCAGTCTTCCCCTGTGCACAGGTGGACCTCCTGGCGGCGGAACCCCCTCCTCATCACCGTGCCTCTTCACCTTCGTCCCGTGGAGCCGATCAGAGCGCTGTCTCCCAGGCGTGAGCCGGTCTTGCCAACGCCAGTCACCAAATCCCTGCAAGTAAGCCACTCTCATTACTCATCATATCCCTGTGTGTGTTCATCTCCTCCTTGTCCTCTGCTTGTCCTCAGGGTTGCCTGGCTGTACGGTGTTCTGGTCCGCCCTTGGTGCTCCTGTCCCCAATACGACATCCACATTCCATGTTCACGCATTCATACACCTGCTTTTCAATAAAGACTCTCAAATCCTACCCGAGCCTGCGTGTGTGTTCCCTGGGCTAGCCTTAACATGACACTTTTTAAGTGATTTTACCCCAATTTCTTTTGAGGATTTGTTAGTGTTGGTGAGTTCCATGAAATCCTCCTCCTGTGTTTTAGATATTTTGCCTTCCTCAATGTTAAAAGAGGTAATTGGCTCAGTGAGTAGGTCTTTGGTTAATATCATTAATAGTTCACTTGAATCTGGTTGTGTACCCTCGTATTTTAAACATGCAGTTGTGCAGCCACTTTAAAAAAAAACTAACCTTGATCCATCTGTTTTTAAAAACTTCAGGCCTATTTCCAAGCTTTTAGAAAAAGTTGTTGCCAAGCAGCTCACTGACTTTCTGATTGAACACAATATTTTCGACAAATGTCAGTCAGGTTTTCGTCAGAAACACTCGACAGAGACCGCTCTTCTCAGGGTGTCAAATGATATTTTAATGTCATCAGACTCTGGCAAATGCTCTGTTTTAGAGTTATTAGATCTTAATGCAGCATTTGATACTATTGATCATTGTATATTGTTACAAAGGCTTAGCGATTGGGTAGGTATTTCTGGAAAAGCTCTGGATTGGTTTTTCTCCTGCCTTTCTGGTAGGAGTTTTTCCGTGGTTGTTGGCTCTTATTCATCTGACTCTGCTCCTTTAACCTGTGGGGTGCCTCAGGGTTCTATTCTGGATCCACTTTTATTTGCCCTATATATGCTGCCACTTGGTTCTATTATCAGCAAATTTAAAGGTGTGTCTTATCACTGCTACGCTGATGATTTACAGCTACTTTTCTCTTTTAAGCCTGACCATGTTGGCAATTTAAAAATTATTCATGATTGTCTGTCTGCAATTAAGGACTGGATGTCTAGTAACTTTTTGCAACTTAATGCTGATAAAACTGAAGTCCTTATTGTAGTACCTGATAATCTAATTCCTAAGATGGTTAATATCATTGGTTCATTAAGCTCTAACGTACGGTCTAATCTAAAAAATCTTGGTGTCATTTTCGATCAATTGATGAGTTTTGATCAGCATGTCAAATCTCTGACCTGGAGTTGTTTTTTCCACCTTAGGAATATATCCAAAATTAGGTCATTGGTTTCCTACAGTCAGTTAGAAATCATCATTCGTGCCTTTGTTTCTTCATGTTTGGACTACTGTAATGCTCTTTTCACATGTCTTAGCAAATCCTCTTTACACCGCCTACAGTTAGTTCAGAACGCTGCTGCAAGATTACTAACTAGGTCCAGTAGATTCTGTCATATCACTCCTGTTTTGGCCTCCTTGCATTGGCTTCCTGTAAATTATAGAATTGATTTTAAAGTTCTTGTTCTTACTTACAAAGCAATTCATGAAGAGGCGCCTTTTTGACCTGCTCTCTCTACACCAGCCCAGCAGGTCTCTCAGGTCTTCTCATCAGAATCTATTGGTAGTCACTAGTGTAATGTTCTCCTGGAACATGTTATGACGAGGCGCACACACTGGGTGTCAGTTAGGACTCTTTACTTGTCACTTCAAGTGCAACTAACAACTAACCACACAGTGACTCAAGTACAACTCCTTTTATAGTCAGGTCATGGCCGGGGTCATACTGCCCTCTAGTGGTGACTCTATAGGAACTTCACATATCAATACATCTCCCTTTTTTTTCAAGTAAAGGTCATGTCCAACTATAAACTTTTTTCTCAAATTTCAATATACAAAATAAACTCCATTTCTATTTACATTTCTTTCAACCTTGTACACTGAATCACAAGTTCAATTTTTTCTCTGTTTACAATTCAACATCAACACATTTTTTTTTTTTTTTTTTTCATCTCAGTACTCCTTACATTTCCTCAATCAGTCTTTTCGGTTTCACAATTTGCCTTTGTGAGCATCTCCTTTGTGTCACCTCAGTCTGTTCGTTAGTGTCTGTCTCTAAGTTTTGGTTCTCAGCCATTTCTGGTTGTTCGGTTTGGCTGTAAATTAGCATGTCGCTTGTTTCACAGTCTGTGACTCTCATTTTTGTCTGAGGCACTTTCAGTAAGTGACGTCGGTTTCGCCTCATTGTTTTCCCATGCTCTGTGATGACTTCATATGATCTGGGAGTTGTTTCTTTGACCACTTTTGCCAGCGGTCCCCATTCTCCATCACATCTCACTCGCACTATGTCCTCATGTGCAAGTGGTCTCAGAGGTCGTGCTGTTCTGTTGTAAGATAAGATAAGATAAGCCTTTATTAGTCCCACAACGGGGAAATTCCAGGATTGCAACAGCACAGGGATAGCAACACTCAGAGCAACAATCAGAAGGCAAGAAAAAAAAAAAAAAAAAAAAAACAACCAAAAAAAAACAAAAAAAAAACAAAAACAAGCAAGCAAGAGCAGCTAATATACATATGTACATATCATCACGCCTCACATCTCTCTTTTCCATCACTTGAGATGCTGATGGAAGTCGCGTTCTGAGTTTTCTGTTCATGAGCATTTCTGCTGGGGACAGTCCATTCTCCAGTGGTGATGCTCGGTAATTCAGGATCGCCAGATGTGGGTCTTCTGCATTGTCTGCGGCCTTTTTCAGTATGCGCTTCACAATTTGCACCCCTTTCTCTGCTAACCCATTCGACTGTGGGTACAGAGGGCTTGAGGTCACGTGCTTGAACCCATATGTGTCTGCAAAGTCTTTGAAGCACTGACTCGTGAATTGTAGTCCGTTATCACTTACAACAGTCATTGGAATTCCATGGCGTGCGAACATTGTCTTTGTATGTGCAATCACCTTTTCTGCTGTTGTGTCACTCAACCCTGCAAACTCTGGGTAGGTGGAATGATAGTCCATGACTAACAGATAGTCCTTGCCCTTAAGTTGAAATAGATCCATGCCCACTTTTCTCCATGGCCCTTGAGGCTTCTCATGGGGCCTCATAGGCTCCTTTGGCTGTTGATACCTGTGGCGCTGGCAAATGTCACAGCGCTGCACATATGCCTCAATGTCCTTGTGCATGTTGGGCCAATATAAAACATCACGTGCACGTCTTTTGCACTTTTCAATACCCAAATGCCCCTCATGCACTAATTTAACCATTTCTGATCTCATGGAGGTAGGTATGACTATCCTTGTACCTTTTAACAGAACCCCATCTAACACAGACAGTTCACCTTTAAAGTGTTGGTAAGGCTTGTCAATCATAACCTGTCCTGGCTGATGTATCTGTTCCATTACTCTTTTTAGTTTCTCATCTTTTTGTGTTTCTTTCACTATCTTCGTCCATTTTGCATCTGACACTGGCATGTGTGCCTTAATAGAGTCTACATGTATTTGCACAGCTTCCTCTGTTGTGCTGCTGGTGTTGCTCAAGCTAGCCCTACTCAGCGCATCGGCTACAATTAGTTGCTTGCCTGGTGTAAACTCAAATTTCAAGTCATATTTCTGTAATCTTAACATTAGACGCTGGATGCGCGGTGGTGCGTTACCCAGTGGCTTCTGTGAGATCGCAATCAGTGGTTTGTGGTCTGTTTCTAGTATTACTGACCGTCCATACACATATTCATGAAACTTCTCACATCCAAACACTGCACCTAGAGTCTCTTTCTCTATTTGCGCGTAATTTTTTTCTGCGCTTGTCATGGTGCGCGATGCGTATGCGACTGGATACCACTCTGTGTCATGTTTTTGCAATAGCACAGCTCCTAGGCCGGCTTTGGACGCATCTGTGGACACTTTTAGCAGTTTGTCCTGATCATAGAATTTTAACACTGGCTCCTTTATTAGACTGCTTTTGAGCCACTCCCATTCTCTGGCATGCTCTGCCATCCACTGCCACATTGTATTGGTCTCTAACAAGCTTCTAAGAGCTATTGTGTTAGCTGATAAATTTGGGATAAATTTTCCCATGTAATTGACTAGCCCTAGGGCTCTTTGCAAGTCATTTTTGTTCTGCGGTACTGGCAGCTCTGCTATGGCCCGCACTTTTTCCGGATCTGGTTGCACGCCTGCCCCAGATAATTTCTCTCCCAGGTATGTAATCTCCCGTACCCCGAATTGGCACTTACTCTTATTCAGTTTCATACCTGACTTTTGCGCCTGTGTGAGAACTCTTGCCAACCTTTCGTCGTGCTCCTCTTTTGTTTTTCCCCAGACTACCACATCATCAAGAAAAACTCCCACCCCTTCTATTCCGTCAAACAATTGCTGCACAGTTCTATGGAAAATTTCAGGGGCTGAGCTAATCCCGAACGGCATTCGTAGAAAGCAATGCCTTCCGAATGGCGTATTAAATGTGCACAATTTAGCGCTTTCCTCATCTAGCACTATTTGGTAAAACCCAGATTTGGCATCTAATTTTGTGAAGTAATTTGCTCCACTCATTGTGCTGGTTATGTCAGATTTTGTTGGTAGCCTGTAATGCTCCCGCTGTATTACTTTATTTAGATCTTTTGGATCTATGCACAATCTCAAATCTCCATTTGACTTCTCCACTATAACTAGTGAGTTAACCCATTCAGTTGGTTCTTCTATTTTTTTGACCACTCCGTCTGCTATCAGTGAGTCTAGTGTTTCTCTCAGCCTCTTTTTAAGAGCTATTGGCACTTTTCTTGCTGCATGTATGACTGGCTCTGCATTCTCTTTCAGCCTAATTTTTTGTTTGCCTGGTAGGCGGCCTATTCCTTTGAACACCTCTTTGTATTCTTTCACCCAGTCAGTGTGTTTGTGCTTACTTGTTGTAGCCTCTGTATTTTCTCGTGTTGTCACTTTGTCTGTATCAATGACATTCACCCTTTTGATCAGACCTAGCTGATCGCATGTTTTTAAACCCAAAATTGCTTGTCTATTTCCATCAACAAGTACAAACAATGCATTCACTGTTTTACCTTTGTTTGACAGTGTAACCCTGCACATTCCCTTAGTGGGTATTGGCTTATCGTCATATGTTCTCAGATTAATCTTTTTATTTCTTATTTTCGGCTTGTTTTTCAGTCTTTTAAAATCTTTCATTGGCAGGATGTTTACCTGCGCACCTGTGTCGAGCTTCAGTGACATGTCCGTGCCATTCATCTCCAGGCACACTATCCATTCGTCAGCGCTCGTCTCTCCCTCGATGGCGTCCACGTAAAACTGATCCTCCTCGCTGTCGCTCTTTTTCTCCACGAGTTGCACCCTCCTCTTTGAGAAGCAGGTCTTTGCGAAGTGATTTTTTCCGCCACACTTGCGACATTCCTTCCCGAATGCTGGACACTGTTTCAGCGCATGTTGCCTTCCACACCGCTCACAGTTCCCGCGCGCGCGCTCTGGGTTTTTCCTCCCTTTTTCTTGCCTGCAACGTTCCTTTCGGCTTCGCGCGCAGCACTGCACCGACCTCAGCAGTCTCTTTTTCCTTGCTGCTAAAAGTCTTTAATTGTGCCTTTATACTCTCAGACGCTTGGCAAATCTGTATCGCTTTCTCCAGCGTTAAGTTAGTCTCTTTGAGTAACTGCATCCGCAATTTGTTGTCTTGGACCCCAATTACAATTTGGTCCCGTATCATTGACTCACTCAATGTTCCAAAGTTGCATGACTGACATTTCAACCGTAGGTCTGTGACATACAGCTCGATGGACTCTGACTCTTTCTGAAGTCTTTTTCTGAACACATACCTCTCGTACGTTTCATTCTTTCTCGGTGTGCAATAATCGTCAAATTTCTTCATTACGGCGTCGAAGTTGCCTTTTTCTTCTTCCGTGAAGATGAATGTGTTAAACACATTTAGCGCCGCTCGCCCTGCTACTGTCAGCAGTAATGCTATTTTCCTCTCCTCGTCACGGAGACCGATAGCAAGCGAATAAAGTTCAAAACTCTGTTTGAATACTTTCCAGTTCTCGTTGACGTTACCGGTCAACTTTAACTCGTCCGGCTGTCGAAGAGCATTCATCTTCGCCGTCGGTTCGTAGTTTTATATCCTGGTATCATGTAATTTACTCCTGGTACCATGTAATGTTCTCCTGGAACATGTTATGACGAGGCGCACACACCGGGTGTCAGTTAGGACTCTTTACTTGTCACTTCAAGTGCAACTAACAACTAACCACACAGTGACTCAAGTACAACTCCTTTTATAGTCAGGTCATGGCCGGGGTCATACTGCCCTCTAGTGGTGACTCTATAGGAACTTCACATATCAATACAACTAGCACTAGGCTCAGAACCAAAGGCGATAGAGCCTTTGCTGCTGTTGCTCCCAGACTGTGGATCTCCTTGCCTTTTGAACTTAGATCTGCACCTTCCATTGGTGTTTTTAAGAAGCAACTAAAGACCCACCTTTTTAGCCTGGCTTTTTAATTAACTATGTGCTGATTGTATTTTTTATGTGCTTTTGCTGTCTACTTTGTTTTTTTTTTTACTGTTTTATTTGCCTGTGTTTTTATTGTTTTTTTACCATGCTAAGCACTTTGTGACTCTGTCTGTGAAAAGTGCTCTATAAATAAACTTATTATTATTATTATTATTATTATTATTATTATATAGTTCTAAAAAGCCTGATTACCCCATCAGGAATTACATTCTGAACAAGATGAAATTCTCTAAATGAGCATAAAAAGTTGAAGGTAGACACAAATTCTTCATATGACAACAACATACCATTTAAATTAAATAACTGTCTAACTGTCAAGATCTTATTATCAAACCAAGTTTTTTGAAATAAGGATTTATTTTTATAAGTTATATTGTGGTTATTCTAAATAAAGTAGTTATGGGAAGAAAACTGTAGATGTGAGACCAGGATAATAGCAACTATTTGTGAAATTGGGATAGTTTGAAAGGAAGTTTTTTTCTTGTTTGTACAGACACAGTAACAGGAATTTTAAACCAACCCCTTGAGCAAAAAATATATTCAGGGATACGGTTCCAGATTGACGCAGGGTTTTGCAGGAACTGTTTTATCCAGTTAATTTTGAAGTCATTATTAAGAGTCTCAAAATCTAAAAAGTTTAACCCACCCTTATCATAGCTATTTGTTATCACAGATTTATAAATAAATAAATATAAAAAATAAATAACTGATTTTTGGAAATGGACTGGGGGGCCACAGTGGATGATGTCAGGGGCTGCATGTGGCTCGTGGGCCGCCAGTTGCCCATCCCTAATCTAGGGTTAGGGTTAGGTGTAATGCATATTACAAATAATGTACATAACAAAAAGACCAGTTTTTACATACAGTGCAATATACAGTACACAATGCCGTGGACAAAGGATCTTTTTATACACAATGTTGTGCATATAGCCCTTTCCAATGGAAGAAGGTATGGAATGGACAGCTGAGACTGTGAAAGAGCGCCACAGCAAACGACTTGTCATAGTCATGTACCTGTACCTAAAGGTACCAGATGATTTGCTGAACTTCATATAGACTAGTTACCCTTAAATTGGCGGTCTGGCTGAAGATAATCATTTACAGGAAAAAGGCTGCTGCACGTTTTCCTTAACAAATTACAGTATAATACAGCTTTAGACAGAGGGGAGCATGCAGAAATGACCTTACTTAAGCTCTGACTAGATGCAGTGTGTAAGTATGCCTGTCTTTCCACAGATCAAACCAATGCCAACACTGGTGTTAAATAGCGAAAGAACAACAGAGTCAGTCACATTATGTAGTAGTGTGGAGTGTGTCAAATAAGAGGCTGACTCATGGCAGACGATTTATTACACACTTCACATCTCTCAAGCACAGAACAGAATGACTCATTTCAGCAGGCACTCTCTTTTTACCCAAATCTCTCCTCACAAGTTTCATGGCATTTCTCCACACACAACATGGCATTTGCATTACACTGCATTCAACCCCCTACGTCCTTGACTCCTTCCTGCTATCTCGCCAGGAACCTCCTGAGCATTGTTCTCCCATGCTTATCCACTGTCTCTTGTCTGAGATGCTAAATAATCTGACTCCCCCAAGGTGCTACACTTCCCCCCCAGCATCTTAGATAGAACAATAGAACATCAGTCCACATGCCGTTTGGGCTTCCGTCTCCTCCCGTATCTGCTGTAACTGGGGTTTACCGACTCCGTGGCGCTGCTGTGCCGGTGGGGGGCTGCTGGGAGTGTGTCTGACTGCGGGTGGGCCGTGACGGGGGGGGGGGGGGGCACTTCGGTCTGTCCGTGTGGCTGCTCTGGTGAATCGTTTCCCTGGGGAGCTCTCCGTGGGGGTCTTCCACGCCGAGGGGCCCTAGCCAACAGCACTTGCTCGTCCGCCACAACGAAAGCGGGTTTGAGTCTGTCTATGCCAATTTTTTCCCGCCTACCACCCAAGTCTAGCAAAAAATGCTTATCCCCTGTTTCCAACATTCTGAACGGTCCATCATAGGGTGGGCGCAATGGAGGGCGGCGGGCGGCGTGTCTGACGAACACGAACTCCGTGCTCTTCAAAGTTTTAGGCACGAAAACACGCGGAAAACTGTGGTGGGCAGGGCCCGGCAGCGTGCCTGTGTTTGCGCTACGCTGCAAAAGCTGAGACGGGCAGCTGCCCGGCGCGGGATTATCTGGTAGAAATTCCCCGGGCAGCCATAGGGGCTGCGCAAAAACGAGCTCTGCCGGGGAAGCTTCCAGATCCTCTTTCGGCGCGGAGCGCAACCCTAATAAAACCCACGGCAGCCTGTCTACCCAATTTAGATAGATAGATAGATAGTTTATTTCGAACACAAAAATATAACAAATGCAAGCAAATGGCAACTGCAATAAAGTTACAGTATACACTGTTTGAAAGGGAGAAGGAAGAAGTGAACACTTATTAATTCCATCTCCTCTTTTCCATAGATACACCCATGTGAATTTTATACAAATTACCACCTGTAAGACCCCAAGTAAACAATTTACTGTATTTTTTACAAATCAACATTAACACCCATCCATTCTAACATACAATGATGTCCATACATCAAAACCAGCCTCAAACAACACAGATATACACAGTGCTGTCCCACCCACCATTCCATAGTGTCCCATAATATCCCAGAGTGAACATAATGAATCGTACATATAACTACTACCCTTCTAACATATACCCTTTCAGCAAATGGTGCTTATACCTCTTTTTGAATTGATTTCTGTTTGTACATAGTTTCAGTTCCGGCTCCAGACTGTTCCACAAAATTTGCATCCGTCAGTGAAGCCCTGAGTGCTGCTTTCAGTGATCTATGAAAACGCTCGCATAAACCATTGGCCTGTGGGTTGTATGCGGTTGTGTGGTGAATTGAAACACCCAGGCTGCGGGCCACCATGGACCAGAGTTCGGAAACAAATTGAGGGCCCCTGTCGGACGTAATGTCCGACGGGACTCCAAAACGCGCCACCCATGCTGTTAAAAAAGCGCGGACGTGGTTGCCGCCAGCGGGACTGCTTCTGGCCAGCGTGTGGTGCGGTCCACCATTGTCAGGAGGTGCGTGCACCCCTGTGATAGCGGGAGGGAGCCCACGAGGTCCACGTGAACATGGTCAAACCTCTTAGCCGGGATATGAAACGGCTCCAAGGGAGCCTTCGTGTGTCTGTGTACCTTGGCTCGTTGGCACGCCACACAGGCTGCAGCCCACTCTTTTACTTGTTTGCATAGGCTCGGCCACACAAACTTCTCTCACACCATTTTGACCGACGTGCGCACTCCTGGGTGCGCCAGAGCGTGAACCGACTCAAACATGCGGCGGCGCCACGCGACCGGGACCACCGGGCGCGGGCGTACCGTGGAGACATCGCAGATTGGGGGGGGGCGCCATCTTGCAGCACCCTGCTCTCCAGCCTTAACCCTGTTGGTCCAGACTGGAGCACGCGCACATCTGCATCGCTAATCTGCTCCGCGGCCGTGGCTGCGTAATCTATCCCCATGTAGACCGGGGCCACCACGGCGCGCGAGAGGCAGTCTGCCACCACATTCAGTTTACCCGACACATGCTGAATATCGGTAGTAAACTCTGAGATCGCGGCCAGCTGTCTCTGCTGCCTGCCCGACCACGGTTCTAAAACCTTGGCCATCGCGAATGTTAGCGGCTTGTGGTCCACGAACGCGGTGAAGCTGTGCCCTTCCAGCCAGAACTGGAAGTGGCGTATGGCCAGGTGGAGGGCCAGTAACTCCCTGTCAAACGCGCTGTATTTACGTTCACTGTCGTGCAAAGTTCTGCTGAAAAAGGCGAGCGGCTGCCAAGCCCCGGCGACGTGCTGCTCCACGACAGCCCCTATGGCCACGTCTGAAGCGTCGGTGGTGAGCGCTATCCGGGCCGCCGGGTCCGGATGCGCCAGCAGTGCGGCGTTTTCCAGGGCTGCTTTAACTTCCGAGAACGCCCGCTCTCGCTCCGGGGTCCATTCGACCCTATTCACGGGTTCCTATTTCTTGAGCACGGCGTACAATGGTTGCATGAGCTGCGCCGCGCGGGGAAGGAAACAGTTATAAAAGTGAACCATCCCCAAAAATTCCTGCAGCGCCCTGACCGTCTGAGGCCGGGGAAAATCTGCCACGGCGTGCACTTTGTCGGGCAACGGGATCGCTCCTTCCGGAGAGACGCGATGCCCCAAAAAATCAATCTCCGTCACGCCGAACTGGCATTTCACCGGGTTGATTATTAACCCGTGCTCCTCCAACCTCTGGAAAACCGTCGTGAGGTGGGTTTCGTGTTCGTCTTCGGAAGCACTGGCTACCAGGATATCGTCCAGGTAGACGAACACGAACGGGAGATCGCGCAGCACTGCATCCATCATGCGCTGGAATGTCTGTGCCGGTCCTTTTAACCCGAATGGCATACGCAGGAACTCGAATAGACCGAACGGAGTTATTACCGCTGTTTTGGGTACGTCCTCCGCGTGCACTGGGACTTGGTGGTAACCGCGGACCAGGTCTATTTGAGAAAAAATGCCTGCTCCAGCGAGGTGAACGGAAAAATCCTGTATGTGGGGAATTGGGTAGCGGTCGTGCGCTGTGACATTGTTCAACCTGCGGAAATCACCGCACGGTCGCCACGATCCCTCAGCCTTAGGGACCATGTGTAGCGGGGATGCCCATGGGCTGTTTGATCGCCTGATGATGCCCAACCTTTCCAGGTTGGCGAACTCCTAGCGCGCTATGGCCAGTTTAGCTGCGTCCAAGCGCTGAGGTCTTGCAAAAACGGGCGGCCCGGTGGTGGTGATAAAGTGCTCCACCCTGTGTTTAGCGATGGCCGCCGAAAACGTCGGGACCGTGAGTGCTGGGAACTGAGTGAGCAGTGTGTGGAACTTACCGCCTGGAGCTGTGACGTTGGCTTGTGCTGTTGGCCGGGTCGCTCGAGCTATACAGGGGAGAGAGTCAAAGGACAGTGCATTAACTAGGCGCCTGTTAGCAACATCAACCCGTAAACTATGTGCACACAGAAAATCAGCTCCCAGGATATGGTAATTCAGTGCTGCTATGACAAAAGTCCACTCATATGTACGGCTGTGTAGAGATAAGAGCAGAGTCCTCTCACCAAAGGTCTTAATATCCGAGCCGTTTGCTGCCAACATCTCGGGGCCGCTAGGTCCTGCCAGCCGGTCAGCGTAGGTCGGCAGGATGAAACTCTTCTAGGCTCCGGTGTCCACGAGGAAACGCCTCCCCGAGCGTGCATCCGTCAAGTAGAGCAGCTTGTTCTCTTCACCGAGGGTCGCAGCTGCTACCGACTGCCGGCCTCGGCGTTTTCCCGAGCGCTTGAATTGGCACGATGGCGCACATCTGTGTGCGTTATCTCCGAAGCGGCGGTGGTAGAAGCAGAGCGTGTCTCTCTGGCGCTCCTTGGCCCCCGCTGCTGCTACCGTCGGTGGCTCCTCGCCTCCTCTGGTCGTCTCGCTGGGCTCCGCCGCTGCCGCGTTGACTGTGATCGCCCTGGTGGTGATGATGATCTGGTCTGCCTCCTGGGCTAGCGCACGGTAGTCGTGCGCAGCCAGCAACGGCGAATTGGCCAGAACCACTCTCGCCACTGTTGGAAGGTTCTGGAGGAAGAGGTGGGCAAACAGAAAGTGCCCGTCGTCCGTGCCCATTAACGCTAGCATCTTCTCAATCAGGTCTACGGCCGAACCATCTCCTAACTCGGCCCGCGTCAGGAGCCTCTTCGCTCTCTCCCAGTCCAAGAGTGTGTAGCACCGGGTCAGCGCAGCCTTGAGTGCCTCGTATTTGTTGCTGGCTGGAGGCTGATCGAGCAGGCTCGCTACCTGCTGAGCTGTGCGGGCATCCAGCGCTGCGACCACATGGTAGAATCTGGTGTCGTCTGCCGTTACTCCCCGGAGGGTAAACTGGGCCTCGGTGTGGTGGAACCAAGAGCGTGGGTTGTGCTGCCAGAAATCCGGTAGCTTGACTGAAACCGCACACGCATGGCTGGGGGTTCCAGTCCGGGCTGTCTGTGGGATGGCTGCCGCCTCGCTGGAGCTTCCTGACTGGGCCGGCTCCGGGGTTCTTGCCTCGTGTTCCATAATATGTCTTGGGTCACCAGTGTGGAGTGTGTCAAATAAGAGACTGACTCATGGCAGACGATTTATTACACACTTCACATCTCTCAAGCACAGAACAGAATGACTCATTTCAGCAGGCACTCTCTTTTCACCCAAACCTCTCCTCACAAGTTTCATGGCATTTCTCCACACACAACATGACATTTGCATTACATTGCATTTAACCCCCTACGTCCTTGACTCCTTCCTGCTATCTTGCCAGGAACCTCCTGAGCATTGTTCTCCCATGCTTATCCACTGTCTCTTGTCTGAGATGCTAAATAATTGACTCCCCCAAGGTGCTACAGTAGAAATATTTAACTTTTTAACCCATTTCCAATAAAGTCAAACAAATCCTACAGCAATATTAAAAAAAAATGTGTAAGTGACTGCCCCAAATACTTCAGTATGATTTTTGAGAATATGTACATACAAGAACACCTCAATCTGCTTAAACCTCTTGCACTCCATTGTACCGCGGGCGGGCAAGTCTTTGCGTCCTAGAGCGCACGAGGGCGCACGAGAGCGCCCTCATGCGCTCTCGGGCGCATGATGGAGATGCTGATGATGGTGATGTAGATGGTGATGTAGATGGTGATGGCGTCCAAGCGCGCACTGAAAATAAAAGCTGCAGACACAGCCGTGAACAGATTAGTTCATCTGATTGACCTCTCATTCGACTAATAAGAGCCTTGAATTGGGTTTCTGAAACCTTGAAGAACCAATGACTGAAAACCTAGCAAGCAGGACCTGCCTACCAACGGCTGCGAATACGAGCCAATTGAAGCAGAGAAGTTTGACAGCTGACGTGCGTCTCCCTGCATAAAATCTCTTTTGCCTAAGCCGCTGGGTGACTGACACTGAGACCTGTGCGGAACGGTAGCATCAGTCAGTCTTGTTTGGAAAAATGGTTCGCCAAAACCGCAAGCGTGGAAGCGGAGATGTTTGGACCGGGTCGGGTGACCAGAAGCATGAGTCCGTTACAACCGGACCAGCTTCATGTTCGTCTGACAATGAGGAACTTACTGCTGTTGTGGACAGGTAAGTGTTATAAGCTAAATTATTCTTTCTCGATGAAAATAGTAATAAAAATCACTTTTGACCGATCGGTAATTCCAACAGCGCGTCATGGCCACTAGTTTTTTGGTGTGCAGAGTTCCTCTGTAGCGGGGCGCGGGGTGTTATCCTCTGCATTGCAGATGGATATTTTAGCATAATTTTTATTGCACTGTAGGCTATTTTTTCTTGTAAAAAAGGCCACACATTTTTTACGTGGCATGTTTTTGTGTGTGTGTGTGTGGGGGGGGGGGGTTGTTTGTTATCCATCCATCCATCCATCCATCTTCTACCGCTTTTCCGGAGGTCCGGGTCGCGGAGGCAGCAGTTCAAGCAGAGAAGCCCAGACTTCCCTCTCCCCAGCCACCTGCTCCAGCTCTCCAGAGAGGATACCAAGGCGTTCCCAGACCAGCTGGGAGACATAGTCTCTCCACCGAGTCCTGGGTCTGCCCTGGGGTCTCCTCCCAGTGGGTTGTTTGTTACCCTCTAGAAATGTAATAATGTTTTAGTATAATTTTTATTGCACTTGAGGCTATTTTTTCTTGTAAAAAAAACAAAAACAAAAAAAAAACAGGAACTGTGCTGTGTATGTGAACTCTGGGAAAATAGGAGAATAGTGAAAAATAAAAATTAAACTTTGTAAATGACTTTATTTTCACATAATAGACAAACTTCAGATGAAGACTCTGATGAGGAGTGGGTGCCAGACGAGCACTCTGCCAGCAAGCGCAGAAGAAGGGAGCTGCAGGCGAGCTCGTCAGAAGAGGAAACCCCTACCCCAAAAAGAGGGACACCACTGGGGAGAGGAAGAGGAAGGAGAGGGAGAGGAAGAGGAGGCGAGAGTGGTGATGGCAGCCCTCAGCTTGGGACACTGGCCGGCCCTTCATCAGCTGAGGTGGCATGATTCCTGTAATGTAGTAATGTGGTCTGCCACTAGGGGCGCTGTTAAGTGTTGTATGTACTGTAGATTAAGAGAGTAAAAAACGGTTGTTGTTGACGTTACTGAAGACCTCGCTGTCCTGTCTGTTTATTCCACTTGCTCTCCTTAAAAACACACTAAAAAACATTACATGGTGTCAGAAGTGTCACTCATATGAAGATGGACCAACTAAAACTGCTGAACAGTCTGTCACTGGAAGGAAACCTCGCAGAAAACTGGCGTTCGTGGATCCAGAAGTTTGAGCTGTACCTGATTGCTAGCGGCATAACTGAAAAATCAGAGAAAATAAAATGTGCTATGTTTCTTCATGTGGCAGGTGACGAAGCTATTAAGGTATTTAATACCATGGACTTTGATGATGATGATGTGGATGATTTTGACATCCTAAAAGAAAGATTTAGGCAATATTGTGAGCCAAGAAAAAATATAACCTACCTGAGGCACATATTTTTCACAAGAGTACAAGGCAAGAGTGAACCTATCGATGCATATGTGACAGACCTGAAAAACAAGGCCAAAGACTGTGAGTTTGGACTGTTAACTGATTCACTCATAAGAGATCGTATTGTGTGTGGAGTCACCAATGACCAGGTGAGAGCAAGATTGCTTAGAGAACCAGACTTATCCCTGAGTAAAGCTGTGGATATATGCAGAGCTAATGAAGCCACACAAAGCCATATGAAAGCTTTACAAGAAGAAACAGAAGTTTCAGTAAACAAGCTAAGCAAAATAAAGCTAACTAAGAGGCCTAAAGAACGTAACGTCCATACAAAAAGAGAATGCAATAAATGTGGGTATAAACATGAGCCTCGCAAGTGTCCTGCGTATGGGCAAACATGTAAAGTCTGCTCACGAAAAAACCATTTTGCTAGCGTGTGCCACACAAGGATGCACAAAGAAAGCAGAGAAAGTTCATACAGACAGGAGAAAAATGTGAATGAGATAGAACAAGAGGAAAAAGAAATGTTTATTGGAACCATTGAGCCAAAAAGAAGAGAAAATAAAAAGCCAGCTCATGTTGATACGATGAATATCGAAGAAGCTGAAAAATCAAGATGGACAGAAGTTCTGACAATGAATGGTGAACAGGTCGTCTTCAGATTAGATACGGGTGCATGTTGCAATGTGCTACCTCTCAAAATCTTAAAGAAAGTGACCAAAGGAGATATGCTACTGTTTGAATCCAGAACAAAGTTAGTATCATATTCTTGCCACAAGATGGAACCAGTGGGCATGGCAAAGCTGAAATGTAAATACAAAACTCAAGAACAGGAGCTTGAATTTCAAGTTATAAAAGCTGATTTGCCAGCGATCCTCGGAGGGGATTCATGTGAACAATTGGGACTGATAACCAGAGTCCACAAGGTGGATAGAGAAGAGGAAACTAACATTCTGACAGAATACAAAGATGTGTTTACAGGACTGGGGTGTGTACCGGGACTACATCACATTCAGGTCGACCCAGCTGTAACTCCAGTGATTCACCCACCCAGAAAGGTGCCTTTAAGATAAGATAAGATAAGATAAGATAAGATAAGCCTTTATTAGTCCCACAATGGGGAAATTCCAGGATTGCAACAGCACAGGGATAGCAACACTCAGAGCAACAATCAGAAGGCAAGAAAAAACAACATCTAGTAAACATATGTCCATATCACTATAAATGTATATACTGTATATATATAGACACACAGTGCAGAGCACTTTAGCACTGAAGGATGATATAAAAAAAGAACTAGAAAGAATGGAGACTCTGGGTGTGATTGAGAAGCAAACAGAGCCAACTGATTGGGTCAACAGCATGGCCATTGTCAAGAAAGCAAATAAAAGAATAAGAATGTGCATAGATCCTCAAGATCTTAACAAAGCTATAAAAAGAGAGCACTATCCCCTACGAACAGTGGAAGAAGTCGTTGCAGAGATGCCGAATGCAAAGGTGTTTTCAGTGCTAGACGCAAACCATGGCTTCTGGCAAATACAGCTTGATGAAGAAAGCTCCAAGTTATGCACCTTTAACACACCATTTGGTAGATACCGATTTAAGAGGCTTCCCTTTGGTGTGTCATCAGCCCCAGAAGTCTTCCAAAAGTACATCGCCCAGAGACTGGAGGACCTGGAAGGAGTTGAGAATGTTATGGATGACATCCTGGTGTGGGGTGTAAATAAAGAACAACATGACAAAAGGCTGAGACAACTACTGGAAAGAGTGAAAAGCATTAATCTGAAACTGAACAAGGACAAATGTAAGATTGGCATGACTGAAATACGATATATTGGACACATTTTGAGTGCAGAAGGCCTGAAGCCAGACCAAGAAAAAGTCAGAGCAATAGTTAACATGCCTCAACCAGAAGATGTGGCTGCACTCAGAAGATTTCTAGGTATGGTGCAGTACCTTGCAAAGTTCATACCAAACCTGTCAGAGGTAAGTGCACCACTCAGAAAACTTCTGGAAGGAGAAGTTGCATGGCACTGGGAGTCACAGCAACAAAAGAGCTTTGAACAGCTGAAGTCACTTGTCAGTGAAACCCATGTGCTGAGATTTTATGACATAAATAAACCAGTTACATTGTCTGTGGATGCAAGCTCTGAAGGATTGGGAGCTGTGATATTGCAAGAGGGTCAGCCAGTGGCTTATGGTTCAAGATCGCTAACAGACACACAGAAAAGATATGCACAAATTGAAAAGGAACTTTTGGCTATTGTGTATGGCTGTGAGAAATTCAAGCAGTATCTGTATGGAAGACCAGTACAGGTTGAGTCAGACCATAAACCACTGGAAGCTGTGTTCAAAAAAGGGTTGCATAAAGCACCACCCAGACTACAACGTATGCTGATGAGTCTGCAGCCTTTCAACCTGCAGGTTACATATAAACCAGGCAAAGACTTGTACATTGCAGACACTCTGAGCAGAGCTTTTCTTAAAGAGCAGACAGAAAAACTATTGGAGGAGGAACTTGAAGTTAATCTCCTTACAGCACACCTACCTGTCTCAGAGGAAAAGCTGAAGTTATTCCAGAAAGCAACAGCAGCAGATGAGGAACTGCAAATGTTAATGAAAGCAGTTCAGTCAGGATGGGCAGCACAAGTCAGTCAAGTTCCAGCTGAGATAAGGAAGTATTGGACATTCAGAGAGGAACTCACATGCTCAGAAGGACTAATATTCAAGAACTCCAGACTTGTGGTGCCTCAAAGTCTGAGAAAGGAAATGCTTCAGAAAATCCATGAAGCACATCTTGGCGTTGTTAAATGCAATGAAAGAGCAAGAGATGTTTTGTTTTGGCCCAGAATGTCTAAACAAATAGAAGAAACAGTGCTAAGGTGTTCTATCTGTAACACACACAAGAGGAACAATGTCAAAGAACCACTTCAGAGTCATGACATTCCCAGCAGAGCTTGGGCAAAAGTTGGTGTTGATCTTTTCCATTTTGACCAAGGTGATTATCTACTGTGTGTAGATTATTACTCAAAATATCCTGAAATTGCCAAATTGCCACAAACAACAAGCAAACATGTCATTGTAGCTCTTAAATCTATGTTTGCCAGACATGGAATTCCAGACGAGCTCATGTCAGACAATGGACCACAGTTTTCAAGTGCAGAGTTCAGACAGTTTGCAGAAACGTGGGAGTTTAAACACACCACATCGAGCCCGGGATACCCACAATCAAATGGGCAAAGTGAACGTGCAATTCAAACAATAAAAAACCTACTGAAGAAGGCACAAGAGAGCCAAGGAGATCCTTATATTGCTCTTCTTGAATACAGAAATTCGCCCTTGGATGGAGTCAGATTGTCTCCAGCACAATTGTTGATGAATCGGAGACTGAAAACAAAATTGCCAACATCAGGTCAGCTGTTAGTGCCACAGCTGAACAAGAATAAGCAAAAACAACTGAAGGAGAGACAGATGAGACAGAAACATTACTTTGACCATGGAGCCAGAGCCTTACCTGCTCTACAAGAGGGAGAGAATCAGAATCAGCTTTATTGCCAAGTATATTTACAAGTAAACACACAAGGAATTTGACTTGACATTGGGCGCGCACGTTAGGCGCATCCAATGACACGGCAGCCATAAAGGCGCCTGTCTGCAGTGGGGGTAAAGGGGGGAAGGGGGGGGGGAAACACAATAGGCAGAGAGAAAAAACATAGTTATCAGAATCACGCTCGTATAAGCTCATATAAGCTCATGAGCCAAATTTTGATTACACAGAAAAAAACCCTCTATGCACATTAGCAGACAATAGATACAATCACAGCAGAGGGAGGGAGAGCAGTGTGTGTATTTGCATGTCATTGTGTAGTGTGAGTGTAACAGTTGTTAGTGAGCAGCAGAGGGCGCCTCCTGGCAGTGAATAGATGTTATAATCATGTGACTTATAAACAAGTCCAGAGATCAGAGTCTGTCTCTCTTTTCCTCTTCCTTGCAGAAGGCACATGGGCATTGTCCCTGAGAGACCAATCCGCTGACGACAACAACTGATTGTTGATGTATGGGTAGACATAAGCCACTTCTCCGGCGTTATCTTATCGAGGAGGAATGTAAACAAGGGCACCAAAACACAAGGTCAAATCTGCACAGTGCACTCAGAGAATAAAAAATTTCTCTCTCTTCGATTCTGTGCTTCAATTTCATACAGGCTTGAATCATACTTTAGATCATTCTCTGGAGAGCACTCAGCGATCCACAGATGTTATCCACCTACCGAAACATAGGTAAAACATGTCCAGAGAGTTCGTTCTCTCTTCAATGCATGCCAGATAGTAAATTCCATGTTAATCCTGCCGCTGACAGTCAGTGCTCCCCCCAGCTGGACGAATTGTTGAATTTGTTAAGGGAGCTACGCTGGGGTCCGCATTTGATTAGCTCACCCAGATAATTTCGATACACTAGGAAAACTCCAGGGGCCAAACAGAAGATCCTGTGATCAGTTCAATCTCAGTCGAATCACACAGACACATGAATTCCAATGCCATGAGTCTCCCTTGGGTTCCCCCTGACCCGATCTTCCTCTTTTAAAGGTGACAATCGCATATAAGCCGCTTTCCAGATCCATAATTTCCATTTGGATTAAGATTCAGCCAGGAGAAGAGTGACATTGCAAGCTGGGATCAGAAGGGAGAGGATTAGGAGGGAGAGGGAAGAAAAGCGTCTGCTCTCTCTCAGAAGCGGAAGTGAAAGAGACAGTTAGACAGTTAGATTCAGAGCTGAGAATACATGGCAACCAGCTATTGTGGTAAAGAGCCACGACACACCAAGATCATTTGTGATTCAGACCCCTGGGGGATGTAAATTCAGGAGAAACAGGCGCCATCTACTGAAGTGCAGAGAAGAAAGTGTTCCTAAAACCACCAACACTGATCAGGAGGATTTCCCGACCCCTGCTTGTGAGCCAACAGAGACCATCTCATCGGAGCAAGCACCTGTTCATTCTCCTGTAAAGGAAACTGAGAATTCCAAAGCAGTTACTGAAGAGCCAAGGAAAACTTCACGCTTTGGCAGACTGATTAAACCCCCACAACGTTATACAATGTGAAACAACATAAAGAAATGTTTAAGTGTATCTTAAGGGATGTTAGCCCTGTAATGAAAAGAAAAGCAGTTGTTCAGGTTAAAACCATACTTTTAACTTGTGAGTCATATTAGGATTTATTGTTTTTCTGTAACAATATAGTATGATATTCTACTTCTAAAGAAGGGAGATGTAATGTAGTAATGTGGTCTGCCACTAGGGGCGCTGTTAAGTGTTGTATGTAGATTAAGAAAGAGAGTAAAAAACGGTTGTTGTTGATGTTACTGAAGACCTCGCTGTCCTGTCTGTTTATTCCACTTGCTCTCCTTAAAAACACACTAAAATACATTACAATTCCGACACCCCTGACATCATTCCACCACAGCCCATTTTTCGTCCCAAAAATCCACCTGGACCTCAGCTAATTACAACAGCTTCATACACCCCCGTTCAGTTGTTTGAGTTATTTTTCACTCCATCTGTGCTAAACCACATTGTTGAGAACACCAACCTACATGGCTCTGCACATTACAACACACCTACCAGCCCCTGGATTGACCTCACACGCTCCGACCTGCTCTCATTTTTTGGCCTGATTATTTACATGGGTACAGTCAAGTGCAAATCCTTCAGTGATTACTGGCGAGGGGGACACCTGTACAGCCTTCCTTTCCCCAAGAGTGTAATGACCAGGACAAAGTTTCTCCTGATCAGCTGGGCCCTTCACCTCAGCAGCCCAGCAGCAGAAGAGGCCAATGAGCAGAAGAGAGGCACGGATATGCATGACCGCCTCAGCAAAATCTTGACACATTTTCTAGGAATCAGTATGATGATGAGTATTATTAGAAAATATTTGATTGAGAGGGTATTGCTGTCAACTTGTAAAATATCCCGTCGCCAAGTGCTTGCTCACAGGGGATCGCCTGATTGATGGGGTCTTTCTGCAACTGTGGGGGTTCCCCCTACAGTTGATAGTGCTATGAGATGACTGTTGTTGTGAAATGGCGCTATATAAATAAAGTTGAATTGAATTGAATTTGTTGTTTGTAAATAGTATGTTTTGTATATTGACATTTTTGTTCAGTAAAGCGTGTTTAGAATTGAAACTTCATTTTCTCTGTGTCATTACTACTGACAGTGTTTCTGGATAGCTAACAAGATAGCCCTGAGTGTCACCTTTCATTAGAGCCCAAGATGAAGCTTCTATGTTCAAGCATTTAAAAGTTCTAGACATTTTTCCAAACTGTAGTTTGGGCTATCTAACAAGATAGCCCTGAGTGTCACCTTTCATTAGAGCCCAAGATGAAGCTTCTATGTTGAAGTATTCAAAAGTTCTAGACGTTTTTCCAAACTGTGCCATTTGGCACAGTTTGACACAGTTCAAAAACGCCTGGGAACAACCTGAGAAAAAAGCTGTGTAATATATTCATTTTTTGTGGTATTGTTACCAAATTTGGATCTCAGCTTGATAACACTTGGTTCTACATTTCTGTTGCATTTTCCAGCCGGATCGGACAGCTGTGTGTTATTTGCAAGCATTTGTATCCAAAAAAACACCCAGGCCAAATTTATTTTCTTCAAGTTCAGTATGTTTAGATGACTGTAACTCAGTGGCCGGAGCACGTAGAGAGATTATGTTTTTTTTGCCAAAAAATTCAAAGTGTTTTCTTTTAAATGAGACCAACCCCGTGAAGATGCTGCAAAGGGTTGAAGAACAGCTTTCGATTTACTTTGGGCACGTTATTTTTTGGCGTTTTTTGGGAAATTGACCGGAGTGCAAGGGGTTAAGGAGGTACTGATTAGGTGATCACCTAAATATGGTAAGATGCATGAAAGCTCAGCTGTGAATACAAAAACAGAGCTATTTTACAAATACAGATTTGAGTTCTTCCTAATTTAAAACTGAAGTGCTGTAGTGTTTAAGAATGGACATGAACTTGTTTTCTTTGCGTTATTTGATTCAAAAGCACATCAAAAAGCAACAACAGTACTATGATGACTAAGACAAGTCCATTTTAAGATTCTTAAAAATGTATTCTTGACACTTTTTAAATCAAAAGGTTACTATTAATAGAAATTCCTGTACATTCTGTCACAGGGTGGAAGTATTTTATTGTATTTTGGGGATTTTATATAGTTTTTAAATTTATACTGCATGTTTATTTACAGTCTGCATGTTTTGTAGTTTTTATATTTTAACCATGTGCTTTTACTTGGAAATGTTGTCTACTTCCACCTTGTGCTTCCCCTAATTACTGATCAGCAGCACCTGTGCTGATTGGGGATGTGCAACACCTGTGACTGCACATGGTATAAAAGCTTTGGCAGTCCAGAGGAGAGCCCTGGCCTGCAGAGAGCTCGATTTTCAAACAAACTTTTTAGCGGTGGAGGATGTCCAAGTCGGCTCTGGTCGGCTTTTCCAAGCACTGCAGAAAAAACACTTGACACGGACACTTGATGGTTAGATCTCCGAAAGAAGGCCAGAGAAATTTGTCAGACGGTTTGGCAAAGAAGTCAGGTGACGTGACTGGAGTGTACAAGCATGGAAGAATGAGGAGGAGAAACGTGGTAAAGGAAGGAGTGGTGGGTCGGCACAACAGCACTGTGAATGGGCCAGACTGGGGAGATTCTGATGTCTGGGATAGTGAAGACAGTATGGATACTGGGCAGGGAAGCGGGAAAGGGAGAGAAAAAAGGGAGAATAACTTTCCTGAAAATAATGCAAAGAAGGCCAGAAGTAGTGGAAGTGGTGGTGGCGCGGAGGGAGGAGGGCAGGAAGGAGCGGTTCAAAGTGAAAAGTACAAGCTTTATTGACAACGGATCTAAGTGGAACAAGGGTGTAATTTGGGGGGTGCCAATAGGAGTCACAATGGAAGAAACTAAAGCTAATTTAAAAGGGGCGGTAGTAAAAGCAGCTCGTAGACTACAGGCCACTCGGGAAGGACAGAGGAGAGACACTGAGGGTGTGGTGATTGAGTTTGAAGGAGAAGTGCTCCCCAAAAATGTAAATTGGGGCTTTTTGAGTTACGGGGTAAGGGAAGTTGTTCCTAATCCAGTCCGGTGTTATAATTGCCAAAGATTTGGACACACAGCTAAAACATGTAGATGGAGAAGAAGGTGTGCAAGGTGTGGGGGCAACCATCAGTATGGAGAATGTGACCAAGAAACGCCAAAATGTTGTAATTGTGGCGATAGTCATAGTGTGGCCTACAGAGGCTGTGAAAGAATGATGAAAGAAACGGAAATTCAGCAAGTCAGAGTACAGAATAAAATCTCCTATGCCGAAGCAGTGAAAAGGATGAACCAGAGAGGAGGGAATGGGCAAAGGACTTGGGGGAGGCTGCCTGTAAGGGAAAGAGAACTGGGACGGAATGGGGAAATCCAGGTTGATCTGAAGAAACTGGTTATTTTTATAGCAGGAGCTGTGAATGCCACAATGGAAGTCAAGTCTAAAACTGAGAGAATTCAATAATGAAAGCAGCAGCTAATCATCTGGGTTTCAGTGGTTTAACTTGGGAGGAGGTTAGGAATGGGCTTAGTAGCCAGACAAGTCAGGATCAAGCATCAGTTGGATAGGAATTGTGCTAATGGTCATTTTGGTTCAATGGAATGCAAGAAGCTTGCTGGCAAATGGACAGGAATTCAAAAGGTATACTGAGGAACTTTCAGACAAACTAGATGTTATCTGTGTCCAGGAAACATGGTTGAAACCCAATCTGGATTTTAAAATAGTGGGATATGTCTCTATTCGGAATGATAGAAGGGAGGGAATGGGAGGTGGATGTGCAACATTTGTGAGGGAGGGAATTCAGTTCAGAGAGACAGGTAAAGGGGCTGAACTGGAGTACGTGGTAGTTGAAATTTGGACAAAAGAGGGGGAATTAGTAGTTGTTAATTTGTATAATCCTTGTAAGAGGTTGATATTGAGTCAATTATCTCAGATGGAGGGGATAGATGGGAGCAGGGTGGTAATTTGTGGGGACTTTAATGCCCATAATGTATTATGGGGGGCAAATCATACAGACATAAATGACATGGTTAGAGACCCAGGAGACAGACGCTGACACGAGTAGATAGAAGACAATTATTCTTTATTAAGATTATGTGTGTTGGGTGAGTGAGTGAGTGAATGAGTGCGTGGCTGTCTGGTCACTGGAGCTGAGCGTTTCCTATGGCAACCTGGCAACCCTGGAACACACAAGCACAGAAAATTACCACTGTTCACAGGGATGGGAAACCTGAAGCTTGTGATGCTTACTTGCAGGCACCACAGAGAGAATCCTGCTGGCTCCGAGTGCCTGTGCGGCGTGGTGCTCGACGTTGAAGAGGTGAGGAGGAACTCCAAGGTGGAGGAGATGGCGTCCCGTCAGCTGGGGAGGTTAGTCCGCCGCCAGGGAGGTCCACCTGTGCACAGGGGAAAAGGCTAGGAGAGGATGAGTGTAGAGGTTGCTTACTTGACGTGGCTTGACGCAATGACTTGGCTTTGGTTCTGGCTTGAGGTCGTATCCTCAACGCATTGCTGGGCAAAGGCGACAGACGACTCCGTGCAGAGCAGTCAGAGGTTCTGGCTTTTAAAGCCCGTTGATTATCACCTGCGCAGCTGAGGATGATGATGACGGCCCAGCGGCTGCCATGACAGTACTCCCCCCTCTAGAGGTGCCTCCAGGCACCTGCCCAATCCTACCTGGATGCGCCCAATGAAAATCGCAGATCAGCTGCCTGTCGAGGATCAACGCTGGGCGAATCCAGGAGCGATGCTCAGGATCAAACCCCTCCCAGTCCACCAAATACTGAAGGCCCCGACCCCGCCGGCGGACATCCAAGATGGCAGTCACCCCCCAAGCCGGATGGCCGTCGATCATCCTCGGGGGGGCAGGAGCCGCGGGGGGCGGGCACAGAGGGTCGGCGATGTACGGCTTGACCTGGGAGACGTGAAAGGTAGGGCAGATGCGCATGGAAGAGGGGAGAGCAAGGCGCACAGACACAAGGTTGATAACATGGGAAATAACATAAGGGCCGATGAAGCGCTTGGTCAGCTTGTGCTTCTCGGCCGGCACACTGATGTTCCTAGTAGACAACCAAACCTTCTGACCCACCTTATAGTCCGGGGCGGGCCTCCTGTGGCGGTTGGCCACCTGGATGTTGCGTTCCGTAGTCCTTAGGAGGGCTCTGCGGGTGATGGACCAGATCCGCCGACAACGCCTGGCGTGGACCTGCACTGAAGGAACCACTACCTCCTTCCCCTCCTCAGGAAACAGTGGTGGATCAAACCCCAGAGACGCCTTGAAAGGGGACATCCCCGTAGCAGAGGACACCGTGGTGTTATGAGCGTACTCGATCCAGGGTAGAAACGTGCTCCAAGAAGAGGAGCAGGAGGAGATGACACAGCGAAGCGCAGCCTCCAGCTCCTGATTGGCCCGCTCGCACTGACCGTTGCTCTGCGGGTGGTACCCTGAGGAGAGACTAGCCGTGGCCCCCAGCACCGTGCAGAACGCCTTCCAGACTTGGGAAACAAACTGTGGTCCTCGGTCCGATACGATGTCAGCGGGGATTCCGTGAAGACGGACCACATGTTGAACGGGAAGGTCCGCCGTCTCCCGCGCCGAAGGCAGCCCCCGGAGAGGCACAAAGTGAGCTGCCTTTGAAAAACGGTCCACTATCATCAAAACTGTCATGAAATGACCAGAGGGGGGCAGGCCGGTTACAAAGTCCATGGCCACGTGAGACCAGGGGCGAGAAGGGACAGGTAAAGGGTGAAGAAGACCCGCCGGGGGGGATGATGATTTCCCAGCGGCGCACTGGGCGCAGGCCCGGACATAGTTGTTGACATCCTTTCTCAACCCTGGCCACCAAAAGGCTCTCTGGAAAAGATCGGTGGTTCGGCCCACTCCCGGATGGCACCCCAGTTTGGACGCGTGACCCCATTGAATTACCTGGCTCCTGACAGAGGGACGAACAGACGGCCTGGAGGACCCCCACCCGGGTCAGGCTCCATCTCCTGTGCTCTCCTGACCTTGTCGCGGATCTCCCAAGACAATGCACCTACCACACAAGATGACGGCAGGATGGTCTCCTCTTGCTCTTCGGTGGATGGTGCGTCAAACTGCCTCGAGAGGGCATCAGGCTTGCCATTCTTGCTTCCCGGCCGGTAGGTGATGGTGAAATTAAACCGGCCGAAGAAAAGAGACCAGCGGGCCTGGCGTGCGTTCAATCGCTCTGCCGTCCTGAGGTACTCAAGATTACGATGATCTGTCCAGACGACAAACGGCTGGGCAGCCCCCTCTAGCCAGTGTCTCCACTCCTCCTGGGCAAGTTTCACGGCCAGCAGCTCCCTGTCTCCAATGCAGTAGTTTCTCTCTGCGGGTGTCAGGCGATGGGAGAAGTATGCACATGGTCGGATCCTGCCATCCACCGGAGAACGCTGGGAAAGAACGGCCCCAATTCCCGAATCCGAGGCATCCACCTTCACAAGACACTGCAGCTCCGGGTCCACCTGGGTCAGTACGCGGGCCAAAGCGAACTCCTCCTTCAATCTCCTGAACGCCATGGCAGCCTCCTCACTCCAACGAAAAGGCACCTTAGGGGACGTGAGAGTGGTCAGGGGGCGGGCGATGTTCCCAAAATTCGGCACGAACCAACGGTAGAAATTGGTGAAACCCAGGAACCCCTGTAGCTGTTTCCTGGACGTGGGCATGGGCCAATCCACCACCGCCTTGACCTTGGCCGGGTCGGGGAGCACCTGATTGCGGGCGATTATAAACCCAAGAAATGAGGTTTTATCAGTGTGAAATTCACATTTTTCAGCCTTGACGAACAGCTGGTTCTCCAGGAGGCGCTGCAGGACCTGTCGCACATGCACCTGGTGCTCCTCCAGCGTGCGTGAGAAGATGAGGATGTCGTCGAGGTAGACGAACACGAAGTTATTGAGGAAATCCCGGAGGACGTCATTTATCAGGCGCTGAAACACGGCCGGAGCGTTGGTTAACCCAAACGGCATCACCAGACACTCGAAGTGGCCGCTTGGGGTCCGGAAAGCCGTCTTCCATTCATCGCCCTCCCTGATGCGCACCAGGTGGTAGGCGTTCCGCAGGTCCAACTTCGTAAACCAGGACGCCCCCTGGAGAGAGTCAAAGGCTGTGTTCATCAATGGCAGCTTATATTTGTCCTTAACTGTGATCTCGTTGAGCCCTCGGAAGTCGATGCAGGGGCGCAGCGAACCGTTCTTCTTTCCCACGAAGAAGAAACCCGCACCCACGGCCGAGGACGAAGGACGAATAATTCCAGAAGCCAGAGACTCCTTGGTATATGTGTCCATAGCCTCGTGCTCCGGGGCGGACAGGCTGTATAGGCGGCTTGCCGGGAGAGGGGCCCCTGCCCTGAGGTTAATCGCACAGTCATAAGGACGGTGGGGGGGAAAGGACAGCGCCCGTGACTTGCTGAACACCGCCCCCAGATCGTGGTAGACTTCTGGTACCATGGACAGGTCCAGAGGTGGCGTCGAAGGAGGAGGCACCGAGACCAAGGGAGCACACGCCGCAGATTGGAGGCAGACACTCAAACAGAAGGAACTCCAAGCAGTAATACTCCCAGCTTGCCAATCAAAGGTGGGGTTGTGAAGCCGAAGCCATGGGTACCCCAGGATGACGGAGGAGGAGGAGATGGGTAATACCAAGAACCGAATTTCCTCCCGGTGATTCCCAGAGACTATTATCGACACAGGGACTGTCTGATGGGAAACAGAGGTCAGTGACGTCTTGGACAACGTGACGAGATTGACAGGAGGGCATAGAGGTTGACAGCTGAGGCCCATCTGGGTTGCCAGGTCTCTGGAGATGAAGTTTTGCTCAGCTCCAGAGTCAACTAAGGCATGTGTGGTATGTTCCATATGTTTGTGGAGTAGCCTAATGGGGATGCGGAAACTAGTGAGGGGCTTTTTCTGTTTCTCGTCCGTGAATCCCCCTACTGTGATCCACGGACCTCCCCTTTTAACCGGTTCGGGCATTCAGCAACCCCATGAGACCCATTGCCACAATAAAAACATAGGCCCAGATCCCTGCGGCGCTGTCTTTCAGCCGCTGAAACTCTCGATTGTCCAATAATCATATCTTCCTGCTCCGGAAGATCCTCTGACGAGGGCAGAGCGAGGAGAGGTGGCCTAGCGGAGCGAAGGCGGGGTTTACTCGGACGGGAGGCTGTTCTCCGTTCAGCCGCTCATTCCCTTAGCCTACTATCCAAGCTGATGGTGAGGGAAATTAACTCCCCCAACCTGTCTGGTTTGTCCCGTGCCACTAGCTCATCTTTCAACTCGGAGCTAAGACTGCGGAGGAAGATACCACAAAGCGCTGGCTCCCCCCAACCAATCTCAGCGGCTAATACCCGGAAGTCTATGGCGTAATCGGCGGCAGATCTACTACCCTGCCGAAGGCTTAGCAGCTGTTCGGTTAGCACCGCGCCCCGGTCTGTATGATCAAATACCTCCATGAACTCTGCCACGAACTGCTGGTAAGTCAAAAAAGGATAATTAGGTTTAGCCATAACTGTATAAGCCCAGTCTAAGGCCCTACCCCCCAGCAGGTTGGAGATATACCCTATTTTGCTTTGGTCAGTGGCAAAGTCCCACGGGACGCGGTGAAACACTGACTCACACTGGAGTAAAAAACCTCGCGCTTCCCCGAGTTTTCGCTAAAGCGGGCGGGGGTTGGCATGGGAGTGAGACGATGTAGAGATGGTGGGTTAGCTTGGCTAGTAGGAGCGGCTACGGGGGCTGAAGATGCCCCGTTCGCCGGGGGGAAAACCTGGTGTCCTTCCAGGCGGTCCAGCCGGCTGTTAACCTGAGTTAACTGATTTAGAATTACTGTCTGTTGATGTGAAATCATATCTACTCAGGCGCTAAGAGTGTTTAGACGGCGTGCCAGCGCGCTGTCAGCTGGGTCATCTTGACGGAGTCATACTGACATGGTTAGGGACCCAGGAGACAGACACTGACACGCGTAGATAGAAGACAATTATTCTTTATTAAGATTATGTGTGTTGGGTGAGTGAGTGAATGAGTGCATGGCTGTCTGGTCACTGGCGCTGAGCGTTTCCTGCGGCGACCTGGCAACCCTGGAAAACACAAGCACAGAAAATTACCACTGTTCACAGGGATGGGAAACCTGAAGCTTGTGATGCTTACTTGCAGGTGCCACAGAGAGAATCCTGCTGGCTCCGAGTGCCCGTGCGGCGTGGTGCTCATGGTGCTCGATGTTGAGGAGGAACTCCGAGGTGGAGGAGATGGCGTCCCGTCAGCTGGGGAGGTTAGTCCGCCGCCAGGGAGGTCCACCTGTGCACAGGGGAAAAGGCTAGGAGAGGATGAGTGTAGAGGTTGCTTACTTGACGTGGCTTGACGCGATGACTTGGCTTTGGCTCTGGCTTGAGGTCGTATCCTTGACGCATTGCTGGGCAAAGGCAACAGACGACTCCATGCAGAGCAGTCAGAGGTTCTGGCTTTTAAAGCCCGTTGATTATCACCTGCCGGTGTATGCGCAGCTGAGGATGATGATGACGGCCCAGCGGCCGCCATGACAATAAATGGTGAGACTATTGAAGAACTTTTGGAAGAGAAGAGTCTAGTATGCTTAAATGATGGTAGAGCAACTAGAATTGGTGTACATATGGGGAGTGGTTCAGTTCTTGACTTTGGTGACTAGTAATTTTGCAAGTGTGTGTGAGTGGGAGGTTTTAGAAGAGTCCTTAGTGGGAAGTGACCATTTCCCAGTGTATTGTAATATTTTAATTTCAGTGAATAGGGTAAGTGGTCATTAAAAAGGGAGATGGGTTTTTAGCACTGCTAATTGGAAGTTATTTAAGTTTATCTGTGAGAGAGACCTTCCCCTAGTAGAGGTCAGTGAAGACATTGATATTATGACCCGAGCACTATGTTATTTGTGCTCGGGCTATTCCTGTCAGGGCTTGACAGCGGCGTTGTTATCCTGGCTCTCCAAGCTCTTATTGTGACAGCGCTCGGGGAGGCTTCCGCTCAGCTGTCAAGTCCTGAACAGCTGTTCTGCATTTGCGGTCGTTAGTGACGGACTTCTTAAACCCACGCTAGCGGCCGCATCCCTGCAGCAGTGTCTGTCTCTTATCGTCGGAGCTACGTATGCTTGGACTGTTTCTATCTTGCCTGTCTGTGGTATGACCGTCGCCTCCTGTGGACCTGTAAGTGAGCTATTAGCCTTACGCCTCCCGGTGTGTGTAGACTTGTATGTGTCATTGCCTCAGTAGCTTGTATAATCATTACTTCACCGTTAATAAAAAACTCTTGCACAACTCTCTGATGACGGTGTGGCGTCTTATGGCGGCTCGCGAGAGCCACCACATGACAGTACACTGCTGCCAAAAAACGGCGTTTACGGTGAGGCCAACCCGAGACGCCTTTCACCAGTGAGTTAGTGTTTTTTGGACATTTTCTTTTTCTGTCTGGGTACTGTGTGTGAGGAATGCAGTCGTGGAGGGGCCACGCTCGGAGTCCGAGCCACGAGCTGATGGGCGTCCTTGAATTCGTGGATGAGATGCTCATCTCCGCTTCCCTCCTGGATTACGATCACGGCATACACTGGTACATGGACTCCGCTGAGGACGCTCTTTGTCATCTCTCTCCCCACTACGCCGACCACCCGAAAGTCGACGCGAGGAGGGTAGATATCGCTGTGCAACGCGAGATATTCCTTATGCTGGAGGAGGAGCACGGCATGAAGCAGAGGAGGAGGCACTCCTGCTCTTTGCCTACGGATCCCGATCCTGTCCTCGATCCATTTCTGGAGTTCGCACCATCTGGGGGCCGGCATAGGGGTCGGCGCTGCGGCCAAGCACATCTTCAGCAAGCTCCTGTTCTGGATCCAGTTCCGGGCCGCCGGAATGACCCAGTCAACCAGTCAGCTGTCTCTTCGGCGTCACATCAGGAGGGAATTCCTGCAGCCACTTTTTTCGGGCCACCACCCCCTGCTGTACGGTCAGCATGCTGTGCCCGGCCCGCTTCGGCTGCCGCTCCCTCGTCCTCGACGCCCTCTCCAGCTGCTGTGAGTGATCAGAGTCCTGCGCCGGTGAGCTCCGTCCATGGGTCTTTTCCTACCACCCAGCGAGCGAGGGAAGGAGCAATGTCCTCTACAGCTGGCACCATCCTCCCTCCGGGAGACAGGCAAGTTCAAATTCACTCCCCTACTTATCATGGTGATCTGTCTTGTCTGACTCCTGGGGGTGAGGCTCGGGGTTTGCAGCTCCCCGAGTTTCCTCCTCCAGCTGTAGTTATCTGTACTGAACCTGCTGCCTCTGTGTTTCCTCCTGCTGAGCGGACCTCGGCGTTAGATCCATGCCGTCGAACGAGGGGGAGGCCTGTGGCTCTGGGAATTATCCCGGTCCCACAGCCCTGTTTTGGACAGAGGAGGAGAGCGGACTGCGGTGTGGAGCCTGAGCCGACGAGCAAGCGTCCCCAGGTCTCCACAGAGGAGCAGCCCGAGCCAGCGGGTCGAAGGTCCCCTGCCACCATGCCGTGCGGGTTCAGTGTGGACATCAGCGTGAGAGGATCCAGCTGCAGAAACCATCAGGCCGGCTGTGGAACCCGACGCAGCTGAGTGGGAGCCCGACGACGAGCTTCTACCTGAGCCTGGATCGATGAAGTCCTGGACGGTTCCAAAGCCCGAGTGCAGGCAAGTGCTCTTCTTTGTTTTTCTTTGTGGTGTGTTAGAGCATTTTTGCCTGCCTCGTGGGGAGGCGATTGAGGGGCAGCCGTCTGCTGCGCCCGAGCTCATCTCGCTGGGCTCTGGCGCTGCCGGTGATACTGATCCCGGTCCTCTCCTGTCCTCTGAGCCTCTCCACAGCGTAACCAGTTTGGAGTCTGTTGAGGTCGCGGGGTTGGAGGTCCCAAGTTCGGGGATGGAGGTCGTCACCGGTGCAGCTGCGACCCAGTCGGGGTCCATCCAGACCCAGTCAGGGTCCGATGCGTGGGCTGAGGTGACCCAATCGGGGTCCGACGCAGGTGCAGCGGTGACCCAATCGGGGCCTGTCGAGATCCAGTGGGGGTCCAACGCAGGTGCTGCTGTGATCCAATCGGGGTCCGACGGGGGTGCAGCGGTGACCCAATCAGGGCCTGACGAGATCCAGCGGGGGTCCAGAGCAGGTGCAGCTGCGACCCAATCGGGGTCCAACGCGGTCCAATCAGGGTCTGACGCAGGTGCGGCTGTGACCCAGTGGGGGTCCAACGCAGGTGCAGCTGCGACCCAATCGGGGTCCGACGAGATCCAATTGGGGCCTGCCGAGACCCAGTGGGGGTCCAACGCAGGTGCAGCTGCCACCCAATCGGGGTCCGACGAGGTCCAGTGGGGGTCCAACGCAGGTGCAGCTGCAACCCAATCGGGGTCCGACGAGGTCCAATCTGGGTCTGACGCAGGTGCGGCTGTGACCCAATCGGGGTCCGGCGAGGTCCAGTGGGGGTCCGACGTTGGCGCTGCTGTGACCCAATCGGGGTCCGACGCGGGTGCAGCTGTGATCCAATCGGGATCCGATACAGGCGGAGCTGCGACGATCGCATCGGTCTGGACCGAGATCGGTGGAGGAGCCGCAGACCCTTTGCAGCCTGATGTGATGTGGACCCATTGTCTTGATTATTCCCCTCTCAGGAGCCACCAGCTGGGGTCATTAGCGCTGGGGGCCGTTGGAGGTTTTTGTCTAGCAGGCTGGCGCTCTCATGTAGTTTCTCCGTCTGGCAGGCCGCCGCACGCTATTCCTCCACGGTTCTGGTGGCCGAGGGATGTGGGTCGGCCACCCGAGGAACTGCTCTGCTGGTTTGGCGCCTTGGGTCCGTCACCCGATAAACTGTGTTTGCTACTGGGTGGCCTGGTACAGTCACCGGAGGACTTGTCTCTTGGGGCCTGGGACTGGGGCAGGCCGCCTGACCATGTACTGTTTTTTGTGACTATCCGTGGGCCATCGGATGCAGGGAGGTCGCCAGAGCTCTGCCTGGGGTGTTTGATCTCCGCCGATCGTCTTCTGTTTGGGACCATGCGGTGTAAGGTTATTTAGAGCAATTGAGATTGCCTCATGTATGTTTTCAGCATGCTTTTGTTTTTTTTGTTTTCCTCCCCTCTTCTTCTTGAGGGGCTATAGCATGTATTTCTTGTTTTTTCATAGATACCATTGTGTTTGAGGCTGTTTTGGGTTTAATTGTGGCTGGGTTTCATGTACAGGGGTGATTTGGGAGTATGATTGTGGCATTTCAAAGTTTGTGTGTGAAGAGATCTTTACTCTGATGAGTTCTACACCACGTGAGGTTATGTACTCTGGAGTTAGACTAGTTGTCTGTGGTCTCTGTGGGAAAGCTTTCGGTGTCAGGTAATTATGCTCTGTATGGTTTGTACCCCTTGTATTGTAATTACTGCCTTTGCGGCGGATGATAAAAAATATAAGCAGCGATGTGAAGGTTTTAAGGAAGTTTTATTATATCATACCGCCGTCACGAGCTCCGCTCCGGGCGCCATGCATGCGCGCCAGGAGCGAGCCCACGGCTCTCAGAGAAGGACACAATGTTTGTGTCCAGCAGCAGCAGTTGCAGAAGTGAGATTGAGAGAATGAGAGAGAGTTTGCGTTACAGAGTTGCAGCATATATACCCAACTACAACAATACATCAAAGGGCATTCCCCAGCAGTTGGTATGATCAAAGAGATAACAGAACAGGCATGAGACATTTGCATTTGAGAGACATATTGATCTCAGTCCCTAGGTCACAGTAAGGACAGGACGCATGAACACAATGCATGAAAGGCAACATTAACATCACAGAAGTGAGCCAGAAGAAACGAGTCTGTCTGTAGACATTAATACACATTTCACTGTTCTGTTAATTGCTCTAGCCGAGCGCTGTGTCTGACCAGTCTGTTTGTGGGGGTTTACACCAAAGCACATCTACATATTGATCTCAGCCTCTAGGTCACAGTAAGGACAGGACGCATGAACACCATGCATGAATGGCACATTGCATCACAATACATGAATGGCACATTGCATCACAATACATGAATGGCACATTGCATCACAATACATGCGTGGCACATTACATCTCAGTAGTGCAGCGGGAAAAACCGAGAGGAGACAGCTGAGTGTCCTGTGTGTTGTGGGGGGGTTGAATCAACCCGCCACACGCTCCCCCCAGAGGGCACGGCAGGGGGCCGAGACCTCGATAATCCATCTATGGGAGCGAGCTGTGGGAGAAGCTCGCTGCAGGCGGAGGGGGAGGGAGGGGAGGGGTAGTAAGTGCCGGCAGGGGCGGTGAAATCGTCCGAGCCACACAAAAATTGCTTGCTGCTCCGCGACGTCAAGGGGCTGTCCCGTTGCGCGTGCGGAGATCACAAGAAGAAAAATTTGTCTGATTCCTCTCGTGGCCATGAAGAAAAGCAGGAGCGGCTGTAAGAAAAAAAAAAAGAAACAAAAGCAGAGGGACTGGCGTGTTGGCTTTAGGTGCAGGAGCAACCCCAAAGCCCCCCGGGAACAGCTGACGGCTGAAATCCCTTTGTGCCATGGCTGAGACCATTAGAAAATCCAGTGGCGAGCTGCGTGCTTGCTTCAGGTGAACGAGCAGCCCTGAAGGTTCCGAGGGTGGCGATCGGCCGTTTTTCTCGGGCATGTGCAGCGGCGGAGGACGATGGCGGTCTCTGTAGCCTTTACTGCCCCGCGCGTGGTGAGCCGTCCTCGTAACTCCCCGATGCGTGCGTGGGGGTTCCGTGCTTGGGTGGGCCGCTGGAGTGGCGAGTCAGGGTGCAGAATCTTGGCGGAGATCAGCGCAGACGGCGCCGATAAAATCCAGGTTGAGCTGTGGCTGCAGATTGGCCATGGTGCGTTGGAGCGGTGAGAGGAAATAGACAATCTTTTGTCCCTCAGGCTTGTGCAGATGCGTTGGAGCGGTGGGAGGGAATAGACGATCTTTGTTCCTCAGGCTCGGGTAGATGAGTAGGATTGCTGAGAGGGAGGAGTAGCGGTGAGAGGGAGAAAACGTTCTGTGTCCCTCGGCTGGTCCAGCGTGGACGTCTCGATCTCAGGTGAGGGTCGAGCCATGACGTTTTCTGCAGTTTTCCCGGTCGTGGGTGATGTCCGGAGAACAGCTCACCTGTGTTGGCTCCGCGTTGAGGTCTCCCTGAAGCCGAAGGGAGAGCAGCTCGTTTGCGTCAGGCTGCTGTGTTCGCTTCTGCCTTCAGGTCATGGTGCGTTGGGGTAGCGAGAGGGAGGAGACGTCTTGTGTCCCTCGGCCGGTTCAGCGTGGATGTCCAGACCAGAAGGCTGCGTCGCACAAAACGTGCGCGTCTTCGGGGTCACCAGTGCGGCGGATGATAAAATAAAGGCAGCGATGCTGTAGGTTTTAAGGAAGTTTTATTATATCATACCACCGTCACGAGCTCCACTCCCGGCGCCGTGCATGCACGCCGGGAGCGAGCCCACGGCTCTCAGAGAAGGAGGACACAATGTCTGTGTCCAGCAGCAGCAGTTGCAGAAGTGAGATTGAGAGAATGAGAGAGAGTTTGCGTTACAGAGTTGCAGCATATATACCCAACTACAACAATACATCAAAGGGCATTCCCCAGCAGTTGGTATGATCAAAGAGATAACAGAACAGGCATGGGACATTTGCATTTGAGAGACATATTGATCTCAGTCCCTAGGTCACAGTAAGGACAGGACGCATGAACACAATGCATGAAAGGCAACATTAACATCACAGAAGTGAGCCAGAAGAAACGAGTCTGTCTGTAGACATTAATACACATTTCACTGTTCTGTTAATTGCTCTAGCCGAGCGCTGTGTCTGACCAGTCTGTTTGTGGGGGTTTACACCAAAGCACATCTACATATTGATCTCAGCCTCTAGGTCACAGTAAGGACAGGATGCATGAACACTATACATGAATGGCACATTACATCACAATACATGAATGGCACATTGCATCACAATACATGCATGGCACATTGCATCACAATACATGCATGGCACATTGCATCACAATACATGCGTGGCACATTGCATCACAATACATGAATGGCACATTACATCTCAGTAGTGCAGCGGGAAAAACCGAGAGAAGAGAGCTGAGTGTCCTGTGTGTTGTGGGTGGGTTGAATCAACCCGCCACAGCCTTGGTTTTTTTTTTCTTCATTGTTCTGGGGGAATTTGATGGATATGTCGGGGGATGTGTTCTTCTTTTTCCTTTTTGTTTGGGGCCTTGTTGGGTTTTGTTTGGCTCCCTCCTTGCCTGTTCCTCCATTCACTCGCCCTGTGGTTGGGGGGGGGGGGGCGCTGGGTGTTACAAGACGTTCGGAGCCCGTCTTTTGAGGGGGGGCTACTGTTATTCAATTCAATTCAACTTTATTTATATAGCGCCATTTCACAACAACAGTCATCTCATAGCACTATCAACTGTAGGGGGGAACCCCCACAGTTGCAGAAAGACCCCAGCAATCAGGCGATCCCCTGTGAGCAAGCACTTGGCGACGGTGGAGAGGAAAAACTCCCTTTTAACAGGAAGAAACCTCCAGCAGAACCAGGCTCAGGGAGGGGCAGTCATCTGCTGCGACCCGACTGTTATGACCCGAGCACTATGTTATTTGTGCTTGGGCTATTCCTGTCAGGGCTTGACAGCGGCGTTGTTATCCTGGCTCTCCGAGCTCTTATTGTGACAGCGCTCGGGGAGGCTTCCGCTCAGCTGTCAAGTCCTGAACAGCTGTTCTGCATTTGCGGTCATTAGTGACGGACTTCTTAAACCCACGCTAGCGGCTGCATCCCTGCAGCAGTGTCCGTCTCTTATCGTCGGAGCTACGTATGCTTGGACTGTTTCTATCTTGCCTGTCTGTGGTATGACCGTCGCCTCCTGTGGACCTGTAAGTGAGCTATTAGCCTTATGCCTCCCGGTGTGTGTAGACTTGTATGTGTCATTGCCTCAGCAGCTTGTATAATCATTACTTCACCGTTAATAAAAAACTCTTGCACAACTCTCTGGTGATGGTGTGGCATCTTATGGTGGCTCGCGAGAGCCACCGCATGACAATTGAGGGTATGGAGAAAAAGATTAAAACTATTTTTCTTGAAGCAGCCAATCAGTCAATCTCTGAAAGTAAAGGTAAAAGATTAAAGAAAGCAGTGTCTTGGTGGACAGATGAGTGCACTAAAGCTATTAAAGAGAGGAATAAGACACTTAAGGTCTTAAGAAGAACTCATAATTGGCAAAACTTGCTTAATTATAAGAGGGCACTAGCAAAAGCCAGGAAAACTATCCGGAGGGCTAAGAGAGAAAGCTGGCAGAGATACTGTAGTACTGTAGGGAGATCAACAGCCGTGGGGGATGTGTGGAGTATGATCAAGGCTATGAAAGGAGTAAGGAGGGAATGGCAGTATCCAATACTAAAAAGTGGGGGAGTGATTGCAATAACTAATGCGGGAAAAGCAACAATGACAGCAAAGAGGCTGACTCAAATTCATAGCTCAAGCAATTTGACTGAAGAAGGTAAAAGCGGAAGAAGTAGGACGAGTTTAGCACACCCTGGGGCTCTGGAGGAAAGGTTTGATTTTAGTAGTTCTTTGGACTCTCCTTTCACTCTAGATGAATTGGAAAGAGCAGTAAACAAATCAGGATTAACATCCCCTGGGAAAGACGATGTCTGTTACATCATGGTGAAACATTTAGGGGATTTGGCTATGAGGAAGCTATTGGAAGTCTACAACAAAGTGTGGGAAAAGGGAAAGCTCCCAAAAGCATGGAAAGAGGCAGTGATTGTTCCTGTAAGGAAACCGGGAAAGGACCCCTCAGACCCAGTGAGCTACAGACCTATAGCTCTAACGTCACATTTGGGAAAAGTAATGGACAGAATGATTACAGAGAGAATTGTCTTTTATCTTGAAAGTAGAGGGATTTTGTCACCACATCAGAGCGGATTTAGAAAAGGAAGGGGAACTACGGATCCTGTTGTGTGTTTGGAGACAGAGATACGGAAGGCTCAAGTTAATAAAGTGCCGGTAATTGCAGTGTTCTTTGACGTGGAAAAGGCATATGACATGTTGTGGAAGGAGGGGTTAATGATTAAGCTAAGTATGATAGGAATTTCTGGGAGAACGTTCAACTGGATCAAAGACTTTTTGTTAAATAGGTACATTCAAGTTAGAATGGGCAGAGCCTTGTCAGATAGGTACTTGGTGGAAAATGGCAACCCTCAGGGTAGCGTTATAAGCCCAGTACTTTTTTCTATTATGATAAATGATGCTTTTTCTGATGTGAAGAATGACATTGGCCGCTCTTTATTTGCTGATGATGGGGCATTATGGAAAAGAGGGAGTAATTTTAATTTTATAAGAGGGAAAATACAAGAGGCAGTACGTGCAGTGGAAGGGTGGTCATACACTTGGGGATTTAAATTTTCTGTTGAGAAAAAGGTTGTTGTATTCACAAGGAAAAGGCTAGCTGATGCCCAGTTAACAATGTATGCTCAGGAAATAGAGCAAGTCAAAGTTTTCAGATTTTTGGGTGTCTGGTTTGATGTTAATCTAACTTGGAGGGAACATATTCAAAATATGTCAGTAAAATGCAAAAAGGTACTGATGTGGAGCCCATAATTATAACTTATGTGACTCACATGTGGCTGGCTGAATTCAGCCAAGAGAGACTTTGAGCTAGCCATGTGTATTGACTTCACACCTCAAGAGGATGAGGTGTCTGCACCCCCTGGGGACTCAGAAGAGAGGAGAAGATTACCCGGCCTGACCTTTTGGGGGTCAGAGAGAAGAACAGAAGAACTCTGGGTGTTCTATTACAGATGAGAGGATGTAACTGAGTATTGTGACTTTTGTGTGATGTATTGTTTGAGATAAGTGTATAAATGTATGTGTGTGACTGCGTCCTGTCTCTTTTCACTCCGATCGAGAGAGGACGTAAGATGAATGAGAATTAAAGCAGATACTGGAGAATCATCCAGTCTCCTCAATTCTTGACTCCTACACTGAATGTAATGAGGTGCTTGATAGGGACAGAGTGGGGTGCTAGTAGAACTGCTATGAAAAACATTTATGTTGCGTTAATTAGGTCTGTATTGGACTATGGGAGTACTGTAGTATATGGTTCTGCTTCCAAAACCATGTTGAACAAGTTAGATGTCATCCAGGCCCAAGCGTTGACGATCTGCTGTGGTGCACTTAAAACAACTCCTGTTGCTGCTCTTCAGGGGGAAATGCCATTAAATGTCAGGCGTAAATGAGTGATGATGAACTACTTGTCATGGTGGCCGCTGGGCCGTCATCAGCCCCGGCTGCGCACACACCTGCCGCCAATAATCAGCAGGCCTTAAAAGCCGGCGTCGCAGATGGCTCAGCACGGAGTCGTCTGCTTTCTTCGCCACGCAACGCGTCATGGACTCATCCTCTTGCCAGAGCTTCCACGACGCATCTTCGCCAAGCCATGTCACGTAAGAACCAGAATAACTTACCTTGTCAAAGTAATCTCCCCTGTGCACAGGTGGACCTCCCTGGCGGCGGACCTGCCTCCTCAAATAATGGAGCCTCTCCTCCTCTTCCTCGGAACTCCTCCACCTCACCACAGCACCAAGCCTCACGCTCACCGAGTCACAGTGAGCTGCAGAGCCAGCAAGAGTCTTCCAGCGCCACCTGCAAGTAACCAGTACATGTTGTTACACCTCCGTACTGCGAGCAGCACTAATCCACCTGTGCTTGTGTGTTCCAGGGTTGTCAGGTCGCGGCGGGACTCGCTCAGCTCCAGCGGTTCTTCAGCATTGCACTCACCCACACCTTCACACACATTACACACTTGATTTAATAAATAATTGTCTAAACGGTCTACTCGTGTCAGTGTCTGTCTCCTGGGTCAAGCAATCATGTCACTACTGGGTCAATCTGCAAGGACACATTCCAGATAAACATCCTACAGTTAGAGTTTTGATGCCTTGTTGGGAAGGGGAAAGGGTCAAAAAGGAGAGTTTTGCATTTTATGCTGGGAGGATAGCCAGAGACATGAAATTATGTGACAGAACATATGTCTGTACATCTGTACATATTTTATTGTAAATAAAATTCCTTTGAACATCCTCATTTTAAAGTTTCCCCTTTGATTGCTACCTGTGACTCTTCACCTGGTTTTTAAAGAAGCCTTGCAGTTTGTTTTTAATTTTCCCTCGGCTGGCCATGTTACAATTCTATGATTCCATCATTGAGAAAGGAGAACATCTCTTTTTTTTCCAGAACTGTAAAGTTTCTGGCAAACTTTACAGTTGTGGATAACACCCAACAAACTTCAACTTTATTGGATGATATAAGACTTGGCCGTCAAATGCAAAAAAAATAAAATAAAATAAAAGAATAATCATTTGGAAAAGTTTTTCATGCATAAATGTAGTTGCTTTAAAATTAGTCCAATTTTTGATGCTGTCTTGAACAAAATAAAACTGTATAAAGTCTTAAAACACTGTAATATTATAAAAACCTCATCTGTATATTGCTATACGTTATGTCTGAAATGAGGGAGCCGTGAGCCGTCTTGCAACAAACAAACACTTCACTGTTCACACAAGATGGCAGCGTCACCTGACATCATTTGTCCCGACGTCAGCTGCAGCGAGCCCCAGTATCAAACACCCCCCCCCCCCCGTCCATATGATGGAGTGGGTTATTCTGCCACTTTCTTGATCCATCAAGCTCTAACTAATAAAAATCTACTATAAAGTCTTTCAGGTGTCAAGGTCTCTGCCAGACTCTGGTTGAGTGCCGCACGGGCTGTAGTGCCACTGCTGGCCCCAGTGAACACTCCTGGGGGTTCTAAGGTTCCGCATCAGCAAAGTCCCAACCTGGGACCGTCATGTCTGTGGTCATCCTCTCATCTGGGGTCAGGGTCGGTGGGGATTTTTGGAGGTGACTAGCGTGCCACCGTGACCCATCAGAGAGGTGGAACGTGGCTGGCCCCAGCTGGGCTGTGATTTGTAGTGGCGATGTCCAGAATGACTGCAGCTTGTGTGCGCAGGTAGGGTGCCTGATCTTGACCCAGTCAAGTCAACCCAAATCAGTTCCCAGTAGGTTAGCCCCTTGGTGCGTTACCTGAAAGGTGAATGACGGGATTGTTTTCGGGCCGCAAGTTACTGAGAAGTCAATTGTTCCTACCATACCGATCTTAACATGTCCATATCCAAACAGGTCGTCTGCCTTCGCAGCAATGGTCTTTTTTGGAAAGATCTTTCTGACTGTGGCTATGTTCAGTAAGGATCGTGAAGCACCTGAATCCACCAAAAGCGGCATGTCAACAGCATCCAGCTGGATGACATGCCATTTGAGTGGCCAATTCCTAGCGCCCACTACGCATACTGAGGTTGAGTCCGGTGGGCAGGCTTCATTCTTCATGGGGGCTGTGCGGAAAACCTTGGCCAGGTGGTTAGCTCATTTGCAGCGGTAGCATCTCTTCCCCCTAGCGGGGTAGGTGGGTGAGTGTGTTCAGTGTTTAGACGAGCCGCAACCGGTGTACGGCGGCCACTCACCCGCTTCTGTCCGTGTCTTGCCCCACTTGTTTGAGCTGCCCAGTAGTTGTATCCATTCAGATTGACTACTGGTGTTGTTAATGGCCTGCTCCCGTGAGGATGGTTGTGTGTGGGGGGGGGGTCTGTTGGCTAGTTGCTTTTAGCTGTTCCGCTAGCTGGGTTGCTGCCTCCATCTGGCTCGGTATTCTCATTACTTGGCTAAGCTTGAAATCGTCCGTAGTTAGCGATAGCTTTTCTCTTAGCCACTTGTCGTTCATGCCAGCTACTAGCTTGTCACGGATTAGCTCATCTACTAAAGGCCCGAAGGTGCACATGCTCGCTAAGCTCCGAAGTTCTATGGCATAATGTTGGGTTGACTCACCCGCTCTTTGATAGCGGTTGAAGAACCTGCATCTTCGTGCTGTCACGTTGCTCTTTACGTTGTAGTATTTCTCCATTAGGCTCACACAGTCATCTAATGAGTCCATTTGGCCCAGAATATGGAGCATGTGCTGTCCTTCCTTGCCTAGACTGAGAACCAGTACATTCCTCAGCTTCTCGTCGTTGGCGTCACTCAGGCCAGCTGCGTCGACATAGTCTAAACGTGTAGAGCCAGTGGTGCCACGGGGTGGGCGGCTCACCTGGGGTTTCCAGAAATAGTTGTGGGGCCTGAAGCACACTACCATGGTTTAACTCTTATCGCTAAATGTTATGTCTGAAATGAGCGAGCCATGAGCCGTCTTGCAATGAACATGAACACTTTATTGTTCAAACACTGAACTATATATCCAAGATGGTGGCACCGCCCGATGTCATTTGTCCTGACATCCAATGTCGGCTAGGCGAGCCCCAGTGTCCAAACCCACCTCCCCCCAGTTCACTCACTACACTATATTAGCGCCTTAACCTCGTCAAAAGCAATTTGCATTATACTTCACTTATTCTGTTTACTTCATCTTCTTGTTCTAACAGCAGCATTGTTTTCTTACTCTATATTATATACTGCAATATATGCTTTTATCATTTGAGAAACTTTCTTAAATTAAAAAAAGAGCTAGCAAGCTAATGCTACTAGTGCGAGCTTAGCGGCAAAAGTAACACCACCACAAACAACAGACAAAACCAGAAAAAGCACAAACACATTTTTAAGTATTAAATGACTTACGTTGCACTCCCATTAGCACGGGCGTCTCTCAGCATCCAAATAAGGCACCAACCAAGCCTGCAAGCCAGCAGGCAAGAGTCACGAGCCCAGTGCTCTGAAGCTGCAAACTGCATGGAGAATATCACTGTCTGGTCAGAGAACTTCAGCCAGTTTTCAAGCAGTATTTTGAGTGGTACATTTATAATACCTTTTGTCTGCTAACCTGTGGCACATTCAGTTGACAAAACAGTTTGCAACTGTTCGTTAGTTTCCGTAACTGAACAACACTGTCGCTGCGAACCGTTTTCTCTTTGGCCGAATTCTTTTGGAGGTGACTCACGTAGCGAACAAAGATGGCGGCTAGGTAAGAGAGTTTGCGATATTCTTTTGTTTTCTTTTATTTTCGGAGCAATTCCATTAATTTAAGAGTAGAGGTTATGTCATTTTGTAAGTAAAATATCACACATAAAATATTGTTTTTGGTGGGGGTATAACGGAGAATTCTTAATGTGTGTTGTGAGCATGTGTATATCTTGAGAGAGGAGTGTGGAGGTGTTGACAAGTGCAGTCCTGCCTTCAGTTGACAAAACAGTTCGCCGAACATAGTTTGCAAGGCGAACTGACCTAAATGAAAGGGCAGTTCTCGGCAAATGGTTTTTCTAGTCGGCTTGCGCATTCTGTTGTGTAGATCTATGGTCCTCTGTCAGCCAGTAGAGGACCCTAGTAACTACGGCGTAGACTGTAGCCTACTTCAGCTTCATATTACCTATCACACACCCACACACATTATCACAGCTCACCTTCTCTCTTTCTTAAAGGGATACACACTTTACTTCTAGCTGCTCTCATAACAGGTTCAGGGTGTGGAAGTGTGATCTGTCGTAGTTTACTGTATTTTGTTAATAATATACAGCACACATCAATTATTCTTAAACATCTACTACATGTAAAATATGACATAGAAAAACAAGTTATAAAATTATGTTAGACTGTCCAGTGGCAGGGACCAGGGGTGGCTGCTGGGGTGGGGGGCATGCCCCCCCTTCCCTCGGGCGCCCCTGATGGATGGACCATTCCATTCTGTGTTTTAGTAATCCCCCTGCATCATATGGTGTTTTTTAATCACTAATTTGTCTAAAAAAAAATCAAATTTCACACATCATTCAATCAAACCAGGTGGGTATAAAAATCTGGATCAACAGCTGAAGTGTTTGCGGAGATTGTTATGTATGGTAAAATACCTTGGATGAAGGATGAGGCAATATGACTGGACGAACAAAGCTTTATTAAAGGTGTTGAACAGCGGTAACACAGGCACCTGGCAGAGGGCACCGGTCAAAGAGGCTGCAATATGGGTGCCCTCTGGTATTTATAGGGCAGTGCAGTGACGTGACCGGAAGTGCACGTCACTACACCACACTTCACAATAAGGTGCCAGAACACAACATCACATTCTCTCCCCTCCTTATAAAAGTCCAAAACCATGCACACAATTAAGACCCTCCCCAATTTGGGACTCGAATCATGCACTAGCATAATGAAAAACAATGTACTAAAATGGCCTAACACATTTACACAACATAACTGTCATGAACGCCCCTTCGGGGCAAAAAGACAGACCCACACGCTGAACTGTTAACATTTATTGACAAAAAGAACAAAACTTCCAAAAATTGTGCAGACAAGACAAAAATGCAAACCAGTTAACATACAAGGGAGGCACTCCAGAGATGAAATAGCGCCGGAGGAGATAAGGAAAAAAACTTACTGAAGGATGAAGTCCAGTAACATCAGACAATGTAATTCAATACTGCTGCAGTGAAACAATAAATTGGCAGTCCTTAAATACTGGGCAGACAGATGAGCAACAGGTGTGGGCTGAGCAGGCAAGTGACCTAATTACCCAACTGTTCACAGCTGGGAAACAGACAGTGAACAGCAAGTGGGAGTGTTTGAGAGAGGAGGGCACATAAGTGTCAAAAACCAAAATATATACAGAAAACTGACAACATAATAATAACAGACATACAAAACTCAGAAATAAATTTAGTCTGAGCTCAGAGGGAAAATTAGAGCTCAGACTCATGACAGAGCCCCCCTTCCTAAGGGGTGGATACCAGACACCCGCAGGCAACACCAAAAATGACCCCCCCCCAAGAAAAAGGGTACAACAAAAAATCACCCCAGGTGGGGAAACAGGTTAGGAGGAAAAAAAAAACAAGAAGCCCACTCAAGGCCCACACCCATGCTACGCCAGGACCCTGGGCCCCCTAGGCCAAAGAACTCAGCTGTTTGGGAGGCCGGCCGAAGTCCCAGGCCAGGCAGACAGCAAGGTGGAATGAGTCAGGTGGCCTGCTGGGGAATATGGGCCACCCAATCCAGCAGCTCAGTCTGTTGGTCGGCTGGCCTGAGTTCTTTAGCCACCAAGACCGGAGGGGTGACCCAGGAGGTGGCTCCCCCCACAGAGAGGCCCAGTAAGGGCATGAAGGGCCGACAGTGGGAAACCACAATGGTATCTGGTGGCGGGGGAGAACCCACGGTGGCGTCTGGCAGTGGCGGGGGAACTCTGACAGTGTCAGGCAGAGGAGGAGAGGCCTCGATGCCCTTGGTGGTCCTGGGCTGGAAGACAGTAGCACCCGCAGAGGCTCTGGGCTTGAGCATTGCAGCACCTGGGGTGGGCCTGGGCTGGGCCAACGCTGCACCCTCGGTGGACCCAGGCTGGGCCAACACTGCACCCTTGGTGGGCCAAGGCTGGGCCGATGCTGCACCCTCCGTGGACCCTGGGCTGTGGCATAGCTCCCGTGGTGGGCCCAAGCTGGGGTGCAGCACCCACGAGGGTCCCCAGCCGGGACGCAACACCCATAGAGACTCGGACCGTGGAGGAGGAACCCACACAATGGCCTCGGGCAGAGGGGAGGCTGCACCCATGGAGGTCCCGGGCTGAGATGCGATGACCTCAGCAAGGGGACCCATGATGACCTCAGGTGGTGAGTCTGGACCCATGGAGACATCTGAGATAGGTGGTTCTTCCCCGGCAACCCTGGAAGAAGGCTCAGGAATAACAGACAAAGGAACAGGGTCAGGGTCACTGGCAGCGGAGGAGTCCGGCGAGGTGAGCTCAGGTGCAGCTGGTGGCTGCACCCGACTCTCCTCGCCAAGAGCCAGGCAAGATCTCTCCAGGACAGAAAAGAGGAAAAACAAGAGAGAGCACTTGCCTGAGCTTGAGCTCCACCGCCATCCAGGACTCCGTCAATCCAGACAACGATGATGTCTTGGGCCCAGTCCATTGGAGGTCCAGCTCTGCCTTGAACTCTGCTGTGGCGGCCTCCGCAGCAGGCATGATGGTGGTTGCAGTCCTTGTCTCCCCAGATGAAAGGGCCCACGCTGGTGGTGGCTTGCCCAGTGTGGCAGCTGGGGGTAGGCTCCGCGCTGGAACTGGAATCTGGTCCTCCAGGGCCACAGGCTCCTCCATCGTCTGGCAGCTCAGTTTAGGGACCGGTGGACACTCAGGGACAGATGGAGGAGACACAGGAGAGGGCAGGTGAGGAATTATTTACTGCAGCAGGTGGGGAGAGCTCAGGGGACTGTGTTTCCTGAGCCTCCATACCGGGAATCAGGCAAGGCAAATCATCAAAAATTGAAATAGAATGAAATGTAACTTGCCTGTTTTCCTGGTGTTTGATGTTATCAGCTGCAGCAGATGGAGTGCCATCCCTCTCCGTGGCCATGGTGAATGTGGGCCCCTCTGAGGACTGTGGAGGAGCCGCCCCTGTAGTCACGGAGATGGACGTAGCCGAGGAACCAATGGATAACCTCTCGGCAGCAGGAGAATACATTGAGGGGACGGGAATCGCAGCAGCAATGAAGGAAGATGAGGCTGATGGGACAGCTGGTGACGGAGAAGAAAAGAGAAGATCTGCTGCAGGAATTGTCTGGCTCGATGTCGGGGAAGTGGCTGCTGAAGAGGCAGGATTCCTCCGGCGGTCCGGAGAGGAATGATGGCGCAGTCATGGAGCTAATGGAGCAGGAGCGGGCACTGGAGGGTGGTGCGGAGTGGAGACGACAGCGGCCCGGGAGCGCCTCCCCTTCAACATATGCCCAGGCTTCTCCGGAGACCTTTTCACCATCCTGCTGTTCTCATGCTGCAGTGCTGCCACCAGAGAGATCCTCTCCTTTCCCTCATCGTGCTCTGACAGCTGAGGGCACTGACGAGCTCCAGGTACCACAATGCGTCCTTCGGGGTGGAAAACGAGCGTGCCACAGAGATTAGCCCCTCAATCTCCATGAGAGCTCGGCAACACTCCTACCCCAGACGCATTGGGTAGCCCCGTCTACCTACTGAATCTATCATTGCTCTGACGAGCAGGTGAGTGAAAAAGAAAAAAGCAAAAAGGCAAAAATGCACACCTACAGCAGCTGGGTCTGATTAGGGCGGCAGTATTCTGTCATGAACGCTCCTTCGGGGCAGAAAGACAGGCCCATGCACTGGACTGTGGTTGTGACATTTGACAAAAAAGAACAAAACTTCCAAAAATTGTGCAGACAAGACAAAAATGCAAACTAGGTTAACATACAAGGGAGGCACTCCAGAGCTGGAATAGCTCTGGAGGAGATGAGGAAAAAACTTACTGAAGGATGAAGTCCAGTAACATCAGACAATGTAAGATAAGATAAGCCATTATTAGTCCCACAACGGGGAAATTCCAGGATTGCAACAGCACAGGGATAGCAACACTCAGAGCAACAATCAGAAGGCAAGAAAAAAAAACAAGCAAGCAAGAGCAGCTAATATACATATGTACATATTACTATAAAATATATATATACACACACACAGACACACAGTGCAGAGCATTGTAGCTGGATAGAATAAATCCAATCCAATCCAGTAATCCAATACTGTCGCAGTGAAACAATGAATTGGCAGTCCTTAAATACTGGGCAGACAGATGAGCAGCAAGTGTGGGCTGAGCAGGCAGGTGACCTAATTACCCAACTGTTCACAACTGGGAAGCAGACTGTGAACAGCAAGTGGGAGTGTGTGAAAGAGGAGGGCACATAAGTGTCAAAAAACCAAAATATATACAGAAGACTGACAACATGATAAACATACAAAACAAATAAATAAATTGAGTCTGAGCTCAGAGGGAACATTAGAGCTCAGACTCATGACAGAAACCTAAAATAGGGCTGACAGGGGGACTACCGTGCAGCCCGCATGGCGGGGTTGATTATTCTGCCACCCAATAAATTAAAAAAGACTCTGTACATAAACTAAAATTACACACCGTGCACCTAAACTAAACAAAATCGACAAAACAAGCCCATTTTACAGATACATACGTTAAAACTCAAGAACTATAAACACACAATTATTTACAGCATTGTTCCTTGGGCAGGAGGAGTAGAACCGGCATGGGGGGGCCCAGGGCAGCCCCTCAGCAAGCGTGCCCCTTGAAGCAGCAGGCCCTCAGGACAATGGCTGATCTTCCGGACGAAAGAGCCTCACTTCTTCACCACCGACCCCGGCTCTCGTCCAGCCCCGTCACCTGAAGCCTCTTCCCGGACACGCCGAAGCTGATTGGCGTGCCTTGCCGAGCCATCGGACAGCTTGAAGTATGCTGCGCCTAGCTTAGACACTATCCGCAGACACTTGTGATGTTTAGCTGGCTGTCATCTGGTCCATCTTCACTGTGGTCGTTCTTCACCCTGAACCCGAACCAAGTCCAAAACCCTCAGTGGGGTCCCGTTCGGCCTGAAATGGTGATGCTGAGCAAGCGGTTCCTCCATGCTCATCGGTCTGGCTCCAACCTCTTCTAAAGCAGTCATAGCGTTCACCATCATAGCTGCAGACCCTCCATCTCCCTGCGACCAAGCTCCAGAGGCATCTGGGGCTAGCACATTGGGGTCACTCGCCAGCCAGGTGCCTCGCTGCCACGCCTGGTACCCCTCTCTACAGTTTCCCGAGCGCCAGCACTGAGACCCTCCTGCGCCGAACCTGAGTGAAGCTGGTCCTGCTTGGTGCTGGTATCCGTTAGCTCTTCGTCCCACACAACATCCTCATCGACCACTGGAACCGAAGGGTTCCACTGGCCACAACCCGACCATTCGTTCCCAGCGTCATCTTTTATGGCAAAACCCAGTCCATAAAACAAATCACAGCCCATGATGTTATCGCCTCGGGCTGACACATGGAACATGAAGTCAACCATCGCTGCAGACTTGTAACAAACTGTTAACTCCAAAGTCCCAACCATGCACAACCTGCCACCTCCATAGCCATACAACGGTGCAGGGTTACCTCTAATCCTGTAGTGGGGGAAAAACGTCTTCACCATGGCCCAATTCAGCAATGACCCCTCTGCTCCCATGTCGAACAACAGTGGCACCTCCCTGCCGTCCAACTCCACTGTGCAAAACGTGTACCCGTTAGTGCTGGGGGACACCGTATGGATGGTCGTCGGGGGCGGGCGGAGTGATTTCTTCGTGGGCTCTCCAGTTCAGATACACGGCACACTCTAGCATAATGGTTCAATCGTCCACATCTGCTACAACGTGCTCCCCTAGCTGGGCAGTCCTTAGCCTTATTGCGATGCATCGCAGACCCACAACCCTTGCACAGGGCTTTTCCAAGGTCAGACCTTCGGCTGGCAGCGTTGGCTTCCGTAGTATTGTCGTCCAAGCTATCCTCGCTATCCGGGTCTGCAACATTTGCTGCGGCAGGAGGCTCCGGCGGCCACTGTGACTGGCGCCAGTTTAGCTCCGAAGCTAGCTTGTCTGCAGCCTCCAGCTGGAGAGCTAGTTCGACAGCTCTGGCTAATGTTAATACAGTGGGTGCTGTGAGTAGCCTAGCCCGCAATGCGGTGCTACACATGTGCTCCGCAAGCTGGTCACGTACCATTTCATCTTCCAACAGTCCAAAGCGACACTCGATAGCTAGCAGCCTCAAGTCGGCGACATAATGAATAGGCTCACCCGCTCCTTGATGTCGCTGCCAAAAAAGAATCCTCCAGACAGTCACGCTCTCCGGGGCGTGGAAGTGGTTGGCTAGCAGCTCCATGATGTCTTCAAAAGAGTCCAAAGCTCTGAGTGTGCGCAGGATTCGCTGGCCCTCAATATCCATGTTTGTGAACAAGTAGCACACATGCTCTTAGCTTGTCGAGCTTACCCAGGTTGAGCATGGTGATGTACATTTGGAAAGCCTCAAACCACTTAAGCCACGGCACCGGTGGCTCGCCCGGGAGTTCGAGGAAGGGGCGAAGTGGTGTGATACACGCCTCCATGAGTTAAACCTTGATCGCCAAATGTTATGTATGGTAAAACACCTTGGGTGAAGGATGAGGCAAGACGACTGGACGAACACAACATTATTAAAGATATTGAACAGCGGTAACACGGTAGGCACCTGGCAGAGGGCACCGGTCAAAGAGGCCGCAATATGGATGCCTTCTGGTATTTATAGGGCAGTGCAGTGACGTGACAGGAAGTGCATGTCACTATACCGCACTTCACAATAAGGTGCTGGAATCCAACATCACAGAGATATTTGTTGATAAAGCTCTGAAGGAATTAGATTAACAAAACTTCCCCAAACTCCTAAAGAAAACGGCATTTGCAAGCGGAACTATAGGTTGAGCCGTTTCCTCCTTCGGACCGTCATAGTGTGACACCCGGAAGTGGTCAGTAGCTGTTAGCTTTAGCTTCACTGTTGTCGATGTTTTGACAGCGGTTTAACTGGACAATGTTTTGGTTTCTGGAGTGAAAATGTCTTCAGTTCAGCATCCGAGTGAGTTTCTAAAAGAGCCACAAACTGCTGCTGCTGAAGAAATATTGTCAGAGTTTGAAGAAACGACCGAAGGAAGAAAATCACAGAGAACAGGTAAGAACAACTGGAAACATGTATGTTCAGAGATCTGACATACCAGGATATTATTAATATTTAACTGAGTCAATAATCCCGGCTGTTATAGATCGCTGTGAATTTACAGGTTTTTATATAAAAAAAAAGCTGTGATTTATAAACATTTAGAACAAAGTAACAGAGGAAATCATTCAGGTTATATGAAAGGTGATTTGGGGGATTCTGTGTGGATGTAGTCAACCACAGGAACTGTGTTTTTCTTTGATAAGATATGAAAAGATTAATAACCGTCTTTATTATAAGGGCGTGTCGGTGGTGGTTTTATAAGACTGATCGTGGCGGTCTGAGCTCAGTTTCTTCCTTGTTGTGTCCCATTGCCGCTTAAAGCATTCTTTTAAAAATGTACTAATAAGCTGAACTGCAGATACAGGAGAGAGCGCCATCTTCCCAATTTTGTGTCAGTGGACCTCATGCAAGAACCATGTGTACTATCAGATTTGCTCATGAATGTAAAGGAAGACCAGTTAAAGTGAAGAAGTCTGTCAGTATCTAGAAAATTCATGAATTTTGTTAACACCTGTATGAAATTTCAAGTGTGCCAGTTTACTGTGATGCTAACTAAATGGCTATATGTAGTCATCTGAATCAATATTAAGAGTGAAAACTTCATAAACTTAATTTGCTCACTTGATTTCATAATCGGCTCCATCCATCCATCTTCTACTGTTTTTCTGGAGGCCTAAGACACGGAGGCAACAGTTCAATCAGAGAAGCCCAGACTTCCCTCTTCCCAGCCACCTGCTCCAGCTTTTCTGACAGGATGCCAAAGCGTTCCCAGGACAGGTGGGAGACGTAGTCTCTCCAGCGTGTCGTGGGTCTGCCCCGGGATCTCCTCCCAATGGGATGTGCCCGAAACACCTCAAGTGGGAGGCGTCCAGGAGGATCACCTTATAATTCTAAATGTATTTTCATGCTGTTGTTTAAGGGCTATGGTGGCATTAGGGTGCCAGTTATTAAAATCTTCATTTCTCATGAACATGTGCTCCCTTGTCCCCACTTTCTGCTGACTCCAGTTGCGGTCCATTACGGCTGCGGTACAGTTGCCGCAACAAATACAGTTCTGTGAAAAAATATTTGCCCCCTTCCTGATTTTTTTTTTTTTCATATTTTGTCATATGGAAGTGTTTCAGATCATAAAAAAAAAAAAAATTATATTAGAAAACGATAACCCAAGTAAATAATTTCAATTATTTTACTAGCCACACCCACACCTGATTACTGTCAGACCTGTTGAATTAAGAAGTCACTTCCATAGGACCTGTCTGACAAAGTGAATTAGGCTAAAAGATCTCAAAAAGCAAAGAAATTCAAGAACAAATGAGAAACAAAAACCTTTGTTTAAAGGTCCGTCCTAATGCAATACCCCTGTTCATTTTTTCCCCATTACACAGTAACACACTTGAGCTTTCAGCAAGGGGTAGGGTGAGATGGAAGCGGATGATCTGCTGAGACGACCCCTAAAGGGAGCAGCCGAAAGCTGAAAGGACGCTTGAGTTTTCAACCCATGCTGCTGCTGACCGACTACCACCTTCTTAGACCTGATTTGTACTTCCAGGTCAAATCGGTGTCATAACTCCTGCGAAGTCACAGACCTACACTGTAGGTGTTCGTTATAGCCTGATGTGCACCTCTGCAGAAATGTAACTACCCCTCGAGGGGACTCAGAGTGCAACAGCTGTGATTGGTCTACTTCATCTCATCGTATGGCTGTTTCCTTCGTCTTCTCCACTCCTCCGCCACTTCTGAAGCGAGTTGGATAAACAATGGACTGATTCAAAACGAGATCCACTAAGGAAGTTTGTTGATGTGAACTTTTGTTTGACTCATCCTCTCCCTGTTGCAAAGTTGTCAGATGGTGACGGCAGCAGCTTAGTTATCATACATACCATTTCCTCTGTCTTCTTTTTTCTCCGTTGCAGTTATAGTAGTAAAAGCTGCTGGTCAACATTTATCATCTCCATCTTCATGAGAATCTGCTCATTGTCCTTCACCGTTGTTTGAATAAAAAAAAAACCTGAAGTACCAGAGTTAACTGAAAGTTATCCTTCATTGACAGATTTTTTTCAGCAATGATTAAAAAAATCTTTAAGATGTCTGTCATTTGGCATTATATTGAGGGTGATCTAATTAAAGTCAATTAAAATGACAGATAAGAGGTTATGACAGAAATTTTACAAAAAAGTCTAGCGTAACCTCTGAAGGAGTACTCAGTTATTGCTTGCTTGTTTTTTTTTCTTGCCTTCTGATTGTTGCTCTGAGTGTTGCTATCCCTGTGCTGTTGCAATCCTGGAATTTCCCCGTTGTGGGACTAATAAAGGCTTATCTTATCTTATCGGAAATCACTCTAAACAAGAAAATCCGTTTTGGCAGCGCAGCGGTGCACAAGTACAAATGTTAACAACGTTGCAGGCCACTTGCGTAGGCTGTGCCGTGTACTCCACATTGGGTTGACACAAAAGTATAATCAGACTTTACACTTACCAAACTACTGTAACTCTCCGGGAGGCCATACTCTCACTGATGATTGTATTGATGAACTATTTACTGTGCCCTCTCTCCCCCTTCCAGATCTCCCGGAGCAAAATTCCAATGACAGTGTGATTTCTGCTGACCAGCAGCTCTGTAACAAGGAAAGGATCTCCAGTTTGAAGCAGGAAACGCTCCAGATTAAAGAGGAACAGGAGGAACACTACATCATCCAGGAGGCAGATCGTCTTCTCCTGAAGCAGGACTCTGATGGTTTTATGGTCACCCTTACAAATGAGGAAAGTCATAAATCAGACCCAAATAATGGCAACCTTCACCCTCGTTGTCCTAATAAAGTTAGGACTAATCAGTCTCAATCCAAAAAAACATTTGGAGATATTGCAAAAGTTATTGTATGGCACAATGAAGATGGTGGTGACTCACAGCACAGACTGCTGGATAGCAACACGAAACCAGAAGCAAACTCACACAGAACAGGTAAGTGAGACTATAAAGGTCTGACTGAACACGTGAATATGACTCCTGTAGGAAACTCCGCCCCTCTGCAACTCACTCAGATGCAAATCCGCATCTGTTTGCATGCTTACATCGAGTTAACATGTAATCACGCCACCTCAAAAAATTTGCACTTTCTGAACGCACCTTAAGTCAAGCGGCGTCCTCTCTCAGTTTGTACGTACCTGACAGGTTGACGTCAAAGTCAGCCAGAAATCCCTCAGACCAGCTGACATTAGCAGTCTACCAGCCAAAATATAGCAAAATAAGACAGAATAGGGCAAGATAAATTATCAGCTGTAGATTTATGAACAAGCTGGCCTAGTACAGTGACTATTTGGTGTAACTGATTCATGCCCCTAAGCTAGCCAGGCTAACAGTTTTGCTACATGTGTCATGCTGAGAAAAAAACCCAACATAATAGGCCAGAATGACAGGAAATATATTATCGACAGTGGATTAATGCACTGGCTCCCGTACTTTCTTCCTTGGAGTCCCTTCTGCCGCACCCAGCCCCCACCCCGCACTGCAAGGGTCACTGACTTGAAAGGCCACAGGTTCAGATTTTTTCTCTACCAAATAGGTTAATAAATGTAAATGCAGACCAGAAACATGTTTTAAGTGTGTTTATATACCGACCGACATAATTGAGAGTGTTATACCATTTTTTAAAAATTTAACATGCAGAAATATTGTTTTTACAACCTCGGGGCTGTACACTGGCATTTTTCTCAAGGAACATGTGTCCTCCTAAATGAAAAAAATTAGGAGCACAAGAATATACTTAGTAGCACAATGAAAAATGCTGGAATAACAGACTTTATGAATTTAATTGGTGAGGGAAAGAAAATTTTCCACCTCGGTGGACAATAAAGATTTGTTCTCTTCTATTCTCTAAGTACATGCATATTTACACCACAGCCCGCAATGACATGTAAAAAAAAAAAAAATCTATTTCAAAAACTACTGTATAACCATAATCATCAGTATTAAATGAGAATGTCTGAAACAGTGTGTGTCATGAATATTGAGAAAGTTTCCTGAATTATTTTGGAAAAAGACATTAACTTCTTTCAGACAACTAATTCACTGAAACGCACAAGTATTTTTTTTCTGTTCACAGTAAACATGCAGTATTCTTAACCTCTTGCACTCCGTTGTACCGCGGGCGGGCAAGTCTCTGCGTCCCAGAGCGCACGAGGGCGCACGAGAGTGCCCTCGTGCGCTCTGAGACGCATGATGGAGATGCTGATGATGGTGATGTAGATGGTGATGGTGTCCAAGCGCGCACTGAAAATAAAAGCTGCAGACACAGCTGCGAACAGATTAGTTCATCTGATTGACCTCTCATTCGACTAATAAGAGCCTTGAATTGGGTTTCTGAAACCTTGAAGAACCAATGACTGAAAACCTAGCAAGAAGGACCCGTCTACCAACGGCTGCGAATACGAGCCAATTGAAGCAGAGAAGTTTGACAGCTGACGTGCGTCTCCCTGCATAAAATCTCTTTTGCCTAAGCCGCTGGGTGACTGACACTGAGACCTGTGCGGAACGGTAGCATCAGTCAGTCTTGTTTGGAAAAATGGTTCGCCAAAACCGCAAGCGTGGAAGCGGAGATGTTTGGACCGGGTCGGGTGACCAGAAGCATGAGTCCGTTACAACCGGACCAGCTTCATGTTCGTCTGACAATGAGGAACTTACTGCTGTTGTGGACAGGTAAGTGTTATAAGCTAAATTACTCTTTATTGATGAAAATAGTAATAATCACTTTTGACCGATCGGTAATTCCAACGGTGCATCATGGCCACAAGTTTTTTGGTGTGCAGAGTTCCTCTGTAGCGGGGCGGGTGGGGGGGGGGTGTTATCCTTTGCATTGCAGATAGCCTACAGTGCAATAAAAATTATGCTAAAATATCTATTTTTTCTTGTAAAAAAGGCCACACATTTTTTACGTGGCATGTTTTTGTGTGTGTGTGGGGGGGGGGTTGTTTGTTATCTATCCATCCATCCATCTTCTACCGCTTTTCCGGAGGTCCGGGTTGCGGAGGCAGCAGTTCAAGCAGAGAAGCCCAGACTTCCCTCTCCCCAGCCACCTGCTCCAGCTCTCCAGAGAGGATACCAAGGCGTTCCCAGACCAGCTGGGAAACATAGTCTCTCCACCGAGTCCTGGGTCTGCCCCGGGGTCTCCTCCCAGTGGGTTGTTTGTTACCCTCTAGAAATGTAATAATGTTTTAGTATAATTTTTATTGCACTTGAGGCTATTTTTTCTTGTAAAAAAAAAAAAAAAAAAAAAAAAAACAGGAACTGTGCTGTGTATGTGAACTCTGGGAAAATAGGAGAATAGTGAAAAATAAAAATTGAACTTTGTAAATGACTATTTTCACATAATAGACAAACTTCAGATGAAGACTCTGGTGAGGAGTGGGTGCCAGACGAGCACTCTGCCAGCAATCGCAGAAGAAGGGAGCTGCAGGCGAGCTCGTCAGAAGAGGAAACCCCTACCCCAAAAAGAGGGACACCACTGGGGAGAGGAAGAGGAAGGAGAGAAATTGGAGGCGAGAGTGGTGATGGCAGCCCTCAGCCTGGGACATCGGCCGGCCCTTCATCAGCTGAGGAGAGGTGGCATGATTCCGACACCCCTGACATCATTCCACCACAGCCCATTTTTCGTCCCAAAAATCCACCTGGACCTCAGCTAATCACAACAGCTTCATACACCCCCGTTCAGTTGTTTGAGTTATTTTTCACTCCATCTGTGCTAGACCACATTGTTGAGAACACCAACCTACATGGCTCTGCACACTACAACACACCCACCAGCCCCTGGATTGACCTCACACTCCGACCTGCTCTCATTTTTTGGCCTGATTATTTACATGGGTATAGTCAAGTGCAAATCCTTCAGTGGTTACTGGCGAGGGGGACACCTGTACAGCCTTCCTTTCCCCAGGAGTGTAATGACCAGGACAAAGTTTCTCCTGATCAGCTGGGCCCTTCACCTCAGGAGCCCAGCAGCAGAAGAGGCCAATGAGCAGAAGAGAGGCACGGATATGCATGACCGCCTCAGCAAAATCAAGCCTCTCTATGAAGAGATGAGAGAAGCATGCAGGAGAAACTTTCACCCTGGTCAGGACATCTCCATTGATGAGAGGATGGTTGCATCAAAAGCCCGCATTGGCTTCAAACAGTATATGAGAAACAAGCCAGTGAAGTGGGGCTACAAGCTGTTTGTGTTGGCCGACTCCAGTACTGGCTACACCTGGGACTTTTTTGTGTATAAGGGCAAAGCAAAGTCAAGTAGTGGCATGGGACTCAGTTATGAGTCAGTGATGCAGCTACTTGACACACGGTTGCTGGGCACTGGGTACAAACTCTTTGTGGACAATTTCTACACAAGCCCTGCTCTTTTTCAGGATCTCCTGAAAAAGAGGATCTATGCCTGTGGAACCATCCGCACCAACAGGGTCGGCTTTCCCCAGACCAAGGACAACAGCCTGGTTTCCAGCTCTCCATGGGGAAGCATCCGCTGGATTAGGAAGGACTCCCTTCTTTTCCTCCAGTGGCGAGACACAAGGGATGTGTTCATGTGTTCCACAGTGCACACTGCCCACTCAGGAGAGACTGTGTCCCGGAGGGTGAAAGATGCACAGGGGCAGTGGTCAAGAAAGGACATCTCCGTGCCGCCTTGTGTAAAGGACTACAACAGGTATGTAATGATTTGAAAATCTAACAGTTGGCTCGAGTAATATATTGAAGTGTTCTAAAAATTATGTTTTTTTGTTCATTCAGGTGCGTGGGTGGAGTCGACCTATCAGATGCCCTGATAGGCTACTACAGTGTGCTCCATAAGACCATGAAGTGGTATAAGAGCTTTTTTTTACCACTTCATGGACATTGCAATCATCAATGCCTACATCCTCCACAAGGCACTCACCTCTGGAAGAGGAAAGAAGCCACTGAGACAGAAGGCATTTCGGGAGACCCTTGCTTGCTTGCCAGCTGGCAAGGTGCACTCTCCATCAGCCACACCCACGCCACCTCATCCTACACCCACTGCACATCACAGGATTGTCTTTATCTCAGGGCACCGCACAAATGGACGGGCACGATGTAGGCACTGCGGTAAAAAGACACCACTCAAGTGCTCCACCTGTGATGTGCCTCTCTGTTTGATCCCAAACCGGGACTGTTACAATAACTGGCATATTGCCAATAACCTATAAAGGACTTTTTTTTTTCTTTTTTTTTTTATTACTTATTTTGTACCCGTAAGTAGATTTGTTTTGCAGTCTGGTGACAAGCCACCAGCTGCCGGTTGCTGCATGCGCAAGCGCCCCGTATCCCTAATTCAATTTCAATTTCACTTTCACATTTGTTCCCATTTGCTGGTCACTAACATCTGTTTGTTCTCTCCCACAGATTGAGTCCCCATTGTGCTGTTTGCTCTCTACATATCTGTTCTTTTCATCTTCTCTGTCCCCTCACCCCCCAGCCAGCCGCAGCAGATGACTGCCCCTCCCTGAGCCCGGTTCTGCTGGAGGTTTCTTTCTGTTAAAAGGGAGTTTTTCCTCTCCCCCGTCGCCAAGTGTTTGCTCACAGGGGATCGCCTGATTGCTGGGGTCTTTCTGCAACTGTGGGGGTTCCCCCTACAGTTGATAGTGCTGTGAGATGACTGTTGTTGTGAAATTGCGCTATATAAATAAAGTTGAATTGAATTGAATTTGTTGTTTGTAAATAGTATGTTTTGTATATTGACATTTTTGTTCAGTAAAGCGTGTTTAGAATTGAAACTTCATTTTCTCTGCGTCATTACTACTGACAGTGTTTCTGGATAGCTAGCAAGATGGCCCTGAGTGTCACCTTTCATTAGAGCCCAAGATGAAGCTTCTATGTTGAAGCATTCAAAAGTTTTAGACGTTTTTCCAAACTGTGCCACAGTTTGGGCTATCTGAGTGTCACCTTTCATTAGAGCCCAAGATGAAGCTTCTATGTTGAAGTATTCAAAAGTTTTAGACGTTTTGCCAAACTGTGCCATTTGGCACAGTTCAAAAACGCCTGAGAACAACCTGAGAAAAAAAGCTGTGTAATATATTCATTTTTTGTGGTATTGTTACCAAATTTGGATCTCGGCTTGATAACACTTGGTTCTACATTTCTGTTGCATTTTCCAGCCGGATCGGACAGCTGTGTGTTATTTGCAAGCATTTGTATCCAAAAAAACACCCAGGCCAAATTTATTTTCTTCAAGTTCAGTATGTTTAGATGACTGTAACTCAGTGGCCAGAGCACTTAGAGAGATTATGACTGTTTTGCCAAAAAATTCAAAGTGTTTTCTTTTAAATGAGACCAACTCCATGAAGATGCTGCAAAGGGTTGAAGAACAGCTTTCGATTTACTTTGGGCACGTTATTTTTTGGCGTTTTTAGGGAAATTGACCGGAGTGCAAGGGGTTAATTAGCTTCCAGCCCGTTCTCTTCATAGCTGCTCTGACTGCTGGCACTCAGGTTCACCACCGTGGACTTCAGAGACAAATGAGAGGAAAGAAAAGACAATAAAAATCTGATTATTACTGTTACAGATGTGATAAACTCAGCATAATGAATTATTATGGATGTCATCTTCCTTCTCAGCTTAACAAACTGCTTTTTCTCTAAAAATAACCTCAGGTGGGTTTTATTGCACAGCACCACATCAGCATTTCTTTTGTATGTAAATAAATAAGCAAATAAAGTAAACTTACTGATGTCTCGACAGGACTTTAAAACTTATTTTAAAGCAAGTGAGTCAACAATGTCACACTGGTATTTTTATAACACTGACATTATTATTAAGAATTAATAAATCTGCTCTACTTTTGAGAAAATAACATGATTAAATGGAACCAAATAGCCGACAGTAGTGGCACATCTGAAAAAAATAATGTCATGTAACATCGTCTTTAATAATCAAATGTTGCAGTTTTAGGAATCATAAGTGCTTTAACATTCAAACTAGAGATGTTAATGATTGACTTTCAATTAATTGTCGATAAGAATTTAGTTGACTATTAATTGATAACTCAGTAGTTCTTTTCAATGGGAGCTTATTCTATGAAATGTAGTGGCATTGCCGTCCAGGCGGGGGCGCACGTGGTCACCCACTGCCACATTTCAACCGAAAAAGCAGAAAATGACGCCAAGCCCCCAGAGCGCATGCGCTGTGCAGAGCAACAAAACTCGCTCTTTTGGGTTACATCAGAGCACCACAACAAGTTCTAATAGCTTGTAGGTCCACCTGCTTCAAATTACCATGGAGAAATGGACCGGAGCAAAGAAAAAGACAGCACGAGTGCAAAAACCCATCCCTGCTGCCCCGTGCCGCAAGACGAAAAAGCAGACTGGACTCAAGTTACCACTGAAGTAACAGACAACAGGGGAGCCCAGATCGTTCTGGGTTTGTCTGGATTTCAGGGGTACTGTGATAACGTTTAACATGCAACAGTTGAAGCAGCTCACAATTTATTTTCCTGTTAAAACAGTCTTACTAGTGCTTCTCAGTAAATTGGAACGTGAAAGTTATTTTTTGTAAAATAACTAAAAAATTTATGATATTGGTAATAGTTTTTAAAATAAATTAAATCATGACATTTGTAATTTACTGAGATGTACCAGCACATAGTAGTACACACTATACAGTACAACAATTATTACACTTTAAAAAAATGCCATTGTGTATCATAAAAAAATGCAAATGGTATAATAAATCATTGAGGAATAGGATGTTCATGTTTTATTCAATATATCAAAAACAGTAATTAACTTTTTGTATGTTAAAGATAGAAAGACTGTATTGTACTGAGGGAAATTCAGATTCTCAGGAAAATTGCCACTTATCAATTAATTAATTGATCAATAAGGTGAATCAATTAGCAATGAATTAATTGATAACTTTTGATTTTGTGTACTTTATTGATCCCCAGAGGGGAAATTGAGGGCATCCACGTGGATGGATGAAGCAGCCACGGTACGGCGCTATCCCTTAACCATTCACACACACATTCACACCTAGGGCCACTTTAGAATCTCCAATTAACCTAACCTGCATGTTTTTGGCCTGTGGGAGGAAACCAGAGAAATCCCGGAGTAAACCCACGCAGATACGGGGAGAACATGCAAACTCCACACAGATCACTGTTGGTCAGGGGCTGGATCGAACCAGGGACCCCATGGCCAAGGGTGAGTTGCTGTGCTGGTGCAGTGCTAACCACTGCGCCACTGCACCACCCAACTTGTAACCCTAATTCAAACCACTCCATAATTTAAGCACAAAACTTACTTTTACATGGATTTTCTCCTTTGCCCTGCTCCAGGTGTCCACCATATTGGCAGTGATGACACACTATGCATATGCGCAGACTGTGAGCTACTCGATTCTGATTGACTCACTGCGATTTAGGGAATGTATAATGTAATTTTTACCAATGAGTGGAAAGTAGAGGAAGAAAATAAAGCAAGGGGGGGATAATGCAACTAATCTTTACTATGTAAAACTGCAGTGATAAAATAGCTTTTTCTTTTGTCTCTTTGTCCAGGTGCTCTACAGAACCATGAATGTAATGAGGATGACATTCCCATGATTCTGGAGAACTGTAACCAGGGGAATAAGTCCACTCTGGATCAGGAGGAACAAAATTCTGTGCAGATAAAAGAGGAAGAGTTGTGCACCAGTGAAGAAGACGATCTTTTGTTGAAGCAGGAAACTGATACTCCTACTTATGAGGAGAATGGCAACAGTGAATCTGAACAAGACAGTAACCAGCTCCTCTCTGACGACTGTCCGGACACTGAGAGCCTAGACCGGGGAGAAAATAAGAACTTAGACCCAGATTCAACTAAATATGGCAATACAAAGACAGGTGAAAAGCCTGTAAAATGTGTTCTTCATGAAAAAACCTTGATGAGGAAAAGTCAGCGAGTCCAGACAGTGGATGAGGAATATGCATGCGACATATGTGAAAAAAAATTCAGTAGTAAGGGACATTTATTAGTTCATATGAGGTACCACACAGGTGAGAAACCATATTCTTGTGAAACATGTGGGCAGAATTTCAGTCAGCGTGGCAATTTAAATGTTCACATGAGAACTCATACTGGGGAGAGGCCCTATTTTTGTGAAACATGTGGTCAGCGTTTCACTCAAGGCAGTAGTTTGAAATTTCACATGAGAACTCACACAGGTGAAAGACCATATTCCTGTGAAATATGCGGACAAAGTTTCAGTCAGCGTAGTAATTTAAGTGGTCATATGAGAACACATACTGGTGAGAAACCTTTTTCTTGTGAAACATGTGGAAAAGGTTTCACTGGACGTGGTACTTTGAAAGTTCACATGAGAATTCACACTGGTGAGAAGCCTTATGCGTGTGCCATATGTAGACAAGGTTTCAATCACCTTGGTAGTTTGAAAGTTCACATGAGAAGCCATACAGGGGAGAAGCCATTTTCTTGTAAAACATGTGGGAAAAGTTTCAATAGACTTTATCGTTTAAGAGTTCACACTAGAACTCACACAGGTCAGAAGTCGTTTTCCTGTGAAACATGTGGGAAACATTACAAACAGCAGAGTCGTTTCCTGTCTCACATGAGAACGCACACGGTGTAAAAGCTTATCTTTTGGAATTTGGTTAAAATATTTTACCACGGTGCTTCTTTTATGGCAAATGTATGGAGGTTAGAAGTAATTTTCCTTAAGTATTTGTTTAAATAATCATCTGAATCACTGAACTTGTATTATAAAATTCACTCAGATTAAAAATACGGTTGGTTAAAATACCTGATTGTACTATGAATTTATTTCATGTCACTATGTGAGATTGATCATTCTCATTGAACACAGTTTTAACAGCTTGACTTCATAATTCGGGGTCAAAGAGTTTTCACCTTTGGAGGTGTTGGTAAGTTTTAGTTTTCTTTGACTGTTGCATTAATTTACAGAGGTTTTTAAGCAACTGAAGTGAGAAGTGTATGTAGGTAGTTATGCAGGATTTGCTTTCTTCTGTATTTTATTACAAAATTGTTTTTATGAGCTCTTTAAGAGTGTGGAACATGTTTTGGGGTTGTCTTTAGATTTAGATTGTGGACTGAAGTTATATAATGAAAGGGATGCACAATATATCAGCACACTGTTGGTATTGGCAGATAAAACATTTAAAATCATTTATCGGCATCAGCAAAAATGAATATTTACAGCTGATACAATAATATTATAGCGAGGACTGTCGGAGACGCTCGGATGTGACATTCACGCTTTTCCAATAGCACGAGGGAATGACGTCATGTTTATGCCCCCTCTGGGCAGAGAGGACAATCCCCAGTGCTGAATATTTGGCATTTACTAACAAAAGGTAACGTCCAAAAAGTGCAGAGAACACAAAATGCAAAACAAAAGTAACTTGCAGAAGGATGCACTCCTGAGCGTCTAGCTCAGGAGGAGATGAGGAATGAGGATTACTGGATTAAAGTCCTGAGGAGCACTCAGAGGAGGAACGTTTAATGAAGTGGCAAAGACAATGTAAACGGACAGAGCTTAAGTAGTGACTGATAAAACAACATGAGTGGTAACAGGTGTGGGATCACCTGAGCAGGAGAAGGGAACAACCATTAATTATTGGAATCAGGTGGTAATAACGAGGTGAGGGAGGAGCGACTGACAGCCTGACAGGCAGCTCCAACACAAACCCGGAAATGCTACCTGACAACTGTCAGCCCAGACAATGAAAGTAAACAAAACCAAATACAGACTGGAAAATGATTACAAATAAAACAAGACAGTCAAAACAAACAGAAACAAACAGACAAATAGAAAGAAATGGCAACTCAAAGAAGGCACCAAAAATACAATAAATAAGTATATCAAAATACAGCAAAACAGCCACGAGACTGAGTCCGGCAGAACATCGGACTCAGCTTGTGACAGAGCCCCCCAAAGGGGTGGATTCCAGACACCACAGGGTAACATCAACAGAAAAGAAAAAGAGCCCCCCACACCCCCCTGAAGAGGTACAACAATAACCCACCCAGGGTGGGGGGTGGGGGCAGACCAGTAGGGAACAAAACAAACCCTGCTCAGGACCCACACCAGGAATGAAAAACACTGAATTATGCCCCCCAGACCAAGGAGCTTGAGAGTTCAGGGGGCCGACCAGAATCCCAGACCCGGTGGACGGCAAGGTGGTCCAAGTCAGGTGGCCTGCTGAAGTCCCAGACCAGCTGGATGGCCAGGTGGTACGAGTCGGGTGGCGGGGGAACCCAGATGACGGCAGAGGTGGAGCTGCACCCATGGAGGTCCCGGGCTGGTACTGAGCATCTGCGATGACCTCCTTGGCAGTGAAGGCTGGACCCTGAACAACCTTGGGTGGCGTGTCTGGACCCATGGAGACCTTAGGTTACGCTGGATCGTCTCCGGTGACCCTGGGAAGAAGCTCAGAGGAAACAAATAGAGAAGGGAGGTCAGGGTCACCGGCAGTGGTGGAGCCCGGCAAGGTGAACTCAGGTGTAGCGGGCGGCTGCACCTGGCTCTCCTCACCAAGATCCAGGCAAGATTGCTCTAAAATGGAGAGAAGGAAGACAAAAGAGAGCACTTGCCTGAGCTCGAGCTCCACCGCCATCCAGGACTCTGACGATCCAGACGATGGCAATGCTTCGGGCTCGGCCCTCAGGAGGTCCAGCTCAGCTGCTGACTCTGCTGCGGCGGCCTCCACAGCAGGCATGATGGTGGTAGCAGTCATGGTGCCCCCAGGTGAAGTTACCCATGTTGGTGGCTCCTCCGGCGTGGCAGCTGGGGGTCGGCTCTGTGCTGGCACTGAGTTTAAGTCTTCCTGGGCCACGGACTCCTCCATCGTCCGGCAGCTTGGTTCTGGAGCCGGCGGACACTCAGGGATAAACAGAGGAAACACTGAGAGGACAGGTAAGAATTGGTGGATGGCAGCAGATGGAGGGAGCTCTGGGGACTGCACACCCAGAGCCTCCCTACCAGGGATCAGGCAAGATATATCATCAGAAATTGAAAGTGAATGAAATGTTACTTGATGCTCGCCTGGTAAACAATATTGACTGCTGTGGCTGGAGTTGTGTCATCCCTCTCAGTGTCTACGGCGAGAGTGGACCCCTCTGAGGATTGTGGAGGAGCCGTCCCTATTTTCACAGAGGGAGACGTAGCCGGAGAAATAATGGAGGACCTCTTGTCAGTAGGAGGACACACCAAGGTGACGGGGGTTGCAGCGGCGATGGGAGAAGATTGGGCTGGCGGGACAGCCGACGAAAACTGGAGAGAAAGAGGGTCCACTGCTGGAGTAGTCAGGCTCGGTGTCAGGGAAGAGGCTGGCAAAGAGGTGGGAGAATTCCTCCAGCACTCTGTAGCAAGATGACGCTGTCGCCATGGGACGGATGGAAGAGGTGGAGGCATAGGTGGTAGTGGAGGTAAATTGAGGTTGAGCACCCAGGGATGAAAGCGCACGCGGGGTCTGACCTAAAGCAGGTTCACTACTCCACCCCAGCACAGCTCCTCTTTCCTACGGGATGAACAGTTCAGTGCACCAATCACCAGGTCCTCGATCACGGCGACAAGCTCCAGCTCGTCCCGAGTCCACCTCCTCCTTCTTCGGTCTGGCCCGCCTGGGGGAGGCATAACAGCTCCGCCAGACGGGTGAGTGAAAAAAGGGCAAAGGAAAAATAAAATGCGCAAATATCACAGCTGGGTTCTATTATGGCCACTTCATTCGGTCATGTTTATGCCCCTTCGGGGCAGAGAGGACAATCCCAAGCACTGAATGATATTTGGCATTTATTAACAAAAGATAGCACAAGTCCAAAAAGTGCAGAGAACACAAAATGCAAAACAAAAATAACTTGCAGAAGGATGCATTCCTGAGCGTCTACCTCAGGAGGAGACGAAGAATGAGGATTACTGGATTAAAGTCCTGAGGAGTACTCAGAGGAGGAACATGCAATGAAGCAGCAACAACATGTAAATGGACAGAGCTTAAGTAGTGACTGATTAAACAACATGAGTGGTAACAGGTGTGGGATCACCTGAGCAGGAGAAGGGAACAACCATTAATTATTGGAATCAGGTGGTAATAACGAGGTGAGGGAGGAGCTACTGACAGCCTGACAGGCAGCGCCAACACAAACCCGGAAATGCTACCTGACCGCTGTCAGCCCAGAGAATGAATGTAAACAAAACCAAATACAGACTGGAAAATGATTACAAATGAAACAAGACAGTCAAAACAAATGGAAAAATAAACAGACAAATAGAAAGAAATGGCGACTCAAAGAAGGCACAAAAAAATACAATAAATAAGTATATCAAAATAGAGCAAAATAGCCACGAGACTGAGTCCGGCAGAACATTGGACTCAGCTTGTGACAGACGTCATCACATCAGGCAGTACAGATAAACATGTCTGTCCCCACTCAAGGAATAGACAGCTGGAGAAAATTAATTCACAAAGCCCCACAAAAACACAACGGCGATGGAAAAAAGGCACAGCCTCCTCCACAGCGCTCAAAAAAGAAAGAAACAAGACCACCACCCCCCAGAAGCCCACACAGTTCATTGCTAACAAAAACCAGCCTGCTACCAGCTGCTGAAGATGTCGGGATTGCACCAAGAACCAAAGGCACCAGCCAGGAGCCCACAATGTCCATCGCTACTGAAAATCAGCTGCCAAAGCACTTTGAGTTGTTGTACATAAATGTGTTATACAAATAAACTTGCCTTGCCAATGACGTTGGGTCAGGGGTCTGCAACCTTTGCCAACCGAAGAACCATTTTGCCCATCCAGAATAGAAGTAGCTGAGATCTGCAACAGCAAGTTTTTTTTTTTTTGTACATTAATCCCAGAGGGAAATTACAGGGCATCCACCTGGATGGATGAGGCAGCCATTTGACCTTTAAAATAAAGATTATGCTGCTCATAAAGTTTTATATATATGTGGCATTTATGAATTCATACTACAACAGTGAAAAACTGTCAAGTTTTATATATAGCTTCATTCACACAAAAGTATTACAAATATATTTCAAGTTGTTTTGTGCTGAAAGGCTATATATGAATATCATTTTTTTTGTGTAGTTTTAATTATCAGCACGTTCATAAATTGTTTAAATCTGAAAAATGTCATGCATCTCCTACTTTCAACACTGATCACACAGCTTTAGTTCCTGATATTTTAATGAATTTGAGATGACAGTTTTATTTAGGAGGAGCTACTTTTTATCCTTTTTGTGTTTCCTCAAAATGCCCCTTATTCAGATCTATTAATATAATCTGAATCCTTCACCTGTTTTCCGGACTCTCAATTTGGCAACTAGTGGATTGGTTGTCTGATAACTTTTACATAATCTTTATTTATTTTAGGAATCAAACAAAATGGATACTAAACAACTTTCTGATTAATATAACTTTAAACAATCATCCATCCATTCATCCATCCATCTTCTTCTGCTTAATCCTTTTCGGGTTGCAGGGGGGCTGGAGCCTATCCCAGCATCTTTGGGCGAGAGGCAGGGTACACCCTGGACAGATCGCCAGTCCATCGCAGGACCAACGCAGAGAGACAACCATCCACTCTCTCAGTCATACCTAAGGACAATTAAACCCCGACCCCCTCGCGCCTCTCAGCTCTCCTGAATCCTGCTTGCTCCTTGGCTCATCCCTCTTCCCCAAGGGAGTGAACTCAGGTCTGTAGCCATGCCCAGTGCTTAGCCTGATTTGGTTAATGTTCTAACCAATCAGGCTAAGCACGAATGCTTATGTAGCTGGAAACGCTCTGTCCAAAGTCGCCTCTTTTTTGGGGGGGTGGGTAACTGGACATTAACAGCAGAAAAACAGACGGGACTGATTTTGCTCTTGATTTGTCTTGTAAGTCACAAAAAAAAACATGTTACAGACATGTTAACAGCAGAAAAAAATGAATTTTTGATGGAGTGTTATTTTAAAATTGAATCGCTATAGAGGGCTTTTATTTTTAAATAATTCAGGATGTATTGAGTTGTGATGGTGAAAATAAATTTACATTAATTCAGACTTCGGTCATGTCTGGTGAATCCAGCATTTATAGCTCAGGCTACTAATTTTAAGGTTATTAAGCAGGAATTCAAGGATTGTTTCTCATTTTTAAGGATAATTAAGGTGTTGATTTTAGATAATCACATTTAAGAATTTTTATGGTCCTGCAGACACTAATGGGGTGGCTGTTTTTATTTCTCGTCGTTTGTGTTCTTGTGGAGAAATTCTCACCAACCATACATGAACACAGCTGAATCTGTCCACTCCTTTTTCTGGATTTGTCCATGGTGGCGGAGGGTAAGCAGGAAGCTGTTGGGCTCTCTGTGGTCTCCAGATGCACGGTGAGGATCAGCGGCTCCGTGCATACGAGCTGCTGTCAGTTATGATGCATACAGTTGATAACATAATAAATAATTTAAAATATATTTTGTTGATAAAAGCATGTATTTCAGTTGGAAATCTTATCCAATAAATGATAATTTGAAAAATAAAATGATTAAAATGACCTGCATTAATTTCCATGTGTTTTGAGATGTGACTGCAGGGAGCCGTTGCATGCAGCTCTGGAGCCATTCTGTGGAGAAAACGTTTGTGTTCCTGTAGACTTCATTTGCATACACAGCAGTATTCAGAGTGGCCTTTGAGCCACTGCAGTTGCCGCCGAGCAGTCGCATTTCACACATACAGTGAAAGTAATCTGCAGTTCACATGCCCATACTGTTGGCGGCAGCCAACACACACCAAACTGATTTGAACAGCTGCAATCCAAACACAAAAGAAGAGCACAGTGGCAGACGTTTTAAATGGCGGAAGCAAAGGAGGTATGTGAATACAGTGACAATCAAGACAAACAAGTGCTTTTGCTGTTTAGTGGCAGAGGAATAAAACAGACGGGCAAAAAGATGGATATTTGTTCACCCAGTATTGGCGGCTTGCTCAGTACTTCCCTCTGGTGGGAGTTTCCAGGCACATGTGTGGTTCACTGCAACCATTTGCATACTTGTATGTATGTGCGTTCACTTTTTGGGGGCTGCATGCGCTGTGGCTGGCCCCAACTGCGCTGCGATCATCATTGGCGGTGACTGGAGCATCTGCGTGTCCAGGTGTTCGGATTGGCGTACTCAAATCCAATCAAATACTGCAAATGGTGATCTGCTCGGCTGGACTCGGTGCTGCTGGTCTCTCGTGCCCGATGTTGATTGCTGTTGTGGCGGCGTTTGTTGTTGTGAAGCACCCAGCTGTGATGTTAACTGGGCGGCAGCCTCCTGCTGGAACACTAACTCCACTGCCTTCACCAGTGGTAGGTCGTCTGGCGCCATTAACAGCTTCAGCCGAAGCCTTGGGTTGTAGGTGTGCTCCGCTAGCTGGTCCCGAACCATCCCATCCTCGTCGCCATTGTTGTGTTTGTGAATGAGGGACAGCGGAGACGGTTGCTGTGCTGAACGGTGACTTTATTAGCCAAACTGGTAGCACGTGGAAAAGTACAAACAAGCTAACGGTATAGAGGTACAGGCTGTGTGAAGGCTAAAGGCGGAGCATCAAAGACCCGGGCTGCCACCATCAGTCTCTTATTATAGGCATGGCCTGATGACGTCACTCGTGCCTGTGCTAGCACATCCATGCCACGCAGTGTTATGGCAGCACATAACAGGCATGTCACAGACAAATCACTCACACCTCTGGAAGCTGTGTCAACATGTGGAAAAAGTACATAATAGGGACACTTTGGCAGAACTTGTTCACAATATACAATTTTCAAAGATCATATGGGTGTCATTCGGTGGAAGGTACAGCTTGGGACCCTGAACAATCTGCTTTTGAGCAAATCTGAATCAAGGGAAAATCGAGGAATTTTTCCCCCACTTTCAACAAACACTGCAGAACAGGATATAACAATGCTGTGAAAAACTATTTGCCCCTTCCTGATTTCATCAAACAAGTATTAGTCAAAGATAACCCGAGTTAAAAAAGGCACTTTTTATGCAAGTACTCCATCTTCCTCCCACAGGCCAAAAACATGCACATTAGTTTCACTGGCATCAACTGGCTTCAAACACGATGTTCTCAGAGGGAAATAGCCACTGAGCTTAGAATGTCACAGAGTGTCATCAGCAGGTTGCAACAGAGATACAGAGAGACTGGAAGAGTCACAGAGAGGCATAGAAGTGGACGTCCTTTGGCCACATCCCACGCTGACGCTGATGACTGCTTCATTGTGAACAGTGCCCTGCAGAACCAGATGATGAATGCCACTCAACTCCAGGCACACCAGACCATTTGAAGCCATTTACATCATCATAGTCTGTGTGCTAGATGACCTGCAAGGGTACCTGACTGTTGTGTCTGAAGATACTCGAAATGACGAGGCCAGGTGCACGACTGAGCTTGTGTTTATTAATAATAATACACACACCACACTACGACCACCAGGAAGGGGTGATGGCGAAGAGACCCGCCCCTCCTGCCCACTGCCCTTTATAGGCACAGGTGGTGGCAGAAACAGATGTGAGTGCCACCACACCATGCCTCACAAATAAGAGCATAGTGTGGCACATATGTTTGGTTCATATTTCCCCACAAGAGTGTGGCACATATGTCTGGTTCATATCTCCCACAAATGTATGGCTTATGTGGATTGTATGGCTTATGTGGATTGGGGCTTCACGTCTGGAGGAACAAGACAGGAGATGGCGAGGAGGTGTGAAGTCAGGCCCTCGTCTCGGAGAAGAGGACCTGGGGGGTTTCCCGGGACACCGGAGAATAAGAGACAATGGTGAATCTTCAGAGACTTGCATTGTGATTGAATGTTTGCAGAAGCACCATGTGACTTGAGTTCTTAATCCCCCGGAGGTATAAGAGTGAGCTGTAACATTGTTCTGCCTCTTCTTGCTTTTGAGAATGTTGGATGAATGTGTTCTGGAATAAAGCCGAACCTGAGAAATACACTCATGTCTCATCATTGAACACATCTTCCACACTGGTGACCCACGACAAAGAATGAGCAGGGAGAATTCTCCCGAGCGGAGCTCGTCAGAGGCCAGCCTGATGGCTGCCTCCACGCTCCAGCTGCCCGATTTCTGGCAGCACAGCCCGCGCTCCTGGTTTAGCGCGGTCGAGGCGCAGTTCAACCTCCGGAGAATCTCAAAGGATGAAACGAGGTTCTACCATGTGGTGGCGAAGCTGGACAGTCACACGGTCCAGAGGGTGGAAGATCTGGTTAACCACCCACCAGACACCGACAAGTACGGCGCATTGAAGGAGGCGCTGATCAGCCATTTCACCCCCTCGGTGCAACAGCGAGCAGAGGGGCTCCTAGAGTTGACGGAGGTCAGAGAACAACAGACCGGCCAGACCTGATGGTGAAGATGCTGAAGACTGAAAGACTCCGAGGATGGCGAATTTATCTTCGCCCACCTTTTCCTCCGGACTCTGCCGCCAGCAGTGAGGAGTGACCCTGGCAGACCTCAACCCCGCTTGGCCAAGTGGACTACCATTGGCCTCGGCAAGGGAGGCGCAGCGACTCGTCGACGCCCACGAAGCGGAGGCGCGGTTTCGGGACCGCAGGCAGCTGAGCACAGGAACGGCGCCCGGAGATGGTTTGGAAGCCAGATGGTGGCGGCGCTAGCGAACCGGACGACGGCGGCGACAGGCATCAGGCGACGCGGAGCTGAGGTCGGCCTGTGTTTCTACCTACCGCTGTTTTGCGGAGAGAGGGTGCCAGGATGTCTCCCACCGGTGCCGCTTCAAGCGTCAGGCAAATGCCCAAGACCAGGGGGCTGGTAGCAGCTGCATCCCTCGGAGAAGAAAATAAGCTGCTTTACATTCTGAGTTGTTGCCTCTGTGCTATTGTGAGATTTTTTTTCATTCGTAATCAGATAATCTGCTTAAAAAATAAGCTGTATTCTGATAACGATGTTTTTTTTCCTCCTCCCCCCCTTGTGTCGTTCCCATCCCTTCCCCTCCCTTCTTATCTATCTCTGTTTGATGAGGCGCCTATTATGGCTGCCGTGTCGTTGTGTCGCGCGCATGCGCACCAATGTCAAGTCAATTCCTCGTGGTTTTTTACATGCTTGGCAATAAAGTTTATTCTGATTCTGATTCTGATACCTGACAGATGCACACTCGGGGAAACAATTCCTCGTGGACACGGGCTCCCAGCTGAGTTTCGTCACGCCTACCTACGCGGAACGGCTGATGCCGTCCAAAGCTCCCTGGGTGTCAGTATCAGCAGCGAATGGCGCAGCGATTAAGACATTCGGTGAGAGGACCATGCGTCTGTCCTTACAGGGCCGTTCCTTCGAGTGGACCTTTATTGTAGCGGCAGTCAGTTTTAACATGTTAGGGGCTGATTTTTTGTGCTCACATGGTTTATTGGTTGATCTTGCTAATAGACGTCTGGTTAATGCACTTTCTTTTCATTCTATTCCCTGCACAGCTCGGGTGGCTCCGCCGACTGCACACGCCAACGTCACAGCTGCAGGTGGTAAGTTTCATGCTTTGCTCACTCACTTTCCAGCACTCACAGTTCCAAAGTTTTCGGCTACAGTGGCCAAACACGGGGTGGAACATTTTATCACCACCACTGGGCCGCCCGTTTTTGCAAAAGCCCGGCGCTTGGACTCAGCTAAACTAGCAATAGCGCGCGAGGAATTTGCCAACCTGGAAAAACTGGGCATAATTAGACGCTCGAACAGCCCCTGGGCTTCCCCGTTACACATGGTCCCAAAGGCTGATGGCTCGTGGGTGACCTTGTGGCGATTTCCGCAGGTTGAACAACGTCTCAGCACACCGACCGCTTACCCGATTCGCACATCCAGGATTTCTCAGTTCATATTGGCAGGGGCGTGCATTTTTTCTAAAATAGACTTGGTGCGCGCGGCTACCACCAAGTCCCCGTGCACGTGCAGGATATTCCCAAAACCGCGGTACTAACTCCGTTTGGGCTTTTTGAGTTTTTGCGCATGCCGTTTGGGTTAAAGGGCGCCGCGCCAAACTTTCCAACGCATGATGGATGCTGTTTTACGCGACCCTGCCTTTCGTGTTCGTCTATTTAGACGACATATTGGTAGCCAGCACGTCTGAGGACGAACATGAAACCCACCTCACAGCGGTTTTTTTCGGAGACTGGCAGAGCACGGGTTGATAATTAACCCCAGCGAAGTGCCAGTTCGGTGTGGTCGCAAATCGATTTTTTGAGGCACCGCGTTTCACCACAGGGAGCGGTTCCCTTCCTGAGAAAGTGCGCGCGATAACAGATTTCCCCCCGACCTCAAACGATAAAAGCGCTGCAGGAGTTTCTAGGAATGGTTAATTTTTACAACAGGTTTCTTCCGAGCGCAGCGCGGCTTATGCAGCCACTGTACGCGGCACTGAAAAAAACAAAAACCCACGAATAAGGTCGAATGGTCTCCGGAGCGGGGAGCGCGCTTTCTCCCAGGTTAAATCAGCCCTTGCAAGCGCCGTTTTGTTAGCGCACCCGGTTCCAACAGCCCGTTTGGCGCTCACCACCGATGCTTCGGACCTAGCAGTGGGGGCAGTCATTGAACAGTGTGTGGCAGGGACCTGGCAGCCTTTCGCTTTCTTTAGCAAATCCTTGCGCGATAACGAGCGTAAATACAGCGCGTTTGACAGGGAGCTTTTAGCCTACACTTGGCCATCCGCCATTTCCAGTTCTGGCTGGAAGGGCGCCGTTTCACCGCTTTTGTAGACCACAAACCGTTAACTTTTGCGATGGCCAAAATCTCAGAACCTTGGGTCAGGCCGGACAAAGACAGCTAGCCGCACTATCGGAGTTCACCACCGATATCCAGCATGTCGCAGGCAAACACAATGTAGTGGCGGACTGTCTCTCATGTGCTGTGGCAATGCCAGGCCACGTGGGGGCAGACTCGGTGGCTGTGGGCCAGGGCAGCGACGCGGGAGCGCGCGCAGCCCCGGTCCACGTAAGTTTGGATTATGCAGGACATGGCTGCGGAGCAGGTTGGTGACGCGGATGTGCGCGCGCTCCAGTCTGGACCAACAGAGTTAAGGCTGGAGCACAGGGTGCAGCAAATAGGTATGCCCCCCTTATATGCGATGTCTCCACGGGTCGGCCTCGTCCAGTGGTGCCAGCCCGCGTGGCGCCGCCGCGTTTTTGACTCGGTCCATTCGCTGGCGCACCCGGGGAGTGCGCGCATCGGTCAAGATGGTGGGGGAGAAATTTGTCTGGCCGGGGTTGCGCAAACAGGTCAAGGAATGGGCAGCGGCTTGTGTAGCGTGCCAGAGGGCTAAGATACACAAGCACACGAGGGCCCCTTTGGAGCCTTTTTCACATCCCGGCTAAGCGGTTTGATCATGTGCATGTTGATCTGGTGGGCCCGCTTCCCTCGTCTCAAGGACACACACACCTTTTGACGATGGTGGACCGCACCACACGTTGGCCAGAAGCAGTACTTCTGGCATCAACAACGGCGGAAGAGGTTGCGCTGTGCGTTTTTAACAGCTTGGGTCGCGCGTTTTGGAGTTCCGTCGGAATAACGTCAGACAGAGGCCTCAATTTGTTTCCGAACTGTGGTCGTCTATGGCCCGCAGCTTAGGGGTGAAGGTACACCGCGCTACCGCGTATACCCGCAGGCCAACGGTATATGTGAACGTTTTCATAGGTCATTGAAAGCAGGCCCTCAGAGGCATCGCTCACGGATACAAATTGGGTGGACAAACTGCCATGGGTTTTATATTGGGGTTGCGTCTGCCACACGAAGGAGGATTTACAGCCTCCCAGCGGAGTTGGTGTTCGCACAAACCTCTCCGTTTGCCTGGGGAATTTCTCCGGAAAATCCTGCGCCCAATGCCCCCCCCGCTCAGCTGTTGCAGAGCGGCACAGGATCAAACACACTGCCTGGCCAGTGCATCACAGTTTTCACGCGTTTTTGTGCCAGAGGCTTTGAAAAACGCAGAGTTTGTTTTTGTTAGACATGATGCACAACGCCCAGGGCTGAGACCGCCTTATGATGGACCGTTCAGGGTGCTGGAAAAAAATGAGAAGCATTTTTTGCTAGATTTGGGGGGCAGAAGGGAGCTAATTTGCATAAACAGACTCAAGCCTGCTTTTGTCCTGGCTGATGAACGAGTGCAGTTGGCGAAAGCCCCCCGCCGGGGCAGGCCGCCGAGAAGGCATGCTCCAGAGCTCCCACAGAGATGTGCTAACAAATCTAATCCCCAGGTGTGAGGAGACGCTGCAGACGCAGCGAAGCCGGCCTACAGCAGATTCGGCAGGAAGCTCAGACCTAAGAGATTGGGGGATTGATTGCTGGTTATGTGGTAATGTTTTTTATGTATGCATTTATGAGTGTTTGTCCCATGCAGACGTTTGGGGGGGGGGTCATGTGGCACATATGTTTGGTTCATATTTCCCCACAAGAGTGTGGCACATATGTCTGGTTCATATCTCCCACAAATGTATGGCTTATGTGGATTGTATGGCTTATGTGGATTGGGGCTTCACATCTGGAGGAACAAGACAGGAGATGGCGAGGAGGTGTGAAAGTCGGGGCCCTCGTCTCGGAGAAGAGGACCTGGGGGGTTTCCCGGGACACTGGAGAATAAGAGACAATGGTGAATCTTCAGAGACTTGCATTGTGATTGAATGTTTGCAGAAGCACCATGTGACTTGAGTTCTTAATCCCCCGGAGGTATAAGAGTGAGCTGTAACATTGTTCTGCCTCTTCTTGCTTTTGAGAATGTTGGATGAATGTGTTCTGGAATAAAGCCGAACCTGAGAAATACACTCATGTCTCGTCATTGAACACATCTTCCACAATAGGAACTATATAACATTTCCCCCCCTCTAGGAAAGTCCAAAACACACACACACAACCGAGACCCTCCCCAATTTACGACCCGAATCACACACTAAAGATAAATCATAATAACGAAAGGCCTATCACATCCACACAACAAACTAAAACTAGGGGGATGGGTGGACTGCCGTCCCACCCCCACACGGCCAGGAGGATTATTCTGCCGCCAGTACTAAATAAGAAAAGACCATTTATAAACTAAAACATCGCCGTGTTTTCTAAACTAAATAAAACAATCCCCAGAACTACATACAATATCTATATACAATAAAACACTGGACCAATTCACTGTATATCCTACACACATGCACATAAATGAACAAAGAACAATTCCAAACCCATTAACAGAACAGAAACAAGCCATAACTCTCACCACTTGAACATAAAGCAAAACACACAGTCTACACAGCTAGGAAAAGGGAGGAAACTAGCCTGTGGGCCCCCCTGGACCATCTCTTCCTAAGTCCGCCCCTGGAGGCAGCCTGCCTCCCGGACCGCAGCTGGTTGCGTCAACACAGGAGCGTCTCCTCTTCTTCACCGTCGGGTGCCTCTCTCGTCCAGGCTCACCATTCGAAGTCTCCTCCCGGGCACACCACGGCTCATTCGGGTGACTCCACGAACCGTCCGACAGCTGAAGATATGCATCACCCCATTTGGCCATGATGCGCAGCCACCCCTGTTGCTCCTCAGACTGTCACTTGGCCCGTGGTCGCTCCTCCTCCCGAACCAGGTCTGCAACTCCCAGAGGGGTTCTGCTCAGCTTGCAGTGTCTCTGCCTGGCACGCGATTCCTCCGTGTCTGTCTGGCCCCGACCTCTTAATTCCGCTACAGCCATCGCCATTGTAGCCCCATGTTCACTGGCCCACTTTAGCTGAGCTCTGGGAGCAACTGGAGCCAGCTCCTCTGCATCGCTTGTCATTGCAGGCCCCTTGCTGTGACGCCCAGTACTCTCGCCCAGGGCCACTTGGGCTCCGGCACTGAGACCCTCCTGCAACGACTCTGAGCGAGGCTGGTCCTGCTTGCCTTCCGGGGTGCTTGGTAATTCCTCGTCCCACACCGCATCATCCTCCACTCTCGGAACCGGCCGGGCCCACTGTCCACAGCCCAACCACTCCTCCCCAGCGCTGCTCTTGATGGTGAAACCCAGACCATAAAAAAGGTCACAGCCCATGATATTGTCGCCATGGGCCATCACGGTGAACTCGAGGTTGGACATCTCCGCCGACTTGTACCAGGCCGTTAGTCTCAGCGTTCTCACCGTGGACAACCGTCCGCCTCCATAGCCATAAAATGGCGCTGGGTCACCTTCAATCCTGTAGTGCGGGAAGAATTTTCTCACTGTAGCCCAATTCAGCAGGGAGCTCTCCGCCCCCATGTCAACCAGCAACAACACCTCCACACCATCCAACTCCACCGTGCAGAACGTGTACCCGTTGGTGTTCGGGGACACAGTGTGGACAACCGTGGGGCAGGGGGAGTCGATTTCTTCTGTGGGCTCCCCTGCTCGGACATACGGCACACCCTGGCATAGTGGTCTAAGCGGCCACATTTGCTGCAGCATTTCCCTCTCACCAGACAGTCTTTGGCCTTGAAGTGGTGCTTCACGGACCCGCAACCCAAATACATGGCTTTCCCCAGGGCAGACCTCAATTCCGCAGCGTTGGCCTCTGCAGCATCGTCCTCCACACTCCCATCGATGTCTGGGTCCGTTACTTGTGAGGCAACGGGGAACTCCAGCTGTCGACATTACAAACGGTCACCCAGCTCCTGTGTTAGCCTATCCGCTGCCTCCAGCTGGAGAGCTAACTCGATGGCCCTGGTCAGCATTAAGTCACCCGGAAAAGTGAGCAGCTTTGTCCTAATTTCGCCATTGTTGGTATGCTCTGCCAGCTGGTTGCGAACCAGCTCCTCCTCCAGCGGCCCGAACCGACACTCACTAGCCAGTAGTTTCAAGTCAGCTATGAACTGCTTAATAGGCTCGCCCACCTGTTGGTGATGCTGCTGAAGCTTGATTCTCCAGATGATGACGCTGTCCGGGGTGTGAAAATGGCGTGCCATCTATGGCGTTAGGTAGCTATCAAAAAAAGGAGAGCTCAAACTACGTAGAAACGAGCGTAAAAACTGAAACTGAAGAGGTAAAAATAATATTGTGGGGTGTAAAATTATTATTGTGGGACACAAAAAAGCGAGAGGGCGCACACAATTAAAATGCTCGCTCACTTTTGCAAAATCACCTCACTTTCTGATTTCCACACTCGCTTCCGTTCTCTTTGCTCTCGATTCTGATTTCTGCTCTCTCAGTTTTATTTTCTCCTTGCTCTCGATTCTTCACTGAGCTACGCTTGCTTCCAATTTTACCGGGGATGACGTCACGGATTAAGACTCAACTAGACGATCACCGATCGCTACCTGGGGCCTGGGTTCAACAGTGCGTCTGGCTTGCAGCCTAAAGATGGAGACTTCCAACCAAACTAGCTCACCAAATTTTGCAGAACAAGTAAACTACTTTGTGTTACATAAATGAAACAAAATAACTATAAGTCACATTAGTGATGCACTGTTTTGAAATGAAACCCTTTATTATTAAATATTACACGTGACGTGTATACCTTGTTAGCATGAGTCGCATGTTGCCTAGCAACCTTAAAAATGTACTATACAGCTAGCTTCACACAAAACAGCATTAAATTCAAGCAGAAATACTAATGTTGGGAGATAATAGTGGGAGCTGAAAATAATGGCAAAGTAGGTATATAAAAGTAATTGGGTGTAGTATTTTTAATAAATATTAGGATAAATTTGTAGCATAAAGGCAATATTCTTTATGCTGTCAAGCCTACAGTGGTAATGCCAATAGTAGTCATACGTAGGTAAAATCTATTAAAAACTAATTCTGCAACTTTACTTACTGCTGCAAAATATAACGCTCTTTGAGAAATTCCCTTGGGAATAGATTCTATTGTGGCGGTTTGGTTAACCCCCACAACAGACTGGACAGACACAGCGCTGGGCTAGAGCAATTAACAGAACAGTGAAATGTGTGTATTAATGTCTACAGGCAGCCCCGCTTCTTCTGGCTCACTTCTGTGATGTTAATGTGCCTTTCATGCATTGTGTTCATGCGTCCTATCCTTACTGTGACCTGGAGACTGAGATCAATATGTAGATGTGCCTTGTAACCTCTTTGTCCTGCAAGCTGGAGCAGAGGCCAGCAATCTGCCTATTGTGATGTACGTCTCTCAAATGCAAATGTCTCATGCCTGTTCTGCAATCTCTTTGATCATACCAACTGCTGGAGAATGCTCTTTTATGTATTGTTGTAGTTGGGTATATATACAGCACTGTAATCCATGCTCACTCTCTGATGCTCTTCGATGATCATGATTCATCTTTGACATTTCAGAGAAGACAGTCACTTGGGTTACTCACGCTCTCGAGTACGATTCATGGTGGATGACTACGAGGCAGACCTGCGTGCTACATTTTCTTCATGGTTGATTCTGCTGACTTTTGATCATATGTGATTACGAGCTCACGGAGCCCCACGATTGGCGTGCAGCGTTTTCTTCACCTCACGGACATCGGAACGACTAGACTGAGTGGAAGAACGAATCGACAAAGCGGGTACTGGCATATTTTTTGCTTGAGACTGATTCGGAATGGCATATAGTAGTAGCGGGGGTCTGACTGATGACGAAGATATGGAGATGGGATGGAATTCAGTAAGGAGTAGGAAGAGTAAAGTAGGAAAGAGCAAGAGTGAAGGAGACGTAAAGCAGAATGGCAAGCAGCAGCTATCAGGTGACGAGGAAAGACGCAAGGTGAGGAGGAAAATAGTAGCGGAAGAATTCAAAATTATCTTGAGGTTTAAACCAGGACAAGAAATTACAGCTGTGAGCCCACTAGCTCTAACCAATGGATTAAGAAGTGCTATTGGAGACATAGAAATGGCCAAAGTGTTAAGAGATGGAAATCTCCTAGTGAAATGTAAGAATGTAGAGCAAAAGAACAAAGCACTCCAGCTGCAGAGAGTGTGCAAGAAAGAGATTGCAGAAAGGAAAGAAGTCACAGGGTTTGATGGTGTTAGGGGGGTGATATCTGGAATCCCAGTGGGGGAAAACTTGGAAGAACTAAAAAAAATGGTTAAAGGAGGAACAGTTGTGGGGATTAGACGCCTACAAGCAGTCAGGAATGGGGAAAAGGTGGATAGCCCATCTGTAATGCTGGAATTTAGAGACAAGACCTTGCCAGAAAAAGTGCTGATTGGATACTTGAGTTTTCCTGTTAGGGCTTATATCCCCCCTCCTCTCAGGTGTTATAAATGCCAGAGATATGGGCATATTGCTAGTGTGTGCAAAGGAAAGCAGAGGTGTGGAAGATGTGGTGGTGAGTACAGTTATGGAGAATGTGGAAGTGACAGCATAATTAAATGCTGTAATTGTGGAGGGAATCACACAGCAGCTTATGGAGGCTGTGTAGTGAGAAAACAGGCAGTAGAAATCCAGCAAGCAAGAGTAGAGAAGAAGTTGACATACGCAGAAGCAGCAAGGGTCGTGAATCAACAGGAGAAAGAAGAACACACTGTCTGTCAATAACAAGGAAGTAGAACCACCAAATTGCCAGACTAATATCACAACAGATAAGCTTGTTCTTTTTCTAGCCTATGTCATCAACTGCTCGGAGCAGGCCAAGACTAGAACTGAGAAGATAAAGATCATTGTGAAAGCGGCAACAAAATTCTTTAATACCAAGGATCTATCCTGGGAAAAAATCCATACGGAACTGAGTCAAGGAGAGGGAGCTGTAGAGGGGGGCCAACAGGTTAACTCATGACAACCATCCTCCAGTGGAACGCAAGGAGTCTGATTGCAAACGGGCAGGAATTTAAAGGATTTCTTCAGAAACTGACAACAAAACCAGATATTATTTGTGTGCAGGAGACATGGCTTAAACCATCACTAGATTTCACAATTAAGGGATATTCTGGAATACGTAAAGATAGGAAGGATGGGGGAGGTGGGGGTTGTGCAATTTTCGTTAGACAAGGGGTGAAGTATAGGCAACTGATCACAGTACAAGAGCTGAAAGTAATTGTCATCGAGATATGGACTAAAGAGGGCAGTATGAAAATAATCAGTTTCTACAATCCATGTAAGCAATTAGTCAAAAGTGAGCTGGAGACAATTCTCCAGGACTGGAGGGGGAGAGTGGTCTGGTGCGGGGATTTCAATGCGCATAGTACACTATGGGGGAAACAAGATGACACTAGCGGAGAGGTTATAGAAGAGATCATGGAGGACAAGGAGTTAGTGTGTTTGAATGATGGTTCAGGCACTAGGGTGAATTTGGCAAGGGGGACAGAATCTGCTATAGATCTCACTTTGATCTCACAAAGCTTGGCTGGCAGGTGCAGGTGGAGGGTAATAAAGGAAAGCACTATAGGAAGTGATCACTTCCCAATAGTGGTTGATATTGGAGTAGGAAATGATATTGACCAAGAAGGAAGAGACAAGAGGTGGGCATTTGATAAGGCAGATTGGGGAAAATTTACAATTTTAAGTGAGAGGAAACTGAAGGAAATAAAACTAAACCAGACAGTGGAAGAGATGAATGCAGGAATCACAACAGCAATCATTAAAGCAGCAAAGAAACCATCCCAAGAAGAGGTTGGGGAAAAAAGAAAAAGCTAGTTCCTTGGTGGACTCCAGAGTGTTCTGAAGCAGTTAAAAATCGGAACAAAGCTTTTAAAGTTTTAAAAAATGTATTGAGTATGGATAACTTGATCAGTTATAAACGGGAGCAGGCTAAAGTGCGGAGAATAATTAAACAGACCAAAAAAGAGTTTTGGAGGAAATACTGTGAATCATTGGGAAGAAGTACCCCCTTGGAGAAGGTATGGGGAACAATTAAAAGGATGTCTGGGATAAGGAGGGAGCTAAAGTATCCAATTATGGAGAACGGGGACAGTTTGATAGTGGACGACAATGAAAAGGCAGAGCATTTAGTTAAAATTTTCAGTAAAATAAGTAGTGCAGATAATTTGAGCTTTGAGGAAAAAGATGGAAGAGAGCAGACAAAATTAAATAATGCGGAAGCGTTGCAAGCTGAGAGAGAATTTGAGAATGGGCTAAATCGGGAGTTTTCAATGGCTGAATTAAATCATACATTAAGGAAAATATGTAAGACAACTCCAAGGAAAGATCAAGTGACGTATAAAATGATTAAAAACCTGAGTGAAGCTGGTAAAAAGACATTATTAAAGTTGTACAACAAGGTTTGGGAAGAAGGGATATTGCCTACTTCATGGAAAGAAGCGGTTGTTGTCCCAATATGCAAGCCAGGTAAAAATCCAGGTTTAGGTGAGAGTTACAGACCGATCGCTCTAACATCCCATGTTGGTAAAACTATGGAAAGAATGATTAATAAAAGGATAACATACTATATGGAGTCTAGAGAGGTATTAAAAAAATTACCAAAGCGGATTTAGAAAAGGGAGAAGTACTACTGATTCTGCTGTCTGTTTGGAACATGAGATTAGGAAGGCCCAAGTGAATAAGGAAAGTGTGGTAGCGGTGTTTTTGGATGTTGAGAAGGCGTATGACATGATGTGGAAGGAGGGGCTGATTATCAAACTACATAAGCTAGGCATTAGAGGGAGAATGAAAAGATGGATTAAAAATTTTTTGAGTGACAGGAAAATTTCGGTAAGAATAGGGAAGCAGTATAGCTCAAGCCAAATAATAGAAAATGGAACCCCACAAGGCAGTAGTATTAGTCCCATTTTGTTTTCAGTCATGATCAATGACATTTTTTCTAGAGTTAAGAGTTCTGTTGGTGTCTCTTTGTTTGCAGATGATGGTGCTATGTGGACAAGGGGGAAAAATCTATCATTTATTGTTAAAAGTTGCAGCAGGCGATTAATGAAATTGAGGCTTGGGCAGTGGAATGGGGATTTAGGTTTTCGGTGGGAAAAACAAAGGCTGTGGTCTTCACAAGGAAGAGAACAAACAATCAAGTAAATCTTAAAATATACGATCAAAACAAACTGTGGAGTGTTTCAAGTATTTGGGAGTGTGGTTTGATAAGGGTTGTTCTTGGAAGATTCACGTTGAAAAAATTGTGGCAAAATCTAAGAAGGTCTTAAATATTATTAGATGTTTGAGGGGAAGAGAATGGGGAGCAAGTAGAGGAGCTTTAAAAACATTATACGCAGCATTAGTTAGGTCAGTCTTTGATTACGGGTGTGTTATATATGGATCAGCTTCAGAAACATTACTGAAAAAATTGGATATAATTCAATACCAAGCTCTGAGGCTATGCTGTGGGGCCATAAAAACTACTCCAGTAACAGCACTCCAGGTGGAGATGGGTGAAATGCCTCTGGAGTTAAGAAGAACCCAAATAGCAGCCACATAGTGGGCCAACATCAGAGGATTCAGTGACAGTCACCCAGTGCACAGTGTGCTGAAACCTTGCCAAGAGAAGGAAAAGAGGCAAATGAGAAGCTTTGGATGGACAAAAAAGAATAAAGTCAGGGAGCTAAGGGTTGCTGATAAAGCAGTATGTCCAACAGTCCCTCTTTCTGCAGAACCACCATGGAGTCTGGAAGAAGTAAAGGTGGATTTAAGACTTCTAACAAATGACATAAGAGGGAGGATAAACAAGAAGGAGGTCAATAACTATTTAGACGGTAGCTATCCTGACTTTATAAAGATTTATACGGATGCATCTAAATCGACAAAAAACATTGTGGGAATAGCTTTCATCATTCCAGAATTAGATGTCATGAAGAAGGAAAGGGTTAGTGATGACCTGGCTGTGTATACTGGGGAACTTCTGGCAATCTGCTTGGCATTGGGCTGGGTGGAAGAAGTAAAACCCAGAAAGGTTTTGATAGGGTCTGACTCTAGCAGCGCAATGGAGAGTATTGGGCAAATGCATTCAGAGTCAAGACAGGATTTGGTGATGGAAATTGAACATTCAGTAGGGAGAATATCAAAGGCAGGAGTGAACATCAGATTCATTTGGATCCCGGCGCACATTGGAGTGGAGGGGAATGAGCTAGCAGATAAATTTTCAAAAAGGGCAACTAGGATGAGTCAAGTTAGTTGGAATGTGAAACATAGCAAAGCAGAGGTCAAGAGTATTATCAAAAGGCAAATTAAAAAGAAGTGGCAGGAAGAGTGGGACAAAGGAAGTAAAGGACGAAGCCTGTATGGCATACAAAAGAAAGTAGGGGGAGCTAGAGAAGGACAAAGGAGCAGAAAGGAGGAGGACATATCCAGGTTAAGATTAGGTCACACAGGGCTGAATAGTACATTAGTTATCATGGAAAAACACCCAAATGGAAAATGTGATTATTGTGGAAATGATGAAACAGTTGAACATGTATTTAAGCACTGTCCAAAGTATTGTGACGTTTGCAGGGGTTCACACAAAGAAAATGGAGCAGATGGCTGTGATCAACCAGATTTATTTTACACACACCCCAACCCCAACTTGCAACTTAGTACACAGAGCCGGGGAGGTCATTCTCACAGACCTCTGTTTACCTCACGGTTACACACACATGATACATCTTGCCCTAATCCTGCTAAACACTGCTGGGCCATTATAATGCAGTTATAATGACACAGCAGTATAACTCAGAAGTAACACATTTAACACACAGTAACGTTTCAAACTGGCAAAGCATGCTGGGAAATCCCTGGCTCCCTTAAAATGGCCCCGACGTTACACTGCCCCCCCCCCTGGACTGGTTTCTGTCCCCAGAAAATTCAAAGTCCACTTTCAGAAATCCAACGCCAGTCAGCCCGGTGCCAGGGCGGCATGCACGGGCCATCTGAGTCTCGGTCAGAGCATTTGGTTGGGGTAGGGTTCCGGTTTGGCCATCAGCGGGCGGATGGACACATCTGACAGCCTCTGTAGGACCACGCACAGTCCCTTCCCTGGCAGCGGGAGTCCCAGGCCTGCTCCGGCCGACTCCCACCGCTACCAGTTCTCCCAGGCGGCCGCTGGCCCGCATCCATGCGTCCAGCCTTTGCCGCGCCTGGAAAGTGGCCGCATCTTCGTCCTGCTCGCTCCGCTGCGTCGCTCCTGCGCCTCTGTGACGTCATCTGCCGGGGGAAGCATCTGCAGGAGGCGGCTTTTTTTCCCGTCCATGCCACCTCGCTCTAATTTAGCGTCGGCGAGGGGCCAGTTTGTCGTGCGCTGTGTGCGGGGCAGTACCATGCCATGTACCCTGGCTCTGTGCAGCGGAAGCCGTCCTTCCTCGCGTCGCCACGGCTGTCTCCTTCGTGCACGCGCTGCTGTGATCTGCCGTAGCTCCTCCTCCACTCGCTCTCAGCACGGTGGTTTCCTCTGATGATCAGCGCGGCAGCCAGCTCGACCTGGGCCAGGTGGTCATCCAACAGGTTCTCGCCGTTGTAGCGGGGAATCTTGGCCCGCTGCTGAATGGATGAGACTGTCATCTCCCGGTCGATTGCCGCTCCTAGTCGCTCTGGAATCGCCAGCCCGTCCTGCCCTGAAAAGGGCGGGAAGCGGGGCTGGTTTGCTCTGCTCCGTCCATCGCGGCGAAGCTCTCCAGGGGCCGGCGTCTCAGCTCTACACTCCGTTCCCGGCTGAGCGATGAATCGCTCCGGCCGCTGTACCTCCGCCTGGATCCTCATCTCGCTCCATATCCCACTTCTGACACCAGTGTGACGTTTGCAGGGGTTCACACAAAGAAAATGGAGCAGATGGCTGTGATCAACCAGATTTATTTTACACACACCCCAACCCCAACTTGCAACTTAGTACACAGAGCCGGGGAGGTCATTCTCACAGACCTCTGTTTACCTCACGGTTACACACACATGATACATCTCGCCCTAATCCTGCTAAACACTGCTGGGCCATTATAATGCAGTTATAATGACACAGCAGTATAACTCAGAAGTAACACATTTAACACACAGTAACGTTTCAAACTGGCAAAGCATGCTGGGAAATCCCTGGCTCCCTTAAAATGGCCCCGACGTTACACTATGAGGTTGCACGGTTAGCATTGGTGGACAGTCTATACAGGAACAAAACCCAGCTCAGTATAAAAGACATTTTGCAGAGAAGTTCAGGGGATGCGGTCTATGAGGCAGTTTTTAGGTTTATGAGGGCAACAGGACTAATTTCAAGGATATAGGAGAGTAACGCCATTCGGAATCACACTCCATTCCAGAAGTTGGCTGTAATGCACCTACAAGCTGTTTGCCAACCGCCATAAAACATCATAAGAAGAAGAAGAAGAATGCTCACTCTCTCATCCTCATTTCTACTGCTGCTGCTGGACACACACACCGTGTGTCCCTTTGCTGGAGAGCCTCTCTGGGCTCGCTCGTGGAGCGAGCCCCGTGAAGGCAGTATGATAAATAAACCTTGCTTAAAACCTACACCAACGCCGCTTTATTTCATGCCGCCTCACTGGTGACCCCGAGAATGCACACGCTTTGTGCATCGCAACCTTCTGGTCTGGACATCCACGCTGAACCGGTCGAGGGACACAAGACGTCTCCTCCCTCTCGCCGCTCCAACGCACCATGACCTAAAGGCAGAAAAGAACACGCTGACAAGGAACGCAGCACCCGGCGGTGATGCTCCGACGACAAGTGAACGCAGCAGCTCCCTTCTGCTTCAGGGAACTCTCCGGACATCACTCACGACCGGGAAAGCCTCAGCAACTTCATGGTGAGATCTGCACGCCTAGACCGGCACATCCACGCTTGGACCGGCCGCTCTCACAGCTTCTGACACACGATTCTGTGTCTCCTTACGAGAGCGCACGCACCTCGTCCTTTCTCCACAACGGCGACCTCCACGGCCGACGGAGCACACATGGACCTGAACGCACCATGACCCATCTGCTGCAACTACAACAGGGATGATTAAGCTCCCTGACCCTGGCTTTTCCTCTCCAGCTGGCCCACCCACGCACGGAGCCCCGGCACACGCACCGGGGAGTTACGAGGACAGCGCACCACGCACGGGACACATATGGCTCCACTGACCGCCTTCCTTCTGCTGCACATTGGCCCTTCAGGCTTGCTCGTACACCTGAGGCACGCAGCTTGCTCACTGGATTTTATGGTCTTAGCCACGGCACTCAAGGGGAATTCAGCTGTCTGCGGTTCCCGAGGCTTTAGGGTTGCACCTACACCTAAAGCCAACAAGCCAAGTCCCTCTGCTTTTATTTTTTTCTTAGAGCCGCTACGCAGCCTCGCCTCTCCTGTTTTCTTCGTGGCCACGAGAGGAGTCAGAGACTAATTTTTCTTCTTGTGATCTCCGCACGTGCAACGGGACAGCCCCTCGACGCGCGGAGCAACAAGCAATTTTTGCGCGGCTTGGACGATTTCACCATCCCCTGCCGGCACTTACTACCCCCCTCCTCCCTCCCCCTTCTCCCACAGCTCGCTCCCATAGATGGATTATCGAGGTCTCAGCCCCCTGCCGCGCCCTCTCAGGGGGAGCGTGTGGCGGTTCGGTTAACCCCCACAACAGACTGGACAGACACAGCGCTCGGCTAGAGCAATTAACAGAACAGTGAAATGTGTGTATTAATGTCTACAGGCAGCCCCACTTCTTCTGGCTCACTTCTGTGATGTTAATGTGCCTTTCATGCATTGTGTTAATGTGCCTTTCATGCATTGTGTTAATGTGCCTTTCATGCATTGTGTTCATGCGTCCTGTCCTTACTGTGACCTGGAGACTGAGATCAATATGTAGATGTGCCTTGTAACCTCTTTGTCCTGCAAGCTGGAGCAGAGGCCAGCAATCTGCCTATTGTGATGTACGTCTCTCAAATGCAAATGTCTCATGCCTGTTCTGCAATCTCTTTGATCATACCAACTGCTGGGGAATACTCTTATGTATTGTTGTAGTTGGGTATATATACTGCACTGTAATCCATGCTCACTCTCTCATCCTCACTTCTACTGCTGCTGCTGGACACACACACCGTGTGTCCCTTTGCTGGAGAGCCTCTCTGGGCTCGCTCGTGGAGCGAGCCCCGTGAAGGCGGTATGATAAATAAACCTACTTAAAACCTTCACCATCGCTGCCTTTATTTTATCATCCCCCTCACTATATAAAAACAGTCAATTTGATACTTCTTAAATTTGAACTCTTTCTTTAAAATTAGATCAACTATTTAGTGTCAGAACACTTGACCCTGAAAATATATTGATGCTTTGCACCTGTAGAGACCGTGAAATGAAGAGGCTGAATTTATTTCTCAATTCACGTTTATTAATCATTCACGTATCTCCAACATCCTCTCAAGCAGAAAAGAGGCAGAACTTCACATATCTCCCCTTTTTATACCTGGGACATCAAAGTACAGAATCACAATGTCATTTAATCCCCCGAGACAATACATCACCCCCCAGGGCTCCTTCTCCTCCACCTAAAAGCCAGGTGGTCAGGAAGTCTTCTCATAACCATTTCTAAAGACAGCTTTTCACACCTTCCTGTTATCTCCCGGAGGTCCAGACATATTGTTCCTTCTAAGACGTGAGGTACAGCAATATACATATGCAGCTTAAGCATCTCAAATATGTGAGCCACATGACCCCCCCCCCCCAAACGTCGAAGATAAAACAATACAACATAGCAAACCCCACATGGTAACATCACAAACATTAGTCCATAAACTGTCTGGGCTTCAACCGTCTTCCACAACTTGCTGTAAGCGGGCTTAGCCGCTCCCGCGGCGCCATCCTGCAGTGAATCCGCTATCTGGGGATGAGAACTGTTAGACACTCACTGTGGGGCCTCTGGGGCATGCTCCCTGGGGGGCCTGCCACGTCGAGGCACCCTTGCCACTTGCACAGCCTCATCAGCCATCACAAAAGCAGGTTTAAGTCTGTCTATACAAATTGTTTCCCTCCTGTCCCCTAAATCTAGCAAAAAATGTTTATCACCTGTTTCCAGCACCCTATATGGGCCGTTGTAAGGTGGTCGCAAGGTTGGACGCTGAGCGTCGTGCCTGACAAAAACAAACGGCGTTTTTTAAAGATTTAGGTACAAAAACACGCGGAAAAGTGTGATGAACGAGGCCCGGAAGCGTGTCCGCTCCCGTGTCGTTCAGGGGCCGCTGAGCAGGAGGACGCTCTGGCGCCGGATTATCAGGAAGGAACTCGCCTGGCAACCAGAGCAGCTGCGTGAAAACTAACTCAGCTGGGGAGGCTTTTAAGTCCTCTTTAGGTGCAGAACGCAACCCTAATAAAACCCATGGTAGCCTGTTTACCCAATTTGCATCCGTAAGCGACGCTCTGAGGGCTGCTTTCAATGACCTATGAAAATGCTCACATAAACCATTAGCCTGGGGGTGGTACACGGTAGTGCGGTGAATTGTTGCCCCAAGGCTGCAGGCCATCGCTGACCAAAGCTCAGAAACAAATTGAGGCCCCCTGTCGGACGTAATATCCGACGGGACCCCAAAATGCGCTACCCAGGCCGTTAAAAACTCGCGGGCCACCTCTGCGGCTGTAGTTGATGCCAGTGGGACCACTTCAAGCCAACGCATGGTGCAGTCCACCATTGTCAAAAGATGTGTGTACCCCTGCGACGACGGTAGGGGGCCTACGAGGTCGACATGCACATGATCGAACCTCTTGGCCGGGATGTGAAACAACTAAGGGGGCTTTAGTGTGCCTGTGTATTTTGACCCGCTGGCAAGCCATGCAGGCTCTTGACCACTCTAACGTGCTTGCGCAGGCTCGGCCAAACAAACTTCTCCCCTACCAGTTTTACCGACGCGCGTACCCCCGGGTGTGCCAGAGAGTGAATCGAGTCAAAAACACGGCGGCGCCACGCGGCCGGCACTACCGGACAGGGTCGCCCGGTAGAGACATCGCAGATTAAGGGGGGCATGCCATCTTGGAGCTCCCTGCTCTCCAGCCTTAACCCTGTTGGTCCAGACTGGAGCGCGCAAACGTCCGCATCGCTACCCTGATCCGCGGCCATGGCTGCATAATCTATCCCCACTAGGACTGGGGCCGCGTACGCTTCCACGCCGCTATTTTGCTCCGCGGCCGTGTCAGTATAAACCCCCTCTGTGTGAACTGGAGTGGTCACAGCGCGGGAGAGGCAGTCTGCCACCACGTTAAGTTTACCCGCTACATGCTGAATATCAGTGGTAAACTCTGAAATTGCAGCCAGCTGCCTCTGCTGCCGGCCCGACCATGGTTCCGAAACTTTGGCCATCGCAAAAGTAAGCGGTTTGTGATCGACAAACGCGGTGAAACGCCAACCTTCTAACCAGAATTGGAAGTGACGAATGGCTAAGTGGAGCGCTAACAACTCCCTGTCGAACGCGCTGTATTTACGCTCAGCTTCGCGCAAGGTCCTGCTGAAAAAGGCCAGCGGCTGCCAAGCCCCGGCGACATGCTGCTCCACTACCGCCCCTATGGCTACGTCTGACGCGTCAGTGGTGAGCGCTATGCGGGCCGTTGGGTCTGGATGAGCCAACAACGCGGCGTTTGCAAGAGCTTTTTTGACCTTCGAGAATGCGCGTTCCCGCTCCGGGGACCATTCGATCGCATTTGAGGGTTTTTGTTTTTTAAGTGCGGCGTACAATGGTTGCATAAGCTGTGCTGCGTGGGGGAGGAAACTGTTATAAAAATTCACCATCCCCAAAAACTCGTGTAGTGCTTTGACCATTTGTGGCTGGGGAAAATTTGCTACTGCGCGCACTTTGTCCGGCAGCGGAACTGCCTCCTCTGGGGAGACGCGGTGCCCCCCAAAAAATCAATCTGCGCCACCCTGAACTGGCACTTCGCTGGGTTGATTATTAACCCGTGCTCTCCCAACCTCCGGAAAACTTCCATGAGGTGCTTTTTGTGTTCGTCATCGGACGCACTGGCTACCAAAATGTCGTCCAGGTAGACGAACACAAAAGGGAGATCGCGTAAAACCGCATCCATCATGCGCTGGAAAGTTTGCGCGGCACCTTTAAGCCCAAATGGCATTCGCAAAAACTCAAAAAGTCCGAACGGAGTTATTACCGCTGTTTTAGGAATGTCCTCAGCGCGTACTGGGACTTGATGATAACCGCGGACCAAGTCTATTTTAGAAAAAATGCGCGCCCCCTCCAGATGAACCGAAAAATCCTGAATATGGGGAATTGGGTATCGGTCGTGCGCTGTGGCGTTGTTCAACCTGTGGAAATCACCGCAAGGTCGCCACAAGCCGTCGGCCTTAGGGACCATGTGGAGCGGGGAAGCCCATGGGCTTTTCGAACGCCGGATGATGCCCAACCTTTCCAGGTTGGCGAACTCCTCGCGCGCTATGGTCAGTTTAGCTGCGTCCAAGCGCCGAGCTTTTGCAAAAACGGGGGGACCAGCAGTAGTGATAAAGTGCTCCACCCCATGTTTAGCAACGGCTGCTGAAAACGTGGGAACTGTGAGTGCTGGAAACTGAGTGAGGAGTGTGTGAAACTTACCACCTGCTGTGGCGAAGTTGGCTTGTGCTGTGGGCGGGGACACTCGAGCTGCACAAGGGATAGAGTAAAAGGAGAGTGCATTAACTAGGCGTCTATTGGGAAGATCAACTAACAACCCATGTGAGCACAGAAAATCAGCACCTAACATGTTGAAACTCACCGCCGTTATAACAAAAGTCCACTCATATGTGCGGCCGTGCAGGGACAGAAGTAGAGTCCTTTCACCGAAGGTCTTGATGCTTGAGCCGTTTGCCGCTGATGCCCCGTGGCTCCCGGGGCCTGCCAGCCGGTCAGCGTAGGTTGGCATGAAGAAACTCACTTGGGAGCCTGTGTCCACGAGGAATTGCCTCCCAGAGCGCGCATCCGTCAGGTAGAGCAGCTTGTTCCGCTCACAGAGAGCCGCAGCTGCTACCGACTCTCGGTCCTGGAGTTTCCCGAGCTCTTGAACTGGCACGGCGGTATATACTTGCGCGCCCTCTCTGCGAAATGACGATGGTAAAAACAGAGGTCGTCTCCTCTGCGATGACGGGGCTTCGCCGCTACCGTTGTTGGTGTGTCTGCTTCCGTCGCCTCTGGCCTTTTGCCGTTCCCGGTAGTCGCGCCGAGGTCTGCCGCTGCTGCGGTGGCCGTGTGCTGCCCGCTGGCATCAAGGATCTGTTGCGCCTCCTGGGCCAGCGCGCGGAAGTCCCGCTGGGTCACGAAGTGAGAGCCCGCCAGGGTCGCCCTCGTCTGCGATGGTAGAGTTCTCAGGAAGATGTGAGTGAAGAGGAAATCGTCGTCGTCTGAGCCTCTCAGCTTCAGCGTGTCTTCCATCAGGTCAACAGGCGTGCTTTCTCCCAAGTTGTGCAGGGCCAGGAGTCTCTCAGCTCTCTGCTGGGCTGAGGGAGTGAAACGCTGGATGAGGGCAGCTTTCAACCCGCCGTATTTGTTGCCAGCGGGTGGGCGCTGCGCCAGGCTCCACACATGTTGAGCTGTGCGGCTGTCGAGTTTGGCGATGACGTGGTAGAACTTGGTGTCATCTGCTGTTATTCCCCTGAGGGCGAACTGGGCTTCGGCCAGGAGGAACCATGAGTCTGGGTTGTCCTGCCAGAATTCTGGTAGCTTGACTGAGACTGCGTTTGCCCCTGGCGTGTCTGGCTCGGGGAAATCATCTTTGCCCATTATACGTCTTAAGGTCACCAGTGTAGAGACCGTGAAATGAAGAGGCTGAATTTGTTTCTCAATTCAGGTTTATTAATCATTCACGTATCTCCAACATCCTCTCAAGCAGAAAAGAGGCAGAACTTCACATATCTCCCCTTTTTATACCTGGGACATCAAAGTACAGAATCACAATGTCATTTAATCCCCCGAGACAATACATCACCCCCCAGGGCTCTTCTCCTCCACCTAAAAGCCAGGTGGTCAGGAAGTCTTCTCATAACCATTTCTAAAGACAGCTTTTCACACCTTCCTGTTATCTCCCGGAGGTCCAGACATATTGTTCCTTCTAAGACGTGAGGTACAGCAATATACATATGCAGCTTAAGCATCTCAAATATGTGAGCCACACACCAATCTTAACTGTGGATAGATTTTTATTTCTTAAAAGTGTAATCATAGTGTAAGATTATAGTATGTTTGCATGCTATTTGTTGGGTAGTTGAAGTTCTGTTGCTCTAAAGAACAACATTAACCAGAGCTGTTGTATAGCATTTCTGTAATAGTAAAAAAAAACATTAACTAAGTTTATGTTTTTTGACATTTTAGGAAACTCTACGATGTAGCATATTGGAACGTCTTAAAGATAGACTACAGTGGCTACTTGGACAATCTTCTCCTGACTTTGACTACTTGGAATATGTCTGCAATCAAGAATACATCTTAATCAATGCAGCATCCCAAATTCTGGATATACCTTCCACCATAAGGCAGGGTCTTTGAGAATTAGAGAGACTTGCACGTGTTGCTATTGAAGAGGATCAACGTCCAATTTTGTACACAGTTGTACAAGGAGAAATGGGATGCCCTAAATTTGAGTTCTCTGTTGATTTTCTTACATGTCTTTTGGAAATACCTCTGCCAATAAAATGTGTAGCCAGCCTACTTGATGTTAGTGAGGCTACAATCTTCAGAAGAATGAATGAAAATGTCATTTCAACAAAGACATTGTTTAGCTCTATGTCTGATGAAGAACTGGACAACAAAGTTGCTAGTATTAAAGCCAGAATACCTCATGCAGGATACAGACTTGTCAAAGGACTCCTGCAATCTGAGGGCCATCGCATACAGTGGCACAGAATTAAAAGTTGTATGCACAGAATTGACTATGCCTGTCACGTGAATGAGACGCCGTCCCATCCGGCGCTCAGACCATGTTCACTCAGCCCTATCCTTTCTGTGGCAGCATCTCAGCGGCTCCCAGCTGTCAGTTACGGGATGGCTGGAGCCCAATTAACTCATCAGCTGAAGCGCTGCTGAGGATTATAAGAAGGAGCAGTTCCGATCACTCGGGGCTGCGACTTAAGCACTGTTTAGGCTGGAACCCCTATGCCCGGTGACAGCTATCTACTCGTCTTGCTACATTCTTGTGTTACCCACTGTGAGTACCTGTGCCTTGGAACCCCTATGCCTGGTGCCAGCTCGCTACTCCTGTTGCTGTATTGCTCGTGAGTGTTTCACTGTATGAGTATCTGTGCTCTTGGTCTATGACGCCGTATTCCTTATCCCCTGTCCCTTATCATAATAAAATATCACATCTCACTGGCTCGCCCTCGGCTCTCTCTGTGTGGCTCGCGAGGGCCACACGTAACACTGCCGGTGTTCTGTCACGATTGACACACATAGGATGCACAGTGCGACGAACTTATTCTGTCAAAGGACCACTGTCACTTGTCCATATAGACACTAATCACAAACTAATAAGGTTTGTGTGATTTCTGACTTGAATGGGTGGTAGTTATTTTGTATACAGTTGTGTCTGCTGCTCACCAATGTATTTCCTGTAGCCTAGGATTACTCAGAGAATGTCTTAATATCAAATACAATGTTCAGTTTACATTTCTGTTTGCTTAAAATGTTTCTTTTTATGGTTTAAGGTACAACATTGTCATTTTTGGAGGTGTGGATTTGGCTACTCAAGAAAGTTGAGAAAATAATTGGTATTAGTCAGTTTGTTCTTTCCTAAAGGCTCTAACACTGTAAAATGTGTGGTTAGATCATGTACCTGAATGCTGCAAAGGACAACAAATCAGGCACAGCTCTCAACTTCTTCCTAGAAGCTGTTCAGCGGTTGGGCTGGCCATTGAGGTATGCTTTCCTACTTTAACAAAGCCTTAAAAGGTGCAAAATGTAGAAAATGTGGGTAATTATTGATAATGAACTTGTAAACATTAAGCCACATGACCCCCCCCCCCCCCCAAACGTCGAAGATAAAACAATACAACATAGCAAACCCCACATGGTAACATCACAAACATTAGTCCATAAACTGTCTGGGCTTCAACCGTCTTCCAAACTTGCTGTAAGCGGGCTTAGCCGCTCCCGCGGCGCCATCCTGCAGTGAATCCGCTATCTGGGGATGAGAACTGTTAGACACTCACTGTGGGGCCTCTGGGGCATGCTCCCTGGGGGGCCTGCCACATCGAGGCGCCCTTGCCACTTGCACAGCCTCATCAGCCATCACAAAAGCAGGTTTAAGTCTGTCTATACAAATTGTTTCCCTCCTGTCCCCTAAATCTAGCAAAAAATGTTTATCACCTGTTTCCAGCACCCTATATGGGCCGTTGTAAGGTGGTCGCAAGGTTGGACGCTGAGCGTCGTGCCTGACAAAAACAAACGGCGTTTTTTAAAGATTTAGGTACAAAAACACGCGGAAAAGTGTGATGAACGGGGCCCGGAAGCGTGTCCGCTCCCGTGTCGTTCAGGGGCCGCTGAGCAGGAGGACGCTCTGGCGCCGGATTATCAGGAAGGAACTCGCCTGGCAACCAGAGCAGCTGCGTGAAAACTAACTCAGCTGGGGAGGCTTTTAAGTCCTCTTTAGGTGCAGAACGCAACCCTAATAAAACCCATGGTAGCCTGTTTACCCAATTTGCATCCGTAAGCGACGCTCTGAGGGCTGCTTTCAATGACCTATGAAAATGCTCACATAAACCATTAGCCTGGGGGTGGTACACGGTAGTGCGGTGAATTGTTGCCCCAAGGCTGCAGGCCATCGCTGACCAAAGCTCAGAAACAAATTGAGGCCCCCTGTCGGACGTAATATCCGACGGGACCCCAAAATGCGCTACCCAGGCCGTTAAAAACTCGCGGGCCACCTCTGCGGCTGTAGTTGATGCCAGTGGGACCACTTCAAGCCAACGCATGGTGCGGTCCACCATTGTCAAAAGATGTGTGTACCCCTGCGACGACGGTAGGGGGCCTACGAGGTCGACATGCACATGATCGAACCTCTTGGCCGGGATGTGAAACAACTAAGGGGGCTTTAGTGTGCCTGTGTATTTTGACCCGCTGGCAAGCCATGCAGGCTCTTGACCACTCTAACGTGCTTGCGCAGGCTCGGCCAAACAAACTTCTCCCCTACCAGTTTTACCGACGCGCGTACCCCCGGGTGTGCCAGAGAGTGAATCGAGTCAAAAACACGGCGGCGCCACGCGGCCGGCACTACCGGACAGGGTCGCCCGGTAGAGACATCGCAGATTAAGGGGGGCATGCCATCTTGGAGCTCCCTGCTCTCCAGCCTTAACCCTGTTGGTCCAGACTGGAGCGCGCAAACGTCCGCATCGCTACCCTGATCCGCGGCCATGGCTGCATAATCTATCCCCACTAGGACTGGGGCCGCGTACGCTTCCACGCCGCTATTTTGCTCCGCGGCCGTGTCAGTATAAACCCCCTCTGTGTGAACTGGAGTGGTCACAGCGCGGGAGAGGCAGTCTGCCACCACGTTAAGTTTACCCGCTACATGCTGAATATCAGTGGTAAACTCTGAAATTGCAGCCAGCTGCCTCTGCTGCCGGCCCGACCATGGTTCCGAAACTTTGGCCATCGCAAAAGTAAGCGGTTTGTGATCGACAAACGCGGTGAAACGCCAACCTTCTAACCAGAATTGGAAGTGACGAATGGCTAAGTGGAGCGCTAACAACTCCCTGTCGAACGCGCTGTATTTACGCTCAGCTTCGCGCAAGGTCCTGCTGAAAAAGGCCAGCGGCTGCCAAGCCCCGGCGACATGCTGCTCCACTACCGCCCCTATGGCTACGTCTGACGCGTCAGTGGTGAGCGCTATGCGGGCCGTTGGGTCTGGATGAGCCAACAACGCGACGTTTGCAAGAGCTTTTTTGACCTTCGAGAATGCGCGTTCCCGCTCCGGGGACCATTCGATCGCATTTGAGGGTTTTTGTTTTTTAAGTGCGGCGTACAATGGTTGCATAAGCTGTGCTGCGTGGGGGAGGAAACTGTTATAAAAATTCACCATCCCCAAAAACTCGTGTAGTGCTTTGACCATTTGTGGCTGGGGAAAATTTGCTACTGCGCGCACTTTGTCCGGCAGCGGAACTGCCTCCTCTGGGGAGACGCGGTGCCCCCCAAAAAATCAATCTGCGCCACCCTGAACTGGCACTTCGCTGGGTTGATTATTAATCCGTGCTCTCCCAACCTCCGGAAAACTTCCATGAGGTGCTTTTTGTGTTCGTCATCGGACGCACTGGCTACCAAAATGTCGTCCAGGTAGACGAACACAAAAGGGAGATCGCGTAAAACCGCATCCATCATGCGCTGGAAAGTTTGCGCGGCACCTTTAAGCCCAAATGGCATTCGCAAAAACTCAAAAAGTCCGAACGGAGTTATTACCGCTGTTTTAGGAATGTCCTCAGCGCGTACTGGGACTTGATGATAACCGCGGACCAAGTCTATTTTAGAAAAAATGCGCGCCCCCTCCAGATGAACCGAAAAATCCTGAATATGGGGAATTGGGTATCGGTCGTGCGCTGTGGCGTTGTTCAACCTGTGGAAATCACCGCAAGGTCGCCACAAGCCGTCGGCCTTAGGGACCATGTGGAGCGGGGAAGCCCATGGGCTTTTCGAACGCCGGATGATGCCCAACCTTTCCAGGTTGGCGAACTCCTCGCGCGCTATGGTCAGTTTAGCTGCGTCCAAGCGCCGAGCTTTTGCAAAAACGGGGGGACCAGCAGTAGTGATAAAGTGCTCCACCCCATGTTTAGCAACGGCTGCTGAAAACGTGGGAACTGTGAGTGCTGGAAACTGAGTGAGGAGTGTGTGAAACTTACCACCTGCTGTGGCGAAGTTGGCTTGTGCTGTGGGCGGGGACACTCGAGCTGCACAAGGGATAGAGTAAAAGGAGAGTGCATTAACTAGGCGTCTATTGGGAAGATCAACTAACAACCCATGTGAGCACAGAAAATCAGCACCTAACATGTTGAAACTCACCGCCGTTATAACAAAAGTCCACTCATATGTGCGGCCGTGCAGGGACAGAAGTAGAGTCCTTTCACCGAAGGTCTTGATGCTTGAGCCGTTTGCCGCTGATGCCCCATGGCTCCCGGGGCCTGCCAGCCGGTCAGCGTAGGTTGGCATGAAGAAACTCACTTGGGAGCCTGTGTCCACGAGGAATTGCCTCCCAGAGCGCGCATCCGTCAGGTAGAGCAGCTTGTTCCGCTCACAGAGAGCCGCAGCTGCTACCGACTCTCGGTCCTGGAGTTTCCCGAGCTCTTGAACTGGCACGGCGGTATATACTTGCGCGCCCTCTCTGCGAAATGACGATGGTAAAAACAGAGGTCGTCTCCTCTGCGATGACGGGGCTTCGCCGCTACCGTTGTTGGTGTGTCTGCTTCCGTCGCCTCTGGCCTTTTGCCGTTCCCGGTAGTCGCGCCGAGGTCTGCCGCTGCTGCGGTGGCCGTGTGCTGCCCGCTGGCATCAAGGATCCGTTGCGCCTCCTGGGCCAGCGCGCGGAAGTCCCGCTGGGTCACGAAGTGAGAGCCCGCCAGGGTCGCCCTCGTCTGCGATGGTAGAGTTCTCAGGAAGATGTGAGTGAAGAGGAAATCGTCGTCGTCTGAGCCTCTCAGCTTCAGCGTGTCTTCCATCAGGTCAACAGGCGTGCTTTCTCCCAAGTTGTGCAGGGCCAGGAGTCTCTCAGCTCTCTGCTGGGCTGAGGGAGTGAAACGCTGGATGAGGGCAGCTTTCAACCCGCCGTATTTGTTGCCAGCGGGTGGGCGCTGCGCCAGGCTCCACACATGTTGAGCTGTGCGGCTGTCGAGTTTGGCGATGACGTGGTAGAACTTGGTGTCATCTGCTGTTATTCCCCTGAGGGCGAACTGGGCTTCGGCCAGGAGGAACCATGAGTCTGGGTTGTCCTGCCAGAATTCTGGTAGCTTGACTGAGACTGCGTTTGCCCCTGGCGTGTCTGGCTCGGGGAAATCATCTTTGCCCATTATACGTCTTAAGGTCACCAGTGTAGAGACCGTGAAATGAAGAGGCTGAATTTGTTTCTCAATTCAGGTTTATTAATCATTCACGTATCTCCAACATCCTCTCAAGCAGAAAAGAGGCAGAACTTCACATATCTCCCCTTTTTATACCTGGGACATCAAAGTACAGAATCACAATGTCATTTAATCCCCCGAGACAATACATCACCCCCCAGGGCTCTTCTCCTCCACCTAAAAGCCAGGTGGTCAGGAAGTCTTCTCATAACCATTTCTAAAGACAGCTTTTCACACCTTCCTGTTATCTCCCGGAGGTCCAGGCATATTGTTCCTTCTAAGACGTGAGGTACAGCAATATACATATGCAGCTTAAGCATCTCAAATATGTGAGCCACACACCAATCTTAACTGTGGATAGATTTTTATTTCTTAAAAGTGTAATCATAGTGTAAGATTATAGTATGTTTGCATGCTATTTGTTGGGTAGTTGAAGTTCTGTTGCTCTAAAGAACAACATTAACCAGAGCTGTTGTATAGCATTTCTGTAATAGTAAAAAAAACATTAACTAAGTTTATGTTTTTTGACATTTTAGGAAACTCTACGATGTAGCATATTGGAACGTCTTAAAGATAGACTACAGTGGCTACTTGGACAATCTTCTCCTGACTTTGACTACTTGGAATATGTCTGCAATCAAGAATACATCTTAATCAATGCAGCATCCCAAATTCTGGATATACCTTCCACCATAAGGCAGGGTCTTTGAGAATTAGAGAGACTTGCACGTGTTGCTATTGAAGAGGATCAACGTCCAATTTTGTACACAGTTGTACAAGGAGAAATGGGATGCCCTAAATTTGAGTTCTCTGTTGATTTTCTTACATGTCTTTTGGAAATACCTCTGCCAATAAAATGTGTAGCCAGCCTACTTGATGTTAGTGAGGCTACAATCTTCAGAAGAATGAATGAAAATGTCATTTCAACAAAGACATTGTTTAGCTCTATGTCTGATGAAGAACTGGACAACAAAGTTGCTAGTATTAAAGCCAGAATACCTCATGCAAGATACAGACTTGTCAAAGGACTCCTGCAATCTGAGGGCCATCGCATACAGTGGCACAGAATTAAAAGTTGTATGCACAGAATTGACTATGCCTGTCACGTGAATGAGACGCCGTCCCATCCGGCGCTCAGACCATGTTCACTCAGCCCTATCCTTTCTGTGGCAGCATCTCAGCGGCTCCCAGCTGTCAGTTACGGGATGGCTGGAGCCCAATTAACTCATCAGCTGAAGCGCTGCTGAGGATTATAAGAAGGAGCAGTTCCGATCACTCGGGGCTGCGACTTAAGCACTGTTTAGGCTGGAACCCCTATGCCCGGTGACAGCTATCTACTCGTCTTGCTACATTCTTGTGTTACCCACTGTGAGTACCTGTGCCTTGGAACCCCTATGCCTGGTGCCAGCTCGCTACTCCTGTTGCTGTATTGCTCGTGAGTGTTTCACTGTATGAGTATCTGTGCTCTTGGTCTATGACGCCGTATTCCTTATCCCCTGTCCCTTATCATAATAAAATATCACATCTCACTGGCTCGCCCTCGGCTCTCTCTGTGTGGCTCGCGAGGGCCACACGTAACACTGCCGGTGTTCTGTCACGATTGACACACATAGGATGCACAGTGCGACGAACTTATTCTGTCAAAGGACCACTGTCACTTGTCCATATAGACACTAATCACAAACTAATAAGGTTTGTGTGATTTCTGACTTGAATGGGTGGTAGTTATTTTGTATACAGTTGTGTCTGCTGCTCACCAATGTATTTCCTGTAGCCTAGGATTACTCAGAGAATGTCTTAATATCAAATACAATGTTCAGTTTACATTTCTGTTTGCTTAAAATGTTTCATTTTATGGTTTAAGGTACAACATTGTCATTTTTGGAGGTGTGGATTTGGCTACTCAAGAAAGTTGAGAAAATAATTGGTATTAGTCAGTTTGTTCTTTCCTAAAGGCTCTAACACTGTAAAATGTGTGGTTAGATCATGTACCTGAATGCTGCAAAGGACAACAAATCAGGCACAGCTCTCAACTTCTTCCTAGAAGCTGTTCAGCGGTTGGGCTGGCCATTGAGGTATGCTTTCCTACTTTAACAAAGCCTTAAAAGGTGCAAAATGTAGAAAATGTGGGTAATTATTGATAATGAACTTGTAAACATTAAAAAATAGACAGTGCAATCAAATGTTATATTTACAGATGCACAGACATTGGCTTATTTTACAATGTTGACAGTCTCCATTATACATTTGTTTTTCCTGAAGTAGTAATATTTCATGGTCATAAGCTATCGTAATTTGGAGTCATCTAAAATGGTGCTCCCTTATGAATATATTTTTGAGGTGCTCTAAAATGAAAGCATACATAACTGTCTTGAAAGATGCCTTCCCTGGGAAATTAAATTTGAGCATTTAAACTCTACTTTTTCCAAAGTCTGGTGTACCAGAAAAACATATTGCAGTGTTCACTACAGCAAAATATGAATCACACATTAATAGTATTGTGGAGATGTGAGAATGACGAGGCAGTGTTCTCTCTCAAGTCAGCTTTATTCACATCATCATCTCAAAACAGAAAGAGAGCCACACAGAAAACTCTTGTCCTTAAATATCAGGACTCTTACAGTTCACAGGTCACATGTATCACAGACCACGTTGCATCATAATGACAGTAACAATGCATCCTCTCTCCATGATATCACTTCCACTGTCTACAATGCATCCCTTCTTTAATCCTTTAATTATCCCCCCCCTCCCCAGTCTCAAGCCTTGCATACCAAAGCTAAGATTCTTGCAGCTTCCTGTAATCACCAAGGAAGCTCTGCCCTTGTTCTGATCTAAAATGTGAGTCACAAAACAGGTCCCGTATGTGTGTCCACCACAGTATCATAATATTACTTCAAAGCTGTTGTTGTCTTCATCTCATTGAACACCTTGCTTTTCTCTTAATACAGAGTAAGAGCAGATGAAGGAGTTGAAAATGTGGGAATTGCCCGCTGCATGTTCACAGTGCGAGGTACAGGACGAGGCAGCTTCGTGTCAGGAAAGAGTATTCATAACCAGAGGTATGTTGTCCTGTTTGTGGAGTGTTGTTGTAATCCTAAAAAAGTGGATAAGTATAGGTTAAACTTGAAAACGTTTTTGACAATTTCAGAATTAAGCGTTTGTGGAGAGATGTGTGGATGGCTGTGACTCAAGTCTACTACGAAGTTCTGCATGACCTGGAAGAAAATGGATTACTTGACATCTCCAATAGTGTCCACATGTTTTTCCTCCACTACGTCTTCCTGCCCCGCCTCAAGGACGACATGGCAAAATTCTCTGATGGTTGGGACAACCACCCTTTACGCACAGAGGAAAATTTAACACCAAACCAGCTGTGGGTCATGGGCCATATGAAAGCCCCCACCTACGAGCCAGAGAATCTTGAACAGTGTTATGACCCGAGCGTCGGTTCTGATCGCGCTCGGGCTAAGCTATGTCTCGCTGCCGGCCTTGACAGCTGCGGGCGGTATTCTGGCCTCTCCGGGCTCTTATTGTGAAAGTGCTCGGTGGGGCTTCCGCCTGTCAACGGTCGGTCAGCTGTGTCATCATCGTCATTAGTGCTTCGTCAATTTAAGCCCAGCACTGGCGTCGGTAGGACGCAGCAGTGGCTGGTCGCCAACCTGGTCGCTTAACTGGTTGCCAACCTGATCACTTACCTGTTCACCCACCGTCACGTTGCAGATGCCTGGACTGTTTTCACACCTCGGCTGCTTTGGGCTTGACCGTCATTCCCCGGTACCAGTAAGTGTGCTGTATTAGCCTTATTCCTCCCGGCGTGTATTGATCTGTAAGTCCCTGCCTTAGCAGCCTGTGTGCTATTATTACCAAGCCTGCCTGTGCGTGACTGTCTCATGCTTTGGACCTATAGTGTGCTGCATAGCCCTATGCCTCCTGTTCTGTGTAGAGTCTTGTCATTATCTCAGCAGCTTGTGTTATCACCCTTTTCACCGTAAATAAACTCACTGAAAACTCACTGGCGACTGTGCGTCTCTAGGTGGCTCGCGAGGGCCACCGCATGACAGTACACTGCTGCCAAAACAACGTTTACGGTGACGCCAACCCGAGATGCTATTCACCAGTGAGTTTGAGTTTTGGACGTTGCTTTTCCCTGTCTGGGTCCTGTGTATGTGAGGAATGCCGTCGCCGAAGAGCCACGTGCTGACAGGTGTTTTGGAAGCCGTGGATGAGCTGCTCATCTCCGCTTCCCTGCTGGACTATGACCACGGCATACATTGGTACCTGGACGCCGCCGAAGATGTTCTCTGTAAACTCTCTCCCCGCTACGCCAACCACCCGGAAGTCGACGCGAGGAGGGAGGACATCGCCGCACAACGCGAAATATTCCTGATGATAGAGGAGGAACGCGGCATGAAGCAGGTGAAGAGGCATACCTGCTCTTCGCCTATGGATCCTGATCCTGCCTTCGATCCGTTTCGGGAGTTCGCACCATCTGGGGGCCGGCAAAGGCGTCGGCGTCACGGCCGGGCGCATCTTCGGCAAGCTCCTGCTCCGGATCCAGTTCCGGGCCGCCGGGATGACCCCCTCAACCAGCCAGCTGCTGAGAGTGAGCTGAGTCCTGTGCCGGTGGGCTCCGTCCTTGGATCCTTTTTTACCATCCAGCGAGCGAGGGAAGGAGCAACGTCCGCTACAGCTGACAACATCCTCCCCCCGGGAGACAGGCAAGTCCAAGTTCACTTTTCTATTGATAATAGTGATCTGTCTTGTCTGACTCCTGGGGGTGAAGCTCGGGGTTTGCAGCTCCCTGAGTCACTTTTCCCAGCTGTAGCCACTTGTATTAAACCTGCTGCCTCTGTGTCTCCTCTTGCGGAGCGGTACTCGGCGTCAGTCCCACGCCGTCGAACGAGGGGGAGGCCTGTAGCTCTGGGAAATATCCCGGCCCTGCAGCCTTGCATTGGACAGAGCAGAACGGACTGCAGTGAGGAACCAGAGCCGACGAGAGAGCGTCCCCAGGGTTCCTCAGGGATGCAGCCCGAGTCAGCAGGTCCAGGGTCCTCTGCCCCCACGCCATACGGGTTATTGGCATAGACGCCAGCATGTGAGGATCCAGCTGCAGAGACCATCAGGCCGGCTGTGGAACCCGACGCAGCCAAGTGGGAGCCCGACGACGAGCTTCTCCTTGAACCTGGATCGGCGAAGTCCTGGACGGCTCCAGAGCCCGAGTGCAGGCAAGTGCTCTTTCTTGTTTTCCTGTATGGTGTGTTAGAGCATTTTTGCCTGCCTCATGGGGAGGCGAGTGAGGGGCAGCTGTCCGCTGCACCCGAGCTCATCTCGCTGGGCTCTGGCGCTGCCGGTGGAACTGATCCCGGTCCTCTCTTGTTTTCTGAGCACCTCCACAGCGTTACCGGTCTGGAGCCAGTCAAGGTCACGGGACTGGGGGTTCCAGGTTTGGAGATGGAGGTCGTCGCCGGAGCAGTCCTGACCCAGTCGGGGTCCGACGTGTGGGCTGAGATGACCCGGTCGGGGTCCGACGCGTGGGCCGAGGAGACCCGGTCGGGGTCCGACGCGTGGGCCGAGGAGACCCGGTCGGGGTCCAACGTGGGTGCAGCGGTGACCCAATCGGGGCCCGTCTTGACCCAGTCGGGGTCCGACGCATGGGCTGAGGTGACCCAGTCGGGGTCCAACGTGGGTGCAGCGGTGACCCAATCGGGGCCCGTCCTGACCCAGTCGGGGTCCAACGCATGGGCTGAGGTGACCCAGTCGGGGTCCAACGTGGGTGCAGCGGTGACCCAATCGGGGCCCGTCCTGACCCAGTCGGGGTTCGACGCATGGGCTGAGGTGACCCAGTCGGGGTCCAACATGGGTGCAGCGATTACCCAATCGGGGTCCGACGAGGTTCAGTCGGGGTCCGACTCAGGTGTGGTTGTAACCCAATCGGGGTCCGACGAGGTCCAGTGGGGGTCCAGCGCAGGTGCGGCTGCGACCCAATCAGGATTCGAGGGGGTCCAAGTTTTTGGTTGTCCCCCTCTCAGGAGCCACCAGCTAGGGTCCGTTAGAGGGTTTTGTTTGGCAGATCGGCGCTCTCCTGTTTTGTCGTTTTCAGGTGAGCAGCTGCATGCAATCCCTCCACGGTCCTGTTGGTTGTGGGATGCGGGTCGGCCACCCGAGGAACTGCTTGGTGTGTTCGGCGTCTTGGGTTGGCCACCCAATAAACTGTGCTTGTTACGGGGTGACCTGGTTCGGCCACCAGAGGACTTGTTTCTGGGGGCCCGGGACTGGGGCAGGCCACCTGATCATGTACTGTGGGACTTACTGTGGGCCCATACGGGGCCTGGTCATGTTAAGTACGTCTAGAGATTTTTTTTTGTTGTTTCTTTGTAAATCGAAGTCATAGTCTTAGTCAAGTCTGAGCAATTTTTAGATTGCCTCTTGTTTCTTTGTAAGTCGAAGTCATAGTCCTAGTCAAGTCTGAGCAATTTTTAGATTGCCTCTTGTTTTCTTGTAAGTCGAAGTCATAGTCTTAGTTAAGTCAGAGCAATTTTTGGATTGCCTCGTTTTTTTTTTGTAAGCCACAGTCAGTCATAGTCAAGTCTAAGCAATTTTAGATTGCCTCTTGTTTCTTTTTTGAATGCCATAGTTCAGTTATAGTTTAGTCAGAGCAATTTTGGATTGCCTCACGTTTTTGTTTTTTTTCTGGGAAAGCCACAGTCTTGCCATAGCCAAGTTAGGTCAGGGCAATCTGGTTTGCCCCATGTGTTTTGCAATCCTTGGTCTGGTTTTGTTTTGCTATTGTTCTTTTCTCCCCTCTTCTTTTTGAGGGGCTATGGTCAAGTTTTGTCTTTGTTGTTTTGTTCTCCACTCCTTCTTGAGGGGCTATAGTATGGAGGTTTTGTTCATAGTTTCCAGGGGTTTACTTGTATTTTTGGTCTCGTGTGTGTTTGTTTTTTCATAGTCGCCGTGTTTAGCACATATTTCTTTTGTGTCCATAGTTACGGTCATGTATTTCTTTCCTTTGTTTTTTTTTCCCCCAGAGTCATGTGTTTGTATTTATTTCTTGTTGGTTTCCATAATTATCGTGTGTTTCCATGTATTTCTTGTATGGTTTTCTTGTCTGGTCTTTGTCTTGTTCTTGGGTTGGTTTCTCTCCTTCCGCACCTGTCCCCCAACCTCCCACCCTGGGGGGGCGGGGGGGGGGGCAGGGTGGTTCCTTGGGGTGTTCGGAGTCCGCCCGTGGAGGGAGGGTACTGTTATGACCCGAGCGTCGGTTCTGATCGCGCTCGGGCTAAGCTATGTCTCGCTGCCGGCCTTGACAGCTGCGGGCGGTATTCTGGCCTCTCCGGGCTCTTATTGTGAAAGTGCTCGGTGGGGCTTCCGCCTGTCAACGGTCGGTCAGCTGTGTGTCATCATCGTCATTAGTGCTTCGTCAATTTAAGCCCAGCACTGGCGTCGGTAGGACGCAGCAGTGGCTGGTCGCCAACCTGGTCGCTTAACTGGTCGCCAACCTGATCACTTACCTGTTCACCCACTGTCACGTTGCGGATGCCTGGACTGTTTTCACACCTCGGCTGCTTTGGGCTTGACCGTCATTCCCCAGTACCAGTAAGTGTGCTGTATTAGCCTTATTCCTCCCGGCGTGTATTGATCTGTAAGTCCCTGCCTTAGCAGCCTGTGTGCTATTATTACCAAGCCTGCCTGTGTGTGACTGTCTCATGCTCTGGACCTATAGTGTGCTGCATAGCCCTATGCCTCCTGTTCTGTGTAGAGTCTTGTCATTATCTCAGCAGCTTGTGTTATCACCCTTTTCACCGTAAATAAACTCACTGAAAACTCACTGGCGACTCTGTGCGTCTCTAGGTGGCTCGCGAGGGCCACCGCATGACAAACAGGTGCAAATACAACAGTTAAAAAAAAAAATAGCATAAAAGTGGTTTTCTAAAAGATTCTGCTTACAGTATGAATTGTGTTGAATGTTTTTGCAGCTTGTTGAGGAGGACAATAACTGGGAAGATGTTGGTATTCCACAGGAGTCACACATTGGAATTGAAGTCCCAGAGATTTCCTGTCCATTTAGTCCTGAAGAAATGGACCAGCTTACATCTACAATTAACCCAAAAGGACAATCACAGTGTTTTGGCAGAGATATTTATTTGAATGTTGTACAATACGTACATCACTTTCTGACAAGTGCCTAATGACCAAAACATTGTCAGTCACTGAATGCTTGCTGATGAACACCCTCTGGGTTTTGAGAACACAAATCAGCATAAATGACATGAAATTCCAAATTTTGTCAAACTTTTTTGAACATTTACAGTACATATGAAACAAAATTCTCAGGTTTGAGACTATGAAACATGAATGTAAGAAGTGACACTGTGCAACAGTTTAAACTCTGCCAAATGCATTTCCAAAGCGTAGGGCCAGAGTTATCACATGTTTAAAATCAGCATATGATTTCATGTGTGCAACTGGAAAGGTTATGGACCTAGCACAAGCACTGACAATTGGGAAACAAATGTCATGCATTTCTGGGTGGCAGTCATGTTTAAACTCAATGTGAATTTCAAAATTTTGTTTCTCATTTGGAAGTACTGGCTTGTGAGCCTGACCAATTATCCATTGTAGGACTGCTTGAACACTCAGAGGCTTGGTGTTCAAAACATCTTCAGGATCAGACTCTTGTTTCCTGTTGATCTGGCTCAGATCCTAGTGACATAAAATTTCAGAAATGTTTTCTGCTGGCATTAATAATAATAAAACTTATGTAACTCAAATGTGCTGCGAGAGATTTTTACCTTCATCTTCAAGCTCTTGGAGAAAATCTTGGAAGTGGTTCAGGACATTTTGTTCCAGACTATCTTAAGGTACCCTTCTCACTCAAGTGGGGTTTGCAGCTTGCCATAATGAAGTTTGTGTCGGGCTAGAAAAGACAGAATTACCAACTGTAGTTATGTTTGCAGTGCATTATACAGAATGTATGTATAGCTGAAATACGGCTGCATGCATGCACCTTATTATCCCCAAGTGGCACAAACAAGGGTCGACAGAGGTTGATGTTTTCTTTCATCACATCTGGAAGGTTGTACAGCTTCAAGCCTTTTCGCAGTTGCTCAAGCATGGGTAGAAGTCGAGTCAGGGAATGCAGAACAATTGTCCTGAGAGGCAAAATCAGTAGTATTTTTGTAGCATTTACACTCCCATAATAAAACTATATTATGCAGCTTGATAATTTAGTACACTGATTGAGATGTAATTACAAACCTTATCATTGAGTCCCTTTTGTCTGCCTTTATGACACCTGTATATCCACAGGCAAGTAGATCATCAGCAAGACTCTGTAGTTCTTCATCAGTGGCTCTTTTTACCTATAAAATTTTAGATATTAAATTCACATGATTTGATGGATACTCACTGAGTATAAGTGTGCAAATGCATGTATCTTAACTCTTAAATGAAGGTATTTACCTTTTCAATCAACTCAACTGCTTCTGTATCTGTGACATCTTCAGGGGTCACCACTAAACTGTCCATATCTCCTGTTGCAAGATAGGTGTAACACCAGTCCCGCTTAAGGCCCTTTTCCACTAGCCTCACTTAGCCCTACACCGCACCACTCAGCCCGCGTTTGAGCATTTTCCATTAGCCCCAGCACCGGTTAGCAGGTACTTTTTTAGTACCTGATCCAGGGCAGGGTCTAACCGAGCTGAGTAGGGCTGAGTATGGCTGTGATATGACTTTAAGAGACTGGTCGCCGCGGATTGGTCAGGTCGTAACGTCACGAAAGCGACTTTTTCTGCTGAATTTACTCCACAACCGCCATTTGTAGTTGTTCAGCCAGTGAACACTGCACGCGGCTTGAATACTGTGGATTTGGAAGATGTCTTCACGTAAGGCTATCCCCTGGTCAAACGAGGAGGTGCGCAATTTTCTGGATATATTAGCCAACGATCGCATCCAGCGCGAGTTGGACGGATCGACCAGAAATGAGAAAATATACCAGCAGGTGTCCGAGCAGATGGGTTCCCAAGGGCACATCCGTACTGCCAAACAGTGTCGGGAGAAACTGAAAAAGCTGAAAAGCAATTACCGAGCAGTGAAGGACCACAATGCTCGAAGTGGATCGGAGCGGAAGGAGTGGAAGTGGTTCGCTCAGATGGACGCCATCTATGGACATAGGCCTGCTAGCAATGGCAGAGACATGGGGCTCGACATGGCCACTGTCACGCCCTTGGAAACCGTGGATGGTGAGTGTTGTTTTGATATTGCGCGTCTTTTCGCCAATTTATCCTTTCTATGCCAAGCTCACTGTTTTTAAGAAATAGGAAGGTTGTTAGGTTGTCCCCCTCATGGATCGTCACCTTATCGTGGTGGGGGGGTTTGCGTGCCCCAGTGATCCCAGGAGCTATGTTGTCCGGGGCAATTTGCCTCTGATAGGGTCTCCCAAGACAAACTGGTCCTGGGTGAAGGGCCAGACGAAGAACGATCCAACAGACTCTCATGATAAATTGTATATCAAGGATTCAGTGTACCCCGCCCGGTATGGGGTTACCGGGGCCCCACCCTGGAGCCAGGCCTGGGGGAGGGGCTCGAAGGCTAGCGTCTGGTGGCCGGGTTTCCACCCATGGGACCCGGCCGGGCTCAGCCCGAAGGAGTTACATGGGTCCGCCCTCCAGTAGGTTCACCACCTGCAGGAGGGATCATGGAAGTCCGGTGCTATGTGGATAAAGTGGCAGTCAAAGGCGGAGACCTTGGCGGACTGATCCCAAGCTTTCTAAACTGGCTTTTGGTACGTGGAATGTCACCTCTCTGGTGGGGAAGGAGCCTGAGCTGGTGTACGAGATTGAGCGATACCGGCTAGATATAGTCGGCCTCACCTCAACACACAGCTCCGGTTCCGGAACCAGTCTCCTGGAGAGGGGCTGGAGCTTGGCCTTTTCTGGAGTTGCCCCGGGCGAGAGGCGACGAGCAGGGGTAGGTATTCTTGTATCGCCCCACCTTGCTGCCTCTATATTGGAGTTTTCCCCGGTGGACGAAAGGGTTGCTTCCCTGCGCCTTCGGGTTGGGAAACGGGTCCTGACCATCATTTGTGCCTATGCACCAAATGATGTTTCAGAGTACCCACCCTTTTTGGAGTCTGTGACTGGGGTGCTGGAGGGTGCTCCTCCTGGAGACTCCATTGTCCTACTGGGGGACTTCAATGCGCACGTGGGCAACGACAGTGAAACCTGGAGGGGGGTGATTGGGAGGAACGGCCTGCCCGATCTGAACCCGAGTGGTGTTCAGTTATTGGACTTCTGTGCTAACCACAGTCTGTCTATAACGAACACCATGTTCAAGCATAAGGGTGTCCATATGTGCACCTGGCACCAGGACACCCTAGGCCGCAGGTCGATGATCGATTTTGTTATCGTATCATCAGACCTGCGACCGTATGTCTTGGACACCCGAGTAAAGAGAGGTGCAGAGCTGTCAACTGATCACCACCTGGTGGTGAGTTGGATCCGATGGCAGGGGAGGAAGCCATTCAGACCTGGTAGACCCAAATGTATAGTGAGGGTGTGCTGGGAGCGTCTGGCTGAGGCCCCTGTCCGGGAGGTCTTCAACTCCCACCTCCGGAAGAACTTCAACCACATTCCGAGGGAGTCTGGAGACATGGAGTCTGAATGGGCCATGTTCTCCACCTCTGTTGTTGAAGCGGCAGCCCAGAGCTGCGGCCGCAAGGTGGTCGGTGCATCTCGTGGTGGCAACCCCCGAACCAAGTGGTGGACACCAGTGGTGAGGGGGGCCATTAAGCTGAAGAAGGAGTCCTATCAAGCTTGGTTGGCTTGTGGGACTCCCGAAGCAGCTGAGGTGTACCGGCAGGCCAAGCGGAGTGCAGCTCGGGTGGTTGCTGAAGCAAAAACCCGGGTATGGGAGGAGTTCGGTGAGGCCATGGAACAAGACTTTCGGTCGGCTTCAAAGAGATTCTGGCAAACTGTTCGGCGGCTCAGGAGGGGAAAGCAGCTCCCCGTCCACACTGTGTATGGTGCGGATGGGACACTGTTGACTTCAACTGGGGATATCGTCGGGCGGTGGAAGGAATACTTCGAGGATCTCCTCAATCCCACTGATACGCCTTCCACAGAGGAAGCAGGGTTTGGGGACGAGGGGGATGACTCGCCTATCACAGGGGCTGAGGTCACCAAGGTGGTTAAAAATCTCCTTGGTGGCCGGGCCCCGGGGGTGGACGAGATTCGCCCCGAGTACCTCAAGGCCCTGGATGTTGTTGGGTTGTCATGGTTGACACGCCTCTGCAACATTGCGTGGAGGTCGGGGGCAGTGCCTTTGGCATGGCAAACCGGGGTGGTGGTTCCTCTCTTCAAAAAAGGGGACCGGAGGGTGTGCTCCAACTTTAGAGGGATCACACTCCTCAGCCTCCCTGGGAAGGTCTATGCCAAGGTACTGGAGAGGAGAGTCCGGCCGTTGGTCGAACCTCGGATTCAGGAGGAGCAATGTGGTTTTCGTCCTGGCCGTGGCACATCGGACCAGCTCTTTACCCTCTCGAGAATTCTTGAGGGTTCGTGGGAGTTTGCCCAACCAGTTTACATGTGTTTTGTGGACTTGGAGAAGGCATTTGACCGCGTCCCTCGTGGATTTTTGTGGGGGGTGCTTCGGGAGTATGGGGTATCGGGCTTGTTGTTACGAGCTATTCGGTCTCTGTACGACCGTTGTGAGAGTTTAGTTCGCATTGCCAACACTCGGTCGGAGTCATTCCCAGTGAGAGTTGGACTCCGCCAGGGCTGCCCTTTGTCACCGGTCCTGTTCATAATTTTTATGGACAGGATTTCTAGGCGCAGCCAGGGAATGGAGGGTGTCATGCTTGGTGACCACAGGATCTCATCTCTGTTGTTTGCAGATGATGTTGTCCTGTTGGCTTCATCCAGCAATGACCTACAGCTCTTGCTGGGACGGTTTGCCGCTGAGTGTGAAGCGGCTGGGATGAGAATCAGCACCTCCAAGTCCGAGTCCATGGTCCTCAGCCGGAAAAAGGTGGATTGTCCTCTCCGGGTTGGGGACAGGCTCCTGCCCCAAGTGGAGGAGTTTAAGTATCTTGGGGTCTTGTTCACGAGTGAGGGGAAAATGGAGCGAGAGATCGACAGACGGATTGGAGCAGCATCTGCAGTGATGCGGACGTTGTACCGGTCTGTTGTGGTGAAGAGGGAGCTTAGTTCTAAGGCAAAGCTGTCGATTTACCAGTCAATCTACGTTCCTACTCTCACCTATGGTCACGAGCTTTGGGTAATGACCGAAAGAACGAGATCGCGGATACAAGCGGCTGAAATGAGCTTTCTCCGTAGGATTGCTGGACTCACCCTCAGAGATAGGGTGAGGAGCTCAGTCATCCGGGAGAGGCTCAGAGTAGAACCGCTGCTCCTCCACATTGAAAGGAGTCAGTTGAGGTGGTATGGGCATCTGATTAGGATGCCTCCTGGACGCCTCCCACTTGAGGTGTTTCAGGCACGTCCCACTGGGAGGAGACCCCGGGGCAGACCCAGGACTCGGTGGAGAGACTATGTCTCCCAGCTAGTCTGGGAACGCCTTGGTATCCCCTCTGAAGAGCTGGAGCAGGTGGCTGGGGAGAGGGAAGCCTGGGCTTCTCTGCTTGAACTGCTGCCTCCGCGACCCGGACCTCCGGAAAAGCGGTAGAAGATGGATGGATGGAGGAAGGTTGTTAGATTGTGGGTAATGGTTGTTACTGAGGCTTGCCTATTGTTTTGCAGCCAACTGCAGATTCACGCTTGCTTTGTGTTAAGTATTAGCGCGAACAAAACGCTGAATTACGCTTATTGTATTCCGGTTAAAAACTTTAGAGTGTTGTGTACATGTTGCACTTTGGTGTTAAGTTTTAAATTGCACGCATTTTCTTTCTAGAATCGCAGTTCATATCACAGGTGTCCACTTCAGTGGACATGGACACACCGGACTCTCCTGCGTCTGCCTCTGGCTCTGCGTCAGCCGGAGCGCCAGCTGGATCGACTCCCATGTCAGCCACATCACCAGCTCCATCTGGATCACGTTCAAGTGCCGGTAAGGCACAATAACCACAATATTTTTTTGGTTGAAACAGGTCCAGCGGAAACTAGGGTCAAAAATCCATCCATCCATCCATCCATCCATCTTCTACCCCTTAATCCTTTACAGGTCGCGGGGGGGCTGGAGCCTAACAAGTTATGTACCAAATTGATTAATGCAATTTCCTGTAGCTGCATATTAATTAATTGAAAATGTCTTTTTAAATGTACAAACAGGTTATCATACCTGTCAAGGCATATCTCATGCCTCCCTTATTGGGGGGGCTTTCACACCTGTACTGAGTACTTAAAAACTGTATTTATCGGCAGATGAAAGAAAACTGAACCCCCCCCCAAAAAACCCCCAAAAAACAGCAACTGCAACATGAACTATTTCAAACATATTTATTCAAATGTACACTTATATGGACACAATCTTGAGCCACAACTTTTTGGTAATGTGAAAATAATAAGCCAAGTAGCACAAAAAAAAAAAATAAAATCCAAAAATTTTTCAAATTTACATTAACACAAGGTAGATTGCTTAATTTGAAAGTACACAATAAGAATTATTCTGAATATAGTTCTTAATTGTCAGCTAGATACTGTATATACACTTGGAATTGAAGAGTTTTTAATTGTCAGCTTTGTTACACTAATGCACTTGGACGAACTTGAAACAAGAAAATGTTCACTGATGCTGCTCGTTTGAGTTCCAAGTAGCAGCCTTTGCTGACTCTAGCATTTCTGAAGTGGCAGATCAGATCAGGTGGCAGATCAGAAGTGATCTGCCACCAATGGGGGTAGATTGTACCCTGCCACAAAAAAATGACAAACCATCACTTCTGCTAGTGATGCAGTGGATTGGGAAGGCATCGGTTCTCTCACTGGCTGAAAATGTTCATCCATCCATCGATACGTTTTCGATTTGCCTACACAGTTTTTGTGGCCCTGTGTAGCGAAGTGCGACTTCAGGTCAAAAATCCCTGATGCAGTCACTTTTATGCTCCTCCTACATGGAACACAGAAGGAGTGTGTAGGGCCCTGTGGAGAAGCCTTTATCCATCCAGCGATTCCTCTCTGTTCCGGAGCCGCAGGACAACAGAAGGTGCGAAGCCATCAGCCTAATGATGAGTCCACACTTCTCACTGTTGTGATAATTGCTCACGCTGAGCGCTCTGCTAGCCCCCTACGCTGTGGGGGTCACACACACACGACGTGTTCCTCAACACACTCAATTTTTTTCCCGTATATTTTTCTTTTGGGCGTACAGAAATGGCAATACGCCCGTATTTGCTAAAATTGCATTTTCCCCGTATTAAAATACGGCGAAAACAGATCACTTGACAGGTATGGGTTATTCTTTGGTCTTCACTTTATAATGTATTTCTAATCTTTTTGGCATTGATGTATGTGGTTATTTATTCTGTTTTCATTTTTCTTTTCCTTATCCTTTTTTCTTTGGACTTGTTTCTCCTTTCTAAAGCCCATCCAGGGCCAAGAGTTGCAAATTAGCTAATAGCTATACACTCTTTGTGCAACACATCAGATTGATTGTCATTTGATTAATTGTCTATGTTTATTGCACTGTCCCTGTCAAATAAACAAATAATCTAATGTAATCACTTATCGGTGATCCACAACCCGGTCCCATTTTTATGTGTGGTGATTGAAGTTCCAAGGTTGTCATAGCCAGGAGCGGCACTGGGGTTAAGCTCCCAGAGCTCATAAAATGCTCCTTATGGCGTGCGTCTCGAAAAGCCTCTGGCAACTAAGTCCAACTCCTAGCCTGCCCGTGTGGTTTAGTCTCTAAGCCTGGCGGAACTGCTTTTACTAATAGGAGAAGGGGCGAGGGCGGATCTCTGGCGCCTTAAAACCAGATGCTTTGGGTAGATGGTGGCTCGTCAACCTGGGAAGGTAGCCCATCTAGGGGAAGGTAAACCCTGATTTCAAACCTCTGCTGCCTTGCAGCATAACCGGTCACGGGAAAGGCTTCGGGAGTCAACCCTGAGGAAAAATCCGGAGTCGGAGCCCCTAAGGCAGTTCTATGTTGTGCTCAACATCGTTCTGGCAGCTCCTGCAACGGCGCTGGTGCCAAACTGTAGCAGCCCTGCTGTTCCTTTGGATTCATCAGTGACGTGGAGAGGGGGGACATGCTGCATGGGCAACATCTTGTCCTCCATATCTTCCTGCCCAGGCTTGAATCCTACCAACGCCCAACGCTGGAAGGTAGAACACCGGATCACTGGAGAGGACACTCCAGCTTCGCCTTTGGCGTAGACAAAACACAGGGAATGACAGTTACCGGTTATAAGCCACTGCTCAATTGGCGTAGAGCGTGGTGCCAGGGGTTGTTCCCGACGGTGGGAGGGATCATCAGATCTCACTGGACAGCTACCGCCCGCCTCAAGCTGGGCAGCCCCCAGCCAATAAGGTGTTGTCCCACCACAGCTTGCTTTCCTCATTGGGTGCATGGGGATAAGGAGAAATCCAAACAGCAGGCTGAGAACCTTCGCACCAGGCAAGACAATAAAACAAAAGAGACCAGCTCTAAAACTGGGAACTTGGAACGTCCGCACTATGATGACAGGACTCGCTGCTAACCTCAAGGACATCAACGACACCAGGAAGACTGCCATCATCAATAATGAGCTGAAGAGACTGGGAGTGGATATCGCCACTCTCCAGGAAACACGGTTAGCTGATGCAGGCACACAGAGAGAAGGACTACACGTTCTACTGGCAGGGAAAGGGCAGTGACGAACACAGGGAACACGGAGTGGGCTTTGCAGTGAAGAACACCTTGCTGAAGATGGTGGAACCGGGCAGCACTGGCTCTGCACGACTCCTCACCCTCCGCCTGAACACCACTCAAGGCCCAGTCACCCTCGTCAGTGTGTATGCCCCAACACAGACAGCCACACCAGAGGCAAAAGACGAGCTCTACGAGAATCTCGCAACAACTGTCAGGATCATCCCCAACTCTGAACAACTCATTCTCCTTGGAGACTTCAATGCCAGAGTGGGTGCTGACCACGACTCCTGGCCCTCCTGTCTTGGACCTTTTGGCGTGGGCAGAATGAACGACAACGGACAGCGGCTGCTCGAGTTCTGCACATATCACGATCTGTGCATCACAAACTCGTTCTTCAAGACCAAGCCCCAACACAAGGTTTCCTGGCAACATCCGCGCTCAAAGCACTGGCACCAGCTAGACTTGATCCTGACCAGGCGCACCTCACTGAAGAACGTGCTAATCACCCGTTCGTTCCAGAGTGCAGATTGCGACACAGACCATTCATTGGTGTGTTGCAAGGTCAAGCTGCAGCTGAAGAAATTCCATCGTGCTAGACAACCTGGAAAGGCACGGATTGACACCAGCAAGATGGCCCAACCAGAACTTGTTGAGCAGTTTGCCTCCACCTTTGAGAAGGAACTTGGTGTACCACAAGGAGGAGAATCTGCAAAGCAGAAGTGGGAAGAGCTGCGAAACACCATCTAAGATAAGATAAGATAAGATAAGATAAGCCTTTATTAGTCCCACAACGGGGAAATTCCAGGATTGCAACAGCACAGGGATAGCAACACTCAGAGCAACAATCAGAAGGCAAGAAAAAAAAAACAAGCAAGCAAGAGCAGCTAATAAACATATGTACGTATTACTATAAAATATATATATATACACACAGCCTTGGCTACCTTTGGGAGGAAGACCTCGAAGTCACAGGACTGGTTTGATGCCAAGTTGACCGAGATGACCCCCGTCATTGAAGCCAAGCGCTCAGCACTTGCTGAGTACAAGAAGTACCCAAATGAGAAGAATCTCCAGATTCTCAGGGCTGCGAGAAGCAAAGTTCAGCAGACTGCTCGGCACTGTGCCAACGAGTACTGGACTCAGCTCAGCCAAGACATTCAAACCGCTGCCATAACAGGGAACATCCGTGGTATGTACGATGGCATCAAGAAAGCACTTGGTCCGGCTCAGAGCAAGACGGCCCCCCTCAAATCTTCCACTGGGGAGATGATCACAGAGAAGAACAAGCAGATGGAGAGATGGGTGGAACACTACTCCGACCTCTACTCTAGACAGAACACCATGACACCGTCAGCCCTTGATGCCATCGACTGCCTGCCATCCATGGACGAACTTGGCGCCGAGCCAACCATCGACGAACTCAGTAAGGCCATTGATAGCTTGGCCGCTGGCAAGGCACCCGGCAACGACGGCATACCCCCTGATCTGATCAAGCACTGCAAGACCGCCCTACTGCTGCCATTGCATGACGTCCTCTGCCAGTGCTGGAAGGAAGGTGCCGTACCACAGGACATGAGGGACGCCAAGATCATCACCCTCTACAAAAACAAAGGGGAGAGAAGCGACTGCAACAACTACAGGGACATTTCCCTCCTCAGCGTTGTTGGCAAAGTCTACGCACGAGTTGTTCTCGTTCGTCTACAGAAGCTTGCCGAACGTGTCTACCCCGAGTCTCAGTGTGGCTTCCGCGTTGAGCGATCGACGGTAGACATGATATTCTCCATCCGCCAACTCCAGGAGAAATGCAGAGAACAGAACATGCCTCTGTACGTCGCCTTCATCGACCTCACCAAAGCGTTCGATCTGGTCAGCAGAGAGGGCCTTTTCAAGATCCTGCCAAAGATGGGATGCCCACCAAAGTTGCAAAGCCTCATCGAATCGTTTCACACCAACATGCAGGGGATAGTGCAGCACGATGGCAACGTCTCGGAGCCATTCAACATACGCAGCGGAGTGAAACAGGGCTGTGTACTTGCGCCAACCCTCTTTGGGATTTTCTTTGCTATGCTCCTGAGGCATGCCTTCAGCACAGCAACAGAGGGAATCTACCTGCACACAAGATCTGACGGCAGGCTTTTCAACCTCGCCCGCCTGAAAGCCAGAACCAAAGTACGCGAGGCTCTAATCAGAGACATGCTGTTCGCAGACGACGCTGCAGTCGCAACCCACACACAGCAGGAGCTTCAGACCCTGATGGACCGCTTCTCCCAGGCATGCAAGGACTTCGGGCTTACCATCAGCCTGAAGAAGACTAACGTCTTGGCGCAAGGCACGGAAGCACCACCAACCATCACCATTGATGACTACAAGCTGGAGGTCGTGAATCAGTTCACGTACCTGGGGTCCACGATCAGCAACAACCTCTCCCTTGATACAGAGATCAACAAGAGGATTGGAAAATCAGCCTTCACACTCGCTCGCCTCACCACACGAGTGTGGGAGAATCCCAAACTCTCTGTCAAGACGAAGATGGCAGTGTACAACGCCTGCGTCATCAGCACACTGCTCTATGGGAGTGAGACGTGGACAACATACGCCCGGCAGGAAAAGAGACTGAACTCCTTCCACTTGCACTGCATTCGCCACATCCTGGACATATCCTGGCAGGGCAAAGTGCCCAACACAGAAGTTCTGTCCCACGCCGGCCTTCCCTCCATGTTCACTCTACTCAGGCAGCGCAGGCTCCGCTGGCTAGGCCACGTTCACCGTATGGAGGATGGCAGAATCCCCAAAGACGTCTTCTATGGAGAACTGGCAACTGGCAGGAGAGACGTTGGCCGCCCACAGCTGCGCTTTAGAGACGTCTGCAAGAGAGACATGAAGGCCCTGGATATCAACACAGAGCGCTGGGAGGACCTTGCAACGGACCGCTCGAAATGGAGAGGCACCCTGACCAGACAGCTCAAGGCGGGTGAAGAGAGACTGACTGCTGCAGCAGATGAAAAAAGGACCCGCAGGAAGAACCGCCACAGACCCAGCAGCACGGAGACCACCCACAAGTGTGACCTGTGTGACAGGGACTGTCATTCGCGCATCGGCCTGTTCAGCCACAGGCGGTGCTGTTCCAGCAGAGTAGATGTTTAGGATTCTCTTCCATGGTCATCATAGACCGACGGAGGCCGACGATTGAAGTGCTGTTGTAACTCCTGTTTGAGAAAAACAAATGAAGCTTATGAACTGCCGTTGAAATCAACATGCCTCATTGAAACGCTTCGCGTCAGCTGACTGTATTAACCCATTCAGACTTCTCCGGCCACACTACAAGCAACTATTTTAAACATTACCCATCCATCCATCCATCTTAATCTTAATCCTTTTTAGTTTTGCAGGGGGGCTGCAGCTGAAGGCAGCACACTGCGTGTTGCAAAATCTGCTCTACTGAGGGGCAGCAACATGACAGTTCAGCTTATATACAGCAATGAAGCATAATATAATAGTGACATTCCACCACAGACTTTCACCTGTGTAATTCCATAATATATGTAGTGATCCAGCTTTAACGACCATGCCTTTCTGTTTTTCCATATAGGAAAGAGGAAAAGGGCGAGCTCCATCGCTGACCTTACATCAGCGATGTTCCAGAACTCAGAAAGGATTTATTGCCAAGTACATTAACAGATATGAAAACTGATAACATACGAGGGATTTGACTTGATACAGAAAACGACCTGCATTTCCGGTGACACGGCAGCATCTGAACGCGCCTGTCATCAGATGGGTACAGGATGCATAGGGAAGAAAAGGATAATACAATAGGAAGGAGCAAAAAACCATTGTCAGAATACTGGTCATATATGATCAATATTATGATTACAAGAAAAAAAGCCCTCAATGCACAGTTAGCAGACAAAAAAGTACACAAGGACACAGAGAGCAGTGAGTGAGTGATCTTTTTCATCAGTTTTTGAGTCAGTGTGGGTGTAGTGTTGAGTGTAGGTGTTTGTATCAGTTAAGAACAACAAAGTCTCTTTGGCAGGAGATGTTTAGTCTTAGCTGCTGGCATTGTCCTTGGGCCATGCAGCTGGCTGTCCGTGGAGACATTGCAGCTCAAATGTTTTGAAAACAAAAAACTGCAGATAATCTGGAGGACTTGTGTGAGGGGGGTCAGATTAGTCGAATAGTACTGATCCCAGAGAAAGAAACTTTATATCCTCTTACAGATTCAGTACTTAATCCTTCATTGCTGGACGTTGAATCCTTCATGGACGGCTCTCAGCGTAATCATGATGTAATCCATTTTCCTAGACAGTTCTCCATTTGCCGCTGTCAGAGTCCTCTCCATTTTTTCAATTTGATGGTTAAACCTCGCTTGGCCAGCATTTTGATAGGTTAAGTCCATCTTCATCAATTTACGGTACACCAGGACAATCCCAGATCCAATCAGAACGATCCCGATGACCATTACTACGAAGACGTACAAATCTTCGACATCTTCGATGGAAAGATCAGACAGGCACAAGAGTTTCCAATTACTTGTGTCCCTCAAATAGCCCGCAGCAGCCGTTCCTGCGGGGCAAACAACCTCCCCCGGGGCACTTTTCCTCATTGAAAAAATAGTGTCAATTGCGTTCAAAGCCCAGCTTATTAAATCCATAGTTTCGTTCGATGATCAGCAGTAAGGACACGCAGACAGATGATAGCAAGCTGGGATCCAGTTAGTTAGAGGAGGAAGGAGATAAGTCAGAGCAGGAGAGAAGAAAAAGGCGTCTGCTCTCTTTGGGAGGCGGAAGTGATGCATCGTGAGCAGCATGACCAGCGCCAAGAACACCATCAGGAATACATGCAGCATTTGCGACAGGTGGCCGCAGATGTGCGGGCAGATGCGCGTGAAGCCCTGGAGCAGGACGCTGCATTGCGAAGGGAAGAGCTCGCAGAGATGTCCACATTCAACCGGGAGTTCCTGACCCTATTTGGCAGGCTGGTGGACGCGTTTAGCAGTCGCCGTGTCTAAACATGTCTCCCCACGCCCAGTATGTTTTTTGTTTTGGAAATTTGTCAAATGAAGCTTATGAACTGCCGTTGAAATCAACATGCCTCATTGAAACGCTTCGCGTCAGCTGACTGTATTAACCCATTCAGATTTCTGCGGCCACACTACAAGCAACTAGTTTAAACATTACCCATCCATCCATCCATATTCTTAATCTTAATCCTTTTTAGTTTTGCAGGAGGGCTGCAGCCGAAGACAGCACACTGCGTGTTGCAAAATCTGCTCTACTGAGGGGCAGCAACATGACAGTTCAGCTTATATACAGCAATGAAGCATAATATAATAGTGACATTGCACCAGTGTAATTCCATAATATATGTAGTGATCCAGCTTTAATGACCATGCCTTTCTGTTTTTCCATATAGGAAAGAGGAAAAGGGGCAACTCCATCGCTGACCTCACATCAGCAATGGTCAACATGCATCGTGAGAGGCAGGACCAGTGCAAACGACACCATGGGGAGTACATGGAGCATTTGCGACAGGTGGCCGCAGATGTGCGGGCAGATGCGCGTGAAGCCCTGGAGCAGGACGCTGTGTTGCGCAGGGAAGAGCTCGCAGAGATGTCAGCATTCAACCGGGAGTTCCTGACCCTGTTTGGCAAGCTGGTGGACGCGTTTGGCAGTCGGCATGTCTAAACATGTCTCCCCATGCCCAGTATGGTTTATTTTTTGGGGAAATTTGTCTGGTGGAATAAAATTGTATTGTTTGCATCAAAAGTCTGGTTTATCTGTTATGACACCGTATGAGAAAAGCCAATAATTACATACACATTCCATTCTCTGTTCACTCCACATGCTGCTGTTCATCAGGTCAGGTGTATAGCCTTCTAATGGTAATTTAATTTTTAACAACACAACGAAACGTAATGTCTTGGTAGTTTGTTTTTTTTTAATTTTAAACAAATTTGTAATGCTGAATCCATTTCTCTCGAACGGGTACATTGTTTATGTTATAAGCAGTTGTAGAGGTGTGCTTGAACTTGTACAGTAGACACTGCTAAAGGTAAGTACATGTAAGTTGAATGTTGCATCACCAGTCCAAATTTAATAAATTAAGAAGGAATCTAGCAAAAATTTGGCACTAATAACAGTAGCCAAATCGGACGGGGGAGTCACAACTGTGTTTTTGTAGCACACAACTGTTGTTACCAACAAGTTGTGCCAAATTAATATTAGCTTTGTATTTCCACCCAAGCTAAAGTTGCTTGTCTGGCAGCATTTTTTGAACATGCTCTGTGAGGTGTTTCTGCATGTTATTCACAGTACCACAACTGTTGACAACAACTTGTGCAAAATTTAGATTTCCTTTTCCGAAAAATTAAAAATCAATTTGGAAGTAAAAGTGGGGGCCCTTTACATGGGAATATGACATGTATCAGCACATGATTTATAGTTCAATTTGCATTTCCACCTAAGCAAAAGTGGCTTGTCCAGCTGCATTTTTTGAACATGGCCTGTGCGGTGTTTCTGCATGTAATTACCCGTACCTTAACAGATAAGCGTTATGAACAACAGAGGACAGGTAGATGCAAAATGCACAACATTTTATTTACAAAAAACAGATGTACATATGTGTGCACATAAATGTGGCTGAAATTAAATTTCTACCTATTGCTACACAGGTGCTGCATCACAGCATCTCGTATGTCGCCACCCTGCTCCTCTGCTCCTTGTGACGCTGCCACCACTGGTTCATCTACTGCATCATCCAATGTCGTGTCATACGTCTCTCCATGACTCTCACAAAGATTATGCAGAGCACAAGAAGTCAGCACCATAGATTTCACCAGTTTGAGGTCACAGTCATTCCTTTTCAGAAGGCAGCGCCACCTTCCCTTCAGCCTGCCGAAAACATTTTCCACAACCACACGTACTTGACTGATGGTCTGGTTGAACGTGTGCTGTTCTTCAGTCAGCCGTCCGGTGTCATGGAATGCTTTCAGCAACCAGTTTTGCAGTGGATATGCAGAGTCTCCGAGGATGTAGTATCCCACACGTACCGCACCAATGTTCCTGATGTGAGGTGGGAAGAGGTTTCCCTGACTGGCTAAATCCCACAGTGTGGACAGTCTCAGCACCCTAGCATCATGCATGCTCCCTGGCAGCCCTGCAAACACATTCCAGAACAACCCCTTTCCATCAACAACACCTTGAAGGATTATGGAGTGCCAGCCTTTACGATTAAAGTAGTCGGTGTGAAATTGTTGTGGTGCTATGATGGGTATGTGAGAGCCATCTATAGCACCAACACACAATGGAAGCCCCCACCGACTCTCCATGTAGGCTGACATTTCCGTGAACCTCCCTTCATCCGGAAAACGGAGTTGTTCTGGAACCAGCAATGACTCTGCTGCTGCACAAAAATCCTGCACACACCTGCACACCGTTGTGATGCTGACCCCAAACAGATGGGCAATAGTGCGGTACTCTGAACCGGTAACAAGCTTCCACAGTGCAATGGCCACTCTCTTCCTCACAGGAACACATAGGCGGAATGTTGTATCTTGCCGCTCCATGCATGGACGCAATTTGTGCCACAGGTAGGTAAAAGTCCCCTCAGACATCCGGAAGTTCTGCAACCACTCAGTGTTTGAGAAGCCGGGAACAATATCCTCCCACCACTGCGAGGCACGGTTGACTGCCCACACCCACGGTCTGCAGCGATAATTTTGCAATGAAGCAGCCAACTGAAACACACACACACAGCATACATAATGTAATGCATTTAATACCATTGACCTGGTGACATAAAAATGCGGGACAAAAAACTGACATGACTATAAAATGACATTTGCAAGCATTAGCATGCGTTAACTTACCAAAATACGCTCCCTCATGTGTCGAGCATTTAACCTCAGAGTTGCGGCTTCATATTCCAATAAGGCAGCCGAGAGCCTCATGTACCCTGCCTCCAACCTTTGTCTCAACGCACGTCGTCTCAGTGCACATCGTCGTCTTATATGGCTCAATTGTCTGGCCTTGATTGTAGTAAACAGCCACAGAGCGAGCAAAATGAAAATCCTCTCCTCGTCATCAGCCATTTTGTTTGTTGTGGAGGATTCGGTCGCGTGTTTGACATCACGAGAGTGTGGCGCCGCCTGCTGTTCAACAAATCCCACCCACTGCAGGTGTGCCAGCAGTAATGTTGAAACGCAACCGAGACCGAACCGAAGTGAGTAGAGTCGGGTTTTCAATCGGGGCTGGGCGGGGCTAGTGGAAAAGCGCCTATAAAGTCAGGTGTTGGACCTCCTTGAGCGAAGCTTACAGCAATGATCTCCCCAAAGCTCCTGAAGATATTAGAAGATAAATACATGCATATATACAATAATTTGTTTAATATACATACAGGAAATTGTTATCTTAAGAGCAATGTTTGATGGAACCTGAAGTAGTTTTCCCCCAGAGCACTCATTGAGTATATAGGATTCTTTCCTTTGTTGTCAGTACCAGGCTCAAAGTAGCGCACTTCAATTCCAGACATTAGGTCTGCCAAAATGATACACTGCATATAAGTAAAGCAGCATCATCATAGAATATCAGAAACAATAAGTGAAACAGCAAAATTACAAAATTGACTGTTACCGGTAAGAAACTCTTTCTTTAAGGCACCTGTATCTACACTTGCTTCACCCAAAAAAAACAAACTGAGGGAGCATTTTGGAGTAGATGTCTTTTGTCTTTGCCATTGCTTCAAAGCACGGTGAAAGAAGTTCGATCTCATGACACAAACAGAAAATGTCTTTGAGTCATCCACTTCTTCAGCTAGGCTTTGCAATACATCATCAAGACTGAAAATTAGAACATACCACAAATTAGCCAGTTTATTTTCACACTTACAGTATCTATTAAGATCCAACCTTTTGAGTTTTGCAGCTTCTACATCACAGAGTTTGGTTTCCCCGTTGTCTGCAAGAAAGTAATGGCCACGCATTTGTATACTCTATTGTATCACATTGGATTATGAAGTACCAAATTTCAATGTATATACAGTATAATATTTTAGCCACTCTTACCTCTCACCGCATGTGCTTGCATGAAACTCTAGGACATCAAGAGGGAAAGAAGCCAGGCATATGGGGCAGAAAGCATGCTCAGCCTGGAAACATAATGTTCCATATAACAAACATTAACAGGTTATATAAGTTCTTCTCTTTAAAAAGTCAGTTAAAGTGGAAAAAATACCTGTGGATGTTTCTGCAGGTGGGACAATTTCCACATCGGCATTACAGTCTTGCATATTCAACTAACAAAAATCAATTAATAACCACACATTTGAATTTGCAAGGATAAGAAAACCATGATCACAGGGTGACTTACTGCAATGCTGTCTTGGTCATGTACAATTCTCTTCTGCCATATGAGGAGCTATTGATTCTTCTGACAGGACATTACAAGAACTGACATGAACAGCTAGGACCTGCAGTGGCATTTGTTCATTGCATTTAGTGCAGGAAGCCTTTGGCATTCTCTCAAGTTCTTTGGAATTGAGTGGCAATGGAGTCAAATCAAGTTGTAGCTGAAGTGGGACGATGTAAAGGACAGATTTGCCACTGTTGCTTGCTGTTTGCACTAATGCCCCAGTATAGCCTTCTGATTCTGGGGTAATCACAGTTATGGTCCTCTGTCCACTTCCACCTGTTAACACAGTAGCATTAAAGCCAAGTAATCTCAGTAAAAGTAAAAAATATTTAAAATCAAATATCTCAAAACCATACAATACCCATTGCTTTATACAGCAACCAGCCTCCATCCAAGCATAGCATTTTGAGGAACTCCAGACACAGCATTTCAGAAAGCTTAATATAAACAATTTGTGCTTTTTAGGAGATGATGCTTCATGCAAGTATGGCAGAAATTTCAGTGGTAATTAGCACCTACCTCAGTATGAGTGATGTTGTCATTGATTAGTAAACTTCTTTTCCCTAATCCAGCTTGAATCAGTTAGGATTTCATTTTACCTCTTGCCACGCATGACAACAAAAACACCAAAAGGCAGTGAGGAATTCCAATATTTTTTGCTGCCTTGCGTTTCTGGGGAACAAATCTTATCTTTCCCCGTAGCCCTTTTTGAAAAAAGCCTGGGAATGATCTGAAATAATAAAATAATTACTACATGTAAAATATGCATTACATTTTTGACAAGTTCTACAATAATTTATTAATTAGAAAACAAAATAGTAACTTGTCATTTCTTGCTGTACTGAGGGCTGATGTTGGAGCTGTGGGGTGACACTGTGCCCATTTCCATGTCTTTGGACTTGAGTCCCAGGAGATTGCAGTGTGCTGTTGATTACAGTTATAAGGTTTTGTGCAGTTGCCACTATTTCCCTCATCGTGCCCTATGACAAATGAAAAGAAAGTCAGTGTTGACATCACGCTGATCTGCACCAAACCCTTCTTTACTGTGAAGATTTCTGGAAGACATTTAGTGGATTTGATTGAGCCCATTTGACATTTCTTTCAATTATTTATAGTAACTGCAGAGGTGGAAAGAGTACAGAAATATGCTACTCAAGTAAAGGTACTACTACTTTGATGAAATTTTAGTTAAGTACAACTAAAAGTACTGGTCTAAATAAGTACAAGGAAAAGCAAAAAGTATCTTGTTTAAAACTTACTGAAGTACTTTTTAAGAGGGTGAAGCAGTCACTTCAATTCAGTTTGTTCATTGTCTATTTTGTTCTGTATTCTGTTCAATTTTTTGTTTGTCTATTTTGTTCCATATTTTGCTAATTTTTGTCTTTGATTTCTTATTTTGTTCATCTTTGTCTATTTTGTTGCTTATTGCCACAATGCACTGTGTGTCTATATATATACTGTATATATTTATAGTAACATGTACATATGTGTACTAGCTGTTCTTGTTTTTTTCTTGCCTTCTGATTGTTGCTCTGAGTGTTGCTATCCCTGTGCTGTTGCAATCCTGGAATTTCCCCATTGCGGGACTAATAAAGGCTTATCTTATCTTGTTCACTTTTGTGTACAGTTTGTAAAATATGTGGTTTATGAATTATTTTTTAATTCAGGCCAACATTTTTTTAAAACTCAGTAACAGATGTGATTGAAAAGGTAGTTTAGTACAATAATTACACAAAAACACACTCAACTAAAAGTAAAAGTAAAATTGCACATTTTTAAAATAACTTTAAAAAGTACAAGTACACAAACCTGCTCAATTACAGTGACGTGAGTAAATGTAATTTGTTACTTTCCACCTCTGAGTAACTTATGTGGCAGTGCAGCGGATGATAAAAAATATAAACAGCGATGCTGTGGTTTTAAGTAGGATTTAATTATATCATACCGCCGTCACGGGAGCGAGCCCAGCGGCTCTCAGAGAAGGAGGACACAATGTCTGTCCAGCAGCAGCAGTTGCAGAAGTGGGAATGAGAGGATGAGTTACAGAACCTGTGCAGTATTTATACCCAACTCAAACAATACATCAAAGCAGATTCACAGCAGTTGGTCTGATCAAAGGGACTGCAGAACAGGCATGAGACATTTGCATTTGTAAGACCTACATAATAGGCAGATGCAGCCTCTGCTCCAGCTTGCAGGACAAAGAGGTTACAAGGCACATCTACATATTGATCCGTCTCTAGGTCACAGTAAGGACAGGACGCATGAACACTATACATGAATGGCACATTGCATCACAATACATGCATGGCACATTGCATCTCAGTAATGCAGCGGAAAAAACCAAGAGAAGAGAGCTGAGTGTCCTTAATCTGTTGTGGGGGTTAACTGAACCGCCACAGCAGAATGTAAAAGAATCACAAACATTACTCTGGCAGCAGAGTAGACTCTTGAATATCTACATCCATCTACATTTTATAAAAAGACACTTTTAGCAGCCAGTACAATGACTTGTCATTGACTGCTGATTGTTTAGCTAATTAATGCTACCAGTCTTAAGTATTTCAACACATACCACTTAATGCCTCACTAAAATAGCAACGTTAGCCAATTTAAATAATAATCAATTAAAAAGGAGGACCTTGTGTCACATTCATTGTACAAAAGCATCAATATTTGCTAGTTGACGGACTAAAAGCCTCACATATTCTCCAGATGCCATGGCTCCACGTAGCGCTCATTATCAAAATGCAAAGTTTGGCTAAGACTATGGGCGCAGTCGGGCATCCGGGCATTTGGCCTACTTCCGGTTAGCAACCCACATGGCAACGCCGTACTAGGAGAAAACAATTCAGTGGCGACCTAGTCCCAGGCAGCTGCCGTGACCCAGTCAAGCTTGTCCAGCCCGTCGTAGTGCATTATATTCAGCTCATCACGTCCTATATCAGGTAATTGAGTGATATTGTGTTAGTTTAATTAGTTGCCACTTGATGGGTCACGTTTTGAAAATGCTAGCCGCCGACCCAATCCTCTCTGTATTGTAAATTCAAATTCAAAATTCAAACGTTTATTTCAAACTCAGGGTTCATAGCAAGAGCAAAACCAAAACAAGTAGAAAAAAGATAAACAGATAAAATAAAAGTACATACATATCAGCAGACACTCGGCGATCTTGTAACAACAATAACATACAGTAATGGGCTCAGTATAATATGGAGCGCCACCACTTCCAAATGCTGGAGTGAAGTGTGAGTGACGAGTTGACAATTGCTAATATAAGATGATTGTTACATGCCAGCAACCTTCTCATAAAACTGTAAACATTCTTACGTATCAGTTCGCCAAAAGACGGAATGTTCACAGACACAAATATCATGCTTGCACTCGACCGAATCGTATTGTAAACAGAGACGGACATTTCGTCTGTGGAAATGCATGACTGATTCCGTTTTCATCCAACAATACAGACCTCTCTATGTGCAGTCAGCCTGACTAATTTAACTGTAGACTGTAGTAAATAGTGCAACAAAGGGGCAGGCCATTAATGAAAGAGGTGACAAAGGCAACCACGTGGCCTTAATTGTTCAATTACTTAACAAGACCTGTTGGGCCAACTTTGCATTTGACAACAATAGTTGAATACTTGAAACTCAGGGTCTTGAGAATATACCATATTTTCATGATTTTCAAGATCCCTGGATCATTTAATTATTTCTTTTAAGAATTACTCCTGTGCTGCCCTGATATTTAATGCATTGGTCATGTTACCCATAGGGGCCTTTCCTTAAAAACATTCAAAACATGTAAGAGGGTTAATCATGTTAATATGGGTCGAAGCAAATATGCTTACCAGGGGTGTCGATCAAGTAGCTGTACACGTCCGGCCACTGCACAGCTGGCCACCTGGTCGGGTCATTAACCCATTTTCCGGCTGGTAGCTTGTATGGGCAATCTGTCAGTCCACTTGCTGTCAGTTTCTCCTGATAACGTAGCCTGACTGACTCATCAAGCTTTTCTATGTAGTCACAGGCCATGACAAAAAGTCAAAACACTGCACTAGACAAGGCTTGGTAACAGGTTTGTTTTCACCTAGTTAAGATGGCGGCGATGTGTTACTAACCGGAAGTGACGTAGCCCCGACCGCACCCATATTATGCCATAGAAGACACCCAGGCCCCAGGTAAGCGATCGGTGATCGTCTAGTCGAATCTTAATCTGTGACGTCATCCCTGGTAAAATTGGAAGCAAGTGTAGCTCAGTGAAGAATCGAGAGCAAGGAGAAAATAAAACAGAGAGAACAGAAATCAGAATCGAGAGCAAAGAGAATGGAAGCGAGTGTGGAAATCAGAAAGTGAGAGGTGATTTTGCAAAAGTGAGCGAGCCTTTTAATTGTGTGCGCCCTCTCGCTTTTTTATGTGTCCCACAATAATAATTTTACGCCCCACAATATTATTTTTACCTCTTCAGTTTCAGTTTTTACGCTCGTTTCTACGTAGTTTGAGCTCTCCTTTTTTTGATAGCTACCTAACGCCATAGCCATCTGCTCAACCACGTCCTCGTAACTGTCCGAATCTCCGAGAGTGCTCAAAATTCACTGGCTTTCAATCCCCAAGTTGTACACCAACAGTGTTGGTGTCAACCTGTTCATTCTGCCAGATTCAGCGCCACCATATATGTCTGGAAGGCAGCGTACCATCTTGGCCAAGGAACAGGTGGCTCACCCGGGAGCTACAGAAACGGCTGAATTGGAGACCCAAACGCTTCTATACCGCTTTAATCCTCATTGCCAAAATGTTGTGTCTGAAGATACACTTGAAATGATGAGGCCAGGTGCACAACTGAACTTGTGTTTATTAATTATAATACACACACCACACTATGACCGCCAGGCAGGGGTGATGGCAAAAAGACCTGCCCCTCCTGCCCGCTGCCCTTTATAGGCACAGGTGACACGGGTGCCCTTTATAGGCACGGGAGGTGGCGGAAATGGAAGTGAGTGCCACCACACCGTGCCTCACAAATAAGAGCATAGGAACTATATAACACTGACCACACCACCAGGTACAGGCATCATCATCTTGCATGGGCCAGGGAGCATTTACGCTAGACAAGCGATCAGTGGGCCTCAGTGCTGTTCTCTGATGAAAGTCGATTCATGTTAAGCAGAAATGATGGCTGCCAATGTTGTTGGAGACGTCAAGGAGAACGCTATGCATCAGCAACTGTTGTCACCAGACAAGCCTTTGGTGGTGGTGTTACAGTCTGGGCAGGTGTGTCTAGTCAATACAGAACTGCCCTACACCTTGTGAATGGTACAGTGACAAGCCGATACTACCTGAACAACATTAATTCAGTCATTGTGCCCCTGCATGAACAACACAGGCCTAATTTCATCTTCATGGATGACAATGCTCCAGCTCATTGAGGTCGCATCATTAGGGAACGGCTGCTGGAGGCTGGGGTACCTCAAATGGAGTGGCCTGCACTTTATCCAGACCTGAATCCCATAGAAAACCTATGGGACCAGTTGAGTCGCCGTGTAGAGGCTTGTAACCCTGCACCCCACAACCTCAATGACCTGAAGGCTGCCCTTCAAGAAGAGTGGAATGCTATGCCTCAGCAGACAAGAAGTTGACACGTGAACAGCATGATACGTCGTTGTCAAGCTGTAATTGATGGTCATGGGCACATGACAAGTTATTGAGACATTGACATTTTTTGTTGTTGTATCCCCACCACTGTTGTTGGCTTTTGTTTCAGTAAATTGTTTAAGATGAGGAAACCACCATTGCATGCTGCTATTTAAATGCTGTACTTTCATGATATAATAGTGTAACATCAGGGCTGTGTTGGGGGGGGGGGCAGGGATTTCCCCAGCATGCTTTGCAGCAGAGAACGTTACTTTGTGTGTGTATTTAATGTGATTACTGAGTTATTATACTGCTGGCAGGAAAGCATAGGAGCCTACGCGGCGGACATACGGCTGCTAACATGGCGCAGCTACCCAGACTTCGCACCGGAGGTAGTAGAGAAGCTCGCCCTCCGGAACTTCATCCAAGGTCTCCGCCCAGCCGAGCTCCAGAGCCACGTCCGGATCAACGCTGCGAGTGACTGGGAGACTGCGGTGGCAGAAGCGGAGCGGGTGGAGCCGCTGATGAATCATACAATCGAAGTGTCGACGCCAAGACAAAGAACCTTCCAGGCCACGGCTGAGAGTGAGGGGGAGGAGGAGGAGTTACGGCAGACCACGGCAGCATGTCCACAGAGAAGACGGCCACGGCAGCGTGTGGAAGGGTGCTCCCGCTGCGGGGAGCCGGGACACATCACACGGTACTGCCCTGCACCCACCCCACGACAAACTGATGAGCTGTCACCACGTGTGGGCCAAATTGGACACTCTCCAGGGATGTATCTACAGTGCAGCCTGGAGAAGACGTCGATCCGGGCCCTGATTGACACCAGCTCTACAATCTCCTTGGTCCGACCCAGTGTGCTGCCGGGCACAAACGAGACGGCCCCACAGGGGTGGGAACCCACTGAGCGCTGCGTCACCACAGCCCAGAGATTAAAACTTTTCTGGAGGTCCAGATGGCTAAGTGGAAAACCACAATTACGCTTAACCACAAAGAAGGACAAATAACAATCCCAGACATCAGGATCCAGCGAGGAATATTCCAGGGGGACAGCCTCTCGCCACTGCTCTTTTGTCTGTGTATTGACCCCTTAAGCAAAATCTTTTCAGACCTTGACATCGGGTATGACTTAAGCAAAGGCAGAACAAGAAAAGGGAGCAAGAGAGTGAATCATCTGCTTCGGATGTGGTGTACAGGGTGAGGCTAAAGAAAAGGGACCGGGTTGAGGTGCTCCACCGTGACCGTCTCGCCCCATATCAGCCGTCCGCCCCGCTGGTGGTCTAGCCTGAGCTTTCATCCCAACCAGATACTCCGACCGAGACTCAGATGGACACTAGCGGGCCTGTACGTGCTGGTCGTCAGCATCGAAGGCCGCCCCGACATCTGGACGAGTTTGTATTGGACTTCTGAATTGGACTTTGATTTTTCTGGGGACAGAAACCAGTCCGGGTGGGGGGGGGGGGGTGGCAGTGTAACGTCGGGGCTGTGTTAAGGGGGGGCAGGGATTTCCCCAGCATGCTTTGCAGCAGAGAACGTTACTTTGTGTGTGTATTTAATGTGATTACTGAGTTATTATACTGCTGTGTCATAACTGCGTTATAATGACCCAGCAGTGTTTATAGGCAGGATTAGGGCAAGATGTATCATGTGTGTGTAGCCATGATTGAAACGGAGGTCTGGGAGGATGACATCCCCTCCTGTCTGTGCTCAGTGGTGTGTTTGAATAAAGCCTGTTTGTGGCAACCATCTGCTCCTCCTCTTTGTGTGAACCTCGCCTACGTCACACTGGTCTCAGGAGTGGGGATGAAGCAGATGGAAGCTAGGATCCAAGCGGAGATCCAGCAGCTGGAGCGATTCATCGCTCAGCTGGGAACGGACGACAGAGCTGAGACACCGAACCCCGGAGTGGCTCGCCGGGATGAATGGAGCACCGGACCTGACGGGACCAGCGTACCCCTCCTTCTGCCTTTTTCAAGGCAGAGCGGGCTGAGCAGAGCAAACTAGCCCCACTTCCCGCCCTTTTCAGGGCAGGATGGGCTAGTGATTCCACGGCAATCAGGAGTGGCGATCGACCGGGAGGCGACCGTCCCATCCATCTGGCAGCGGGCCAAGATTCCCCGCTTCAACGGTGAGACCCTGTTGGATGACTACCTGGTCCAGGTCGAGCTGGCCGCCCCGCTGAACGACTAGTCACCAGAGAAAACGGCCGTGCAGGTCGCGCTGGCCTTGGAAGGGAGGGCTGTCTGCACGCTCTCTGATCTCTGGCCCGGGGAGCGCTGCAGCTGGCCAGCGCTACAAGGAGCTCTCCGGCGACGATTTGGGAGGATGGCCGACGCCGAGCACGCCCAGGAACAGTTGACCAACCGCTGTCGAAGCAGCCAGGAAAGCATAGGAGCCTACGCGGCGGACATATGGCTGCTAACACGACGCAGCTACCCAGACTTCGCACCGGAGGTGGTAGTGAAGCTCGCCCTCCGGAACTTCATCCAAGGTCTCCTCCCAGCCCAGCTCCAGAGCCACATCCGGATCAACGCTGCGAGTGACTGGGAGACTGCGGTGGCAGAAGCGGAGCGGGGGGAGCCGCTGATGAATCATACAATCGAAGTGTCGACGCCAAGACAAAGAACCTTCCAGGCCACGGCTGAGAGTGAGGGGGAGGAGGAGGAGTTACAGCAGACCACTGCAGCGCGTCCACAGAGAAGACGACCACGGCAGCGCGTGGTAAGGGTGCTCCCACTGCGGGGAGCCGGGACACATCACACGGTACTGCCCTGCACCCACCCCACAACAAACTGATGAGCTGTCACCGTGCGTGGGCCGAATTGGACACTCGCCAGGGATGTAGCTACAGTGCAGCCTGGAGAAGACGTCGATCTGGGCCCTGATTGACACCAGCTCTACAATCTCCTTGGTCCGACCCAGTGTGCTGCCAGGCACAAACGAGACGGCCCCACAGGGGTGGGAACCTACCGAGCGCTGCGTCACCACAGCCCAGAGATTAAAACTTTTCTGGAGGTCCAGATGGCTAAGTGGAAAACCACAATTACACTTAACCACAAAGAAGGACAAATAACAATCCCAGACATCAGGATCCAGCGAGGAATATTCCAGGGGGACAGCCTCTCGCCACTGCTCTTTTGTCTGTGTATTGACCCCTTAAGCAAAATCTTATCAGACCTTGACATCGGGTATGACTTAAGCAAAGGCAGAACAAGAAAAGGGAGCAAGAGAGTGAATCATCTGCTTCGGATGTGGTGTACAGGGTGAGGCTAAAGAAAAGGGACCGGGTTGAGGTGCTCCACCGTGACCGTCTCGCCCCATATCAGCCGTCCGCCCCGCTGGTGGTCTAGCCTGAGCTTTCATCCCAACCAGATACTCCGACCGAGACTCAGATGGACACTAGCGGGCCTGTACGTGCTGGTCGTCAGCATCGAAGGCCGCCCCGACATCTGGACGAGTTTGTATTGGACTTCTGAATTGGACTTTGATTTTTCTGGGGACAGAAACCAGTCCGGGTGGGGGGGGTGGCAGTATAACGTCGGGGCTGTGTTAAGGGGGGGCAGGGATTTCCCCAGCATGCTTTGCAGCAGAGAACGTTACTTTGTGTGTGTATTTTAATGTGATTACTGAGTTATTATACTGCTGTGTCATTATAACTGCGTTATAATGACCCAGCAGTGTTTATAGGCAGGATTAGGGCAAGATGTATCATGTGTGTGTAGCCATGATTGAAACGGAGGTCTGGGAGGATGACATCCCCTCCTGTCTGTGCTCAGTGGTGTGTTTGAATAAAGCCTGTTTGTGGCAACCATCTGCTCCTCTTCTTTGTGTGAACCTCGCCTACGTCACACTGGTCTCAGGAGTGGGGATGAAGCAGATGGAAGCTAGGATCCAAGCGGAGATCCAGCAGCTGGAGCGATTCATCGCTCAGCTGGGAACGGACGACAGAGCTGAGACACCGAACCCCGGAGTGGCTCGCCGGGATGAATGGAGCACCGGACCTGACGGGACCAGCGTACCCCTCCTTCTGCCTTTTTCAAGGCAGAGCGGGCTGAGCAGAGCAAACTAGCCCCACTTCCCGCCCTTTTCAGGGCAGGACGGGCTAGTGATTCCACGGCAATCAGGAGTGGCGATCGACCGGGAGGCGACAGTCTCATCCATCTGGCAGCGGGCCAAGATTCCCCGCTTCAACGGTGAGACCCTGTTGGATGACTACCTGGTCCAGGTCGAGCTGGCCGCCCCGCTGAACGACTAGTCACCAGAGAAAACGGCCGTGCAGGTCGCGCTGGCCTTGGAAGGGAGGGCTGTCTGCACACTCTCTGATCTCTGGCCCGGGGAGCGCTGCAGCTGGCCAGCGCTACAAGGAGCTCTCCGGCGACGATTTGGGAGGATGGCCGACGCCGAGCACGCCCAGGAACAGCTGACCAACCGCTGTCGAAGCAGCCAGGAAAGCATAGGAGCCTACGCGGCGGACATATGGCTGCTAACACGACGCAGCTACCCAGACTTCGCACCGGAGGTGGTAGTGAAGCTCGCCCTCCGGAACTTCATCCAAGGTCTCTTCCCAGCCCAGCTCCAGAGCCACATCCGGATCAACGCTGCGAGTGACTGGGAGACTGCGGTGGCAGAAGCGGAGCGGGTGGAGCCGCTGATGAATCATACAATCGAAGTGTTGACGCCAAGACAAAGAACCTTCCAGGCCACGGCTGAGAGTGAGGGGGAGGAGGAGGAGTTATGGGAGACCACGGCAGCGCATCCACAGAGAAGACGGCCACGGCGGCGCGTGGAAGGGTGCTCCCGCTGCGGGGAGCCGGGACACATCACACGGTACTGCCCTGCACCCACCCCACAACAAACTGAGGAGCTGTCACCGTGCATGGGCCGAATTGGACACTCGCCAGGGATGTATCTACAGTGCAGCCTGGAGAAGACGTCGATCCGGGCCCTGATTGACACCGGCTCTACAATCTCCTTGGTCCGACCCAGTGTGCTGCCAGGCACAAACGAGACGGCCCCACAGGGGTGGGAACCCACCGAGCGCTGCGTCACCAGAACTACCGGTGAGCGCGCCAGATTGGGGGGGCAGAGAGTTCTCGTGGTGGGGGTGGCCGGTCAGAACATAAAACACCCGTTCTGGCTGGCTGACATCCAAGACCCCTGTATTATTGGACTAGACCTGCTCACAGCATGGAATGCCAAGATCGACACCGCCGGACAGTCCCTCCAACTGGGAAACCGGACCATCACGCTCCACAGCAGAACCCAGAGAAGGAACACGGAGGCCTGCACGATCGAGGGACCGCCAGGACGGACCGGACCAGGCGGGCCACCGCGATCAAACGTTTAGTCCGTTTGATCCTTTTTTGATTCCCCTTTTTTGAGGGGGTGCCCCCATCCGCGACCCCGGGGACGCGCTGGCTAGCCTGAGGGAAAAGGCCACCAGACCTTTTCACCTGTGTGAATTCTCACGTGAACTCTCAAATTAATAAGGTCAGTGAAACCTTTTCCACATGTTTTACAAGAAAAAGGCTTCTCACCTGTGAGTTCTCATGTGAACTTTCAAATTACCAAGTTGATTGAAACCTTTTCTACATATGTCTCAAGAAAAAGGCTTCTCACCTGTATGAATTCTCATGTGTGCTGTGAGTTTTGATGCACTTATTTTTTTCCCACAGATGTTGCAGTGAAGAGATTCCTCATCCATGTGACTTCTTTCATGGAGCCATAAAAATCCCCTTTTATTAAATCTTCTCCCACAAGTGTTGCATGCAGATGGCTTGACCAGTGTGTTGCTTGGGACTTTGCACCGGGAGTCCGAGTCTGGGTTTTCTGCCCTGAGAGAAAAAGAGGACAATCACCAAAGTTGGCGAGCCATTGGTCGGGACCATGCGTGGTCCTGCAGAGACTGTCGGATGTGGTGTACAGGGTGAGGCTAAAGAAAAGGGACCGGGTTGTGGTGCTCCACCGTGACTGTCTCGCCCCGTATCAGCCGTCCGCCCCGCTGGTGGTCTAGCCTGAGCTTTCATCCCAACCAGATACTCCGAGACTCAGATGGACACTAGCGGGCCTGTACGTGCTGGTCGTCAGCATTGAAGGCCGCCCCGACACCTGGACGAGTTCGTATTGGACTTTTGAATTGGACTTTGATTTTTCTGGGGACAGAAACCAGTAGGGGGTGGGGGGTGGGGTGGCAGTGTAACGTCGGGGCTGTGTTAAGGGGGGGGCAGGGATTTCCCCAACATGCTTTGCAGCAGAGAACGTTACTTTGTGTGTGTATTTAATGTGATTACTGAGTTATTAATACTGCCGTTTCATTATAACTGCGTTATAATGACCCAGCAGTGTTTATAGCCAGGATTAGGGCAAGATGTATCATGTGTGTGTAACCATGATCGAAACGGAGGTCTGGGAGGATGACCTCCCCTCCTTTCTGGGCTCAGTGGTGTGTTTGAATAAAGCCTGTTCGTCGCAACCATCTGCTCCTCTTCTTTGTGTGAACCTCGCCTACGTCACAATATCACTGTAGGATGAACTTTACATTTTCCATAAATTTGGATGGTCCCTGGAAGATGTTGGTTCCTGTGGTGTTAAGTGGAAGCTGATTTTGGTATATCACTTATTTGATTTTTAGGGATTGTGTTGTAATGGAGAGTATTTTTTTTTTTTTTAACATTTTTAATTTTTGTTTACATCTAAGCATTTCCTGCTGTGGATTCTTTTGGGGAAAATGAGAGATGTACATCAATTTAGTAGGTATTTTTGTTGTCGGTTATGTATTTGAATGTTTAATAATGTTATTAGTGTGTTTTATTGATGTGGTAATGTTTTTTATAGTGATAGCCGTTTTCATCACTGTTTTCTGCTGTCCTTTTGTCAACCAATGCCTTTTTTGTCAATATTTGTAATAAATATGTAAGATTTTTAAGTAAAAATCTGATTTATTCAGTCTCGTTGACTGTCTAGATGCAACACACACACACGTGCTGGTGTGTGTTTGTTTATTTATTTATTCCTCAAGTAATATAATTGGAACCTAAAATAAAGGCGGAAGTGGATTCATCCTCCGGAACTTCACAGTGTAACACCTGTTAGCTGTTAGCTTTAGCTGTGTTGTCGGTAGTTGGGCAGCGGCTCTACTGATCAATGTTGTAGTTTTTGAAGTAAAAATGTCTTCAGTTCAGCATCCGAGTGAGTTTCTGAAAGAGCCACAAACTGCTGCTGCTGAAGAAATGTTGTCAGAGTTTGAAGAAACGACCGAAGGAAGAAAATCTCACGGAACAGGTAAGAACAAGCGGAAACACGTGCAGTATGTTCGTCAAAGATCGCTGTTATACCGGCTTTTCATGGTTTACATTTCAGCCATTGATCCCAGCTGTTACAGACTAAAATAGGGTCAAGACTTAAGTGTAAATATACAGAAAATTTAATAGTTTCAGATACTTAGATGTAAATGTTTAGAACAAAACTGTTGAGGGAAATCATTCAGGTATGAATGGTTTCCTGTCAGGTCACACCAAAACAAACTCGCCCCAGCCAGCTCCAGCTGCCTTGACCAGCTGATCCACTGCAATCTCTCCCCACAACAAACTCGCCCCGTCAGGTGATGAGCCTCTATCGCCACCTCGTGATTCGGGCCAGCTCACATAATATCACATAGGAACTGATGGTATCCACACACAGCCATCTGATTTTGGCATGACTGTTTCAACACTTCCCTACTGGGAAACTGGATTTTTTTTTGTCCAGGGATAGTCTTTGTAGATGGACACACCAGGCAATGTACAGGTCAAAACTTTAAATTTCTTTGACATTAAAACATGTGACCGGCTATTGTGGGTCTCAGACTTTTTGTTTTAAACATATTACTTTCTTCAGGATTGATCTGAATTAAATGTGCTGCAGCCTCTTGTAATTAAATATATTTTTTAAACCTTTCCCTAAGTCAGCATAGCATGCTGACTTAGGGAAAGGGGTCAGTGAGTGATCAGTCAACCACTTCCTGATTTCAGATTGGGACAGCCCTAAACCCTCAGTCACGTAACGTGAACGCGCCTAAAGTCAATGAGTCTGCAAGGGAGGAGAAGGAGATTCAGCCATATATTCAAGCTCAAACAGAATATGGCATACTTATCCACCTTATTCCTAGGCCCCATGATGCCTTGCGTGAATTATGGTAGCAACTTCCAGTACTAGTTTAGAATGTGTGGTTGTCAATGAAACAGAACACTTTTCTTTGTTAAAAAACAGTGACTTCTGCATCAAAAATGTGGGAACACGGCCTTTTGCACCTCAAAAACAGTAATATAACCATACCACTTCCCCCGACTATCTAGGGATAGGAAGATGACCTTAAAAAGTGGCCTCGCAGACAGTGGCTCCCTTAGTGCCGCTGCTAAGATGCTAACGTTGTAAACAAATAAAAGCTCTGAGATATATCAATGTCTCCACCGCAATAAAGTCAGCTGCATTTTGTTAAAATATGGTGGACATAATCAAATTTACCTCAGAGCAGACGTACGCCACACCGGGCTTGGCTGTCATGGTAAATACAGACAGCTGCAGCCATTCCTTTTACCCTGAAATTAAAATGCTCGTGCTGCTATCGTGTCATAAATGCTTGTTATTTAACTTAACATGTACCAACATTTTCTGACAATTGTTCACAGTTTTATTGACCTATATTTTGTGATAATTTAAAAATTAATGCACACTGAAGCATGCTGAAGTCCATATTGTTCCAAGGCAGGGCAACAAATACAACCCCCCCCCAAAAAAACTATTTGTTATCTTTCTTAAATCATTAAGCCTTAGGAAGCAAATTGTTACTATTTTTTATTTATTATTTTACTTCGCGCAGCTTTCATTCTGGTGACGTATATAACACACAAACGTCAGATCTGTGACATTCATACAAGTGAAAACATACCCGGTGCTGTTCCGTCTGTCCTGTGTCTGTAGGAACGATTGTACCACCAATCACAGTACATGATCTACGCATTGCCGGCGAGAAGCCTCCATTTATACAGTCTATGGCACAACCACGGACACCAGCAACAAGTAATAGAACTATGCCAAAACATTCAAAAAATTCAAAAACTAGAAGAGCTGAAATTAGCTGCCACTTGAGTGCAAAACACGTATGTGGACTATACATTAAAATGAATTTGAAAAACTTTTAAAAAAAGCTATTTTAAATGCCCCAGCTACTCCAGTCTTACTGACGGATTTAACACTACTGCAGGTGAAACCGGAAGCTCCGCTCATAATCGTTCCTACAGCGGTGCCCCCAGGAATAAGGTGGATAGGACGAATGAGGAGCATGGTATCTGGGCTTGCATTTATATGCTTCTGGTTCTCGGTGGTGGTGCTGGGTATCAGTAGGGGTGCGCTGCATGTGGGGCAAGTTTGGCGTGGAGTGGGCAGGTGGTGGTCCGTGCTTGATCAGGAGCGTGGTAAAGGTGGTGGAGCGAGTACGCATTGGGAGGAGTTGACCGGTAACCAGGAGAATCTGTGTGGATATGGTAAACCACAGGAGCTGGGTGTTTGACTGTGGTGTTTTAATCCAGTATGAATACAAAATGGATTTTTTTTTTTTTTTTTTTTTTGAGACAGGGCTGCTTCTTGCTTTTTGGAGACCCATATGAATGCTGCGAATTTACAAAACAATCAAACGTTTTTGAGAAAAGGTCTAATTTACAAGAAGGCCACACACACCGAATCAAAATGAGGTGTTTCAGAGTTGTAGTCCTAGTTTCTGTGGGAGAGGAGAACTCCTGTGCAGGAGGATTTTGAGCTGTTAGACTTTGCAGATCATATGTCACAAAATTCCTACATAACCCACTAAAATAAAGGGGCAACTCAAAGTATAATAGAGGCTCTTTAATAGAACCATGGAGAGGAAGTATCCTGACCTGACATACAGGGTCATAAATGACCACACTTGGTCATTTTGTACTAAAATAACTGCTTGAGGATTAATCAAGTATGTGTCCTTTTGCCCTCTAGATCTCCGAGAGCAGAATGCCAGTGAGAAAGTGGTTTCTACTGACCAGCAGCTCTGTAACCAGGACAGGATGCCCAGTTTGAAGCAGGAGAACCCAGACACTCTCCATATTAAAGAGGAACAGGAGGAACCAGAGCAGTTTCAAGTTAAAGAGGAAGAGGTGGAACACTACATCGTTCAGGAGGAAGATCATCTTTTCTTGAAGCAGGAGTCTGATACTTTTATGGTCACGTTTACAGATGAGGAAAGTCATAAATCAGAACCAAATAATGACACACTTCACCCTCATGATTCTGATACTGTTAGGATGGTTCAGTCACCATCCAAAGAAATATTTGAAGATGTTAAAAAAGTTATTGTCTGGTATGATGAAGATGGCAATGACTGTCAGCACAGACTGCTGGATGTTGACATGAAACCAGAACCAGAATGGCACAGAACAGGTAAGTGAAACTGTAAAGGTCTGATTGAATGCAAGAATGAGGTCAGAGGTGCTTGGATACGGTAGTGAGTGCAGCCTCAGGCCTGAATAATGTCTTCCTGTCACTGACACGATAGTTTTAGATGTTGAAATCGGGCTGGTTTTCACAGTGCTTAAAGTGTAGGAGGAACTTCTGGCATAATTAAATGAATCTTGCATGCTCACTGGAATACTTGAATAGGTTGAGGGTGGAGGAAGCTGTAATTTGTCTTGACAATAATGCTATTACCATTGATGTTTATTAAATGTCTGAACTTTTCTTGGCTCTTTGGCATTGCTTATAAATGCTTCAATGTACTGTAAGTGAAAAAGAAAGTTCAGATGTCAGTTGTGTCTGCAGCTGATTCATTGCATTGGTGAATCAAGTGTAACGTTTTACAAAGTCCATCCATCCATTTTCTACCGCTGTTCTGGGGATTCAGGTTGCGGAGGCAGTAGTCAAAGTAGAGAAGCCCAGACTTTTCAACCTATCTCTAAGGGTGAGTCCAGCAACTCTACAGAGAAAGCTCATTTCAGCTGCTTGTATCCGCAATCTCATTCTTTTGGTCATTACCCAAAGATCATGACCGTAAGTGAGGGTCGGAACGTAGATTGAACAATAAATCAGCAGCTTTGTTTCAATAATAATAATAATGCATCAGATTTATATAGCGCTTTTCATAGACACTGAAAGACACATTACAATGGATACATTATTCATTCACTCCACAGACACTGATAGTGGTAAGCTACTTCTGTAGCCACAGCTGCCCTGGGGCAGACTGATGGAAATGTGGCTGCCAATCCACGCGAACAGCCTCTCTGACCACTATTGAACAATTATACTCATTCATGCCCAGTGCCATGGATACTGGAGGCAAGGTGAGTAAAGTGCCTTGCCCAGGGACACGACAACAGGATGGCTGGAGGGGTGGGATTCAAACTGCCAACCCTCCGGTTATTAGACCTCCTGAGCCACTGGTACCCCTTTAGAGCTCAGCTCCCTCTTCAACGCGACAGACCGGTCCAACATCTACATCACTGCTGCTCCAATTTGTCTGTCAAGCTTCTGCTCCATTTTCCCTTCATTTGTGTATAAGACACAGATACTTGAACTCCACTTGGGGCAGGACCTCGTGCCCAACCCAGAGAGAACAATTCACCCTTTTCTGGCTGAGCACCATCGACTCAGACTTGGAGGTGCTGCTTCTCATCTCGGCCACGTCGCACTCTGTAGCAAACCATCCCAGCAAGACCTGTAGGTCATTGTTTAATGAAGCCAACAGGATGACATCTGAAAATGGCAGAGATGAGATCCTGTAGTCAACAAACATGACACCCGCTGTTCCTTGGCTGCGTCTAGATATCCTGTCCATAAGTATTATGAACAGGATTGGTGACAAAGGGCAGCCCTGGCAGGGTCCAACTATAGTATACAATTTTTTTTCATGGTTTGTTATGTTTATCAAATTATTTTATTTTTCTTTTCTCTTTCCTCTTCAGATATCTCTCTTCAGCATGTCTGTCAGGAGAAGATTCCTTCTGACCTGCAGCTCTGTAACCAGGAGAGAAACACCAGTCTGGACCAGAAAACACCACCTCCACCACAGACTAAAGAGGAAGAAGATGAACATGGCACCAGTGAGCAAAGGGAGGAGGTTCACCTGAATCGAGAGACTGATCCCTCCGTGATGACGACTTCATATAAGGGACATGACTACAGCAAGCCAGAAACGACCAATGATCCATTCTTCACTCACAGTGTTCCTTTATTTGAGAACAATGACCAGGAAAGAAGCAAGCATGGGGACTCAAAATCTAGTATAAGCAACACACTGGTCAAGCCATTTGCATGCAACACTTGTGGGAGAAGATTTAATAAAAGGGGATTTTTATGGCTCCATGAAAGAAGTCACATGGATGAGGAATCTCTTCACTGCAACGTCTGTGGGAAAAAAATGATAAGTGCATCAAAACTCACAGCACACATGAGAATTCATACGGGTGAGAAGCCTTTTTCTTGCAACATATGTAGAAAAGGTTTCAATCAACTTGGTAATTTGAAAGTTCACATGAGAACTCACACAGGTGAGAAGCCTTTTTCTTGTGACATATGTAGAAAAAGTTTCAATCAACTTGGTAATTTGAAAGTTCACATGAGAACTCACACAGGTGAGAAGCCTTTTTCTTGTAAAACATGTGGAAAAGGTTTCACTGACCTTAGTAATTTGAGAGTTCACGTGAGAATTCACACAGGTGAAAAGCCTTTCTCTTGTGAAACGTGTGGAAAAGTTTTCAGTCTCCTCAGTAATTTCAGAGATCACATGAGAATTCACACAGGTGAGAAGCCTTTTTCTTGTGAAACATGTGGAAAAGATTTCAGTCTACTTAGTAATTTGAAAGCCCACATGAGAACTCACACAAATGAGAAGCCATTTTCTTGTGACATATGTACAAAAGGGTTTAATGAGCTTTCTCATTTGAAAATTCACATGAGAACTCACACAGGTGAGAAAAATTATTCTTGCAAAATATGTGGAAAATGTTTCAGTCATCTTAATAGTTTCAAATTTCACATGAGGGATCACACAGGTGAGAAGCCTTTTTCTTGTAAAACATGTGGAAAAGATTTCAGTCAACTCTGTGATTTGAAGGTTCACATGAGAACACACACAGGTGAGAAGCCATATTCTTGTAAAACATGTGGACAGTGTTTTAGTTATCATAGTAGTTTGAAATGTCACATGAGAACCCACACGTGAGAAGACTCCTGAAAAATGGAAATGGAAAAATGGAGTGGCCATAGAATACCAACATCGCCTAAAGAAAATCTGTAAATCAAATTTAACACCTAAAAATAAGATCACTGCAATAAACCAGTTGGCAGTGCCAGTTGCCACATATGGATTTGGGGTGATAGACTGGCCACAAGGGGAACTGGATAAGTTGGATGTTCGGACCAGGAAGACCCTAACCCTTCATAAGGTAACATACAGAAACCAATGCCTAGATAGGATATATATGCCACGTAAAGAGGGAGGGCTGGGCCTAATTGAAATGAACCAGGCCTACAGGGCAACAATAATAAGCATTGGTCAATACCTAAAAAGCGCTAATGATGAGACGATGGAAAAGGTCACCCAACATCACGAAATCCTCAGTATTAACACATCTATAACTAAACAAGCCGAGACCTTTGCAGCAGATTTATTAGATAACATGAAAGCCAGTCAGCAAAACCCAGCAACAAAAATAGCTAGAAAGACGAGAGAAAAATACAGCAAAAGGACACAGGAGGAAAGAAAAGAAAGATGGAAACAACATAAGCGAGCAGGACGTTTCCAGGAGGAACTCAATAGGGATTATATTGATAGGGAAGAGACATTGCGCTGGATCAGGAATGGAGATCTGGGGTACGACGAGGAGAGACTAGTGGTTGGAGCACAAGACCAGGGACTTCTAACCAATGGTTTTAAAAAAATGGCAGGATTGTCACAGAGTGACAAATGTCGATTCTGTCATGTAGCGGTGGAGAGTGTAAGCCACCTGCTCTCCGGCTGCCAGGTCCTCATGGCTGATGGACACTACACTGCTCGCCACAATAAGATCTGCCGTTATATACACTGGAAAATATGCAAAGAATTCAAAATAGAAGTAAAAGGACCAGTATGGGAGCACGATCCAGAGCCAGTTAGCTCCAACGGAGATATTACCATCTTTTATGACAAGGAAATCCCAACTGGAAGACACATTGAAGGAGGAGCAATAAAACCGGACATAGTTATCTTGAACAAAAAGGGCAAAACTGCCCAATTAATCGATGTAACTATACCAAACGACTACGGCCTCAACAGAGCAGAAAGAGAAAAAATAAAATATCAAGACCTCAAAAACGACCTAAGGAGCACCTGGAATCTGCAGGATGCAGATATTATACCTGTGGTGGTGGGAGCAACTGGGATGGTTAAGAAGAACTTGAAAAAATATCTACAAGCAATACCCGGCTGCCCTAGCATCTGTGAAATACAGATCTCAGCAATCAGAGGAACAGTCTCTATCTGAAAGAGAGCCCTTGGATACAAAGCTTTTTAATTTAAAGTGTAATCATAGACCCCTGGCTGGGGCCCATTGCACTTGTAAGGAAATGAGATGCAAATAAATAAAACAGTGAGAAAAATTATTCTTGCAAAATATGTGGAAAATGTTTCAGTCATCTTAATAGTTTCAAATTTCACATGAGGGATCACACAGGTGAGAAGCCTTTTTCTTGTAAAACATGTGGAAAAGATTTCAGTCAACTCTGTCATTTGAAGGTTCACATGAGAACACACACAGGTGTGTGTTCACAGGTGTATGTTACCCTTCATAAGGTAACATACAGAAACCAGTGCCTAGATAGGATATATATGCCACATAAAGAGGGAGGGCTGGGCCTAATTGAAATGAACCAGGCCTACAGGGCAACAATAATAAGCATTGGTCAATACCTAAAAAGCGCTAATGATGAGACGATGGAAAAGGTCACCCAACATCACGAAACCCTCAGTATTAACACATCTATAACTAAACAAGCCGAGACCTTTGCAGCAGATTTATTAGATAACATGAAAGCCAGTCAGCAAAACCCAGCAACAAAAATAGCTAGAAAGACGAGAGAAAAATACAGCAAAAGGACACAGGAGGAAAGAAAAGAAAGATGGAAACAACATAAGCGAGCAGGACGTTTCCAGGAGGAACTCAATAGGGATTATATTGATAGGGAAGAGACATTGCGCTGGATCAGGAATGGAGATCTGGGGTACGACGAGGAGAGACTAGTGGTTGGAGCACAAGACCAGGGACTTCTAACGAATGGTTTTAAAAAAATGGCAGGATTGTCACAGAGTGACAAATGTCGATTCTGTCATGTAGCGGTGGAGAGTGTAAGCCACCTGCTCTCCGGCTGCCAGGTCCTCATGGCCGATGGACACTACACTGCTCGCCACAATAAGATCTGCCGTTTTATACACTGGAAAATATGCAAAGAATTCAAAATAGAAGTAAAAGGACCAGTATGGGAGCACGATCCAGAGCCAGTTAGCTCCAACGGAGATATTACCATCTTTTATGACAAGGAAATCCCAACTGGAAGACACATTGAAGGAGGAGCAATAAAACCGGACATAGTTATCTTGAACAAAAAGGGCAAAACTGCCAAATTAATCGATGTAACTATACCAAACGACTACGGCCTCAACAGAGCAGAAAGAGAAAAAATTACAAAATATCAAGACCTCAAAAACGACCTAAGGAGCACCTGGAATCTGCAGGATGCAGATATTATACCTGTGGTGGTGGGAGCAACTGGGATGGTTAAGAAGAACTTGAAAAAATATCTACAAGCAATACCCGGCTGCCCTAGCATCTGTGAAATACAGATCTCAGTAATCAGAGGAACAGTCTCTATCTTAAAGAGAGCCCTTGGATACAAAGCTTTTTAATTTAAAGTGTAATCATAGACCCCTGGCTGGGGCCCATTGCACTTGTAAGGAAATGAGATGCAAATAAATAAAACAGTGAGAAGCCATATTCTTGTAAAACATGTGGACAGTGTTTTAGTTATCATAGTAGTTTGAAATGTCACATGAGAACCCACACGTGAGAAGACTCCTGAAAAATGGAGTGGCCTTTTCCCTCAGGCTAGCCAGCGCGTCCCCCGGGTCGCGGATGGGGGTACCCCCTCAATATGAGTAATCATGGCGAGGGTAGCTTTGAATAACCAATAAGAAGCCGTGGACGGTGAGGAACCCAATATGAAAAATGAATAATACAGGAAAAAGATGCTGGAAAGGTACTGACCAGGATAAAACGGTCCCCTCAGCTCGTTTCTGCACTAGGCGGGCTGTTGAGAGCGATGGTGCAGCTTCGTCTTCGAGTGTCACACTCAACCGGGATCCCCATCAGACCAGCACAGATCTGGTCCTGGGCCCCAACAAGATCAAAAAAGGACTAAACGATACACAAGAAAAGAAGAAACTGTAAAATGGTCCCTTGATGAGAAGAAAATTATTCTGTCCTGCTACGCCTATTCAAGGTATGAGAAGTGGGACAGAAGGAAAAAGCATGTATTTGAGGAGAAGATCAGAGAATCCGAGCTACCACCAGAAAAGAAAGCAGCCACCACCACCTCCAAATTAACATCTATAGTTTCTCAGGTCTCAAAATACTTAGGACAAGAAGAAATAGAAAAGATCAAATATGAAGCTCAAGCCCAAGCAATAAAAGATTATCAAGATGCCAACCTATTTGAGCAACAAGAATACAAACAGTCAGTGGAGCATGGAGGAAAGATGGGTTTTAATATGGGCAACCGAGTACGCCAAGATGAAATACAGCAACCAGCGGGAACGATGCAACAAGTGGCAGCGAATCTTTTTCCATCACTGCCCGGATAAAGCTGGCGTACCAGCTGGGCAGCACAGTGGTGCAGTGGTTAACACTGTTGCCTTACAGCTAGAAGGTTCCTGGTTCGATTCCCCAGGTTGGCAGGGGTTGGAACCTTTCTGTGTGGAGTTTGCATGTTCTCCCTGTGCTGCGTGGGTTTACTCCAGGGGCTCCGGTTTCCTCCCACAATCCAAAGACATGCATGTTAGGTTAATTGGCTGTTCTAAATTGTCCCTAGATGTCTGTTTCCTATAGGCCCTTAGAATAGAGGGTTAGTATTAATGAAAGCGCTTTGAGTGGTCTTTGTGACTAGAAAAGCGCTATATAAGTGCAGGTTAGTTAGTTAGTACCCCAAGCCAAACTCACAACCCAGAGACAACTTCCTCACCCAAAGGTACTTCACAGAGCAACAATTGGAGTACATGCACACTGAAATAGGAAAAATGGCACAGAATAACATCTGCCCAGTTGAGTGTCCACTACCACTACCACTAATTGAAAAACCTCTGGAACAACCTTGTCAAACACACCCTACAGAGGTGCCACCAGGCCACCCAGGTGAATCCCCTGCAACTTCTGGCTCAGAATCAGAACATCCTGATGAAGCAACAAGGGGGAGTGTAGACCAGGATCCAATAAGGAAACAGATCAACCCCCAAATAGAAATGAGCCAAGATCAATTAGAAATGGAAGAGGAACTTGCCAACAAAATAGAAGAAACAAAAAAAATGACAATGAAAGAACGTCCTAAATTAATTAAGCTTAAAGACAATAAAGAATTCAAATTACTACTGCAAAAGGTCAACAGAGGCCTATGTGAACTCGTACCTCAGGGTGTCAGTCTGACAGAGCTTAACTGCATAAACTTTGGTGCAGCGTGGTATGTGCAGAGTAAGCTAGCTCCACAGCATAAAGAAAAAACTGAACGTCAAACCAAAACAAAAATCTCCACACCCATTTGGAAAAATAAACTTCAAGGAAAAATTAATCGATTTAGGGCAGAAATTTCTCAAATGACTTATATACAGAACCAAAACTGCACTACTAAATTACTGAGAGTAATCAACAGAATCCAAGAAAAATATAACATCAGGAAAGAGCAAATGGCACTTTTCCACTTGGAACCCAAAGGCCTTGTTTGGCCTTGGACCGAACAGTCCTGTTCCGGCACTGGTGGTTTTCCACAGCACAAGGCTCACTGTAGTATGGGTGGGAGAAGGAGGGAGTTGGAGACAGTGCTACACTCCCCTTGAGGCTGCGCCATTTTCCCTGGACCAATTAGTAGTCCAAGAGCTATTTAATATCATTTTGGTGGTGAGGCTGCTGTGTATTATTATGCATTACTCATCTCATGTAATCTTGTGCCATTGCAATGACGCAATTTTTTCGTATATTTAATGTGGACGTGTGGATCTTTAATATCACAGTTACAAGTACTGGGACAGCCATCTAATAAAAAATATCTTACAAAATTACAAGTCCACATTTTCTTTAAAGTGTACTTGTTAATGCTGAGTACAGAATTGGGTGAGGCGCACCAAAACAGTTGTTGCTGTACACCCCACACTCACCCGTCCTTACAATGGCTAAGTTGAATATTTTGTGCACATAAAACCATTACCTGGGTTGGCAATATGAACATTTCCAAATACAGAACTTAAAATATTAGGTGTCCCTGTTGTTGCACATGGATATAAAGCTTGGTCAGTAGTGGCTGGCTTTTAATGTATGTGTCGGCAGTTATTGGACTCCATAACACACTGCAATGACAAATTTTTCCCAACCTTTTTAAGGGTTTTAAGACAGTGTAAAACTTAGTAGTAACAGACAACACATGATGTCAACAGTCACGGGTTTATTCAACGTTATTAACACTGGTCATTGATTAATGTACAGTATATACATAATAATGGTTGGGAAAACGGGTCACACACGCCGTGCGAGGGTTTCAAAGACTGCCATGAGAGTGTTATTGAGGGCAGCATTCTGCGCAATTTCCTCCCTTCGTACAGCAACTTCGGCTTCCCTGGACTGACGGACCTCATCCACAAGCAGTGAATCGAGTTCCAACTGTTGCCGCTGGAGCTCCCTCTGCTCACAGTGATGTTCCCGCTGAAGCTCCATCTGTTCACGGTGCTGTTCCCTTTCTGCTTCTTGCATCGATGCAAAAATAGTTGAAAGGTCTTATTTTGTGTTGCTCCGCTTCCTCTTACCTACAAGACAGAAATGTGAGCTGGTGTCAGTAAAATCAACCTCAAAACATGTAGCAGTACATCCCCAAAAATTAATACAAAAGTTAAATATTTTTGGACACATGTCAGAAAGTGAGACCCATATATTATACAGAATCATTAATCAGACAGTGAAGTATTGTTACATTTTAATCATTTATTGGCTCACAGCGCATGAATATCCAAAATTACTTTTCTCGAAAAATCGATGGTTATGTTAAAAATAGATATTAAAAAAAGAGGAGTGTTCTCAAAAGTATGAGGATTTATGGAGAAACGGATTTCATTTTCCAGCTGGAGTGACCATCGCCCCACAGTGCCTAAACAATCAAAAACTGGTGTAATGGACAAGGCATCACTGTGTTTGATTTGGCCAGGAAACTCTCCTGACATAAAACCCACATGGATTGTCAAGATTATGACAGATACCATCTTATATGACTTTCACTGTCTTTTGTGAGTCACAAAAAACACACTGTACCATGACATTGCAGTTACTTTGAGATGTACCTGTACAAGGGACACACACTGGTGAAAGTCAAGTGCTGGGTTTGAAAAAATTACTTTTTTTATGAGTATCACAACTGTGTATTTGTACAATACATTTAGTAAAAGCTGGGTTTATGTTTCAAATGCCTAGCTTTTTATGGTGGTCAAAAAATTCTAGAGGTGAGCCAAATTCTATGGTGGAGAGACCCAGCTGGTCTATCATCTCTGAAGAGCTGGAGCAGGTGGCTGGGGAGAGGGAAGTCTGGGCTTCTCTGCTTGAACTGCTGCCTCCGTGATGCGGAGAAGCGGTAGAAGATGGATGGAAAAAATTCTGAATGCATTTATACAGTAGGCTCAACTGAATCATGAAAATGAAGCACGCTGACTTTCAAATAATGAGTTTTGTGCTACAACAGCTCATTAGCTTTTCCATGCCTGTGATTAAATATGCAATTGCATTGCTGGACTTTTTTGATGTGCTTTACATGAAACAATAAACTGTACCGTGAGTATTACATTACTACAATATAATATAATTATATTATTTGACTATTGGGCTTTACCTGTGCGTGAAAGTGTTGACGGAGATGTGCCAAACTGTGAGCGAGCTGGACTTGGTTCTGGTGCCGGAGGATCTAGATCCGTAGCAGAAGCCGGGTTGCTCGTATCGCGGGAGGTGGGCTCAGGTGTGGAAGCATAATCTAAAAAAAAAAAAAATAAATAAACTTAACCAGGATTACAACTATCTATTTCATCAGATATTGTCAACACAAAAAACAACATACAAGGACGGACATAGCATTAAGCTAGGTCATCGTTTAAACACGATTAAGTTTTCGTCTGTCCTAAGTGAACTTTCCACTGTTGGAAAAAATAAAGCATGAATATCAGATCACTCACCGTCCTGTATATCACAATATCACGGCTTCAACTGCTGAAGTTGGGTGCGTCGCGGCTGCCCATTCAATTCAATTCGGGTGGCTGGGTCCAATTCCCGGTGCGTCTCCGTGTAATTTCTGGTGCGTCTGTTTGTGCGCACCACTGCAAGTTCAGTCTGCTTCCCTCTGCATTCTCTCATCAGCCGAAACGCACAGGAAACTCTGCTGGACTGCGGTGTTAGATTTCTGCTGATTTCTGTTAAGCCATTCTATCACAATATCACGGCTTCAACTGCTGAAGCTGGGTGCGTCGCGGCTGCACATTCAATTAATTTCTGGTGCGTCTGTTTGTGCGCCCCACTGCAGGCTCAGTCTGCTTCCCTCTGCATTCTCTCATCAGCCGAAACGCACAGGAAACACTGCTGGACTGCGGTGTTGGATTTCTGCTGATTTCTGTGAAGCCATTCTCTCGTTGTGGTTTATAATATCACTTGTTCGCGGGCTCACTGACGAAAAATTGCAAATGGCGACCAGCAAGCGATTCTGGAAAGTCAGTGTAACGCCCACTCTCATGACGCTACACACAGACCAATGCATGGCCAGCAGGGGCGTGACGAAACGGGGCCGGGACCCTTCGGACCTGCTTTTTACGGTGCCGAAAAAGTGAACTGTTAAACTGGAACTGTTCAGAAAAAGGGAACTGTGAGGCCTTTGGGTTCCGAGTGGGAAACCGGACAATGGAGGCCGATCGGGGCCAAACGGGGCCTTTGGGTTCCTAGTGGAAAAGCGCCTTTTTAGGAAAAATAGCAGAGCACCAGGCGCAAGTCAAGGCCCTAGCAGCCCAAATCAGAAACAGGCAACGGAGAGAGAACTCAAAACTGATAAATTATTTGCACAGAACCCAAAACAAGTCTACAGGAGGTTTATAGATGAAACTATTGAAGTAGAGGTACCTCCTGAGAAAACCCAACTGGAAACATTTTGGAGAAATCTGTTTGAGGACCCAGTTCATAAAAATAATAATTGGATTCAAACCATTGCTGAGAAAAATAAAGGAAAACAACAGATGCCCTCATTAAAAATCACAGAAGAAACAGCTCAAGAAAAAAAAATAAAAAAAAAAAATCAGGAAATACCTTAACTTCAAATCCCCTGGAATAGATAAAATACCAAACTTCTGGCTCAAAAAGATAACAGCACTACACAAACACTACGCAGAGGCATTTAACCGACTTGTTAGGGGAGAGGAAGAAGCACCAGAGTGGCTCACATATGGAAACACCATACTCCTGCCCAACAGTCAATAAATACAGACCCATCTGTTGCCTCCCAACCACATACAAATGGCTGACAGGAATCATTACTGAGGCCATTTATGAACATCTGGACGCAGAAAACTACTTGCAACCACAGCAAAAAGGCTGTATAAGAAATAAGCTGGGAGCCAAAGAACAACTACTCATTAATAAAACCATCCTGGAAGACTGCAAGAGGCGTGAGAGAAACTTAAGCATGGCGTGGATCGACTACAAAAAGGCATTCGACAGCATCCCCCACTCCTGGATAATACGCTGTCTGGAGCTGTATAACATCAGCCCAGAGATTAAAACTTTTCTGGAGATCCAGATGGCTAAGTGGAAAACCACAATTACGCTTAACCACAAAGGACAAATAACAATCCCAGACATTAGGATCCAGCGAGGAATATTCCAGGGGGACAGCCTCTCGCCACTGCTCTTCTGTCTGTGTATTGACCCCTTAAGCAAAATCTTATCAGACCTTGGCATCGGGTATGACTTAAGCAAAGGCAGAACAAGAAAAGGGAGCAAGAGAGTGAATCATCTGCTCTACATGGACGACCTCAAGCTCTACGCAGAATCTGAACAGAAACTGAATCAACTTGTCAGTACCGTTCACATGTTTTCAAAAGACATCTGCATGGAATTTGGACTTGACAAGTGTGCAAAATGTACAATAAAAAAAGGAAAGAAAACAGCATCAGAAAATATCCAAATAGAAGACAGTAAGCATATCAAAGACCTGGCAGGGGAATCGGCATATAAATATCTGGGCATAGAAGAAAACAACTATTGAACACAGAAAAATGAGGGAAATGGTCAAAAAAGAATACCAACATGGCCTAAAGAAAATCTGTAAATCAAATTTAACACCTAAAAATAAGATCACTGCAATAAACCAGTTGGCAGTACCAGTTGCCACATATGGATTTGGGGTGATAGACTGGCCACAGGGGGAACTGGACAAGTTGGATGTCCGGACCAGGAAGACCCTAACCCTTCATAAGGTAACATACAGAAACCAATGCCTAGATAGGATATATATGCCACGTAAAGAGGGAGGGCTGGGCCTAATTGAAATGAACCAGGCCTACAGGGCAACAATAATAAGCATTGGTCAATACCTAAAAAGCGGTCACCCAACATCATGAAACCCTCAGCATTAACACATCCATAACTAAACAAGCCGAGACCTTTGCAGCAGATTTATTAGATAACATGAAAGCTAGTCAGCAAAACCCAGCAACAAAAATAGCCAGAAAGACGAGAGAAAAATACAGCAAAAGGACACAGGAGGAAAGAAAAGAAAGATGGAAACAACATAAGCGAGCAGGACGTTTCCAGGAGGAACTCAATAGGGATTATATTGATAGGGAAGAGACATTGCGCTGGATCAGGAATGGAGATCTGGGGTACGACAAGGAGAGACTAGTGGTTGGAGCACAAGACCAGGGACTTCTAACCAATGGTTTTAAAAAAATGGCAGGATTGTCACAGAATGACAAATGTCGATTCTGTTATGTAGCAGTGGAGAGTGTAAGCCACCTACTCTCCGGCTGCCAGGTCCTCATGGCCGATGGACACTACACTGCTCGCCACAACAAGATCTGCCGTTATATACACTGGAAAATATGCAAAGAATTCAAAATAGAAGTAAAAGGACCAGTATGGGAGCACGATCCAGAGCCAGTTAGCTCCAACGGAGATATTACCATCTTTTATGACAAGGAAATCCCAACTGGAAGACACATTGAAGGAGGAGCAATAAAACCGGACATAGTTATCTTGAACAAAAAGGACAAAACTGCCAAATTAATCGATGTAACCATACCAAACGACTACGGCCTCAACAGAGCAGAAAGAGAAAAAATAACATCAAGACCTCAAAAACGACCTAAGGAGCACCTGGAATCTGCAGGATGCAGATATTATACCTGTGGTGGTGGGAGCAACTGGGATGGTTAAGAAGAACTTGAAAAAATATCTACAAGCAATACCCGGCTGCCCTAGCATCTGTGAAATACAGATCTCAGCAATCAGAGGAACAGTCTCTATCTTAAAGAGAGCCCTTGGATACAAAGCTTTTTGATTTAAAGTGTAATCATAGACCCCTGGTTGGGGCCCATTGCACTTGTAAGGAAATGAGATGCAAATAAATAAAACAGTGAAGCCATATTCTTGTAAAACATGTGGACAGTGTTTTAGTTATAGTAGTTTGAAATGTAACATGAGAACCCACACGTGAGAAGACTCCTGAAAAATGTGAAAAAGTCTAAACAATTGAAAAAGGAATAAAATAGGAAAAAAGATGCTGGAAAGGTACTGACCAGGATAAAACAGTCCCCTCAGCTTGTTCTTGCACCAGGCGGGCTGTTGAGAGCGATGGTGCAGCTTCATCTTCGAGTGTCACAAACACTCAGCCAGTCAACTGGTGGCCTTTTCCCTCAGGCTAGCCAGCGCTTCCCCCGGGTTGCAGATGGGGGCACCCCCTCACTATGAGTAATCATGGCGAGGGTAGCTTTGAATAACCAATAAGAAGCCGTGGACGATGAGGAACCCATCATGAAAAATGAATAAAACAGGAAAAAGATGCTGGAAAGGTACTGACCAGGATAAAACGGTCCCCTCAGCTCATTTCTGCACTAGGCGGACTGTTGAGAGCGATGGTGCAGCTTTGTCTTCGAGTGACTCAAACACTCAACTGGGATCCCCATCAGACCAGCACAGATCTGGTCCTGGGCCCCAACAAGATCAAAAAAGGACTAAACGGTATACAAGAAAAGAAGAAACTGTAAAATGGTCCCTTGAGGAAAAGAGAATTATTCTGTCCTGCTACGCCTATTCAAGGTATGAGAAGTGGGGCAGAAGGAAAAAGCACATATTTGAGAAGATCAGAGAATCCGAGCTACCACCAGAAAAGAAAGCAGCCACCACCACCTCCAAATTAACATCTATAGTCTCTCAGGTCTCAAAATACCTAGGACAAGAAGGAATAGAAAAGATCAAATATGAAGCTCAAGCCCAAGCAATAAAAGACTATCAAGATGCCAACCTACTTGAACAACAAGAATACAAAAGTCAGTGGAGCATGGAGGAAAGATGGGTTTTAATATGGGCAACCGAGTACGCCAAGATGAAATACAGCAACCAGCGGGAACGATGCAATGAGTGGCAGCGAATCTTCTTCCATCACTGCCCGGATAAAACTGGCGTACCCCGAGCCAAACTCACAACCCAGAGACACAACTTCCTCACCCAAAGGTACTTCACAGAGCAACAATTGGAGTACATGCACACCGAAATAGAAAAAATGGCACAGAATAACATCTGCCCAGTTGAGTGTCCACTACCACTACCACTAATTGAAAAACCTCTGGAACAACCTTGTCAAACACACCCCACAGAGGTGCCACCAGGCCACCCAGGCGAATCCCCTGCAACTTCTGGCTCAAAATCAGAACATCCTGATGAAGCAACAAGGGGGAGTGTCGACCAGGATCCAATAAGGAAACAGATCAACCCCCAAATAGAAATGAGCCAACATCAACTAGAAATGGAAGAGGAACTTGACAATGAAAGAATGTCCTAAATTAATTAAGCTTAAAGAGAATAAAGAATTCAAATTACTACTGCAAAAGGTCAACAGAGGCCTATGTGAACTTGTACCTCGGGGTCAGTCTGACAGAGCTTAACTGCATAAACTTTGGTGCAGCGTGGTATGTGCAGAGCATAGATATAAAACACTAGATTGGCAGTAGGTCACTGGAGCGTGAGAGTTCCGGCCGCCATATTGGTACAGGAATCACAACAAATCCACAGCTCAGCTTAACGTACAACACTCTGATTAAGTCTTCATTTCTGTCACCATGGGATGAGACGCCGGGTTTTCCAGTGCTCAGACCATGTCCCTTCTCATCGCTGTCTCATTGGGCAGCGTCTCTGCGGGCTCCCAGCTGTCAGTGTTACAGGACGGCTGGGGCCCAATTAATCCTCATCAGCTGAGGCGCTGCTAATGAGGATAAAAAGGAGCAGCTTCGATCATTCGGGGCTGCGACTTAAGCACTGTTATGCTGGAACCCTTACGGTAAGTGTTGAGTATTTGTTTTTAAATAATTTAATGGCGTGTTGTCAAAAATAAAGGTAAAAACTCTGATTTTCATTTGGGAGGTCACTGATTTCTGTACATGCATGACTGCCATGAGTGTAATATATATTGTAATTCAGTATCGATAGTTATGGCAATATTTCTCATGTGATATTAGTATACAGTGTTACATTGTGTTCTTTGTTACTGGGTCAGTATTGGTAGCCAATATTATCAACAATGAACTTTGGGTTCTTGTAACTAGTTTGGTAGTTACTCAAATAGCGTGAGGATAGTTTTTCTTTTTCCTGTATACACTTGGCCTAATGAAAGATTTAAGTTTATCAAACCGTCTTTACACAATAATTACACATATATGTGTACAAACATCTACCTCCTGTATCAGACCAACATCATGAAGGTTTGCAGATAGTAATTTACAGATATGTTATTTGAAAATTGAAACTTTACAGATAGAATTTTACAGTACCTATTTTGCATTTGTCTATTACAGGGAGGGGGTACAAGAAGATCTGGTGATGATTAATGCAGTCATATCTCAGACATTACTATTTCTGTCTTATATTACATTTTGCCTGACATTACTATAAATATTTGCTATGATGGATAGGAGGGGACAGGGTGGATATTCCGTGTGATGAAGGTGATGATGATGGTGATGACGATGGGCTGGGCTCTGGGTTAAATTAATAAAGCCTACATCTACTGCTTTAAACTGTGTTTTGATTCAATTAACACTTCACCTCACTTTGCAATTGATTAATATGAGCTTGCTGCTTTCATGTTGAGTGCATTATTCTATGCAATAAATTTAATAAATTTGTAATGAACATTGGTGTATTGTATAAATTTGTTATGTGGGCCTAAAATCAATAAGAATTCCAAATTGATTTTAAACAACTGCTATACAGATCCAGGTAGGATTGGGGGGGGTGTATAATGTCTGTCTAGTTAAATGAAGAAACTTGAATAATTGATTTGTAATTTTTTATTCTCTATTTATTTCAAAGTTTACATATCTAGGCCAATTTGTATAGCACAGGCTGAAATATTTCTTTGATAAACATTTTTGACAATGGGGGGGGGGGGCAATAAGCTGGTTGCCTGGGGTGGCAAATATAACAAATACAGCCCAGGACAAAGTATGAATTAATCAGTTTCGGCCATATATTTATGCATAAATGGCCACAATGAAAGAGGTAGGCTTAATTATTAATCAGGGGGTATGGTAACTTCTTTTTCAGCTCATTTGACAGTTCTTGATTGAGACACTGCAAAATGCCATAATTTAATAATTATGAAGCTCTTAAACACCTAATATTTATACAGATTATGCTGAAAGTAAACCACTATGCGCTGTGTTGTACTGTGTTGTAAACATGTTCACTGAAGCCTGTCAAACCTTTAACAAAGGAGACTGACCCAAGCAGGTGTCTGCACTGGACCACAGGGATGTGCTACACATATCCTGTACCAAGATGGCGGACGCGCGTCACGCTCCCGCGACCACGGACTGGCCAGCACTGCCAATCTAGCCTTTTGTGTCTGTGGTGCAGAGTAAGCTAGCTCCACAGCATAAAGAAAAAACTGAACGTCTAACCAAAACAAAAATCTCCACACCCATTTGGAAAAACAAACTTCAAGGAAAAATTAATCGATTTAGGGCTGAAATTTCTCAAATGACTTATTACATACAGAACCAAAACTGCACTACTAAATTACTGAGAGTAATCAATAGAATCCAAGAAAAATATAACACTGGGAAAGAGCAAATAGGAAAAATAGCAGAGCACCAGGCGCAAGTCAAGGCCCTAGCAGCCCAAATCAGAAACAGGCAACGGAGAGAGAACTCAAAACTGATCAATAAATTATTTGCACAGAACCCAAAACAAATCTACAGGAGGCTTATAGAAGATGCCATTGAAGTAGAGGTACCTCCTGAAAAAACCCAACTGGAAACGTTCTGGAGAAATCTGTTTGAGGACCCAGTGCAACATAAAAATAATAATTGGATTCAAACCATTGCTGAGAAAAATAAAGGAAAACAACAGATCCCCTCATTAAAAATCACAGAAGAAACAGCTCAAGGAAAAAAAAAAAAAAAAAAAATCAGGAAATATCTTAACTTCAAGTCCCCTGGAATGTCACGACTCGCCACTCATCAGCGGCCTCAGCTGCGCACACACCTGCGCCTCGTCAGCAGCAGGCTATTTAGTCCATTCAGCGCAATGCTGCGGTCTGGGGCCGTCTGTTCGCATCGGCACTTTGTAGCTCGTGTATCAACCTCTGATCACCAGCAAGACTTCAGCCCCACGTAAGCATACCTTACCTTTCTCCAAGTCTTCACCCCTGTGCACAGGTGGATTCCTCGGCGGCGGACTTCCCCGTCATCGCCAACCAATCCCCACCATCAGCGCAGGCTCTGCAGGACGCTGTCTTCCGGGCTTCTCCCTTGCCAACGCCAGCCACCTGTATCCACAAGTAAGCAACACGCAACTCATTATCCCTGTCCAGGTGTGGCGCCCTTTACCCCTTGTCCTCTGCTCTCTCTCCATAGGGCTGTCTGGCTGTACGGCACGCTGCTCTGCTTCCTGCGCATCGGCGTTCACCCCCAACACATACACATACCGCATACATCCATTCAGACACACCTGCTTGTTGAATAAAGCTGTTAAATCTATCCTGAGCCTACGTGCGTGTTTCCTGGGCCAGACATTATGTCATGGAATAGATAAAATACCGAACTTCTGGCTCAAAAAGATAACGGCACTGCACAAACACTACGCAGAGGCATTTAACCGACTTGTTAGGGGAGAGGAAGAAGCACCAGAGTGGCTCACATATGGAAACACCATACTCCTGCCCAAGAGTCCTGAAACCCAACAAGTCAATAAATACAGTGCAACGTCGGGGCCATGTTAAGGGGGGCAGGGGTTTCCCAGCATGCTTGGACAATTGAAACGTTACTGTGTGTGTAGTAAATGTTATTACTGAGCTATTCTACTGCTGTGTAATTATAACTGCGTTATAATTACCCAACAGTATTTCATAGGCAAGATTTATTATGTGTGTGTAACCGTGATTTAAACGGAGGTCTGGGAGAATGACCTCCCCTCCTGCCTGTGCTCAGAGTGTGTGAAAAATAAATCCCGTTGATCACAACCACCTTGCTCCATTTTCTTTGTGTGAACCTTGCAAACGTCACACTGGTGTCAGGAGTGGGTGGAACAAATGATAGTTAGGATCAGAATGGAGATCCAGCAGCTGGAGCAGGCCATTGCTCAGCTTATGATGGACGATGGGACCGTGGCACCACCACCGGGAGCTCGGAGCCGGGACGAACGAAGCAGCGGACCTGACGGGGCCAGCGCACCCCGCCTCCTGTCTTTTTCAAGACAGAGCGGACAGAACAGAGCAAACATTCCACCCTTCTCAGGACAGGACGGGCTGGTGACCCCACGGCGATCAAGAGTGGCGATCAATCAAGAGACGACCACCCCGCCTGTTCGACAGCGGGCCAAGATTCCCCATTTCAATGGCGAAGCCACATTGGATGACTACCCGACACAGGTCGAGCTGACCGCGGCGCTGAACGGCTGGTTGCCAGAGAAAACCGCCGTACAGGTCGCGCTGGCCTTGGAAGGGAAAGCCCTCTGCATGCTCTCTGATCTCCGGCCCGAGGAGCGTTACAGCTGGCCAGCACTACAAGGGGCGCTCCAGAGATGATTTGGGAGAATAGCGGACGCTGAACACGCCCAAGAACAACTGACCCGCCACCGCCGGAACCACCAGGAAAAACTAGGAGCCTATGCTGCAGACATATGGCTGTTAACCCGGCGCAGCTACCCAGATTTCGCACCGGAGGCAGTAGAGAAACTCGCCCTCCGGAATTTCATCCAAGGTCTCCGCCCGGCCCAGCTCCAGAACCACGTACGGCTCCACGCCGCGAGCGACTGGAAGACTGCAGTGGCAGAAGCAGACCGGGCAGAGCCGCTAATAAATCGCACAACTGAAGCGCCAACGCACAGCCGAAGAACCTACCAGGCCACGATGGAGAGCGAGGGAGAGGAGGAGGAATTACGGCAGACCACGGCGGCACGACCACGGAGAAGATGGCCGCGGCGGAGCGAGGAAGGGTGCTTCCGCTGCGGAGAGATGGGACACATCGCACGATACTGCCCCGCACCCACCCCACGACAAACTGGCCCCTCGCCGGCGTTAAACTAGAGCGAGGTGGCGTGAACGGGGACAGGCCACCTCCAGCAGATGTTTTCCCCGAGGAGCCGGCACCGCGCGTGGGCCGAGTTGGACACTCTCCAGGGATCTATCTACAGTGCAGCTTGGGGAAGACGTCGATCCGGGCCCTGGTTGACACCGGCTCTACAATCTCCTTGGTTCGACCCAGTGTGCTGCCGGGCACAAGCAAGACGGCTCCGCAGGGGTGGGAACCCACCGAGCGCTGCGTCACCACGGCTACCGGTGAGCGCGCCCGACTGAAGGGGCGGAGAGTGCTGGTGGTGGGGGTGGCCGGTCAGAACACAAGACACCCGTTCTGGCTGGCTGACATCCAAGACCCCTGTATTATTGGACTAGACCTGCTCACAACCTGGCGTGCCAAGATCGACACCGCCGGACAGTCCCTCCAGCTGGGAAACCGGACCATCACACTCCACAGCAGAACCCAGGAAAGGGACACGGGGGCCCGCGCAATCGAGGGATCGCCAAGACAGACCGGACCAGGCAGGCCGCCGCGAGGACTGGACACGATGACATCACCAGCGCGGACAGAGGGAGCACGAACGCACACAGGGTCAGCAAGGGGAGGGGTCAACGTATCAGCAGAGACGCAACAGGCGGTGGAGGAATTATTTCAGTGGAGCTGCAGCGGGCCGGACCCAGAACAGAGACGCCAGCTGCGGGAGCTATTGGACTGTTATATGGGTGTTTTCGCCGCGAAGGATGAGGAATGCAGCCGGACCGGGTTGGTGCAGCACGAGATCGACACCGGTGAGGCCAGGCCGATTCGACTCCACCCACGCCGGCTGCCCTTTTCAAGGCGGGCAGCGGCGGAACAAAAAGTGCGAGAAATGCTGGAAGCAGATGTTATTGAGCCCTCCAGCAGCCCCTAGGCGGCACCTGTGGTGCTGGTCAAGAAGGAGGACGGGTCGTGGCAGTTCTGCATGGATTACCGACGCCTGAACGACGCCACCAGGAAAGATTCCTACCCCCTGCCCCGCATCGATGACGCGCTGGACCACATCGCCGGCTCCAGCTGGTTCAGCTCGCTGGATCTACGCAGTGGCTGTTGGCAGGTAGAGCTGTCACCTGAGGCCCGCCAAAAAACAGCCTTCTCCATCGGGCAGGGACCGTATCAGTTTAAAGTGATGCCGTTTGGACTCTGCAACGCTCCGGCCACCTTTGAGCGCTTGATGGAGCGAGTGCTGGCTCACGTGCCCCGGAGTCGCTGCGTTGTTTACCTGGATGACCTGCTGGTGCATGCAGCTGATTTTGACAGCGCCCTGTCAAATCTCCGAGAGGTGCTGGGAGCCATCCAGCAGGCTGGGCTACGGTTACACCCTAAGAAATGCCACCTGTTCCGGCGGGAGACCACCTTTTTGGGCCACGTCGTCAGCGCAGCGGGGGTCGCCACCGACCCGGAAAAAGTGGCAACAGTGAGAGACTGGCCAGTGCCGCAGAACGTCGGAGAACTGAGAAGTTTTCTTGGATTGGCCTCCTATTATAGGAGGTTTGTGAAAGACTTCGCCACCATCGCCAGCCCGCTGCATCAGCTGACGCAGAAAGGACGCATGTTTCAGTGGAGCGACAGCTGTGCTGCTGCTTTCTCCCAGCTTCGCGCAGCGCTCATCAGAGCCCCCGTCCTGCGGTATCCTGACCCGAACCGCCCTTTCATCGTGGACACGGACGCCAGCAACCAGGGCATCGGGGCGGTGCTATCCCAGGAGGGAGAGCAGGGAGAGCAGGCAGTCGCTTTCTTCAGCCGCACTCTCAGCAGAGCCGAGAGAAATTACTGTGTGACTCACAGAGAGCTGCTGGTTGTCATCCAAGGACTGCGTCATTTCCGCCCGTATGTGTACGGGGGGAGGTTCCAGCTCAGGACGGACCACGCTTCCCTGACCTGGTTGTTAAACTTCAAAGAACCGGATGGACAGTTGGTGAGATGGCTGGAGGCACTGCAGGATTATAATTTCCAGATTGCGCATCGGGCAGGCTGCCTCCATGCCAACGCTGACGCGCTGTCCCGGCGCCCCTGTGCGACAGAGGAGTGTCGTCACTGCCAACGGGCTGAAGATCGGGACCAAATCGCCCCACGGGCTGCTGCTCTCCAAGCCGCTGCGAGCAGGAATCACGCAGCGACGCACAGCCCCTCAGATGATCAGGCAGCTCTCCCCAGCGATGACGTCAGAGGTTCTTGGCACGCAGCAGCTGCAGAGCAAGCAGGACAGCGACCCGGTCATTTCGCGGGTCCGGCAGTGGCTGGACGCAGGACAGCGGCCCGCCTGGGAGGTTGTGTCACCGCTGGACCCAGAGACTAAGGCCCTACACTCCCAGTGGGCCAACCTCCGCTGCCACGAGGGCGTGGTGTATTGACAGTGGCAGACTCCAGCTGGGCAGCGGCACGTCTGGCAGCTGCTGGTTCCTCGTCGACTCCGGCCCAAAGTACTCCAGCTGGTTCATGGGGCGGTAGGAGCGGGCCACTTCGGAGTGACAAAGACGCTGCAGCGCCTTCGGGCCCGGTTCTACTGGCCCGGTTGTCATCAGGACATGGAGCTCCACGTTCACCGCTGCGACACATTCACAGCTCAGAAAGGGCCAACTCAGCGATCCCACGCTCCCCTGCAGCAGTACCGGGTGGGAGCGCCGATGGAGTGAGTGGGAGTGGACATCCTGGGCCCTTTCCCGACCACGGACCGGGGGAACCGCTACGTGCTGGTCGCGATGGATTATTTCACTAAGTGGCCAGAGGCGTACGCGGTCCCGGACCAAAGCGCCACGACGACGGCGTCAAAGCTGGTGGATGAAATGTTCTGTCGGTTTGGCGCACTGGAGGAGCTGCACAGCGATCAGGGTCGGAACTTCGAGGCGGAGGTCTTCGGAGAGGTCTGCAAACGGCTGGGCATCCGGAAGACCCGGACCACCCCGCTGCATCCACAGAGCGACGGCCTGGTCGAACGATTCAGCCGGACCCTCACCACCCAGCTCGCTATCCTAGTGGACCAGCGACAGCGAGACTGGGACGTGCATCTGCCTTTTGTTTTGTGGGCGTACCGGACGGCGGCTCAGGAATCTACCCGGTGCACCCCTGCGGCGCTCATGTTTGGACGCGAGCTGCTCACACCGGTGGATTTGGTATTCGGTTGCCCCCGAGCCGGAGGTGGAGGGAAAACCCGGATTGGATTATTTTTTTTGTTTGAAAGAACGTCTCCACACGGTGCACGAGCTGGCTCGAGAGGCCCTGGCAGCGGTGGGGGGCCGGCAGAAACGAGCATATGACTCCCGCTGCCAGGGGAGGGACTTTGCACCGGGAGATCGAGTCTGGGTTTTCTGCCCTGAGAGGAAGAGAGGACGATCACCGAAGCTGGTGAGCCATTGGTCGGGGCCGTGCGTGGTCCTGGAGAGACTGTCGGATGTGGTGTACAGGGTGAGGCTTAGAAAAAGGGATGATCCTTCATCGTGACCGTCTTGCCCCGTATCGGCCATCTGCACCGCTGGTGGACGAACCGGAGCTTCCATCCTGGCCCGATACCCCGACCGAGACCCAGATGGACACTAGGGGGCCTGTACATGTTGGCCGCCGGCGCCGAAGACCGCCCCGACACCTGGATGAGTTTGTATTGGACTTTTAAAGTGGACTTTAATTTTTCTGGGGACAGAAACCAGTCCGGGGGGTGGGGGGCAGTGTAACGTCGGGGACATGTTAAGGGGGGCAGGGGTTTCCCAGCATGCTTTCACAATTGAAACATTACTGTGTGTGTGTAGTAAATGTTATAACTGAGCTATTCTACTGCTGTGTAATTATAACTGCGTTATAATTACCCAACAGTATTTCATAGGCCAGATTTATTGTGTGTGTAACCGTGATTTAAATGGAGGTCTGGGAGAATGACCTCCCCTCCTGCCTGTGCTCAGAATGTGTGTAAAATAAAGCCCGTTGATCACAACCATCTTGCTCCATTTTCTTTGTGTGAACCCTGCATACGTCACAATATATTGTAATTCAGTATCGATAGTTATGGCAATATTTCTCATGTAATATTAGCATACAGTGTTACATTGTGTTCTTTGTTACTGGGTCAGTATTGGTAGCCAATATTATCAACAATGAACTTTGGGTTCTTGTAACTAGTTTGGTAGTTACTCAAATAGCGTGAGGATAGTTTTTCTTTTTCCTGTATACACTTGGCCTAATGAAAGATTTAGGTTTATCAAACCGTCTTTACACAATAATTACACATATATGTGTACAAACATCTACCTCCTGTATCAGACCAACATCATGAAGGTTTGCAGATAGTAATTTACAGATATGTTATTTGAAAATTGAAACTTTACAGATAGAATTTTACAGTACCTATTTTGCATTTGTCTATTACAGGGAGGGGGTACAAGAAGATCTGGTGATGATCAATGCAGTCATATCTCAGACATTACCATTTCTGTCTTATATTACATTTTGCCTGACATTACTATAAATATTTGCTATGATGGATAGGAGGGGACAGGGTGGATATTACGTGTGATGAAGGTGATGATGATGATGATGGTGATGACGATGGGCTGGGCTCTGGGTTAAATTAGTAAAGCCTACATCTACTGCTTTAAACTGTGTTTTGATTCAATTAACACTTCACCTCACTTTGCAATTGATTAATATGAGCTTGCTGCTTTCATGTTGAGTGCATTATTCTATGCAATAAATTTAATAAATTTGTAATGAACATTGGTGTATAAATTTGTTATGTGGGCCTAAAATCAATAAGAATTTCAAATTGATTTTAAACAACTGCTATACAGATCCAGGTAGATTGGGGGGGGGGGGGGAGTGTATAATGTCTGTCTAGTTAAATGAAGAAACTTGAATAATTGATTTGTAATTTTTTATTCTCTTTATTTCAAAGTTTACATATCTAGGCCAATTTGTATAGCACAGGCTGAAATATTTCTTTGATAAACATTTTTGACAATTGGGGGGGGGGGGGCAATAAGCTGGTTGCCTGGGGTGGCAAATATAACAAATACAGCCCAGGACAAAGTATGAATTAATCAGTTTCGGCCATATATTTATGCATAAATGGCCACAATGAAAGAGGTAGGCTTAATTATTAATCGGGGGTATGGTAACTTCTTTTTCAGCTCATTTGACAGTTCTTGATTGAGACACTGCAAAATGCCATAATTTAATAATTATGAAGCTCTTAAACACCTAATATTTATGCAGATTATGCTGAAAGTAAACCACTATGCGCTGTGTTGTAAACATGTTCACTGAAGCCTGTCAAACGTTTAACAAAGGAGAATGACCCAAGCAGGTGTCTGCACTGGACCACAGGGATGTGCTACACATATCCTGTACCAAGATGGCGGACGCGCGTCACGCCACCGCAAGCACGGACTGGCCAGCGCTGCCAATCTAGCCTTTTATATCTATGGTGCAGAGTAAGCTAGCTCCACAGCATAAAGAAAAAACTGAACGTCGAACCAAAACAAAAATCTCCACACCCATTTGGAAAAACAAACTTCAAGGAAAAATTAATCGATTTAGGGCTGAAATTTCTCAGATGACTTATTACATACAGAACCAAAACTGCACTACTAAATTACTGAGTAATCAACAGAATCCAAGAAAAATATAACATTAGGAAAGAGCAAATAATAGGAAAAATAGCAGAGCACCAGGCGCAAGTCAAGGCCCTAGCAGCCCAAATCAGAAACAGGCAACGGAGAGAGAACTCAAAACTGATAAATTATTTGCACAGAACCCAAAACAAGTCTACAGGAGGTTTATAGATGAAACTATCGAAGTAGAGGTACCTCCTGAAAAAACCCAACTGGAAACGTTCTGGAGAAATCTGTTTGAGGACCCAGTTCAACATAAAAATAATAATTGGATTCAAACCATTGCTGAGAAAAATAAAGGAAAACAACAGATGCCCTCATTAAAAATCACAGAAGAAACAGCTCAAGAAAAAAAAAAAATCAGGAAATACCTTAACTTCAAATCCCCTGGAATAGATAAAATACCAAACTTCTGGCTCAAAAAGATAACAGCACTACACAAACACTACGCAGAGGCATTTAACCGACTTGTTAGGGGAGAGGAAGAAACACCAGAGTGGCTCACATATGGAAACACCATACTCCTGCCCAAGAGTCTTGAAACCCAACAAGTCAATAAATACAGACCCATCTGTTGCCTCCCGACCACATACAAATGGCTGACAGGAATCATTACTGAGGCCATTTATGAACATCTGGACGCAGAAAACTACCTGCAACCACAGCAAAAAGGCTGTATAAGAAATACGCTGGGAGCCAAAGAACAATTGCTCATTAATAAAACCATCCTGGAAGACTGCAAGAGGCGTGAGAGAAATTTAAGCATGGCGTGGATCGACTACAAAAAGGCATTCGACAGCATCCCCCACTCCTGGATAATACGCTGTCTGGAGCTGTATAACAACAGCCCAGATATTAAAACTTTTCTGGAGGTCCAGATGGCTAAGTGGAAAACCACAATTACGCTTAACCACAAAGAAGGACAAATAATCCCAGACATCAGGATCCAGCGAGGAATATTTCAGGGGGACAGCCTCTCGCCACTGCTCTTCTGTCTGTGTATTGACCCCTTAAGCAAAATCTTATCAGACCTTGACATCGGGTATGACTTAAGCAAAGGCAGAACAAGAAAAGGGAGCAAGAGAGTGAATCATCTGCTCTACATGGACGACCTCAAGCTCTACGCAGAATCTGAACAGAAACTGAATCAACTTGTCAGTACTGTTCACATGTTTTCAAAAGACATCTGCATGGAATTTGGACTTGACAAGCGTGCAAAATGTACAATAAGAAAAGGAAAGAAAACAGCATCAGAAAACATCCAAATAGAAGATAATAAGCATATCAAAGACCTGGCAGGGGAATCAGCATATAAATATCTGGGCATAGAAGAAAACAACTATTGAACACAGAAAAATGAGGGAAATGGTCAAAAAAGAATACCAACATCGCCTAAAGAAAATCTAATTCAAATTTAACACCTAAAAATAAGATCACTGCAATAAACCAGTTGGCAGTACCAGTTGCCACATATGGATTTGGGGTGATAGACTGGCCACAGGGGGAATTGGACAAGTTGGATGTTTGGACCAGGAAGACCCTAACCCTTCATAAGGTAACATACAGAAACCAATGCTTAGATAGGATATATATGCCACGTAAAGAGGGAGGGCTGGGCCTAATTGAAATAAACCAGGCCTACAGGGCAACAATAATAAGCATTGGTCAATACCTAAAAAGCGCCAATGATGAGACGGTGGAAAAGGTCACCCAACATCATGAAACCCTCAGTATCAACACATCCATAACTAAACAAGCCGAGACCTTTGCAGGAGATTTACTAGATAACATGAAAGCCAGTCAGCAAAACCCAGCAACAAAAATAGCTAGAAAGACGAGAGAAAAATACAGCAAAAGGACACAGGAGGAAAGAAATGAAAGATGGAAACAACATAAGCGAGCAGGACGTTTCCAGGAGGAACTCAATAGGGATTATATTGATAGGGAAGAGACATTGCGCTGGATCAGGAATGGAGATCTGGGGTACGACGAGGAGAGACTAGTGGTTGGAGCACAAGACCAGGGACTTCTAACCAATGGTTTTTAAAAAATGGCAGGATTGTCACAGAGTGACAAATGTCGATTCTGTCATGTAGCGGTGGAGAGTGCAAGCCACCTTCTCTCCGGTTGCCAGGTCCTTATGGCCGATGGACACTATACTGCTCGCCACAACAAGATCTGCTGTTACATACACTGGAAAATATGCAAAGAGTTAAAAATAGAAGTAAAAGGACCAGTATGGGAACACGATCCAGAGCCAGTCAGTGCCAACGGAGATACCACCATCTATTATGACAAGGAAATCCCAACTGGAAGACACATTGAAGGAGGAGCAATAAAACCGGACATAGTTATCTTGAACAAAAAGGACAAAACTGCCAAAATAATAGATGTAACCATACCGAACGACTACGGCCTCAACAGAGCAGAAAGAGAAAAAATAAAATATCAAGACCTCAAAAACGACCTAAGGAGCACCTGGAATCTGCAGGAAGCAGGTATAATACCTGTGGTGGTGGGAGCAACTGGGATGGTGAAGAAAAACCTGAAAAAATATCTACAGGCGATACCCGGCTGTCCTAGCATCTGTGAAATACAGATCTCAGCAATAAGAGGAACAGTCTCTATCTTGAAGAGAGCCCTCGGATATAGAGCTTTGTGATTTAAAGTGTAACCATAGACCCCTGGTTGGGGCCCATTGCACTTATAATGAAGTGAGATATAAATAAATAAAACAGTGTGTTCTCATGTGTGTGACGGCAGCAGCTGTGTTTGTTTGATCCATGTGAGAAACATGGCGATTCTTGTGACTGTTGTAATTTCCCTGCTATATATGTCAACAGTGACATCCTTTCCAGTATTTGACCTTTGGTTGTACAACAATGCCTCCCAAAGATTTGTTTTGGCAAGTATATATACTCACAGCCTGGCTCTGTGTGCCAGTCAAAAGTTGTTTACTTTGTGTCTGGGGAATCCCTTGGGAACTCCCTACCTTTTTTTTTATTCCCTCCATATTTTTTTTAAAAAAACTTAGGTTTGGAAATTTGTCCTTTGAGATTTAAAAATTATTGAAATTTGTCATCAAAAATACATGAGGTATAAGTATTATTCACAACAGGAAGTAGACGATTTTGAGACTTCCTGCCCAGCGGAATATGGCAACAGATGGATTGAGCATGGCTGGCTAAAACAAAAATCCAAGCCATCCAGCTGCTTACCTCAGCCCAGGTAGGGTGAAACTGTCATAATGATGAAATAATCCCTCATATCCAATTATCTACCCAATATTTTGTAGGTTGTTTGAGAGATGATGATATTTTTGAAGTTTGTTGAAGTGTGACTAGACCATGTGACTGTCAGTGGTAATCCATGCCTATGTAACCCTTCACCTAGTCTCCATGCATGTGCAAAGACTAATAGTTGTGAAAAAGTAATTTTCGAAGCTTCATTTTGTAAATAGGGATGTATTTTTGACTTGAAGTAAATGCGGTGTTGTTCTGGTCGGTCGCTGCTGCAGTTCCCAGCCTGCATGGCCTTGGTAGTTTTTAGAAATGCAAATCTGGCGATCCTTCATTATTTACTGGATGCCTAGTTCTAGTCAATTTTATTGTTATGTTTTTGAATTGACATCTTGACTTTAAATTAGCTGAAATACCAATTTACAAGGTATCTCATTTATTCTGGGCTATTAATTGCAGACAAAATGTGAGAGCCTGCAAGGAATTTCTGCCCTCGGAAGGCTGCGACCCGGCAAAGTGGTTAGTGAAATGTTTGACTCTGTTGAAGTTTAATGATGGTTGTTTGAATATGCACATATCCAAAGAATAGAAACTTTTTGTGCGTTTCTAATATGAAAATCTGATGTGCACAAGCCATACAATTTTTAAATGTGGATTTGATAATCTGTTGTATTTGTTTACAGTAAATGCTGCATAATTTTTGCTGGTAGCTTTCTTGCAACAACTCAGTAAACCTAAAAAAAAAAAAATCTATCAATTTGAGATCATAAATGTTTACATTTGTGTGTATGCAGTATGATTTAATTTCTGCAATACTAGAATTTTGTGTCCACAGCTGAAATAATATTTCTTGTGTTTGATATGTTTCAGTCTTTATGGTGTTTGATGCATTAAAGTCGAAAGCAAGGACATTAAAGATGTGTCAGACCCAGTTATTGCACGCCAAAATGCAGCTCATAATCCGGGGCCAGAACAGTAAAGACACTTCCTCATACTCGTCTGTACCAAGTCATCGTGGACGAGTATGGGTGTGCAAGCAAAGAACGCTACAGATTCAAGAGGTTGGGTCGTGCCGTGTCATCGAGATCGTGATGGTGACATCCTGTCGGTGCCACTCACCAGTGTGCTAGTGCTAGTGTATGACAATTGAGTAAGAGACATTCACTTTTCTGCTATAGCCTGCAAGTGAAGGACATGTATCCAGTGATTGAACCTTGAGGACACATTTTAAGTCAAGTCAAGTTTGTGTTTCTCAAGTGCAAAGTCAAGTTTATTAGTCACTGAATACTGTGTTTATTTTGTGCTGATGTTGAGAGAAGTGTTTGCATTATTCTGTTTTCATTGTACATGTACTGCTTGTGCACATCCTGTTGCTAGCGTATTTCAATCAGTATTTTTGAACATCAATTTAAATCAGGCTAGTAAGATCAAGTAAGATCAAGGACTGAGGTAAGGGCTGGTTGAGCTTCAATTCAATGATATAAGTATATTTCAAGATTCCTCAAATTTAATTCAATTTTGAATTAATCAAATCAAGTACAAGTTCAAAGTATTTAGGGAATCATATACCCCAAAGATAAGAATTCCCTAATTCAAGTATAGTTTCCATTCAGTTATTTTGAGTGGAAATTTCGAGGTAAACATAAAAAAACACATTGTGTTTCAGGTTTGCATAATATTTTTATCTCCAGGTTTTCACTCAAGAAATCTGGTTGGCGAAAATCCCAATTACTAAGCCTGGCTAGCATTGTCTGTCAGACCGTCCAGATTTACTAAACATTTTTTTTACGGTCATTAGATTGCCAAAACGACTGTCGGGTGGCATATGCTGTCACAAAGAGTTCACCAACTCACTGAAACAGTTGACAGTGTATGTAATACTGCCGGCAATCGAAACTCACTTTATTCAAAGAGGTAATATAAATTACCATTTCATTTTTTGTCCCATTTCCTCACTATTTTCCATAAACACTGTACTGCAACAAAATGGCTGCAGCTGCCAAAAATGCAACTGAGCAAGAATTGCGAGAGCAGATCACAGCTGCCAAAGAGCAATTACAAGCCATAAATGCTGACTTGGCAGTTGAAACCTTGTCTGAGGAAGAGCGAGCTCAACTCAACACTGATGCAAAAACAGTACATGATGAAATAGAAACTCTTGAAATGGAGTTGGCTACAATCAGTGAACAAGAAAAGAATAATGGTGACAAGAAGCAACCAGAAGAAGAGAATGCGGTGGCTGGAGTTCAAGAAAAGAAGATGCAAGTGATCCAAAAGATGGCGCCACTGGCAAGACTAACCAGAACACTGCACAAACAAAACTCAGGCATGTCCCACTTCATGAGCTGAAGCAAAGACGAGAGACATGTATGAAGAGACTGAAAGAAGTCAGGCGCTTAGTGAAAACAAAGGGAGAGGATAAGTCTGTCTCACCAGAGATTTCTGCTGAATACGACAGCCTCAATGACAGAGTTGCGACTTTAGATGCTGTCATCAGTAAAAAAGAAGAACAAAAAGCACAGGTAGACAGAGCAAACAAAAAGTTTATGCAAACATACAGTAAAGTAAAGAAGGCTGTGTTCGCTCTTTTATGCATACAAAGATGAGGTCTTGGACACAACTGAAGATGACTTGGAAGACCTGATTCGCCTGGACAAAGAAATGACAGCTACATATGAAGCCTGTCGAGATTTGTGCCCGCCAGACAACGAGATGCGGCGCAGAGTCGACAGCGCTAAGCAAATGTGCTCAGACATGGCGAAAATCTTGAAACAAATTGGAGAGAATCCAATGATGGCAGACAAGGAGAGAAAAAGCCTTCACAAGACTACTTGGGGAATGGATTATTCCAGGTCTCTCTTTGGAAGCAAGTTAGACTATGAGTCTGATATTTCTGCCAAGTCTAAAGTCTCCATTCAGTCAAAGGTATCTGTAAGTACACAGATTTCAGAATCTTCAACAGGCTCTTCAACAGGATCAAGTAATGCCTCAGAAAAGGCCAGGAAGCTGGCTGAATTGAGCGCTAAGCGAAAGTGTGCAGAACTTCACGCAAAGATAAGGAAATACAAGGTGGCCTTGGAAAGTTGTCATGAACAATTAGAAATAGCAGAAGAAGAGGAAAGAGTCCAAAAGTCAGATGACATCTCTTGTTGCAGTGACAAGCTTAGTAAAGGTTATCTGAATCCAGAGGCACCTGCTTTTTCTCCTGAGGCCAAATCACCAAAAGCTAAAGATTGCACGAGCCAAGCAGAGTCACAGTTGGCCTTCATCGCCCAAATCTTCTCAGATAGCGTCAGCAAATCAAGGCTGCCTGTTCCCACACCTCCTGTGTTTGATGGTGACCCACTCAAGTTCATCAACTTTCGCAAAAGTTTTGTGACACTTGTTGAGAACAAGGGAATTCCACCATCAGACAAGCTGTATTATCTGCAGCAGTACCTTGCAGGAGAAGCCAGAGCGGCAGTAAAAGGTTGTTTTTTCAGAAGTGATGAAGCTGCCTACAACCGTGCATGGACCACATTGGAAGAGCGGTTCGGACACCCCTTCACCGTTCAACTCTCCTTGAGAAACAAGTTGAGAAACTGGCCCAAAGTAACAGGCAAAGATAAGAAAGGTCTTCAAGATTTCAGCGATTTCCTGAGCACCCTCAAAGAAGCTATCCCCTACGTGAAAGGTCTTGAAGTTTTGAACGATTGCATCCAAATCCAGGAAACAGCAACCAAGTTACCCGAGTATTGCAACACTAGGTGGACACGGCATGTTACAGAAGACAAATGTTGGAAAGGGCTACCCTTTGTTTCAAGAATTTGTTGACTTCGTAGCCAGAGAAGCCAGAGTGGCTACCAACCCTATATGCGTGGTCGCTCAAAACCAAGACAAGTTGCCAACCACAGAGAGGAAACAAGTCTAGGGCAAAGACAAAACGAGCACCTGGCATTACTCATGCCACCAACACCAATGCTGAAAAAGAAACCCCTAAAAGTGGAGCCAAAAATTCTCCAGTTTGCACCTACTGCGACAAAGATCACCTCATCTACAAGTGCAATGCTTTCAAAGAGTTGCCTTATGATGACAAAATACAAAGCATTCGAAGCAAGGCCCTTTACTTCAAATGTCTCAGACGTGGCCACACATCAAAGAAGTGTCTAGTTAAAGTGTCCTGCAACACGTGCAAAGGCAAACACCAAACTCTGCTGCACTTAGACAAGAAGAAAGCAGACACAAAGCTTACAGAGTCAGAAGCCGACAAAGATGAAAACACATTTGAATCTATTTCAAACAAAACCAACCAAGATTACATGAAGAGTTATACTTCAATGATCGTACCTGTTTGGGTCAAGACAGGCCAAGCTGGCTCGCAAGAAGTATTGGTTTATGCACTGATTGATTCCCAAAGCGACAGCTCCTATATCACAGAGGATCTGGCAGCCAAGCTGTGCATGCCACATGAAACAACAAGAATGAAGATAACTATGACATCTTCATTGGTGGTCTATTGTAAGAAGTTCTCAGACATCAAACTGAGAGGATACGACTCGACTGTCGAAGTCCGAGTCAAGTTGTGCTACACAAGAGACCACATCCCTCACAACAGGGAGGCACATTCCTTCAAAGGTAGCGGCAAGTATGATGCCTCATTTGGCTCGAATAGCCCCCTTCATTCCTCCTATTCAAGACTGTGAAGTGGGACTGCTCATTGGATACTCCTGCCCACAAGCACTCAGACCGGTGGAGATAGTCTCCGGAAATCCCGAAGAAGCCTTTGCTGTGAAAACAGACTTGGGATGGAGCATCATTGGAGGCCCTTGTTATGAACAAGGCAACAATGGTGTATGCCATAGGATTGTCACCAAAGAATTGATAGTGCCACCACCCTGTGAGATCCTGAAGGTTCTCGACCAAGATTTCAGCGACACCAAAGATGAAGCATGCTATTCCCAGGATAATCTCGCGTTTCTGCAAATCATGGAAGAAAACATCCAAATCAATGAAAATGGAAGAATCTCCATGCCATTGCCGATCAAGTCTACCACGAAGTTGCCCAACAACTACGGGATGGCCATGTCTAGGCTAAATTCTCTGAAAAGGAAATTGAGCAGGGATGACAAGTTTAGAAACCACTACTGCGACTTCATGGACCAGATGATTCAAAAGGGCTATGCAGAGCGTGTTGAACCTCCTTCACCAAATCAAGTCATCAATTACATACCACATCAAGGTGTATACCACCCACAAAAACCAGACAAGATAAGAGTGGTTTTCGACGGTTCGGCCAAGTATCAAGGTTTGTGCCTGAACGATATGCTGCTGAAGGGTCCGGACTTGATGAATGGCTTGCTTGGCGTGCTATTGAGGTTTCGTCAGGACAAAATTGCAGTGACCTGTGACATCGAACAGATGTTTTACAACTTTGATGTTCTGCCACAGTACAGAGATCTACTGAGATACTTATGGTGGCCCGATGGGGACTTGACACTCCCGCCAGCGGAGTACAGGCTCACTGTACACTTATTCGGGGCCGCATCATCACCAGGATGTGCCAACTATGGCATAAAGTACTTGGCAAAGATGCACAAAGAGAGCTTTCCTGAAGGAGCAAAATTCCTCACAAGGAACCTTTACATGGACGATGGTTTGAGCAGCCTGTCTACCGTGGGTGAAGCGAAGGAGCTAATCTGCCAGGCCACTGAAATATGCAAAAAGGGCAAAGTTAGACTCCATAAGTTCCTGTCGAACAGCATAGACGTCCTGGAATCTATACCACCTTCAGAAAGAGCCACTACCGTCTCCGAAATAAACTTGGAACTGGAACCTCTCCCGGTTGAGCGCACACTTGGAACAAGATGGGATGTTCAAAATGACTGCTTCAGGTTCAAGATAACACTACAGGATAAACCCAACACAAGAAGAGGCATCCTCTCTACAGTCATGTCAGTCTATGATCCAAATGGATTTGTTAGCCCTGTGGTGTTGCAAGGGAGAAAGATCCTGCAAGAACTGTGCAAGCAAAAGAAATCCTGGGACGAACCTGTCGAGCCTGTCATAATTGAACGGTGGGAGAGCTGGAAAGCAGATATTCAGGAACTGGAGGATCTGAAAATACCCAGATGTTTCAAGCCTGACAAGGAAGTGAAATCTTTCGAGTTGCATCATTTCAGTGATGCCAGCACTCAAGGTTATGGGCAGTGCTCGTATGTCAGAATGTGTGACCAAGATGGAAACAGACTGCGCCTTGCTCATGAGCAAAGCGAGAGTGGCATCATCAAAAGTTGTCTCCATTCCTCGGCTTGAATTGACAGCAGCAACAACGTCAGTGAAAATCAGCAAGTTCCTCAGAAGAGAGCTCGAGATCCAGGTCACCAAGGAATATTTTTGGACAGACAGCAAGGTCGTGCTGGGATACATCGCCAACAGTGCAAAGCGGTTTCACGTGTTTGTCAGCAACCGTGTACAGTACATTCGGGAGAACACTGAAGTGCAACAATGGCACCACGTACCGACCAAGTCGAATCCAGCCGATCTAGCTTCGAGAGGCGTGTCGGCCAAAGAACTGGGCACCTCTATGTGGCTGAAAGGCCCAGAATTTCTCTACAAAGCAGAGCTACCACTGACTTCGCCAGACGATACTCTCAACCTTGGCGACCCTGAAGTAAAAGCACAGTGTCTCGGGGCATCTAGCGTTGTTCTACCAACAGGACTGTTGGATGTACTACAAAGGATTTCGAAGTGGCAGACCATGATCAACATCTTGGGAACTATGATAAGAAGAGTGTCTTCGAAGACAAGCCGTCTACTCCAAGACAGAAAAGCACGTAATCTAGCCATCAAGTGGTTACAAGCCAAAGAGTTTCCTGAAGAGATCACAACCCTGGGGAAAGGTGGAAACGTAGCAACGTCAAGCTGCTTGAAGACTCTAGATCCCATGTTGGATGAAGAAGTCCTGCTAAGGGTTGGGGGAAGAGTTCGTGAAGCAGAAGACATCACCAAGGAAGAATGTCACCCCATTATCCTTCCAAGAAAATCACATGTCACCGAGGCCATCATCAGGCATGTACATCAAAAGACCAATCATGGAGGTCGCAGCTCAACTTTGAATAAACTACGATCTCAAGGATATTACGTACAAAGGGGCTCCAAGACAGTGGCTCAAGTGATACGCAACTGTATCATGTGTCGCAAGCAAAGAAGACCAGCGGAGAGTCAGAAGATGGCTGACTTGCCACAAGAACGTACAGAAGCGCATCCTCCATTCTACAAGTCTGGAATGGATGTCTTTGGCCCGTATCTCATCAAACGCGGAAGATCAGAAATCAAGCGCTACGGACTGCTGTGCACGTGTCTGTACAGTCGTGCAATTCACCTGGAGCTTCTAGACGACCTCTCAACTGACTGTTTCATCAATGCCCTAAGATGCTTCTTGGCATTGCGAGGTGTGGTTAGAAGCATACTCTGCGATCAAGGTTCCAACTTCATCGGTGCTGACAATGAACTGAAACAAGCTCTCGCCGAATTGGATCATGACAAGCTGGACACAGTTCTGGCAAACAAGCAAGTGGAGTTCAAGTTCAATGCTCCTCATGCTAGTGAGCAAGGTGGCGTATGGGAAAGACAGATCCGCACAGTGAGGAAGACGCTGAAGTCGGTGATAGACTTTGCGAACACACGACTAGACGACGCCTCCTTAAGAACACTGTTCTATGAGGCAGCATACATCGTGAACAGTCGTCCATTGTCTCCAACGTCTTTGAATGACCCACTCGCCGAACCTCCCATAACGCCAAACGCTCTACTTCATGGCAAGCTTGAGGGAGTCTTACCTCCACCAGGAGCCTTCTGCGCCCAGGACGTTTATGCACGGAAACGCTGGAGGCGTGTTCAACACCTGAGTCAGCTCTTTCGAAGTAGATGGAAACAAGAATACTTACTGAATCTCCAACATCGCCAAAAGTGGTGCAAACCACAAAGAAACCTCCAAACAGGAGACATTGTTCTCATGATGGATGAAGGGTTGGCGAAAAACCAGTGGCCACTTGGACTTGTGACGAGTGCAATGGCCGACAAGGACGGACTTGTCCGAAAAGTGAGGCTGAGAATTTCGAACGCCAGAAGTGTGGCTCGTGGGGAGAAGATTAAGCCAGTCTCCGAACTGGAAAGACCAGTGCAAAAGGTTGTGCTCTTGCTGCCGGTTGAAGATTAGGTGACCTTGTGAAAATTTTATGTTGGCATGACTTTATAGTCTTCCATCAAAGATTTTGGTGGGAGTGTGACGGCAGCAGCTGTGTTTGTTTGATCCATGTGAGAAACATGGCAATTCTTGTGACTGTTGTAATTTCCCTGCTATATATGTCAACAGTGACATCCTTTCCAGTATTTGACCTTTGGTTGTACAACAATGCCTCCCAAAGATTTGTTTTGGCAAGTATATATACTCACAGCCTGGCTCTGTGTGCCAGTCAAAAGTTGTTTACTTTGTGTCTGGGGAATCCCTTGGGAACTCCCTACCTTTTTTTTTATTCCCTCCATATTTTTTTAAAAAAAAAAACTAGGTTTGGAAATTTGTCCTTTGAGATTTAAAAATTATTGAAATAATTTGTCATCAAAAATACATGAGGTATAAGTATTATTCACAACAGGAAGTAGACGATTTTGAGACTTCCTGCCCAGCGGAATATGGCAACAGATGGATTGAGCATGGCTGGCTAAAACAAAAATCCAAGCCATCCAGCTGCTTACCTCAGCCCAGGTAGGGTGAAACTGTCATAATGATGAAATAATCCCTCATATCCAATTATCTACCCAATATTTTGTAGGTTGTTTGAGAGATGATATTTTTGAAGTTTGTTGAAGTGTGACTAGACCATGTGACTGTCAGTGGTAATCCATGCCTATGTAACCCTTCACCTAGTCTCCATGCATGTGCAAAGACTGTAATAGTTGTGAAAAAGTAATTTTCGAAGCTTCATTTTGTGAATAGGGATGTATTTTTGACTTGAAGTAAATGCGGTGTTCTGGTCGGTCGCTGCTGCAGTTCCCAGCCTGCATGGCCTTGGTAGTTTTTAGAAGTGCAAATCTGGCGATCCTTCATTATTTACTGGATGCCTAGTTCTAGTCAATTTTATTGTTATGTTTTTGAATTGACATCTTGACTTTAAATTAGCTGAAATACCAATTTACAAGGTATCTCATTTATTCTGGGCTATTAATTGCAGACAAAATGTGAGAGCCTGCAAGGAATTTCTGCCCTCGGAAGGCTGTGACCCGGCAAAGTGGTTAGTGAAATGTTTGACTCTGTTGAAGTTTAATGATGGTTGTTTGAATATGCACATATCCAAAGAATAGAAACTTTTTGTGTGTTTCTAATATGAAAATCTGATGTGCACAAGCCATACAATTTTTAAATGTGGATTTGATAATCTGTTGTATTTGTTTACAGTAAATGCATAATTTTTGCTGGTAGCTTTCTTGCAACAACTCAGTAAACCTAAAAAAAAAAATCTATCAATTTGAGATCATAAATGTTTACATTTGTGTGTATGCAGTATGATTTAATTTCTGCAATACTAGAATTTTGTGTCCACAGCTGAAATAATATTTCTTGTGTTTGATATGTTTCAGTCTTTACGGTGTTTGATGCATTAAAGTTGAAAGCAAGGACATTAAAGATGTGTCAGACCCAGTTATTGCACGCCAAAATGCAGCTCATAATCCGGGGCCAGAACAATGTGAACACATGTGAACAGCTTACTCTGCACATACCAGCGTGGTATGTGCAGAGTAAGCTAGCTCCACAGCATAAAGAAAAAACTGAACGTCGAACCAAAACAAAAATCTCCACACCCATTTGGAAAAATAAACTTCAAGGAAAAATTAATCGATTTAGGGCAGAAATTTCTCAAATGACATTACATACAGAACCAAAACTGCACTATTAAATTACTGAGAGTAAGCAACAGAATCCAAGAAAAATATAACATTAGGAAAGAGCAAATAATAGGAAAAATAGCAGAGCATCAGGCGCAAGTCAAGGCCCTAGCAGCCCAAATCAGAAACAGGCAACGGAGAGAGAACTCAAAACTGATAAATTTGCACAGAACCCAAAACAAGTCTACAGGAGGTTTATAGATGAAACTATCGAAGTAGAGGTACCTCCTGAAAAAACCCAATTGGAAACGTTCTGGAGAAATCTGTTTGAGGACCCAGTTCAACATAAAAATAATAACTGGATTCAAACCATTGCTGAGAAAAATAAAGGAAAACAACAGATACCCTCATTAAAAATCACAGAAGAAAGAGCTCAAGAAAAAAAATCAGGAAATACCTTAACTTCAAATCCCCTGGAATAGATAAAATACCAAACTTCTGGCTCAAAAAGATAACAGCACTACACAAACACTACGCAGAGGCATTTAACCGACTTGTTAGGGGAGAGGAAGAAGCACCAGAGTGGCTCACATATGGAAACACCATACTCCTGCCCAAGAGTCTTGAAACCCAACAAGTCAATAAATACAGACCCATCTGTTGCCTCCCGACCACATACAAATGGCTGACAGGAATCATTACTGAGGCCATTTATGAACATCTGGATGCAGAAAATTACTTGCAACCACAGCAAAAAGGCTGTATAAGAAATAAGCTGGGAGCCAAACAACAACTGCTCATTAATAAAACCATCCTGGAAGACTGCAAGAGGCGTGAGAGAAATTTAAGCATGGCGTGGATCGACTACAAAAAGGCATTCGACAGCATCCCCCACTCCTGGATAATACGCTGTCTGTAGCTGTATAACAACAGCCCAGAGATTAAAACTTTTCTGGAGGTCCAGATGGCTAAGTGGAAAACCACAACTACACTTAACCACAAAGAAGGACAAATAATCCCAGACATCAGGATCCAGCGAGGAATATTCCAGGGGGACAGCCTCTCGCCACTGCTCTTCTGTCTGTGTATTGACCCCTTAAGCAAAATCTTATCAGACCTTGACATCAGGTATGACTTAAGCAAAGGCGGAACAAGAAAAAGGAGCAAGAGAGTGAATCATCTGCTCTACATGGACGACCTCAAGCTCTACGCAGAATCTGAACAGAAACTGAATCAACTTGTCAGTACCGTTCACATGTTTTCAAAAGACATCTGCATGGAATTTGGACTTGACGGGTGTGCAAAATGTACAATAAAAAAAGGAAAGAAAACAGCACCAGAAAACATCCAAATAGAAGACAATAAGCATATCAAAGACCTGGCAGGGGAATCAGCATATAAATATCTGGGCATAGAAGAAAACAACTATTGAACACAGAAAAATGAGGGAAATGGTCAAAAAAGAATACCAACATCGCCTAAAGAAAATCTGTAAATCAAATTTAACACCTAAAAATAAGATCACTGCAATAAACCAGCTGGCAGTACCAGTTGCCACATATGGATTTGGGGTGATAGACTGGCCACAGGGGGAACTGGACAAGTTGGATGTTTGGACCAGGAAGACCCTAACCCTTCATAAGGTAACATACAGAAACCAATGCCTAGATAGGATATATATGCCACGTAAAGAGGGAGGGCTGGGCCTAATTGAAATAAACCAGGCCTACAGGGCAACAATAATAAGCATTGGTCAATACCTAAAAAGCGCCAATGATGACGGTGGAAAAGGTCACCCAACATCATGAAACCCTCAGTATTAACACATCCATAACTAAACAAGCCGAGACCTTTGCAGGAGATTTATTAAGGCCCTTTTCCACTAGCCTCACTTGGCCCTACACCGCACCACTCAGCCCGCTTTAGGTGCTTTTCTACTAGCCCCAGCACCGGTTAGCAGGTACTTTTTTCGTACCTGATCCAGGGCAGAGTCTAACCGGGCTGAGTAGGGCTGAGTAGGGCTGTGATATGACTTTAAGAGACTGGTCGCCGCTGATTGGTCAGGTTGTAACGTCATGAAAGCGACTTTTTCTGCTGAATTTACTCCACCACCGCCATTTGTAATTGTTCAGCCAGTGGACACAGTGCGCGGATTTGCAACATGTCTTCATGTAAGGCTATCCCCTGGTCAAATGAGGAGGTGCGCAATTTTCTTGAAATATTAGGAGACTATCGCATCCAGCGCGAGTTGGATGGATCCACAAGAAATGAAAAAATATACCAGCAGGTGTCCGAGCAGATGGCTTCCCAAGGGCACATCCGCACTGCCAAACAGTGTTGGGAAAAACTGAAAAAGCTAAAAAGCGATTACCGAGCAGTGAAGGACCACAATGCTCGGAGTGGATCGGAGCGGAAAGAGTGGAAGTGGTTCGCTCAGATGGGCGCCATCTATGGATGTAGGCCTGCTAGCAATGGCAGAGACATGGGGCTCGACACGGCCACTGTCACGCCCTTGGAAACCGTGGATGGTGAGTGTTGTTTTGATATTGCGCGTCTTTTCTCCAAATTATCTTTTCTGTGCCAAGCTCACTGTTTTTAAGAAATAGGAAGGTTGTTCGATTGTGGGTAATTGTCACCATGGGGTGAGACGCCGGCTCGGCGCTCAGCCCATGCTCCTTTTATCCCTGCCTCTCATTGGGCAGTGCCTCAGCTGGTTCCCAGCTGTCAGTGTCACGGGACGGCTGGGGCCAATTAATCCTCATCAGCTGGGGCGCTGTTAATGAGTATAAAGAGGAGCAGCTTCGATTATTCGGGGCTGCGACATAAGCACTGCTAGGCTGAAGCCCCTTCGTCTGGTGTCAGCCTCAACTCCCCTTGCAGCATTCCGGTGTTTGTATCCCGCTGTGAGTATGCACGTCTTGTTACCCCCACGTCCGGTACGAGCTACCTACCCCTGCGCTGTGCAGCCTGAGAATGTACGTCTGTATGAGTGTCTGTGCTCTCCTCATCCCTTATCCCTTACCCAGAATAAAACATCTCGACTCACTGGCTTGTCCCTGGCTCTGATTGCCCGGCTCCCTAGAGCCGGATATGACAGTATGTCGCAGCCAGAAAAGTTGCCGGCGGCCGTGAGTCGCTGTGGAAATGTACCTTTCTGTCCGGGTGTCAGCGCTGCTAGCATGCCGTTTCCCAGGAGTCACTTCCGGCGCCAGGGCGACGAGCTGAGGTCCATCTCGGAGGCTGTCGACGGGACATTCTTCACCCTGCACGACGCCTCCAACGCGAGTCGCTGGCATCCGGGCCGTGCTGAGGAACTCCTGGACTGTCACCCTCACTCTCTGTACCATCTGGAGGACAGTGCCAGGATAGACGCTTCAGGTACACAGCGAGAGAAGCTCCACGGGGTGGATGGAAATCCCGGCAGGGAGTCGAAGTGGGCGACGTCTTTCCCCGCTTCGGAGTCCCGTTCCTGCCGCCACTCCAGTCCGGGAGTTCGCGCCAACCAGAGGACTTCCCCCGACCTGCGCCACGTCACTCGGGATTCCCTTCGAGGAGCCGCAGCTGACAGCAGTTATGTCCGGGGTCGAGTGGCTGTCGCGAGCTCTACTGTGTTTCCTGTCACCACCTTCAGGCATGTGGCGGCGGTAGTGAGATTGATGGTGAGGACTTCAGGGCTACGAAGCCTTCCCGTGCTCGACGCCTTCCTCGTCTCGATCTCCGATCTGGAGCGGCGAATCCTGGGTTTCCCCCTCGCTTCGTCCCCTGGGAGTAGTCGTCGTCACATCGCCGAGTCACCTCTGCACGAACCTCGTCCGGATCCAGTTCTGGGTCATCGTCAGGACCGTTCCTCCCACGCAGCTGTCATCCCTTCGCCTCGTCAGTGTGGAGATTCTACAGCCTCGTCCCCTGAGCCTCGTTCCCCCGCTGTCATTCCTGGACATTCGGGCTGGCTCACCCCGGCTGTTTCCCCCTCCTCCTCGACGCGCTTCCTGACCGCTGTGTGTGCCTGGAATCCCGGCCTGGTGAGCTCTCTGCTGGAGACAACGCGAGCGACCCTCAGACGAATTCCCGGGGGGTCCTCCGTTATCGCCGGGCGGGGAGAGGAAGAAGCAGAATCCACTACAGCAGGTGATACTCAACCTCCAGGGGGCAGGCAAGTCATTGTTTTTTTCACACCTGCTTAATGATTTGCTCTGTCACATCCCTGGAGGAGAAGTTCAGGGTTCGCAGCTCCCTGAACTCTCCCCACCTGCTGTAACCTGTATGCCTAATCCCGCATCCTCTGTGTCTCTCTCCGCCGAGCGGTCCCCGGCTCCGGGTCAACGTGGTGGGATATGGAGAGGGCCTGTGGTTCCGCAGCTACATTGCGGACGGAGGAGGGGGACTGACTGCTGCGTGGAGTTTACGCTGACGACTGAGCGTCCCTGGGTCTCCACGGAGGAGCGGTTCGGTCCAGCGGGACGAGATTCTTCTGGCTTCACGCCGAGTGGGTCGTCGGCGGGGTTACCTGCGCTGGAGGGATCTCAAGCTGCGCTGACCATCGTGCTGGCTGCGGGGCCCGACGCGGCTAGATGGGAGCCTGACAACGACCTCCTGACGACGGATCCTGGATCTTCGCAGTCCTGGACGGCGTCAGAACCCGAGATCAGGCGAGTGCTCTCCTTTCTTTTCTTTCTTTTTATCTTTGAGCACTTCAGCCTATCTCCAGGGGAGACGAGCAGGGTGCAGCCGTCCGCTGCGTCTGAGCTCGTCTCGCCGGGTTCTGGCGCTGCCGGTGATCCTGATCCCGGTTCTGTTTTCTCTTCTGAGCCTTCTTCCAGGGTCACCGGCGAGGAGTTGCTGTTCCTCGTGGTGCTGGAGGGTCCGGGTTCAACGTTGGAGGTCGGTTCTGGTGCAGTGTCCAACGTGGGTTCGCCTGAGGCCCGATCGGGGTCCGACGTGGGTGCTGCCCCAGTGTTGTCCAGGTCCGGTGAGGAGGTGGCCGTTTCCCTGAGGCCCGCCGCCCTCGTCATCGGCTCTCCCCTGAGCCTCTTCCACCGGGATCCGCTCTGACCCTTCGTCCGTCTCAACGGTCCTGGTGGTTGAGTGATGCGGGTCGACGACCCGACCCGCAAAACTTTCGGTTCGGCGATCTGGTTTCCCCCCACTGGTCTGTGTTTGCCTTTGGGCGGCCTGGTTCGGCAGCCGTTGGACTGGATTCCTGGGATCTGGGCCCAGAGTTCGCCGTCCGAACATTTCTCTTCCCCGGGTTGCCAACTGGACAATGGGCGGGGAGATTACCAGAACAATTCCGGCCGTTTTGGACTCTGCCTGCCGTCTCCTCGGGTGTCCTTTACTTCTTTTATTATTATTGAGGTCACTCGGGTGTAGTTTCTTTGTCCATTAGGGGAATATATGTTTTTGTGCTGTGTGTTGTTTTTTTTTAACCATACTCAGCATTTTTATCGTATTGTTATCCTGTTACCCTGTCACCTTTTTTTCCTCTTGGTGACTCACCTTATGTATCGCGCTGTGTATTGCATTTTCTTATCTTTACTCAGCGTTTTCATTCATCCTTACCTTAGCCTTGGCCTCGTCGGTGCATCATGGAGCATGCGTGTGGTTTCCTGTTCAACCATACTCTGTGATCACCCCATTCTGTCTTATTATCCTCGTGGGGGGCCTTCCCTGGCCCCGACTTTAACATTGACTGTGTTTGTTATTGTTTGAAGTAATGTGTTTCATCCCCACTTAACTGTACTTCATTATTACCCATTTGTCCTTGTCACCTCTGTTTCTTTAGGTGATCTTTTATATATTCAGTGCTGTGTGTTTTGTTTTCTTTAGTATCCATGCACAGCGTTTTTCATCATTTTTTGTCCTGACCTTTGTCTTGTTGGTGCATTATGGAGTAGTGTGTTTTGTTCCCCTTAACTATACTCTGTGATTGCTTTATTCATTCCTGCCACCTTTTTGGTGGGTTTTTGGTTTTCTTTTTTTTGCCCCGATCTATACGTTATTTGTATGCTGTCTGTAGTCGTATTTGGTATTTTCCCTACCTGTGTCCTAACTCAGTTTTCTCCCTAACTGTGCTCTGGGTTAATCCTTTTCCCTGTGTTGTAGGGTATTGTATTTGGGTTTTTTTTTCTCTGCCCTGCTGCCCTACATTGGTCTATTGTTTTTTTTGTCCTTCCCTTTGCATCTTCCCCTCCGGTCCTGCCTCCCTTCCGCCCACCCTAGGTGGGGAGGGGGGGGGGGGGGGCTGGGATGTTCCTGGTCGTTCGGGAGCCCGACCGTGAGGGGGAGGCTCTGTCACCATGGGGTGAGACGCCGGCTCGGCGCTCAGCCCATGCTCCTTTTATCCCTGCCTCTCATTGGGCAGTGCCTCAGCTGGTTCCCAGCTGTCAGTGTCACGGGACGGCTGGGGCCAATTAATCCTCATCAGCTGGGGCGCTGTTAATGAGTATAAAGAGGAGCAGCTTCGATTATTCGGGGCTGCGACATAAGCACTGCTAGGCTGAAGCCCCTTCGTCTGGTGTCAGCCTCAACTCCCCTTGCAGCATTCCGGTGTTTGTATCCCGCTGTGAGTATGCACGTCTTGTTACCCCCACGTCCGGTACGAGCTACCTACCCCTGCGCTGTGCAGCCTGAGAATGTACGTCTGTATGAGTGTCTGTGCTCTCCTCATCCCTTATCCCTTACCCAGAATAAAACATCTCGACTCACTGGCTTGTCCCTGGCTCTGATTGCCCGGCTCCCTAGAGCCGGATATGACAGTAATGGCTGTTACTGAGGCTTGCTTATTGTTTTGCAGCCAACTGCAGATTCACGCTTGCTTTGTGTTAAGTATTAGCGCAAACAAAACGCTGAATTACGCTTATTGTATTCCGGTTAAAAACTTGAGTGTTGTGTACATGTTGCACTTTGGTGTTAAGTTTTAAATTGCGTGCATTTTCTTTCTAGAATCGCAGTTCATATCACAGGCGTCCAATTCAATGGACATGGACAGAGCGGACTCTCCTGTGTCTGCCTCTGCGTCTGGCGGAGCGCCATCTGGATCAACACCCGTGTCAGCCACAGCACCAGCTCCATCTGGCTCACGTTCAAGTGCCGATAAGGCACAATAACCACGATTTTTTTGGGTTGAAACAGGTCCAGCGGAAACCAGGGTCGAAAATCCATCCATCTATCCATCCATCTTCTACTGCTTAATCCTTTACAGGTCGCGGGGGGCTGCAGCCTAACAAGTTATGTACCAAATTGATTAATGCAATTTCCTGTAGCTGCATATTAATTAATTGAAAATGTCTTTTTAAATGTCCAAAATCATACCTGTCAAGGCATACCTCATGTCTCCCTTATTGGGGGGCTTTCACACCTGTACTGAGTACTTAAAAACTGTATTTATCGGCAGATGAAAGAAAACTGAACCCCCCCCCCCCCCCAAAAAAAAACAGCAACTGCAACATGAACTATTTCAAACATTTATTCAAATGTACACTTTTATGGACACAATCTTGAGCCACAACTTTTTGGTAATGTGAAAATAATAAGCCAAGTAACAAAAAAAAAATAAAATAAAAAAAAGATACAAAAATATTTTTCAAATTTACATTAGCACAAGGTAGATTGCTTAATTTGAAAGTACACAATAAGAATTATTCTGAATATAGTTCTTAATTGTCAGCTAGATACTGTATATACACTTGGAATTAAAGAGTTTTTATTTGTCAGCTTTGTTACACTAATGCACTTGGATGAACTTGAAACAAGAAAATGTTCACTGATGCTGCTTGTTATAGTTCCAAGTAGCAGCCTTTGCTGACTCTAGCATTTCTGAAGTGGCAGATCAGATCAGGTGGCAGATCAGAAGTGATCTGCCACCAATGGGGGTAGATTGTGCCCTGCCACAAAAAAATGACAAACCATCACTTCTGCTCGTGATGCATTGGATTTGGAAGGCGATTCCTCTCTGTTCCGGAGCCGCAGGACAGTAGAAAGTGAGGCCATTAGCCTAATGATTGAGTCCACACTTCTCACTGTAGTGATAATAGCTCAAGCTGAGCACTCTGCCAGCCCCCTAGCTGTGGGGGGTCACACACACGACGTGCTACTCAACACACTCACTAATTTTTTTTCCCATATATTTTTCTTTTGGGCGTACAGAAATGGCAATACGCCCGTATTTGCTGAAATTGCATTTTCCCCGTATTAAAATACGGCAAAAACGTATCACTTGACAGGTATGGGTTATGCTTTGGAAATACATTATAAAGTGAATACCAATCTTTTTGGCATTGATGTATGTGGTTATTTATTCTCTTCATTTTTCTTTCCCTTATCCTTTTTTTTCTTTTTACTTGTTTCTCCTTTCTAAAGGCCATCCAGGGCCAAGAGTTGCAAATTAGCTAATAGCTATACACTGTTTGTGCAACACATCAGATTGATTGTCATTTGATTAATTGTCTATGTTTATTGCACTGTCCCTGTCAAATAAACAAATAATCTAATCTAATCACTTATCGGTGATCCACAACCCGGTCCCATTTTTAGGTGTGGTGATTGAAGTGCTGTTGTAACTCCTGTTTGAGAAAGACAAATAAAGCTCATGAACTGCCGTTGAAATCAACATGCTTCATTGAAACGCTTCGCGTCAGCTGACTGTATTAATCCATTCAGATTTCTGCGGCCACACTACAAGCAACTATTTTAAACATTACCCATCCATCCATCCATATTCTTAATCTTAATCCTTTTTAGTTTTGCAGGGGGGCTGCAGCCGAAGACAGCACACTGCGTGTTGCAAAATCTGCTCTACTGAGGGGCAGCAACATGACAGTTCAGCTTATATACAGCAATGAAGCATAATATAATAGTGACATTGCACCAGTGTAATTCCATAATATATGTAGTGATCCAGCTTTAACAACCATGCCTTTCTGTTTTTCCATATAGGAAAGAGGAAAAGGGGCAACTCCATTGCTGACCTCACATCAGCAATGGTCAACATGCATCATGAGCAGCAGGACCAGCGCAAACGACACCATGGGGAGTACATGGAGCATTTGCGACAGGTGGCCGCAGATGTGCGGGCAGATGCGCGTGAAGCCCTAGAGCAGGACGCTGTGTTGCACAGGGAAGAGCTCGCAGAGATGTCAGCATTCAACCGGGAGTTCCTGACCCTGTTTGGCAAGCTGGTGGACGCGTTTGGCAGTCGACGTGTCTAAACATGTCTCCCCACGCCCAGTATGGTTTATTTTTTGGGGAAATTTGTCTGGTGGAATAAAATTGTATTGTTTGCATCAAAAGTCTGGTTTATCTGTTATGACACCGTATGAGAAAAGCCAATAATTACATACACATTCCATTCTCTGTTCACTCCACATGCTGCTGTTCATCAGGTCAGGTGTATAGCCTTCTAATGGTAATTTAATTTTTAACAACACAACGAAACGCAATGTCTTGGTAGGTTTTTTTTATTTTAAACAAATTTGCTATGCTGAATCCATTTCTCTGGAACGGGTACATTTTTTAGGTTATAAGCAGTTGTACAGGTGTGCTTTAACTTGTAGACACTGATAAAGGTAAGTACATGTAAGTTGAATGTTGCATCACCAGTCAAAATTTAATAAATTAAGAAGGAATCTAGCAAAAATTTGGCACTAATAACATTAGACAACTGTGTTTTTGTAGCACACAACTGTTGTTACCAACAAGTTGTGCCAAATTAATATTAGCTTTGCATTTCCACCCAAGCTAAAGTTGCTTGTCTGGCAGCATTTTTTGAACATGCTCTGTGAGGTGTTTCTGCATGTTATTCACAGTACCACAACTGTTGTTGACAACAACTTGTGCAAAATTTAGATTTCCGAAAAATTAAAAATCAATTTGGAAGTAAAAGTGGGGGCCCTTTACATGGGAATATGACATGTATCAGCACATGATTGATAGTTCAATTTGCATTTCCACCAAAGCAAAAGTGGCTTGTCCAGATGCATTTGTTGAACATGGCCTGTGCAGTGTTTCTGCATGTAATTACCCGTACCTTAACAGATAAGCGTTATGAACAACAGAGGACAGGCAGATGCAAAATGCACAACATTTTATTTACAAAAAACAGATGTTGTACGTATGTATGCACATACGTAAATGTGGCTGAAAATAAATTTCTACCTATTGCTACACAGGTGCTGCATCACAGCATCTCGTATGTCACCACCCTGCTCCTCTGCTCCCTGGGTCGCTGCCACCACTGGTTCATCTACTGCATCACCCAATGTAGAGTCAAACGTCTCTCCATGACTCTCACAAAGATTATGCAGAGCACAACAAGTCAGCACCATAGATTTCACCAGTTTCATGTCACAGTCATTCCTTTTCAGAAGGCAGCGCCACCTTCCCTTCAGCCTGCCGAAAACATTTTCCACAACCACACGTACTTGACTGATGGTCTGGTTGAACGTGTGCTGTTCTGCAGTCAACCGTCCGGTGTCATGGAATGCTTTCAGCAGCCAGTTTTTCCAGTGGATATACAGAGTCTCCGAGGATGTAGTATCCCACACGTACCGCACCAATGTTCCTGATGTGAGGTGGGAAGAGGTTTCCCTGACTGGCTAAATCCCACAGTGTGGACAGTCTCAGCACCCTAGCATCATGCATGCTCCCTGGCAGCCCTGCAAACACATTCCAGAACAACCCCTTTCCATCAACAACACCTTGAAGGATTATGGAGTGCCAGCCTTTATGATTAAAGTAGTCGGTGTGAAATTGTTGTGGTGCTATGATGGGTATGTGGGAGCCATCGATAGCACCAACACACAATGGAAGCCCCCACCGACTCTCCAGGTAGGCTGACATTTCCATGAACCTCCCTTCATCCGGAAAACGGAGTTGTTCTGGAACCAGAATTGACTCTGCTGCTGCACAAAAATCCTGCACACACCTGCACACCGTTGTGATGCTGACCCCAAACAGATGGGCAATAGTGCGGTACTCTGAACCGGTAGCAAGCTTCCACAGTGCGATGGCCACTCTCTTCTTCACAGGCACACATAGGCGGAATGTTGTATCTTGCCGCTCCATGCGTGGACGCAATTTGTGCCACAGGGAGGTAAAAGTCCCCTCAGACATCCGGAAGTTCTGCAACCACTCCGTGTTGGAGAAGCCGGGAACAATATCCTCCCACCACTGCGAGGCACGGTTGACTGCCCACACCGAGGGTCTGCAGCGATTATTTTGCAATGAAGCAGCCAACTGAAACACACAGCATACATAATGTAATGCATTTAATACCATTGACCTGGCGACATAAAAATGCGGGACATAAAACTGACATGACTATAAAATGACATTTGCGAGCATTAGCATGCGTTAACTTACCAAAATACGCTCCCTCATGTGTTCAGCATTTAACCTCAGAGTTGCGGCTTCATATTCCAACAAGGCAGCCGAGAGCCTCATGTACCCTGCCTCCAACCTTTGTCTCAACGCACGTTGTCTCAGTGCACACTGTCGTCTTATCTGGCTCAATTGTCTGGCCTTGATTGTAGTAAAAATCCACAGAGCAACCAAAATCCTCTCCTCCTCCTCAGCCATTTTGTTTGTTGTGGAGGATTGGTCGCGTGTTTCACGTCACGAGGGTGTGGCGCCGCCTGCTGTTCAACAAATCCCACCCACAGCAGGTGTGCCAGCAGGTGCGCCAGCAGTAGTTGAAAAGCAACTGAGGCCGAACCGAACTGAGTAGAGCCGGGTTTTCAAATCGGGGCTGAGCGGGGCTAGTGGAAAAGGGCCTTTATCTTGAGTCATGTCCCTTGCTTTTGATATCGGCACAGCCAGGGTTTGTGCTATCTGGTGGTACCCCGGATATCAGATGTGTCGGAGTGGCACCAGCCACTGTTGGCTCAGCAGTCGGAACTCGTCGGCCACCGGAGCCCTGTAGCTCACGCTCTTCGGACCTTTCCGCCACCGCAGGGATCAAACCATGCCGTTTGGGTCCACCATCCGTGGGACCAGAAACACTGGCACAGGACCCCCGCCTATTTGGCGTACTAAGGTGCTGGCGGTGTCTCTCTTCACCTGGAATGGGCTACCCAAAGTCCCACACTTCATCGCCACTTCCCATGTAGAAAGGCCGGTCCCATAAGCCACCACCTGACCACTCCTCCACTTCACCGCAGGTGATGGTGAAACTGAGTCCGTAGAACAAATCACAGCCCATTAGTTTATTACCATCTCACGACACCATGAACTTGGCGGCGCACATGGAGGCCCTCTCGTACCTCACTGACAGCCACACCGAGCCCACAACATCCAGCGGGTGGCTACCATAACTGTAACAGGTAAGGTTAGTGTTACTCACTCTGTAGTGGGGAAAACATCGACTTACTTTTTCCAAGTTGAGGATGGAGACCGCCAACCCAGTGTCCAACAGCATCAGTGTCCTGTCCAACAAAATGTCACAAATGATACAATCATCCGTGTTGGGCGAGACCATGTGGACCACCGTAGGTACCTTTTTCTTAATGGTTCCTTTAGCTGGCCTCCGTTCCTCCTTGTCAAAATTGTGGCAAACCCTGGCGAAATGATGGAGCAGACCACACCATCCACTACGCTTGCCTCTCGCTGTACACTCCCTTGCTCGAGAGCGGTGCCTGCTGGATCCGTAGCCATAGCATCGTGTTGTCCCCGGGGTGGACTGAATCTTGACAATGGCTGCATACTCGTCATTGCTGCCATCGTCTGAATCCAAGGCCAGGGTCTTCCCATGTGCCTTGCTCTTTTGCAGAGCGTCGTCGCCACTGAGGTGTTTCGTCAGCCACTCCACTGCCTCGTGCTGTTGCGCTAGCTCCATGGCCACTAGCAAAGTTAGCTCACCAGTGTGAGTGAACAGGCAAACCTGTGCCGAGGAGTAGGCCACGTGCTTGGCCAACTGGTCTCGGACCATCTCCTCCTCCAGGGCACCAAACCTGCACTCACCCACCAGCTGCCGAAGGTCTGCCACAAACTGCTTGTCCGACTCTCCAGGTCGCTGGCGCCGTTGTCGGAACTGGATGCGCCGCATTATGATGTTTTCTGGGGCGCGAAAGTAGCCGGCCATGAGCCTCACGATGTCATCGAAGCTGCCACCTCCTCCCAGCATGCTTAGGATTTTCTGGCCCTCTATACCCAAGTTATGGACCAGAATTGCCATTGCTCTCAATTTGTCCAGGTCGCAGAGGTCTAACACCAGTAGATAATTCTGGAAGGCCGCAAACCACCTGGCCCAAGGGACCAACAGCTCACCCGGAGCCTCCATAAAAGGATGTAGTGTGGTCGCAGCCCTCTCCATCTCTGTTTATCCTCATCACCAAATGTTGTGTCCGAATAACAAGGAGGCGAGGTGACGTTTTATAAAGTTTATTAACAAGAACTATGTACACACGGGGAGACCCTACCACAAGTACAGGAGTCCCAGCGAACAGACAATATGTCTCCCGCTCCAGGCTTATATACTCCAGTTGACGCCAACCCCCAAAGGCGAGGCATCACCCCTCCCTAGCCTAGGGCACCGCCATACTAATATTATATATATTACGATCCTACAGATGAGTCCTACAGTTGTAATTCCTACAGTAGCTCTGTGGAAACTTGTTTCACCAGATACTGATTTTCACTTGTTTCACGTTAGAGAGGGGAAATTGATTTAGTGAGTGCTTTTTATTGTTTAATGGAAGAAAAATATAGCAATTTCTTACTTATTTATAGAGATGGGGCTAAAGATTCTGATAGTGGATTGGTTGGATTTGGAGTAGCGATTCCATCTAGGGAGATAAAAATCTGTAAAAGAACTTCCAACATGCTGGGGGTGTATACGGTGGAGATGATGGCTGTGTGGGAAGCTCTATTATGGGTTGAAAAGGAAAATCCAGGTAGGGAAGTAATTTGTTCAGATTCTTTCAGTGTTATGCAATCCAAGACAGTGTGAAAGTGAACCAGTTGAGAAGTGGAAACAGGAGAGAGGAGACGATACTCACTAGACTGAGAATGGGACACTGCTCATTAAATAAGACTTAACATAATAGGTAAGCACGAGTCTGGTCTATGTGACAGAAGTCAGGAGGGTGAAACAGTGGAACATGTGCTGTTCAGTTGTAGGGGTTATGAGGCACAGAGGGAGCTGCTGAGGGAGTCAATGAGGAAAGAGGGAATGAAAGATTTTACATTAAGAGGGTTTTTAAATATGAGGAAATGGGCACAGGTGAAGGCTGTGTTAAAGAATTTACGAGAAATTGGCTTTTAAGAAGAATTTAGTTGTCTAGTTTTTTTCCCCCTCGGCTTCAGAGGTACTGCACGCTTTGAGCCACACTCCAGAGCAGAAGGTGGCGATAATGCACCATAAGCTGGATGCCAATCACCGTTAAATCAAAAAGAAGAGGGAGGACGGATAATTTTTTTCCACACACAAGGAATTGTTCAGAACTCCTTATGGGAGCTCCTTATACAAAGATATAGAGTGATGATAATCAAGTCAGTGGCGGTAATGTACCTGTAAGCCGGTTGCCAACCGCCAATCAAATCTAAAAGAAGAAGAAGAACTGCGACACCCGGATGTGGTCAGTAGCTTTAGCTGCGCGGTGGATTCTTGGGCAGCGGCTTCACTGACCAATGGTTTTGTTTTTGAGATAAAAATGTCTTCTGTTCAGCATCCGAGTGAGTTTCTAAAAGAGCCACAAACTGCTGCTGCTGAAGGAATATTGTCAGAGTTTGAAGGAACGACCGAAGGAAAAAAATCTCACGGAACAGGTATGAACAACTGGAAACACACGTATGTTCAGAGATGTGAGTTATTTCGGTATTGTTTAAATTTCAGTCATTAATACCAACTGATAGAGACTCTAAATGGGTTCAAGACTTCAGTGTAAATGTACAGGAGATTCAACAACAGTTTCAAATACTTAGTAATTGTAAACGTTTAGAACAAAACGATTGAGGGAAAATCATTCAAGTTATACGAATGGGTATATTAGGAGAATCTGTGTGGCTGCAGCAAACCACAGGAACTGGGTGTGTTTTCTTTTTTGGCTGCGCCCTTTCGGAGTCTCCACAGCAGATCACCTTCCTCTAGCTGCTATCCTTCTGTCACTTATCACCCCTGACACTCGTCTCAACATACTCCACCCTGCCTGCACTACCTTTTTCACCTCTCCTGTGCACTTTCCATCGTTTTGGATGGTTGACCCCAGGTACTTAAACACATCTACCTTCACGACCTCTACTCCTTGCATCTTCACAGTTAGACCCATCTCCCTGTCATTCACACATGTATTCTGTCTTGCTTCTACTGACTTTCATTCCTCTTCTTCAGAGCATATCTCCACCTCTCCAGTTTCTCTTCCACCTGCTCCCTACTCTGTTTTGATGCACAGGTCACCAACTGGCAGCCTCAGGTCCAGATCCAGACCCTGAGAGTCCTCCATCCGGACCCCCTTCAGGGTCCGGATGGAGGGCAATTTATTTATCAATTCATTTATTTATCTATTTATGGAGGGCAAATGAAGCCTTTTAATATAATTTGGGGAAAAAAAGATAGTTTTAACAAAATGAAAAAAGCAAAATTGAAACACTATCCATTTTATGGTGTGACACCTTGGACGTTCTCCGCAGAGTAGGGGGGGGGGGTGCAGAGGGAGGCAAAAAAAAATATATACGTATATCACCATTCACTCCAGGCGTCACATGAGGCGGCGGACAGCCGCGCTTCCTTCCCGCTGTGTACCCACGAAATGAAGAACTGTTGTGAAACTGTGTATCCACCGCCACTCTGCCTCCGATGGTACAAGTCCACCCAGGGGTCTGTTGACGAAAGGTTCCTACCCCTCCCCTGGGACCTTCTGGCACGACACCAGCATAACGCTGGGTATGGAGGTAATTTCCGTGACCCCCTATCATGTAAAAACAATTTGCTCCGTGTGTTACTGAACATGAAAAGCGCCACACATCCACCTCCTCGCTCCCTGTGACAGTGTTTGTCAGACACAAAGATAACGCTGACGTAAAAAAAACCTGAGGAATTCTGTAGTGTGGAATTATATTTTGTCCCTTTTTTAGATTTACAGTTTGAAACTTTTTTGTACTGAAAATATAGTTTGGAGGTGGACATTTTGGGAGATTGTTTTTTTTTAGATATTTTTTAAAATGTATGTAATTTAGTTTGTGTTCTCATGCAAAAGTTTACATTTTTAAGATTTAAGTTGTAGATTTTAGAGTTTTTTGGGCCATTTATTTGGAGTCCAAATGCACATTTAATGTTCTCCTGTACTATGATTAAATAATTACATATTTTGGTTGAAATTGAGCAAAGAATTTATTTGATTTTTTTGTTAAAAAATGAACACAGAACTAAAAGTAGCTAAAACATTAGCTGCTTTTGCTTAATGTGTAAAAGCAAATGATATTGGCCTGCTCGGAGATAACTGGTCATCTCAAAGAGTGTCCATGAAAGGATGACATTTCTTATTTTTATAATCCTTTATTAATCCCAAAATGGGGAAATTACAGGGTATCCACCTGGATGGATGAGGCCGCCACGGTGCAGTGTCAATTCCTTCACCATTCGCACATGCATTCACACCTAGGACCACTTTAGAGGCACATTTTCAGATAAATTTGTCCATATGACTTATCACATTTCTCTTCCATTTCTTTCATTAACAAATGTTTGAATTCATGGGTCACTGCAGAGGGGAAAAAAGCCTGAAAATAAAAAAAAAAAAAATGCAACGAGAATTGTTTTAGAATCAAATCAGAGACCCTGAATCATAATTGTATCATGAGGTGCCTAAAGAGCCCCAGCTAGTGATGTTATGCTCGAAACCGCTTCGAGCAATATAACACGGAAGTGTCGTGAGCAGATTGTCGAGCACTGTGCCAACATGGCCACGGTCACGTGACCGTAGCGAACGAGGCCTCATTGTCACATCATGTGATTTGAGACCTGGTGAGAAATTTGAGAGGGCTGGGCGTTGCATACGTTCCCGCAAGCCCTCAAGCCGCATGATGTGACCGACATAACAGGGCCTCGCTTACTACAGTCACGTGACTGTGGGTGTGCTGAAACAGTACTCGATGCACTGCTCGTGATGCATAAAAATTGCAAGAGACATCGGACAGCTCCCATTTCTATGATTAAAAAAAAAAGACTATCAGAAATGTTGTGCTGTTTACTCACTCTCTATATCCATCTAGCTCAGAGGTTTCGTTCACTGAAAATTGTCCTTCCACAGAATTTTTCCAGCAATGACTACAAATTCTGAAAGCTGTCTATCATTTGACAGATTATATGGAGGGTGATCTAATTAAAGTCAATTAAAATGATAGATAACTGACAGAATTTTTACAAGCCTGTCTGAGAAAATGACATAAAAAGCGTAGTGCAGCCTGTGATAGAGTATTGCCCTTTTTCAATGAACTCAGATGCAGTTCTGACAGTCACCAGATCCATCCATCCATCCATCTTCTTTCGCTTAATCCTTTTCGGGTTGCGGGGGGCTGGAGCCTATCCCAGCATCTTTTTTGAGCGAGAGGCAGGGTACACCCTGGACAGATAGCCAGTCCATCACAGGGCCAACACAGAGAGACAGACAACCATTCACTCTCACAGTCATACCTAAGGACAATTTAGAATCCCCAGTTTGATGCCAATTAACCTAACTTGCATGTTTTTGGCATGTGGGAAGAAACCGGAGAAATCCTGGAGTAAACCCATGCAGACACGGGGAGAACATGCAAACTCCACACAGATCACTGTTGGTTGGGGGCTGGGATTGCCAGTCACCAGATGGCAGTCTTTATTAGATGTTTCATAACACTGTTGCTAGTGATGGGAAGGCAGGCTCTGGAGCTCTGAGGGGTGCTCCGAGCTTATCCAGGAAAAAATTGGTGAAGCGCGTTTCGAGGCGTGCATTGTGACGTATGTGTCGATGTCGGACCACATGACTGGGTCAGGAAGCCGTTCATGATTTTGCACGCAACATGAAGTCAGCAGCGATACCCAATGGAAATCCCCGTCCCTCACGTTTTGTGTTGTCATGTTTGACTATGAGGGATTTGTCACAGCCAATTTTCACATGGAGGCAGAAGCAAAAAGACGGATTTCTCCCGTTTGGGAACATTTTGAGCGCATTTCCCCCATTGATGTATTTTCTACAAATAGTGGCTATACATTGTAACTGCGGTGATGGCTTAGCGGTAAAGCATCTGCTCTGCAAGCGGGAGGCTTGGGTTCGAATCCCAGCTGTGTCATTCTTGTAATTTCATTTTTATTTGGAAGGTGAAGTGTCTGTTGTGTTTCAAAGAGCTTGGATCATTATTACGTATCATTATGCTGAGGCAGTATTGCTATTGTGCCCTGCATGAGAATAAGGCCAGAGTTGAATATACTGGGACAGTATAAGACTGTTGAAAATTTATTATTTCTTAATAAAAAATGGATTAGTACAAGCACACGAAGTAACACAGACACATTCACTGGAGTCACCCCAGTTATATTATTTCTTTTTTTTTTCCCCTTATGATCATTGATATTTCTTAAAAGACAGCACATTTATTGAAATTGAAAAAAATATACATCAAACCAATAATGCCATTGTAAAAATCTGCATGTTGTATACGTTTTGTCCACTAGATGGCCTAGTAGAGAACATGAAGTCTCACATGAGGCCTCGTCTATATGAGCCATTTAGATAGTGATGGGAAGACGGTCACGGTGCTCCGAACAGTGATCCGATCTTATCCAGGAAATATTTGGTGAGGTGTGACTTGTGACGTATGTATTGATGTCGGACCATGTGACTGGGTCAGGAAGCCGTTCCCCATCCCTCACATTTTGTTTTGTCATGTTTGACTGTGTAAGGGATTTGTCACAGCCAATTTTCAGATGGAGCCAGCACCAAAAACACAGACTCCTCCCGTTTGGGAACAGTTTGAGCTTGTTTCTCCTATTGATGTATTTTTGACAAATAGTAGCTATTCATTGCAACTGAGGTGATGGCTTAGTGGTAGCATATCTGTTTTGCAAGTGGGAGACCTGGGTTTGAATCCCAGCTGTGTCGTTCTTTTAATTTCATCTTTATTTGCAAGGTAAAGTGTCTCTTGTGTTTCAAAGAGCTTGGATCATTATTACGCATCATTATGCTGAGGCACTATTGCTTCTGTGCCCTGCATGAGAATGAGGCCAGGGTTGAATATGCTGGGACAGTGTAACACTGTTGAAAATTTATTATTTCTTAATAAAAATGGATAAGTAGTAAAAGCACACGAAGTAACAGACACATTCACTGGAGTCACCCCAGTTTTAATATTTCTTTTTTGCCTTACGATCATTGATATTTCTGAAAAGACAGCACATTTATTTAAATTGAAAAATACACATTGTAAAAATCTGCATACTGTATACTTTGTCGACTACATGGCCTAGTAGAGCAAATGAAGTTCTACATGAGGCCTCGTCTATGTGAACCATTTTGATGAAAGGCTCAGGTGTTCAAGAATGCCTCAGCTACTCATGACTAAGTAGTAGCTTAGAGGTAAATGTCCTGCAATTGGGAAGCTAGGGTTCAAGTCCCAGCTGGTTCATTCTAATAATTTATTATTTGCACAGTTAAGTGTTGTGTTTCAAAGAGCTTGGATACAACAATAACACATTATGCTGAGGCACTATTGTGCCCTGCATGACAATAAGGACAGAGATGAATGCACTGAGAAAGACGGTATGACTGTTGAAAAGTTATTTCTTTAAAAAAAAAATGGATATGTAGCACAAGCATATTCACTGTAGTCACCTCAGTTATTTTTCTGCCTTATTGATATTTCTTAAAAGACAGCACATTTAGAGTGCTGTCACATTTTTGAAAAAAATACACATTAAACCAACAATACCCTTGTAAAAATCAGTGTGTTGTATACATTTTGTCTACTAGACGGCCTGGTAGAGAAAGTGAAGTCCCACATGAGGCCTTGTCTATGTGAACCATTTTGATGAAAGGCCTCAAGTCCTTCAGAAAGCCTCATTTGGCCATCACTAACTATTGCTCATGAAGCACTTGTCTCAAAGTTTCTCATTGTTTCATAAGGCCTCGGTTTTGACATCATGACCCAACATAAACTAATAAAAACCCAAACACACCCAGAGATGTTGCCTGGCTGGGGGCAAGATGGTAAATGCCAACCAGAGCAGTTTTTTTCCCTTGGTTTATATGCTCTTGCTGAGTGAAGCCAGGTGTGGCTCATTCACCTCAGCAATCAGCAGCAGAGTGGAGACTGATGGGGAGCTCTGAGTGAGCATGGAGAGTGAATCAAATACATGAATAAAGGGATGGCCTGCTGGGGGGCCGTAACACCCCCTTCTATAAATACAAACTCTACATTTGTATCAAGCCGGGGAATAGAGTGTGATTGAAGCAAGCCAGACCCTAGATACAAGGACAACTCACCCCACGTGTGCATCAACCACGCACACAGATTGACGAATAATTCCCCCCACATGTACATGGGGATCCACAAAACTCCCCCTGCCCACACATATCACCATGTGTACAGGAACCACAAAACTAACCCCTTCCCGCATGCGTCACCCACGCACTGGGAGTAAGCCAGGCCACATATTTTGTCCTCCCCACTTTTGTCCCAAATGAGCCTCCCAAATTGGGTGTGTTTGACATGAGCTGCAGCTGACTTCCTCTGACTTGGTCTAATGTGATCCACATGTTTCTGCAGGGATAGAGTAAAAATGCAGTGCAGCAAAGTAGGCCAAGGTCTACTTCTCACAGCAACATCTTGCTTTTTTTTAAGGTTTGTAAAAAAAAAAAAAAAAAACCTATGAGAATACTAAATAATTACAGTCACAGTAGATGCAAAATACAAGATGTTTACAAAGCTTCACTATAAGTCAATTTGTGATTTTATTTTTAAGTTATAAAATGACAAAAAGTGATTTAACTCATTTGTCATTAAAAAATGCATTCATTCTTGTAATTTATAGATCTGTTGATCCAAATGATCCCTTTGTGTGGAGAAAAAATATTTTTGTACATGTGAAGTCAACATGTAAGAACTTGTTTATGGAAATTTGAGAACTGCAGGGTTTCCGCTGGTAACATTTCTGCGTGGTGGGCTGCCACCCCTGAAATGATTCCGCCACGCTAAGGAAATATAAATTTAAGAAAAATAAATTAAGGAATGATGCTCCACAAGTGCACACGGACAACGTGTTTGACAATCATCTGCATGTCGGAGTTCAGAAGTGCGCTGCCCATGTGACCGTCAGTCACCACGCGGAGTGTCTCTCTAGCATCTGAGAGAAGCATGAGCTTATTAAAATATTTAAACATGGGGGAAAAAAAAGCAGAAGAGGTATGTCACAGTGGAGGCATTTATCGTAGATTTAACACACTGGTAACGGGAACAATAATGAAGAGTCACTTAGCAAACAGGTGTGGTTAGGCTTCATATACAGGGAAAGGCAAGAGTGAGTGACCCTGTTTACATGGTTACGAGTAAACTGATTACTGGAGTAAACCGATAAAGGTAGTAAACGGCTTATGGTGTTTACATGCACTGAGTAAACGGTTTATTGGGAAAATAAACTTGGTGTGTTAATCCGTTTTCTCATAAACCAATAATGGCCTTTAACTGATAAAGGTAAACGGATTACTGTGCTTACATGACAGTTTGACTAATCAGGTAACTCCAGAAACCTGATGATAATTGGTTTAGTCATGAACATGGTCTCTGTTGAATTGCTGAGGATTTACTTCACCAACCACTACAACATTAACTAACTCGAAACCGAGGTTTCGCAGGTCCTTCCTACCTACGGCTGTCAGACTGCACAACCTAAGCAGGGCTGCTCGCAGAGATAGCAAAAAGACGTGACAACCTAATAGTATTGAATGCAAAAGACGCAATAGACTTACACAATGGTTCCCTCCGGTATACAACTAGGAAAATACCGGTCGCTATGGAGGGTGAGAATATGTATGGGTACATAATCATACCATGTAGGATAACTAAGTAGACGGTTGTGCTGTTTAATTCCATCTAGCTACAATGCTCCACACTGTGTGTGTTTATATATTTATATATTTATTCCATCTAGCAACAATGCTCCACGCTGTGTGTGTTTATATATTTACATATTTATTCCATCTAGCTACAATGCTCTGCACTGTGTGTGTTTTTATATATATATATATATATATATATTTATTCCATCTAGCAACAATGCTGCGCACTGTGTGTTTATATATCTACATATTTATTCCATCTAGCTACAATGCTCTGCACTGTGTGTGTTTATATATTTACATATTTATTCTATCTAGCTACAATGCTCCGCACTGTGTGTGTGTTTATATATATATATATATATTTATTCCATCTAGCAACAATGCTCCGCACTGTGTGTGTTTATATATCTACATATTTATTCCATCTAGCTACAATGCTCTGCACTGTGTGTGTTTATATATTTACATATTTATTCTATCTAGCTACAATGCTCCGCACTGTGTGTGTTTATATATTTACATATTTATTCTATCTAGCTACAATGCTCTGCACTGTGTGTGTTTATATATTTACATATTTATTCCATCTAGCTACAATGCTCCGCACTGTGTGTTTATATATTCACATATTCATTCCATCTGGCTACAATACTCCGCACTGTGTGTTTATATACTCATATATTTATTCCATCTAGCTACAATGCTCCGCACTGTGCGTCTATATCTATCTATCTATATATATATATATATATATACAGTATATACATATATATATATACAGTGGGGGAAAAAAGTATTTAGTCAGCCACCAATTGTGCAAGTTCTCCCAGTTAAAAGATGAGAGAGGTCTCCAATTTTCATCATAGGTATACCTCAACTATGAGAGAAAAAATGAGAAAAATAATCCAGAAAATCACACTGTCTGATTTTAAAGAATTTATTTGCAAATTATGGTGGAAAATAAGTATTTGGTCACCTACAAACAAGCAAGATTTCTGGCTCTCACAGACCTGTAACTTCTTCTTTAAGAGGCTTCTCTGTCCTCCACTCGTTACCTGTATTAATGGCACCTGTTTGAACTCGTTATCAGTATAAAAGACACCTGTCCACAACCTCAAACAGTCAGACTCCAAACTCCACTATGGCCAAGACCAAAGAGCTGTCAAAGGACACCAGAAGCAAAATTGTAGACCTGCACCAGGCTGGGAAGACTGAATCTGCAATAGGTAAGCAGCTTGGTGTGAAGAAATCAACTGTGGGAGCAATTATTAGAAAATGGAAGACATACAAGACCACTGATAATCTCCCTCAATCTGGGGCTCCACGCAAGATCTCACCCCGTGGGGTCAAAATGATCACGAAAACGGTGAGCAAAAATCCCAGAACCACACGGGGGGACCTAGTGAATGACCTGCAGAGAGCTGGGACCAAAGTAACAAAGGCTACCATCAGTAACACACTACGCCGCCAGAGACTCAAATCCTGCAGTGCCAGACGTGTCCCCCTGCTTAAGCCAGTACATGTCCAGGCCCGTCTGAAGTTTGCTAGAGAGCATTTGGATGATCCAGAAGAGGATTGGGAGAATGTCATATGGTCAGATGAAACCAAAATAGAACTTTTTGGTAAAAACTCAACTTGTCGTGTTTGGAGGAGAAAAAACACCATACCTACTGTGAAGCATGGGAGTGGAAACATCGTGCTTTGGGGCTGTTTTTCTGCAAAGGGACCAGGACGACTGATCCGTGTAAAGGAAAGAATGAATGGGGCCATGTATCGTGAGATTTTGAGTGAAAACCTCCTTCCATCAGCAAGGGCACTGAAGATGAAACGTGGCTGGGTCATTCAGCATGACAATGATCCCAAACATACCACCTGGGCAACGAAGGAGTGGCTTCATAAGAAGCATTTCAAGGTCCTGGAGTGGCCTAGCCAGTCTCCAGATCTCAACCCCACAGAAAATCTTTGGAGGGAGTTGAAAGTCCGTGTTGCCCCGCGACAGCCTCAAAGCATCACTGCTCTAGAGGAGATCTGCATGGAGGAATGGGCCAAAATACCAGCAACAGTGTGTGAAAACCTTGTGAAGACTTACAGAAAACGTTTGGCCTCTGTCATTGCCAACAAAGGGTATATAACAAAGTATTGAGATGAACTTTTGTTATTGACCAAATACTTATTTTTCACCATAATTTGCAAATAAATTCTTTAAAAATCAGACAATGTGATTTTCTGGATTTTTTTTTTTCTCATTTTGTCTCTCATAGTTGAGGTATACCTATGATGAAAATTGGAGACCTCTCATCTTTTAAGTGAGAGAACTTGCATAATTGGTGGCTGACTAAATACTTTTTTTACCCCACTGTATATACTGTATATATATATATATATATATATATATATATATATATACACTCACTGCTCTTGTTTTTTCTCTTGCCTTCTGATTGTTGCTCTGAGTGTTGCTATCCCTATGCTGTTGCAATCCTGGAATTTCCCCATTGTGGGACTAATAAAGGCTTATCTTATCTTATGTTCATTATTATGTACCTGGCAAGTTAAGATGACTGAAATTCATGAAGTCAATTACTTTAATCCGTCAATAGCCTTCAGACAAACTAAACATGCCAACTAGGGGTGTAACGGTACACTAAAATCATGCTTTGGTACGTACCTTGGTTTTAAGGTCACGGTTCGGTTCATTTTTGGTACAGTAAAGAAACAAAATGCAAAACATAAAACTGCTTATCTTGCATATAAGCAGGAACAGCTTTGACAAAAAAAAAAACTGCAAACTGCCAGCAGCCAATTCTCCAATAAATAAAATGTATACAATAAAATAAATAAATTCTCTTTAATGCAAATGAACAATGTAGACATGTGCAACAATAGAAGTTTGAATAGTCTGAATTTTTTTTTATTCCGTATTGCCTGAAGCAGTGATTTTAACCAGGGTGCTCTGGTATGTTTAGGTTTCTATGAGAAATTAATTATCTAATTTCACTTGTTAATTGGTCAAAAAATTGCAAATTTGTCATTGTTGTGTATAGGTTCTGAAGGCACCCATGCACAACAACAGCAAATTACTTGCAATTTTTTGGGACAAATAAGAAGGAACATACCAGGGTACCCTTGAAAAACACTGGCCTAAAGTGCAGCATTAACAGATTTAGCTTGTTCTTAAAAGGATGGTATTATTTTCTGGTTGAAGAGGGCATAACAAGGAACTCCATACTGGGGCTCAGTTACCTTCAGCATGTGTTTAAACCTGGTGTTCTCAACAACTGAATATGGCCTTAGATCCGCTCCTATAAAAACACCAATGACATTTGTTTTTACTTTGGCTTGATCTGAAAAGTCCCGAGAGGCTGTCTAAATGCCGCTGGAAGGTGTGCTTGTACCGAGCTAGGTTTCTTCTTTTTTCGTGCTGTAATGAATATTCACGTTCACGTAGTGCCACTTCAAATGAGTTAACAAGTTCAACATACTGCCAAAAGCATATCTGTTGCTGTTTTCGTCTTATTCACTTACCTTTGTCTGTTCACATATTTGACCAGAAAGCTGAAGTGTTCCCAGACAGAAGACTTGTGAAGAGGATCTTCAATCTCTGGCTTCTCCGTACAGCCAGCCATGATGTCGCTAGTCAGAGGCTGGGCTGTACTGTTTGATTACATGTGTGGCGCGAGGCAGTTATACTTCCTGTCTGTCACTCTTGGTCTGTGTGGAACCTTGGTACGCCTCTGCACCAAACCGAAGGTGCTGTACCGAAAAATCCAAATACGAATACCAGTACCGTTGCACCCCGAGTGCCAACATTTTGATTTCAAAGTAGTGGAGGTTTTACCTGCTGTCTGGATGGTGAAGAGAGTTCTAAAAAACTATAAATATATAGAAATATTATAACAGAAATAACTGCATCTTTGGTAATTTAAGTTAATTTATTTCATTAAATATAATTTTATGAATATTTCTTTCTTTGAAGTCAGAGTTAAATTATTGTTCTATTCTGGCTCTGCAAAATTATGGTCAAAAATTTAAATTGTATGAGGAAAAGTCAAAATTTGACCACAATCTGTTTCAGATTTTTAAAATAACCCTGGTAACTTTATAAAAAAAAAATAGAAAAAAAATTAGCTATAAAATAATCCACAAGTTTATAATAAAGTCTCAAATGCCAAAAACATGCAGGTTAGGGAGTTAAGGGGTGCTTGCGCACGCAGCGACCGGCAGCTGGTGGCTTGTCACCGGACTGCAGAACAAATCTACCTATGGGTACAAAATAAGTCCAAAAAAAAAAATGTACAAGAAAAGTCATAATTTTACAAGAGGAAATTAGAAATGGTTTTTAAAAATTGTTATAAATTTTGGAGAAAAACCTTAAACCTTCAAGACTGAAGTCATTACTCAAGTTTTTAAGTGGGTGCTTTTTGTACCCTTAACTAGAAATTTTTGGTGGTCTACTTTTAATTAATAATTTCATAGCACTGCTTTTACATGAGTAGAATTTCCGGCTACTATACCCACCTCTGATCATATAATTTAAGTATGCATGAGTAAATTACTATTATGAATGTGTTTTTTTTTTCCCTTCTCTTTCCTACTCTCTCAATGGAAAAAAGAAACGCTAGAATAAAATACAAAAATACATATATTTTTGTGATTTATGTAAACCATGACTGACAGAGAGAAATCCTGAATTAGACAGGGCTTAGAGAGGGAAAGATGAGACAGATGAGATGAGCCAAGGACAGGAAAGTGTTCAAGCAGAGGGTCCAGGGGCCTCATGTATAAATGGTGCGCACACACAAAAACATGGCGTAAGCTGATTTCCACGCACACAGTGGGATGTATAAAAACAAATGTGACGTGAGAATCTACTGGCCGAGCCACAAAGTTTCCACCTGCTGTGAGAAGTTGCGGGCTCTCCGCAAAATTCTGTTTGACTCTATCAGGTGGGTCTGTTAAACTACAAAACAGCTGAAATTCAGAATGTATTAAAATAATGATTCTACTTCAGTTAAAAGGATTTGTCTGTGAATTAGTGGTTGAAAAACGTGATTATTATTATTACAAGATTTATCTCCACAACTCAGCTTATTGAGCGCAGTGAAAGCCCGATGAATAATAACTAATTTCCCTCAGATATAATCTGCCTCATTCATAGTGCAAAACCAGCACCACTGGAAACTGGATCCTGTCTCTGTAAATGTGACAAAAATAAGATTAAAAAAAATTTACCGGAGACTTTACAGTTGACTCACAAAGCAAGGCGCACAAATACATCTCTCCTGGGAGGAATTCTGTTCGACAAAATGCCCTCTAATCAAGCCCCAGCTCCAGCACAGTATGTGCTGAGGCAACGACAAGCCCCTGACTGCAGACTACTTGGAGGCAACTGGATTGGGGATAAGATAAGATAGATAAGATAAGATAAGCCTTTATTAGTCCCACAACGGGGAAATTCCAGGATTGCAAGCACAGGGATAGCAACACTCAGAGCAACAATCAGAAGGCAAGAAAAAAAACAAGCAAGCAAGAGCAGCTAATATACATATGTACATATTACTATAAAATATATATATACACACAGACACACAGTGCAGAGCATTGTAGCTGGATGGAATAAATATATGAATATATGAACACACAGTGCAGAGCATTGTAGCTAGATGGAATAAATATGTAAATATATAAACACCCACAGTACGGAGCATTGCAGCTAGGTGGAATAAATATGCAAGTATATAAACACACACAGTGCGGAGCAATGTAGCTAGATGGAATAATATGTAGATATATAAAAACACAGTGCGGAGCATTGTAGCTAGATGGAATAAATATATAGATATATAAATATAAACACACCCAGTGCTGAGCATTGTAGCTAGATGGAATAAATATGTAAATATATAAACACACACAGTGCAGAGCATTGTTGCTAGATGGGATGAAACAGCATAACCGTCTACTTAGTTATCCTACATGGTATGATTATGTGCCCATACATATTCTCACCCTCCATAGCGACCGGTATGTTCCTAGTTGGATCCCTGCAGGTGAACCCAGGTAGGTCCAGCGGTGATATTTGCATCTGTATCAGAGTGAAGAGATGTTTCCATAGTCTAAAATATCTCTGTTTGGAGATTACAATCTGGAAATAAAAGACTTCTTTCTGGCTGTCCTGCATAATTTGGATTCTGACACAGATTTGGTTTGTAAGTATAAATTCAGCTGTAAGACTGGAGTGGTATTCAGAGGTGTTTATTTACTTTATTTACTTATTTTACTCAGTAACATCATGTCTGGCTATGCGGATTACCGAGGGCTTTCTTTCACAGCATTTGTTCGGTGTGTCAGCGCCCCCATCATACTGTCATATAGTGATCTGTCTATAGACTTTAACTTTAATGCCTTTGTATTTTATTTCAGCCTACACCATTTCTGTCCAAAATATGTTGTCTTTTTCTCTTTTCTTTTCATTTTGTCTTGTTATGATCCTACAGAAATTAAAAAAAAAAAAATGAGTGAATGAACTGTCATTGTAACGCGGTCCAGTCAGTAAACTTAGGTTTATTGTTGATTCCGGAGGGTCAGAACAAAATAAAATATTTTTTCTGACCTCCACCTTGGTTATCAACACCTCAGCATCACACTCTGTTAAGTTATTTTTTTATGCTGTGCTTTTCTGCAGGATTGACAATCATAGTTTGACAGAAGAGTGACAGAAGGGGTGTTTTTCTTCATTTACATAGTCATTAGTGGAAGGAACCGAGGCAGAGTAAAGAGATCGTGCACTGACTTGTCACGTGAGGTGGGATGTATAAAGGAAAGGAGCAGAGAATTGGGCGTGCGCACAGTTTTATAAATCTGAAAATTTTTGTGTGCATGTACTTTTCAAATTTTGTAAGAGTGCCATTTTTCAGTATGAAAGCTGCGCAGTCCTTTATACATGAGGCTCGTGGAAAGGGGAGAGCAGAGGGAGAAGAGAATGACACCAGTAAAAAGTCCAAACACAGGCTGTCTAGGTGGGACCCCAACTGGGCCAATAGTCCAACATTCAAGCCTTGGTTGTACAATACTTATAAGGGTACATTCCATATGCAGAGTTACTGTGCAAAATTAAAAAAAAAGAAATAGTTTCAATTTACACATTCCAGTTATAATAGTGTCATGTATTTTCTGCCCCCCTCTCCAGAAAAATATGTTTCCGTTGCTCCAAGGTCTTTAAGCCAGACGAAACACTGAACTGAATAGAAAGATTGTGTCATAAATGCATTTTAACCAAAAAAAGTTCCAGTTTTTATTAAAAATAAAATTTGGGATTAAATACTTGAATTTATCTTTGCTACCTTCACCAAGGAGAGAATGCAATCTGGGTAGTTTGTCTGTCTGTCTGTGTGTTTGTCCGTCGGTTCATCCGTCTGTCCATCCGTTTGTTAACAGGATTACGCAAAAACTAGTGGACGGATTTTGATTAAAACCTGGACGGATGGACAGACAAACAGACAAACCACCCCGATTGCATTACCTCCTTGGCAGAGGTAATAAAGGGAAGGCCTGCTGGGGGGGGGGGGGGGACAGATTATTTTAATCTGATATAAATCAAATCCAGATGATTATTGATGGATTTTTTTTGCTCTGCTGTTATAGAGCAATATTGTTCATCAGTGTAGACGCTCATACCTTCATCTTTATAGTTGTTAATTTAAGGTTTATTTTGGTAATTTAAAAAAAAAATTCTTTTTCAACATAACAATTGAATCCATACATAAAGTGGGGCAAAAAAGTATTTAGTCAGCCATCAGTTGTGCAAGTTCTCCCACTTAAAAGATGAGAGAGGTCTCCAATTTTCATTATAGGTATACCTCAACTATGAGAGACAAAATGAGAAAAAAAAAATCCAGAAAATCACATTGAATGATTTTTAATGAATTAATTGGTAAATTCCTTGGTAAAATAAGTATTTGGTCAATAACAAAAGTTCATCTCAATACTTTGTTATATACCCTTTGTTGGCAATGACAGAGGTCAAACGTTTTCTGTAAGTCTTCACAAGGTTTTCACACACTGTTGTTGGTATTTTGGCCCATTCCTCCATGCAGATCGCTTCTAGAGCAGTGATGTTTTGGGGCTGTCGCTGTGCAACACAGACTTTCAACTCCCTCCCAAGATTTTCTATGGGGTTGAGATCTGGAGACTGGCTAGGCTACTCCAGGACCTTGAAATGCTTCTTACGAAGACACTCCTTTGTTGCCCGGGCAGTCTGTTTGGGATCATTGTCATGCTGAAAGACCCAGCCACATTTCATCTTCAATGCACTTGCTGATGGAAGGAGGTTTTCACTCAAAATCTCACGATACATGGCCCCATTCATTCTTTCCTTTACACGGATCAGTCATCCTGGTCCCTTTGCAGAAAAACAGCCCCAAAGCATGATGTTTCCACCCCCGTGCTTCACAGTAGGTTTGGTGTTCTTTGGATGCAACTCAGCATTCTTTCTCCTCCAAACACGACAAGTTGAGTTTTTTTTTTCCACAATATCTTTATTGAACCCTTTTTTTTTTTTTTTTTAACAAACATGATACAAACAATCAAACACTAACACTAAAGTACTACAAAAAAAAAATGCACTAAAAACACCAACAACCACCAACAAAATCAAGTCTTCAACAATGCTCCTCTGTTTAGTCTAGACAATCCAATACATAAGTATACATATTATGTTCACCAGTTTGGAATTTACAAGGTCCACACACATCATTCACCTTCTTCTTCAAGAGTTATGTTTAAATTTTTTACATAATCAATAAAAGGTCTCCATATATTCTCAAACACAATTTCCTTTGATTTCAGTATATATGTTATTCTTTCTAATGGAAGGTTTGTTAACATCTGTCTTAACCACTGAGTCACATCTGGTCTATAAGTCTTTTTCCATAATAGTGCAATACATTTTTTGGCATTAAGCAAACTGAGGTCTATGAATGTTCTTTCACTTTTATTAAAATTATGCTTTTCTGGGTACAGACTCAACAAAAACAGTTTAGGATTCAATATGATTTGTTTTGAGATTATTTTTTCAATTGTTACCCTCACCTCTTCCCAAAACATTCTTATTAATCTACATTCCCATAAACAATGAAATAGGGTTCCTTTACTTTCCATGCATTTTGTGCATGTATCTGGTATATTTTTGTTATATCTATTTAACTCCTCTGGTGTAACATACATCCGCATTAACCATTTGAAATGTATCAATTTAAGGCGTGCATTTATTGATTTGGTTTGAGCTTCTGTACAAGCCAATTCCCATTGTTCCTCTGAAATTTCAATTTGCAGATCTTCTTTCCAGTAGTTTAATCTTTTCAGTGAATTTTCACTTGAAGATAGTGTCAATGAGTTATAAAACTCTGAAATAATACCCTTTCTTTTACTATCTTTCATCATCATTTTTTCCAAGGATGAATAAATAGGTCGAGTGAGAGCTTTATTTTGATTTGATCGAATAAAGTTTCTAAGTTGAAGATATTTAAAAAAATGTGTTCTATTGAGATTAAATTTGATCCTCAGCTCTTCAAAAGACATTATGTTGTCTGCACATGGCAAATATAAATCCTGAATCTTTTGTATCCCTTTTAAATTCCATACTTTAAATACAGCGTCCGCTCTCCCTGGTTTAAAATATTGATTACCCCATATTGGACTAAATTGTGACAATAACTGTGGTTCTTTTAAATAGTTTTTAGCTTCACACCATATTTTGATCATATGCTTTACAAATGGATTTTTAACTTGTTTTTGTAATTTTTTTGCCGAATCTGAGTATATGAATATGGGAAGAGGTAAAGGTAAATTGTATGATTCCATTTCAGTCCAGTGAGGGAGATCATTTGATGAAAAATAATATGTCATAGACCTCAGTTGTGCCGACCAATAATACAACATAAAATTTGGACATTTCAGACCTCCACGATCAAATGGTAAATATAATAAAGACAAACGTAATCTAGCCCTCCTGTTGTTCCATATAAATTCCACCAACTTTTTTTTTATTCTTGAGAATAGATCTAAAGGTGGTGATAAGGGAATGTATTGAAATAAATAAAGTATTTTAGGTAAAATATTACTTTTAAGTATATTGATTCTCCCGATCATCGACATTGGTAGTGACATCCATCTCTGAGTTAACTCATTGATATCTGACATTAAGGCTTCATAGTTGACACTGGCGACTGATTCTAGCTTAGGCATAATATGGATTCCTAAATATTTAAACTGATTTACAACATTGAATTGATTTACCTCAGGGGCTGGGTAATTTCTCTGGGTCTCATTTAGCATTAATATTGAAGATTTAGTTTTATTTATTTTATATCCTGATATTTCCCCAAAATTCTTTATTAAATTCAACAAGGTTGGAATTGATTTTTTTAGATTCGACATAAACAAAATTATATCATCGGCGTACAGGGAGATTTTATGTTCTGTTGGTCCAACTTTAATTCCATATAATTGTGAATGTAAACGTATCGCTATCGCTAAAGGTTCAATTGCCATAGTAAACAGTAAAGGTGAAAGTGGACAGCCTTGTCGACATCCTCTATTGATTTTTATTGGTTTTGAAATATTGTTATTTGTTAGGATTTCTGCTGTAGCATTATTGTATATTATTTGAACCCATTTTATGAAATTATTTCCAAGTCCAAACCTTTGTAGGACTTCAAAAAGAAAGGGCCATGCAACTCTATCAAAGGCCTTTTCGGCATCCAATGATAGGAGAGCTGTATCCGGTGCTTCTTTATTAAAATAAATAATATTAAATAGTCTTCTTACATTATGGAAGCCTTGTCTACCCTTTATAAAGCCATTCTGATCTCGATTAATAATATTTGGTAAAATTTCTTGTATTCGTCTTGCTAAAATTTTACAGATTATCTTAAGGTCGGCGTTTAATAGGCTTATTGGTCTCATATTTTCACATTTATTAGAGGGCTTACCTGGTTTTGGCAGCAGTATAATTAAGGCATTATTTATGTATGATGGTAAATTATTATTTTGAAATGCTTCTAAAACCATTTCCAAAAAAGGTTTTATTAATTTATTCTTAAATTTTTTATAAAGGTCAACTGGAAGACCATCTGGTCCTGCACTTTTTCCTGATTTCATATTATCAATGGCTAGCCCAACTTCTTCTTGACTAATTTTAGACTCCAATATCTCCCTGTTTTCATTTGGAATACACAGTATAGATAGTTCGTTCAAAAACCCATTTAGTTTTGTTAAATCAGGTTCATTTTTGGTATCATATAATTTTTCATAGTAATCTCTAAAGGCTCTATTAATTTCTAAAGGATCTATAACTACCTGTCCCTTACTTATAATACTGGTAATTGGTGTTTTAATTTCCAATTGTTTAATCTGCCATGCTAATAATTTTCCTGATTTTTCACCTTGTTCATAAAAAGATTGTTTCAATCTTAGAAGACTCGAGGCAGCTCTATTCGCTGATTTTTTGTCGTATTCAGCTCTCAAAATCAGTAATTCATTCTCCAACCTTGGGTCACTTCCTGCATACACTTTTTCCTGAAGACTTTTTATTTTATGTTCCAATTTAGCTCTCTCCTCTCGAGTCTTCTTAGATTTTGATCCTGTATAACTAATAATATGTCCCCTAATAAAAGCTTTGAAAGCCTCCCACTTTACACATGCTGATGTTTGTGTAGTATTGATGTCAAAGAACTCGTCTATCTGTTTTTCTATATACTTGACAAATTCCTCATCCTGAAGCCATTTATGCTGAAATTGCCATCTACCTGATTCCTTTGTCAATTTTTTATCTACATATATTAGACAACAGGGTGCATGATCTGAGATCACGATGTTATCATAAAAGCAGTTTTGAATCTTGGACCTTAATTCTGTGGAAATCAAAAAATAATCAATACGTGAGAATGTCTTGTAGGTACTGGAATAACAAGAATAGGCTTTAACTTGTGGTTTCATTTCTCTCCATATATCTAACAATCTCAATTCTTTCATAAAATGATTAATAGTCATCCTACATCCAATGTGCGTACAATCCAGTCCTGTTGATCTATCCACACCTGGATTCAATGTACAATTAAAATCCCCTGCTATTATATGTTGCCCTGTAAGTGATGATAAGATGAGAAATAAATTAGCAAAGAACTTCTGATCATCTATATTGGGACCATATAAGTTCACAAGATTTATATTGTCTAATAGCAAAGAACCTTGAATGATTACATATCTTCCAAATTTGTCTCCAATTACATTTTTCACTTGAAAAGGAACTGATTTATGTATGAGAGTCATAACTCCCCTGGCTCGGGATGAAAATGAAGAGGTGAATACACTTCCCTGCCATCTACTCCTAATTCTTTTAACATCCTCCTCTATCAGATGAGTTTCTTGTAAAAACACAATTCTTGAACCCATGTCCTTTATTTTATTCATAACTTGTTTAAGTTTTTTTAAATTTTGTAGACCTCTGCAATTCCATGAAGTTAAATTAAGATTAACACTTTGGTCCATGATCAATAGAGAGTTTGGGATTACCTTGCAGTGTAAACATGCTCATACAGAGAAGCAAAAACATGAGTGGTTGAACATTCATCCTACAAACTACACACAAACAAATTTCCCCTTCCCACACTTGTGGCAAACCCCCCAAAATCAAAAGAAAAATTCTGTCTCCCGATATAGCCATCGACCGTTCCACACCCACGGGGAACAGCCTAAGCCACTCCTTCTTCATCCTCCCAATCACCCTAACTCTACTGCTTTTAATGACGTAACATTAACTCTCCTCTGTAGTTTTCCAACTTAACTCCAAAATTTTTAACAACTTTGTACATCATAGTTTTTTTTTTTTGTTTTGTTTTGTTTTTGTTTTGTTTTTTTAATATATAATACAATCTATATTTTGTAAACTTACTATTTACTTCAAGTCAGTCAGATGCCTGTGCAAATGCTTAATTATTCTACCTTATATTTTGTTCATGCTTAGCTCCCACCAGTCTCTTCTTCTTCTTTGATCTTCTTGATGAACTCCTGCGCCTCCTCTGGGGTCTTGAAGATGTGGGTTCTGCCCTCATACGTGGTCAGCAGTCTCGCAGGATAGATTACACCATGACGAATCCCAAGGTTGCGCAGCTCCTTACGTACGGGATCAAACTGCTTCCTCAATTGCTGGATTCCTGTGGCCAAATCTGGGTAGAACCGCACCTGCTGGTCCTGGTTTTTAATCTCTCCTTTAGCACGTGCAGCGTTGAAGATCTTCATCCTGTCTCTGTTGCTAAGAAACTTCATAATTAAGGTCCTCGGCGGTCCCTTATCTCTCCATGGGCCAATACGATGTGCTTTTTCCAGAACCACTGCTGATTGCAACTCCTCGCTGCCCAGCACCTCCGGAATCCACTTTTCCAGAAAGGAACATACGTCCCGACCTTCTGATTCCTCTGGAAGACCCACCAGCCTCAAATTATTCTGTCTCGACCGAGATTCCAAATCCAAAATATTATCTTCCAGAGATTTATTTTTTTTTTCCAAAGTGCGCACCTTTAATTGAAGACGGGTGACGTCATCTTCAGCACTAGCGAGACGGAGCTCCATCTGCGCCGTTCGTTCTACACAGTCACCCAATTCCTTTCTTATTCCTTCCAACGCTGTCATAATCCCATCAAATCTAGAGGAAAAGTCCGCTCTCATTGAACTCATGGCAGCCATCAGCGCATCTGCGCCTCCCCCCGCAGACATCGCACCGTTGCCAGCCTCCTCCGCCATATATGGAGTTTTGTTTGCTGCGTCACAGACCTGAAAGTCCGTTAATTTGGACTGTTTCGGCGGCTCGCTTTTTCCTTTTCCTGGTTTTCCAGCCTTAGGCTTCGCCGACATATCCTCGCCCAAATGCTGGGATACGTTCTGTCCCAAATGAGAGAGTTATTTGCCGATTTTTTTTCTCCAGGAGCAGAGCAGAGCGAGACACATCCGTCCTACGTGGCAGCCATAACCGGAAGTGACAAGTTGAGTTTTTACCAAAAAGTTCTATTTTGGTTTCATCTGACCATATGACATTCTCCCAATCCTCTTCTGGATAATCCAAATGCTCTCTAGCAAACTTCAGACAAGCCTGGACATGTACTGGCTTAAGCAGGGGGACACGTCTGGCACTGCAGGATTTGAGTCCTTGGCGGCGTAGTGTGTTACTGATGGTAGCCTTTGTTACTTTGGTTCCAGCTCTCTGCAGGTCATTCACTAGGTCCCCCTGTGTGGTTCTGGGATTTTTGCTCACCGTTCTCGTAATCATTTTGACCCCACGGGATGAGATCTTGCGTGGAGCCCCAGATCGAGGGAGATTATCAGTGGTCTTGTATGTCTTCCATTTTCTAATAATTGCTCCCACAGTTGATTTCTTCACACCAAGCTGCTTACCTATTGCAGATTCAGTCTTCCCAGCCTGGTGCAGGTCTACAATTTTGTTTCTGGTGTCCTTTGACAGCTCTTTGGTCTTGGCCATAGTGGAGTTTGGAGTCTGACTGTTTGAGGTTGTGGACAGGTGTCTTTTATACTGATAACGAGTTCAAACAGGTGCCATTAATACAGGTAACGAGTGGAGGACAGAGGAGCCTTTTAAAGAAGAAGTTACAGGTCTGTGAGAGCCAGAAATCTTGCTTGTTTGTAGGTGACCAAATACTTATTTTACCGAGGAATTTACCAATTAATTCATTAAAAATCCTTCAATGTGATTTTCTGTTTTTTTTTTTTTTTCCTCATTTTGTCTGTCATAGTTGAGGTATACCTATGATGAAAATTGGAGACTTCTCTCATCTTTTAAGTGGTAGAACTTGCACAATTGGTGGCTGACTAAATACTTTTTTGCCCCACCGTATATACAGTATACTGTATATACATACTTACACAAAAATTATCTTTAACTTACATCCTCCTTAACCAGACCAAAAAAGGTGTAGACTGAAGCCTTTGCTTATTTTACCTACTTTATTTACATTCCTCATTTAGTGCAGCTCATTTGCAGTACATTAGTACACTTAAAGAAATTTAAAAAAAAACGCACAATAAGACATGTATGGAACTGTTAGGGAGTTATACAGTATAGTATATGTAGTGAATTTATTTTTGTAATGGCTTTGTCATTATTCAGAGCAAGTGAGGCTCAAACGCAGAGCTGCCAGAATGAACACTCAGACACAGATGTAAAAATTCACCAGTTTATTGTAAAACATAAAACCCAACACACAAATCTAAATAAAAGTGCATAAGTAAAGAAAAGTCCAAAACAATAACATACAATTAAATTTGATACAAAAAAACAGTTTTTTTATTTAGCGAATGCAAAGTCCTTAAGCCAAGCAGTTGCCTCCTGGTTTGCTGTATGGAGGGTGTGTAATCCTCCTTCCAGTCTTTGGAGCGGGCAAGCCTCTATGATGTGTTCCATAGTTTGCTCCTCTCCACATGCGCACAGTGGGCTAGGGCTACTGCCCCATCTGTGAAGGCTGGCCAAGCAGGGGCCATGTCCAGTCCTGAAGCGATTGAGTGTAGACCACTGTCTCCTTGGGAGGTTGGTGCCCGGGACCTGTTGGTTGGGGTTTATCACGAGCTGTTTGTTTGGGACCTCCTTGGTCTCCCATTCCTCTTGCCAAGCTGTCTGGATTCAATTCAATTCAATTCAATTCAACTTTATTTATATAGCGCCATTTCACAACAACAGTCATCTCATAGCACTATCAACTGTAGGGGGGAACCCCCACAGTTGCAGAAAGACCCCAGCAATCAGGTGATCCCCTGTGAGCAAGCACTTGGCGACGGTGGAGAGGAAAAACTCCCTTTTAACAGGAAGAAACCTCCAGCAGAACCAGGCTCAGGGAGGGGCAGTCATCTGCTGCGACTGGCTGGGGGGTGAGGGGACAGAGAAGATGAAAAGAACAGACATGTAGAGAGCAAACAGCACGATGGGGACTCAATCTATGGGAGAGAACAAACAAATGTTAATGACCAGCAAAAAAAAAAAAAAAAAAATTTCATAGAGAGTGAGGAAAGGAGTGAGGCCCAGTGCATTACTGGAGGTCCCCCGGCTGACTAAACCTATTAGAATCAGAATCAGAATCAGGTTTATTGCCATTGTTCATGTAGTACACAAACTAGGAATTTGTCTCGGTACAATGCTGCAACATTAAACATGATAAGATAAGAGAAATAAACTATACATGTAATAAAGTGTAGGATAAGATTAAGTGATACTGGTCAACAGTTAAAATATATATTAGCCAGCAGCAGATACTGTGGAGAACTATATAGTGCAGTCGGTAATGCAGGAAGAAAACAGTGAGGATTGACATGAGTCTGGTTGAGCTGCTGTACATGGTGCACGAGAGTCACTTAGTGTTCAGCAGTCTAATGGCAGAGGGGAAGAAGCTGTTCATGTGACGGGAGGTTTTAGTCTGGATGGACCGAAGTCTTCTACCAGAGGGGAGGGGGGCAAACAGTACGTGACCAGGGTGTGAGGGATCGGCTATGATCCGGCCAGCACGCCTCCGGGTCCTGGAGATGTACAGATCCTGGAGAGATGGGAGCTTGCAGCCGATCACCTTCTCAGCAGTGCGCACGACGCGCTGCAGCCTTAGTCTGTCCCTGGCAGTGGCTCCTGCGTACCACACGGTTATGGAGGTGGTGAGGATGGACTCGATGATGGCTGTGTAGAACTGCACTAACATCTTGGTGGATAGCTTGAGCTTCCTCAGCTGCCGCAGGAAGAACATCCTCTGCTGGGCTTTTTTGATGAGTGAGCTGATGGTCAGCTCCCATTTGAGGTCCCTGGTGATGGTAGTGCCTAGGAAGCGGAAGGAATCAGCAGTGGTGATGGGAGAGCCTGAGAGGGTGAGGGGGGGCAGAGGAGTAGTGACTTTCCTGAAGTCTACAATCATCTCCACTGTCTTCAGAGCGTTCAGCTGCAGGTTGTTATTGCTGCACCAGGACGCCAGCTGGGCCACCTCTCTCCTGTAGGCGGACTCGTCGCCATTGGAGATGAGCCCGATGAGGGTGGTGTCGTCCGCAAACTTGATCAACTTGACAGACTGGTGGCTGGAGGTGCAGGAGTTGGTGTAAAGGGAGAAGAGTAGGGGGGAAAGTACACAGCCCTGGGGTGATCCGGTGCTGATGCTAGTATAGTCTGAGACAGTCTTTCCCAGCCGCACATGCTGCCTCCGGTCCGTCAGGAAGTCGATGATCCACCTGCAGAGGGAGTCAGGCACGTTGAGCAGGGACAGCTTGTCCCGGAGCAGAGCGGGGCGGATGGTGTTGAATGCGGAGCTGAAGTCCACAAACAGGATCCTGGCGTAGGTTCCCGGGGAGTCCAGGTGCTGCAGGATGGAGTGGAGGGCCAGGTTGACTGCATCGTCTACAGACCTGTTGGCTCGGTAGGCAAACTGCAGCGGGTCCAGGAGAGGGGTGGTGATGGACTTGAGGTGGGACAGGACCAGGCGCTCAAAGGACTTCATGACTACAGAGGTGAGCGCTACAGGTCTGTAGTCATTAAGTCCAGTGATCCGTGGCTTCTTGGGGACAGGGATGATGGTGGAGGATTTGAGGCAGGATGGCACGTGGCATAACTTAAGGGAGGTGTTAAAAATGTCTGTGAATACAGGAGCCAGCTGTTTCGCACAGAGTCTCAGGGTGGAGGGAGACACGCCGTCTGGGCCGGGGGCCTTGCGCGGGTTCAGTCTGGAGAACTGTTTGAGCACATCCTGCTCACTGATGATAAGGGGAGGGGGGGAGGTGGGGGGGGTGCCTTAAATGAAGTAGGGAATGTGGAGGCTGTGGAGCTGGAGGGAGGGGGGGAGTTGGACACAGATGACGAGGTGTCAAAACGGGCATAGTGTTGGGACAGTCTCTGACAAAGGGCTTTGTCATCCTGACCTTTAGGAGCCTGAGGCCGATAGTTGGTGATCTGCCTCAGTCCTCTCCACACGGAAGCCGAATCATTAGCAGTGAACTGCTGCTGGAGTCTCTCTGAGTACACAGATTTAGCCCTCTTCAGCTCTCTGTTAAACCGGTATTTAACCTCCCTGTAGCAGTCCCTGTCTCCACTTTTCAGCGCTGCTTCCTTCTCCTTCCTGATCTGTCTGAGCTTAGCTGTGAACCAGGGTTTGTCATTAGAGTAACTCACCCTGGTGCGTGATGGAAGAATGTTCTCTTCACAAAAGTGGATATATGAGTTCACAGTGTCCGTGTACTCATCCAGATCATGCGTGGCTCCTTTAAGCATGCCCCAGTCAGATATTTCCATGCACGTTTCCAGCTTCTCCTCAGCATCACTGGTCCGTATCTTCGTAGTGCTCACAACAGGTTTAGTGAGCTTCAATCTCTGTCTGTATGTGGGAATGAGGTGAACCATCACGTGATCAGATAATCCCAGCGCAGCTCGAGGGACAGCGCGATATGCGTCTTTCACTGTGGTGTAACAGTGATCCAGTGTGTTTAATCCTCTGGTGGGGCATTTAATAAACTGTTTGTAGCGGGGGAGATCGTGGCTCAGATTGCACTGATTAAAGTCGCCAGCCACAATAATCAGCGAGTCTGGAAAACTCCGCTCTGTGTGTTGAATGTGATCCGCGAGCACGCGCTGAGCTTCGCGCGTGTCCGCGTCGGGAGGGGCGTACACAGCGATCATTATGAAAGAAGCAAACTCCCGCGGGGAATAGAAGGGCTTGCAATTGATAACAAGAAATTCCAAGGCAGGAGAACAGTGTTTGGAAATTACCGTTACATCAGAGCACCAGCTACAGTTGATGTAGAAGCAGACACCGCCTCCTGTGGTCTTGCCGGAAAGCTCTGTGTCACGATCAGCACGGAAGAGCTGGAAGCCGTCGAGGCGCAGCGCGCTGTCCGGTATATTTTCCCGGAGCCAGGTCTCAGTAAAGCAGAGGACAGCTGAGGAGGCGAGGTCCTTAAAACGCATCAGCAGTCTCAGTTCATCCACCTTGTTAGAGAGAGAGTTGGTATTGGACAGAAATATGCCAGGCAGCGCCGTTCGCGAGCCTCTCCTGCGAAGTCGTACGAGAGCGCCCGCTCGTCTTCCTCTCTTCCGCCGTCTCACTTTCCGAGCCAAACAATAAACCAGATCGGCGGCAGGGGCTAGAAAAACTGGGAGGAGGTCCGTGGGGGTCAAAGTCCTGATATTTAAAAGTTCTTCACGGGTATAAGTGCAAGCAGACACACAATTGACAAACAAAAACAAACAAAGAGCGCAGCGAAGCACCATGTCGACCGCTGTGGGCGCCATCTTGGATCAGTATTAGCAGCATAACTAAGGGAGGGTTCAGAAACACATGATCCCTCCCTAATTGTAGGCTATATCAAAAAGGTAGGTTTTAACCCTAATCTTAAAAACAGAGATCGAGTCTGACTCCCGAATCCAGATTGGCAGCTGATTCCACAGGAGAGGAGCTTGATAACTGAAGGCTCAGCCTCCCATTGTACTTTTGGAGATTCTAGGTATTACAAGTAGTCCTGCATTTTGGGAGCGTAGTGCTCTGTTAGGATAATACAGTAGTATCAGATCTTTTAAATAAAAAGGAGCCTGATTGTTTAGAGCTTTGTAAGTAAGAAGAAGGATTTTAAACTTAATTCTAAACTCTATGGGAAGCCAATGAAGGGAGGTCAGAACCGGAGAGATATGATCTCTCTTTCTAGTACCTGTTAAAACTCTTGCTGCAGCATTTTGGATTAGCTGAAGACTTTTTAAAGATGTTTTAGGACAACCTGATAATAAAGAATTACAATAATCTAATCTCGAGCTAACAAAAGCGTGGATCAGTTTCTCAGCATCACTCTGAGACAAGATGCTCCTAATCTTGGCAATATTACGCAAATGATAGAAGGCAGTCTTAGAAACAAATTTAATATGTGAATTGAAGGACAAATCCTGATCAAAAATAACTCCAAGGTTCCTCACAGAGCTATTAAGAGAAAGAGTAACTGCATCCAAACTGAAAGTTTGATTTGGAAAGGAATTTCTAAGGTTTTTTGGACCAACAAGAATGACTTCAGTCTTATCTGAATTTAATAGCAGGAAATTACAAGTCATCCAAGCTTTGATTTCCTTAAGACAGGCTTCTAACTTGGCTAATTGATTACTATCATCTGGCTTCATTGACAGGTATAATTGTGTGTCATCTGCATAACAATGAAAATGTATACAGTGCTTTCTAATAATGTTGCCTAACGGAAGCATATATAAACTAAAAAGAGTAGGGCCTAGCACAGATCCCTGTGGAACTCCATGACTAAGCTTTGAGTTGAAAGAAAACTCATTATTTACATGAACAAACTGGAACCTATCAGATAAATAAGGTCTAAACCACTGCAACGAAGTTCCATTAAGTCCAACATAGTGTTCTAATCTATCAAGTAGAATATTATGATCGATAGTATCAAAAGCTGCACTAAGGTCTAAAAGGACAAGTACAGAAACTAGTCCATTATCAGATGCAATGAGGAGGTCGTTAGTGACCTTCGCTAAGGCTGTTTCAGTACTATGATGGATTCTAAACCCAGATTGAAACTCTTCAAGTAAACCATTTCCCTGGAGGTGGTCGAATAATTGCGTAGCAACAACTCTTTCTAAGATTTTTGAAATGAAAGGGAGATTAGAGATTGGTCTATAGTTAGCTAAAGCTCCTGGATCTAGCGTTGGCTTTTTGAGTAAGGGTTTAATTACAGCTGTTTTAAAAGCCTGCGGTACATGGCCTAAAGTTAATGAAGAATTGATTATATGGATGGTAAAGTCAGCTGGGGGAGGGTTTTTCCAAATCGGCCGTCTGGATGAAAGTCGGGCAGTGGGTGAGGTGTAGATATCTGCATGGATTGGTAAGTGAGGAAAATCTTTAACTTTTTGGAGCATCCTTTGAGTTAATGCTGCTCGCCGGATGTGTGGAGGGGCTATGTTTGACAGTACAGAGAGCCAGGGGAGTGGTGTTGAGTGGATTGCTCCAGTTATAGTTCTCATGGTTGAGTTGAGCTGGGTGTCTACATGGTGTGTGTAAGATGACCTGGACCAGACAGGGGCACAATATTCTGCTACAGAGTATGAAAGGACCAGTGCTGAGGTGCGCAGGGTGGAGACTGACGCCCCCCATTTTGCACCAGCGAGCTTGCAGAGCAGGTTGTTTCGTACTTTCACCTTAGCAGCCGTCCCCTTTAGATGTTCCTTGAAGGATAAGGTCCTATCAAGGGTCACTCCAAGATAAGTTGGATTTGGGGCATGCTTAAGCTTGAGTCCGCTCAGGTGGATGTTTAGTTCTCTGGCAGCTTTTGCATTGTGGAGATGAAATACACTGGAGACGGTTTTTGCTGGGCTTGGTTTTAGGCGCCAGATTTTGCAGAACTGGTCCAGTTTAGCAAGATCTTCCGTGAGCACCCGTTCCAGTGGTTCAAAGTCTGGTGCTTGAAATGCCAAACAGATGTCGTCTGCATAGATGAATTTGCGGGATTTTGTAGTAGGCAGGTCGTTTATGTAGAGGTTGAACAGAGTTGGAGCTAGAACTGAGCCTTGTGGGAGTCAGTTTTTCTGCATTCTCCATGCACTTGTGTTCTGACTGAGGTGGACTCTGAACCTTCGGTTGGTCAGCAGGGTTTTTATAATTGCTGTTGCCCAAGCAGGGATCGCCTTTTTAAGTTTCAGGAGGAGGCCTTTGTGCCAGACCGTATCATAGGCGGCTGTAAGATTGAGAAACACAGCCCCTGTCTTCAGTCTGCTCTCGAAGCCATTTTCAATGAAGGTGGTTAGGGCCAGTACTTGTTCTCCTGTACTGTGGTCCTTGCGGAAACCTGCTTGATCCACACTTAGAATATCCTCTATTTCTGGGGAAATGCATTGCAGTATTAGGCGCTCCATGATTTTGTAAGGAATGCTGAGTAGGGAGATTGGGCGGTAGCTTGCTGGTAGTTTGTGGTCTTTGCCAGGTTTTGGGATGGCAATGACCTTTGCTGTCGGCCATTTCTTTGGGATCGAGTTTGTTTGTGTGATCCTTGTGTAGAATTGTGTCAACCAGGTTAGGGCTCGGGGGCCAAGATTTTTCATGAATTCTGGGAAGATGTTATCGTATCCTGCTGCCTTTCCACATTTCAGGCCCTGTAGGACTTTCTCCATTTCAGCAGCCTCGAAGGGTTCAGGGTTCGTTTCCTCTACAGGCATTTTTTGGTGTTTTTTTTAGCTCAGTTGTAACTGCTCTTCTGGTGTCTTTGTCTTGGGGTGCTTTGGCGATAGTCAGTAGGTGGGATGCAACTTGGTTGGGTGTGACGGATGCTCGGCTTTGGCTAGGGGGCTTCTGTGCAGCTCCTAGGCGACGGATGAGGCTCCAACATTTCCTGCTAGAGTGGGTAAAGCTCCGGTCAGCAACTGTCTCCTCCCATTTCTTTCGCCGGGCTGTATTTAGCGATTCAATGAGATGGTCTGCTATCTCTGGGTCCCCTGATGTTTGATAGGATTGTAGGAGGGCAGCACTTTCTCCGTCCAAACATGGGACATAGAGGGGTTGGTAGCCTCGTGGGATTGCAGTATGGGCAGCCTTGAAGATTGCGCTGCAGAAGCGGTTGTATGCTTCATCTACAGTGATGGTGTGGAGTGGGATGGTAACAACGCTCCGGTCCAGAGTTTCACTGAATTTCTTCCAGTTGGCTTTGCGGAAGTTCCAGCGCATCTTCCTTGGGCTGTATATAACTGGAAGTTGTAGGCCAATGTGTACAAGCAGGGGCCGGTGTTGGCTGTGTGGAAAATCATCAAGAATGAGGATCTGTGTAGGATATGGCTCCCCATTCAAAGAGCTGACCCAACACAGGTCAGGAGAATAGTCCTTCTTCCACCTAGCAGAGTGGAAGGTTCCTCTTTGTTTGGGGTCGTATATCAAAGCGAGGTCATTTCTGGATGCCCAGTCTGAAAGTGCCTCCCCATCACTGTCCACTGCTGGGTACCCCCAGTCAGGGTGATGGCTGTTTAAGTCCCCCACATAGATGGCAGGATGGGGTAGGGTGGGTAAGACCTGCAGATCCCAGTTGGCATTAGGGGGCTTGTACACATTGACAATATGGAAGCCACCAATGATTATGGTGTCTGAGAAATGTGTTGTTATCAGGTGATTTGCTTCAACTATGTCAGAACGCACATAGGTGGCACGTCCATGTTTAGCATGTAGAACATAGCACAGGAGGTCAAAGCCTTTGATGGTGAAGCGGCCAGCTTCCTCTGTGCCAATATGAGTCTCTTGGAGGCAGATTACATCAATCGAATGTTGGAAGGCGAGGACTTCGATAAGGCTTCGCTTGGCTGCAGATAGGCCTTCAACGTTTAGTTGTAATATGCGAAGGGCAGATCCTACCACAAAGTGCTCTTGGGGCTGTTTGCTTTCGGCTTTAGGACTGTGACTAGGATTCTTCTTTGACTTGGCACAGAGGCGTCGTCTCTTCGAATTTAGTCTGCTGGTAGGATCATTAGCTTCCCCAGGCGAGCCCGGGTACTGGCGGAGGGCGCGATGAGAACGCTGATCCATTGCCCCCCTAAAAAACGGTGACGCTGCAGCACATGCAGCCAACGGGAAAAGAGCAGAAAGAGATGATTAGGGACAGAATCTCCACAAGAGGAGAGTAAGACAGGGAGAACACTCTTACTGCTGAGCAGAGGAGCCTGGCGGGGAACTCCTGCGTGGGTCCAGGGAAACACTGGGGAAGACGGTTGACCTGGGTGGACATCCGCTGTCTTCTGGTCAGGCAAACGTGATCAGCCCCGGAGTGCGCACTGCAAAAATGGCAGCAAACCTGAGAAGAGAGGAAGACACGGGGAGTGAAAAACACAGATCAACTGAGAGAAAATAATGTAACGTGGCTAAGAGTCCATCCATCCATCCATCTTCTTCCACTTAATCCTTTTTGAGTCACGGGAGGGCTGGAGCCTAGTCCTCGGTGGCAAACCTAACGATCCGGCGATGAGTACTTTCACACGCTGGCTCTTAAATATGCTGGTCCATTAGGAAGCAGCAGGTGTGCAATCACGCAGGTGCAGGTAATACTCCGGAGCCAGGAAGACAGGAACAAGAGGGGAGGGGAAGCACGCTTGCCTGCTCATCACAGGCTTTGACTCAATGTAATATTGCAATTGATTTTTTTTTTTTACATACATTGCATGAAGCAGGGTTTCCTCTGGTAACATTTCTGCGTGGCGGGCTGCCACCATTGAAGTTATGCTGCCACGCTAAGAGGAAATATAAATTTAAGAAAAAAATTAATTAAGGAATGAAGCTCTGCAAGCGTGCACATGAACAATGTGCGTGAAAGTCATCTGTGTGTTGCGTTCGGAAGTGTCGCCGCCCACATGACCATTCCAGTCTGCAGGCAGAGTGTCTCTCTAACGTTGCTGTCCGAGAGAAGCATGAGCTTAATAAAGTACTTTAAACATGGAAAAAAGCAGAAGAGGAATGTAAGCAGTGGAGGCATTTATGGTGGTTTTAACCCGCTGGTAACGGGACCAGTAATGAAGAGTTGCTTAGCAAACAGGTGTGGTTAGGCTTCATACGCAGGGAAAAGCAAAAGTGACTGAATCGCTGAGGATTTACTTCACCAGCCACTACAATATTAATTAACCCCTTGCACTCCGGTCAATTTTCCTCAAAACGCCAAAAAATAATGTGCCCAAAGTAAATCGAAAGCTGTTATTCAACCCTTTGCAGCATCTTCATGGGGTTGGTCTCATTTAAAAGAAAACACTTTGAATTTTTTGGCAAAAAAAACCATGATCTCTCTAAGTGCTCCGGCCACTGAGTTACAGTCATCTAAACATAGTGAACTTGAAGAAAATAAATTTGGCCTGGGTGTTTTTTTGGATACAAATGCTTGCAAATAACACACAGCTTCAGATCCGGGCTTGAAAAGGCAACAGAAATGTAGAACCAAGTGTTATCCAGCTGAGGTCCAAATTTTGTAACAATACCACAAAAAATGAATATTTTACACAGCTTTGTTCTCAGGCTGTTCCCAGGCGTTTTGGAACTGTGCCAAATCGTGCCAAATGGCACAGTTTGGAAAAACGTCTGTAACTTTTGAATGATTCAACATAGAAGCTTCATCTTGGGCTCTAATGAAAGGTCACATTCAGGGCTGTGTCTGTGTGTGTGTGTGTGTGTGGGGGGGGGTTGTCCCCCCACCCCTCCGCTACAAAGGACAGAGATCGGCCCTCGCTACATGACGGATTCCACTCGGATGTGGCGTGTTTCCACAGCAACGATGTCACCGCGGCTCCCCCCCCCCTCGCTACTGTGTGTGTGTGGGGGGGGGGGGGTTGCCCCCCCCCCCTCGCTACAGAGGACGGCCATCGGCCATCGCTACATGACGGAATAGACTCATATGGCTATGTGGCGACCGCTGCGCAGTCACCACGGCTTCCCCCCGCGGACCAGGGGGCGTTCAGACCGTGAACGCCCCCCCCCGGCTCCTCTTCTGCAGCGGGGGGGGGACGTTCACGGTCCAAACACGGCAAATGAACCATTTATCGCGGCGCACGCACTTCGTACTTTGTGCGCCGTACAGCTGTAATTTACCGATCGGTCAAAAGTCATTTTTTGATTACAATTTTCAGGGAGAAATAATAACTTAGCTTATAACACCTTACCTCTTCACAGCAGCATTGTCCTGGCGAACTTCTCTTCCCCATTGTCAGACGAACGCGACGCTGGTCCGCTCGTGGATCCCGGTCAAAACATAATTCCATTATTGCTGTTTTGGCAAATGATTTACGACCTTTGTCGTCAGCCTCGGTCGGTCTATGATCACGGAAGAGAATCCTAAACGTCTATTCTGCTGGAATGAGTGCAGGTCGCACGTGTGGGTGTTCTCCATGCTGCTGGGTCTGTAGCAGGTTCTTCCAGCATCCTTTTTTTCATCTGTTTTTTCATCTGTAAGTCTCTCTTTACCCAGCCCGAACTTCTGTGCTTCAATTGGCTCCTGCATTCACAGTAGGCGGGTCCTCCTTCCTAGGTTTTCAGTCATTGGTTATTCAAGGTTTCAGAAACCCAATTCAAGGCTCTTATTAGTCGAATGAGAGGTCAATCATATCCAATCTGTTCGCGGCTGTGTCTGTAGTGGGAGAACTTTTTTTTTTTTTTTTTTTCAGTGCGCGCTTGGAGGCAGCGCTGTGCATCCTAGTGCGCATGAGAGCACCCTCCTGCGCTCTAGGACGCAGAGACTTGCCCGTCCGCGGTACACGGGAGTGCAAGAGGTTAATTTATGTTCATTATTATGTACCTGGCAAGTTAAAATAACCGAAATCCACAAAGTCAATGACTTTAATCCGTCAGCAGCCTTCAGACAAACTAAGCGTGCCAACATTTGGATTTCAAAATAAGGGAGGTTTTTCCTGCTGTCTGGTTGGTGAGGAGATTTCTAAGGAGAAGAAATATTATAGAATAGAAATATTATAACAGAAATAACGGAATCTTTGGTAATTTAAGTTAAATTATTTCATTAGATATAACTTTATTAATATTTTTTTCTTTGAAATCAGAGTTATTATTTTGTTCTGGCTTTGCAAAATCATAGTCAAAAGTGTAAATTGTATAAGGAAAAAAAAGTCAAAATTTTACCACAATCTGTTTCAGAATTATATTAAAAAAACCGGTAATTTTATAAAAAAAAAAAAAATAGACAAAAATTAGCTCTAAAATAATCCACAAGTTTATAATAAAGTTTCAAATATACAAGTCATAATTTTACAAGAGGAAATTACAAATGAGGAAAATGGTTGTAAATTTAGATAAATTTACCAAGAAAAGTAGAAAACTATCAGAAAATTGTTCTACATTTTGGAGAAAAACCTCAAACTTTCAAGATTGAAGTCATTACTCAAGTTTTTAGGCTGTGTGTCCACCAAACGCGTTTTTTCAGCTCTGGGCGGCTATTTTCCATTCATTCTCTATGTAGTCCAGTGTTTACAGCGCTGAGTGCCCACGGCGCGGAAACACTCTCGGCGGTGGCCGTTTTTTCACGGTGCTCAGGAGCGCTCAGAGTTGAAAAAAGTTAAACTTTTCAGAGACTGCAGCTGAACTCGTCAATGTCAGACCTTAAGCAGCCAATCAGAACTTCTGCGAGGGCAGGACATAGGACACCAGTACTAGTCTGTACTCAGACTCCTGCTTTCCGTGTCATCATATTTTACATCCAGAGCTACTAGAAAACATTTCCTGTCCATTGTTATTTAGAGACTGCTATTAAAGAATCTGTAGAAAGTCTGACAATAGGAAAAGCAGGAGTGCTGAGCTGAAAGTGACAAGCTGTTGCAGGGATACAGGGCACAGACTTTTTTCCCCGAGAGCGCAGCGTACAAATGCTGGAAAAAAGAAAAAAAGCTCAGGGCGGTCGGGTGACAAAAAATGCGTTTGGTGGACACGCAGCCTTAAGTGGGTGCTCTTTGTACTCTTAACTCAACTAGAAATTTTTGGTTGTCTATTTTTAATTATTAATGTCAAAGCACTGCTTTTACATGAGTAGAATTTCTGGCTACTATACCCACCTCTGATCATATAATTTAAGTATGCATGAGTAAATTACTATTATAAATGGGTTTTTTCCCCTTCTGTTTCCTACAGTTTCTCAATGGAAAAAAACACTGGAATGAAAATACAAAAAAATACACATTTTTATCATTTATGTAAACCATGACAAAGAAAAAAAAAAAATCCTGCAGGACAAAACATGACGCTTGATATTTTCTAACAAGTTTGTATACCACCATAGACGGAGAGAGAAGCTGAATTAGACAGGGCCCAGAGAGGGAAAGATGAGACAGACAAGATGAGCCAAGGAGAGGAAATTGTTTAGGCAGAGGGTCCAGGAGAGGTGAGAGCAGAGGAAGGAGAGAAAGATGACACAAGTAAAAAGTCCAAACACAGGACATCTGGGTGGGACCCCATCTGGCTCATTATTGCAACATTCAAGTCTTGGTTGTACAATACTTGATATGGTAAGTTCCATATGCAAAGTTACTGTGCAAAAGTAAAAAGAAAAGAAATAAATTGTATAAAATTAGCATCGTGCAGTTACAACAGTGTCATGTGTTTCCTGCACCCCCGCCACTGCGCCAGGGTCTTTAAACCAGAGGAAACACTGTGATGTTTTCAACACAATTTATGGTCAATATCGACCCCTAAAAATTTAATTTGATACACTCTTTCTATTCCAACATTATCTATTGTTAGGTTTACTTGTTTTTCAACTAGTCTATTTCCAAATATCATACACTTACTTGTGTTTAGATTTAGGAAAAGTTTATTTCAACAGAACAATTGCTTTGAAATTTCTAGTTCAGTTCTTACTGTGTCCAAAAGTTGCTCGAAATCATTTCCACAAAAAAAATTTGTCATCTGAAAACAAAACAAATTTTAACGATCATGATACATTACAAATGTCATTCAGAAAAAACAAAAATAATTTTGTATTCAGCACTGAACCTTGTAGTATCCCACATGTACGTAACTCTCAATAAGATTGATTTATCATTATTTATCTGAACATACTGAAATCTTTCATCAAGATAACTACTAATCCAGGTATATGTTATGCTGTGAATACTGTATCATTCAAGTTTTTCCAACAACAGTTTATGATTGATGGTATCAAATGCTTTTTGCGAATCGATAAATACTCCTATTGTATATTCTTTATTTTCAGTTGCAATAGATATATCTTCAGTCAGTTTTATCAGTGTCATTGCTGTTGATCTGTTAGTTCTGAACCCATACTGACATTCATTTAACAATTTTTGTTTTTCTATAAATTGGTCAAGCCTGCAAACAAAAAGTTTTTCTAAGATTTTTGAAAACTAAGAAAGGAGAGAAATTGGCTTGTAATTTAACAGTGTGTCTATCTCCATTTTTATAAATGGGGACAACTTTTGTTTTTTGCTATTATCGTTATCTTTATTGCTTGTGTGGACGGACCTTTAATCAACTAATTCTTCTGTTCCTCTAGATCTCCTGGGACAAAATGCCAGTGAGAACATGGCTTTTGCTGACCAGCAGCTCTGTGACCAGGATAGGATCTCCAGTTTGAAGCAGGAGAACCCAGACACTCTCCAGATTAAAGAGGAACAGGAGGGACCAGAATTGCAGCAGATTAAAGAGGAGCAGGAGGAACCTAAAGTTCTTCGGATTAAACAGATTAAAGAACAGGATGAACCAGAGAATTTTCAAATTAAAGAAGAGGAGGAACACTACATCATCCAGGAGGCAGATCATCTTTTCCTGAAACAGGAGTCTGATGGTTTTATGGTCACCCTTACAAGTGAGCAAAATCATAAATCGGAACCAAATACTGATACGCATGACCCTCATGATTCTGATACTGTTAGGACGAACCAGTCACAATCTAAAGAAATCTTTGGAGATATCAAAAAAATTATTGTATGGTATAATGAAGATGGTAATGACTGTCAGCACAGACTGCTGGATGTCAACATGCATCCAGAACCAGAATGGCACAGAACAGGTAAGTGAAACTATAAAGGTCTGATTGAATGTAAGAATGAGATCAGAGGTTCTTCAACATGCTCTTGAAAAAAGTTAAAACTCAATTGCTGTGATATTTTTGTAAAAGAAGCACTTTCTGTTGCTATGCTGTAAGAATACAGATGTGCTCAAATTTGCTGGTACTCTTTCACAAAACCCAATAATACACAACCATCTCTGCAGTAACTTGTAACTGATGAAATTTTAAGTTAAAGTAAAATGGCATGGACCAAAAAGAAGGTCCCCTTGAATTTAATACCAACAAGCTATCTCTGTGCTTCACAAGGAGACGCCTGCATTTGCCAACAGGTAGTTGAGCAGTTTGCACGCTTCCTGTTCAAACTGCTCAAAGTGTCTCAGGTTTGAAGGGTGGCATTTCCACAACTGAGGTTGTGCTACAATTTCTTCTTCTTCTTCTTCTTCTTCTTCTTCTTCTTCTTCTTCTTCTTCTTCTTCTTCTTCTTCTTCTTCTTCTTCTTCTTCTTCTTCTTCTTCTTCTTCTTCTTCTTCTTCTTCTTCTTCTTCTTCTTCTTCTTCTTCTTCTTCTTCTTCTTCTTCTTCTTCTTCTTCTTCTTCTTCTTCTTCTTCTTCTTCTTCCCCCCTTTACGGGTCGCCACAGCGGATCCTATCTCATCCTATCCCTTGCATCGTCCTTCGTAACACCATCCCTCTCCATATCCTCCTCCACTACATCCATGAATCTTCTCTGTGGTCTTCCTCTTTTCCTCCTGCCTGGCAGCTCCATGTTCAGCATCCTTTGTCCAATATAGAATAGGCTTTATTGTCATTGTACATACAATGAAATTGTGGGTGCTCCACTGGGCTACTGCGCAATAAAGTAAGAGAAGAATTTGAATTAAGCACAGTTACGGAACACACGATTAAACACATGACTGAAATAAAAATAGCCCGTAGGTACAGTATATACACAGGTACGGTAGTGGCTTCACGGATGGAACTATGTACATAAGAGTGCAGGGTGCAGAACACACAGTTGAGTAAAATGGCCCAAGGATTATGGAAAATATGCACAGTAGTGATTTCACAGATGGGCCAGTATACATGAAAGTGCGGAGTGCAAAGACAGGTGAGTTATTGTGATAATTAAAAGGTCCTCAGTTCAGTGCATGTGAGCGTTTGCAGGGATATCCACTATCCCTCCTCTGCACATGTCCAAACCATCTCAGCCTTGCCTCTCTTACTTTGTCTCCAAACCGCTCAACCTGAGCTGTCCCTCTGAAATGCTCACTTCTAATCCTGTCCCTCCTAGTCACTCTCAATGAAAATCTTAGCATCTTCAACTCTGCCACCTCCAGCTCTACCTCCTGTCTTTTTGTCAGCGCCACCGGCCTTTTGATGGCCTATTATAATCCGCCATAAAAAGTTTGTCACGATTTAGTAATTTTTCATGTGGTGATGGGAGGTAGCTCAACAGAGTGGTATGAGGTATTATACAACAGTTAGTTTCGACCGAGCAATTTGATCGGACAATAGGGATTCCAGGAGTTACTATATTCCACGATAATTGCACTCCACTTTCACTGGATGTGTATCACTCCACTTCAGAGGCGTTCATGTAACCATTAATTACTAACAGTAATTTGCTATCAACTCTCTGACAATTGCAGTACTTTTTTGGATACCTTAATTTCCACAGTAAGGCGCTGTTTGACAAAAAATAATCCATCCGTGAAGCTACTACCACACCTGTGTATATTTCTGTAATCCTGGGCTATTTTTATTTCAGTCGTGTGTTTAATTGTGTATTCTGTAACTGTGTTTTTATCTAATCCTTCTCTCTTACTTTATTGCGCAGTAGCCTGGTGGAGCACCCACAGTTTTGTTGTACTGTATAGCTGTGCAATGACAATAAAACCTAAAGCACAGTAAGAAGGTCACAGGATTGATTCCACCCCTGACCATTGTGGATTCAATCCCACCCCCTGACCATCAGTGACCCTTCTGTGTGGAGTTTGCATGTTCTCCCCGTGTCTGCGTGGGTTTACCCTGGGTGCTCCTGTTTCCTCCCACAGGCCAAAAACATGCAAGTTAGGTTAATTAATTATTGAATGCTTAGTGAAACCACTGACGTATATCTGTAACCTGTCTCTCCAAACAGGTATATTTCCCAATGCAATGAAAATAGCTAAAGTAATTCCGATATACAAGACGGGTGACAGAGGGGAATTCTCAAACTATAGACCAATTTCACTATTGCCACAATTTTCCAAGATACTTGAAAAAATATTCTATGAGAGAATTGACAACTTCATACTGAAGAATAATTTATTGTGTGAGCAGCAATATGGGTTCAGACACAAGAGGACAACTGCATTTGCTCTAATGGAATTTATAGAAAAAATATCAATTGCCGTTGAAAATAAAGAGTATTCAGTTGGGGTATTCCTGGATCTTAAAAAAGCATTTGATACAGTGGATCATAATTTATTACCTCCGCCAAGGAGGTTATGTTTTCATCGGCGTTGGTTTGTCTGTCTGTTTGTTTGTTTGTTAACAAGATAACTCAAAAAGTTATGGACGGATTTTCATGAAATTTTCACAGATTGTCAGAAATGGGGTATCCTACAGATGGTTACATTTTGGTGGTGATCTGGATCACCGTCCAGAAGAAAACCGCCATTATGGGAAATGCGATTTTCCTGAATAACTACTGAACCACTAATCCTATCCATGTGAATCCAATTGCTACTCATATGTTTTCATGGTCAAGGAATCTGAAAACGTACACACAATAAATGTAGGATTAATATTTATGATGTAAAACACTGTATGGGGGTGTTTTATGAAAATATTTAGACAGGTTCGTGAGGAGTCGGCGCATATGAAAGAAAGAATGTACACTGAGACAAAGTATTCACACTGAGACACGGCTGCTAGAATAAAACTGTATCTCTTTATTCCCCACAGACCATATCTCCATACACAAAAGAGAAATCATTGCATGTCACACATTTCCTTCACACACAAGGATCAATGCATTTCATGTCATTTCACAAGCTCTTACCGTTTGATACAGGTGACCGGGAGCCCACGGCCAGGAAGAGCGTGATTTCTCTTAGCCGGACGTTCTGCGCAAAAAAAAACTCACGGCAGACTCAACGTATTGAGGGAAGACCCCTGTTTTTAAAGGAAGGCTAGGTACAGAACAGAGTGGCCATCTCTGCTCCGAGCAAGCCCCCCCCTCCCATCATAGAATTGCGTGGGGAACAGGAAGGGCCAATTTCTGTTCCCAGGCAATTCCCAAAACATACAGGAACACCTGCTACATTTCTCCCAATACACATATAAGGAATAAAGGTCACGCCTTCGTTTCATAAGCATGCAACAGTGATTTAAGGAGTGAGAAACTTGCTGTGCTAAGGAAAACAGTTTCTAGAAACAGGTCATATTGTCCAGGTCATGGTGTGCCTTAAGATAAAGAGAACTGGATTGTTAAAACATATTAAAAACAACTGAGAAACAAATCAGGGCACACATTAAAAACACATTTATATTACAGGGGGGAACTGTGGCGCTTGGCAGAGGTCTGTGCTCTCCGAGTGCTTTTCTAGTTATTAAAGAAACTACAAAATTGTGGTGTTAGGGGGGTAGCACTGTCCTGGTTATGTAGTTACTTAAAGAATAGATATCAGTATGTATGTGTTGGTAACAAAAACTCACAGTTACTGAAGGTTACTTGTGGAGTCCCACAGGGTTTAGTTTTAGGGCCATTGTTATTCAATATGTATATAAATGATATATGTAAAGTTTCAGAAAAAATGGATTTAATATTGTTTGCCGATGACACTAATTTATTATGCAGTGGAAGCAATTTGGAACAACTTTTGGATACACTCGGAAAGGAATTAGGAAAGCTTAAACTGTGGTTTGATTCAAACAAATTAATGCTCAATTTAAGTAAGACAAAATTTATAGTTTTTAACAACCATCACAACAACTTAGTATCTAAACTCAGTGTAAATGGTGTAGAGATTGAAATGGTATCCGAAACTAAATTTCTTGGAGTAATAATTGATAATAAACTGTGTTGGAAGTCACATATTAATTATATTAAAGGTAAAATATCCAAATCAATTGCAATACTACACAGAGTGAAATATTTGCTGAATCAACCCACACTATATACCTTGTATCATTCATTAATACTCCCATACATGACATATTGTACTGAAGTATGGGGAAATGCATATAAAACAAACATATATCCAGTCTTTATGCTTCAGAAGAGAGCTATTAGAATAATAAACAAAGCTATTTACAGGGAACCAACAAACCCACTTTTTCTTAAATTAAAAGCTCTCAAGTTGAAAGATCTGGTTGACTTTAAAACTGCAATAATAATGTTTAAAGTGAAGAATCTATCACTGCCCGCAAATATCCAAAAGTTATTCCAAATAAGGGAGAAACAATATCATTTCAGAGGAACATGTATATTTCAAAAACCTTCAGTGAGAACTACCACCAAGCAACGCTGTGTCTCAGTGCAAGGAGTTTATATATATGCAAGGAGTGTTTATATATTTACATATTTATTCCATCTAGCTACAATGCTCCGCACTGTGTTTTTATATATCTACATATTATTCCATCTAGCTACATTGCTCCGCACTGTGTGTGTTTATATACTTGCATATTTATTCCACCTAGCTGCAATGCTCCGTACTGTGGGTGTTTATATATTTACATATTTATTCCATCTAGCTACAATGCTCTGCACTGTGTGTTCATATATTTATTCCATCCAGCTACAATGCTCTGCACTGTGTGTCTGTGTGTGTGTGTGTATATATATATTTTATAGTAATATGTACATATGTATATTAGCTGCTCTTGCTTGCTTGTTTTTTTTTCTTGCCTTCTGATTGTTGCTCTGAGTGTTGTTATCCCTGTGCTGTTGCAATCCTGGAATTTCCCCGTTGTGGGACTAATAAAGGCTTATCTTATCTTATCTTAAGGAGTCAGATTATGGAACGATTTTGGACCTGAATTAAAATCATGTACAACACTTGGACAATTTAAACAAAAACTAAAGGAAGAAATACTCCAAAGATATATACAAGATGACATGTAAAATCACATAAGGATTGTCATATCCAGTCTGCGTTGTGTTGTAGCTTAGTTTTTTGTCACATTTTGTCTTAGCTTTGTTCTGAATTGTAATCGCTCTTGTTTTGTTTTTTTTCTTTTGAATTCTTGGATGGAACATGGGTGGGCAATATAAGCTGCGGATTCAGCCATCACCCATTTCGGATAACTTATGTTGAACTGTATAATCAGAGGAGTTATTGTCTAATTTGACCTTGTTGGATTTTCTTCCCCCCCTTTGTTATATTATTCTGTTTCTTTTAATCTGTACTTTTAATCTATCCGAAATAAAGATTCATTCATTCATTCATTCATTCATTCAGAAAATTGGAAACTCTAAAGTGGCCCTAGGTGTGAATGTGTGTGTCAGTGGTGAAGGGATTGGCACTGTACTGTGGCTGCCTCATCCATCCAGATGGATGCCCTGAATTTCCCTCTGGGGATATGCATAATATGCATTTTTGGGACGACAGCTGTTTATTGAAATTGGACATTATAATATATAAGGGACATGTAATGGTAAAAGCTAAAAATCTAGCACAGGAGCCCTCCTTCTCCCAGCCACTGGGGGAGCACAAAACATTGCACTCCTAGTGCCAGTGCCAAGCCTGGGTAAATAGGGAGGGTTGTGAAAGGAGGGGCATCCAGTGTAAAACCTTTTCCAAATCAAACATGTGGATCATGATAAATGAAACTTCCATATTATATCAGTTGAGGCCCGGGTTAACAATGACCGCCACTGGTGTTACAAAGTAACAGGGTGCAGGTGGAAATTGGACTACTGTTGATTGAAGATTGAGGAGGAGGAGAGGGGGATGGCGTATTTGGAGGCAGAGAGAGAAAAGGAAGGAGTATGTGGAAGTGACAGTAGGGACAGTAGGGACTTTAAATGGAAGGAATATGACTGGTAAAGGAAGAGGGTTGGCTGATATGGAGAGAAGGAAGGTAGATATATGAAAAGGGGGGCTGAAAAGTTCATAGTGGTTAGATTTGACCAATTGTGGTTTATTTTTTAACTTCAGGAATCCAAGTGCTGCAACACCAATGGAAGAAGTGTGTGGACCGAGGAGACAGTGTTGAAAAATAAACCACATTTGGTCAAATTTGACCACTATGAACTTTTCAGCCCCCCGCCCCCCCCCCCCCCCACTGTGTGTATAACAAACCAGATGGAAGGGAAGCAAGGCTAGGAGCATTGGAGGTGGGTTTAAACTGTTCTACCATGGTGTGTATATATGAAAAGAAATGGAGAAGGGTAATCTTGAAAGAAGACTATGTGAAGAGTGTTCAGGAGGTGAAGAGGGAGTCAGACAGAATCATGAGTTTGAAGTTAGAAATTGAAGGTGTGATGCTGAATGCTGTTAGTGCGTATGCCCCACAAGTTGGATGTCAGGTACAAGAGAGAGAGGAATTCTGGAGCGAGTTGGATGAAATAGTAGAAAGTATTCCCAGGGGGAGAGAGTGATGAGATTGCAGTGGACTTTAATGGACATAGAGGCGAAGGGAACAGAATTGATGAGGAGGTGCTGGGTAGATATGGTCTTAAGGAGAGAAACGTGGAAGGACAGATGGTTGTGGATTTTGCATAAAGGATGGAAATGGCTTTGGTGAACACATACAGTATTTCAAGAAGAGAGAGGAACATAGGGTGATGTACAAGAGTGGAAGAAGGTGCACACAGGTGAATTATATCGCAAATCAAATCAGATCAAATCAACCTTTATTGTCATATTGCTGTACATACAACTGTAGTGCAGGCAAGATGAAATTGCGTTTCTCTCGGCATCCATATAAGTAAAAGAACATGATTTAAGACACACTCACACACACCCTCACACTCACCCCCACCCCACCACATCCATTCACACATCCCTGAGACATACTTGAAAAACTAACCAGAACTATAATATACAAATAATATACATAATGTCCGTAGGTGCAGTAGTACGTATGAGAGATTCCGTATCAACTGTTCAGCATCTTAACAGCTTGTGGAAGGAAGCTGTTAATCAGTCTGGTGGTTTTGCCTCTGATGCTCCGGAATCGTTTGCCAGATGGCAGGAGTTCCAAGTGTTTATGCAGAGGGTGAGAGTGGTCCTTGACAATGTTCAGTGCCCTGCTCCTGCAACGGTTCTGAAAAAGTTCTTGGACAGAGGGGAGGGAGACTCCAATTACCCTCTCAGTCCCTTAACTATCCTCTGCAGGGCTTTTTTGTTTGACATACTGCAGCTGGAGTACCATGTAGCAATGTAGTACGTCAGAACACTCTCCACCACACCTCTGTAGAAGGTCCTGAGGATGCAGATGGGGAGAGAGGCAGTCTCTGCTGGGCCCGCTTCCTAATCTCCAAGCAATTCTTGCTCCAGGTCAGGTCCTGCGAGATCTTATGCAGAAGGAGAAATCTGAAAGAGATAGGAGACTGCAAGGTAGTGGCAGGGGAGAATGTGGCTAGACAGCATCAGATGGTAGTCTGTAGGATGACTTTGGAGGGCAAGAAGAGGAAGAGAGTGAAGGCAGAGCCAAGGAGACTTGGTGGTGGAATGAGGAAGTACAGGAAAGTATTCAAAGGAAGAGGTTGGCAAAAAAAAAAACAGTGGGCTAGACAGGGAGATGAAGAAACTAGACAGGTGTACTTGGAATCTAAAGGCTACAGCCACACTGCAGGTTTTAATGCTCAATTCTGATTTTTTTGCACAAATGTGACCCATATCGGATTTTTTAAATGACAGTCTGAACAGCATATATCCGATTTTTTTTCCACACCAGACCCAGGCCACTTTCATATGTGGTCCTAATGAATGAATGAAGGAATGAATGAATGAATGTGAATTTATTCAGTAATGAACATACACACAATAAAAACAACAAAGCTATGTAGAACACATAAAAGAACAACCGAAAGGGTGTAGGCTGAAGCTAGTGCTTTTATAGTGCCTACCCCATTACAATTTTAAAATCAATATCATAAAAATTTAAGTCATACCCAAAATCAACAAAGAAAATCAAATAGAACAAGTAGACAAAAAACAAACAAAAACCTTTAAGTTATTACAAGTTTATCTCCCAGCATTTACAGTGAGATACTGAGAGATTTTCTCATCTTTGTACAATTTTTTGAATTGCTTCAGAGTTGAACATGTTTTAATATTTTCAGAGCAACAGTTCCACAGTTTAACTCCAGTGACAGATATGCAATGATACTTTGTATTTGTTCTAACCTTTGATTTATTAAAAACAGAGTTACCTCTTGGCTCATGTTTGCTTTCCCTTTTTTTAAACAGTCTCTGAATATTAACAGGTAATTGGTTATTTGCTTTGTACATGATTTGAATGACTATAATCTAATAGGTCTCTAAATTTAAGAGTATGTAATAGAATGAATATTGGATTTTCTTTGAAAATGTCAATATCAGTACCTGGTGCTCTATAAATACAGCTTATTATGATGTTTAATTCAGATATGTATCTATTTCCAAAGCGACCTCAGTCTGAACTGTCATGTCGCATTTCATCCAACTTTTCCCTCATGAAGTGAGACAGCTGCTACAATTCTGTGGTGGAGGATGCAGCAAGCATGGCAGACACAGCTGATTTGTGCTCTCTTTTTAATCAATCTTCTTCCCTTTATCACTGGATTGTACCTTTGTTGGCTCCAACCCCACAATAACTTCAAAATTTCGGCGGGGGGCGGGACTTCGGGGCTGAAACTGTCAGACAAGCAGGTGCACAGTAATGGCACATTTACTGGACACTGCAAATTCCTTTTTCCCTGTAAACGGCACACCGTGAGTCCTGGCTGGAGTAATATCTAAAATGTAAAGTTAATACCGACACGACTGTGGAGCGGAATGGCCAGATAGGGGGAAATACAGGAGAGGGGAGTCTCTGGCGGCTTCTTCTTCCTGTGCAGGACTGGTGTTACGCCGCTGGTACGAGCCGTGCAGTTTATTAGGGCGAGCCACTGACAACATCAGTGGACGAGAGCCCTATTGTAATCACTAGGATTATTATTATTATTAACCTTATTTATACAGGTAATCCCATTGAGACACAGGGTCTCATTTTATAGAGAGCTGTTTAATCGATCAGTTCTGTTAAAGCAGAGCTGATCACAGTGGTCATCTGGCATATGGAGGAATGAAGCTAGTTTCATATTTATGATTTTAACATTTTATTTTGCTGCGCTGCATCAGGGTGAAGAAGTTCTGTCCCCTCCTGTCGTTTGGGGCTTATATTTACTTCCATAAATACAACGCTGTGTCTGACACTATGTTTTCTTCTGCACATGCGAGTCACTTCATAGCTGTAGACTATTCATACTGGAGTCTGATGGGGGTCGCATTTAAATTATAATGTGAATGCTCACACACAAAAATCAGATCTCGGCAAAAAATCGGAATTGAGCATTAAGCCCTGCAGTGTGACCGTAGCCTAGGTGTATGGCAAAGGGAGAGGTAGCAAAGGAAAGGTATATGGTGAGTTGTATGAGAGGCTGGACACTAAGGATGTAGAAAAGGACTTGTATCGAATGACTGTAAAGAATGTGTAGCATGTTAGGTTGATTAAGGACAGAGATGGTAATGTATTAATGAGTGGAGTGTTTTGAGAAGGTGGAAGAAGTACTTTTATTCTTAGATGTTATTTTAGTTTCATTAAACTTTTTTTTCATTTTCTCGAATCTGGACCCAATGCAGCTAGCTTAAGCTAGTTAAGCTAGCAGTTTAGCCACTCATTCATGGATGTTTCTGTGCTTATTGTACTTCAGGGACCAGTCATAGCCTATCGACCACTGAAACTACACACCTCTGTCCACCTGTGATGTTTTACTTCATTCATTCTTCAAGAGAAATTTATGTTCATTGGCTCGGGCTTGATGGAAGCTAGCAGCTAAGATTAGCAATAGTGAGGTACGAGGAAGGCTGGAGTTGAATGTGGTAGGTATTTAAAGAGACGTGCACTGATACCAAGCATTCTGAAAAAGGCTGCAAAATATGATTCACAAGGATGTTGGAATAATTAAGATAAGATAACCTTTAAATAAGAAAATATGACCAAAATATGTCACAGACATTTTATTCAGTGGTGTTCACTTATAGATAGATAGATGTACTTTATTGATCCCAAACTGGGAAATTACAGTATAACAGCAGCATGACAGTAGACAACCAAAGGACAGAAACACACACAGCATAACAGACAAAGGGATTACCTATGGAAGGTAAGACTACTAAAAATAGCCTATCTATATCATAGTTAAATAGATGGTGACCCGTATAGATACATGAATCATACACGCTGTGCAATGCAGGACTATCGGGAGCAGAGTGAGATGTGAGGTACCAATTAGACTGTAAGGTGCAGTATGGCAGCATAGTTATGACCAGAATTCAACATCAGAGTGAGTTATTGTACAGTGAAATGGCATGTGGCAGGAAAGATTTCTTGTACCAAACTGTTTGACAGCGAAGCTGTAATAGTCTGCTATGAGAATGTGCTCCGCTGTCTGTCCAGTGTGTGGTGGAGGGGGTGGTCAGGATTGTCCATGATGGATTGCAGTTTATTTAGTGTCCTCCTCTCCACCACTGTCTCAAAGGTCTCCGGCCTGAGATTAATTACAGAGCCATCCCTCTTGGTAATCTGTATGTATTATATAGGGCTTTTTCTCATCTCTGGATGACCAAAGCACTTCACAGATCTGGCTATCCACCTATTCACACACTGATGGCAGCAGAGCTGCCATGCAAGGTGCTAGCTTTACCCACCAGGAGCAACTTGGGGTTTAATGTCTTGCTGAAGGACACTTGAACATGCATACTGTAGACAGAGCAGGAATCGAACCATTGACCCTCCCATCAGAGGACAACCACACTCTATACCTGCGCCACAGAACAGACTTGTGGGAGCTGTTAAAATGTGGCAAAAGGGCAGTCAGTGACCCCTTTAATCTTTCTGGAAATTCTTTTTCATACAACAAGTTGGAAATGCCTCCCAGTTCCATTTAGTGAAAACTTTTGTTTTGTGATTAAATTCATCTAAATTGCAAATAAACTCAGCTCAAGTTACCATGTTAGCATATAAATTTTTCTATTTTTTATGTATATTTATCAGATTTTTTCTTTTTTCTTTTCTCTTTCCTCTTCAGATATCCCTCATCAGCATATCTGTCAGGAGAAGAGTCCTTCTGACCTGCAGCTCTGTAACCAGGAGAGGAACAAAAGTCTGGACCAGAAGAAATCACTTCCACCACAGATGAAAGAGGAAGATGATGAACATGGCACCAGTGGCCAAAGGGAGGAGGTTCAGCTGAATCAGGAGACTGATCCCTCTGTAATGATGGCTACATATGAGGGACATGACCACAGTGATCCAGAAACAATCAATGATCCATTCTTGTCTCACAGTGTTCTTTTATCTGACAGCAATGACCAGGAAGGAAGCAAGCATGTTAACTCAAAATGCAGTATAAGCAATCCAATGGTAAAGCCATTTGCATGCAACACTTGTGGGAGAAGATTTAATAAAAATGGATTTTTACTGGTCCATGAAAGAAGTCACACAGGTGAGGAATCTCTTCACTGCAACATCTGTGGGAAAAAAATGACAAGTGCATCACAACTTACAACACACATGCGAAGTCACACAGGTGAAAAGCCGTTTTCTTGTAAAACATGTGGGAAAGGTTTCAGTCAACGTAATACTTTGAAGGTTCACTTGAGAACCCACACTGGTGAGAAGCCGTATTCCTGTGAAACATGTGGAAAAGGTTCTAGTCAACTGTGTAATTTGAGAGATCACATGAGAACTCACACAGGTGAAAAGCCGTTTTCTTGTAAAACATGTGGAAAAGGTTTCAGTCAGAGTAATAGTTTGAAAGTTCACATGAGAACTCACACTGGTGAGAAGCCTTATTCTTGTGAAACATGTGGAAAAGGTTCTACTCAACTGTGTAATTTGAAAGATCATATGAGAATTCACACAGGTGAGAAGCCATTTTCTTGTAAAACATGTGGAAAAGGTTTCAGTCAGAGTAATAGTTTGAAAGTTCACATGAGAACTCACACTGGTGAGAAGCCTTATTCTTGTGAAACATGTGGAAAAGGTTCTACTCAACTGTGTAATTTGAAAGATCATATGAGAATTCACACAGGTGAGAAGCCATTTTCTTGTAAAACCTGTGGAAAAGGTTTCAGTCAACTTGATAAATTGAAAGTTCACATGAGAACTCACACAGGTGAGAAGCCGTTTTCTTGTGATATATGTAAAAAATGTTTCAGTCAACTTTGCAATTTGAAAGTTCACAAGAGAACACACACTGGTGAGAAGTCTTATTCTTGTAAAGCATGTGGAAAAAGTTTTAGTACACCCCATCCTTTGCAAGTTCATATGAGAAGTCACACAGGTGAGAAGCCTTATTCTTGTAAAACATGTGGAAAACGTTTCAGTCATCTTAATAGTTTGAAAATTCACATGAGCGATCACACAGGTGAGAAGCGTTTTTCTTGTAAAACTTGTAGAAAAGGTTTCAGTCAAGTTTGCAATTTCAAAGTTCACATGAGAATTCACACAGGTGAGAAGCCTTTTTCTTGTGAAACATGTGGAAATAGTTTCAGTAATCACAGTAATTTGAAACGTCACATGAGAACCCACAGGTGAGAAGCAGTTTTCTTGTGAAAAATGTGGAAAGGGTTTTAAACAGTTGAGTCAAAGTGGATTTCCAGTGTGGTTAAAAAAAACTGTAGCCATGGTATTATTTTTAGGGTTTGTGTAAATAGTTCAAGGCTGTGGGCCATATTACAAGAATGTGGTAAGTTGTCAGTGACACAGAATGTGTTTATGGGTGTTTCCAAGTGCATTTCCTTATTACAACATCGCAGAAACAAATTTTCTGCCGGATGCAAAGTTGAAAAGGGTTGTCCAAATGCTCTTAATTATTCAGAGGTGTGTTCAGGGCGTAATGTGAAATAAACCATTTGCTGCCTTTGCTCTCATTCCCTTTAATACTTGCGCAGTTCCGAGTACTCACGGTCCCATCTTTTTCGGCTACGGTAACCAAACACGGGGTTGAGCATTTCATATTCACAAAAGACCCGCCGGTGTTTGGGCAACCTCGGCGCCCAGACATGGCTAAACTGGCCAGCATGCACGAGGAGTTTGCTAACTTGGAGCAGCTGGGCATCGTCAGCCACTCCAACAGCCCATGGGCATCCCCGCTACACATGGTGCCTAAGGCCGACGGGTCGTGGCAACCGTGCGGCGATTTCCAGCACTTGAACAATGCCACGGAGCACAATCGGTATCCCATCCCGCACATCCAGGATTTTTCCGTGTACCTGGCTGGGATGTGTGTTTTTTCAAAAGTGGATCTGGTCCGCGGTTACCACTAGGTCCCGGTGCACGACCAAGACGTTCCTAAAACAGCGGTAATAACTCCTTTTGGCCTTTTCGAGTTTTTACGCGTGCCTTTCGGAATAAAGGGCATAGTGCAAGCCTTTCAGAAAATGATGGACGCAGTGCTCTGTGACTTGTCCTTTGTTTTTGTCTACTTAGATGATATTCTGATGGCTAGCGCGTCCGAGGAGGAGCACCTCGCCCATCTCAAGATGGTTTTCCAGAGGTTGGAGGCACATAGGCTTATAGTTAACCTGGCGAAGTGCCAGTTCGGTGTGCCAGAGATTGATTTTTTTTGGGCCACCGCATTTCAACGGAGGGCATGATTCCACTACCGGATAAGGTGCGCACTGTGTCAGACTTTCCGCGTCCGCAGACCGTGAGGACCCTACAGGAGTTTTTGGGAATGGCCAACTTTTATAACCATTTCCTTCCCCAGGCAGCCCAGCTGATACAGCTGTTGTATGCCGTGCTTAAGAAAAAGAAGCCCGCGGAAAACATCAACTGGACCCCCAAGCAAGTCCAGGCTTTCGCAGATGCCAAAACAGCACTCACTGATGCTGCTTTGCTAGCCCACCCTGACCCGTCGGTGCAGATAATGCTCATCACGGATGTGTCTGACATTGCCATAGGGGCAGTGGTGGAGCAGTACGTCTCTGGCTCGTGGCAGCCACTCGCATTTTTCAGTTGTACCTTGCGTGACAACAAACACAAATACAGCACGTTCGACATAGAATTTTTGGCTCTCCACCTGGCGACGCGCCACTTCCAGTTTTGGGTAGAGCAGCGCGAATTCACCGCGTTTGTGAATCATAAACCGCTAACGTAGGCGATGTCCAAGGTCTCGGAATAGTGGTCAGCCCGGCAGCAATGGCATTTGGCCACAATCTTGGAGTTCACGACTGACATTCAACGCGTCGCCGCTAAGCTCAACGTCGTGGCTGATTGCCTGTCACGCGCGTTAGTCTCCCCAGTCTACATGGGAATAGATTTCCCTGCCATGGCCGCGGAGCAAGCCAGGGACGTGGACATTTGTGCACTCCAGTCACTCCAGTCTGCGCCTATTGGATTAAAGCTGGAGAGCAGGGTGGTGCAAGAAGGGTGCCCTCCCTTGCTCTGTGACGTTCCCACCGGTCAGCTGCACCTGGTTGTTCTGAGCTCTTGGCGCCGCCGCATTTTTGAGTCAGTCCACTCTTTCCCATCCCGGCGTGCGCACTTTGGTTAAACTGGTGAGGGCAAAATTTGTCTGGCGGCGCTTGCACAAGGACGTGAAAGAGTGGGCTGCAGCATGCGTCGCGTGCCAGAGGGCCAAAGTGCACAAGTACACCAAAGCCCCCCTCGAGCTGTTTCAAATCCTGGCCAGGAGGTTTGACCACGTCCATGTGAATTTGGTGGGACCTCTCCCGCTGTCGCAAGGTTTCACGCATCTTTTGACAATTGTGGACCACACCACGCGTTGACCTGAAGTGGTCCTGCTGGCTTCCACCATGTCCGCGGAAGTGGCTTGCGCTTTTTTTGTTGGCTTGGGTCAACGGTTCAGATCCCCATCGGACATCACTTCCGACAGGGGTCCGCAATTCGTTTCAGAACTCTGGTCCGCGATGGCCCTGAGCCTGGGGGTCAAAATTCACAGCACTACTGTATACAACCCCCAGGCTAACGGGTTATGCAAGCGTTTTCATAGGTCGCTTAAGGCAGTGCTCAGAGCTTTGCTCACAGATGTAAATTGGGTCGACTGCCTGCCTTGGGTTCTTTTAGGGTTGCACTCCACGCCTAAGGAGAATCTGGCAGAACTTGTTTTTTGTCAGCCGTTGCGGATCCCCGGGGAGATTTTACCGGAAAACCCCACACCCGGGGCCGATCTGCCCACGCAATTTTTGTACAGTACAGAGGCTGTTAACGTCCCGGGCCCAGCCCACTGTTGTTTTCCCCGCACCTTTGTCCCAAAAAGCTTACAGAATGCCAGTTTTGTTTTTGTCAGGCACGATGTTCACCAGACCCCACTGCACCCACCGTATGACAGACCATTCAGGTTGCTGGAAACTGGGGCAAAGCATTTTGTGTTAGACTTGAGGGGGGGCGTAGGGAAACCGTCTGCATCGACAGGCTGAAGCCGGTTTTTGTGTTGGCAGACGAGCAGGTGGTGTTGGCCCAAGCTTCCCGGCATGGACGCCCACCGTTGGTGGCTCTGCAAGTTAGTGTTCCCGTGGTAGAGAACTGTGCTCGCGATGCTGACATGCCCCCCCCCTTTTTCCGTCCACAAACTAATGTGCCCACCTGCACACCTCGTCAGCAGGGTGTTTCGACCGGACTGGCGACCCCCCGCTACAGCTGCTATGGGTGCAGGCTCAAGCCCAAAGGATGAGGGAGTTAGTGCCTTTTTTGGGTGTTCGGTGGTGGTGGTGGTGGGGGGGGGGGGTGGCTGTGTGGTGGCTCTCCAGCCAGAGTCGGGAGCCGGGGGAAGATGGAACAAAAGGACTGAAGGAGGAAGTGGCTCTGGGGGGCCTCACACACGTTGGAAAAGATTATCCGCCTCCCGGGAAGTAGGGAGAGGCAGGAGTCGAGAGAGGAAGAGAGGTGGTTATTATGTTAATGTGCCACTCATATCTTTGTGCTGAAAGTGGTTATTATGTTAATGTGCCACGCATGTCTTTGTGCTGAAAGTATTGTGTTTGGACTCCCTGGGTCTCATGCTGCAAGAATAAAGGTTATAAAAGGAAGCGCAGAGAGACCCAGTCAGAGTATTTCCTGTACTTGACGTTGGAAGAAGAAAGTTCATGTGTTGTCCAGCTCACTGTGTCTTCTGCTTTCTTCTTCCACAACAGCTTTATTCTTGCAAATTTATACTTAATTTATATTTATAGGTTTTACCTTACACTAACTTTGTGAGTCCATCACCACTACCATCCCCCTTGTTAACAAATAATAAATCATCTGAGAACAAGGTTTTTGTTTTTTTTTCTTCATTCAGGAACATCTACTGTGGAAAGGGGCTTTTTCACAAAACTGTCCACAAAAATCTGCATGGAGCAGTATTTGAGCTTAAAATCAAGGTAATAGATAAAAGGCTGTAACTACTAGGAATGTTTAGGCTATTGTAAATATGCAGCTTTTTCTATAAATGTGATTTTCTTCACATAAAAATATTCTTTTCTTTAATTTTAGAACTTTTTGAATGCATTTTTTTCCCTTTGTAATCATAAAAATTGCAGCTTTTGCTTATAAATTTTCATATTAACAAACTAGGTTCATGTAGCTAATTTTTTCTTGGAAATTTAGAACTTTATTTAAAAATCTTTGTAATGTGGAATTAATTAGTTTTTCAGTTTGAGAAAAAAAAATACATCGGAGTCAGAGAATTGTGAACTGTTTGATGGCAGCTAAAGAGAATTGAGAGCTGAGGTGCTGAAAATCTCACGGCCTCTCTGCTGTAGCGGAACACACTCCTCTGCAGCCTCCTCTCCCCTCACATGTGCTGTTTGACTCGTTTTTCTTTGGGAAAATCGCCTCTTCTATCAATTTCTGCCATTTGTTAACCACCAAAATGTGAACACACCTTCTGGAGTCCCGCGCCCTGTCGAATGCTGTCAGTCTGTCTTTCAGTCAGACCAATCATTACTGGCACCAAATTCTGAGGGATGCTCTGGTGTGTCGTTCAGTCAGACAGATTTAGGGCTATTAAACATTGGGATAGTGCTAACAACATGCCTGCTGTAGATTATAAGATTATATTGATGTTATTTAATTTTACTTCCAACTAGAACACCTGCCCATCAGTGAATCGGCCCACTGGGATATGGGCCACTCTGGTCCTGCACTCGCGCCTCCAGTCACGCTACATATGGCAACAACGCTTGGACAAAAGGTAGTTATGCGTATAGGATGTAAATCTCTTGTTTTTATAGGACAGGGGTCCTCAAATGTTTTTGCCAGGAGTCTGCATTTGTTTTTTCCAGTGGACCAGAGGTCCGGAGCAGTGAAAGCATGCTGCATGGGCAGATATTTCATTTTATGTTGGGAGGGACAATAAACAGAACATTTTCTCAAGAGTAAATATTGAGAGGACACTAAGTATTATTGTTGTCAGTCACAAATTTATGAGAAAGACTACAAATGTACACTTGTGGGGAAAATGCTGCAAATTTACAGAAAGTCATAAATTTATGAGAAAGAAAATTGCAGATTTAAAAGACTTGCACATCTACAAAAAGTCAAGTTTACTTGAAAAAGCTGCAAATTTAGTGAGAAAAAAATCTGTAAATTTACAATAAAAAACATCTATTATAAAAAGGTTACAAATTTACAAGAAAATAAAATAGATTTAAGATGCAAAAACAGCAGATTTATGAGGGAAAAGTTGCAAATTTTCAACAAAAAAGTTTTACATTTACAAATAAATGTTGTAAATTCAGGAGAAAACATTACACATTTATGAGAAAAGCTGCAAATTATAAAGAAAGAAATGTCCCCCCTGGGTCCCCTTGATTTACGCCCATGTTACCAGGCTGTTCTGCTGTGGAAGGACCTGCCACTTTCAGAACAGACTTTCCCAACTTTGTCGTTTTTTGTAGTTATAGATGTAACAAGAATCCTGCTTGCAGCTTGATAAGACGATTTCAGTGCGGCGTGTCCACAAAACACATTTTTTCCTCTGTGGGCGACTATTCTCTATTCATTCTCTATGTAGTCCAGCGTCTACAGCGCTGAGCGCCCTTGGCGCTGAAACGCTCTCAGCAGTGGCCGCTTTTTGTCCTTGTGCTCAGAGCTGAAAAAAGTTCTTTTCAGACTACAGCTGAGCTTGTCAATGTCAGACCTTTCTAAGCAGCCAATCAGAATTAAGGAAGGGCGGGACATCGGATGCTGGTACAGTCTGTACCCAGACTTCTGTTTTCTGTGTCATCATATTTTGCACCCAGGGGTGCTGCCAATGCTAGAATATGTTTCCTGTCCATTGTTATTTAGCGACTGCTATTAAAAAATTAGAAAGTCTGACCATAGGAAAAGCAGAAATGCTGAGCTGTGAGTGACAAAGCTGTTGCTGCAATACAGGGCACTGACTTTTTTTCAAGAGCGCAGTGCACAAACGCTGAAAAAAGACGTTCAGAGCAGTCGGGCAACAAAAAACGCATTTGGTGAACATGCAGCTTTTTATTAGCTCTGAATTTTGAGGACATGTCTCTTCAAAATTCCTATGCTTACTCTCATAATGCCATTTCAAATTGTAAATCATGATCATAGCTGTGGTCTCCTGGCATATTAAGCACATTGGTCTTGTGCTGGTAGGAGGGAGAACAAATGCAAATTGCTCAGTCCATTCGTCCGTGAATTACTGATTTTCACTGTCCACTTTTCTTTTTGCAGCAATCTTGGAACATACCATTTTTGCTCAATCTAGGCTCCCATTGCAGGCTACCGCTCAGAAAGTGAAAGAAAAGTGCTGCTCGGCTGCAGCCGCTGGCACGCTCTCAGCGCATTGTTGGCATGGAGGGAACAGTCCACATTTACAGGTGCTGACCAAACCAAAATATGTAGTGAAGGAATCGCAGCCCACAAATAGGGAGTTCGCGGGCCGCCCAATGAGGGCCACCATTATAGGAGTATCATTTTTCCCCGCAGCCAAACGGCACACGCCGGAAATACGGTACGTGTCAGAAAACTTTAAACCCTGCGGAACAAACTCCCAGAAAGCATCAGGGCTGCTGAAACTCTCAGCTGCTTTAAATCCAGGTTAAAAACTTTCCTGTTTGCCACAGCCTTTCAGTCGAACAACTGTTCATCTTGCACAATGTACTGTAACTTCTATTTCTTGCATGTTTTCTGTCTTATTCAATCCACCTTATTCCTGAGGGTGCTGCTGTAGGAACGATTATGGGTGGAACTTCCGGTTTTGGCTGAAGTAGTGTTAAATCAGTCAGCAAGAGTGGAGTAGTGGAGCATTTGAAACAGCGTTTTCAAAAGTTTTTCAAATTCATTTTAATGTACAGGTCCCATATGTGTTTTGCACTCAAGTGGCAGCTAATTTCAGCACTTGTAGTTTTTGTATTTTTTGAATGTTTTGGCGTAGTTCTGGTACTTGTTGCTGGTGTTTGTGGTTGTGCCATAGACTGTATAAATGGAGGCTTCTCACCAGCAATGCATAGACCAGTGGTCCCCAACCATGTGCCATGGAGGCCCAAAACCCTGCAGGTTTTACCTTCAACAGGTGATTTCACTGAGTTTCTTCCCACTGATTACTGATCAGTGGAAACACCTGCTGAAGAAGCTGGAGGAACAGAAAACCTGCAGAGTCTTGGGCCTCCATGGAACAGGGTTGGGGATCACTGGCATAGACCATGCACTGAAAACTAAAGGGGACTGTTCATTTAATCAGTGGTACAGACGCAAGAGCACCAGGTATGTTTTCACTTGTATGGATGTCACAGATCTGACGTTAATGTGTCATATGCCACCAGACGCAAGGCTGCATGAAGTAAAATAATAAATAAAAAATAGTAACCGTTTGCTTCCTAAGACCTAACAATTTAAGAAAGTTATCAAAGAGTTGTTGTTTTTTTTGGGGGGGGTTGCATTTGTTGCACTGCCTTTGAACGATATGGGTTTGATATTGGCACCTTCAGCATGGATTAATTTTTAAATGATCACAAAATATAGGTCACCCTTGGCCGAGGGATCCTGGGTTCGATCCCAGCCCCCGACCAACAGTGATCTGTGTGGAGTTTGCATGTTCTCCCCGTGTCTGCATGGGCTTACTCCGAGATTTCTCCGGTTTCCTCCCACATGCCAAAAACATGCAAGTTAGGTTAATTGGCATCAAACTGGGGATTCTAAATTGTCCTTAGGTTTGACTGTGAGAGTGAATGGTTGTCTGTCTCTCTGTGTTGGCCCTGCGGTGGACTGGTGATCTGTCCAGGGTGTACCCTGCCTCTCGCCCAACGATGCTGGGATAGGCTCCAGCCCCCCCATGACCCGAAAAGGATTAAGCGGAAGAAGATGGATAGATGGATGGAAAATTTTGAACAACTGTTAGAAAATGTCTGTACGTGTTAAGTTAAATAACAAGCATTTATGGCATGACAGCAACATGAGCATTTTAATTTTGCGGTAAAACAAACGACTGTAGCTGTCTGTATTTACCATGACGGCCAAGCATGATGTTGTGATTCTTTGTGGCTCTGACTAGATTCTATGTCTGCTCTTGGGTAAATTTGATTATGTCCAGCATCTTTTAACAAAATGCATCCAACTTTATTGCGGTGGAGACATTGATAAATCTCAGAGTTTTTATTTGTTTGCAGCGTTAGCATCTTAGCAGTGGCGCTAACTAACGGAGCTACTGTCTACGAGGCCACTTTTTAAGGTCATCTTCCTATCTCCAACAGTCGTGGGAAGTTTTATTTATTTATTTAGCAAATGCAAAGTCCTTAAGCCAAGCAATTGCCTCCTGGTTTGCTGTATGGAGGGTGTGTAATCCTCCTTCCAGTCTTTGGAGCGGGCAAACCTCTATGATGTGTTCCATTGTTTGCTCCTCTCCACATGCGCACAGTGGGCTAGGGCTACTGCCCCATCTGTGAAGGCTGGCCAAGCAGGGGCCATGTCCAGTCCTGAAGCGATTGAGTGTAGACCACTGTCTCCTTGGGAGGTTGGTGCCCGGGACCTGTTGGTTGGGGTTTATCACCAGCTGTTTGTTTGGGACCTCCTTGGTCTCCCATTCCTCTTGCCAAGCTGTCTGGATGCTAAAGTCAGCTGGGGGAGGGTTTTTCCAAATCGGCCATCTGGATGAAAGTCGGGCAGTGGGTGGGGTGTAGATATCTGCATGGATTGGCAAGTGAGGAAAATCTTTAACTTTTTGGAGCATCCTTTGAGTTAATGCTGCTCGCCGGATGTGTGGAGGGGCTATGTTTGACAGTACAGAGAGCCAGGGGAGTGGTGTTGAGCGGATTGCTCCAGTTATAGTTCTCATGGTTGAGTTGAGCTGGGTGTCTACATGGTGTGTGTAAGATGACCTGGACCAGACAGGGGCACAATATTCTGCTACAGAGTATGAAAGGGCCAGTGCTGAGGTGCGCAGGGTGGAGACTGCCACCCCCCATTTTGCACCAGCGAGCTTGCAGAGCAGGTTGTTTCGTACCTTCACCTTAGCAGCCGTCCCCTTTAGATGTTCCTTGAAGGATAAGGTCCTATCAAGGGTCACTCCAAGATAAGTTGGATTTGGGGCATGCTTAAGCTTGAGTCTGCTCAGGTGGATGTTTAGTTCTCTGGCAGCTTTTGCATTGTGGAGATGGAATACACTGGAGACAGTTTTTGCTGGGCTTGGTTTTAGGCGCCAGATTTTGCAGAACTGGTCCAGTTTGGCAAGATCTTCCGTGAGCACCCGTTCCAGTGGTTCAAAGTCTGGTGCTTGGAATGCCAAACAGATGTCGTCTGCATAGATGAATTTGCGGGATTTTGTAGTAGGCAGGTCGTTTATGTAGAGGTTGAACAGAGTTGGAGCTAGAACTGAGCCTTGTGGGAGTCCGTTTTTCTGCATTCTCCATGCACTTGTGTTCTGACTGAGGTGGACTCTGAACCTTCGGTTGGTCAGCAGGGTTTTTATAATTGCTGTTGCCCAAGCAGGGATCGCCTTTATAAGTTTCAGGAGGAGGCCTTTGTGCCAGACCGTATCATAGGCGGCTGTAAGATCGAGAAACACAGCCCCTGTCTTCAGTCTGCTTTCGAAGCCATTTTCGATGAAGGTGGTTAGGGCCAGTACTTGTTCTCCTGTACTGCGGTCCTTGCGGAAACCTGCTTGATCCACACTTAGAATATCCTCTATTTCTGGGGAAATGCGTTGCAGTATTAGGCGCTCCATGATTTTGTAAGGAACGCTGAGTAGGGAGATTGGGCGGTAGCTTGCTGGTAGTTTGTGGTCTTTGCCAGGTTTTGGGATGGCAATAACCTTTGCTGTCCGCCATTTCTTTGGGATCGAGTTTGTTTGTGTGATCCTTGTGTAGAATTGTGTCAACCAGGTTAGGGCTCGGGGGCCAAGATTTTTCATGAATTCTGGGAAGATGTTATCGTATCCTGCTGCTTTTCCACATTTCAGGCCCTGTAGGACTTTCTCCAGTTCAGCAGCCTCGAAGGGTTCAGGGTTCGTTTCCTCTACAGGCATTTTTTGGTGTTTTTTTAGCTCAGTTGTAACTGCTCTTCTGGTGTCTTTGTCTTGGGGTGCTTTGGCGATAGTCAGTAGGTGGGATGCAACTTGGTTGGGTGTGACGGATGCTCGGCTTTGGCTAGGGGGCTTCTGTGCAGCTCCTAGGTGACGGATGAGGCTCCAACATTTCCTGCTAGAGTGGGTAAAGCTCCGGTCAGCAACTGTCTCCTCCCATTTCTTTCGCCGGGCTGTATTTAGCGATTCAATGAGATGGTCTGCTATCTCTGGGTCCCCTGATGTTTGATAGGATTGTAGGAGGGCAGCACTTTCTCCGTCCAAACATGGGACATAGAGGGGTCGGTAGCCTCGTGGGATTGCAGTATGGGCAGCCTTGAAGATTGCGCTGCAGAAGCGGTTGTATGCTTCATCTACAGTGATGGTGTGGAGTGGGATGGTAACAACGCTCCGGTCCAGAGTTTCACTGAATTTCTTCCAGTTGGCTTTGCGGAAGTTCCAGCGCATCTTCCTTGGGCTGTATATGACTGGAAGTTGTAGGCCAATGTGTACAAGCAGGGGCCGGTGTTGGCTGTGTGGAAAATCATCAAGAATGAGGATCTGTGTAGGATATGGCTCCCCATTCAAAGAGCTGACCCAACACAGGTCAGGAGAATAGTCCTTCTTCCACCTAGCAGAGTGGAAGGTTCCTCTTTGTTTGGGGTCGTATATCAAAGCGAGGTCATTTCTGGATGCCCAGTCTGAAAGTGCCTCCCCATCACTGTCCACTGCTGGGTACCCCCAGTCAGGGTGATGGCTGTTAAAGTCCCCCACATAGATGGCAGGGTGGGGTAGGGTGGGTAAGACCTGCAGGTCCCAGTTGGCATTAGGGGGCTTGTACACATTGACAATATGGAAGCCACCAATGATTATGGTGTCTGAGAAATGTGTTGTTATCAGGTGATTTGCTTCAACTATGTCAGAACGCACATAGGTGGCACGTCCATGTTTAGCATGTAGAACATAGCACAGGAGGTCAAAGCCTTTGATGGTGAAGCGGCCAGCTTCCTCTGTGCCAATATGAGTCTCTTGGAGGCAGATTACATCAATCGAATGTTGGAAGGCGAGGACTTCGATAAGGCTTCGCTTGGCTGCAGATAGGCCTTCAACATTTAGTTGTAATATGCGAAGGGCAGATCCTACCACAAAGTGCTCTTGGGGCTGTTTGCTTTCGGCTTTAGGACTGTGACTAGGATTCTTCTTTGACTTGGCACAGAGGCGTCGTCTCTTCGAATTTAGTCTGCTGGTAGGATCATTAGCTTCCCCAGGCGAGCCCGGGTACTGGCGGAGGGCGCGACGAGAACGCTGATCCATTGCCCCCCCCCGGGAAGTGGTCTGATTATATTACTGTTTTTGAAGTGCAAAAGGCCGTGTTCCCGCATTTCTGATGCCAAAGTCATTGTTTTTTAACAAGGAAAAGTGTCCCGTTTCAGTGACAACCATACGTTCTAAACTAGTGCCGGAAATTGCGCCCATAATTCACGCAAGGCATCATAGGGGCTAGGAATAAGGTGGATTTTAACTTATTATTGTTTCTCTTTAATTTACTTTATAGTTTGCTTTTAAATTCTTATGTATTTGTTTTGTAACTTCCTATAATGCTTGAATGTTTTTATGTAAAGCACTTTGATTTGTCTTGTACACAAAATGTGCTATACACATAAACTTGCCTATCTTATTTTGTGTTCACTCCAGCCAGTAACATGTCATTGCATAACTGGCTGGAGATCCCTAACATGCTGCTTCAAAATGGCAACACACAGGTGTTGCAAGTACTCACAGCAAATGCAAATTCACAAATGCACTGCAAACACTCACAACAACCACAAAATGAACAAAGCAAAATAAAACTGAGAAAGCATCTGTATCAAAATGGTAACATGCCTACAGTATGCTCCAGCAAGAGCACTCTGAGGCCAGTGCAATATCCACCGCCTCAGTTTTCTTTGAAGATCGCAATACTTACTGATGTACAGCAGTTTTGAACTTTTCCATATAATTACTGTGGCAGAACCAAATTATGATAAGCCCATCATCCACAAATATACAACAAAGTATACAACCTATAGTTGTAGGGCAGGATTGCGAGGTGAACCTGTGCTGCAAGTTTGGTGACCCTAGAGAGCTTTACACATTCTATTGTAAGAGGACATAGGGAGTGTCAACCTTGACCTTTGACCCCAAACTTGTTGTCAGAGGTCATGGTCTCAGAGTGAACCTGTGTAACATGTCAGAGGTCAGGATCATAAGGTGAATCTGTGTACCAGGTTTGGTGGTCCTAGCTTTACTTGTTTTATATTAATAATAAATGTAGCATTTACCATAGTGCAACTACAATGTTAACTCTGACCTTTGACCCCTTGACCCCAAACCAATAGTTAGGTCAGGGTGTAAGCTGTCCAAGATGTGTATTAGATACAACTACTGTATCGATTTGAAAAGCCTATATAATTTCTTTCAGTAGTTACTGTGTTTAGAAGATTTTGGGAAAATCTGACCTCTGACCTCAAGGCAGTGTTTCCTCTGGCTTAAAGACCTTGGCGTGGTGGCAACATATTTTTCTGGATGGAGGGGGGACAGAAACACAAGACACTTTTGTAATTGGAATATGTTAATTTTATACTATTTCTTTTTTAAATTTTCCGCAGTAACTTTGCATATGGAACTTACCATTTGAAGTATTGTACAACCAAGGCTTGAATGTTGGACTATTGGGCCAATTGGGGTCCCCCCCAGAGGTGGGACCCCAACTGTGTTTGGACTTTTTACTAGTGGTCTCCTTCTCTCCTCCCTCTGCTCTCACCTCTCCTGAGGCCTCATGTACAAAGGCTTGCGTGGTTTTCCTACTGAAAGATGACATACGTGTAAGTCAAGAAAACACTGTGAGCAAAAAAAATCCAGATGTACTGTATGAAACAGTGAGTACGCAGGAATCCAAGCACATTTCCTTTGTACACCCCAATCTACTTGAAATTGAACGTACATGAGAAAATACCGGACTCCTCCCTTGACATGCCTCCATTTAAATATGCAATTACATGCAAATAAATATGCAAATAGATATATACAAGCCCTGCACGTTTGATTCTCCTGTATCCACGATCAAAAATAATGGATTTAATAGAGTTTCACGTACCGAGTTGGATGTGCTCCTGAATGAGGCAGAGGCACGTAAAAACGTTTTGTTTGGCATGTTGTCCTCTAGCATTAGCACCAGATACAGGTAATTCAATAGCCTGTTCACAGCCCTATAAGATTACAGTAGTTTACTGTTTTCCTTTATTGAGACAGGGATGAGAAGGAGAGGTTTATTTAACCTTGACATGTTTTGATTGATGTCTGCAGTCATCCTCAGAAGCATCAGCTGATTGCTGTGATTTGTGACCAGCCGGGTGGATCAGCTCATTGAATAAAGGAAAACAGTAATGAAAAAGAAGACAATATAACCCTATTTAGTGGGTAGCCACGGTCACCTGTCAACTGAAAGCAGATCATATTAGACTCGACAAGTACATATTTTATGCCCAAAATGCAAATTTTATCCTTATATAGTTATATACAACTTACATGGATTACACACACTACTATTGTAAATGAATGAAGTGCGTCGGGGAAAGGGTGGCACTGGTGCATTTCAAACTTTATGCATGTGTTTACTGACATAACTACTGTACAGACAAGAGGCAATTGGGAGCTTGGTAGAATGCTGTGAAACTGTAGTTTAATCAGCAAAAAAAGGAACTCAAACCATTGACTTGTAATGAAGCCTTGAAGAGAGGGTGATATTTGGGGGTGCACAGGCATGTTGCGCATGAGGTGGGTTATTATTAGGACAATTAAATGAATTTACTCACCAAGAAGCCATCCATCCGCACAGTGCCAGCTTGTAGTTTGTTCTCAAAAATGCTGTTCATTAGAATGAATGAACTGTGCGCTGAACCAGGCCACCTTGCAACAATGTTGGTGAGTTGCTTTTGCACATCACATATAATTTGTATATAGATGGAATGGAAATGTTTCCTGTTAACATACACATATTCATCTTGTGAAGGTGATTTTATAGCAAAGTGTGTGCAGTCCATAGCTCTGATTACATTAGAAAAACTGTCTCTCGCTGCAAATTGCACTTTGATGTTGGTCTGTTCAACTGCATTGTATGGGAATATGATGGACCTGGGTGACAGCCGGATAATGCCATCCCACACAGCTGGCATAGTTCGGCTCAGGGTCAACTGGGAAATTCCCCATCGGTCTGCCAGCTCCCTCTGGAATGCCCCTGTTGCCAGGAACCCCAGTGTTGTCAGCGCCTGCACTGGGATGGGCAGCACACGGCTTCTTGCCATGTCGCGCTCCAAAAGCAGCCATAGCTCTGAACACAGTTCCACAAGGACTGTCCGTGAAAACCTAAACCAGCTGACAAGCCAGTCATCATCCTGATCCAGAAAATCTTCTCTGTCTCTAAATGCCCTTTCTCTTCTCACTGCGCAATTTGCAATATCCTCTAATAATGCTAGCGCCATTGTTGTTAGAGGCATTTTCTACACTTGTTTGTGGTTGCTTTTATTTCTTTTATGTTTGTTTTTGTGTCTCTGGTGTGTACAGTAATTTTCATATAATTATCAGTCTCCCAACATCATCTCTTAATTGTCGCCAACGGACCAATAACAGTTGAAACGTTTGCACGCCAGCCACGAAGTTGCTGTGGGGCTGTGCATATTTCCACGGTCATTTCATTCTTGACACATCTGAAATTTTCCGTGGAAAAGGATGTACATCATGTTTTTGTGCCTAAGTACCCTTTGTACATGAGGCCCCTGGACCCTCTGCCTGAACACTTTCCTCTCCTTGGCTCCTCTTTTCTGTCTCATCTTTCCCTCTCTGAGCAATGTCTTATTCAGGTTCTCTCTTTGTCTATGGTGGTATAGAAACGGGTTAGAAAATATTAAGTGTCACGTTTTGTCCTGCTTGATTTTTTTTTGTCATGATTTACATAAATGACACAAATGTGTACATTTTTTTTGTATTTTTATTATAGTGTTTCTTTTTTCCATTGAGAGAGTAGGAAAGAGAATGGGAAAACATTCATAATAGTAATTAACTCACACACTCTTAATTTCTTCTCTCGTTCCTTTGCTCTCACCTCTCTCCTCTCTTCTGTCTCATCTTTCCCTCTCTGGGCCCTGTCTAATTAAGGTTCTCTGTCTGTCTATGATGGTATACAAACAGGTTAGAAAATACCAAGTATCCTGCAGGATTTTTTTGTCATGGTTTACATAAATGTCAAAAATATGTGTATTTTTTGTATTTTTATTCTAGTGTTTCTTTTTTTCCATTAAGAAAGAGTAGGAAAGGGAAGGGATAAAAACATCACTGCAAATGTGTAACCTTGACGAATGCCAGTCTACACTACAAATGTGTAAAATGCCAAGCAAAGCGCCGATTTTCTCCAGGTGCTCCAGTTTCTTGGTTTCTACGGGCATGCACGGGCCTATCCCCCCACCCCCCGTCTCTCTCCCTCTTTCCTTCTCTCTCTCCCTGGTCTCTCTCTTCCTATGATAAGCAGCTTTTCCTCGTGAAGTCCGGGGCGGTGGACCTTACTGGACTTTCTGCTTTTTACACATCTGTCTTACATGCATGGCAAGTCTTCACCGCAGCCCGCATTCCAGAGGAGACGCCAGGCATGTGGCTGTTCGAGGAACCACTGTTTTTCAATCCATTCATGGACACTCAAGTGCTGCAATCTGTTAGTCTGCGAACTTGTTTAAGAGAGGCACGCTGTACCAAGCTTGGTCATCTTATGAAGATGTCAACCATGTCGATAGAAACGCTGGCACAGAGTACCAACATTACATCTGTCAGACTGGTGCACAAGGTGGTGAAGGAAGTGTGTGCTGCCCTGCCACGACCGCTAAGAGCATTTGCGGAAAACCGGACTCTTTCCACGCAATGGGATGAGGGCACTGTGTCCACCTTTCCTGCCCTTTCCATAAGTCCAGCTGTGGGAGAGTGGCAGGAGGGAGAGGATCACCTGCTGTCCTTCAGAAATCCTCGTCTGGCCAACTTCCAGTTTGTGGGGACGAAGACGGTGTATCAAATCTGTGTGAAGGTTCTGAATCTGCGCTCGCTGACGGGCGTGAAAGAGTCGAAGTGGGCGGGGTTCTTGGGGCCGGTATTCTCCCCGAAGGGCAGCTGGCGGTCCATGTACAAGCTCCCTATTGGGAAACGGATGGCAGATCTACAGTGGAGGATTGTTCATGGGGCAATAGCTACAAATAAATAGAGCACACCTGGATCCTAATGTGGGGGAGGAATGTTTGTTTTGTTCCCAAGTTGAGACCCTGGAGCATTTGTTTGTTCAATGTTTGCATTTATCCGGCCTTTTTCGATCTTCTGAAAGTGTGGTTTCGTGATTTGGGTGAATGTTTCTCTTTTGGTTTGTTTATTTACGGGCCAAAGTATCAAGTGGCAAAGAAGTCTGTGCACACTTTGGTGAACTTCCTATCTGGTAATGCTAAGCTTGCCATCTGGCTGACAAGGAAAAATCGGACTACTAACACTGGCAATGTGAATCCTGTTTTTGTTTTCAAGGCCTTGTTAAAAGTCAGACTCCAGGTGGAGTACTCTTTACTATAAAATGGTGGACAATTTGGAGGCATTCACCAATAGATGGACAGTAGGGAATATTTTGTGTTCTGTGGGAGAGGGGGATGAGTTATATTTGCACTTTTGAAATTTGAGACATTTGGTGGAATGATATTGGTGCTCTTACATTTTTGAATTGTGCAATAAAGGCTTTTTTTTGTTGTTGTTGTCTGTCATGCTTTTGTCCATTTTTTTTTAAATTTAAGTTTTTGTAAAGGGTATACAGGTCATTACAGCATTGCATTGTTTACATTTTCATCACATGTTCCCTTATTTTTTGCTATTTGACAACATTGGTAGGATAGTTATTACAACACCCCCCCCCCTTTTTTTTTTTTAAAGTGAAAGAAAAAGTGAAATTAAGGAGAATTAAATAAAAACAAAAAACAAACAAACAGAAAATTAAGTAATTAAAAGTAAAAGAGCATCTGAGTAGCGTTGGAACAAAGAGCGGGACCATTATTGAAATGGTATTTGTCAAAGATTAGATCTAATGGAAGACACATATGCGATCCAGGGTTGCCAAAAGTTCATGAACCCATCCATGTCCTGTCTCAGTGCGAATGTCAACTTTTCCATCGAGTAAATGTCTTGAATCACGTTAATCCAATCTTCAGGTGTAGGACAGTCCTTCAACATCCATTTTTTAGTTAGGGCTTTTTTACTTGCCAATATTAAAACATTGAATAAGTATTTATCTCCTCGTCTTTCCAGTGAGTCCGGTAGTAAACCCAAATACAAAGTTACAAAAGAAAAGGGAACTGTTATTTTGAATATTTTCCCCAATATTGTCTGTACGTTGGTCCAATATTGGTGGATAACTGGGCATGACCAAAACACATGAAAATGATTTGCAGTCTTTTCACCACACAAGCGCCAACAGTTCAACCCCTTATGGGTAAATTTGTTTTGTGCAGGTGTTCTGAAAAATCTTACCAAGTTTTTCCATCCAAATTCTCTCCACTGCAGGGATGAGGTACTTTTCCATTGCTGTTTATTTAGCTTTTCCCATATTTCCAATTGTAAAGTGAAATTCCCCTCTTTTTCCCATCTCTCTTTTATATATGATGTGTTGTCTCCTTTTAAGTCTTGAAGACCTTGGTATATTTTAGAAATGTATCTGATCCCTGGGATCCCTTTATATGCCATTAAGAAGACCTTCAGAACACCTGACTGGGCCCTTTCCAAATCCTCCTTTTTAAGTATATTGTTTATGCGGTGTCTAAGCTGAAAGAACCTGTAAAGATCTTGATTTATTAGACCTTGTTTTTTCAAATCTTCAAAACTTCTTAAAGTTTGCCCCTTAAAAAAATCGTAATATTTTATCAGCCCTTTCTCCTTCCACTTTTTAAATCTAGTGTCTGTTTTATTGGGGGTAAAGTCTTGATCATAGGCAATCCATTGCAGAAGTCGATAGGGCTCTTTAGCTTGATTCTCTCTGACTATCTTAAACCAAATTTTTAGCGGGGTCTCTATCCACGGGTTGGTGTTATTCAAGAGTTTAGTTAAGGCATTGTTCCCTATTATCGCCTGTAGGGGGATGTCACTTGTTATTTGGCATTCCATCTCCTTCCATTGTGCAGTGTAGACTGGGTTACATATCTCTACTAAAGTTTTAATTTGTGCAGCTATAAAATAGTCCCTGATATTTGGCAGCGCGAGCCCACCTTTGTCTTTGTTTAGCTGTAGGGTTCTATATCTGATTCTAGGTCTCTTGCCCTGCCATATGAATCTTGAGATCCTTCTGTCCAGCTCCTGCCATGTTTTTTTGGGAGGTTCTACCGGTATTGTTTGGAAAAGGTATAGAAGATGTGGAAGTATATTCATTTTGACTGCTTCAATTCTTTGTGCAGTACCTAAGAATGGTATCATATTCCATCTTGCTAGGTCAGATTTTATTTTTGTCACCAGTGGATCATAGTTTAGTGTTATAATTTTGTCGAGTTGTTTCGGGATATTGACCCCCAGATATTTCATAGATTCCAACTCCCAGTTAGTTTTGAGTTCATTTAGTGAAAAATGATTTGGGTCATAGTTGAATGTTAAGACTTGGGTTTTATGCATGTTTCATTTGTACCCCGATAAATCTCCACAGTCTGAAAAAACTGAGATTAGTTCTGGTAGAGAAGTGTCTGGCTGCCCTAGGTATATTAAAATGTCATCAGCAAAGAGTGCTATTTTATATTCCTTCTGACCAAGTGTAATACCTTGAATTTCTTGATTTTGTCTTATCCATTGGCTCAGAGGTTCTATGAAGATTGCAAAGAGCAGTGGAGACAGGGGGCAGCCTTGACGACATCCTCTTTCCAGCTCAAAAGATGATGATAAATTACCGTTAATCCTTATTTTAGCTGTTGGTTTTTTATATAATGCCTGTATAGTTCTAATGAAGTTGTTATGAAAATTGAAACTGGATAAGATTCTATATAGGAAAGACCAGTCAACCGAATCGAATGCTTTTTCAGCATCTAATCCCAATATGACTGCATTTAAGTTATATTTTTTTATATGATGAATTATGTGTAAAGTGCGTCGAATGTTGTCTTGTGTCTGTCTTTGTCTTATAAAACCTGTTTGGTCTAAGTGAATTAAGTCTGTCAGTATGTTTTCTAACCTTTTGGCAAGGATAGTGGTAAAAAGCTTATAGTCCTGATTTAATACACTGATTGGTCTGTAGTTGGAGCATTCTAGTTTATCCTTTTCAGGCTTAGGTATAACTGCAATGACCCCTTCTCTCCAGGAGGGGGGGATTTCCCCTGTGTGGAGGACGTAGTTAAATGTTTTCAGGAGGAGAGGAGATAGTTGCTGTTTAAAGGTTTTGTACCATTCTGCTGTATAGCCATCTGCTCCTGGGGATTTGTTAGCTTTTGTCACGCCGCGCCGCTCATCAGCGGCGCCACCTGCTCACACACCTGCTCGTCATCAGCGGCGAGGGATATAAGCCGCCTCGCCCTGAGCTTCGGCCTGAAGCCGTCAGACTTCGTCACTCATCATCGTGAGTCAAACCTCTTCTTCAGCGCAACATTTTGGTAAGAAGTCCTTACCTCCTTTCCTTCCCAGTCTGCTCCCCTGTGCACAGGTGGATTCCTCGGCGGCGGACAACGTCCCTCCCTCGCCCATTCCTCACTGCTGCACCGAGTCCTGCAGGTGACTGTCTACCGGGTCCCGTCCTTGTGGTGCCAGTCATCTGTCTCTTCCAAGTAAGCTCCTCTCTCGCTCATTCTCCTCCTGTGTTGGTGTGTGCCCGTCACCCTTTCTCCTTGTGCTCTCTCCCATAGGGTTGCCGGCTGTACGGTCTCCTGCCTCTGTGCCCGAAGCAGACGCCACCACCAATACATTTACATCCCGCAGACACACATCCATTCACTCCTGTTGCTAATAAACTATTTGAACTTCTCTGAGCCTGTGTGTGTGCGTCTCCTGAGCCGTGCGTTATGTCAGTATGGCTTCAGCAGAGCGGCTCGGCAGACGGCGGGCTCGCACACTGGTTTTCCACTCTCGAGGCTCGAGTGGATCAGATAGCCTATCAGCAACAGGTGATTTTTAATCAGTTGTTAAATTTAACTAACCGGTTGGGCCTCTTGGACCCCCAACAGCCGTTCCCCCCGGCTCGTCAGGGTGGCGCAGCTCCTGCTGCTCCAGTGGCCGTCCAGCAGGCTCCGGGTGCGCCGGTTCGGCTCACGCCCATCCCAACCCCCGCCCGCTTTAGCGGTAAGCTCGGCGGAGCGCGGGGGTTTATTATGCAGTGTGAGTCCGTTTTCCACCGGGTGCCCGGAGACTTTCCCTCAGATCATAGCCGAATTGGTTATATCGGGAATCTCCTGGAGGGGCGAGCATTAACATGGACCTACGCCGTAATGGCGAGACCCAGTTATGCCACCCTCACATATGACCAATTCGTGAGACGCTTCCTGGAGGTCTTTGACCATACTCTTACCGAGACGGTCCAGGTCGATCAGCTTCTCGCCCTCCAGCAGGGAAGCCGGTTGGCAGCGGACTACGCGGTCGACTTCCGGGTAGCGGCGGAGGAATTAGGCTGGGAGGAACGCTCCCTCTGCGGCCTTTTCCTCCGCAGTCTCAATGATGATCTGAGGGATGAACTGGCTGGGCGGGATATCCCTGAGACGCTAGCGGAGCTAACATCCTTAGCGATTAGTTTGGACAACAGGCTGTGCGAGCGCTCCTCGGGACGGAAGTCGTCTTCTTTTCGCCCTCGTGGAGTCTCGCCGCGCCTGTTCCAAGCTCGCCCCCTGGCGGCGCCGCCACCATCGTGCCCCGAGGAGTCGGAGCCGATGGTGACGGGCTGGACAAAGCTTTCCCCTGCGGAGAAACAACGCCGTCGTGAGTTGGATCTCTGCATGTATTGCCGAGATGACCAACACACGGTGGAGCTTTGCCCATGGAAAGCCAGTCGGCGGGGTCCGCGAGTCACTGTAGGGGGCCTCGCGGATGTCAACCGGTTAAATACTCTCACTCAATTGAAGCTGCCCATCCGTTTCTGCCACAACCCCACTGGGCATCTCACCCACGCACTGGTGGATTTGGGTGCAGAAGGCAGCTTTATTTCACAAAGCCTGGCAACCCGATTGGGCATCCGCTGTCAGGCACTCAGGAACCCCATCTCCCTGGTCAATCTCTCTCGTGCCTCCCTTGGGAGAGTTACACACCAGACCATCCCCGTTCCGGTAATAATCTCAGGAAACCACCGGGAGGAGATGACCTTTTTCATCTGCTCTCAGGTCTTGATCGTCACTTCCTTGTGGTAACGTATCGTCACTTCCTGTTTTGCTGTCTGCCTGTGTGGTTTGCTCTCCAGCTCTCGAGCCACTAGCTATGGCTACTACCTCTCTTTCCTCTCCTCCTCTGGTGTGCTCTCTCTGTCAGATGTTTAGCTACACCTCTGCCTCTTTTAGTGATAACGGTAAATGTAATAAATGTTGTCTTTTTGAGGCGCTCGAGGCGAGGTTGTCTGATTTGGAATCCCGGCTCCGCTGCATTGAAACACCGTCTGCGCCAGTTAATCTCGACGGACGCCCATTAGCTGCAGCGGAGCTAGCTAGCTTAGGTCCCCCTGTCACCGGTTCCCCGGCTCTCCTCTGCAGCGAGGAGACTGGGTGGGTGACGGTGAGAAGGAAGCCTAGTCGCAAAGCCCCGGTTCACCACCAACCTGTTCACGTTTCTAATCGTTTTTCCCCGCTCAGCGACACACCCGCTGAGGAAAAAACTCTGATCATTGGCGACTCTGTAGTCAGAAACGTGAACCTAGAGACTCCATCGGCCATAGTCACATGCATTCCTGGGGCCAGAGCAGGCGACATCGAGTCAAATTTGAAAATGCTGGCTAAAAGTAACTGTAAATATTCCACAATTGTTATTCACGCCGGCATTAATGACATCCGTCTCCGGCAGTCGGAAGTCACAAAACTTAATATAGAATCGGTGTGTGACTTTGCAAAAACGATGTCTGCCACTGTAGTATTCTCTGGGCCCCTCCCCAATCTGACCAGTGATGACATGTTTAGTCGCTCGTCATCCTTGAACCGCTGGCTGTCTGTGTGGTGTCCTAAAAATGACGTGGGCTACATTGACAATTGGAGCTCTTTTTGGGGAAAACCTGGTCTTATGAGACGAGACAGCATTCATCCCACTTTGGATGGTGCTTCTCATTTATCTAACAATCTGGCATCTTTTTTATCCAAATTTCCAAAACCATGACTACTCAGAGTTGGGACCAGGAAGCAGAGTCGCAGTCTTACACGCCTCTCTGCAGCTCCTCTTCATCCGCCACCCCTCAGCTTAGCCCCTGTCTTCCCCATCAGAGAATCGTTGTCTGCTCCCTCCAAAGTAAATAAAAATATCATGCATAAGCATCCCAAAGTGATAAATCAAAACATTGGTAAAACTCAAATTAAACATAAAGCCTCTAAATTGAATGATTTGGCCTCTGTTCCTCCTCATAATTTAAAAATTAAATGTAGTTTATTAAATATTAGGTCTCTAACTCCCAAGTCTCTGTTAGTCCATGATCTGTTAATTGATCATCAGATTGATTTAATTTCCCTTACAGAGACTTGGTTAGGACAAGAGGATTATGTTGGTTTAAATGAATCAACTCCCTCTGGTTATTTAAACTGTCAAAATCCCAGAAGTTCTGGTCGTGGAGGAGGAGTAGCATCAATTTACCATTCCAAATTACTAGTTAATGTTAAGCAAAAAACATGTTATAATTCCTTTGAGGGCCTGGTCCTCAGTATTGGGCACTTTAGCAATTCCAGGTTAAACCCAATTTTATTTGCCATAGTTTATCGTCCCCCATCAACCTATTCAGAATTTTTATCCGAATTTCCTGATTTCTTAGCTGATTTAGTGCTGAAATCTGATAGAATAATTATAGTAGGGGACTTTAATATACATGTGGATGTAGCTAGTGACTGCCTTAATGTGGCTTTTAATTCAATATTAGACTCGATTGGGTTTTCTCAGAAAGTAGGAAATTCTACTCATTACCTCCACCATACATTGGACCTTGTTCTGACATATGGCATAGAAATAGAAAATCTTGTAGTGTCTTCTCATAACCCTGTACTGTCAGACCATTGTCTGTTAACCTTTGATTTTACTATTTCTGACTATTTGGCTCCTAAAGAAAAATATTATCACAGTAGATGCCTCTCAGATGATGCTATTTCCAAATTTATGCAGATTGTTTCCTCTATGCCATGTGTCAACACAACGGAAATAAGCTATAGACAGCTTGCTCCTTCTGTAATTGATAACATGGTGGATAGTGTTTCAGCTTCTCTGCATCAGGCTCTAGACTTGGTGGCCCCCTTAAAAAAGAAAAAGTCTAATCAGAGATTTTTAACTCCTTGGTTCAACACAGAAACTCGTAGCTTAAAACAGAAGACTCGTCAATTAGAAAGAAAATGGCGCTCTACTAATTTAGATGAAATCTATTTAGCTTGGAGAAATCATCTTTTAATTTATAAAAAATCTCTTAGAAAAGCTAGAACGAGTTATTACTCTGCATTAATAGAAGAGAACAAGAATAATCCCAGGTTTCTTTTCAGTACTGTAGCCAGGTTGACAAAGAGTCAGGACTCTGTCAATCCTAGCATCCCCTTAGAGCTTACTAGTCAGGACTTTATGAACTTTTTCAATAATAAAATTTCATCCATCAGAGATAAAATCAATCAGATTCTTCCCACAGTTAACTTAAATACTGTAACTACTACAACTCCTTCTATTGATGTCTGTCTTGATGAGTTTACTCCAATCGACCTTTGTGAGTTAGACAAAATAGTTTCCTCATCCAAACCTTCAACTTGTCTTTTAGACCCTATTCCTACCAGGTTATTTAAAGAAGTCTTCCCACTTATTGGTAGCTTTATTCTTCATATAATCAATTCTTCATTAACTTTAGGCCATGTACCGCAGGCTTTTAAAACGGCTGTAATTAAACCCTTACTCAAAAAGCCAACGCTAGATCCAGGAGCTTTAGCTAACTATAGACCAATCTCTAATCTCCCTTTCATTTCAAAAATCTTAGAAAGAGTTGTTGCTACGCAATTATTTGACCACCTGCAGGGAAATGGTTTATTTGAGGAGTTTCAATCTGGGTTTAGAATCCATCATAGCACTGAAACAGCCTTAGCGAAGGTCACTAACGACCTCCTCATTGCATCTGATAATGGACTAGTTTCTGTACTTGTCCTTTTAGATCTTAGTGCAGCTTTTGATACTATTGATCATAATATTCTACTTGATAGATTAGAACACTATGTTGGACTTAATGGAACTTCGTTGCAGTGGTTTAGATCTTATTTATCTGATAGGTTCCAGTTTGTTCATGTAAATGATGAGTTTTCTCTCAGCTCAAAGCTTAGTCATGGAGTTCCACAGGGATCTGTGCTTGGCCCTACTCTTTTTAGTTTATATATGCTTCCGTTAGGCAACATTATTAGAAAGCACTGTATACATTTTCACTGTTATGCAGACGACACACAATTATACCTGTCAATGAAGCCAGATGATACTAATCAATTAGCCAAGTTAGAAGCCTGTCTTAAGGAAATCAAAGTTTGGATGACTTGTAATTTCCTGCTATTAAATTCAGATAAGACTGAAGTCATTCTTGTTGGTCCAAAAAACCTTAGAAATTCCTTTCCAAATCAAACTTTCAGTTTGGATGCAGTTACTCTTTCTCTTAATAGCTCTGTGAGGAACCTTGGAGTTATTTTTGATCAGGATTTGTCCTTCAATTCACATATTAAATTTGTTTCTAAGACTGCCTTCTATCATTTGCGTAATATTGCCAAGATTAGGAGCATCTTGTCTCAGAGTGATGCTGAGAAGCTGATCCACGCTTTTGTTAGCTCGAGATTAGATTATTGTAATTCTTTATTATCAGGCTGTCCTAAAACATCTTTAAAAAGTCTTCAGCTGATCCAAAATGCTGCAGCAAGAGTTTTAACAGGTACTAGAAAGAGAGATCATATCTCTCCGGTTCTGGCCTCCCTTCATTGGCTTCCCATAGAGTTTAGAATTAAGTTTAAAATCCTTCTTCTTACTTACAAAGCTCTAAACAATCAGGCTCCTTTTTATTTAAAAGATCTGATACTACCGTATCATCCTAACAGAGCACTACGCTCCCAAAATGCAGGTTTACTTGTAATACCTAGAATCTCCAAAAGTACAATGGGAGGCAGAGCCTTCAGTTATCAAGCTCCTCTCCTGTGGAATCAGCTGCCAATCTGGATTCGGGAGTCAGACTCGATCTCTGTTTTTAAGAATAGGGCTAAAACCTACCTTTTTGATATAGCCTACAATTAGGGAGGGATCATGTGTTTCTGAACCCTCCCTTAGTTATGCTGCTAATAGGTTTAGTCAGCCGGGGGACCTCCAGTAATGAACTGGGCCTCACTCCTTTCCTCACTCTCTATGAAATATTTTTTTTTTTTGCTGGTCATTAACATTTGTTTGTTCTCTCCCATAGATTGAGTCCCCATCGTGCTGTTTGCTCTCTACATGTCTGTTCTTTTCTTTTTCTCTGTCCCCTCACCCCCCAGCCAGTCGCAGCAGATGACTGCCCCTCCCTGAGCCTGGTTCTGCTGGAGGTTTCTTCCTGTTAAAAGGGAGTTTTTCCTCTCCACCGTCGCCAAGTGCTTGCTCACAGGGGATCGCCTGATTGCTGGGGTCTTTCTGCAACTGTGGGGGTCCTCCCTACAGTTGATAGTGCTATGAGATGACTATTGTTGTGAAATGGCGCTATATAAATAAAGTTGAATTGAATTGAATTGAATTGAATCCTGCCCAACTCTGTGTCGCCCGTCATCCTGGGGTATCCCTGGCTACGCCTCCACAACCCTGTCCTGGATTGGAAGTCAGCTGGGGTGTCGGCATGGAGCACGTTCTGCATGGGCACCTGTCTTCAGTCCGCTGCCTGCTCTCCGTCCGCTTCTTCCCCTGCTACGGACGCTGCACCCCCGGACCTGTCCCTGGTGCCTCTGGAATTTCACGACCTGGGTATGGTATTTAGCAAGACCAAAGCTATGTCTCTCCCTCCTCATCGGCCCTATGACTGCGCCATCAACCTCCGCCAGGGGGCACCCTTACCTTCTGGTCGGCTCTACAGTCTGTCGGCGCCGGAGAAGGAGACGATGAACGCCTACCTTAAGGAGTCGCTGAGCGCGGGGATAATCCGCCCATCGTCATCACCCGTGGGGGCAGGGTTCTTCTTCGTTGGAAAGAAGGACTGATCCCTCCGCCCTTGCATAGACTATCGGGCTCTAAATGACATCACGGAGAAGGATCGTTACACCCTGCCCCTCATGGACACTGCTTTCCACTCCCTCCAGGGGGTGACCTGGTTCACCAAGCTGGATCTACGCAGCGCATACCACCTCGTCCGGATCCGGGAGGGAGATGAGTGGAAGACAGCCTTCCGTACCCCGAACGGCCACTTTGAATACCTGGTAATGCCGTTCGGGTTGACCAACGCTCCTGCCGTCTTTCAGCGCCTCATCAATGACGTCCTCCGGGACTTCATCGGCCTCTTTGTGTTTGTCTACCTGGACGATATACTCATCTTCTCCAAGTCCAGGGACGAGCACCAGGTCCATGTGAGGCGGGTCCTCCAAAGACTGCTGGAGAACCGGCTATACGTGAAGGCTGAAAAGTGTGAATTTTATGCTAAGACTACATCCTTCCTGGGATTCATCATCTCACACGACCAGGTGCGTCCAGACCCAGAGAAGGTGAAGGCGGTGGTAGAATGGCCTACACCTGCATCGAGGAAACAGGTGCAACAGTTCGTTGGTTTCGCGAACTTCTACCGCCGCTTTGTCCCTAACTTCAGCTCCATCGTCGGACCACTGACCCGCCTCACGTCCCCTAAGGTCCCGTTCCGGTGGACCGAAGAGGCCGCAGCTGCTTTTCAGGCGCTGAAGGCGGAGTTCTCCTCCTCCCGGGTCCTTCGCCAGGTCGACCCCGCGCTGCAGTGCATCGTGGAGGTGGACGCCTCGGACACGGGAGTGGGGGCGGTGCTATCTCAGCGGTCGCCTGACGACGGCGCCAAACGGCCCTGCGCCTTCTTCTCCCGGTGCTTGTCCCCGGCGGAGAGAAACTACGATGTGGGGGACAGAGAGCTCCTGGCCATCAAGCTCGCGCTGCAAGAATGGCGCCACTGGCTAGAGGGGGCGGACCTGCCGTTCGTGGTCCTGACGGACCACAAGAACTTGGAGTACCTTCGATCTGCCAAGCGCCTGAACGCCCGCCAGGCGCGCTGGTCCTTGTTCTTCACCAGGTTCCAGTTTTCCATCACCTTCAGGCCTGGCTCCAAGAATGGCCTGCCCGACGCCCTCTCTAGGCAGTTCGCCCCCGAGGAGTTGGAGGACACGCTCCACACCATCCTGCCCAGGTCGTGCGTCGTGGGGGCCATCTCCTGGGACATTGAGGGCAAGATCCGGAAGGTGCAGGAAGTGGAACCTGACCCTGGCGGCGGACCGGAGGGGAGGCTGTTCGTGCCATCTGCGGTTCGAGGAGAGGTCATCCACTGGCTACACACCTCCAAGCTCACCTGTCACCCTGGCTCCTCCCGGATGATAAACCTCCTCCAGCGGTCCTTTTGGTGGCCGGGCCTGCGGAGGGATGCGGCCCGCTACGCCCGGGCTTGTCCAATTTGTGCCACCAACAAGTCGGGAAACGCCCCTCCAGCGGGTCTGCTCCAGCCCCTGCCCGTCCCTGGCAGGCCCTGGTCGCACATCGCTTTGGATTTCGTCACCGGACTCCCAGTCTCCAATTCCTACGACACTATCCTGACCATCGTGGACCGCTTCTCCAAGGCTGTGCACTTCATCCCCCTACGAGGTCTTCCAACTGCCCTGGAGACGGCGGATCTCCTCATCCAACACGTGGTCAGGCTGCACGGGATTCCGGTGGACGTGGTCTCGGACCGGGGGCCCCAATTTTCCTCTGAGGTTTGGAGATCGTTTTGTAACGCCATCGGAGCCAAGGTGAGCCTCTCCTCCGGCCATCACCCCCAATCCAACGGGCAGTGTGAGCGGACCAACCAGGAGCTGGAGGCTGCGCTCCGCTGTGTAACAGCATCCAAACCCACGTCCTGGAGTAACCATCTTGCCTGGGTTGAATACGCTCACAACACCGCTCGCTCTTCTGCTACAGGGATGTCCCCCTTCAAGGCGTCCCTAGGTTATGACCCCCCGCTGTTCCCGGCGCAGGAGAGTGAGGTAACTGTCCCCTCAGTTAGGGCGCATCTCAGGCAGTTCCGCTCCATCTGGGCATCAGCGCGTAATGCGCTTTTACGCACGGCAGAGCGCAACAGAACTGTGGCAGACCGGCACAGAAGACCTGCCCCGGCGTACAGAGTTGGGCAACGAGTCTACGTGTCAACCCAGGACGTGACATTGAAAGGCGAGAGGAGGAAGCTGGCACAGCGCTTTATGGGACCCTACCCCATCACCCGGATCATCAACCCGGTAGCTGTGCGTGTGGCTATTCCCCCCTCCCTCCGCATCCATCCCACCTTCCACGTGTCCAAGGTGAAGCTGGCAGTCTCCGACCCCCTTTGCCCTCCTCCTGCTGCGCAACCCGCGCCCCGGATGATTGATGGCCATCCGGCTTGGTCCGTCGCCTCCATCCTGGACTCCCGGCGCCGGGGTCGTGGGTTGCAGTACTTGGTGGACTGGGAGGGCTATGGGCCCGAGCATCGACAGTGGGTACCCTCGTTGTTCGTGTTGGACCCATCGCTCATCGCTGACTTCCACCGAGCGCACCCAGAGAAGCCATCGCCAGGAGGCGCTGCTAGAGGGGGGAGTACTGTCACGCCGCGCCGCTCATCAGCGGCGCCACCTGCTCGCACGCCTGCTCGTCATCAGCGGCGAGGGATATAAGCCGCCTCGCCCTGAGCTTCGGCCTGAAGCCGTCAGACTTCGTCACTCATCATCGTGAGTCAAACCTCTTCTTCAGCGCAACATTTTGGTAAGAAGTCCTTACCTCCTTTCGTTCCCAGTCTGCTCCCCTGTGAACAGGTGGATTCCTCGGCGGCGGACAACGTCCCTCCCTCGCCCATTCCTCGCTGCTGCACCGAGTCCTGCAGGTGACTGTCTACCGGGCCCCGTCCTTGTGGTGCCAGTCATCTGTCTCTTCCAAGTAAGCTCCTCTCTCGCTCATTCTCCTCCTGTGTTGGTGTGTGCCCGTCACCCTTTCTCCTTGTGCTCTCTCCCATAGGGTTGCCGGCTGTACGGTCTCCTGCCTCTGTGCCCGAAGCAGACGCCGCCACCAATACATTTACATCCCGCAGACACACATCCATTCACTCCTGTTGCTAATAAACTATTTGAACTTCTCTGAGCCTGTGTGTGTGCGTCTCCTGAGCTGTGCGTTATGTCAGCTTTAAGTTTCATAATTGCTTTTTCCAATTCTTTAGGTTGTATTTCTGACAGTAGGGTTTTATTTTGTGATTCCGTAAGTTGGGGAAGGTTTAATGTGTTTAGTAATGTCTCGGATGCGTTTTTATGTTTTTTGTGGGAGTATAAGTTCTTGTAGTAATTCTCGAAGCTTTTAAGAATATCCTGAATTCTGAATTTTATTTCCTTTGATACTGGGTCTCTGATTTTGTAGATTGCTCTTTCCGTTTGTTGTTTCCTCAATTTATAGGCTAGTAATTTTGCCGATTTACTGCCTGCTTCATAGTGTTTTTGTTTCAGAAATGTAAGTTTCTTCTGGATTTCTATTGTGTAGATCTCATTTATTTGATTTTTAATTTCTTTAATCTTGAGCGAGCCATTAGAATGAGTGTTGTCTTTGTGTTCTTTTTCTAGGTTCTTGAGTTCTGACTCTAGTGTGATTAGTTTTTCTTGTCTCAGTTTCTTTTGGGTTGCCAGTTTTGCAATAATTTTCCCCCTTATTACAGCTTTGCACGCATCCCACAGTATTAAAGGAGATACTTCTCCATTATCGTTTTCTTCCAAATATCTGAGAATATCTGATTCCAATTCAGCTTTCAGTGGTCCTTTCAGGACACTTGAATTCAACCTCCAGGAAAATGTATTATTTGTGTATTTTTGGATGTTTAAGTCCATATAGATCGGACTGTGGTCGGAGAGATCCATCAGTCCTATTTTACATGTTTTTACTCTTCCAATGTCTCTATTAAACATAAAAAAGTAATCAATCCTTGAGTCAGATGAATGTGGCGTTGAATAAAAAGTATAATCTTTTACATTGGGGTTGAATTCCCTCCATACGTCACAGATTCCCATTTCTTTTAGTAGCATCCGAGTATTCTTATTTTGGGTGTTATTTTGATGTGAAGAATTACCTGTCGCATCCCAGTAAGGATTCAGTCTTAGATTGAAGTCTCCACCACATATCACTAAACCTTGGGCTTTAGTTATCATTAGGTCGAATACATTTTTATAAAATTTCCATTTAGCCCCTGGTGGTGCATATACATTCAGCAGGGTGATATCTTCTCCCTCTAGCCGCCCAGTTACCAAACTGTACCTCCCTTCTTTATCTTTGTGTTCTGATTTTTTTTCAAATGTAATTTTGGTTGATATCAATGTCGCTACTCCCCTCCTCCTCCCTGATTTATATGAAGATGAAGAGATCATTTTAAACCCTTGTCTATTGAGTTTAGTGTGTTCCACGTCTGTTAGGTGGGTTTCTTGTAAAAATATTATTTCTGCTTTGTCTTTTTTCATTTTGCGTAGAATCTTGGATCTTTTAACTGGATTCAGGATCCCTTTTACATTATATGAGGCTATTTTGGTTACACCCTGTTTCTCCATTGTATTTTCTTATTTAGTATAACAGTGTGGTGGCCCTCTTTTTTGCTACTCAGAAACTGAAAGAACATTAAGAACATAAAAAACATTAAGAACATAGTGTACGAAACTTTAAAACAAAAAACTGTCAAAAAAACTTCCTGAGCTGGGGTCTCTTTAAAGACCCTGTAAGAGCCCTGATGGAGTGTAGGCTCAGAGGGAAATTCCTCAAACTCTGTTACGTGTTGAGGGCCCTCTCTTACCCCTGTAAGTTGTCCCATGTTTTTAACGTGAATTTCAGATCCCAATCCGAATTTGTAATGATTTTTTTTTTTTTTATGCCTATACCCTATGAGATTGTGTGCACCCTCCCACCCCCATCACAGCAAACATTCACTCTAATACAGTATTTGTTAGTATGGAGAGAACATGTGGGTCATTGTTACGTTTCTATTTTAACATGATTTTTTTTTCCCCACTTTAAATTAAGAAGACATTTGTTTCTAATGCTATAACTGCTCCATGAAAGGTTTTACCACATGCTGATTCTGCATCTCCTTTAATGTTTGTTACCTTGTAGGAGGGGGGGTGGAAGTGCAGAGTGACTGAAAAGAAAAAAAACCCAAAAAGGTCGCTATTCCTTCCTGGAACTGGAAAGCTTATCTTTGTAGCTCTGGGGCTGGGTTTCCCGCTGCTGGCCCGTGGATTTTGAAGGTCTCTGAGTGGACCACGTTTGAGCTCTGATCTTCTCACTCAGATCCGCTGCGGGTTTAAACACCGTTACCGGGAGTCCTCTTCTTGCCATGTCAGTTGTTGCTTCTTCCGCTGAATTATAGAGACATGACTCTTCCCCGTAAAAGACCCTTAGCTTCGCCGGAAATGGCGTCTGAAAGTGTAGATTCTGTTCCCGTAGAACCTTTTTGGCGTCGTTATATTCCCGTCGTTTTTTAAGAACCTCAGGGGCGTAATCGTGCTCCACGAAGACTTTTCTCTCATGATGCATAAATCCTTTTTTCTGCCAAGCCCGTCTTACAACCTCGTGTTTTATTTTGAAATTGGCGAATCTTACCACCACAGAACGTGGGGGCGCTTCCGGGGCTGGCTTTGCGGCTAATGTACGATGGGCTTTTTCTATCTTCAAATCGGTGGTTTGTGGAATATCCAACTTCTCTCTCAGTAAGGATTCCACGCATTCCGCCACTGTGTTGAAACTATCTTCAGCTCCTTCTTTCAGACCGTGAATTCTGATGTTATCTCGTCTCTGTCTTCCTTCTTGGTCGGTTAGCTTAGCCTCCAGCCTTGACTGTTTTCTGTGTAAATCCAGCACAGAATCTTCAAGCACTTTTACTCTTTCTTCAGCTTCCAAGATTCGGTTTTCGGCCTGGTCCATTCTGCTGTTCGCCCTTTTTAGATCCTCTCTGAATTCAAGAAATTAGGCCCGAAATCGTTGTATTTCGTCAAATAGCGATTTCAAGCTAATCCTTTTGTTAGCTAGGCCCAGGTCCTCGTCTTCTGAACGGAGGTCCTCTGGTTCAGATTCTGCAGCCGCTGTGCGTCCTGACCTGGGGAATGTCAGTTTCTTCTGCTTGTGGTTAGGCATGGTGTTATTGTCTTTTGATTTTTAATCTTCCAAAAATCCGTTAGGTCTGATTTTGAGGATGTTTTCCTTGGATTGAGTCTGGGAGTTTCAGCGTTAGGTTGCTATCACCATGGCGTCCAGACCGGAAGTCCAATAAAGGCATTTTTTAAAACTCAAACTCTCTCTCTGTCGGCCTTGGGAAAGCCACCTCCATCTGTCCACCAGGGGGTGAGGATCGTTCCCCCGGACAGCGAAGTTACTGTGGAGGAGGTCCTGGAGGCTGTGGCCGAGCAGGTGGGCCCTGACGCGGTCTGCTTGGCTTCCCGAATGAATAGAGCTGTGGTTGTGTTTCTGACGGCTGAAGACGATGTTCACACCCTGATTGTAAGTGGTGTGGTTATCGGGGAAACGTATGTGCAGGTGTCCCCCTTATCTGTCCCATCAACGAGAATCACCGTCTCAGGTGTTCCACCTTTCATCACTGACGAGCAGCTGGCGACGGAGCTCCGCAGATTTGGGAAGTTTGCGGGCCCGTTTACGACTCTGCCTTTGGGATGCAAGGCCGCCAAGTTCAAACATGTGAAATCGCTCAGGCGACAGGTGTTCATGTTTCTCGACTCGCCCACTCAGACTCTGGAAGTCTCCTTCATGGTCAAGCACGGGGACGGATTTTACATGGTGTATGCGAGCTCGGGACAGATGAAATGTTTTGAATGTGGAGACGTGGGCCATAAACAGTTCGCTTGTCCGCACAGGCAGCGGGCGGAGGGCCCTGATGGGGCCGCGGATGGTGCCGGTGGCGAGCCCTCCGCTCACGTCGCAGCTACGGACGGCGGCGCGGCCTCCGCTCCCGCTACCCCAGCTCCGGAGCCTGCCACTGTGTCTGTGGACGGCCCGGCTGCGCCGCCCGCGGCCCAGCTTGCGGTTGGGAGCGTGGATGGCGATGGCGCCAAAAAGGTCACTGATGGTGCATCACAATCATCTCGCTGTGTGACGTCAACAGCTGTGCCGCCGGCAGCTGCTACCGCTTCGGAGGAGGGGACGGAGCACCAACCTGATGGTGCGTCACAGTGACGTCAGCGGCTGTGCCTCCGCCAGCTGCTGCCGCTTCGGAGGAGGGGACGGAGCACTGACCTGATGGTGCGTCAGAATCTCGCTGTGTGACATCAGCGGCTGTGCTTCCGCCGGCTGCTACCGTTACACAGCGGGAGATGGAACAGTGACAGTCAGCTGCTGAGGGTGGCGTCCAGGAAAATGTGGCCCATGATGAATCCACTGGCCCGGGAGAACCAAGCAGTCAGATGAGTTGTGCTGACGAGGAAATGGAATCTGAGAACGGCACTGTGTCTAATGCTGAGTCTATTGAGGCAAAATGCAGTACAAACACGAGTTTGTACTCACTGGAAGAAATAAATGCATTTCTGGATGAAACCTATAACAAAGCCATTAGGGTCGCCGACTACTTCAGTGACACTGATAAATTCATTAAGTCTGTGGATGTGCTAAGAAGACAGGTTGGTCTTGACCTCCTGGATGAAAGGAAGCATTATCGCCTCAAGAAACACCTGACAGCCCTGCATAAAGCAGCAGGGAGAACGCCGGTCAAGCGTGCCCGACAGGAGGAATGAATGGCGGTCGTTCCTCTGCCTGTTTTACACATTTTTGGGATATTGTTTGAACAGACTTGTATATGACATTTAATTGACTGTAATTGACTGTCACAGAACTGGATCTTTGAATAGGTGGACTGCAGGGACTGCTCTGTGTTGTGTGTGTGTGGGGGGGACATTTCAGTTTGCACTTTTTCCAATGTGACACACTTGGAGGAATGATGTTGGTGTGCTTACATTTTTTTGAAGTGTGCAATAAAAGCTTATTTTAAAAGTCAAAGTCTCTCCCTGATCTCTCTCTCCCTCTCCCTCTCTCTCCATCTCTCTTTCCCTCTCCTGCTCACTCTCTCTCCCTCTTCATTCAGCAGCACCCAAGGATTTTGACATGACAGGTTCCAGGCCCTCCACCGGGCCCCCAATGCTGTGTGTGTCTGTCTGTGTGTTTGTCACGCTTCATAGCACATCATAGGACGTCCTATGAACTCAGGCATCATAGGACAACAAATGTGTCTTTATGATGTCACATAGACCACAGAGATCATAGGACGATTTGTCTTTATGATGTCACACCTATGTGGACAAATGTGTCTTTATGATGTCACATAGACAAATCTATGTGTGACATCATAAAGACAAATTGTCCCATGATCTCTATGGTCTATGTGCTTAGGACACATGATTATGACGTCATATGATCTCTGCCTGAACATCATAGGACATCCTATAGGACACATAGACAAATGTGTCTTTATGATGTCATATAGACCATGTGTCTTTATGATTTTTATGATCCTGTCCATCCATCCATCTTCTTCCGCTTAATCCTTCTTGGGTCACGGGGGAGCTGGAGCATGAACTGGAATTATGACGCATCTATCCCTCAACCAGTGGTGAAGAAGAAGAATTCAATTCAATTCAATTCAATTCAACTTTATTTATATAGCGCCATTTCACAACAACAGTCATCTCATCGCACTATCAACTGTAGGGGGGAACCCCCACAGTTGCAGAAAGACCCCAGCAATCAGGCGATCCCCTGTGAGCAAGCACTTGGCGATGGTGGAGAGGAAAAACTCCCTTTTAACAGGAAGAAACCTCCAGCAGAACCAGGCTCAGGGAGGGGCAGTCGTCTGCTGCGACTGGCTGGGGGGTGAGGGGATAGAGAAGAAGAAAAGAACAGACATGTAGAGAGCAAACAGCACGATGGAGACTCAATCTATGGGAGAGAACAAACAGATGTTAATGACCAGCAAAAAAAAAATATTTCATAGAGAGTGAGGAAAGGAGTGAGGCCCAGTGCATTACTGGAGGTCCCCCGGCTGACTAAACCTATTAGCAGCATAACTAAGGGAGGGTTCAGAAACACATGATCCCTCCCTAATTGTAGGCTATATCAAAAAGGTAGGTTTTAGCCCTATTCTTAAAAACAGAGATCGAGTCTGACTCCCAAATCCAGATTGGCAGCTGATTCCACAGGAGAGGAGCTTGATAACTGAAGGCTCTGCCTCCCATTGTACTTTTGGAGATTCTAGGTATTACAAGTAATCCTGCATTTTGGGAGCGTAGTGCTCTGTTAGGATAATACGGTAGTATCAGATCTTTTAAATAAAAAGGAGCCTGATTGTTTAGAGCTTTGTAAGTAAGAAGAAGGATTTTAAACTTAATTCTAAACTCTATGGGAAGCCAATGAAGGGAGGCCAGAACCGGAGAGATATGATCTCTCTTTCTAGTACCTGTTAAAACTCTTGCTGCAGCATTTTGGATCAGCTGAAGACTTTTTAAAGATGTTTTAGGACAGCCTGATAATAAAGAATTACAATAATCTAATCTCGAGCTAACAAAAGCGTGGATCAGAATTCAATTCAACTTCATTTATATAGCGCCATTTCACAACAACAGTCATCTCATAGCACTATCAACTGTAGTGTAGTGTAAGAAGAAGAAGAAGAAGAAGAACCAGATGGAGAGCAATAGAATGACGACAACTGCTGCACGTCAGAAAAGGTGCCATGAAGATGAAACACCTGAGGTTCCAGCAGTACATCGCACCCCACTACTTTAAACCACACCCATTCGAACCAGGACATCGGGAAATCTCACTCAGTAAGGCAGAAGGCACTCTATAAATTCAAGAAATCTCTGTCAGTGATGCCTGCGGCATGACTGTGAACAACACAGCCGTCTCACACAGGAGGAGACCCTTCAGCAACGGGCATGCAGAAATACTTGCTTATACTTGGTTTCTAAGGGCATGAACGGGTATGCATGGGTATGTACTAGTAATAGTAATTTACTCAGTCATACTTAAATTATGTGATCAGGGGTTGGTATAGTAGCCAGAAATTCTATTCATGTAAAAGCAGTGTTATCTTATGAAATTAATAATTAAAAGTAGAGAACCAAAAATTTCTAGTTGAGTTAAGGGTACAAAGAGCACCCACTGAAAAACTTGAATAATGACTTCATCTTGAAGGTTTTTCTTCAAAATTTATAACAATTTTCTTATACTCCTGCAGCACCCCCACAAGAGACCACCAGGGACGCAGTCAAATGCTTTTTCCATTTTTGGAGTTTAGTTGAGCAAACTCCCACGAACCCTCGAGGATTCTCGAGAGGGTAAAGAGTTGGTCTGATGTGCCACAGCAAAGGACGAAAACCACATTGCTCCTCCTGAAGGTTCCACCAACGGTCGGACTCTCCTCTCCAGTACTCTGGCATAGACCTTCCCAGGAAGGTGTCACCACTCGCCGCTCTCTGGCATCCACCTCAGCTGCGCGCACACCTGCACCTCGTTAGCGCTCAACTATTTATTCCACCTCGCCCTGAGCATTGGCCTGGAGCCGTCTGTCTTTCAACGTGCTCAATCCCTCAGCAGAATCCTTCCTCCAGGCCTGCTGGTCATCGCTACGACACGTAAGCTGTCTCTTTACTCACCTGTTCTCTCAGCCTTCCCCTGTGCACAGGTGGATTCCCTGGCAGCGGACATCCTCTCCTTCGCCATCATCGTTCCCCTGCATCTCCTCTCCTCGTTGGACGCTGTCTCCCAGGCTTGGAATCTTTGCCAACGCCAGCCACCTCTATCTCTGCAAGTAAGCACATTACTTTATCACTCTCCCGTGTGGTTTGCCCAGCTCATTCCCTGTTCTCGTCTCTTCCATAGGGCTGCCTGGCCGCACGGCGTGCTGCTCTGGCCCTGTCTTCATCTTCCACCCACAACACATTAACATATCACATACAAGCATCCAAACACGTTTCATTGGTTGAATAAAGCTTTCAAATCTACCTGAGCCTGTGTGCGTGTTTCCTGGGCCGAGAAATATGTCAGTACGGCTCCAGCAAAGCGGCCCAGCGGACAGCGGGCTCGCACGCCGTTTTTCCACCCTCGAGGCTCGGGTGGATATGATTGCGCACCAACAACAAGTAATATTCAACCAATTAACTATAATCACTCACCGGTTAGACCGCCTTGACCCCCAGCAGGCGTTCCCCCCGGTTCCTCAAGGCGGCTCGGCTCCGGCCGCTTCCACAGCTGGCCAACCTAGCTCGGGAGCGCCGACCCAGCTCACACCTATTCCGACCCCCGCTCGCTTCAACGGGAAGCTCGGTGGAGCACGGGGGTTTATTTTACAATGTGAGTCGGTGTTCCTGCGCGTTCCCGGGGATTTCCCCTCAGACCATAGCCGAATCGGTTACATGGCTAATCTCTTGGAGGGGGGAGCGCTAGCTTGGGCTTACGCTGTCATGTCGAAGCCCAGCTACGCGACCCTCTCCTATGACCGGTTCGTGCAAGACTTCCTAGAGGTGTTTGACCACTCGCGTTGTGACAGCGTCCTCGCCGATCGGCTCCTTAGTCTCCAACAGGGAAGCCGGTCGGCGGCGGATTACGCTGTTGACTTCCGGGTGGCAGCGGAGGAAGTTGGCTGGGGAGAGGCTTCTCTCTGCAGCATCTTCCTCCGTAGCCTCAATTCTGGTCTGAGGGACGAGCTAGCCAGTTGGGATCTCCCAGGGCGGCTGTCCGAGCTGATCCCCCTCACGATTAGCTTGGACAATGGCTGCGAGAGCGGGCCGTGGAGCGGAAGTCAGTCAGCTGCTCACGCGGAGCTTCCGCCCGCTCTCCTCAGTCTCGCCCCCTGGCATTACCCGCTCCGGAGTCCGCCGATGAGCCAGAGGCCATGGCGATCGGGCGCACCAGGCTCCCTCTTGCGGAGAGACAACGCCGGCGGGAACTGGGTCTCTGCATGTATTGTGGAGACGACCAGCATACTGTGGAGCAGTGCCCGGTTAAGCCAAACAGGGGGTCCGCGAGTCACTGTAGGGGGCCTCGCGGACTCTAACCGGTCAAATCCCCTATCTTGTTGCACACTGCCCATCAGATTCTGCCATAATTCCATCGGGCATCTCACGCATGCACTGGTGGATTCGGGGGCAGAGCAAAGTTTTATTTCCAAGAGCCTGGCAACCCGTTTGGGCATATCCTGTCAGCCATTATCTACTTCCCTTAACCTGGTCACCCTCTCTCACTCTCCCCTGGGGGTAGTGACGCATCGCACCAAGCCGGTCCCCATAATAATCTCTGGCAACCACCGTGAGGACCTGACTCCATTTGTCCTGCCCTCCTCTTCGGACCGTATCATCCTGGGCTATCCATGGCTGCACCCGCAAAACCCCGTTCTCGATTGGAGGTCTGGCAGTGTCCTTTCGTGGAGCTCCTTCTGCCTGGGCACCTGCCTCCAGTCTGCAGCTTGTGCTCCATCCTCCCCTCTGCCCGCGCCGGTCTCCGAGCCTCCGGACCTCACCCTGGTGCCGCAGGAGTTCCATGACTTGGAGGTAGCGTTCAGCAAGTCCAAGGCTATGTCTCTTCCCCCTCACCAGCCGTATGACTGCGCCATAAACCTCCGTCCAGGGGCCCCCTTGCCATCTGGCCGCCTGTACAGCCTCTCAGCTCCTGAACGCGAGGCGATGGATGCTTATATCAAGGAGTCGCTCAGCACTGGGATCATCCGCCCCTCCTCGTCTCCGCTCGGTGCAGGCTTCTTCTTCGTGTCCAAGAAGGATGGGTCCCTTCGCCCCTGCATTGACTTCAGAGTGCTGAACGACATTACGATTAAGGATCGCTACACCTTGCCGCTGATGGACACCGCCTTCCACTCCCTCCAGGGGGTGACCTGGTTCAGGAAACTAGATCTCCGCAGTGCTTACCATCTCGTTCGGATCCGGGAGGGCGATGAGTGGAAGACGGCTTTCAGGACGCTCAACGGTCACTTCGAGTACCTAGTGATGCCATTTGGGCTCACCAACGCATCTGCTGTTTTACAGCGGCTCATAAACGACGTCCTACGAGATTTCCTGGGGGTCTTTGTTTTCGTTTACTTGGATGATATACTCATCTTCTCCAGGTCATGGGAGGAGCACCAGGCTCATGTGAGGCGGGTCCTGCAATGGCTGCTGGAGAACAGACTCTACATCAAGGCGGAGAAGTGCGAATTCTATGCCCAGACCACCTCCTTCCTGGGGTTTGTCATCTCACACAATCAGATCCTCCCCAACCCCGCTAAGGTGAAAGCGGTGGTCGAGTGGCCCACGCCTACCTCCAGGAAGCAGGTACAACAGTTCATCGGCTTCGCTAATTTCTACCGTCGCTTTGTCCCCAACTTCGGCGCCATTGTCACCCCCCTGACTCGCCTCACTTCATCGAAGGTGCCCTTCCAGTGGTCCGAGGAGGCAGCCGCCGCCTTCAAGACCCTCAAGGCGGAGTTCTCGTCCTCCCGGGTCCTGACCCAGGTTGACCCCGCGCTGCAGTGCTTGGTGGAGGTTGATGCATCCGACACGGGGGTGGGGGCAGTGCTCTCTCAGTGCTCACCAGTGGATGGAGTCAAGCGGCCCTGCGCCTTCTTCTCCCGATGGTTATCTGCAGCTGAATGTAATTGTGACGTCGGTGACAGAGAACTCCTCGCTGTCAAGCTCGCGCTGCAGGAGTGGCGTCACTGGCTGGAGGGGGCAGCTCAGCCTTTTGTGGTCTGGACGGACCACAAGAATCTTGAGTATTTGAGGTCAGCGCGGCGTCTGAATGCCCGCCAGGCGCGCTGGTCTCTATTCTTTGCTCGATTTCAGTTTACCATCACTTACCATCCAGGCTCGAAGAATGGGTTGCCTGATGCCTTGTCCAGACAGTTCACTCCTGAGGATCCGGAGGAGTCAGACCACACCATCCTTCCCAGCTCGTGCGTTGTGGGGGCGGTTTCCTGGTCCACCAGGGACAAGATCCGAAAGGCACAGGAGGCGGAACCGGACCCTGGCGGTGGTCCAGAGGGCAGGCTTTTCGTTCCTTCAGCTGTTCGAGGGGAGGCTATTCACTGGGTCCACACCTCCAAGCTCGCCTGTCACCCTGGCATCTCCTGACTGGTGGATCTTCTTCAACGCCCGTTCTGGTGGCCAGGTCTCCAGAAGGACGTCACCAACTACGTCCAGGCTTGCCCCCAGTGTGCTACCGGCAAGTCTCAAAACTCTCCACCTGTGGGTCTGCTCCAGCCCCTGCCGGTCCCGGACAGGCCCTGGTCGCACATCGCTCTTGACTTCGTCACTGGCCTCCCGGTCTCTAACACCTATGACACAGTTCTGACGATTGTGGATCGGTTCTCTAAGGCCGCTCATTTTGTGCCTCTTCGGGGTCTCCCTTTGGCACGTGAGACGGCTGACCTCCTCGTCCAACATGTGGTCAGACTGCACGGGATTCCATTGGATGTTGTATCAGATCGGGGCCCTCAGTTTGTCTCCCAGGTATGGAGGTGCTTCTGTAACGCCCTGGGGGCCACAGTTAGTCTCTCCTCTGGTCACCACCCCCAGTCCAACGGACAGTGTGAGCGTACTAATCAGGAGCTGGAGGCTGCCCTGTGCTGTGTGACCTCCTCTAATCCGTCCTCCTGGAGCTCCTACTTGGCCTGGGTGGAGTACGCCCACAACACGGCGCGGTCTTCGGCTACTGGTGTGTCCCCCTTCAAGGCGTCCTTGAGGTACGATCCTCCCTTATTTCCCGAGCAGGAGGGTGAGTTGGCTGTTCCCTCCATCCAGGCACATATGAGACGCTGCTGGAGTTTGTGGACCAAGACGAGAGAAGAGCTTTTACGCATGGCGGCGCGCAACAGCTCCACCACCAATCGCCACAGGAGGCCGGCTCCTAATTACCAGGTGGGTCAACGGGTTTGGCTCTCTTTGCAGGACATCAACCTCAAGGCCGAGAAGAGGAAGCTGGCTCCATGGTTTCTCGGTCCCTTCGTGATTACCAAGATTGTCAACCCGGTAGCTGTGGGTTTGGCCCTCCCTCCCTCCCTCCCTACGTGTGTGTCCCACCTTCCACGTTTCTAAAGTTAAGCCTGTTCTCTCCAATCCACTCTGCCCTGCTCCTAGGTCGCCACCCGCTCCTATGATGATCGACGGTGACCCGGCGTGGGGTGCTGCTTCCATCCTGGACTCCCGGCGCCGAGGTCGTGGGCTACAATACCTGGTGGATTGGGAGGGTTATGGCCCAGAGTGGAGGTCCTGGGTGTGCTCTTCTTGGGTGCTGGATTGAGATCTCATCACGGAGTTCCACCGGGCGCATCCAGGTGAGCCAGCGCCAGGAGGCGCTGTTGGGGGGGGAGTACTGTCACCACTCGCCGCTCTCGGGCATCCACCTCAGCTGTGCGCACACCTGCACCTCATTAGCGCTCAACTATTTATTCCACCTTGCCCTGAGCATTGGCCTGGAACCGTCTGTCTTTCAACGTGCTCAATCCCTCAGCAGAATCCTTCCTCCAGGCCTGCTGGTCATCGCTATGACACGTAAGCTGTCTCTTTACTCACCTGTTGTCTCAGCCTTCCCCTGTGCACAGGTGGATTCCCTGGCGGCGGACATCCTCTCCTTCGCCATCATCGTTCCCCTGCATCTCCTCTCCTCGTTGGACGCACAGCAGGTCGCTGTCTCCCAGGCTTGGAATCTTTGCCAACGCCAGCCACCTCTCTCTCTGCAAGTAAGCACATTACTTTATCACTCTCCCGTGTGGTTTGCGCAGCTCATTCCCTGTTCTCGTCTCTTCCATAGGGTTGCCTGGCCGCACGGCGTGCTGCTCTGTCCCTGTCTTCATCTTCCACCCACAACACATTAACATATCACATACACGCATCCAAACACATTTCATTGGTTGAATAAAGCTTTCAAATCTACCTGAGCCTGCGTGCGTGTTTCCTGGGCCGAGAAATATGTCAGAAGGCTGAGGAGTGTGATCCCCCTAAAGCTGGAACACACTCTCCGGTCCCCCTTTTTAAAAAGAGGAACAACCACCCCAGTTTGCCATGCCAAAGGCACTGTGCCCCAACTTTCACGCAATGCTGCAGAGGCGTGTCAACCATGACAGCCCTACAACACCCAGAGCAGGGTTTCCTCTATTAACATTTCTGGGTGGTGAGCCACCACCCTTGAAGTTATGCCGCCATGCTAAGAGGAAATATAAACTTAAGAAAAAAATTAATTAAGGAAAGATGCTCTGCAAGCACGCAAACAAACTAAGCACGTGACAGTCATCCGCGGGTCGGCATTTGATACCGCCGCCTGCGTGACCGTTTCAGCCCGCAGACAGAGTGTCTCTCCAGTGTTACTGTCAGAGAGAAGCATGAGCTTATTAACCCTTTGAGTGTGAGAATTTGCGTGCCCCCAATGGCAGAGCGTGGCACTGCCCCGCCTTCTCACTCTGATTTTGTCAAAAGTAAGTGAGAAATTTCTGGGGTTTTTTTAAATGTACTGATTTCTTGTTAACATACTTTGAAGATAAGATGATGAGGTACCTCTGTACAAAAAACAGTGTCAAAAGACTGAACCATTTTTTGTGTAAATACATTCAAAGTCCAGTTTTGACTGAGTTATGGAATATAAAGAGGTGTTGTGACATTATGCAAATTAGATGCATAAATTTATTCCTATCTGAAACTTTGGATTGTGGAGAGTGTAAATAACGGAAACAGATTTATGCAGCAGAGGACTTTATTCACTCTCACATCATACACAGAAAAAGCATGTCTCAATACACCAGGGGCTCTCCTTTATATCAACCGCCCAGCTCACATCTGCATGACATCATGCATCACAATACATTCATCCCTTCTCCCCCACTCCTTCTTCCTGCTACCTCACTATAATCTCCATCCCTATTGTCCTTCTCTGTTTACCCTCTGCATCCAGTCTGAGATGATTAACCCAGCCTCTACACACCCCCCCCCTCCCCCCCAGAATCTCAGACCGAGTTTCAGTCCTCACGTCCTTTTGGCTTCAGTCTCCTCCCATATCTGCTGTAACGGGGGTTTACCGCCTCCGCAGCGCTGCTGTGCCGGTGGGGGGCTCCTGGGGATGTGTCTGTCTGCGGGTGGGCCATGGTGGGGGGGGGGGAACCTTCGACTTGCCCGTGTGGTTGCTCTGATGAATCGTTTACCTGGGGAGTTCTCAGTGGGGGTCTTCCACGCCGAGGGGCCCGAGCCAACAGCACTTGCTCGTCCACCACCAATAAGGCGGGCTTAAGTCTGTCTATGCATATTTTCTCCCGACGACCACCCAAGTCTAACAAAAAATGTTTGTCCCGTGTTTCCAGCACTCTGAACAGGCCATTGTAGGGTGGGTGCAATGGAGGGCGGTGGGCATCTTGCCTGACAAACACGAACGCCACGTTCTTCAAAGTTTTTGGCACAAAAGCGCGTGGAAAACAGTGGTGGGCCGGGCCCGGCAGCATGCCTGTGTCTGCACTATGCTGCAAACGCTGAGACGGGCAGTTGTCCGGCGTGGGATTATCTGGCAAAAATTCCCCGGGCAGCCCCAGTGGCTGAGAAAAAACGAGCTCCGCCGGGGAAGCCTCCAAATCCTCTTTTGGTGCGGAACACAACCCCAATAAAACCTACGGCAACCGGTCTACCCAATTTGCATCCGTCAGCGAAGCCCTGAGCGCTGCTTTCAGTGACCTATGAAAACGCTCGCGTAACCCATTGGCCTGTGGGTTGTACGCAGTTGTGTGATGAATTGCAACACCCAGGCTGTGGGCCATCGCAGACCAGAGGTCGGAAACAAACTGAGGGCCCCTATCAGATGTGAGGTCCGACGGGATTCCAAAACGTGCCACCCATGTTGTCAAAAAAGTGCACACCACGTCCGCGGACGTGGTTGCCGCCAGCGGGACTGCTTCTGGCCAGCGTGTGGTGCGGTCCACCACTGTCAGAAGGTGCGTGCACCCCTGTGATGGCGGGACGGGGCCCACGAGGTCCACGTGAACATGGTCGAACCTCTTAGCCGGTTTACGAAATGGCTCCAAAGGAGCCTTCGTGTGTCTGTGTACTTTGGCTCATTGGCACACTACGCAGGCTGCAGCCCACTCTTTCACTTGTTTGCGCAGGCCTGGCCACATGAACTTTGCTCACACCATTTTGACTAACGCGTGCACTCCTGGGTGCGCCAGAGCGTGAACTGACTCAAACACGAGGCAGCGCCAAGCGACTGGGACCACCGGGCGTGGGCGTCCCGTGGAGACGTCGCAGATTAGGGGGGGCTGCCATCTTGCAGTACTCTGCTCTCCAGCCTTAACCCTGTTGGTCCAGACTGGAGCGCGCACACGTCTGTATCGCCAATCTGCTCTGCGGCCATGGCTGTATAAGCTATCCCCACACAGACCAGGGCCGCTACTGTGCGCGAGAGGCAGTCTGCCACCACATTCAGTTTACCCGACACATGCTGAATATCGGTCGTAAACTCCAAGATCGCTGCCAGTTGTCTCTGCTGTTGGCCCGACCATGGTTCCGAAACCTTGGTCATCATGAACGTTAGCGGCTTGTGGTCCACAAACACGATGAAGCTGCGCCCTTCCAGCCAGAACTGGAAGTGGCGTATGGCCAGGTGGAGAGCCAGCAACTATGTCGAACACGCTGTATTTACACTCACTGTCGCGCAAAGCCCTGCTGAAAAACATGAGCGGCTGCCAAGGACCGGTGACACATTGCTCCATGACGGCCCCTATGGCCACGTCCGAAGCGTCGGTAGTGAGCGCTATCCGGGCCGCCGGGTCCAGGTGCACCAACAGTGTGGCATTTGCCAGGGCTGTTTTAACCTCAGAGAACGCCTGCTCCCGCTCTGGAGTCCATTCGACTCTGTCCGCGGGTTTCCGTTTCTTGAGCGCGGCGTACAATGACTGCATGAGTTGAGCTGCGCGGGGGAGGAACCGGTTATAAAAGTTAACCATCCCCTAAAACTCTTGCAGCGCCTGACCGTCTGAGGCTGGGGAAAATTTGCCACAGCGCGCACTTTGTCGGGCAAGGGTATCGCTCCCTCCGGTGAGACGCGGTGCCCCAAAAAATCAATCCCCGTCAAGCCGAACTGGCTTTTCGCCGGGTTGATTATTAAGCCGTGCTCCTCCAACCTCTGGAAAACCGTCCTGAGGTGGGTTATGTGTTCATCCTCGGATACGCTGGCCACCAGGATATCATCCAGGTAGACGAACACAAACGGGAGATTGCGCAACACTGCATCCATCATGCGTTGGAATGTCTTTGCTGCTCCTTTTAATCTGAAGGACATGCGTAAAAACTCAAACAAGCCAAACAGAGTTATTACCGCTGTTTTGGGTATGTCCTCCGCGCACACTGGGACCTGGTGGTAACCGTGGACCAGGTCTATTTTAGAAAAAATGTGTGCTCCGGCGAGGTGAATGGAAAAATCCTGAATATGGGGAATCGGGTAGCAGTCGTGTGCTGTGGCATTATTCAATCTGCGGAAATCTCCGCACGGTCGCCACGATCCCTCGGCCTTAGGGACCATGTGTAGCGGGGATGCCCATGGGCTGTTCGATCGCCTGATGATGCCCAACCTTTCCAGGTTGGCGAACTCCTCACCGCGCTATGGCCAGTTTAGCTGCGTCCAAGCGCCGAGGTCGTGTGAAAACGGACGGCCCGGTGGTGGTGATAAAGTGCTCCACCCCATGTTTAGCGATAGCTGCCGAAAACGTCGGGACCATGAGTGCTGGGAACTGAGTGAGCAGTGTGTGGAACTTACCGCCTGGAGCTGTGATGTTGGCTTGTGTTACTGGCCCGGCCCCTCGAGCTGTACAGGGGAGAGAATCAAAAGACATTGCATTAACCAAGTGTGACAGAGATCATCCTGCGCAGTTCGCCCCACACGGGACACGAACCCGCGACCTCTCAGTCAACTAACACAGTTCGAGCATGGGAGACACAGCACGATCGCGCTGAGCTAAAGGTCCGACCGATAGCTCAGCGCTACCGATACTGTATGAGGCTTTGGGAGGGAGGTTTTTACTAACGTTCTACGCCGAACAGTACTAGTTGGCATCCGTTACACTCTCCCCCTTAAACCTCACTCCCATCCGGGTCACGGCACCATTGTGACAGAGATCATCCTGCGCAGTTCGCCCCACACGGGACACGAACCCGCGACCTCTCAGTCAACTAACACAGTTCGAGCATGGGAGACACAGCATGATCGCGCTGAGCTAAAGGTCCGACCGATAGCTCAGCGCTACCGATACTGTATGAGGCTTTGGGAGGGAGGTTTTTACTAACGTTCTACGCCGAACAGTACTAGTTGGCATCCGTTACACAAGCATCTGTTAGCAACATCGACTAGCAACCCGTGTGCACACAGAAAATCAGCTCCCAGGATTGGGAAACTCAATGCCGCTATGACAAAAGTCCACTCGTACATACGGCCGTGTAGGGATGAAGTCAGTGTTCTCTCACCAAAAGTCTTAATGTCCGAGCCGTTTACTGCTACCAGCCCGGGGCCGCTAGCTCCCGCTAGCCGGTTGGCGTAGGACGGCAGGATGATGCTCTTCTGGGCTCCAGTGTCTACGAGGAACCGTCTCCCCAAGCACGAGTCCGTCACATAGAGCAGCTTGTTCTCTTCACCGGCGGTCACAGCTGCTACCGACTGCCGGCCTTGGCATTTCCCGAACACTTGAATTGGCACGGTGGCTCACATCTGCGTGCGTTCTCTCCAAAGCGGCGGTGGTAGAAGCAAAGCGTGTCTCTCTGGTGCTTTCTGGCCCCTGCTGCCGCTACTGTCGGCGGCTCCTCGCCTCCGCTGGTCGTCTCACTGGGTTCCGACGCCACCGCATTCACTGTGAGGGCTCTGGTGGTGAGGATGATCCGATCTGCCTCCTGGGCTAGCACACGGTAGTCACGCGCGGCCAGCAATGGCGAATTGGCAAGAACCGCTCTCGCCTCTGTTGGGAGGTTCCGGAGGAAAAGGTGGGCAAACAGAAAATGCCCGTCGTCCATGCCCATCAACGCCAACATCTTCTCCATCAGTTCGACTGCCGACTCGTCTCCTAACTCGGAGCGCCTCAGGAGCCTCTCTGCTCTCTCACAGTCCGAGAGCGTGTAGCACCAGGTCAGCGCGGTCTTGAGGGCCCCGTATTTGTCGTGGGCTGGAGGCTGTTGGAGCAGGCTCGCTACTTGCTGAGATGTGCGAGCGTCCAGCACTGCGACCACATAGTAATATTTGGTGTCGTCTGCCGTTATTCCCCAGAGGGTGAACTGAGTCTCGATGTGGTGGAACCAAGACCGCGGGTCGTGCAGCCAAAAGTCCGGTAGTTTGACCGAAACAGCGCACGCGTTGCTGGGGGTTTCCCGTCCGGGCCAGCTCCGGGGTTCTTGCCTCGTGTTCCATAATTCGTCAAGGGGTCACCAGTGTGGAGAGTGTAAATAACAGAAACAGATTTATGCAGCAGAGGACTTTATTCACTCTCACATCAGTCATACACAGAAAAAGCATGTCTCAATACACCAGGGGCTCTCCTTTATATCAACCGCCCATCTCACGTCTGCATGACATCTCACATCACAATACATTCATCCCTTCCCCCCCATTCCTTCTTCCTGCTACCTCACCATAATCTCCATCCCTATTGTCCTTCTCTGTTTACCCTCTGCATCCAGTCTGAGATGATTAACCCAGCCTCTACAGGATCATATTTTACATCTTTCTAATTGACAGTAAGCCATTATTTCTTACCACTTTCAAGTTATAGCCTTGGAAATCTGAACTATTTTATTGACAAAAAATATTTACCACTCTTGACCACTAGGGGGTATGTCGTAGTTTGGAACCATACACACTCAAAGGGTTAAAGTACTTTAAATGTGGAAAAAAAGCAGAAGAGGTATGTAAGCAATGGAGGTATTTATGGTAGTTTTAACTTGCTTGTAATGGGAACAATAATGAAGAGTCGTTTAGCTAAAGTGTGGTTAGGCTTCATATGCAGGGAAAGGCAAGAGTGACTGATAATTGCTGAGGATTTATTTCACCAGCCACTACATTAACTAATTTATGTTCATTATCACTAGTACATACCCGTGCATACCTGTCCATGCCCGTAGAAACCAAGTATAACCAAATATTTCTGCATGCCTGTTGCTGAAGGGTCTCCTCCTGTCTCACATGGCTGTGTTGTTCACAGTCATGCCTGCGGCATACTGCTGGAACCTGAGGTGTTTCATGTTCACGGCATCTTTTCTGACGTGCAGCAGTTCTCCTCATTCTATTGCTCTCCATCTGGTGGGTCTTCTTTTTCTTCGTTCAGACCACTGGTTGAGGGATAGGTGCGTCGTAATTCCAATTCATGGGCAGGCTCATGAAAGTAGATCTGAGCAAAAAGTGGCTTTTGACCCTGTTCAGGACGGCCCGTGCATGCCCGTAGAAACCAAGAAACCAGAGCACCCGGAGAAAATCAGCGCTTTGCTTGGTATTTTACACATTTGTAGTGTAGACTGACATTCTTCAAGGTTACACATTTTTACTGTGTCAGCACCTCTTTAAAAATGACATTGCTGACAAAGCGACGCTTTTGCTTAGTTTCTTCATCTTGAGCAAGAATACGAAGACTGCTTGATCTGGCAACTCTGCTCGCGGCAACGTAGAATCGGCCATGGCTGCAGAAATCTGTTGTGCAGAAAACACGAATGCGCTGTAAAGACTGGCCCTGTGACTTATTCACCTTGCCAATTTTGAGCCGTATGACATCATAAAGACACATTAGTCTAGGCATTGTGAGTGATGGTCTATATGACATCATAAAGACACATTTGTCTAGGTGCCGTCATATAGACATTGTGGTGGACATGCATATGGGACCTGTTTTGTGACTCACATTTTAGGTCAGAACAAAGGCAGAGCAGCTCCCTTAGTGATTACAGGAAGCTGCAGGAATCTTAGCTTTGGTATGCAAGGCTTGAGACTGTGGGGGGTTTAATTAAAGGATTAAAGAAGGGATGCATTGGAGACAGTGGAAGTGATGTCATGGAGAGAAGATGCATTGTGACTTTCTTTATAATGCAAGGTGGTTTGTGATACATGTGACCTGTGAAGTGTAAGAGCCCTGATACTTCAGGACGAGAGTTTATTGTGTGGATCTCTTTTTCTGCTTTGAGATGATGGTGTTGTGAATAAAGCTGACATGAGAGAGAACTCTGCCCCGTCATTTTCACATCACCACACTGGTGACCCGAGACGTATCATGCAAGAGGAGAATTCCCCCGGGCCAGCCTCGTCAGCAGCCCCCAGCCAGGCGAATGCCGCCACAGTCCAGCTACCGGACTTCTGGCAGTACAATCCGCGCTCCTGGTTCAACGCGGTTGAAGCGCAGTTCAACCTCCGGGGGATATCGGTAGAGGCCACAAAATTCTACCACGTAGTTGCAAAGCTGGACAACAACACGGCCCAGCATGTGGAGAGCCTGATCGACCAGCCGCTGGACAGCAACAAATATGGCACGCTGAAGGCTGCACTCATCCAGCAATTCACCCCCTCAGCGGAGGAGCGAGCAGAGAGGCTCCTGGCACTGACGGAGTTGGAAAATGACATGCCCGCGAACCTGATGGAGAAGTTGTTGAGGTTGAAAGACTGACAACGATCACTTCATTTTCACCCACCTTTTCCTCAGGACTCTGCCGTCAACAGCGAGAGCGACCCTGACCAGTTCGTCACTGTTGGTCCAACGGGACTACCGCGCGCTGGGCCGAGAGGTGCAGCAAATTGTCAACACCACCAAGCGGCGCGCAGCCACGGCCGCTGCAGCGGAACTCGGCGCAACGACCGGAGACGACAGGGGGCCAGAGGCAGCGGTGCCAGACTCACTGACGACGGCGGCGGCAGGGGCCAGGGAACGCGGATCGGACGTCCTTTGTTTCTATCATCGCTGTTTCGCAGAGACGGCATGCAAATGTGTACCACCGTGCCAGTTCAGGCGTTTGGGAAACGCCAAGACCGGGGATCGGTAGCAGCCACGGCCCTCAGGGAGGAGAACAAGCTGCTCTACTTGTTGGACGCACGCTCGGGGAGGCAGTTCCTCGTCGACACAGGCTCCCAGTTGAGTTTCATCACACCTTCCTACGTGGAGAGACTAGCTGGTTCCGGAGGTCCTCAGGTGACGGCAGCGAATGGCTCGGAGATTAAGACCTTTGGTGAGAAGACTCTGCTTCTGTCTCTACACGGCCGTGCATTTGAGTGGACTTCTGTTGTAGCAACAGTAAATTTCAATATGTTGGGGGCTGATTTTTTGTGCTCACATGGTTTGTTGGTTGATCTCGCTAACAGGCGCCTGGTTAATGCACTTTCTTTTAATTCTATCCCCTGTACAGCGCGAGTGGCCCCGCCAACAGCACAAGCCAACGTCACAGCTGCAAGCGGTAAGTTCCACACACTGCTCACTCAGTTCCCAGCACTCACGGTCCCCACATTTTCGGCAACAGTCGCTAAACACGGGGTGGAGTATTTTATTACCACTACCGGACCGCCTGTTTTTGCAAAAGCTCGGCGCTTGGACGCAGTTAAACTGGCCATAGCGCACGAGGAGTTTGCCAACCTGGAGAGGTTTGGCATTATCCGACGTTCAAACAGTCCTTGGGCTTCCCCGCTACACATGGTCCCGAAAGCTGACGGAGCACGGCGACCTTGCGGGGATTTCCGCAGGTTAAACAACGCTACAGCGCACAACCGCTACCCAATCCCACATATCCAAGATTTTTCCGTTCATTTGGCAGGGGCGCGCGTTTTTTCTAAAATAGACTTGGTCCGTGGTTACCACCAAGTCCCAGTGCACGCTGAAGACATACCCAAAACAGCGGTAATAACTCCATTTGGCCTATTCGAGTTTTTACGCATGCCATTCGGACTTAAAGGGGCTGCTCAGACGTTCCATCGCATGATGGACGCGGTGCTTTGCGATCTCCCTTTTGTGTTCGTTTACTTGGACGATATTTTAGTAGCCAGCACGTCCGAAGACGAACACGAAAAACACCTGGCCACAGTTTTCCGAAGGTTGGGAGATCACGGGTTAATAATCAACCCGGCGAAGTGTCAGTTCGGGGTGGCGCAGATCGATTTTTTAGGACACCGCGTCTCCCCCGAAGGAGCAGTTCCGCTTCCTGACAAAGTGCGCGCGGTGGCAGATTTTCCCCGGCCACAGACGGTCAGGGTGTTGCAGGAGTTTTTGGGAATAGTGAATTTTTATAACCGTTTTCTCCCCCGCGCGGCGCAACTCGTGCAGCCGCTGTATGCCGCGCTCAAAAAAAAGAAACCCGCGGATAAGATCGAGTGGCCCCCGGAGCGGGACCAAGCGTTCTCGGAGGTGAAAGCAGCCTTGGCAAAGGCTGCGTTGTTGGCACACCCAGACCCAACGGCCCGCATAGCGCTCACCACTGACGCATCAGATTAAAGCAGAATTTCCGCGACCTGGCCCAAGAGGCGGAGCGTCTCCTCAACGCCTGCGAGGAACCAGAGGCTTCCGTGGTAGCGGCAGACCTCGGCGCGGCGGCCGGGGGCAGTGTGGAGCCAGAGACGGCAGTGACCACCCCAGCGGCGACAGCAGCGGCGAGATTCCATGGCAGGGGAGATGACGGCCTTTGTTTTTACCATTGACGTTTCGCTGGGAAGGCGCACAAATGCATCCCGCCCTGCAAGTTCAAAAAGCAGGGAAATGACCGGGCCGGGAGTCGTTAGCAGCTTCCACTCTCGGCGAACGGAACAAGCTGCTTTATCTTACAGACGCGGGCTCCGGGCGGCAATTCCTAGTGGACACCGGAGCCCAGAGGAGCTTCATCACTGCCACCTATGCTGATCGGGTCGCGGGACCCCGCGGAGACGGAGCGACAGCGGCCAACGGCTCCAGCATCAAGACGTACGGAGAGAGAACCTTGTCTCTGTCCTTCCACGGCCGCGCCTATGAGTGGAATTTCATCGTGGCGGCAGTGAGCTTCAATATGTTAGGTGCTGATTTTCTGTGTTCACATGGTTTGTTAGTTGATCTGGCCAACAAACGACTAGTAAATGCACTCTCTTTCTGTTCTATCCCTTGTGCAGCTCGGGTGTGCCCGCCGCCAGTTCAGACCAACGTCGCCACAGCAGGTGATAAGTTTCACAGCCTTCTACACCAGTTCCCAGCACTCACAGTTCCTACTTTTTCAGCTAAGGTGGCGAAGCACGGGGTGGAGCACTTCATAACCTCGAGTGGCCCACCCGTTTTTGCGAAGGCTCGGCGCTTGGATGCAGCTAAACTCTCCATTGCGCGCGAGGAGTTCGCCAACCTGGAAAGGTTGGGCATAATTCGCCGCTCGAAGTCCGCTTGGGCTTCCCCCCTCCACATGGTACCTAAAGCTGACGGCTCGTGGAGACCTTGTGGCGATTTCCGCAGGTTGAACAATGCCACAGCGTAGGACTGGTACCTGATTCCGCATATCCAGGACTTTTCAGTGCATTTGGCGAAGGCGCAAATTTTTTCTAAAATAGACCTGGTCCGCGGTTATCACCAAGTCCCGGTCCGACCAGAGGACATCCCCAAAACAGCCGTAATAACCCCGTTCGGGCTTTTTGAGTTTTTACGAATGCCTTTTGGCCTTAAAGGCACCGCACAAACCTTCCAACGGATGATGGATGCAGTGTTGCGCGACCTTTCTTTCGTTTTTGTCTATTTAGACAACATTTTGGTAGCCAGCACCTCCGAGGAGGAGCACGCAAAACACCTCACGACAGTTTTTCAGAGGTTAGGAGAGCATGGGTTGATAATCAACCCGGCCAAGTGCCATTTTGGCGTGGCACAAATCGACTTTTTAGGGCACCGCGTTTCCTCGGAGGGAGCAGTTCCTCTGCCGGCCAAAGTACGCGCGGTGGCAGATTTTCCCCAGCCTCGAACGGTAAAAGCGTTGCAAGAATTTTTGGGGATGGTGAATTTTTATAACCGTTTCACACCCCACGCAGCGCAGCTTATGCAGCCCTTGTACACTGCGCTCAAAAAGCAGAAGCCCTCCCATGTGATTGAATGGTCCCCGGAGCGGGAGCGCGCATTCACAGAGGTTAAACGGGCACTGGCAAACGCGGCACTGTTGGCCCACCCAAACCCGGCAGCCCGCATAGCGCTAACCACGGACGCGTCAGATGTGGCCATAGGGGCCGTAGTGGAACAGCAGGTTGCCGGGGTTTGGCAACCACTCGCATTCTTCAGCAGATCCCTACGCGAGGCTGAGCGAAAATACAGCGCGTTTGACAGGGAGCTGCTGGCGCTCCACTTGGCTATTCGCCATTTCCAGTTCTGGTTGGAAGGGCGGCGTTTCACCACGTTTATCGACCACAAACCGCTCACTTTTGCGATGTCCAAAACTTCAGAACCGTGGTCAGGGCGGCAACAGAGACAGCTGGCCGCAATTTCTGAATTTACCACTGATATTCAGCACGTAGCCTGTAAAATCGATGTGGTGGCAGACTGTTTGTCACGCGCGGTAACAGCACCCGTCCACGCGGAAACGGATTGCGCAGCCGCTTACCCAGAGCGCGGTAACAGCGCGGTAACAGCGCGGACACGCGCGCGGCTCCGGTCCATGTGAGAATAGATTATGCAGCCATGGCGGCGGAGCAGAGCGAGGACGCGGACGTGCGCACGCTCCTGTCTGGACCAACAGGGTTAAGGCTGGAACGCAGAAATCTACAAACCGGTTTCCCCCCGCTTATTTGCGATGTATCCACGGGGCGACTGCGCCCGGTGGTGCCAGCCACGTGGCGGCGTCGCGTTTTTGACGCCGTGCACTCCCTAGCGCACCCAGGGGTGCGCGCTTCGGTGAAAATGGTGGCGGAGAAGTTTGTTTGGCCAAGCCTGCGCAAGCACGTGAAGGAGTGGACTAAAACCTGCATGGCTTGCCAGCATGCTAAGATTCACAGGCACACTAAGGCGCCCTTAGAACCGTTCCACATTCCGGCTAAAAGGTTCGATCCTGTGCACGTGGACCTCGTGGGCCCCCTGCCCACTTCACAAGGGTTCACGCATCTCTTGACAATGGTAGACCGAACCACTCGTTGGCCGGAAGTGGTCCCGTTAACATTGACCACTGCGGCAGAGGTGGCACGCGCTTTTTTAACAGCCTGGGTAGCGCGGTTCGGGGTCCCGTCAGATATTACGTCTGATAGGGGACCTCAGTTTGCGTCGGAACTGTGGTCAGCAGTGGCCAGCGACTTAGGAGCGGCGATACATCGCACGACCGCTTATCATCCCCAGGCCAACGGTTTATGCGAGCGTTTTCACAGGTCTTTGAAGGCAGCCCTCAGACCGTCACTGACAGACACAGATTGGGTAAACAAACTACCATGGGTTTTATTGGGGTTGCGTTCGGCACCCAAAGAGGATCTAGATGCCTCACCAGCAGAATTGGTCTTCGCACAACCGCTCAGGCTGCCAGGCGAGTTTTTACCCGACCACACGGCACCAGGGCCCTCCCCGATCCGGGGGTCTCTGAGTAACACGGGAGCAGAAATGCTCCCAGGCCCCGCTCATCACTCCTTCCCGCGTGTGTTCGTGCCCCAGGCTTTACGAGACGCAGAGTTTGTTTTTGTCAGGCACGATGCTCAGCGGCATAGTCTCCGCCCACCTTACGACGGTCCATTTCGAGTGCTGGAAACCGGGGAGAAATATTTTGTGCTAGATTTGGGGGGCAGGAGGGAGAGATGATCAGTATCGATAGATTAAAGCCTGCTTTTGTGTTGCATAACCAGTCTGTACGGCCGGCGGGCGTGCCTCGACGCGGCAGGCCTCCAAAGGGGCGGCCCCGGGACCCCCCATGGGGGGCAAATAACCCTTCTTCCCCTCACTCCACAGATGCACAGCAGGACGGCCCAACACAGAGCAGGAGACCTGCATACAGCAGATTCGGGAGAAGATTGAAACCTAAGCTGCATGCAGAATGATGTGTTTTGGTTTTTTTGGGTTTTTTTCGGTCAGGTTGTTTGGGTTGCTGTGAGATTCTGTTGGGGGGGTGACGTGCTGTATGACTGTTGTATGACTGTATGTGGGTGCCCAGTCTTTCGCGTGGAAGTGGGGAGTGATGTGGAGCCCATAGTTATAACCTATGTAACTCACATGTGGCTGGCTGAATTCAGCCAAGAGAGACTTTGAGCTAGCCATGTGTATTGACTTCACACCTCAAGAGGAAGACGTGTCTGCACCCCCTGGGGACTCAGGAGAGAGGAGAAGATTACCCGGCCTGACCTTTGGGGGTCGGAAAGAAGAACAGAAGGACTCTGGGTGTTCTATTAGAGATGAAAGGATGTAGCTGAGTATTGTGACTTTTGTGTGTGATGTATTGTTAGAAGATGAATGTATAAATGTATGTGTGTGACTGCGTCCTGTCTCTTTTCACTCCGATCGAGAGAGGACGTAGGATGAATGGGGAATTAAAGCAGTTACTGGAAAAATCATCCAGTCTCCTCAATTCTTGACTCCTACATTATAATATTTCTATATATTTATAGTTTTTTAGAACTCTCCTCACAAACCAGACAGCAGAAAAAAACTCCCTTATTTTGAAATCCAGATGTTTGCAGGTTTAGTTTGTCTGAAGGCTGTTGACGGATTTAGGCTGCGTGTCCACCAAATGCGTTTTTTGTCGCCCGACTGCCCTGAACGTCTTTTTTTTCAGCGCTTGTGCACTGTGCTCTGGAAAAAAGTCTGTGCCCTGTATCCTAGCAACATTGTCACTCACAGCTCAGCGCTTTCGCTTTTCCTGTTTTCAGACTTTCTACTTATATTTTAATAGCAGTCTCTAAATAACAATGGACAGGACACATATTCTGGCATTGGTAGCACCTCTGGATGCAAAATATGGCGACACGGAAAAGAAAACAGGAGTCTGGGTACAGACTACCGGGGTCCTATGTCCCACCCTTCCTTAATTATGATTAGCTGCTTAGAAAGGTCTGACATTGATGAGCTCAGCTGTAGTCAGAAAAGTTTTACTTTTTTCAGCCCTGAGCACCACAACAAAAAGCGGCCACCGCCGAAAGTGTTTCAGTGCTGAGGGCGCTCAGCGCTGTAGACGCTGGACTACATAGAGAATGAATAGAAAATAGTCACCCACAGCGGAAAAAACGTATTTGGTGAACACACCACCTAAAGTAAATGATTTTGTGAATTTCGGTCATCAGTTTATATTGTAGTGGCTGGTGAAGTAAATCCTCAGTGATTCAGTCACTCTTGCCTTTCCTTGCATATGAAGCCTGCATATGAAGCTGAACCACACCTTTTTGCTAAGCGACTCATTATTGCTTCCATTACCAGTGGGTTAAAACCATGATAAATGCCTCCATTGCTTACATACCTCTTTACATACCTACTTTAATAAGCTCATACTTCTCTCAGACAGCAACACTGGAGAGAAGCTCTGCCTGCCGACTAATGGTCATGTGGGCGGGGCGCTTATGAACTCCAGCCCACAGATGACTGTCATGTGCGTTGTTTGTGTGCGCACTTGAGGAGCGTCATTCCTTAATTTATTTTTCTTAAATTTATATTTCCTCTTAGCGTGGCGGCATAACTTTAAGGGTGGCAGCCTGCCACACAGAAATGTTACCAGATGAAACCCTGTCAAGGTCATCCAGTGAGAATGAAATTGCAATGTGTGCATCATCAGAGTACATCAAACCATGGTACGAAGTTTCACAAGACAGTTGTCTATGAAGTAAGGTGAAATAGGAGGTCATATGTGACGGGCTACAATTCCTGCAAAAATCATCCGATCAGAACCAAATTGCCCCTTTGGCCTTCACCCAAAGAGCTCTTTGATCCCTTTGGGCTTCGTGCGGTGGGGGATAAAAACTCAACACTTGCAAATGGAGGAAAAAAGCGCTGCAAATACTGAAAGCAACTGCAATTGCAGAAATGCCCTGCAAAACCTTGTTCTTTTAGTTTGTAAATAAAGCCATTTTGATGCAGATGCTTTCTTATTTTGATTTTGTTTTGTTAATTTGCCGTTGCTGTGAGTGTTTGCAGCACATTTTTGAATTGATTTTTTTATTTGGTTTTGTTTGTCTATTTCAGGGGTGTCCAATCATGTGCCATGGAGGGCCAAGACCCTGGAGGCTTTACCTGCAACCAGTGTCTTCAACAGCAGATTCCATTGAATTTCTTCCAACTGACTGCCGATAAGTGAAAACACCTGCTGAAGAGACTGGGTAGAAGAGAAAACCTGCAGGGTCTTGGCCCTCCATGGCCCATGACTGGACACCCTGGTCTATTTGCAGTTGTTTTCTTAACTTGCAGTGGAACTGAGACCTCAGGGCTACCGAATAGTAGGGTCTGTGCAGCACTGCATGAAGTCAAACAAGCATTCAATGTCACAACCAATAGCAATGACAGGGTTGATGTCACATGTAACTACTAACCAGTTAGTAGAAGACTAAGTGTGACACCTACAGGCCAGGAGGTCAGAATCTTGTCTCCATCACCTTGGAAAAAAAAAAAAGCTTCTTTTATGTCAAAGTGAAAACAGATTTTTACAAACTACTGTCAATTAATTAAAAATATATAGTGTAAATTGAGTGTTTGCCTAAGTATTCACCCCCTTTAAAGTGACTGACCTAATTCAACAGAGGTCCAGCTAGTTGATGCCTGCAGTCTCACAGTTAGTGAAATGGAGATCACCTGAGTGCAGTTCATGTGTGTCAAGTGATTGTAGTATAAAGACACGTGTGTCTGAGATGTCCAGTCGCTGGTTCATCAGTATTCCTGCTACAACTGCAACATGAAGACAAAAGAACACTCCAAGCAACTCAGAGGAAAGATCATTGAAAAGTATAAGACAGGAGATGGCTACAAGAAGATTTCCAACTCATTGGGCATCCTACGGAGTTCAGTTAAATCTATCATTTAGAAATGAAAGCAGTATGGCAGCTGTCTAACCCTGATAGAGCTGGCCGTCCTCACAAACTCAGTGATTGAGCAAGCAGACTGGTGAGGGAGGCCACCAAGACACCTAAAACCACTCTGAAGGAGTTGAGAGCTTCAGTGGCTCAGATGGGAGAGACTGTACATGCAACAACTGTTGCCTGGGCTCTTAACCAGTTGAAGTTGTATGGAGAGTGGCAAAAAGAATAGAATAGAATAGACTAGGCTTTATTGTCATTGTATAGCATTGTATAACATTGTATAACATTGTACAGCACAACGAAATTGTGGGTGCTCCACCAGGCTACTGTGCAATAAAGTAAGTTTACCACCCGCTTTGGGCTGCATTCCCAAACAACCCGACTCCGAGAAGACCGTACTCCGGCGGGACAGGGGCCACCACCGGCCTCACACCATTCGTGGGTATGAGCCTCGATCAGAAGGACTTTGGCCTTCTGTGTAAGTGAGAAGAATTTGAAATGAAACAGTTACAGAACACACAATTAACCATATAACTTAAGTGAAAATAAAAGTAAAAATAATAAATAGCCCATTGGTATATACACAGGTACGGTAGTGGCTTCGCGGGTGGAACTATCTCCACCATGAAGCATAGTAATGGCAACATCATGCTCTGGGGATGCTTTTCAGCAGCAGGCCCTGGAAGGTTTATAAAGGTAGAGGGGAACATAAATGCAGAAAAATATTGCCAAATCCTGGAGGATAATCTGATTCAATCTGCAAGAGAACTACCACTTGGGAGAAGATTTATTTTCTAGCAAGACAGCGACTTCAAGCATATAGCAGTCTACACAGAAATGGTTCAAAAACAACAAGGTGAATGTTCTGGAGTGGCCAAGCCAAAGCCCACATCTCAGTCCAAATGAGAATTTGTGACTGGACTTGACAAGAGCTGTTCATGCCTGATCCCAAAGGAACCTGACAGAGTTTGAGCTGTTTTGCAAGGAAGAATGGAAAAAAAAATTGTAGTGTCCAGATGTACCAGCCTGATTGAGACATGTCCACACAGACCCAGTGCTTTGATTGCAGCCAAAGGTGCATCTGCTAAATACTGAAGCGGGTAGGCTACTGTCAGTCTGAAGCTTTTAAACTATAGACCTCTTCTGTGAAAATGTTTTGTCCACTAATCTGTTGTGTGCTGAGTCATCATATCTCATGTCCATTTGTGCTCATGCATCCCAATTAATGAAAAAACACACTCAGCTGGTGTTTTCTGTTAAATGAGGACAGTTAAATATGAACTATTTGAAGACACAACAGGGTTTTTCACGACACAGAGGGGAAAAAAAAACATATCGTGGGTTTATGATTCAGTTCTGTACCGGACCACGGCTGGACCAGTCTGTCCTACCAGGAAAACAGCTGTTACCACGACCCTGGAAAGGAGCTGGTATGGGTGCACAAACCCAATATTCATTATCTAATGACAGTTTTTACAATTTTAGCCCCATTCACTGTCATTCTTTTAAAAGAATGATTCAAAATAAAAATATCCTGACAGCTGTTTTGAATTAAATCTACAATTTTGCATTCACCAGAGCAGATTAACACAGCTCAGGCCGTGATGAGCGGCTCCTCTTTCTTGGATTAAAAGAGAAGTTCTGATGAACAATAATACGGTTTTTTTTTTGCGTGTGTGTGTGATCGGGTTTACGATAATAAAAGTGACGGAAACTCTGTCAACCTCATGGACAAAGAGAAAGACTGGAATGATCTCTGAATTGTAGCCGACAGCTCTCATCCATGGGCAAGCAAGGTTGTGTAGTTAAAAAGCTCCTTCCTTTTAAGTGCATTTTCACTTTGTAAATGAGCCCGCATTGTCCTCCCACTGAGAACCTCTTTTGTGTTAGCATCATGGCTTTGATCTTGTGCCTGTTTATTAAAGGGAATGAGAGCAAAGGCAGCGAATGGTTTATTTCACATTACGCCAAAACACACCTCTGAATAATTAAGAGCGTTAGGACAACCCTTTTCGACTTTGCATCCGGCGGAAAATTTGTTTCTGCGCTGTTGTGATAAGGAAATGCACTTGGAAACGCCCATAAACGCGTTCTGTGTTACTGACAACTTACCGCATTCTTGTAATATGGCCCACAGCCTTGAACTATTTACACAAACCCTAAAAATACCATGGCTAAAGTTTTTTTTTAACCACACTGGAAATCCACTTTGACTCAACTGTTTATCGGAGTGGTGGCTCAGTTGGTAGAGCATCTGCCCCACACCCAGGAGGCAGGGGTTCAAATCCCGGCCAGGTCATGCCGAAGACCATATAAAAGTGAAACTTCCTGCCGTCCAGCTTGGTGCTCAGCAATAATGGAATGGAGGAGGGAAATCTGTGGCGGCGCCTTGCATGGCAGCGGCCCCTCTGATTCTACACTTGGGGGTGTGTGTGATTAACACTGCAGATAGGTAAAACACAATCTCGTTCTACTGTACATGATTGGTTGTACGGTTGAATGATAATAAGGGTGATTTAATTTAATAATTTAAAACCCTTTCCACATTTTTCACAAGAAAACAGCTTCTCACCTATGGGTTCTCATGTGACGTTTCAAATTACTGTGATTACTGAAACTATTTCCACATGTTTCACAAGAAAAAGATGAGTTGACCAGGATCGCCCTTGCTGTAACAGATAGGTTCCTGAGGAACAAGTGGGCAAACAGGAAAGATTTGTCGTTCTTCCCTCTCAGCACCAACATGCTCTCCATAAGCTCCACGGCTAGTCTGTCACCTAACTCTGAACGTGTTAGGAGCCTCTCTGCCCTCTCACTGTCAGACAGGATATAACGCTGGAGTAGCATCCTCTTGAGCGCTTCATATTTCCCTTGGGCCAGTGGCTCCTGGAGCAGGATTGTTACCTGCTGCGTGGCGTGCACATCCAGCGCAGCGACCACATGGTAATATTTCATGTCGTCCGTTGTGATCCTGCGGAGTGAGAACTGGGCTTCTATATGCAAGAACCACGTGGTTGGGTTGTGAAGCTAGAAGTCTGGGAGCTTGACTGTGACAGCACACGCGGCGCTGGTGCTCTCCCTCTGGGTAGTCTCCGGGGCAGTGCTCGGCTCGCTCTCCATGACACGTCTTGGGGTCACCAATGTGGAAGAAGAAAGCAGACGAGACAGCGAGCTGGACAACACATGGACTTTATTCTTCTTCTACCATCAAGTACAGGAAATACTGGGTCTCTCTTGCCTCATTTCCACCAAAATAAGAACCAGTGCTAGTTCAGTTCTGGGGCTTGTGCCAGTGCTTAACCAGTTCAGCTGTAGTGCCTCATAAGAACCAGTTGGTTTTCCACCGATATGGAGCCAGTTGGGGATTACGTCAGGGCTACATCATTACGTAGTATGAAGCACCTTTATGCAACCCCGCAGAACACCACAGAAGAAGAAGAAGGACGAAGTGAAGAAGAAGAGCTGTCAACATGGAGATGCCTGTTCTCTTGTCGGTAATGCTTTTATTCTTCAAAGCCTGTCTTATCAACCAGCAACGTCACGTCCATCTACTTCTAGCCAACTATTTTCGCCTACTTCGTAATCTGAGAGGAGAGCAGAAATACCACACCCCACCAATAGAACTTATAATGTTGTGAACAACACCAAGTACGTGGCGGTGATGCACCTGTGGGCTGGTTGCCAACCACCAATCAAATCTAAAAGAAGAAGAGAGGACCAGTATGTAGCTCAATGAGCTAGCAATGACTGCACTTTTAAACCTAATATTTCTGTAATTTCTGTAATAGGTGGTGTTACAGCGCATTATGAAGCGAAGGTCGCATGTTACCTGGGCACATCCTCGGTCAAGTAACTGGTGGGACTCCATTGTTCCGGATTTCACCCCCCAGCAGTTTGTACAAAACTTCGGCGTGTCCCGGGAGTCTTTCAAGTACATTTGTGATCAGACAAAAGCCTCCTTTGCCAAAAACAACACGAATTACAGATTATGTATCCCAGTTGAGAAGCGGGTCACAGTTGCCATCTGGAAACTGGCTAGTGGTGGTGAATACAGAACCATCAGTCATCTTTTTGGGGTAGGTCTGACCACCGTGTTTAACTGTGTCCGGGAAATTTGTGATGCTGTAGAGGCTGGGTTAATCATCTCAGACTGGATGCAGAGGGTAAACAGAGAAGGACAATAGCTATGGAGATTATGGTGAGGTAGCAGGAAGAAGGAGTTGGGGGGAGAAGGGATGAATGTATTGTGATGTGAGATGTCATGCAGATGTGAGATGGGCGGTTGATATAAAAGGAGAACCCATGGTGTATTGAGACATTCTTTTTCTGTGTATGACTGATGTGAGAGTGAATAAAGTCGTCTGCTGCATAAATCAGTCTTGTTATTTACACTCTCTACACTGGTGACCCCTTGACGAATTATGGAACACGAGGCAAGAACCCCGGAGTCGGCCCGGACAGGAAGCCCCAGCGACACGGCAAGCATCCCAGAGATGGCCTGAACGGGAACCCCCAGCAACGCGTGCGCTGTTTCTGTCAAACTACCAGACTTTTGGCTGCACAACCCGCGGTCTTTGTTCCACCACACCGAGGCTCAGTTCGCCCTCCGGTGAATAACGGCAGACAACACCAAGTATTACTATGTGGTCACAGTGCTGGACACTAACACGTCTCAGCAAGTAGCGAGCCTGCTCCAACAGCCTCCAGCCCACGACAAATACGAGGCTCTCAAGGCTGCACTGACCCGGCACTACACGATCTCGGACTGTGAGAGAGCAGAGAGGCTCCTGAGGCGCTCCGAGTTAGCAGATGGGCCAGCGGTCGAACTGATGGAGAGGATGTTGGCGTTAATGGGCACGGATGACGGGCATTTTCTGTTTGCCCACCTTTTCCTCCGGAACCTCCCAACAGAGGCAAGAGCGGTTCTTGCCAATTCGCCATTGCTGGCCACGCGTGACTACCGTGCGCTGGCCCAGGAGGCAGGTCGGATCATCCTCACCACCAGAGCCCTCACAGTGAATGCGGCGGCATCGGAACCCAGCGAGACGACCAGCGGAGGCGAGGAGCCGCTGACGGTAGTGGCAGCGGAGGCCAGGAAGCGCCAGAGAGACACGCTTTGCTTCTACCACCGCCGCTTTGGAAAGAATGCACATAGATGTGCGCCACCGTGCCAATTCAAGCGCTCGGGAAACGCCAAGGCCGGCGTCGGTAGCAGCTGCAACCGCCGGCGAAGAGAACAAGCTGCTCTACGTGACGGACTTGCGCTCGGGGAGACGGTTCCTCGTAGACACCGGAGCCCAGAAGAGCATCATCCTGCCGTCCTACGCCGACCAGCTAGTGGGAGCTAGCGGCCCCAGGCTGGTAGCAGTAAACGGCTCGGACATTAAGACTTTTGGTGAGAGAACACTGACTTTATCCCTACACGGCCGTATGTACGAGTGGACTTTTATCATAGCGGCACTGAGTTTCCCAATCCTGGGAGCTGATTTTCTGTGTGCACATGGGTTACTAGTTGATGTGGCTAACAGGCGCCTGGTTAATGCAATGTCTTTTGATTCTCTCCCCTGTACAGCTCGAGGGGCCGGGCCAATAACACAAGCCAACGTCACAGCTCCAGGCGGTAAGTTCCACACACTGCTCACTCAGTTCCCAGCACTCACGGTCCCGACGTTTTTGGCGGCCATCGCTAAACATGGGGTGGAGCACTTTATAACCACCACCGGGCTGCCCGTTTTCTCACGACCTCGGCGCTTGGATGCAGCTAAACTGGCCATAGCGCGTGAGGAGTTTGCCAACCTCGAAAGGTTGGCCATCATCAGGTGATCGAACAGCCCATGGGCATCCCCGCTACACATGGTCCCTAAGGCCGAGGGATCGTGGCGACCGTGCGGTGATTTCCGCAGATTGAATAACGCCACAGCGCACGACTGCTACCTGATTCCCCATATTCAGGATTTTTCCGTTCACCTCGCCGGAGCACGCATTTTTTTCTCAAATAGACCTGGTCCGCGGTAACCACCAGGTCCCAGTGCGCATGGAAGACATACCCAAAACAGCGGTAATAACTCCGTTTGGCTTGTTTGAGTTTTTACGCATGCCCTTCGGATTAAAAGGAGTGGCACAGACATTCCAACGCATGATGGATGCGGTGTTGCGCGATCTCCCGTTTGTGTTCGTCTACCTGGATGATATCCTGGTGGCCAGTGCGTCTGAGGACGAACACGTAACCCACCTCAGGATGGTTTTCCGGAGGTTGGAGGAGCACAGGTTAATAATCAATCCGGCGAAATGCCAGTTCGGTTCAGTGCGCGCCGTGGCGAATTTTCCCCGGCCTTAGACGGTCAGGGCACTGCAAGAGTTTTAGGGGATGGTTAACTTTTATAACCGGTTCCTCCCCCGCGCAGCTCAACTCATGCAGTCATTGTACGCCGCGCTCAAGAGACGGAAACCCGCGGACAGAGTCGAATGGACTCCGGAGCGAGAGAAGGCGTTCTTTCTCAGGTTAAAACAGCCCTGGCAAACGGCGCACTGTTGACGCACCCGGGCTCGGCGGCCCAGATAGTGTTCACTACCGACGCCTTGGACGTGGCCATAGGGGCTGTCGTGGAGCAACGTGTCGCCGGTTCTTGGCAGCCGCTCGCTTTTTTCAGCAGGGCTTTGCGCGACAGTGAGCGTAAATACAGCGTGTTCGACAGAGAGTTGCTGGCTCTCCACCTGGCCATACGCCACTTCCAGTTCTGGCTGGAAGGGCGCAGCTTCACTGCGTTTGTGGACCACAAGCCGCTGACGTTCGCGATGGCCAAGGTTTCGGAACCATGGTCAGGCCGGCAGCAGAGACAGCTGGCCGCGATCTCGGAGTTTACGACTGATATTCAGCATGTGTCGGGAAAACTGAATGTGGTGGCGGACTGCCTCTCGCGCGCAGTGGTGGCCCCAGTCTGCGTGGGGATAGATTATACAGCCATGACAACAGAGCAGATTGGCGATACGGACGTGTGCGCGCTCCAGTCTGGACCAACAGGGTTAAGGCTGGAGAGCAGAGTACTCCAAGACAGCAAGCCCCCCCCCCAATCTGCGACGTCTCCACGGGATGCCCACGCCCGGTGGTCCCAGTCGCTTGGCGCTGCCGTGTGTTTGAGTCAGTTCACGCTCTGGCACACCCAGGAGTGCGCGCGTCAGTCAAAATGGTGGGAGCGAAGATCGTGTGGCCAGGCCTGCGCAAACAAGTGAAAGAGTGGGCTGCAGCCTGCGTAGTGTGCCAACGAGCCAAAGTACACAGACACACGAAGGCTCCTTTGGAGCCATTTCTTATACTGGCTAAGAGGTTCGATCATGTTCACGTGGACCTCGTGGGCCCCCTCCCGCCGTCGTAGGGGTGCACGCACCTTCTGACAGTGGTGGACCGCACCACACGCTGGCCAGAAGCAGTCCCGCGGGCAGCAACCACGTCCGCGGCGTGCGCTTTTTTGACAACATGGGTGGCCCGTTTTGGAATCCCGTCGGACATCACATCATCATGTTTATAGGGGCCCTCAGTTTGTTTCTGACCTCTGGTCTGCGATGGCCCGCAGCCTGGGTGTTGCAATTCATGGCACAACCGCGTACAACCCACAGGCCAATGGGTTATGGGAGCGTTTTCATAGGTCACTGAAAGCAGCACTCAGGGCTTCGCTGATGGATGCAAATTGGGTAGACCGGTTGCTGTGGGTTTTATTGGGGTTGCGATCCGCACCAAAAGAGGATTTGGAGGCTTCCCCGGCGGAGCTCGTTTTTTCTCAACCCCTGGGAATTTTTGCCAGATAATCCCGTGCCGGACAGCTGCCCGTCTCAGCGTTCGCAGCATAGTGCAGACACAGGCATGCTGCCGGGCCCGGCCCACCCCTGTTTTCCACGCGCTTTTGTGCCAAAAACTTTAAAGAACGCGGCGTTCGTGTTTGTCAGGCACGATGCCCACCACCCTCCATTGCGCCGACCCTACGATGGCCCGTTCAGAGTGCTGGAAACAGGGAACAAACATTTTTTGTTAGACTTGGGGGGTCGTCGGGAGAAAATCTGCATAGACAGACTTAAGTCCGCCTTTGTGGTGGTGGACGAGCAAGTGCTGTTGGCTCGGGCCCCTCGGCGTGGAAGACCCCCACTGAGAACTCCCCAGGTAAACGATTCATCAGAGTAGCCACACGGGCAAGTCGAAGGTTCCCCCACCACCACCATTGCCCACCCGCAGACAGACACACGCCCAGGAGCCCCCCACCGGCACAGCAATGCCGCGGAGGCAGTAAACCCCCGTTACAGCAGATATGGGAGGAGACTGAAGCCAAAAGGATGTGAGGACTGAAACTCGGTCTGAGATTCTGGGGGGGCCGTGTAGAGGCTGAGTTAATCATCTCAGGCTGGATGCAGAGGGTAAACAGAGAGAGACAATAGCTATGGAGATTATGGTGAGGTAGCAGGAAGAAGGAGTTGGAGGGAGAAGGGATTATTGTATTGCGATGGGAGATGTCATGCAGATGTGAGATGGGCGGTTGGTATAAAAGGAGAACCCATGGTGTATTGAAACATGCCTTTTCTGTGTATGACTGATGTGAGAGTGAATAAAGTCGTCTTGTGGAGAATGTGTTGAAGGATGAGACTGAGTTTATTCCTCAGGTTCAGCTTTATTCACAATCACATACTCCAACAATTTCAAAGCAAGAAAAAGAGGATGAATCTTCTCACATCTGTCCTTTTATACCCCGGACATCAAAACTACAGTCACATGGTGTTTAATCAAACATACAGTCACATGGTACTTAATCCCAGTCACAGTGTAACTTCCCCTGATCTTAACATCATCCACCCCTTAGTCTCTGGTGGTCAGGAAATCTCTCCAGATCATCTCCTTGAAACAAAAGGCCAAATCTCACACTCTTCCGTTACCTCTAGGAGGCTCAGTCACTTTGTTCCCCTGAGATATGCAGCACACAATAAACACACAGCAATATATTTGTGGAGCATATGTAACCAACATATGTGTCCACATGACCCCCCCCCCAAACGTCTAAGATGGAACAAACATAACTAGAGATGCATGTCATAATAAAATCACTACATATCAATCCACATGTCGCTTAGGCCTTAGTCTTCTGCCGTATCTGCTGTAAGACAGCTTCACCGCCTCTGCAGTGTCCTCCTGCTGTGGGGCTGCTGCCTGTGGATTAGAACTGTTAGTCAATCTCTGTGGGTGTTCTGGAGAATGCCCTCTAGGGGGTCTGCCGCGGCAGGGGGGCCCTCGCCAACTGCACAGCTTCGTCAGCCATAACAAAAGCGGGTTTGAGTCTGTTTATACCAATTACTTCCTTTCTGCCTCCCAAATCTAGCAAAAAATGCTTCTCTCCTGTTTCCTGCACTCTAAATGGTCCATCGTACGGCGGTCGCAAGTTTGAGCGATGGGCATCATGTCTGACAAAAACAAACTTTGCATTTTTTAAAGCTTTCGGCACAAAAACGCGTGGGAAGCTGTGATGAACTGGGCCAGGAAGCGTGCTCGATCCCGTGTCGCTCTGCAACCGCTGAGCGGGGGGGCAATCTGGCGCAGGATTATCCGGGAGAAACCCTCCGGGCAGCGGGAGTGGCTATGCAAAAACTAGCTCAGCTGGGGAGGCTTGTAAATCCTCCTTAGGTGCAGAACGCAACCCCAATAAAACCCATGGTAGCCTGTCTACCCAATTTGCATCCGTAAGCGACGATCTGAGAGCTGCTTTCAATGACCTATGGAAACGTTCGCATAAACCATTAGCCTGGGGGTTGTATGCGGTAGTGCGGTGGATCGTTACCCCCAGGCTGCGGGCCATCACTGACCAGAGCTCGGACACAAATTGAGGACCTCTGTCGGACGTCATATCCGACGGAACTCCAAAGCGCGCTACCCAAGCTGTTAAAAACGCGCGCGCCACCTCCTCGGCAGTGGTTGATGCCAGCGGGACCACTTCCGGCCAACGCGTGGAGCGGTCCACCATTGTCAAAAGGTGTGTGCACCCCTGTGACGGTGGAAGGGGGCCTACGAGGTCAACATGCACATGATCAAAGCGCTTAGCCGGGATGTGAAAAGGCTCCAAGGGAGCTCTAGTGTGTTTGTGTATTTTGGCTCGCTGACAAGCCACGCAGGCTGTCGCCCATTCCTTGACCTGTTTGTGCAAGCCCGGCCATACAAATTTCTCTCCTACCATTTTGACCAACGCGCGCACCCCCGGGTGCGCCAGAGAATAGATCAAGTCAAAAACGCGGCGGCGCCACACGGCTGGTACCACCGGATGCGGTCGTCCAGTGGAGACATCGCAGATTGGGGGGCATACCATCTTGCAGCACCCTGTCCTCCAGCCTTAACCCTGTTGGTCCAGACTGCAGCGCGCGCACGTCCGCATTGCTAACCTGCTCCGCGGCCATGGCTGCATAATCTATCCCTATGCAGACCGGGGCTGCGCGCACTTCCGCGTCACTACCCTGGTCAGCGGCCATGGCTGCAGAGTCTGCCCCCACGGGGCCTGGAGCCACCACAGCACGTGAGAGGCAGTCTGCCACTACATTATATTTACCTGCCACATGCTGGATATCGGTGGTAAACTCCGATATTGCGGCCAGCTGTTTCTGCTGCCAGCCCGATCAAGGTTCCGAAATCTTGGCCATCGCAAAAGTCAGCGGTTTGTGGTCCACGAATGCAATGAAACGGCGTCCTTCCAGCCAGAACTGGAAGTGGCGGATGGCCAAGTGTAGAGCCAACAACTCCCTGTCGAACGCGCTGTATTTTCGCTTGCTATCGTGCAAGGTTTTGCTGAAAAACGCGAGTGGTTGCCAGGCCCCAGCCATGTACTGTTCAACAACCGACCCTATGGCTACATCTGACGCGTCAGTGGTGAGCGCCATGCGGGCCGTTGGGACTGGGTGTGCCAACAAAGCAGCGTTTGCCAGGGCTAATTTGACTTGAGAGAATGCGCGTACAATGGATGCATGAGCTGCGCTGTGCGGGGCAGGAAACGGCTATAAAAATTAACCATTCCCAAAAACTCCTGTAACGCTTTGACCGTTTGTGGTTGGGGAAAATTTGTTATTGCGCGCACTTTATCGGGCAGAGGGACCGCCCCTTCTGGCGAAACGCGATGCCCCAAAAAATCAATCTGCGCCACCCCGAACTGACACTTCGCTGGGTTAATTATTAACCCGTGCTCTGCCAACCTCCGGAAAACTGCTGTGAGGCGGCTTTCGTGTTCGTCTTCGGACGCGCTGGCTACCAAAATGTCGTCCAAGTAGACGAACATGAAAGGGAGATCGCGTAGGACCGCGTCCATCATGCGTTGGAACGTCTGCGCCGCTCCCTTGAGCCCAAACGGCATGTGCAAAAACTCAAACAGCCCGAAAGGAGTTATTACCGCTGTTTTGGGTATGTCCTGAGCGCGCACTGGAACCTGGTGTTAACCGCGTACTAAGTCTATTTTAGAAAAAATGTGCGCCCCCGCCAAATGAACCGAAAAATCTTGGATATGCGGAATTGGGTAGTGGTCGTGTGCTGTGGCGTTATTCAACCTGCGGAAATCACCGCAAGGTCGCCACGAGCCATCAGCCTTTGGGACCATGTGCAGTGGTGAAGCCCAGGGGCTCTTCGAACGCCTGATGATGCCCAGTTTTTCCAGGTTGGCGAACTCCTCGCGCACTATGGTCAGTTTAGCTGAGTCCAAGTGCCGAGCTTTTGCAAAAACGAGCGGGCCGGTGATAGTGATAAAATGTTCCACCCCATGTTTAGCCACTGTCGCCGAAAACGTTGGGACTGTGAGTGCTGGGAACTGAGTGAGAAGTGCGTGGAACTTACCACCCGCAGCTGTGACGTTGGCTTGTGCAGTTGGCGGGGCCACTCGAGCTGTGCAGGGAATAGAGTGAAAGGAGAGTGCATTAACCAGACGTCTGTTAGCAAGATCAACCAACAAACCATGTGAGCACAAAAAATCAGCCCCTAACATGTTGAAATTGACCGCTGCTACAACAAAAGTCCACTCAAATGCACGGCCCTGCAAAAACAGAAGCAGAGTCCTCTCACCGAAGGTCTTAATCGCTGAGCCGTTCGCTGCTGACACCCGGGGATCCCTGGAAGGTGCCATCCGGTCCGTGTAGGAAGGCGTGATGAAGCTCAGCTTGGAGCCTGTGTCCACGAGGAAATGCCTCCCCGAGCATGCCTCCATCAGGTAGAGCAACTTGTTCTCCTCCCCGAGGGCTGCAGCTGCTACCGACCCCCGGTCTTGGCATTTCCCGAGCGCTTGAAATGGCACGGTGGGATGTACTTGCGTGCCCTCTCTGCAAAGTGATGATCGTAGAAGCAAAGGACGTCATCCACTCCGTGTGGCCTGGCCCTTGCTGCTGCCGTCGTCGTTGAGTCTGGTGCTGCAGCCTCTAGCCCCATACCGTCTCCGGACGTTGCGCCTAGCTCTGCTGCCACGGCCGAAGCCGCGCTCCGTTTCTGGGAATCGACGAGTCGTTGCGCCTCCTGGCTCAGCTCGTGGTAGTCTCGCTGGGCCAACAGAGGTGAACATGCCAGGGTCACTCTCACCGCTGGCGGCAGGGTCCTGAGGAAAAGGTGGGCGAAGATAAAGTTGTCACCTTCGGAGTCTCTCAGCCTCAGCATTTTCACCATCAGGTCTGCGGGTCTGTCGTTCTCAAACTCCATCAACGCTAGGAGCCCCTCTGCTCGCTGTTGCACCGAGGGGGTGAAGTGGCTGATAAGCGCAGCCTTCAATGCGCTGTACTTGTTGCTGTCCGGCGGGTGGTTGACCAAGTTCTCCACCCTCTGGACTGTGTGGCTGTCCAGCTTCGCCACCACATGGTAGAATTTTGTGTCGTCTCTCGAGATCCTCCGGAGGTTGAACTGCGCCTCGACCGCGCTAAACCAGGAGCGCGGACTATGCTGCCAGAAGCCTGGCAGCTGGAACATGGGGGCATTCGTCAGGCTGGCTTCTGACGAGCCTCGCTCGGGAGAATTATCTCTGCTCATGCTTCGTCGTAAGGTCACCAGTGTGGAGAATGTGTTGAAGGATGAGACTGAATTTATTCCTCAGGTTCAGCTTTATTCACAGTCACATACTCCAACAATTTCAAAGCAAGAAAAAGAGGATGAATCTTCTCACATCTGTCCTTTTATACCCCGGACATCAAAACTACAGTCACATGGTGTTTAATCAAACATACAGTCACATGGTACTTAATCCCAGTCACAATGTAACTTCCCCCGATCTTAACACCATCCACCCCTTAGTCTCCAGTGGTCAGGAAATCTCTCCAGATCATCTCCTTGAAACAAAACGCCAAATCTCACACTCTCCCGTTACCTCTAGGAGGCTCAGTCCCTTTGTTCCCCTGAGACGTGCAGCACACAATAAACACACAGCAATATATTTGTGGAGCATATGTAACCAACATATGTGTCACGCCGCGCCGTTCATCAGCGGCGCCACCTGCTCACACACCTGATCCTCATCAGCGGCGAGGGATAAAAGCCGCCTCGCCCGGAGGCTCGGCCTGAAGCCGTCAGACTTCGTTCCCTCACCGCCGTGAGCATTCCTTTCTTCAGCATCGCTATTCTGGGTAAGAACCCTTACCTCCTTTTCCAGTCTGCTCCCCTGTGCACAGGTGGATTCCCCGGCGGCGGACGTCCCCGTTCCATCGCCCATCCTTCGCTGCTGCACGGAGCTCTCCAGGTGGCTGTCTCCCGGGCTACGTTCCCCTTGCTGTGCCAGCTATCCTGACAACTCAAGTAAGATCTTCTCTTGCCATAATTCATCCTGTGTTGGTGTATGCCCGTCACCCTCTCCCTGTGCTCTCTCCATAGGGTTGCTCGGCCGAACGGTCATCTGCCTCTGTGCCTGAAGCAGACGCCACCACCAACACATCTGCATCCCGCAGACACACACTCATTCACCCCTGCTGTTAATAAACTATTTGAACTACTCTAAGCCTGTGTATGCGTGTCTCCTGAGCCGTGTGTTATGTCAGTACGGCTTCAGCAGAGCGGCTCGGCGGACGGCGGGCTCGCACACCGGCTTACCACTCTCGAGGCTAGAGTGGATCAAATAGCTTATCAACAGCAGGTTATCCTGAATCAATTGATAACTATCACTGGCTGATTGGACCGCCTGGACCCCCAGCAGCCGTTCCCCCCGGCTCCTCAGGGTGGCGCAGCTCCTGCTGTTCCGGTGGCCGTCCAGCCAGCTCCAGTGGCACCGGCCCGACTCACACCAATTCCGACCCCCGCCCGCTTTAGCGGAAAGCTCGGCGGAGCGCGGGGGTTTGTGATGCAGTGCGAGTCCGTGTTTGACCGTGTGCCCGGAGACTTTCCCTCAGATCACAGCCGGATCGGCTACATAGGGAACCTCCTGGAGGGGCGTGCTTTAACTTGGGCCTATGCTATTATGGCGAGACCCAGTTATGCCACCCTCACCTATGCCGAGTTCGTGAGGCGCTTCCTGGAGGTGTTTGATCACTCCCGTTCCGAGGCGGTCCAGGTCGATCGGCTTCTCGCTCTCCAGCAGGGAAGCCGGTCGGCCGCGGATTATGCCATCGAATACCGGGTAGCGGCGGAGGAACTGGGCTGGGAGGAGCGCTCCCTCTGCGGCCTGTTTCTCCGCAGCCTCAATAGTGATCTGAGGGATGAACTGGCTGGACGGGATATCCCCGGAACGTTAGCGGAGCTAACCTCATTAGCAATCAGCTTGGACAACAGGCTGCGCGAGCGCTCCTCAGGACGGAAGCCATCTGCTTCTCGCCCTCGAGGAGTCCCGCTACGCCTGCCCCAAGCTCGCCCCCTGGCGACGCCGCCACCATCGTGCCTCGAGGAGTCGGAGCCGATGGTGACGGGCTGGGCAAAGCTCTCCTTGGCAGAGAGACAGCGCCGCCGTGAGTTGGGTCTCTGCATGTATTGCGGAGACAATCAACACACGGTAGAGCTTTGCCCACAAAAGCCAAACGGTGGGGTCCGCGAGTCACTGTAGGGGGCCTCGCGGACGTCAATCGGCAAAGTCCCCTCACTCAATTAAAGCTGCCCATCCGTTTTTGCCACAATCCCACTGGGCACCTCACCCACGCACTGGTGGATTCGGGCGCAGAGGGCAGCTTCATTTCACAAGGCCTGGCAACCCGATTGGGCATCCGCTGTCAGGCGCTCAAACACCCCATCTCCCTGGTCCATCTCTCCCGTGCCTCCCTTGGGAGAGTTACCCATCAAACCATTCCTGTCCCAGTCATCATCTCAGGGAACCACCGGGAGGAAATGGTTTTCTACGTCCTGCCCAACTCTGTGTCGCCCGTCATCCTGGGGTATCCCTGGCTACGCCTCCACAATCCTGTCCTGGACTGGAGGTCAGCTGGGGTGTCGGCGTGGAGTACCTTCTGCATGGGCACCTGCCTTCAGTCCGCTGCCTGCTCCCCGTCTGCGGCTCCTCCTGTGGCGGATACAGCACCCCCGGACCTGTCACTGGTGCCCCCAGATTTTCACGACCTGGGTATGGTATTCAGCAAGTCGAAAGCTATGTCTCTTCCCCCGCATCGACCATATGACTGTGCCATCAATCTCCGCCAGGGGGCCCCCCTGCCATCTGGTCGGCTCTACAGCCTGTCGGCGCCGGAGAAGGAGACTATGAATACGTACCTGAAGGAATCACTGAGCGCTGGGATTATCCGCCCATCGTCATCACCCGTGGGGGCGGGGTTTTTCTTTGTAGGGAAGAAGGACGGTTCCCTCCGTCCCTGTATTGACTACCGAGCACTTAATGACATCACTGAGAGGGACCGTTACACCCTGCCCCTCATGGACACTGCCTTCCACTCCCTCCAGGGGGCGACCTGGTTTACCAAGCTGGATCTCCGCAGCGCTTACCACCTCGTCCGGATCCGGGAGGGAGATGAATGGAAAACAGCCTTCCGTACCCCGAACGGCCACTTTGAGTATCTCGTCATGCGGTTCGGGCTGACCAACGCTCCTGCCGTCTTTCAGCGCCTCATCAATGACGTCCTCCGGGATTTCATCGGCCTCTTCGTGTTCGTCTACCTGGACGACATTCTGATCTTCTCTCAGTCCAGAGACGAGCACCGGGTCCATGTGAGGCGGGTCCTTCAAAGACTGCTGGAGAATCGTTTGTACGTGAAGGCTGAGAAGTGCGAGTTTTACGCTAGGACCACATCCTTCCTGGGATTCATCATCGCCCAAGACCAGGTGCTCCCGGACCCAGAGAAGGTGAAGGCGGTGGTGGAGTGGCCTACTCCCGCATCTCGGAAGCAGGTGCAACAGTTTGTTGGCTTCGCCAATTTTTACCGCCGTTTTGTCCCGAATTTCAGCTGGATCGTCGGACCACTGACCCGCCTCACGTCCCCGAAGGTCCCGTTCCGGTGGACGGAAGAGGTCGATGCTGCCTTTAAGGCGCTGAAGGCGGAGTTCTCCTCCCCCCGGGTCCTTCGCCAGGTCGACCCCGCGCTGCAGTGCATTGTGGAGGTGGACGCATCGGACACGGGAGTGGGAGCAGTGTTATCCCAGCAATCACCGGACGATGGCGCCAAGCGACCGTGCGCCTTCTTCTCCCGGCGCCTGTCCCCGGCGGAGAGGAACTATGATGTGGGGGACAGAGAGCTCCTGGCCATTAAACTCGCCCTACAGGAGTGGCGCCACTGGCTAGAGGGGGCGGACCTGCCGTTTGTGGTCTTGACGGACCATAAGAATTTAGAGTACCTACGATCTGCCAAGTGCCTGAATGCCCGCCAGGCGCGCTGGTCTCTGTTCTTCGCCAGGTTCCGGTTCTCTATCACCTTCAGGCCAGGCTCCAAGAACGGCCTGCCTGACGCCCTCTCTAGACAGTTCACCCCCGTGGGGGCTGAGGAGACGCCCCACACTATCCTGCCCAGGTCGTGCGTCGTGGGAGCTATCTCTTGGGACATTGTGGACAAGATCCGGAAGGCACAGGAGGTGGAACCTGATCCTGGCGGCGGACCGGAGGGAAGACTGTTCGTTCCGTCTGCGGTCCGAGGAGAGGTCATCCACTGGCTCCACACCTCCCGGCTCACCTGTCATCCCGGCACCTCTCGGATGATCAGCCTCCTCCAACGGTCCTTTTGGTGGCCGGGCCTGCGGAGGGATGCAGCCCGCTACGCCCGGGCTTGTCCAATTTGTGCCACCAGCAAGTCGGGAAACGCCCCTCCAGCGGGTCTGCTCCAGCCTCTGCCCGTCCCTGGCAGGCCATGGTCGCACATCGCACTGGATTTCGTCACCGGGCTCCCAGCTTCCAACTCATTCGACACCATCCTGACCGTCGTGGACCGTTTCTCCAAGGCGGCACACTTCATCCCCCTGCGAGGTCTCCCTACCGCCCTGGAGACGGCGGGCTTCCTCGTCCAACATGTGGTCAGGCTGCATGGGATCCCGGTGGACGTGGTCTCGGACCGGGGCCCCCAATTTTCATCCGAGGTTTGGAAATCCTTTTGCAACGCCATCGGAGCCAAGGTGAGCCTCTCCTCCGGCCATCACCCCCAGTCTAACGGGCAGTGTGAGAGGACCAATCAGGAGCTGGAGGCTGCGCTCCGCTGTGTTGCAAGATCCAAGCCGACATCATGGAGCAACCATCTCGCCTGGGTGGAGTACGCCCACAACACCGCCCGCTCTTCTGCAACGGGGATGTCCCCCTTCAAGGCGTCCCTGGGTTACGACCCCCCGCTGCTTCCAGCGCAGGAGAGCGAGGTAACTGTTCCGTCAGTTAGGGCGCACGTGAGGCAGTTCTGCTCCACCTGGGCCGCCGCGCGTCATGCGCTTTTACGCACAGCGGAGCGCAACAAGACCGTGGCGGACCGGCGTAGAAGACCTGCCCCGGCGTACAGAGTTGGGCAACTTGTCTACGTTTCCACCCAGGACGTCACCCTAAAAGGCGAGAGGAGGAAGCTGGCACAGCGCTTCATGGGTCCCTTCCCCATCACCCGGATCATCAACCCGGTGGCTGTGCGCGTGGCTATTCCCCCCTCCCTCCGCATCCATCCCACCTTCCACGTATCAAAGGTGAAGCTGGCAGTCACCGACCCCCTTTGCCCTCCTCCTGCAGCGCAACCCGCGCCCCGGATGATTGGTGGCCACCCGGCCTGGTCCGTCTCCTCCATCCTGGACTCCCGGCGCCGGGGTCGTGGGTTGCAATACTTGGTGGACTGGGAGGGCTATGGGCCCGAGCATCGACAATGGGTGCCCCCGTCGTTTGTGTTGGACCCATCGCTCATGGCGGACTTCCACCGAGCGCACCCGGATAAGCCATCGCCAGGAGGCGCTGCTAGAGGGGGGAGTACTGTCACGCCGCGCCGTTCATCAGCGGCGCCACCTGCTCACACACCTGATCCTCATCAGCGGCGAGGGATAAAAGCCGCCTCGCCCGGAGGCTCGGCCTGAAGCCGTCAGACTTCGTTCCCTCACCGCCGTGAGCATTCCTTTCTTCAGCATCGCTATTCTGGGTAAGAACCCTTACCTCCTTTTCCAGTCTGCTCCCCTGTGCACAGGTGGATTCCCCGGCGGCGGACGTCCCCGTTCCATCGCCCATCCTTCACTGCTGCACGGAGCTCTCCAGGTGGCTGTCTCCCGGGCTACGTTCCCCTTGCTGTGCCAGCTATCCTGACAACTCAAGTAAGATCTTCTCTTGCCATAATTCATCCTGTGTTGGTGTATGCCCGTCACCCTCTCCCTGTGCTCTCTCCATAGGGTTGCTCGGCCGAACGGTCATCTGCCTCTGTGCCTGAAGCAGACGCCACCACCAACACATCTGCATCCCGCAGACACACACTCATTCACCCCTGCTGTTAATAAACTATTTGAACTACTCTAAGCCTGTGTGTGCGTGTCTCCTGAGCCGTGCGTTATGTCAATATGTGTCCACAGTCTGCTGCAAAAATCAGTCTCGTTATTTACACTCTCCACAATGTTGCCATTAAAGTGTTCTTCCTAACCATATAGTAAATCCAGATGCCAGTAGGTTAATTGAAATGGCCACATTTTTAACAACCGCTGGGGAGTACCACAGTGTGTGGGTGCTATAGATGGCAGCTACATTCCAATAATTAATAAGAGACTACTACAACTGCAAATGATGGCATTCAGTAGTTCTGCAAGCCACTGTGGATGGGAAAAGGCTTTTCTGGGATGTGTGTGTTGGCTTTCCAGGGAGTGTGCATGATGCCAGACTTCTGCGTCGGTCAGATTTGTGGGAACGACTAAGTGATGGCCAGTTCATGGAACAAAACAAAGTCTCAATCTCTGGCACTGATGTTGGGCATTATGTCATTGGTGATCCAGCCTACCCCATGCATAAGTGGCTGATGAAACCCTTTTCGGACACAGGCAGACTTACCCCTGAACAACGTGACTACAACTAACGGATGAGCAGTGCACGCTCAGTTGTGGAAATGGCTTTTGGACGCCTGAAGGGACGATGAAGGTGCCTCCTTAAATGGAATGACTGCAAACTGGACCTGTGCAAGAAAATGGTGCTCAGCTGCTGCATACTTCACAATGTATGAGAGGAACAGGGTGACAACTTTGAACTCCCAGATACACCTGATCACAGTCAGCCTCAAGTTCAACCACTGCCTGACAATGGCAGTGTAGAAGGGGGTGACATTAGGGCAGCTTTAATGCAGTACTTCAAAGTGCCTTCCATGTCATGTACAAATGTAAAATGACAAGTATATACAAAACGTAACGTGAAGTAGTGAGAAACCATAAATGAATTAAAAAAAAACTCAGCTGACAATTGGTCTTGTCCTTTTTATGATTATTTATGGTGTATTTATGTTTTCATGCTAGATTTATGTTTTATAGGCCATGTACAGAGTTACATGTATGGAAATGTACTCTGGGTAAATTACTTCATTCAGGGTTTTTTTTTTCATGTGGGGTGAACAGAGAAATACTCTGAAGTGTATAAATTACAAGTACTTTCCCCCACAAATGATCTTGTCCAAAGCTCACAGAATTATCATATGCTACACTGCCAAAACAAATAAGTCTTTCATATTTTTGAAGCAGGCAACTTGGAACATTTTCTGCAGAAAAGGTCCATAGAATTAGTTTGTTGCTGCTCGTTCATTGGTTTGTAAGGGCTTTATTCATGCATGGACAATAACATTTTTCCAAATATATTATCAAAATATCAGATAAACTGACTTCACTGCAATAATTCTGTACTTGTACTTAATATTACATTGGTATAGTCTATCCTGAAAAGCGTGACATTTCATGCATGCCTGTGAGAATTACTTAATATGGAAGCTGAAAGAAAACACTGAAGGAAAGAAGGGTTTTATTAAACAATTGGCCCTGTTATTTAAAATATTTATGGTGTATTTTGTTTTAATGCTAAGTTTATGTTTTATAGGCACATGTACAGAGTTACATGTGTGAAAATCTACTCTGGTTAAAACAGATTCAAATTTTTACTCATGTAGGGGTGAACAGACAAATACTCTTAAGTGTATCAATTAAAAGCACCCCCCACCCCCACAAATGATCTCGTCCAAAGGTAACAGAACATCACACGGTACATTGCCAAATGAGTAAGAACTCATTTATCATTTTTGAAGCAGGCAACTTGGAACATTTTCTGCAGAAAAGGTCCATAGATTTAGTTTGTTGCTGCTTGTTCTTTGGAAAAATGTTTAAAAGTTGTCAATGCATGAATAAAGCTCATAAAAACCAAATATTTTCAAAATACCTGACAAACTGACTTTACTGCAATGATTCAGTATTAGTACTTCCCCTCACTGTAATATTATATTGATTTGTATGGTCTATCCTGAAAAGCGTGACATTTCATGCATGCTTGTTGTGCGAATAATTACTTAATATGGAAGCAGCAAGACAACACTTAAGGAAACACGGGTTTTATTAAATAAATAAATGGCAAAATATGACAACATTTGAAAATTTTGTACAGAGCCAGAAAATCAATGCTGTGACATTGCGTTTTGCTGACCCTCAAGCACAGACACAGCACGTTCCAGCAATCCAACAAGGGTGGCTGTTGTTTGCTCCAGGCTTTGCAGCACGCGGGAGGTCATCTGCTCATCCCTCCTGCTCTGCTCCTGCTGTCTCTCATCAGACCTCTCCAGGTAGTGACGGAGGTCCACACTTGTGTCCCACCACCGTTCCCCTGTAGTGAAGTACAAAAATAAGAAGCAATATAAAATAACCACTAACTGGAAAATGTGGGAATCATCAGTTAGGAGTTCCACCACTACTTTGTCAGTAACAGGCTTTGTAACAAAAGTACTGTGTAAAAATGCAGTAATGCATCACAGTTAGGCGAAGTTGATCAGTTACGTCACTCGTTCTGTTGATACCAATAGATAAGGTGTCACAGATAAATGAATATAGAGCTTATCCGTGAGGGCGCTGCTGTAGAAACGACGATAGGCAGCTACCGGTTTTGGGCTGAAGTGATGTTAAATCACATCAACTGTGCAGGAGTGGGGCATTTAAAATGGCGTTTTTACATTTTTTCTCATTTGTTTTAATGTATAGTCCATATGTTTTCCTTTCATGACACTAACTAAATAATAACAGTTTGCTTCCTAAAGATTAACAATTTATTAAAGACATCAAAGATGTTTTTGGCGTTGTTTTTGGTTTGTTGCACTGCATTGGGATGATTTTAGTACCATCAGCATGCATTAATTTCTCTAATGTCAAAATATAGATCAATAACATTTTGCACATTTATTAGCAAAGGTCTGTATGTCCAAAGTTAAATAACTGTCATTCATGGCATGACGGCAGCATGACTATTTTAATTTAACTAGTAACTGTACTCAGTATTTTTTAGAAATTTGCCCAACACTGGGAATTGTCAACCCATGACTGAATGTGTCAATGTAACATCCATTTGATGTTAGTGGCATTGGAACACTGAATTCAAGCGTATAACTTTTGTGCACTCCATTATCTGAAATGGGTCATGATCTGACCTAATCTGGTCTGACGAGAAGCGCAAGACCCCAAGGAGGACAGGGTTGGAGCTGGTGAAGGTGGTTCTTCGTCAGCCCCATGTGCCAAGTCTGGATCTGTAAATTAAAAAAAAGTGTTTTAGTATGTGAAATGTACAACTTAAGCCTTCCATTAATAAATGTGTAGGCTGTTGAGAGAGGAATGAGCAGGCGAGGCCGTGGGCAGAGCAGACTATATTAATCTCTCTCTAACATCAATTAACAAGAAGGATAAATCCAGGTCGTTGGCATCTCTCCTTTATACCATACAACTTGCCTCACAACCTGGGAGGTTCACATTACAACACATAGACTTACAATAACAATTCCCTTTATCACCCAGCCTGTCAGCGCATTATTATGCAACCCGGAGAACGCATATTATCATGCATTCTAATGCAGAAAACCACAGGCTTTCTTGCATATCTAATTAACAGCTTTAAAGCATCTCCTCCTATGCTATTCAGTCGGAGTGGAGAATTACATAATATAGCCCCCCCCCCCCCCAAAAAAAAAAACAGGCTGAGCCTTAACCCTCATGTCCTTTGGGCTTCAGCCTACGTCCATATCGGCTGCAACGGGGGGCGGGGGGTCCCGCCGGTGCTTCTGGAGGAGCACCCATCTGTGGGGGGACATGGGGGAGGGGGGACATCTTCACCATGCAATTGTGACTGAGCTGACGAGTCATTTACCTGGGGAGTTCTCAGTGGGGGTCGTCCACACAGAAGAGCTCGGGCCAACACCACCTGCTCGTCTGCTAATACGAAGGCGGGCTAAAGCCTGTCTATACAGATTGTTTCTCTGCGCCCCCCCCCCCCCCCAAGTCTAACACAAAAAGTTCATCCCCAGGTTCCAACACTCTGAACGGGCTGTCATAGGGCGGGCGCAACGGGGTCCGGTGGGCATCGTGCTTGACAAACACAAACGACGCGTCCTTCAAGGTCCTTGACACAAAAGCGCAGGGAAAACAGTGGTGGGCCGTCCCTGCCTCTGCGCTATGTAGTGAAGGTGGGGATGGATCGGTGTGCAGCGTGGGGTTGTCAGGCAAAAATTCTCCGGGGAGTTGCAGCGGCTGGGAAAAAACAAGCTCTGCTGGGGAGGCAGCCAAATCCTCCTTCGGTGCTGAACGCAACCCTAGTAGAACCCACGGCAACCGGTCCACCCAATTTGCATCCAGAAGCAAAGCCCTGAGTGCTGCTTTAAGTGACCTATGGAAACGCTCGCATAACCCATTGGCCTGGGGGTTGTACGCAGTTGTGCAATGAATTGTGACGCCCAGGCTCCGGGCCATCATGGACCAGAGGTTGGAAACAAACTGCGAGCCCCAGTCGGGCGTGATATCCGAAGTGGCGCCGAAACGTGCCACCCATGTCGTCAAAAAAGCGCGTGAAACTTCTGCAGACATGGTGGAAGCTAGTGGCACTGCCTCAGGCCAGCGAGTGGTGCGGTCCACCACTGTCAGGAGGTGCGTGAACCCCTGCGATGGCGGGAGGGGGCCCACGAGGTCCACGTGAACGTGGTCGAACCTCTTAGCCGGGATATGGAACGGCTCCAAGGGGACCTTTGTGTGTCTGTGCACCTTGGCTCATTGGCACCCTACGCAGGCTGCAACCCACTCTTTCACTTGTTTGCACAGGGTCGGCCAGACGAACTTTGCTCCCACCATTTTGACTGATGCATGCACTCCTGGGTGCGCCAGGGAGTGAACCGACTCGAAAACGCAGTGGCGCCAAGCGCGTGGGACCACCGGACGCAGGCAGCCTGTGGAGAAATCACAGATTGGGGGGGGGGGGGGGCATCTTGCAGTACTCTGCTCTCCAGCCTTAACCCTGTTGGTCCAGACTGGAGTGCGCAAACGTCCGCATCGCCGATCTGCTCGGCAGCTATGGCCGTGTAATCTATCCCTACGTAGACTGGGGCCACTAATGCGCGCAAGAAGCAGTCTGGCACCATGTTGAGTTTACCGGACACATGCTGAATGTAAACTCCGAGATTGCGGCCAACTGTCTCTGCTGCCGAGCCGACCATGGTTCTGAAACCTTGGCCATAGCATACGTTAGTGGCTTGTGGTCCACAAACGCAGTGAAGGTGCGCCCTTCCAGCCAAAACTGGAAGTGGCGTATGGCCAGGTGGACAGCCAGTAACTCCCTGTCGAACGCGCTGTACAAATGCTCATTGTCGCACAAAGACCAGCTAAAAAAGGCAAGCGGCTGCCAAGAACCAGTGATGCGCTGCTCCACGATGGCCCCTCTGGCCACATCCGAGGCGTCGATAGTGAGCGCTATCCGAGCCGCCGGGTCCGGGTGCGCCAGTAGTGCGGCATTCGCTAGAGCTGTTTTGGTCTCGGAAAATGCCTGCTCTCGCTCAGGAGTCCAGTCGACTCTGTCCGTCGGTTTCCATTTCTTAAGCACGGCGTACAACGGCTTCATGAGCTGGGCTGCACGGGGGAGAAAACGGTTGTAAAAGTTAACCATCCCCAAAAACTCTTGCAGCGCCATGACCGTCTGAAGCCGGGGAAAATCTTCCACTGCGCGTACTTTGTCCGGTAAAGGTATCGTGCCCTCCGGTGAGATGTGGTGGCCCAAAAAATCAATTACCGTAACCCCAAAATGACACTTCGCCGGGTTGATTATTAACCCATGCTCTTCCAACCTCTGGAAAACCGTCCTGAGGTGGGCTACGTGTTAGTCCTTGGCCAGCGTGTCACCAGGATGTCATCCAGGTAGATGAACACAAACAGCAGATCGCGCAGCACCACATCCATCATGCGTTGGAATGTCTGCGCCGCGTCTTTTAACCCAAAAGGCATGCGCAGGAACTCAAAAAGACCAAACGGGGTTATTACTGCCGTTTTGGGTATGTTTTCCGTGCCCCGGAAGACATGCGTGCCCCAGTGAGGCAAACAGAAAAATCCTGAATATGGGGGATTGGGTAGCGATCATGTGCTGTAGCGTTGTTTAATCTCCGCATGGTCACTACGATCCCTCGGCTTTAGGCACCATATGTAGCGGGGATGCCCATGGGCTGTTTGAGCGCCTGATGATGCTCAGCCTTTTCAAGTTGGCGAACTCCTCGCGCGCACTGGCCAGTTTAGCTGCGTCCAGGTGCTGAGGTCGTGTGAAAACGTGTGGCCCCGTGGTGGTAATGAAGTGCTCCACCCCGTGTTTAGTGACGGCCGCCGAAAACGTCGGAACCGTGAGTGCTGGGAACTGGGTGAGTAGTGTATGGAACTTACCCTCTGGAACTGTGACGTTGGCTAGTGTTGTGGACCCGGCTCCTCTAACTGTACAGGGCAAAGAATTAAAAGACATTGCGTTAATTGGGTGTCTGTTAGCCACATCGACTAATAGTCTGTGTGCACACAAAAAAAAATGCACCCAAAATGGGCAAGTTACATTGTCGCTATGACAAATGTCCATTGGTATATGTACGGCCGTGCAAGGATACAGTCAGTGTCCTCTCACCAAAAGTCTTAATGTCTGAGCCGTTTGCAGCTGCCAGCTCGAGGCCGCTACTTCCCGCCAGCTGGTCTGCGTAGGATGGCAGGATGAGGCTCTTTTGGGAGCCGGAGTCCACAAGGAACCCGAGCGCGAGTCCGTTACATAGAGCATTTTGTTTGTATCACCAGCGGTCACAGCTGCTACCGACTGCTGGCCCTGGCGCTTCCCGAGCGCTTGAACTGGCATGGTGGCACGCATCGGCGTGCGTCTTCTCCATAGCGGCGGTGACAGAAGCAGAGCGTGTCCCTCTGGTGCTTCTTGGCCTCCGCTGTGACCACCGTCACTGGCTCCTCGCCCCCGCTGGCCGTCTCGCTGGGTTCCGACGCCGCTGTGTTCACAGCAAAGGTTCTGGTTGCCAGGATAATCCAATCTGCCACTTGTGCCAGCGCCCAGTATTTGCACGCGGCCAGCAGCGGCGAATTTGCAAGGACCTCTCTAGCCACTGTCGGGAGGTTCTGGAGGAAAAGGTGGGCAAAGAGGAAATGCCCGTCATCTGTGCCCATTAACGGCAACATCTTCTCCATTAATTCGACCGCCGACCCGTCTCCCAACGCAAAGCACGTCAGGAGCCTTTCCGTTCTCTCTCCGTCCGAGAGCGTGTAGCGCCGGGTCAGCGCGGTCTTGAGAGTGTCATGTTTGTCATGGGCTGGGGGCTGTTGGAGCATGCTTGCCACCTGCTGTGTTGTGCGTGCGTCCAGCGCTGCAACCACGTACTAGTATTTGGTGTCATCCGCTGTCACTCCACAGAGCGCGAACTGGGCCTCGGTGTGGAGGAACCAAGACTTTGGGTCATGTAGCCAAAAATCTGGGAGCTTGACCGAAATGGCGAACGAGGTGCTGGCGGCTGCAGACTGCGTCATGTCCAAGGTGTTTGCGTCGTGTTCCATTTTGCGTCAAGGGTCACCAGTGTAGAGAGAGGAATGAGCAGGCGAGGCCATGGGCAGAGCAGACTTTATTAATCTTTTTTTTTTTTTTTTTAAGGACTATCAGCATCAAATCAGGCGCGCCGTTAGGGGATTGCTAAGGGGATTTTTTTTTTATTTTGGAAGATAAAATCCGGTTCCGGTTCCGCCGGACCGGCGGCGCCACACGAGTGGGCTGCCTGTTGCAACAGCCTTTTTTTTTATCTTCCTTCTTCTTTCTACACCTTTCACTCTGTATATATATCACGGATGCACGGATCGCCCCGGGGGTCTCCCGGGTCGGCGGACGGAGCCACGGTTTGCAGCGGGAGACGTTACAGCGGGGAGGAGCTAGTACTAGCTAGCACTTGGCCGCCGCTCGGTGCTAATGGGAAACTCGACATACCGGGAGCTGTAGCGAAAACGACGCGGTGCCGGGCTGGAGTTTAGGCGGCGTGAAAGAAATATAAGACAGAATAATAAAGAGCGATGGCAAGAACCAAGCAGACCGCCCGTAAAATCTACTGGAGGAAGAAGCCCCCCCCCCCCACCAGGGCTGCTCGGAGAGGCGCTCCGGCCACCGGCAGAGTGAAGAAGCCTCGCCGTCACAGGCCCGTGGCTCTGAGAGAGATCCGTCGCTGCCAGAGATCCACGGAGCTGCTCATCCGCAAGCTGCCTGTCCAGCGCCTGGTGAGGGAGATCGCTCAGGACTTCAAGACCGTCCTGCGTTTCCTGAGCTTCGCCGTCGTGGCTCTGCAGGAGACCAGCGAGGCCCACCTGATGGTCTCTTCTTCGCTAAGGGGGTCACCATCATGCCCAAAGACTTCCAGCTGGCCCGCTGCATCCGCGGAGAGAGAGCTTAGACTTTCTGCTGCACATTCACCAGCCATAATGCTCTGCACTGTGTGTCTATATATATACATTTATAGTAATATGGACACATGTTTACTAGATGTTGTTTTTTCTTGCCTTCTGATTGTTGCTCTGAGTGTTGCTGTCCCTATGCTGTTGCAATCCTGGAATTTCCCCATTGTGGGACTAATAAAGGCTTATCTTATCTTATCTTATCTTATCTTATAAAAAAAGCGGAATTCCGCGCATTAGCGGAAAAATCACATCCCTATGTTTTGTAAATAAAATGTTGTGCACTTTTCATCTGCGTCTCCTCTGTTGTTCATAAGGGTTATCTGTTAAGGTACAGGTGCTAAAACACCACAGAAACTGTCTGCAAAAAACGCAGCAGCTAGACAAGTCACTTTTGGTTTGATGGAACTAAAAACTGACCTAGAAATTGTGTTGAAACATGCTATATTCCCATTTAAAGGGCCTATATCATGCTACTTAAGCTTTTCAGAGTAAACTATATGCAGGTTTGTGATAGCATATTACCTTTGGTACACTGGAGAATGAATTTCTTATGAAATATGAGTTATTTTCGCGAGCTACTTTTCCAACCCAGAAGTAAGATGCCTCGATCTCTGAGGCTCCGCCTTTCCTTCTTGTGGCTGCTGCCCATTTCATGACGTAACCCCTGAGCCAGCTGCTGCAGCGTGTCACTGGGTTCCGCCCACAAAAACAACATCTACAGTAAACTTTAGAAAAGATGGATGAGCATGTTGTGGAGCCACTTAGAAGACACTGTCTTACGTAAAAAAGCAAACAGTTGTTGTCACTGAGCAGATTAGGTATGAGAGGAACTACTTCTTCACAGCGTCAATGCTAAAGTGAAAGAGTTTTGCCGATCACCGCTCCATTAGCTGCGCGGAGAAAGTGGGTGTGTGTGTTAGCCTGGGGGCGGTGCTGGCAGCACAGGCACTTCCTGGAGTGGGCGGCTCACCCACGTTCATACGTATGAACGTGGGGACCCAGTCATTATCAGGGACAGGGCGGAGCAGCAGCTCAGAGAGCAGGGTTGAGGAGGAATACTCAGAGATGCGTGAATGGAGCAAAATACCACTTTGGGGGTATTTTAAGATAAGATAAGATAAGCCTTTATTAGTCCCACAACGGGGAAATTCCAGGATTGCAACAGCACAGGGATAGCAACACTCAGAGCAACAATCAGAAGGCAAGAAAAAACAAGCAAGCAAGAGCAGCTAATATACATATGTACATATTACTATAAAATATATATATACACACACACACACACAGACACACAGTGCAGAGCATTGTAGCTGGATGGAATAAATATATGAATATATGAACACACAGTGCAGAGCATTGTAGCTAGGTGGAATAAATATGCAAGTATATAAACACACACAGTGCGGAGCAATGTAGCTAGATGGAATAATATGTAGATATATAAAAACACAGTGCGGAGCATTGTAGCTAGATGGAATAAATATATAGATATATAAATATAAACACACCCAGTGCAGAGCATTGTAGCTAGATGGAATAAATATGTAAATATATAAACACACACAGTGCAGAGCATTGTTGCTAGGTGGGATGAAACAGCATAACCGTCTATTTAGTTATCCTACATGGTATGATTATGTGCCCATACATATTCTCACCCTCCATAGCGACCGGTATGTTCCTAGTTGTATGCCGGAGAGGACCATTGTGTAAGTCTATTGCATCTTTTGCATTCAAAAAAAAAAAAAAAAAAACTATTAGTTTGTTAAGTCTTTTTGCTATCTATGCGAGCAGCCCTGCTTAGGTTGTACAGTCTGACAGCCGTTGGTAGGAAGGACCTACGAAACCTCTCGGTTGTGCACCTGGGATGATGTAGTCTGCTGCTAAATGAGCTCCTCAGTGCATCCAGTATGTCCTGCATAGGGTGGAACTCGGACTCCAGCAGAGATGACAGTTTAGCCACCGTCCTTCTCTCTCCTATCTCCTCCATCGGATCAAGGCGTTGCCCCAGGACAGAGCTAGCTTTCTTAATCAGTTTGTTCAGTCTCTTCCTATCGGCTGCAGTAATGCCACTGCCCCAGCAGACCACTCCAAAAGTGATGGCTGATGCCACCACCGTGTCATAGAATGACTTCAGCAGCGCCCCTTGTACACCAAAAGACCTGAGTCTCCTCAGCAGGAACAGCCTGCGCTGTCCCTTCTTGTAGAGTGCGTCAGTATTGTGTGACCAGTCTAGTTTATTGTTCAGATGAATACCCAGGTACTTATAGGATGTCACCATCTCGATGTCTGTTCCCTGTATATTTACTGGTGCTGTGAGGGGCTGCCCATGCCTGCGGCAGTCCACCACCAGCTCCTTAGTTTTCCTCGCGTTGATCTGGAGGCAGTTCCGATGGCACCAGTCCACAAAGTCCTGGATAAGCCCTCTGTACTCAGCTTCATCTCCGCTGGAGATGAGACCAACGATCGCAGAGTCATCAGAGAACTTCTGTAGATGGCAATGTGTTGTGTTGTGTGAGAAGTCCGCAGTATAAAGAGTGAACAAGAAGGGAGCCAGCACCGTTCCCTGGGGGGCCCCCGTGCTACTGATGATCGTGTCGGAAACACAGTCCCGGGTTCTCACAAACTGAGGCCGGTTCGTGAGGTAGTCCAGGATCCATGATGACAGGTGCTGGTCCACCCCTGCGCGCAGCAGCTTGTCCTTCAGGATCATCGGTTGGATGGTGTTGAAAGCACTGGAGAAGTCAAAGAACATGATCCTCACCATATTCCCGGGCTTCTCCAGGTGGGACAGAGAACGGTGAAGGAGGAAGATCACCGCATCCTCCACCCCAATGCCATGCTGGTAGGCGAACTGGAGTGGATCCATCGCTGGTTCCACCAGGGGGCGGAGATGAGCAAGGAGCAGTCTCTCCAGGGTCTTCATCAAGTGGGACGTCAAGGCCACCGGTCTGAAGCTGTTCAGGTCTTTGGGGTGGGAAGTTTTTGGTACAGGTACCACACAAGATGTTTTCCACAGCTGTGGTACCCTCCCCAGTTTCAGGCTCATGTTGAAGATATACGTCACAATCCCACACAGCTGGTCTGCACAGGACTTGAGGAGCTTTGCGCTGATGCCGTCCGGTCCCGACGCCTTCCTCGCCTTGATCTTCCTCAGCTCCGTCCTCACCTGGGTCTTGGTCAGGGTCAGGATGGGGGGCTGTGTGTTGGGAGTGGGGGGGGTGTCGGTGGAGTGGGGAGTGGGTAGCAGGACTTGATTTCTTAGAGGCAGCAGTGGTTGTTGTGCAGACAGGGGGGAGGGCGGTTGGTCAAATCTATTGAAAAACAGATTCAGGTTGTTCGCCCACTCCCTGCCCCCCGTGGCCTGGGGGGAGGTATTCTGGAGCCCCGAGATGGTTTTGAGGTTTCTCCAGACCCCGCTGATGTCGCTCTGTTGCAGCTTGTCCTCCATCTTCTTCCTGAAGCTGTCCTTGCCTTCTCTGATCTTTCTCCTCAGCTCCCTCTGTACGGACAGATTTTTGGTGAGGAATTAACATAACATGCTTAAAAGCTCAAAAAAGTCAATTTTGCATGATATAGGCCCTTTAATCCTATCCCACTTTTACCATCTATCCATCCATCTTCTACCGCTTTTCCGGAGGTCCGGGCCGCGGAGGCAGCAGTTCAAGCAAAGAAGCCCAGACTTCCCTTTCCCCAGCCACCTGCTCCAGCTCCTCAGAGGGGATACCAAGGCGTTCCCAGACCAGCTGGGAGACATAAGGGGCTTTTTCATTAGCCCCGCTTAGCCCCGATTTGAGAACACGACTCGTTTCACAATGACTTGTTTCGGCCTCGATTGCGTTTCGACATTACTGCTGACACGCCTGCAGTGGGTGGGATTTCTTGAACAGCGAGGCGGCGCCACACTCCCGTGACGTAAAACACGCGATCCAAGCAAAGCATAAACACATGCAGCTGTATAAGGCGGCTCCTCGGTCTGTGGCTTTTTTCACCGTAAATGCCAAAAAGGACCGCCAGACAAGGGTACAGGCAGCGAGATGAAACACTCTGGAAATAGTTCTGCAGCTTCTGGGAGAGCCAAAGGTGTGAGGATACAAACTAGGTCATATATGACGGTAAGCTAATGTTGCTAATGCTAGTTTGCTATAAGTACGTCGTACTACACTTTAATGTCTGCAAGTTATCGCTGTTAGATACTAAAATATGTACGCTGTGTGTGTTTCAGATGGCTCTGTTGTGGGGAAATTACTGCTTCATTCAGTCTGGGCGTTCAGCACAGCCTGTCACGGATGTCATCAGCCTGTCACTGATGTCAGCACAGCTTCACAAACGATCAGTGGTTATAGAGCTTAAGAATGTCTGTAGAAACGTTTATTTCCTGTACAACAAATTGCTCTGATCTGCGTGAAAATCATGTAGAGACTGTTGAGACATCATGGACGTACCATGATGTCTACATGTCTACGTACATGTTCCAGCTGCAGAGTCTGAGATGGTGTCATAGAAAAAAATGATCAGCTGACACAACTTGATCGCCATGTTAACAACTACATTAGCCACAAAATATATATTCAAAAAGTAAACACTACTGAGTTAGGTATAATAAGATATATTTGACAGTTATGATGCATTTTAGGCCAAAACAAACTTGATCTAGGATTAAAAGCAATTAAAATAATGCAGTCACAAGGTTACATGGAAAATACTTGATTTACTAGATACATGTACTGTAGAAATATATATATTCTCTTCATCAACAATGTACTAGACATGCATTCATGTAGTATTGCACTGGGAATTGCACTGACAATAAACCTCTGAAGTTTTTGCAGATGTCTCTTTTTTTATATGTGAAGGTTACCACCATGTGGCATAAATTAAATACTGAAAGATTGGAAAAGCTAAGAATAATCCAGCAGTTTGAGAAATCATTTTGGTTTGGTGTAAGTCTGTCAACAGAATTATGAACCATAAAGCAGTTTGTGTTAAAATGTTAAATCTCATTAAACCTAATCCGGGGGCTTCCAATCATGTGTCATGGGGGGCCAAGACCCTGCAGGTTCTCTCTTCTACGCAGTCTCTTCAGCAGGTGTTCTCACTGATCAGTCAGTGGAAGAAGTTCAGTGGAATCTGCTGTTGAGGACACTGGTTGGAGGTAAAGCCTGCAGGGTCTTGGCCCTCCATGGCACGATTAGACACCCCTGCCCAAACCCATTATGATGAAGAGCAGATGCTAATATGACCCAGAATTCCTCCATATACTGGAACTGTCATTAAATTATGCAGGGTCTTCTGTACAGACTTCTAACAATACAGTCTTCAGTTACTAAAATAATTGTTTTGGTTACTTTTTTCTTAAAAATGAGCCATTATTTTCAAGGTCCACGATAAATCCTTTGTACAGTTTACTCTTTTCCCACCGGTGTCTTAACAGACAAAATAGAAAATCATGATGCAAACACATAAGTCACTAAATTGTTTATTACAATCAGCAGCAAATTCCAGATTATTCAGAATGTGCAAAATTCAAACTGTAAAAAAAAAAACTGGAATGGTCACACACGGCAGCCACGCTGTCTCACTGAGAAGCAACATGATCGGCCCCTCGTACTGGTCCTGGTTCAGCAGATCTTCAGCCTGCATCTCTGTAAATAGTGAGGCAAGGTCCAGTTGAGGTGACAGTTAACCTCTTGCCTAGACAAAAGACAAATGGGTGGTGGTTAATTAAAGCAAGTTTAAAAAATATTTGGGAAATACACTTGTTGCTAAAAGCCAGTGGTGGAATGTGAATTAATGAATGAATCTTTATTTCGGATTGATTAAAAGTAAAGATTAAAAGAAAATAGAATAATATAACAAAGGGGAAAAAAATCTAACAAGGTCAAATTAAACAATAACTCCTCTGATTATACAGTTCAACATAGGTTATCTGAAATGGGTGATGGCTGAAGCTGCAGCTTATATTGCCCACCATATTCCATCCAAGAATTCAAAAGAAAAACAAAACAGGAGGGATTACAATTTGAATGTGACAATAAAGTACTTCGCTGTTGTATTTAACCACATTTTTCATGTAGCTGCACTTCGGTAGATTTTACAAGGGCTGCGTTACATTTAAAATCATCTCTTTTTACTGTGGCCTCAGCAATCAGAATGAATTAATACATTCACTTGAATGGAATATAGTACTTTAACTGAAGTTGTGATCAATAAGTTTGTCTTGTCTGTAAAAGTGTCTCTTCTTGCCCTGGCTTCAAGTGTGGGCGGTGTTTTGTACTAGCATTGCTAAAATATAAAAGGAAGCACTACAATGGGTCTCAAATATTTCTAATGTGTCCTGTTACTGCATGAGTTTATTTATCAGAATCAGAATCAGAATCAGCTTTATTGCCAAGTATATTTACAGGTAAACATACAAGGAATTTGACTTGACATTGGGCGCGCACGTTAGGCGCATCCAATGACGCGGCAGCCATGCAAGGCGCCTGTCATAACAGTGGAGGGTAAAGAGGGGGAGGAGGGGAGGGGGGGGGAACACAATAGGCAGAGAGAAAAAAACATTGTTGATCAAAATAAAGCTCATTATATGACCAAAATTGTGATTACAAGAAAAAAAACTTTTAAATGCACAATTAGCAGACAATAAAAAGATCACACAATAACAAGCAAGAGAGACCAGTGTATGTAGTCAGCATATGATCAGTGTGTAATGCAGTGTGAGATGTGTCAATTGCTGGTGAACAGCAGAGGGCACCCCCTGGCAACGGATAGTCATGTGTTCTACACGGCATGTCCAGAGTTTATCTCTCCTCATGCAGGTGGCAAGTTCTGTAAACACATGAGCGCTGTCCTTGAGGAGCTCAATCTGCAGAAAAACAGCCATTGTTTGTCAATGTTTGGGTTAGCAGAGCCACTCTTCCACTTATCTTCATCAGGAGGAATGTAAATACAGGGTACCAAGACAAGGTCAAATCAAATCTGCACAGTGCACTCAGAGAATAGATTTTTCCTCACCCGTGCAATTCTGTGCTTTCATAATTTCCATATGCAGGCTTAAACTTTAATCCCATGGAGAGCACAGGGCTCCAGATGTATTCCTCCACTGAATCACTGTCATTCAGTTCACCGTTTGCCGCTACTCGTGCCCTCCCCAACTGGTCGAATTTGATGAAGGAGCTTGCCGGGTCCGCTTTGATCAGCTCTCTCACCTTCCTTCAATTTCTGATACATCAGGGAACTTCGCAGCCAAAAATAGAAGTCCTGAGATCATAACCAATAATGATGTTTCCACAGACGCATGAATTCCAATGCCCATGAGTCTCCTCGCAGGTTCCAATTCTTGGGCTCCCCCTTGGCCCGATTCTTGTTGAAAAATAGTGACAATAGCACATTTAAGCCACTTCCAAATCCATAATTTCCGTTTAGATTAAGATTCAGCAGAAGAAGAGCGACTAAACACAGACAAAAACGCAACATTGCAAAGCTGGGAATAGGTCAGGAAGGCAGACGGGAGGAGGGAAGAAAAAATGCGACTGCTCTCTCTCAGAGCAAGAAGAAGAAAGATAGACTATAAGAAGCAAGAAGATGATAGACTATAAACTACACATATAAAGTAAATTATATTGACTGAACATCTCACATTCGCCAAAACATACAGTTATGAACATAACTCACAAAGGATCACACAAGTGATCTGACAAAAAAATAAATACATTAACAAGCGGTTTATTTTACAGTTGATGTGCCATATTCACACAATCAAATAAATCTCAGTTCAGTCCCTTTTATATTAAGTGGAAATTGTGCTACTTTGGTTTTGACACTTTACCTATAAAAGCAAAGGATTTCAGTACTTTCCACAGTGGCGACGTCCGTTGTGGGCTGGCTGATTTCCTCCTGCCTAGATGAACGACAGAAATGGATGATGGTTAGTTTCAAGCAAGTTCAACACTTATACAGGCACATCTCAAAAATTAGAATACCATGAGAAAATTCAATATTTTTGTCACTCATTTCAGAAAGTGAAACCCATATATAGATTCATTACAGGGACAGTGATATACTGCAAGTGTTTATTTTAATATTGATGATTACAGCTACAGCCCATATTAACCAACACCTCAGTGGCCAACATTTATATTTAAAAACTATTTTTTAAAGTTAATTTTATGTAATATTCTAATTTTTTGACAAATTGAATTTGGGGTTTTCAGGGGCTGTAAGCCATAATCATCAAAATTAAAATAAATAAACGCTTGAAATATATCACTGTCTGTGTAATGATTCTATATAATATATGGATTTCTCTTTCTGAAATGAGTGGCAAAAAATATTGAAGTTTTTCATGACATTCTAATTTGTATTAGGGAAATACACCTGTGAAATTCAGCTTAAGTTTCCCTGACAAGCACTGCAGGATCCACAGAATAGGTGTGTGGGTCTATTCTGACGCTTTAGAAAATTATATGAATGACTTTATAAATCACTGGTTTGCAAAAGCAATTTTATTATGACGAGATTTCGGCTCCTGTAGTCCATTTCACCAGTATCACAGTATAAACAGGGAGGCTAACCCTGTCACATCCCTGGCATGTGGAAACACATTCTAGCATTAAATTGCACACAATTTAATGTGCAGCACCAAAGTGCAATACAAAACAAAAACCAGGACTTTAACCAGGATTAACATATTTCATCATTTTGCTCTCACAAGCGAATATTTAGGAGAAAACAAGCGCGAATCAGCAGTTGCACTAGCTAGCTACTAGCTAAAACTCATTAGCTAAAACTCGTTAGCCAGCACAAAACGGCGCTGTCAAAATAAGTGAGCTTACCACCAACTGGATAAATAAGCGAATAGATGCACATTATTACAAATCACTCACCATCGATGGTTCTCTCACGTTCATCTTCAGCTTGTCCATAAGGTTCTATGGTGGGCTGCCATCTGTATCGGTCTGGATCACTCCTCTCACTGTGGATCTGCCACCAAGCAGAGAAAACTCCGCACCTCTTCGTTGGACCACGGTGTAGATTTCCGCAAAACCTAAAACGCTGTCTGTATTAATATCGTATTTACTTTGTGACCAAGTTAGTCCCTGAAATATTGCAAATGGCGGTCGTGTAGTAGATTCATCAGAAGAGGTCGCTTTCGTGACGTTACGACCTGACCAATCAGCGGCGACCAGTCTGTTGACGTCACATCATGGCACGACTCGGCTCGGTTGTACCCTGCCCTCAATCCAGTACGAAAATAGCGCCTGCTAACCGGTGCTGGGGCTAATGGAAAATGCTCAAACGCGGGCTGAGTGGTGCCGTGTTGGGCTAAGCGGGGCTAGTGGAAAAGGCCCTAAAGTCTCTGTCCTGGGTCTGCCCTGGGGTCTCCTCCCAGTGGGACGTGCCTGAAACACCTCAAGTGGGAGGCGTCCAGGAGGCATCCTAATCAGATGCCCATACCACCTCAACTGACTCCTTTCAATGTGGAGGAGCAGCGGTTCTACTCTGAGCCTCTCCCGGATGACTGAGCACCTCACCCTATCTCTGAGGGTGAGTCCAGCAATCCTACGGAGAAAGCTCATTTCAGCCGCTTGTATCCGCGATCTCGTTCTTTCGGTCATTACCCAAAGCTCGTGACTATAGGTGAGAGTAGGAACATAGATTGACTGGTAAATCGACAGCTTTGCCTTAGAACTAAGCTCCCTCTTCACTACAACAGACCGGTACAACGTCTGCATCACTGCAGATGCTGCTCCAATCCGTCTGTCGATCTCTCGCTCCATTTTCCCCTCACTTGTGAACAAGACCCCAAGATACTTAAACTCCTCCACTTGGGGCAGGAGCCTGTCCCCAACCCGGAGAGGACAATCCACCTTTTTCCGGCTGAGGACCATGGACTCGGACTTGGAGGTGCTAATTCTCATCCCAGCCGCTTCACACTCAGCGGCAAACCATCCCAGCAAGAGCTGTAGGTCATTGCTGGATGAAGCCAACAGGACAACATCATCTGCAAACAACAGAGATGAGATCCTGTGGTCACCAAGCATGACACCCTCCATTCCCTGGCTGCGCCTAGAAATCCTGTCCATAAAAATTAAGAACAGGATCGGTGACAAAGGGCAGCCCTGGCAGAGTCCAACTCTCACTGGGAATGACTCCGACCGAGTGTTGGCAATACAAACCAAACTCTCACAACAGTCGTACAGAGACCGAATAGCTCATAACGACAAGCCTGATACCCCATACTCCCGAAGCACCCCCCACAAAAAACCACGAGGGACGCGGTCAAATGCCTTCTCCAAGTCCACAAAACACATGTAAACTGGTTGGGCAAACTCCCACGAACCCTCAAGAATTCTCAAGAGGGTAAAGAGCTGGTCCGATGTGCCACAGCCAGGACGAAAACCACATTGCTCCTCCTGAATCCGAGGTTCGACCAACGGCCGGACTCTCCTCTCCAGTACCTTGGCATAGACCTTCCCAGGGAGGCTGAGGAGTGTGATCCCTCTAAAGTTGGAGCACACCCTCCGGTCCCCTTTTTTGAAGAGAGGAATCACCACCCCGGTTTGCCATGCCAAAGGCACTGCCCCCAACCTCCACGCAATGTTGCAGAGGCGTGTCAACCATGACAACCCAACAACATCCAGGGCCTTGAGGTACTCAGGGCGAATCTCGTCCACCCCCGGGGCCCGGCCACCAAGGAGACTTTTAACCACCTTGGCGACCTCAGCCCCTGTGATAGGTGAGTCATCCCCCTCGTCCCCAAACCCTGCTTCCTCTGTGGAAGGTGTATCAGTGGGATTGAGGAGATCCTCGAAGTATTCCTTCCACCGCCAGACGATATCCCCAGTCGAAGTCAACAGCGTCCCATCCGCACCATACACAGTGTGGACAGGGAGCTGCTTTCCCCTCCTGAGCCGCCTGACAGTTTGCCAGAATCTCTTTGAGGCCGACCGAAAGTCTTGTTCCATGGCCTCACTGAACTCCTCCCATACCCGGGTTTTTGCTTCAGCAACCACCCGAGCTGCACTCCGCTTGGCCTGCCGGTACACCTCAGCTGCTTCGGGAGTCCCACAAGCCAACCAAGCTTGATAGTACTCCTTCTTCAGCTTAATGGCCCCCATCACCACTGGTGTCCACCACTTGGTTCGGGGGTTGCCACCACGAGATGCACCAACCACCTTGCGGCCGCAGCTCTGGGCCACCGCTTCAACAACAGAGGTGGAGAACATGACCCATTCAGACTCCAAGTCTCCAGACTCCCTCGGAATGTGGTTGAAGTTCTTCCGGAGGTGGGAGTTGAAGACCTCCCGGACAGGGGCCTCAGCCAGACGTTCCCAGCACACCCTCACTATATGTTTGGTTCTACCAGGTCTGAATGGCTTCCTCCCCTGCCATTGGATCCCACTCACCACCAGGTGGTGATCAGTTGACAGCTCTGCACCTCTCTTTACCCGGTTGTCCAAGACATATGGTTGCAGGTCTGATGACACGATAACAAAATCGATCATCGATCTGCGACTTAGGGTGTCCTGGTGCCAGGTGCACATATGGACACCCTTATGCTTGAACATGGTGTTTGTTATGGACAGACTGTGGTTAGCACAGAAGTCCAATAACTGAACACCACTCGGGTTCAGATCGGGCAGGCTGTTCCTCCCAGTCACCCCCCTCCAGGTTTCACTGTCGTTGCCCACGTGCGCATTGAAGTCCCCCAGTAGGACAATGGAGTCTCCAAGAGGAGCACCCTCCAGCACCCCAGTCACAGACTCCAAAAAGGGTGGGTACTCTGAAACATTTACACAACAACACAACAACACTTTTACTTACAAAATTATTTTTAATATTCTTAAAAAGCTAATGTAAATGGATCACCACAACTTGTGGGTAACAATGGTTGTGGGCAACAAAAACACAATTGTGTATCCTTTTCCGATGTGTCTACTGTTATTTATAAGGGTTATCTGTGAGGGTAAGAGTAATAACATGCAGAAACACCGGAGAGGCCTTCACTTTTGGTTTGATGGAACTGCAAACTGACCTAGAAATTATGTGATGAAACTTGTTTTATTCCCATTCAATCCTATCACATTGTTACACTGGCCAACACCAAATTCAATTTTTTTTTAAAATCAGATCTAGGACAGTTTGGATGTGCTGAATCCAAAAATCACATAGGTTTTGCTCAATCAGGTCAACTTTTTGAACAACGAAACTGTTGTTACGTTTGTGTTTACATGTACGGTTATTTTCCCTTTATATGATGCAAGATTCCTTCTTATTTACTGAAATTCTCTGAATTTTGAATGATGATGCAACATTCAATTTACATGTACTTACCTTTATCAGTGTCTACTGTTCAATTTACAGTACACCTGTACAACTGCTTATAACTTAACATAAAAACTGTACCCAATCGAGAGAAACTGATTCAGTGGTGCAAATTTGTCTTAAATTTGGAGAAAAAAAACCCACAGACATCTTACAAAGACATTATGTTTTGTTGTGTTGTTAACAATTACATTACCATTACAATGGTAGACACCTGACTTGATGAACAGCAGCATTTGGTCAGAAGAGAGAATGGAATGTGTATGTAATTATTGGCTTTTCTCATCCAGTGTCATAACAGACAAACCACACTTATGATGCAAACACTATCATTTTATTACAGAAGCACAAGATACAAAAAAACACACAGACTGGGGGGGGGGGGGGGAGACAGGGTTACACACACCGACCACTCAGTGCGTTAACTAACCTGCCAAATTGTGTCAGGAAAGCTCGGTTGAAGGAAGCCATCTCTGTCAGCTCCTCCCTTCGGAAGGCGGCTTCTTGCTCCCGGGCTACCCGCGCGTCTGCTGCAACCTCTCTCAAGTGCTGTATGTACTGCTCATGTTGTTGTTTAAGCTATTCATGGTGTCATTTGCACTGTTCGTGGAGCCGTTCCTGGAGCTGCATCTCATCACCATGCATCTGAGCCATCACTGCTGCAAGGTCAGCGATGGAGTTGCACCTTTTCCTCTTGGCTAGATGAAAGACAGAAAGGCATGGTGGTTAGTTAAAGCCGGATCAAAACATATATTATGGAAATACACTGGTGAAAGCCAGTGGTGGGATGTGACTATGCTTCGTTGTTGTATTTAAGCTCAACTGTCATGTTGCTGCCCCTCAGTAGAGCGGATTTTGCAACTCCCGGGGTGCTGAGATAGGCTACAGCCCCCCTGCAACTCGAAAAGGATTAAGTGGAAGAAGATGGATGGATGGATGGGTTATGTTTAAAAGAATTTGTATTGTGGCCTCAGAAATCTGAATGGGTTAATACAGTCAGCTGACGTGAAGCAATTCAATGAAGCATGTTGATTTGAAAGTCAGTTCATGTGCTATATCTGTTTTTCTAAAACAAGAGTTACAACAGTACTTCCACCACCACACCTAAAAATGGGACTGGGTTGTGGACCCCCGACAAGTGAACACCCCAGAATCCACTTTTTTGTACATGTACAAAGACATTTTAAATTCATTAATATGCGGCTATAGGAAATTACATTAATCACTTTTGTAAATCACTTGTTTTTATTTAAAATTTTGGACCCTGGAGTCCACTTGACCTGTATCCATAAACACAACCGGGTGGTAATCTTCTGTTTATTGTGCCTTACCAGCACTTGAACGTGACGTGCCGGATGCTGATGGAGCTGGTGATGTGGCTGACATCGGTGTCGGCACAGATTCTGGTGCTCCGACAGACGCAGGAGAGTCTGGGGGGTTCATGTTGAGTGTGGCGGACCCCTGGGATGTGAAAAGTGATTCTAGAAAGAAAATGCACACAATGTAAAGCTCAGCACCAAAGTGCAACATGTACACAAAACACAAAAGTTTTTAACCAGAATACAATAAACATATTTCAGTGTGTTGTTCATGTGAATACTTAAGACAAAGCAAGCGTGATTCAGCAGTTGGCTGCGAGGTAGCTAGCTATTAGCTGGCTAGCGATCCTCGCTAACAACCATTACCCACAAGAGAACAACCTTCTTATTGTTTAAAAAAGTGAGGTTGCCACCAATAGGATAAATTGGCGAAAAGAATCACAATATCAAAAAACACTCACCATCCACGGTTTCCAATGGTGTGGCCGTGTCGACCCCAATCTCTCTGTCATTGCTAGCCGGACTATGTCCGTATATTGCGTCCATCTGCTCGAACCACTTCCAGTCCTTCCTATTCGCACCACTTCGACCGTTGTGGTCCTTTATTGCCCGGTAATCGCTTTTCATTTTTTTTAGTTTTTCGCAACACTGTTTGGCAGTCCGGCTATGCCCTTGTGCTGCCATGTGCTCGGAGACCTGCTGGTATATTTTTTCATTGCGAGTCGCTCCGTCCAACTCGCTCTGGATGTGATCGTCGGCCAACAAGCACAGAAAAGTCCGCACCTCCTCATTTGTCCATGGGATACACTTACGCGAAGCCATCGTTATTGAAAATACCGTTGTAAAGCTGCTCACTGTGGTTACTCGCTGAACAACTTTACAAATGGCGGTCGTATAGATTCCAGAGAAGACGGACACTTTCGTGACGTTACGCCCTGACCAATCAGTTGCTCGCAGTCTGTTGACGTCACATCTCGGCTCGACTCAGCACGGTTGTACCCTGGCCTCGAGTGGATACGAAAATAGGACCCGTTAATCGGTGCTGGGTATAATGGAAAAGGCTACTATAGGCACTTTTCCACTAGCCCAGCACACCTCGCCACGTCTTGATTCACTTCAACACGGTTCGGCTCGCTTTTGTCTCCAATACAACCGTGTTGAGCTGGGGTGGGTGGGATTTCTATAACAGCGAGGCGGCGCCACACTCTCTGACGTAAAGCACGCAACCGAATCCTCCACAACAACAAAGAAAATGGAAGATCGCGAGTGGAGGATTATCACGTTGCTCGCTCTGTGGCTTTTTCTCACAATGAAGGCCAGAGAGTTTAACCAGAGAAGACAGTATTACCGGAGAAGACGACGTGCATTGAGACAAAACACGTTGGAACAGTACAGGAGACTCGCGGTTGCCAGGGAGGAATATGAAGCTGGAATGGTGAGGTTACTTAACCGGCAGAGGAGGGAGCAGATGTCGGTAAGCTAACGTGTACTAATGCTTTCTGTTGTCATTTTTTTTTTTTTTTGTTACTTATTTGTACCTGTAGGTAGATTTGGTTTGCAGTCTGATGACAAGCCACCAGCTGCCGGTCGCTGCGTGCGCGAGCGCCCTAAACCTACATGTTTTGGTATGCGGGAGGAAACCGGAGAAATCCCGGAGTAAACCCACGCAACACGGAGAGAACATGCAAAATCCACGCAGCTCACTGTTGGTCGGGGGCTGGGATCGAACCCACGATCTCACGATCCCCGCGATCCCCCGGCCGAGGGTAAATTGTGCTGCCACAGTGCTAAACCACTGCGCCACCGTGCAGCCCGGTATATAGTCATATTATTCTTGTGTACAGTATTTTGATGTTGACAGGTTATCAGTATTACAGGCATTACATTATGTATGCTGTGTGTGTGTTTCAGTTGGCTGCGTTGTTGCAAAATACTCGCTGCAGACCATTGGCCTGGACAGTAAACCGTAGCTCGCAGTGGTGGGAGGATGTTGTTCCCGGCTTCTCAAGCATGCAGTGGTTGCAGAATTTCCAGATGTCCAAGGACACTTTTACCTACCTGTGTCACAAATTGCGTCCATGCATGGCGCGGCAAGATACGACGTTCCGCCTATGTGTGCCGCTGAGGAAGAGAGTGGCCATTGCACTGTGGAAGCTTGCTACCAGTTCAGAGTACCGCAGTATTGGACATCTTTTTGGGGTCAGCATCATAACGGTGTGCAGTTGTGTGCAGGACTTTTGTGCAGCAGCAGTCATTGCTGGTTCCAGAACTACTTCATCTTCCCGATGAAGGGAGGTTCACGGAAATGTCGGCCTACATCGAGAATCGGTGGGGGCTACCATTATGCGTTGATGCCATCGATGGCTCCCACATACCCATCATAGCACCACAACAACATCACACTGACTACTTTAATCATAAAGGCTGGCACTCCATAATCCTTCAAGGTGTTGTTGATGGAAAGGGTTTGTTCTGGAATGTGTTTGCTGGGCTTCCAGGGAGCATGCACGATGCTAGGGTGCTGAGACTGTCCACACTGTGGGAGTTAGCCAGTCGGGGAAACCTCTTCCCACCTAACATCAGGAACATCGGTGCGGTACGTATGGGATACTACATCCTCGGATACTCTGCTTATCCACTGCAAAACTGGCTGTTGAAAGCATTCCATGACACCGGACGACTGACTGAAGAACAGCACACGTTCAACCACACCATCAGTCGTGTACGGGTGGCTGTGGAGAATGCTTTCTGCAGGCTGAAAGGAAGGTGGCGCTGCCTTTTAAAAAGGAATAACTGTGACATTGAACTGGTGAAATCCATTGTGGTGACTTGTTGTGCACTGCATAATCTATGTGAGACTCATGGAGAGGCCTTTGACACTGCATTGGATGATGCAGCAGATGAAGTAGCGGTGTCAGCTGCAGAGGTAGCAGAGGACCATGGTGGAGATATAAGAGATGCTGTGATGCAGTACTTGTGTACCAATAATTATACATAGAATTTGGTCATTATTCATGTGTGTACATATGTCAAACGTCTGTGTTTTATAAATAAATTGTTGTGCGCTTTTCATCTACGTCTCCTGTTTTTCATAAGGTTTATTTTTTTAAGGGACGGGTAATTACATGCTAAAACACCGGAGAAATTGTCTACCAAAAAATGCAGCAGCAACATAACTCACCTTTGCTTTGATGGAACTGCAAATTGACGTAGGAATTATGTTTAGAAACATGTTATATTTCAATTTAATCCTATCCCACTTGTACTTACAAAATAAGTGTAAATATTCTTAAAAAGCACACACATACAAAAGGTAGCACCACAACCTGTGGATCACAACGGTTGTGGGCAACAGAAACACAATTGTGTATCCTTTGCCAATCTGTCTGCTGTTATTTAAGGTTTAACTGTTAAGGGACGGGTAATTAAATGCTCAAACACTGGAGAAACTCTCTGAGAAAAATGCTGCAACTACACAAGTCACTTTTGGTTTGATGCAACTGCAAAATGACCTAGAAATTATGAGATGAAACTTTTTTTATTCATATTAAATAATGCGACATTGGCACACTGGCCAACACCAAATTTTATTTTTTTTTCAATCCTAGGGCAGTTTGGATGTACTGAATATAAAAGTCATAGGTTTTTCACCGTTATGTCAATGTTTGGAACAACAGTATTGGTATTTTCCGTTTATATGATGCTTAACTCCTTCTAAAGTATTGAAATTCTCTGAATTTGGAATGCCGATAGAACATTCAATTTACATGTACTTACCTTTTTACCTACTTTGACTTTTAGCTTTATCAGTGTCTCCTGCTGCATTTAAAGTCCAACTGTACAACTTCTTATAAGTTAACATAAAAATTGTACCCAATGTTGAGAACTGGATCCAGCGGTGCTAATTTTTTATGATATTTCAATAAAAAGAACAGAAAGCTTACAAAAACATTTCTGTTTCATTGTGTTGTTAACAATTACATTACCATTACAACGGTTGACACCTGACAGGATGAACAGCAGCATTTTGATCAGACTAGGCAATGGAATTTGTATGTAATTATTCGGTTTTCTAATCCAGTGTTATAACAGACAAACCACACTTTGATCCAAAACACTGCCATTTTATTACATAACCAATATTCCCCAAAAAACACATTCCAAAAAAAAAAAACCCACATTACGAGACATGGTTACAAACGGCGACCACTCAGTGCGTCAACTAGCCTCCCGAACAGTGTCAGGAAGGCTCGGTTGAAGGAAGCCGTCTCTGCCAGCTCCTCCCTTCGGAAGGCAGCTTCCTGCTCCTGGGCTACCCACGTGTTTGCTGCAACCTCAGTTAAATGCTGCATGTACTGCTCATTGTATGTTTTTTTGAGCCTGATGGTGTCGTTCAAGCTGTTCATGGCGCTGATCATGGAGCCTCTGCTGCTGTTCAAGCAGCCTCTCATGCAGCCTCTCCTGGAGACGCATCTTATCACCATGCATCTGTGTCATCACTGATGCTATGTCCAAGATGGTGTTGCGCCTTTTCCTCTTGGCTAGATGAAAGACAGAAAGTCATGGTGGTTAGATAATGCTGGATCTAAACATATCAAAAACATCTACTATGGAATTACACTGGTGAAAGCCTGTGGTGGGATGTGACTATCATATATGCTTTGTTGCTGTATTTAAGCTCAACTGTCATGTTGCTGCACTTCAGTAGAGCAGATTGTGCAACTCCCAGGGTGCTGTGATCGGCTACATCCCCCCATGCAATCCGAAAAGGATTAAGTGGAAAAAGATTGATGGATGGATGGATGGATGGATGGGCTATCTTTAAAAGATTTTCTTTGTATTGTGGCCTCAGAAATCTGAATGGGTTAATAAATATGGCTTAATAAAGATGACGTGAAGCTTTTTAATGAAGCATGTTGATTTTGAAAGTCAGTTCATGTGCTGTATCTGTTTTTGTATATTATGACTTACAACAGTATTTCCACCAACACACCACCACACCTAAAAATTTGACTGTGTTGTTCAACACCGACAACTGACCACCCCAGAATGTTTTGTACACAGACATACAAAATTCCTTAATATGCGGCTATCGGAAATAACATTAATCAAATAAAAAGAACCGGGTGGTAATCTTATGTTTATTGTGCCTTACCAGCACTTGACTGAGACATGCCGGATACTGATGGAGCTTGTGATGGAGCTGGTGATGGAGCTTGTGATGGAGCTGACACTGGTGTCGGCGGGACAGATTCTGGTGCTCCGTCAGACGCAGGAGAGTCCGGGCGGTCCAGTGCGGCAGACCCCTGGGATGTTAAAAGTGATTCTAGAAGGAAAATGCACACAATAAAACACAGCACCAAAGTGCAACATATACAGAAAAGACAAAAGTTTTTAACCAGATTACATAAGCTTATACCAGCGTATTGTTCATGTGAATACTTAAAAGAAAAGCGTGATTCCGCAGTTTGCTGCGATGTAGCTGACTAGCGATCATCGCTAACAACCATTATCCACAATCGAACAGCTTTCTTTATTGCATAAATAAAGTGAGCTTCTCACCGAATGAATATATTGGCGAAAAAACGCACAATAAAAAAAAAAAAAACCACTCACCGTCAACGGATTCCGATGGCGTGGCTGTGTCGAGCCCAATGGCTAGGTCATTGCTAGCAGGCCGATGTCCGTAGATAGCGTCCATCTGCTCGAACCACTTCCAGTTCCTCCGGTCCGCACCACTTCGGCTATTGTGGTCCTTTAATGCACGGTAATCGCACTTCATTTTTTTGATTTTCTCCCTACACTGTTTGACAGTCCGGGTGTGCCCTTGTGCTGCCATGTGGTCGGAAACCTCCCGGTATATTTTCTCATTGCGCGTGGCTCTGTCTAACTCGCGCTGGATGTGGTCGTTGGCCAATACACTCAGAAGACACCGCACCTCCTCATTTGACCATGGAACACCCTTACGCAAAGCCATCGTTGACAATGAAAATGAATACCGAAAATACTCTAATACTGAAAATAAAGCCGCCCACTGTGGTTACGCGTTGACCAACTTTACTAAAGGCGGTCGTGTAGATTCTTAGATTCCTCAGAAGACGGTCGCTTTCGTGACGTTACGACCAAAACCAATCAGCGGCGACCAGTCTTTTGACGTCACAACACGGCACGACTCAGCACAGTTGTACCCTGCCCTCGAGCAGGCACGAAAATATTGCCTGTTAAACCGTGTTGGGGCTAGTGGAAAGAGTTATAAAGCGTGCTGAGCTGTGCCGTGTTGGGCTAAGCGGGGCTAGTGGAAAAGGGCAAAAAAGCGAGTTGAGTAGAGTAGGGCTGAGTGAGTACTAGTGGAAAAGGGCCATAATTAACAGCTTTAAAGCGTCTCCTCCTGTGCTGTTCAGTCTGAGTGGAGAATTACATAATCTTGGTCCCCTACAAGGCATATAAAGCAATTTTATCCAATGTCAGTATCATCAAGGCTTACATGTCTGATTATAACCAAAATAGTAAAAATGACCACGTACATGTGGCCACCCATTACGACTAATGATCAACATTACTAGCCAAGTTATGAGCATCAGTTAGAACAATAAAAAAGTGCAAGGTGAAGAGGATGATAAAATAAAGGCAGCGTTGGATTTTTAAATAGCTTTATTATCACCCGCCTTCATCAGAACTCAGCTACAGCCCATAGTTTGAGCAGGCTGCCGCTTCGTTCCTCCAGCTCTCAAAAAGGAGACAGTGTGTGTGTCTCGCAGCAGATGCAGAATCAGAATGAGAGAATGAGAGAGAGATTTACAGCACAGTGCAGCTTATATACTCAACTCAAACAACAGATCAAAGACATTCACAGCAGTCAATCTGGGCATTTGCATATCAGAGGTACAGACAGGATGCATGAACACAATGCATGGATGACACTTTAACCTCACAGCTGTAAACGCAGCATGCAGCGGAAAAAACCCAGGAGTGCGAGCTGACTGTCTCTGTGTTGTCTCTGTGTTGTGGGGGTTGAATTCAAACCGCTACACAAGGCACCCATTCATCAGGGATGAGAATGGGGTTTGGGGAAAAAAGAGGAAACTAAGCTGGGGGTCTTGGGGGACGCAGGCCCCCAAGGCGGAGCCTTGGTGGGGGGTCTAGGGGGGGCAACTCCCCCCCAGAAGCTAACAAAATCTGGTGTTTTAGAATGCTCAAATGTGGTCTTACATTTCAAGCTAGAAGTAAGTACAAATTAACTTTTTAATCTGCTGCTGCATCACATGTGTAATCATGTTCAATACTGTTTTGATTCAGTGTCACACTTGATTGAGAAATAGAAAATGTCACTTCTGTAGAAGAGCTTGGAAATGAAGAGGCGATTTGGTTTATAAGCAAAGTTTAATATTCAGCTCTTCTAACAAGTCTCATCTGGTGCAGAGTGGCAGAAGGGAAAAGAGGCAGAATGTCTCCAGCTCACTGACTTTATACTTGCACACAACAAAAGACATGCATAAAAAAGGCTGACATCCCTCATTATCTTAATCCCCCCATTGTCTTGGTATTTCCTCTCCTCGCCTTGGGGGGTGAGGGTGGCTTCTCCGGTCTCCTCCACCGTGTCTGGGAACGTCTTTGTTCTTCACTTGGCGGTTGAGAGCCTTTGTCCTTTCAGAGGTGTGAAGTCCTTTACATATGTAATTACCAAACATTTCCACATGCTTCAACATATGTAGGTTATGGAATATATGATTAATATAGACCACAGGCCCCCCAAACAACTAAGAAAAGACAACAGAAAGGTTCACAGTCTAAGATAGTTATTATGACATACTAAGTGTTACATCTCTTGCCACGGAAGAAACTTTCCAGCAGCCATGCTCCTAAGAGAGTTCAGTGGTAATCATAACAGCATAGTAAAATCATAAGTCAGTCCTAAACTGTTGCAGCACAATTAGTGAACAATTGTGGAGTGGTTTGTATCAGTCCCTGTGCTGTCTGGGTTTTAATCTTCTCCCAAAACTGCTGTAGGTTGGTTTAGGCGTCCTGCTGGGACCTTCTTGTGAGGAATCTGCAGTGTGGGAAGGAGAGAGGTTACTTGTTCCCTGCCTGGGGGCTGAGTCTTTTCTCTTGGGGGGTCTACCCCGCCGAGGTGCTCTCGCCAACTGTGCAGGCTCGTCTTTCAACAAGAAGGCAGGTTTAAGTCTGTCAGTGCTGACTGTTTCTTTTCTATCCCCAAAATCAAGCACAAAGTGTTTATCACCATGTTCCAGCACTCTGAATGGTCCATCGTATGCTGGGCGGAAAGTTGGTTTTAAAGCTTCATGCTTAACAAAAACGAACTCAGCATTTTTTAAAGCTTGAGGGACAAAAACCCATAGGAAGGAGTGATGAGCTGGACCGGGGAGAGAGTCCGGTCCGTTGCTGCCTAAAAACCTTGGGACTGGAAGGTGCCCTGGCTCTGGGTTCTTTGGTAAAAATTCACCTGGAAGTCTGAGAGGTTGTGCAAAGACTAATTCTGCGGGGGAGGTGTCTAGATCCTCTTTAGGTGCAGCACGCAACCCCAATAAAACCCAGGGAAGTTTATTTACCCAATTTGTGTCCGTTAGTGAGGCTCTGAGGGCAGCCTTTAAAGACCTGTGAAAACGCTCGCATAACCCATTAGCCTGAGGGTGATAAGCGGTGGTGCGATGAATTGTTGCCCCTAAGCTGTTGGACATGGCTGACCAGAGCTCTCAGACAAATTGAGGCCCCCTATCGGACGTGATGTCTGATGGGACGCCGAAACGTGCCACCCAGTTTGTTAAAAAAAACGCGAGTGACTTCCTCTGCTGTGGTTGCCGCTAGAGGGACTGCCTCTGGCCAGCGTGTGGTGTGGTCTATCATTGTTAACAGGTGTGTGAAACCTTGGGAGGAAGGCAGTGACCCCACGAGGTCGACATGAACGTGGTCGAACCTTCTAGCAGGGATTGGAAAAGGCTCCAGAGGGGCTTTTGTGTGTCTGTGTATTTTGGCGCGTTGACAAGAAATGCAAGTTTTCGCCCATTCTTTTACGTTTTTGTGCAGGCCTGGCCACACAAACTTTTCGGCGACCATTTTAACCGAGGCGTGCACACCTGGGTGCGCGAGGGAGTGAATTGCGTCGAAAATACGGCGGCGCCATGTAGCTGGTACTAACGGGCGAGGTCGGTCGGTTGAAACATCGCATATTAGGGGGGGCACGCCGTTGCGTAAACCCTTTTTCTCCAGCTTTAACCCTGTTGGTCCAGACAGGAGTGCGCGCACGTCCGCGTCACCGCTTTGTTCCTCCACCATGGCTGCATAATCTATCCCTGCCTGGATAGGTGCTGCGTATGTGTCTGCGTTAGTGAAGAGTTCTGCTGCTGAGGCAGTATAATCTGTCTCCCCGCGCTCTGGTTGTGTCACAGCGCGAGAGAGACAGTCTGCTACTACGTTAAGTTTGCCTGCCACGTGTCGAATGTCTGTGGTGAACTCTGAAATCGCAGCTAGCTGTCTTTGTTGCCTGCCTGACCATGGTTCTGAAATTTTAGCCATAGCAAAGGTGAGCGGTTTATGGTCTACAAAAGCCGTGAAACTCCGCCCTTCTAACCAGAACTGGAAGTGGCGGATGGATAAATGAAGCGCCAGCAGCTCTCTGTCAAAAGTGCTGTATTTACGTTCAGTTTGGTTTAGCGATTTGCTAAAGAATGCTAAAGGTTGCCAGACCCCGCTGACAAGTTGTTCTACAACTGCCCCTATAGCTAGGTCTGAAACATCTGTGGTTAGCGCGATGCGGGCCGAGGGATCTGGGTGAACTAACAATGTGGCGTTAGCTAGGGCGCTTTTTACTTCCGCGAAAGCGCGTTCGCGCTCCGGGGTCCATTCGACCGCGTTGGAAGCTTTCTTTTTTTTGAGCGCGTCATATAGGGGCTGCATGAGCTGAGCTGCGTGGGGGAGGAAGCGGTTGTAAAAATTAACCATCCCTAAAAATTCCTGTAGCGATTTGACCGTTTGTGGCCGTGGGAAACTTTCTATCGCGTGAACTTTGGAAGTGGAACTGCCCCCTTCGGAGAGACTTTGTGTCCTAAAAAATCAATTTGTGACACGCCGAATTTGCATTTGACTGGATTGATTATTAGCCCGTGCTCTTCTAGCCTCTGAAAAACCGTAGTGAGGTGCTGCTCGTGTTCCTCCTCAGACGAGCTGGCTACCAGCATGTCGTCGAGGTAGACAAAGACAAAAGGAAGGTCGTGTAGGACCGCGTCCATCATTCGTTGAAAAGTTTGAGCAGCGCCTTTGAGGCCGAAAGGCATTCGCAGAAATTCAATAAGGCCGAAAGGGGTTCAATCAATCAATCAATCAATCAATCAATCAAAGACTTTATTCCAGACTCAAGGTCCATCAAGAGAAAAATAAACAAGTAAAGTAAAAAAAAAAACAAGACAGTTGAAACAATCAAAAAGTTACAAGAAACACTAAGACATAACTGCTTCAAGAAGTACAAAGACAGTACAGACTTTAAAAAGACTTAAAAAGACTACTGTACCAGTGCCTTCTAAACTGTGACTGACAGCGAATAGAACTGAGCTTAATGCTAGACATGACTTGAATGATTTCATTTCTAGATACATCAAGCCGACAGATGAATTTATACATAAAATTCCTTATTACTGCATGCAGAGTATTTACACGTGATGAGACAAATAACTCGGAAGCACTGCACCATCGAGGCTTTTTAAGTAAAATTCTTAATGCATCATTGTAGGCAACCTGTAATTTCTGCATACTTAGTTTCCTATAATTTATCCATAAATGAGCAGTGTATAAAGGTGTACAATAGGTTTTAAAAAGAACCAGTTTCACCTCATCTGAACAAAAACCAAATCTGCGTGCAAGAATATTTGCTTGCATGTAGATTTTGCAGCGTCGTCTGAAAATATCATCATCATCAGTCATTCTATCATTAATAACATGTCCCAGATATTTAATTTTATCCCTGACAATTAATTCCCTGCCTGCCAATTCAAAGACAGGGAATTTCATTAACAAATCTTCTTTAGTGCGGCAGATCAGCACACAACTCTTATTTGTATTATATTTTATGTCATTTTCCTCTCCATAAGCACTACACACTCTTAATAACTCCTGAAGACCAGCACTACTTGGACTGAGAATAACTAGATCATCAGCATACATAAAATGATTCACTAACTTATTCCCTATTAAACACCCAGTTTTACAGGCATTCAGTTGCTTTGACAACTCATCCATGTAAAGATTAAATAGAATAGGGGACAATATACTGCCCTGTCTGACACCACTGCTCACATTATGTTATTATGTGTTATGTATTATGTGTTATTACTGCTGTTTTAGGAATGTCTTCTGCTCGGACTGGGACTTGGTGATAACCGCGGACTAAGTCTATTTTTGAAAAAATGCGCGCACCCGCCAGATGTAGTGAAAAATCTTGAATGTGAGGAATTGGGTAACGGTCATGCGCTGTAGCGTTGTTTAATCTGCGGTAATCTCCGCACGGTCTCCAAGAACCGTCAGATTTCGGAACCATGTGAAGTGGTGAGGCCCAGGGGCTCTTCGAGCGTCTAACAATGCCCAATTTTTCAAGAGTTGTAAACTCGTCCCGTGCTATGTTGAGCTTGGCTGCGTCTAAGCGGCGCGCTTTGGCAAAAACGGGAGGTCCCGTTGTGGGAATGAAGTGTTCAACCCCGTGTTTAGCCACAGTGGCTGAGAATTTGGGAATTGTGAGTGCTGGAAATTGGGTGAGGAGTTGCTCAAACTTACCTCCTGCCGTGGTGACGTTGGCCTGCACAGGTGGTGGAGAAACTCGGGCTGAGCATGGAATAGAAGCAAAGGACAGTGCATTAACCAGGCGCCTATTTGCTAGATCTACTAATAACCCATGTGCACACAAAAAATCCACGCCTAATAAGTTAAAACTCACTGCCGCTACAACAAATGTCCATCTGTAGCTGCGGCCGTGGATGAGGAGGTGCAGGCTCTTTTCGCCGAACGTGTCGATGCTAGAGCCGTTGGCTGCCACGGCTCCGTTGCCCCGGGTGCCCGTGGCTCGATCTGCGTGGGAGGGCATGACGAAACTTAGCTGGGCTCCTGTGTCGATGAGGAACTGCTTGCCTGTGTGTCCATCCGTCACGTACAACAGCTTATTCTTCTCGCCGAGAACCGCTGCCGTTAACGGCTTTCGGCTTTGGCGTTTTCCCGAAATCGCAAATTTGCAGGGGGGAACGCATTTGTGGGCCTTCTCGGCAAAGCGGTGGTGATAATAACAGGCGTCGCTCTGTCTGCTAAGTTTTGGCCATGTCGCTGTCACCGTGGGCTGGGTCTGCTTAGTGGGTTGTGGCTCCTCGTGGCTCGGGGCGTCAGCTTTGAGGTCTGCGGATGCTGCTGTGGGTGTCAGCTCCTTGCAGGCGTTGACGAGCCGATGAGCTTCGTTGGCCAGTGCGCGGAAGTCTTGGTGGTTGTTGCATTTCATGCTGGCGAGTGTCCCTCTCATGTGTGGCGGCAGCGTGCTGTGGAATATAAACTGGAAGAGGAAGTTGTCATTGTCCTCTTCTTTGAGCTGTAGCAAATCCTCCATGAGGGCCTTCGGTTTGCACCCTCTGTGGCCGTAGACTGCCAGGATCTTCTCGGCTCTCTCTTCCGCTGATGGGACGTAGTTCACCACGATGGTTGCTTTGAGCGTCTCATATTTGTCCCGGGCCGGTGGTTGCCGGATCATGCTCCGCACACACTTCGAAGTGGCGGCGTCGAGTTTGGAGACGATATGGTAAAATTTGGTATCGTCAGCCGTGATGCCCGCCAGTGTAAACTGGGCTTCAGCCTGCTGAAACCAAGAGGCGGGGTCTTCTTGCCAGAAGTCTGGCAGCTTGACAGCGACGGCATTCGTGCATACCATCACTGCTGTGCCCGCCGGGTGAGAGTGGCTTGCCTCGGCTCTCACGGCGGTGCTGGTGCTCGGTTGAGCCCTCTCAATCTCTTCTGCCGGGGGGAACAGTTGTCCATCTGTTCCCTCGTCTGAGTGGTGGCTGGTTTCTGCCTGGGTCACCACGGATGAGTCGATTGCGGGGGAACGCCTCAGGTCCATACTCGCGTCAAGGTCACCAGTGTAGAAGAGCTTGGAAATGAAGAGGCGATTTTTTTTTTTTTTTTTTGTTACTTATTTGTACCCGTAGGTAGATTTGGTTTGCAGTCTGGTGACAAGCCACCGGCTGCTGGTCGCTGCGTGCGCGAGCGCCCTAAACCTACATGTTTTTTGTTTTGTTTTTTTGGTATGCGGGAGGAAACCGGAGAAATCCCGGAGTAAACCCACGCAACACGGGGAGAACATGCAAACTCCACACAGCTCACTGTTGGTCGGGGGCTGGAATCGAACCCACGATCTCATGATCCCCACAATCCCCCGGCCGAGGGTAAAACTGTGCTGCCACAGTGCTAAACCACTGCGCCACCGTGCAGCCTAGATTTGGTTTATAAGCAAAGTTTAATATTCAGCTCTTCTAACAAGTCTCATTTGGTGCAGAGTGGCAGAAGGGAAAAGAGGCAGAATGTCTCCAGCTCACTGACTTTATACTTGCACACAACAAAAGACATGCATAACAAAGGCTGACATCCCTCATTATCTTAATCCCCCCATTGTCTTGGTATTTCCTCTCCTTGCCTTGGGGGATGAGGGTGGCTCCTCCGGTCTCCTCCACCGTGTGTGGGAACGTCTGTGTTCTTCACTTGGCGGTTGAGAGCCTTTGTCCTTTCAGAGGTGTGAAGTCCTTTACATATGCAATTACCAAACATTTCCACATGCTTCAACATATGTAGGTTATGGAATATATGATTAATATAGACCACAACTTCCATATTTACATGCCTGTGCTACTACTCTATGAACTTATGTACAAGTCAATGTATTCCTCACATCTTATTGTGCAATTTCTTCTTCTTGGCTACCAAAGCCTGGAGCCGTTCTGTAGCCTTCCTCTTCTCTGATTTTCTGTGGGCAAGCAGTGCCTGCTTAGCTGTAGCTTCTCTGTTCTTTTTCATGGCTGCCTTGCTTGCCACAGAATCATGTTGAAGATTGAGTTCTGTTTCATTTCCTTCTCTTTCCTTTTTTCTTTGTTGTCTTTCGTGAGTTTAGGTTCACCATTTTTACTAAATTGGGAAAACTCGGTTGATTATTTTGAACGGTCCGCCATTTATATTTCGCTCCACGTGTTGAATATGACAAAGGAAATTAACAAAATCGCCGATTGGTTGCTTCAATAAGTATCAGCCAATCAGTGGCCTTGTTACACTGCATTACCGATGTCGCTGGGTAGCGCGTTCTGCGCGGTGGATTTTAGCAGCCGATCGAAAATATGACTCGCCGGTCGTAACATACCTCACCCCCCCCCCTAAAATTTTCTCCTCGAATTTAGACGATTCACGAGAATGACCCTAGACATGATCAAATCCGCGGAAAATTATCATCCCTGATTCATACCCAGTCTTGATACCACACACACACACACACACACACACAAACGGTGTATTTAGTAATGGCTGTCTTTAGAAAGAAGTAAGACTAGAAGATTAAAAGCTAAGATTTTTGGTGTGGTTTTCTCAAACTTGTTTCTCCAGGATAATTGGCAACGTTCCTTACACAGTATGGGACAACAGACACTGCAACCCACGTGCACAGTATTGCTACAAAACCAAAACAGCGTATTGTGTAACGGCTAGCTTAAAAAAAGGAGGAACAGAATAAGTTCAGGTGTGACACGGCGAGCTGAAGGTTTAAGAGTTTTATTCCTCCATCATCGTGAGACACACTGCAGCTGTGCTGTGTGTGCGCTGTTGTCAGTGCGCTCCGTAAGGCATGTAAAGTCAGCATATTTATACAGACAAGAGAGAATGCATGGCACATTTACATACTGATATACATATCAGTCAATACATATCAATTGCTTGATTAACTGGCGCCGGGATTACACTGGCCAGCTTTCCACCAAACCGGTTCCAGTGCTAGTTTGGTTCTGGTGCTGGTGCTAGTGCTTAACCAGAGTGCTCATAAGAACCAGTTGTCTTTCCACCGATATGGAGCTAGTCGGGGATTACGTCAGGCCTACGTCATTATGTATTGTGAAGTGCCCAACCCTCGCAGAACACCAGAGAAGACGGAAGGTGGAGGTATGCACCTCTCACTTGTTTGCTATCCGCCAGTAAGAGAAAGAAGAAGCCGAAGAAGAAGAAGACTTTTTTGTCAACAACATGACGCGTATTCTGTTATCGGTCCTGCTTTTACTTATCAGAGACGGTGTTAACCAACTACAACATCACGTGCATCCGCTTCAAAACCATTTTTGCCTACATCTTAATCCGAGAGTACGGCGACAGCGTGTGAGAAAGGTAGCTGTATTTCCGTGATCAGCGGTTGTTACTTAAAGCATTGAGCCAGCAATGATTACACCTTTAAAACTATATCTATTTTTAACTATGTCTGTTTTTCGGTAATAGGTGGTGTTACAGCGCATCATGAAGCGGAGGTCACATGTTACCTGGGCACATCCTCAGTCAAGTAACTGGTGGGACTCCATTGTTCCGGATTTCAACGCCCATCAGTTTGTAGAAAACTTCTGCGTGTCCCGGGAGTCTTTCAAGTACATTTGCGATCAGACAAAAGCCTCTCTTTCAAAAAAACCCAAAACACGAATTATAGATTGTGTATCCCGGTTGAGAAGCGGGTCGCAGTTGCCATCTGGAAACTGGCTAGTGGTGGTGAATACAGAACCATCAGCCATCTTTTTGGGTTAGGTCAGACCACCGTGTTTAACTGTGTCTGGGAATTTTGTGATGCTGCCATTGAGGTGTTGCTTCCTAAACATACAGTAAATCCTGATGTCAGTAGGTTAACTGAAATGGCCACATATTTTAACAACCACTGGGGAGTACCGCAGTGTGTGGGTGCTATAGATGGCAGCCACATTCCAATTATTGCACCACCAGAGTATGCAAGGGACTACTACAACTGCAAAGGATGGCATTCAGTAGTTCTGCAAGTGGTTGTGGATGGCAAAGGGCTTTTCTGGGATGTGTGTGTTGGCTTTCCAGGGAGTGTGCATGATGCCAGAGTCCTACGTCAGTCACATTTGTGGGAACGACTAAGTGATGGCCAGTTCATGCAGCAAAACCAAGTCTCAATCTGTGGTACTGACATTGGGCATTGTGTCATTGGTGATCCAGCCTACCCCATGCAAAACTGGCTGATGAAACCCTTTTCGGACACAGGCAGACTTACCCCCGAACAACGTGACTACAACTACCACATGAGCCGTGCACGCTCAGTTGTTGAGATGGCTTTTGGACGCCTGAAAGGACGATGGAGGTGCCTCCTTAAACGGAATGACAGCAAACTGGACCTGTGCAAGAGAATGGTGCTCACCTGTTGCATACTTCACATTTGTGAGGAGCACGGTGACAACCTTGAACTCCCAGACACCCCAGATCACAGTCAGTCTCAAGTGCAACCACTGCCTGACAATGCCAGTGTAGAAGGGGACAACATTAGGGCAGCTTTAATGCGGTACTTCAGCGGTGTGGAGCAATAACCGGTTAAGTGCCTCCCATGTCATGTACAACTTTAAAATGACAAGTATATGCAAGCAGCATGTGACGTTATGAGAAAACATAAAGCATAAATTTCAGTCTCCGCTAACAATTGGTCTTGTCCTTTTTTAAAGATATATATTGTGTATTTCTCTTTCCAGGTTACACACGTGGATAAAATTGTTTTTTACCCCTCTGTTAATGAAAGGAAAAGCCACAATGGTCATAGAAATAAGTTGGATCTGACAAAAGTGGTAATAAATGAAAATTCTCGGAAAATTAACCAATAACAATTAGACAATGCCTTGGAATTTTTCTTCAACAGAATTACTTAAAATAATTAGGTATTAGGCACATGTACAGAGTTATATTTGTGAAAATCTACTTTAACGTACCGGTTAAAGTAGGGGGGCAAAGTACTGTTTGCCCCCCTCCCCTCTGGTAGAAGACTTCGGTCCATCCAGACTAAAACCTCCCGTCACATGAACAGCTTCTTCCTGTCACGCCGCGCCATTCATCAGCGGCGCCACCTGCTCAAGCACCTGACAATCATCAGCGGCGAGGGATAAAGGCCGTCTCGCCCGGAGGCTCGGCCTGAAGCCGTCAGACTTCGTCCCTCACCGTTGTGAGCATACTTCTCTTCAGCATCACCTTTTTGGTAAGAAGATCGCTTACCTCTCTTCTTCAGTCTTCTCCCCTGTGCACAGGTGGATTCCCCAGCGGCGGACATCTCCACTCCATCGCCCAATCCTCGCTGCTGTACGGAGCTCTCCAGGTGGCTGTCTTCCGGGCTTCGCCCCCTTGTTGTGCCAGCTGTCCTGACCCACCAAGTAAGTCCTTCTCTCGCCATAAATCCCTCCTGTGTTGGTGTATGCCCGTCACCCTCTCCCTGTGCTCTCTCCATAGGGTTGCTCGGCTGTACGGTCACCTGCCTCTGTGCCTGGAGCAGACACCATCACCAACACATTTACATCCCGCAGACACGCACTCATTCACTCCTGCTGTTAATAAACTCTTTGAACTACTCTAAGCCTGTGTGTGTGCGTCTCCTGAGCCGTGCGTTATGTCAGTACGGCTTCAGCAGAGCGGCTCGGCGGACGGCGGGCTCGCACACCGGCTTACCACTCTCGAGGCTAGAGTGGATCAGATTGCTTATCAACAGCAGGTTATCCTAAATCAATTATTAAACTTAACTAACCGGTTGGGCCGCTTAGATCCTCAACAGCCGTTCCCCCCGGCTCGTCAGGGTGGCGCGGCTCCTGCTGTTCCAGCGGCCGTCCAGCCGGCTCCAGTGGCGCCGGTTCGGCTCACACCGATTCCGACCCCCGCCCGCTTTAGCGGTAAGCTCGGCGGAGCGCGGGGGTTCATTATGCAGTGTGAGTCCGTGTTCCACCGTGTGCCCGGAGATTTTCCCTCGGATCACAGTCGGATTGGTTACATAGGGAATCTTCTGGAGGGGCGTGCGTTAACTTGGACCTACGCCGTAATGGCGAGGCCCAGTTATGCCACCCTCACCTATGACCAGTTCGTGAGGCGCTTTCTGGAGGTCTTTGACCATTCTCAAACCGAGACGGTCCAGGTCGATCGGCTTCTCGCTCTCCAGCAGGGAGGCCGGTCGGCAGCGGACTACTCGGTCGACTTCCGGGTAGCGGCGGAGGAATTGGGCTGGGAGGAACGCTCCCTCTGTGGCCTGTTCCTCCGCAGCCTCAATAGTGATCTGAGGGATGAACTGGCTGGACGGGATATCCCTGGGACGCTAGCGGAGCTGACATCCTTAGCGATAAGTTTGGATAACAGGCTGCGCGAGCGCTCCTCGGGGCGGAAGTCTTCTTCTTCTCGCCCTCGTGGAGTCTCGCCGCACCTGTTCCAAGCTCGCCCCCTGGCGGCGCCGCCAGCATCGTGCCCCGAGGAGTCGGAGCCGATGGTGACGGGCTGGACCAAGCTTTCCCCTGCGGAGAAACAACGCCGCCGTGAGTTGGGCCTCTGCATGTATTGCGGAGGTGACCAACACACTGTGGAGTATTGCCCGCGGAAAGCCAGTCGGCGGGGTCCGCGAATCGCTGTAGGGAGCCTCGCGGATCCCAACCGGTTAGACACTCTCACTCAATTAAAGCTGCCCATCCGTTTTTGCCACAATCCCACTGGGCACCTCACCCACGCACTGGTGGATTCGGGCGCAGAGGGCAGCTTCATTTCACAAGGCCTGGCAACCCGATTGGGCATCCGCTGTCAGGCATTAAAACACCCCATCTCCCTGGTCCATCTCTCCCGTGCCTCCCTTGGGAGAGTTTCTCACCAAACCATGCCTGTCCCAGTCATCATCTCAGGGAACCACCGGGAGGAGATGGTATTTTACGTCCTGCCCAACTCTGTGTCGCCCGTCTTCCTGGGGTATCCCTGGCTACGCCTCCACAACCCTGTCCTGGACTGGAGGTCCGCTGGGGTATCGGCATGGAGTACCTTCTGTATGGGCACCTGCCTTCAGTCCGCTGCCTGCTCCCCATCCGCGGCTCCCCCTGTGGCGGATACAGCACCTCCGGACCTGTCACTGGTGCCTCCAGAATTTCACGACCTGGGTATGGTATTTAGTAAATCGAAAGCTATGTCTCTTCCCCCGCATCGACCATATGACTGTGCCATCAATCTCCGCCAGGGGGCTCCCCTGCCATCTGGTCGGCTCTACAGCCTGTCGGCGCCGGAGAAGGAGACCATGAATACATACCTGAAGGAATCACTGAGCGCTGGGATTATTCGCCCATCGTCGTCACCCGTGGGGGCAGGGTTTTTCTTTGTCGGGAAAAAGGACGGATCCCTCCGCCCCTGCATAGACTACCGAGCGCTAAATGACATCACTGAGAGGGACCGTTACACCCTGCCCCTCATGGACACTGCCTTTCACTCCCTCCAGGGGGCGACCTGGTTTACCAAGCTGGATTTACGCAGCGCTTACCACCTCGTCCGGATCCGGGAGGGAGATGAATGGAAGACAGCCTTCCGTACCCCGAACGGCCACTTTGAGTATCTCGTCATGCCGTTCGGGCTGACCAACGCTCCTGCCGTCTTTCAGCGCCTCATTAATGACGTCCTCCGGGATTTCATCGGCCTTTTTGTGTTCGTCTACCTGGATGACATCCTTATCTTCTCCAGGTCCAGGGACGAGCACCAGGTCCATGTGAGGCGGGTCCTCCAAAGACTGCTGGAGAATCGTCTGTACGTGAAGGCTGAGAAATGCGAATTCTACGCTAGGACCACATCCTTCCTGGGATTCATCATCGCTCAAGATCAGGTGCTCCCAGACCCAGAGAAGGTGAAGGCGGTGGTGGAGTGGCCTACTCCCGCATCCCGGAAGCAGGTGCAACAGTTTGTTGGCTTCGCCAATTTTTACCGCCGCTTTGTCCCAAATTTCAGCTCGATCGTCGGACCGCTGACCCGCCTCATGTCCCCGAAGGTCCCGTTCCGGTGGACTGAAGAGGTCGCTGCTGCCTTTAGGGCGCTGAAGGCGGAGTTCTCCTCCTCCCGGGTCCTTCGCCAGGTCGACCCCGCGCTGCAGTGCATTGTGGAGGTGGACGCATCGGACACGGGAGTGGGAGCAGTGTTATCCCAGCGGTCACCTGACGATGGCGCCAAACGGCCGTGCGCCGCCTTCTCCCGGCGCCTGTCCCCGGCGGAGAGAAACTACGATGTGGGGGACAGAGAGCTCCTGGCCATTAAACTCGCCTTACAGGAGTGGCGCCACTGGCTAGAGGGGGCGGACCTGCCGTTCGTGGTCCTGACGGACCACAAGAACTTAGAGTACTTACGATCTGCCAAGCGCCTGAATGCCCGCCAGGCGCGCTGGTCTTTGTTCTTCGCCAGGTTCCGCTTCTCAATCACCTTCAGGCCGGGCTCCAAAAACGGCCTGCCTGACGCCCTCTCTAGGCAGTTCACCCCCGTGGAGGCTGAGGAGACGCCCCACACTATCCTGCCCAGGTCGTGCGTCCTCGGTGCCATCTCTTGGGACATTGAAGACAAGATCCGGAAGGCGCAGGAGGTGGAACCTGATCCTGGCGGCGGACCGGAGGGAAGACTGTTCGTCCCATCTGCGGTCCGGGGAGAGGTCATCCACTGGCTCCACACCTCCCGGCTCACCTGTCATCCCGGCACCTCTCGGATGATCAGCCTCCTCCAACGGTCCTTTTGGTGGCCAGGCCTGCGGAGGGATGCGGCCCGCTACGCCCGGGCTTGCCCAATCTGTGCCACCAGCAAGTCGGGAAATGCCCCCCCAGCGGGTCTGCTCCAGCCTCTGCCCGTCCCCGGCAGGCCCTGGTCGCACATCGCACTGGATTTCGTCACCGGACTCCCCGTTTCCAACTCCTTTGACACCATCCTGACCATCGTGGACCGTTTCTCCAAGGCGGCGCACTTCATCCCCCTGCGAGGTCTCCCTACTGCCCTGGAGACGGCGGGCCTCCTCGTCCAACACGTGGTCAGGCTGCACGGGATTCCGGTGGACGTGGTCTCGGACCGGGGCCCCCAATTTTCATCCGAGGTTTGGAGATCTTTTTGTAACGCCATCGGAGCCAAGGTGAGCCTCTCCTCCGGCCATCACCCCCAGTCTAACGGGCAGTGTGAGAGGACCAATCAGGAGCTGGAGGCTGCGCTCCGCTGTGTTACTAGATCCAAGCCGACGTCCTGGAGCAACCATCTCGCCTGGGTGGAGTATGCCCACAACACCGCCCGCTCTTCTGCAACGGGGATGTCCCCCTTCAAGGCGTCCCTGGGTTACGACCCCCCGCTGTTTCCAGCGCAGGAGAACGAGGTAACTGTCCCCTCTGTTAGGGCGCACCTTAGGCAGTTCCGCTCCACCTGGGCTGCCGCGCGCCATGCGCTTTTACGCACAGCGGAGCGCAACAGGACCGTAGCGGACCGGCACAGAAGACCTGCCCCGGCGTACAGAGTTGGGCAACTCGTGTATGTGTCTACCCAGGACGTCACATTAAAAGGCGAGAGGAGGAAGCTGGCACAGCGATTCATGGGTCCCTTTCCCATCACCCGGATCATCAACCCGGTGGCTGTGCGCGTGGCTATTCCCCCCTCCCTCCGCATCCATCCCACTTTCCATGTGTCGAGGGTGAAACTGGCAGTCACTGACCCCCTTTGCCCTCCTCCTGCAGCGCAGCCCGCGCCCCGGATGATTGGTGGCCATCCGGCCTGGTCCGTCTCCTCCATCCTGGACTCCCGGCGCCGAGGTCGTGGGTTGCAATACTTGGTGGACTGGGAGGGCTATGGGCCCGAGCATCGACAATGGGTGCCCCCGTCGTTTGTGTTGGACCCATCGCTCGTCGCGGACTTCCACCGAGCGCACCCGGATAAGCCGTCGCCAGGAGGCGCTGCTAGAGGGGGGAGTACTGTCACGCCGCGCCATTCATCAGCGGCGCCACCTGCTCACGCACCTGACAATCATCAGCGGCGAGGGATAAAGGCTGTCTCGCCCGGAGGCTCGGCCTGAAGCCGTCAGACTTCGTCCCTCACCGTTGTGAGCATACTTCTCTTCAGCATCACCTTTTTGGTAAGAAGATCGCTTACCTCTCTTCTTCAGTCTTCTCCCCTGTGCACAGGTGGATTCCCCAGCGGCGGACATCTCCACTCCATCGCCCAATCCTCGCTGCTGTACGGAGCTCTCCAGGTGGCTGTCTTCCGGGCTTCGCCCCCTTGTTATGCCAGCTGTCCTGACCCACCAAGTAAGTCCTTCTCTCGCCATAAATCCCTCCTGTGTTGGTGTATGCCCGTCACCCTCTCCCTGTGCTCTCTCCATAGGGTTGCTCGGCTGTACGGTCACCTGCCTCTGTGCCTGGAGCAGACACCATCACCAACACATTTACATCCCGCAGACACGCACTCATTCACTCCTGCTGTTAATAAACTCTTTGAACTACTCTAAGCCTGTGTGTGTGCGCGTCTCCTGAGCCGTGCGTTATGTCACTTCCCTCTGCCATCAGACTGCTGAACACTAAGTGACTTATTGACTCTCGTGCACCATGTACAGCAGCTCAACCAGACTCATGTCAATCATCACTGTTTTCTTCCTGCATTACCGACTGCACTATATAGTTCTCCACAGTATCTGCTGCTCGCTAATATATTTTAACTGTTGACCAGTATCACTTAATCTTATTCTACACTTTATTACATGTATAGTTTATTTCTTTTATCTTATCATGTTTAATGTTGCAGCATTGTACCGAGACAAATTCCTAGTTTGTGTACTACATGAACAATGGCAATAAACCTGATTCTGATTCAAGTTTTTACTCGTGTAGGGGTGAAAAGGGAAATACTCTAAGGCGTATAAATTAAAACTGCTTTCCCCCACAAATGAGCTTGTCCAAAGCTAACAGTTGTACATTGCCTAAACAAATGCCAATTAACATTTTTTAAGCAAGCAACTTTGAACAATTTCTGCAGAAAATATCCAGATATATTTGTTTGTTGATTGTTTCTTGGAAAAATGCAACAATACGTTTTGATTTCACGAATAAAATCCATAAAACCCAAATATTGAAATAATAGCTGACAAAATGACATTACTGCTAATTAAAAATGAGTACTTCCTCTTACTGTAACAAAATAGAGATTTGTACAGTCCTGAAAACCGGGACATTTCATGCATGCTTGTTGAGTGCATAATTGCATAATATGGAAGCAACAAGACAACACTGAAGGAAAACTTGTTTTTAATCAATAAATCCTAAATATAAATTTACAAAAATTTTTTAAAGATGTCATCATATGTTCCCTGATCCAGACAGTCTATGCGATGAAGTTGACGGTGGGTTTCTAAGTTCCTCGAGCACAGTTACAGTTACAGCACGTTGCATTCTGTTGCTCGAGCACAGACACAGCACGTTCCATTAATCCAACCAGGGTGGCTGTTGTGGCTCTTGTCTGCTCCAGACTTTGAAGAATTCTGGAGGTCATCTCCTCATCCCTCCTGTTCTGCTCCTGCTGTCTGTTATCCGACCTCTCCAGATAGTGAAGGAGGTCCATGCTTGTGTCCCTCCTCCGTTTCCCTGTATTGAAGTAAAAAATTATGAAGCAATATAAAATAACCACACATTTGAAAATGCAGCACTCATCAGTGTTTGCAGTTACAACACTACTACGTGATTAAAAGTCGTTGTAACTAAAGTACTGTGTGAAAATGCAGTAATACATCATTTTGGGGAATTCGATCAATTAATTCACTTGCTATGTTGATAACAATTTATTACCTAATCTGGTCCGACCAGATGCACCAGACGCTGAGGACACCATTGCAGCTGGTGAAGGTGAGGAGGACACAGTTGGAGCTGGTGAAGGTGAGGAGGACACCATTGCAGCTGGTGAAGGTGAGGAGGACACAGTTGGAGCTGGTGAAGGTGGTTCAACCTCTGATAACTGTAACACTTCTGTCAAGTCTGGATCTGTAAAAAATAAAATGTTAGTACACACACTATGTACAACTCAAGCCTTCAATTAACAAATGTGTAGGCATATACAGTGGTACCTCTACTTATGAATGTCTCTACATATGGGATTTTCAGGTTACGACACGCCTCAACGGGAAAATATTGCCTCTTGTTACGAAAGAAATTTCAGGATACGAAAGGCAAAAATACGCGCTGCTACTCGCAGCTCCCAGAGTTTACCAAACGTAAACATACTTGTAGCTGTTCTGCCATTGGCTATCGCCTAGCATCTTCCTGACATCCAATTGGCCACGCATCCCACGCCTGGCATCCCATTGGCCACAAAGTGTCCGGACAGTTTTACGTGTGTGTATTAACTTTTATTCACTATGGACCCCGAGGAAGTGATGGAGAAAAGTGGAAAAGAAGAAAAAGAAAGTTTTTTTGTCCATACAAACAAAGCAAGAGATAATAGAAAAGTATGAAAAAGGGATGCGTTTGGTTGATCTCGCCAAAGAATATGGCCGTAATACATCTACGATCGGCACGGTATTAAAACAAAAGGAAGCCCTAAAAGCTACGACTCCTTCCAAAGGCCTCTCTGTCATTTCGAAGAGGAGGTCGGCAGTGAACGATGAGATGGAGAGGTTGTTACTCGTGTGGATAAAGGAGAAAGAGATAGCTGGTGACACAGTGACCGAGGCCATAATTTGCGAAAAGGCAACGGCCATCTTTAATGACGGTAAATAAATAATTTTTATTCTTTACTTTATTCTTTGTTTTTTACATTATGCACAACTCTCATTTTATGTTTATTGTGCAGTAATCTAATTGTAACATGTATTTGTTACATTTTTATGATTTATAAAAAATTTATGTCCGAATTTTGGGGGGCTTGGAACGGATTAGGGCATTTACATGGAAAACACGTCTCTACTTACGGAATTTTCAGGTTACGAAACTACTTCCGGAACCAATTAATTTCGTAAGTAGAGGTACCACTGTAAATTGTTCATCTGTCCAACTAGTCATGAGCAACAGAACAATAACTAGTGCAAGGCACCCTGTAATACCCAGTCTTGATACAATACACAAAAAAACGTATACAGTATTGAATTCATTAGAAAAAGACATTGAATAAAATTATGATTAGAAAATTAAAGACAAAAAATAAAAGTTCCTCTGCGACCCGGACCTCCGGAAGCGTTAGAAGATGGATGGATGGATGGATTGATTAAAAGTTAAGGTTTTTGCCGTGGTTTTCTTAAAGGAGATTTTCGTGGACAATTAACAACGTTACTAGCAGAGTTTGGAACAACAGATGCTGCAACACACGTGCACAGTATTGATACGAAAACAAAACAGCTTATTAGTAATGACTCGGGGAAAAAAAAAAACATTCTCGTTTTGTGAGCAAACCATTTCCAGGTTTAATGGCCACGTTACTAACATAGATTGTAACAACAAACGCTGCTGCAATCCACGTGCACATTATCGATGCATACAAACACAACAACAAAAAACAACTAAACTTTGGCCGTTACATCTCAATACAAGCGTGTATATACTGTATACAGTATATACATATATTCGTAGACTCATGACATCTCAACAACAACAAAAAAATACACTGGTTCGAGAAGCACCCTCCAGTTTTTGTTGGACTTCTGCTGATGTCCATTGAGCCAAGAAAAACTATTTCATCTTCAGTACACGCCTGCTTTGTTGTTCGGAAATGCAATGGCGGTTGTAATGTTTTCAATCGCTCTTCAAGTCTGTTAACTCCGCCCATGGGCTGCTGACGTAACTACGTCGACTGGTGCTGCTTCTGGCCCAGTTAGGAGTTGGGGCCGCGATAGCCCCACTGTTGCTATGGAGTCCCTGCTGAGCGTGATATTATCAGTCTGCATTGTGCTGGGTGCCACACCAGTCTAATTCTGTGAAACGCGCATCTTCAGGTTAAATGGCGACGTTACTACCATAGTTTGGGACAACAAACGCTAGAAGCCACCCATTCGTACACAGTAATGATACCACAAAAAAAAAGCGTATTTTGTCACGGCTGTCTTTTAAAAAATATTGTGTAAGGCGCCAAGATTTTTGGTCTGGTTTTCTCAAACGTGCTATTTCAGGATATGGCAACGTTACGAGCACAGTTTGGGACAATAGACGCTGCAACCCACGTGCACAGTAACGATACGAAACCACAACAGCGTATTTTGCACTGGATACTTAAATGATTCTGCAAGACACTGACATTTTTGCTGTAGTTCTTTCAAACTACTATAACGATGGTTAATGTTACGGCACACTATTGGCTTGTTAGCATAGCTAACGGAAAGACTACAAGCACAAGAGCAAACAATACCCGCACTTTGGCCGTTACATCTCAATACAAGCGTGCATCTATATCTATCTATACGTTGACTTCTGACATTTCAACAACAATACACTCACCAGTAACGTCTAGGGCGGCTTGTTCAGCGGTCTCATCCGCTGCAGTTAGAATGGCAGCCGCTGTTGCAGAGTCATAGCCCCCCGTTGATTGATAGGCTGGCCTATGGCCAAGAACGGAGTTCAGGAGCTCAAAATGGGGATTTTTTCGGGGTCTCCCATTGCCGCTACGCTCAAGTTGTGTTTTCTGGTCCCTAAACTCTTCTTTGAGCTTGTTTAGTTTGTTTAGCAGCTGGTCCACGGTCCGGTGGTAACCCGCGGCAGCCATCTCCCGCTGGATTTTTACAAAAATGGGTTTTGTCCGAGTCACCCTCTCCAGTTTCTCTTGGACTTCGGCTGATGCCCATAGAGTCAGGAAAAAATGAATTTCCTCATCACTCCACGCCTGCTTCGTTTTCCCATCCATCACGCTCGCTCTGCTGTTCAGAAATACAGTATGAACATGGCGGGCAGGAAAGTCTTCTTCTTCTTTAGAATTTAACGGCAGCTGGCATCCGGTATTGTTGCATTGCTGCCACCTTCTGGTCTCCACACGCCTCTAATCATCATGCTTTACATCCGTCTGTCCAGTCTGGTCCCTCTTAGGAACTGCATTATCCATTTCCTCCCCTGCACACAGTCCGCATAGTCCAGTATTCTTTTTACAGTCTTTTCTACCCGTCCTATTTTTAGTAGCTGTCGAATCATTTCCTCCCTTTCCTGATTAAATGTCCTACAACATAACAATAATGTTGTGTATGTAAACTGGCTGTAGGGCGGCACGGTGGCGCAGTGGTTAGCACTGCGGCAGCACAGCAACTCACCCTTGGCCGGGGGATCCTGGGTTCGATCCCAGCCCCCAACCAACAGTGATCTGTGTGGAGTTTGCATGTTCTCCCCGTGTCTGCGTGGGTTTACTCTATGGGCCTCAGGTTATTTCACACCTTAGACAGAGACAATGAATACACATGGGAGAACAATGCCCAAGTGGGTGAGAGGGGGTTGAATGAAGTGTAGTGTAGATGTCATGCTGTGATGAGGAAGTGCCTTGATCCTTGTGAAGTGTGACTTGATATAGAGAGAGGAATGCTTGATGTGACCAGTCAGTCTGTTCTTTGCTTGTGAGAGGTGAGTGTGTAATAAATCGTCTAAAATGAATACACCTCTTCATTTACACACTCCACACTGGTGACCCAAGATGTATTATGGAACACGAGGCAAGAACCCAGGAGCCGGCCCGGTCGGGAACCCCCAAAGACACTGAAGCCAACCCGCAGACAGCCAGGACTGGAACCCCCAGCAACGCGTGTGCAGTTTCAGTCAAGCTAACAGATTTCTGGCAGCGCAACCCGTGCTCTTGGTTCCACCACATCGAGGCCCAGTTCACCCTCCGGGGAGTAACAACAGACAACACCAAGTTCTACCATGTGGTAGCAGCGTGGGACTCCCGCACAGCCCAGCAGGTAGTGAGCCTGCTCGATCAGCCACCAGCCAGCAGCAAATATGAGGCGCTCAAGGCTGCGCTCATCCAGTGATACACGCTCTCGGAATGTGAGAGAGCAGAGAGGCTCCTGGTGCGAACCGAGTTAAGATAAGATAAGATAAACTTCATTGTCCCTCAAGGGGAAATTTGTCTTGGGCTTGTCACCCGTGCTGCAACCACACAATCCACACATACACAATGGATGTAGTACATAATGAATGAAATAAAACCCAATAAATAATACAAGTACATACATACATAAATATATAACAGCAGTCATTAAGAACAGGAGTTATCAGTGTCCCTGACCTGCAGGGACACTGATACCTAAGCATTTGTGAGCCTTCTCGGCGAAGCGGTGGTGATAATTACAGACGTCGCTCCGTCCGTTACGTTTTGGCCGTGTCGCTGTCACCGTGGGCTGGATCTGCTCAGTGGGTTGTGGCTCCTCGTGGCTCCGGGCATCAGCGTTGAGGTCTGTGGATGCTGCTGTGGGTGTCTGCTCCTTGCAGGCGTTGACGAGCCGTTGAGCTTCGTTGGCCAGCACGCGGAAGTCTTGCTGGGTGCTGCATCGCATGTTGGTGAGCGTCCCTCTCATGTGTGGCGGCAGTGTGCTGAGGAATATGAATTGGAAGAGGAAGTTGTCATTGTCCTCTTCTTTAAGCTGCAGCAAGTCCTCCATGAGGGCTTTAGGTCTGCACCCTCTGTGGCCGTAGACCGCCAGGATCTTCTCGGCTCTCTCTTCGGCTGAGGGGACGTAATTTGCCACGATGGTTGCTTTCAGTATTTCATATTTGTCTTGGGCCGGCGGCCGCCGGATCATGCTCCGCACACACCTCGAAGTGGCGGCGTCGAGTTTGGCGACGATGTGATAGAACTTCGTATCGTCAGCCGTGATGCCCGCCAGTGTGAACTGGGCTTCAGCTTGTTGAAACCACGAGGCGGGGTCTTCCTGCCAGAAGTCCGGCAGCTTGACAGCAACGGCATTTGTGTAGACCGTCACTGATGTGTCCGCAGGGTGAGAGTGCCTTGCTCCGGCTCTCTCAGCGGCGCTGGAGCTCGGTTGAGCCCTCTTTATCTCTTCTGCCGGGGGGGAACGTCGTCCATCTGTTCCCCTGTCTGCGTGGGCGCCGGCGTCTGCCTGGGTCGCCACAGATGAGTCGATCGCGGGGGAACGCCTCTGGTCCATACTCACGTCAGGGTCACCAGTGTAGAAGAGCTTGAAGAACGAGGCAGTATGATACATAAACCAAAGTTTATTATCAGCTCCTCTAACAAGTCTCATCTAAGTGCAGAAGCAGCAGAAGGAAAAAGAGACCGAACAGTTTCGGCTCTCTGACTTTATACTTGCACATAACAAAAGACATGCATATCAAAGGCTGACATCCCTCATTATCTTAATCCCCCCATTGTCTTCGTACTTCCTCTCTTCGCCCTGGGGGGTGAGAGCAGCTCCTCCGGTCTCCACCGCAGTGTCTGGGAAACGCTTTGATCTTCACTGGCAGTTGAGATCTCTTTGTCCTGTTCTGAGGTGTGAAGTTGCCTTACATATGTAATCACCAAACATTCTCACATGCTTCAACATATGTAGGTTATGGAATATATGATAATATAGACCACAGGATGCATTTTAAAATCATTTAACCTCTAAATTAAAAGGTGTGGCTGCAGTGTGTTAAAAGCTGAACTAAAATCAACCAATAAAAGACATGCATATGAGGATGTCTCCTCCAAATGTTTAACCACAGAATGAATTAAGGTTAGAATGGCATCCTCTGTACTTCTATTCTTATAAGCAAACTGCAGAGATCCAAAAGTCCTCCAAAATCAGTTTTCAGAATGTCAGTGACAATCTTCTCGAGGCACTTCATTACCAGTGAGGTCAGTGCAACAGGACGATAGTCATTATTCTCTTTGCAGCTTGCTTTTTTTGGTACAGGAATTATAATAGAGCTTTTCCAAATTACTGGGATAGAACACATATCTAAAGACTTCTGGTAGATGGGACTCCAGGCTTCTGCTAGCTCCTCACTACATTACTTCAGTAAGCGCCCAGAAATCCCGTCAGGTCCAGATGCCTTCCTGGGGCACATACGTGAGAAAAATCTTTCCTCAACATGCTGGTCAACTATAATTTTTCAGAGCCTAATACTGATATAACGTCCAGAGCACCTTTTTGTTCATGAGAAAAATCTCTAGTCTCAAATCTGCAAAAGAAATTATTCAATTCGTTTTCCTTTTCTTCCTCATTCATTACATTAATACAGGTTTTGGATGGAGTCATAGATGGGTCGGCCGTAGACCTGATGGAGAAGATGCTGGCATTGATGGGCACGGGCGATGGGCACTTTCTGTTTGCCCACCTTTTCCTCCGGAACCTGCCAACAGAAGCAAGAGCGGTTCTGGCCAATTCGCCGTTGCTGGCCACGCGAGACTACCGTGCGCTAGCCCAGGAGGCAGACCGGATCATCCTCACCACCAGGGCGATCACAGTCAACGCGGCGGCAGCGGAGCCCAGCGAGACGACCAGGGGAGGCGAAGAGCCACCGACGATAGCGGCAATGGGGGCCAAGGAGCACCAGAAAGACACACTCTGCTTCTACCACCACCGCTTCGGAGGGAACGCGCGCAGATGCGCGCCACTGTGCCACTTCAAGCGCTCGAGAAACGCCAAGGACGGCAGTTGGTAGCAGCTGCGACTGCCAGTGAAGAGAACCAGCTGCTCTACGTGACGGACTCACGCTCAGGGAGACGCTTCCTTGTCGACACTGGAGCCCAGAAGAGCGTCATCCTGCCGTCCTACGCTGACCGGCTGGCAGGACCTAGCGGCCCCAGAATGGTGGCAGTAAACGGCTCGAAGATTAAGACGTTCGGTGAAAGAACACTGACCTTATCTCTACATGGCCGCTCGTATGAGTGGATTTTTATCATAGCAGCACTGTCTTGCCCACTCCTGCGCGCTGATTTTCTGTGTGCACATGGCTTACTTGTGGATGTTGCTAACAGGCGCCTGGTTAATGCACTGTCCTTTGAATCTCTCCCCTGTATAGCTCAAGGGACCCGGCCAACAGCACAAGCCAACGTCACAACTCCAGGCGGTAAGTTCCACGCACTGCTCACTCAGTTCCCAGCACTCACGGTCCCGACGTTTTCGGCGGCCATCGCTAAACACGGGGTGGAGCACTTTATCACCACCACCGGGCCGTCCGTTTTTGCAAGACCTCGGCGCTTGGACGCAGCTAAACTGGCCATAGCGCGCGAGGAGTTCGCCAACCTGGAAAGGTTGGGCATCATCAGGCGTTCGAGCAGCCCATGGGCATCCCCGCTACACATGGTTCCTAAGGCTGAGGGATCGTGGCGACCATGCAGTGATTTCCGCAGGTTGAACAACGCCACAGCACACGACCGCTACCCGATTCCCCATATACAGGATTTTTCCGTTCACCTTGCCGGAGCGCACGTTTTTTCTAAAATAGACCTGGTCCGCGGTTACCACCAAGTCCCAGGGCGCGTGGAGGACGTACCCAAAACAGCAGTAATATCTCTGTTCGGTTTATTCGAGTTCCAGCGCATGCCATTCAGGTTAAAAGGCGCAGCACAGACGTTCCAGCGCATGATGGATGCAATGCTGCGTGACCTCCCGTTCGTGTTCGTCTACCTGGACGATATCCTGGTAGCCAGTACATCCGAAGACGAACAGGAAACCCACCTCACGACGGTTTTCCGGAGGTTGGAGGAGCACGGGTTAATAATCAACCCAGCGAAATGCCAGTTCGGTGTGATGGAGATTGATTTTTTGGGGCACCGCGTCTCTCCGGAAGGAGCGATCCCATTGTCCGACAAAATGCGCGCCGTGGCAGATTTTTCCCGGCCTCAGATGGTCAGGGCGCTGCAGGAATTTTTGGGGATGGTGAATTTTTATAACCATTTCCTTCCCCGTGCGGCGTGGCTCATGCAACCATTGTACGCCGCGCTCAAGAGACAGAAACCCGCGGATGGAGTCGACTGGACCCCAGAGCGAGAGCGGGCGTTCCCGGAAGTTAAAGCAGCCCTGGCAAACGCCGCACTGCTGGCACATCCGGACCCAATGGCCCGCATAGCGCTCACCACCGACGCTTCAGACGTGGCCATAGCGGCGGTCGTGGAGCAGCATATAGCTGGGGCTTGGCAGCCGCTTGCGTTTTTAAGCAGAACTTTGCGCGACAGCGAACATAAATACAGCGCATTCGACAGAGAGTTGCTGGCTCTCCATCTGGCCATACCCCACTTCCAGTTCTGGCTGGAAGGGCGCAGCTTCACCGCGTTCGTAGACCACAAGCCACTAACGTTTGCGATGGCCAAGGTTTCAGAACCATGGTCAGGCCGGAAGCAGAGACAGCTGGCCGCGATCTCAGCGTTTACTACCGATATTCAGCATGTGTCGGGTAAACTGAATGTAGTGGCGGACTGCCTCTCGCGTGCAGTGGTGGCCCCAGTCTAGATGGGGATAGATTACGCAGCCATGGCCGCGGAGCAGATTAGCGATGCAGACGAGCGCGTGCTCCAGTCTGGACCAACAGGGTTAAGGCTGGAGAGCAGAGTGCTGCAAGATGCCCCCCCCCTCGCTAATCTGCGATGTCTCCACGGGATGCCCGCGCCCAGTGGTCTTGGTCGCGTGGCACTGCTGCGTGTTTGAGTCGGTTCACTCTCTGGCGCACCCAGGAGTGCACGCGTCAGTCAAAATGGTGGGAGAGAAGTTTGTGTGGCCGAGCCTACGCAAACAAGTGAAAGACTGGGCTGCAGCCTGCGTGGCGTGCCAACGAGCCAAGGTACACAGTCACACGAAGGCTCCTTTGGAGCCCTTTCCGATACCGGCTAAAAGGTTCGACCATGTGCACGTGGACCTCTTGGGCCCCCTCCCACCATCACAGGGGTGCATGCACCTCCTGACAGTGGTGGACCGTACCACACGCTGGCCAGAAGCAGTCCCGCTGGCGGCAACCACATCCGCAGACGTAGCACACGCTTTTTTAAAAGCATGGGTGGCACGTTTTGGAGTCCCGTCGGACATTACGTCCGACAGGGGCCCTCAATTTGTTTCCGAACTCTGGTCCGCGATGGCCCGCAGCCTGGGTGTTACAATTCATCGCACAACCGCGTACAACCCACAGGCGAGCGTTATGCGTTATGCGAGCGTTTTCATAGATCGCTGAAAGCAGCACTCAGGGCTTTACTGACGGATGCAAATTGGGTAGACAGGTTGCCGTGGGCTTTATTGGGGTTGCGCTCCGCGCCAAAAGAGGATTTGGAAGCTTCCCCGGCAGAGCTCATTTTTGCGCAGCCCCTACGGCTGCCCGGGGAATTTCTATCGGATAATCCCGTGCCGGGCAGCTGCCCGTCTCAGCTTTTGCAGCATAGCGCAAACACAGGCACACTGCCGGGCCCGGCCCACCACAGTTTTCCGCATGCCTTCGTGCCTAAAACTTTGAAGAACGTGCAGTTCGTGTTCGTCAGACACAACGCCCACCGTCTCCCATTGTGCCCACCCTATGATGGACCGTTCAGAGTGTTGGAAACAGGGGATAAGCATTTTGTGCCAGACTTGGGGGGTAGACGGGAGAAAATTGGCATCGACAAACTCAAACCCGCCTTTGTAGTGGGGGATGAGCAAGTGCTGTCGGCTTGGGCCCCTCCGCATGGAAGACCCCCACGGAGAACTCCCCAGGGAAATGATTCACCAGAGCAGCCACACGGGCAGAACAAAGTCCCCCCCCCCTCACCACGGCTCACCCGCAGTCAGACACGCTCCCAGCAGCCCCCCACCGGCACAGCAGCGCCACGGAGGCGGTAAACCCCAGTTACAGCAGATATGGGAGGAGACTGAAGCCAAAAGCGAGTGTGGACTAATGTCTGTCTTAGTTGCTGGGGGGGCGGGGGGGTTGGGACCTTGGGGAAGTCAGGTTATTTAGCACCTCAGACAGAGACAGGGAATAAGCATGGGAGAACAATGCCCAGGAAGAACAGAGGGGGTTGAATGCAGTGTAGTGTAAATATCATGCTGTGTGAGGTGAAGTGCCATGAAACTTGTGAAGTGTGACTTGGGATAGAGAGAGGAGAGCTTGCTGTAACCATTCAGTCCATTCTGTGCTTGTGAGATGTGAGTGTGTAATAAATCGTCTGTTGTGGTGCACATATGTGGTTTCATATGCTCACATGTATATTACTTTTCATATGCTCTCATGTATATTACTGAATGCTTATTGTGGCTTCACGTCTCAGAGGAACAAAAGGTCTGAACCTCCTAGGGATAATAGGAGGATGTGAGATCTGGCCTTTTGGTATGCAAAGAGATGGCCATGAAGGATTTCCTGACCACCGGGATTTGAGGTGGGGGCGAGAAGGCCTGTAGGGGGATGCATTGTGTTTGGGATTTAAAGACAATGTGACTTTGTGCTTTGATGTCCGGGGGTATAAAACAGACAGATGTTGGGGGTTACAGTCTCTTATTGCTTTTGAATGTTGGAGAATGTGTTGTGAATAAAACTGAACCTGAGAAATAAACTCAGCCTCATCCTTCCCACACTTCTCCACACTGGTGACCTTAAGACGTATTATGGCCGGAGACGATTCTCCCGTGCCAGACTCATCAGGAGCCGGCCAAACTAATGCAGCCACAGTCCAGCTACCGGACTTCTGGCAGAACAGTCCGCGCTCCTGGTTTAACGCAGTCGAGGCACAGTTCCATCTTCGGAGGATTTCGGCAGACGCCACAAAGTTCTACCATGTGGTTGCAAAGCTGGACAACCACACAGCCCAGCGTGTGGAGAGCCTGATCAACCCTCCGCCAGACGACGACAAGTACAGCACGTTGAAGGCTGCACTCATCCGTTATTTCACCCCCTCGCTGGAAGAGCGAGCAGAGAGGCTCCTGGCGCTGACTGAATGTGAGGGCGACAGACCTGCAGACCTGATGGCGAAGATGCTGAGTTTGAGAGACTCCGAAGATGATGGCTTCATTTTCACCCACCTCTTCCTCAGGACCCTACCGTCAGCGGTGAGAGTGACCCTGGCCAGTTCACCGCTGCTGGCCCGACGAGACTACCACGAGCTGGGCCAGGAGGCGCAGCGACTCGTCGACGCCAATAGACGGCACGTGGTCACGGCCGCAGCAGCGGAGCTGGGCGCAACATCCAGAGATGGCAGGGGGCCAGAGGCTGCAGCACCAGACTCAGCGACGACGGCGGCGGCGGGGGCCAGGAGACACGGAGCAGACGACGTCTTTGCTTTTACCATTGCCGCTTCGCTGAGAGGGCACGCAAGTGCATTCCACCGTGCCATTTCAAGCACTCAGGAAACGCCAAGACCGGGAGTCGGTAGCAGCTGTGGCTCTCGGAGAAGAGAACAAGCTGCTCTACTTGAGGGACGCGCGCTCGGGGAGGCACTTCCTCGTGGACACAGGCTCCCAGCTGAGTTTCACACCTTCCTACGCTGACCGGCTGGCGCCTTCCAGTGGTCCCGGGGTGTCAGCAGCGAACGGCTCGGCGATTAAGACCTTCGGGGAGAAGACTCTGTCTCTGTCTTTACACAGCTGTACATTCGAGTGGACTTTCGTCATAGCGGCAGTCAATTTCAACATGTTAGGTGCTGATTTTTTGTGCTCACATGGTTTGTTGGTCGATCTTGCCAACAGACGCCTGGTTAATGCACTCTCTTTTTATTCTATTCCCTGTACAGCGCGAGTGGCCCCGCCAACAGCACAAGCCAACGTCACAGCTGCAGGTGGTAAGTTCCACACACTCCTCACTCAGTTTCCAGCACTCACGGTTCCAACGTTTTCGGCGACTATGGCTAAACACAGGGTGGAGCATTTTATTACTACCACCAGACCGCCCGTTTTTGCAAAAGCTTGGTGCTTGGATTCAGCTAAACTGACCATAGCGCGCGAGGAGTTCACCAACCTGGAAAAATTGGGCATCATCAGACGTTCAAAGAGCCCATGGGCTTCACCGCTTCACATGGTCCCTAAAGCTGATGGCTCGTGGCGGCCTTGTGGTGATTTTCGCAGGCTAAACAATGCTACAGCACACGACCGCTACCCAATCCCACATATCCAAGATATTTCAGTTCATTTGGCGGGGGCGCGTGTTTTTTCTAAGATAGACTTGGTACGCGGTTATCACCAGGTCCCAGTGCGCGCTGAGGACATACCCAAAACAGCGGTAATAATTCCTTTCGGGCTTTTCGAGTTTTTGCACATGCCGTTTGGGCTTAAAGGCGCAGCGCAGACTTTCCAACGCATGATGGACGCGGTGTTGCGCGATCTCCCCTTCGTGTTCGTCTACCTGGACGACATTTTAGTAGCCAGTGCATCCGAAGACGAACACGAAAACCACGTCACGGCAGTTTTCCGGAGGTTGGGAGAGCACGGGCTAATAATTAACCCAGCGAAGTGTCAGTTCGGGGTGGCGCAGATTGATTTTTTGGGGCATTGCGTCTCTCCCGAAGGAGCGGTTCCTCTGCCTGACAAAGTGCGCGCGGTGACAAATTTTCCCCAGCCACAAACGGTCAAAGCGTTACAGGAGTTTTTGGGAATGGTGAATTTTTATAACCGTTTCCTCCCCAGCGCGGTGCAGCTCATGCAACCATTGTACGCTGCGCTTAAAAAACAAAAACCCACAAATAAAATCGAATGGTCTCCGGAGCGGGAGCGCGTATTCTCTGAAGTCAAAACAGCCCTGGCAAACGCTGCATTGTTAGCACACCCAGTCCCAACGGCCTGCATGGCGCTCACTACTGACGCGTCAGACGTGGCCATAGGGGCAGTTGTGGAACAGTATGTGGCCGGAATCTGGCAACCGCTCGCGTTTTTCAGCAGGACTTTGCGCGATAGTGAGCGAAAATACAGCGCATTCGACAGGGAGTTGTTAGCTCTCCATTTGGCTATTCGTCACTTCCAGTTCTGGCTGGAGGGACGCCGTTTCACTGCGTTCGTTGACCACAAGCCGCTGACTTTCGCGATGGCCAAGATTTCAGAACCTTGGTCGGGCCAGCAGCAGAGGCAGCTGGCCGCGATTTCGGAGTTCACTACCGATATACAGCATGTAGCGGGTAAACTTAATGTAGTGGCAGACTGCCTCTCGCGTGCCGTGGTGGCTCCAGCCCGCGTAGGGGTAGATTTTGCAACCATTGCCGTGGACCAGGGTAGCGACGCAGAAGTGCGCGCGGCCCCAGTCCACGTAGGGATAGATTACGCGGCCATGGCCGCGGAGCAGGGTGGCGACGCGGACGTGCGCGCGCTCCAGTCTGTACCAACAGGGTTAAGGCTGGAGAACAGGGTGCTGCAAGACGGTATGCCCCCCCTAATCTGCGATGTTTCCACCGAGCGACCCCATCCGGTGGTTCCGGCTTTGTGCCGCCGCCGCGTTTTTGACTCGATCCATTCTCTGGCGCACCCGGGAGTGTGCGCTTTGGTCAAAATGGTAGGAGAGAAATTTGTATGGCCGAGCCTTCGCAAGCAAGTTAGAGAGTGGGCGGCAGCCTGCATGACTTGTCAGCGGGACAAGGTTCATAGACACACGAGAGCTCCCTTGGAGCCGTTTCATATCCCAGCTAAAAGGTTTGATCATGTCCACGTGGACCTCGTAGGCCCCCTACCGTCCTCGCAAGGCTGCATACATCTTCTGACAATGGTTGACCGCACCACGCGCTGGCCGGAAGTGGTTTCCCTGTCATCAACCACAGCCGAGGAGGTGGCGCGCGCTTTTTTAACTGCATGGGTAGCGCGTTTTGGAGTCCCGTCGGATATTACGTCTGATAGAGGCCCGCAATTTGTTTCCGAACTTTGGTCAGTGATGGCCCGCAGCCTGGGGGCAATGATCCACCGCACGACCGCGTATCACCCGCAGGCTAATGGGTTATGCGAACGTTTTCACAGGTCGCTGAAGGCGGCTCTCAGAGCGTCGCTTACGGATGCAAATTGGGTGGACAAACTACCATGGGTTTTATTGGGGTTGCGTTCTGCACCTAAAGAGGATTTAGACGCCTCCCCAGCGGAGCTAGTTTTTGCACAGCCACTTCGGCTGCTCGGGGAATTTCTCCCTGACAATCCAGTGCCAGAGTTCTCCTCGGCTCAGCGGTTACAGAATAGCACGGGCCCAAGCACGCGACCTGGCCCCGTTCACCACAGTTTTCCGCGTGTTTTTGTGCCTAAGGCTTTAAAAAATGCGGAGTTTGTTTTTGTCAGACATGATGCCCACCGCACAGCTCTGCGACCGCCTTATGATGGACCATTTAGAGTGCTAGAAACAGGTGATAAGCATTTTTTGCTAGATTTGGGGGCAGAAAAGAAATGATTGGCATAAACAGGCTCAAACCTGCTTTTGTGATGGCTGACGAAACTGTGCAGTTGGCGAGGGCTCCTCGGCGGGGCAGACACCCTAGAGAGCATTCCCCAGAAGACCCACAGAGATTGACTAACAGTTTTAATCCCCTGACAGCAGCTCCACAGCAGGAGGACGCCGCGGAGGTGGTTAAGCCCGCCTGCAGCAGATACGGCAGAAGATTGCGACCAAGACAACATGTGGACTGATGTGTAGTGATTTTATTATGACATGCAATCTGTGGTTATGTTGTTCCATCTTAGACGTTTGGGGGGGGGGGGGGTTATATGTGGTGCACATATGTGGTTTCATATGTTCACATGTATATTACTTTTCATATGCTCTCATGTATATTACTGTATGCTTATTGTGGCTTCACGTCTCAGAGGAACAAAAGGTCTGAACCTCCTTGGGATAATAGGAGGATGTGAGATCTGGCCTTTTGGTATGCAAAGAGATGGCCGTGAAGGATTTCCTGACCACCGGGATTTGAGGTGGGGGCGAGAAGGCCTGTAGGGGGATGCATTGTGTTTGGGATTTAAAGACAATGTGACTTTGTGCTTTGATGTCCGGGGGTATAAAACGGACAGATGTTGGGGGTTACAGTCTCTTACTGCTTTTGAATGTTGGAGAATGTGTTGTGAATAAAACTGAACCTGAGAAATAAACTCAGCCTCATCCTTCCCACACTTCTCCACACTGTCATGAATCTGCCTCTTCATTTACACACTCCACAGTACGAAGTTTCACAAGACAGTTGTCTATGAAGTAAGGTGAAATAGGAGGTCATATGTGAGGGGCTACAATTCCTGCAAAAATCATCCGATCAGAACCAAATTGCCCCTTTGGCCTTCACCCAAAGAGCTCTTTGATCCCTTTGGGCTTCGTGAGGTGGGGGATAAAAACTCAACACTTGCAAATGGAGGAAAAAAGCGCTGCAAATACTGAAAGCAACTGCAATTGCAGAAATGCCCTGCAAAACCTTGTTCTTTTAGTTTGTAAATAAACCCATTTTGATGCAGATGCTTTCTTATTTTGATTTTGTTTTGTTAATTTGCCGTTGCTGCGAGTGTGTGCAGCACATTTTTGAATTGATTTTTTTATTTGGTTTTGTTTGTCAATTTCAGGGGTGTTCAATCATGTGCCATGGAGGGCCAAGACCCTGGAGGCTTTACCTGCAACCAGTGTCTTCAACAGCAGATTCCATTGAATTTCTTCCAACTGACTGCCGATAAGTGAAAACACCTGCTGAAGAGACTGGGTAGAAGAGAAAACCTGCAGGGTCTTGGCCCTCCATGGCCCATGACTGGACACCCTGGTCTTTTTGCAGTTGTTTTCTTAACTTGCAGTGGAACTGAGACCTCAGGGCTACCGAATAGTAGGGTCTGTGCAGCACTGCATGAAGTCAAACAAGCATCCAGTGTCACAACCAATAGCAATGACAGGGTTGATGTCACATGTAACTACTAACCAGTTAGTAGAAGACTAAGTGTGACACCTACAGGCCAGGAGGTCAGAATCTTGTCTCCATCACCTTGGGAAAAAAAAAGCTTCTTTTATGTCAAAGTGAAAACAGATTTTTACAAACTACTGTCAATTAATTAAAAATATATAGTGTAAATTGAGTGTTTGCCTAAGTACTCACCCCCTTTAAAGTGACTGTGTGGACAGCGTGAAAAGATGAGGCTTGTGGCTCATGTATTCAAGCCTACATATGTATAAGCACAAGGGGATGTTAAAGATTGCATATGTGGACTGACCTCACGTCTTAGAGGAGGACAATAGGTCTGGACCGCCTGTGGAGAACAGCAGGGAGACGGAGACACGGCGGTAAAGACCTGAAAGGACTTCCTGACCCCCTGGGGCCAGGTGGAGGACTGAAGGACATTGAGGGGAAGTTATGGTCAATAAGGGGATTTGACAAGGATGTGTGATTTGGCTTTTGATGTTGTATGTATAAATAAGGAGGCTCTGACTGAGTTCACGCTCTTCTGTTTCTGAGAGATATGTTGGGGATGTGACTACAACATTAAAACCTGAATTATGAAACAATTCAGCTTCTTCATTTCACGCTCCCCACATTGGTGACCAGTTACGTGAGAATGGATGAAAGGGTGTCCCTCGATGCAGACTCGTCGGAGGCGGCCCAAGGGAGCGCCGTCGCCATCAAACTACCAGAATTCTGGCAGAACGACCCGGACTCGTGGTTCCTCCAGGCCGAGGCGCAGTTTGCGCTCGCAGGAATAGCGGCAGGTGACACTAAGCTCTACCACGTCATCGCCAAGCTCGACGCCCGCACAGCGCGATGCGTGCGGAGCGTGGTACAGCAGCCGCCCGCCAACGACAAATACGGTGAGTTAAAGGCTACCCTCATCGAGTGTTTCGCGCCCTCAGCCGAAGAGAGGGCTAAGAGGCTACTGGCTATGTACGGCCAAGGAGGGCGCAGACCAATCACCCTAAGGGAAGACATGCTTCAGTTGAGGGACCCAGACAACGACAGCTTCCTCTTCAAGCACATCTTCCTCAGCAACCTCCCGACGCACATGAGAGGGACTCTATCCAGCATGCGCTGTGAGACCCAGCGGGATTTCCGTGCGCTGGCCCGGGAGGCGCAGCGGCTCCTCAACTCCTGCGGCGAGCAGACGGCCAGAACAGCAGCGGCAGACCTCAGTGCGGCGGCCCGGGGCAACGAAGAGCCGGAGACAGTGGAGCCGAACCCACCCACCATGGCAGCGGCGCGGCCACGACGCAGCGGAGGAGATGGCCTCTGTTATTATCACCGGCGTTTCGCAGAGAAGGCACGCAGGTGTGTGCCGCCGTGCAGTTACAAGAGCTCGGGAAACTCCAAAGCTGGGACCCGTTAGCAGCTTCGGCTCTCGGCGAGACCAATAAGCTGCTTTACATCACGGATGAGAGCTCCAGGTGGCATTTCCTCATAGACACCGGAGCTCATGTGAGTTTCATCACCCCGACCTACGCTGAACGGGTGGCTGGCCCCCTCGGCGACGGGGCAACGGCGGCGAACGGCTCGAGCATCAACACCTATGGAGAAAGGACCTTGTCTCTGTCCTTAAACGGCCACACTTATGAGTGGACTTTTATCATAGCGGCGGTGAGTTTCAACATGTTAGGTGCTGATTTCTTGTGTTCACATGGGTTGTTAGTTGATCTTGCCAACAGACGATTAGTAAATGCATTGTCTTTCTACTCTATTCCTTGTGCAGCTCGAGTGTCCCCACCACCCGTGCAGGCCAACGTTGCAACAGCAGGCGGTAAGTTTGACACACTCCTCACCCAGTTTCCAGCACTCACAGTTCCCAAATTTTCGGCAACAGTGGCAAAACATGGGGTGGAGCATTTTATCACCACAACTGGCCCCCCCGTTTTCGCGAAAGCTCGGCGCTTAGATGCTGCCAAGCTCGTCATAGCACGTGATGAGTTCGCCAGCCTGGAAAAGCTGGGCATTATTCGTCATTCAAAAAGCCCATGGGCTTCCCCACTGCATATGGTCCCTAAAGCTGACGGCTCATGGAAACCTTGCGGCGATTACCGCAGACTAAACAACGCTACAGCGCATGACCGCTACCCAATCCCACACATTCAGGATTTTTCGGTGCATCTAGCGGGAGCACGCATTTTTTCTAAAATAGACCTGGTTCACGGCTACCATCAAGTTCCAGTCTGACCGGAGGACGTCCCCAAAACAGCCGTAATAACCCCTTTTGGGCTTTTTGAGTTTTTGCGCATGCCGTTTGGTCTTAATGGCGCAGCACAAACATTCCAGCGCATGATGGACGCTGTGTTACGTGATCTCCCTTTCGTGTTCGTCTACCTCGACGACATTTTAGTCGCCAGTACGTCCGAGGAGGAACACGAAAAACACCTCACTACAGTTTTTCGGAGGTTGGGAGAACACGGTTTAATAATTAATCCAGCCAAGTGCCAGTTCGCCGTGGCGCAGATCGACTTTTTGGGACACCGCGTTTCCACAGAAGGGGCAGTCCTATTGCCTGATAAGGTGCGCGCAGTGGCAAATTTCCCCTGACCACAAACGATCAAATCATTGCAGGAGTTTTTGGGAATGGTAAATTTTTATAACCGTTTCCTGCCCCACGCAGCTCAGCTCATGCAACCATTATATGCCGCACTCAGAAAACAAAAACCCTCCAACGCGGTCGTGTGGTCCCCGGAGCGGGAGCGCACATTCGCAGAAGTAAAAAGAGCCCTGGCTGACGCCACGCTTTTAGCCCACCCCGATCCATCGGCCCGCATAGCGCTCACCACGGACGCATCAGATTTGGCCATAGGGGCGGTCATGGAACTGCACGTGGACGGAGTTTGGCAGCCGTTGGCATTTTTCAGCAAATCCTTGAACGAAACCGAGCGCAAATACAGCACGTTTGACAGGGAGCTGTTAGCGCTCCATTTGGCCATTCGCCATTTCCAGTTCTGGCTGGAAGGTCAGCGTTTCACGGCTTTTGTCGACCATAAACCGCTCACTTTCGCGATGTCTAAAATTTCAGAACCTTGGTCGGGCTGGCAGCAGAGGCATCTGGCCGCAATTTCGGAATTTACTACGGACATTCAGCACTTAGCAGGTAAACTCAACGTAGTGGCAGACTGCCTCTCTTGTGCCATGACGTCACCAGGGCACGCGGAGGCAGATTATACTACCGCAGCCGCAGGGCACAAGAGCAGCGCAGAAGCGTATGCGGCCCCAGTTCACATAGGGATAGATTACGCGGCCATGGCAGCGGAACAGGGTAGTGATGCGGACGTGCGCGCACTCCAGTCTGGACCAACAGGGTTAAGGCTGGAGAGCAGGTGTTTGCAAACCGGTATGCCCCCCTTAATCTGCGACGTGTCAACTGGGCGACCATGCCCGGTAGTCCCGGCCGCGTGGCGCCGCCGCGTTTTTGACTCGGTTCACTCCCTGGCACACCCCGGAGTGCGCGCTTCGGTGAAGATGGTTGCGGAAAAGTTTGTTTGGCCGAGCCTGCGCAAGCACGTGAAAGAGTGGGCAAGAACCTGCATGTCTTGCCAACGGGCCAAAATTCACAAGCACACGAAAGCCCCTTTAGAACCGTTCCGAATCCCGGCCAAGAGATTTGATCATGTGCATGTCGACCTCGTGGGCCCCCTACCATCATCGCAGGGGTTCACACATCTTTTGACAATGGTGGACCGAACCACACGTTGGCCAGAAGTGGTCCCTACTAACATCAACCACGGCGGCAGAGGTGGCTCGCGTTTTTTTTAACAGCCTGGGTAGCGCGTTTCGGGGTTCTGTTGGACATTACGTCCGACAGAGGACCTCAGTTTGTCTCCGAGCTTTGGTCAGCGATGGCCAGCAGCTTAGGGGCGACAATCCATCGCACTACAGCGTATCACCCCCAGGCTAACGGTTTATGCGAGCATTTTCACAGGTCTTTGAAGGCAGCCCTCAGAGCGTCGCTTACGGATGCAGATTGGGTAAACAAACTACCTTGGGTTTTATTGGGGTTGCGTTCTGCACCCAAGGAGGATCTGAATGCCACCCCAGCAGAGTTAGTTTTTGCACAACCTCTCAGGCTGCCCGGTGAGTTCTTACCAGAGCATCCAGAGCCAGGGCGCCTCCCAGCTCTGAGGCCACTAAGCGGCACGGAAGCGGACATGCTCCCAGGCCCCGTTCATCACACTTTTCCGCGGGTTTTTGTTCCCCAGGCTTTAAAAAATGCCGAGTTCATTTTTGTTAGGCACGAGGCTTTAAGACCGACCCTCCGGCCGCCATATGATGGCCCATTTAGGGTACTGGAAACTGGTGATAAGCATTTTGTACTAGATTTAGGAGACAGGAAAGAGACAGTCAGTATTGACAGACTTAAGCCTGCTTTTATGATGAACGACGAACGACCCGTCCTGTACGGGTGGCGAGGCCATCTCGACGTGGCAGACCACCCAGGGAACACGTCCCGGACTCCCCCGCAGGGATCAAATAACCACTCTCTTCCTCAGGCTGCAGATTCCTTGCAGGACAGCACCGCTGGGACGGCGAGACCTGTGTACAGCAGATTCGGAAGACGGTTGAAACCCAGACGACGTACAGACTGATGTTTGATGGGATCATGTGGTATAGGCTATGCTGTTGGTGTTATCACTGAATTTTTTTTAATGCGAGCATGTTGTATAGACTATGCTGTTGGCGTTATCACTGAATTGTTAATGTGATCATGCTGTATAGACTATGCTGTTGATGTGGTCGCTGAATTTTTTTTAATGTGATCAGGTTGTATAGTTATGCCATTGATGTCATCATATTTTGTGAACCCGAATATATTGTCCATTCTTCGACGTTTGGGGGGGCTGTGGCTCATGTATTCATGCCTACATATGTATAAGCACAAGGGGATGTTTAAGATTGCATATGTGGACTGACCTCACGTCTTAGAGGAGGACAATAGGTCTGGACCGCCTGTGGAGAACAGCAGGGAGATGGAGACACGGCGGTAAAGACCTGAAAGGACTTCCTGACCCCCTGGGGCCAGGTGGAGGACTGAAGGACATTGAGGGGAAGTTATGGTCAATAAGGGGATTTGACAAGGATGTGTGATTTGGCTTTTGATGTTGTATGTATAAATAAGGAGGCGCTGACTGAGTTCACGCTCTTCTGTTTCTGAGAGATATGTTGGGGATGACATAATGTAGCACACAGGCCCAGGAAACACGCACGCAGGCTCAGGATAGATTTAACAGCTTTATTCAACAAGCAGGTGTATATGGATGGATGTATGCGTTATGGGAATATGCTGGTGTGAACGCCGATGCGCAGGCAGCAGAGCAGCGCGCCGTACAGCCGGACAACCCTATGGAGACAAGAACAAAGGACAAGGGTAACGGGCACCACACCAAGACAGGGGATATTAGTGACAGTGTTGCTTACTTGCAGGGACAAGTGGCTGGCGTTGGCAGGCGATGAGCCCGGGAGACAGCGTCCTGCTGGGTCTGCGCAGAAGATGGAGATGCTATGGCGATGACGGGGGGAATCCGCCGCCAGGAGGGTCCACCTGTGCACAGGGGTGAGAACTTGGAAGACAAGGTAAGGAGTTCTTACGTGTCGTTGAATCTTTGCTGGTGATCTGAGGTAGAATCACGAGCCTTGGAAACGCTGATGAGAACAGATGGCTCCAGACTGCAGCAGAGGGCAGAGCGGGCTAAATAGCCCGCTGCTGACGAGGCGCAGGTGTGCGCGCAGCTGAAGCCGCTGATGAGCGGCGGGTCGTGACAGTACTCCCCCCTCTAGCAGCGCCTCCTGGCGCTGGTTTGTCCGGATGTGCCCGATGGAACTCCCTGATGAGGCTCTTGTCTAACACCCAAGAGGAGGGCACCCAGGATCTAAACTCCAGACCAAACCCCTCCCAGTCCACCAGATACTGCAACCCGCGCCCTCAGTGCCGGGAGTCCAGGAAGGAGGCGACTCTCCAGGCCGGGTGGCCGTCGATCATCATAGGCGCAGGCGGCGCTGCGGGCGGGGGGCAGAGGGGGTCAGACAAATAGGGCTTGATCCTGGAAACGTGGAAAGTAGGACAAATGTGAAGGGAGGGGGGGGGGCAGACGCACAGCCACCGGGTTGATAATCCTGGAAATGGTGTGAGGACCAACGAAGCGTGGTGCCAACTTCTTCTTCTCCCCCTTAAGGTGGAAATCCTGAGTGGTCAACCAGACTCGTTGACCCACCTGGTAGGCAGGGGCCAGTCTCCTGCGGCGGTTGGCAGTGATGCTATTACGCGCAGCCGTGCGTAAAAGCGCGTCCCGTGTCCTGGACCACAGAGCCCGACAACGTCTCAGGTGCGCCTGGATGGAAGGAACAGCGAGCTTCGCCTCCTGGTCTGGAAACAAGGGTGGATCATAGCCCAGGGACGCCTTAAAGGGAGACATACCTGTAGCAGAAGACCGGGCAGTGTTGTGGGCGTATTCAACCCAGGCCAGATGTGAACTCCAGGAGGACGGGTCAGATGACATGACGCAGCGCAGGGCAGCCTCCAACTCCTGGTTGGCCCTCTCACACTGCCCGTTGGATTGTGGGTGATGGCCGGATGAGAGGCTAACTGTGGCCCCCAGGGCGTTGCAAAAGCACCTCCAGACCTCTGAGACAAACTGGGGACCCCGATCCGAGACGACATCTACTGGTATCCCGTGTAACCTGACCACGTGCTGAACCAGGAGATCCGCCGTCTCCTGCGCCGAAGGAAGACCCCGCAGTGGCACGAAGTGGGCGGCCTTGGAGAAACGGTCCACAATGGTCAGCACGGCGTTATAGGAGTTGGAAGTGGGGAGACCAGTGACAAAGTCGAGGGCAATATGGGACCAGGGTCTGCCAGGGGTCGGCAGAGGCTGGAGTAGACCGGTGGGAGGAGAATTACCTGACTTGGCAGAGGCGCACACAGGGCAAGCCTGGACGTAGTTGGAGGCATCCTTCTGCAGACCCGGCCACCAGAAGGACCGTTGGAGGAGATCCACTAGCCGAGATACCCCCGGGTGACAGGCGAGCTTGGAGGTGTGGACCCAATGAATGACCTCCCCCCGGACAGAGGATGGAACAAACAACCTTCCCTCCGGTCCGCCGCCAGGATCCGGTTCAGCCTCCTGTGCCCTCAGGATCTTGTCTCTGATGGACCAGGAGATGGCACCTACCACGCACGAACTGGGCAGGATGGGGTGGCCCAACTCCTCCGATGTCTCAGGGGCGAACTGCCTGGAGAGGGCATTGGGTAGGATGTTCTTAGAGCCGGGGCGATAGGTTATGGTGAAGCGGAACCGGGCAAAGAATAGAGACCAGCGCGCCTGGCGGGCATTCAGGCATCTAGCAGATCGAAGATACTCCAAGTTCTTGTGGTCCGTCATCACCACGAATGGTAGCGCTGCCCCCTCCAGCCAGTGGCGCCACTCCTGCAGGGCGAGCTTGATGGCAAGAAGCTCCCTGTCCCCGACGTCATAATTCCGCTCGGCCGGAGACAGACGCCGTGAGAAGAAGGCGCAGGGTCGTTTGGTCCCGTCAGTGGGTGATCGTTGGGACAGGACCGCCCCTACCCCCGTGTCAGATACGTCGACCTCAACCAAGCACTGCAGCGTGGGGTCGACCTGGGTCAGAACCCGGGAGGAGGAGAACTCCGTCTTCAGCGCCTGAAACGCCACAGCAATCTCTTCAGTCCAGCGAAAGGCGTTCTTGGATGACGTGAGACGGGTCAGCGGGGCAGTGATGGCACCAAAGTTGGGCACAAAACGGCGGTAGAAATTAGCGAACCCAAGGAATTGTTGGACCTGCTTCCTGGAGGTCGGCGTCGGCCAGTCCACCACCACTTTGACCTTAGCGGGGTCGGGCAGAACCTGATTATGTGAGATCACAAACCCTAAAAAGGAGGTGGTCTTGGCGTAAAACTCACATTTTTCTGCCTTCACATATAACCTGTTCTCCAGTAGCCGCTGTAAGACCCATCTCACATGCACCTGGTGTTCTTCATGTGTCCTGGAGAAGATGAGGATATCATCTAGGTACACGAATACAAAGAGACCCAGGAAATCACGCAGGACGTCATTTATTAGGCGCTGAAAGACGGCTGGGGCGTTGGTCAGACCAAAGGGCATTACGAGGTATTCAAAATGCCCACTCGGCGTTCTGAATGCAGTTTTCCACTCATCCCCCTCCCTGATCCGGACGAGATGGTAGACGCTGCGGAGATCCAATTTGGTAAACCAGGTCAACCCCTGCAGGGAGTGGAAGGCAGTGTCCATCAGCGGCAGAGTGTACCGGTCCTTCTCAGTGATGTCATTCAACGGCCAGAAGTCGATACAAGGGCGAAGGGACCCGTCCTTCTTTGATACGAAGAAGAAACCGGCTCCGAGCGGAGACGAGGAGGGGCGGATGATACCTGTGCTGAGAGACTCCTTTATATAACTGTCCATCGCCTTCCACTCCGGCGCTGACAGGCTATACAGACGACCTGAGGGCAGGGGAGCCCCTGGGCGGAGGTTGATGGCACAATCATAGGGCCGATGAGGAGGGAGAGACATCGCCCTGGATTTGCTGAAGACCAAGCCCAGATCGTGGAATTCCGAGGGCATCAAGGTGAGGTCCGGAGGCGCGGCGTCCTTGACCGGGGGAGGAGCAGACGGGGCGCAGGCTGCGGATTGTAAACAGGTGCCCATACAGAATGCACTCCAGGCGGCGATCTTCCCAGTCTGCCAATCCAGGATCGGGTTGTGCAGGTGCAGCCAGGGGTACCCAAGGATAACAGGTGTCACAGAGGAGGACAAAACGTAGAAGGAGAGTTCCTCTCGATGATTGCCCGAGATAATGACTGGGACGGACTGCGTGCGATGAGTCACTTGGCCAAGGGGAGCACGGGAGAGGGTGATCAGGCTCAGAGGAGCGGGCAGAGGTTGGCAGGGAATGCCCAATCGGGTTGCCAGGCTCTTTGAAATGAAGCTCTGCTCTGCTCCTGAGTCCACCAGTGCGTGTGTGAGATGCCCCGTGGCATTGTGACAAAATCGGATGGGCAAGGATAGGCTTGTGAGGGGATATGACCGCTTAGAGTCCGCGAGGCCCCCTACAGTGACTCGCGGACCTCCCCGTTTGGCTTCTCCGGGCAATGCTCCACGGAATGTTGGCCTCCTCCACAATACATGCAGAGACCCAACTTCCGCCGGCGCTGTTTCTCCGCTAGAGGGAGCTTTGACCGGGCCACCACCATCGCCTCTGACTCCTCGGAGGCCTCCGGTGGAGGTGTCACCAGGGGGCGGTCTTGAGGCGTGCGGACGGAGCCTCCACTCGAGCGGCTGCTAAACTTCCGCTCGGTGAACCGTTCCTGCAGCCTATTATCCAAACTAATGGCGGTGGAGATTAACTCCGCCAATGTCTCCGGAAGATCCCGACCAGCCAGTTCATCCCTCAGACCCGAGCTGAGGCTGCGGAGGAAGATGCCACAGAGAGCAGCTTCGCCCCAGCCCACCTCCTCCGCTGCAACCCGGTAGTCGATAGCATAGTCCGCTGCTGACCGGCTTCCCTGCTGGAGGGCGAGAAGCCAGTCAGTTAGGACGCTATCACACCGGGAATGATCAAAGACCTCTAAAAAGCTCTGCACGAACTGGCTGTAGGAGAGGCTCGCATAGCTGGGCTTCGCCATTACGGCGTAAGCCCAGGTTAACGCTCGCCCCTCCAAGAGATTTCCAATATAGCCAATTCGGCTGTGGTCTGAGGGAAAGTCCCCGGGAATGCGCAAAAACACCGACTCACACTGCATTATAAACCCCGGCGCCCCTCCGAGCTTTCCGCTGAAGCGGGCGGGGGTCGGGATTGGTGTGAGGCGGGTTGGCGTTCCCAAGGTAGACTGACCGGGCATCGGAGCGGCAGGAGCTGGCCTGCCCTGGCGAGCCATGGGGAACGCCTGCTGAGGGTCCAGGCGGTCTAATCGGTGAGTGATGTTAACCAACTGGTTGAGTATCACCTGCTGTTGATGAGCTATTAAATCCACCCGAGCCTCAAGGGTGGAAAGACGGCGTGCGAGCCCGCTGTCTGCTGGGCCGCTTTGCTGGAGCCGTACTGACATAATGTAGCACACAGGCCCAGGAAACACGCACGCAGGCTCAGGATAGATTTAACAGCTTTATTCAACAAGCAGGTGTGTATGGATGGATGTATGCGGTATGGGAATGTGCTGGTGTGAACGCCGATGCGCAGGCAGCAGAGCAGCGCGCCATACAGCCGGACAACCCTATGGAGACAAGAACAAAGGACAAGGGTAACGGGCACCACACCGAGACAGGGGATATTAGTGACAGTGTTGCTTACTTGCAGGGACAGGTGGCTGGCGTCGGCAGGCGATGAGCCCGGGAGACAGCGTCCTGCTGGGTCTGCGCAGAAGATGGAGATGCTATGGCGATGACGGGGGGAATCCGCCGCCAGGAGGGTCCACCTGTGCACAGGGGTGAGAACTTGGAAGACAAGGTAAGGAGTTCTTACGTGTCGTTGAATCTTTGCTGGTGATCTGAGGTAGAATCACAAGCCTTGGAAATGCTGATGAGAACAGACGGCTCCAGACTGCAGCAGAGGGCAGAGCGGGCTAAATAGCCCGCTGCTGACGAGGCGCAGGTGTGCGCGCAGCTGAAGCTGCTGATGAGCGGCGGGTCGTGACAGGGGATGTGACTACAACATTAAAACCTGAATTATGAAACAATTCAGCTTCTTCATTTCACGCTCCCCTCAAGGCTGAGTTTATTTCTCAATTCAAGTTTATTAACATTCACGTATCTCCAACATCCTCTCAAACTGAAAAGAGGACCATCCTCCCACATCTGTCCTTTTTATACCAGGACATCAAAGCACACAGTTACATTGTCATTTTAATGCAAAGACACAATACATCTTCTTCCAGGTCTTGCCCCTTTCACCCCCCACATCGCTAGTGGTCAGGAAATCCCTCCAGGCCATCTCTTTGCATAACACAGAACAAATTTGGCATCCTCCTGTTATCCCCAGGAGACTCAGACCTATTGTTCATCCTCAGACGTGAAGCAACATTAATATACAAAAGGAGTCTTTGAAACTACATATGTGTGTACCACATGACCCCCCCCCCCCACAAACGTCTAAGATGAAGCAATAAAACACAGTCTGCATATCCTGATAAAATCACAAACATCAGTCTAAATGCTGCTTGGGCTTCAACCGTCTTCCGTACTTGCTGTAAGAGGGCTTTAACCCTCCTGCGGCGCCATCCTGCTGGGGAGCTGCTGTCTGTGGATTAGAACTGTTAGTCAATCCCTGTGGGAGCTCTGGGGAAGGCTCCCTAGAGGGTCTGCCGCGCCGAGGAGCCCTCGCCAACTGCACAGTTTCCTCAGCCATCACAAAAGCGGGTTTGAGTCTGTTTATGCCAATTCTTTCCTTTCTTCCCCCCAAATCTAGCAAAAAGTGCTTATCCCCTGTTTCCAGCACTCTATATGGTCCATCATAAGGTGGTCGTAAGGTCGGGCGATGGGTATCATGTCTAACAAAAACAAACTTGGCATTTTTTAAGGCCTTAGGCACAAAAACACGCGGAAAAGTGTGATGAACGGGGCCAGGAAGCGTGCTCGCTCCCGTGTCACTCAGCAACAGCTGAGCAGGGGAGCTATCTGGCACAGGATTGTCTGGGAGAAATTCCCCGGGCAGCCGGAGTGGCTGAGCAAAAACTAACTCGGCCGGGGAGGCTTTTAAATCCTCTTTAGGTGCAGAACGCAACCCAAATAAAACCCATGGTAGCCTGTCCACCCAATTTAAATCCGTGAGCGACGCTCTGAGGTCCGCTTTCAATGACCTATGGAAACGTTCGCATAAACCATTAGCCTGGGGGTTGTATGCGGTAGTGCGGTGGATCGTTACCCCCAGGCTGCGGGCCATCGCTGACCAAAGTTCAGAAACAAATTGAGGGCCTCTGTCGGATGTCATGTCCGACGGAACTCCAAAACGCGCTACCCATGCTGTTAAAAACGCGTGCGCCACCTCCTCAGCTGTGGTTGATGCCAGTGGAACTACTTCCGGCCAACGCGTAGTGCGGTCCACCATTGTCAAAAGATGTGTGCACCCCTGTGATGGCGGGAGGGGGCCTACGAGGTCGACATGCACATGATCAAACCTCTTAGCCGGGATGTGAAACGGCTCCAAAGGAGCTCTCGTGTGTTTGTGTACTTTGGCTCGTTGGCAAGCATTGCAGGCTTCTGCCCACTCCTTAACTTGCTTGCGCAGGCTCGGCCATACAAATTTCTCTCCTACCATTTTGACCGACGCGCGCACCCCTGGGTGCGCCAGAGAATGAATCGAGTCGAAAACGCGGCGGCGCCACGCGGTCGGCACCACCGGGCGTGGTCGTCCGGTGGAGACATCGCAGATTAGGGGGGGCATACCAACTTGCAGCACCCTGTTCTCCAGCCTTAGCCCTGTTGGTCCAGACTGGAGCGCGCACACGTCCACATTGCTAACCTGATCCGCTGCCATGGCTGCATAATCTATCCCCACGCGGACTGGGGCCACGCGCACTTCCGTGCCGCTAGCCTGCTCCGCGGCCATGGCAGTATAATCTACCCCTACGCGGACTGGAGCAGTTACGGCGCGCGAGAGACAGTCTGCCACTACATTAAGTTTACCCGCTACGTGTTGAATATCGGTAGTAAACTCTGAGATTGCAGCCAGCTGCCTCTGCTGCCGGCCTGACCACGGCTCTGAAATTTTGGCCATCGTGAAAGTCAGCGGCTTGTGGTCGACGAACGCAGTGAAACGACGACCTTCCAGCCAGAACTGGAAGTGGCGAATAGCCAAGTGGAGCGCTAACAACTCCCTGTCGAACGCGCTGTATTTTCGCTCGGCCTCGCGCAAAGTCCTGCTGAAAAAGGCAATTGGCTGCCAAGCCCCGGCAACATGCTGCTCCACTACCGCCCCTATGGCCACATCTGACACGTCAGTAGTGAACGCTATGCGGGCCGTTGGGTCTGGATGTGCCAACAATGCAGCGTTTGCCAGGGCTGTTTTGACCTCCGAGAACATGCGTTCCCACTCCGGGGACCATTCGATTGTATTTGTGGGTTTCTGTTTTTTGAGCGCGGCATACAGTGGTTGCATGAGCTGCGCTGCGCGGGGGAGGAAACGGTTATAAAAATTCATCATTCCCAAAAACTCTTGTAACGCTTTGACCGTTTGTGGCTGGAGAAAATTTGTTACTGCGCGCACTTTGTCAGGCAGAGGAATCGCACCATCTGAGGAGACGCGGTGCCCCAAAAAATCAATCTGTGTCACCCCGAACTGACACTTCGCTGGGCTGATTATTAACCCGTGCTCTCCCAACCTCCGGAAAACTGCCGTGAGGTGATTTTCGTGTTCGTCTTCGGACGCGCTGGCTACCAAAATGTCGTCCAGGTAGACGAACACGAAGGGGAGATCGCGCAACACCGCGTCCATCATGCGTTGGAACGTCTGCGCGGCGCCTTTAAGCCCAAACGGCATGCGCAAAAACTTGAACAAGCCAAACGGGGTTATTACCGCTGTTTTGGGTATGTCCTCAGCGCGCACTGGGACTTGATGGTAGCCGCGAACCAAGTCTATTTTGGAGAAAACACGCGCCCCCGCCAAATGTATGGAAAAATCTTGAATATGCGGGATTGGGTAACGGTCGGGCGCTGTAGCATTGTTCCACCTGCGGAAATCACCGCAAGGTCATCACGAGCCGTCAGCTTTAGGGACCATGTGAAGTGGGGAAGCCCATGGACTCTTCAAACGCCGAATGATGCCCAACTTTTCAAGATTGGCGAACTCCTCGCGCGCTATGGTCAGTTTAGCTGCATCCAAGCGCCGAGCTTTTGCAAAAACGGGGGAACCGGTGGTAGTAATAAAATGTTCCACTCCGTGTTTAGCCACGGTTGCTGAAAATGTGGGAACCGTGAGTGCTGGGAACTGGGTGAGGAGTGCGTGGAACTTACCGCTTGCTGTAGCGACGTTGGCTTGTGCTGTGGGCGGGGACACTCGGGCTGCACAGAGAATAGAGTAAAAAGAGAGTGCATTAACCAGGCGCCTTTTAGGAAGATCAACCAACAAACCATGTGAGCACAGAAAATCAGCACCTAACATGTTGAACTTCACCGCCGCTATAATAAAAGTCCACTCATATGTACGGCCGTGCAGGGACAGCAGCAGAGTCCTCTCACCGATGGTCTCAATGCTCGAGCCGTTCGCCGCCAATGCTCCGTGACTCCCGGGGCCTGCCAGCCGGTCAGCATAGGTTGGCGTGATGAAACTCACTTGGGAGCCTGTGTCCACAAGGAATTGCCTCCCAGAACGCGCGTCCGTCAAGTAGAGCAGTTTGTTCTGTTCACCGAGGGCTGCGGCTGCTACCAACCCCCGGCTCTGGCGTTTCCCGAGCTCTTGAACTGACACGGTGGTATACACTTGCGTGCCCTCTCTGCGAAGCAGCGATGGTTAAAAACAGAGGTCGTCTCCTCCGCGATGTTTGGTCTTCACCGCCGCCGTTGTCGGTGGGTCTGCCTCCGCCGCCTCTGGCCCGCTGCCATTCCCGGCCATCGCGCCAAGGTCTGTCGCTGCTGCAGTGGCCGTGCGCCATCTGCTGGCGTTGAGAATCCGCTGTGCCTCCTGGGCCAGCGCGTGGAAGTCCCGCTGGGCCACAAACTGTGAACCTGCCAGGGTCGCTCTTGTCTCTGACGGTAGGGTTCTCAGGAAAATGTGGGTGAACATTAAATCGTCGTCGTCTGAGCCTCTCAGCCTCAGCATGTCTTCCATCAGGCCGACAGGCGTGCTTTCTCCCAATTCGTTCAGGGCCAGGAGTCTCTCTGCTCTCTCCTGGGCTGAGGGAGTGAAACGCTGAATGAGCGCAGCCTTCAACCCGCCGTACTTGTCGCCAGCGGGTGGGCGCTGCACCAGGCTCTGCACATGTCGAGCTGTGCGGCTGTCGAGCTTGGCGATAACGTAGTAGAATTTTGTGTCATCTGCCGTTATTCCCCCGAGAGCGAACTGAGCTTCGGCCAAGAGGAACTAGGAGTCCGGGTTGTCCTGCCAGAATTCTGGTAGTTTGACTGAGACTGCGTTCGCCTGGCTGGTTCCTGGCGAGTCTGGCTCGGGGGAATTTCTTCTGCTCATGATACGTCTTAAGGTCACCAGTGTGGAGAGCGTGAAAAGATGAGGCTGAGTTTATTTCTCAATTCAGGTTTATTAACATTCACGTATCTCCAACATCCTCTCAAACAGAAAAGAGGACCATCCTCCCACATCTGTCCTTTTTATACCAGGACATCAAAGCACACAGTTACATTGTCATTTTAATGCAAAGACACAATACATCTTTTTCCAGGTCTTGCCCCTTTCACCCCCCACATTGCTGGTGGTCAGGAAATCCCTCCAGGCCAACTCTTTGCATAACACAGAACAAATTTGGCATCCTCCTGTTATCCCCAGGAGACTCAGACCTATTGTTCATCCTCAGACGTGAAGCAACATTAATATACAAAAGGAGTCTATGAAACTACATATGTGTGTACCACAACTGACCTAATTCAACAGAGGTCCAGCTAGTTGATGCCTGCAGTCTCACAATTAGTGAAATGGAGATCACCTGAGTGCAGTTCATGTGTGTCAAGTGATTGTAGTATAAAGACACCTGTGTCTGAGAGGTCCAGTTGCTGGTTCATCAGTATTTCTGCTACACTGCAACATGAAGACAAAAGAACACTCCAAGCAACTCAGAGGAAAGATCATTGAAAAGTATAAGACAGGAGATGGCTACAAGAAGATTTCCAACTCATTGGGCATCCTACGGAGTTCAGTTAAATCTATCATTAAGAAATGGAAGCAGTATGGCAGCTGTCTAACCCTGCCTAGAGCTGGCCGTCCTCACAAATTCAGTGATTGAGCAAGAAGACTGGTGAGGGAGGCCACCAAGACACCTAAAACCACTCTGAAGGAGTTGAGAGCTTCAGTGGCTCAGATGGGAGAGACTGTACATGCAACAACTGTTGCCTGGGCTCTTCACCAGTTGAAGCTGTATGGAGAGTGGCAAAAAGAATAGAATAGAATAGAATAGAATAGGCTTTATTGTCATTGTATAGCATTGTATAACATTGTACAGCACAACGAAATTGTGGGTGCTCCACCAGGCTACTGTGTAATAAAGTAAGTTTACCACCCGCTTTGGGCTGCATTCCCAAACAACCCGACTCCGAGAAGACCGTACCCCGGCGTGACAGGGGCCACCACCGGCCTCACACCGTCCGTGGGTATGAGCCTCGATCAGAAGGACTTGGGCCTTCTGTGTAAGTGAAGAGAATTTGAAATGAAACAGTTACAGAACACACGATTAACCATATAACTTAAGTGAAAATAAAAGTAAAAATTGTAGCACCTTGGGGGAGCCAGATTATCTAGCATCTCAGACAGGAGACAGTGGATAAACATGGGAGAACAAAGACCAGGAGGTTCCTGGTGAGATAGCAGGAAGGAATCAAGGTTGAAGGGGGCTGAATGCAGTGTGATGCAAATGTCATGTTGTGTGTGATGTAAATGCCATGAAACTTAAGAGGAGAGTTTCTACTTAAATGTTCAGTCTGTTCTGTGCTCGTGAGATGTGAGTGTGTAATAAATCGTCTGAAATGAATCTGCCTCTGATTTCACACACTTCACACTGGTGACCCAAGACGTATTATGGAACACGAGGCAAGATCCCCGGAGCCGGCCCGGTCAGGAAGCTACAGTGAGGCGGCAGCCATCCCACAGACAGCCCGGACTGGAACCTCCAGCCACGCGTGTGCGGTTGCACTCAAGCTACCGGATTTCTGGCAGCACAACCCGCGCCCTTGGTTCCACCTCACCGAGGCCCAGTTCACCCTCCGGGGAGTAACGGCAGATGACACCAGATTCTACCATGTGGTCACAGCGCTGGACTCCCGCACAGCTCAGCAGGTAGCGAGCCTGCTTGATCAGCCACCAGCCAGCAACAAATATGAGGCGCTCAAGGCTGCGCGCATCCAGCGCTACACGCTCTCGGACTGTGAGTGAGCGGAGAGGCTCCTGATGTGGACCGAGTTAGGAGATGGTTCGGCCGTAGACCTGATGGAGAAGATGCTGGCGTTAATGGGCACGGACGACGGGCACTTTCTGTTTGCTCACCTCTTCCTCCGGAACCTTCCGACAGTAGCAAGAGCGGTTCTGGCCAATTCGCCGTGGCTGGCCACGCGAGACTACCATGTGCTAGCCCAGGAGGCAGACCGGATCATCATCACCACCAGGGCGATCAAAGTCAACGCGGCAGCAGTGGAGTCCAGCGAGACGACAAGAGGAGGCAAGGAGCCACCGACTGTAGCAGCAGCGGGGGCCAAGGAGCGCCAGAGAGACACGCTCTGCTTCTACCACCGCCGCTTCGGAGAGAACGCATGCAGATGTGCGCCACCGTGCCAATTCAAGCGCTCGGGAAACGCCAAGGCTGGGGGTCGGTAGCAGCTGCGACCCTCGGTGAAGAGAACAAGCTGCTCTACTTAACGGATGCACGCTCGGGGAGGCGTTTCCTTGTGGACACCGGAGCCCAGAAGAGTTTCATCCGGCCAACCTATGCTGACCGGCTGGCAGGATCAGCTGGCAGGGATGTTGGCGGCAAACGGCTCGGATATTAAGACTTTTGGTGAGAGGACACTGTTCTTATCTCTACACGGCCGTACATATGAGTGGACTTTTGTGGTAGCAGCACTGAATTACCATATACTGGGTGCTGATTTTCTGTGTGCACATGGTTTACTGGTTGATGTTGCTAACAGGCGCCTGGTTAATGCATTGTCCTTTGAATCTCTCCCCTATATAGCTTGAGTGACCCGGCCAACAGCACAAGCCAACATCACAGCTCCAGGCGGTAAGGTCCACACATTGTTCACTCAGTTCCCAGCACTCACAGTCCCAACGTTTTCGGCGGCCATCGCTAAACACGGGGTGGAGCACTTTATCACCACCACCGGGCCGCCCGTTTTTGCAAGACCTCGGCGCTTGGACGCAGCTAAACTGGCCATAGTGCGCGAGGAGTTTGCCAACCTGGAAAGGTTGGGCATCATCAGGCGCTCCAACAGCCCATGGGCATCCCCACGACACTTGGTCCCTAAGGCTGAGGGATCGTGGTGACCGTGCGGGGATTTCCGCAGGTTGAACAACGCCACAGCACACGACCGCTACCCGATTCCCCACATACAGGATTTTTCCATTCACCTCGCCGGAGCACGCATTTTTTCCAAAATAGACCTGGTCCTCAGTTACCATCAAGTCCCAGTGCGCGCTGAGGACATACCCAAAACAGCGGTAATAACTCCGTTCGGTCTATTCGAGTTCCTGCGCATGCTATTCGGGTTAAAAGGAGCGGCACAGACGTTCCAGCACATGATGGATGCAGTGCTGCGCGATCTCCCGTTTGTGTTCGTCTACCTGTACGATATCCTGGTAGCCAGTGCGTCCGAAGACGAACATGAAACCCACCTCACGACGGTTTTCCGGAGGTTGGAGGAGCACGGGTTAATAATCAACCCGGCGAAATGCCAGTTCAGCGTGACGGAGATTGATTTTTTGGGGCACCGCGTCTCTCCGGAAGGAGCGATCCCACTGCCCGACAAAGTGCGCACCATGGCAGATTTTCCCCGGCCTCAGACGGTCAGGGCGCTGCAGGAATTTTTGGGAATGGTGAACTTTTATAACCGTTTCCTTCCCTGCGCGGCGCAGCTCATGCAACCATTGTACGCCGCGCTCAAGAAACAGAAACCAGCGGATAGGGTCAAATGGACCCCGGAGCGAGAGCGGGAGCTCTCGGAAGTTAAAGCAGCCCTGGCAAACGCCGCACTGCTGGCGCATCCAGACCTGACGGCCTGCATAGCGCTCACCACCGACGCTTCAGACGTGGCCATAGGGGCTGTTGTGGAGCACCGCGTCGCCGGGGCTTGGCAGCCGCTCGCCTTTTTCAGCAGAACTTTGTGCGACAGCGAACGTAAATACAACGCATTCGACAGAGCGTTGCTTGCTCTCCCATACCTGTCAATGCATACCTCAAGCCTCTCTTATTGGGGAGGCTTTCACACCTGTACTGAGTACTTAAAAACTGTATTTGTCAGCAGATGAAAAAAAACTGAAGCAAAAAAACCCAAACAAAAAACAAACAAACAACAACAATTGCAACATGAACTATTTCAAACATATTTATTCAAATGTACACTTATATGGACACAATCTTGAGCCATAACTTTTTGGTAATGTGAAAATAATAAGCCAAGTAGCACAAAATAAATAAATAAATAAATAAATTTAAAAAATTAAATGATAATATTAAATTAATAAAAATAAGTAAAAAAACCAATATTTTTCAAATTTACATTAGCACAAGGTATATTGCTTAATTTGAAAGTACACAATAAGAATAGTTCTGAATATAGTTCTTAACTGTCAGCTAGATATATACACTTGGAATTAAAGAGTTTTTAATTGTCAGCTTTGTTACACTAATGCACTTGGATGAGCTTGAAACAAGAAAATGTTCACTGATGCTGCTTGTTATAGTTCCAAGTAACAGCCTTTGCTGACTCTAGCATTTCTTTTGAAGGCTTGACCTTGAAGCATGGAGTGTCACAATTCATTTTCACTTGCATGAAAGAAGTCAGAGTTTCTGGGAGCATACTTTTTCTGAAGTCGGTGTGAATTTTCCTGGCCATGCTGAAAGTCCTCTCACTGTCAGCATTGCTGTGAGGAAGGCAAAGCAGTGCTGATTACACTTTGAGGAGCTGGGGGAAGCGGGGCCACAATTACCGGGACTTACTACACTTCACTGCTGCAGAAATTGCAGAAGGTCATCAAAAGCAATCATCATGCTGACCAAAGGTGTCCGCTTCCTGCAAGATAATGCTGGGTTCACAACTTACACGTTGCCCAGAGGGAAGCACAGTCCTGCGGCTATTTAATTCTTCCTCACCCCACTTCCCCTCCCTACCTTACACCATTGACTTCCACCTTTTTTCAACAATGAAGTCATTTTTGAAGGGCAAGCGCTTCCAAGACAATGAAATGCTGATTTCCATGGTCAAGTTGTGGCTTCTGGCACAGCCTGCAGACTTCTACAGGTGAGGTCTCCGCAGCTGCATAAAGCGATAGGAGAAATGTGTAACCCTTGGTGGTAACTATGCAGAGAAAGACTAATAAATGTGCCAAGGTTGAGTCTTCTCAGTCCATGGAAGATGACTCAGGGGAAATCTCTTATGAACAGCCCTCACACAACGTCACAACCCCTCTGCCCCCCCTCACCCTCACAGGCTCTCCCATCACCACTGCTGATTCCTTCCGCTTCCTAGGCACCACCATCACCAGGGATCTCAAGTGGGAGCCGACCATCAGCTCCCTCATCAAAAAGGCCCAGCAGAGGATGTTCTTCCTGCGGCAGCTGAGGAAGCTCAAGCTACCCACCAAGATGTTAGTGCAGTTCTACACAGCCATCATCGAGTCCATCCTCACCACCTCCATAACCGTGTGGTACACAGGAGTCACTGCCACGGACAGACTAAGGCTGCAGCGCGTCGTGCGCACTGCTGAGAAGGTGATCGGCTGCAAGCTCCCATCTCTCCAGGATCTGTACATCTCCAGGACCCGGAGGCGTGCAGGCCGGATCATAGCCGATCCTTCACACCCTGGTCACGTACTGTTTGCCCCCTTCCCCTCAGGTAGAAGACTTCGGTCCATTCAGACTAAAACCTCCCATCACATGAACAGCTTCTTCCCCTCTGCCATCAGACTGCTGAACACTAAGTGACTTATTGACTCTCGTGCACTATGTACAGCAGCTCAACCAGACTCATGTCAATCATCACTGTTTTCTTTTTGCATTACCGACTGCACTATGTGGTACTCCACAATATCTGCTGCTCGTTAATATATTTAAAACTGCTTTGACTAGTATTACTCATTCTTATTCTACACTTTATTGCACGTATAGTTTTTCTATTTCTTCTATTTTATCATGTTTTTTTTTTCCACAATATCTTTATTGAACCTTTTTTTTTTTTTAACAAACATGATACAAACAATCAAACACTAACGCTAAAGTACTACAAAAAAAAAAAAATGCACTAAAAACACCAACAACCACCAACAAAATCAAGTCTTCAACAATGCTCCTCTGTTTAGTCTAGACAATCCAATACATAAGTATTCATATTATGTTCACCAGTTTGGAATTTACAAGGTCCACACACATCATTCACCTTCTTCTTCAAGAGTTATGTTTAAATTTTTTACATAATCAATAAAAGGTCTCCATATATTCTCAAACACAATTTCCTTTGATTTCAGTATATATGTTATTCTTTCTAATGGAAGGTTTGTTAACATCTGTCTTAACCACTGAGTCACATCTGGTCTATGAGTCTTTTTCCATAATAGTGCAATACATTTTTTGGCATTAAGCAAACTGAGGTCTATGAATGTTCTTTCACTTTTATTAAAATTATGCTTTTCTGGGTACAGACCCAACAAAAACAGTTTAGGATTCAGTATGATTTGTTTTGAGATTATTTTTTCAATTGTTACCCTCACCTCTTCCCAAAACATTCTTATTAATCTACATTCCCATAAACAATGAAATAGGGTTCCTTTACTTTCCATGCATTTTGTGCATGTATCTGGTATATTTTTGTTATATCTATTTAACTCCTCCGGTGTAACATACATCCGCATTAACCATTTGAAATGTATCAATTTAAGGCGTGCATTTATTGATTTGGTTTGAGCTTCTGTACAAGCCAATTCCCATTGTTCCTCCGAAATTTCAATTTGCAGATCTTCTTTCCAGTAGTTTAATCTTTTCAGTGAATTTTCACTTGAAGATAGTGTCAATGAGTTATAAAACTCTGAAATAATACCCTTTCTTTTACTATCTTTCATCATCATTTTTTCCAAGGATGAATAAATAGGTCGAGTGAGAGCTTTATTTTGATTTGATCGAATAAAGTTTCTAAGTTGAAGATATTTAAAAAAATGTGTTCTATTGAGATTAAATTTGATCCTCAGCTCTTCAAAAGACATTATGTTGTCTGCACATGGCAAATATAAATCCTGAATCTTTTGTATCCCTTTTAAATTCCATACTTTAAATACAGCGTCCGCTCTCCCTGGTTTAAAATATTGATTACCCCATGTTGGACTAAATTGTGACAATAACTGTGGTTCTTTTAAATAGTTTTTAGCTTCACACCATATTTTGATCATATGCTTTACAAATGGATTTTTAACTTGTTTTTGTAATTTTTTTGCCGAATCTGAGTATATGAATATGGGAAGAGGTAAAGGTAAATTGTATGATTCCATTTCAGTCCAGTGAGGGAGATCATTTGATGAAAAATAATATGTCATAGACCTCAGTTGTGCCGACCAATAATACAACATAAAATTTGGACATTTCAGACCTCCACGATCAAATGGTAAATATAATAAAGACAGACGTAATCTAGCCCTCCTGTTGTTCCATATAAATTCCACTAACTTTTTTTTTATACTTGAGAATAGATCTAAAGGTGGTGATAAGGGAATGTATTGAAATAAATAAAGTATTTTAGGTAAAATATTACTTTTAAGTATATTGATTCTCCCGATCATCGACATTGGTAGTGACATCCATCTCTGAGTTAACTCATTGATATCTGACATTAAGGCTTCATAGTTGACGCTGGCGACTGATTCTAGCTTAGGTATAATTTGGATTCCTAAATATTTAAACTGATTTACAACATTGAATTGATTTGCCTCAGGGGCTGGGTAATTTCTCTGGGTCTCATTTAGCATTAATATTGAAGATTTAGTTTTATTTATTTTATATCCTGATATTTCCCCAAAATTCTTTATTAAATTCAACAAGGTTGGAATTGATTTTTTTAGATTCGACATAAACAAAATTATATCATCGGCGTACAGGGAGATTTTATGTTCTGTTGGTCCAACTTTAATTCCATATATTTGTGAATGTAAACGTATCGCTATCGCTAAAGGTTCAATTGCCATAGTAAACAGTAAAGGTGAAAGTGGACAGCCTTGTCGACATCCTCTATTGATTTTTATTGGTTTTGAAATATTGTTATTTGTTAGGATTTCTGCTGTAGCATTATTGTATATTATTTGAACCCATTTTATGAAATTATTTCCAAGTCCAAACCTTTGTAGGACTTCAAAAAGAAAGGGCCATTCAACTCTATCAAAGGCCTTTTCGGCGTCCAATGATAGGAGAGCTGTATCCGGTGCTTCTTTATTAAAATAAATAATATTAAATAGTCTTCTTACATTATGGAAGCCTTGTCTACCCTTTATAAAGCCATTCTGATCTCGATTAATAATATTTGGTAAAATTTCTTGTATTCGTCTTGCTAAAATTTTACAGATTATCTTAAGGTCGGCGTTTAATAGGCTTATTGGTCTCATATTTTCACATTTATTAGAGGGCTTACCTGGTTTTGGCAGCAGTATAATTAAGGCATTATTTATGTATGATGGTAAATTATTATTTTGAAATGCTTCTAAAACCATTTCCAAAAAAGGTTTTATTAATTTATTCTTAAATTTTTTATAAAGGTCAACTGGAAGACCATCTGGTCCTGCACTTTTTCCTGATTTCATATTATCAATGGCTAGCCCAACTTCTTCTTGACTAATTTTAGACTCCAATATCTCCCTGTTTTCATTTGGTATACACGGTATAGATAGTTCGTTCAAAAACCCATTTAGTTTTGTTAAATCAGGTTCATTTTGGTATCATATAATTTTTCATAGTAATCTCTAAAGGCTCTATTAATTTCTAAAGGATCTATAACTACCTGTCCGTTACTTATAATACTGGTAATTGGTGTTTTAATTTCCAATTGTTTAATCTGCCATGCTAATAATTTTCCTGATTTTTCACCTTGTTCATAAAAAGATTGTTTCAATCTTAGAAGACTCGAGGCAGCTCTATTCGCTGATTTTTTGTCGTATTCAGCTCTCAAAATCAGTAATTCATTCTCCAACCTTGGGTCACTTCCTGCATACACTTTTTCCTGAAGACTTTTTATTTTATGTTCCAATTTAGCTCTCTCCTCTCGAGTCTTCTTAGATTTTGATCCTGTATAACTAATAATATGTCCCCTAATAAAAGCTTTGAAAGCCTCCCACTTTACACATGCTGATGTTTGTGTAGTATTGATGTCAAAGAACTCGTCTATCTGTTTTTCTATATACTTGACAAATTCCTCATCCTGAAGCCATTTATGCTGAAATTGCCATCTACCTGATTCCTTTGTCAATTTTTTATCTACATATATTAGACAACAGGGTGCATGATCAGAGATCACAATGTTATCATAAAAGCAGTTTTGAATCTTGGACCTTAATTCTGTGGAAATCAAAAAATAATCAATACGTGAGAATGTCTTGTAGGTACTGGAATAACAAGAATAGGCTTTAACTTGTGGTTTCATTTCTCTCCATATATCTAACAATCTCAATTCTTTCATAAAATGATTAATAGTCATCCTACATCCAATGTGCGTACAATCCAGTCCTGTTGATCTATCCACACCTGGATTCAATGTACAATTAAAATCCTCTGCTATTATATGTTGCCCTGTAAGTGATGATAAGATGAGAAATAAATTAGCAAAGAACTTCTGATCATCTATATTGGGACCATATAAGTTCACAAGATTTATATTTTCTAATAGCAAAGAACCTTGAATGATTACATATCTTCCAAATTTATCTCCAATTACATTTTTCACTTGAAAAGGAACTGATTTATATATGAGAGTCATAACTCCCCTGGCTCGGGATGAAAATGAAGAGGTGAATACACTTCCCTGCCATCTACTCCTAATTCTTTTAACATCCTCCTCTATCAGATGAGTTTCTTGTAAAAACACAATTCTTGAACCCATGTCCTTTATTTTATTCATAACTTGTTTAAGTTTTTTTTAAATTTTGTAGACCTCTGCAATTCCATGAAGTTAAATTAAGATTAACACTTTGGTCCATGATCAATAGAGAGTTTGGGATTACCTTGCAGTGTAAACATGCTCATACAGAGAAGCAAAAACATGAGTGGTTGAACATTCATCCTACAAACTACACACAAACAAATTTCCCCTTCCCACACTTGTGGCAAACCCCCCAAAATCAAAAGAAAAATTCTGTCTCCCGATATAGCCATCGACCGTTCCACACCCACGGGGAACAGCCTAAGCCACTCCTTCTTCATCCTCCCAATCACCCTAACTCTACTGCTTTTAATGACGTAACATTAACTCTCCTCTGTAGTTTTCCAACTTAACTCCAAAATTTTTAACAACTTTGTACATCATAGTTTTTTTTTTTTTGTTTGTTTTGTTTTTGTTTTGTTTTTTTAATATATAATACAATCTATATTTTGTAAACTTACTATTTACTTCAAGTCAGTCAGATGCCTGTGCAAATGCTTAATTATTCTACCTTATATTTTGTTCATGCTTAGCTCCCACCAGTCTCTTCTTCTTCTTTGATCTTCTTGATGAACTCCTGCGCCTCCTCTGGGGTCTTGAAGATGTGGGTTCTGCCCTCATACGTGGTCAGCAGTCTCGCAGGATAGATTACACCATGACGAATCCCAAGGTTGCGCAGCTCCTTACGTACGGGATCAAACTGCTTCCTCAATTGCTGGATTCCTGTGGCCAAATCTGGGTAGAACCGCACCTGCTGGTCCTGGTGTTTAATCTCTCCTTTTTTAGCTCGTGCAGCGTTGAAGATCTTCATCCTGTCTCTGTTGCTAAGAAACTTCATAATCAAGGTCCTCGGCGGTCCCTTATCTCTCCGTGGGCCAATACGATGTGCTTTTTCCAGAACCACTGCTGATTGCAACTCCTCGCTGCCCAGCACCTCCGGAATCCACTTTTCCAGAAAGGAACATACGTCCCGACCTTCTGATTCCTCTGGAAGACCCACCAGCCTCAAATTATTCTGTCTCGACCGAGATTCCAAATCCAAAATATTATCTTCCAGAGATTTATTTTTTTTTTCCAAAGTGCGCACCTTTAATTGAAGACGGGTGACGTCATCTTCAGCACTAGCGAGACGGAGCTCCATCTGCGCCGTTCGTTCTACACAGTCACCCAATTCCTTTCTTATTCCTTCCAACGCTGTCATAATCCCATCAAATCTAGAGGAAAAGTCCGCTCTCATTGAACTCATGGCAGCCATCAGCGCATCTGCGCCATTCCCCGCAGATATCGCAGCGTTGCCAGCCTCCTCCGCCATATATGGAGTTTTGTTTACTGCGTCACAGACCTGAAAGTCCGTTAATTTGGACTGTTTCGGCGGCTCGCTTTTTCCTTTTCCTGGTTTTCCAGCCTTAGGCTTCGCCGACATATCTTCGCCCAAATGCTGGGATACGTTCTGTCCCAAATGAGAGAGTTATTTGCCGATTTTTTTTTTTTCCAGGAGCAGAGCAGAGCGAGACACATCCGTCCTACGTGGCAGCCATAACCGGAAGCCATTTTATCATGTTTAATGTTGCAGCATTGCACCGAGACAAATTCCTAGTTTGTGTACTACATGAACAATGGCAATAAATCTGATTCTGATTCTGATTCTGATTCTCATAAATGTGTTGTGGAAATGTGAAAATGACGAGGCAGAGTTTATCTCTCGAGTCAGTTTTATTCACATCTTCCAACATCTCAAAGCAGAATAAAAGAGAGCGACAAAGGGAACTCTTGTCCTTAAATACCAGGACTCTTACAGTTAAAAGGTCACATGTCTCACAAAACCATTGCATTATAAAGACAGCAACAATGCATCCTCTCTGCATGATATCACACCACTATCTACAATGCATCCCCTCATTAATCCCTTAATTATATCCCACAGTCTCAAGCTTTGCATACCAAAGCTAACTCTCCTGCAGCTTCCTGTAATAACCACAGAAGCTCTGCCCTTGCTCTGGTCTAAAATGTGAGTCCAAAAGCAGGTCACGAATGTGTGTCCCCACAGTGTAACATTTCTATATTTTAGCTAAATTATATAAAATTGAAAAGCCTGTTTTTTAGTGCCATAGCTCTCATGGAGCAGCACATGCCCTGATGAATCTGAACAGCGCTGTCAGTCAAAGATGGTGTTTCCCTATTCTCACCTACTGTAAATCATCACCTTTATTGGGTTTGATCTACTGAAAGCTGAAGTTTGATACTTTTATCCAGTGTGTCCAGGAAGCATGAAGGACTAAAAAGGCGCTGCCCTGCAGTGTGGGTCTGGCTGTCAGGTACGATCTGATGCAGATGAGCGTATGCGTATGCTCGTCCGCCGCAACAAAGGCGGGTTTGAGTCTGTCTATGCCAATTTCTCAAAGCTCAGACTCTCCCATTCTTTTCGGTGACATCCAGTCCCTCGATTTCCCTTTTCTTCAAGCTTTGTTTTCTTCGCTGGCGGCGCGCTGCGTGAAGCCATTTTGAAAATCACAAGAAGACTGCTTAAGTCGTAAAAAGACGTAACAAACTAATAGTTGTTTTTTTTTTTTTTTTTTTTTTTTGAATGCAAAAGATGCAATAGACTTACACAATGGTCCTCTCCGGCATACAACTAGGAACATACCGGTCGCTATGGAGGGTGAGAATATGTATGGGCACATAATCATACCATGTAGGATAACTAAGTAGACGGTTATGCTGTTTCATCCCACCTAGCAACAATGCTCTGCACTGTGTGTGTTTATATATTTACATATTTATTCCATCTAGCTACAATGCTCAGCACTGGGTGTGTTTATATTTATATATTTATATATTTATTCCATCTAGCTACAATGCTCCGCACTGTGTTTTTATATATCTACATATTATTCCATCTAGCTACATTGCTCCGCACTGTGTGTGTTTATATACTTGCATATTTATTCCACCTAGCTGCAATGCTCCGTACTGTGGGTGTTTATATATTTACATATTTATTCCATCTAGCTACAATGCTCTGCACTGTGTGTCTGTGTGTGTGTGTGTGTATATATATATTTTATAGTAATATGTACATATGTATATTAGCTGCTCTTGCTTGCTTGTTTTTTTTTCTTGCCTTCTGATTGTTGCTCTGAGTGTTGCTATCCCTGTGCTGTTGCAATCCTGGAATTTCCCCGTTGTGGGACTAATAAAGGCTTATCTTATCTTATCTTATCTTATCTTAGGTGCGTTCAATTTTGCCAGGCATCGAATTACTGTTCAGTTGATTTTAGGTTCTCTCAATAATTGTTTTTTTCGCTGTATATTTTTCTTTTTGGCGTACAGAAATGGCAATATGCCCGTATTTGCTAAAATTGCATTTTCCCCGTATTAAAATACGGTGAAACCGTATCACTTGACAGGTATGCTCTCCACCCGGCCATACGCCACTTCAAGTTCTGGCTGGAAGGGCGCAGCTTCACCGCGTTCGTGGACCACAAGCCACTAACATTCGCTATGGCCAAGGTTTCAGAACCATGGTCGGGCCGGAAGCAGAGACAGCTGGCCGCGATCTCAGAGTTTACTACCGATATTCAGCATGTGTCGGGTAAACTGAATGTAGTGGCGGACTGCCTCTCGCGCGCCATGGTGGCCCCAGTCTGCGTGGGCATAGATTACGCAGCCATGGCCGTGGAGCAGATTAGCGATGCAGATGTAGCGCGCGCTTTTTTAACAGCATGGGTGGCGCATTTTGGAGTCCCGTCGGACATTACTTCCGACAGGGGCCCTCAATTTGTTTCCGAACTCTGGTCCGCGATGGACCACAGCCTGGGTGTTACAATTCACCGCACAACCGCGTACAACCCACAGGCCAATGGGTTATGCGAGCGTTTTCATAGATCACTGAAAACAGCGCTCAGGGCTTCATTGACGGATGCAAATTGGGTAGACAGGCTGCCATGAGTTTTATTGGGGTTGCGCTCCACGCCGAAAGAGGATCTGGAAGCTTCCCCGGCAGAGCTCGTTTTTGCGCAGCCCCTACGGCTGCCCGGGGAATTTCTGCCAGATAATCCCGCCCTGGGCAGCTGCCCGTCTCAGCTTTTGCAGCGTAGCGCAAATACAGGCACGCTGCCGGGCCCTGCCCACCACAGTTTTCCACGTGTTTTTGTGCCTTAAACTTTGAAGAGCGCGGAGTTTGTGTTTGTCAGACATGACGCCCACCGCCCTCCATTGCGCCCACCCTATGATGGACCGTTCAGAGTGCTGGAAACAGGGGATAAGCATTTTTTGCTAGACTTGGGGGGTAGGAGGGAAAAAATTGGCATAGACAGACTCAAACCTGCTTTCATTGTGGCGGACGAGCAAGTGCTGTTGGCTAGGGCCCCTCGGCGTGGAAGACCCCCACGGAGCGCTCCCCAGGGAAACGATTCGCCAGAGCAGCCACACGGACAGACCGAAGTGCCCCCCCTTCCTAGCCACAAACCACCCGCAGTCAGACACACTCTCAGGAGCCCCCCACCTGCACAGCAGCGCCGCAGAGGCGGTAAACCCCAGTTACAGTAGATACGGGAGGAGACGGAAGCCCAAGCAGCATGTGGACTGATGTTCTATTGTCCTATCTAAGATGCTGGGGGGGGGGGGGGTAGTGTAGCACCTTGGGGGAGCCAGATTATCTAGCATCGCAGACAGGAGACAGTGGATAAGCATAGGAGAACAAAGAGCTGGAGGTTCCTGGTGAGATAGCAGGAAGGAGTCAAGGTTGAAGGGGGTTGAATGCAATGTGATGCAAATGCCATGAAACTTAAGAGGAGAGTTTCTACTTAAATGTTCAGTCTGTTCTGTGCTCGTGAGATGTGAGTGTGTAATAAATCATCTGAAATGAATCTGCCTCTGATTTCACACACTCCACAAAATAATAAATAGCCCATTGGTATATACACAGGTACGGTAGTGGCTTCGTGGGTGGAACTATCTCCACCATGAAGCATAGTAATGGCAACATCATGCTCTGGGGATGCTTTTCAGCAGCAGGCCCTGGAAGGTTTATAAAGGTAGAGGGGAACATGAATGCAGAAAAATATTGCCAAATCCTGGAGGATAATCTGATTCAATCTGCAAGAGAACTATGACTTGGGAGAAGATTTATTTTCCAGCAAGACAACGACTTCAAGCATATAGCAGTCTACACAGAAATGGTTCAAAAACAACAAGGTGAATGTTCTGGAGTGGCCAGGCCAAAGCCCACATCTTAATCCAAATGAGAATTTGTGGCTGAACTTGAAAAGAGCTGTTCATGCCTGATCCCAAAGCAACCTGACAGAGCTTGAGCTGTTTTGCAAGGAAGAATGGAAAAAAAAATTGTAGTGTCCAGATGTGCCAGCCTGATTGAGACATGTCCACACAGACCCAGTGCTTTGATTGCAGCCAAAGGTGTATCTACTAAATACTGAAGCGGATAGGCTACTGTCAGTCTGAAGCTTTTAAACTATAGACCTCTTCTGCGAAAATGTTTTGTCTGTAGAGGAGCTGAAATAACGAGGCGATTTTTGTATTAAAAACAGGGTTTTTAATGAATAGCTCTTCTATCGAGTCTCATCAGGTGTAGAGCTGTAGCGGTCATGCGCTGTAGCGTTGTTTAGCCTGCGGTAATCTCCGCACGGTCTCCAAGAACCGTCGGATTTCGGAACCATGTGAAGTGGTGAAGCCCAGGGGCTCTTCGAGTGTCTAACAATGCCCAATTTTTCGAGAGCTGCAAATTCATCCTTTGCTATGTTGAGCTTGGCCGCGTCTAAGCGGCGAGCTTTGGCAAAAACAGGAGGTCCTGTTGTCGGAATGAAGTGTTTAACCCCGTGCTTGGCTACAGTGGCTGAGAATTTGGGGGTTGTGAGTGCTGGAAATTGGGTGAGGAGTTGTTCAAACTTACCTCCCGCTGTGGTGACGTTGGCCTGCACAGGTGGTGGGGAAACTCGAGCTGAACATGGAATAGAAGCAAAAGACCGTGTGCACACAGAAAATCTGCGCCTAACAAGTTAAAGCTCACCGCTGCTACAACAAATGTCCATCTGTAGCTGCGGCCGTGGATGAGGAGGTGCAGGCTCTTTTCCCCGAACGTGTCGATGTCAGAGCCGTTGGCTGCCACTGCTCCATTGCCCCGGGTGCCCATGGTTCGATCTGCGTGGGAGGGCATGACGAAACTCAGCTGAGCTCCCGTGTCGATGAGGAACTGCTTGCCTGTGTATCCATCCGTCACGTATAACAGCTTATTCTTCTCGCCGAGAACCGCTGCTGTTAATGGCCCTCGGCTTTGGCGTTTCCACGACATCGTAAACTTGCAGGGGGGAACGCATTTGCGGGCTTTCTCTGCGAAGCGGTGGTGATAATAGCAGACGTCGTTCTGCTCGTTGCGCTTGGGCCGCGCCGCTGTCACCGTGGGTTGAGTCTCTCCAAGGCTCGGGGTGTCAGTTTTCAGATCTGCGGATGCTGCTGTGGGTGTCCGTTCTCTGCAGGCGTTGACGAGCCGGTAAGCCTCATTGGCCAGTGTGCGGAAATCCTGATGATTATTGCACTTCATACTGGCGAGTGTCCCTCTCAAATGCGGTGGTAGCGTGCTGAGGAAAATGAATTGGAAAAGGAAATTATCATTATCCTCCTCCTTGAGTTGTAGCAAATCCTCCATGAGGGTCCTCGGATTGCTCCCTCTGTGGCCATAGACCGCCAGGATCCTCTCGGCTCTTTCCTCCGCTGACGGGACATAATTTGCCACGATGGTCGCCTTGAGTGTCTCATATTTGTCCCGGGCTGGTGGTCGCCGGACCAAGCTCCGCACACACTTCGAAGTGGCGGAGTCGAGTTTGGAGACGATATGGTAAAACTTAATATCGTCTGCTGTGATGCCCGCCAGTATAAACTGGACTTCAGCTTGCTGAAATCAAGAGGCGGGGTCTTCTCGCCAGAAGTCTGGCAGGTTGACAGCAACGGCGTTCGTGCACACCATCACTGTTGTGCTCGCCGGGTGAGAGTGCCTTGCCTCGGCACTCACGGCGGTGCTGGAGCTCGGTTGAGCTCTCTCAGTGCCCTCTGCCGTGGGGAACAGCTGTCTGCTTGTTCCCTCGTCTGCGTCGTTGCTGGCGTATGCCCGAGTCACCATGGATGAGCAGCTTGAAGAACGCCTCCGGTCCATATTCTCGCGTCAAGGTCACCAGTGTAGAGGAGCTGAAATAACGAGGCAATTTTTGTATTAAAAACAGGGTTTTTAATGAATAGCTCTTCTATCGAGTCTCATCAGGTGTAGAGCTTGGCAGAAGGCAAGAGAGTGATCTCTGCTCCGCTCGCTGGTTAAATACAAGTGCACATAGAGCCACACATTGAAAAAGCTGACATCAGAGCCACACATTGAAAAAGCTGACATCCCCCCGTTATCTTAACCCCCCCATTGTTCTGCTATCTCCTCTCCTTGTCTTGGGAGGTGATGGGAACTCCTCCTCTCGCCTTAGGGGGTAAAGGTGTCAAGTCCGTCTCCGCCGCCGCGTCTTGGGAGGTCCATTGACTTTAACCCGGCGGGGGAGATCCTTTGTCCTTTCCAGGTGTGAAGTTCCTTACAAATGCTGTCACAAAACATTTCCACTTGTTCTAACATATGTAGATATGGGATATAAGAGTCATATATACCACATTGTCCACTAATCTGTTGTGTGTTGAGTCATCATATCTCATGTCTATTTGTGCTCGCGCATCCCAATTAATGAAAAAACACACTCAGCTGGTGTTTTCTGTTAAATGAGAACAGTTAAATATGAACTATTTATAGTTCGTATTTAACTGTTTATAGTTTATAGCTCAACCAGACTCATGTCAATCATCACTGTTTTCTTCCTGCATTACCGACTGCACTATATAGTTCTCCACAGTATCTGCTGCTGGCTAATATATATTTTAACTGTTGACCAGTATCACTTAATCTTATCCTACACTTTATTACATGTATAGTTTATTTCTCTTATCTTATCATGTTTAATGTTGCAGCATTGTACCGAGACAAATTCCTAGTTTGTGTACTACATGAACAATGGCAATAAACCTGATTCTGATTCTGATTCTGATTCTGATTCTGACTATTTGAAGACACAACAGGGTTTTTCACTACACAGAGGGGAAAAAAAAAAAACATGACGTGGGTTTATGATTCAGTTCTGTACCGGACCACAGCTGGACCAGTCTGTCCTACCAGGAAAACAGCTGTTACCACTGCTGTTACCGGCTGCACGGTGGCGCAGTGGTTAGCTCTGTGGCAGCACAGTTTACCCTCGGCCGGGGGATCGCGGGGATCGTGAGATCGTGGGTTCGATCCCTGCCCCCGGCCAACAGTGATCTGTGTGGAGTTTGCATGTTCTCCCCGTGTTGCGTGGGTTTACTCCGGGATTTCTCCGGTTTCCTCCCACATGCCAAAAACATGCAGGTTAGGGATAAGGGGCGCTTGCGCACGCAGCGACCGGCAGCTGGTGGCTTGTCACCAGACTGCAAAACAAATCTACCTATGGGTACAAAATAAGTAATAAAAAAAAAAAAAAAGTTACCACGACCCTGGAAAGGAGCTGGTATGGGTGCACAAACCCAATATTCATTATCTAATGACAGTTTTTACAATTTTAGCCTCATTCACTGTCATTCTTTTAAAAGAATGATTCAAAATAAAAATATCCTGACAGCTGTTTTGAATTTAATCTACAATTTTGCATTCACCAGAGCAGATTAACACAGCTCAGGCCGTGATGAGCGGCTCCTCTTTCTTGGATTAAAAGAGAAGTTCTGATGAACAATAATATGTTTTTTTTGTGTGTGTGTGTGATCGGGTTTACGATAATAAAAGTGACGGAAACTCTGTCAACCTCATGGACAAAGAGAAAGACTGGAATGATCTCTGAATTGTAGCCGACAGCTCTCATCCATGGGCAAGCAAGGTTGTGTAGTTAAAAAGCTCCTTCCTTTTAAGTGCATTTTCACTTTGTAAATGAGCCCGCATTGTCCTCCCACTGAGAACCTCTTTTGTGTTAGCATCATGGCTTTGATCTTGTGCCTGTTTATTAAAGGGAATGAGAGCAAAGGCAGCGAATAGTTTATTTCACATTACGCCCCGAACACACCTCTGAATAATTAAGAGCGTTAGGACAGCCCTTTTCGACTTTGCATCCGGCGGAAAATTTGTTTCTGCGCTGTTGTGATAAGGAAATGCACTTGGAAACGCCCATAAACGCGTTCTGTGTTACTGACAACTTACCGCATTCTTGTAATATGGCCCACAGCCTTGAACTATTTACACAAACCCTAAAAATACCATGGCTAAAGTTTTTTTTTAACCACACTGGAAATCCACTTTGACTCAACTGTTTATCGGAGTGGTGGCTCAGTTGGTAGAGCATCTGCCCCACACCCAGGAGGCAGGGGTTCAAATCCCGGCCGGGTCATGCCAAAGACCATATAAAAGTGGAACTTCCTGCCGTCCAGCTTGGTGCTCAGCAATAATGGAATGGAGGAGGGAAATCTGTGGCGGCGCCTTGCATGGCAGCGGCCCCTCTGATTCTACACTTGGGATGTGTGTGATTAACACTGTAGATAGGTAAAACACAATCTCGTTCTACTGTACATGATTGGTTGTACGGTTGAATGACAATAAGGGTGATTTAATTTAATAATTTAAAACCCTTTCCACATTTTTCATAAGAAAACAGCTTCTCACCTATGGGTTCTCATGTGACGTTTCAAATTACTGTGATTACTGAAACTATTTCCACATGTTACACAAGAAAAGGCGAGTTGACCAGGATCGCCCTTGCTGTAACAGATAGGTTCCTGAGGAACAAGTGGGCAAACAGGAAAGATTTGTCGTTCTTCCCTCTCAGCGCCAACATGCTCTCCATAAGCTCCACGGCTAGTCTGTCACCTAACTCTGAACGTGTTAGGAGTCTCTCTGCCCTCTCACTGTCAGACAGGGTATAACGCTGGAGTAGCATCCTCTTGAGCGCTTCATATTTCCCTTGGGCCAGTGGCTCCTGGAGCAGGATTGTTACCTGCTGCGTGGCGTGCACATCCAGCGCAGCGACCACATGGTAATATTTCATGTCGTCCGTTGTGATCCTGCGGAGTGAGAACTGGGCTTCTATATGCAAGAACCACGTGGTTGGGTTGTGAAGCCAGAAGTCTGGGAGCTTGACTGTGACAGCGCACGCGGCGCTAGTGCTCTCCCTCTGGGTAGTCTCCGGGGCAGTGCTCGGCTCGCTCTCCATGACACGTCTTGAGGTCACCAATGTGGAAGAAGAAAGCAGACGAGACAGCGAGCTGGAAAACACATGGACTTTATTCTTCTTCTACCATCAAGTACAGGAAATACTGGGTCTCTCATTTCCACCAAAATAAGAACCAGTGCTAATTCGGTTCTGGGGCTTGTGCCAGTGCTTAACCAGTTCAGCTGTAGTGCCTCATAAGAACCGGTTGGTTTTCCACCGATATGGAGCCAGTTGGTGATTACGTCAGGGCTACGTCATTACGTAGTGTGAAGCGCCTTTATGCAACCCCGCAGAAGACCACGGAAGAAGAAGAAGGACGAAGTGAAGAAGAAGAGCTGTCAACATGGAGATGCCTGTTCTCTTGTCGGTGCTGCTTTTATTCTTCAAAGCCTGTCTTATCAACCAGCAACGTCACGTCCATCTACTTCTAACCAACTATTTTCGCCTACTTCATAATCTGAGAGGAGAGCAGGAATATCACACCCCACCAATAGAACTTATAATGTTGTGAACAACACCAAGTACGTGGCGGTGATGCACCTGTGGGCTGGTTGCCAACCACCAATCAAATCTAAAAGAAGAAGAGAGGACCAGTATGTAGCTCAACGAGCTAGCAATGACTGCACTTTTAAACCTAATATTTATGTAATTTCTGTAATAGGTGGTGTTACAGCGCATTATGAAGCGAAGGTCGCATGTTACCTGGGCACATCCTCGGTCAAGTAACTGGTGGGACTCCATTGTTCCGGATTTCACCCCCCAGCAGTTTGTACAAAACTTCAGCGTGTCCCGGGAGTCTTTCAAGTACATTTGTGATCAGACAAAAGCCTCCTTTGCCAAAAACAACACGAATTACAGATTGTGTATCCCAGTTGAGAAGCGGGTCACAGTTGCCATCTGGAAACTGGCTAGTGGTGGTGAATACAGAACCATCAGTCATCTTTTTGGGGTAGGTCTGACCACCGTGTTTAGCTGTGTCCGGGAAATTTGTGATGCTGTAGAGGCTGGGTTAATCATCTCAGACTGGATGCAGAGGGTAAACAGAGAAGGACAATAGCTATGGAGATTATGGTGAGGTAGCAGGAAGAAGTAGTTGGGGGGAGAAGGGATGAATGTATTGTGATGTGAGATGTCATGCAGATGTGAGATGGGAGGTTGGTATAAAAGGAGAACCCATGGTGTACTGAGACATTCTTTTTCTGTGTATGACTGATGTGAGAGTGAATAAAGTCGTCTGCTGCATAAATCAGTCTCATTATTTACACTCTCCACACTGGTGACCCCTTGACGAATTATGGAACATGAGGCAAGAACCCTGGAGTCGGCCGGGACGGGAAGCCCCAGTGACGCGGCAAGCATCCCAGAGACGGGCCAGACGGGAACCCCCAGCAACGCATGCGCTGTTTTGGTCAAACTACCGGACTTTTGGCTGCACAACCCGCAGTCTTGGTTCCACCACACCGAGGCTCAGGTCGCCCTCCAGGGAATAAAGGCAGACGACACCAAATATTACTATGTGGTCGCAGCGCTGGACGCTCGCACATCTCAGCAAGTAGCGAGCCTGCTCCAACAGCCACCAGCCCACGACAAATACGGGGCCCTCAAGGCTGCACTGACCCGGCGCTACACGCTCTCGGACTGTGAGAGAGCAGAGAGGCTCCTGAGGCGCTCCGAGTTAGGAGATGGGCTGGCGGTTGAACTGATGGAGAGGATGTTGGTGTTAATGGGCACGGACGACAGGCATTTTCTGTTTGCCCACCTTTTCCTCCGGAACCTCCCAACAGAGGCGAGAGCGGTTCTTGCCAATTCACCATTGCTGGCTGCGTGTGACTACCGTGCGCTGGCCCAGGAGGCAGATTGGATCATCCTCATCACCAGAGCCCTCACAGTGAACGCGGCGGCGTCGGAACCCAGCGAGACGACCAGGGGAGGAGAAGAGCCGCCGACGGTAGCGGCATCGGAGACCAGGAAGCGCCAGAGAGACACGCTCTGCTTCTACCACCGCCGCTTTGGAGAGAATGCACGCAGATGTGCACCATCATGCCAATTCAAGCACTCGGGAAACGCCAAGGCCGGCAGTCGGTAGCAGCTGCGACCACTGGTGAAGAGAACAAGCTGCTCTACGTGACGGACTCGCGCTCGGGGAGACGGTTCCTCGTAGACACCGGAGCCCAGAAGAGGATCATCCTGTCGTCCTACACCAACCAGCTCGCGGGAGCTTGCGGCCCCGGGCTGGTAGCAGTAAATGGTTCGGACATTAAGACTTTTGGTGAGAGAACACTAACTAACTAACTAACTAACTAACCTGCACTTATATAGCGCTTTTCTAGTCACAAAGACCACTCAAAGCGCTTTCATTAATACTAACCCTCTATTCTAAGGGCCTATAGGAAACAAATATCTAGGGACAATTTAGAACAGCCAATTAACCTAACATGCATGTCTTTGGCATGTGGGAGGAAACCGGAGAAATCCCGGAGTAAACCCACGCAACACGGGGAGAACATGCAAACTCCACACAGATCACTGTTGGTCGGGGGCTGGGATCGAACCCACGATCCCACGAACCCCACAATCCCCCGGCCAAGGGTAAACTGTGCTGCCGCAGTGCTAACCACTGCGCCACCGTGCAGACACTGACTTTATCCCTACACGGCCGTATGTACGAGTGGACTTTTGTCATAGCGGCATTGAGTTTCCCAATCCTGGGAGCTGATTTTCTGTGTGCACATGGGTTGCTAGTCGATGTTGTTAACAGGCACCTGGTTAATGCAATGTCTTTTGATTCTCTCCCCTGTACAGCTCGAGGGGCCGGGCCAATAACACAAGCCAACGTCACAGCTCCAAGCGGTAAGTTCCACACACTGCTCACTCAGTTTCCAGCACTCATGGTCCCGACGTTTTCGGCGGCCATCGCTAAACATGGGGTGGAGCACTTTATCACCACCACCGGGCTGCCCGTTTTCACACGACCTCGGCGCTTGGACGCAGCTAAACTGGCCATAGTGCGCGAGGAGTTTGCCAACCTGGAAAGGTTGGGCATCATCAGGCGATCGAACAGCCCATGGGCATCCCCGCTACACATGGTCCCTAAGGCCGAGGGATCGTGGCGACCGTGCGGAGATTTCCGCAGATTGAATAACGCCACAGCGCATGACCGCCACCCGATACCCCATATTCAGGATTTTTCCATTCACCTCGCCGGAGCACGCATTTTTTCTAAAATAGACCTGGTCCGTGGTTACCACCAGGTCCCAGTGCGCGTGGAGGACATACCCAAAACAGCGGTAATAACTCCATTTGGCTTGTTTGAATTTTTACGCATGCCCTTCGAATTAAAAGGAGCAGCACAGACATTCCAACGCATGATGGATGCGGTATTGCACAATCTCCCATTTGTGTTCGTCTACCTGGATGATATCCTGGTAGCCAGTGCGTCCGAGGACGAACACGTAACCCACCTCAGGACGGTTTTCCGGAGGTTGGAGGAGCACAGGTTAATAATCAACCCGGCGAAGTGCCAGTTCGGCGTGACGGGGATTGATTTTTTGGGGCACCGCGTCAACCGGAGGGAGCGATACCCTTGCTTGACAAAGTGCGCGCCATGGCAAATTTTCCACGGCCTCAGATGGTCAGGGCGCTGCAAGAGTTTTTGGGGATGGTTAACTTTTATAACCGGTTCTTCCCCCGCGCAGCTCAACTCATGCAGTCATTGTACGCCGCGCTCAAGAGACGGAAACCCACGAATAGAGTCGAATGGACTCCGGAGCGAGAGCAGGCGTTCTCTGAGGTTAAAACAGCCCTGGCAAACGCCGCACTGTTGGCACACCCGGACCCGGCGGCCCAGATAGCGCTCACTACCGACGCCTCGGACGTGACCATAGGAGCCGTCGTGGAGAAATGTGTCGTGGGTTCTTGGCAGCTGCTCGCTTTTTTCAGCAGGGCTTTGCACGACAGTGAGCGTAAATACAGCGCGTTCGACAGAGAGTTGCTGGCTCTCCACCTGGCCATACGCCACTTCCAGTTCTGGCTGGAAGGGCGCAGCTTCACCGCGTTCGTGGACCACAAGCTGCTAACGTTCGCGATGGCCAAGGTTTCGGAACCATGGTCGGGCCGGCAGCAGAGACAGCTGACCGCGATTTCGGAGTTTACGACCGATATTCAGCATGTGTCGGGTAAACTGAATGTGGTGGCGGACTGCCTCTCGCGCGCAGTAGTGGCCCCGGTCTGTGTGGGGATAGATTATACAGCCATGGCCACAGAGCAGATTGACGATACGGACGTGTGCGCGCTCCAGTCTGGGCCAACAGGGTTAAGGCTGGAGAGCAGAGTACTGCAAGACGGCAAGCCCCCCCTAATCTGCGACGTCTCTTTGGAGCCGTTTTGTATACCGGCTAAGGGGTTCAACCATGTTCACGTGGACCTCATGGGCCCCCTCCCGCCATCGCAGGGGTGCACGCACCTTCTGACAGTGGTGGACCGCACCACACGCTGGCCAGAAGCAGTCCCGCTGGCGGCAACCACATCCGCGGACGCGCTTTTCTGACGACATGGGTGGCACGTTTTGGAATCCTGTCGGACATCACGTCTGACAGGGGCCCTCAGTTTGTTTTCGACCTCTGGTCCGCAATGGCCCATAGCCTGGGTGTTGCAATTCATCGCACAACCGCGTACAACCCACAGGCCAATGGGTTATGTGAGCGTTTCCATAGGTCACTGAAAGCAGCGCTCAGGGCTTCGCTGACGGATGCAAATTGGGTAGACCGGTTGCCGTGGGTTTTATTGGGGTTGGCGTTCCGCACCAAAAGAGGATTTGGAGGCTTCCCCGGAGGAGTTCGTTTTTTCTCAGCCACTTCGGCTGCCCTGGGAATTTTTGCCAGATAATCCCGCGCCGGACAGCTGCCCATCTCAGCGTTTGCAGCTTAGTGCAGACACAGGCACGCTGCCGGGGCCGGCCCACCCGTTTTCCACACACTTTTGTGCCAAAAACTTTGAAAAACGCAACGTTTGTGTTTGTCAGGCACGATGCCCACCGCCCTCCATTGCGCCTACCCTACAATGGCCCGTTCAGAGTGCTGGAAACAGGGGACAAACATTTTTTGTTAGACTTGGGGCGTCGTCGGGAGAAAATCTGCATAGACAGACTTAAGCCCGCCTTTGTGGTGGCGGACGAGCAAGTGCTGTTGGCTCGGGCCCCTCGGCGTGGAAGACCCCCACTGAGAACTCCCCAGGTAAATGATTCATCAGAGCAGCCACACGGGCAAGTCGAAGGTCCCCCCCTCCCCTTGGCATGACCCACCCGCAGACAGACACACACCCAGGAACCCCCCACCGGCACAGCAGTGCCACGGAGGCGGTAAACCCCCGTTACAGCAGTTATGGGAGGAGACTGAAGCCAAAAGGACGTGAGTACTGAAACTTGGTCTGAGATTCTGGGGGGGCCGTGTAGAGGCTGGGTTAATCATCTCAGACTGGATGCAGAGGGTAAACAGAGAAGGACAATAGCTATGGAGATTATGGTGAGGTAGCAGGAAGAAGGAGTTGGGGGGAGAAGGGATGAATGTATTGTGATGTGAGATGTCATGCAAATGTGAGATGGGCGGTTGGTATAAAAGGAGAACCCATGGTGTATTGAGACATTCTTTTCTGTGTATGACTGATGTGAGAGTGAATAAAGTTGTCTGCTGCATAAATCAGTCTTGTTATTTACACTCTCCACAATGTTGCCATTAAAGTGCTGCTTCCTAACCATATAGTAAATCCAGATGTCAGTAGGTTAATTGAAATGGCCACATTTTTAACAACCGCTGGGGATTACCACAGTGTGTGGGTGCTATAGATGGCAGCTACATTCCAATAATTAATAAGAGACTACTACGACTGCAAAGGATGGCATTCAGTAGTTCTGCAAGCCACTGTGGATGGGAAAAGGCTTTTCTGGGATGTGTGTGTCGGCTTTCCAGGGAGTGTGCATGATGCCCGAGTCCTGCGTCGGTCAGATTTGTGGGAACGACTAAGTGATGGCCAGTTCATGGAGCAAAACAAAGTCTCAATCTCTGGCTCTGATGTTGGGCATTATGTCATTGGTGATCCAGCCTACCCCATGCATAAGTGGCTGATGAAACCCTTTTCGGACACAGGCAGACTTACCCCTGAACAACGTGACTACAACTAACGGATGAGCAGTGCACGCTCAGTTGTGAAAATGGCTTTTGGACGCCTGAAGGGACGATGAAGGTGCCTCCTTAAATGGAATGACTGAAAACTGGACCTGTGCAAGTAAATGGTGCTCACCTGCTGCATACTTCACAATGTATGTGAGGAACATGGTGACAACTTTGAACTCCCAGATACACCTGATCACAGTCAGCCTCAAGTTCAACCACTGCCTGACAATGGCAGTGTAGAAGGGGATGACATTTGAGCAGCTTTAATGCAGTACTTCAAAGTGCCTTCCATGTCATGTACAAATGTAAAATGACAAGTATATACTGTAACGTCGGGGCCATGTTAAGGGGGGCAGGGATTTCCCAGCATGCTTTACCAGCTGAAAACGTTACTGTGTGTGTGATATTACTGAGTTATTATACTGCTGTGTCATTATAACTGCGTTATAATGACCCAGCAGTGTTTATAGGCAGGATTAGGGCAAACTGTATCATGTGTTGTATAACCATGATTGATACGGAGGTCTAGGAGAATGATCTCCCCTCCTGTCTGTGCTCAGGGTTGTTGGGGTTGGGTGTGTTGAATAAAGCCTGTTTGTCACAACCATCTGCTTCTCTTCTTTGTGGAACCCCACATATGTCACACTGGTGTCAGGAGTGGGGATGGAGCAAGATGTTGGCCAGGACCTGGGCGGAGGTCCAGCGGCCGGGGCGGTTCATCGCCCGGCTGGGAACGGAGCACAGAGCTGAGACGCTGACTCCCGGAGTGGCTCGCTGCCATGGATGGACAAGCGCATCCCGCCTTCCGCCTTTTTCAAGGCAGAGCGGGCCAAGCAGAGCAAACCAGCCCTGCTTCCCGCCCTTTTCAGGGCAGGACGGGCCGGCGATTCCAGGGCGATCAGGAGCGGCGATCAACCGGGAGGCGACCGTCCCATCCATCCGCCAGCGGGCCAAGATTCCCCGCTACGATGGCGAGAACCTGTTGGATGACCACCTGGCCCAGGTCGAGTTGGCTGCCGTGCTGAATGACTGGTCACCGGAGGAAACCGCTGTGTTGACAGCGAGGGGGAGGAGGAGGAGTTACGGCAGACCACGGCGGCGCGTCCACGGAGGAGACGGCCGCGGCGATGCGAGGAAGGGTGCTTCCGCTGCGGAGAGCCAGGGCACATCGCACGGTACTGCCCCGCGCCCACCCCGCGAGAAACTGGCCCCTCGCCGACGATTAAATTAGAGTGAGGTGGATTACATCTACGCTTAAGTCTATCCACGACGGACTCAAAGCCCTTGCAATGAAGGATTAAGCACTGAATCTGCAGAAGAAAATAAAGTTCTTTCTCTGTGTTCAGTCTATTTGGCTCAATTTCCCTTACAAAAATCCTCCTGATAATCCCCAGTCTTTGTTTTTCAAAACACTGAGCACACGGCCTCTGGACAGTAGCTGCTTGGGACAATTGCCAAGGACAATTGCTGCAGCCAGACAAAACATCTTCTGCCAAAGTGTCCTTGTGCTCATATTGATACAACATTGCTTCAACACTACATCCACACTGACCCAGAAACTGACAACAAGATAACATTCACTGCTCTCCTTGTGTCCTGTGGACTCTGGTCTTGAATGTGCATCGTGGGCTTTTTTTGTCTTTGTAATCATAATATTGATTACTTATGGTCAATATTCTGAATTCAATGATTTTTTTGCTCCTTCCTATTGTATGATTTCTTATCTGTACCATCCTATTGGCAGGCGCGTCCCCGATGCAGCCGTGTCACTGGAAATGCAGGTTCATTTTCTGTGTCAAGTCAAATTCTCTCGTATGTTATCAGTGATCTGTTAATGTACTTGGCAATAAATCTTTTTCTGATTCTGATTTCTGATTCTGAGGTGGCATGGATGGGGAAAGGCTGCCTCCCGCAGATGCTTCCCCGGCGGTGACGTCACAGAGGCCCTCGGCGCGCAGCAGCAGCGGAGCGAGTAGGACAGATCCGGTCTTTTCCCGGGCTCGGCAGGGGCTGGACGCCTGGAGGCGGGCCAGCGGCCGCCTGGGAGGTCCTGGCAGCGGTGGGAGTCGTGACTCCCGCTGCCAGGGGAGGGACTGTGCATAGTCCTACCGGTGCCCGCAGATGCTTCCACCAGTGGTGACGTCACAGAGGCCCTTGGCGCGCAGAAGCAGCGGAGCGAGCAGGACAGATCCGGTCTTTTCCCGGGCTTGGCAGGGGCTGGACGCCTGGACGCGGGCCAGTGGCCGCCTGGGAGGTCCTGGCAGCGGTGGGAGTCGTGACTCCCACTGCCAGGGGAGGGACTGTGCGTAGTCCTACTGAAGCTGTTGGATGTGCTGGTTGTCGGCATTGACGCCGCCCCCAACACCTGGATTGATTCGCGTTGGACTTCTGGGTTTTCTGGGGACAGAAACCAGTCCGGGGGGGAGGCAGTGTAACGTCAGGGCCATGTTAAGGGGGGCAGGGATTTCCCAGCATTCTTTACCAGCTGAAAACGTTACTGTGTGTGTTATTACTGAGTTATTATACTGCTGGGTCATTATAACTGCGTTATAATGACCCAGCAGTGTTTATAGGCAGGACTAGGGCAAGATGTATCATGTGTGTGTAACCATGGTTGAAACGGAGGTCTGTGAGAATGACATCCCCTCCTGTCTGTGCTCAGTGTTGTTGGGGTTGGGTGTGTGAATAAAGCCTGTTTGTCTCAACTATCTGCTCCTCTTCTTTGTGTGAACCTCGCCTACGTCACACTACAAAACGTAACGTGAAGTAGTGAGAAACCATAAATGAATTTAAAAAAAACTCAGATGACAACTGGTCTTGTCCTTTTTATGAGTATTTATGATGTATTTATGTTTTCATGCTAGATTTATGTTTTATAGGCCATGTAAAGAATTACATGTATGGAAATGTACTCTGGGTAAATTACTTCATTCAGGTTTTTTTTTTTTATGTGGGGTGAACAGAGAAATACTCTGAAGTGTATAAATTACAAGTACTTTCCCCCACAAATGATCTTGTCCAAAGCTAACAGAATTATCATATGCTACACTGCCAAAACAAATAAGTCTTTCATATTTTTGAAGCAGGCAACTTGGAACGTTTTCTGCAGAAAAGGTCCATAGAATTAGTTTGTTGCTGCTCGTTCATTGGTTTGTAAGGGCTTTATTCATGCATGGACAATAACATTTTTCCAAATATATCATCAAAATATCAGATAAACTGACTTCACTGCAATAATTCTGTACTTGTACTTAATATTACATTGGTATAGTCTATCCTGAAAAGCGTGACATTTCATGCATGCCTGGGAGAAGAATTACTTAATATGGAAGCTGAAAGAAAACACTGAAGGAAAGAAGGGTTTTATTAAACAATTGGCCCTGTTATTTTAAATATTTATGGTGTATTTATGTTTTCATGCTCAGTTTATGTTTTATAGGCACATGTACAGAGTTACATGTGTGAAAATCTACTCTGGTTAAAACAGATTCAAATTTTTACTCATGTAGGGGTGAACAGACAAATACTCTTAAGTGTATCAATTAAAAGCACCCCCCACCACCACAAATGATCTCGTCCAAAGGTAACAGAACATCACATGGTTCATTGCCAAACGAGTAAGAACTCATTTATCATTTTTGAAGCAGGCAACTTGGAACATTTTCTGCAGAAAAGGTCCATAGATTTAGTTTGTTGCTGCTTGTTCTTTGGAAAAATGTTTAAAAGTTGTCAATGCATGAATAAAGCTCATAAAAACCAAATATTTTCAAAATACCTGACAAACTGACTTTACTGCAATGATTCAGTATTAGTACTTCCCCTCACTGTAATATTATATTGATTTGTATGGTCTATCCTGAAAAGCGTGACATTTCATGCATGCTTGTTGTGCGAATAATTACTTAATATGGAAGCAGCAAGACAACACTTAAGGAAACACGGGTTTTATTAAATAAATAAATGGCAAAATATGACAACATTTGAAAATTTTGTACAGAGCCAGAAAATCAATGCTGTGACATTGCGTTTTGCTGTCCCTCAAGCACAGACACAGCACGTTCCAGCAATCCAACAAGGGTGGCTGTTGTTTGCTCCAGGCTTTGCAGCACGCGGGAGGTCATCTGCTCATCCCTCCTGCTCTGCTCCTGCTGTCTCTCATCAGACCTCTCCAGGTAGTGACGGAGGTCCACACTTGTGTCCCGCCTCTGTTTCCCTGTAGTGAAGTACAAAAATAAGAAGCAATATAATACATGCATATTTGTTCCGTCTAGCTGCAATGCTCCGTACTGTGGGTGTTTATATATTTATATATCTACATGTTATTCCATCTAGCTACATTGCTCCGCACTGTGTGTGTTTATATACTTGCATATTTATTCCACCTAGCTGCAATGCTCCGTACTGTGGGTGTTTATATATTTACATATTTATTCCATCTAGCTACAATGCTCTGCACTGTGTGTTCATATATTCATATATTTATTCCATCCAGCTACAATGCTCTGCACTGTGTGTCTGTGTGTGTGTGTATATATATATATTTTATAGTAATACGTACATATGTTTATTAGCTGCTCTTGCTTGCTTGTTTTTTTTTTTCTTGCCTTCTGATTGTTGCTCTGAGTGTTGCTATCCCTGTGCTGTTGCAATCCTGGAATTTCCCCGTTGTGGGACTAATAAAGGCTTATCTTATCTTATCTTATCTTATCTTATAAAATAACCACAAACTGAAAAATGCAGGAATCATCAGTTAGGAGTTCCACCACTACTTTGTCAGTAACAGGCTTTGTAACAAAAGTACTGTGTAAAAATGCAGTAATGCATCACAGTTAGGCGAATTTGATCAGTTACGTCACTCGTTCTGTTGATACCAATTGATAAGGTGTCACAGATAAATGAATATAGAGCTTATCCGTGAGGGCGCTGCTGTAGAAACGATGATAGGCAGCTACCGGTTTTGGGCTGAAGCGATGTTAAATCACATCAACTGTGCAGGAGTGGGGCATTTAAAATGGCGTTTTTACATTTTTTCTAATTTGTTTTAATGTATAGTCCATATGTTTTCCAGTCATGACACTAACTAAATAATAATAATAGTTTGCTTCCTAAGGATTAACAATTTATTAAAGACATCAAAGATGTTTTTGGCGTTGTTTTTGGTTTCTTGCACTGCATTGGGACGATTTTAGTACCATCAGCATGCATTAATTTCTCTAATGTCAAAATATAGATCAATAACATTTTGCACATTTATTAGCAAAGGTCTGTATGTCTAAAGTTAAATAACTGTCATTCATGGCATGACGGCAGCATGACTATTTTAATTTAACTAGTAACTGTACTCAGTATTTTTTAGAAATTTGCCCAACACTGGGAATTGTCAACCCATGACTGAATGTGTCAATGTAACATCCATTTGATGTTAGTGGCACTTGAACACTGAATTCAAGCGTATAACTTTTGTGCACTCCATTATCTGAAATGGGTCATGATCTGACCTAATCTGGTCTGACGAGAAGCGCAAGACCCCAAGGAGGACAGGGTTGGAGCTGGTGAAGGTGGTTCTTCGTCAGCCCCATGTGCCAAGTCTGGATCTGTAAATAAAAAAAAAAAAAAAGTGTTTTAGTATGTGAAATGTACAACTTAAGCCTTCCATTAATAAATGTGTAGGCTGTTGAGAGAGGAATGAGCAGGCGAGGCCGTGAGCAGAGCAGACTATATTAATCTCTCTCTCTAACATCAATTAACAAGAAGGATAAATCCAGGTCATTGGCATCTCTCCTTTATACCATACAACTTGCCTCACGACCTGGGAGGTTCACATTACAACACATAGACTTACAATAACAATTCCCTTTGTCACCCAGCCTGTCAGCGCATTATTATGCAACCAGGAGAACGCATATTATCATGCATTCTAATGCAGAAAACCACAGGCTGTCTTGCATATCTAATTAACAGCTTTAAAGCATCTCCTCCTGTGCTATTCAGTCGGAGTGGAGAATTACATAATATAGCCCCCCCCCCAAAAAAAAAACAAAAAAAAAAACAGACTGAGCCTTAACCCTCAAGTCCTTTGGGCTTCAGCCTAAGTCCATATCGGCTGCAACTGTCATACCCGGCTCTAGGGAGCCGAGCAATAAGAGCCAGGGGCGAGCCAGTGAATCGAGATGTTTTATTGAAGGTAAGGGTGAGGGATGAGGGAAGCACAGATACTCAACACAATAACACTCATGAGCAGTACGGCGACAGAGAACTCCGTTGGCACCGGGCGTAGGGGTACACAACATGAGGGCTCACAGCAGGTAACACTCACGGGTTAAGCAGCCAGAAGAATAGAGAGCTGGCACTGGGCAAAGGACTCCAATACGCAGGTCACTCTTACAAGGTGGTACTCCCAAGTGATACAGTAAGGCAAGTAGCGGGTTAGCACCGGACGTGGGGGTACCAAGGCACAAACTCCTTACGGGAAACACTTACGAGTTGTGCTGAAGATGAGGTAAGGGCTGGCACCAGACAAAGGGGCTCCAGCCTAGCAGTGCTTATGTCGCAGCCCCGAGTCATCGAGGCTGCTCCTATTTATTCCCATTGGCAGGGCCCCAGCTGATGAGGACTAATTGGCCCCAGCCGTCTGTAATGCTGCCAGCTGGGAGCCTGCTGAGACGCTGCTCAATGGGAAGCAGGGATGAGGGAAAACATGGGCTGAGCGCCGAGACGGCATCTCAACCCATGGTGACAGAGCCTCCCCCTCAAGGTCGGGCTCCTGAACGACCAGAAACATCCCAGCCCCCCCCCCCCCACACCTAGGGCGGGAGGAAGGGAGGCAGGGCCGGAGGGGACGAAGCAAAGGGGAACACCAACAGGCCAATGTAGGGTAACAGGGCAAAAGAAAAACCCAAACACAGTACTCTACATCGCACCAAACAAAGAAAAAAAAACCCAGGGCACAGATGGGGAGAAAAACTGGGTCAAAACGCCGGTTACATACTACTCAGCGAGTACCAACAATGCGTGACCCAGAGCAAGGGAAAAAAAAACACCAAAAAGGTAACAGGGCAAAAAAAAAACCCGCTGAGAATGGTTCATAAAGGGAAAACACAATACACAGCGCTAATATATATACATACACACACAGTCACCAAGAGAAGTGAAGGTGACTGGAACAAATGGACAATTACAGAGCATGGTGTTAAGGAAAACAAAGCGCATGACTCTATAATGAACAAACAAGGCTAAAAACCAGGCACAAAAGGTAAAATGCTGAGTACAAGGAATGGAAAACACACAGCACTATGAATACATATCCACCAACAGGACAAAATATTACCCCCGAATGACCTTAATAACGATAAAAGAAAAAGTGACACCCGAGGAATATGGCAGGCAGAGTCCAAAAACGGCCGAGATGGCTCCGGAGATCTCCCCGCCCATTGTCCAGTTGGCGAACCAGGGGAAGGGAAATGTTCGGACGGCGAACTCCGGACCCAGATCCCAGGAATCCAGTCCACCGGCAGCCGAACCAGGCCGCCCAAAGGCAAACACAGACCAGTGGGGGGAACCAGATCACCGAACCGAAAGTTTTGTGGGTCGGGTTGTCGACCCACATCACTCAACCACCAGGACCGCTGAGACGGACGAAGGGTCAGAGCGGATCCCGGTGGGAGAGGCTCAGGGGAGAGCCGATGACGAGGGCGACGGGCGTCAGGCCACAGGGAAACGGCCACCTCCTCACCGGACCTGGACAACACTGGGGCAGCACCCACGTCGGACCCCGATCGGGCCTTAGGCGAACCCACGTTGGACCCCGATCGGGTCTCGGGCGAACCGACGTTGGACCCCGATTGGGTCTCGGGCGAACCCACGTTGGACACTGCACCAGAACCGACCTCCAACGTTGAACCTGGACCCTCCAGCACCACGAGAAACAGCAACTCCTCGCCGGTGACCCTGGAAGAAGGCTCAGAAGAGAAAACAGAACCGGGATCAGGATCACCGGCAGCGCCAGAACCCGGCGAGACGAGCTCAGACGCAGCGGGCGGCTGCACCCGGCTCGTCTCCCCTAGAGACAGGCTGAAGTGCTCAAAGATAAAAGGGGAGAAAAGAAAGGAGAGCACTCGCCTGATCTCGGGTTCTGACGCCGTCCAGGACTGTGAAGATCAAGGATCCGTTGTCAGGAGGTCGTTGTCAGGCTCCCATCCAGCCGCGTCGGGCCCCGCAGCAAGCACGATGGTCAGCGCAGCTTGAGGTTCCTCCAGCTCCGGTGACCCCGCCGATGATCCACTCAGCGGGAAGCCAGAAGAATCTCGTCCCGCTGGACCGAACCGCTCCTCCGTGGAGACCCGGGGACGCTCAGTCGTCGGTGCAGACTCCACGCAGCAGTCAGTCCCCCTCCTCCGTCCGCAATGTAGCTGCGGAACCACAGGTCCTCTCCTTATCCCACCACGTTGACCCGGAGCCGGGGATCGCTCGGCGGAGAGAGACACAGAGGATGCGGGATTAGGAACACAGGTTACAGCAGGTGGGGGGAGTTCAGGGAGCTGCGAACCCTGAACTCCTCCTCCAGGAATGTGACAGAGCAAATCATTAAGCAGATGTAAAAAAACTATGACTTGCCTGCCTCCTGGAGGTTGAGTATCGCCCGCTGTAGTGGATTCTGCTTCTTCCTCTCCCCGTCCGGCGATAACGGAGGACCCCCCGGGAATTCGTCTGAGGGTCGCTCGCGTTGTCTCCAGCAGAGAGCTCGCCAGGCCGGGATTCCAGGCACACTCAGCAGTCAGGAAGCGCGTCGAGGAGGAGGGGGAAACAGCCGGGGTGAGCCAGCCCGAATGTCTAGGAATGACAGCGGGGGAATGAGGCTCAGGGAACGAGGCTGAGAAAACTCCACACTGACGAGGCGAAGAGGCGACAGCTGCGTGGGAGGAACGGTCCTGGCGACGGCCCAGAACTGGATCCGGACGAGGTTCGTGCAGAGGTGACTCGGCGATGTGATGACGGCTATTCCCAGGGGACGAAGCGAGGGGGAAACCCAGGATTCGCCGCTCCAGATCGGAGATCGAGGCGAGGAAGGCGTTGAGCACGGGAAAGCTTTGTAGCCCTAGAGTCCTCTCCGTCAATCTCATTGCCGCCGCCACATGCCTAAAGATGGTAACAGGACACACAGTAGAGCTCGCGACAGCCACTCGACCCCAGACATAACTGCTGTCAGCTGCGGCTCCTTGAAGGGAATCCCGAGTGACGTGGCGCAGGTCGGGGGAAGCCCTCTGGTTGGCGCGAACTCCCGGACTGGAATGGCGGCAGGAACGGGACTCCGAAGCGGGGGGAAACGTCGCCCACTTCGGCTTCCTGCCGGGATTTCCATCCAACCCGCGGAGCTTCTCTCACTGTGTACCTGCGGCGTCTATCCTGGCGCTGTCCTCCAGATGGTACACAGAAAGAGGGTGACAGTCCAGGAGTTCCTCAGCACGGCCCGGATGCCAGCGTCTCACGTTGGAGGCGTCGTGCAGGGTGAAGAGTGTCCCGTCGACAGCCTCCGAGATGGACCTCAGCTCGTCGCCCTGGCGCCGGAAGTGACTCCTGGGAAACGGCATGCTAGCAGCGCTGACTCCCGGACAGAAAGGTACATTTCCACGGCGACTCACGGCCACCGGTAACTCTTCTGGCTGCGACATACTGTCAAACCCGGCTCTAGGGAGCCGAGCAATAAGAGCCAGGGGCGAGCCAGTGAGTCAAGATGTTTTATTGAAGGTAAGGGTGAGGGATGAGAGAAGCACAGATACTCAACACAATAACACTCATGAGCAGTACGGCGACAGAGAACTCCGTTGGCACCGGGCGTAGGGGTACACAACATGAGGGCTCACAGCAGGTAACACTCACGGGTTAAGCAGCCAGAAGAATAGAGAGCTGGCACTGGGCAAAGGACTCCAAAATGCAGGTCACTCTTACAAGGTGGTACTCCCAAGTGATACAGTAAGGCAAGTAGCGGGTTAGCACCGGACGTGGGGGTACCAAGGCACAAACTCCTTACGGGAAACACTTAAGAGTTGTGCTGAAGATGAGGTAAGGGCTGGCACCAGACGAAGGGGCTCCAGCCTAGCAGTGCTTATGTCGCAGCCCCGAGTCATCGAGGCTGCTCCTATTTATTCCCATTGGCAGCGCCCCAGCTGATGAGGACTAATTGGCCCCAGCCGTCCGTAATGCTGCCAGCTGGGAGCCTGCTGAGACGCTGCTCAATGGGAAGAAGGGATGAGGGAAAACATGGGCTGAGCGCCGAGACGGCATCTCAACCCATGGTGACAGCAACAGGGGGCAGGGGGTCCCGCTGATGCTTCTGGAGGCGCACCCATCTGTGGGGGGACATGGGGGGGGGGACATCTTCACCATGCCATTGTGACTGAGCTGATGAGTCATTTACCTGGGGAGTTCTCAGTGGGGGTCGTCCACACAGAGGAGCTTGGGCCAACACCACCTGCTCGTCTGCTAATACGAAGGCGGGCTAAAACCTGTCTATACAGATTGTTTCTCTGTGCCCCCCCGCCAAGTCTAACACAAAATGTTTATCCCCAGGTTCCAACACTCTGAACGGGCTGTCGTAGGGCGGGCGCAACGGGGTCCGGTGGGCATCGTGCCTGACAAACACAAACGATGCGTCCTTCAAGGTCCTTGACACAAAAGCGCAGGGAAAACAGTGGTGGGCCGTCCCTGCCTCTGCGCTATGTAGTGAAGGTGGGGATGGATCGTGTTCAGCGCGGGGTTGTTAGGCAAAAATTCTCCGGGGAGTTGCAGCGGCTGGGAAAAAAAAAGCTCTGCTGGGGAGGCAGCCAAATCCTCCTTTGGTGCTGAACGCAACCCTAGTAGAACCCACGGCAACTGGTCCACCCAATTTGCATCCAGAAGCAAAGCCCTGAGCGCTGCTTTAAGTGACCTATGGAAATGCTCGCATAACCCATTGGCCTGGGGGTTGTACGCGGTCGTGCAATGAATTGTGACGCCCAGGCTCCGGGCCATTGTGGACCAGAGATTGGAAACAAACTGCGGGCCCCAGTCAGACGTGATATCCGAAGGGGCGCCGAAGCATGCCACCCATGTCGTCAAAAAAGTGCGTGAAACTTCTGCAGACACGGTGGAAGCTAGTGGTAATGCCTCAGGCCAGCGCGTGGTGCGGTCCACCACTGTCAGGAGGTGCGTGAACCCCTGCAATGGCGGGAGGGGACCCACGAGGTCCACGTGAACGTGGTCAAACCTCTTAGCCGGGATATGGAACGGCTCCAAAGGGACCTTTGTGTGTCTGTGCACCTTGGCTCATTGGCACCCTACGCGGGCTGCAGCCCACTCTTTCACTTGTTTGCACAGGGTCGGCCAGACGAACTTTGCTCCCACCATTTTGACTGATGCATGCACTCCTGGGTGCGCCAGGGAGTGAACTGACTCGAAAACGCGGCAGCGCCAAGCGCGTGGGACCACCGGATGCGAGCAGCCTGTGGAGACGTCACATATTGGGGGGGGGCATCTTGCAGTACTGTGCTCTCCAGCCTTAACCCTGTTGGTCCAGACTGGAGTGCGCAAACGTCCGCATCGCCGATCTGCTCGGCAGCTATGGCCGTGTAATCTATCCCTACGTAGACTGGGGCCACTAATGCGCGCAAGAAGCAGTCTGGCACCATGTTGAGTTTACCGGCCACATGCTGAATGTAAACTCCGAGATCGCGGCCAACTGTCTCTGCTGCCGAGCCGACCATGGTTCCGAAACCTGGGCCATAGCATACGTTAGTGGCTTGTGGTCCACAAACGCAGTGAAGGTGCGCCCTTCCAGCCAAAACTGGAAGTGGCGTATGGCCAGGTGGACAGCCAGTAACTCCCTGTCGAACGCGCTGTACAAATGCTCATTGTCGCACAAAGACCAGCTAAAAAAGGCAAGCGGCTGCCAAGAACTGGTGATGCACTGCTCCACGATGGCCCCTATGGCCACATCCGAGGCGTCGGTAGTGAGCGCTATTCGAGCCGCCGGGTCCGGGTGCGCCAGTAGGGTGGCATTTGCTAGAGCTGTTTTGGTCTCCGAAAACGCATGCTCTTGCTCAGGAGTCCAGTCGACTCTGTCCGCCGGTTTCCATTTCTTAAGCACGGCGTACAACGGCTGCATGAGCTGGGCTGCACGGGGGAGAAAACGGCTGTAAAAGTTAACCATCCCCAAAAACTCTTGCAGCGCCCTGACTGTCTGAGGCCGGGGAAAATCTTCCACTGCACGTATTTTGTCCGGTAAGGGTATCATGCCCTCCGGTGAGATGTGGTGGCCCAAAAAATCAATTACCGTAACCCCAAAATGACACTTCGCCGGGTTGATTATTAACCCATGCTCTTCCAACCTCTGGAAAACCGTCCTGAGGTGGGCTACGTGTTAGTCCTTGGCCAGCGCGTCACCAGGATGTCATCCAGGTAGATGAACACAAACGGCAGATCGCGCAGCACTGCATCCATCACGCGTTGGAATGTTTGCGCCGCATCTTTTAACCCAAAAGGCATGCGCAGGAACTCAAAAAGACCAAACAGGGTTATTACTGCCGTTTTGGGTATGTTTTCCATGTCCCGGAAGACATGCGTGCCCCGGTGAGGCAAACAGAAAAATCCTGAATATGAGGGATTGGGTAGCGATCATGTGCTGTAGTGTTGTTTAATCTCCGCATGGTCACTACGATCCCTCGGCTTTAGGCACCATATGTAGCGGGGATGCCCATGGGCTGTTTGAGCGCCTGATGATGCCCAACCTTTTCAAGTTGGCGAACTCCTCGCGCGCACTGGCCAGTTTAGCTGCGTCCAGGTGCTGAGGTCGTGTGAAAACGTGTGGCCCTGTGGTGGTAATGAAGTGCTCCACCCCGTGTTTAGTGACGGCCGCTGAAAACGTCGGAACCGTGAGTGCTGGGAACTGGGTGAGTAGTGTGTGGAACTTACCCCCTGGAACTGTGACGTTGGCTAGTGTTGTGGACCCGGCTCCTCTAACTGTACAGGGCAAAGAATCAAAAGACATTGCGTTAATTGGGTGTCTGTTAGCCACATCGACTAATAGTCTGTGTGCACACAAAAAAACTGCACCCAAAATGGGGAAGTTACATTGCCGCAATGACAAATGTCCATTGGTATATGTACGGCCATGCAAGGATACAGTCAGTGTCCTCTCACCAAAAGTCTTAATGTCCGAGCCGCTTGCAGCTGCCAGCTCGAGGCTGCTACTTCCCGCCAGCCGGTCTGCGTAGGATGGCAGGATGAGGCTCTTTTGGGAGCCGGAGTCCTCAAGGAACCCGAGTGCGAGTCCGTTACGTAGAGCATTTTGTTTGTATCACCGGCGGTCACAGCTGCAACCGACTGCTGGCCCTGGCGTTTCCCGAGCGCTTGAACTGGCACGGTGGCATGCATCGGCGTGCGTCTTCTCCATAGCTGCGGTGATAGAAGCAGAGCGTGTCCCTCCGGTGCTTCTTGGCCTCTGCTGTGACCACCGTCACTGGCTCCTCGCCCCGCTGGCCGTCTTGCTGGGTTCCGACGCCGTTGTGTTCACAGCAAAGGTTCTGGTTGCCAGGATAATCCGATCTGTCACTTGTGCCAGCTCCCGGTATTTGCGCGCGGCCAGCAGCGGCGAATTGGCAAGGACCTCTCTAGCCACTGTCTGGAGGTTCTGGAGGAAAAGGTGGGAAAAGAGGAAATGCCCGTCATCTGTGCCCATTAACGCCAACATCTTCTCCATTAATTCGACCGCCGATCCATCTCCCAACGCAGAGCGCGTCAGGAGCCTTTCCGTTCTCTCTCCGTCCGAGAGCGTGTAGCGCCGGGTCAGCGTGGTCTTGAGAGTGTCATGCTTGTTGTGGGCTGGGGGCTGTTGGAGCATGCTTGCCACCTGCTGTGTTGTGCGTGCGTCCAGCGCTGCAACCACGTTCTAGTATTTGGTGTCATCCGCTGTCACTCCACAGAGCGCGAACTGGGCCTCAGTTTGGAGGAACCAAGACTTTGGGTCATGTAGCCAAAAGTCTGGGAGCTTGACCGAAATGGCGCACGAGGTGCTGGCGGCTGCAGACTGGGTCGTGTCCGAGGTGTTTGCGTCGCGTTCCATTTTGCGTCAAGGGTCACCAGTGTAGAGAGAGGAATGAGCAGGCGAGGCCATGGGCAGAGCAGACTTTATTAATCTTTTTTTTTTTTTTTTTTTTTTTTTTTTTAAGGACGATCAGCATCAAATCAGGCGCACCATTAGGGGATTACTAAGGGAATTTTTTTTTTAATTTTGGAAGATAAAAAAAGCGGAATTTCACGAATTAGCGGAAAAATCACATCCCTATGTTTTGTAAATAAAATGTTGTGCACTTTTCATCTACGTCTCCTCTGTTGTTCATAAGGGTTATCTGTTAAGGTACAGGTAATTACATGCTAAAACACTGGAGAAACTGTCTGCAAAAAACGCAGCAGCTAGACAAGTCACTTTTGGTTTGATGGAACTAAAAACTGACCTAGAAATTATGTGTTGAAACATGCTATATTCCCATTTAAAGGGCCTATATCATGCTATTTTAAGCCTTTCAGAGTGAACTATATGCATGTTTGTGATAGTATATTACCTTTGGTACACTGGAGAATGAATTTCTTATGAAATATGAGTTATTTTCGCGAGCTACTTTTCCAACCTGGAAGTAAGATGCCTCGATCTCTGAGGCTCCGCCTTTCCTTCTTGTGGCTGCCACCCATTTCACGACGTAACCCCTGAGCCGGCTGCTGCAGCGTGTCGCTGGGTTCCGCCCACAAAAACAACATCTACAGTAAACTTTAGAAAAGATGGATGAGCATGTTGTGGAGCCACTTAGAAGACACTGTCTGACATAAAAAAGCAAACAGTTGTTGTCACTGAGCAGATTAGGCGTGAGAGGAACTACTTCTTCACAGCGTCAATGCTAAAGTGAAAGAGTTTGGCCGATCACCGCTCCGTTAGCTGCGCGGAGAAAGTGGGTGTGTGCGTTAGCCTGGGGGCGATGCTGGCAGCACAGGCACTTCCTGGAGTGGACGGCTCACCCACGTGTGTAGGCATATACATTGTTGATCTGTCCAACTAGTCATGAGCAACAGAACAATAACTAGTGCAAGGCACCCTGTAATACCCAGTCTTGATACAATACACAAAAAAACGTATTCAGTAATGAATTTATTAGAAAAAGACATTGAGAAAAAAATTATGATTAGAAGATTAAAGACTAACATTTAAAGTTCCTCCGCGACCCGGACCTCCGGAAAAGTGTTAGAAGATGGATGGATGGATTGATTAAAAGTTAAGGTTGTTGCCGTGGTTTTCTTAAAGGAGGTTTCAGGGATAATTAACAACGCTACTAGCACAGTTTGGAACAATAGATGCTGCAACACACGTGCACAGTATTGACGCTGCAACACACGTGCACAGTATGATACGAAAACAAAACAGCTTATTAGTAATGACTCTGTAATACAAAAAAAAAACAATATTCTCGTTTTGTGAGCCAACCATTTCCAGGTTAAATGGCCACGTTACTAACATAGATTGTAACAACAAACGCTGCTGCAATCCACATGCACAGTATTGATGCTGCAACACACGTGCACAGTATTGATACTGTGACGTATGCAAGGTTCACACAAAGAAGAGGAGCAGATGGTAATGACAAACAGGCTTTATTCACACACTCTCTGAGCACAGGCAGGAGGGGAGGTCATTCTCCCAGACCTCCGTTTATATCACGGTTACACACACATAATAAATCTTGCCTATGAAATACTGCTGGGTCATTATAACGCAGTTATAATTACACAGCAGTATAATAACTCAGTAATAAGATTTAATACACACATACAATAATGTTCTCTGCTGGCAAAGCATGCTGGGAAATCCCTGCCCCCCTCAACATGGCCCCGACATTACACTGCCCCCTGCTGGACTGATTTCTGTCCCCAGAAAAGTCAAAGTCCAACCCAGAAGTCCAACGCGAATCAATCCAGGTGTTGGGAGCAGCTTCGATGCCGGCGACCAGCACATCCAACAGCTTCAGCAGGATTACACACAGCCCCTCCCCTGGCAGCGGAAGTCATGACTCCCACCGCTGTCAGGATCTCCCAGGCGGCCACTGGCCCGTGTCCAGGCGTCCAGCCCCTGCCGGGCCCGGGAAAATACCGGATCTGTCCTGCTCGCTCCGCTGCTGCTGCGCGCCGAAGGCCTCTGTGACGTCACCGCCGGGGGAAGCATCTGCAGGAGGCGGCTTTTCCCCGTCCATGCCACCTCGCTCTAATTTAACGTTGGCGAGGGGCCAGTTTCCCGTGGGGTGGGCGCGGGGCAGTACCGTGCGATGTGCCCTGGCTCTCCACAGGGGAAGCACCCTTCCTCGCGTCGCCGCGGCCGTCTCCTCCGTGGACGCGCCGCCGTGGTCTGCCGTAACTCCTCCTCCTCCCCCTCGCTGTCAGCCGTGGCCTGGAAGGTTCTTGGTCTCGGCGTTGACGCTTCAATGGTGCGATTCATCAGCGGCTCCACCCGCTCTGCTTCTGACACTGCAGTCTCCCTCGTGCACGCACTGTCGTAGCTCCTCCTCCCACTCGCTCTCAGCACGGCGGTTTCCTCAGATGACCAGCCATTTAGCGCGGTGGCCAGCTCGACCTGGGACAGGTGGTCATCCAACAGGTTCTCACCGTTGTAGCGGGGAATCTTGGCCCGCTGCCGGATGAATGGGACGGTCACATCCCGGTCGATCACCGCTCCTAATCGCCCTGGAATCGCCAGCCCATCCTGCCCTGAAAAGGGTGGGAAATGGGGCTGGTTTGCTCTGCTTGGCCCGTTCCCCTCAGGTCCGCTGCTCCGTCCATTGCGGCGAGCCACTCCGGGGGTCGGCGTCTCAGCTCTGCGCTCCGTTCCCAGCCGAGCGATGAACCGCCCCGGCCGCTGGACCTCCGCCTGGGTCCTGGCTACCATCTTGCTCCATATCCCACTCCTGACACCAAATGTAACGTGCTGCTCGACATGGCGACGTCCCACCAGGAGGTTCGAACTCACGCCTCCCGCTCCGGAGTCCCGCACTCTACCTGTGTCGCCAATAGGGTCAACCCACTTGGCAAGCCAAGTAGGGTGCTTACATTGAGTTCGCTACACTATGAAAAAAAAACAGCTTATTAGTAATGACTCTGTAATAAAAAAAAAATAACATATCATTCTCGTTTTGTGAGCCAACCATTTCCAGGTTTAATGGCCACGTTACTAACATAGATTGTAACAACAAATGCTGCTGCAATCCACATGCACAGTATTGATGCATACAAACACAACAACAAACAATAACTAAACTTTGGCCATTACATATCAATACAAGCGAGTGTATACGTATATATATATATATATATATATATATATATATATATATATATATATATATATATATATACAGTATATATATATGTATATTCGAAAACTTATGACATCTCAACAACAAAAAAAAAATACACTTACCTGAAACGTCTAGGGAGGCTTGTTCAGCGGTGTTATTAATTGTTGTTATAACCACAGATGCCGTTTCGGAGTTATATGCCCCTGTACATTGATTCGCTGGTCTGTCCCCAAGCTCAGAATTTAGCAGCTGGAAATGGGGATTAAGAGGCGGTCTCCTATTGCCGCTACGCTTCAGTTTAGACTTCTGGTCCCGAAAGTCTTTTTTGAGCTTCTTCAGTTTGTTTGCCAGCTGGTCTACGGTTCGGTGGTAACCAGCTGCAGACATCTCTTGCTGTATTTTCTCGAAAACTGGCTTTGTTCGAGAAGCATCCTCCAGTTTTTGTTGGACTTCCGCTGATGTCCATTGTGCCAAGAAAAACTGAATTTCGTCTTCAGTCCACGCCTGCTTTGTTTTACCATTCATCGCTGGGTGTTCGGAAATGCAATGGCGGTTGTAATGTTTTGAAGCGCTCTTCAGGTCAGTTAACTCCGCCCATGGGCTGCTGACGTAACTATGTCGACTGGTGCTGCCTCTGGCCCAGCTAGGAGTTGGGGCCACGATAGCCCCATTTTTGAGAGCCCGGGACTGGTGCTTAAGTCGGTGGAAACCCAAAGAACTGGTGCTAATGACGCAATGGCTCCAGTTAAGCACTGGAACCGGTTTGGTGGAAAGAGGCCCTGTGTTAACAAGAACTGGTGCGTCAATGCCACATTAGTGTCTAAACACTGCTCTCCGTTGGCGAAGTTCCTTATTGTAAATTGTTGGCCACATTATTTGCCGAGGGAATTCAGCAACGTGTATGTAGCTGGTGTTTACATAGCGCCGAGCCCTAATGATAAAGCTAATGCTACGAAGGCACTCGGGGTACTGCACAATGCAATTAGTGAAATCCAAACTTCACACCCGGACAGTTTTGTGGTGGTTGCGTGGGATTTTAACCACACCAGCCTAAAGACTGTGCTCCCCAAGTTTAAACAATGTGTAGACTTTAAGACCAGAGGAGAGAATATGTTGGACTTAGTGTACACAAACACAGATGCATATAAGGCTATACCCCGCCCCCACCTCAGCCTTTCTGATCACATGTCCGTGATGCTGCTGCCTGCCTACAAACCTTTATTGAAGCGCAGCAGGCCAGCAGTGAAACAAATTAGAATTTGGCCAGAGAGTGCAACCTCTGCACTGAAAGACTGTTTTCTGCACACAGACTGGGAGGTCTTCAAAATAGCAGCCTCCCAGGAAGACAAGACAGATGTGGAGGAGTATGCTGATACAGTCACCAGCTACATCGCGAAGTGCACAGAGGATGTCACTACAGTGAAGACCATCACTATGCGGGGTAACCATAAGCCCTGGATGACTGCAGAGGTGCGCTCGCTGCTTACAGCCTGAGATGCAGCCTTCAGAGCGAAGGACAGGATCGCCCTCCGCTCAGCCAGGTCTGCGCTCTCAAAGGGAATTAAGGCGGCAAAGCGCGCCTATGCGGAGAAAATCCAGGGACACCTCTGTGACACTAGGAACACCAAGCAGATGTGGCAGGGAGTTCGGACACTGATGGGCTATAAGTCTAGGCAGGGGGTCGATGAAGACGATGCTTCGCTTCCAGACAGGCTTAACGACTTCTTTGCACGTTTTGAAGCATCAAACTCGACAATCAGAGGGAGGGCTGGCCCACCCCCACCATCGGTCGGACCAGCTTTTACCATCAACACAGCGGACACACGGAGGACCCTAACCAGAGTCAACCCACGCAAAGCTGCAGGTCCAGACAACATTCCGGGACGTGTGCTCCGAGACTGCGCGAGCGAGTTGGCGGATGTCCTGACTGACATTTATAACATCTCCCTGAGTCAGGCCATCGTTCCCAGATGCTTCAAGACCTCTATCATTGTACCGGTGGCAAAGAAACCAGTTGTGTCCTGTTTGAATGACTATCGTCCTGTTGCACTAACACCAATTGTGATGAAGTGTTTTGAACGGCTTGTCAAACCACACATTACAGCCTGCCTCCCTGCATCACACGACCCACTCCAGTTTGCATATCATTCAAACCGCTCCACGGAGGATGCTATAGTCACCACCCTACACTCTGTCATCACCCACCTGGACCAGAAAGACACCTATGCCAGACTCCTGTACATTGATTTCAGTTCAGCATTCAACACCATTATTCCCCAGAGACTGATGGAGAAATTACTCCTTCTCGGTCTGAACACCGCCACATGTCTCTGGATCCTGGATTTCCTGACTGAGAGACCTCAGTCTGTCCGGGTTGGAAACAACATCTCCAACTCTGTCACGCTGAGCACCGGATCCCCTCAAGGCTGTGTACTCAGTCCACTGTTGTTTACACTTCTAACACATGACTGTGTATCCAGACATGAGGGGAACCAGATTATTAAGTTTGCAGACGACACCACGGTGGTGGGACTTATTCAGAGGGATGAGGAATCAATGTACAGGGAAGAAGTGAGAGACCTGGAGGGCTGGTGCAGGGAGAACAATCTGGTGCTCAACGTGGACAAAACGAAGGAGATGATTATCGACTTCCGGTGGTCACAGCCTGAGCACGTCCCCCTCAGCATCGGCGGCCGTTTAGTGGAGAAAGTGGAGAACATCAAGTTCCTCGGTGTGCAGATCTCGCAGGACCTGACCTGGAGCAAGAATTCCTTGGGGATCAGGAAGTGGGCTCAGCAGAGACTGCACTTTTTGAGGAAACTCAAACAGGCCTCTCTCCCCATCTGCATCCTCAGGACCTTCTACAGAGGTGTGGTGGAGAGTGTTCTGACGTACTGCATTGCTACATGGTACACCAGCTGCAGTATGTCAGACAAAAAAGCCCTGCAGAGGATAGTCAAGGGGGCTGAGAGGGTAATTGGAGTCTCCCTCCCCTCTGTCCAAGAACTTTTTCAGAACCATTGTAGGAGCAGGGCACTGAACATTGTCAAGGACCGTTCTCACCCTCTGCATAAACACTTTGAACTTCTTCCATCTGGTAAACGATTCCGGAGCATCAGAGGCAGAACCACCAGACTGATCAACAGCTTCCTTCCACAAGCTGTCAGGATGCTGAACAGTTGACCCGGAATCTCTCATACACACTACTGCACCTAAGGACATTTTGTATATTATTTGTATATTATAGATAGTTAGTTTTTTTTTTCCCCCCCAAGTATGTCTCAGGGGTGTGTGAATGGATGGGGGGGTGGGGGTGGGGGGTGAAGCTATGTGGGAGTGTGTCTTAAAGCATACTGCTTCTATTTATATGGATGCCGAGAGAAACGCAATTTCATTTTGCCTGCACTACAGTTGTATGTACAGCAAAATGACAAAGTTTGATTTGATTTGATCTGATTTGAACAGCTTTCTTTATTGCATAAATAAAGTGAGCTTCTCACCGAATTAATATATTGGCGAAAAAACACACAATAAAAAAAAAAACCACTCACCGTCAACGGATTCCAATGGCGTGGCTGTGTCGAGCCCAATGGCTCGGCCATTGCTAGCAGGCCGATGTCCGTAGATAGCGTCCATCTACTTGAACCACTTCCAGTTCCTCCGGTCTGCACCACTTCGGCTATTGTGGTCCTTTAATGCACGGTAATCGCACTTCATTTTTTTGATTTTCTCCCTACACTGTTTGACAGTCCAGGTGTGCCCTTGTGCTGCCATGTGGTCGGTGACCTCCCGGTATATTTTCTCATTGCGTGTGGCTCCGTCTAACTCGCGCTGGATGTGGTCGTCGGCCAATACACTCAGAAGACACCGCACCTCCTCATTTGACCATGGAACACCCTTGCGCGAAGCCATCGTTGACAATGAAAATAAATACCGAAAATACTCTAATACTGAAAATAAAGCCGCCCACTGTGGTTACGCGCTGACCAACTTTACTAATGGCGGTCGTGTAGATTTGTAGATTCCTCAGAAGACGGTCGCTTTCGTGACGTTACGACCAAAACCAATCAGCGGCGACCAGTCTTTTGACGTCACAACACGGCACGACTCAGCACGGTTGTACCCTGCCCTCGAGCAGGCACAAAAACATCGCCTGTTAAACCGTGTTGGGGCTAGTGGAAAGAGTTACAAAGCGTGCTGAGCTGTGCCGTGTTGGGCTAAGCGGGGCTAGTGGAAAAGGGCCTAAAGCGAGTTGAGTAGAGTAGGGCTGAGTGAGTACTAGTGGAAAAGGGCCATAATTAACAGCTTTAAAGTGTCTCCTCCTGTGCTATTCAGTCTGAGTGGAGAATTACATAATCTAGGTCCCCTACAAGGCACATAAATCAATTTTATCCAATGTCAGTATCATCAAGGCTTACATGTCTGATTATAACCAAAATAGTAAAAATGACCACGTACATGTGGCCACCCATTACGACTAATGATCAACATTACTAGCCAAGTTATGAGCATCAATTAGAACAATAAAAAAGTGCAAGGCACCCATTCATCAGGGATGAGAATGGGGTTTGGGAAAAAAAGAGGAAACTAAGCTGGGGGTCTTGGGGGACGCAGGCCCCCAAGGCGGAGCCTTGGTGGGGGGTCTAGGGGGGCAACTCCCCCCAGAAGCTAACGAAATCTGGTGTTTTAGAATGCTCAAATGTGGTCTTACATTTAAAGCTAGAAGTAAGTACAAATGCATTTATAGTTTACCTTTTTAATCTGCTGCTGCATCACATGTGTAATCATGTTCAATACTGTTTTGATTCAGTGTCACACTTGATTGAGAAATAGAAAATGTCACTTCCATATTTACATGCCTGTGCTACTACTCTATGAACTTATGTATGTAACTTATGTATGAACTTATGTAACTTATGTTTTTTTTTTGTTGTTGTTTTTTTTTCTTCCCTCCTCTCCTGCCTTCCTGACCTATTCCCAGCTTTGCAATGTTGCGTTTTTGTCTGTGTTTAGTCGCTCTTCTTCTGCTGAATCTTAATCTAAATGGAAATTATGGATTTGGAAGCGGCTTAAATGTGCTATTGTCACTATTTTTCAACAAGAATTGGGCCAAGGGGGAGCCCAGGAATTGGAACCTGCGAGGAGACTCACGGACATTGGAATTCATGTGTCTGTGGAAACATTATTGGTTATGATCTCAGGACTTCTATTTTTGGCTGTGGAGTTCCCTGATGCATCAGAAATTGAAGGAAGGTGAGAGAGCTGATCAAAGCGGACCCGGCAAGCTCCTTCATCAAATTCGACCAGTTGGGGAGGGCATGAGTAGCGGCAAACGGTGAACTGAATGACAGTGATTCAGTGAAGGAATACATCTGGAGCCCTGTGCTCTCCATGGAAAAACAGTTTAAGCCTGCACATATAATGAAAGCACAGAATTACACGGGTGAGGACAAATTCTATTCTCTGAGTGCACTGTGCTGATTTGATTTGACCTTGTTTGGTGCCCCGTGTTTACATTCCTCCTGATTAAGATAAGCGGAAGGACCGGCTTTATGTCTACCCAAACAATCGACAATCAGTTGTTGTCGTATCAGCGGATTGGACCCTCAAGGACAGTGCCCATGTGCCTTCTGCAAGCAAGAGAGATAGACTCTGGACTTGTTTATAAGTCACATGATTATAACATCTATCCACTGCCAGGAGGCGCCCTCTGCTGCTCACTAACAACTGTCACATTTACACTACACAATGCATACAACATTACATGCATACAATACACTGCCTCTCAACTTTTGTGTGTGATCTCCTGCTAAATGTCTGCTAAATGTGCATTGAGGGTTTTTTTTGCCTGCAATCAAAATTTCGCTCACTTGCCAAGCGCCATTCTGATAAAACATGTTTTTTTTCTCTCGCCTACTGTGTCATATCCATTCTCTTTTTCTTTTTTTTCCCTTTCTTCTTTATGACTGGCGCCTAGCGGCTGCCCCGGCCTTGGATGCGCTCTGCAGAGCGTGCCCAAATGCCAAGTCCCGTTTTGTTACCTTGTATTCATACATGTGTAATGACAGTAAAGTTGAATCTCAATCTCAATCTCAATCTCAAGTCAGTGTATTCCTCACATCTAATTGTGCAATTTCTTCTTCTTGGCTACCAAAGCCTGGAGCCGTTCTGTAGCCTTCCTCTTCTCTTGATTTTCTGTGGGCAAGTATTGCCTGCTTAGCTGCAGCTTCTCTGTTCTTTTTCATGGCTGCCTTGCTTGCCACAGAATCATGTTGAAGATTGAGTTCTTTCTGTTTCATTTCCTTGTCTTTCATTTTTTCTTTGTTGTCTTTCGTGAGTTTAGGTTCACCATTTTCACGAAACTGGGAAAACTCGGTTGTGTGGAGAATGTGCGGAAGGATGAGACTGAGTTATTCCTCAGGTTCAACTTTATTGACAATCACATACTCCAAACAACCTCAAAGCAGGACAAGAGGAAGAATAATATCACATTGTGGCGTATCCCCCACAACAGACTGGGACAGACACAGCGCTCGGCTAGAGCAAATAACAGAACAGTGAAATGTGTGTATTAATGTCTACAGGCAGCCCCGCTCCTTCTGGCTTGTTCCGGCTCAGTACTATGATGTTAATGTGCCATTCATGCATTGTGTTCATGCTTCCTGTCCTTACTGTGTCTCTCAAATGCAAATGCCATACCTACTGCTGTGAATGCCTTTCATGCATTGTCTGTAACTGGGTATAAATACCGCACATATTCTGTAATTCATTCTCTCGCTCTCTTTGACTGCTGCTGCTGACACACACATCCTGTGTCTCTTTGCTGAGAGCCTGAGGAACCCGCTCCAGTCTGCTCACACTTAGGGCTGGAGCGGAGTTCCTATGATGGCGGTATGATTTAATAAACCTGCTTAAAACTCTCACTTCGCTGCCTTTATTTTATCATCCGCCTCAACATCTCTCTTTTAAACCCCGGACATCGAAATTGAAGTCACATGGTGTTTAAGCAAACATACAGTCACATGATACTTAATCCCAGTCACAATGTAACCCCTCTGATCTTCACACCATTGTTCTTTAGTCTCTGGTGGTCCGGAAATCTCTCCAGGTCATCTCCCTGAAACAAAGGCCAAATCTCACACTCTCTCGTTGTCTCCTGGAGACTCAGTCCTTTTGTTCCCTGAGACGTGCAGCACACAATAAACACAGAGCAATAATTTGTGGAGCATATTGTAACGTCGGGGCCATGTTGAGGGGGGCAGGGATTTCCCAGCATGCTTTGCCAGCAGAGAACGCTACTGTGTGTGTGTATTAAATGTTATTACTGAGTTATTATACTGCTGTGTAATTATAACTGCGTTATAATGACCCAGCAGTATTTCATAGGCAAGATTTATTATGTGTGTGTAACTGTGATATAAACGGAGGTCTGGGAGAATGACCTCCCCTCCTGCCTGTGCTCAGAGTGAGTGTGTGAATAAAGCCTGTTTGTCACTACCATCTGCTCCTCTTCTTTGTGTGAACCTTGCATATGTCACAATATATAACCAACATATGTGCCCACGTGACCCCCCCCCCAAACGTCTAAGATAGAACAATCATAACCAGAGATGCATAACATAATAACATTACTACATATCAATCCACCAGTTGCCTAGGTCTAAGTCTTCTGCCGTATTTGCTGTAAGCCGGCTTTACTGCCTCTGCCGTGTCTTCCTGCTGTGGAACTGTTGCCTGTGGATTAGAACTGTTAGTCAATCTCTGTGGGTGTTCTGGAGAATGCCCTCTAGGGGGTCTGCCGTGACGGGGGGCCCTCGCCAACTGCACTGCTTCATCCGCCAAAACAAAAGTGGGTTTGAGTCTGTTTATACTAATTACCTCCTTTCTGTCTCCCAAATCTAGCAAAAAATGCTTCTCTCCTGTTTCCAGCACCCTAAACGGTCCATTGTACGGCGGTCGCAAGTTGGGGTGATGGGCATCATGTCTAACAAAAACAAACTCTGCATTTTTTAAAGCCTTCGGCACAAAAACGCATGGGAAGCTGGGATGAACCGGGCAAGGAAGCATGTTTGATCCCGTGTCGCTCTGCAACCGCTGAGCGGGGGGGCAATTTGGTGCAAGATTATCCGGGAGAAATTCCCCGGGCAGACGGAGAGGCTGTGCAAAAACCAACTCAGCTGGGGAGGCTTGCAAATCCTCCTTAGGTGCAGAACGCAACCCCAATAAAACCCATGGAAGTTTGTCTACCCAATTTGTATCCGTAAGCGACGCTCTGAGGGCTGCTTTCAATGACCTATGAAAATGTTCGCATAAACCGTTAGCCTGGGGGTTGTACGCGGTAGTGCGGTGGATCGTTACCCCTAGGCTGCGGGCCATCAATGACCAGAGCTCGGAAACAAATTGAGGACCTCTGTTGGACGTTATGTCCGACGGAACTCCAAAGCGCGCTACCCAAGCTGTTAAAAACGCGCGCGCCACCTCTTCGGCTGTGGTTGATGCCAGTGGAACCGCTTCCGGCCAACAAGTGGTGTGGTCCACCATTGTCAAAAGATGTGTGTACCCCTGTGACGACGGAAGGGGGCCTACCAAGTCGACATGCACATGATCAAAGCGCTTAGCTGGGATGTGAAAAGGTTCCAACGGAGCTCTAGTGTGTTTGTGTATTTTGGCTCGCTGACACGCTACGCAGGCTGTCGCCCATTCCTTGACCTATTTGCGCAACCCCGGCCATACAAATTTCTCTCCTACCATTTTGACCGATGCTCGCATCCTCGGGTGCGCCAGAGAATGAATCGAGTCAAAAACGCGGCGGCGCCACGCAGCTGGTACCACGGGACGCGGCCGTCCCGTGGAGACATCGCAGATTAGGGGGAGCATACCATCTTGCAGCACCCTGTCCTCCAGCCTTAACCCAGTTGGTCCAGACTGCAGCGCGCGCACGTCCGCATCGCTAACCTGCTCCGCGGCCATGGCTGCATAATCTAACCCTATGTGGACCGGGGCTGCGCGCGCTTCCGCGTTGCCACCCTGGCCCGCGGCCATGGCTGCAGAGTCTGCCCCCACGGGGCCTGAAGCCGCCACAGCACGCGAGAGGCAGTCTGCCACTACATTATGTTTACCTGCAACATGCTGGATATCGGTGGTGAACTCCAATATCGCGGCCAGCTGTCTTTGCTGCCGGCCCGACCAAGGTTCTGAAATCTTGGCCATCGCAAAAGTCAGCAGTTTGTGGTCCACGAACGCGGTGAAACGGCGCCCTTCCAGCCAGAACTGGAAATGGTGGATGGCCAAGTGTAGGGCCAACAACTCCCTGTCGAACACGCTGTATTTTCGCTCGCTATCGCGCAAGGTTTTGTTGGAAAACGCGAGCGGTTGCCAGGTCCCCGCTACAAACTGTTCAACGACCGCCCCTAACGCTAAATCGGACGCGTCAGTGGTGAGCGCCATGCGGGCCGTTGGAACTGGGTGTGCCAACAAAGCAGTGTTTGCCAGGGCTGATTTGACTTGAGAGAATGCGCGCTCCCTCTCAGGAGACCATTCGATTTTATTCATGGGTTTTTGGTTTTTTAGCGCAGCGTACAATGGTTGCATGAGCTGCGCTGCGCTGGGAAGGAAACGGTTATAAAAATTAACCATTCCCAAAAACTCCTGTAACGCTTTGACCTTTTGAGGTTGGGGAAAATTTGTTATTGCGCGCACTTTATTGGGCAGAGGGACCGCTCCTTCTGGTGAAATGCGATGCCCCAAAAAATCAATCTGCGCCACCCCAAACTGACACTTCGCTGGGTTAATTATTAAACCGTGCTCTGCCAACCTCCGGAAAACTACTGTCAGGTGGCTTTCATGTTCGTCTTCGGACGTGCTGGCTACCAAAATGTCGTCCAAATAGACGAACACGAAAGGGAGGTCGCGTAGGACCGCATCCATCATGCGCTGGAACGTCTGCGCGGCACCCTTGAGTCCAAAAGGCATGCGCAAAAACTCAAAAAGCCCAAAAGGAGTTATTACCGCTGTTTTGGGTATGTCCTGAGCGCGCAATGGAACCTGATGGTAACCGCGTACTAAATCTATTTTAGAAAAAATGTGCGCTCCCGCCAAATGAACCGAAAAATCTTGGATGTGCGGGATCGGGTATCGGTCGTGTGCAGTGGCGTTATTCAACCTGCGGAAATCACCGCAAGGTCGCCACGAGCCATCAGCCTTTGGGACCATGTGCAATGGTGAAGCCCAGGGGCTTTTCGAACGCCTGATGATGCCCAGTTTTTCCAGGTTGGCGAACTCCTCGCGCGCTATGGTCAGTTTAGCTGAGTCCAGGCGCCGAGCTTTTGCAAAAACGGGAGGGCCGGTGGTAGTGATATAATGTTCCACCCCATGTTTAGCCACTGTCGCTGAAAATGTTGGGACTGTGAGTGCTGGGAACTGAGTGAGGAGTGCGTGGAACTTACCACCCGCAGCTGTGACGTTGGCTTGTGCAGTTGGCGGCGCCACTCGAGCTGTGCAGGGGATAGAGTGAAAAGAGAGTGCATTAACCAGACGTCTGTTAGCAAGATCAACCAATAAACCATGTGAGCACAAAAAATCAGCCCCTAACATGTTGAAATTGACTGCCGCTACAACAAAAGTCCACTCAAATGCACGGCCCTGCAAAGACAGAAGCAGTCTTCTCACCGAAGGTCTTAATCGCTGAGCCGTTCGCTGCTGACACCCGGGGACCCTTAGACGGCGCCAGCCGGTCCGCGTAGGAAGGCGTGATGAAACTCAGCTGGGAGCCTGTGTCCACGAGGAAATGCCTCCCCGAGCGTGCATCCTTCAGGTAGAGCAGCTTGTTCTCCTCCCCGAGGGTCGCAGCTGCTACTGACCCCCGGTCTTGGCGTTTTCCGAACGCGTGAAGTGGCATGGTGGGAGGCACTTGTGTGCCCTCTCTGCAAAGCGGCGATGATAGAAGCAAAGGACATCGTCCGCTCCGTGTCGCCTGGTCCTTGCTGCTGCCGTCGTCGGTGAGTCTGGTGCTGCAACCACTGGCCCCATGTCGTCTCCGGACGTTGCTCCTAGCTCTGCTGCTGCAGCCAAAACCGCGCTCCATTTGTGGGCGTCGACGAGTCGCTGCGCCTCCTTGCTCAGCCCACGGTAGTCTCGCCGGGCCAACCGAGGTGAATCTGCCAGGGTAACTCTCACCACTGACGGCAGGGTCTGGAGGAAAAGGTGGGCGAAGATAAATTCGCCATCCTCGGAGTCTTTCAGCCTCAGCATTTTCACCATCAGGTCTACGGGTCTGTCGTTCTCCGACTCCGTCAACGCCCCCTCTGCTCGCTGTTGCACCAAGGGGGTGAAATGGCTGATAAGCGCAGCCTTCAATGCGCTGTATTTGTCGCTGTCCGGTGGGTGATTGACCAGATCCTCCACCCTCTGGACTGTATGGCTGTCCAGCTTCGCCACCACATGGTAGAATTTCGTGTCGTCTCTTGAGATTCTCAGGAGGTTGAACTGCGCCTCGACCGCGCTAAACCAGGAGCGTGGACTATGCTGCCAGAAGTCGGGCAGCTGGAATGTGGTGGCAGCCATCAGGCTGGCTTCTGCCAAGCCCCGCTCGGGAGAATTATCTCTACTCATGCTTCGTCGTAAGGTTACCAGTGTGGAGAATGTGTGGAAGGATGAGACTGAGTTATTCCTCAGGTTCAGCTTTATTGACAATCACATTCTCCAAACAATCTCAAAGCAGGAAAAGAGGAAGAATAATATCACATCTCTCTTTTAAATCCCATACATCGAAACTGAAGTCACATGGTGTTTAAGCAAACATACAGTCACATGGTACTTAATCCCAGTCACAATGTAACCCCTCTGATCTTCACACCATTGTTCTTTAGTCTCCGGTGGTCCGGAAATCTCTCCAGGTCATCTCCCTGAAACAAAGGCCAAATCTCACACTCTCTCGTTGTCTCCTGGAGACTCAGTCCTTTTGTTCCCTGAGACGTGCAGCACACAATAAACACACAGCAATAATTTGTGGAGCATATATAACCAACATATGTGCCCACAGTTGATTATTTTGAACTGTCCGCCATTTACATTTCACTCCACGTGTTGGATATGACAAAAGGAAATTAACAAAATCGCCAATTGGTTGCTTCAATAAGTATCAGCCAATCAGTGGCCTTGTTACATTACATTACTGATCTTGTTGGGTAGTGCGTCCTGCGCGGTGGATTTTAGCAGCCGATTGAAAATATGACTCGCCGGTCATAACATACCTACCCCCCCCCCTAAAATTTTCTCCTCAAATTTAGACGATTCACGAGAATGACCCTAGACACGATCAAATCCGCAGATCAGCGGAAAATTCTCATCCCTGATTCACACCCAGTCTTGATACCACACACACACACAAACGGTGTATTTAGTAATGGCTGTCTTTAGAAAGAAGTAAGACTAGAAGATTACAAGCTAAGATTTTTGGTGTGGTTTTCTCAAACTTGCTTCTCCAGGATAATTGGCAACGTTCCTTACACAGTTTGGGACAACAGACGCTGCAACCCACGTGCACAGTATTGCTACAAAACCAAAACAGCGTATTGTGTAACGGCTAGCTTAAAAAAAGGAGGAACAGCATAAAGGCGCTTTTCCATTAGCCCCGCTTAGCCTCGATTTGAGAACACGACTCGTTTCACAACAACTCGATTCAGCCTCGATTGCATTTCGGCATTACTGCTGACACGCCTGGGGTGGGTGGGATTTCTTGAACAGCAAGGCGGCGCCACACTCTTGTGACATGTAGCACGCGACCGAATCCTCCACAACAAAGAAAATGGCTGATTACGAGGTGAGGATTATCATTTTTCTCGTTCTGTGGCTTTTCACGACAATGAAGGCCAGACAATTAATCCAGATAAAACGACGTGCATTGAGACGACGTGCGTTGAGACAAAGGTTGGATGGAGGCAGTGTACATGAGGCTCTCGGCTGCCGTATTGGAATATGAAGCCGCAACTCTGAGGTTAAATGCTCGACACATGAGGGAGCGTATCTTGGTAAGCTAATGCACGCTAATGCTTGCAAATGTCATTTTATAGTCATGTCAGTTTTAAGTACAGCATTTTTATGTCGCCAGGTCATTGGTATTAAATGCATTACATTATGTATGCTGTGTGTGTGTTTCAGCTGGTTGCTTCGTTGCAAAATAATTGCTGCAGACTGTCGGTGTGGACAGTCAACCGTGCCTCACAGTGGTGGGAGGATATTGTTACCGGCTTCTCAAACACGGAGTGGTTGCAGAACTTCCGGATGTCCGAGGAGACTTTTACCTACCTGCGGCACAAATTGTGTCCACGCATGGAGCATCAAGATACAACATTCCACATATATGTTCCTGTGAGGAGGAGAGTGGCCATTGCACTGTGGAAGCTTGCTACCGGTTCAGAGTACTGCACTATAGGCCATCTGTTTGGGGTCAGCATCACAACGGTGTGCAGGTGTGTGCAGGATTTTTGTGCAGCAGCAGAGTCATTGCTGGTTCCAGAACAAATCCGTTTTCCTGATGAAGGGAGGTTCACGGAAATGTCGGCCTACATGGAGAATCGGTGGGGGCTTCCATTGTGTGTTGGTGCTATTGATGGCTCCCACATACCCATCATAGCACCCCAACAATTTCACACCGACTACTTTAATCGTAAAGGCTGGCACTCCATAATCCTTCAAGGTGTTGTTGATGGAAAGGGGTTGTTCTGGAATGTGTTTGCTGGGCTGCCAGGGAGCATGCATGATGCTAGGGTGCTGAGACTGTCTACACTGTGGGATTTAGCCAGTCGGGGAAACCTCTTCCCACCTCACATCACGAACATTGGTGCGGTACGTATGGGCTACTACATCCTCGTAGACTCTGCATATCCACTGCAAAACTGGCTGTTGAAAGCATTCCATGACACCGGACGACTGACTGCAGAACAGCACACGTCCAACCAGACCATCAGTCGAGTACGTGTGGTTGTGGAAAATGCTTTCGGCAGGCTAAAGGGAAGGTGGCGCTGCCTTCTGAAACGGAATGACTGTGACATGAAACTGGTGAAATCTATGGTGCTGACTTGTTGTGCTCTGCATAATCTGTGTGAGAGTCATGGAGAGACGTTTGACACTACATTGGATGATGCAGTAGATGAACCAGTGGTGGCAGCGTCACAGGGAGCAGAGGAGCAGGGTGGCGATATAAGAGATGCTGTGATGCAGTACTTGTGTAGCAATAGATAGAAATTTAATTTCATCCACATTTTTGTGCATACATATTTAAAACATCCGTTTTTTGTAAATAAAATGTTGTGCATTTTCCATCTACCTGTCCTCTGTTGTTCATAACGCTTATCTGTTAAGGTACGGGTAATTACATGCAGAAACACAGTATAGGCCATGTTCACTTTGGCTTAGGTTGAATTAAAAATTGAACTATAAATCATGTGGTGATACATGTCATATTCCCATGTAATGGTCTCCCACTTTTACTTACAAAATGATTTTTAATATTTTTGAAAAGCTAATACAAATTTTTTTAACAACAGTTGTGGTACTGTGAATTACATGCAGAAACACCGCACAGACCATGTTCAAAAAATGCAGCTAGACAAGTCACTTTGGCTTTGGTGGAAATGCAAAGCTAATATAAATTTTGCACAACTTGTTGGTAACAACAGTTGTGTGCAACAAAAACACAGTTGTGCATCGTTCTCCGATGTGTCTACTGTTATTAGTGCCAACTTTTTGCTAGATTCCTTCTTAATATATTAAATTTTGAATGGTGATGCAACATTTAATTTACATGTACTTACCTTTAGCAGTGTCTACTGCAGAAGTTAAAGTACACCTGTACAACTGCTTCTAACATAAAAAATGTACCCGATTGAGAGAAATGGATTCAGCAGTGCAAATTTGTCTTAAATTAAGAAAAAAAAAACCCTACCAAGACATTGGTAGGCTGTATCACTGGAGATCCAACACCGAGATCGTCACTTCCTGTTTTGCTGTCTGCCTGTGTGGTTTGCTCTCCAGCTCTCGAGCCACTAGCTATGGCTACTAGCTCTCCTTCCTCTCCTCCTCTGGTGTGCTCTCTCTGTCAGATGTTTAGCTACACCTCTGCCTCTTTTAGTGATAACGGTAAATGTAATAAATGTTGTCTTTTTGAGGCGCTCGAGGCGAGGTTGTCTGATTTGGAATCCCGGCTCCGCTGCATTGAAACACCGTCTGCGCCAGTTAATCTCGACGGACGCCCATTAGCTGCAGCGGAGCTAGCTAGCTTAGGTCCCCCTGTCACCGGTTCCCCGGCTCTCCTCTGCAGCGAGGAGACTGGGTGGGTGACGGTGAGAAGGAAGCGTAGTCGCAAAGCCCCGGTTCACCACCAACCTGTTCACGTTTCTAATCGTTTTTCCCCGCTCAGCGACACACCCGCTGAGGAAAAAACTCTGATCATTGGCGACTCTGTAGTCAGAAACGTGAACCTACAGACTCCAGCGGCCATAGTCACATGCATTCCTGGGGCCAGAGCAGGCGACATCGAGTCAAATTTGAAAATGCTGGCTAAAAGTAACTGTAAATATTCCACAATTGTTATTCACGCCGGCATTAATGACATCCGTCTCCGGCAGTCGGAAGTCACGAAACTTAATATAGAATCGGTGTGTGACTTTGCAAAAACGATGTCTGCCACTGTAGTATTCTCTGGGCCCCTCCCCAATCTGACCAGTGATGACATGTTTAGTCGCTCGTCATCCTTGAACCGCTGGCTGTCTGTGTGGTGTCCTAAAAATGACGTGGGCTACATTGACAATTGGAGCTCTTTTTGGGGAAAACCTGGTCTTATGAGACGAGACAGCATTCATCCCACTTTGGATGGTGCTTCTCATTTATCTAACAATCTGGCATCTTTTTTATCCAAATTTCCAAAACCGTGACTACTCAGAGTTGGGACCAGGAAGCAGAGTCGCAGTCTTACACGCCTCTCTGCAGCTCCTCTTCATCCACCACCCCTCAGCTTAGCCCCTGTCTTCCCCATCAGAGAATCGTTGTCTGCTCCCTCCAAAGTAAATACAAATATAATGTATAAGCATCCCAAAGTGATAAAGCAAAATATTGGTAAAACTCAAATTAAACATAAAGCCTCTAAATTGAATGATTTGGCCTCTGTTCCTCCTCATAATTTAAAAATTAAATGTGGTTTATTAAATATTAGGTCTCTAACTCCCAAGTCTCTGTTAGTCCATGATCTGTTAATTGATCATCAGATTGATTTAATTTCCCTTACAGAGACTTGGTTAGGGCAAGAGGATTATGTTGGTTTAAATGAATCAACTCCCTCTGGTTATTTAAACTGTCAAAATCCCAGAAGTTCTGGTCGTGGAGGAGGAGTAGCATCAATTTACCATTCCAAATTACTAGTTAATGTAAAGCAAAAAACATGTTATAATTCCTTTGAGGGCCTGGTCCTCAGTGTTGGGCACTTTAGCAATTCCAGGTTAAACCCAATTTTATTTGCCATAGTTTATCGTCCCCCATCAACCTATTCAGAATTTTTATCCGAATTTGCTGATTTCTTAGCTGATTTAGTGCTGAAATCTGATAGAATAATTATAGTAGGGGACTTTAATATACATGTGGATGTAGATAGTGACTGCCTTAATGTGGCTTTTAATTCAATATTAGACTCGATTGGGTTTTCTCAGAAAGTAGGAAATTCTACTCATTACCTCCACCATACATTGGACCTTGTTCTGACATATGGCATAGAAATAGAAAATCTTGTAGTGTCTCCTCATAACCCTGTACTGTCAGACCATTGTCTGTTAACCTTTGATTTTACTATTTCTGACTATTTGGCTCCTAAAGAAAAATATTATCACAGTAGATGCCTCTCAGATGATGCTGTTTCCAAATTTATGCAGATTGTTTCCTCTATGCCATGTGTCAACACAACGGAAATAAGCTATAGACAGCTTGCTCCTTCTGTAATTGATAACATGGTGGATAGTGTTTCAGCTTCTCTGCATCAGGCTCTAGACTTGGTGGCCCCCTTAAAAAAGAAAAAGTCTAATCAGAGATTTTTAACTCCTTGGTTCAACACAGAAACTCGTAGCTTAAAACAGAAGACTCGTCAATTAGAAAGAAAATGGCGCTCTACTAATTTAGATGAACTCTATTTAGCTTGGAGAAATCATCTTTTAATTTATAAAAAATCTCTTAGAAAAGCTAGAACGAGTTATTACTCTGCATTAATAGAAGAGAACAAGAATAATCCCAGGTTTCTTTTCAGTACTGTAGCCAGGTTGACAAAGAGTCAGGACTCTGTCAATCCTAGCATCCCCTTAGAGCTTACTAGTCAGGACTTTATGAACTTTTTCAATAATAAAATTTCATCCATCAGAGATAAAATCAATCAGATTCTTCCCACAGTTAACTTAAATACTGTAACTACTACAACTCCTTCTATTGATGTCTGTCTTGATGAGTTTACTCCAATCGACCTTTGTGAGTTAGACAAAATAGTTTCCTCATCCAAACCTTCAACTTGTCTTTTAGACCCTATTCCTACCAGGTTATTTAAAGAAGTCTTCCCACTTATTGGTAGCTTTATTCTTCATATAATCAATTCTTCATTAACTTTAGGCCATGTACCGCAGGCTTTTAAAACGGCTGTAATTAAACCCTTACTCAAAAAGCCAACGCTAGATCCAGGAGCTTTAGCTAACTATAGACCAATCTCTAATCTCCCTTTCATTTCAAAAATCTTAGAAAGAGTTGTTGCTACGCAATTATTTGACCACCTGCAGGGAAATGGTTTATTTGAGGAGTTTCAATCTGGGTTTAGAATCCATCATAGCACTGAAACAGCCTTAGCGAAGGTCACTAACGACCTCCTCATTGCATCTGATAATGGACTAGTTTCTGTACTTGTCCTTTTAGATCTTAGTGCAGCTTTTGATACTATTGATCATAATATTCTACTTGATAGATTAGAACACTATGTTGGACTTAATGGAACTTCGTTGCAGTGGTTTAGATCTTATTTATCTGATAGGTTCCAGTTTGTTCATGTAAATGATGAGTTTTCTCTCAGCTCAAAGCTTAGTCATGGAGTTCCACAGGGATCTGTGCTTGGCCCTACTCTTTTTAGTTTATATATGCTTCCGTTAGGCAACATTATTAGAAAGCACTGTATACATTTTCACTGTTATGCAGATGACACACAATTATACCTGTCAATGAAGCCAGATGATACTAATCAATTAGCCAAGTTAGAAGCCTGTCTTAAGGAAATCAAAGTTTGGATGACTTGTAATTTCCTGCTATTAAATTCAGATAAGACTGAAGTCATTCTTGTTGGTCCAAAAAACCTTAGAAATTCCTTTCCAAATCAAACTTTCAGTTTGGATGCAGTTACTCTTTCTCTTAATAGCTCTGTGAGGAACCTTGGAGTTATTTTTGATCAGGATTTGTCCTTCAATTCACATATTAAATTTGTTTCTAAGACTGCCTTCTATCATTTGCGTAATATTGCCAAGATTAGGAGCATCTTGTCTCAGAGTGATGCTGAGAAGCTGATCCACGCTTTTGTTAGCTCGAGATTAGATTATTGTAATTCTTTATTATCAGGCTGTCCTAAAACATCTTTAAAAAGTCTTCAGCTGATCCAAAATGCTGCAGCAAGAGTTTTAACAGGTACTAGAAAGAGAGATCATATCTCTCCGGTTCTGGCCTCCCTTCATTGGCTTCCCATAGAGTTTAGAATTAAGTTTAAAATCCTTCTTCTTACTTACAAAGCTCTAAACAATCAGGCTCCTTTTTATTTAAAAGATCTGATACTACCGTATCATCCTAACAGAGCACTACGCTCCCAAAATGCAGGTTTACTTGTAATACCTAGAATCTCCAAAAGTACAATGGGAGGCAGAGCCTTCAGTTATCAAGCTCCTCTCCTGTGGAATCAGCTGCCAATCTGGATTCGGGAGTCAGACTCGATCTCTGTTTTTAAGAATAGGGCTAAAACCTACCTTTTTGATATAGCCTACAATTAGGGAGGGATCATGTGTTTTCTGAACCCTCCCTTAGTTATGCTGCTAATAGGTTTAGTCAGCCGGGGGACCTCCAGTAATGCACTGGGCCTCACTCCTTTCCTCACTCTCTATGAAATATTTTTTTTTTTTGCTGGTCATTAACATTTGTTTGTTCTCTCCCATAGATTGAGTCCCCATCGTGCTGTTTGCTCTCTACATGTCTGTTCTTTTCTTCTTCTCTATCCCCTCACCCCCCAGCCAGTCGCAGCAGATGACTGCCCCTCCCTGAGCCTGGTTCTGCTGGAGGTTTCTTCCTGTTAAAAGGGAGTTTTTCCTCTCCACCGTCGCCAAGTGCTTGCTCACAGGGGATCGCCTGATTGCTGGGGTCTTTCTGCAACTGTGGGGGTCCTCCCTACAGTTGATAGTGCTATGAGATGACTGTTGTTGTGAAATGGCGCTATATAAATAAAGTTGAATTGAATTGAATTGAATTACGTTTTGTTGTGTTGTTAAAAATTAAATTACCATTAGAATGCTATACACCTGACCTGATGAACAGCAGCATGTGGAGTGAACAGAGAATGGAATGTGTATGTAATTATTGGCTTTTCTCATACGGTGTCATAACAGATAAACCAGACTTTTGATGCAAACACGACCATTTTATTACAAAATTTACAAACCAACAAACAGACTGGGCGTGAGGAGACATGGTTAGACACGCCGACTGCTAAGTGCGTCAACAAGCCTGCCAAATTGGGTCATGAAATCTCGGTTGAATCTAGAAATCTCTGCGAGCTCTTCCCTTCGTAAGACAAAGTCCTGGTCCAGGGCTTTTTGCGCATTTGGCCGCCCGCAAATGCTGCATGTATTCCTGATGGTGTTGTTCGCACTGGTCATGCTCCTCACGATGCATCTGGACCATCGCCGATGTAAGGTCAGCGATGGAGTTCTCCCTTTTCCTCTTTCCTACATGGAAAGACAGAAAGGCATGGTTGTTAAAGCCGGATAACAACATATATTACGGAATTACACTGGTGAAAGCCTGTGGTGGGATGTCACTATTATATTATGCTTCATTGCTGTATATAAGCTGAACTGTCATGTTGCTACCCCTCAGTAGAGTGGATTTTGCAACCCCCAGGGTGCTGTCATAGGCTGCAGCCCCCCTGCAACCTAAAAAGGATTAAGATTAAGAAGATGGATGGATGGATGGATGGATGGGTAATGTTTAAAATATTTGCTTGTAGTGTGGCCTCAGAAATCTGAATGGGTTAATACAGTCAGCTGACGCGAAGCATTTCAATGAAGCATGGTGATTTCAACAGCAGTTCATGAGCTTTATCTGTTTTTCTAAAACAGGAGTTACAACAGCACTTCCATCACCACACCTAAAATTGGGACGGGTTTGTGGACCACCGATAAGTGAAGTCACAATAATCACCTTTTTTTAAGATAAGATAAGATAAGATAAGATAAGCCTTTATTAGTCCCACAACGGGGAAATTCCAGGATTGCAACAGCACAGGGATAGCAACACTCAGAGCAACAATCAGAAGGCAAGAAAAAAAAAAAAAGCAAGCAAGCAAGAGCAGCTAATATACATATGTACATATTACTATAAATATATATATATATACACACACAGACACACAGTGTAGAGCATTGTAGCTGGATGGGATAAATATATGAGTATATAAACACACAGTACGGAGCATTGCAGCTAGATGGAATAAATATGTAAATATATAAACACAGTGCGGAGCAATGTAGCTTGATGGAATAATATGTAGATATACAGTATAAACACACAGTACGGAGCATTGCAGCTAGGTGGAAAAAATATGTAAATATATAAACACACAGTGCGGAGCAATGTAGCTAGATGGAATAATATGTAGATATATAAACACACAGTGCGGAGCATTGTAGCTAGATGGAATGAATATATAGATATATAAATATAAACATACACACCCAGTGCGGAGCATTGTAGCTAGATGGAATAAATATGTAAATGTATAGACACACAGTGCAGAGCATTGTTGCTAGATGGGATGAAACAGCACAACCGTCTACTTAGTTATCCTACATGGTATGATTATGTGCCCATACATATTCTCACCCTCCGTAGCTACCGGTATTTTCCTAGTTGTATGCCGGAGGGGACCATTGTGTAAGTCTATTGCATCTTTTGCATTCAAAAAACTATTAGGTTGTTACGTCTTTTTGCTATCTCTGCGAGCAGCCCTGCTTAGGTTGTACAGTCTGACAGCCGTTGGTAGGAAGGACCTGCGAAACCTCTCGGTTGTGCACCTGGGATGATGTAGTCTGCTGCTAAATGAGCTCCTCAGTGCATTCAGTATGTCCTGCATAGGGTGGAACTCGGGACTCCAGCAGAGATGACAGTTTAGCCACCGTCCTTCTCTCTCCTATCTCCTCCACCGGATCAAGGCGCTGCCCCAGGACGGAGCTAGCTTTCTTGATCAGTTTGTTCAGTCTCTTCCTATCGGCTGCAGTAATGCCACTGCCCCAGCAGACCACTCCAAAAGTGATGGCTGATGCCACCACCGTGTCATAGAATGTCTTCAGCAGCGTCCCTTGTACACCAAGAGACCTGAGTCTCCTCAGTAGGAACAGCCTGCGCTGTCCCTTCTTGTAGAGTGCATCAGTATTGTGTGACCAGTCTAGTTTATTGTTCAGATGAACACCCAGGTACTTGTAGGATGTCACCATCTCAACGTCTGTTCCCTGTATATTTACTGGTGCTGTGAGGGGTTGTCCTTGCCTGCGGCAGTCCACCACCAGCTCCTTAGTTTTCCTCGCGTTGATCTGGAGGCAGTTCCGATGGCACCAGTCCACGAAGTCCTGGATAAGCCCTCTGTACTCAGCTTCATCTCCATTGGAGATGAGGCCAACGATCGCAGAGTCATCAGAGAACTTCTGTAGATGGCAGTGTGTTGTGTTGTGTGAGAAGTCCGCAGTATAAAGAGTGAACAGGAAGGGAGCCAACACCGTTCCCTGGGGGGCCCCCGTGCTACTGATGATCGTGTCGGACATACAGTCCCGGGTTCTCACAAACTGAGGCCAGTTCGTGAGGTAGTCCAGGATCCATGATGAGAGGTGCTGGTCCACCCCTGCGCGCAGCAGCTTGTCCTTCAGGATCATCGGTTGGATGGTGTTGAAAGCACTGGAGAAGTCAAAGAACATGATCCTCACCACATTCCCGGGCTTCTCCAGGTGGGACAGAGAACGGTGAAGGAGGAAGATCACCGCATCCTCCACCCCAATGCCATGCTGGTAGGCGAACTGGAGTGGATCCATCGCTGGTTCCACCAGGGGGCGGAGGTGAGCAAGGAGCAGTCTCTCCAGGGTCTTCATCAAGTGGGACGTCAAGGCCACCAGTCTGTAGCTGTTCAGGTCTTTGGGGTGGGAAGTTTTTGGTACAGGTACCACACAAGATGTTTTCCACAGCTGTGGTACCCTCCCCAGCTTCAGGCTCAGGTTGAAGATGTACGTCACAATCCCACACAGCTGGTCTGCACAGGACTTGAGGAGCTTTGCGCTGATGCTGTCCGGTCCCGACGCCTTCCTCGCCTTGATCTTCCTCAGCTCCGTCCTCACCTGGGTCCTGGTCAGGGTCAGGATGGGGGGCTGTGTGTTGGGAGTGGGGGGGTGTTGGTGGAGTGGGGAGTGGCCAGCAGGACTTGATGTCTTTACAGGCAGCAGTGGTTGTTGTGCAGACAGGGGGGAGGGCGGTTGGTCAAACCTATTGAAAAACAGATTCAGATTGTTCGCCCACTCCCTGCCCCCCGTGGCCTGGGGGGAGGTATTCTGGAGCCCAGAGATGGTTTTGAGGTTTCTCCAGACCCCGCTGATGTCGCTCTGCTGCAGCTTGTCCTCCATCTTCCTCCTGAAGCTGTCCTTGCATTCTCTGATCTTTCTCCTCAGCTCCCTCTGTACGGACTTCAGCATCTCCCTGTTCCCCGACCTGAAGATCTTCTTCTTCTCTCTCAGAAGTGTTTTAATCTCAGGGTTGATCCAGGGTTTGTTGTTTGAGCAACACCGTATGGTCTTGGTGGGAATGGATTTGTCCGCACAGAAGCTGAGGTAGCCCGTGAAGGTGTGAATGAGGCCATCGCATACCTGCCAACTTTTCAAACCTGAAAAGCCTAGTAGCTAGCCGGGGTCCAGGGGCCGATGCTAATGCTAATGCTAATGCTAATAATAATAATAATGCTAATATTTGCCAAACAAATATTAGCATTAAATCTATTTAAATGTAGCTAACAACCTCATATTTCTTCAACTTTCAAACCTTAAAAGCCTAGTAGCTAGCCAGGGTCCAGGGGCCGCAGGCCCCGGTAGGTCCAGGACAAAGTCCTGGTGGGGGGTTCAGGGGGGAAAAGCCCCCCGACGCCAAACAAATATTAGCATTAAATCAAGTTAGAATGTAGCTAACAAACTCATATTTCTTCAACTTTCAAACCTGAAAAGCCTAGTAGCTAGCCGGGGTCCAGGGGCCGCAGCGTCAAACAAATATTAGCATTTGACATCGAAGTCACATATTAATTATATTAAAGGTAAAATATCTAAATCAATTGCAATACTACACACAGCGAAATATTTGCTGAATCAACAACCCACATTATATACTTTGTATCATTCATTAATACTCCTATACATGACATATTGTACTGAAGTATGGGGAAATACATATAAAACAAACATATATCCAGTCTTTATGCTTCAGAAGAGAGCTATTAGAATAATAAACAAAGCTGCTTACAGGGAACCAACAAACCCACTTTTTCTTAAATTAAAAGCTCTCAAGTTGAAAGATCTGGTTGACTTTAAAACTGCAGTAATAATGTTTAAAGCTAAGAATCTATCACTGCCCGCAAATATCCAAAGGTTGCTCTAAATAAGGGAGAAACAATATCATTTCAGAGGAACATGTATATTTCAAAAACCTTCAGTGAGAACTACCACCAAGCAACACTGTGTTTCAGTACAAGGAGTCAGATTATGGAACGATTTTGGACCTGAATTAAAATCATGTACAACGCTTGGACAATTTAAACAAAAACTAAAGGAAGAAAAACTCCAAACATATATACAAGATGACATGTAAAATCACATAAGGATTGTCATATCCAGTCTGTGTTGTGTTGTTAGTTTTTTTTTGTCACATTTTGTCTTCGCTTTGTTCCGAATTGTAATCGCTCTTGTTTTGTTTTTCTTTTGAATTCTTGGATGGAATATGGGTGGGCAATATAAGCTGCGGCTTCAGCCATCACCCATTTCAGATAACTTATGTTGAACTGTATCATCAGAGGAGTTATTGTTTAATTTGACCTTGTTGGATTTTTTTGCCTTTGTTATATTATTCTGTTTCTTTTTAATCTTTACTTTTAATCTATCCGAAATAAAGATTCATTCATTCATTAAATTTGCATTCAAAAGACTATCTTAACACTGCATAGAACTTTGAATAGGCCAGATGTGATGTATTATGAATACTAGAAAAGCACTCGGAGAGCGCAGACCTCCGCCAAGCGCCACAGTTCCCTCCATACAGTGTTTAACATCATAAATAAAATATTGAAAATGGCCCTATCTCGCAATGTTAAATAAAAAAAAAAGAATCCTTTAAAAAATTCCTGGATCCAGACGGTGATCCGGATCACCACCAAAATCTAATCATCTGTAGGATACCCCATTTCTGACAATCTGTGAAAATTTCATGAAAATCCGTCCATAACTTTTTGAGTTATCTTGCTAACAAGCAAACAGACAAACCAACGCTGATGATCACATAACCTCCTTGGCGGAGGTAACTAGAAGACTAGAAATATCAGCAGGGTATACTAGCACTGTTTAACAGACACGTGCGTAATGACGGCAAAATCGCTCTGATATTTTATGTGTTTACATGATACACCAAGCATGACAAGGCTTGCAATTACACAGCACATGTTCTTCAGAATCTTAGGCATTATATAAAATGTAGTCTCCCTTTAGATGTTTCTCTTTTGTTTTGTCTCTTTAGATGTTTATGTTGAATTGTATAATCCATGGTCCATTTGCCAGGGTTGAAGTGCAGTCGTGCGAACGTCTGCAGCAGTTTACAGCGTGTTTACATCTCGCCATGGACGCACGCCTCTCCGGGATTTCGCGCGAGAATAGAAACCTCAATACCCTCAATAGCGACAGCGTTAGCTTAGCAAACGCTTCAGGTAAAGCGTAGCAGCGAACCACGAAAAGAAACGCTACTGACGCTACTATGTTCTAAATTTAGATATGATTCCTAGCGATCTCGTGTTTGGAATTGCTTTCGTGGTTTTTTTACGATTTAAAATTTTTGACTGAATTTTTAGTGAAAAACTGTAATTTTGATTAATAAAGCCGTAACCCGGAACGGGGTCTTGAAAACCGGAACCATTACGGCAAAACCGGAGTGGTTGGCAGGTATGCCATCGATGTCCTCACCATGTGGATCGCAGAGCTGCTTCCAGGCGGTGGCTTCAAAACAGCCCTTTAGAGCGTCCATTGCCTCCTCAGACCATAACATCACTGTGCGCATGGCCGGGGGTTGTCTGTGCACTAGGGGTTTGTACACCGGCCGGAGATGAACCAAGTTGTGATCCGATCTCCCAAGTTGGGGGAGTTGTGATGAGGTGTACGCCTCCTTAGTGTTTGCATAGAATAAGTCCAGTGTTTTATTGTCTCTAGTGTGGCATGTGACATACTGGGTAAACATGGGTAGAATGGGAGACAGTGAAACATGGTTGAAATCGCCTGAGATGAGGAGAAGAGCATCTGGGTATTCTGTCTGCAGCCTGCTGGTTACTGAATGGATGACGTCACGTGCTGTCCCAGTGTTCGCCGTCGGATTTGCATAAACAACAATGCAGATCACGTGTGAGTGTTCTCTCGGGAGATATGTAGGCCGCATGCTAACAGCTAGCAACTCAATGTCTTTGCTGCAGTGACGTTGTTTAACAGTGATATGTCCCAGTCTACACCAGTTGTTGTTAACATACATTATCACTCCACCGCCCCTTGCTTTGCCACTGTCTGGTGTTCGGTCTGCCCTTATCATGTGGAAACCCTCCAGCTCAATGTTAGCATCTGCTGCTAGTTCAGTTAGCCACGTCTCAGTAAACAAAAGGAGAGAGCACTCCCGGTATGTGCTATCGTAACGACAGATAGCCGCTAGCTCATCTACCTTTCCCAGTATAGAGCGTACATTCCCCATAATAACGGATGGGAAGGTGGGTCTGTACCTTATACTCCTTGTCCGCCGTCTAACACCAGCCCGACAACCACGTCGTTTTCGCCTTATTTCTCTCGGTACGTCAAGTTTTTTCGTCAGCACCGAGTGGCGATTAAGTCCAAGCAGCTGTTCCCTGCTGTATCGTCTCCTGCTGTAAACAGTGGCTCCGTCCGCCGGCTCGGGAGGCATTTTTGGGGCGATCTGTGTGTCCGTGATGTATAAAGTGTGTAAAGAAAGAAAGAAAAAAACTCAGAATTGAGCCGCTGTTGCAAAAGGCAGCCGACTCGTGTGGCGCCGGAAGTTTTTTTTTTGTTTTTTTTTTACATGTCAAAAGACATTTTAAATTCAATAATATGCAGCTATAGGAAATTCCATTAATCAGTTTTGTACATAACTTGTTTCTATTTGAGATTTTGGACCCTGGAGTCCGCTAGACCTGTTTCAACAAAAAAAACCGAGTGGTTATTGTGCCTTACCAGCACATGAACGTGATGCCCAAGATGCTGATGGAGCTGGTGATGTGGCTGACATCGGTGTCGATTCAGCTGGCGCTTCGGCAGACGCAGGAGAGTCCGGTGTGGTATGTCCGCTGAGGTGGACCCCTGTGATATCCGCTGAGGTGGACCCCTGTGATATGAACTGTGATTCTAGAAAGAAAATGCACGGAATGTAAACCTCATCACCAAAGTGCAACATGTACACAAAACTCAAAAGTTTTTAACCAGAATACAATAACATACCTGCCAACTTTTCAAACCTGAAAAGCCTAGTAGCTAGCCGGGGTCCAGGGGCCAATGCTAATGCTAATAATGCTAATAATAATAATAATAATAATAATGCTAATATTTGCCAAACAAATATTAGCATTAAATCTAGTTAAATGTAGCTAACAACCTCATATTTCTTCAACTTTCAAACCTGAAAAGCCTAGTAGCTAGCCGGGGTCCAGGGGCCATAGGCCCCGGTAGGTCCAGGACAAAGTCCTGGTGGGGGGTTCAGGGGGGCGAAGCCCCCCCGACGCCAAACAAATATTAGCATTAAATGAAGTTAGAATGTAGCTAACAACCTCATATTTCTTCAACTTTCAAACCTGAAAAGCCTAGTAGCTAGCCGGGGTCCAGGGGCCGCAGTGTCAAACAAATATTAGCATTTGACATAGAAGTCACATATTAATTATATTAAAGATAAAATATCTTATATATGCAGGTTAGGTTAATTGGAGACTCTAAAGTGGCCCTAGGTGTGAATGTGTGTGTGAATGGTTAAGGGATAGCGGCGTATCGTGGCTGCTTCATCCATCCTGGTGGTGGATGACCCTCAATTTCCCCTCTGGGGATCAATGAAGTACACTAAATCTAAAAAAAAATCTAAAATATCTAAATCAATTGCAATACTACACACAGCGAAATATTTGCTGAATCAACAACCCACATTATATACTTTGTATCATTCATTAATACTCCTATACATGACATATTGTACTGAAGTATGGGGAAATACATATAAAACAAACATATATCCAGTCTTTATGCTTCAGAAGAGAGCTATTAGAATAATAAACAAAGCTGCTTACAGGGAACCAACAAACCCACTTTTTCTTAAATTAAAAGCTCTCAAGTTGAAAGATCTGGTTGACTTTAAAACTGCAGTAATAATGTTTAAAGCTAAGAATCTATCACTGCCCGCAAATATCCAAAAGCTGTTCCAAATAAGGGAGAAACAATATCATTTCAGAGGAACATGTATATTTCAAAAACCTTCAGTGAGAACTACCACCAAGCAACACTGTGTTTCAGAGCAAGGAGTCAGATTATGGAACAATTTTGGACCTGAATTAAAATCATGTACAACGCTTGGGCAATTTAAACAAAAACTAAAGGAAGAAATACTCCAAACATATATACAAGATGACATGTAAAATCACAAAAGGATTGTCATATCCAGTCTGTTTTATGTTGTTACTTAGTTGTTTTTTTTTTGTCACTTTTGTCTTAGCTTTGTTCTGAATTGTAATCGCTCTTGTTTTGTTTTTCTTTTGAATTCTTGGATGGAATATGGGTGGGCAATATAAGCTGCGGCTTCAGCCATCACCCATTTCAGATAACTTATGTTGAACTGTATAATCAGAGGAGTTATTGTTTAATTTGACCTTGTTGGATTTTTTTGCCTTTGTTATATTATTCTGTTTCTTTTTAATCTTTACTTTTAATCTATCTGAAATAAAGATTCAATCATTCATTAAATTTGCATTCAAAAGACTATCTTAACACTGCATAGAACTTTGAATAGGCCAGATGTGATGTATTATGAATACTAGAAAAGCACTCGGACAGCGCAGACCTCCGCCAAGTGCCACAGTTCCCCCCCCCATACAGTGTTTAACATCATAAATAAAATATTGAAAATGGCCCCATCTCGCAATGTTAAAAAAAAAAAAAAAAAAAAAAGAATCCTTTAAAAAATTCCTGGATCCAGACGGTGATCCAGATCACCACCAAAATCTAATCATCTGTAGGATACCCCATTTCTGACAATCTGTGAAAATTTCATGAAAATCCGTCCATAACTTTTTGACAAACCTACGCTGATGATCACATAACCTCCTTTGCGGAGGTAACTAGAAGACTAGAAATATCAGCAGGGTATACTAGCACTGTTTAACAGGCACGCGCATAAAAGACGGCAAAATCGCTCTGATATTTTATGTGTTTACATGATACACCAAGCATGACAAGGCTTGCAATTACACAGCACATGTTCTTCAGAATCTTAGGCATTATATAAAATGTATTCTCCCTTTAGATGTCGAATCCATGGTCCATTTGCCAGGGCTGAAGTGCAGTCGTGTGAACGTCTGCAGCAGTTTACATCGTGTTTACATCTCGCCATGTACGCACGCCTCTCCGGGATTTCGTGCGAGAATAGAAACCTCAATACCCTCAATAGCAATAGCGTTAGCTTAGCAAACGCTTCAGGTAAAGCGTAGCAGCAAACCACGAAAAGAAACGCTACTGACGCTACTATGTTCTAAATTTAGATACGATTCCTAGCGATCTTGTGTTTGGAATTGCTTTCGTGTTTTTTTTACGATTTAAAATTTTTGACTGAATTTTTAGTGAAAAATCGTAATTTTGATTAATAAAGCCGTAACCCGGAATGGGGTCTTGAAAACCGTAACTATTACGGCAAAACCGGAGTAGTTGGCAGGTATGCAATAACTTCAGCGTTTTGTTCGCGCAAATACTTAACACAAAGCAAGCGTGAATCAGCAGTTGGCTGCAAAACAATAGGTAGCTAGCTAGCTATTAGCTGGCTAGCAATCCTCAGTAACAACCATTAACCATAGTCTAACAACCTTCCTATGGCTTAAAAACAGTGAGCTTGCCACCGAAAGGATAAATTAGCAAAAACACGCGCAATATCAAAACAACACTCACCATCCACGGTTTCCAATGGCGTGACTGAGGCCGTGTTGAGCCCAATGTCTCTGCCATTGCTAGCAGGCCTATGCCCATAGATCGCGTCCATCTGGTCAAACCACTTCCACTCCTTCCAATTCGCTCCACTACGAGTGTTGTGGTCCTTCACTGCTCGGTAATCACTTTTCATTTTTTTCAGTTTCTCCCGACACTGTTTGGCAGTACGGATGTGCCCTTGTAAACCCATGTGCTCTGAGACCTGCTGGTATATTTTCTCATTTCGCGTAGCTCTGTCCAACTCACGCTGGATGCGATCGTCGGCTAATATAAACAGAAAACTGCGCACCTCCTCGTTTGACCAGGGGATACCCTGACGACAAGACATCTTTACACTGAAAATACTAAAGCCGCCCACTGTGTTTACTGGCTGAACAACTTTACAAATGGCGGTGGCGTAGATCCAGCAGAAAAGGTTGCTTTCGTGACGTTACGACCTGACCAATCAGCGGCCATCAGTCTGTTGACATCACATCACAGCCCTACTCGGCTCGATTGTACCCTGCCCTGGATCAGTTACGAAAATAGCGCCTGCTAACCGGTGCTGGGGCTAATGGAAAATGCTCAAACGCGGGCTGAGTGGTGCCGTGTTGGGCTAAGCGGGGCTAGTGGAAAAGGCCCTTAATGCCACATTTCCACTACATAGTTCTGCTCGACTCTTCTTTACCACTCTTTTTTTCCCGCGGTTGTGCTTCAATCACAACCGCGGAAAGCCGAGTATTACTGGGGGTGGGCGGGATTGAGGCGGAGCCACAGCTGACGTAAAGGACGCGACGGAATATTCCACAACAAAGAAAAAAAAAATGGCTGATTACGAGCGGAGGATTTCCACGGTGGTCAATATTCTTCTGTGGGTTTTTAACACAATGAATGTCTTTAACGAGACAAGAGAATTTTACAGGAAAAGACGACGTGGATTGAGACAACACATGTTGGAGCAGGAGAGGAGAATAGCGGTTGCCCAGGAGGAATATGAAGCAGCTGCATATGAAGCTGAATATGAAGCAGAGATCATTGCACGGCACATGACACACATGAGGCACTTGAGGGAGTAGATGTTGGTAAGCTAATGATTTCTATTGTCATTATTTGGTCATGTCATTGTTGTGTACAGCATTTACACCTGCATGCAAAACAGCTGTCTGAATGTCTCCTTCACCTTATTCTCTCGGGTAATTCGGTGGGTATGATTTCCGTTATGATTCAACAAAACAGATTGCTTTTAAATCAAAAAATGTAACCTGCAACGTTTTAAAGTTAAAATACATGATCAAGACATCAGTTTAGTTACAGAATTCAAATGCATTGGCATTGTACTAGATCCTCAACTCAAATTTAATCTTCCTATAAAGAAAATTTCAAAAACAGTAAAAAAAAAAATCTGAACTGCTTGAAATTAATTAGATATTACATACCATACGAAGCAGCTGCACTGTATATGCATTCTATGGTTTTTTCTCATATATCATACTGTTTGACAGTCTGGGCTCAAGCAGCCCCTTCCACAATAAGACATATAGGTTCATTATATAATCAAACCCTAAAAATCTTGGACAAAAAGCCCATTAGGTGGCATCACTGTTATATTTAAAAAAAAAAATGCAACCTATTGAGTTTTGAGAGTTTCATTGACCTCTGTTTTTTTTTTTTTTCTTAAATCTTTTCCTTTCCTTTTTTTCTTTCAAATTGTTTCTCCTTTCTAAAGCCCATCCAGGGACAAGAGTTGCAAATTAGCTAATATCTATACACTCTTTGTGCAACACATCAGATTGATTGTCATTTGATTAATTGTCTGTGTTTATTGCACTGTCCCTGGCAAATAAACAAATACTCTAATTTTGATCTAATTTTGATGTCACCTGTTTATCAGTATTAATATGTATGCTGTGTCTGTCTTTCAGTTGGGTGAGTTCTTGCAAAATAAACGCTGCAGACCATCGGCCTGGCCAATTAACCGTAGCTCGCATTGGTGGGAGAATATTGTTCCCGGCTTCTCAAGCACGCAGTGGTTGCAGAACTTCCGGATGTCCGAGGACACTTTTACATACTTGTGCCACAAATTGCGTCCGTACATGGAGCATCAAGATACGAAATTCCGCCAGTGTGTGCCTCTGAGGAAGAGAGCGGCCACTGCACTGTGGAAGCTTGCTACTGGTTCAGAGTACCGCAGTATTGGTCGTCTATTTGGGGTCAGCAACACAACGGTGTGCAGGTGTGTGCAGGACTTTTGTGCAGCTGCAGTCATTTTTGGCTCCCAAACAACTCCATTTTCCTGATGAAGGGCGGTTCAGGGAAATGTCGGCCTACATCGAGAGTCGATGGGGGCTACCAATGTGTGTGGGAGCCATTGATGGCTCCCACATACCCATCATCGCACCAACACAATATCACACAGACTACTTTAATCGTAAAGGCTGGCACTCTGTGCTCCTTCAAGGTGTTGTTGATGGAAAGGGGTTGTTCTGGAATGTGTTTGCAGGGCTGCCTGGGAGCATGAACGATGCTAGGGTGCTGAGACTGTCCACACTGTGGGATTTAGCCAGTCGGGAAAACCTCTTCCCACCTAAAATCATGAACCTTGGTGCGGTACGTGTGGGCTACTTCATCCTTGGAGACTCTGCGTATCCACTGCAAAACTGGCTGTTGAAAACATTCCATGACACCGGACGACTGACTGAAGAACAACACACGTTCAACCAGACCATCAGTCGAGTACGGGTGGTTGTGGAGAATGCTTTCGGCAGGCTGAAGGGAAGGTGGCGCTGCCTTCTAAAAAGGAATGACTGTAACATCGCACTGGTTAAATCGATGGTGTTGACTTGTTGTGCACTGCATAATCTGTGTGAGTCATGGAGAGGCCTTTGACACCACATTGGATGATGCAGCAGATGAAGAAGTGGTGGTGGCAGCATCACAGGGAGTAGAGGAGCAGGGTGGCGATATAAGAGATGCTGTGATGCAGCACTTGTGTAGCAATCAATAGACATTTCATTTGTTCAGTGTTCATGTGCATACATATGTAAAAAAAAATTTTTTTTGTAAATAAAATGTTGTGCAATTTTACTCTACGTCGCCTCTGTTGTTCAAAACAGTAAACTGTTAAGGTACGGGTAATTTAATGCTCAAACACCGGACTAATTTAAAATGATGCAGAAGCTTAATCCTAAACCCCTTTAACTTACCAAATAATTTATAATATTATAAAAATCAGCTAATTACACGCTAAAACAATGTAGAAAATGACTGCAAAGAAAATGCTGCAGCTACACTACTCACTGCTGGTTTGATGGAATTGCCAATTAACCTAGAAATTTTTATTTTTTTGAAACTCACAGTCTGGGAGTTGTACCATGGAGCTAATCTCCTACTTTTAATACTTCTCTTATGTAATCAAGTGATGCTGCAGTACTATCAACTAATACCACCTTACAAAATAATTAAAAAATATTATAAAAAAGCCAATTCCAAATCTAGGCCCATTTTTTGTATTGTGTGTCATTTAAGTATCATTTTCAAATCTATTATTTATAAGGGTTATCTGTTCGTCGATGTCTAATTATACACTAAAAAAAAAAAGAACATGACCCCCCAAAAAATGCTGCAGCTAGACAACTCACTTTTGGTTTGATGGAATTGCCAATGAACCCAAAAATTTTATGATGAAACTTTTTTTAATCCTATTAAATACTGTGACAGTGTCACACTGCCCAACACCAAATTATAATTATCTTTTTCAAACCAAAGATTACTATGGATCTATTGAATCACAATAGCATAGGTTTATCATATTCACGTCAACGTTTACAACATCAAAAATATTATATTTGGGTTTACATGTATGGGTATTTTCGCTTTATATTATACTAGACTGCTTATAATGTATTTGAATTCTCAGAATTTGGAATGCCGATAGAACATTCAATTCACATGTACTTACCTTTACCTAATTGGACTTTTACCTTTATCAGTGTCTACTGCTGAATGTAAATTACACCTGTGCAAGTGATTACAATTTTACTTAACAACTGTACCCACTGTAGAGCAATGGATACAGCAGTGTTAATATTTATTCAATTTAATAATAATTAAATTTCCATTAAAACACCTTTATGGCTGAACAGCAGCATTATGGTCAAATGAGGCAATGGAATATGTATGTAATTATTAGCCTTTATCATCCAGAGTTATAACAGACAAACCACACTTTTATCCAAAAAACTAACATTTTATTAGATTACAAATATTCCCAAAAAATGTTTACAAGTGGGGACCTTTCAGTGCTTCGACTAGACTTGAAAAATGGCTTAGAAAGGCTCCGTGGAACGAAGACCTCTCTGTCAGCTTTGCAGCCTCATGATCCTGCAGCATTTGATGGTGTCTTTCGCGCTGTTCGTGCTGCAGTTCGAGCATCCTTTGGCGCTGTTCGTGCATCCTTTCACGCTGTTCGAGCATCCGTTCTTGGATCCGCATTTCCTCTGCATGATTCTGGGCCATTACTGATGCAAGGTCTGCAATGTTGCTGGACCTTTTCCGTTTGCCTATATGAAAGACAGAAGTCATTGTATTTAGATAACACTGGATCAAAAAATGCTGTTATTTTGAGAAAAAAATTTGTTTGTACTGTGTCCTCATAAATCAGAATGGCTTAATAGTAGGGGTGGGTTCAAAAGATCAATATATCGATATGGATCGATACACGTTTGACTGAGCCGATATCGATCCACAAAATCCGCGGATCGATCTTTTAATATTAATATGTTTTAATATAATATTTTTATGTTTGTGAACGTCTGCCGAGTATAATCGGGTCGAAACCGGGTCAGTGAGCCAGGAACAGCGGCTGAGAACCATTAACAACCGACGCGCTAACGGAGCTAGCAAGCTAACCGATATGCTAGTTCTTCTTCTGTGGTGTTAAAACGGTTCTCATCCGGCAAGAGTTTCCGTGCTCTTTCGTGTTTACACGAGCGGAGATAATAACGTGCGTCTCTTAATTTAGCAACAAAAGTCACCGTACAGACTGTCCTCAACAGCTTTTGAATATTTTTCATAAATAAAACTTCTGTTCCCTGCGGCGCGTGCACACGTCTTTTGTGTTTACATGACGCGGAGTTAATAACGTGCGTCTCTTAATTTAGCAGCAAAAGTCACCGTCTGTCCGTCTGACTGTCCTCAACAGCTTCTTAATATTTTTCATAAAGCGGGGATAAACGGACTTTTACTCTGTGCAGCGCTGTGTTGGAACATAAAGTTGACGACTGATAAAGGGAAAATGCGCGGAGACTGAAACCCGTGAAGCAGAGACTTGGAGCTCCTGAGACTGTAAGTATAATATTTGTTTTAACGTTTGTGTCGTCAATTAATAATTTATCCGGCATGATGATGGTTTCTTTTACAAACTATGGACACTGAGAGAACTGTTGGTTAAGCGCTGTGAATAAATGCAGAATTAAGGTATATTTTATGAGATTATGGACTTCTGCCACTTAAGCGATGTGAAGAGAATAAATCACAATAAAATTAATAAAGGCTGCAGTACAACAAGCTATTGTTACTCAGTAGAACTAAAGTGAAATGAACAAACCTCAGGAAATGAACTGAAACCCTTTTCCAACATTGAAAGTTAATTTGTAGTTAAAATATTAAAAAAAAAACCTAAATTATTAAACCCTGCTGTGGTGTGGCGATCTAAAAATATGAATGTTAATTTTACTGTGAAATCTATTCCTTTTATCTGCCTTCAGATGTGTGAAGACTGGAAGCTTCATCCTCACTGAGACCTTCTGAAGGTCAGAGGTCGTCAGTGGAGGAGCATCCCTGCTTCATGTGGATTTCAGCACAGAAGAAGACCTTCAAATTCAAGATTCAAGGAGGTGCTGCCATCATTTTCTCCACACTAACATGCATTCAATGCAATTTAGTTGTTGTAATGACAAATTCTTTTATTTCTTTTTTTAAAGTTCTCAGCAAGAACACAATATTGGTCTTTTTTTTTTTTTACAATTTTACTGAGCATTTAATTCTAAATAAATCTCTGTTTAACAAGAAATTTTTGGCAATCCTGTACTTTTCTTGTGGTGTTACATAGAATAGCATCACTGTAAACTATGGAAAAAGCAGCTGCTTTAAAATTTGTACTTCCTCACACAACTTTGAGTGCAAAAAAACTCTAAAAGTGCCATAACTTTTTGGAAAAGCTCCCACAAATCCAGGCTTTTTGGGCCACAACAATCAAAAACAGCTGACAAAATCCTGGAGGGACTGAAATACAGTGAGATTATGAATGCATGGTTCATGCATTGAATTTGTTTACTTACTCTGGGTGGTGAACTTGACACGACACACCCTTTGCACTAAAGAAAGCACCTGTGAGCACTTTATGAAATTAAAAAATTAAATCACCCGTTATTGTCATTCAACTGTACAACCAATCATGTACAGTAGAACAAGATTGTGCTTTACCTATCTACTGTGTTAATCACACACACCCCAAGTGTAGAATCAGAGGGCCGCTGCCATGCAAGGCGCCGCCACAAATTTCCCTCCTCCATTCCATTATTGCTGAGCACCAAGCTGGATGGCAGGAAGTTCCACTTTTATATGGTCTTCAGCATGACCCGGCCAGGATTTGAACCCCTGCCTCCTGGGTGTGGGGCGGATGCTCTACCAACTGAGCCACCACTCTGGTGGTGGTTAAATGATAAGTTAAATAATAAAAAGTGCATTATTGTAACTGATTTTGGGTCAGTTCTATATGTCAGAATCAGAATCAGGTTTATTGCCATTGTTCATGTAGTACACAAACTAGGAATTTGTCTCGGTACAATGCTGCAACATTAAACATGATAAGATAAGAGAAATAAACTATACATGTAATAAAGTGTAGGATAAGATTAAGTGATACTGGTCAACAGTTAAAATATATATTAGCCAGCAGCAGATACTGTGGAGAACTATATAGTGCAGTCGGTAATGCAGGAAGAAAACAGTGATGATTGACATGAGTCTGGTTGAGCTGCTGTACATGGTGCACGAGAGTCACTTAGTGTTCAGCAGTCTAATGGCAGAGGGGAAGAAGCTGTTCATGTGACGGGAGGTTTTAGTCTGGATGGACCGAAGTCTTCTACCAGAGGGGAGGGGGGCAAACAGTACGTGACCAGGGTGTGAGGGATCGGCTATGATCCGGCCAGCACGCCTCCGGGTCCTGGAGATGTACAGATCCTGGAGAGATGGGAGCTTGCAGCCGATCACCTTCTCAGCAGTGCGCACGACGCGCTGCAGCCTTAGTCTGTCCCTGGCAGTGGCTCCTGCGTACCACACGGTTATGGAGGTGGTGAGGATGGACTCGATGATGGCTGTGTAGAACTGCACTAACATCTTGGTGGGTAGCTTGAGCTTCCTCAGCTGCCGCAGGAAGAACATCCTCTGCTGGGCTTTTTTGATGAGTGAGCTGATGGTCAGCTCCCATTTGAGGTCCCTGGTGATGGTAGTGCCTAGGAAGCGGAAGGAATCAGCAGTGGTGATGGGAGAGCCTGAGAGGGTGAGGGGGGGCAGAGGAGTAGTGACTTTCCTGAAGTCTACAATCATCTCCACTGTCTTCAGAGCGTTCAGCTGCAGGTTGTTATTGCTGCACCAGGACGCCAGCTGGGCCACCTCTCTCCTGTAGGCGGACTCGTCGCCGTTGGAGATGAGCCCGATGAGGGTGGTGTCGTCCGCAAACTTGATCAACTTGACAGACTGGTGGCTGGAGGTGCAGGAGTTGGTGTAAAGGGAGAAGAGTAGGGGGGAAAGTACACAGCCCTGGGGTGATCCGGTGCTGATGCTAGTATAGTCTGAGACAGTCTTTCCCAGCCGCACATGCTGCCTCCGGTCCGTCAGGAAGTCGATGATCCACCTGCAGAGGGAGTCAGGCACGTTGAGCAGGGACAGCTTGTCCCGGAGCAGAGCGGGGCGGATGGTGTTGAATGCGGAGCTGAAGTCCACAAACAGGATCCTGGCGTAGGTTCCCGGGGAGTCCAGGTGCTGCAGGATGGAGTGGAGGGCCAGGTTGACTGCATCGTCTACAGACCTGTTGGCTCGGTAGGCAAACTGCAGCGGGTCCAGGAGAGGGGTGGTGATGGACTTGAGGTGGGACAGGACCAGGCGCTCAAAGGACTTCATGACTACAGAGGTGAGCGCTACAGGTCTGTAGTCATTAAGTCCAGTGATCCGTGGCTTCTTGGGGACAGGGATGATGGTGGAGGATTTGAGGCAGGATGGCACGTGGCATAACTTAAGGGAGGTGTTAAAAATGTCTGTGAATACAGGAGCCAGCTGTTTCGCACAGAGTCTCAGGGTGGAGGGAGACACGCCGTCTGGGCCGGGGGCCTTGCGCGGGTTCAGTCTGGAGAACTGTTTGAGCACATCCTGCTCACTGATGATAAGGGGAGGGGGGGAGGAGGGGGGGTGCCTTAAATGAAGTAGGGAATGTGGAGGCTGTGGAGCTGGAGGGAGGGGGGGAGTTGGACACAGATGACGAGGTGTCAAAACGGGCATAGTGTTGGGACAGTCTCTGACAAAGGGCTTTGTCATCCTGACCTTTAGGAGCCTGAGGTCGATAGTTGGTGATCTGCCTCAGTCCTCTCCACACGGAAGCCGAATCATTAGCAGTGAACTGCTGCTGGAGTCTCTCTGAGTACACAGATTTAGCCCTCTTCAGCTCTCTGTTAAACCGGTATTTAACCTCCCTGTAGCAGTCCCTGTCTCCACTTTTCAGCGCTGCTTCCTTCTCCTTCCTGATCTGTCTGAGCTTAGCTGTGAACCAGGGTTTGTCATTAGAGTAACTCACCCTGGTGCGTGATGGAAGAATGTTCTCTTCACAAAAGTGGATATATGAGTTCACAGTGTCCGTGTACTCATCCAGATCATGCGTGGCTCCTTTAAGCATGCCCCAGTCAGATATTTCCATGCACGTTTCCAGCTTCTCCTCAGCATCACTGGTCCGTATCTTCGTAGTGCTCACAACAGGTTTAGTGAGCTTCAATCTCTGTCTGTATGTGGGAATGAGGTGAACCATCACGTGATCAGATAATCCCAGCGCAGCTCGAGGGACAGCGCGATATGCGTCTTTCACTGTGGTGTAACAGTGATCCAGTGTGTTTAATCCTCTGGTGGGGCATTTAATAAACTGTTTGTAGCGGGGGAGATCGTGGCTCAGATTGCACTGATTAAAGTCGCCAGCCACAATAATCAGCGAGTCTGGAAAACTCCGCTCTGTGTGTTGAATGTGATCCGCGAGCACGCGCTGAGCTTCGCGCGTGTCCGCGTCGGGAGGGGCGTACACAGCGATCATTATGAAAGAAGCAAACTCCCGCGGGGAATAGAAGGGCTTGCAATTGATAACAAGAAATTCCAAGGCAGGAGAACAGTGTTTGGAAATTACCGTTACATCAGAGCACCAGATGCAGTTGATGTAGAAGCAGACTCCGCCTCCTGTGGTCTTGCCGGAAAGCTCTGTGTCACGATCAGCACGGAAGAGCTGTGTGTGATATGATATGTGATAATTTATGTATTAACAAAGTTAGAAGATTCTTGGTACAATTTGCAGCATTAGGTCTCGAAGATTTTTGTTTCATGGGAAGTAAAATGGCTATTAAAATGGTAATTCCCCAGATCGAATCGGGATTGAATCGGAATCGAATCGATTCAGAATCTCAAGAATCAGAATCGAATCGATTCTGGAAATTAGGGATCGTTCCCAGCCCTACTTAATAGTGTTAGCTGACGTGAAGAATTTCAATCGAGCATGTTGATTTGAAGTCGGTACATGTGCTCCTTTTTAAAAAAAATAAATAAATAAAAAAATACAACAGTATTTCCACCACCAACACACCAATAAAACTGGGGCAGGGTGGCTATGAACACCCCTGAATCTAGTATTTTTATAAACGTACAAAGACATTTTAAATTCCTTATTATGCGTCTATAGAAAATAACAATCACATATAAAAACAACCGGGTGGTAATTTTCAGTTTGTTGTGCCTTACCAGCACTTGATCGGGACATGCTTTTTGGTGATGGACCTGCCGATGTGGCAGACAATGGTGTCGGCTCCGATTCGGGCACCCCCACAAAAGACGCCGGAGTTTCAGGCCGGTCCATTGACGCGCACCGCTGGGATATGAAAAATGAGTCTAGAAAGAACAAACACACAATAAAGCTCACAAACAAAGTGCAACATGTACTGCAAACTAAAAACTTTTTAAGCAGATTGCGGCGGCATGAAATAAAGCAGCGTTGTTGGAGATTTTAAGGAAGTTTATTATATCATACCGCCGTCACGGGATCCCCTCTCCAGCCCAAGTGTGTGCAGGCTGGATGGGGATCCTCTGGCTCTCAGAGAAGACACAGAGTGCGTGTCTGTAGCAGAGGTTGAAGTGTGAGTGAGAGAGAGGAAGTGTTACAGAACCTGTGCAGTATTTATACCCAACTCAAACAATACATCAAGGCAGTGTCACAGCAGTTGGTCTGATCAAAGGGACTGCAGAACAGGCATGAGACATTTGCATTTGTGAGACATACATCACAATAGGCAGATTTGCTAGACTCTGCTCAAGCTGCAGAACAAAGAGGTTAACAGGCACATCTACATATTGATCTGAGTCTCTAGGTCACAGTAAGGACAGGACACATGAACACAATGCATGAGGGGCAACATTAGCATCACAAGGCATGAATGGCACATTACGTCTCAGTAGTGTAGCGGAAAAAACCAGGAGTAGCGAGCTGTCTGTCCTTAGTCTGTTTGTGGGGGGTTTCCCAAACCGCCACAAGATTACAGAAAGCTTACTTCAGCGTTTTTTTCACGTGAATACTGAAATTAAAGCGTGATTCCGCAGCTTGATGCAAGGTAGCAGCAAGGTAGCTAGCTGTTAGCGGGCTAGCCACCACCACTAACAATTGCCCACAATCAAACAACTTTCTTTAGTGCTTAAATAAAGTGCGCTTTTGAGCGAAAGGCGAGAAGATGAACAATAACAAAACAACACTCACCGTCACCGTTTTCCATTTGCGTGGCCGTGTCGAGCCCAAATTCTCTGCCTTGGCTAGCAGGCCGATGTCCGTATATCGCGTCCATCCGCTCGTACCATTTCCACTCCTTCCTACTCGCACCACTGCGTCCGTTGTGGTCCTTTATGGCCCGATAATCGCTCTTCATTTTTTTTAAGTTTTTCACGACACTGTTTGGCAGTCCGGGTGTAACCTTGTGCTGCCATTTGGTCGGAAACCTCCTGGTATATTTTTTCGTTGCGAGTTGCACCGTCCAACTCGCTCTGGATGTGGTCGTCGGCTACCAAGAACAGAAAAGTCCGCACCTCCTCGTTTGTCCATGGAATAAACTTGCGCGTGGACGGCGTGGACATCGTTATAATAAGAGAACACAATTGTGAAGCCGGTCTCCGCGGTTACAGTACTCGCTGAAATTACAAATGGCGGTCGTGTAGCTTCAACAGAAATCAAAACGGACGCGTTTTTTGTGACGTTACGCCCTGACCAATCAGCGGTTAGCAGTCGATTGACGTGAAATCACACCTCGCTTTTCGCTCGGCTGTACCCTGCCTCTTAACAGGCACGAAAATCGTAACGGTTAGACCGTGAGCACTGAGGTGGAAATGGCGAAAAACAGAAACAAGTAAAAAAAAGTAAAGCCAAGGTGATACTGGTGGAAATGGGGCTAATGTGTGTTTACTGAAGGACTGTGGGTTGAAGGTGTGATATTGGATGTTGGGGGCTTTGTGTCTCTGGGGGTATAAGAGCTGTGAGAAAAGATTGTTCTGTCTCTTTTGCTGAGATACACTTCTTGTTAGAGGATGTAAACGCTGAATAAACCTCACCTGAGAAATAAACTCAGTCTCGTCTGTGAAGGCATCCTATACACCACAGGTGTCAAACTCATTCCATGGAGGGCCAAGATACCGCAGGTTTTACCTCCACCCAATGCCTTCAACAGGTGATTTCACTGAATTTCTTCCCACTGATTGCTGATCAGTAAAAACACCTGCTGAAGACACTGGGTAGAAGCAAAACATGCAGGGTCTTGGCCCTCCATGGAATGAGTTTGACACCCCTGCTCTACACTGTATATATACAAGCACAAGAGCAAACAAAACCCGCACTTTGGCCGTTACATCTCAATACAAGCGTGCATCTATATCTATCTATACGTTGACTTCTGACATTTCAACAACAATACACTCACCAGTAACGTCTAGGGCGGCTTGTTCAGCGGTCTCATCCGCTGCAGTTAGAATGGCAGCCGCTGTTGCAGAGTCATGGCCCCCCGTTGATTGATAGGCTGGCCTATGGCCAAGAACGGAGTTCAGGAGCTCAAAATGGGGATTTTTTCGGGGTCTCCCATTGCCGCTACGCTCAAGTTGTGTTTTCTGGTCCCTAAACTCTTCTTTGAGCTTGTTTAGTTTGTTTAGCAGCTGGTCCACGGTCCGGTGGTAACCCGCGGCAGCCATCTCCCGCTGGATTTTTACAAAAATGGGTTTTGTCCGAGTCACCCTCTCCAGTTTCTCTTGGACTTCGGCTGATGCCCACAGAGCCAGGAAAAAATGAATTTCCTCATCACTCCACGCCTGCTTCGTTTTCCCATCCATCACGCTCGCTCTGCTGTTCAGAGTATGAACATGGCGGGCAGGAGAATCTTCTTCTTCTTTAGAGTTTAACGGCAGCTGGCATCCGGTATTGTTGCATTGCTGCCACCTTCTGGTCTCCACACGCCTCTAATCATCATGCTTTACATCCGTCTGTCCAGTCTGGTCCCTCTTAGGAACTGCATTATCCATTTCCTCCCCTGCACACAGTCCGCATAGTCCAGTATTCTTTATACAGTCTTTTCTACCCGTCCTATTTTTAGTAGCTGTCGAATCATTTCCTCCCTTTCCTGATTAAATGTCCTACAAGATAACAATAATGTTGTGTATGAATCCTGTTATGCCACTTTGTGGTAATAGCTTGAACTTTGTTGAAAAAGTCAAATACCTAGGTGTGTGGATTGAATCTGATAAGACCAATGTTGATTGTAACAGGCAACTCAGGAAACTCTATGCAAAAACAAATTTACTGTTGCGAAATTTCCATAGATGTTCTCCTGATGTTAAATGTATGCTGTTCAAGACCTTCTGTACCTCAATGTATTGCTCGCCTTTATGGTTTAATAGCAATGTTGCTGTTAGGAACAAAATCCGCATTGCATATAATAACTCCCTAAGAAGGTTGTTAGATATACCACGTAGATCGAGTGCAAGCAAGATGATTGTGTCCTTGAACATTCCGTCTTTTGGCGAGTTGATACAAAAGAATGTTTACAGCTTTATGAGAAGGTTGCTGGCATGTAACAATCATCTTATATCAGCAATTGTCAACTCGTCACTCACACTTCACTCCAGCATTTGGAAGTGGTGGCGTTCTATTTTATACTGAGTTCAATATTGTATGTTATTGTTGTTACAAGAGCGCCGAGTGACTGCTGATCTGTATATACTTTTATTTATTTATTTATTTTCTACTCATTTTAGTTCTGAATTTAATATGAACCCTGAGTTTGAAATAAACGTTTGAATTTGAATTTGAATTTGTATGTAAACTGGCTGTAGGGCGGCACCGTGGCGGAGTGGTTAGCACTGCGGCAGCACAGCAACTCACCCTTGGCCGGGGAATCCTGGGTTCGATCCCAGCCCCCGACCAACAGTGATCTGTGTGGAGTTTGCATGTTCTCCCCGTGTCTGCGTGGGTTTACTCTATGGGCCTCAGGTTATTTCACACCTTAGACAGAGACAATGAATAGACATGGGAGAACAACGCCCAAGTGGGTGAGAGGGGGTTGAATGAAGTGTAGTGTAGATGTCATGCTGTGATGAGGAAGTGCCTTGATCCTTGTGAAGTGTGACTTGATATAGAGAGAGGAATGCTTGATGTGACCAGTCAGTCTGTTCTTTGCTTGTGAGATGTGAGTGTGTAATAAATCGTCTGAAATGAATACGCCTCTTCATTTACACACGCCACACTGGTGACCCAAGACGTATTATGGAACACGAGGCAAGACCCCTGGAGCCGGCCCGGTCGGGAACCCCCAGAGACGCTGAAGCCAACCCGCAGACAGCCAGGACTGGAACCCCCAGCAACGCATGTGCAGTTTCAGTCAAGCTACCGGATTTCTGGCAGCACAACCCGTGCTCTTGGTTCCACCACACCGAGGCCCAGTTCACCCTCCGGGGAGTAACAACAGACAACACCAAGCTCTACCACATGTGGTAGCAGCGCTGGACTCCCGCACAGCCCAGCAGGTAGCGAGCCTGCTCGATCAGCCACTAGCCAGCAGCAAATATGAGGCGCTCAAGGCTGCGCTCATCCGGCGATACACGCTCTCGGAATGTGAGAGAGCAGAGAGGATCCTGGCGTGAACCGAGTTAGGAGATGGGTCGGCCGTAGACCTGATGGAGAAGATGCTGGCGTTGATGGGCACGGGGGACGGGCACTTTCTGTTTGCCCACGTTTTCCTCCGGAACCTGCCAACAGAAGCAAGAGCGGTTCTGGCCAATTCGCCATTGCTGGCCGAGCAAGACTACCGTGCGCTAGCCCAGGAGGCAGACCGGATCATCCTCACCACCAGGGCGATCACAGTCAACGCGGCGGCAGCAGAGCCCAGCGAGACGACCAGGGGAGGCGAGGAGCCACAGACGGTAGCGGAAACGGGGGCCAAGGAGCACCAGAAAGACACGCTCTGCATCTACCACCGCCGCTTCAGAGGGAAGGTGCGCAGATGCGCGCCACCGTGCCACTTCAAGCGCTCGGGAAATGCCAAGGCCGGCAGTCGGTAGCAGCTGTATCCGCCAGTGAAGAGAACAAGCTGCTCCACGTGACGGACTCACGCTTGGGGAGACGCTTCCTTGTGGACACCGGAGCCCAGAAGAGCGTCATCCTGCCGTCCTATGCTGACCGGCTGGCAGGACCTAGCGGCCCCAGAATGGTGGCAGTAAACGGCTCGGAGATTAAGACGTTCGGTGAGAGAACACTGACCTTATCTCTACATGGCTGCTCATATGAGTGGACTTTTATCATAGCAGCACTGTGTTGCCCGCTCCTGGGTGCTGATTTTCTGTGTGCACATGGTTTACTTGTGGATGTTGCTAACAGGCGCCTGATTAATGCACTGTCCTTTGAATCTCTCCCCTGTATAGCTCAAGGGACCCGGCCAACAGCACAAGCCAACGTCACAGCTCCAGGCGGTAAGTTCCACGCACTGCTCACGCAGTTCCCAGCACTCACGGTCCCGACGTTTTCGGCGGCCATCGCTAAACACAGGGTGGAGCACTTTATCACCACCACCAGGCCGCCCGTTTTTGCAAGACCTCGGCGCTTGGACGCAGCTAAACTGGCCATAGCGCGCGAGGAGTTCGCCAACCTGGAAAGGTTGGGCATCATCAGGCGATCAAACAGCCCATGGGCATCCCCGCTACACATGGTCCCTAAGGCTGAGGGATCGTGGCGACCGTGCGGTGATTTCCGCCGGTTGAACAACGCCACAGCACACGACCGCTACCCAATTCCCCACATACAGGATTTTTCCGTTCACCTTGCCGGAGCGTGCGTTTTTTCTAAAATAGACCTGGTCCGCGGTTACCACCAAGTCCCAGGGCGCGCGGAGGACGTACCCAAAACAGCGGTAATAACTCCGTTCGGTCTATTCGAGTTTTTGCGCATGCCATTTGGGCTTAAAGGCGCTGCGCAGATGTTCAAACGCATGATGGACGTGGTGTTGCACGATCTCCCCTTTGTATTCGTCTACCTGGACGACATCTTAGTAGCCAGCGCGTCCGAAGACAAACACGAAAACCACCTCACGGCAGTTTTCCAGAGGTTGGGAGAGCACGGTTTAATAATCAACCCAGCGAAGTGTCAGTTCGGGGTGACGCAGATTGATTTTTTGGGGCATCGCGTCTCTCCAGAAGGAGCGGTTCCGCTGCCTGACAAAGTGCGCGCGGTAACAAATTTTCCCCAGCCGCAAACGGTCAAGGCGTTACAGGAGTTTTTGGGAATGGTGAATTTTTATAACCGTTTCCTCCCCCACGCAGCGCAGCTCATGCAACCATTGTATGCCGCACTCAAAAAAAACAAAACAAAAATAAGATCAAATGGTCTCCGGAGCGAGAGCGAGCATTCTCGGAGGTCAAAACAGCCCTGGCAAACGCTGCGTTGCTAGCACATCCAGACCCAACGGCCCGCATAGCGCTCACTACTGACGCGTCAGATGTGGCCATAGGGGCGGTCGTGGAGCAGCATGTAGCCGGGGCTTGGCAGCCGTTCGCCTTTTTCAGCAGGACCTTGCGCGATAGTGAACAAAAATACAGCGCGTTCGACAGGGAGTTGTTAGCTCTCCACTTGGCCATTCGCCACTTCCAGTTCTGGCTGGAGGGACGCTGTTTCACCGCGTTCGTTGACCACAAGCCGCTGACATTCGCGATGGCCAAGGTTTCAGAACCGTGGTCGGGCCGGCAGCAAAGACAGCTGGCTGCCATTTCAGAGTTTACTACCGATATTCAGCACGTAGCGGGCAAACTGAATGTAGTGGCAGACTGTCTCTCACGCGCCGTGGTGGCCCCAGTCCGCGTAGGGATAGATTATGCAGCCATGGCCGCGGATCAGGTTAGCAACGCGGACGTGCACGCGCTCCAGTCTGGACCAACAGGGTTAAGGCTGGAGAACAGGGTGCTGCAAGACGGTATGCCCCCCCTAATCTGCGATGTCTCCACTGGGCGACCGCATCCTGTGGTACCGGCCGCGTGGCGCCGCTGCGTTTTTGACTCGATTCATTCTCTGGCGCACCTGGGAGTGCACGCGTCGGTCAAAATGGTAGGAGAGAAATTTGTATGGCCGAGCCTGCGCAAACAAGTTAAGGAGTGGCCAGCAGCCTGCATAGCTTGTCAACGAGCCAAGGTACACAGACACACGAGAGCTCCCTTGGAGCCGTTTCACATCCCGGCTAAGAGGTTCGATCATGTTCACGTGGACCTCGTAGGCCCCCTCCCACCGTCACAGGGGTGCACACACCTTCTGACAATGGTGGACCGCACCACGCGCTGGCCGGAAGTGGTCCCACTGACGTCAACCACAGCCGAGGAGGTGGCGCGCGCGTTTTTAATGGCATGGGTAGCACGCTTTGGAGTCCCGTCGGACATTACGTCCGACAGAGGTCCTCAATTTGTTTCCGAACTTTGGTCAGCAATGGCCCGCAGCCTGGGGGTAACGATCCACCGCACAACAGCGTACAATCCGCAGGCTAATGGGTTATGCAAACGTTTTCATAGGTCATTGAAAGCAGCTCTCAGAGCGTCGCTGACGGATGCAAATTGGGTGGACAGGCTACCGTGGATTTTATTGGGGTTGCGTTCTGCACCTAAAGAGGACTTAGAAGCCTCCCCGGCCGAGCTAGTTTTTGCGCAGCCACTTCGGCTGCCCGGGGAGTTTCTCCCAGATAATCCTGCGCCAGATAGCTCCCCATCTCAGCGGTTGCAGCGTGGCATGGAATCGGGCATGCTGCCTGGCTCCGTTCACCACAGTTTTCCGCGCGTTTTTGTGCCTAAGGCTTTGAAAAACGTGGAGTTTGTTTTTGTCAGACATGATGCTCATCGCCCACCGCTGCGTCCACCTTATGATGGACCATTTAGAGTGCTGGAAACAGGGGACTGTAGAGGATGCCTTTTCACAGACGAGACTGAGTTTATTTCTCAGAAAAGGTTTATTGTGAGGCTACATCCTCTATCAAGCAAAGTATCTCAGCAAAGAGGCAGAACAGTCATTCTTCACAGCTCTTATACTCTCCAGAGACACAAAACCCCCAACATCAAATATACATCAAATATCACACCCCCAACCCACAGTCCTTCAGTAAACATATAGCCTCCGAGGCTCCTTGGTGTCTCCATTGTCTCTCAACTCCTCAGCCTCAGGGGCTCCTGCTGGGACATTCTCTCTGATTTCCCGTCTCTCAAGAAACCATTTCACACCTTTTTCCTTTTTTTTTTTTTTTTTTTTTTTTCCTTTGAAAGACAAAAGTAAAATAGAAAGATGTCTTTACCTTCTTTACATGTTTCAACTGCACTGCAGCCTTCATCAGAAGAGTCAGCTGATTGCTGCCAGGTGACATTTATCAGCTGATTTTCGTAGGCGGGGCCAGCTCAGCAGATCTGTCAGATCCACCGAGCCGGCCCCGCCTCCCGCCGTCAGATGGTCTCTGGAGAATGTGGTCCCAGGTGTGAGAAAGCATAAAGGCCCCCTCATCTCGGTTCATGGTGTCTTTTCCCCGCTTTCTGATCTCTATTGCCTCCTTGATCCAACGTTTGTGTCTGTTGCTCTCCGATCCAATAATTTTTGTGTTGTCCCAGTCCATGATGTGATTATTTCTTTTGCAGTGGTCCGATATAGCTGATTTTAATGTTTCTTGTTCTGCTTTTTCTTTTTGTGATCTTGTGAGTCGTCCTTGCGTTTCCTTCTCACATTCCTTTTGGTGTTCTTTTTTTCTTGTGGTGAATAATCTTCCGGTTTCTCCAATGTAGGTTTTGTTACATGATCTGCATGATATTTCATATAATACATTGCATTTATTGTCTTGTTCTATTCTGTCCTTGGGGTGTACTAATAACTGTCTTAATTTTTTGTGTGGTTTGACTGCTGTGTTTATTTTGTATTTTTTCATGATCCTTTGAATTGGTTCCGTGATCCCTCGTATGTATGGTATAGTTATGGTTTCCTTGTTTTTGATTTCAGCTTTTGTTCTGTGTCTTGTGTCCTGTTTATTTTCTTTGTTTTTGACTTGCTGTTTCCCTTTGTTTATGGCCCATACTGGATATTGGCAGCGTATAAGTGCATGTTTTATGTGGTTTTCCTCTTCCTGTCTGTCTTCTTGTTCCGTGATGATGGTGGCTCGTTCATATAATGTCCTGACGACTGATAGCTTGTGTGCTGTGGGGTGTTCCGATGTCCAAAGTAGGTATTGATCTGTGTGGGTTGGTTTCCTGTAGACTGTGATTTTTATGCTGCCATCCTCGTTGTGGTGGATTGTATTATGCAATGTATTATATGAAATATCATGCAGATCATGTAACAAAACCTACATTGGAGAAACCGGAAGATTATTCACCACAAGAAAAAAAGAACACCAAAAGGAATGTGAGAAGGAAACGCAAGGACGACTCACAAGATCACAAAAAGAAAAAGCAGAACAAGAAACATTAAAATCAGCTATATCGGACCACTGCAAAGGAAATAATCACATCATGGACTGGGACAACACAAAAATTATTGGATCGGAGAGCAACAGACACAAACGTTGGATCAAGGAGGCAATAGAGATCAGAAAGCGGGGAAAAGACACCATGAACCGAGATGAGGGGGCCTTTATGCTTTCTCACACCTGGGACCACATTCTCCAGAGACCATCTGACGGCGGGAGGCGGGGCCGGCTCGGTGGATCTGACAGATCTGCTGAGCTGGCCCCGCCTACGAAAATCAGCTGATAAATGTCACCTGGCAGCAATCAGCTGACTCTTCTGATGAAGGCTGCAGTGCAGTTGAAACATGTAAAGAAGGTAAAGACATCTTTCTATTTTACTTTTGTCTTTCAAAGGAAAAAAAAAAAAAAAAAAAAGGAAAAATAATTGAAAGAAGACAAAATGAACCTGTTTGACGCATTTCACACCTCCCGAGGTCTCTGCCGGGTCAGGTCCTCTTGGCCGTTTAGACGTGAAGCCTCCAGAGTATGCACCGTCATGCCTACTAAATATATGTGAGGGAACATGCATACCATACATGCATACCACATATGCGCCCTAAATGTGCGCCATAGGACAAACATTTTTTGCTAGATTTGGGGGGCAGGAAGGAAAAGATTGGCATAAACAGACTCAAACCCGCTTTTGTGGTGGCGGACGAGGATTTGCTGTTGGCCAGGGCTCCTCGGCGTGGCAGACCCCCCCGAGAACATTCCCCAGAACACCCACAGGGAGTGACAAACAGTGCTCACCCCAAGACAGCAGCTCCCCAGCAGGATGGCGCCGCAGAAGTGGCGAAGCCCGCTTACAGCAGATAGATACAGCAGACCAGGAGACTGAGGCCCAAGCAGCATGTGGATTAATGTGTAATGATTTTATCATGACATGCAAACTGTTCTTCTGTTGTTCCATCTTAGATGTTTGGGGGGGGGGGGGTCATGTGGACCACATAGGTATGACTTTAAGCTTCACATCTCAGAGTAGAAAAAAGGACTGGGGCTCCTGTGAGATAACAGGAGGATTCAATTCAATTCAACTTTATTTATATAGCGCCATTTCACAACAACAGTCATCTCATAGCACTATCAACTGTAGGGGGGAACCCCCACAGTTGCAGAAAGACCCCAGCAATCAGGCGATCCCCTGTGAGCAAGCACTTGGCGACTGTGGAGAGGAAAAACTCCCTTTTAACAGGAAGAAACCTCCAGCAGAACCAGGCTCAGGGAGGGGCAGTCATCTGCTGCGACTGGCTGGGGGGTGAGGGGATAGAGAAGAAGAAAAGAACAGACATGTAGAGAGCAAACAGCACGATGGGGACTCAATCTATGGGAGAGAACAAACAGATGTTAATGACCAGCAAAAAAAAATATTTCATAGAGAGTGAGGAAAGGAGTGAGGCCCAGTGCATACTGGAGGTCCCCCGGCTGACTAAACCTATTAGCAGCATAACTAAGGGAGGGTTCAGAAACACATGATCCCTCACCTAATTGTAGGCTATACCAAAAAGGTAGGTTTTAGCCCTATTCTTAAAAACAGAGATCGAGTCTGACTCCCGAATCCAGATTGGCAGCTGATTCCACAGGAGAGGAGCTTGATAACTGAAGGCTCTGCCTCCCATTGTACTTTTGGAGATTCTAGGTATTACAAGTAATCCTGCATTTTGGGAGCGTAGTGCTCTGTTAGGATAATACGGTAGTATCAGATCTTTTAAATAAAAAGGAGCCTGATTGTTTAGAGCTTTGTAAGTAAGAAGAAGGATTTTAAACTTACTTCTAAACTCTATGGGAAGCCAATGAAGGGAGGCCAGAACCGGAGAGATATGATCTCTCTTTCTAGTACCTGTTAAAACTCTTGCTGCAGCATTTTGGATCAGCTGAAGACTTTTTAAAGATGTTTTAGGACAGCCTGATAATAAAGAATTACAATAATCTAATCTCGAGCTAACAAAAGCGTGGATCAGTTTCTCAGCATCACTCTGAGACAAGATGCTCCTAATCTTGGCAATATTACGCAAATGATAGAAAGCAGTCTTAGAAACAAATTTAATATGTGAATTGAAGGACAAATCCTGTTCAAAAATAACTCCAAGGTTCCTCACAGAGCTATTAAGAGAAAGGGTAACCGCATCCAAACTGAAAGTTTGATTTGGAAAGGAATTTCTAAGGTTTTTTGGACCAACAAGAATGACTTCAGTCTTATCTGAATTTAATAGCAGGAAATTACAAGTCATCCAAGCTTTGATTTCCTTAAGACAGGCTTCTAACTTGGCTAATTGATTACTATCATCTGGCTTCATTGACAGGTATAATTGTGTGTCATCTGCATAACAATGAAAATGTATACAGTGCTTTCTAATAATGTTGCCTAACGAAAGCATATATAAACTAGAAAAGCACTCGGAGAGCGCAGACCTCCGCCAAGCGCCACAGTTCCCCCCATACAGTGTTTGTGTGTAGGTTTTCAGATTCCTTGACCATGAAAACATATGACTAGCAATTGGATTCACAATGATAGGATTAGTGGTTCAGTAGTAAAAGCATTACCTCCTTGGCGGAGGTAAAAAACTGAAGTGTTGCTGTTGTGTCCATCTCCTCCATCTGCAAAGTGGCAGGCTGCGACCTGTCAAGGCATACCTCCTGCCTCCCTTTTTGGGGGGGCTTTCACAACTGTACTGACCTCATGCCTCCCTTTTATTGGGGGGGGGGCTTTCACACCTGTACTGAGTACCTAAAAACTGTATTTATGGGCAGATGAAAGAAAACTGAAGCAAAAACAAACAAACAAACAAAAACTAAGCAAACAGCAACTGCAACATGAACTATTTCAAACATATTTATTGAAATATACACTTACATGGACACAATGTTGAGCCATAACTTTTTGGTAATGTGAAACTAATAAGCCAAGTAGCACAAAAAAATTGAGTGCTCTTGCTGTCAGGAAACAATGTTGGCACCAAATCACTGAAGTGATCTGCCACCAATGGGGGTAGTTTGTGCTCTGCCTCAAAATGACAAAACATCACTTCTGCTAGTGATGCATTGGATTTGGAAGGCGTTGGTTCTGTCACTGGCTGAAAATGTTAATCCATCGATTGAATTTGGCTACACAGTTTTTGTGGCGCTGTGTAGCAAAGTGCGACTTCAGGTCGAAAATCCCTGATGCAGTCACTTTTAGCATTAGAGTGACGCATATCAGGCGCAGCATTGCTGGCGCCGGGATTCCTCTCTGTTCCGGAGCCACAGGAGAATAGAAGGTGCGGTAATGGTTGCCGTGGGTTTTATTGGGTTTGCGCTCCGCGGAAAAAAGAGGATTTGGAAGCCTCGCCCGGCAGAGAGCTGGTTTTTGCGCAGCTCCTATGGCTGGCCGGGGAATTTCTGCCAAATAATCCGGCGCCGGACAGCTGCCTGTGTCAGCTTTTGCAGCGTAGCGCAAACACAGGCACTGTGGCGGGCCCTGCCCACCACAGTTTTCTGCGTGCTTTTGTGCCTAAAACTTTGAAGAAGGCGGAGTTTGTGTTCATCAGACAAGACGACCAGCGCCCTCTATTGCCCCTGCACACATGTTGAAAATGGCCGTATCTGACAATGTTAAAGAATCATTTCAAAAATTCCTGTATCCAGACGGTGATCCAGATCATCCCCAAAATTTAATCAGTGCTTCCTTGTACCATTTCCAACAAGGCCTGAAAGTTTCATCGAAATCCGTCCTAAACTTTTTGAGTTATCTTGCTAACCAACAGACAGACAGACAGACAAACAGACAAACACACAGACAAACCCCGGCAAAAACATTACCTCCTCCTGGCCTTCGGCCTGGCGGAGGTAACTAAAAAGAGTAGGGCCTAGCACAGATCCCTATGGAACTCCATGACTAAGCTTTGAGTTGAAAGAAAACTCATCATTTACATGAACAAACTGGAACCTATCAGATAAATAAGATCTAAACCATTGCAACGAAGTTCCATTAAGTCCAACATAGTGTTCTAATCTATCAAGTAGAATATTATGATCGATAGTATCAAAAGCTGCACTAAGGTCTAAAAGGACAAGTACAGAAACTAGTCCATTATCAGATGCAATGAGGAGGTCATTAGTGACCTTCGCTAAGGCTGTTTCAGTACTATGATGGATTCTAAACCCAGATTGAAACTCTTCAAGTAAACCATTTCCCTGCAGGTGGTCAAATAATTGCGTAGCAACAACTCTTTCTAAGATTTTTGAAATGAAAGGGAGATTAGAGATTGGTCTATAGTTAGCTAAAGCTCCTGGATCTAGCGTTGGCTTTTTGAGTAAGGGTTTAATTACAGCCGTTTTAAAAGCCTGCGGTACATGGCCTAACGTTAATGAAGAATTGATTATATGAAGAATAAAGCTACCAATAAGTGGGAAGACTTCTTTAAATAACCTGGTAGGAATAGGGTCTAAAAGACAAGTTGAAGGTTTGGATGAGGAAACTATTTTGTCTAACTCACAAAGGTCGATTGGAGTAAACTCATCAAGACAGACATCAATAGAAGGAGTTGTAGTAGTTACAGTATTTAAGTTAACTGTGGGAAGAATCTGATTGATTTTATCTCTGATGGATGAAATTTTATTATTGAAAAAGTTCATAAAGTCCTGACTAGTAAGCTCTAAGGGAATGCTAGGATTGACAGAGTCCTGACTCTTTGTCAACCTGGCTACAGTACTGAAAAGAAACCTGGGATTATTCTTGTTCTCTTCTATTAATGCAGAGTAATAACTCGTTCTAGCTTTTCTAAGAGATTTTTTATAAATTAAAAGATGATTTCTCCAAGCTAAATAGATTTCATCTAAATTAGTAGAGCGCCATTTTCTTTCTAATTGACGAATCTTCTGTTTTAAGCTACGAGTTTCTGTGTTGAACCAAGGAGTTAGAAATCTCTGATTAGACTTTTTCTTTTTTAAGGGGGCCACCAAGTCTAGAGCCTGATGCAGAGAAGCTGAAACACTATCCACCATGTTATCAATTACAGAAGGAGCAAGCTGACTATAGCTTATTTCCGTTGTGTTGACACATGGCATAGAGGAAACAATCTGCATAAATTTGGAAACAGCATCATCTGAGAGGCATCTACTGTAATAATATTTTTCTTTAGGAGCCAAATAGTCAGAAATAGTAAAATCAAAGGTTAACAGACAATGGTCTGACAGTACAGGGTTATGAGGAGACACTACAAGATTTTCTATTTCTATGCCATATGTCAAAACAAGGTCCAATGTATGGTGGAGGTTATGAGTAGAATTTCCTACTTTCTGAGAAAACCCAATCGAATCTAATATTGAATTAAATGCCACATTAAGGCAGTCACTATCTACATCCACATGTATATTAAAGTCCCCTACTATAATTATTCTATCAGATTTCGGCACTAAATCAGCTAAGAAATCAGCAAATTCGGATAAAAATTCTGAGTAGGTTGATGGGGGACGATAAACTATGGCAAATAAAATTGGGTTTAACCTAAAATTGCTAAAGTGCCCAATACTGAGGACCAGGCCCTCAAAGGAATTATAACATGTTTTTTGCTTTACATTAACTAGTAATTTGGAATGGTAAATTGTTGCTACTCCTCCTCCACGACCAGAACTTCTGGGATTTTGACAGTTTAAATAACCAGAGGGAGTTGATTCATTTAAACCAACATAATCCTTTTGTCCTAACCAAGTCTCTGTAAGGGAAATTAAATCAATCTGATGATCAATTAACAAATCATGGACTAACAGAGACTTGGGAGTTAGAGACCTAATATTTAATAAACCACATTTAATTTTTAAATTATGAGGAGGAACAGAGGCCAAATCACTCAATTTAGAGGCTTTATGTTTAATTTGAGTTTTACCAATATTTTGCTTTATCACTTTGGGATGCTTATACATTATATTTTTATTCACTTTGGAGGGAGCAGACAACGATTCTCTGATGGGGAAGTCAGGGGCTAAGCTGAGGGGTGGCGGATAAAGAGGAGCTGCAGAGAGGCGTGTAAGACTGCGACTCTGCTTCCTGGTCCCAACTCTGAGTAGTCAAGGTTTTGGAAATTTGGATAAAAAGGATGTGAAAAAAAGGAAAAAAAAGGATGTGAAAATTTAGTCTTTGGAATGCAAGAGACGACCTTGGGGGATTTCCTGGTCTGCCAGAGGCTATGAGGAGGATGTGATAGGATTTAAGAAAAGATGCATTGTTACTTGTGATTAAATGTAATGTGACTGTGAGCTTTGAAGTTCCTGGATATTTAAAGGACGAATGTCTGTGTTTGATCTCTCTTTCTGCTTTGCTGATGTTGGAAGATGTGAATAAACTTGACTCGTGAGATAGACTCTGCCTCGTCATTTTCACATTTCCACAATACGAAAGAATGTTTACAGCTTTATGAGAAGGTTGCTGGCATGTAACAATCATCTTATATCAGCAATTGTCAACTCGTCACTCACACTTCACTCCAGCATTTGGAAGTGGTGGCGTTCTATTTTATACTGAGTTCAATATTGTATATTATTGTTGTTACAAGAGCGCCGAGTGACTGCTGATCTGTATATACTTTTATTTATTTTCTACTCGTTTTAGTTCTGAATTTAATATTGTGACGTATGCAAGGTTCACACAAAGAAAAGGAGCAGATAGTTATGAGGAACAGGCTTTATTCACACACACTCTGAGCACAGGCAGGAGGGGGGGTCATTCTCCCAGACCTCTGTTTAAATCATGGTTATACACACATAATAAATCTTGCCTATGAAACACTGCTGGGTGATTATAACGCAGTTATAATTACACAGCAGTATAATAACTCAGTAATAACATTTAATACACACATACAATAACGTCCTCTGTTGCAAAGCATGCTGGGGAAGATCGCTGCTCCCCCCCACCCAAATACAGCCCCGACGTTACACTGCCCCCCTCCTGGACTGGTTTCTGTCCCCAGAAAAATTAAAGTCCAGTTCAAAAGTCCAATACAAACTCATCCAGGTGTCGGGGCAGCCTTCGGTGCCGGCGACGAACACGTACAGGCCCCCTAGTGTCTATCTGAGTCTCGGTTGGGGTATCTGGTCGGGATGAAAGCTGTGGTTCGTCCACCAGCGGTGCAGATGGCTGATACGGGGCGAGACGGTCACGATGAAGGACCACAACCCGGTCCCTTTTCCTAAGCCTCACCCTGTACACCACATCCGACAGTCTCTGCAGAACCACGCACGGTCCCGACCAACGGCTCACCAGCTTCGGTGATCGTCCTCTCTTCCTCTCAGGGCAGAAAACCCAGACTCGATCTCCCGGTGCAAAGTCCCTCCCCTGGCAGCGGGAGTCATACGCTCGCTTCTGCCGACACCCCGCCGCTGCCAGGGCCTCCCGAGCCAGTTCGTGCACCGTGTGGAGACGTTCTTTCAAACAAAAAAAATAATCCAACCCAGGTTTTCCCTCCACCTCCGGCTCAGGGGGGGGGACCGAATACCAAATCCACCGGTGTGCGCAACTCGCGTCCAAACTTGAGCGCTGCAGGGGTGCACCGAGTAGATTCCTGAGCTGCCGTCCGGTACGCCCACAAAACAAAAGGCAGATGCAGGTCCCAGTCTCGCTGTCGCTGGTCCACTAGGATAGCGAGCTGAGTGGTGAGGGTCCGGTTGAATCGTTCGACCAGGCCGTCACTTTGTGGATGCAGCGGGGTGGTCCGGGTTTTCCGGATGCCCAGCCGCTTGCAGACCTCTCCGAAGACCTCCGCCTCGAAGTTCCGACCCTGATCGCTGTGCAGCTCCTCCGGTGCGCCAAACCGACAAAACATTTCGTCCACCAGCTTTGATGCTGTCGTAGCGGTGCTTTGGTCCGGGACCACGTACGCCTCTGGCCACTTAGTGAAATAATCCATCGCAACCAGCACGTAGCGGTTCCCCCGGTCCGTGGTCGGGAAAGGGCCCAGGATGTCCACTCGCACTCGCTCCATCGGCGCTCCCACCCGGTACTGCTGCAGGGGAGCATGGGATCGCTGAGTTGGTCCTTTCTGAGCTGTGCACGTGTCGCAGCGGTGAACGTGGAGCTCCACGTCCTGATGACAGCCGGGCCAGTAGAACCGGGCTCGAAGGTGCTGCAGCGTCTTTGTCACTCCGAAGTGGCCCATTCCTACCGCCCCATGAACCAGCTGGAGTACGTTGGGCCGGAGTCGACGAGGAACCAGCAGCTGCCAGACATGCCGCTGCCCAGCTGGAGTCTGCCACTGTCGATACACCATGCCCTCGTGGCAGCGGAGGTTGGCCCACTGGGAGTGTAGGGCCTTAGTCTCTGGGTCCAGTAGTGACACAACCTCCCAGGCGGGCCGCTGTCCTGCGTCCAGCCACTGCGGAACCCGAGAAATGACCGGGTCTCTGTCCTGCTTGCTCTGCAGCTGCTGCATGCCAAGAACCTCTGTGACGTCATCGCTGGGGAGAGCTGCCTGATCATCCGAGCGGGGGCTGCGCGTCGCTGCGTGATTCCTGCTCGCAGCGGCCCGGAGAGCAGCAGCCCGTGGGGCGGCTTGGTCTCGATCTTCAGCCCGTTGGCAGTGAAGACACTCCTCTGTCGCACAGGGGCGCCGAGACAGCTCGTCAGCGTTGGCATGGAGGCGGCCTGCCCGACGCACAATCTGGAAATTATAATCCTGCAGTGCCTCCAGCCATCTCACCAACTGTCCATCCGGCTCTTTGAAGTTTAATAACCAGGTCAGGGAAGTGTGGTCCATCCTGAGCTGGAACCTCCCCCCGTACACATACGGGCGGAAATGACGCAGTCCTTGAATGACAGCCAACAGCTCTCTGTGAGTCACACAGTAGTTCCTCTCAGCTCTGCTGAGAGTGCGGCTGAAAAAAGCAACTGCCTGCTCTCCCTGCTCTCCCTCCTGGGATAGCACTGCCCCGATGCCCTGGTTGCTGGCGTCCGTGTCCACAATGAAAGGGCGGTTCGGGTCAGGATACTGCAGGACGGGGGCTCCGATGAGCGCCGCGCGGAGCTGGGAGAAAGCAGCAGCACAGCTGTCACTCCACTGAAACGTGCGTCCTTTCTGCGTCAGCTGATGCAGCGGGCTGGCGATGGTGGCAAAGTCTTTCACAAACCTCCTATAATAGGAGGCCAATCCAAGAAAACTCCTCAGTTCTCCCACGTTCCGCGGCACTGGCCAGTCTCTCACCGCTGCCACTTTTTCTGGGTTGGTGGCGACCCCCGCTGCGCTGACGACGTGGCCCAGGAAGGTGGTCTTCCGCCAGAACAGGTGGCATTTTCTAGGGTGTAACCATAGCCCCGCCTGTTGGATGGCACCCAGCACCTCTCGGAGATTTGATAGGGCGCTGTCAAAATCAGCTGCATGCACCAGTAGGTCATCCAGGTAAACAACGCAGCGACTCCGGGGCACGTGGGCCAACACTCGCTCCATCAAGCGTTCAAAGGTGGCCGGAGCGTTGCAGAGTCCAAACGGCATCACTTTAAACTGGTACAGTCCCTGCCCGATGGAGAAGGCTGTTTTTTGGCGGGCCTCAGGTGACAGCTCTACCTGCCAATAGCCGCTGCGTAGATCCAGCGAGCTGAACCAGCTGGAGCCGGTGATGTGGTCCAGTGCGTCATCGATGCGGGGCAGGGGGTAGGAATCCTTCCGGGTGATGTCATTCAGGCGCCGGTAATCGACACAGAACCGCCATGACCCGTCCATCTTCTTGACCAGCACCACCGGCGCCGCCCAGGGGCTGCTGGAGGGCTCAATAACATCTGCCTCCAGCATTTCTCGCACTTTTTGTTCTGCCGCTGCCCGCCTTGAAAAGGGCAGCCGGCGTGGGTGGAGTCGAATCGGCCTGGTCTCACCGGTGTCGATCTTGTGCTGCACCAAGCCGGTCCGGCTGCATTCCTCATTCTTCGCGGCGAAAACACCCATATAACAGTCCAATAGCTCCCGCAGCTGGCGTCTCTGTTCCGGGTCCAGCCCGCTGCAGCTCCGCTGAAATAATTCCTCGACTGCCTGCTGCGTCTCTGCTGACACGTTGACCCCTCCCCTTGCTGTCCCTGTGTGCGTTCATGCTCTCTCTGCCCTCGCTGGTGACGTCATTGTGTCCGGTCCTCGCGGTGGCCCGCCTGGTCCGGTCTGTCTTGGTGATCCCTTGATTGCGCAGGCCCCCGTGTTCCTTTCCTGGGTTCTGCTGTGGAGCGTGATGGTCCGGTTTCCCAGTTGGAGGGACGGTCCGGCGGTGTCGATCTTGGCATTCCAGGCTGTGAGCAGGTCTAGTCCAATAATACAGGGGTCTTGGATGTCAGCCAGCCAGAACGGGTGTCTTATGTTCTGACCGGCCACCCCCACCACCAGGACTCTCCGCTCCCTCAGTCTGGCGCGCTCACCGGTAGCCGTGGTGACGCAGCGCTTGGTGGGTTCCCACCCCCGTGGGGCCGTCTTGTTCGTGCCCGGCAGCACACCGGGTCGGACCAAGGAGATTGTAGAGCCGGTGTCAATCAGGGCCCGGATCGACGTCTTCTCCAAGCTGCACTGTAGATACATCCCTGGAGAGTGTCCAATTCGGCCCACGCGTAGTGCCGGCTCCTCGGGGGAAACATCTGCGGGAGGTGGCCTGTCCCCGTTCACGCCACCTCGCTCTAGTTTAACGCCGGAGAGGGGCCAGTTTGTCGTGGGGTGGGTGCGGGGCAGTATCGTGCGATGTGTCCCGGCTCTCCGCAGCGGAAGCACCCTTCCTCGCGCCGCCGCGGCCATCTTCTCCGTGGACGCGCCGCCGTGGTCCGCTGTAATTCCTCCTCTTCCTCCTCGCTCTCCATCGTGGCCTGGAAGGTTCTTTGACAGTGCGTTGGTGCTTCAATTGTGCGATTCATCAGCGGCTCCACCCGTTCTGCTTCTGCCACCGCAGTCTCCCAGTCGCTCGCGGCGTGGATGCGTACATAGCTCTGGAGCTGGGCCGGGCGGAGACCTTGGATGAAGTTCCGGAGGGCGAGCTTCTCTACCGCATCCGGTGCGAAATCCGGGTAGCTGCGTCGGGTTAGCAGCCGTATGTCTGCAGCATAGGCTCCTAGGCTTTCCTGGTTGCTTCGGCAGCGGCGGGTCAGCTGTTCCTGGGCGTGCTCAGTGTCCGCCGTTCTCCCAAATCGTCTTCGGAGAGCCCCTCCGGGCACTCCTCGGGCCGGAGATCAGAGAGCGTGCAGAGAGCTCTCCCCTCCAAGGCCAGCGCGACCTGCACGGCGGTTTCCTCTGGTGACCAGCCGTTCAGCGCAGCGGTCAGCTCGACCTGGGTCAGGTAGTCATCCAACGTGGCCTCGTCGCTGAAGCGGGGAATCTTGGCCCGCTGCCGAACAGATGGGATGGCCGCCTCCTGATCGATCGTCACTCCTGATCGCCGTGGGATCGCCAGCCTGTCCTGTCCTGAAGAGAGCGAAATGCGGGGCTGGTTTGCTCTGATCTGCCCGCTCTGTCTTGGAAAAGGCAGAAGGCGGGGTGCGCTGGCTCCGTCAGGTCCGCCGCCGCTTCGTTCGTCGCGGCTCCCGGCTCCCGGGGGTGGTGTCTCGGTCCCATCGTCCGTCATCAGCTGAGCAATGAATTACTCCAGCTGCTGGATCTCCATTCTGATCCTGGCTTCCATCTGCTCCATCCCACTTCTGGCACCAGTGTGACGTATGCAAGGTTCACACAAAGAAAAGGAGCAGATAGTTATGAGGAGCAGGCTTTATTCACACACACTCTGAGCACAGGCAGGAGGGGAGGTCATTCTCCCAGACCTCTGTTTAAATCATGGTTATACACACATAATAAATCTTGCCTATGAAACACTGCTGGGTGATTATAACGCAGTTATAATTACACAGCAGTATAATAACTCAGTAATAACATTTAATACACACATACAATAACGTCCTCTGTTGCAAAGCATGCTGGGGAAAATCACTGCTCCCCCCCCCCCAAAATACAGCCCCGACGTTACAATATGAACCCTGAGTTTGAAATAAACGTTTGAATTTGAATTTGAATTTGTATGTAAACTGGCTGTAGGGCGGCACGGTGGCGGAGTGGTTAGCACTGCGGCAGCATAGCAACTCACCCTTGGCCGGGGGATCCTGGGTTTGATCCCAGCCCCCGACCAACAGTGATCTGTGTGGAGTTTGCATGTTCTCCCCGTGTCTGCGTGGGTTTATTCTATGGGCCTCAGGTTATTTCACACCTTAGACAGAGACAATGAATACACATGGGAGAACAATGCCCAAGTGGGTGAGAGGGGGTTGAATGAAGTGTAGTGTAGATGTCATGCTGTGATGAGGAAGTGCCTTGATCCTTGTGAAGTGTGACTTGATACAGAGAGAGGAATGCTTGATGTGACCAGTCAGTCTGTTCTTTGCTTGTGAGATGTGAGTGTGTAATAAATCGTCTGAAATGAATACGCCTCTTCATTTACACACTCCACACTGGTGACCCAAGACGTATTATGGAACATGAGGCAAGAACCCAGGAGCCGGCCCGGTCGGGAACCCCCAGAGACGCTGAAGCCAACCCGCAGACAGCCAAGACTGGAACCCCCAGCAATGCATGTGCAGTTTCAGTCAAGCTACCGGATTTCTGGCAGCACAACCCGTGCTCTTGGTTCCACCACACCGAGGCCCAGTTCACCCTCCGGGGAGTAACAACAGACAACACCAAGCTCTACCATGTGGTAGCAGTGCTGGACTCCCGCACAGCTCAGCAGGTAGCGAGCCTGCTCGATCAGCCACTAGCCAGCAGCAAATATGAGGCGCTCAAGGCTGCGCTCATCCGGCGATACACGCTCTCGGAATGTGAGAGAGCAGAGAGGCTCCTGGCGCAAACCGAGTTAGGAGATGGGTCGGCCGTAGACCTGATGGAGAAGATGCTGGCATTGATGGGCACGGGCGACGGGCACTTTCTGTTTGCCCACCTTTTCCTCCGGAACCTGCCAACAGAAGCAAGAGCGGTTCTGGCCAATTCGCCGTTGCTGGCTGAGCGAGACTACCGTGCGCTAGCCCAGGAGGCAGACCGGATCATCCTCACCACCAGGGCGAACACAGTCAACGCGGCGGCAGCGGAGCCCAGCGAGACGACCAGGGGAGGCGAGGAGCCAACGACGGTAGCGGCAACGGGGGCCAAGGAGCACCAGAAAGACACGCTCTGCTTCTACCACCGCCGCTTCGGAGGGAACGCGCACAGATGTGCGCCACCGTGCCACTTCAAGTGCTCGGGAAACGCCAAGGCCGGCAGCCGGTAGCAGCTGCGACCACCACTGAAGAGAACAAGCTGCTCTACGTGACGGACTCACGCTTGGGGAGACGCTTCCTCGTGGACACCGGAGCCCAGAAGAGCGTCATCCTGCCGTCCTATGCTGACCGGCTGGCAGGACCTAGCGGCCCCAGAATGGTGGCAGTAAATGGCTTGGAGATTAAGATGTTCGGTGAGAGAACACTGACCTTATCTCTTCATGGCCGCTCGTATGAGTGGACTTTTATCATAGCAGCACCGTGTTGCCCGCTCCTGGGTGCTGATTTTCTGTGTGCACATGGTTTACTTGTGGATGTTGCTAACAGGCGCCTGGTTAATGCACTGTCCTTTGAATCTCTCCCCTGTATAGCTCGAGGGACCCGGCCAACAGCACAAGCCAACGTCACAGCTCCAGGCGATAAGTTCCATGCACTGCTCACTCAGTTCCCAGCACTCACCGTCCCGACGTTTTCGGCGGCCATCGCTAAACACGGGGTGGAGCACTTTATCACCACCACCGGGCGGCCCGTTGTTGCAAGACCTCGGCGCTTGGACGCAGCTAAACTGGCCATAGCGCGCGAGGAGTTCGCCAACCTGGAAAGGTTGGGCATCATCAGGCGATCAAACAGCCCATGGGCATCCCCGCTACACATGGTCCCTAAGGCTGAGGGATCGTGGCGACCGTGTGGTGATTTCCACAGGTTGAACAACGCCACAGCACACGACCGCTACCAAATTCCCCACATACAGGATTTTTCCGTTCACCTTGCCGGAGCGCGCGTTTTTTCTAAAATAGACCTGGTCCGCGGTTACCACCAAGTCCCAGGGCGCGCAGAGAACGTACCCAAAACAGCGGTAATAACTCTGTTCGGTTTATTCGAGTTCCTGCGGATGCCATTCGGGTTAAAAGGCGCAGCACAGACGTTCCAGCGCATGATGGATGCAGTGCCGCGTGACCTCCCGTTCGTGTTCGTCTACCTGGACGATATCCTGGTAGCCAGTACGTCTGAAGACGAACATGAAACCCACCTCAGGATGGTTTTCCGGAGGTTGGAGGAGCACGGGTTAATAATCAACCCGGCGAAATGCCAGCTCGGCGTGACAGGGATTGATTTTTTGGGGCACCGCATCTCTCCGGAAGGAGCGATCCCGTTGCCCGACAAAGTGCGCGCCGTGGCAGATTTTCCCCGGCCTCAGACGGTCAGGGCGCTGCAGGAATTTTTGGGGACCGTGAATTTTTATAACCGTTTCCTTCCCCGGGCGGCGCGGCTCATGCAACCATTGTACGCTGCGCTCAAGAGACAGAAACCCGCGGATGGAGTCGAATGGACCCTGGAACGAGAGCGGGCGTTCTCGGAAGTTAAAGCAGCCCTGGCAAACGCCGCACTGCTGGCACATCCAAACCCAACGGCCCGCATAGCGCTCACCACCGACGCTTGAGACGTAGCCATAGGGGCGGCCGGGGAGCGGCGCGTCACCGGGGCTTGGCAGCCGCTCACGTTTTTCAGCAGAACTTTGCGCAACAGCGAACGTAAATACAGTGCATTCGACAGAGAGTTGCTGACTCTCCATCTGGCCATACGCCACTTCCAGTTCTGGCTGGAAGGGCGCAACTTCACCACGTTCGTAGACCACAAGCCACTAACGGTCGCGATGGCCAAGGTTTCAGAACCGTGCTCGGGCCAGCAGCAGAGACAGCTGGCCACGATCTCAGAGTTTACTACCAATATTCAGCATGTGTCGGGTAAAGTGAATGTAGTGGCGGACTGCCTCTCACGCGCAGTGGTGGCCCCAGTCTACATGGGGATAGATTACGCAGCCATGGCCGCGGAGCAGATTAGCGATGCAGACGTGCGCGCGCTCCAGTCTGGACCAGCAGGGTTAAGGCTGGAGAGCAGGGTGCTAATCTGCGATGTCTCCACAGGACGCCCGCGTCCGGTGGTCCTGGTCGCGTGGCGCCGCCGTGAGTTTGAGTCGGTTCACACTCTGGCGCACCCAGGAGTGCGCGCGTCAGTCAAAATGGTGGGAGAGAAGTTTGTGTGGCCGAGCCTACGCAAACAAGTAAAAGAGTGGGCTGCAGCCTGTGTGGCGTGCCAACGAGCCAAGGTACACAGGCACACAAAGGCTCCTTTGGAGCCGTTTCCTGTACCGGCTAAAAGGTTTGACCATGTGCACGTGGACCTCGTGGGCCCCCTCCCGCCATCACAGGGGTGCACGCACCTCCTGACAGTGGTGGACCGCACTACTAGCTGGCCAGAAGAAGTCCCGCTGGCGGCAACCACATCGCGGACGTAGCAAGCGCTTTTTTAACAGCATGGGTGGCGCGTTTTGGAGTCCCGTTAGACATTATGTCCGACAGGGGCCCTCAATTTGTTTCCGAACTCTGGTCTGCCATGGCCCGCAGCCTGGGTGTTACAATTCATCGCACAACCGCGTATAACCCACAGGCCAATGGGTTATGCGAGCGTTTTCATAGATCACTGAAAGCAGCACTCAGGGCTTCACTGACGGATGCAAATTGGGTAGACAGGCTGCCGTGGGTTTTATTGGGGTTGCGCGCTGCACCAAAAGAGGATTTGGAAGCTTCCCCGGCAGAGCTTGTTTTTGCGCAGCCCCTACGGCTGCCCGGGGAATTTCTACCAGATAATCCAGCGCCGAGCAGCTGCCCGTCTCAGCTTTTGCAGTGTAGCGCAAACATAGGCACGCTGCCGGGCCCTGCCCACCACAGTTTTCCGCGTGCCTTCGTGCCTAAAACTTTGAAGAACGTGCAGTTCGTGTTCGTCAGACACGACGCCCACCGCCCCCCATTGTGTCCAACCTATGATGGACCGTTCAGAGTGTTGGAAACAGGGGATAAGCATTTTGTGCTAGACTTGGGGGGTAGACGGGAGAAAATTGCATAGACAGACTCAAACCCGCCTTTGTAGTGGTGGATGAGCAAGTGCTGTTGGCTGGGGCCCCTCGGCGTGGAAGACCCCCACAGAGAACTCCCCAGGGAAACAATTCACCAGAGCAGCCACACGGGCAGAACGAAGTCCCCCCCCCCCACCACCACGGCTCACCCGCAGTCAGACACACTCCCAGCAGCCCCCCACCGGAACAGCAGCACCACGGAGGCGGTAAACCCCAGTTACAGCAGATATGGGAGGAGACTGAAGCCAAAAGCGAGTGTGGACTAATGTCTGTCTTAGTTGCTGGGGGGGGGGGGGGGGTGTTGGGACCTTGGGGAAGTCAGGTTATTTAGCACCTCAGACAGAGACAGGGAATAAGCATGGGAGAACAATGCCCAGGAAGGACAGAGGGGGTTGAATGCAGTGTAGTGTAAATATCATGCTGTGTGAGGTGAAGTGCCATGAAACTTGTGAAGTGTGACTTGGGATAGAGAGAGGAGAGCTTGCTGTAACCATTCAGTCAATTCTGTGCTTGTGAGATGTGAGTGTGTAATAAATCGTCTGTCATGAATCTGCCTCTCCATTTACACACTCCATAGTACGAAGTTTCACAAGACAGTTGTCTATGAAGTAAGGTGAAATAGGAGGTCATATGTGAGGGGCTACAATTCCTGCAAAAATCATCCATTCAGAACCAAATTGCCCCTTTGGCCTTCACCCAAAGAGCTCTTTGATCCCTTTGGGCTTCGTGCGGTGGGGGATAAAAACTCAACACTTGCAAATGGAGGAAAAAAGCGCTGCAAATACTGAAAGCAACTGCAATTGCAGAAATGCCCTGCAAAACCTTGTTCTTTTAGTTTGTAAATAAACCCATTTTGATGCAAATGCTTTCTTATTTTGATTTTGTTTTGTTAATTTGCCGTTGCTGTGAGTGTTTGCAGCACATTTTTGAATTTATTTTTTTATTTGGTTTTGTTTGTCTATTTCAGGGGTGTCCAATCATGTGCCATGGAGGGCCAAGACCCTGGAGGCTTTACCTGCAACCAGTGTCTTCAACAGCAGATTCCATTGAATTTCTTCCAACTGACTGCCGATAAGTGAAAACACCTGCTGAAGAGACTGGGTAGAAGAGAAAACCTGCAGGGTCTTGGCCCTCCATGGCCCATGACTGGACACCCTGGTCTATTTGCAGTTGTTTTCTTAACTTGCAGTGGAACTGAGACCTCAGGGCTACCGAATAGTAGGGTCTGTGCAGCACCGCATGAAGTCAAACAAGCATTCAATGTCACAACCAATAGCAATGACAGGGTTGATGTCACATGTAACCACTAACCAGTTAGTAGAAGACTAAGTGTGACACCTACAGGCCAGGAGGTCAGAATCTTGTCTCCATCACCTTGGGAAAAAAAAAGCTTCTTTTATGTCAAAGTGAAAACAGATTTTTACAAACTACTGTCAATTAATTAAAAATATATAGTGTAAATTGAGTGTTTGCCTAAGTATTCACCCCCTTTAAAGTGACTGACCTAATTCAACAGAGGTCCAGCTAGTTGATGCCTGCAGTCTCACAATTAGTGAAATGGAGATCACCTGAGTGCAGTTCATGTGTGTCAAGGGATTGTAGTATAAAGACACGTGTGTCTGAGAGGTCCAGTCGCTGGCTCATCAGTATTCCTGCTACAACTGCAACATGAAGACAAAAGAACACTCCAAGCAACTCAGAGGAAAGATCATTGAAAAGTATAAGACAGGAGATGGCTACAAGAAGATTTCCAACTCATTGGGCATCCTACGGAGTTCAGTTAAATCTATCATTTAGAAATGAAAGCAGAATGGCAGCTGTCTAACCGTGCCTAGAGCTCTTCTTCTGCTGAATCTTAATCTAAACGGAAATTATGGATTTGGAAGCGGCTTAAATGTGCTATTGTCACTATTTTTCAACAAGTGTTTCAGCTTCTCTGCATCAGGCTCTAGACTTGGTGGCCCCCTTAAAAAAGAAAAAGTCTAATCAGAGATTTCTAACTCCTTGGTTCAACACAGAAACTCGTAGCTTAAAACAGAAGACTCGTCAATTAGAAAGAAAATGGCGCTCTACTAATTTAGATGAAATCTATTTAACTTGGAGAAATCATCTTTTAATTTATAAAAAATCTCTTAGAAAAGCTAGAACAAGTTATTACTCTGCATTAATAGAAGAGAACAAGAATAATCCCAGGTTTCTTTTCAGTACTGTAGCCAGGTTGACAAAGAGTCAGGACTCTGTCAATCCTAGCATTCCCTTAGAGTTTACTAGTCAGGACTTTATGAACTTTTTCAATAATAAAATTTCATCCATCAGAGATAAAATCAATCAGATTCTTCCCACAGTTAACTTAAATACTATAACTACTGCAACTCCTTCTTTTGATGTCTGTCTTGATGAGTTTACTCCAATCGACCTTTGTGAGTTAGACAAAATAGTTTCCTCATCCAAACCTTCAACTTGTCTTTTAGACCCTATTCCTACCAGGTTATTTAAAGAAGTCTTCCCACTTATTGGTAGCTTTATTCTTCATATAATTAATTCTTCATTAACTTTAGGCCATGTACCGCAGGCTTTTAAAACGGCTGTAATTAAACCCTTACTCAAAAAGCCAACGCTAGATCCAGGAGCTTTAGCTAACTATAGACCAATCTCTAATCTCCCTTTCATTTCAAAAATCTTAGAAAGAGTTGTTGCTACGCAATTATTTGACCACCTGCAGGGAAATGGTTTACTTGAAGAGTTTCAATCTGAGTTTAGAATCCATCATAGTACTGAAACAGCCTTAGCGAAGGTCACTAACGACCTCCTCATTGAATCTGATAATGGACTAGTTTCTGTACTTGTCCTTTTAGACCTTAGTGCAGCTTTTGATACTATCGATCATAATATTCTACTTGATAGATTGGAACACTATGTTGGACTTAATGGAACTTCGTTGCAGTAGTTTAGATCTTATTTATCTGATAGGTTCCAGTTTGTTCATGTAAATGATGAGTTTTCTTTCAACTCAAAGCTTAGTCATGGAGTTCCACAGGGATCTGTGCTAGGCCCTACTCTTTTTAGTTTATATATGCTTCCGTTAGGCAACATTATTAGAAAGCACTGTATAATTTTCATTGTTATGCAGATGACACACAATTATACCTGTCAATGAAGCCAGATGATAGTCATCAATTAGCCAAGTTAGAAGCCTGTCTTAAGGAGATCAAAGCTTGGATGACTTGTAATTTCCTGCTATTAAATTCAGATAAGACTGAAGTCATTCTTGTTGGTCCAAAAAAACCTTAGAAATTCCTTTCCAAATCAAACTTTCAGTTTGGATGCAGTTACTCTTTCTCTTAATAGCTCTGTGAGGAACCTTGGAGTTATTTTTGATCAGGATTTGTCCTTCAATTCACATATTAAATTTGTTTCTAAGACTGCCTTCTATCATTTGCGTAATATTGCCAAGATTAGGAGCATCTTGTCTCAGAGTGATGCTGAGAAGCTGATCCACGCTTTTGTTAGCTCGAGATTAGATTATTGTAATTCTTTATTATCAGGCTGTCCTAAAACTTCTTTAAAAAGTCTTCAGCTGATCCAAAATGCTGCAGCAAGAGTTTTAACAGGTACTAGAAAGAGAGATCATATCTCTCCGGTTCTGGCCTCCCTTCATTGGCTTCCCATAGAGTTTAGAATTAAGTTTAAAATCCTTCTTCTTACTTACAAAGCTCTAAACAATCAGGCTCCTTTTTATTTAAAAGATCTGATACTACCGTATTATCCTAACAGAGCACTACGCTCCCAAAATGCAGGATTACTTGTAATACCTAGAATCTCCAAAAGTACAATGGGAGGCAGAGCCTTCAGTTATCAAGCTCCTCTCCTGTGGAATCAGCTGCCAATCTGGATTCGGGAGTCAGACTCGATCTCTGTTTTTAAGAATAGGGCTAAAACCTACCTTTTTGATATAGCCTACAATTAGGGAGGGATCATGTGTTTCTGAACCCTCCCTTAGTTATGCTGCTAATAGGTTTAGTCAGCCGGGGGACCTCCAGTAATGCACTGGGCCTCACTCCTTTCCTCACTCTCTATGAAATATTTTTTTTGCTGGTCATTAACATCTGTTTGTTCTCTCCCATAGATTGAGTCCCCATCGTGCTGTTTGCTCTCTACATGTCTGTTCTTTTCTTCTTCTCTATCCCCTCACCCCCCAGCCAGTCACAGCAGATGACTGCCCCTCCCTGAGCCTGGTTCTGCTGGAGGTTTCTTCCGTTTAAAAGGGAGTTTTTCCTCTCCACCGTCGCCAAGTGCTTGCTCACAGGGGATCGCCTGATTGCTGGGGTCTTTCTGCAACTGTGGGGGTTCCCCCCTACAGTTGATAGTGCTATGAGATGACTGTTGTTGTGAAATGGCGCTATATAAATAAAGTTGAATTGAATTGAATTGAACAAGAATCGGGCCAAGGGGGAACCCAAGAATTGGAAGCTGCGAGGAGACTCATGGACATTGGAATTCATGCGTCTGTGGAAACATTATTGGTTATGATCTCAGGACTTCTATTTTTGGCTGTGAAGTTCCCTGATGCATCAGAAATTGAAGGAAGGTGAGAGAGCTGATCAAAGCGGACCCGGCAAGCTCCTTCATCAAATTCGACCAGTTGGGGAAGGCACGAGTAGCGGCAAACGGTGAACTGAACGACAGTGACTCAGTGGAGGAATACATCTGGAGCCCTGTGCTTTCCATGGAAAAACAGTTTAAGCCTGCATATATGAAAGCACAGAATTTGCACGGGTGAGGACAAATTCTATTCTCTGAGTGCACTGTGCTGATTTGATTTGACCTTGTTTGGTGCCCCGTGTTTAAATTCCTCCTGATTAAGATAAGCGGAAGGACCGGCTCTTAACCCAAACAATCGACAATCAGTTGTTGTCGTATCAGCGGATTTGGACCCTCAAGGACAGTGCCCATGTGCCTTTTGCAAGCAAGAGAGATAGACTCTGGACTTGTTTATAAGTCACATGATTATAACATCTATCCACTGCCAGGAGGCGCCCTCTGCTGCTCACTAACAACTGTCACATCTACACTACACAATGCATACAACATTACATGCATACAATACACTGCCTCTCAACTTTTGTGTGTGATCTCCTGCTAAATGTCTGCTAAATGTGCATTGGTTTTTTTTTTTGCCTGCAATCAAAATTTCGCTCACTTGTCGAGCGCCATTTTGATAAAACATGTTTTTTTTCTCTCGCTTACTGTGTCATATCCATTCCCTCTTTCTTTTTTTTCCTTTCTTCTTTATGACTGGCGCCTAGCAGCTGCCCCGGCCTTGGATGCGCTCTGCAGAGCGTGCCCAAATGCCAAGTCACGTTTCGTTACCTTGTATTCATACATGTGTAATGACAATAAAGTTGAATCTCATCTCATCTCATCTCATCTCATCTCATCTCAGTCTACACAGAAATGGTTCAAAAACAACAAGGTGAATGTTCTGGAGTGGCCAAGCCAAAGCCCACATCTCAATCCAAATGAGAATTTGTGGCTGGACTTGACAAGAGCTGTTCATGCCTGATCCCAAAGCAACCTGACAGAGCTTGAGCTGTTTTGCAAGGAAGAATGGAAAAAAAATTGTAGTGTCCAGATGTGCCAGCCTGATTGAGACATGTCCACACAGACCCAGTGCTTTGATTGCAGCCAAAGGTGCATCTACTAAATACTGAAGCGGATAGGCTACTGTCAGTCTGAAGCTTTTAAACTATAGACCTCTTCTGTGAAAATGTTTTGTCCACTAATCTGTTGTGTGTTGAGTCATCATATCTCATGTCCATTTGTGCTCGCGCATCCCAATTAATGAAAAAACACACTCAGCTGGTGTTTTCTGTTAAATGAGGACAGTTAAATATGAACTATTTGAAGACACAACAGGGTTTTTCACTACACAGAGGGGGAAAAAAAAAACATGACGTGGGTTTATGATTCAGTTCTGTACCGGACCACAGCTGGACCAGTCTGTCCTACCAGGAAAACAGCTGTTACCACGACCCTGGAAAGTAGCTGGTATGGGTGCACAAACCCAATATTCATTATCTAATGACAGTTTTTACAATTTTAGCCTCATTCATTGTCATTCTTTTAAAAGAATGATTCAAAATAAAAATATCCTGACAGCTGTTTTGAATTAAATCTACAATTTTGCATTCACCAGAGCAGATTAACACAGCACAGGCCATGATGAGCGGTCCCTCTTTCTTGGATTAAAAGAGAAGTTCTGATGACTTTTTTGCCTGTGTGTGTGATCGGGTTTACGATAATAAAAGTGACAGAAACTCTGTCAACCTCATGGACAAAGAGAAAGACTGGAATGATCTCTGAATTGTAGCCGACAGCTCTCATCCATGGGCAAGCAAGGTTGTGTAGTTAAAAAGCTCCTTCCTTTTAAGTGCATTTTCACTTTGTAAATGAGCCTGCATTGTCCTCCCACTGAGAACCTCTTTTGTGTTAGCATCATGGCTTTGATCTTGCGCCTGTTTATTAAAGGGAATGAGAGCAAAGGCAGCGAATGGTTTATTTCACATTACGCCAAAACACACCTCTGAATAATTAAGAGCATTAGAACAACCCTTTTTGACTTTGCATCCGGCGGAAAATTTGTTTCTGCGCTGTTGTGATAAGGAAATGCACTTGGAAACGCCCATAAACGCGTTCTGTGTCACTGACAACTTACCGCATTCTTGTAATATGGCCCACAGCCTTCAACTATTTACACAAACCCTAAAAATACCATGGCTAAAGTTTTTTTTAGCCACACTGGAAATCCACTTTGACTCAACTGTTTACCGGAGTGGTGGCTCAGTTGGTAGAGCATCCGCCCCACACCCAGGAGGCAGGGGTTCAAATCCCGGCCGGGTCATGCCAAAGACCATATAAAAGTGGAACTTCCTGCCGTCCAGCTTGGTGCTCAGCAATAATGGAATGGAGGAGGGAAATCTGTGGCGGCGCCTTGCATGGCAGCGGCCCCTCTGATTCTACACTTGGGGTGTGTGTGATTAACACTGTAGATAGGTAAAACACAATCTCGTTCTACTGTACATGATTGGTTGTACGGTTGAATGACAATAAGGGTGATTTAATTTAAAACCCTTTCCACATTTTTCACAAGAAAACAGCTTCTCACCTATGGGTTCTCATGTGACGTTTCAAATTACTGTGATTACTGAAACTATTTCCACATGTTTCACAAGAAAAAGGCGAGTTGGCCAGGATCGCCCTTGCTGTAACAGATAGGTTCCTGAGGAACAAGTGGGCAAACAGGAAAGATTTGTCGTTCTTCCCTCTCAGCGCCAACATGCTCTCCATAAGCTCCACGGCTAGTCTGTCACCTAACTCTGAACGTGTTAGGAGTCTCTCTGCCCTCTCACTGTCAGACAGGGTATAACGCTGGAGTAGCATCCTCTTGAGTGCTTCATATTTCCCTTGGGCCAGTGGCTCCTGGAGCAGGATTGTTACCTGCTGTGTGGCGTGCACATCCAGCACAGCGACCACATGGTAATATTTCATGTCGTCCGTTGTGATCCTGCGGAGTGAGAACTGGGCTTCTATATGCAAGAACCACGTGGTTGGGTTGTGAAGCCAGAAGTCTTGGGAGCTTGACTGTGACAGCGCACGCGGCGCTGGTGCTCTCCCTCTGGGTAGTCTCCGGGGCAGTGCTCGGCTCGCTCTCCATGACACGTCTTGGGGTCACCAATGTGGAAGAAGAAAGCAGACGAGACAGCGAGCTGAACAACACATGGACTTTATTCTTCTTCTACCATCAAGTACAGGAAATACTGGGTCTCTCTTGCCTCATTTCCACCAAAATAAGAACCAGTGCTAGTTCGGTTCTGGGGCTTGTGCCAGTGCTTAACCAGTTCAGCTGTAGTGCCTCATAAGAACCAGTTGGTTTTCCACCGATATGGAGCCAGTTGGGGATTACGTCAGGGCTACGTCATTACGTAGTATGAAGCACCTTTATGCAACCCCGCAGAACACCACAGAAGAAGAAGAAGGACGAAGTGAAGAAGAAGAGCTGTCAACATGGAGATGCCTGTTCTCTTGTCGGTGCTGCTTTTATTCTTCAAAGCCTGTCTTATCAACCAGCAACGTCACGTCCATCTACTTCTAACCAACTATTTTCGCCTACTTCGTAATCTGAGAGGAGAGCAGGAATACCACACCCCACCAATAGAACTTATAATGTTGTGAACAACACCAAGTACGTGGCGGTGATGCACCTGAGGGCTGGTTGCCAACCACCAATCAAATCTAAAAGAAGAAGAGAGGACCAGTATGTAGCTCAATGAGCTAGCAATGACTGCACTTTAAAACCTAATATTTCTGTAATTTCTGTAATAGGTGGTGTTACAGCGCATTATGAAGCGAAGGTCGCATGTTACCTGGGTACATCCTCGGTCAAGTAACTGGTGGGACTCCATTGTTCCGGATTTCACCGCCCAGCAGTTTGTACAAAACTTCGGTGTGTCCCGGGAGTCTTTCAAGTACATTTGTGATCAGACAAAAGCCTCCTTTGCCAAAAACAACACGAATTACAGATTGTGTATCCCAGTTGAGAAGCGGGTCACAGTTGCCATCTGGAAACTGGCTAGTGGTGGTGAATACAGAACCATCAGTCATCTTTTTGGGGTAGGTCTGACCACCGTGTTTAACTGTGTCCGGGAAATTTGTGATGCTGTAGAGGCTGGGTTAATCATCTCAGACTGGATGCAGAGGGTAAACAGAGAAGGACAATAGCTATGGAGATTATGGTGAGGTAGCAGGAAGAAGGAGTTGGGGGGAGAAGGGATGAATGTATTGTGATGTGAGATGTCATGCAGATGTGAGATGGGCGGTTGGTATAAAAGGAGAACCCATGGTGTATTGAGACATTCTTTTTCTGTGTATGACTGATGTGAGAGTGAATAAAGTCGTCTGCTGCATAAATCAGTCTTGTTATTTACACTCTCTACACTGGTGACCCCTTGACGAATTATGGAACACGATGCAAGAACCCCGGAGTTGGCCCGGACAGGAAGCCCCAGCGACACGGCAAGCATCCCAGAGATGGCCTGAGCGGGAACCCCCAGCAACGCGTGCGCTGTTTCTGTCAAACTACCAGACTTTTGGCTGCACAACCCGCGGTCTTGGTTCCACCACACCGAGGCTCAGTTCGCCCTCCGGGGAATAATGGCAGACAACACCAAGTATTACTATGTGGTCACAGTGCTGGACACTCGCACGTCTCAGCAAGTAGCGAGCCTGCTCCAACAGCCTCGAGCCCACGACAAATACGAGGCTCTCAAGGCTGCGCTGACCCGGCACTACACGATCTCGGACTGTGAGAGAGCAGAGAGGCTCCTGAGGCGCTCCGAGTTAGCAGATGGGCCGGAGGTCAAACTGATGGAGAGGATGTTGGCGTTAATGGGCACGGATGACGGGCATTTTCTGTTTGCCCACCTTTTCCTCCGGAACTTCCCAACAGAGGCAAGAGCGGTTCTTGCCATTTCGCCATTGCTGGCCACGCGTGACTACCGTGCGCTGGCCCAGGAGGCAGGTCGGATCATCCTCACCACCAGAGCCCTCACAGTGAACGCGGCGGCATCGGAACCCAGCGAGACGACCAGCGGAGGCGAGGAGCCACTGACGGTAGTGGCAGCGGAGGCCAGGAAGCGCCAGAGAGACACGCTTTGCTTCTACCACCGCTGCTTTGGAGAGAATGCACATAGATGTGCGCCACCGTGCCAATTCAAGCACTCGGGAAACGCCAAGGCCGGCAGTCGGTAGCAGCTGCAACCGCCGGCGAAGAGAACAAGCTGCTCTACGTGACGGACTTGCGCTCGGGGAGACGGTTCCTCGTAGACACCGGAGCCCAGAAGAGCATCATCCTGCCGTCCTACGCCGACCAGCTAGTGGGAGCTAGCGGCCCCGGGCTGGTAGCAGTAAACGGCTCAGACATTAAGACTTTTGGTGAGACGCTTTTGGTGAACACTGACTTTATCCCTACACGGCCGTATGTACGAGTGGACTTCTGTCATAGCGGCACTGAGTTTCAAAATCCTGGGAGCTGATTTTCTGTGTGCACATGGGTTACTAGTTGATGTGGCTAACAGGTGCCTGGTTAATGCACTGTCTTTTGATTCTCTCCCCTGTACAGCTCGAGGGGCCGGGCCAATAACACAAGCCAACGTCACAGCTCCAGGCGGTAAGTTCCACACACTGCTCACTCAGTTCCCAGCACTCACGGTCCCGACGCTTTTGGCGGCCATCGCTAAACACGGGGTGGAGCACTTTATCACCACCACCGGGCTGCCCGTTTTCGCACAACCTCGGCGCTTGGACGCAGCTAAACTGGAGGAGGAGTTTGCCAACCTGGAAAGGTTGGCCATCATCAGGCGATCGAACAGCCCATGGGCATCCCCACTACACTTGGTCCCTAAGGCCGAGGGATCGTGGCGACCGTGCGGAGATTTCCGCAGATTGAATAACGCCACAGTGCACGACCGCTACCCGATTCCCCATATTCAGGATTTTTCGTTCACCTCGCCGGAGCACGCATTTTTTTCTAAAATAGACCTCGTCCGTGGTTACCACCAGGTCCCAGTGCGCATGGAAGACATACCCAAAACAGCGGTAATAACTCCGTTTGGCTTGTTTGAGTTTTTACGCATGCCCTTCGGATTAAAAGGAGCGGCACAGACATTCCAATGCATGATGGATGCGGTGTTGGGCGATCTCCCGTTTGTGTTCGTCTACCTGGATGATATCCTGGTGGCCAGTGCGTCCGAGGACGAACACGTAACCCACCTCAGGATGGTTTTCCGGAGGTTGGAGGCGCACGGGTTAATAATCAACCCGGCGAAATGCCAGTTCGGCATGACGGGGATTGATTTTTTGGGGCACCGTGTCTCACCGGAGGGAGCGATACCCTTGCCCAACAAAGTGCGCGCCGTGGCGAATTTTCCCTGGCCTCAGACGGTCAGGGCGCTGCAAGAGTTTTAGGGGATGGTTAACTTTTATAACCGGTTCCTCCCCCGCGCAGCTCAACTCATGCAGTCATTGTATGCCGCGCTCAAGAGACGGAAACCCGCGGACAGAGTCGAATGGACTCCGGAGCGAGAGAAGGCGTTCTTTCTCAGGTTAAAACAGCCCTGGCAAATGCCGCACTGTTGGCGCACCCGGGCTCGGTGGCCCGGATAGCGCTCACTACCGACGCCTCGGACGTGGCCATAGCGGCTGTCGTGGAGCAACGTGTCGCCGGTCCTTGGCAGCCGCTCGCTTTTTTCAGTACGGCTTTGTGCGACAGTGAGCGTAAATACAGCGTGTTCGACAGAGAGTTGCTGGCTCTCCAATTGGCCATACGCCACTTCCAGTTCTGGCTGGAAGGGCGCAGCTTCACCGCGTTCGTGGACCACAAGCCGCTGACGTTCGCGATGGCCAAGGTTTCGGAACCATGGTCAGGCCGGCAGCAGAGACAGCTGGCCGCGATCTCGGAGTTTACGACTGATATTCAGCATGTGTCGGGAAAACTGAATGTGGTGGCGGACTGCCTCTCGCGCGCAGTGGTGGCCCCAGTCTGCGTGGGGATAGATTATACAGCCATGACAACAGAGCAGATTGGTGATATGGACATGTGCGCGCTCCAGTCTGGACCAACAGTGTTAAGGCTGGACAGCAGAGTACTCCAAGACGGCAAGCCCCCCCCAATCTGCGACGTCTCCACGGGATGCCCGCGCCCGGTGGTCCCAGTCGCTTGGCGCTGCCGTGTGTTTGAGTCAGTTCACGCTCTGGCGCACCCAGGAGTGCGCGCGTCAGTCAAAATGGTGGGAGCGAAGTTAGTGTGGCCAGGCCTGCGCAAACAAGTGAAAGAGTGGGCTGCAGCCTGTGTAGCGTGCCAACGAGCCAAAGTACACAGACACACGAAGGCTCCTTTGGAGCCATTTCGTATACCGACTAAGAGGTTCGACCATGTTCACGTGGACCTCGTGGGCCCCCTCCCGCCGTCGTAGGGGTGCACGCACCTTCTGACAGTGGTGGTCCGCACCACACGCTGGCCAGAAGCAGTCCCGCGGGCAGTATCCACTTCCGCGGCGTGCACTTTTTTGACAACATGGGTGGCCCGTTTTGGAATCCCGTCGGACATCACATCATCATGTTAATAGGGGCCCTCAGTTTGTTTCTGACCTCTGGTCTGCGATGGCCTGCAGCCTGGGTGTTGCAATTCATCGCACAACCGCGTACAACCCACAGGCCAATGGGTTATGGGAGCGTTTTCATAGGTCACTGAAAGCAGCACTCAGGGCTTCGCTGATGGATGCAAATTGGGTAGACCGGTTGCCGTGGGTTTTATTGGGGTTGCGATCCGCACCAAAAGAGGATTTGGAGGCTTCCCCGGCGGAGCTCGTTTTTTCTCAGCCACTGCGGCTGCCCCTGGGAATTTTTGCCAGATAATCCCGTGCCGGACAGCTGCCCGTCTCAGCGTTCGCAGCATAGTGCAGACACAGGCACGCTGCCGGGCCCGGCCCACCCCTGTTTTCCACGCGCTTTTGTGCCAAAAACTTTGAAGAACGCGGCGTTCGTGTTTGTCAGGCACGATGCCCACCGCCCTCCATTGCGCCGACCCTACGATGGCCTGTTCAGAGTGCTGGAAAAAGGGAACAAACATTTTTTGTTAGACTTGGGGGGTCGTCGGGAGAAAATCTGCATAGACAGACTTAAGCCCGCCTTTGTGGTGGCGGACAAGCAAGTGCTGTTGGCTCGGGCCCCTCGGCGTGGAAGACCCCCACTGAGAACTCCCCAGGTAAATGATTCATCAGAGAAGCCACACGGGCAAGTCGAAGGTTCCCACACCACCACCATGGCCCACCTGCAGACAGCCACACGCCCAGGAGTCCCCCACCGGCACAGCAGTGCCGCGGAGGCAGTAAACCCCCGTTACAGCAGATATGGGAGGAGACTGAAGCCAAAAGGACGTGAGGACTGAAACTCGGTCTGAGATTCTGGGGGGGGGGGGGGGTGTAGAGGCTGGGTTAATCATCTCAGGCTGGATGCAGAGGGTAAACAGAGAAAGACAATAGCTATGGAGATTATGGTGAGGGAGCAGGAAGAAGGAGTTGGGGGGAGAAGGGATGAATGTATTGCGATGGGAGATGTCATGCAGATGTGAGATGGGCGGTTGGTATAAAAGGAGAACCCATGGTGTATTGAGACATGCTTTTTCTGTGTATGACTGATGTGAGAGTGAATAAAGTCGTCTTGTGGAGAATGTGTTGAAGGATGAGACTGAGTTTATTCCTCAGGTTCAGCTTTATTAACAATCACATACTCCAACAATTTCAAAGCAAGAAAAAGAGGATGAATCTTCTCACATCTGTCCTTTTATACCCCGGACATCAAAACTACAGTCACATGGTGTTTAATCAAACATACAGTCACATGGTACTTAATCCCAGTCACAGTGTAACTTCCCCCGATCTTAACACCATCCACCCCTTAGTCTCCGGTGGTCAGGAAATCTCTCCAGATCATCTCCTTGAAACAAAAGGCCAAATCTCACACTCTTCCGTTACCTCTAGGAGGCTCAGTCCCTTTGTTCCCCTGAGACATGCAGCACACAATAAACACACAGCAATATATTTGTGGAGCATATGTAACCAACATATGTGTCCACATGACCCCCCCCAAACGTCTAAGATGGAACAAACATAACTAAAGATGCATGTCATAATAAAATCACTACATATCAATCCACATGTTGCTTAGGCCTTAGTCTTCTGCCGTATCTGCTGTAAGCCAGCTTCACCGCCTCTGCAGTGTCCTCCTGCTGTGGGGCTGCTGCCTGTGGATTAGAACGGTTAGTCAATCTCTGTGGGTGTTCTGGAGAATGCCCTCTAGGGGGTCTGCCGTGACAGGGGACCCTCGCCAACTGCACAGCTTCGTCAGCCATAACAAAAGCGGGTTTGAGTCTGTTTATACCAATTACTTCCTTTCTGCCTCCCAAATCTAGCAAAAAATGCTTCTCTCCTGTTTCCTGCACTCTAAATGGTCCATCGTACGGCGGTCGCAAGTTTGGGCGATGGGCATCATGTCTGACAAAAACAAACTCAGCATTTTTTAAAGCTTTCGGCACAAACACGCGTGGGAAGCTGTGATGAACTGGGCCAGGAAGCGTGCTCGATCCCGTGTCGCTCTGCAACCGCTGAGCGGGGGCCAATCTGGCACAGGATTATCCGGGAGAAACCCTCCAGGCAGCAGGAGTGGCTGTGCAAAAACTAGCTCAGCTGGGGAGGCTTGTAAATCCTCCTTAGGTGCAGAACGCAACCCCAATAGAACCCATGGTAGCCTGTCTACCCAATTTGCATCCGTAAGCGACGCTCTGAGGGCTGCTTTCAATGACCTATGGAAACGTTCGCATAAACCATTAGCCTGGGGGTTGTATGCGGTAGTGCGGTGGATCGTTACCCCCAGGCTGCGGGCCATCGCTGACCAGAGCTCAGACACAAATTGAGGACCTCTGTCGGACGTCATGTCCGACGGAACTCCAAAGCGCGCTATCCAAGCTGTTAAGAACGTGCGCGCCACCTCCTCGGCAGTGGTTGATACCAGCGGGACCACTTCCAGCCAATGCGTGGAGCGGTCCACCATTGTCAAAAGGTGTGTGCTCCCCTGTGACGGCGGAAGGGGGCCTACGAGGTCAACATGCACATGATCAAAGCGCTTAGCCGGGATGTGAAAAGGCTCCAAGGGAGCTCTAGTGTGTTTGTGTATTTTGGCTCGCTGACAAGCCACGCAGGCTGTCGCCCATTCCTTGACCTGTTTGCGCAAGCCCGGCCATACAAATTTCTCTCCTACCATTTTGACCAACGCACGCACCCCCGGGTGCGCCAGAGAATAGATCAAGTCAAAAACGCGGTGGCGCCACATGGCTGGTACCACCGGACGCGGTCGTCCAGTGGAGACATCGCAGATTAGGGGGGCATACCATCTTGCAGCACGCTGTCCTCCAGCCTTAACCCTGTTGGTCCAGACTGGAGCGCGCGCACATCCGCATCGCTAACCTGCTCCGCGGCCATGGCTGCATAATCTATCCCTATGCGGACCGGGGCTGCGCGCGCTTCCGCGTCGCTACCCTGGTCAGCGGCCATGGCTGCAGAGTCTGCCCCCACGGGGCCTGGAGCCGCCACAGCACGTGAGAGGCAGTCTGCCACTACATTATATTTACCTGCCACATGCTGGATATCGGTGGTAAACTCCGATATCGCGGCCAGCTGTCTCTGCTGCCGGCCCGATCAAGGTTCCGAAATCTTGGCCATTGCAAAAGTCAGCGGTTTGTGGTCCACGAACGCGATGAAACGGCGTCCTTCCAGCCAGAACTGGAAGTGGCGGATGGCCAAGTGTAGAGCCAACAACTCCCTGTCGAACGCGCTGTATTTTCGCTCGCTATCGCGCAAGGTTTTGCTGAAAAATGCGAGCGGTTGCCAGGCCCCAGCCATGTACTGTTCAACGACCGATCCTATGGCTACATCTGTCGCGTCAGTGGTGAGCGCCATGCGGGCCGTTGGGACTGGGTGTGCCAACAAAGCAGCGTTTGCCAGGGCTGATTTGACTTGAGAGAATGCGCGTACAATGGTTGCATGAGCTGTGCTGCGCGGGGGAGGAAACGGTTATAAAAATTAACCATTCCCAAAAACTCCTGTAACGCTTTGCCCGTTTGTGGTTGGGGAAAATTTGTTATTGCGCGCACTTTATCGGGCAGAGGGACCGCCCCTTCTGGCGAAACGCGATGCCCCAAAAAATCAATCTGCGCCACCCCGAACTGACACTTCACTGGGTTAATTATTAACCCGTGCTCTGCCAACCTCCGGAAAACTGCTGTGAGGTGGCTTTTCTGTTCATCTTCGGACGCGCTGGCTACCAAAATTTCGTCCAAGTAGATGAACACGAAAGGGAGATCGCGTAGGACCGCGTCCATCATGCGTTGGAACGTCTGCGCCGCGCCCTTGAGCCCAAACGGCATGCGCAAAAACTCAAAAAGCCCGAAAGGAGTCATTACCACTGTTTTGGGTATGTCTTGAGCGCGCACTGGAACCTGGTGTTAACCGCGTACTAAGTCTATTTTAGAAAAAATGCGCGCCCCCGCCAAATGAACCGAAAAATCTTGGATATGCGGAATCGGGTAGCGGTCGTGTGCTGTGGCGTTATTCAACCTGCGGAAATCACCGCAAGGTCGCCACGAGCCATCAGCCTTTAGGACCATGTGCAGTGGTGAAGTCCAGGGGCTCTTCGAACGCCTGATGATGCCCAGTTTTTCCAGGTTGGCGAACTCCTCGCGCACTATGGTCAGTTTAGATGAGTCCAAGCGCCGAGCTTTTGCAAAAACGGGCGGGCCGGTGGTAGTGATAAAATGTTCCACCCCATGTTTAGCCACTGTCGCCGAAAACGTTGGGACTGTGAGTGCTGGGAACTGAGTGAGGAGTGCGTGGAACTTACCACCCGCAGCTGTGACGTTGGCTTGTGCAGTTGGCGGGGCCACTCGAGCTGTGCAAGGAATAGAGTGAAAGGAGAGTGCATTAACCAGACGTCTGTTAGCAAGATCAACCAACAAACCATGTGAGCACAAAAAATCAGCCCCTAACATGTTGAAATTGACTGCCGCTACAACAAAAGTCCACTCAAATGCACGGCCCTGCAAAGACAGAAGCAGAGTCCTCTCACCGAAGGTCTTAATCGCTGAGCCGTTCGCTGCTGACACCCGGGGACCCCTGGAAGGCGCCATCCGGTCTGCGTAGGAAGGCGTGATGAAGCTCAGCTTGGAGCCTGTGTCCACGAGGAAATGCCTCCCCGAGCGTGCATCCATCAGGTAGAGCAGCTTGTTCTCCTCCCCGAGGGCTGCAGCTGCTACCGACCCCCGGTCTTGGCGTTTCCCAAGCGCTTGAAATGGCACGGTGGGATGCACTTGCGCGCCCTCTCTGCAAAGCGACGATCGTAGAAGCAAAGGACGTCGTCCACTCCGTGTGGCCTGGCCCTTGCTGCTGCCGTCGTCGGTGAGTCTGGTGCTGCAGCCTCTGGCCCCATGCCGTCTCCGGACGTTGCGGCCAGCTCTGCTGCCGCGGCCGAAGCCGCGCTCCGTTTGTGGGAATCGACGAGTCGTTGCGCCTCCTGGCTCAGCTCGTGGTAGTCTCGCCGGGCCAACAGAGGTGAACATGCCAGGGTCACTCTCACCGCTGGCGGCAGGGTCCTGAGGAAAAGGTGGGCGAAGATAAAGTTGTCACCTTCGGAGTCTCTCAGCCTCAGCATTTTCACCATCAGGTCTGCGGGTCTGTCGTTCTCAAACTCCGTCAACGCTAGGAGCCCCTCTGCTCGCTGTTGCACCGAGGGGGTGAAGTGGCTGATAAGCGCAGCCTTCAATGCACTGTACTTGTCGCTGTCCGGCGGGTGGTTGACCAGGTTCTCCACCCTCTGGACTGTGTGGCTGTCCAGCTTTGCCACCACATGGTAGAATTTTGTGTCGTCTCTCGAGATTCTCCGGAGGTTGAACTGCGCCTCGACCGCGCTAAACCAGGAGCGCGGACTATGCTGCCAGAAGTCTGGCAGCTGGAACGTGGGGGCATTCATCAGGCTGGCTTCTGCATACTTCACAATGTATGTGAGGAACAGGGTGACAACTTTGAACTCCCAGATACACCTGATCACAGTCAGCCTCAAGTTCAACCACTGCCTGACAATGGCAGTGTAGAAGGGGATGACATTAGGGCAGCTTTAATGCAGTACTTCAAAGTGCCTTCCATGTCATGTACAAAAGTAAAATGACAAATATATACAAAACGTAACGTGAAGTAGTGAGAAACCATAAATGAATTTAAAAAAACCTCAGATGAAAATTGGTCTTGTCCTTTTTATGAGTATTTATGGTGTATTTATGTTTTCATGCTAGATTTATGTTTTATAGGCCATGTACAGAATTACATGTATGGAAATGTACTCTGGGTAAATTACTTCATTCAGGTTTTTTTTTTTCCATTTGGGGTGAACCGAGAAATACTCTAAAGTGTATAAATTACAAGTACTTTCCCCCACAAATGATCTTGTCCAAAGCTAACAGAATTATCATATGCTACACTGCCAAAACAAATAAGTCTCTCATACTTTGAAAGCAGGCAACCTGGAACATTTTCTGCAGAAAAGGTCCATAGAATTAGTTTGTTGCTGCTCGTTCATTGGTTTGTAAGGGCTTTATTCATTCATGGACAATAACATTTTTCCAAATATATTATCAAAATATCAGATAAACTGACTTCACTGCAATAATTCTGTACTTGTACTTAATATTACATTGGTATAGTCTATCCTGAAAAGCGTGACATTTCATGCATGCCTGTGAGAATTACTTAATATGGAAGCTGAAAGAAAACACTGAAGGAAAGAAGGGTTTTATTAAACAATTGGCCCTGTTATTTTAAATATTTATGGTGTATTTTGTTTTAATGCTAAGTTTATGTTTTATAGGCACATGTACAGAGTTACATGTGTGAAAATCTACTCTGGTTAAAACAGATTCAAATTTTTACTCATGTAGGGGTGAACAGACAAATACTCTTAAGTGTATCAATTAAAAGCACCCCCCACCCCCACAAATGATCTCGTCCAAAGGTAACAGAACATCACATGGTTCATTGCCAAATGAGTAAGAACTCATTTATCATTTTTGAAGCAGGCAATGTCATATAATGTGATATTTATATGTGGTGTGTC